>JALAZF010000032.1:8910000-11755000 GCA_022829125.1 Lathyrus tuberosus
TTGTCGACTTCTTTTCTCGTTAGACGAGCATTATCAGCATGTTGGATATTGTCGCAACGCGAAAAACAATCAGCAGAAAACCAGAGCCGCCACCGAACGTTATTTATCACGACGAGGGAAAGGAAACAATCGAAGAAACCTCAAAAATGGAAAGAACATGGTCTCGCAACCAAATTCCAGGTTCGGGAGTCAATTACGCAAGAGGAAGGTATTAGCACCCCTCGCGTCCGTTATACTCAACGGCATCCACTCTTGTTGTTCTAATCAAAGGGTGTGTTTGTCTAAAGCCTACTTGCTAACAGAAACGAAAAGGGAAAAAACAAAAGAATACTCGATAGGACTTCGTCGTCCTATGCCTATGTATTCCCTCGTGCAATGGGAAATTCAGAGTCAACGTAGTTCGGGGGAAGGTTGCTCGCCAAGACTTCGCTGTCTTGTGGCTACGTATCCTCATTTGGACGAGAATGAAGAAATCAGAGTGTTCGTAGTTCGGCCTACCACGGGTGGCTAAGTGTCTTTTATGAGCGATGCTAAGTTCGCATTCTAGCAGTTAGGGACGAGGCCAGTTTGCGGTAGAACGGAAGTAGCATGCCCTTTCTCAAAAAAGGTTTGAAGGAAAATCCCGAAGGACAAAATGATTTTCATTTGTTCAAGAATTTTAGAGAAGTGAATTGACTTTGTTTGAGATGCACATTGTACTAAAGTCTATGACGTAGGATCGAATACTTCGCGCTAATGATCCAAACGTCTCGCACACAAAGTACCCTAAGATGAGGTTAGAAATGCATCCTCTCATCTTTTCCTATGTGCTTAAGGCTCGTGACGCACTATGCACATCATATTTATTAAGTGTTTTTATATGATTTGAGAGAGAGAAAAGGGGGACTCAAAGGACAAAGAAAAATCTAAGGGAACTTATACCTAGATGTTGTCATGCCCAAATGATTCTATAGTTGAGGATGAGAAAGGGAATCCTATCCTAATGTTATCATGCAAGAGATGGACCTAAGGTTGAGGTCAAGAAGGGATCTAACTTAATGTTGTCATGCAAAGGATTGAGAGCCTAATTTCTATCCTACTCCAAACTTAATCAAAAATGAAGTTGAACTAGAAATCCCTAAGGGAACATGTGAGTACAAAGTAATCAACAAGTAAACATAAAGTGTCTCAATCACAAAGAAAAATCAAATACGAAACAAGGCTCAAGTACACGCAACTTAATCATGTTAAAGTATCAAGCTCAAGGAATGCATCAAGATTAAACCAATCAACAAGGCATCAAGAAATGACCACAACGTGTATCAAGGATCAAAATCAACAATTAATCAAGAATTAATCAAGACATGCCTCAAAACCATAGCAGCAAAACCATAAGGAAATTCACAAGACTTCATCAAGAAATATTCACAAGTATCACCAAGGGTTAATCGTGATTTATCAAAAACTTAATCGAAGCCTAATCAAAACTAAGATAAAAAATTAATTGCAATCAAGACCAAAACTAGGATTAAAATTCAATTAAAATTTTACCAAAAACTAGCATCGAAACTAAAATCAACAATTAATCCAAAATTTGCATAAAAAATTAATCGAAACTAAAATCTAAATTTAACCAAAACCTACTTCAAGATTAACTTTTAATCAAAAATAAAATCTAATTAAATTCAAGATTAACTTCTAATTAAAAATAAAATCTAATTAAATTCAAAAAAAGTTCAAACAAAGGGTGCAGTAGTGAAAATAGGAAGGTGTATGAGCAACGCACAACGGGCCACAAAGCCCAAACACGGTCCACAAAAACAAGATTACAAAAACAACAGCAACATCACACTTAGTAAAACCTAACAACATCCTCAGAACAAAAAAAGGCCAAGAATGAGAAACAGGGCACGGTCATTGAACAAGACGACAACAACACCATCAAACGTTCGAAAACGAATATCAACGCAACGCATTCACCCAACCTTCTCGTGATTCAGTTCCGTCTCTCGCTCGTGCCTCGTCTCGTCTCAAATTTGTCTAGGTTCGTGCATCATCTCAAACCTCTTTTCATCTTTCTATTCTGATTCAGGTTCGTGGGTTTGTATTTCGATTCGTTTTGTTCCACTCTCATTCTTCTATATCATTCTGTTGATTGGTTTAGAAGTAGTTTTTGATTTGAAGGAGGGAAAAGGGGTTAAGTTGTTATGATGTTTGTGTCTGATTGGTATTGAGTGAGATGGGTGAAAGGGTGATGAAAGAGTGAATGTTTGTGTTGAGGAAGGGGGATTAGGTTGAGGAAAATGTTTTGGGTAGAGATTTTGGCAGAGTAGTGTTGGCTACGTGAGCTTGGAGAATGAGGGAGAGATGTCTCTGATTTATAGTGTGGATGTGAAGAGAAATTGTCGTCGTTTGTGTGTCGTTCTTGCGTTTTGGCTATGAAGTAATTGTTGTTTGTGCTTTTCTCATTGTTTCGCAAAAGTGTGTAACAGTTTGGAATGGTGACGACATTTTCGCAACTTGTTTTGTCGTACATGTTTTGTTTGGCTTCAGGTGGTGTGTATTGCTTTGGATTAAAAAAGGCTGACGTGTATTTGTGCAGGACGCGAACAAGTAGTGGTGTTGTGTGGAAAGGCTATTCTTGTGCAAGATTGGAGAATGGCTGCAGAATGCAGATTGTTGTTGCGTAAAAGACTACATGCTGTTGTGGTTTATGTCATTGTGGCTCATGGTTTTATCATTTTTATGGCTAGCTTGTATATGTGCGCAGGTTTTGGAAGGTAGGGTTGTGGGCTTGCGTTGTGTGGTGTTGTAGCAACTCATTTGGCTCAGGTACAGTTTTGGAGGCAAGGTGCTTTGGTGTGACTTGGAATTGTGTTGGAAAGTTTATTATGTACATCATGTTTTTGGCCGTGTGAATCAAGGATTGTGTCATGATTTTTTTTTTGAATTTGTAAATGGGCTCTTTGTTTTTATTGTGTAAGATGATTGTGAATAATGAGTAATTGGAAATTGGTGTTTATTATTTGGATTTAAATGGATATTGAATTAAATTTGGATATGGAAAGGTTAATTGATCAAAAATGAATTTGTGGTTTTGAAAAATGGATCATGATCTTAAAAATGGAATTGGATATGACTTGGAAATGGATTTGGTTAAATTGGATAACAAAATGGTTAAAATGGATATTGAAAAAAAATGGTTAGTCGAATTGGAACAATGGTTATCAAAATGGTTAAAATGAATTTACAAATAATTTGGTTTAGAATATAGATTTGTGTGGATTTGAAAATGGTTATAAAAATGGATGTGGGATAAAAATGTGGTTTTCGATATTTGAATATGGATTAAAAAAAATAGATTAGGAAATGGATTTTTGAATAGAATGGTTTAAAATATGGTTTTGAATTTGAACTTGAGTGATGATGATGGACCTGAAAATGGTGAGTATCTTAAATTCCAAGTAACTTGCATTTTAAAAAATCCACATGAATCTTCTTTCCAAACTAAGCATGCTTAAGCCTTGATCCACTTGACAATTTGAACTCACTTGAACAAGTAACAACAATTCTTTGATCACAATGAAACCTTAATTCAATGAACCTAAACTGATAAAAGTCCACAAGCTCAACCATGGATAAGAAACCCTAATTCACCTTGAGTGAAGAAATGACTTGAGTTGTTGAAGAACCGAGCCCTATTCCATAGCCTTCTCAATTAAATCGATGATGAAACCATAAGCCCCTGATACTTTTGAAGAATCTTGAAGAAGATAAACTTGATACTTGATGAACTTTGATAAGAAGATACTCATGATGTTAGGAGCTCAGCCTTTGTTTCAATCTTGAGTGTAATAACCAGATAAATCACCTCTGAATAGGGAAAACTCAAATCACAGGAAAATGCTTTGATCAATGTCTTAAAAAACTCATGAAAATGCATGATTGTGATGTCATGACCTAATCGAAAATGCATACAAATGGGAAGCAAAATCTAATTAAGGTTAGAAAATAGAGGGCAAATTTTGAGGTGTAACAGATGTCAATCTTGGCTTCATCAACCAATTTATCCTTGATAAAAGCCAGTTGTGAAGCTTTGATATTAGTTTTCTCCTTTTTAGCTGCTTCAATTTTTTGTTGCAGCTCGTCCATTTTGTTGCGTCCACCTTACGATGTTGGCATCACAAGTGGCCAGTCGATCCTTGTCTTCTTTATTTTTTGCTTCCCACTCTTTGATTCGATTTTGATACTGAGTGACTAAGTCATATTCCTGAGACATATCATTGGTCTATTAGTCGAGTCTCTTAGTAGATTCTTTATTTAGCCTGACAGTTTGAATGTTTTACTCGAGAAACAGCTCGAAATCAATAATGAAGCTGACAATGGAGTCGGGAGACTCTGGCTTATGCATTTGTGACAGTAATCTCTTAATCTCATAAAGGGAAGCAAGATTGTCTTCTATGGTATGAATTATATCCACGTCGACAATGTTTGCTTTCGGTTGCTGGATTAATTCAGCAAATAAATCACAAGAAGGTTCATTACATGGAGCAGGTGAAGAGTCGGAGGATTTTTCAACCAGAGTCTCTTGGTTACCCATGAGGATCTTAAAAGCCTCAACATGGCTCTTCTTGTCCTCCTTGATTAAGAGTGGTGCTGAAGGTGTTAAAGGAAGAAGTCCAATGTGGGATTTCTCTGACTGTTGCCGAGGGCGTTGGAGCAAGAGTTGTTTGGGTTCGCTCCTCCTCAACCATAATAGGTTGGGTTTAGATTGGCCATTGACTTTATTGGTCCTAGTCAATATTTTGTTCCTCTTGTGTAGGGCCATAATCTTGATTCCCTTACGATTGGTCATCATGATCTGGAATCCCTAGTGTCGGTGCACTCTTTCTAGACTAGTCGATTGATGGTCAAGGTTAGCATCCTCAAAATCAAGGTTTTGGTGGCTAGGCCCATCAGAAAATG
This sequence comes from Lathyrus tuberosus, assembly GCA_022829125.1. Taxonomy (NCBI): domain Eukaryota; kingdom Viridiplantae; phylum Streptophyta; class Magnoliopsida; order Fabales; family Fabaceae; genus Lathyrus; species Lathyrus tuberosus. The sequence goes on from JALAZF010000032.1 coordinate 8,914,945, forward strand.
GTCCACGTTGTCGATCTACATCTGCTTTATTGGATAGCTCTACAATTTTCTCATCGACTACCTTTTCTGGTTTATCCACAATGGTTCCTTTAGTTGCACTGTCAGTTGTTAGTGGTTTGACCGATGGTATACTAGTTGCTAAGGGGGTCGACCAGTGAATGCTTTAATTGACGTTTGTTGATGGAAGATTACCAGGTTTGGTTGTGATGATGGAAATTGAACATTGAGGGGTTTCTCCTGTAAAGGGAATTCGTATCAAAATATAGAAGGTAGATATAAAGATCGAAGGAAAAAGTAAAAGAGATCGAAAAGATACCTCACTAACCTTTAAACCAGGACTTGAATTGGCATTCTCTATACTTTTCCTAGGCCGAGGTGGCTTTATTTGTTATGTTCTCTTTCTGTTTAACTTAGGGCGTTCTTCTTCTCCATCCCCTCCATCATCAATAGTGACAATCTTTTCTTTCCTGAATTTCTTGTGGCTGCCCTCAGAAGTTTGTCTTTGTTTTCTGATTTCTTAGCTTGTCGATGTCCAAAAGTATCAGTAGGCACCTTGTCCTTCTTCACATCCTTGAAATTTGAGAATGTAGCTCTGGTGGTAGCGGTGGTTTGATACTTAGGGGGGATGGGATAAGTCGAAAATCAAAAGTTTGTCACTCTTAGCAGTGGATGCCATCTCTTTGCTTCCTTCCTGAATCCTTTGTGCAGACTAAGGTATGCATAATTTTTAATATGATAAAGGATGAATATGAGGAGATGAAATACAATAAGAAAGTAAGTTAAACTCGTGTGTCTTTGTTGTTAGGAACTCTAGTTTCTTGGTTCTTCTTGGCCTTTTTCTATTTTGGCGCAATAATTGTGGAACTACTCTCTCTTTTGTGAAAAGCGGGCTAAGTAATAATAAAGAGGTGTGAATTTATAAATATTTATGGTTGTAAGATAGGGCAAAAGCTCAAGAGAATATACATGTTGAAGGTGAGAAAAACACAAGAAGGGGGGTTGAATTGTGTTATCTTTTTCTTCTTTATGCTTTTCAGCTTCAGCTTCTGATGTTTCTCAACTAGAGTCTAAAGACTTGGTTCAGAGTCTGACTCAGAAAACTTGTTTGACTTCTGAAAGATCTTATCATATTCTGAACCAGAATCTGATTTGGATGATCAGAGATGACACCAACGAAATAAGTAAGTACATAAACAAGAAAGTAAAAGCACAAGACACAAGCAGTTTATCATGGTTCCACTACTACGAAAAACCCATTAAAAAACAGTTGGGAAAGGTATATAATGACGCTGGCGCAGGCGTTGTTATGTAGAGTGTCGTCGTATAATGATACTTATAATCACGGTTCATTAACCATTGTAATAACCTGGAAAGAGTGCGCCCTATCACAACGGTTATTCAAACGAACCGTTGTGATAAATATAATGGTCCTTGGTTCGATAACCAGCTGTGCCGTTTTGATATTTATTTTCTTTTGTGCAGCGCGCGAGATATTATGACGGTTATATTATATAACCGTCGTTATATATTCTGCAGACACAAATATACAACCACACATAGGTTTTATAACCGCTGTCAAAACTTCATATGTTTTAAATATGCATTTCTCATCAATTCAAATTCATCCCATTTTTGAACCTGTAACCATTTTAACCATAACAGATACGGTATACATGCATAAAGAGCATAAAATACTTCCTATGTTTTAAATATGCATGTATACCTTATCTGTTAACATTGTTCATTTGTAAGTATTGTAACTATTATAACCATATTTACACAACTTTTATAACCATAAAATGCAACTAACAGATAAGGTATATATTCTGCAAGTATTGTAACTATTATAACCATATTTACACCGAACACTATATTCATGTCGTCAATACAGAAAAGTGTTATTCACATCATCTCTACAGAAAAGTGTTATTCACATCATCTCTACAGAAAAGTGTTATTCACATCATCAATCAGCAGGACCCTTAAGAACATTGTGGATATATACCCAACGTTTACGAAGATCTACGAAGTCCTCAACGGGGAATGAGCTTTCGTCGTTAAACATCTACATAAGAAAGAGCGAATAACATGTATGATAATAATTCAATAGTCAACTTATATATTAATATATTTAAACATTTTATGACATGTATACCTTATCCCATGAATCAACAATGCCGGCAAGGACAATGTTTAACATGTGTTTCATGACAAAATAACCACACTCGTAAGTCCCGGGTTGTTTCCTTGTTTACAAATTTAAGCAAAAATGACATGAATACAACCACACATGAATTTAAATGAAAGAAACATGTAATCGGGCCACTTACTTTAGGACAAATCCATGTGGGCTTTCTTCTGACATTGTTCATCATATTCACTTGCTCCTCAACATTGTACATTGAATTTGAATTAAACATATTAGATGATAAACTAATTACAATGTCAAAGAAAATGAATTAAGCATACACTTACGAATTAATAATATCTTTCATTTTCTTTTCCAGTGGATCATGCAAGGAACACAGAAAAGTTATCGTATTCGTCCTAAATGATATGACGATCAATTGCCAATGACCACTGAATAAACAAGAGCATTACATAGGTTAATGGTATTTGCTAAAACAAAACTAAATATAGAATACATAAACATCAATTCCAAAAATACTTACGAACAGAGGAATGGTGCTAAGTAGCATTCTTTTCCTCCCTCATTTAATCGTGTTTTCAAGTACTCTCGGATATCTCTTGGTACATTAAAAGCCCAACGAATAAAAAGTGGATCCCAGATTCCGTAAGTACTCGATTTATTCAACTCTATACAAAGACGGTGAATGTACCTAAATGGTTAAAGAAAATGAATAAATTAGGGGTGATGTTCTATATATGATAATGTTCTATAATGACATGTATATTCAACTATATACTTACGTGCACCAAACTTGTAATATCCCGATGTCCAGCCACTTATATCCACCAAGAAAATCCCTTACATCTTCAGACTATAATAGAATAAATCCAAGCGTGGAAAATGTTCTAGAGGGAGAAGTTGCGTTTCATTTATCACCGCAACTTTCAAGTATAACATTGTGATTTCATTTGGATTATGGTCCATTATATCATTGCGGTTATCCGCATTGGGGGGGGGGGGGGGGAGGATGGGCTGAACAATTACTTCCTTTTGTAGAAGCATGACATACAACACTTTTACTAGGAGTTCGATCATCATCATCACCATCACCATCAACATTACAATGATCTTCATTTGTCCGTTGTTCAAGTTTTTCACTTAATCTCTACATCATAATTTTCAATTAAAACATAAAACAAAAGTAAGCACAATATATATCATACATTTCTGATAAAACACTAACATCTCAAGTAAAGTACATACCGAATATAACTCTTGAAACCTTTCCATATCTTTCTCCCTTTTTTCCTTCTCCTCTTCTAACATTCTCCGTTGTTCTTCTAATTGCTTCTCAAAATTTTCAATCTTTTGTCTTTGTGCAATAATTTCCGGGCTTTCGGTACTTTTTCTTTGAGATCCAAAGAATGACCTCAAGCCGACACCTTCTCCAACAGCACAGACACGCCCACCATGCTCATCTGATCCGATAGCTTCGACTAATATGTCATGTCATACATGCGGAGCAAATGTGCCTTCACGGGCTGCCTCAACCAACTTATCCTACACAACATGAGAAACTTACATATATTGTTACCAACGCATTTAAATAAAAAATAACATAATCAAAACAAATCATACTTACAATTTTTTCGGCGACTACTCTTGACGACTCAGAGGTGTACTCTTCATGTGGTCTTAATCGAGCCCTCTTCCATTTCTCATGTCTTGAAGGTGGAGATGGGATGCTATCATCTCCTGTTTCTGATTGTCTTTCAAGCGTGATTTTTTTCTCAAGTTTTCTATAACCCCCATGAGACAATCTATAGGGGTACATGTTCTTGGCCTTATTGAGTATTCTGACTTCGCTTTTAACCTGTTATGAACATAGTGAAAAAAAATATGATTAGTATCTATAACTCATTAGCATAACATTATCGGTTACATGAGAATAGTACTAACCTTGAATTCCTCAGAACGACATATCTTTGCAAACTTTTTCCATTTCTTCTTCGATATAAAACTATATCGAATCCATGGATGAGCAAGGCCACTCTTAGGCCTCCTAATGTAGTCATCCGTGAGTTATGCCTTAAATCCCCTCCAACGAGTACCAACATTTGATATCCACTTCTTTTTCAAATTTGAGTCATCGGTAAACTCAAAATTCAACTACATTTAAATCAATATATAAGTATGTATTAGAAATTATAGATATTGATATCGGTGATATATGAAAATTATAATATGTAATACCTTAACGTCAGTCCATATGTTTTCTTTGACGTTATCATCAACTTGTTTCCAATCATCAATCAATATACTCACCTTGCTACGTGCAAGGAACGAAACATAACTCTTAAAAGTATATTAGTGTTCACAATCCACTACTCTGTACAATGAATCAAACTGGATAGGAATTTTTTCACCTGATGAGTTCCGGACTGATGTGAATTGGGGCATTATTGGACACCTCTTTGTGATCTTTTCGTTTGACTTTCAGTTGTTTGAGTTTCATTGGCTAACCTCTCATTTGTTTGAGTTTCTTCGCTGGTTTCTGATGAAGAACTCGATAAGGTCGACATCTAAGTTCAAAAATAACAACAACAGCATGAAAAACAAGAACATAAACACCAACCACAAAGTAAAACAACAACAACCACAACAATGGCAAATGAAGTTTACTGTAGATGCATGGGGAAAATATTTTACGTACCCTAAACGTGATGACTAAGTAAATGATGTTGGTGTTGGTGATGGTGATGTCTTCCTTCCTTGTGGTGACGACGGTGTTGTTGTTGTTTTCCATATAGACGGTAACAACTTGGTTGATCGTGATGGTCTTGTCAACTTGGTTGACGATGATGACGATAATGACAAATACACAGTGAAGTATGAACGATGGTGTTTTGGATGAAATCGTGTAATGTTTCACAATATTGAACGTTAGGGTTTGGGTTGAAATTGTGTATTGTTTCATCTAGTTTCTATTTGCAATGGAAAAAAGGATACTGAAGAGACAAGCTAACTATAGGAGTGTATAATATTATCAAGCTACCACAACGGCCAATACATGCAACCGTAGTGATGTTATACTTTCATGGTGAAATTTCATAAAAAAAGCGCCAGAGTATTTACAATTAAAAATTTTAAATAAAAAGCAAAATATATCACAACGGTTATAATCATCAACTGTAGTCATAAACTATAAAGTTTTTTATTTAAAAATAATTAAAAATGAAAAGGCGCGACTTAACAACGGCGGGCTCTTCAACCGTCGTCATAAACTTTTAAGTTTTTTATTTAAAAATAATTAAAAATGAAAAGGCGCGACTTAACAACGGTGGAACTCTTCAACCGTCGTCATAAACTTTTAAGTTTTTTATTTAAAAATAATTAAAAAAGAAAAGGCGCCACTTAACATTAAAAGAATAACATATATGAGGGCCCTGAGGTTCGAACCCATGAAAGCTTGAACTTATCACAGCAGTTGGCTCTTTAACCGTTGTTATATACAAATAATTTTTAATCAAAAAACAATAATATTATAATAGCGCCTTAGTTTAGAGATGTCACAACGGTGTAGGGAATAAGCGTGGTGACCATGACATTATTGTTTACGCGTTTTGTAGTAGTGTTCCTCTTACAACCTGAGAGTAGTCCATTCCCCTTGCACTTCCAAAGGATTTCCTCTATAACCAAATCTGATTACAAATGCTCAAGCCCACAATCAAGAGACTTCCTTTGCTTACACACACAAGTATAAGACTTCTCTGCTCAAACATACAAGTTTGAGACTTCCTTGCTCAAGCACACATGCTCAAGACTTCCTTACTCTAGTACACAAGCTAATGACTTTCTTGCTCAAACTCACAAGTTTGAGACTTCATTGCTTAAGCACACAAGCTTAAGACTTCAAATGCTAAATTACTAAAGCAAGAGACTTCTGACTCTAAACAAATTGTTAAGAGTTTTGAGTAAAAACTACACTTGATATACAATCTGAGGTGTATATATAATACAATTTAGAAAGACTTTAAGACTTAAGAACTTCTAAAATGTACAAGTGTTAAGATGTTCTAAGTCAAACAATACTGAATGAGTAGCTTCTCTTTGAATGTAAATGTTCAGAGTCTGTAGCAGAGTTGTATTAGCGCTTGGTAGTTTTTTTCTTTAGGTTTGTAGCTCCTTTTATAGAGAGGAAGAAAAGAGATGTTGAAGACTTTCACCAAATAGGTTGGGCTAGCTTTTTACTTTATGATACATATCAACAAAACACCTTTCTACAAGAAAAATTATCCGTTGAAGCTTAGGCACCAAGGAAGAGATTTTTCCTTAAGTCTCCACGTGGTAAAAAAGGTTCTGAGTCTGTCAGAGTTGGCTTGGTTGAAGAGCTTCTTCTTCAGAGGCTGATTTTCCTTTAGACTTCACTCTTTAGAGGCTAATCACATTAGAGTCCACTTCTTGGCTGCATTTTGCAATAGTGTGTCCCTTTTTGCAACACTAGTGACAATACAAGTTTAGAGAAGATAACCTTTTGCTATTTGGTTCCTTTTTAACATAACTATACCTTCGATATGGATTGTGAGCAGGTAAGTCATAATTGGAAGTATCTATAGCAAAAGTAACCTCGGGTTTCCAAGCCTTATCAAGTTTAGCCTTAACAGTCCTTGACTCATTTTTCCAAATGTGACATGTTTCATAACCAAAATTCCATAAAGATATAGGGTCCTCATCTTGTCCTTCTAGAATATTTGACATGGATTTCCTTAGAGCTTCCACATATTTTTCATTTTTCAGCAATCTTAGCTTCCAAGTGAGAGATGATTCACTTTTTTGAAGCTAATCTCTTGAAAGCATATATGGCCTGTCTTTGTAGATTCTCAAAGGATTCTTGAAGTTGAGAAAAAGCTAAGTCATGAGAAGCTTGAAGTTTATGGTGACTTACAACCTTTTTCTTCCCTTTGTTTGCCATATAGCAAAGCTTGGCCGATTCCTCACTTGAAGTAGAGCTATCATCACTTGACGAATCACTTTCGCTTTCCCAAGCGACATAAGTTCTTCTAGCTTTTCTAGTCGTTTTATGACGGCCTTTTTCATTCTTGATTTTTGGACACTCCAGCTTAAAGTGACCGGGTTTACCACAGTTATAACACGTACATCATGAATTTCCATTTTTGCTTTCATCTTCTTCTTTTGAGGAACTTGATAACCTTCTTTATTTATCATGGTTCTTTTTCGGATATTTGTTGCCATATTTTGACATGTATTTATTGACTCGCTTTATGAACAATCTCATATCTTCTTCGTCAGATTCGTTGTCATCTTTAGGTTCACTATCCCTTTGCTCATCTTGAGAAGGCCTTGAGCTAGAAGCCTTTAGAGAAATGGACTTCTTCCCTTCCTCTTTGTCTTTCCCTTTCTCACTCTTCGATCGCTTTTTGAAGGCTCTAAGATTTGACTAAATTTTGGTAAAACATGATGTTGAACAAGATGTTCTAATATGAAGAAATCTGTAAATAACAACATGTCGGACAAGATGTTCTATCTTGAGGACTCAACATCTTGGTCTGATACAACAAGTTTATTGCAGATCTGTTCCATGATTTAAGGCGTAATCAGAACATGGATCAAGGAATGATTGGACAGAGATTTCGAAGCCCATAGACAGCTGAAGATTATAAAAGGAAGACCAAGACCTAGGGAAAATTACTAGTCCTTGTTAAGAATTTTGTAAAGAAAAAATAAGGGTTTAGGGTTTTGAGAGTCGTGTGCTTTTCTTGTATTGTAAGTCACCCTTTGTATCGGTTTGATACATTGTGGTAGACATAGTTTATCATATTCAGAAACCTGTAGGTAATGAATTGTATATTGTTCTTGAATGAAGCTTTTAAGCAAATTCAAGTATTAGTGTTAGTCAAGAGTATTGACTGAATATTGTGTTGAAAGGGTTATTTTTCAATTGAACAGTTTGATACAGTCACCAGAGGTTGTGGCTGTTAGATATCACTGAGGTGATTTAGGAATTGAGATGAGTTTCTCTTATCTAGATGGGTTTCTAGGTAGAAGTTGCACTGGGTAGGGAATTAAGTGATAAGTTACCAGAGGTTGTATACTTAGAATTAATACTACTGATAGTGAATTCATTCCTGGCTTGGTAGCATCCAGATGTAGGTGTTGTTGTACACCGAACTAGGTCATCATATCTTGGTGTTATTTATCATTCTGCTATGTATAATTCAGTCTATTCTTATGCTCTAAAATATATGTCTTAACAGATGTTGAAACATCTTTCATGACACTGTTATGACTTTGAGATATCATAATGATCTTATTATGTCCTTGTTTAGTAAAGCAGAGATCAAGTGTCTCGACATCTCTTAGGACATCTGAGATCTGCATACCAGAATTTCAATTGGTATCAGAGCAGTCATCATGTTCTATTTCTGGATGAGTTATAGGGAATATACTTTCTGGTATTTTGAACAAGGAATTAGATTGTATGATCAGACCATCCATTACTGTTGTGCCCAAGGCAATTGGAAGCTAAGATGATAGCTTTTTGAATTCAGCCTGACAACTACTGATGGTTGACTGATACTTCTGTGAAGATTCTACTGCTGCTGCTGATAATGATGTTATTGTTATGCATGGTGCTTTATAAGATGTTTCTGACATCTTACCTGGTGCTTGTTGAAGATGGTGTCAACCTCTATAGATGTTCAAGCCATCACTAGCTGGGTGTAACATAAAGGAGAGAGCATTGTGATCTGGCTTCCACTGAAGGATCTTCCTATGTTGCTTGGGAGATAGTTTCAACCAGGTACCATGAAGGGTAATAGGAGGAAAAAGGTTGATTTGATGTCTTGTTTATCAAATTCATGATCCATGGATTTTGTAAACACTCTATGTCACATTTAAAGTAGCCCAAGATACTTGAGTTTTCTCTCAAGTCCACTCATAAAGTCACTTCTGAATATGTTTGATAAATAGAGTTCAGAAGAGAAGATAGTCTAAAAGAAGATCCACGGGTTCTTATTTAAGAAGTGTGACATGAGAATGTCATACCTTTGAAGAAAGACAGGAGCAATTTATTTTTGCTCCCAACCCTATAAAAGATTGTCTATGTTTGAGGATTCCCTATCAGAATTCTTGGAAGTCAGTCTCTTCTGGAATAGAAAAGAAGGAACGATATGATTGTTCAAATGTTAGCACAATTATACTGACATTCAACTAGGCACTAGGCTGAAACTGGAGTAAAAGCTGATAAATGTCAAAGCATTCTTATAAGTGTGAAAACATTGGATCTTTGTGGATAAATTTTTCCTACCGATCTCAAGAGCAACTACGTGAGGTTTCTAACTTTTGGAAAGTGATCCTGATTATACAAGGATATTACTGGTTTGACTGAAGATGGTCTTCTAAGGAAGATTTATGCTGTGAAGATTTCTTCCTAGGTTGTGTTGGATGTCTTATTCCTGATCTTGTAGCTAGAGTAATTAGGGGTGTCAACCTGAAGAAATGGGAGTCTGTAAGGACTGAACAGTTGTAGAGGGCTCCTCTAGTGAAGAGGTTTTTGGAAGATTCAGGAGGATATGGTATTCCTAGTCTGAACACCAAAGAGAACACTAAATTGTCAAGAGGTTGTGTATCAAGAAGCAAGTTGAGTCATGGTGTTAATCCCAATGTCTCAACATTGTAATCATCATCAAGATTCTCTAGCTAAAAGGGAGTCTAATGGCATTTGGTGACTAAAGAATACATAATTGGGATTTAAAATCAATTGCTATTTGTGGCCTTAGCAAGTATTTAATTGATTATCCTTTTGCTTGATGTTCAAGAAAGATGGTGTCAAAATGTCACACCAGAAGGTGCAGCTTCAGGCAGTTGCAAGAACTCAAGAACCTATTCTCTGTATCTGATTTGTCTTGAAGAATGGATACAGTCGGTATCATTTGTGAAGTTCTCAAAAGGTCCTTATCTTGTCCTTAAATGTAATCAAGGTGTGTAATTCTAGTAATGGCTTCAGAATCAATTTCAAGTACTGATGTTCAACCAGATGTTGAAACATCATTCCAGAAGAGTGTGTACAGAATCTTGTTGATCCAAGGAGTGAACTTCTTGGACAAAGGAGTGATGTAGCATATTCTCTGGATTCTAAACAAAGGTGTATTGATCAAAAGTGTTGGGAATCTTCTTCAGATTAGACTTGAAGAGATATTTGGTTTGCAATCTAGGAAGTCTCTATCCAAGAAACTTGTTATGGATATGTGTGCTGGTGGAAGTGAAAATTAACACATGATCATCTTGATGAATATTCCTTGGGTCAGTTTATTTCTGATCTAAGCACATAGGGGTGCAGAAGCTATGTTCCAGTATCTCCTATAGGAGTATGTGTTCTAATTCCTAGTGGAGGACTGTTAAAGGCATCTCAACCAGACTATATGGAGGTCAAAATCAAATATCTAGGACTTTTTCTCAGATATCTTGAAGATCCTTCTGCTCATAAGAAGCAAGATTCGTGTGAACCAGCTTGTGGATACTCTTTTCAAATAGAATAGTCTCTAGTATGGATGATTATGTTAGAGAAGGGAACTTAAAAAAGCAATTGATCAAGATGGTTTTTCAGAAGACTGGTTGTTGTTTTTCTTAAAATAGGATGGAGGTTGTTTACTCAAACTTGAATATAAGTTTCAAGCCTATGAGAACATGGAACTCTTGTTCTGTTGAGGTAGAGAAATCCTTCAAGGTGGGATGAGCTTTTAAAGAATTATGTCTAGAGCAAGGAGGAGTTAGAATTGGAAGATCCAATTTCTCTGGTGGATCAAAAGACCACTCTTCTGGAACTCTGATTCATCATCCTTGTAGTGAGCTGTGTCAAATAACCATAGTTATTTGTATGCTCAAGGGAGGTTTTTGTTTTGCTTAGGGTCCAAGAAATGTGTGTCATCACATGTTTGGAACATTTGATCTTGCAAGTGATGGAGTTCTTGACTTTATGAAGGTCTGTACAAAAGGGTAGTAGACAAAAAGTTAAAGGAGAAACTGTTTCTGTCCATGCCTTGGTGCGTGTAGAAGAAATCCCAAGGTGCTTAAGGATTATTGATGTCTCTAAAACATCAGATAGATTGTTTACACATTCTGTTTCTGGTGGAAGCTTCATGAGATGCATGAGAGTTTATTTCCCTCAGTAGTTTTCTGATTCGTGTGAAGATTAAGCTGATACAAGTGTGTATCATATTAAGATCTTCATGTGTACCTTAACGAGGTGTAAGAATGACTATGTAAATGGTAAGTCCTATGATTGGTGTTTCAAGAATCAAAGTACATGGCTCCTCTGATTGAGACTGATGTCCTAAATGATGTTAGAATATCATTCCTGCTATTGGTTATTCTTGGAGGATAACTGAGTCTTATTTTCATCTTTAGAGCTATATCTATCCATTGTGGGGTATGGTGTAGAGCTACTGGTCAAGACCGTGTGGATTCTAATTATATGTGAGTAGATGGTAGGTTCTGATGGAAGTATCTCTAGAAAAGATTGTATCAGGCTGAATCTTAAGAAGGAAGCAGGCTGAGGATGTATCTCTCTTCATATGGAGAAGAGGTTTGATGTCTTCCAAGTGTGGATGACATCTTGGCTAACCAAGGAGTTAAGAGAATTTGTATGTCTCTTTCGGGGATGTGGGCATTCCAGGTTTGATTGGATTTATTCTCAAAGAACAAGGTTGTCTATGGCTGTAAGATTCAAGATGGATTTGTACAGTGTTTGGATGTGTTTAGGGGGAGAGTGATCAATGGTGTTATTTGGTCTCAATCCAAGAGTTTATTGGTTATGGTACAAGGATTGTGATCCTGGTATTTTCTCACTTATGAGCATGAAGATGTTCATGTGATTCATGTGAGGTGGTGATGTCAGACAAGATGTCTTGACATCGTGGTGTGTTGATCCTTTAGCTTAGTAAGTTCTGCTTGTGAGTTTGAATTGTTAAGACTATTGAATTATTTCAACTATATTCATGATTCTTAGTAGAGACCTGAGAAATAGGATTGGATATTGTCTGGGATAATTTATTTTTCTCTGCAGATTGGGATAAGGTTCATGGGAGCTTTTGTTGATAAATGGGAGATGTCACACATAATGTCTTGACATCATGGTCAGGTTTTTCTAATTCTGGCTGAAAGGAGTATGCTTGGAGTTCATTGGAAGGCACTGTGACTATGCTTCAAAGTTTACAAGAGAGAGTAGACAAGGTCTAACTGGATGTCAGGACATTTTTTAGGACTCGTGTTTGTTTATAAGTGGCTCTATGTGGACGGTGGAAAATGTGCCTTAAAGAGGGTGTGTAAAACATGTTTCTTCGGTACATGCATATTCTTTGGACGATTCTCATTAAAGAAGAAACAATCAAAATTGAGTTGGCCGGTGCATATTCATTTTTGACGAAGTTATCTTTCTCAATTTACGTTCTCATTGAATTGATCTTCGGTAATATTAATGGCTCGTTAATTCCTAAGGAAACTGCTTGGGTATTTAAAGGAGGTCTTTTCTTATTTTGTCTCGGGTTGTGTTTTTGTTGTGTCGTGATTTTATGGCATTTTTCTGGGTTTGGGTGAGTACTATTTGGGTATGGAATTGTGTTGGATAATTTTGTCAATTTTTGGCTAAAAAATGGGAGATAGGTTGTGTGTCTATCTCAGTTGTCTGTTGTTCCTTGCAACACATAACTGGTCTTCATTTATGTCTTGAGTCCGTTCTTGCAGTTGTTTTGCAAGGATGTTGGATATGATGTTCTAACATACTGTCTGTGTCTCAGTTCTTTTTGTTCTGAGTCTTCTTTTTGTCTCTTGTGATCTGAGTTATGAACATAGTTGTGTCTTGTGTTCTGAGTTATCCGGAGTTGGGGCTTGGTCCACTAAGCCTTGATCTGGATAATGGAGGATGGTAAATTGGGATTGGTTTTGAGGGGGAGTGTCTTGTATCTTCCTCCTCATGTACACCAGGGCAAAGGGTACGCGTCATACAACAGGTGGTGTGTGCTGTGTAAATCATCCGAACAGTTGTACAAGAAGAATGAAAGCTTCCAGGAGTCACATTATTTTCTGCTAAACTCGTCATAGGCCGGCTGAAATGACTTTAGGACTTTCTACTCTTTCTACTCCTTGATTTCTTGGGTTTATTGTACAAAAGGAGTTTTAGCCAAAATTTGTCAAAAGGGGGAGATTGAAGGCTCTAAGATTTGACTAAATTTTGGTAAAACATGATGTTGAACAAGATGTTCTAATATGAAGAAATCTGTAAATAACAACATGTCGGACAAGATGTCCTATCTTGAAGACTCGACATCTTGGTTTGATACAACAGGTTTGTTGCAGATCTGTTCCATGATTTAAGGCGCAATCGGAACATGGATCAAGGAATGATTGGACAGAGATTTCAAAGCCCATGGACAGCTGAAGATAATAAAAGGAAGACCAAGACCTAGGGCAAATTACTAGTCCTTGTTAAGACTTTTGTAACGCAAAAATAAGGGTTTAGTGTTTTGAGAGTCGTGTGCTTTTCTTGTATTGTAAGTCACCCTTTGTATCGGTTTGATACATTGTGGTAGACATAGTTTTTCATATTCAGAAACCTGTAGGTGATGAATTGTATATTGTTCTTGGATGAAGCTTTTAAGCAAATTCAAGTATTAGTGTTAGTCAAGAGTATTGACTGAATATTGTGTTGAAAGGGTTGTCTTTCAATTGAACAGTTTGATACAGTCGCTAGAGGTTGTGACTCTTAGATATCACTGAGGTGATTTAGGAATTGAGATAAGTTTCTCTTATCTAGATGGGTTTCTAGGTAGAAGTTGCACTGGGTAGGGAATTAAGTGATAAGTTACCGGAGGTTGTATACTTAGAATTAATACTACTGATAGTGAATTCACTCCTGGCTTGGTAGCCTCCAGATGTAGATGTTGTTGTACACCGAACTGGATCATCATATCTTGGTGTTATTTATCATTCTGCTATGTATAATTCAGTCTATTCTTATGCTCTAAAATATATGTCTTAACAGATGTTGAAACATCTGTCAGGACACTGTTATGACTTTGAGATATCAGAATGTTCTTGTTTTATCCTTGTTTAGTAAAGCAAAGATCAAGTGTCTCAACATCTCTTAGGACATCTGAGATCTGCATACCAGAATTTCAATTTTCGTATTCCTTCTCCTATTTATCCAAGCAAGTAAGCTCTTTCTCATGCTCTTCCAACTTACCAAACCAAGCCGTAAGATCAAGTAACTTAAGATCATTTGCTTCTTTAATAGTGGTGACCTTTGGTTGCTATTCCCTACTTAAAAACCTCAAAACTTTGTTAGTAGCAAGTTCATTGGAAACGGGATTTCCTAGTACATTTAATCGATTTATAAGATGAGTGAACTGTTTTCGCATATCTGCAATGGTTTCACCATGCTCAATACGGAACAACTCAAACTCTTGATTCAATGTGTTGATCCTAGCTTATTTGACATCATTAGTACCCTCATGGGTAATCTCTAATGCGTCCCACATAGCTTTGGCGGTATCACAATGAGAAACACTATAAAACTCATCAACTCCCAAGGCGGAAGTGAGGATATTTTTCGCTTTCCATTCATGTGACCACAATTTCCTATCATTATCATCCCATCGTGCTTTCGGTTTAGGTATTATGGCACCATCCTCATTAGTCACAGTTATTTCAATTGGACCTTTTTGGATAGCATCCCAAATACCTCTGTCAACGGAGTTGACATGAATACGCATAAGTGGTTTTATATAGCCATAATTTTTGCGGTGAAAATTGGTGCTCTATTGTACGCACCCTTAGGTTCGGTAGCCATTCTTCTAAGAAATGTATCTCAAGCATGAAATGAACCAAAGCTCTTGATGCCACTTGTTAGATGATAGGCTTTGATCTAGAGGGGTGAATATATCACAAATTTTACAACAAAAAACTTTTGGCAAAAATCTGTTTTCAAAATATGGTGCAGCGGAAAAATGACCCGGATTGAATCGTCTAACCGAACCTACTATTGAAAAGAAATATATGTATCACAAACCAAACAAAGTGATAACGAACATAAACGTTCAACAACGATCAAGCTATGAATCAATTAAATGCAATGCTAATCGTAACTCGTATATTCAATGAACCAAAACACAATCAAAATACGCACAAACAATTTATCGAACACTTGATGTGCAATCGATAAGAATGGGAAATATAGTTTGTTTTGTTGATGTTAAAAACCTATCAAAATCAAAGTGATTGTGATTATATCAACAACAACACTTTTAAAATATAATAGAAAACAATTTCCAATCGAATTGATCTAACAACGATAAACTTGTTAAATTCCGAAATCAAGAATAAAAGTGATCAAGAGATAAAGAGAGATAGGGAGACAGAGATTTGTTTAGGCAGTTCCCCAATCAGCATCGCTATGGGTACGTCTGCTCTCAATTCAAAATCGAATTGAGATATTGCTATTAACCTTTTCTTTGTAAAATCGTTTATACAATAGATGAAGAATGCAAACCCCAAAAACCCTATTGTTTTGTGTTGATTTTTCCACCTCAAACCGTTGATCAAAGCTTGATCAAGTGACCAATAATGCGGCTACAATCCTCCGATTATCCTGAGCACGCAATTTGTTGAAACCCAAGATTCCCTGAAATTCTAGTAGCAGATCTCAAATGTCCAGAGAGATGTCGAGACACTTGATCTCTGCTTCACACACAAGGATAATAAGGAGCAAAATACAAGATGCGGAAAATAAGAAACACACAAGGATTGTTAACCCAGTTCGGTGAACAACAACACCTACGTCTGGGGGCTACCAAGCCAAGAATGAAATTCATTACATAGTATTAATTCTAAGATAAACACCTCCGGTTTACAACTTATCACTTAATCACTACCCGTGCTTAATTTCTACCTAAGACACTTCCTAGGTATGAGACCCTTCTCAATTCACTTTCAATCACAGCAGTGAGAGAAATTACAACTCAATGTAAACAGTCCAGCTCTAGTATCAACACGACACAAGAGAGGCTCATAAAATACAAACCCTAAACTCTCTAGGTAACAATGTATTTGTTCACACTTTTCCTAGGTTAAATCCATCCTATTTATAACCATAAACACAACTGGATTTGGGCTTCAAAACGCAGTAATTCTGCTCCACAGAATATGCAACTAATTCTCCTCTAGAATAGTTTCTTTAATCCTAAGTTTCCTAAAGTGTCTCCACACTTAGAAACAGCATCTTCAAATTATAACCAGAATCTCTGATTCCTCAATCTTGGATGCCACCTAGGAAAAACAAATAATCCCATAATAATTTAACATCTGGAATAACATAATTAAAAACTGAAAAAGTAACAGACAAAGATGTCGAATCATCATGATAGGACATCTTGATCTTCAGTTAGTTCTTCATGTTAGGACATCTTGTTTAACATCTTGATGTCAAGTTAGTTTTACCAAAATTGATGCCAACCTCAAAGGCTTGGGCTCATCAATCTCCCCCTTTGGCAGATTTTGGCTAAAACTAACTAAATGAAACTTGCAAACAGAAAACCACATTTCGAGGCCTAGAAACAGAACATCAGCAGCGGAAAAACATCTTGCCTCCCCCTCAACCAGTTCCTTCTTCTGCAAGCAACAGATTAACATACTCCCCCTCAATGGTTAGCAGCAACAGTAGTCAGTGGTTAGCAGTCAGTAAAGTTAGTATTACTCCCCCTTTTTAGCCATAATATGACAAAGGCAGTTAAACTAACTAAATAACCAAGCAATAACAAAAAGTATTAGGTACAAAAACAAGCACATAAAGTGCCAAAAATAATCCTTGGCAACAAGCCCTTACAAAACCAAAAAAATAACACTATAGTCAGATATCATTTTCTGTAGCCTCATGATCCTCTTCCTCTTCTGAATATCAGTATATTATTGATAAGTAATGCTATAACCGAGAGTTGTCTTTGAAGACCTCTCTCTATTTGGTGGGAACACATGTGCACTTACTTGAATAGCATTCCCACACCAAGTTGACTGCTACAAATCTTCAGACAGGCAAAATCCAAGCTTGCCTCTCAACACTTCAAATTGATTTGCAGCCAAGGCTTTATTGAAGATGTCAACTAACTGATTCTCTGTTGCAACATGCTCCAAGGTTATAACTTTGTCTTCCACAACATTTCTAATAAAGTGATGCCTGATGTCAATATGTTTGGTTCTGCTGTGCTGAATAGGATTCTTTGAAATATTAATGGCGCTTAGGTTATCACAGAAAAATGTCATGACATCTTGATTGACATTATACTCAGTCAGCATCTACTTCATCCATATCATTTGAGAACAACTGCTACCTGTAGCTATGTATTCAGCCTCAGCAGTAGACAAAGAAACACAATTTTGTTTCTTACTAAACCATGAAATCAAGTTGTTTCCCAGAAAGAAACATCCACCAGAGGTGCTCTTCCTATCATCTATTTTTATTTTAGGGATACCTCTGACAGCCTCCTTAGACAAGACTTCTTTCATTCCCTTCAAGTGCAAGTGACCAAGTTTCTGATGCCACATCTTCACCTCATTTTCTCTTGACATCAAGCAAGTGGAGGGGCACTTTGTTTCAAGGGGAGTCCATAAGTAACAATTATCCTTGGATCTGGTACCCTTCAGGATAACTTCCTCTTTATCATTTCTTACCAAACACTCAGATTTTGAGAAGTTAACCTTGAGACCCTGGTCACACAATTGGCTAATACTTATCAAATTAGCAGTTAATCCTTTGACAAACAACACCTTATCTAGGCTAGGCTTCCTAGCATAATTCAACTTCCCAACACTTTTTAATTCACCTTTGACCCATCTCCAATGGTGACATAACTTGTGGAATGTGGTTTAATATCAATTAAGAACTTCTTGACACCAGTCATGTATCTAGAACAACCACTATCAAAATACCAGTCTTCTCTGGCAGAGGTTCTCAGAGAGGTATGAGCTATGAGAGTGGCTATTTCATTCTTAGGAATCCACTTCTTCTTTGCTTTAGCAACCTCCTTTCTCCTTCTGGGTGGAGTTGATGATTTGGGATAACCATGCAACTTGTAGCAGTAAGGCTTTATGTGACCAAACTTACCACAGTGATGACACTTCTTGTCTTGATTCTTTCTTCCTAAGGAGTTCTTCTGAGGTCTTTGACGATGTTGGGACATCCTACTTGACACCGTTTGATCCTGCTTTCTTTTCAGTTGAACAGAGTTCACACCAGGACTTTGTCCTTTATTCTCAACTTGATCATTGAAACCAAGTCCTCTTCCATTTCCAGCATTTCTTCCTGATTTAAGAATTTCATCCAGCACATCTGAGTTGCCATTGAGCATTCTTATATACTTAGTCATATTGTCAAGTTTTGAATTGGGCAACACAACTTCATCCTCCAGATCAGACATGGTGGCCAAGTGCTTTAGTCTGTCATCATAATGTTGAGCAATAAGATTTTTTTGATCCTGCCCTAATTGACACACTTCAGCACTTATGATGCACAGCTCCTTATAAGAGGTAGCCAGTTCATCAGCAGTGAGATCTTCAACATTTGATTCCTTGTCCGAATCATATACTCTAGTAAGTGCAGAAACATGTTTAGCAGTTTCTCTGTCGGTTGAGGAGTCATCTTCAGACCAAGAAGTAGATAACCCTTTCTTCTCCTTCTTGAGAAAGGTAGTACATTGTGCTCTTGTGTGTCCAAACCCCTCGCACTCATAACATTGGATTCCTTTTCCCTTGTTGATTTTTTTATCATTATTAGTTCTTCCTCCAAAAATTTTCCTTCTGTTGATGTCGGAAGACTGAGCCTTGACATTAGGTCTTGACTTCTCGCCAGTTTCTTCAACAGTTGGTTATACTGTTTTTCAAGAAATCCCACAGCCTTGGACAATTCCTCATTGAAATTAGGATCACATTCTTCTTGATTAGACACCAAAGCTAAACTTTTCTTCTTCTCAGATTTCTCACCGATTGCCATCTCAAAAATATGAAGAGATCCCATGAGCTCACCCACCTTCATAGTGTTTATATCCTGGGCTTCTTCAATAGCAGTCACCTTCATATCAAATTTCCTTGGAAGTGACCTTAGGATTTTTTGAACCAACTTACCTTCTGGAATTTTCTCTCCAAGATCACTTGAAGTGTTGGCAATATCAACAATGTTCATAAGAAAGTCTTGAATACTTTCATCCTCCTTCATCCTCAAGTTCTCAAACTTGGTGGTGAGAAGTTGAAGTCTTGAAGATTTTACCCTAGAAGTTCCTTCATGTGCAGTCTTCAAAATCTCCCAAGCATCCTTGGCAACAGTACAGTTTTTGATCAACCTGAAGATGTTCTTGTCAACACCATTGAACAAGGCATTCAGGGCTTTGGAGTTACCTTGAGCAAGCTTGTCATCTTCATCATCCGAGTCTTCCTCAGGTTTCAACTCATCAGTGATCTTCCCATCCTTATCTTCGGCTTTTGGTTGGTCCCACCCTTTGTCCACAGACTTCCAAGCTTTACCATCCATAGACTTGATGAATGCCACCAGCGCACTTTCCAATATTCATAATTGGAACCATCAAGAATGGGTGGTCTATTTAATATTCCTTCTTCTTTATCCATTGAACCAGAAAGTATCGTCCCTGAATCTCACCCAGATGCAAAGCAGGATGTCTGCTCTGATACCAATTGAGATTCTGGTATAGCAGATCTCAGATGTCCTGAGAGATGTCGAGACACTTGATCTCTGCTTCACACACAAGGATAATAAGGAGCAAAATATGAGATGCAGAAAATAAGGAACACACAAGGATTGTTAACCCAGTTCGGTGAACAACAACACCTACGTCTGGGGGCTACCAAGCTAGGAATTAAATTCACTAGATAGTATTAATTCTAAGCTAAACACCTCCAGTTTACAACTTATCACTTAATCACTACCCATGCTTAATTTCTACCTAAGACACTTCCTAGGTATGATACCTTTCTCAATTCCCTTTTAATCACAGCAGTGGGAGAAATTACAACTCAATGTAAATAGTCCAGCTCTAGTATCAACACGACACAAGAGAGGCTCACAAAATACAAACCCTAAACTCTCTAGGTAACAATGTATTTTTTCACACTTTTCCTAGGTTAAATCCATCATATTTATAACCATAAACACGACTGGATTTGGGCTTCAAAACACAGCAATTCTGCTCCACAGAATCTGCAACTAATTCTCCTCTAGAATAGTTTCTACAATCCTAAGTTTCCTAAAGTGTCTCCCCACTTAGAAACATCATCTTCAAATTATAACCAGAATCTCTGATTCCTCAATCTTGGACACCACCTAGGAAGAACAAATAATCCCATAATAATTTAACATCTGGAATAAGATAATTAAAAATTGAAAAGTAATAGACAAAGATGTCGAATCATCATGATAGGACATCTTGTCCAACATCTTGATCTTCAGTTAGTTCTTCATGTTAGGACATCTTGTCCAACATCTTGCTGTCAAGTTAGTTTTACCAAAATTGATGCTAACCTCAAAGGCTTGGACTCATCATTCCCGAACACAATTCATTGTCTCACGCTACTCCCTTGCAAGGAAACCACCTTGTCCCAAGGCTTTCACTCGGTCGAATCTGTGTTGACGTGATCTTGTCCAAAAACCTTCAAATCAACCTGATCTTGGAGGAAAATCCCACCTTGGTTTTCTTATTTGAAACACACAAAGTTCCCAACCCAATATTCTCGGTTACACCAAACCTAATTGGATGTTATCAACCTAAATCTAGATGGTCACCCAATCGAAAAATGATTATGTGTAGTTCAATTGTTTGTATCCATAGAAGAAGGGATGAAGATGATGGGCAACTTTGTAATCTGGTTTCGTTTAGGTTTTAATAACTAGGAAACCTTACCCAGAAGAAGATGCATGTATGAGTATATATAGGTATGTGAAGAAAATGGGCAAAAGGATGAAAGAAAAATAAGATAGAAAAAGATTTTTTCAGGTTTTAAATTGCATAGGTCGGCCTATGAAGGTATTCAGGCAGGCCTATGAGGCGACCTGAGATGCGACCTGTGCGTAGAACCTACAGGCTTCATTCTTGGAGCATGGGAGCAGGCCCGGAATATGGATGTGCCGGCCTATACTGAAGTTAATGGTTCCATAGTGTAGCGAGCGATTTTTGTCGGTGACGCGACCACCTTATCGCTGGGTTTTCTCCTCACCGAAATGAGGAGGAGTGGGTG
Source organism: Lathyrus tuberosus (assembly GCA_022829125.1). NCBI lineage: Eukaryota > Viridiplantae > Streptophyta > Magnoliopsida > Fabales > Fabaceae > Lathyrus > Lathyrus tuberosus. Next base: position 8,936,384 of record JALAZF010000032.1, read on the forward strand.
CTACTTTCTGATTTCTTATTTATCCCATGAAGCTGAAAAGGAAATGGAAGCTATCTAAAACTAACCTTGCACGTGAATGTTTAACTGAACAAACGCTTAAAAGAGATTGGGGGGTCCGGGGTCAGGTTATACAATGGGGAGTTGTCAATTACCCATCCTATATGTGGTCATCCACAGGATATTAGCTTTAGGTTTTGCTTTGTAATTGATGGTGTTTATCTGTTAATGGGTTGGGAAAGTTTCTTGGGAAGTATGAGTGAGTGAGCTTTTGTTGTTCGGGTGTTTTTGGTAAGGTACTAGACCTAAGTTTTGATTGATATGAAGGTACTGGACCTAGAGTTTTTGATTAGTATGCTCGCTAAGATTTCGCAATCTTATTGATTGATATGAAGGTACTGGACCTAGAGTTTTTGATTAGTATGCTCGCTAAGATTTCGCAATCTTATGCCTACGTATTCCCATTTAAACGAAACAGGGAAATCAGAGCAATCGTAGTTCCCCATATTTTATGGGAGGAAAAAGATGATGTTTTGGTGTCTTGTTCAAAGCCCAAGATTGAAGCTAAAAGGTTTTGACTGAGCTAGGGCATTTCTTTATACAAAGCCTAAGAGGAGACTGGATAAGACCGACTCAACAAGAGAGTGTATATATTGGTGTCTTGTACAAAGCCCAAGATTGAGGCAAAAAAGAGACTGACTCTATGGGGATATCATTATGCAAAGCCTAAGAGGAGGCTAGAAGTTTGACTTTTCTGGGGGAAAATGTTCTATCTATCTTGTACAAAGCCCAAGATTGAGGCTAAAAGGGATTTTGACTCTGCCGGGGAGGTTTGTATGTGTCTTGTACAAAGCCTATGTGTCTTGTACAAAGCCCAAGATTGAGGCTGAAATGAGAAATTTAACGGACTCTGGTGAGGATATTTTTATGAGTCTTGTACAAAGCCCAAGATCGAGGCTGAAATGAGTTTAACTCTTGGGGAAAATCATTCCTCAAAGCCTAGAAGAAGGCTGGGAGGAAATGACTCTGCTAGGGAAGATAGTTGTCCCAAGCTCAAGAGAGGGAGATTTATGTCTTGTACGAAGCCCAAGATTAAGGCTGAAAGGGTTTGACTCAACAAGAGAGTGCTTTTATCTGTCTTGTACAAAGCCCAAGATTGAGGCAAAAAAAGGTTGACTCAACAAGAGAGTCTGAAAAGGTGATTGAACTCAACAAGAGAGTGTGAAAAGGTTAGCTCCGCTGGGGAGAATCTTTGTTCAAAGCCCAAGAGGAGGCTAACTGTACTGAGGAAAAGATCATTATACAAAGCCTAAGAGGAGGCTAACTTTTGCCGGGGATTGTTAAGATCCCGAGGTAGGTCCAAATGGGGAATCAACTCTTGCCGAGGATTATAGAAGAGTTTAGATATCAGAGACCTTGAGGTTCTGATTTGGGATAAGCTGACCCTGGTTAGGGAACTCTCAAGAGAGAGGCTGGGTTTCTGTTGGAGATTGATCCAGAGAGCTCGGGGTTTCTGCCTATATCTGTAAGGAACTTGAGAATGTATTTGAGACTCAAGGGGATTGGACTGTCCAAGTCTACTGGTGTGGAAGAGTTTTATCTTTTGTATGATGGCCAAGAGGAGACACGAGTATTAAGGGATGAGAATCAACCCTAAAATCTGATAGTTGACACTGGAAAGACTGCTATAGCAAAGGATGATTAAGTTCTGTCTTATACCTTTAAGAGGTCGTCAGGGTCCTTGTATTAAGCCCAAGAGAAGGCATGAGAACTTTTAAGAAGCCGGAGGGTCCTTGTACAAAGCCCAAGAGGAGGCGAGGATGCTTTTAGGAAGCCTGTGGGTCCCAAACCAAGAAAAGGTCAAGAAATGCTATTCACCGAGAATAGATCATTTAGTGAAAGTTCTGGTATTTGAAGAAACTCAAGAGATGCTATTCACCGAGAATAGATCAACTCTGGGGAATAGAACTTCTTTGACAATTTCTAGGGTGACAGTCTGAGAAAAGGTTCACAGGGAATACTGCCTTTCTCTTTGTTCCATATTGTTTAAGCCCAAGAGAAGGCAAGACTGTATCTGGAAATCCTATGGGGATCTAGTTTTGACTGTATTTAAAGAGTGACCAAACTGGCATTACCTAGTTCTAGACCTAGTTACCGGGGAAAACTCTAAATAACTATACTAGTATATATACAGTTGATATATGACAAGTATTTTAAAAGGGTATGAAAGAAGACTAACCGTGCGCAGCTTCCCACAATACAATTATATATATTTGACATGTATTTAAAAGAATGAAAGAAGACTCACAGTGTGCAGCTTCCCACAATACATATATATATATATATATATAAGCAAGTAAATGAAAGCGGATAAAACTTACAGGTGATCAAGCTTCCATGCTGGCGATCGCGACGAGATTTTTTGAAAATGTGTTGGGACTTATACAACGTCTGAGGCCCAAAAAGGTTTTGGTTAAAAGGGGAATGGGTCTTACACTCTATTAGAGGCCCAAAGAGTTTGAAAATGAATAAAGATGGGTCTTATAGCTCAAGGAGAAGCCCAATTGATTTTGTTAAAAAGGCGACGATCACGCAGAACGTTTGAAAATATACAGAGGGACTTATACAATGTGTGAGGCCCAAGGTTGTTTATTTACAAAGGGGTTGGGTCTTATACTCTATTAGAGGCCCATGAGTGTTTGAAAAAGATTGATGAGGGTGGAATTAATCAAAACCCTAATTTTGTTTAAAAATGGAATTAATTTTGTTTAAAAATTAATAAAAATTATTGAAAACAAGTGAAAAATGAGTGGTGATCTTGGATCAATGTTTCAAAAAATCATGTTTTTATCCACAAAATGATTAAAAACCATTTAAGTTTGGAAAATCAAGAAGGAAAAAATATTTTAAATGTAAAAAAAACAATTAAAAATTAATTCTTTGCAAAAATATCAAGTATATGAAATAAATAATATTTTTTGGGAAATTTTTGTAAAATAAAATATTTAACATTTTTGTGAATTATTAAAAATAGAATAAACTCAAAATCATTAAAATTCAGAGAAAAATTAATTTTTGAATCAATTAAATAAAATCACAAAAATTCAAATATTTGAAAGTTTGAAAAAGGGCGCCAAGAACATCTTGGTTTTGCCCGCGTGCTCTGTTTTGCCCAGATTTGCGTTTTCTCATCAATCTCAATGAATAATTGATGAAATCACACAATCCACATATCAATCTACTCGTTTTCACCTCACGATCATGTCTATGGTCTTTAATTTCATTTATTTTAAGCATGGAATAAGAAATCAAAGAGAAACCTCAAGAACCCTAATTTCTGCATGAAGGCTGAGAAATTTGATACACGACTCATACAAAGCAATTAAGGGAGGGGAAACACTCTATACATGATTATGAACATATGGCAAAATTATTGTGCGAGGAAATATGCATGAATCATGAGATGACCAAGTTGAGGCTTACCTCTTGCAGCTGGTGATCGAGTTCTAGGTTGGAGGTGTTACAACTTGGTTCCAATGATGTGGACAGCTTCCCTAGGTGCTATGGAGTGTGTCTGAATGCTTGGAGTGGATTGAATTGAGCTAGAACTTGATTTGGCATCTCAAATGCAAATCTGTCAAAAGCTTGTGCAGATGGCTAGTGATTTTGTGAAATTGGTGTTCCAGTTGTTGGTTTAGTGTTTGACCAGCTCACATATGATGTTTATGAGGTGTGTGTGTGTGTGATTGGTTTGGTTGGAAACACTTTCTAATTCAAAACCCGATAGTAGCTTGTATTAGAAGGCATTTTTGGAAGTGAGAGTATGATTTTGAGAAAGGCAATGTTATAGGCCTTTAGTGTACTCAAACTGATCAGAAATGAGGTCTATTTATAGTGTGTCAAGTTTGTTTTGCAAGGAATAGGGAATCGCAACTGCAGCAGGCCTTTGGCCAATGTGGATCAAATGGAATCTCAAGTCTCCTCTATTGACTTGAGATTAGAGCACTGGCCTATAGTTCTCTGATTCAAGGATAAGGCGTGACTGAAGTGTTCATCTTTGCTCTGATACATGCCACCTCTAAGCATCCATTGAATGCCTCAAAACAAAATTGGAGTCTCGAGGCATCTTTAGCTTTTAGGGGTGCCAAACCTATATGTAGTTCCAAAGACTTGGGAGGCTTATGGATCAGTGCTTGTCCCTTGGTTGTTCCCCCTTGAGGTGTGCAGATGGATAACCATGCTTAAAGTTGCACAATTTGGGAAATTCGAGCACTAATGCACAAATCTGCCTTGCCAAGACAGTTTGCAGCAAGGCATGTTGCAGCTGTCATAACTCCTAGCTCAGATGGAATTTGATGGAGTTCTTGGGCATTTTGGAAAGCTGACATATCGTATTTCAACATGATGTCCAACTTTGGTTTTGAGTCAACCTGAATTATAATGAAAAATGCCTCTACATTTGGGAAAAAATAAGGCAGATTCTGACTTAGTGAAAATTTCACAAAGTGTTGGAAAAATGTCACTTTTGTGTTTTCAGCCATTTTGATCACTTCATAACTAAAAATCCATGAGGAATTGGAATGAGTTGTAGTTGACACTTTTAAAGTATGCCATGAGATCTACAAATCCAGCTTTGGACCATCTAAAATGGTTGCTTGGATCTCAAGTTATGGTCCTTGGAAGTTGGTACCCTAGCCACTTTGTTCCATAACTTAGAAAAATTCTAAGTTTTTTATGGTTACCCCTTTTACAAGCTAACTCATTTTCTTTGGTTTTTCTTGATGAATGATGATTCCAAATACATATTAACATTGTTTTAGGGCCAAAGAACCATAATTGTGAAAAATCTCAAAAAGTTAAACTTGACTTTGTGCACAGTTGACTTTTTATCGGATGAAATCCAAATTGTGCGATCCTTTGTGAAATCAAGTTCTTGACCTAAATCAAACCTAATGGGTATATTCCATAGGTGTTATAGGGTGTATTGAATCATGTCCCAAGGTTTGGGAGCATGTCTTGGTCAAAAGTCAAAGGTACAATTGACTTTTTCCTCAAAACCCTAATTAGGGTCCAGATGAAAATGAAACTTGTGCATCAAGCTTCTTGGATCAATCCATTGTTGCAGATGGATCAATGTAGTGTGTTAGAGACCCTCAAATCATGCCTTGAGGTCTTGGCTCATGTTTTGTCCCAAAAGTCAACTTAGGGGTGAATTAGGTCAAGAAACCCTAATTCTTGATTTTTTGTGTGGATGCATCCCCTGAGGTAGAATTGACTTGATGATTGGGTCCATGAGGTCCCTTGTAGTATCTTGGGTTGTGCTTTGAAGCATTGGCTCATGCCCAGAGGAAAATTTCCACCTGGAGGCCTTGGTCGACCAAAACCCTAATTTGGTGACACTGGCGATCTTGAGGCTCGATCCACTTGGAATGTTGCAACCTTGTGCTTGATTATTGATGTGGGAGTCCTCTTGATCCATTTTGGGTGTTTGAGAGGCTAGAAAAGTTGAAGATCATGTCATTTATTGATTGATCTCTTGTATAAGTGCCCTAAGAGGGCTTGAAACCCTAATTCTTGTTAGTAATGAATGCTCAACAATTCCTCGAGGAGATTGATGAGACATGAAAGTATCTCCATTTTGTGATGATGATTGGCACAAGGATGAGAAATCTTAGTGGTCAAAATTTGGGGTATGACACATAGGTCGGCCTGATCACGTATAGGTCGGCCTATGTAGTTGTTTTGACACACAAACATGATTTTTTGATGTGTATGACATGCTTAAGACCTATCAAACTTATTTAAAGACTCTTTGTATGCATCCTAAGGCTAAGGGGACAAATGAGCATCTAAACGTAGATTGATACCGTCCAATATACAAAAGCGCTACGATATACTACTTTCCTTGTTTGACATCATTCAAAACCCAGTTGAATTTGTAGTTAGCACTAACATTCTTGGCTTTGGAAGCTTCTGAGTCTGGGTCAGCAGAGACTAACTTTCTTTAGAGTTGACTTCTTCAGATTCTGGATCTCCATCAGAGGCAGAGTCTTCAGAAGTGATCTTCAGAGCCAGAGTCTGATCTTCAAATGCATATTCATCAAACATTTCTTCATCTGTTTTTAATGATTATATTCCTACAAACTTTGAACAGATGTTAAAAAGCCAAATTTTTATATTAAATGCTTTCTTATCATCAAAACTCAAGGAGTATGGTATTGACCCATTTTGTTACAACACATGTTTCTTTCCATTTGGTTGCTCTGAATTCTTCTGACCTTTTACTGCATCGACCTATTTTGTTTCTGATGCAGCAATTGGTACGGCTGAAATAGGTCAACATAAGTAAGTAAAGAGGGACATAAAGGAAAATTCAAAATTTCCTAAGAGTCTTGTATTTCACCTGTTGAGATGAGGGACAAGACTTGAACATGTTCGATATCAACATGAAGATGGTCTCTATAATTGTCCATGTGATAGTTATTCTAAAGTACTCAATGATGAGGTTTTTTCTGTTCATTATTTAAAGCTGATAAGGACCCACTTGGGAACCAATCTAGAAGTGGTGGATTAAAAGTCAAGCCAAATTCATAGATTGGCAATGGTGGAAGTTTACAAAATTAAAATTTTAAAGCAAAGTTATACCTATCTTTTACATAGGGAGGAATTTTCATGTTTGGAACGTTTTCAGTAACTTTATGTTTTAAAGTAACAGTTACATCATAGATGGTTTGACTAAGATCATAAGGATTATATACAGTTTCAAAATAATGTTGGAAAGCTTGAATTTCTTTGATGTGTGTACATATGCTTTTCTTTGTCTGGTTCTGCAGAAAAGAAAAGGCATACATTATGCGTTGAACCATAGTTAAAGGGTTTGTCATGCCAAAGTAGTAGGCAAACCACCAGTCATCAAATTCTTTGGTACAATGGAAGAAGTCGAGAATTCAAAAGGATTCACATGCAAGACTTTTTTGGCGTAAAACTTTAAACACTCTTGGTACCATTTTTCACTTGGCTCATTAGTGGCCAAGAATACTAACTATTCTTACCAAAAAAAAGATTTTAGTATGAAATGGATGAAGCCAAACTGACTGGTTACCAGATTTGGACAGTAGACAGCCACCCGAACACCTGTTTTGGTGGATGAGATTCTAGTCGAAAAAATGAAGGGTTTAAAAAATTCCATCCAAGTGTCATGAACCTCTCTTTGGACCACATGCGAAGAGGCTGGGAATGCCATCCTGAACCATTATATAGCTTCGACAAACAAAAGATTCCATATTCGAGATAAATGTTTTGCAATTATAAAACATGAAGAAGTATGTCTTGAAGAGTTCTTTCGATGCAGAGTTGTCATCATCTGGCATAACCATGGAAAGACTTAGACCTTCGATTGTCCTCTCAAAATATGGTGAAATTTTAGTATCGGGGGAAGGTTCAAAGGTGGCATTAAACCATAAATTCAAAATCCAGATGGGTCCAGAAACAAGAAAGTTTTCCTTAGGATCTTCTCGTGCCTTGAGATCACGATAGGTAGTCCCTAAAGATTTATTTAGGTTTCCTAAAATCGATTTGCTCAGGCAAACACCTCTCTTCTCATGAAGCTGGGTAGCCAGGGAAATAAAGTGCTTGGCTACTTTAAAGGAACTGGTACAAAAATGAAGTGGGATAGCTAGAGGGTAAGGAAGGAAATATGTTCCTATGCGCTTATGATGTCGCTAGAGGCATGATGGTCTTTGATAAAAGTATTAAAACTAGGGTGTGAGTAGGTGAATCTAGGCTTAGTTTTGTTTATCAAAGTGGGTCGAATATCTTCGCAGTTGGTCGAAGGCCAACAATGGTTGCTATGTTAAATAGCATGGGGTAACCATTCCACATGGAAGATGAAACATGTTGCTCGAAGTTTCCCATAAGCAAATAGCAGCGACCAACATGTTGGAATTATACTTTGGACACACTCTTGAGAGTTGTATAAAATCAAAGATACCATGGTCCTTCCATACTATTTCCTTATTTTGTTGAACCCTATATAGCCAGTTAGTGTAAGAAGCATTGTTGATTGAAGGAGATGAACATAATACATGATTTTTCATGTAACTTAAAACAAAAGGTTCATCCTCAAACACAAACAGATTGAACGATGAGAAACTAGGAAAAAAACTTTCCAAGTTCTGTGGTTTATTATTTGATATGGGTATAGGATCCATGAAAGCATGAACAATACCTAAAATAGAGTCAGGGATTAGTACCGAAGAAAACCAAATTGCACATTTTTCTTCTTGCATCGGAGGTTCTGGGACGTAAGTCCGACCATCTATGAGAATGGGAGATTTGCATTTAGCAGCAGAGGGAATCTGTGGTTGGCATTTAGTAAGAGAAATGGAAGCCATCTCTGAGTGAAAAAAGAATTTGTTGAAGGAATGGAAACAAAAGTTCGAGAAAGATTGAAGAGTTTCTAGGGTTTTGAGGACGAAGAAGATAGTGAAAAGAAAAAAGAAGTGGGGAGAAAAATTTTCAATTTCCCTATATAAATCTTGACAAGTGGTGTCTCGAATTGGACAGTTGGTATTTAATTTTTTGGGGGAAAATTAAATTAAATGATTTCTTTTAATATGATTTAATTTTTTAGCCCATGATTATCCTAGGAAATATGAGTGATGATGAAAAGCTGCACCGACATCCTTAACGTGACGGTTTGGTGAAACATGGCCATGGTGACAATGACGTGTGTAGGCTATCTTGAACAGTGTCAAGCAGTTACTAAAAACACCACCTTTCTTCCATCTATTGTACATGATCGAAAGTGACATTTGGGGGGGGGGGGGGGCATCTATTAGCCTGGAGATTTTAGCTTAATAATTTGACAATGAATGGTAATGGACACCTTTAAAATGCTAAGTTTCAAGATTCTCAAACATAGCTTTGACATATTAACCATGTTGACTAAAGATGCATCGAGAAACTTATAAGATGATATGGGATATAGTGCATTTTAACACCCACGAAGCATGGTTTAGAAGAGTCTTAGGAATAGATCCACAAGATTATGATCACTCTCTTCAAAACATGTCCAAAATCTCAAAAAGGTTTGCACAAATCAACACTACGATAAGTGTTAAGTTTGACAAGTTCATCAGCTATTGGGGACTTAGTGTGGTTTTTAGTCTAGAAGTCAACCAAACTGGAGATGTTTCGAAAACACTATAAGAGTTGACCAGAGATACTCGACTCATGAAGTTAGGGGATTCAAAGGCATGTATCTGCGTGATGGATGGTTTGTAGCAGTTTAAACATTGAAGACGTGTGGAAACAAACTAGAAGGCTGAAGCCCACGTAAGGGGATACATATCAAGTTCTGTGGAGGTAACTGTTGTCGACAGTTAAAGTTGTATTAGTATATAAGTTGATTTCATTGTTGTGATCAAGGGTAAAAAATTTCATTTATTCTCTATAGAACTAAAAGTATCCAAGTTGCAGAGAGAAATAATTTGTGAGAAATGTATGAGTCTGCGTCCTTTCTTTAAACTCTTTAAGTATTTTCAATTGAAGCATTTACTTTTATGAAATTTATTATGCTTTTTGTGTATTTTATTTTTCCAAATTAATTCTACATTTTTTCAATTAAATTTTATGTTTAGTTTGTCAACATTCAAACATCTAAGGTCCAATCACGAACACTTTTCGTTGTACTTTTATGCACAAATTGTTCTTAGGATTTTTTTGAGTTTAATCCATTAAGTGAACAAAAACTCATGATTGTTTACTAAAAATACCAGTAAACATGCCCACATTCCTTGATGTACACAGCCCCCAAGCATAAGGCTCGTAGAGGCGAGATGCTTAAGAAGAAAATCAATCGGGAAATTGACCATTATACACAACTAAGGTCCAAATCGTGATTTCCAAGGATGTACACGATCCCCCAATCATGAGGCCCTTAGAGGCGAGATACTTAAGAAGAAAGTAATTTAGACAAATCGAACATTGTACACGATCAAACTTCAAATCTTGATTTTTCGAGATGTACATTAATAAATAAAAATTTTGATTTTGACATCTAATAATATAAATATACATTATTGAATAATAAAACATATTTTAAATTAAAGGTGTTCACAAATATAAATTTTATCTAATCCAAAGATAAATTTACTTGCGATTTAGATCTATTTGGTTGATTTGTTAAAAATACGATCAAATATAATTTTATGTGACTTAATTTGGATCGATTTATGGATATCCAAATTACAAATTATGTATTTTATTAATATTATTAAAACACCAAAAAAAAATTAATAGATTTAATATATAACATTAAAAATTAATATTACAAAATGAGGATGACCAATTATGACCGAAACAAATAAAAAAATAAATATAAATAGATTAAACTAAATGAATAATTAATGTTGAAAATAAGTATCAAAGAATATTAAATTAATGAATAACATTGGTAGAATAAAGCCGATAATATTGATCCGGCCCGTAATCCGATAAAGTTCTACTCCTTCCAAAACCTTATTTATCAGCAAAGATAATTACCATTTGTGATCCTAAGAGAACTCAACCGTAAAGCACATCCACAATCATCTGCAAAGAGCGGCAATCAAATAGCTAGTTTGTTATATTCATATATATATATATATATATATATATATATATATATATATATATATATACCGACGAATGACGATCCAAAGGAAGCAAGGTGTTCTGGACTGGACAGGCCCTTGGCCCACAGTAGGGCAAGGCTCAACCCAGTCCAGCTTTTGGCAAGGTCCAATAACGATATTTAGACAATCTAGCTGTTGGGCACGATCTAGCCATTGGGCACAATCTAGCCTTTGGGCATAATCTAGCTGTTAGGCACGATCTAGCCGTTGGGAACAATCTAGCCGTTGGGCACGATATAGACGTTAGGCACAATCTAGCCATTGGGCACGATCTAGCCATTGGGAACGATCTAATCATTGGGCACAATCTAGCCATTGGGCACGATCTAGCCGTTGGGCACGTCCTCCTCACGCGTTTGACAGTTCACGCGACCAACTGCCCCTCCGGAGTTCATGGGGACAGTTGGACCAGCTCCTAAGGTCACGCGCTAGACCTTCCACCTGGCAGTCTCCCATTGGTCGACCAGATATTTCAGCCACATGGGAGACCTTGGCCCTGCACTGGGGGTTTTTCTATAAATACCCTCTCATTGTAGAGGGTCAGGTATCGAAGGATCACTATTCAATATTCTAACTCATACCTATGCGCTTTGTACTTGCTTTCTCTCTAGCCCAAACTTACTTTGGCATCGGAGTCCCTTGCAGGTACACCCCCTCCTCTCTTACAACCATCATCTCTGCCCTGCATGGAAGGCCATGAAGATCCATTCTGATCACTCAGATCAGTGGCGCCGTCTGTGGGAGACATCACTTCCCCGTCTTTTTGAACCAAGATCCCTCATCTTTTCACCCAAAAGACCAAAGCTTACTCTCTAAAAATTCCCGTGATCATCATGGCCTCCAACAAAAACAATGATGCCCGTCAAGATTATGTCGTCGCCATCACAGTGGATAACGTCGACCACCTCAACCCTGGAGCTGCGGTTTATGCTACCAACCACAGGGACGGAAGGACTGCATCCTCTTCCTCCGACGACGTGAAACCACGCGTGCAGACTTCCGGTCACGTCTTTGAGCCCATACATGTCCATCAAGACGCTGACCCCAGCACTTCTGCCCTTATTGCCTCTCTCAACAGGTCCAACTATCTGATCTTCCAGCAGGGCGAGAAGATCCACCTGCTGGAACATGCCCTCCAGGAGTGCCTTCCTTCGCAAATGCCCCGCAGTCCATCTCCACGTCCTCAATCTCCCCCTTAAAAATGTCGGCGTGACAGATCCAGGAGCATTTCTCCTTTCAGGGGACGACCGAAGTCGTAAGAACCTGAGCAAGAAGCCACTAGGAGACGACACCATACTCCCCCGCGGAGATCCAGACGTTCTCCTGCCCCAAAGAGGCCTAAGCTTATATACAATACGAGGAGAAAGAAGCCGCCTACAAGGCCCGGGAGTCAAGGGGCCTTTCAAAACCTCTCCCTTCCGACTGGCATAATCCCGGTGGAGAGCAGGAAGCCCTCTAGGCGAACAGAAGCTCCTTTCGAAGAGGGGATGAACGACGAAGCTTTAATAGAAGAACTCGACCTAGTCTAAGAGATCCGATCAGGGGCAGGTCTCTGCGAAGCTCCACTAAAACAAAAAATAACTCTGTGCCATGACGCCAAAGTCATAAAGCGCGACTTCCAAGTGGGCAACTTGGTCCTACGCAGAAATAAAAAGATTCACGCGAGGGCAAGCTGGCCGCAAACTGGGAAGGACCATACATGGTCAAATCAAAAATAGGCACCGATGCCTACTACCTCGAACAGCTGGACGGAGAACCGTTTGCTCGACTATGGAATGCTAAAAAGCTCAAATAATATTATTGTTAGGACCAACAACCAGACAGGACTAACTGACGACAAACTTCCCCCACAACGAAGAATTTTCTCGGCCACAGGAGCTAGCCCTGGTGCAAGCACAATCCTAAACTTATTCAACGAAGGCCAATTTCTGCTCATGGAACGAGCAGACTCTGTGCCCGACAGGGATACCTCAATCGAGCTCCGCCGTTGTCGTACCAGTATGGTAGGACACCCAGCTCGCAATGGGAAAAGTCCAAGCCCGGTGGGATCAGGACCTCGACCGAGATCCTAGTCCCGTACAGCGAAAACTACTTTCGCCTCCTCAACAAGTTCCCTAAACTGTTGAGCATCAAAACGAGTCGAGCACAAAAACTTCCTCCCCGCGGGCAAATCCTCATCAAGGTTGATCGACGCAAAACATCCCTTCCGCGGGGCACATCCTCACCAAGCCTGGTTGACACAAAACATCCCTTCCGCGGGGCACGTCCTCACCTAGCCTGGTCGACACAAAATGTCCCTTCTGTGGGGCACGTCCTCACCTAGCCTGATCGACATAAAACGTCCCTTCCGCGGGGCACGTCCTTACCAAGCCTGCTCGACACAAAACATCCCTTCCGTGGGGCACGTCCTCACCTAGCCTGGTCGACACAAAACGTTCTTTCCGCGGGGCACGTCCTCATAAGCGACCAGCTGTCGACCATACTTACCATAGACAAGCGAAGGGCATGTCCCCGAACATTTTCGTTCAAAAATGACGAGCTCAAAAAGCTTCCCCACAGTGCAACTCTTGCACCTCGGTCGACCAACAAGGCTATCTCAACTCATTACTCTTCACCTTAGAGCAAAGACTTAAGGGGCTCCTGTTCTGGACTGGACAGACCCTTGGCCCACAGTAGGGCAAGGCCCAACCCAGTTCTGGACTGGACAGGCACTTGGCACACAGTAGGGCAAGGCCCAACCTAGTCCAGCTTTTGGCAAGGCCCAATAACGAGATTTAGACAATCTAGCCATTGGGCACAATCTAACTGTTGGGCAAAATCTAGCCGTTGGGCATGATCTAGCCGTTGGGCACAATCTAGTCGTTGGGCACGATATAGCCGTTGGGCACAATCTAGCCATTGGGCACGATCTAGCCGTTGGGAACGATCTAGCCGTTGGGCACAATCTAGTCGTTGGGCACGATCGAGTCGTTGGGCACGTCCTCCTCATGCGCTTGACAGTTCACGTGACCAACTGCCCCTCGGGAGTTCACGGGGATAGTTGGACCAGGTCCTAAGGTCACGCGCTAGACCTTCCACCTGGCAGTCTCCCATTGGTCGACCAGATATTTCGGCCACATGGGAGACCTTGGCCCCACGCTGGGGTTTTTTCTATAAATACCCTCTCACTTGATAGGATCGGGTATCGAAGGATCACTATTTAATATTCTAACTCATACCTAAACGCTTTGTACTTGCTTTCTCTCTAGCCCAAAATTACTTCGGCATCGGAGTACCTTGCAGGTACACCCCCTCCTCTCCTACAGCCATCATCTCTACCCTACACGGAATGCCACGAAGATCTATTCTGATTGCTCAGATCACACGGATTCGCCCAAATTGATGATAGCACAAGGGGACTACCCTAAGGAAAGGTACAAGAGATGAAGGACCAAGATACATCCAACGTCTTCCTCCACCACACGCCTAGGAAATAGCGGATTGTTATAATTTCTCCATTATATAAACACAGGCACCATATTTAGGTACATAATTTCTAATTCAAACCATTCATCCATCTCCTTCAGATACTAACTTTGGCGTTAGGGTGTTAACCTTGTAGGTTAACCCCTCCCCCACTGCAGTAAAAGCTCAAGTCTGCTGTTGCTCATCGCAATCATCGTTCTCCAATTAAATCTGAAGTTCTCGGCGATGGATACGACCTGGTGTTCTTGGGATCATTGCGTAAAGAGAAATGGTGTCAACAAGGATTGATTCTAGCACAAATATTTGTTCACCATACGAAGGTGCCTCGCGTAAATAGTTGTCCATGAGAGAAGCATACTTTAAATATTCTTTGATTCGAATTACTCTTTTCGCTAAGAAGTGTGAATTTTGATGCTACACTAGTTTATAGACACTATTGAACAAATCGTTCACCCTTTGCATGCCTAAATTAGCTTGTAGGTGTTGGAGACTTTGATGAAGGTAACAGAAACACAAGAAAGGAGGTTTGAATTTGGTTTCTAAATTGAAAGCTTTTGCTACCTAAAAAACCAAGAAGAGAACTAAGAACAAAATTATTGAACACAATTATTTTTATCACGGTTCGCTATTAACAAGATACCTCCAGTCCACCCACCAAGGTGATATCGCCTTATCACAAAGACTTAATCCACTATAACCAAACATGATTACAACCACAAAGACTAGCTATCAATGTCTTCTTGAGTAATTCAGACTATACCCTAGTCACTCAAAGAACTACAACTCAAAGAATGAGATACAAAGTGTGTTTACAAGATGCTTCTCAAAAGCAGATTACACAAATGAAATACAAATAAATTACACACAAAATATTTTCTATGAAAGTGTATGAACAAAAGTTCCTTGTGTGTTTGTTTTTCTTTCTATCAAAATATTCACTGTTTGTGAAATATGTGTGATAGCTCATTGTGCCAAAATAATGTATGATGTCATGTTGTTTCTATTCTTCAAAGTCTCCTTTATATAGGCAATAAAAAGATCTGTTGGAGGGTAGAATTGGAATCTACAATTGTAGTTGTATCCTTACATAATGGTTTGTGAAAATGGGAGACACAATGGTACAGTAGTATAGTCCTTTTCCCACAAAATCAGTGTAGTGGAAGGAATATTTGATCTTGTACTATGTATTATTTTCTCAGGTAAAACTTTTTGATATTATCTTCAAATATTTCAGGGGCTTCAAATAGAGAGTTGATGAAGTATGCATAGAAGAAGAATCATAGTCTTTATGAGAGAGTCTTCAAAACCTTGGTCTTCAAAGTTTTGATCTAGTTCTTCAGAACCTGAAAGCTCCTGTGGTTTGACGAAATTTTGGTAAAACATGAATATGATAAAGATGAAGAAATCTGCTAAAGATTAAAGATGTTGAAGAAGATGTCCTAACATCTTACAAATATAACAGGTTTAATTATTCAACAAATATGTCAAAGATTTGGTACGAATTTGCAGAGTGGATAAAGGAGAAAAGATTGAAAGCCCAAGACAACAGAAGACTATATAAGGAGACTTAGACCTAGGGTTTAAAGACTGTAACTTTGTATCACTTATAACTTTGTAACCTAATTCTCTTGTATTGAATAAGGGTTTAGGGTTTGAGAGTCGTTGGCTCTCTTAGGAGTTGTAAGTCTCCACTCTGTAATATGGGATGCAGAGGGGAAGGCATAGGTACAGGGACACAACCAGAAGCCTGTAGGTAATGGTTGTTGTATTGTTCTTGGACGAAGCTTTGAAGCAAGTCCAAGATAACTTGGAGGTCAAGAAACCGCGACAGGTTTTGTATTGGCAGAAGACAGAGATATCACAGGTTGTGATTAGGATGTGAGTGGGGTATCTCATATCAGGGTTGTAAACGTTTGAGTTTAGCCTTGGTAAAGATGTTCATTGGGTAGATGTTAGGTATAAAGTTGTAAACGGGGGAGTTTATCTTTGTAACAGTTCTACAGATAGTGAAGTCTTCATCCTGGATTGGTATCCCCCAGATGTAGGTGAATTGCACCGAACTGGGTTAACACATACTGTCTTATTTAACATTCTATAATTTACAGTTTTGTTATTGTTCTTGACTGACATGTTGAATTAGATGTCGTGACATCTGTGATGGTGCAGTTCTGATATTCAAGGTATCAGTCTGTTGTTGCGCCTCTGAGTTTAAATGATTATGTAGCATAATGTCTTGACATGTGTTAGGACATCTGCTGTCTGCATAGGCCAGAATTTCAATTGGTATCAGAGCAGGCATCCTGTCTGGTTCTGGATGAGATCTTTGGGAGATACTTTCTGACATTTAAACAAGGATGAGTTTTGAAGATCAGATCAATCAACTCAGACATACTCAAGGGTATTAATGGATGAGATGGATGTTCTGGATCGAAGGGAACAACCCGGAGGTTGTTCATGTTGCTGAGGAGATTCTACAACAACTGCAGGAGAAATGGCTAGTTCTCTTGTTGGTGTGTCTTATAGGATATTGTGACATCTTATTAGGGCAAGCAGGATCTGTTCCTTGGTGGTTCCGCTGCATGTGTTTCTGATGGAAGAGCTCTAGAATTATGGAATTCTGGAGTTGTTACTGAAGACAGTTGGTGGAAGGTCTCAATTGTCGGCCTCTATATGTGAAGATATATGCATTCTTTTATTCCAAAGTCAGGAGCGATGGAGTAAAGGGAGTTGTGGTTAGATACCTGGTATGATGACTTGGTACTTGGAAGCTTAGTTTCTTGGTACAGTTGAAGTCAGTTGAAGAGGAGAGGAGTTGAGTTAAGTTTATCAGGTTCTTGCTCTAGGAGTTTGATAAATTATTGGTCGGCTAGGTTGTCAAAGATACTTGAGAATTCTCTCAAGTCCACTCATAAAGGCATCTATGTCATGTATATGGAGTCTTCTAGTTACTCTTCTAACTAGAAGGTGTTTCTTTGAAACACAATCTGAAGAAAGTGGAGGTGACTTATTTTCACCATCCAAAAACAACAAGGAAGGATTCATCTCTCTTGACCCTAAGAGTGGATCCAATCTGATTGAAGAATTGTTGTGGTAAATAAGATGTGTTCAGAGAAAGTCTTAGTTACTTGAGTCAAGGGTGGCAGACTTGGTATCTCAACATTGTCCTTTGAAGAAGATACTTGCAAAAAGATTGAATACTTTATAAGTATTCATGACATGATCTGGTGGAGCTCGCTACAACAGTGAAGAAGGGTTATTGGACAAGGATTTAAGATCAATTGTTATTTGTGGAATCCACAAGTATTTAATTGATTATCCTTGAAAGTCAAGATTGCTGATGTTCAACAAGATGTTGAAACATCTCATCATTAGAGTTTGTGCAGAATCATGGGAGGGTTACTGTATACGATTTAGCATCTATTTTAGTCTTAGGTGGTGACCTAAGAAGTGGCTTCAGTCGGGTGTGACAGAAGCATGTGTTCTCTGGAGAGTTTCCTGGCAAGAAACTAGTCTGGACTTTGATGCTGTTGAAGATGAAGATAAAGACATCATAATCTTGATGGTTACAGCTTAGATCAGTTTATTTCTGATCTAGGTGTTTTGGAGCATTGATCTTGCTCTGTTTGTGAAGGTCGAGGATAAGTGGCAGTTATCTCTGGCTTTCTACTGACGGCTCTACTAAGGGAAGTGGCATTCTTTGGTATGGCTATGGTGTAGTCTTGGACTACTTATTTTATGAAGATTCAGATGTGGCAGGTTTGAAGTCTTTGGAGTTTCAAAGGCAGGATGGAAGTTTTCTACTCAAACTTGGTTGTTGAATCAAGTCTATAAGAGCATGGAACTCTTGTTCTGCGAAGGGATGAGGTTCTTCTAAGTGGCAGATGGAGGAGCTGAATTCAATAGTTGGATGTCATATCAAAATGTTCTGACATCTATCTCAACATTAGAAGTCTCAGCTGGTGATATGGCACATCAGCTTAAGATAATGTGATCTACAGGAGAATGGAAGTTATGGATTCTTCAAAAAGGTCTATCTCATGCAGTTTGCGGGAGCTGTGGATAGGAAGATGCTACATGACTAAGAGGCTTGGTGGATCCAAGATGTCTTGCTATGGGGCAAGTAGTTCATGTGACTTAAAGATCTGATTTCATTAGTGGATTAGTGTATCTTGTGGGAGTTCTGAAGATGAGTGAGGTCAATCAAAAGGTGGAATTTGGTTGATTTCACAATGTGCATTCAAGCAGGATGCTTGAAATTGATTGCTCTTGTGCAGAAGAGTAGTTAGTTGAAATTGTAAGGAGGTTCTGGTTCTCTGGGAGCTTGTGGCAGAAGTTCTGGGTTGAAGATGGAAGCATACCTTCTTTGGTGAATGAGAGTTTATTTCTCTCTGGGTTTCTGAAGTTTTCTTTGTTCAAGCTGGTGGCACAGTGTTGTGTGAAGATCTTCAGTGTGGATTACTATGCTGATAGTAAGTCCAGTGGTGAAGCATATCAAGAACCATGGTGTGTGGTGTCTATGATGTGTGGAAGATGTCCTAACTAATGTTAGAACATATTTGGGTTAGTTGTCCTTGGTGGAGGATTCTTAAGTTCTGGTTTAGGAACTTGTTGGCTACATCATGTCTGAGGAGTATCTATCTTGTCATACGGGAGAATGATGAAGTAGAAGAACTGCCTTGGGAGGATGGTGTGGAGTAGAATGGAGTGGATCATGGGTTGATTGCACGAAGGTCTAGTTTCTGATGCGTTCAGAAGAGGATATTCACCAGAAAATCAGAAGTATTCCAGGTTATCATACGAGAGAATGATAAGGAATGAGTGTCTTGGATTGTGGGGTGTCTATCTCTATTGCTGGCTGGGTAAGGTCAGTGAAAAATCTTGCGAATGGGATGTTTCCCTGGCTGCAAGTCATGCTAGTAGTGGATCAGTTTAGCAGCTGTGAAGTTCTGGAGCATCATACGATAGCTGACATTGTTATAACAAACTAAGGGGCCCTTTGCATCTCTTTAAGGAATGTGAAGCATTCTGATTCAATTGGTTTGTGCCTCAAGCAACTGGAGGTCTATACATGAGAATTCAATAGGAGTTTGTGTGGTGTGTAGATGGTTGCAGGATGGGGGGGATCAATGGGACTTTGATCTCAAGCCAAGAGTTTGTTATGGTTGGTATACATTTCCTCACGGGTAGTATGATGGTGATCATGTGTGAGTGATTATTGTTTCTTGTCAGAGGGAGCAATAAGAGAGTTGATGATTGTGTTCAGCTGGTAAGTTGAACTGAGGGTGTGCTCTTGAAGACATGAAGATGCGTCTTATGTTTTCCATTCATTAGCTTAGGTGTTCTGTGGAGGAGCGTTGGTTACCTTAGATAGGGGGAAATGCCCATTGATCTAAGATGAATTACTGAGAGGATGCATTTGAAGTTCCAGTTTGCATTTGTGCGTCAAGCAAGCTGAGATGTCAAGGAGGATGTCTTGACATTGTTGTATTGTTGCAAGTTGGGGGAGACTTGGCAGTGCATGTGAAATGCTTCTTATTGGATGCTTAAGAATCATTGATGAGTCTGGGGAATTTATTTTTCTTTGCAGACTGGGATCATAAATTTGTGAAGAAATCTCTGAGAGTCCAAAATAAAAAAAGTTCCTATGAAAAATAGGCAATGTCTGACACAATGTCAGGACATTGCTGTTAAACATATTGGATGTAATGGGTTTGTTGGTCGGTGTTATTAAAAGAAGAAATAATCAACAGTCTTGGTCGGTGAGCATTTAGTGGAGTGATTGTCTTCGGTTAATGAATCTTTGAATTGACCAGAGTTATTTTTGTGGTTCATTAATTCCTAAGGGAATTGCTTGGCTATAAATAAGATTGTATCAATTTCTCTTAGTCTCATCATTCCTTTAGTGATCGTTGGCATTTTTCAAATTCTGGGTAAGTTACGTCTGGGTTTGGAGTTGTCTTGGTCATTTTTGCCAAGTTTTAGCTAAAAAGGGGGAGAAGAAGTTTATTTTTCTGTTGCTTTCTGGGTACATTCCTGCAGTTGTTCTGCAAGAATGCTGGATAAGATGCTCCGACGTCTTAACTTTTCTTTTTCCTTTGTGTCTTGTGATATGAGTTGAAAAAAGGGTTGTGACTTGTGATCTGAGTTACATATTTTATGAACTCCATGTCACGACTGTTTAAGCTCTTTCTGGAATTCAGGAAGAAGATATCAGAAGGGAAACTCTCAATATGAAGGGACTCATGGACCTTTATCAATCTCGGTCATCCAGCACAGAAGGGAATGTTTTAGCCAAAATTTGTCAAAAGGGGGAGATTGAAAGCTCCTATGGTTTGACGAAATTTTGGTAAAACATGAATATGATAAAGATGAAGAAATCTGATCAAGATTAAAGATGTTGAAGAAGATGTCCTAACATCTTACAAATATAGCGGGTTTAATTATTCAATAAATCTGTCAAAGATTTGGTGCGAATTTGCAGAGTGGATAAAGGAGAAAAGATTGAAAGCCCAAGACACTTGAAGACTATATAAGGAGACTTAGACCTAGGGTTTAAAGACTGTAACTTTGTATCACTTATAACTTTATAACCTAATTCTCTTGTGTTGAATAAGGGTTTAGGGTTTGAGAGTCGTTGGCTCTTTTAGGAGTTGTAAGTATCCACTCTGTAATATGGGATGCAGAGTGGAAGGCATAGGTACAGGGACACAACCAGAAGCCTGTAGGTAATGGTTGTTGTATTGTTCTTGGACGAAGCTTTGAAGCAAGTCCAAGATAACTTGGAGGTCAAGAAACCGTGACAAGTTTTGTATTGGCAGATGACAGAGATATCACAGGTTGTGATTAGGATGTGAGTGGGGTATCTCATATCAGGGTTGTAAAAGTTTGAGTTTAGCCTTGGTAAAGATGTTCATTGGGTAGATGTTAGGTATAAAGTTGTAAACGGGGGAGTTTAGCTTTGTAACAGTTCTACAGATAGTGAAGTCTTCATCCTGGATTGGTATCCCCCAGATGTAGGTGAATTGCACCGAACTGGGTTAACACATACTGTCTTATTTAACATTCTGCAATTTACAGTTTTGTTATTGTTCTTGACTGACATGTTGGATCAGATGTCGTGACATCTGTGATGGTGCAATTCTGATATTCAAGGTTTTAGTCTATTGATGCGCCTCTAAGTTTAAATGATTATGTAGTACAATGTCTTGACATGTGTTAGGACATCTGCTGTCTACATAGGCCAGAATTTCAGAACCTGGTCCTCAGAGTGTGGTGACATAGTTCATCAAAGTTGTTGAGCGCAAGACGGTAGAGCTTGACAATATCAGAGGATTCTCTTGTCAGAGTCATAAAGCAATGTTCAGAACCGTTGAGCAGTCTTATAGAACACACATCTTAGAGTCAGAATAAACTAGGTTCAGATTCTGATGACATTACATGTTACTTCTTTAGAACCAGAACTTGCATTTAGCATCTGCACACTTAACAAAACCATTAGGGTAAAAAATTATTCTCTATGAATCTATGAATTGTTATCATTAAAACATAAGGTGGATGCAGAACCAAATCTCGTTCTTACAATCTCTCATTTTTTTATGATGACAAAACCATGTATTTTGATGAACAATTTTTACTTGGTTTAAACATATAAAAACATTTCAGAGTGAGGTTTGCAAGTTCCCCCTGAGTTTAAGACTCAAGATATTTTTAATATATAAAACAAATCAATCAGAGTGTGGTTTTCAAGAGTTTGACTTGTATCAGAGCCTGGTTTACTCTTTTAGGCTTAGTTTGATCAGATCTTGATGAATCATAAGAGCCTGGTTTTTAATCAGAGCTAGATGAAGTGCAGAAGCGTGGTTAGAAATGCGTAAGATCTTGATTCCTTGTATCAGAACCTGGCTTGGTTCAAAAAAACCATATATGTCTGTCTTCTTTCTAGATAGCCTGGTTACTTATGAAACTAAAATCTTGATAACCTGGTTAACTAAAACTTCTTAGAAACATAGGTGAACTTTTTTAAAGTTCCCAGAGTCAGATACCAAACAAAAATATTAGAGTTAGATGTTTGGGATTCAGACAGGAAAAATAAATATTATCAAAATCATTTCTACTCCCCCCCCCCCCCCCCCCTTGTCATCAAGCAAAAAGATAAAGATAAAGAAAAAAATAAACAGACATAGAAAAAGGAAAATTTCACTGAATAAAAAGATAAGGATACAGAAAATCGCTAAAATACATAAGCATTAAAACTAAATAGGTTTCTTAAAACCTAAAAGGTTTAGTATGTAAGTGGTAGTCTTTACAGAATCACTTGAAGCATGCTTTCTATCTTGGTGTTGGTATGAGCTTGTTGCTTGAACATGTCATCTTGCTTGTCTAAGCGAGACCTTATAGCTGCGTTCTCTTCCTTCAGCTCTTCCAGAGTCTTCAGCAGAAGAGGAATGGGTTCAGCTTTAACTGTAGAAGGCTTTGTCCTAGAAATAGTTCTAGTCTCAGTTTCAAGAGGAGGAGGAACTTTAGTATCTTGTTCAACTTTTGGTGTAGGTGGAGGTTTTGGAGTGAACATTTCCAGAAGTGGTTCCATGATCCCAAAAAGCTTGTTATGAAATCTCTTCTCAGTAGACTTGTCGCTAAGTTCTCTCAGCTCCCAGGAACGAGAATTGATCTATCTTATGAATTCATTCCAGATAGAATCGCTCTCAGTAGGATTTACACAATTTTTCCAATCTTGCATCAAAGAGTTGAGACGCTCATTTGTTTCAGATTCAAAATGCCTAACTAATTCATCGACCTCCTCAAAGTCAATTCCAGGTTTAAGTTCAGGTTCTTCTTCAGAGTCAGTTTCATAATTATTATTAGGTTTAGGTTCAGGGTTAGTTTCAGTTTCTTTTTCTATTTCACGGTCACATGAGATTGAAAGAGTCTTATCTGATTAGTCAGTGGTTGAGGGGCCATTATTTAGGATACGGTCTATAAGGGTTTCTATGACAGGGTTATCAATGACATTAGGTTGAGGTGGTAGTGTTGCTGGTAATTTTAGAAAAGCACAAGTTTCAGGAATCACAATGCTGAAAGATGTATGTATTGAATGGATAGTTTTAAAAGGGGAATTTTCATGTTGATTTGGTTAAGGTTCTGAGGGGAGAGTTTCAAAAGGTTGTGGTTGTGTGAGTTCAGATGGTTGTGGTTCAATGGTTGTAATAGTGGGATGTTTAGATGGTGTATCAACTAGTTGGGATTGGATTTGTTAAAGGAGTGTTTTTGGAATTTGTGAAAGGAGTGTTTTTGGGATTGTAGTGGTTCAGAGACAATGGTTTCAAAAGGTTTTGCATTTGATGGTTGTTTTTGTTTGGGGTTAGAAATGGTGCCAAAATGTATTGATACATAAGGTCTTGGGGTAGGTTGGAGAGGAGTAGATGAAGTAGAATTAACAGCAGTATCAAAAGTCAAAGAAGTCTAAGTTATAAGAGACTTACTAGATGGTTGCTTCTGAGCATGAGATACTTCAGTTGCCTTAGCATTCTCATAACATGTACCTTATGCTTCCATTATCGTTTCTAGAGACCTTTTCATAACTCCATAAGTATTGCCCACCTTGGCTAGATACTTCTCAGTACCAGAGGGCCCATCACCCATCTTCTTAGATTTCCTTTTCCTCTTGAAAGAAAGAACACCAGGAGGATGTTATGAAAGTTCGTTGAAGGAGTACGCTACAGGAGTGACACTTGTGGCTAAACAATCAGCAAAGTATGATTCCAAGACTTCTATAGGATCATCCTTGGTGAAGATTGGATAATCATCAATAAGTGTCCTTCTGGTGGCTACATAATTCCTATCTAGAGCTTTTGAGGGATCAGTTATTGAATATATTAGAGACATGTTCTTTAGATTCTTCCCATTGAAGACTTTCCCAATGTCGATGTCAACTTCCTTGGTCAAACCTACCTCTATCAGAGTCTGAACCAACTTGCTTTCAAAAATCACGTCTGAAATAAGTCTTCCTAGAGGAATCCACTTTTGGGTTTTAGACTTCCATTTTTGGTCTCCTTTACCAGTTCCCTTAGGTACTTGAAGATAATTAAGGGTAGGTTCATCTTGGTTCCAAAATATATGTAGAAGAGCATATATTTCTAATTTGTGTTGATGTAGTCAGAAGATTTGGTTAACGGTCTGTGGTGCACACAACCCAGAAGAATCTTGAACCACACTTTGAGATGGTTGTGTAGATTCTTAGCATTTGATGAATTCTTTTGATCTTGGAATATCACAGTAACAATTTCTTCCAGCTTGGCCCTTTTTGTTGGCATATCAAAGTATCTTTTTCCAAATCCATCATGGCTAAGAAGCTTTATTATGCACTTCTTAAAGATGTTGTTCTTGTGCCCCAAAACATATGAAGTGATTTGTAGTTTTGAAGAAACAACATGAATCCAAAATTGTTTGACCAATTCAGGGTAAACTGGTCCTTTAAGGGGATTGAAGAACTCCTCCCATCCTTGAGATTTCACACCTTCAGTAAGATCAAACCCATTTGCTTTAATATTGTCAAAATTTACTATCATTTCATAGAGAACCTCTAATTCTATAACAGGAATAGAAAGAGTAATATCTTGAAGTCCTTCTTTCACTAGTTCTTGTTGTGGAGACGATTGTTGTTCTTGAGTAGTCTGTTGCTATTGTTGTTGAGAAATTTGTTATTGTTGAGAATCAGCCATGGTGAAGAACTGGGTTTAGGGTTGTAAAGAATTTGGTTTGAAAGAGAGAAAGTGTAGGATTATGAGTAGCATAAGTGTAATAATTGGGAGTGAAATGGGTTTTATAAAGGTTTTGTAATGATGAAAAAATCTTGAATAGTGTAATAAATCTGACATAGGGGAAGGCGTTGAGAGATTTTACTTATTCCAAAGAAATATCTCCTCCCAATGCGTCACTCAACTGTTAGAAGCGTGTCAATTCAATACAGATATCCTTAATCTGAACCACGTGCTTAAGGTTAATTGAAAGCTATTTAACATAGCAACTCTACAGAATCCAGAAGGCAGAACTTTTTACAAAGAGGTTCTTACTGGATACTTCTAATACGAGAAATATTCTTACTTCTGAAATCTCATTGTTCAGAGCCAAAAATCTCAGAGTCTCATTATCATTCTGAGAAATTAAACATTTTAAGACATACATCTTTTTCATTTTGGACATAAGTCCATTTTCAAATTCTTTAAGAATGAAAACAAATTTATCATCAGCTAGGGGTTTTGTAAAGATATTAGCTCATTGATGGTCTGTATCAATAAATTTAAAATTTAAAATTCCCTTATGAACATAGTCTCGTATAAATTTATGTTTAATCTCAATATGCTTAGCTCTAGAATGTAAAATAGGATTCTTAGATAAACAAATAGTTGAGGTATCATCACAACAAATAGGAACATCAATCTCATATATCTAATAATCTTCTAGTCGGCTTTTCATCCAGAGGACTTGATTATTGCTTCTAGATGCTATAATATATTCAGCTTCAGTTTTTTGATAATGCAATTGTTGATTTTCTCTTGCTGGACCATGAGATCAAGTTGTCTCCCAGAAAATAACAACTTCCAGAAGTGATTTTTCTTTCTAGTATATCTCCAGCGTAATCTGCATCGTAATAACCTACTAGCTTATACTCTTTTGATTTTCTATAAGACAAGCCAAGGTTATTAGTATCTTTCAGATACCTGAAGATCCTCTTAACAGCTGTTAAGTGGGACTCTCTATGATCTGATTGGAAGAGAGCACATAAACAGACACTGAATAAAATGTCAAGTCTAGAAGTAGTTAACTATAAGAGAGAACCTATCATAACTTTGTATACCTTTTGCTCTATCTTCTTGCTTACCTCGTCCTTCTCCAGAATACAAGTAGGATGCATTGGAGTTTTAGTTATCTTGCAATATGACATGTAAAAAAATTTCAAAAGTTCTTTGGTATATTTGCTCTTATGGATATATGTTCCTTTTGAACTTTGGTTAATCTGAATACCCATAAAGAACTTGAGTTCTCTCATCAGAATCATATCAAACTCTGTCTGCATATACTTAGCAAACTCCTTGCACAAGATAGTATTAGCAGACCCAAATATGATACTATCTACATAAATTTGAACAATTAGAATATCATTTTTGAATGTCTTACAGAACAAAGTAGTACCAACCTTTCCTCTGAGAAAATCATTTTCTAAAAGAAAATTGCTTAGTCTTTCATACGATGCTCTTGGAGCTTGTTTCAGACCATACAAAGATTTCTTAAGTTTGAAAAAAAAATCTGGATTTTTATGATTTTCAAAACCAGTGGGTTGGTGTACATACACTTCTTTAGTTATGTAACCATTCAGAAATGCACTCTTAATATCCATCTGATATAAGATGATATTATGATTAACAAAAAAAAAAATTAAGAGACAAATTAAATCTAACCTTGAAGCTGATACAAAGGTCTCAGTGTAGTCAATCGCCTCTTGCTGACTATAACCTTGTACAACTAGTCTGACCTTGTTCCTTACCACTTCTCCTTTTTCATTCAGCTTGTTTTTTGAAAATTCGTTTTGTCTCAATGACATGAATTCCTTTGGGTCTAGGCACAAGATTCCACACATCATTTATGGATAATTAGTTTAATTCTTCTTGGATTGCCAGAATCTACTCAATGTCCAAAAGTGCTTCAACAACAGATGCAAGTTCTATGAGGGACACCAAACCTAGAAGTGTCTCTTCAGAAGTTTTAAAAGAGGATCTGGTCCTAACTAGTTCAATTTTATCTCCCTGAATTAATTCTTCAGAATGTAAGGATCTTTGTTTGTGCTTCCTCAGAGGAGTATGAGCTTCAGCAGCTTCTGGTTAAACAGTTTTAGTGTCTTTTGCCTCATATTCTTTAGCTTCTGATTCTTTACCTTTAGAGTCTGAATAGGTAATCTCCGGATCTAAAAACTCTTCAACTAGCTTTGACTTTTCAGAGTCAAGCTTATCATCAAATTTAACATGAATTGATTCCTCAATAATTCGTGTTTCAATGTTATATACTTTATAGCCTTTAAAGCATTTAGAGTATCCTAACATTATACACTTTTGTGCCTTAGAATCAAACTTGTTTAGACTGTCTTTAGTGTTCATAATAAAACAGTTACAACCAAAAGGATGAAAATATGAAATGTTAGGTTTTATATTCTTCCACAAATCATAAGAAGTCTAACCTAGAATAGGTTATAGAGATCATGTTCTGAATATAACATGTTGTGTTAACTGCCTCTGCTCAGAAATTCTTAGCCACATTTGTCTGCTTGATCATGGTTCTAGCCATCTCTTGCAAGTTCATATTCTTCCTCTCTACAACTCCATTTTCTTATGGAGTTCTAGGGTAGGAGAAATCATGGGAAATACCATTTTCATCAAACAGTTTCTCAAACTGCTTATTCTCAAATTCACCACCGAGATCACTTCTAACTTTAATAATTCTAAATTCTTTCTCATTTTTCACTTGAGAGTAGAAGGTAGAAAAGACAGAATGTGACTTATCCTTGTGTCTTAAGAATATAACCCATGTCCATCTGTTGTAGTCATCAATAATGAATAAACCATGTCATTGATAGAAGCAGTTTTCACTGGTCCAAAGAGGTCAATGTGCAAGAGCTCCAAAGACCTAAAGGTAGAAATAACATTCTTTGCTTTGAAAGATGTTTTGAAAACTTGCCTCTCTGACATGCTTCACAAAGAGCATATGAAGAGAACTTCATATTTGGAAGGCCTCTGACTAAATCAAGCTTATTTAGTTAAGAAATCCTCCTCATGCTAACATGGCCCAATCATTTATACCAGACCCATTGCTCCTCATTAAAAGACATGGGACATTTTACATTCTTATTTTTAAGATCAAAAAGTCTAATTTATGTATGTTCATAAGAGTAATGGAAATAAAGAGCTTTTGGTTTTGCCTTTTGTTTTAAAATAGGTTTTTCTTTAGGCATATAACTAATTCATCTTCTTCCATTTCTGCTAACTCCATAGATCATTGAACCCATTTTTCTTCTATCTATGTTTCTAGCCAAGAATGTCTGGAAATATTTGTCATACTTCCTTATGACATTTTAAGAATCCATAGGAGCTTCTGAAAGAATTTCTTCCTCAAGTTTATAACTCTTACTTTGAAGTGCAGAGTTTTCCTTTTTTAGAATGAAGTTTTTTTCATTCAGAGTGGAGAAATCTTTCTTAAGTTTACTATGTGCTTCTGATTCAGATACAAGGGATTGTTTCAGATCCTTGTATTTATTCTAAAGCTTCTGATACTTTTTCAGAATTTTAGATAAGCAAGATTCTAATTTAGAACTAGATAAGTTAGGAAATACCTCTTCATAGTCTGACTTAGATTCTGATTTCGATTCTGGTTGTGTCTTATCTCCATATGCTTCTGTGAGTGCCATCAGTGCATCTTATTTTCAGAGTTTGACTTAGATTCGGATTCTGATTTTGGTTGTGTCTTATCTTCAGATGATTTTGTGAGTGTCTTATCTTAGCTTGATCTTCCTCAAAGTCATCTCCTAAAGATTCAGAGTCATCCCAGGTATCCATCAGACATTTCTTCATCCCTTTGAATTCTTTCTTTTTTTGTTGTCTTTCTTCATCTTGAGATTTTCATTTTTGTAATGACCTGGCTCCTTACAATCAAAATAGGTAATTTCTTTGGCAGCACATAACTTCTTCTGTCTTGATGTAGACTCAATTGATCCATTGAACTTGCTTTGTCTTTTCTTCCAGAGTTGATTAACTCTTCTGAAGAGAATAGATAACTCATCATCTTCTTCATATTCTTCTTCTTCTTCAGCTTGAAAGGATTTAGTCTTTTCAGAATTTCCCATAGATTTTAGAGCCACAAATTCAGTTTTTCTTTGAGGTTCATCCTCTTCAAGCTCTATCTCGCGACTTCTCAAAGAACTTACAAGTTCTTCAAGAGTATTGTTGTTCAGATCCTTAGACAGCTTCAACACAGTTACCATAAGCCTCTAGTAGAGTAACCTTTATCTAGAACCTTCAGTCCTGCAACTAGATTCTGAAACCTTGAGAATATGTTCTAAACTGTTTTATCATCCTCTATTTTGAAGGCTTTATACTTCTGTATCAAGGAAAAAGCATTGGTTTCTTTCACTTGAGCATTTGCTTCACGAGTCATCTTCAATGAGTCAAATATAGACTTAGTTGTGTCTCTATTTGTGATTTTTTCATACTCAACATAAGATATAACATTCAACATTATGATTCTAGATTTATGATGATTCTTATAATCTTTCTTTTGTTTCTCAGTCATCACTCTTCTTTCTAACTTGTTACCACTGTATCAACAAGATGAATGTATCCATCAATTACCATATCCCATAAATCCACATCATGGCCAAGAAAGAAACTTTCAATTCTATCTTTCCAATAGTCAAATTTTTCTCCATCAAAAATCGGGGGCCTGACACTATATTGATCTCTTTCAGCGGATGCAATTGGTGGAGGGTCTCCTGCCATTGTGTTTCACAAACTTGATCTTTATCTGACACTGTGAAGTGTTTAATAAATAATCAATACCAGAACCGAAGCTCTGATGCCAATTGAAGGTAACAGAAACACAAGAATGAGGGGGGGTTTGGATTGGGTTTCTAAATTGAAGACTTTTACTACCCAAACCCACAAGGAGAGAACTAAGAACAAAAATAATTAACACAATTATTTTATCCTAGTTTGTTGTTAACAAAGCTACCTCTAGTCCACCCACCAAGATGATTTCTCCTTATCACAAGGACTTAATTCACTATAACCACACTTGATTACAACCACAAAGAGTAACTGCCAATGTCTTCTTGAGTAATTCTGACTATACCCTAGTCACTCAAGATACAAGATGCTTCTCAATAGCAGATTACACAAATAAAATACAAATAAATTACACATAAAATATTTTCTATGAAAGTTTATGAACACAAATTCCTTGTGTGTTTGTTTTTCTTTCTCTCAAAATATTCACTTTTTGCAAAGTATACGTGATAACTCTTTGTGCCAAAATGTTGTATAATGTTACGTTGTTTCCATTCTTCCAATTCTCCTTTATATAGGATATGAAAAGATTTGTTGGGGGTAGAATTGGAAGCCACAAATGTAGTTGTATCCTTGCATAACAGTTTGTGAAAATAGGAGACACAAAGGTATTTCAGAGGCTTCAAATAGAGAGTTGATGAAGCTTGCATAGAAGAAGAATCAGAGTCTTTATGAGAGAGTCTTCAGAGTCTTGATCCAGTTTTTTAAAACCTGGTCCTCAAAGTCTAGTGACATAGTTGAACAGAGTTGTTAAGCATAAGACATCAAAGCTTGACAATATTAGAGTCTTTTCTTGTCAGAGTCATAAAGCAATGTATAGAAGCATTGAGCAGTCTTGTAGAACACACATCTCTGAGTCAGAGTGCACTAGGTTCTGATTCTGATGACATTACATGTCACTTCTTCTAAACTAGAATTTGTATCTAGTATCTAAACACTTAACAAAACCATTAGGGTACAAAATTATTCTCTATGAATCTATGAATTGTTATCATCAAAACATAAGGTCGGATGCAGAACCAAATCTTGTTCTTACAATCTCTCCCTTTTTTATGATGACAAAACCATGTATTTTGATGAACAATTTTTACTTATAATCTCCAGTCTCTTTTATTGTTACTAATAATTCATAACAATTGTGCTACGTCATCACTAATATTTTATCTATGCCATTTTTAGGCATGTACCCTATAACACTTTCCACGTCTCTCTGGATGGGCATATATGAATCTCTACTTTAAGGATTTTCCACATGCTTACTCCTTCATCCAACTCAAAGGGAATCAGATGACTGATTTGTTCAAATTTTATCTTGACTGCATCATGGCAGATGATATAAATATCACACTTTACGACGATCATCGTGAGACACGCCTTTTTAATGAAATATCCTTCCACTCCTGATAGCTTCCTTGTGGGTCACGACTGATGTATCGACATCTATATGAGCGAGTCATTCGCCAATTCTGATATCTGTAAGGTATTCCTAGAGCCACCTTTGTTGTTGCTTCTCCCACAAACCACCAGAAAGATGTTGATGAGATATTTGAAGAGTACCTTGATCATTTGGTCCTAGAGGACGTATGTAGTGTGACAACTCATCATCAATGGAGTTTTGCATTCAGTTATATCTAATGTTTTTTAGAGTATCACATCCTTATATGACACCAGATGTAGAGGAAAAGCCACATAAATCATCTCATCATGAGATATTAAAGGAGGAATAAGTCAGAGCAGATCATGTCGTTGATGTGTTACCTACATGTCAACTATATAAAGAATAATAATTATGCATTCACAATAAGTATCACAACCTTGTCAGTAGAACAAAGTTTTCTTTGAAAAAATATTTTTTATAAAGAATAATAATTATGTATTAACAATATAATTTTTTATACATATATCCAATCAAATCATATCATATAAATATTTGTAAACATATTTTAAAAACTAGGGACATTTTCATGATTCGCATAAACAAATTTTATACGGTTGTATGTGTTTAATGCTTAATACATGAATTTAATTCAAAATAATAATTAAAAATTAATATTAATATATTTAATTTTATCAAAAATTGACTTATATTATAGATAAAAAAATATTGTGGGGTTAAAAAATTCAAAAAATTTTAACTAGGATTTTTTTTCTTTCAGTGGGGGCTTCATCAATTTACTTCAAAAGTAAATTTTTTTAATTTACTCCAAATCATAACCTTTGAACTGAATCTAATATAATGATTAATTAAACAAAAGGACTACTTTAACCATTAAATTAGATTAAATTCAAAAGCTATGATTTGGAGTAAGTTGATCCCCACTTTATATATATATATATATATATATATATATAGAGAGAGAGAGAGAGAGAGAACGTGTCATATGAGAATATCATTTTTATGTGAGAGCATGAGAATGAATCTGAACTATTAGATTTTAAAATAAATGGTAGAGATTATGTGTCAGTTTTTTTTCTCTCTCCTCCATCATTTATTTTAATAATGGAGGAGAGAGAAAAACAAAAACCACACATAATCACCACCATTTATTTTAAAATCTAATGGTTTAGATTCATTCTCATATTCTTACATAAAAATGTCATTCTCATAGGATATGAACCCATATATATATATATATATATATATATATATATATATATATATATATATATATATATATAATCTGAGGTGATAAGTCTGGATCGTCGTGGCCTTCGAGTAGGGCAGATGAGGATGCTTGTAGGAGAGAAAAGGGGGTTGTACCTGCAAGGTACTCCGATGCCAAAGTAAGTAATTGGACAAAAGAGAGAAAGCAAGTACAAAGGTAAGATTTCAAGTATTGAATAGTGATCAAACCCGCCCCTCTCACATGAGAGGGTATTTATAGAAGTAACCCCCAGCGCGGGGCCAAGGTCTCCCATGTGGCCGAAATGTCTGGTCGACCAATGGGAGACTGCCAGGTGGAGGGTCAGGCGCGTGACCCTTTGACCTGGTCCAACTGTTTCCATGAGATTCGAGGAAGCAGTTGGTCGCGTGAATTGTCAAGCGAGTGAGGGGGACATGCCCAACGGCTAGTTTCTGCCCAGCGGCTAGTTTCTGGCTATTGGGTCTGGCCAAGAGCAGGACTGGATTGTGCCTTGCCCAACGGTGGGCCAAGCGCCTGCCCAGTCCAGAATAGGAGCCCCCCAAGTCTTTGCTCTAAGGAAGAGTGATGACTTGAGATAGTTCCATGGACAATCGCCCTCGAATGACAATGTTCGGGGATAAGCCCCTCGCCTGTTCCAACGTTAAGGCGGTCGACATTGGTTCTCAACCAATCCGACTAGCCTTTCATATGTGAGGACATACTCGCGGAAATGGCGTTTTTACGTCAACCAGGTTTATGAATTGTGCTCGCTGAAGTGGCGTTGTTATGTCGAGGAGCCTTGACGAGGACGCGAGTTGCGCGCATTGTCGAGGAAGATGTGCTCGCGAGGTAGTAGATGACTTGGTGAATGTAGCATCTAGCGTTGGGAATGCCAAACGAAGATTCCCTTTCTGACACGTGGTGGAACATTCAATTTTTGTCAGGCCTAGAGACGCCTAGGCTATGATGGTCTTTGTGCTTCCCAAGCGAGGAAGTGCTTATAAAAGGGGGGATAGAAGATTCATTTGACACTTTACTCAAATTCTTATCCCCAAATCTCTACGCTCTGCAACTTGTGTTCTCGCCAAAACTTCTTCACCATCGTCGACCTTCAAAGCTTAGTTTGTGATCTTCATCTTCTACCTTCGATTTAGCAAGTAAGTTCTTCATCCCTTTCTGCAATTTCCCTGGTGTTCTTCTTTCCTGGAAATTTGCATGAACTTTCCGGTGACGCGTGAATTTTTCGGTTGAATGTTCATGTGTTCTTCGATGAACACATTAATTTCTGGAAAATTCATGAAGAACATGAAGAACACGAAGAATATGGGATGAATGTTCATGATTATTGCGTAGGCTTGTGTAGATCTTTCTAAATTCTGGTTAGGATTAGTTTTGGGTTTGTAGTCGGGCATTAGGCTTATTCGACATGAAACTTTGGCTTTCGCGCGACGAGCTTATCTTGTCGAGTAAGCTCCTCCTCGGATTCTTGGTAAAATCACTGAGACTTATCCCCGTTGTAGGGGAAAGGGAATTCGCCGTATTCCACCGTGGTCGACTTGGGCTCGAGGTTATCCTTGAATTATTCCTCGCTCTTTCACTTGACTAGTGGTGGAAGGGTGGATTTGATCTTAGTTGTCGAATTCACTTTTTCTTCCTCTGTTTTTCAGGTGAAATGGGTGATTAGCGCAAAAGGGTTGTGCCCGACGTTGGGGCCGCACACGAGGAGGCGGAGCAGTCCGTAGATTATGCCAACGACCATGTAGCTAAAGGGGACCTCAAATGGATCGCCCAGGAACCCCTATCGACAAGGTGAACGTTTACCGAAGAGGAAATTCAGGATTTTCCCTATCTAGAAGACTGGGTTGAGGACGCGCCGGTGCACTGGAGAGCTATCTTCCCGATAGAGAACGATCATATATGTTCGGTGTATCCAGGGATGCGGTTCCCCATGTACGAATTTGCCTTCATGGAGGCAAAGTACCTCCTGCCCTTCACTGACTTTCAGGAGGCCGTCTTCTGCCACTTAGAGCTATGCCCGACCCTACTCCATCTGAATGCGCTGGAGTTTATTCGCACTTTTGAGGTGGTATGTCGTTACTTACGGATTGGGGCGACCGTGGATCTTTTCTTATGCATCTTCCAGATCCAGCGGAGCACAGCGGGCCCGAAGCAAAGCTGGGTGTCTTTTAAACAGCAGAGCAGGCTTTTCTGGCCATACTCAGAATCTGTCTGGCATTTCAAGGATAGGTTCTTTGTCGTGAAACCTGTCTCTGAAGCGGCTAGGAGATCCATATCTACGCTTGAGACCGTGGAGGTTGACGGTCAGCAAGTTCAGAAGGTTGTGTCTAAGTTCCCTTTGGAGTGGGTGTATGCCCATTTCAGATATATGACAGATCAGTTCCTCATCAAGCACGAGCAGCTTTGTGACGGGGACAAGGAGTCCTATCGAGTTTTGCATGCATACGTGGAGACCTTTAGTCCTGCCTTTGTGGTAGATAGGGACGGCAAAGAGTTGTTCGGGGAGAACGGAGAGCCTGCTCGGGCAGCTCGTTATATCAACACTAGGGCACTTCTTGAGTGCGAAACTAACGATGTCGCGTTCTAGTTCCTCGATATAATCTTTTACTTCTACCCCTGTTTGTTAATTCTTGTCTAATTATGCTGACCTCTCTTTCTTTATGTTCGCAGGGAAAATGGCGGATATGAGGGAGCGCCTGATGAGGTCCCAGGCGGCCAAAAACCTAAAAAAGGTGCCCCCAATGCCAAAACCTGGTGCTGCCAAGCAGCAAGCGACGCTAGAAAAGTTCGTGGCCGGCACTGGTACCACTCCGGGGACAACCTCTACACCCCCGACTCCGGACACATCCCACAAGAGGAAGCGAGATGAAGTTGGTTCTTCGCCGGCGGGCTGCTCGGGTGGTTTCGCTGGAGGGAAATTTGTGCTGCCCCCATGCTATCTTCAGGGGAAAATGTTTGACGGGGAGAGTTTCGTCGTCGTCCCAGAGCTCGATGCATCAGCTATCTTGTTCGTCGATCCTCAGGTGCGGAGGAAGCTTCTCTACCAGGATGCGGCTGCTATGATCAGGGTATTGGAGGTGGCGCTGGCCCTTGGGGATGCAGAGATGTCTCCACTTGTCGACCTCAAGAAGGAAAAAGCCAAGATCAACGACTTCGAGCTAGAGAACGCGGAGATTTACAATGACCTGAAGAAGCTCCAAGGCAATCTGGAGGCCAAGATAATGCTTCAGAATGAAGTTACTTAGATGTAGAGGGAGGTGACCAAGGTCAACAAGGAGAATGCCCGTCTGAAGGCGAGGATAGCTGAGTTGGAGGGATCGTCGGCGGTTGGTCTGGATGAGACCGACGACGAGAAGGCTCTGAAGATGCGGAAGGACCTGGTCGAGAGGATTCTTCTTCTCGAGCAAGATAATCTGGGGGCAGCTGAGTTTGGTTTCAACGCTGCTTTGAAGCAGTTGAAGGCCCTCAATTCCGACATCCAGCAGCTGACCGAGGGGATGGGGGTTCTCAACAAGGTCGTCAACGCGAGGTGGTTCCCCCGGAGGTCCCTGGCGAGGCAGTTTAGTTTGTTTTGAAGTTGTACTTGTATTTTGTGGGTCTGCGTGCCTTTTGATATGTAATATTTTGTCGGGCGCAACCCTCTTCTTGTATTGATGACTTATTCCTGCCTTGTGGCCAAAGTTATATAAATATTTTTCGTTTAGCATTGTATTTGTCACATTTATTTGTGTATGCTTTAGTTGTTTAAACGTTGAGTATGGACGCTTTGCTCAATTTGTTAATGTTTTGCTCGACAATTTGGGAGACTCGTCGAGGAGGCGAAGTAGTTTCGTCGGTGATGAGACTAGGATCTCGGTCGAGATACTAATCCCATAGGCTTGGACTGTTCCCATCGTGAGCTGGGTATCCTGCCTCAATGGTGCGGCAACGGCGAAGCTCGATTGAGGTATCCCCGTTGTGCGCAGAATCTGCTCATTCCATGAGCAGAAACTGGCCGATGTTGTAAGGTGAGGGATCGTGCTTGCACCGGTGCACGGTCCCGTGGCCGAGCCGTCTACCCATTGGGGGTTCATGTATATATATATATATATATATATATATATATATATATATATATATATATATATATAAAAGAATGGAGGAGAGAGAAAAACAAAAACTACACATAATCACCACCATTTATTTTAAAATCTAATGGTTCAGATTCATTCTCATATTCTTACATAAAAATGTCATTCTCATAGGATATGAACCGATATATATATATATATATATATATATATATATATATATATATATATATATATATATATATATATATATAGTGAGAATGAGTACGCTATATGTGAATGTGAGAATTAATAAAAATCATCAGATTTAAAAGGAAATGTTGAGATTAAATTATTTTTCACTGAATCATGTGTCAAAAATCCAAAAAATCGGGCGCTTTTAAGAGGAGAGAGAAATTAATAATCAATTTAAAAAATATATTTTAATTTAATAATCCAGATTCATTCTCATATTATAAAGATAACATTCACACACACACACACACACACACATATATATATATATATATATATATATATATATATATAAATATATATATATATATATATATATATATATATATATATATATATATATATAAAATTTAGTTTAAGTTTAAATATTTAAATCATCCATGTAAATATATCATTTCTTAGTTTAATGCTATAGTTTATTTGTTTTGTTTTGATTCTTGCAAATATATGTCATTTTGCTTCTGAAAATTATTATTTTATTTTAATTTTTGTAAAATTAATTTGTATTGAAATTAATTTATGTAATAAGTATATGATATTTAAATTGGTCCTTATAACATTTATAGTTTAAATAAAAAATTTTACTTTTACAAGAATCAATTTCAAAATAAATCAATTTTATATGAACTAAAATAAATAAATAAAATAAAATAACAATGGTAAAAAAAATTAAATGACATATGTTATAAAAAATATAATCAAATATATAAAACGACATGAATTATATTAAAATGTTATATATGTATATAAATTAAATGCATATTTATACAATTAGTTTATAGGTAAAATATTCTTTTTGCTCCTTTACGTTTACCTCGGGGTCCATTTTGGTCCCTTAATTTTAAAAAGTTCCAAAGTGATCCTTTAATTTTTTAAATAGTGTCACGTTCGTCCTTTCCGTCGGCACCGTTAGTCAAAGTCAATGGTAGTGTACATTTGGCGCACACGTGTAGCAGATGAGTCTTTTTTCATGCCATGTGGAATATAACATTGTAAACTTAAAAAAGGAAGGGTGTAGCGGGCGATTTTGGACGCGGTTCTTAAGCGCTGGTCGCTCTCTGCGGTTTGAGCTTTAAACTACAGGTCGATTCATTTTTTATCCTATTGCGAGCTGAATAAGGAAGGGAAATAGATGTCTCCAATTAACCTTGCTTGCATACTGAGTTTAAACAGCGGTCTGTTACGTTACGAATGCTATCAATGTGGGGGGGCCTTTGTACTGGTTATTTGTATTTTCGCCAATACTGGTTTGTTTATCTAGGTAGAAGTTTTCGGGCGAGGAACAAGGATTAGGATGTTAGGACTGGTGCTTTTGATTACTGCTTTTGATTGATGGAGATGTGGGATTTGGGTTTTTGTTTAGTGTGCTCGCTAAGATTTTTCTTTCAATCTTATGCCTACGTATTCCCGTTTACCGAAACAGGGAAATCAGAGCGTTCGTAGTTCCTCCTATTCTATGGGAGGAAATTGGTTTTTGGTGTCTTGTTTAAAGCCCAAGACGTGAAGCGAAAGGTGATTTGTATCTTGTTCAAAGCCCAAGATGTGAAGCTGAAGGTAGTTTGTATCTTGTTCAAAGCCCAAGATATGAAGCTGGAAAGTCTGACTTTAGAGAGAATTTGTCATCTCAAAAGAGGTCCGTTTGTCACAACTGTTGGGTGACTGGTTTATAAAGGGGGATTACTTTAACCGGGATACGCGGATCCTAGCAATGCCATAATTTCCTTTATAGGGGATTTTAACCTGAAGGAGAAGACTTTAACTCAGTGTAGAGCAATGCTATCTTTCCTTAGGAATTTCTCATGCTAAACGAGGGACAGTGGCGTGGATATAGACGATCCAGAGGCTTGCCGGTTACAACGATTAGATGAAGGGAAAGGAGTTGTTGATGTTTGTGTACTGTGAACGAGGCACAACTTTGATGCTAAAAGGTTGATTGGATCAACCAGTGGTTTTCTTATATAAAGCCTAAGAGGAGGCTAATATGTGTCTCGTACAAAGCCCGAGAGAGAGGCGAAAAGGTTTTTGACCCGACGATGGAGTCTTTTGGTATCTCGCATAAAGCCCGAGATGGAGGCTATTGCTTGTTTGGCTCAATAAGAACCCTTTTGTATCTCGTACAAAGCCCGAGATGGAGGCGAAAGGGGTGATGGACTCAACGAGGAAGTCTCTGGTATCTCGTACGAAGCCCGAGATGGAGGCTAAAATTGTTAGCTCTCCTGGGGAGAATCATTGTACAAAGCCCAAGAGGAGGCTATGGTAACTGTTTAAGTGACAGGTCCAGCATACTGATTTCGAAAGAGAAAATCAGTTCTTATATGAGCAACACTGTACTCAAGGATCTGATTTCAAGGATCCGAGTTATTCCTGTTTTTTAAGGAAGCGGGAAATCCAAAGGGTATTGAGACTGTCCGAGTCTGCGGGTTTCCTTCCTATTCTTGAAGGGTGCTTGAGAATGTCTTTGAGACTCAAGGAAATTAGACTGTCAAAGTCTAGAGTTTTGTCTTTTGTACTATGCTTTGAGAAACAGTAGTAGACTCTATGAGAGGACTGCTCTACGCATATGACTAAGTTCTGTTCCTATACCTCTAGGAGGTCGTCGGGACAATTTGTACGAAGCCCAAGAGGAGGCTAGAAACTTTTAAGAAGCCGATCGGTCCTTGTACTAAGCCCAAGAGGAGGCTATCATTCCCGAAGGAAGAGATCATTATACGAAGCCTAAGAGGAGGCTGTGAATACTTCTAAGAAGCCGTAGGGTCCTTGTACTAAGCCCAAGAGGAGGCGGGGTTGCTTTTAGGAAGCCTGTTGGCCCTTGTACGATGCCCAAGAGGAGGCCGATGCTTTTAAGAAGCCGATGGGTCCCTAAACTCCGAGAAGTTCAAGGCAATGCTATTCACCGAGAATAGATCAAAGTCAGGAAAGTTCGAGAATTTGGAAGAAACTCAAAGATGCCATTCACGGAGAATACATTCATCTCTGGGAGTAGAGTTTCTTGACAATTCCTAATGAGGACAGCCGAAGAGAAGACTGTATCTGGTGATCCTATTGGGGATCTAGTTGTCTATTTCTACGAATAAACGAAACGGCGTCACCTAGTTCTAGACGTAGTTACCGGGGAAACTTGAAATATCTATACTATTATTACACAGTTGATATGAGTTTATGAAAGAAGACTTACAGTGAAACAGCCCCACAATACAGTTATATGTATATGAAAGCAGTAAATGAAAGCAATAACCACTTACTCGGTTGTAGAGCTTCCATGCTGTTTGGTTAGTTGTTCAACAAAGAAAGATTGAAAACAATAGTATATTCAAAATCAAAGGAGAAAGTGCTTTGAAAAAGAAAGATTTGGGGCTTACAGCTCAAGGAGAAGCTCAGGGTTTTATCAGTGAGCGCACTGTTGTTTTTGTACAGAGGGACTTATACAAGTGACTGAGGCCCAAAATGTTTTCTGTACAAAGGGATGGGTCTTACACTCTCTTAAGAGGCCCAAAAGGTTTAAAGAAAAAGAGTGGGGCTTATAACACGAGGGTAGGCCCATATGATTTTTTCGTTTAAAATGGCGATCGCGCCGAGGTTTCCTTTTAACGCAGAGGGACTTATACAATAAGTGAGGCCCAAATGATTTTGGTTAAAAGGGGATTGGGTCTTACACTCTAATAGAGGTCCAAAAGTATTTTGAATGGGTCTTATATCTCGAGGAGAGGCCCAAGGGTTATTTTGAAAAGGCGACGATCGCGCCGTTTGTTTTTGACGGTATCGGGACTTATACAATACACTAAGGCCCAAAATGATTGGTCAAAAAAGGATTGGGTCTTACACTCTATTAGAGGCCCAAAGTGTTTTGAAAATGATTTATGAGGGTTGAATTAATCCAAAAACCCTAATTTGTTTTCAAAAATGTATTTAATTGAATAAAAAATTCAATTAAAATGATCAAAATTGTTTAACATGTGAAAAACAAATTGTGATTTTGGATTAATGCTTCAAAAATTAAGTATTGACCTACAAAATAATTAGAAAGCATTAAAAGTTGCAAAATCAATGTAGAAAAAATATTTAATATGTCAAAAACAATTAAAATATTAATTCTTTGTAAAAATATCAATTATATGAAATAAATAATATTTTAGGGATTTTTTGTTAAAATAAAATAATTTAACATTTTTGTGAATTATTAAAAAAAGAATCAACTCAAAATCATTAAAACTCAGAGAGAAATTAATTTTTGAATCAATTAAATAAAATCACAAAATTCAAATATTCAAATTTCTAAAAATGGTGCCAAGAACACACCAAGAACACGCGCGTGTTCTGGGCTTGGCCAGATTTGCATTTTCTCTCCAATCTCACTGAATACTTGATTATAACATGCAATCCACATATCAGTATGCTCGTCTCAACCTCACGATCATGTCTATGTCCATTAATTTCATTTAAATTAAACATATAACAAGAAATCATGAAAAATCCTCAAGAAACCTAATTTCTGCATGAAGGCTAGGATTTTTGATACACGATTCAAACAATGCAATTAATTGAGGGAAAACATTCCATGCATGATTATGAACATATGGCCAAATTATTGTGCAGCAAAAATTGTGTGGATCATAGAGTTAGAAGAGCTCATGCTTACCACTTGCAGCTGGTGATCGTGATTTATGTTGGAGGTGTTACAGCTAGGTTCCAATGATGTGGATAGCTTCCCTAGGTACCAAGTGATGTGTCTGAGTGCTTGGAATGGATTGAAATGGTTTGGAGTTGAAGATGGCACCTCAATTGCAAAACTGTCAAGAACTTGAGTAATTCGCTGGTGATTTTGTGAAATCTGTGTTCCAGATGTTATGTGAGTGTTTGGATCACTTCTATATGATGTATGTGAGGTGTGTGAGTGATTGGTTTGATTGGAATTGCTCTTAAACTCAAAACCCGATAGTGACTTGCCTTAGAAGGCAAAATTGGAGTGAAAGAAGAGATTTTGAGGAAAGCATCTGTTTGATGGCTTTGGTGTACTCAAACTGATCACAATTGAGCTCTATTTATAGTAGAGCAAGTTTGTTTTGCAAGGAATAGTGAATGGCAGCTGGTAAGTAGGTTTGGCCAATGTTGGCAAATGAAAATCCAAGTCTCCTCTAGCCATTGACTAGAGGTTAGGGCACAGAGCTTTGGTTCCCTTGGTCTTGGATAAGTCTTGACTGATTTCAGATGAGAATGGCTCAGTCCATGCCACCTTGATGCTTCCATTGAATGCTTCAATCCAAATTTGGAGTCTTGTCCCTATTTTGGCCATTCTAGGTTCAACATGTTATTTCTTGTTCCATGGACTTTGGAGGTTTGGCTCAGTGATTGTCCCCTTTAGATTCAATCCTCAGATGTGTCCAAGTGGATAGGAGCATTTGAATTTGGCTGATTTTGGCAAATCGAGCCAAAATGCAAAATCTGCCTTGCCTTTGACAGATTTCAGCAAGGCAACTTGACAATGTCATATCTCATGGGGTAAGTTGAATTTGGCAATGTTCTTGGTCATTTTGGAAAGCCCTTACATGATACAACAACTGTTTGAACAAGTTTGGTTTTGATCTATTTTGATTACAAGTGAAAAATCCCTCTACATTTGGCAAAAAGTGAAGCAAAATCTGACTTAGTGAAATTTTCATTAAGTGTTGGAACAAAGTGTGATTTCTTGATTTTGATCACTCCATAACTCAAAATCCTTAATGAATTGGACATAGGTCTAGTTGAAGTTTTTGTAGAGGGTAATGAGGGCTACAAATCCATCTTTGGATGAGAAAAAATGGCCATATGGTTTAGGAGTTATGATCCTCCAAAGTTAGTGCATTAGTGGTACTTTTTCCATAACTTAGAAAAATTTCTAAGTTTTATGGTTACCCCTTTTACAAGTTATCCAACTTTCTTTGATTTTTCTTGATGAATTATGATTCAAATCATACATTAACATCATTTTAGGGTTAAAAATCCATTTTGGTGAAAAATCTCAAAAAGTCAAAGTTGACTTTTGTGC
This sequence comes from Lathyrus tuberosus, assembly GCA_022829125.1. Lineage (NCBI taxonomy): Eukaryota > Viridiplantae > Streptophyta > Magnoliopsida > Fabales > Fabaceae > Lathyrus > Lathyrus tuberosus. The sequence continues at coordinate 8,979,095 of JALAZF010000032.1, forward strand.
ACAGTTGACTTTTTATCAGATGAATTCCAAATTGTGCAATTCTTCAGGAAATCATGTCCTTGACCTAAATCAAACTTGATGGACATATTCCATGGGTGTCATAGTGTATATTGAGGCATGTCCTAGGGTTTGGGAGCATGTCCTGGTCAAAAGTCAAAGTTATAGTTGACTTTCCTCGCGAAACCCTAATTGTGGTGCAGATGAAAATGAAACTTGTTGCTCAAGCTTCTTGGATTAATCCATTGTTCCAAGTGGATCAATATAGTTCATTAGAGACCCTCAAATCATGTCTTGAGGTCTTGGCTCTTGATTTGTCCCAAAAGTCAACTTAGGGGTGAATTAGGTCAAGAAACCCTAATTCCTGATTTTTGATGTATGCATCCCCTGAGGCCAAATTGACTTGATGATTGGGTCCATGAGGTTCCATGGAGTATATTAGGTTGTGTTTTGGATCATTGGCTTGTGCCCAGATGAAAATTTTCCATCTGGAGGCCCTGGTCGACCAAAACCCTAATTTGGTGACACTGTCGATCTTGAGACTTAATCCACCTGAAAGGGAGCATCCTTGTGCTTAATCCTTAAAGTGGGAGTCCTTTTTGATCCTTTGTGAATGTTTGAGAGGTTAGACAAGTTGAAAATCATGTCATTTCTTGATTGATCCTTTGCCTAAGCACTCAGAGAGGGCTTGAAACCCTAATTTTGATTGTAGTGGATGCTCACCCATCTTTGGGGAGACTGACAAGGTATGATGGTTCATCCATATTATGATGATGATTTGCACAATGATGGGAAATATTAGTGGTCAAAATTTGGGGTATGACAGATGCCCCTATTTAATCTTCTTGGACACGAAAGTGTGAATGACGAAGGTGTTCGGGCATTCGGGGTGCAAGAGGATTAAATATCGGAATACCCAAAATTTTGATGGTGGTTATGAATGGAAGCTTACACATTCATCTTCTTTAGCTAAGCAATGATGCTTAGAAAAGGTAAACTTCCCCTCGATCCTGGTTTCCTACCAAGGAACTGGTCTAAGTTTCTGATGTAAACTTCCCCTCGATCCTGGTTTCCTACCAAGGAACTGGTCTTAGTTTCTTTTGTAGATAAGCTTTATTGACAAGGGACGCTATGCGTAGCGGTTTTCCTTCAAACTTCTCGCCGAATTTTCCTTGGGAGATGCCATTTGAGTGGAAAAAGTTTCGATGTCAGACTTGCTGGGGGAACCCAGTCGTCTGAGTTGTAGAGTTACACAAACTTCTCTGTTGGAGACGCCATTTGTTGATTCTACTAGGGAAAGCGAGTCTCTTGAGAGACTGTTTTCGTTTGGGGTTTTACATCATACTTTTCTCGGGGTCTTCCCGGAGAAATGCCATATGATGGGATCCAATTTTGAGGTGCCGATGACCTTTTCATCAGCGGATTTTCGGAGAAATACTGATGTACTGCCGAATCTCTGATTAAGAGGCTTTCTCTGGGGATTTTCCTTAATCCGGGAAAGCAAGGATATCATCTTCAATGGTGAAGAGTGATATTTGTTGAAAGTTTTCTTGTTTCTCAGAGGTTCAAGTTATCAAAATGGTCAAGGACCGTCTCTAATCCAGAGATAAACGGGAGAGAGATTGCTTAGATAATTCACTTCCTAACGAGGAAAGGTTTGACAACTCGATTGAGAGGACTTATCACTAGGGGATAAGAACGACTAGAGTGATAGTGATGCAATATGAATGTGAATGCAAATCAACAATGCATGATGTACGTATGTTTATGCGGACAAAACTGACGCAACATACAGACTAAGGGATGAACACGACTGGATACTCGGCCACAGTGGGGCATGTAGAAATATCGCTGGTTCCAGATAGCAATTCCACCTTGCTTAGGAGAGATAATCCCTGCGGGGAATACCGTTGATCGGGCTTAGGAGATGAGAACTCGGCCGAAGCGTGTCAGACGAAACAAGGTCTCTGACACAGGTGATTCCTTCATTCAGACGTACTGGGTTAGAAGGAGTACTTTGATTCTGCACTTTGAGGTTCGAACACCTTTGGAGACGCGATTGACGTTCTTTCGATGTTTAACAGTCAAAAGAAATTGCCATCTCTATTTTAAAAAAGCAGAAAAATTTTATCAAGTAAATTCATTTTTGTTTTATTTTAAGAATCGTTAATCATGTTAACAACGTCGTTCTGTAAAGCTAAAACAAATAAGAAGTACAAACAAAAGCACAAGAGCTTAAACTTTATTGATAAGATGAAGATCAGCCAAACACGTGATCCCAAAGAGTATATACAAAGTTTGGAAATGGTAATTTACAGGGAAAAAGGCTACGTTGAAACATAATGACCACTATCCTTCTACCAACTTTGAATTCGGGGCATCCTGAGCTTCTGTCGAAGATGACCTTGACTGGAGTTTTCTGACAGATGATGTAACTGCTGCTGCTGAGGGACTTGCCTCTGTTGAACATAGTTACTTGCCATTATCCCTAATTTTTGCCTGGATTGTACTTTGAGATTTCCAATCCACCGGGATGATTTTTTTTCATGTCTCTAACTTTTACCTGGACCGCCCTTTCGGGTTCTCAATCCACCGAGACGTTTTTTTTTTTTTTAGTTTAGGCGAAGTATTTCTTGACTACATCAACATTTGTGGGGTAGGCAAATTCCTCTCCGTCCATGGTTGCAAGTCTCAAGGCACCGCCTGAGAAAGCTTTCGTGACCACATAGGGGCCATCATAATTCAGAGTCCACTTGCCCCGAGAATTAGTGAGAAATGATTGTATCTTCTTGAGCACGAGGTCTCCTTTCCTGAAGATGCGGGGTCGAACCTTTTTGTCGAACGCCTTTTTCATTCTCTGTTGATACAGCTGAACATGGCATAGTGCCATGATTCGCTTCTCCTCGATTAGATTTAGTTCGTCGTGTCGACTTTGACACCATTCAGCTTCTGTAAGCTTAGCTTCCATCAATACCCGGATTGATGGGATCTCTACTTCTACGGGGAGCACTGCCTCCATACCATACATTAGAGAGAAAAAGGTTGCCCCTGTTGAAGTGCGGACAGATGTGCGATAACCGTGAAGAGCAAAGGGTAGCATCTCGTGCCAGTCTTTATAGGTTACAACCATCTTTTGAACGATCTTCTTGATGTTCTTGTTAGTCGCTTCTACCGCTCTGTTCATCTTGGGTCGGTAGGGAGATGAGTTATGGTGTTCGATCTTGAACTCTGCGCACAACTCTTTCATCATCTTGTTGTTCAAGTTAGACCCATTATCAGTAATGATCTGGCTCGGAACACCATAACGGCAGCTGATATTGTTTTTGATAAATCGGACCACCACTTGTCGGGTTACATTAGCGAATGACGCTGCTTCGACCCACTTGGTGAAATAATCAATGGCTACAAGGATGAACCGATGTCCGTTTGAAGCCTTAGGCTCAATCAAGCCAATCATGTCGATTCCCCATATCGAGAATGGCCATGGGGAAGAAAGAACTTTGAGATGTGATGGCGGTACATGAATTTTGTTAGAGTATATCTGGCACTTGTGACACCTCCTCATGTACTTGTAGCAGTCAGATTCCATTGTCAACCAATAGTACCCTGCTCTGAGAATTTTTCTCGCCATTGCATGTCCGTTGGCATGAGTGCCAAAGGATCCTTCATGAATTTCTTTCATAAGTGTGTCTGCTTCTGGCCTGTCGACGCATCGGAGCAAAACCATGTCAAAATTCCTCTTATAAAGAGTGTCGCCGCTCAGGAAGAAACTGTCGGCTAGTCTTCTGAGGGTCTTTCTGTCTTTTCTGAGTGCCCCAGATGGGTACTCCTGATTCTGAAGGAAGTATTTGATATCATGATACCAAGGTTTGTCGTCTATGACTGCTTCAATCGTAAAGATGTAAGCGGGCCGTTCGAGGCACATTATGTCGATCTTAGGTATGTCATTCCATCGACCTACACTAATCATGGAAGAGATAGTGGCTAATGCATCAGCCATGTGATTCTCATCACGAGGGATGTGATGAAATTCAACTCTGTTGAAGAAGGGTAACAACCTTCTTGCATAGTCTTTGTAAGGAATCAATCCTGATTGGTATGTGTTCCAATCTCCTTTTATCTGACTGATAACCAAGGTTGAGTCGCCGTATACGTCCAAGTTCTTGATCCTTAAATCAATCGCTTCTTCGAGACCCATAATACAAGCTTCATATTCGGCCTCGTTATTTGTACACTTGAACGTAAGTCGAGCGGTGAAAGGAATGTGGGTACCCTGAGGGGTAACAATGATTGCCCCAATTCCGTTTCCATAATGATTAACTGCTCCGTCAAAGATCAGTCCCCATTAGGAACCTGGTTCTGGCCCTTCACTGGGTAGCGGTTCATCGCAATCTTTCATTTTTAGATACATGACATCTTCGTCTGGGAAGTCAAACCCGACTGATTCCTGATCGTCAATCGGTTGATGAGCCAAATGATCGGCTAAAATACTTCCCTTAACGGCTTTCTGAGCATGGTACTCTATGTCATATTCTGATAACAGCATCTGCCAACGGGCAATTCTTCCCGTGAGAGCAGGTTTTTCAAATACGTACTTGATTGGATCCATTTCAGAGATTAACTAAGTAGTATGACGAATCATGTACTGGCGAAGACGTTTGGCTGTCCAAGCCAAAGCATAGCAAGTTTTCTCAAGCATCGTGTACCGAGTTTCGCAGTCGGTGAATTTCTTGCTCAAATAGTAGATGGCAGACTCTTTCCTTTTAGTTTCGTCTTGTTGGCCAAGTACACATCCCATTGAGTCCTCTAGGACTGTGAGGTAAATGATCAGTGGTCTTCCTTCCACTGGAGGTGATAGAATCAGAGGATTCAACAGATATTTCTTAATACTGTCGAAGGTGGTTTGGCAATCTTCTGACCAAACGCAATCCTGGTTCTTTTTCAGTAATTTGAAAATCGGCGCACATGTGGCGGTCATAAGGAATATGAATCTGGAGATGTAGTTTAAACGTCCCAAGAATCCTCTGACTTATTTTTCAGTTTTCGGAGAAGGAATTTCTTGAATGGCCTTGACCTTGTCAGGATCAACCTCAATTCCTTTCTGGCTGACGATGAACCCTAGTAGTTTCCCTGAACGGACACCGAAGGTGCACTTGTTGGGATTCAAGCGGAGCTTGAATTTTCTTAGATGTTCGAACAATTTTGACAGATGTTTAACGTGCTCACTCTCTGTTTTTGATTTTGCAATCATATCATCGACATATACCTCGATTTCCTTATGTATCATGTCATGAAACAGAGTAGTCATGGCCCTTTGATAGGTTGCCCCGGCGTTCTTCAAACCGAACGGAATTACCTTGTAACAAAAGGTACCCCATGGGGTAATGAACGAAGTTTTCTCCATGTCTTTTGGCGCCATTTTGATCTGGTTATAGCCCGAGAATCCATCCATGAAGGAGAATACTTTAAACTTTGATGTGCTGTCAACCAACATGTCAATGTGTGGTAAAGGAAAGTCGTCCTTTGGACTTGCCTTGTTCAGATCTCTGTAATCAACACACATTCTGACCTTTCCGTCCTTTTTGGGAACGGGTACGATGTTGGCTAACCATTGAGGATATTCAGCTGTAGCGAGGAAACCCGCGTCAATCTGTTTCTGTACTTCCTCTTTGATTTTGATGGCCATGTTCGGGTGAGTGCGTCTCAACCTTTGTTTTACTGGCGGACATTCCGATCTTAATGGTAAGTGATGTTCCACGATGCTGGTATCCAACCCTGGCATATCCTGATAGGGCCAAGAGAATACATCGGGAAATTCTTTGAGAAGCTTTATCAAACCCTCTCTGGCAATTGGACTGAGCAGTGCCCCAATCCTGATTTCTTTTCTCTCTTGCTCTGAACCCAAGTTTACCATTTCCAACGGCTCTTTGTGAGGTTTAATGGACCTTTCCTCTTGTCTGAGTAGTCAGGAGATCTCTTCTGGAATTTTGTCGTCATTTTCTTCTTCAGCCTCGAATACCGGGAACTCAAAGTTGGGAGAAGGCATCGGATCGTATGTTTCAACGGGGTTTAAAACAAGCAATCTGCATGACGTGATGATTTGTGTTTAGAAGAGATAGAGAAAATGCAAGTGTGTGCAGTGTTTTTATTTTATTACTGCTTGTTTTTATTATTGAATTGTTTTTTAGGATTACCATTTTCTGAAAAAGCAAAAAGAAAAAACAGCAATTAATGCGGGAATTACAGAACGCCGTTATTTTATTAATGAACAAGTCGATCCTTGAAACTACAGCCCTATAAAACAAAACTCTATCGCTTTGGGCAAAGCGAAGAGGAAAATTTACAGAAAGCGAGCCCTATCAAAACACCTGTTTCACCTGGGCAGGGTGAAAGGTTAAAAGATGGCAATTACTTTGACTAATGAACGACCTTCGGAACCTCGACAGCAACCCATTGGCGATGAACTCCTCGGTGAATCACAAAGTCTGGAACCTTCCTTGATTTGTCTTCAGAAATAACGCTGATTTCTGGTGGAGCGGGATCATTGGAATCTGTTTCCCAGGCAGAATTGTCGTAGGAGAATTCCTCTGTTGTATTTTTCATAGCATTGGTGCTCTCAGTTGTATCTCCCCATCCAGTTGGCTGGATGTCTTCGAGCCTGATACGAGAGCTTTTGGGAGCAGTGTACTTGACCATAAAGTCGTACTTTCCACTTGGTTGTCCCAGGGTGTCCCACACTTCTTTGGAACTGGAGGAGTCATCCCTCTCGATGACGTTGACCTCGGGAAAAGCATAGTTCATGAACTCAAGTCCCGCAAACATTGCGAATTCATCTTCATGTTGAGTAGCTTCTGAATGACCTGAGTGTTGATCCTATGACATGGTGGGGACACAGGTATTCTGTTCAATGAGACTCAGCTGATTTTCATTGTTCGGCTGACTTTCTTGCCCCAAGTTTCTTGGGTAAGGTTGCCACATTGGCAGACCATCCATTGGGCCATAGTAGTTGTGGTCAAAGTTGTCTTTCATCAGAGTGTCCTCCTCTAATGAATTTGGTGGAGCGCGGCATCCTTCTGGATCACAATCTCCATATATCATTTCGACATCTGACCTTGGTATAAATCTCGGACTTTCTGTAGGAAAGCAAAAAGGCATAGGCACCTCTTCCTGAGACATATAACCGTCCTCATTAAGATAGGACTTCCACTCTTCATCCGTGTCAGAGGGATCTTCCTCATTGATAGCATGAACTGTCTGAGACACTAGGTGAAGGAAACCTCCACTGTGGAAGAAGTTTTGAAGGGGATGAAGACTTCCATCGTTGGCAGCTGTCTGGGTACAGGTTGCAGAAAAACCAAGACCCTTCTTTGTTTTATTGTCAATAGGGATGACGAGCTGTCCCCATCCTATCGTATCGGTGTTCTTGACCGCTTTGATAGCATCGTTGTATGAGGAAATCGAGGTTCCTCTTTTGAATTGACTGTTTTCGCTTACCGAAAGTGCTTGGAACTGAGTTCCAATAACCTCCTCGGGTTCTATACCAGTAGATGATGACAAGTTACTCACAGGCAAGGCTTGTTCCCCACAAACCGTGACAAGTTGATCGTTCTTGACGAACTTTAGCTTTTGGTGGAGGGTTGACGTAACCGCTCCAGCCTGATGTATCCAAGGTCTTCCTAATAAACAACTGTATGTTGCCCGGATGTCCATGACCTGGAAAGTGACCTGGAAAGTGTGAGGACCAATAGTTATGGGAAGATCGACTTCGCCGATAACTGTTTTTCTGGATCCGTCGAATGCTTTGACGACGACCTCGCTGACTCTCATCGGAGGGCCTTTGAATGATAACTGCATCAAAGTAGACTTCGGCATAACATTCAGGCTGACCCTGTGTCTACCAGTACGCTAGCTAAAGCATCGTCCTGGCAGTTGACTGTGATATTGAGTGCCATGTTATGACGGCGACCCTCTTCGGGTAATTCCTCATCACTAAATCCCAAATTATTGCAGGAAGTGATGTTAGAGACATACTATCGAACTGTCTGATTGTTACATCCTGTTCCACAAAGGCTTGTTCCAAGACTTTCTGTAGAGCCTCCCTGTGGGCTTCTGAACTGAGCAACAGTGATAATACCGAGATCTTTGAAGGAGTCTGTAACAGTTGATCAACAATGTTGTATTCACTCCTTTGGATGAGCTTCAGCATCTCATCATTGTTTCTTGAAAGGTCGGGATTACTGGATTGACCGACTAGTGGATCGGGAGCTTCTGTCTGAAGTTCCTTTTCTTTGTTAAGTTCTCCAACTCCTCGGTTGAAGATTCGACCGCTCCGTGTTACACGACTGATGTCTGCAATATTCACGACGGAGGGTAATGGAATTTCCTTTCCATTCTTGACTATTGTTGCACCGTATTTGTAAGGGATAGCCTTAGTTGATTCATACGGTAGTGGTCCCGGTAGATAGATGACTATGGGAACCTTCTGATTTTTCTGACCATCATAAGTAATCTCGATCCGTTCCCGGTTGGGAACTTTAGATTCGTCCAGTAGAGGGATGATGGCAAAAACATCCCTGGTCCTGTGATGACCAGAGATGGTGACAACATCCTCGACTTGCCCGGCAAGGTAGTTCGGCGACCAGTTGGTGGGTCCAGAACCCGGATATGGACGAATTTCTCCACAATCGACCTGACTCTGAAGAGCTGCTCTCACAAGGTAATACCCTTGGTTACTTTCTGAACAGACACTACAACGGTCATAATTGTGTGGTGGCACCTGGCCACGCCCACTTTGAATACAATGTAACCTCACTAGGTTAGCTTCCACTGATCGGACATCCTGACTCTGACGCCGAGTAGGATTCCTGTTATTGATACTAATTTGCTGAGTATCCTCATCCATGTAGATTGGCATCCACCAGTGATTTAACAAGTGCTGAAGTGCCTCTTGGACAACGGTACAACCCTTATCGTTTTCGCAACATGCTTTACAGCTTTGATAGTCATGTGATATTAAGAATCCAAGTCGGACCTACTCAGCATGTAACTCTACCAGGTTGGTATTCAACACGCGAATGTCAAAGATCTGAACCATGTTGATTTGATAGGAGTTCCTATCATGGTAGTCTTGGATCCATCCAAGATCCATCTGACGCTGGAGGGCCTCCTGTATGAAAGAGCATCCCTGTTTGTTTACCGAGAAAGTCAGACAAGAACTGTAATCGTGCCGCAGCAGATTATGATACTGGCTTTGCCTTGAGTGCATCGCCACCAAGCTGACATTCATTGCACGAATATCGTGGTTCTGAATGACGTTAGAGTTCGTATAGACCATGTTAACTCCACGAACCCGGTGCTCTTGGATCCATCCGAGATCCATCTGTTCCTGTAGAGCTTCTTGCACCCCAGAACATCCTTGGTTGTCTTTAGAGCAGATATCACACTGGTGATAGTTATGAGGTGGCACATGGCCATATCCACTCTGTCTGCAATGCATCTTGACCAGATTGGTCTTCAGCAAGAGTACATCATGAATTTGATAGACGTTGTTAGTCTCTTTCTCAATCAGATTGACTGCAGCCTTCTCATGTCGAGGCAGCGGGTTCGTAAGAACATTAGGATTCATATCTTTGAAAGATAAGAGCCCGTTCCTAACAAGCTTTTGCACGTCGGACTTGAAATTAAGACAAGTTTCAATGTTATGCCCTGAACCTCCTTGATGATAAGGGCAAGTTTGATCCACCTTAAACCAAAAAGGCGGATTTTCTGGAACTGTAAGAGGGAACTTAGTCTGAATGTGCCCCTTGGCTAGCAGTAAGGGAAACAGTTCTGCATACGTCACGGGTATAAGATCAAATCCTGGCGGCCGTGTTGTACGGTTGTTGTTATATGAAGGACGAGCCTGCTGAAGAGGCTGTTGTGTCCTTTGCTGGTCAGGTTGGCTCTGCGCAACCTGAGGTTGATACGTAGGAATAGGCACAAGGCTAATAGCAGGAGTCACAGCTGCTACTGGCTGATAACGTCGCCTTTGCTTTCCGAGAGAGATATTCCCAATATCTTGCTCTTTCTTCTTAGGGAGAGCACTACCGTATTTTTTAGTACCGCTCGATGATCCAGTGTCTTTTACCAAACGTCCTTCTCGGACGGCTTCCTCAAGACGTACACCCATGCCCACCATTTCGGTGAAATCACTGGGCGCACTGGCAACCATTCGGTCATAGTAAAACGAGCTTAAGGTCTTTAAGAAGATCTTTGTCATCTCTTTTTCCTCAAGAGGTGGACAAATTTGAGCGGAAATTTCATGCCACCTTTGAGCATACTCCTTAAAGGTTTCCTTGTCCTTTTGCGACATCGATCTGAGTTGATCTCTGTCGGGTGCCATGTCCAAATTTTATTTGTATTTTGGACGAAGGCAGTACCAAGATCTCTGAAAGTGCTGATCGTAGTACGGTTTAAACCCATGTACCATTTGAGTGCGGCACCGGTTAAACTATCCTGAAAGTAGTGAATCAGTAGGTCCTGATTCTCCATCTGAGCTGACATCCGCCGAGCGTACATCACCAGATGGCTTTGAGGGCAAGAGTTACCCTTGTACTTTTCAAAGTCGGGCACTTGGAACTTGTGTGGGACTTTCACATTGGGGACCAAGCAGAGATCCGCGGCGTCCTTTCCAAATAGATCCTGACCGCGAATGGCTTGCAGTTCCTTCTACATCTCCAGGAACTGTTCCTGGAATTCATCCATTCTATCGAACATAGTTTCCTTCTTACCAGAAGGTGTTGGCGGAATCTGTCCTTCCGGGACAGTGTGCACCCCAGGGGGTGGTATCGTGACTACGGCAAAAAATCTTGGCATTTCCTGAAGTTTGTAACCTTCAGGAGTCTTCAGTATGCCCCGGGCATCTTCGCTTTCCCGAAGTTTGTAACCTTCAGGCCCAGCGGCTTTTGTTATGATTCCATGATCTTCAGTGATCGGCGGAACATATCCTTCCGGGATATAGTTAACAGGCATGCCCCAAGGACGATCTTTCGGCATTTGATACCTAGGATCATACTTCTCCACGATGGGTGTTGAGGTGATCTCTGAGATCACAGTCCTTTGTAGCTGAGCTTCTGCCATGGCTTGCATGTCGTTACGAAGCTTTCTCATATCTTCTCTCAGAGCGTCGATCTCTTCTCTCAACTCTCTGTTTTCTTCCTCAAGATCATCCATCTTTTTCTGACGATTGGCCCGAGTATTATACGAATGAGACAGTTTAACTCTAGAATCGAGACACAAACGTGAGATTCGTAAGGAAGAAGAATACGTGATGTGAGAATGATGAATGCAATGACTATATTAATTGTTTTTCTTGGTTTAATCAAAATAAACTTCAACAATTAGATTGCAAATATCAAACGGTGGGGAAACCCCTTTTTATTGAAATTCAAAGGATTACAGAAATGGAAATACAGTAGATTACAAAGCGCGGAAACAGAAACCTAAACTAATGGGTTCTGAGTCCTCTCTGAAGAGAAATCAGGTGCTGATTCTGGTATCTTCCTTTTCTTTGACCGGGGCTCTTGGGCCATTGTCAGGTTGTCATTCCTTTGCCAGGTGAAAGGAGTGAGCAAATTCCTTTGGTCATCTTGGTTCTCTACAGCATGTTGCTCCAAAATTTCAATCAGAGCATCTTTCTCTTTCAGTAATTGCTGTATTTTGATGCACTCTATGTCGAGAGTGCGATACTTGTTCTTCCAAGGCCTTCTCTCCCGTTGAACTTTGTTGAGAGTAACCTGAAGCTTTTCAGTTTCCGTCATGAAGTACATGACAGATTCCCTTGGCGGAAGAATTCTGTAACGAGGATAAGGCATCTTTAGCTTGAGAGCTCTAGTTTGTACCCAATGGAGATAAGGCTCCACCGAGACACAGTCCGGTTTTCCCAGAGACTCTCGTCCTTTCTTATGAACATGTTTCCAAGCTTGCACTATTTCCATCTTTAGTGCTCTGTCGTTTTCTCCTTCTTTGAAGAAAAGACCTTCCAGATGAACACCCAGTGGGATGTGTCTCATCGGGTATCCAAATTGACGGCGAACCAATACCGGATGGTAGTTGATTCCTCCTTTAGTTCCTATGAGGGGTACGCTGGGGAAGTTTCCACAACGGTCAATGATCCTGATTCCCTCATAAATCCTATTACACCAATCTATATCAGAGTTGGTAAGAGACATGATCTTCTGCGACCAACGTAAGGCACTCTTGCAATCCCAAAAAGCAGCAGACTTGGGCAAGTGAGAGATAAACCATTTATAAAGCAAAGGTACACAGCATGTGATCTCCCCTCCGCTGTACAAATTTCCCTGGTGTACAGAATGATACGCATCTGCGAGCAAAGTCGGCACAGGATTTCCAATGAGAAAGACCTTAATGGAGTTAATATCGACGAAGTTATTGATGTTGGGAAACAAAAATAACCCGTAGGTGAGCAAGACAAAGATGCTTTCAAAAGCAGTCACGTTTCCTATACTGGCGAAGTACAGGGCTTTCTTTGTCAAGAACTGGGCTGGCAAACCTTGTATGCCACCCTTAGTGGTCATGTGAGTCCTGACCTCAGACTCGTCCAAATGAATTGCTCTTGCAATGGTCTGATTCTTTGGAATTTCTTCCAGTCCAGAAAATGGAGCTCGATCAGTGATATGTAGATTGATCAAGTGAGAATACTCCTCCAGTGTTGGTGCTAGCTGGTAATCTGGGAATGTGAAACAGTGATAAACCGGGTCGTAGAATTGAATGAGCGTATCCATGATTCCCTCAATCACATGGACTCTTAACAGAGGCAGCAGACCTCCGTGTTTGGCTCTGAAAGCCTCAGGGTTAGTGACCATCCTTGCTAACCTTCTCAAATCCTCTAGTTTTGGAACCTTGAAGGTGTACTTATGAGTTCTCCTTCTACCGAAATCCATTAGTGCAATCCTTTTCTCTGATATTTGTAATCACAGTCTTAGTTTAATTTGAAAAAATAGAGAGACTAGAAGAGAAGATTTTTGAATGTTTTAGTGTTTTTTAGATGAATGCATGAATGCAGCACACAAAAACATAGAAAAAACATGGGGTCGAAGGGTCGTTGTGATGAAGTCAAGGCTCTACCCATCCCCAAAGGTTTATACTAGGGTGATTTTTGTACCTGTACTCATTATCATCAGCTCTTCCCAGGAAAGCAAAACAACAAGCGGATCGCCAGCGAGTTGTAGAGCAATCTTAGAGTAAGTGCCATTCACCGAGAATAGATCACCAACCTCAAATGAGGGTAGTATCGCGTAACAACTATTTCCGATAGTTTCCGCACTACGAAAGGGTTTGGCTCCTCAGCTTCTTAGACTTAACAACCGGCCCATTGGCTAAGAGAGTGAATGGGTTGCGTTGGTCAGCCTCCGCTGAGGTTGATGGTCGACCCTGTCGCCATCACTTATCTTAAGTGTATACTCAGTCTTTCCACATACGGCATCACCCGCATTCCCATTAGCAGAAAAATAAACACGTATAGTAATTAGGAAAAGCAGTATATATATTTGTCTTAAACATCCTAGACCTTTGAAGCTAAGGATCCTAAGTTCTTAACAGAAATGGGTTCCCCGGCGGAAGCCCTAATCTGTGGTATTCACAAGAGGTGAAAAAGAAGACCGTGCCTAGATCTATCTTAGATAGGCCCCACGGTGGGCGCCATTTTTCTGTAGCGAGCAATTTTGGACGCGGTTCTTAAGCGCTGGTCGCTCTCTGCGGTTTGAGCTTTAAACTACAGGTCGATTCATTTTTTATCCTATTGTGAGCTGAATAAGGAAGGGAAATAGATGTCTCCAATTAACCCTGCTTGCATACTGAGTTTAAACAGCGGTCTGTTACGTTACGAATGCTATCAATGTGGGGGGGCCTTTGTACTGGTTATTTGTATTTTCGCCAATACTGGTTTGTTTATCTAGGCAGGAGTTTTCGGGTGGGGAACAAGGATTAGGATGTTAGGACTGGTGCTTTTTGATTACTGCTTTTGATTGATGAAGATGTGGGATTTGGGTTTTTGTTTAGTGTGCTCGCTAAGATTTTTCTTTCAATCTTATGCCTACGTATTCCCGTTTACCGAAACAGGGAAATCAGAGCGTTCGTAGTTCCTCCTATTCTATGGGAGGAAATTGGTTTTTGGTGTCTTGTTTAAAGCCCAAGACGTGAAGCGAAAGGTGATTTGTATCTTGTTCAAAGCCCAAGATGTGAAGCTGAAGGTAGTTTGTATCTTGTTCAAAGCCCAAGATATGAAGCTGGAAAGTCTGACTTTAGAGAGAATTTGTCATCTCTAAAGAGGTCTGTTTGTCACAACTGTTGGGTGACTGGTTTATAAAGGGGGATTACTTTAACCGGGATACGCGGATCCTAGCAATGCCATGATTTCCTTTATAGGGGATTTTAACCTGAAGGAGAAGACTTTAACTCAGTGTAGAGCAATGTTATCTTTCCTTAGGAATTTCTCATGCTAAACGAGGGACAGTGGCGTGGATATAGACGATCCAGAGGCTTGCCGCTTACAGCGATTAGATGAAGGGAAAGGAGTTATTGATGTTTGTGTACTGTGAACGAGGCACAACTTTGATGCTAAAAGGTTGATTGGATCAACCAGTGGTTTTCTTATATAAAGCCTAAGAGGAGGCTAATATGTGTCTCGTACAAAGCCCGAGACAGAGGCGAAAAGGTTTTTGACCCGAAGATGGAGTCTTTTGGTATCTCGTATAAAGCTGAGATGGAGGCTATTGCTTGTTTGGCTCAATAAGAACCCTTTTGTATCTCGTACAAAGCCCGAGATGGAGGCGAAAGGGGTGATTGACTCAACGAGGAAGTCTCTGGTATCTCGTACGAAGCCCGAGATGGAGGCTAAAATTGTTAGCTCCGCTGGGGAGAATCATTGTACAAAGCCCAAGAGGAGGCTATGGTAACTGTTTAAGTGACAGGTCCAGCATACTGATTTCGAAAGAGAAAATCAGTTCTTATATGAGCAACACTATACTCAAGGATCTGATTTCAAGGATCCGGGTTATTCCTGTTTTTTAAGGAAGCGAGAAATCCAAAGGGTATATAGACTGTCCGAGTCTGCGGGTTTCCTTCCTATTCTTGAAGGGTGCTTGAGAATGTCTTTGAGACTCAAGGAAATTAGACTGTCCAAGTCTAGAGTTTTGTCTTTTGTACTATGCTTTGAGAAACAGTAGTAGACTCTATGAAAGGACTGCTCTACGCATATGACTAAGTTCTGTTCCTATACCTCTAGGAGGTTGTTGGGACAATTTGTACGAAGCCCAAGAGGAGGCTAGAAACTTTTAAGAAGTCGATCGGTCCTTGTACTAAGCCCAAGAGGAGGCTATCATTCCTGGAGGAAGAGATCATTATACGAAGCCTAAGAGGAGGCTGTGAATACTTCTAAGAAGCCGTAGGGTCCTTGTACTAAGCCCAAGAGGAGGCGGGGTTGCTTTTAGGAAGCCTGTTGGTCCTTGTACGATGCCCAAGAGGAGGCCGATGCTTTTAAGAAGCCGATGGGTCCCCAAACTCCGAGAAGTTCAAGGCAATGCTATTCACCGAGAATAGATCAAAGTCAGGAAAGTTCGAGAATTTGGAAGAAACTCAAAGATGCCATTCACGGAGAATACATTCATCTTTGGGAGTAGAGTTTCTTGACAATTCCTAATGAGGACAGCCGAAGAGAAGACTGTATCTGGTGATCCTATTGGGGATCTAGCTGTCTATTTCTACGAATAAACGAAACGGCGTCACCTAGTTCTAGACGTAGTTGCCGGGGAAACTCGAAATATCTATATTATTATTACACAGTTGATATGAGTTTATGAAAGAAGACTTACAGTGAAACAGCCCCACAATACAGTTATATGTATATGAAAGCAGTAAATGAAAGCAATAACCACTTACTCAGTTGTAGAGCTTCCATGTTGTTTGGTTAGTTGTTCAACAAAGAAAGATTGAAAACAACAGTATATTCAAAATCAAAGGAGAAAGTGCTTTGAAAAAGAAAGATTTGGGGCTTACAGCTCAAGGAGAGGCCCAGGGTTTTATCAGTGAGCGCACTGTTGTTTTTGTACAGAGGGACTTATACAAGTGACTGAGGCCCAAAATGTTTTCTGTACAAAGGGATGGGTCTTACACTCTCTCAAGAGGCCCAAAAGGTTTAAAGAAAAAGAGTGGGGCTTATAACACGAGGGTAGGCCCATATGATTTTTCCGTTTAAAATGGCGATCGCGCCGAGGTTTCCTTTTAACGCAGAGGGACTTATACAATAAGTGAGGCCCAAATGATTTTGGTTAAAAGGGGATTGGGTCTTACACTCTAATAGAGGCCCAAAAGTATTTTGAATGGGTCTTATAGCTCGAGGAGAGGCCCAAGGGTTATTTTGAAAAGGCGACGATCGCGCCGTTTGTTTTTGACGGTATCGAGACTTATACAATACACTGAGGCCCAAAATGATTGGTCAAAAAAGGATTGGGTCTTACACTCTATTAGAGGCCCAAAGTGTTTTGAAAATGATTTATGAGGGTTGAATTAATCCAAAAACCCTAATTTGTTTTCAAAAATGTATTTAATTGAATAAAAAATTCAATTAAAATGATCAAAATTGTTTAACATGTGAAAAACAAATTGTGATTTTGGATTAATGCTTCAAAAATTAAGTATTGACCTACAAAATAATTAGAAAGCATTAAAAGTTGCAAAATCAATGTAGAAAAAATATTTAATATGTCAAAAACAATTAAAATATTAATTCTTTAGAAAAATATCAATTATATGAAATAAATAATATTTTTGGGATTTTTTGTTAAAATAAAATAATTTAACATTTTTGTGAATTATTAAAAAAAG
Organism: Lathyrus tuberosus; assembly: GCA_022829125.1. Classification (NCBI taxonomy): domain Eukaryota; kingdom Viridiplantae; phylum Streptophyta; class Magnoliopsida; order Fabales; family Fabaceae; genus Lathyrus; species Lathyrus tuberosus. The sequence continues at coordinate 8,995,973 of JALAZF010000032.1, forward strand.
AATCAACTCAAAATCATTAAAACTCAGAGAGAAATTAATTTTTGAATCAATTAAATAAAATCACAAAATTCAAATATTCAAATTTCTAAAAATGGCGCCAAGAACACACCAAGAACACGCGTGTGTTCTGGGCTTGGCCAGATTTTCATTTTCTCTCCAATCTCACTGAATACATGATTATAACATGCAATCCACATATCATTATGCTCGTCTCAACCTTACGATCATGTCTATGTCCATTAATTTCATTAAAATTAAACATATAACAAGAAATCATGAAAAATCCTCAAGAACCCTAATTTCTGCATGAAGGATAGGATTTTTGATACACGATTCAAACAATGCAATTAATTGAGGGAAAACATTCCATGCATGATTATGAACATATGGCCAAATTATTGTGCAGCAAAAATTGTGTGGATCATAGAGTTAGAAGAGCTCATGCTTACCACTTGCAGCTGGTGATCGTGATTTGTGTTGGAGGTGTTACAGCTAGGTTCCAATGATGTGGATAGCTTCCCTAGGTACCAAGTGATGTGTCTGAGTGCTTGGAATGGATTGAAATGGTTTGGAGTTGAAGATGGCACCTCAACTGCAAAACTGTCAAGAACTTGAGCAATTGGCTGATGATTTTGTGAAATCTGTGTTCCAGATGTTATGTGAGTGTTTGGATCACTTCTATATGATGTATGTGAGGTGTGTGAGTGATTGGTTTGATTGGAATTGCTCTCAAACTCGAAACCCGATAGTGACTTGCCTTAGAAGGCAAAATTGGAGTGAAAGAAGAGATTTTGAGGAAAGCATCTGTTTGATGGCTTTGGTGTACTCAAACTGATCACAATTGAGCTCTATTTATAGTAGAGCAAGTTTTTTTTGCAAGGAATAGTGAATGGCAGCTGGTAAGTAGGTTTGGCCAATGTTGGCAAATGAAAATCCAAGTCTCCTCTAGCCATTGACTAGAGGTTAGGGCACAGAGCTTTGGTTCCCTTGGTCTTGGATAAGTCTTGACTGATTTCAAATGAGAATGGCTCAGTCCATGCCACCTTGATGCTTCCATTGAATGCTTCAATCCAAATTTGGAGTCTTGTCCCTATTTTGGCCATTCTAGGTTCAACATGCTATTTCTTATTCCATGGACTTTGGAGGCTTGGCTCAGTGATTGTCCCCTTTAGATTCAATCCTCAGATGTGTCCAAGTGGATAGGAGCATTTGAATTTGGCTGATTTTGGCAAATCGAGCCAAAATGCAAAATCTGCCTTGCCTTTGACAGATTTCAGCAAGGCAACTTGACAATGTCATATCTCATGGGGTAAGTTGAATTTGGCAATGTTCTTGGCCATTTTGGAAAGCCCTTACATGATACAACAACTGTTTGAACAAGTTTGGTTTTGATCTCTTTTGATTCCAAGTGAAAAATCCCTCTACATTTGGCAAAAAGTGAAGCAAAATCTGACTTAGTGAAATTTTCACTAAGTGTTGGAACAAAGTGTGATTTCTTGATTTTGATCACTCCATAACTCAAAATCCTTAATGAATTGGACTTAGGTCTAGTTGAAGTTTTTGTAAAGGGTAATGAGGGCTACAAATCCATCTTTGGATGAGAAAAAATGGCCATATGGTTTAGGAGTTATGATCCTCCAAAGTTAGTGCATTAGTGGTACTTTTTCCATAACTTAGAAAAATTTCTAAGTTTTATGGTTACCCCTTTTACAAGTTATCCAATTTTCTTTGATTTTTCTTGATGAATGATGATTCAAATCATACATTAACATCATTTTAGGGTTAAAAATCCATTTTGGTGAAAAATTTCAAAAAGTCAAAGTTGACTTTTGTGCACAGTTGACTTTTTATCAGATGAATTCCAAATTGTGCAATTCTTTAGGAAATCATGTCCTTGACCTAAATCAAACTTGATGGACATGTTCCATGGGTGTCATAGTGTATATTGAGGCATGTCCTAGGGTTTGGGAGCATGTCCTGGTCAAAAGTCAAAGTTATAGTTGACTTTCCTCGCGAAACCCTAATTGTGGTGCAGATGAAAATGAGACTTGTTGCTCAAGCTTCTTGGATTAATCCATTGTTCCAAATGGATCAATATAGTTCATTAGAGACCCTCAAATCATGTCTTGAGGTCTTGGCTCTTGATTTGTTCCAAAAGTCAACTTAGGGGTGAATTAGGTCAAGAAACCCTAATTCCTGATTTTTGATGTATGCATCCCCTGAGGCCAAATTGACTTGATGATTGGGTCCATGAGGTTCCATGGAGTATATTAGGTTGTGTTTTGGATCATTGGCTTGTGCCCAGATGAAAATTTTCCATCTGGAGGCCCTGGTCGACCAAAACCCTAATTTGGTGACACTGTCGATCTTGAGACTTAATCCACCTGAAAGGGAGCATCCTTGTGCTTAATCCTTAAAGTGGGAGTCCTTTTTGATCCTTTGTGAATGTTTGAGAGGTTAGACAAGTTGAAAATCATGTCATTTCTTGATTGATCCTTTGCCTAAGCACTCAGAGAGGGCTTGAAACCCTAATTTTGATTGTAGTGGATGCTCACTCATCTTTGGGGAGACTGACAAGGTATAATGGTTCATCCATATTGTGATGATGATTTGCACAATGATGGGAAATCTTAGTGGTCAAAATTTGGGGTATGACAAAGGGGAATGAAATGAAGTAGTGTTACCATTTCAGAAGTGTAGAAGAAAACCTTAGCGCAGCTATTGTTGCATCTTCAAGGTGAATGAGCTGCGAGTTGAGGCAATCTTGTTTGTTCAAGTTGAAATCAAAGACAACGAGGTATGTTTAAAGTGATTTAATTGCAAATTTTTTATTTTTATAGTTTTAGGGTTATATTTGATACTCTCTGAAATCCATCTTTTTTTTTTACGTTTCTACTTATGACATAGGACATAGGTTGAAATGGATGTCTATTTGCACCTAAAAATCCATCACAATGGTGAATTTGTTGATGAGGATTTCAGTGTGTACGAAGGGGGTGAGGTTGATGATTCGAAAATATTATGCTGATAGATGGAGTTATTTTGAATTGTTAGGTTGTTTTAAGGATTTAGGTTACAATTCCATAGAGAATATATATTATATGGATCATGTAGCTGCGCAAAATAGACTCCTCTCTTTTACATGTGAACTTTTAATTTATCCCAGAGAAGGGAGGGGGAAAAATCTGAATAAACCCGTGAGTGCGTGCAATGCAAAAACAATGCACTTGAGAGATCGAGAATCGGGATTGGTTATACTAAGGGAAGATATTAACACCCTAAGTATCTATAGTATCCTATAGGAACCTCCTGCTTATATTTGTGCTACTGTTGTTTGAGTTACTTACTGTGTAATGGTAATTTTTTGATTGGTTTTGAGTGAGTGAATGGGAAATGTTTTTGGTGTTTTTTGTAATGCAAAGTAAACTAAGACAAAGGTGTAAGAATCTAATGGTTTTGTTTATTATTATGCTCGCTAAGATCTCGCAATCTTATGCCTACGTATTCTCAAAAGAAAGTTGAGAAATCAGAGCGTTCGTAGTTCCACCTACTAATGGGTGGAATTGGGTTTGTTGGGTTTTTGAGAAGAGACAAATTGTCATCTTAAGGGAGATATCTCACCTATTCACCACAAACATTTTTGAAAAAGAATAAAATAAGGGAAGAAGCTTTAAACTTGGATGTAGAAAATCCAGAGTAATGCCACATCTTCCTTTAAATGAGTCTTTGCATATTAAGAGAAGGACCTTGACTTGGATATAAAATCAACAAGTGTGCCACTTAAATCACTTAAATGAAAGAAGTGTTTTTATACCATACTAAGAGAAGTACTCCAACTTGGATTTTGAATCAGCAAGTGTGCCACTTACATCACTTAATATGGAGAAAGTTTGAAATGCTTGATTTATGTTTGGAGAGTAGAAGAGACATCTCTAGCATAGAGATGAATCATGCCTCATCTTTGCGGAGTGTTCAATTTGAAGCCAAAGATTGGCTAGGGTTTGACTTGAAGTTTGAGGTTTGAAGGTTTGAAGCCACAAGGGGCTATGGTTGACTTTAGGACTCCAAAAGGGAATTCTCATCTCTTTGGTGAAGAGTTGAGTCTGAAGTCTAACTTTCTTGTACAAGGCCCAAGAGGAGGCTAAGGTGAATAGTTGGAATTTCAATAAGGGAAACCTAATGTTTGAACTAAGTTATAGTTGAAGGGTATCCTAATGTTTTTTGTGTATAAACATAAAGGGAAAAAAGTTTGTTACTGTGCTTGCTAAGATCTCACAATCTTATGCCTACATATCCTTAAGAGGAAGTCAGAGCAATTGTAGTTCAGACTTAAGTCTGAAGTGTAAAAAAAATGTCAAGAGAGACTTAAAAAGGTAAGTTTATTTAAGCTTTTAAACAAGTGTAGTCATCAAGGATGTCAAGAATGTGAAATGATTTAAACATGATATATCAATAAATGGAAGTGTATCAGACAAGGATGTATGTTCATCATGGTAAGAGTTTATGAAGGAAATACTTGAATGTGTGAGCAAAGATTTAATCTATGGAAGCAATCACAGAGAAATTCAAGCAAGTATATACTCAAGATGAATCAAAGATCAAATGAATATTGGAGGAGGGCAATCAAAACCCTAATGAAAGTTTATATAAGAAGGCTCCAGAGCAAGACATTCAATCATGGTTGAATCAAGGGCTTTGGGGAATCCAAAACTCAAGTGGATGCCCAAGTCAAACATCAATGAAGTTTTTAAAAGAGTAGAAAGAAATTATTTGAAGTAAAACTCTAGGGTTTCAAAAGAATAACCAATGTATTTTCAAAAGAAAACAATACCTAAACAAGGTATGGATAGAGTATAAGTCCAAAAAAGTCAAGTTAAATGTTTTGAACAAGGTTTACACAAAGTGTACTATGACCATAAGGACATGTATGTACAATTAGATCAAGGAAAAATCAAAAGAAATTATGAAAGAGGCATGAAAAACACCTTAAAAAGTCATGGTTTTCCACTTAAGAAAAATGGAAAAAATAAATATTATTTTTGGAGTTTTTAAATGGATTCTCAAAATATACAAGATAAATGAGGAGTGTGCAAAAAATTGGCTCAAAATAATTATTTTTGCTTATTGAAATAATTGTGTAAAGTTGTGAAAAAAATTGAAAGGAAAAGTGATAAAAAAATAGGAAGTAGTCTCACTAGGGCTTGAACCAGCGCCCTTGGGGTAGTGAGTTTAAAAGTTTACCAACTAAGCTATGTACTATAGTTGTTAGTATGGTGCACAGTGTGAATGAAGTAGTGAGTTTTCTAGTAAAAATGCTTAAAAAATAAAAGCCAAAAGGTTTGGGGCGAGGGGGATTCTAACCCCAGACCTTGGACTCACTCACACAAATACTAGTGTTTCCACTAGGGCGCAATGCCAATTCAAGTTTTAATATGGAACCATAAAATAATATATTAAAACTTCTTTTTATTTTGAAAAATGGCTCCCTCCATGCTCGTCTTCTTCCACGAGCTTCATCAATTTTTGAGTGATGTCATGCACCTATAACTTGAAAGCCAAGGTACACATTGGCTCTTCTTCACATGGCTTGAATTTTGATCTTTTGAGCTTGGTTCCTCATGGTTTCATCCCATCCCTTGATGCTCTGACCAAGTTCTAGTAGATTGGAGGGTTTTTGCTCAAAATCACTATTCCACTTTAATGCTAGAGGACAAAACTACACTTCCTAGCTTTTGAAATGATTTTTTCACATGCAAGTGATGAATATTTAAAAATTCAGTTATGCTTTGCAGAGAACATGCTTATATGATCATTTGGGAGTTGATCTTGTGAAGATTTCAGGTTTGCAAGACTTATCCAAATCGTGTGGATTTTGAGGTTTAGCAAATCTGTCATGACAATCAGCTTGATTAAGGCATGTTGCAGCATCCATAACTTCTTGCTCAAGTAAGGGATTTTGATGTTTTTGATCATTTTGAAAAGTTGGTATATCATACTTCAACTTTGATGTTTGAATTTGGTCTTGAATAATTGTGGATCATAATGAAAAATAGCCTCAAAGTTGGCTCCAACACAAGACAGATTCGGTCTAAAAAATTTTCTATGTGTAAAAGTTCAAAAGTATTGAAACCCCAACTTCATGGCGTCATATCTAAAAATCTATGCACTTTTTGGGAATCCACCCTAATAGGAAAAGTTGTAGAATGTAACAAGCTCTTCAATTTTATCTTTGGATCAAATGAAATGGTTACTTGGTTTGGAAGTTATGCCTTTGCAAAGTAGGGTAAAAATCATTGTTTTTTCATGACTTAGAAAAATTTTAAGTTCTGCATGGTTGCCCTTTTTACAAGTAACCTCGCTTTTATTGATTTTTCTTGATCATACATGATCTAAATCACATATTGACATTGTTCTTGACTTGAAGAGACCATGTTTGACCAAAAACTTCAAAAGTCAAACTTGATTTTGACCACAATTGACTTTTGTATCAGATGAATTTTGAACTTTGTGATCCTTTATGAAATCAAACCCTTGGGCTAAATTAAACATCATGGATGGACTCCAAAGGTGTTTTTGAGTGTCTTTAATCATGTCCCAAGGTTTGAGGTCATGTCTTGGTTATAAGTCAAAGGTACAGTTGACTTTTCCTTAGAAACCCTAGTTTGTGGATCAGATGATTTTAACCTCTTGTATTGCTTATGAATCATGTTATTTGGTTAATCCAATCATATGAATGGATTAATATGATGCATTTGAGGTCCTTGAAACATATCTTGAGGTGTTGGATCATGCCTTGCTTCAAAAGTCAACTCAAGGACTGAATTAGGTCAAAACCCTAATTTGGATGTACTGAGGATCTTAAGGCTTAATTGAGCTTGTGATTCCATCTTGCACTTGATTATCGATGAAGGGAAACTCTTGATCTTTATGGATGAATAAGGGATTTGAGATGTTGAATATGATGCAGATCCTTTGATAATTCATTTGATTGAGCCCTAGGGGGATCACCTAACCTTTAAAGCAAGTAAACACACACATCTTGTACTTGTGATGGGTTAGTGATGCATAAAGACGTGTATATATGTAATGATGAATGTTATGCTAATGATGTAAATGACGTGGCATCTTAGGGGTAAAAAATTAGGGTATGACAGATGCCCCTATTTAAGTTTCTCTAATCCGGAGAGATGAAGATTGACATCTTAGTCTCGACCAGATAGGGGAGGATTAAATACAACAATACACAATTTTGGCCCCTAAGAAGCCACAAAAGGTGATATGATATGAATACACTTAAGAAGGCAAGATATGAGACCTGTGGGAAATGATGCCACAGGAGATTAAGAATAGTCTAAACCACCGGGGTATAACAACAGGATTATTCACTGGGGAAAGAAAAATTGGGGAAAATATTGTAACTCTTATTTAGAGAGAGACAGCAACTTCAATGGGGATAGAGGAACACAACTCTATAGGGGATTGTGTTATAATTATGACAAATTTAAACTTCCATCTTTGGAAAAATGATTTAGCGCTTTCTTTGACTAAGTAATATTACTTAGAAAGGGTAGAATAAACTTCCCCATGTTTCGGGTCGTATGCCACGAAACTGGTCTTGGTTTTCTGGAATAAACTTCCCCTTTTTTCTGGACATAAGCCATGAAACTGGTCTCGGTTTCCTGGAGTAAACTTCCCCTCGTTTCTGGACATAAGCCATGAAACTGGTCTCGGTTTCATCTTATCAAGTCTTTCTCTTGAAAAGGGTAAAATAGACAAGTTCCTGAAAAGGTAATCACTTGCTGAAATAATAACTTCACCGGGGATCCTCAAAGAGATGCGGGTCAATTAACTTTTGGTAGCAACCTTCTCAAATAAAGAGAAACTTTTCGTAAGGGTCTTCATCAATCTTCTCACAGGGATTCACTGGGAGATGCCATTTGATGGAAAATAAGCTTCATTACACCTCTCTTCGAAACTTCTTCGGAGAGATGATGTGTGTTTTAAAAAATGAGGATTCAAAAATCAAACTTCTCTACGGGACTTTGTCCGGAGAGACGCCATTTGATAGAGAATAGGGATTTACAACAAACTTCTCTAGAGAGATGCCATTTGCTGAAAAAAATCTTCATCATACTTCCCTTCGAGACTTCTTCGGAGAGATGCCATAAGACAAAAGATATGTTGATAGCTTTAACGGGGATAGACAAACTGTTCGGAAAGAGACTGCCATTTGCCGATTCACTTGGAAATTCAGGGATAGAAACAAGCTTCTCAAATAAAGAGATTGCCACTTGTTGTTAGGCGGAATAAATTTGTCTTACCGAGGCAACTTCAATAGTTTCTCTCAGGGACCTTAAACCACCTAAAAGGCGCAAAATAAATGCCCTTTTAACTTAGAGGTTCAAGCTATCAAAATGGCCAAAAGACCAACTTAATCCAGGAACAAGCTGGAAAGACACCGTCAAACAAGACGCTAACCAACGAGGAATGAACTCGAACTAGGATTTATCCTATCCAAGTGTGGAAAGGAGAACTAAATCAAAATTTTCAGGAGGATTAACTCAGTGGGGAGTTTAGAAAGGATATATATTTCCTACCTATGGCTGACCAATCTATTGAAGAGCTGAAACATATCACTCAGGGATGAATACAACCAAGGTGAATAAAACAAATATTATCAACCAATGCAAAATGAATATGAATTCCACTATGCATGATATATGTATGATATGAATGCATGTTATGTTTTTATGCTAACAAAACAGATGCAAGGGATATATTGGTGATGAAATAAACATCATAATGTGACAGAATACTAAGCCAATTGATGGCGAGTATTACGGCGAGCATTGGGTCCTCTTTTACCAGATGAAGCTAATGGGATTATACCTGAGTGAATCGCACACTACTACGTAAAACCCATTTAACAACAGTTGAAAAATACATGTAATAACGGAGATCAAGGCGTTGTTATGTAGAGTGTTGTGGTAAATGCGCTACTTATAATCACGGCCCTGGGACCGTTGTTGTATTCTGAAAAACGCGCGTTATATCACAACGGTTATTCTTAACAACCGTTGTGATACATGGGGCACTGGGCTCGAAACCCAACAAGAAATTACTTACATTAAATGACGGTTGTTGTAGACAACCGCCGTGGAAAGTACTCATAGTTTATTATATACAAATGTATATTGCTTGGTTTACCATACACCTATTTAAAGAAATACAACCATTCAAATTGGCAAAGAAATATATAATCTGAAAATTAAAATATTCTTGAAAACCAACTTAAACACACCATTTTTTTTCGAATTGCATACACGATTCAATGGTCTGATTCCCTCTACTCATCGATATCTTTTATTATAGTTTACCTCATCATTGTCGCTTATCAACGAGATTGTAAATTATATCGATGAATTGAAGCAAATAGACCATTAAACCATATATTATGTGTTAAGGAACATAAAATATGCTGAATGAAACAGATGCGATTCGGAAAACATTGATTGATATAGGTTGGTTTTCAAATACATCTTAATTTTCAGAATATAAGTTTCTATGTCAATATAAATGATTGCATTTTCATTAAAAGGTAAGTGAAACAAACAATATACATAGTATATAATAAACTAAACTTCTCAACATGCATAAGAATTTAAAGAACAAAACATTACTTAAAGAACAAAACATTGCTAAGTCACAAGAAGCATCTATCTTGTGACTTAGCAATGTTTTGTTCTAGTTTTAAGAACATTTGTCAACAACAACAACATACAACAAAATAACATGCAACACAATAAAAAAACATACATTATTTAAGCAACAAAACCCCAAGTGGGACTGTAAAAACCAACATACATTGAGTCAATAACGCACCTCTTATTTAAAATAATCGTGGAACTGTAGCAAATCAAGATATATATCAAGTTCATCCAGTTTTTGATGCCATGAAGAAGAAATATAAGGTGGATGAAGTTTATACAACAACTTCATACTTCTTATATTTTTCTTCATTGCTTCAAAAACCATATGAAATTTCACCATAGTATACACTTGCTACCACCATCATCACCATGTATCTACAAGGAAACATAACAAAAATAAAACTTAACCCTAAAACATCATTAACATAATGTTTTCCAAAGTATCCTAAAACCAAAACCTAAAACAATAATGTTAGAAAGAAGAGAGCAGGAGAAAATACCATCTTCGTCGCCGTAGGAGTTTGCACCGGACGTTGCTCCCGTCAGATTTTGGTTAAGATTCATGAGAGGAGAGGGTTGTGTTGGGGTTTTCTTTAGAGAGAAACGGCAGATATGAAGTAGGTCACATATAGTTTTGTTTATATATTAAAAACTATCACTTTTCGTTACAGTTGTTAACTACAATCGTAATTATAATTTATATTTTAAAATAATAGCAAAATATATAACGACGGTTACAAATAATAACCGTAGTTATAAATTAAAAAGAAATGAGCGCCTATCATATATGTTATCCTTACAACCGTTATTATACTATATACAATTCTTAATTAAAAAATATAATTTAAAGTTAGTGCATGAGTTTAGAGATATCACCATGGTTTTGGTAGAACCGTGGTGACTTGGGTTCATATATTTTTTATTTAAGGTTATGTGATGAGTTTACCACATATGTGATAAAGTTTTCATTCAAGTTCATATATTCAAGGTTAATTAATGCGTTTACCACATATGTAAATATTTTTAATAAGAATAATACAACAAAATGCAAGTTTCTTATAAATTAGAAAACTCCAACAAAATGCAAGTTTATATTTATAACAAAATTAAAATCTTAAATATTGAAGATAACAGAGACACTTTTAACTTTTAAATATCAAATCTATATGCCCTAGATGACATAAAATTACTCCAACCAAACGGTGCTTCGTCCTCATCATCTGAATCGACAATAGTTGTCCTTCTTCTCTTTCTTCTTGATCTCCTTCTTCTCCTTCTGGCTCGTCTTTCTTGCAAGGCGACCGCCTATTGGGTCTGTACAGCTTGTTCGGGCTAGAAAATTGGTTGGACCTTTGAAGCCTCTGCGACCTGGACTTCTTCTTGGACATCTACGACCTTGGCAACTTTCTGAACATCAGCATCTTTAACCACTCCCGCAGTTTGTTGAACTTCTTGGACAATTTCTTCTTGAAAATCTACAGTTTGTTGGACTTCTTGAATTGCATTGTTGGAATTCATTTTGTTTAATTCTCTTCAATGATGCTGCTTGTGTGATGGTAATAAGAGGAATAACGTATTTATAAAGATTTCTCTGATTCTTCATCTTCTTTTTACATTGAAAATCTAATCGTTTTAGTTGAACGTCATTATTATTTCTTTAATTCAAAACCATTGCTGATTCTCCATCTTCCTCATTCATTTTTCATCTTCCTCTAACAATGGTTGACTTTCTCCACCGTTGTAAAATCATTTAAATTTTAATTTTTTTAATAATTCACATAAGTGACACAAGCGTATAGAAACGGTTGTTTAAAATAACCGTTGTAAAATAATATACATTTTATTTTTCATTTAAAGGACTTAAGTGACACACGCGTAATGTACTCTAAAAAAAGGAAAAAATAATGTTGCTGAGAATCAAAGCTTATCAGACATCATTTATTACCACAGTTTTTAAATAGAACCGTCATTAAATCACCGTTCTTATATCCAGCTACTGACTGGCGTGAAAATTTAATTTATTACAACAGTGTATATTTCTTCTGTGGTGAACATGGCGTTGTTGTTTACGCGTTTTATAGTAGTGGCACACTCAAAGATACAACAGAGTCGCCACCGAACTTTATTTAGTCCCAGAGGACAGGAAAAATATCGATAAAACCCAAGGGGAAGAGAAATGGGTAAGGGGTCGGTTATGCGAAAGGAATGTACTAGCACCTCACACATCTGTCGTACTCGACGGGAACTGTTTTGCTTACTTCTAGGCTTGGATGGGTTATCTATCTAAAGGCTTCTAGCTAGAGAGGAAAAGGAAAAAGAAAAAAGAAAGTGCTCGCGGAGGATTAAGGCCCTCGTGCCTACGTACCCTCATAGTGCAAATGAGAAAGTCAGAGCTCCGTAATTCATGGAACCAGGGAAGGAAAAAGAAGGTGGCTCGCCAAGATTTTGCAATCTCGTGCCTACGTATCTTCATAGTACAACGAGGAATTCAGAGCCTTCGTAGTTCGGAGAACAATGAAAGAAAAGGAAATGGTGTCAAAACCAAGAACAAAAGGAGGTAGAAAGACTCTATTGGGGAACGCAAAAGAATGGTGTCAAAACCAAGAGAATAAGGGAGCAAGGGATATTGAATCGAGACAAAATGGGATTCACTGAGGATTCGGTATGTTAACTGACAGGCAATGGTTAACCAAAGCGAAAGGAGCATGACTCTGTGGGGAAAAAGGAGTTGATGTCAACAGACGGACTGTGATAAACCAAAAGGAGAGAGTACTTAACCAAAAGGAGGTGTTTGACTCTAAGGGAATTTCGGTATATGAACTGATAAACAATGTTTAACCGAAAGAACGGGTGTGGAACCAAACGAATGTTATGACCCAAAGGACGGGTGGTGGAACCAAGCGAAGGTTGTGACCCAAAGGCCGGGTGTGGAACCAAGCAAAGGTTGTGACCCAAAGGTCGGGTGTGGAACCAAGCGAAGGTTGTGACCCAAAAGAGTTCGGTACACTAACTGAACAAGCAGCACTTGACCGAAAAAAGGGTATTCGAACCAAAGAAAGGTTACTAACCCAAAGGTACGAGTGTTTGAACCAAAAGAAGGTTACTAACTGCTGGGGATTCGGTGATAACAGAAGGATTGTTATAAACTGAAAAGAAATTAGTAATTAACCAAGAGAAGGTGATTAAATTAACAGAAGCTCGGTATGTTAACAGATAGACCGTGGTTAACTGAGAAAGGGTGCAAATTGGTGCTTTAACTGACAGGAAGTGGTTAACTAATAAAAAAGGAGAGAACCAAGAGAAGGTTATGAACTCCGCTAGGGATTCAGTGTTTAACAGGCAAATTGTGTTTAACCGAAGAAAAGGGTTTGAGATTTTGCTGGGGAAGGAAAGAATTTGGTAATAAACAAATTGACTGGCGATTAACCAAAGAAAGAATGATTTCAACTCTGATGGGGAATCAATGATCAGCAACTGACCAAAAGAAAAGGATGTTGAACCGAAAGATGGTTACTAACCCAAGAGACAATGATCTTGAACCAAAGACATCGTAATTGATCAAAGGAAAGATCGAAAAGGCAAGAGTGATCAAGGATCGACTCAGCTGAGGAATTGGGAGACACTATAGTCTGGAGATAGAGACGATTATTCCAGGCGCAGGGTCATTCGTCCCCTACCCAAAATAATCAGAACGAGTGTAGGAATTCTCCACTCTCATCCCTTCTCTAGCACTCAAAGTATAGTGCAGAAATTGAAACCGACAAAGTAACGACGCCAATTTATACAGTGCTCCAGTGCATTGTGCAGACCTCTAACTCTGTAGGGGGTTAAGAGAACGAGGCTCTAAAAGATCCTAAGGAGAGAAGAGAGGGGAGATTGACTAATTGAAACAAGGTTTCGATCAATCGATCAAAGAGAATGAACAAGCCAACAATCTTTCACACGAGTCAAAAGATCGTCAAAGCAAAAGTGAAGAATAATGATTATACAAAATTAAATTTGTTCAATAAAGAACAAAGTTAATGCAATCAAGAGTGAAATTGCAAGGCAGTACCAAACATCAATTAGCATGCATCACTAATCATGTTAACATGTAAACAAAAGTATGCAAGAATCAACATGATCATACCATGTCAAAAATGAAAAAGATTCCATAATCCATAAATCGTGCATCAATGTTTGCATGCATGCTTCAAACAGAGGTTAAACAGCTCTTAAAACATCCACAAATATCAAGCATATCAAGCCATGGAAGTTAAATGAGGAAGGAAAACCAAACAAGCATGAAAAAGCACAAAAAACACATTCTGGTTCAGTGTTAATCGGTTATCCATTTGCTACGAAAAAATAGTTAATCAATTAACCCTTGAAAAACAGCAGACAATTGCTGAAACAGAGGTGTTAATCGATTAACCATTTTTGCCTAGCAAATGGTTAATCGATTAACACTAGGACAGTGGCAGAAAATCAGTTTTCAAAAGCACTTCCAGCAATTAATCACTTATCCAATCATCCACATGTTATGGCATGCATTTGTACACGAAAATTACATCAAATAGAAGAAATTAATCATCAATTAAGCTCATTAATCATCAAGTTCAATAATCAAACAAACACATGATTAATTAACATCGAAAAGCTATCGGAACTACATTGCGAACATGCGAAAGTGATCAAAATAGTAAATCGAGCAAGAACTACCAACCTACAAGGCGGAGGATTGCCTTGGTGATTGTTGTGAGTAAAATATAGTGAGAATAAGCAAAGAAAACTAGACAATTCCAAGCTTGAGATCAAATCGCAGTGAAATCGATAAAAATGCGAAAAATGCTCCGAATACGAATTTGCACCGAAATGATTGAGACGATTACTTGAATTGAAGTAGAAGCTACTGTAAATCCAGAAATCCAAGTAGAAATGGAGTAGTATGTAGGTTTAGCTCAAGAGAATAACAATTTCGATGTGAAGATTGTTACACTCTAATGGTGTAAATTGAGCTTTTGTGTGTGGTTTGGGAAGAAGATGAAGATGAATGTGAAGAAGTTGCAGAAAAATCAGAGAGAATTGAGAGAAATGAGAGAGTGATCAAGTAAAAATAGTGAGAATGGTTGAACCCCCTTTCACAAATGTGAAGGTTTCTTTATATAGAGTAGAGGTTTGGAGTACGCTAGGTTTGGAGTTTTCTTTGGAGCTTGCTTTGGAGCTAGCTTTAGAGTTAGTTACATCTAACTCACTGAGTCGGAAGTTGACTCAGTTAGTTATTTGTTAACTTGGTGAAGCAATCCCAATGCAAGTCCAAAATCCAATGGTTCACATACTTGGGAATGAAGGTACATGGTGGTCTTGATTGAAAATGATGTATTGTAGTAAGTGCAAGTGGATTCTTGAAGTGTCTTGAAGTGTCTAGAACATTCTATATGATACTAGAACCAAGTAAACCCCAAAGAAGTAGAGGAAAAGTTGTTGTCATGAAAATGCAGCAAAATTTGCCAAAATACAAGGGTTAATCGATTAACCATTTTGGCCTAGCAAATGGTTAATCGATTAACACAACCAAAACTTGCCCAATTTTCTTGAAAAAAGGTGCAATGGCCATGATTCTGATTTTCGACATTTTGCTTTGATGAATAGGCATGGAAACCCTTATATTTTTCCTGTATTGATGATGTGATGACCTTGGGAGGATGTGATTAATCAAGCTTTGAAAACCTGAATATTCCTGCAACAAAACCACAGAGAAAAATGCTAATGCGTACGCCAGCGATGCGAATGCACATGTTTATACAAAAAGGCAAAAGAGGAGGTCAAATTTAGGGTTATGACAGCTGCCCCTATTTAATCCTCTTGGACCTGAATGTTCGAATTGCACTCTCTTTTCGATTATTCGAGGTGGAAGGGGATTAAATAAAATATTAGCTCGAGAATTTGGCTGACAGCGATAAAAATGAAAGGGTGAATGTGTAAAGGGATTTGATTAGGTGAGAAGTTTTGCTGAATGTATGCTGGGGATATGAATCAGTCAATGTAGCATGCGATTTTTGTCGGTGGCGCGACCACCTTACTGCATTGAGTGCTACTTTCTGATTTCTTATTTATCCTATGAAGCTGGAAAGGAAAAGGAAGCTATCTAAAACTAACCTTGCACGAAAATGTTTTTTTTAACAAATGCTAAGAGATTGGGGGGTTCGGGGTCAGATTATACAATGGGGAGTTGTCAATTACCCATCCTATATATGGTTATCCATAGATTGTTTGGCATTTTCTTCTATTATCTACTTATTGGTGTTTATCTGTTATAAATGGGAAAGTTTCTCCTTTGGGAATGTTTGAGAGAGTATTTTTGTTAATTTCGGGTTTTTCGATGTTTTTGGTAAGGTACTAGACCTAAAGTTTTTGTTATGCGTGCTCGCTAAGATTTCGCAATCTTATGCCTACGTATTCCCGTAAAGATGACAGGGAAATCAGGGCAATCGTAGTTCCTCCTATTCTATGGGAGGAAAAAGATGTTTGGTGTCTTGTTCAAAGCCCAAGATTGAAGCTAAAGGGTATTTGTGTCTTGTTCAAAGCCCAAGATTAAAGCTAAAAGGTTTAACTGAGAGAGAATTTGTCATCTCTAAGAGAGATATCTTATCTGCTCATCACAGTTGTTGGGTAATTAGTTATAAAGGAGAATTACTTTAACTGGGATATGTGAAGTCCAGCAATGCCATAATTTCCTTTATAGGGGATTTGTCCTGAAGGAGAAAACTTTAACTCAGTGTAGAGCAATGCCATTTTTTCTTAAGAATCTTCCATGCTAAGAGAGGGACGTTGGCTTGGATGTAAATAATTCAGAGGCTTGCCACTTATAGAAATTAGATGAAAGAGGAAGTTTACCAAGATAAGAGATGGACTACAGCATTTGAATCAACAAGTGTGCCACTTACAATAGCTATCTGGGATTAAGGTTTGTTTGATTGTCTGTTTTGAGGGGATTTTGGTTTTTGTGTGCCTTGATCAAAGCCCAAGGTTGAAGCTAAAAGGTTGACTCTACTAGGGAGTTTTATATTTGTCTTGTACAAAGCCCAAGATTGAGGCTGAAAAAGAGATTGACTCTGCTTAGGGAGATCATTATACAAAGCCTAAGAGGAGGCTGGAAGGAATTGACTCTTCTGGGAAATATTTTGTCTGTCTTGTACAAAGACCAAGATTGAGGCTAAAAGAATTGACTCCGACTGGGGAGGTTTTATATATGTCTTATACAAAGCCCAAGATTGAGGCTGAAAAAGGAATTTGACTGACTCAGCTGAGAATGTTTTATCTGTCTTGTACAAAGCCCAAGATTAAGGCTAAAACTGCTGAGGGATGATCATTATACAAAGCCTAAGAGGAGGCTGGTTGGGGAATTTCTTATATGAAGCCTAAGAGGAGGCTAACTTCTGTTGAGGATTAATGAGATCCAGAAACAGGTTCAAATTGGGGAATCAACTCTTGCTGGGGAATGAAGAATAGTTGAAATATCAGATGCCTTGAGGTTCTGATTGATGGTTTATTGATAGTGATTTGACCCTAGCTGGGGGAATTTAAAGTGAGAGTTTAAAGATTAAGTTTTGAAATCTATGGAGGTTTTAACTCTCTTGGAGATTCATGAAGTGATCAGGGTTTATCCTGTGCTTTTAGAAACTTGAGGGTTTTTTTGAGATCCAAGAGGAGATGAGACTGTCCAAGTCTACTGGTATGAAAAGGTTTATCTTTGTATGATGCCCAAGAGGAGGCTGATGTTTTAAGGGATGAGAATCAACCCTAAACTGATATGATGTTTTGAGATTCTGACTCTCGGGAGGGTTGAACTATCAAAGGATGACTAAGTTCTGTCCTATACCTGTAGAAGGTCTTTGGGTCCTTGTACTAAGCCCAAGAGGAGGCTGAGAACTTCTAAGATGCCCGAGGGTCCTTAAATAAAGCCCAAGAGGAGGCTGAGGGTGCTTTTAGGAAGCCTGTGGGTCCAAACCTAAGAAAAGTTCAAGAAAGGTTTCACCGAGAATAATCCTTTCTTTAGTGAACAATTCTAGGGTTTGAAGAAATTCAAGAGAGGTTTCACCGAGAATTAATCCTCTCTGGGGAAATGAATTTCTTGTACAAATTTCTAATAGTGACAGTCTTAAGAAAAGTTTCACCGGGAATAATGCTTTTCTCTGTTCCATATTGTATAAGCCCAAGAGGAGGCAAGACTGTATCAGGAATTTCCTATGGGGAACTAGTTTTGACTGTGTTAAAAGAGTGACCACTGGTTTGATCTAATCCTAGACCTAATTGCTGGGGAAAACTCTAAGCAAGATATACATGCATATATATATATATATATATATATATATATATATATATATATATATATACAAATGAAATATATAACAAGTATGTAAAAGAAAGCTGGTAGAACTTACAGGTGAGCAAGCTTCCAGTATTACAGTTGTATGGTTAGTTATTCAAGAAATTGAAGAAAGTTTTGATGACAGCTATGAAATGAATCTAAATCAAACAAAGAAAGTTATTGCAAAAAAAAGTTTGGGGCTACTCAAGGAGAGGCCCAGATGAAAAACAACGATCGTACCGTTATTTTGAAAACTGTACTGAGACTTATACAATGATTAAGGCCCAAATTATGTACAAAAGGATGGGTCTTACACTCTATTAGAGGCCCAAAGTTTATTAAAAGAATAAATATGGGACTTACAACACAAGGGGAGACCCAGATTAAAATTGTTTGAAAAGCGGCGATCGCGTCGAGATTTTTGAAATCGTATCGGGACTTATATAGACTGAGGCTCAAATTTATGCTTTATTTACAAAGGGATGGGTCTTACATTCTATTAGAGGCCCAGGAAGTGTTTGTAAAGAAGGAGGAATGGGGATTACAACTCAGAGAGAGGTTCAGGATTTTTATTTGAAAGGCGACGATCGCGCCGCGATTTTGAGAACCACAGTGGGACTTATACAATGACTGAGGCCCAAATTATTTATGTACAAAAATAAAGTGGGTCTTACACTCTACAAAGAGGCCCAAGAGTTTATGTGAAGTTTTAAAAAGATCAAAAAAATTAGAGGAAACCCTAATTTTGACTTTAAAAGATATAATTTTCAAAGGAAATTAAATAAAAAATGATATAAAATATCAAATATATTTAAAAACAAGTTGTCAACTTTGAAAAATATTTTGAAAAATCATGTTTAATCACATGAAAAATTGAAATTCATTTGGAATGAAAAGATCAAAGTGGGAATTTCATTTAAAGATGTTTTAAAAACAAATAAAAATGAAATTAATCACAAAAATTCTAACTATATTAAATAAATAATATAAATTGGATTTTTTTGTAAAATAAAATAATTTAACATTTTTGTGACTTTTTAAAAAAAAAAGAACCAATAAAAAATGATAAAAAATGAGAGAGAAATTAATTTTGGAAGTTATTAAAAAAATGGTGAAGAAAAGTTAAAGAAAATAAGTGATAAAAAAATAGGATGACCCTCCCAAAGTTTGAACTCACGCCCTTGAGGTGGTGAGATTAAAAGTTTACCAACTGAGCCACTTGCGTGTGGCTAAAAGAGGAAGGCAAGTGTGAATAATATATGAAAAATCCTTTTGAAAATGGTTTTAAAAAAATACCAAAAGGTCTGGGGCGAGGGGGATTCGAACCCCGGACCTCTCGCTCGCTACACACACACATAAATACTAGTGTTTCCACTAGGGCAAAATGTCAATTCAAACATATTTTGGCAAGTGTAGCATATATACTAAAACTAAGTTTGATTCTGAAGAATGGCGCCATGGCCACCACCTTCATCTTCCTCAAGCTTTTAAATTCGTATCTCCCTTAATACTCAACCATTTTGGATGATTCAAAAACGAAACTTGTCCATTTTTGAACGAGGAATTGAATAGCATTACTCAATTTTATTTAAATTCATATAATTGAAAGAAATTGGTTTAAAATCGTATGAACCCTAAAAAAGAGAATTTGAAATGAAATTTCATATGTACAAGATATAAAGCAATTGATTGAGGGAAAATAATCTATGAACATCCAAAAATACAATGGTAACTTGAAAACATGTTTATGATGCATGATTCATTGAGTTTGAAAGTTTAAGGCTTACCTCTGCAAGAAGGAATCGATTTCAGTGGTAGAGGTGTTACAGAAGTGAAACAAGGGCCTGGATAGCTTCCTTAGGCCTCAAGGATTGTGTTGCAACCTTTAGGATGTTTTGAAACTCTTTGGATAGGCTGGCTCAACTCTTACGGCAATTGATCCAAGTGAGAAATGGAGATGATGATCTTGATGTTTTAGAAGTGTGAGGAGTGTTTGATCAACTCACATATGATGTATGGAAGGTGTTAGAACAATTGGTGGTGATGGAATGGCTCTCTAATGAAAAATTCGATAGTGACTTGCAAATGAAGGCATTTTTGGAGTGAAAAAGAGATTTTGAGTAAAGCATCAGTTTGCGTGCTTTGGTGTACTCAAATTGATCATAATTGATGTCTATTTATTTATAGTGCAACAAGTTTGTTTTGGCATCAATAGTGAATGGAGGCTTGGACAGTCCCTTGGCCAATGTTGATCAAAAGGAATCTCAAGTCTCCTCTAGCCATTGACTTGAGGTTAGGGCACATGCTATGAGTCCTTTGGTTCAGAGATAAGGCTTGACTCAATTCAGTTAGCAATGTCTTGATGCTTGCCACCTTGTGAATCCATTGAATGCATTGAAACAAAATTCCAGTCTTTGAGATTTCTAGCCTTTTTAGGTGACACATAGCTACATGTAGATCCTTGGACTTGGGAGGCTTGTGGATTAGATCTTTTCCCTCTGATGCTATCCATTGAGGTGTCCAAATGGATGACAAGGCTTGCAATTGCCTAACTTAACCAATTCGAGCAAAGATGCACAAATCTGACTTGTACAAGACAGTTGGAAAGTGCCATCTTGGGAGGATCATATCTCCTTGCTCAAATGGAGTTATGGAATGCTCATGTACTTTTTAAAAAGCCCTTATATGGTATAATTCATATGTGGTCATAGTTTGTCTTGAAACTATCTAGACTTAGTTGAAAAATCCCCATGAACATTGAGGTTCAAGGCTGAAACTTAGACAATTTTGTACTAAGTGTTAAATTTTTTATTTTTCACCACTTTGATCCATCCATAACCAAAAATCCATGAAGAATTAGAGTTTCATGTAGTTGAAGATTTTGTAGAATGTAGGAATACCTACAAATCAGGCTTTGGATCACTCAAAATGGCTGCTTGGATCAAAAGTTATGGTCCTTGGAAGTTGGCACCAAAACCATCCAAACTTAGTAACTTAGAAAAATTTTCAATTTTTCAAGATTACCCCTTTTACAAGTTATCATGATTTCTTGATCAATTCTTGTTCAAATGACATTATAAATCATATCTTATGAAAATATGAGTCATAAGGATCATTTTTGCCAAAAAAAGTCATGTTTTAACTTTTCGCTCCAGAGCGGTTCGGCGCGGAGAAACCCTAATTCCTGACTTTTGAGGAATGCATTCTCTGAGGGTGATTTAACTTTGCAAATGGACCCTTAGGGTTATCTTGAGCATATTGAGTCACATTTTGAAGCCTTGGCTCATTCCCCTATGAAAATTTCACTCTGGAGGTCTTAGTCGTCCAAAACCCTAATTTGGTGACATTGGGGCTTTCGAGGCTTAATCAACTTGGAATGTTGCAACTTTGTGCCTGATTCTTGATGTGGGAGACCTCTTGGTCCTTCATGGATGTTTGAGAGGTTAGACAAGTTAAAGATCATGTCATTTCTTGATTGATCTTTTGTCTAAATGCTCTGAGAGGGCTTGAAACCCTAATTCTTGATTATAGTGAAGGCTCGACAATCCTTAAGGAGATTGATGGGGGTATGATGGTACATCCATCTTGTGATGATGATTCTCACAATAATGGGAAATATTATGGTCAAAATTTGGGGTATGACAGATGCCCTTATTTAATCTTCTTGGACCCGAAGGTGTGAATGGCGAAGTATTCGGATATTCAGGGTGCAAGAGGATTAAATATCAGAATACCCAAAATTTTGACAGTGGTTATGGATAGCAGTTTGCTCATCCATCATCTTTTGCTAAGCAATGTTACTTAGAAAAGGGCAAAACTTCCCCTCGATTCTGGTCTTCGGCCACAGAACTGGTCTCAGTTTTCTTTTGAAATAAACCTCCCCTCGATCCTGGTCTTCAGCCACGGAACTGGTCTCAATTTTATTTTGAAATAAACCTCCCCTCGATCCTGGTCTTCAGCCACGAAACTGGTCTCAGTTTCTTCTTGAAATAAACCTCCCCTCGATCCTGGTCTTCTTCAGCCACGAAACTGGTCTCCGTTTCTTCTTGTCGAGTTTCTTCCTTGACAATGGATGCTATTTGCAGCAGTTTTCATCAAACTTCTCGTCGAGTTTTACTAGGGAGACGCCATTTGATGGAAAAAGTTTGATGTCAAACTTGCTGGGGAAACCCATTAGTTTGATCTGTAGAGGTGTGCAAACTTCTCTGTTGGAGATCCCATTTGTTGACTCTACTGGAGAAAAACGAGTCTCTTGAAAGACTGCTTTTCGCTTGGGGATTTTACATCATACTTTTCTTCGAGATCTTTTTGGAGAAATTCCATGTGATGTGATCCAATTTTTAGGTGCTGATGACTTTATTAACATCGAATTTCTTGGGAGAAAAACCGATGTATTGCTGAGAGTCTTTGGTTGAGAGGCATTCTCTGGGGATTTTCCTTAATCTGGGAAAGTGAGAAATATCATCTTCAATGGTGAAGAGTGATGTTCCAAAAGTGTCTGTCAAACGTCTTCTTGCCTTCCAGAGGTTCAAGTTATCAAAGTGGTCGAGGACCGTCTCTAATCCAGAAATAAACTAGGGGGAGAGATTGCTCAGACGATACATTTCCTGACGAGGAAAGAACTCAAACCGAGATTTTGTCCTATCCGACGCAGAAAGGACAACTGACAATTTGATTGACAATAGGATTTTATCACTTGGAAATGGGCATGACCAGAGCGATAGTAATGCAATATGATTATGAATGTGAATCAATTATGCATGATGTATGTATGTTTATGCTGACAAAACTGACGCGACATACAGACTAGTGGATGAACACGACTGGATACTCGACCACTGCAGGGGATGAAAAGTACCACCGGTTCAAGATAGAAATCATGCCTTGCTTAGGAGAGGTAGACCCTGTGGGGGTGAAAGAACCATTAATCGATCTTAAGAGGTATGAACTCTGCCGGGGATATCAGATGGGAAATTCACATCTGAAACAGTTGATCCTTCATTTAGGCGTACTGGTTTAGAAGGAGTACTTTGATTCTGCACTATGAGGTTCAATCACCTTCGAAGAAGCTATTGATGTTCTTTTTGCATTCAACAGTTAAAAAGAAATGCCATCTTTATTTTAAAAGCAAAAGAATTTTTAACAAGCGAATTCATTTTTATTTTATTTCAAGAATCGTTGATCATGTTAAAATGTAATTTTGTAAATCAAAAATAAATGATAGTTGCAAACAAAAGCATTAGGCTAAAATTTTATTGATAGGATAGAAATCAGCCAAGCACGTGATCCCATAGAGTATTTACGAAGTTTAGAAAATGGTAATTTAAGGGAAAAGGGGCTACATTGAAACATAAAGACCACTATCATTCCACCAACTTTGAATTCTGGACATTCTGGGCTTCTGACGAAGGTGACCTTGACTGAAGTTTTCCTGATAGATGGCATTACTGCTAAGGAGTCGAACTGATTAGACGTAGTTACTTGCCATGAATCCCTAACTTTTGCCTGGATTGTCTTTTGAGGTTTTCAATCCATCGGGATGATTTTTGCTCATGTCTCTAATTTTTGCCTGGATCGCCCTTTCGGGTTTTCAATCCACCGAGACGTTTATTTTTTTATTTTTTTTTATTTAGGCGAAGTATTTCTTGACTACATCAACATTCATGGGGTAGGTAAACTCCTCTCCATCCATGGTTGCGAGACTCAAGGCACCGCCTGAGAAGGCTTTCTTAACCACATAGGGGCCATCGTAATTCAGAGTCCATTTGCCCCGGGAATCAGTGAGGAATGATTGTATCTTTTTGAGCACAAGGTCTCCTTTCCTAAAGACGCGAGGTCAGACCTTTTTGTCGAACGTCTTCTTCATTCTTTGCTGATACAGCTGACCATGGCATAGGGCCGTTATTCTCTTTTCTTCGATTAGGTTCAGTTCATCGTGTCGACTTTGACACCATTCAGTTTCTGTTAGCCTAACTTCCATCAATACTCGGATTGATGGGATCTCTACTTCTATGGGGAGCACTGCTTCCATGCCATATACTAGAAAGAAAGGGGTTTCCCCTGTTGAAGTGAGGACAGATGTCCGATAACCGTGAAGAGCAAAGGGTAGCATCTCGTGCCAACCTTTGTAGGTTACAACCATCTTTTGAACAATCTTCTTGATGTTCTTGTTAGCCGCTTCTACTGCTCCGTTCATCTTAGGTCGGTAGGGAGATGAGTTATGGTGTTCGATCTTGAACTCAGCGCACAACTCTTTCATCATCTTGTTGTTCAAGTTGGATCCATTGTCAGTAATGATCTGGCTTGGAACACCATAACGGCAGATGAGATTGTTCTTGATAAATCGGACCACCACTTGTCGGGTTACATTGGCGTATGACGCTGCTTTGACCCATTTGGTGAAGTAGTCAATGGCTACCAGGGTGAACTGGTGTCCGTTTGAAGCTTTGGGTTCGATCATACCAATCATGTCTAGATTCCCCATATGGAAAAAGGCCATGGGAAAGAAAGAACTTTGAGATGCGTTGGCGATACATGGATTTTGTCAGCGTATATTTGACACTTATGACACTTTCTCATGTACTTGTAGCAATCAGATTCCATTGTCAACCAATAATATCCTGCTCTCAGAATTTTTTTGGCCATTGTGTGTCCGTTGGCATGAGTGCCAAAGGATCCTTCGTGAATCTCTTTCATCAACATGTTTGCTTCTTGGTTGTCTACGCACCGGAGCAAAACCATGTCGAAGTTTCTCTTATAGAGTGTATCACCGTTCAGGAAGAAGTTGCCTGCCAGTCTTCTGAGAGTCTTTCTATCTTTTCTTGATGCCCCAGGCGGGTACTCTTGTTTTTGAAGGAAGCACTTGATATCGTGATACCAAGGTTTTTCGTCTATGACAGCTTCAATTGTGAAGATGTAAGCGGATCTTTCAAGGCGCATTATGTCAATCTTAGGTACGTCGTTCCATTGACCTACACTAATCATGGAAGAGAGAGTGGCTAGTGCATCAGCCATGTGATTTTCTTCACGAGGAATATGATGAAACTCGATTCTGTTGAAGAATGGTAACAACCTTCTCGTGTAATCTTTGTAAGGAATCAGTCCTGATTGGTACGTATTCCACTCTCCTTTAATCTGATTGATAACCAGAGTTAAGTCAGCAAACACATCCAAGTTATTTATCCTTAAGTCGATAGCTTCTTCGAGACCCATGATACAAGCTTCATATTCGGCCTCGTTGTTCGTGCACTTGAATGTCAGTCTGGCAGTGAAAGGAATATGGGTACCCTGAGGTGTTACGATGATTGCCCCAATTCCATTTCCATAAGTGTTAACAGCTCCGTTGAATATTAGTCCCCATTAGGTTCCTGGTTCTGGCCCTTCACTGGGTAGCGGTTCATCGCAACCTTTCATTTTCAAATACATGACATCTTCCTCTGGGAAGTCAAATCCGACTGATTCCTGATTCTCAATCGGTTGATGAGCCAAATGATCTGCTAGATACTTCCTTTGACGGCTTTTTGAGTATGGTACTCAATGTCGTATTCTGATAACAACATCTGCCAACGAGCAATCCTTCCCGTGAGAGCAGGTTTTTCAAAGACGTACTTGATTGGGTCCATTTCGGAGATTAACCAAGTAGTGTGACAAATCATGTACTTGCGATGACATTTGGCTGCCCAAGCTAGAGTACAACAAGTTTTCTCGAGCATAGTGTACCGAGTTTCACATTCAGTGAATTTCTTGCTTAAGTAATAAATGGCAGACTCTTTCATTTTTGTTTCATCTTGTTGGCCGAGCACACAACCCATGGAGTCTTCCAAGACTGTTAGGTAGATGATCAGTGGTCTTCCTTCCACCGGAGGTGACAGGATTGGTGGATTCAACAAATATTCTTTGATATTGACGAATGTTTTTTGGCAACCTTCTGTCCATACACAGCTTTGATTCTTTCTGAGTAGTTTGAAAACTGGCGCGTATGTCGCGGTCATAAGGGATATGAACCTTGAGATATAATTCAGACATCCCAAAAATCCTCTGACCTATTTTTTGGTCTTTGGTGAAGGCATTTCTTGAATGGCCTTGACCTTGTCAGGATCAACCTCAATTCCTTTCTGGCTGACGATGAACCCTAAAAGTTTTCCCGAGCGAACACCGAATGTGCATTTGTTAGGATTCAAGCAGAGTTTGTATTTTCTCAGACGCTCGAATAACTTTGACAGGTGTGTCACATGCTCTTCTTCTGTTTTAGATTTGGCAATTATGTCATCGATATACACTTCGATTTCTTTGTGCGTCATGTCGTGCAATAGAGTTGTCATAGCCCTTTGATAGGTTGCTCCGGCGTTCTTCAAACCGAACGGCATTACCTTGTAACAAAAGGTGCCCCATGGGGTGATAAATGAAGTTTTTTCCATATCTTTCGACGCCATTTTGATTTGATTATAGCCCAAGAAACCATCCATGAAGGAGAATACTTTGAATTTTGTTGTACTGTCTACCAGCATGTCTATGTGTGGTAAGGGGAAGTCATCCTTTGGATTTTCTTTGTTCAGATCCCTGTATTCTGCACACATTCTTACTTTTCCGTCCTTTTTTCGGAACTGGTACTATGTTAGCTAGCCATTGAGGATATTCTGAGGTAGCAAGTAAACATGCGTCGATCTATTTCTGCACTTCCTCTTTGATCTTGATAGCCATATCTGGATGAGTCCGTCTCAGTCTCTGTTTCACTGGAGGACACTTTGCTTTTAGCGGTAAATGATGTTTCACGATATTGGTATCCAACCCTGGCATGTCCTGATAGGACCAAGCAAATACATCTGGAAACTCTTTGAGATGTTTTATTAAGCCTTCTTTGACAGTTGGACTGAGCAGTGCCCCAATCTTAACTTCTTTCTTTTCTTCCTCTGAACCCAAATTGACCGTTTCCAACGGCTCTTTGTGAGGCTCAATAAACCTTTCCTCTTGTTTGAGTAATTGGGAGATCTCCTCTGGAATTTCTGCGTCCTCTTCTTCTTCAGCTTCAAATACCGGGAATTCAAAGTTGGGAGAAGGCATTGGATCATATGTTTCAATGGGGTTTAAAACAAGCAATCTGCATGACGTGATGATTCATTTTTTAGCAAAGACACAGAGAATGCAAGAGTGTGTGCAGTGTATTTTCTGAAAAATGCTTGTTTTTATTTTTTGGTTGTTTTAGGATTACCATTTTCTAAAAAATCAAAAAGTGGAAACAACAATAAATGCGGGAATGACAGAATGACATTATTTATTTTTGATTTTGTCGATTCTTGAAATACAGCCCTATAAAACAAAACTCTGTCGCTTTGGACGAAGCGAAGAGGGATATTACAGAAAAGTGAGCCCTATAAAAACATCTGTTTCACCTGGGCAAGGTGAAAGGATAAAACAAAGATGGTAATTACTTAGACTTATGGACGACTTTCGGGACATCGACAGCAACCAATTGGCGATGAACTCCTCGGTGAATCACAAAGTCTGGTACCTTCTTTCTTGGTTTGCCCTCAGAAACAACGCTGATTTTTGGCGGAGTAGGATCGTTGGAGTCTTCCTCCCATGCAGAGTTGTCATAAATGAACTCTTCTGTTGTATCTTCCTTAGTGTCTTTATTCTCAAGAGGATATCCCCATCCAGTTGGATGGATGTCCTCGTATCTGATGCGAGAGCTTTCGGGAGCGGTGTATTTGACTAAGAAGTCGTACTTGCCACTCGGCTGTCCTAAAGTGTCCCATACTTCTGTGGGAATAGAGGAGACATCTCTCTCAATGACGTTGATCTCAAGAAAAGCATAGTTGATGAACTCTTGTCCTGCAATCTTAGCAGATTCATCATTGTATCAGATATTTTCTGAATGTCCTGAGTAATGATCCCATGTCTTGGTGGGGATATGGGTATTCTTTTCAATATTTCTGAGCTGATAGGCATCGTTCGGCTGACTCTTTTGTCCCAAGTTTTCTGTGTACGGCTTCCAGATAGGAAAATCATCCAGGGGATCATAATAATCTTGATCAAAGTTGTCCGTCATTAGATCATCTTCTAATGAGTTAGGTGGAGCACGTCATCCCTCAGGATCACAATCTCCATAGATCATTCGGACATCTGACCTCGGTATATATCTCGGGTTTTGCTTGGGAAAATAGAATGGCATGCGCGCCTCTTCTGGAGATATATAAACGTCATGGTTAAGGTAAGATTTCCACTCTTCTTCTGTATCGGAGGAATCACTTACATTGATGGTGTGCACTTCTTGAGACACCGGGTGGAGGAAGCCTCCATTGTGGAAGAAGTCCGGAATGGGATGAAAACTTTCATCTTTAGTAGTCTGGGTACATGCTGAGGAGAAACCAATACCTTTCTTTGTCTTGTTATCCGTAGGAATTACAAGTTGTCCCCATCCCTTTACATTATTACTCTCGATCACTTTGAGAGTGTCTTTGTATGAGGAGATCGATGTCCCTCTTTCTGGTCGATTCTCATTGCTTACCGATAGTGCTTGGAACTGAGTTCCAACAACCTCCTCGGGTTCTACACAGGAAAATGATTATAAGTTGCTCACGATTAAGGTCTGCTCTCCGCATACTGTGACTAACTTGTTATTCTTAACGAACTTCAACTTCTGGTGAAGTGTCGAAGTGACTGCCCCAGCCTCGTGTATCCAAGGTCTTCCTAATAAATAGCTGTATACTGCCCGGATGTCCATGACCTAGAAAGTGACTTGGAAAGTGTGAGGACCGATGGTTATGGGAAGATCAACTTCGCCGATAACTATTTTTCTAGATCCGTCAAAGGCTTTGACAATGACCTCACTACCTCTCATCGGAGATCCTTGAAATGATAGTCGTATCAGAGTTGATTTTGGCATAACATTCAAAGATGATCCTGTGTCTACCAGTACACTGGCTAAAGCATCGTCCTGGCAGTTGACTGTAATGTTAAGTGCCATATTGTGATTTTTACCTTCTTCTGGCAGTTCTTCGTCACTGAATCCTAAGTTGTTGTAGGAAGTGATGTTGGAAATGATGTTGTCAAACTGTCTTATCGTCACATCTTGTTCTACGATAGCTTGCTCCAAGACTTTCTACAGAGCTTCCTTGTGAGCTTCGGAACTAAGCAGGAGAGATAGCATAGAGATTCTAGATGGAGTTTGCAACAGTTGGTCTACAATGTTGTACTCGCTTTTCTGGATGAGCTTCAGCATCTCATCGTTGTTCTTTATAAGTTCTGGATTACCGGATTCACCGACTTGTTGATTGGGAACTTTTGTTTGAGGTTCCTTCTCTTTGGTAGGTTCTCTAACTCCTCTGTTGAAGATCCGGCCGCTCCGTGTGACTCAACTGATGTCGGCAATGCTTACGACGGAGGTTAATGGAGTTTCCTTTCCATTTTCAATGGTTGTTGCACCGTACTTGTAAGGGATAGCCTTATCTGATTTGTACGGTATTGGACCTGGCAGGTAGATAACCACAGGAGTTTTCTAATTTCTCTGACCATTATAGGCAACCTCGATCAGTTCCTGGTTGGGAACTTTTCTACTATCAAGAGGGATTTTCATTCAATGAGTAGAGGGATTATGGCGCAAACGTCTTTGGTTTTCCCATGATCGGGGATTATGACAATGTCTTTGCTTTGATCAGAGAGATAGTCTTGTATCATGTTGATCGACCCAGAACTTGAACACGGTCGAACCTCTTTCCGGTCCAACTGATTTTGAAGAGCCGCTCGCACGAGATACCATCCTTGGTTGTTCTCTGAGCAAACTCTACAACGCTAATAGTTGTGGGGTGACGTCTGGCCACGCCCGCTTTGTATGTAGTGCATCTTTACTAGATCTGTTTCCATCGAGCGGACATCCTGACTTTGATGCATACCAGGATTCCTGACAGTCATATTAATCTGTTGTGTAGCTTCATCCAAGTAGATTGGAAGCCACCATTGGTCCAACAAGTGTTGAAGTGTTCTTTGGACAAGCGTACACCCTTGGTCATCTTCACGACATTCTTCACAGTCTTGATAATCATGTGAAGCCTGAAAGTCGAGCCTGACTTGCTTAGCATGTAATTATACCAGACTAGTATTCATCAAGCGTATGTCAAAGATCTGAACCATATTGACTTGATGGTTATTTCTTTCACGGTAGTCTTGGATCCATCCGATATCCATCTGACGTTGAAGGGCCTCTTATACAAAAGAGCATCCCTGATTGCTTGTTGAGCAGATCGGACAAGTGTCGTAATCGTGCGGTGGCAGATTATGATATTGACTTTGCCTTGAGTGCATCGCCACCAAATTGATGTTCATCGCAAGAATGTTGTGGTTTTGAATAATGTTGGGATGCGCATGGGCCATGTTGACCTCACAGATCCGGTGATCCTGAATACAGCCCAGATCCATCTGTTCTTGTAGAGCTGATTGCACTACGGAACACCCCTGATTGCTCTTTGAGCAGATATCACACTAGTGATAATTGTGAGGTGGCACATGACCGTACCCGCTCTGTCTGCAATGCATCCTGACCATATTGGTTCCTAATAGGAGTACATCGTGAATTTGATAACTGCAGTCAATTCTTCCTCTATTAAATTTACTGTGGTCTTCTCATGTTACGGCAACGGGTTCGTCTGAACATTCGGATTAGTATCTTTAAAAGATAGGATCTCGTTCCTGACAAGCTTCTGTACATTAGATTTGAAGTTGAGATAGTTCTCAATGTTGTGCCCCGATCCTCATTGATGGTAAGGGCAAGTTTGATCCGCTTTGAACCAAAAAGGTGAATTTTATGGTACTGTGAGAGGAGTCTGGATTTGGACGTGCCCCTTGGCCAGTAGAAGTGGAAATAATTCTGCATACAACATTGGTATAGGATCAAACCCTGATGGTCGTGTCGTACGATTGTTGTTATTGTACTGTGGATGAGCCTGTTGAAGAGGCTGTTGCGGGCTTTGCTTATACTGTTGTTGACTTGGTTAGCTTTGAGCAACCTGGGATTGATAAGTCGGAGCCGACGTTGGGTTGATAGCGGGAGTTACTGCCGCTACTGGTTGATACCTTCGCCTTTGCTTTCTAAGAGAGATATTACTGATTTCCCGCTCTTTCTTCTTTTGGAAAGCACTACTGTATCTTTTGGTACTGCTTGATGGCTCTACATCTTTGACTAACCGTCCTTCTCGGACTGCTTCTTCAAGGCGTACTCCCATGTTCATCATTTCAGTGAAGTCACTGGGCGCACTGGCGACCATTCGGTCGTAATAGAACGAGCGTAAGGTTTTCAAAAAGATCTTGGTCATCTCCTTTTCCTCGAGAGGGGGACAGATCTGAGCAACAATTTCACGCCATCTCTGAGCATATTCCTTAAAAGTTTCTTTGTCCTTTTGCGACATTGCTCTAAGCTGATCTCTATCTGGTGCCATGTCTAAATTGTATTTATACTGTTGAACGAAGGCTGCTCCGAGATCTTTGAAAGTACTGATGTTGATGCGGTTCAAACCCATGTACCATTTGAGTACGGCACCGGTTAAACTGTCTTGGAAGTAATGGATCAGTAGCTGTTGATTTTCTGTCTGGGTTGATATTTTTCGAGCGTACATCACCAAATGACTTTGAGGGCAAGAGTTGCCTTTGTATTTTTCAAATTCATGCACCTTGAATTTGTGTGGGATCTTTACATTAGGGACCAAACAGAGGTCTGTGGCATCCTTTCCGAATAAGTCTTGACCGTGAATGGCATGCAATTCCTTCTGCATTTCCAAAAATTGTTCCTGGAACTCATTCATCCTTTCGTACGTGTCTTTGTTTCCACCAACAATTGCTTGCGAAATCTGTCCTTCAGGGACAGTGCGTACCACTGGTTGTGGTATAGACATTATAACGGTGACTCTTGGCACTTCCATGCCCTGAAGCTTGTAGCCTTCAGGAGTTGCTGTCGTAACCCTTGCATCTTCACTTTCCCGAAGTTTGTAACTTTCAGGTCCAATGGCTCCTGCCATGGTTTCTGGGTCTTCAGTGACCGGCGGGATATATCTTTCAGGGACAAAGTTGAGATGCATGCCCCAGGGACGACCCTTAGGCATGTTGTACTGAGGATGATTCTCATGTGTCTCCATAATGGACGTAGATGTGATCTCCGAGATCACTGTATTTTGTTGTTGCTTCTGAGCTGCTGCCAGGGATTGCATATCACTGTGAAGTTTTTTCAAACTTTCCTTTAGAGTGTCGATTTCTTCTCTCAACTCTCTATTCTCTTCCTCGAGATCGTCCATTTTCTTTTGTCGATTGTCCCGAGTATTGTATGAGTGAGACAATTTGACTCTAGAATCGCGGCACATACGTGAAACTCAAAGATAAGAAAAAATGTGTTATGTGAGAATGATGAATGAAATGCAAAGACATATATTTTTAGTTTTTGTTTTAATCAAAAAGAAACTTCAACAAATAGATTGCAAATATCATACAGTGGGGTGTGGAGACCCCTTTTATTGAATTCAAAAGATTGCAGTATTTTACAAAGAAAAGTACAGTATTTTACAAAGTGCTGTAAGGAAAATGGCTAAGCTCATGGATCCTGAGTCCTCTCTGAAGAGAGCTCGAATGCTGATTTTGGTACTTTTCTTTTCTTCAACCGGGGCTCTTCAGTCGTTGTCGGGTTGTCAGTCCTTTGCCAAGTAAAAGGAGCAAGCAAATTTCTTCGATCTTCTTGACTTTTTACAGCATGTTGTTCTAATATCTCAATCAGAGCATCATTTTCTTTTAACAGTTCCTGAATCTTGGTACATTCCACATTGAGGATTCGGTACTTGTTTTTCCAAGAGCTCTTCTCACGTTGAACTTTGTTGAGAGCCACCTGGAGTTTTTCCGCATCAGACATAAAATAAAGGACAGATTCCTTTAACGGAAAAAGTTCTTGACGAGGGTAAGGCATCCTCAGCTTGAGGGCTCTAGTTTGTACCCAGTGGAGATAAGGCTCTATGGAGATACAATTTAGTCTTCCTAGAGACTCTCTTCCTTTCCTGTGAATGTGTTGCCAGGCATGCACTATTTCTTTCTTTAGTGCCCTGTCATTTTCCCCTTCCTTGAAGAAAAGACCTTCCAGATGAACATCATGTGGGATATTCTTCATCGGGTATCCGAGTTGACGGCGAGCTAAAATTGGATGATAGTTGATTCCTCCTTTAGTTCCAATGAGGGGTACGTTAGGGAAATTTCCACATCTGTCGATGATCTCTATCCCTTAGTAAATCCTATTATACCAATCTATTTCAGAGTTAGTAAGGGACATAATCCTTTGTGACCAACGTAGAGTACTCTTGTGATCCCAAAAAGCAGCAGACTTGGGTAAATGGGAAATGAACCATTTGTAGAGTAATGGTACATAGCATGTGATCATTCCTCCGCTGTACAAGTTCCTTAAGTGTATAGAATGATAAGCATCTGCGAGCAGGGTTGGTACGGGGTTCCTAATCAGAAATATCTTAACAGCGTTGGTATCGACGAAGTTGTTGATGTTGGGAAAGAGGAATAACCCATATGTGAGCAGAACAAAGATGTCTTCGAAAGCAGTTACGTTTCCTATACTAGCAAAGTACAAAGCTTTCTCTATCAGGAATTTAGCTGTAAACCCTGAATTCCTCCTTTGGTGGTCATGTGAGTCCTAACTTCTGACTCGTCCAAAGAGATTGCTCTTGCAATGGTTTGTTCCTTTGGAACTTCTTCCAGTCCAGAAAATGAAGCTCGATCAGTAATAGGTAAATCAATCAGATGAGAGTACGCCTCCAGTGTTGGTGCCAATTGGTAATCCGAAAATGTGAAGCAATGATAAACCGGATTGTAGAACTGAATCAGCGTAGACAGGATTCCTTCAACTACATGGACCCTTAACAGAGACAACAGTCCTCCGTGCTTGGCTCTGAAAGCCTCAAGGTTGGTGACCATCCTTGCTAACCTTCTTAAGTCCTCTAGTTTTGGAGCCTTGAAGGTGTACTTGTGCGTCTTTCTTCTACCGAAATCCATAACGCAATCTCTAATATTTGCAATTATCATTTAGTTTATTTTGAAAGTTTTTTTTTAAAAAAAAAAAAGAGTTTTTTAGATGAATGCATGAATGCAACACACACAAAAATTGAAAAAACATGGGTTCAAGGGTTTAACGTCATGAGCATGGAGTCATGGCTCTACCCATCCCCAAAGGTTGTACTATTTTGGTCAATTTTTGTACCTGTAGAATGGGTTCTAAGGTTCCCAAAGTCATTAACCCCCCCTAGGGATATCAACAACAAGTTGATTCACTCGAGCGAGCTGTAATATCCTAGGGTAAATCTCATTTGAATGTAGTACCGCGTATCAACTATTCCCGATAGTCACCGCATTACCAAATGATCATATGGTTAATGTCTACTAAATCCTCAGGGTCATGGGTACCGCACTGGGATAAACGATGATTTCACGACAATCGGTCGTTTAACATCAATATTTCCACATGGGTACCTCAACTAATTCGGTGGGCTACCAGGATAACTTGTTCGGGATTCACTCCCGACAAGCGTTACCTGTCTATGCCACCCTTATCTTAATGTTCTCTCAAACTTTCCACATGCATATCAATCGCATTCCCATTTGACAGAAAAATAAACACGGATATCAAGTAGGAATAACGGTTAATATATATAGTATATAGTATAGAAAAAACTAAACAACCTAAACCTCTTAGGAATTCTAATCCTATTTTGGCTCCCCAGCAGAGACGCCATTTTTCTGTAGCGTGCGATTTTTGTCGGTGATGCGACCACCTTACCGCATTAGTTGGAATTGGGTGCTACTTTCTGATTTCTTATTTATCCTATGAAGCTGGAAAGGAAAGGGAAGCTATTAACCTTGCATGCAAATGTTTTCTTTAACAAATGCTAAGAGATTGGGGGGTCCGGGGTCAGATTATACAATGGGGAGTTGTCAATTACCCATCCTATATATGGTTATCCATAGATTGTTTAGCATTTTCTTCTGTTATCTACTTATTGGTGTTTATCTGTTATAAATGGGAAAGTTTCTCCTTTGGGAATGTTTGAGAGAGTATGTTTGTTGATTTTGGGTTTTTCGATGTTTTTGGTAAGGTACTGGACCTAAAGTTTTTGTTATGTGTGCTCGATATGATTTTACAATCTTATGCCTACGTATTCCCGTAAAGATAACAGGGAAATCAGAGCAATCTTAGTTCCTCCTATTCTATGGGAGGAAAAAGATGTTTGGTGTCTTGTTCAAAGCCCAAGATTGAAGCTAAAGGGTATTTGTGTCTTGTTCAAAGCCCAAGATTGAAGCTAAAAGGTTTGACTGAGAGGGAATTTGTCATCTCTAAGGGAGATATCTCATTTGTTCATCACAGTTGTTGGGCAACTGGTTATAAAGGAGAATTACTTTAACTGGGATATGTGAAGTCCAGAAATGCCATAATTTCCTTTATAGGGGATTTGTCCCGAAGGAGAAAACGTTAACTCAGTGTAGAGCAATGCCCTTTTTCCTTAGGAATCTTCCATGCTAAGAGTGGGACATTGGCTTGGATGTAAATAATCCAGAGGCTTGCCACTTACAACAATTAGATGAAAGAGGAAGTTTACCAGGATAAGAGATGGACTACAACTTGGATATTTGAATCAACAAGTGTGCCACTTACAACAGTTATCTGGGATTAAGGTTTCTTTGATTGTCTGTTTTGATATGTGATTGTACAGAGAAATGGATTCCTACCGAGAGATTTTTGATTTCCTCTGAGGGAATTTTGGTTTTTGTGTGCCTTGATCAAAGCCCAAGGTTGAAGCTAAAAGGTTGCTCTACTAGGGAGTTTTATATTTGTCTTGTACAAAGCCCAAGATTGAGGCTGAAAAGAGATTGACTCTGCTTAGGGAGATCATTATACAAAGCCTAAGAGGAGGCTGGAAGGAATTGACTCTTCCGGGGAATATTTTGTTTGTCTTGTACAAAGCCCAAGATTGAGGCTAAAAGAATTGACTCCAACTGGGGAGGTTTTATATGTGTCTTGTACAAAGCCCAAGATTGAGGCTGAAAAGGGAATTTGACTGACTCAACTGAGAATGTTTTATCTGTCTTGTACAAAGCCGAAAATTGAGGCTAAAACTGCTGAGGGATAATCATTATACAAAGCCTAAGAGGAGTCTGGTGGGGGAATTTCTTATATAAAGCCTAAGAGGAGGCTAACTTCTGCTGAGGATTAATGAGATCCAGAGACAGGTTCAAATTGGGGAATCAACTCTTGTAGGGAAATGAAGAAGAGTTGAAATATCAGATGCCTTGAGATTCAGATTGAGGGTTTATTGATAGTGATTTGACCCTAGATGGGGGAATTTAAAGTGAGAGTTTAAATATTGAGTTTTGAAACCTATGGAGGTTTTAACTCTATTGGAGATTGATGAAGTGATCAGGGTTTATCTTGTGCTTTTAGGAAACTTGAGGGTTTCTTGAGATCCAAGAGGAGATGAGACTGTCCGAGTCTACTGGTATGAAAAGGTTTATCTTTGTATGATGCCCAAGAGGAGGCTGATGTTTTAAGGGATGAGAATCAACCCTAAACTGATCTGATGTTTTGAGATTCTGACTCTCGGGATGGTTGAACTGTAGGAGGTCTTTGGGTCCTTGTACTAAGCCCAAGAGGAGGCTGAGAACTTCTAAGAAGCCTGAGGGTCCTTGTATAAAGCCCAAGAGGAGGCTGGGGATGCTTTTAGGAAGCTTGTGGGTCCAAACCTAAGAAAGTTTCAAGAAAGGTTTCACCGGGAATAATCCTTTCTTTAGTGAACAATTCTAGGGTTTGAAGAAATTCAAGAGAGGTTTCACCGGGAATTAATCCTCTCTGGGGAAATGAATTTCTTGTACAAATTTCTAATAGTGACAGTCTTGAGAAAAGTTTCACCAGGAATAATGCCTTTCTCTGTTCCATATTGTATAAGCCCAAGAGGAGGCAACACTGTATCTGGAATTTCCTATGGGGAACTAGTTTTGACTGTGTTGAAAGAGTGACCACTGGTTTGATCTAATCCTAGACCTAATTGCTGGGGAAAACTCTAAGCAATATATATATATATATATATATATATATATATATATATAGATGAAATATATAACAAGTATGTAAAAGAAAGCTGGTAGAACTTACAAGTGAGCAAGCTTCCCGTATTACAGCTGTATGGTTAGTTATTCAAGAAATTGACGAAAGTTTTGATAACATTTATGAATTTGAATCTAAATCAAACAAAGAAAGTTATTGGAAAAAAAAAGTTTGGGGCATATACTCAAGGAGAGGCCCAGATGAAAAAAACGATTGTACCGTTATTTTGAAAACTGTACTGGGACTTATACAATGACTGAGGCCCAAATTATGTACAAAGGAATGGGTCTTACACTCTATTAGAGGCCCAAAGTTTATTAAAAGAATAAAGATGGGACTAACAACCCAAGGGGAGGCCCAGATTAAAATTGTAGGAAAAGCGGCGATCGCGCCGAGATTTTTGAAATCATATCGGGACTTATACAGACTGAGGCCCAAATTTATGGTTTATTTACAAAGGGATGAGTCTTCCACTCTATTAGAGGCCCAAGAAGTGTTTGTAAAGAATGAGGAATGGGGCTTACAACTCTGAGAGAGGCCCAGGATTTTTATTTGAAAGGCGACGATAGCGCCGCAGTTTTGAGAACCACAGTGGGACTTATACAATGACTGAGGCCCAAATTATTTATGTACAAAAAAAAGTGGGTCTTACACTCTACAAAGAGGCCCAAGAGTTTATGTGAAGTTTGAAAAAAATCAAAAAATTAGAGGAAACCCTAATTTTGAATTTAAAAGATATAATTTTCAAAGGAAATTAAATAAAAAATGATATAAATTATCAAATATATTTAAAAACAAGTTGTCAACTTTGAAAAATATTTTGAAAAATCATGTTTAATCACATGAAAGATTGAAATTCATTTGGAATGAAAATATCAAAGTGGGAATTTCATTTAAAGATGTTTTAAAAACAAATAAAAATGAAATTAATTACAAAAATTCTAACTATATTAAATAAATAATATAAATTGGATTTTTTTTGTAAAAAAAATAATTTAACATTTTTGTGACTTTTTAAAAAAAGAACCAATCAAAAATGATAAAAAAAAGTGATAACATTTTTGGAAGTTATTAAAAAATGGTGAAGAAAAGTGAAAGAAAACAAGTGATAAAAAAAATAGGATGGCCCTCCCAAGGTTTGAACCCACGCCCTTGAGGTGGTGAGATTAAAAGTTTACCAACTGAGCCACTTGCGTGTGGCTGAAAGAGGATGGCAAGTGTGAATAATATATGAAAAATCCTTTTGAAAATGGTTTTTAAAAAATACCAAAAGGTCTGGGGCGAGGGGGATTCGAACCCCAGACCTCTCGCTCGCTACACACACACACAAATACTAGTGTTTCCACTAGGGCGCAATGCCAATTCAAATATATGTTGGCAAGTGTATAATATATACTAAAACTAAGTTTGATTCTGAAGAATGGAGCCATGGCCACCACGTTCATCTTCATCATCTTCCTCAAGCTTTTAAATTCGTATCTCCCTTAATACTCAACCATTTTGGATGATTCAAAAACGAAACTTGTCCATTTTTGAACGAGGAATTGAATGACATTACTCAATTTTATTTAAATTCACATAATTGAAAGAAATTGGTTTGAAATCGTATGAACCCTAAAAAAGAGAATTTGAAATGAAATTTCATATGTACAAGATATGAAGCAATTGATTGAGGGAAAATAATCTATGAACATCCAGAAATACAATGGTAACTTGAAAACATGTTTATGATGCATGATTCATTGAGTTTGAAAGTTTAAGGCTTACCTCTGCAAGAAGGAATCGATTTCAGTGGTAGAGGTGTTACAGAAGTGAAACAAGGACCTGGATAGCTTCCTTAGGCCTCAAGGATTGTGTTGCAACCTTCAGAATGTTTTGAAACTCTTTGGATAGGCTGGCTCAACTCTGACTGCAATTGATCCAAGTGAGAAATGGAGATGATGATCCTGATGTTTCAGAAGTGTGAGGAGTGTTTGATCAGCTCACATATGATGTATGGAAGGTGTTAGAATAATTTGAGGTGATGGAATGGCTCTCTAATGAAAAATTCGATAGTGACTTGCAAATGAAGGCATTTTTGGAGTGAAAGAGAGATTTTAAGTAAAGCATTAGTTTGGGTGCTTTGGTGTACTCAAACTGATCACAATTAATGTTTATTTATAGTGCAACAAGTTTGTTTTGGCATCAATAGTGAATGGAGGCTTGGACAGTCCCTTGGCCAATGTTGATCAAAAGGAATCTCAAGTCTCCTCTAGCCATTGACTTGAGGTTAGGGCACAGGCTATGAGTCCTTTGGTTCAGAGATAAGGCTTGACTCAATTCAGTTAGCAATGTCTTGATGCTTGCCACCTTGTGAATCCATTGAATGCATTGACACAAAATTGGAGTCTTTGTGATTTCTAGCCTTTTTAAGTGACACATAGCTACATGTAGATCCTTGGACTTGGGAGACATGTGGATCAAATTTTTTCCCTCTGATGATATCCTCTGAGGTGTCCAAATGGATGACAAGGCTTGCAATTGCCTAACTTAACCAATTCGAGCAAAAATGGACAAATCTGCCTTGTACAAGACAGTTGGAAAGTGCCATCTTGGGAGGATCATATCTCCTTGCTCAAATGGAGTTCTGGAATACTCATGTACTTTTTAAAAAGCCCTTATATGGTACAATTCATATGTGGTCATAGTTTGTCTTGAAACTATCTGGACTTAGTTGAAAAATCCCCATGAACATTGAGGTTCAAGGCTGAAACTTAGACAGTTTTATACTAAGTGTTAAATTTTTTATTTTTCACCACTTTGATCCACCCATAACCAAAAATCCATGAAGAATTAGAGTTTCATGTAGTTGAAGCTTTTGTAGAATGTTGGAAGACCTACAAATCAGGCTTTGGATCACTCAAAATGGCTGCTTGGATCAAAAGTTATGGTCCTTGGAAGTTGGCACCAAAACCATCCAAACTTAGTAACTTAGAAAATTTTTCAAATTTTCAAGATTACCCCTTTTACAAGTTATCATGATTTCTTGATCAATTCTTGTTAAAATGACATTATAAATCATATCTTATGAAAATATGAGTCATAAGGATCATTTTTGCCAAAAAAAGTCATGTTTTGACTTTTGGCTCCGGAGCGGTTCGGCGCGGAGAAACCCTAATTCCCGACTTTTGAGGAATGCATTCTCTGAGGGTGATTTAACTTTTCAAATGGACCCTTAGGGTTATCTTGAGCATATTGAGTCAAATTTTGAAGCCTTGACTCATCCCCATATGAAAATTTCACTCTGGAGGTCTCAGTCATCAAAAACCCTAATTTGGTGACACTGGGGCTTTCGAGGCTCAATCAACTTGGAATGTTCCAACTTTGTGCCTGATTCTTGATGTGGGAGACCTCTTGATCCTTCATGGATGTTTGAGAGGTTAGACAAGTTAAAGATCATGTCTTTTCTTGATTGATCTTTTGTCTAAATGCTATGAGAGGGCTTGAAACCCTAATTCTTGATTGTAGTGAAGGCTCAACAATCCTTGACAAGATTGATTAGGTATGATGGTACATCCATATTGTGATGATGATTCTCAAAATAATGGGAAATCTTGTGGTCAAAATTTGGGGTATGACAGTCAATAGGGAGTATGCTTGATGCATATGCTATGTATGTTTTGTCCTACATGATGCTTGATGCCATGTCATGCAACAGTGCAGTTTTAGGTACTGTAATGCAGGTAGGCAGGGATGGTAGAAAAACGAACTCGACATCCTCAACTGGGGAAGAAAACCCCAAATGGCGGCGATTGAAAGAGCCTAGAATCTCATATTTCCAAGCTACTACCATTACTGATGCTGGGGATGAAGGGACCAGAACACCCTTCCAACCATGACTGAAGCTGCTTAGTAAAGAACAAGATTTAGATGATCATTACCGCTTGGGAAAATGGAAAACCACAACCTTACTGATGTTGGGGAATGACGGCTCCAACCTTTTGGGAATGTTGCAAGGATCTCACTCTTGTTGGGGAGGAGAGGACAAACATATCTCTACTTAGGGGATCAATCATGGTTTTGCTGGGGAAGTGAAAGGTGAATAAAACCCTCCAAAATCCATAACGGTACTCATCGGGGATCAAGCTTGTAATGGAGACTACCGATCATCCCTTAGGGATATCCGGTAAAGCATACAATGCATAATGCTTTCTCTGTTGATTTAGCTTTTTATTATTCTCAACGCTTTATAGTATTAAGTGATCACAAATAATCGTTTATTTTGTAAACAAAATACTAAAAGAGACAAATGAGAAATCAAGTGATGAATTTTATTTAATATGAAAATATTTGTACATAAAGTGTGTACAAGGATGCAAAAATCCTTGATGAGGAAATTTGCAATAAATTGAAAAACAAAGGTAAATAAACTATGTTTTGCACTGATTACAACATTGGCTACCATCCACTGTAAGTCTAGGTTCCAACACTTTGCACCAGTTGATGATGACTTGGCTTCTCTATTACCGTCTGAGGTCCAGCTATGATGAAGATAGGCTCAAGTGTTCACAGTCAAATGCCTTTATCCCTAATTTTTTCCTGGACATTTTTCTATATTTTTTTTCGTCCACCGGGATACCCTTTTTTGCCCAAGTCGCCCTTTCAGGTTTTCAACTTAGCGGACTATTATTTTATTTTTTTGCTTTGTCCCTAAATTTTGCATGGACATTTTTTTTGGTACATCAGGACACCCATTTTTGCCTAGATTGTTCTTGCGGATGTCAATCTAGCGGGATCTTTATTCTTTTTTTCCAGGCATAATATTTTTTGACTGCGTCGGAGTTCACGGGTGATGGTAACTCCTCCCCATCCATGGTGGTGAGGATCAGGGCTCCGCATGAGAAAGACTTCTTGACAACAAAGGGTCCTTCGTAATTGGTAGTCCACTTGCCTCGTGGATCCGAGTGAACAGGAGAATACCTCTTGAGCACGAGTTTGCCTTCTTGGAACGCTCGAGGGAGAACTTTCTTGTCAAAAGCTCGCTTGAGACGTCTCTGATATAGTTGACCATGGTAAATGGAAGTTAGGATCTTCTCTTCAATAAGATTCAGCTGGTTATATCTGGATTAGACCCATTCAGCTTCATCAAGATGTGCTTCCATGATGACTCTAAGCGACGGGATTTCGACTTCAATGGGTAGAACAACCTCCATGCCATACACAAGCGAATACGGAGTTGCCCTAGTAGAAGTGTGAACTAAAGTTCTGTAGCCATGCAATGCAAAGGGAAGCATTTCATGCCAATCCTTGTAAGTTTTGACCATTTTCCGGACAATCCTCTTGATGTTTTTGTTTGCTGCTTCGACGACACCGTTCATCTTTGGCTGATATGGTGAAGAGTTGTGGTGCTCGATTTTGAATTCTTGACACAACTCCTTCATCATCTTGTTGTTTAGGTTGT
This sequence comes from Lathyrus tuberosus, assembly GCA_022829125.1. Classification (NCBI taxonomy): domain Eukaryota; kingdom Viridiplantae; phylum Streptophyta; class Magnoliopsida; order Fabales; family Fabaceae; genus Lathyrus; species Lathyrus tuberosus. The sequence goes on from JALAZF010000032.1 coordinate 9,038,599, forward strand.
TGGCATTGTCAGTGATAATACTTATAGGAATACCATAGCGATAATTTATCTCTTTCTTGATGAATTTGGCAACCACTTGTCGTGTAACATTTGCGTAAGAAGCAGCTTCAACCCACTTGGTGAAGTAGTCGATAGCAACTAGAAGGAATCGGTGACCATTGGAAGCCTTCGGCTCGATCATCCCATTCATATCGATACCCCACATAGAGAAGGGCCAAGGAGAAGTCAAAACATTTAATGGAGTTGGAGGCACATGAATTTTGTCACCATAGATTTGGCATTTGTGACATCTTTTGGCAAAGTTGTAATGATCAACCTCCATTGTTGTCCAGTAATAACTAGCTCGAAGGATCTTCTTAGCCATGGCAGGCCCTTTGGCATGTAAACCCTCACAGCCCTCATGTATGGATCTTATGATCGTGTATGCTTCGTGTCTATCCACGCATCTGAGCAACACAGAATCATAATTCCTTTTGTACAGTACACCACCACTTAAGAAGAATTTAGCGCAGAGCCGTCTAAGAGCTTTCTTGTCAGTGATGGTGATACCCTCAGGATATTCTTGTTTTTCCAGATATCTTTTGATGTCGTAGAACCAAGGCTTGTCATCAGTATCGCCCTCGATTGCTAAACAATGTGCTGGTTCGTTCAAATGATCAATGTGGATAGCCGGAGCTTCATTCTTCCACTTGACTTTGAACATGGATGCTAGGGTGGCAAGAGCATCGACTAGCTGATTTTCTTCCCTAGGAATATGATGAAAAGAGATTTCATCAAAATAGGGAATCAATTTCGCGATGTGCTTTTGGTAAGGAACCAGCTTGGAATCCTGAGTCACAAAATTTACTCTGACTTGGCCAATAACCAGGACAGAATCTCTGTAGACCTTAAGAATCTTGATTCTCATGTCAATTGCAGCTTTAATTTCATAGATACATACTTCGTACTCAGCCATATTGTTGGTGCATGCAAAGCATAATCTGGCGGTGAAGGGAAGATGAAAACATGTCGGAGAGATGAGGATAACACCAATTCCACGAACTTTAGCATTGGAGGCACCACCGAACACGAGCGTCCATCGCGCCCCTGGTTCGGGTCCTATGTCAGGGTCTGGAGTCTCATAATCTCTAATAAATAGAACATCCCCATCTGGAAAGTCAAACTTCATTTGTTGATAGCCCTCCACAGGTTGACGAGCAAGGTAGGCAGACAAGACGCTCCCTTTTATTGCTTTCTGGGTAACATGTTGGATGTCATACTCAGTTAACAGTATTTACCACCGAGCAATTCTTCGAGAGACAGCAGGCTTTTCGAATATGTACTTTATCGGATCCATTTTGGATATCAATAAAGTAGTATGGCAAATCATGTATTGTATTAGGCTTCAAGCAGCCCAGACCAGAGCACAACAAGTTTTCTCAGAGAGTGATTATCTGGTCTCACAATCGGTGAATTTCTTGCTTAGATAGTAAATTGCATGCTCTTTTCTGCCAGTGTCATCATGCTGACCCAATACACAGCCCATAAATTCATCGAGAACAGTGAGATACATGATTAAAGGCCTACCAAGAACCGACGGTACTAAGATCGGTGGTTCTTGCAAATATTCTTTTATTTTGTCAAATGCTTCTTGACAATCATTGTTCCATTCAACTTATTGATTTTTTCTTAGTAGTTTTAATATCGGTTCACAGGTAGCCTTCAAGTGAGAAATGAATCTTGAGATGTAATTAAGTATGCCCAGAAAGCCACAGACTTCTTTTTCTGTTTTGGGAGGCGGCATGTTTTGAATTACTCAAACCTTGTTGGGATCAACTTCAATGCCCTTCAGACTCACAATAAAGCCCAACAGTTTGCCAGATCGAACTCCAAAGGTGTACTTTGTAGGATTCAACCACAATCTGAATTTCCGAAGTCTGTCAAACAGTTTCTTCAGATGGTCCAAGTGATCTTCTTCAATCTTGGACTTGGCAATCATATCGTCCACGTAAACCTCAATCTCTTTATGGTTCATATTATGAAAGAGGGTTGTCATGGCACGTTGGTATGTTGCCCATGCGTTCTTCAAACTGAATGGCATAACTTTGTAACAGTATGTACCCCAAGGCGTGATGAAATTGGTCTTCTCCATATCAACTGGGGACATCTTGATATGATTGTATCCTGAGAAACCGTCCATGAATGAAAAGACAGAGAACTGCGCAGCGTTATCTACCAAGACATCAATATGAGGCAAAGGAAAATCATCTTTTGGGCTTGCCTTATTGAGATCTCGATAATCCACACACAATCTGACCTTCCCATCTTTCTTAGGAACCGGGACGGTGTTAGTAACCCATTCAGGATATTCGGAAGTGGCTAGGAACCCAACATCAAATTGTTTCTTTACCTCTTCTTTGATTTTAAGTGCCATGTCGGGTCTGGTCCTTCTGATTTTCTGCTTGACAGGAGGACATTCGGGCTTGAGTGGAAAGTGATGTTCAACGTTGTTGGTATCTAACCTAGACATATCTTGATAAGACCAGACGAAGATATCAACATACTCTCATAATAACTTGACCAACTCGAAGTCTACATGCTTAGCGAGGGATCCCCCAACCTTGACTTCTTTTATGACTTCCTAAGTGCCAAGATTGACAACTTCCATTGGCTCTTTGTGTGGCTAAATCTCTTTCTGCTCGTGCTCAAGGAGCCTTGCTAGTTCAGACGGTAATTCACAATCTTCCTCACCATATTCTTCGACTTGATTAATTGGAATCCCAGAATTACAATGGATGTTTTCCATGTTGTTATCAATGCATTTATTTGTTCTGCATGTTTATGAATTTGTTTAGAATGAGCTATTTTAAAGGTGAAAATAAAAGAAACTTTTGCCATTTATTATTTATGAAAAAGTAAAATAAAGAAAGAAAAGGAGCATGATTTGAATGCAAAAAACTTTTATTTATTGATCACATAATATTTCAAAAACGGGAGGCTCTTTACAAGCTATTCACTCGTCTTGGGCGAGGACGAGGGAACAAGAAAGCAAAATGCATTACATGTTTGCAGGAAAAACCACGGGAACCACAGTAGATATCCAATTGTTGAGTTTAAAGTCAGGCGGACACTTGCATACAAAGCTTGCACTCTGGTTGCTGAGACCATCATCATCAATGGCTGTCACGATGTCACCCTTCTGGAAACCGGCGCTACTGAACTTGATCAATTTGCACTAGTTCTGACCATGTAAGCTATTCTATTGACTAGGAAGGTAAGCCAATCTAAAACGATCATGCTTCTCTACCACATCCAACACATGCCCCCAGCTAGGTAAGGCATCTTTCTCCATGGTCTCTTTAGCATTCTTGGCAGATGACAGAGTCATTCTTGGTGATCTACTTTGACTAGTTGAAGTATAGCTAACATCTTCGAACTCAAGACATTGCAACGGCACCTCAGCTATGCCTTCATCATTCTCGACATATCAGAAGGATGATAACTCGCTTACTAGAAAATCCTCTTCACCATAAACAATGACCAATTGATCGTCAATCATGAATTTTAGTTTCTGATGCAATGTGGGCGTAACTGCCCCTGCGGCATGGATCCAAGGTCGACCCAATAAGTAACTATACGCAGGATTGATATCCATCGCCTAAAAAGTGATGGTAAACATATGCGGTATGATCTTAATAGGCAGATCCACTTCGCCAATAACCAGCCTTCTGGAACCATCAAAAGCTCTGACAATTAAAGTGCTCGACCTTATCTTGCTCCCTTCTACCAGTAATTGACTGAACATGCCCTTAGGCATCACGTTGAGGTAAGAACTGATATCCACAAGGACACGAGATAGCAAGGCGTCCATGCAAGTCACTGATATGTTCAAGGCTATATTATGGGCAGTTCCTTCAGGAGGCAACTCTGATTTGTTGAAACCCAAATACCGACTTGCAGTTATGTTTGCGACCACGTCATCAAACTGCTCTACGGGGATATCTTGCATTACATGGGCAGCATTCAAAACTTTTAGCAAAGCCAATTTGTACGCGGGTGAGCTCATAAGTAAGGATAAGATTGAAATCTTTGAGGGTGTTTGCCCCAACTGATCCACAATCTTAAAATCACTTTTCTTGATCAGCTTGAGAAATTCTTGATCATCAATTGCCTCTTTACTTTTTACAACCTCCTCAGGCGGAATGGCTGGTACTGATGTAGCGGTAAATGCCCCTTGTTGCATAACAGGGGTTGTTGAAGCAGACTTCTCCTTGGGAGGAACAACAGTTGGAACTTGCACTAGCTTAGAAGTGACCTTTGGAGCAAACACTTGTCCACTACGAGTCATGCCTCCGTCAGTGGTTACATTCACAATCTCAAATTCAAAAAACTGAATTTCTCGACCCCCAGAAAACACGGTAGAACCTTACTTCCAACATACCTCTTTTGAATTCTGATACGGGAAAGGCTTTTGCACACAGACAGTGATATGTTGTATCTTCTTTTTAGGAACTTTCACGGGAACCTTCCTATATATGATCGTGAACGGCTCAATGGTAGCTACCTTTTCCGCAGACTTGGATCTGGAAAACTGGACCACACCTCGGTTCATCAAGATCTGAACACAACCTTTCAACCTCCGGCACTGATTAAGATTGTCATAAAAAATATAGCACTTACCATGAAGACCTTTAAATAACCCTTGCTCATTCAACTTCTTGATCACAACAATCATCGGAGTTTTCACTTTGTCGACATCTCTGATCAACTCAGCCCCTTGGTTGTCTTTGACCATGTTAACCCCAGGTCCACTATGAGTAGGCAAAGGATTAGTCTGTATATTAGGCTGATCTTCGGCGAATGTCAGGATTTTTTGATCAATAAGCTCTTGAACTTTGGTCTTTAAAACAATGCAATCTTTGGTAGCATGTCATATGTACCCAGAATGGTAAGCACATGATGCATTCGGATTATGCTTTGGACTATAAGGAGGAATTGCATATAAGATCTCTTTAGGGATGATTGCCCCTTGATGAACTAGATAAGGGAATAACTCTGTATATGGCATGGGAATTTTGTCAAAATTCGGATGCTTGTGATTGTTCTGATTGTTGTTGTTCTGTCTGTTTTGCTGATTACCATTGTTTTGTTGAGATTGTTGACGTTGCGGCTGTTGATTCTGAGCATTCTGAGCTTGTTGTTGTGGATGGTATTGATATGGTGGTTGTTGATACTGGGCAGCAGCGATGTAAGGATATGGATAGTACGGCATGGGAGCCATAGGAGCCTGATATTGAGGAGGGTTTTTGCCATCATAGCATTCGCCTCACCTTCTTTCTTCTTCGAATGACTGCTCTGAGGCTTCTTGTTGGTTGACTGTTGACTCGAGGAACCAGCAATCTTACCAATTTTTAAACCATTTTCAATTCTTTCACCAATAGTCACAACATCAACGAAGTTTGAAGAAGAACTGCCCACCATTTTCTTATAGTACAACCCTTGCAAGGTACCCATAAAGATATCAACCAACTCTGTGTCAGAAAGAGCAAGTCGCACACGGGAAGCCATCTTGCGCCACCTCTGTGCATATTCCTTGAAAGTTTCAGTTGTACGCTGGGACTGATTCTGCAATTGTAATCTGGTAGGAGCCAAATTAAGATTATACTTGTATTATTTCAAGAAAGCTTCGGACAAGTCTCTCCACGAGCGAATCTTGCTATGCTCTAGACCCATACCAATCCAAAGAAGCTCCAGACAAGCTATCTTGAAAGCAATGCACTAGAAATTCATCATTGTCAATGTAGGATGCCATCTTCCTACAGTACATTGTCACGTGACTTCGCGGACAACTCGATCCTTTGTACTTTGGCAGCTCTGGAATCTTGAACTTTTGCGGCAGCACAACATTAGGAACCAAACACAAGTCTTTGGCGTCCGTGCCAAAAGCAGAATAACCTTTAATGGCTCTGATCCTTTCATCTAACAGCTTATAGTCTGCAGGTCTGTTATGATCAGCAGGTCTGACAAGAGTTTGTGGATTTGGAAGTTGTTATGCAGCTGGAGCAGGCACCTGCGGGGAAGCAAACTGAGACGGATATACCAACCCAGAATTTATCATCTGACTAGAATTCTGACCCATCTGAAAACCATACTGATAACCAGAAGGAGGTACCACAGCGGCTAAGGATGCCCCAGGATAAGCCATTCTAAAATGAACATTTTGAACAACAGTTTAAGCAGATTAAGACAAAATCGGGACATGAATCGGAGGACCTCTGTACACATGCTCAACTTCATCAGGGGCTTCAACCTCGGTAGACACAGGAGTCTGATGAGTCTACGCCTGAGGAATTTCATGGTCATCATTGTTCACCACATGAGGCGGAATCTGAGTAGGCATGCCCCATGGGTAAGCAAAATAATTCCCATTGGGCATGGGTGCAACAAAAGGTTGATACGGCACAAAGGCACTACCACTGGCAATCTGAGGAGTGAAATTTGGGGTCATTCCCCAAGGAAAGGAAGTAGGCATCCGATTAGGACCAAGATGTGAGCTTGGTAAGTTGACAGTAGGTTGAACAACAGTCTCAACCGGCACTACAACAGCAGGAGAAGAAGTAACAATAGAAGGAGAAATCACCACAGGAGTGACAACAGTTACATCAGTAGCGGTTGCAACGGCAGAAGTAGTGGCACCAGCGTCTCTCTGAGCGCAAAGGAACTCCATGATAACATCCAAGTTAGTATGAAACTGATCCATCTGACCTTGAAACTGAGCCAAGGTTTCCTTGTAGGCAGCATTCTCTGCTTCAAAATCATCCATGATCTTAGATTTGCTTGAGCGAGTGAAATAGCGATGTCGAGTCGTCGTCTTGCTACAAGGTAGAGACGGACAGTGTAAGCATTTTTTTTGGATGTGGGACGTGCATATGTGTGCATGAATAAATGCAATGCATGCAAAAATAAAGTTTTAAATTCCAGGAATTCGTGGGCTTATCTTTGTTAACAATAATCATAAAGCATAGAAGTAAAGGTGCAAAGATAAAAATGGCAAGAAAAACCTCATTCATTCAATAAAGGGAAAGAAGTACAAGTCAAACACAACTCAAATATCTGCCTTTTGGGCTACAATAAGATTAGCCTGGATCCTATCAAAAACCACCCTACAAACAGATAAGAAATGAAAAATAGCCCAAGGAGTCTTGTGCGGCAGCACTTCAGCATATGCATCCTTCAACAACCCTGGCAAGTCCTCTAGTGCGTGCTCAAAAAATATGGCAAGACGGCCGTGTCTCTCACTCCAATACTTTTCATCCTTCATGAGGTTACGCAGCAAAGAATAGTTAGGTCTTTAATGAAGATTCTGTAGAAAGGCCTTTTCTGATCCAAGAGGACTTGTAGATGACGGCTCTGACGCTCCCACTGAGTACTCTCTAAGTTGAGCTGGTTGATCTCTTCTCGAATCTGATGTGCTTGATCTTACAGCTTCTGAATCTCACCAAAGGCTTTGTCGAGCTTAGCTTGACACTAAGAAAAGTCCTTCACCAATTGGTCAGCACGGCTTTGTTCACTCTACAGATTTGTCTTGTGCTCTGATAACTTTCCTCGAAGCTCACCAAGTTGCTTCTTGTAGCTCAACTCATCCTTGTAGGCTTGATACTGAGTGTCGACGAGTTGTCTCTTCTTTGAGGTAAGTCCATCGTAAGTACTCTTCAGAGCATCACCCACTTTCCTCCGCTTGTTCTGTTCAATTTCCACCTCTTTGAGCATGCGCCCCCTCTTCTGATGGAGCTCAATCTGTAAGCTTTCCTTCTCAGATGTGACTCTATCAAGGTTGAGGCGAAGATCATCATTCTCCTTCTTCAACATATCAATGGTCTGCTTGAGTTGGTCGACTTCAGATGGAGGAATAACGGCAAGTTCATGAAGCTTGACATTCATGGAAGGCTCATAAGGAAATGGCAACAAGATCTCTTTGACTCGGTCCTTAACCCATTGTGTGTAGGCTTCCTTGGCTATGCAATTCTTCCTACCCAACTCGACTCTTCCTTCACGGTGAATTTGTGCCCAAGCAACACTAAACCTTTTCAGTAATCCCATGTCATCAACCCCTTCATGAAAGATGAATTCTTCCACTACCTCAGGATCTGGCTTGTCAACCATAGGATACCCCAAATGATGGAAGACAAGTCTCGGATTGTAGTTAATTCCACCCTTTGTACCCAAGAGAGGCACATTAGAGAATTTACCACAATGAAGAATGATCTTAGTATCGTCGTAGACTCGAAAATACCAAGAGACATCATCAGCAGTAAGAGACATGATCCTTTGAGACCATTTGAGATTTTCCTTATTCTCAACGAAGGGACCCTTCTGCGGAAGGTGAGAATTGAACCAACGGTACAGAAAAGGAGCACAACAAACAATAGTTCATTTCTTCTTTTCATTCCTCGAATGAATAGAATAATAGGTGTTAGCAAGAAGTGTAGGAACAGGGTTCTTGGACAAGAAGATACTGATGGCAGCATGATCCACAAAATCCTCCATGTTCGGAAACAAAACAATCCCATATATCAGCAAGGCAAGCACGGCATTGAAAGCCTTCCAGCTTCCATCTTCGGCAAAAGAGATGGCCTTATCTACCAGAAACTTTGAAGCAAGCCCTCGAATACCATTCCCTTTAGTCTTGAGATTAGCTTCCACATCCTTCTTACTAATGCAAAAAGCTTCAGCAATAAGGGGAAACTTCGGACAATCGTTGGTGTAGACAAAAGGAACCTGATCTTTGATCTCAACCCCCAAAATATGAGAATACTCCTCAAGTGTAGGTGCTAACTGATAATCCTGAAATGTGAAGCACCTAAGTGGCGGGTCGTAGAACTGAACAAGTGTATGAATGGCAGTGATGTTGACTTCGGTGTTGAGGGTGGCCAACAGATTACCATAATCATATTTGAAAACCCCTATGTTATCTTCAACCACACGGGATGCTAAACCTCTCAAAGTCTTCAGCTTAGGCTCCACAAACTCGTAGCTAAAGATACCTCTGCAACCAGTACTCATTTTCTATGATTATGTCAACAAAGAGTAAGCCTTCGAATAACCTGGAAATGCACATGCAAAAATTAATTGTCATGATGAAATGATATGCAACACAAGAATCAAGAAGCCAAGCACAGTATGAATAATCAATTATGAATAATCTGGATATCTGCATATATAATTATGTGTCAGTACAAAATCTGACGTGCGTGAGAGAACGAAAGGTATGAAGAGTCTTGGTTTCCTGCAAAAACCCAATATCCCCTTACAGGTGTGATCTAGACTCAACAAGGTGGTCCCTAGAAGGTCTCCCAGAGTCATGGAATCAAGTGAAAATACCCAGCCGTAGCGAATTCTCGCAGGACGAAGGTATTCTCAAGCGAAACATAGTATGGGTGTGGTTCTCGTGACAACCCAACATGCAAAATGCAGGCGTCACGACTATCCACATTCTATCCTGTGTGTATGCTCAAACCAGGTTATAGAGCTTATCTCTCCAATAATATCTACTCATCCCAACAACAGCAGAAAATATAGCAGATATCCAGAATATACAGCATATGAATATTTAAAGCAGTAAAGAAATACTGTAAATAACATAAAGATAAAGCAATTAAAGCATAAAGATAAACACCTAAACAAACAAGAAACCAAACAAAACTAGGCGAGACCCCAACTTGCAAGAGCAAGGACTCCCCAGTAGAGTCGCCAGCTGAAGCTAGCGGGATTATACCTGAGTGAATCGCACACTCAAAGATACAACAGAGTCGCCACTGAACTTTATTTAGTCCCAGGGGACACGGAAAATATCGATAAAACCCAAGGGGGAGAGAAACGGGTAAGGAGGTCGGTTATGCTAAAGGAAGGTACTAGCACCTCACGCATCCGTCATACTCGACAAGAACCGTTTTGCTTACTTCTAGGCTTGGATGGGTTATCTATCTAAAGGCTTCTAGCTAGAGAGGAAAAGGAAAAAGCAAAAAGAAAGTGCTAGCGGAGGATTAGGGCCCTCGTGCCTACATACCCTCATAGTGCAATGAGGAAGTCAGAGCTCCATAGTTCATGGAACCAGGGAAGGAAAAAGAAGGTGGCTCGCCAAGATTTCGCAATCTCGTGCCTACGTATCCTCATAGTGCAATGAGGAATTCAGAGCCTTTGTAGTTCGAAGAACAACGAAAGAAAAGGAAATGGTGTCAAAACTAAGAACAAAAGGAGGTAGAAAGACTCTACTGGGGAACGCAAAACAAAGGTGTCAAAACCAAGAGAATAAGGGAGCAAGGGATATTGAATCGAGACAAAATGGGATTCACTGAGGATTCGATATATTAACTAACAGGCAGTGGTTAACCGAAGCGAAAGGAGCATGACTCTGTACGGAAAAAAAAGTTGGTGTCAACAGATGGACTGTGATAAACAAAAAAGGAGAGAGTACTGAACCAAAAGAAGGTGTTTGACTCTGAAGGGATTTCGGTATATGAACTGATAAACAGTGTTTAACCGAAAGAACGGGTGTGGAACCAAACGAAGGTTGTGACCCAAAGGACGGGTGGTGGAACCAAGCGACGGTTGTGACCTAAAGGTCGGGTGTGGAACCAAGCGAAGGTTGTGACCCAAAGGCCGGGTGTGGAACCAAGAAAAGGTTGTGACCCAAAAGAGTTCGGTACACTAACTAAACAAGCAGCACGTGACCGAAGAAAGGGTATTTGAACCAAAGAAAGTTTACTAACCCAAAGGTGCGAGTGTTTGAACCAAAAGAAGGTTTCTAACTGCTGGGGATTCGGTGAGAACAGAAGGATTGTTATTAACCGAAAAGAAATGAGTAATTGACCAAGAGAAGGTGATTAACTAAATAGAAGCTCAGTATTTTAACAGATAGACTATGGTTAACTGAGAAAGGGTGCAAATTGGTGTTTTAACTGACAGGTAGTGGTTAACCAATCAAAAAGGAGAGAATCAAGAGAAGGTTGTGAACTCCGCTAGGGATTTGGTGTTTAACAGGAAAAATGTGTTTAACCTAAGAAAAGGGTTTGAGACTTTGCTAGGGAAGAAAAGAATTTGGTAATTAACAAATTGACTGGCGATTAACCAAAGAAAGAATGATTTCAACTCTGATGGGGAATCAATGATCAGCGACTAACCAAAAGAAAAGGATGTTGAACTGGAAGACGATTATTAACCCAAGAGACAATGATCTTGAACCAAAGACGTGGTAATTGATCAATGGAAAGATCGAAAAGGCAAGAGTGATCAAGGATTGACTTGGCTGAGGAATTGGGAGACATTACAGTCTGGAGATAGAGACGATTATTCCAAGCGCATGGTCATTCATCCCTTACCCAAAATAATCAGAATGAGTGTAGTAATTCTCCACTCTCATCCCTTCTCTAGCACTTAAAGTATAGTGCGGAAATCGAAACCGACATAGTAGCGGCGCCAATTTGTACAGTGCTCTAGTGCGTTGTGCAGACCTCTAACTCAGCATGGGATTAAGAGAACGAGGCTCTAAAAGATCCTAAGGAGAGAAGAGAGGGGAGGTTGACTAATCGAAACAAGGTTTCGATCAATCGATCAAAGGGAATGAACAAGCCAACAATCTTTCACACGAGTCAAAAGATCGTCAAAGCAAAAGTGATGAATAATGTTTGTACAAAATTAAATTTGTTCAATAAAGAACAAACTTAATGCAATCAAGAGTGAAATTCCAAGGCAGTACCAAACATCAATTAGCATGCATCACTAATCATGTTAACATGTAAACAAAAGTGTGCAAGAATAAACATGATCATACCATGTCAAAAATGCAAACAATTCCATAATCGATAAATTGTGAATCAATGTTTGCATGCATGCTTCAAATAGAGGTTAAACAACTCTTAAAACATCCACAAATATCAAGCATATCAAGCCATGAAAGGTAAATGAGGAAGGAAAACCAAACAAGCATGAAAAAGCACAAAAAACACATTCTGGTTCAGTGTTAATCGGTTAACCATTTGCTAGGAAAAAATGGTTAATCTGTTAACCCTTGAAAAACAGCAGACAATTGTTGAAACAGAGGTGTTAATCAATTAACCATTTTTGCCTAGCAAATAATTAATCGATTAACACTGGGACAGTGGCAGAAAATCATTTTTCAAAAGCACTTCCATCAATTAATCACTTATCTAATCATCCACATGTTATGGCATGCATTTGTACACGAAAATTAAATCAAATAAAAGCAATTAATCATCAATTAAGCTCATCAATCATCAAGATCAACAATCAAACAAACACATGATTAATTAACATTGAAAAACTATCGAAACTACATGGCGAACATGCGAAAGTGAGCAAAAATAGTAAATCGAGCAAGAATTTCCAACCTACAAGGCGGAGGATTTCCTTGGTGATTGTTGTGAGTAAAATATAGTAAGAATAACAAAGAAAACTAGATAATTCCAAGCTTGAGACCAAATCGTAGCGAAACCGATAAAAACGCAAAAAATAAGCTCTGAATACAAATTTGCACCGAAACGATTGAGACAATTACTTGAATTGAAGTAGAAGCTACTGTAAATCCAAAAATCCATGTATAAATGGAGTAGTATGGAGGTTTAGCTCAAGAGAATAACAATTTCGATGTGAAGATTGTTACACTCGAGTGGTGGAAATTGAGCTTTTGTGTGTGGTTTGGGAAGAAGATGAAGATGAATGTGAAGAAGTTACAGAAAAATCAGAGAGAATTGAGAGAAATGAGAGAGTGATCAAGTGAAAATAGTGAAAATGGTTGAACCCTCTTTCACAAATGTGAAGGTTTCTTTATATAGAGTAGAGGTTTGGAGTACGCTAGGTTTAGAGTTTGCTTTGGAGCTTGCTTTGGAGCTAGCTTTAGAGTTAGTTATATCTAACTCACTGAGTCGAAAGTTGACTCAGTTAGTTACATGGTGGTCTTGATTGAAAATGATGTATTATAGTAAGTGCAAATGGATTCTTGAAGTGTTTTGAAGTGTCTAGAACATTCCACATGATGTTAGAACCAAGTAAACCCCAAAGAAGTAGAGGAAAAGTTGTTTTCATGAAAATGCTGCAAAATTTGCCAAAATACAAGGGTTAATCGATTAACCATTTTGGCCTAACAAATGGTTAATTGATTAACACAACCAAAAATTACCTAATTTCCTTGAAAAAAGATGATATGGCCATGATTCTGATTTTTGACTTTTTGCTTTGATGAATAGGCATGGAAACCCTTATATTTTGCCTGTGTTGATGATGTGATGACACTAGGAGGATGTGATTAATCAAGCTTTGAAAACCTGAATATTCTTGCAACAAAACCACAGAGACAAATGCTAATGCGTATGCCAGCGATGCGAATGCACATGTTTATGCAAAAAGGCAAAAGGGGAGGTCAAATTTCGGTTTACGACACCAGAGACGTAGGATTGTGCGTCCGACACATTACGGCCATCTGGAGTAAATACCCATCATTTGTAGATACCTTTCGAGGTAAATCACAAGAACTTCTGATCCTGTATTTCGAGGTCTTAACCGTTCTTGGAACAACTGTTGATATTCCTCTTTATGTTCACAAATCAAAGAAGAGTAAACACAAGCATTTTAAGGAGCAAATTTTAACTTTTTGTTTCAAGAATTTTTATCAAAGTAACAAAATGTTGTTTCACAAGATATAAAAACAAAAATTGCAAACAAGATGGCAGAAGCTCAAATTCCATTGATGGAATGGTAACCCGCAAATAGCGTGATTCCATAAATTATTACAGAAGTTTGAAAAAATGGTAATTTAAAGGGAAAAGGCTACATTAAAATATAATGACTGAATTCTCCCTATTAACTTTGAATTTCCAATGTTCTTCGATTTTTGGCGAAGGCACTTTGATTGGAGAGCTTTTCAATGGGCGTGGCTGCCTCAGATAATCCAATCTGGTTTGATGCAGTTACTTGCCAAATATCCCTAACTTTTTCGTAGATTGCCCTTTCGGGTTTCCAATCTACCGGGATGGTTTATCTTTTTCTTGTGTCTCTAATTTTTGCCTAGATTGCCCTTTTGGGTTTTCAGTCAATCGAGACGCGCTTTTTCTTTTTGTTAGGCGAAGTATTTCTTGACTGCATCGACGTTCGTAGGATGAGTGAATTTCTCACCATCCATAGTCATAAGCATTAAAGCACCTCCTGAGAAGGCTTTCTTAACAACATATGGCCTGTCATAATTAGGAGTCCATTTGCCACTAGAATCAGTAAGAAATGATTGGATTTTCTTAAGTACAAGGTCACCTTCTCTGAATACACGAGGTCGAACTTTCTTGTCAAAAGCCTTCTTCATTCTTCGTTGATATAGCAGACCATGGCATAAAGTCGTCATTCTCCTTTCTTCAATTAAATTCAGCTAATCGTATCTTCTTTGACACCATTCACCCTCTATTAACTTAGCTTCAATCAAGACTCTCATTGATGGGATTTCCACCTCTATGGGGAGCACTGCTTCCATGTCATATACCAAAGAGAAAGGGGTTACCCCTGTTGAAGTACTAACATATGTAAGATATCCATGAAGAGAAAACAGTAGCATCTCATGACAATCCTTGTAGGTTACTACCATCTTCTGAATGATCTTTTTGATATTTTTATTAACTGCTTCAACAGCCCCATTCATCTTAGGCCAGTAGGGAGAAGAGTTATGGTGTTCAATCTTGAATTCAGCACATAATTCCTTCATCATTTTGTTATTCAAGTTTGGTCCATTATTAGTAATGATCTTACTTGGAACACCTTAACGGCAGATTAGATTGTTCTTGATAAAACGGACCACTACTTGCCTAGTTACATTGGCATAGGATGTTGCTTCAACCCATTTGGTGAAGTAATCAATGGCCACTAGGATAAAATGATGCCCGTTGAAAGCTATAGGTCCAATTATGCCAATCATGTCAATTCCCCACATGGAGAAGGGCCATGGAGAGGAGAGAATATTGAGAAGAGTCGGTGGTACATGAATTTTTTTGGCGTAAATTTGACATTTGTGACACCTTCTCACGTATTTGCAGTAATCAAATTCCATTGACAACCAATAGTATCCTGCTCTTAGCATCCTCTTTGCCATTGCTTTCCCATTGGCATGAGTACCGAAAGAGCCTTCATGAATTTTTTCCATTAACGTGTCTGCTTCGTGTCTATCCACACATCTGAGCAAGACCATGTCAAAGTTTCTTTTCTACAATACATCATCATTCAGGAAGAAGTTTCCATCCAATCTCCTGAGAGTCTTCCTATCTTTCTTTGATGCCCCGAGCGAATATTCTTGGTTTAGAAGGAAGCATTTGATATCATGGTACCATGGTTTATCATCAACAATCTCTTCTGCTGTAAACACGTGAGCGGACCTATCAAGACGCATGATATCAATTCTAGGTACATCATTCCATCGATTTACAACAATCATGGAGGATAATGTAGCCAGTGCATCAGCCATGTTATTTTCTTCAGAGGAATGCGATGAAATTTAACTTTGTTGAAGAAAGGTAGCAGCCTTCTTGGATAGTCTTTGTAAGGAATCAATCCGGGTTGTCGAGTTTCCCATTCACCTTTGATCTGATTTATGACCAAAGTTGAGTCTTCGTATACATCCAGAACTTTGATCCTTAAATCAATGGCTTCTTCAAGTCCCATGATACAGGCTTCATATTCAGCTTCATTATCGGTGCATTTGAATGTCAATCTTGCGGTGAAAGGAATATGGGTACCTTGAGGTGTAACAATAATTGCCCCAATTCCGTTTCCATAAGCGTTGGCAACTCCGTCGAATATCAATCCCCATCAGGATCCTGGCTCTGGCCCTTCGTTTGGAAAGGGTTCATCGCAGTCTTTCATCTTTAAGTACATAACATCCTCATCACGGAAGTCAAATTTAACAGATTCATAGTCATCAATTGGTTGGTGAGCCAAATGATCAGCTAGAATGTTTCCCTTGACAGCTTTTTGAGCATGGTATTCAATATCATACTCTGACAACAGCATTTTCCAGTGAGCAATCCTTCCGATATCAACCATGTAGTTTGACAAATCATGTATTGTCCGAGACGTTTAATAGCCCAAGCCAAGGCACGATAGGTTTTTTCAAGCACAGTGTAACAAGATTCACAGTCCGTGAATTTCTTACTCAAGTAATAAATGGCATGCTCCTTTTTCTTAGTTTCATCTTTCTGTCCAAGCATACATCCCATGGAATCTTCCAATAATTTTAAGTATATGATCAAAGGTCTTCCTTCTACTGGAGGTAATAGGATAGGAGGCTCAAGCAGATATTCTTTGATGCTGTCAAAGGCCTTCTAGCAATCTTTTGTCCATATACAGCTCTGATCCTTTCAAAGAAGTTTGAATATTGGTCCACAAGTAGCGGTCATGTGGGATATAAATCTTGAGATGTAGTTTAGACGGCCCAAAAATCCTCTCACTTGCTTCTTAGTTTTGGGTGCTGGCATTTCCTGAATGACTCTGACTTTATCAAGATCAACTTCAATTCCCTTTTGGCTGACAATGAAACCCAAGAGTTTTCCTGAACGAACACAAAAGGTACACTTGTTAGGATTCAAACAGAGTTTGAATTTCCTCAAACGCTGAAATAATTTTAACAGATATTCCACATGTTCTTCTTCAGTTCTGGACTTGGCAATCATGTCATCGACTTATACCTCAATTTCTTTGTGCATCATGTCGTGAAAAAGAGTTGTCATGGCTCTTTGGTAAGTTACACCTGCATTCTTTAGACCAAAAGGCATTACTTTGTAGCAAAATGTTCCCCATGGCGTAATGAATGAGGTTTTTTCCATGTCTTCCAGTGCCATTCTGATTTGATTATATTCGGAGAATCTGTCCATGAAGGAGAATACTTTGAATTTTGCAGTGCTGTCGACCAACATGTCAATATGTGGTAGTGGACAGTCATCTTTTGGACTAGCTTTATTTAAGTCTCGATAGTCCATGCACATTCTGACCTTTCCATCCTTTTTCGAAACAGGCACTATGTTAGCCAACCATTTAGGGTATTCTGTCGTGGCAAGGAATCCTGCTTCAATCTGCTTCTGCACTTCCTCTTTAATTTTGATAGCCATATCCGAGCGCGTTCTTCTCAACTTCTGTTTGACTGGTGGACATTCTGGCTTCAACGGTAAGTTGTGTTCCACAATATCGGTATCCAACCATGGCATGTCTTGGTAGGACCAAGCAAACACATCTGAGAACTCTTTGAGAAGTTCTATCATTTTTATTTTAACAGCTGAACTAAGTAGTGCCCCAATTTTGACCTTTTTTCTGTCTTCATCGGAACCAAGGTTGATCACTTCTATCAGCTCTTTGTATGGCTGAATGTAAGCTTCTTCTCGTTTAAGTAGTCAGGAAATTTCATCAAGAATTTCTTCCTCTTCTTTATCTTCAGCTTCGAATACTGGGAACTCAAAGTTGGGAGGAGGCATGGGGTTATATTTTTCAATGGAGTTTTCGATGTTTAATCTGCACATATGATGGATTGTTGTTTTTTAGAAAAAAAGACAAATGCGGTGGTGTACAGATATCGAAAGTGTTTATTATATTTGTTTCGTGTTTTTTTTTATTATTACCGTTTTCCGAAAAACAAAAAAGTAAAAAACAAACAACATGGTGTTGAAAATAACATCTTTATTTTGATTAATTATTTCTTGAAACAAAAGCCTAATACTTAAGATAGGTGGCCCTAAAAGCATCTCTCGCTTTGGACGGAGCAAGAGGACAAAACAAAATAAACATTTACTTTGAGATGTGGACAACAGTTAGAGCATCAACAGCTATCCAATTTCGAGGAACTTTCCCAGGTGTCACAAAGTCTTGCGAATCCCTTTCGGGTCTGTCTTCGATAACAACACTGACTTTTGGCAGAGTTACATTAATGGAGTCTTTAATCCTTATTGATACGTCAAAAAGGTGGTCCTCAGCGGCCTTTTCAATGGATCGCGGGGTCTGGAATGGTACATACGCATCCTCTGGAGATATGTACCCAGGGTCTTCTGAATAAGGTTCCCACTCACATACATTGAGATCACATGATGCAGTTCTGCTTTTGGGAATTCTTTTCACCTGCTCAGGCTTTACTTTGGTGGGTGGTTTAGTAGTAATTGTGATAGCTCGCATAAACTTGTTCGGCATGCCCCAGGGACGATTAGGCAGCTTTTGTAGAATTTTGGGAGGTGCCATGTAAGTGGATACATCCTTTTCAGAATCATCTTCCATTATGACATTCAACTTCTGGCATGGCATAATGAATGAAATCTTTTTCACTAATCTTTGCAGACTTGTCAAACAGATGATCTTCGACTACTCTCTTGATGGGTTAGGGAGTATAAAACGGTATGTAGGCATCTTCCAGTTGACTGTCATACCCATGAGTTTCCAAATAGGGATCCCATACCTCTGGAGAAATATATGAATCATCTTTAGAGTGATAAACAATATATTCCATAACTGTTTCTTCTTCTGGTAAAGAAAAGGAAGTGGGATAGTTCTCATCGTTGCAATATTTTATGTCCATTTCATCAACTGGCTCGGATGCATCCTTATCTTTCTCTTGTAGAGAAGATAACGGAGTATGCGTTTCTTCTTGTGATATGTAGCTAGAATCATTGAGGTAGGACTTCCATTCTTCTTCAGAATCTGAGGGTTCGTCTTCAGATTCATCTATGTTAATGGCGTCAACCTCTTGAGGGATAGAATAAATAAAGCCTCCACTGTGAAAAGTATTTTAAATGGGAGGAATGCCTTCATTCTTTTTTGTAGTTTATGTATATGTTGGAGAACAACCGAGGCCTCTTTTGGTCTGGCTTTTGGTAGGAACCACAACCTGTCCCCATCCTTCAGTGACACCACTCTCCACTACTCGGACGACGTCTTTATAAGATGAAATGGATGCCCCTTTGCTATCCTTGCTACTTACAGAAAATGCCTGGAACTGGGTCACATTAACCTCTTCGGGTTCTAAGTAAGAGAATGATGACAGATTACTAACGACCAAAGCCCTTTCACCACACACAATAACCAATTTGGCATTTTTTACAAACTTCAACTTTTGATGTAGCGTTGAAGTGACAGCTCCGACTTCATGAATCCAAGGACGACCCAACAAACAACCGTATGCTGCTTGGATGTCCATTACTTGGAAAGTGACTTGAAACATATGGGGGCCAATGGTTATGGGAAGATTCACTTCACCAATAACTGTCTTCTTGGATCCATCGAAAGCTTTGACAACAATTCCACTGCCTCTCATAGAAGTGACTTGAAATGTTAACTTTGTAAGAGTTGAGTTTGGCATGACATTTAATGATGAACCAGTGTCTACCAATACACTTGACAGAGTGTCCTTCATGCAGTTGACTAAGATATTTAGTGCCATATTGTGATTGCTTCCCTCGTTGGGGAGATCTTCATCATAAAAACTTAAGTTATTGCAAGCAGTAATGTTAGCAACAATATTGCCAAATTGACCCACTGTTACATCATGGTTTACAAAGGCTTGCTCCAAGATCTTCTGTAGAGCTTCCCTGTGAGCCTCAGAGCTCATTAAAAGAGATAGCATGGATATCTTTGAAGGTGTGTTTAACAGCTGGTCCACAATATTGTATTCACTTTTCTTGATCAGCTTCAAAACTTCATCATTATCTTTCATTTGATTGGTATCACTTATCTGACCAACTGGCTCCAAAGGATTCTCAATCTTCTTCTCCTTTCTTGCAGCCATATCCTCAACTTCTTTATTGAATACCCGGCCACTTCTGGTAACTCAGCTTATGTCGGCGATGTTGCAATGGATGGTAAGGGTACTTCTTTCCCATCTTCAACCATTGTAGCATCGTATTTGTAGGGTATGGCCTTTTCTGGTTTGTAGGGGACTGGACCTGGTAAATAAATGACCAAAGGAGTCATAACGGTTTTTCGACTATCGTAGATGACTTCTATAGGTTCAATGATGCAGACATCAGGAATTCTCCTACTGTCAAAAGGAATTTCCATCCATTCGGGTTCATTAAACTGAGGAATTATGGTGTACACATCCTCATCAGCTTCACCATCAATAGGTTCTTTTTCATGGAGGACAATAATGGTCCTTCGATCTAACAACCCTTGGATCTCATTTTGAATGAGAAGGCAACCACGTTAACTTTTGCAACATTTTCTGCAAGTAGCATGATCGTGATGATTGGGACCAAAGTAATCAAGTTTACATAAGCATTTGTGAAATTTGACCAGGGACTCCCTGATATATTTGATATCATAAACTGTATATTCTCCTGGACAACCTTGTACCATATTAATTGGTTGTATGGTCTCATTCTGTATTCCTGAATCCAACCTTGGTCCATTTCTTCCTGCAGGGCTGCTTGTACAATGTAGCATCCTTGATTATTTACAGAACAAACTCTGCATGTGGCATAATCATGGGGATCTATGAGACCCCATCTACTATGTCCTTCATGCATTTTTACCAAGTTCCTCCTCAAATCGCGGACGAGGAAGACCCTATAAGTGCCCGGGCATCCATAGACCATGTTGACAGAAGCTCCCCCATGTTGAGGTAGTGGGTTTGCTTGAACATTTGGGTTACTGTCTTTGAAAGACAGAATGCCGCTTTTGATAATTCTTTAAACATCAGCTTTGAAGCTAAAGCAATTCTCGATGCCATGTCCTGGTCTCCCTGGTGATAGGGGCAAAATTGGTCAGCTTTGAACCAATAAGGAGGGTCTTTTACGAGAATAGAAAGAGACTTCGTTTGAATATGTCCTTTTGCCAACAATGCTGGGAACAAATCTGCGTATGACACTGGTATAGGGTCAAACCCAGGTGACCTTTGAACACGATTGTTGTTGTTATTGTATTGCAGGTGAGCCTGTTGTAAAGATTGTTGCTGCCTTCGTTGATATTGTGGTTGTTGTTGCTGATGTTGATGTTGATGCTGATTCTGATTCTGATATTGATTCTGAGAATTTTGTGGCTGGTGGGCCGGAGATGGCACCGAATTGATAATTGGAGGTACATTCGCTATCTCTTGTGGTTGATATCTTCGTCTTGACTGGCTTTGCAACACACTGCTGGCATCTTGTTCCTTTTTCTTTGGGAACCCACTTCCGTGTCTTTTAGATGATTCCTCCTCTTTGGTGAGCCGCCCTTCTCAGAATGCTTCTTCCAGACGTACCCCAATGTTCACCATTTCAGTAAAGTCATTAGGCGCACTGGCAATCATGCAGTCGTAGTAGAAGGAATCAGGGTTTTCAAATATATCTTTGTCATTTCTTTTTCTTCAATAGGAGGACAGATCTGGGCAGAAATTTCTCGCCATCTCTGAGCGTATTCCTTGAAAGTTTCTTTTTCTTTTTGAGACATAGCTCTGAGTTGATCCCGGTCAAGAGCCATATCTAGGTTGTACTTGTATTGTTTTACAAAGGCTTTGCCAATATCGCCGAAAGTCTGGATCTTGACACTGTTTAATCCCATGTACCATTTGAGTACGACACCGGTTAGACTATCCTGAAAGTAGTGGATTAGTAGCTGCTGATTATCTATTTGTGTGGACATTTATCGTGCATACATAACCAAATGGCTTTGTGGGCAAGAACTCCCCTTGTATTTTTCAAAGTCAGGTACTTTGAATTTAAGTGGTATCTTGACATTTGGAACCAGGCATAGGTCAGCTTCACTTTTCCCAAATAGGTCTTGTCGTTTGAGAGCCTTGATCTCTTTCTGCAGGTTTGAGAACTTATCTTGGAATTCATCCCATCGGTCATCTATTCCCATAGTTTCACTTGGAGGAGCATGAAAGATTTGTTCTTCAATGTAAGGAGTAGTGTGTATCACAGGAGGTGGGGTCGTCATGATTGCTGAGATATTTGAAGCTTTAGGGACCGGAGGTTTGTAACCCTCCGGTACAAATTTGAAAGGCATGCCACAAGGAAAGCCGGGAGGCATGGAGTATTGTGGCATGGCAACGGATGTGACCGGTGCAAAGACAATTTCTGAGATGACAGTCCTTTGCATTGGAGTTGACATGTTGATTCTGAGCGATTGTCAATGAATCTACCATGTTATTGAGCCTCTCTATATTCTCCTTTAAAGTAGTAACTTCATCTCTAAGTTCTTTGTTTTCTTGTTCAAGTCTGTCCATCTTTTTCTGGAGATTAGCCCGAGTATTGTATGAATGAGACAGTTTTGCTTCAAAGTGAGAACATGTGTAAGTTCTGGTGAAAATGAAAAAATGCTTACATGGTGTATTATGTGAAAAATGAAAATGACTTTGTTTTGCAAGGAACTTTAACAATTATGTCGTAAATATTATAAGAAAAGATAACATTTAGGATAACTGAAAAAGATCTTATTTTATTTAATGTATTCAAAGGATTACATTAATGGAAGTACAACTTCAAAAAGATCTGTTACAATGATGACAAAGGTAAGCATGTGGGTCCTAGGGAAATCTTGTTGATGAAGATCCAGTCCCATGTTGTTGCTTCTTCTTCTGACTCTTCAGTTGTGTGTTTTCCATTGTAAGTTGATCGATGATCTTTTTCCAAGCACCCGAGGTAGGAGGAATATGACCAGAGAAAAATAAATTCTCCTGCTCTTATTGTCTTTCCACAGCATGCTGCTCCAAGATTTCTATTAAGTCGTCTTTTTCTTTCAATTACCTCTTCAACTTTCTTCTTTCAGTCCTTGCGATATGGAATTTTTATTCCCAAGTGTCTCTTTCCAGCTTCATCCAGGTTAAGAGCTCTTGATATTCTTCCCTTTTCTCAATAGGGATGGTAGAAGATAAATCAATGAAAGGTTGTGAAGGTTTCTCAAGAGGATAACGCATCTTGAGCTCACAAGCTCTTGCATTGACCCACTGAGTGTAGGGTTTAAAAGCAACACAATCTCTGTTTTCTAGTTGATCCTTGCCTTTTTTTATGAATAGTGTGCCAAGCCTTTATAACTGCTTTTCTCAAATCTGGATTTCCATCCTCATTGAGATAGAAGAATCCTGACACCAAAAGACTATTAGGTCTGTCTTTCATGGGGTACCCAAACTGGCATCTTGCAAGGGCAGTGTCATACCCCAAATTTTGACCACCAAGATTTCCCATCATTGTGAGGATCATTACCACAATATGGATGTACCTTCATGCCTCATCAATCTTCTCAAAGATGGTTGAGCATTCACCACAATCAAGAATCAGGGTTTTTGAGCCCTCCCAAAACAATTAGACAAAAGATCAATCAAGAAATGACATGATCTTCAACTTGTCTAACCTCTTAAAACATCCACAAAGGATTAAGAGGACCCCCACATCAAAAATCAAGCACAGTTGTAACATTCCAAGTGTTTTGAGCCTCGAAACACCCGATGTCGCCAAATTAGGGTTTTGGACGACTAGGGCCTCTAGAGTGAGATTTTCACAAGAGAATGAGCCAAGACTTCAACATGTGACTCAATATACTCAAAATAACCCTAAGGATCCATTTGCAAAGTTAAATTACCCTCAGAGGATGCATTCCCCAAAAGTCGGGAATTAGGGTTTTTACACGCCGAACCGCTTCGAAGCCAAATTTCAAAACATGACTTTTTTTGGCAAAAATGATCCTTATGATTCATGAAAAAAAATTTCGGCTGCCTAAGTTACCAGCCTTGAACACCAATGTTCATGAAAATTTTTCAATGGAATCCAAATAGTTTCAAGACAAACTATGATCATACATAGATAGTACCATATGAGGGCTCTTTAAAAAGTACAAGAGCCTCCCATAACTCAACCTGAGCAAGGAGATATGATCCATTGAAAATGGCATTTTTCACTTATTTTTGCAAGGCAGATTTATGCATTGTTGCTCGAATTGATTAATTTGTGCCATAACAAGCATGGTTATCCATCTGCACACCTCAAGGGGGAACAACCAAGGGGCAAACACTGATCCACCAGCCTCACAAGTCTATGGATCTATGTTTAGGCATGACACTCCTAAAATTCAAGATGCTTCAAATGGTCATTTTTGTTTCCAAGCATTTAACTGATGCATAGAGGTGGCATTCATCAAGACAATGTTATCCAAGTTCAGTCAAACCTTATCTCTGAATCAGAGAACTCCTAGCCTGTGCTCTAACCTCAAGTCAATGGCTAGAGGAGACTTGAGATTCCATTTGATCACCATTTGCCAGCAGACCTGCTGCAGTTGCCATTCACTATTGCAGCCAAAACAAACTTGCTCTACTATAAATAGAGCTTATTTGTGATCAGTTTGAGTACACCAAAGCACCCAAACTGATGCTTTACTCAAAATATATTCTTCACTCCAATTTTGCCTTCTAACTCAAATCACTATCAGATTTTGAGATTGGGAGTGATTCCAACCAAACCAATCACACACACACCTCATAAACATCATATATGAGTGATCCATAACACAAAATCACATCTGGAACATCAAATTCACAAAATCACCAGCCAATTGCTCAAGTTCTTAACAGAGTTGCAGTTGAGGTACCACAACCAGTTCCAGCTCATTTCAATTTACTTCAAGCATTCAAACACACTCCTTGGCACCTAAGGAAGCTGTGCAGATCATTAGAACCTATCTGCAACACCTCCATCATCAAACTCGATCACCAGCTGCAAGAGGTAAGCCTGAACCCTTCAAACTCTATGATTCATGCATCATGAATGAATTTTTGAGTTACCATCTTGTTTATGCATGTATGTAGAGTAATAACCCTCAATCAATTGCCATGAATCCATCGTGTATGGAATTTCAATATGTTCATGCTGAAATTAGGGTTCTTGAGGTTTTCTGTTGATTTCTTCCTCCATATTTAATATAAATGCAATTGAACTATATGGTTGTGATCCTTGTTCAAAAACGAACAAGATTGGTACTTGAATCGTGCAAAACCATTGAGAAATCATGGAGAAAAGTGAGAAAATGCAAATCTGCAGAAACAGGGCACGCGGGCAAGAACTTAGTGTTCTTGGCGCCCTTTTTCAAATTTTTGAATTTTTGAATATTTTTATATTTTTGTTAATTGATTCAAAAATTAATTTCTCTCTGAATATTTGTGTTTTTGAATTGATTCTTTTTCCAAAAACTCACAAAAATTTTAAATATTTTAATTTACAAAAAAAATCCAATTTATATTATTTATTTAATATAGTTAGAATTTTTGTAATCAATTTCATTTTTATTGTTTTTAAACATTTTTAAATGAAATTCCCACCTTGATTTTTCATTCCAAATGAATTTCAAGCTTTCATGTGATTAAACTTGATTTTTTAAAATATTTTTCAAAGTATACACCTTGTTTTTGAATATATTTGGTATTTTATATCATTTTTATTTAATTTCCTTTGAAAATTATATCTTTTAAATTCAAAATTAGGGTTTTCTCTAAATTTTGATTTTTCAAACGTCACATATACACTTTGGGCCTCTAATAGAGTGTAAGTCCCATCCCTTGTTGTACAGAAAACCTTCTAGGCCTCAGTTATTATATAAGTCCCTCCGCGATTCTTAAAACGACAGTGTGATCACTGTCTTTCATTGGGCCTCTCCCTGAGTTATAAGTCTCATTCCCTTTTCTTAAAATACACTTTGGGCCTCTAATAGAGTGTAAGACCCATCCCTAATTGTACAAAACCTTTTTGGGCCTCAGTCATTGTATAAGTCCCAGTACGTAAAAAAATAACGGCGCGATCGCCATTTCAAAACACAATCATCTGGGCCTACCCTTGTGTTGTAAGTCCCATTTCTTTTCTTTTTCAAACACTTTTGGTCTAATAAAGTGTAAGACCTAACTCTCTTTTGTACATAAATAATTTTTGGCCTCAGTCATTGTATAATTCCCAGTACAATTTTCAAAACAACGGTGTGATCGCTGTTATTTTTGGGCCTCTCCTTGAGTTGTAAGCCTCATCTCTTGTACAAAAATAAACTTTTGGGCCTCTAATAGAGTGTAAGACCCAACCTCTTTGTAAATACAATAATTTTGGGCCTCAGTCATTGTATAAGTCCCGATACAGTTTTCAAAACAACGGTGCGATCAGTGTTATATCTGGGCCTCTCCTTGAGTATAAGCCCCAATCTTCATTTCAAAATAACTTTCCCTTTTGATTTAGGTTCAAATTCATAGTTGTTATCAAAACTTTCTTTAATTTCTTGAACGACTAACCATACAGCTGTGACAATGGAAGCTTGCTCACCTGTAAGTTTTATCAGCTTTCTTTTACATACTTGCACACACACACACACACACACACACACACACACACATATATATATATATATATATATATATATATATATATATATATATATATATATATATATATATTTGTGCTGGAAGCTTGCTCGCCTGTAAGTCCTTCTACCCTCTTTTAAATACTTGCTTATATATATCTCAACTGTATATATACCTGTATATCTGCTTAGAGTTTTCCCCGACAATTAGGGCTAGAACTAGATAAAGCCAGTGGTCACTCTTTCAACACAGTCAAAACTAGTTCCCCATAGGAATTTCCAGATACAGTCATGCCTCCTCTTGGGCTTATACAATATGGAACAAAGATAAAGGCATTATTCCTGGTGAAACTTTTCTCAGACTGTCACTATTAGAAAATTGTCAAAGAAATTCATTTCCCCCGGAGAGGATTAATTCCCAGTGAAACCTCTCTTGAATTCCTTCAAAACCTAGAACTGTTCAATAAAGAAAAGATTATTCCTGGTGAAACTTTTCTTGAACTTTTCTTAAGTTTGGACCCACAGGCTTCCTAAAAGCATCCCAGCCTCCTCTTGGGCTTTGTACAAGGACCCTTCGGTTTCTTAGAAGTTCTCATGCCTTCTCTTGGGCTTAATACAAGGACCTTGAAGACCTCTTAAAGGTATAGGACGGAACTTAGTCATCCTTTGTTAGAGCAGTCTTTTGAAGAGTCAAAATCTCAGACCAATTTTAGGGTTGATTCTTATCCCTTAAAGCACCAGCCTCCTCTTGGGCATCATACAAAGATAAACTCTTCCATACCAGTAGACTTGGACAGTCTAATCTCCTCTTGGATCTCAAAGACATTCTCAAGCTCTCTACAAACACCGGAGAAACCCTGGTCATTTAACCAATCTCCAGTAGAGTTAAAAACCTCACAGGATCTAAAACTCAGTCTTTCATCCTAAATTTCCCCAGCTAGGCCCAACTTATCATTAGTATAACACTATCCCAAATCAGAACCTCAAGGCATCTGATACCTCAACTCTTCTTTAAACCCTCAGTAAGAGTTGATCCCCCGACTTGGACCTGCCCCTAGATCTCAATAATCCTCAGCAGAAGACAACCTCCTCCTTAGGCTTTGTATAATGATTTTCCTCAGCAGAGTTAGCCTCAAAAGCACTCTCTTGCTGAGTCAACCCTTTAGCCACAATCTTGGGCTTTGTACAAGACAGATAAAAACACTCTCTTGTTGAGTCAGTCTCTTTTTCAACCTCAATCTTGGGCTTTGTACAAGACACCCATAAATATCTTCAGCTAAGTCAGTCAATATCTTTCAGCCTCAATCTTAGGCTTTGTACAAGACACTATATAAGTTTACCTAAGTAGAGTCAATCCTCTTTTTAGCCTCAATCTTGGGCTTTATACAAGGCAAATCATACTCTCCAGCAGAGGCAATCTTCCTTTAGCCATAATCTTGGGCTTTGTACAAGACAGATAAAACTTCTCACCAGTAGAGTCAATTTCCCCTTTTAGCCTCAATCTCGGGCTTTGTACAAGACACATACAAATATTCCCCAGTGGAATCAAAAATCCTTCTTTAGCCTCAATCTTGGGCTTTGTACAAGACAGAGAAAATATTTCCCCGGAAAAGTCAACTTTCAGCCTCCTCTTAGGCTTTGTATAATGATATCCCCCAAAGAGTCAGTCTCTTTTCAGCCTCAATCTTGGGCTTTGTACAAGACAGATAATAATCTCCCCACTGGATTCAATCAATCTCTTAGCTTCAACCTTGGGCTTTGATCAAGGCACACAAAAAACCAACATCCCCTCAGAGGAAATCAAAATCTCTCTATAGGAAGATACTTCTCTGTATATCACACATCAAAACAGATAAATCAAAACAAACCTTAATCTCAGATAACTTCTATAAGTGGCACACTTGTTTATTCAAATATCCAAGTTGTAGTCCATCTTTTATCCTGGCAAATTCTCTCTTTTATCTAATTGCTGTAAGCGGCAAGCCTCTGGATTATTTACATCCACGTCATTGTCCCTCTCTTAGGATGAAAGATTCCTAAGGGAAAATGGCATTGCTCAACACTGAGTTAAAGTTTTCTCCTTCAGGACAAATCCCCATAAAGGAAATTAAGGCATTGCTGGTTTCTCATATCCCAGTTAAAGTAATCCTCCTTTATAATCAGTCACCCAACAGTTGTGATAAACAGACAAGATGTCTCCCTTTAGAGATGACAAACTCTCTCTCACTCAACCTTTTAGCTTCAATCTTGGGCTTTGATCAAGACACAAATACTCATTTAGCTTCAATCTTGGGCTCTGAACAAGACACCAAAACATCTTTTCCTCCCATAGAATAGGAGGAACTACGATTGCTCTAATTTCCCTGTTTATCTTTAACGGGAATATGTAGGCATAAGATTGCGAAATCTTAGCGAGCATACCAATCAAAAACTCTAGGTCCAGTACATTCACACATTCATAAAAAACATTGGCAAGCCCGACATCAACAAAAACTCTCTCTCTCAAACACTCCCAAAGGAGAAACTTTCCCAACCCATAACAGAAAAACACTAGTAAGTAGAAAGCAGTAAGGATAATTGCTAACAACCTGTGGATAACCACATATAGGATGGGTAATTGACAACTCCCCATTGTATAACCTGACCCTGGACTCCCCAATCTCTTAAGCATCTGTTCAGTTAAACATTTGCGTGCAAGGTTAGTTTTAGATAGCTTCCCTTTCCTTTCCAGCTTCATAGGATAAATAAGAAATCAGAAAGTAGCACCCAATCCCCACCACTGCGGTGAGGAAAAACCAAATGGCGATAAGGTGGTCGCGTCACCGACAAAAATCGCACGCTACAGAAAAATGGCGACTCTGCTGGGGAGCATCCATTATCTAGGACTAGGATTATAGTTCCTAAGAGGTCTAGGTTGATAGCAATCATACTATACTATATATATATATATATACTGCTTTTCCTACTTGATATCCGTGTTTATTTTTCTGTCCATGGGAATGCGATTGATACGCATCTGGAAAGTTTGAGAGAAACCTAAGATAAGGGGTGGCATAGACAGGGAGTCTTATAGGGAATGAATCCCGAATAAGGGAACCTGGTAGACCACCAAATCAGGTGAGAGCCCGTAGGATTCAGCCTGTTGAACACAATCGTTGTGAAAGCAGAGTTTTCCTAATGCGGCACCTGTGAACCTGAGGATTTAGTAGGCATTAACCTTATGACCACTTGGTAGTGCGGTAACTATCGGGAATAGTTTATACACGATACTACACTCAAATGAGATTACCCTAGGATGCTACAGCTTGCTCGGGTGAACCAGCTCACTGTTGTTATCCCTACGGGGGTCAATATTTTGGGAACCTTAGGATCCATTCTACAGGTACAAAAATTGACCAGAATATAACCTTTGGGGATGGGTAGAGCCATGACTCCATGCTCGTGACGTTGAACCCTTGAACCCATGTTTTTTCAATGTTTTTGTGTGCTGTATTCATGCATTCATTTAAAAAACTCTTAAACAAAGAAAAAACTTCTTTTCTCCTCTCTTTTTTTTTTTCAAATTAAACTGAAACAATGATTGCAAATATCAGAGAGATTGCGTTATGGATTTCGGAAGAAGAAAGACGCACAAGTACACCTTCAAGGCTCCAAAACTAGAGGATTTAAGGGGGCTAGCAAGGATGATCACCAACCCTGATGCTTTCAGAGCTAAGTACGGAGGGTTGTTTTCTCTATTAAGGGTCCACGTAGTTGAAGGAATCCTGTCTACGCTAATTCAGTTCTATGATCCGATTTATCACTGTTTCACATTTTCGGATTATCAATTGGCACCAACATTAGAGGAATACTCTCATCTGACTGATCTACCTATCACTGATGAAGCTCCTTTTTCTGGACTGGAAGAAATTCCAAAGGATCGGGTCATCGCAAGAGCCATTTGTTTGGACGAGTCAGAAGTCAAGACTCATATGACCGCCAAAGGAGGAATCCAAGGTTTACCAGCCAAGTTTTTGGTGGAGAAAGCCATATACTTCGCCAGTATAGGGAACGTTACTGCTTTCGAGGATATCTTTGTCCTACTCATGTACGGGTTGTTCCTTTTTCCCAACATAGATAACTTCGTTGACACCAACGCTGTTAAGATATTTCTAATTGGAAACCCCGTACCAACCCTGCTTGCAGATGCTTATCATTCTGTGCACTTAAGAAATCTGTACAACGGAGGAATTATCACATGATGTGTACCCTTACTTTACAAATGGTTCATTTCATATTTACCCAAGTCTGCTACTTTTTTGGAACACAAGAGTACTCTATGTTGGTCACAAAGGATTATGTCCCTTACCAACTCTGACATAGATTGGTATGATAGGATTTATGAGGGAATTGAGATCATCGAAAGTTGTGGAAATTTTCCTAATGTACCCCTCATAGGAACTAAAGGAGGAATCAACTATCATCCAATTTTAGTTCGCCGTCAACTTGGATACCCGATGAGGCATATCCCGCATAATGCTCATCTGGAAGGTCTTTTCTTCAAGGAAGGGGAAAATGACAGGGAACTAATGAAAGAAATAGTGCATGCCTGGCAACATGTTCACAAGAAAGGAAGAGAGTCTCTAGGAAGACAAAACTGTACCTCCATGGAACTTTATCTCCACTGGGTGCAAACTAGAGCTCTCAAGCTGAGGATGCCTTACCCTCGTCAAGAAGTTTTTCCATTAAAGGAATTTGTCCTTTATTTCATGTCTGACGTGGAAAAACTCCAGTTAGCTCTCAACAAAGTTCAACGTGAGAAGAGCTCTTGGAAAAACAAGTATCGAATCCTCAATGTGGAGTGTACCAAAGTTCAGGAACTGTTAAAAGAAAAAGATGCTCTGATTAAGATACTAGAACAACATGTTGTGGAGAATCAAGAAGACCGAAGAAATATGCTCGCTCCTTTCACTTGGAAAAGGACTGACAACCCAACAACGGCTAAAGAGCCCCAGTCAAAGAAAAGGAAAATACCAAAACTAGCATCTACGCTCTCTCCAGAGAGGACTCAGGATCCATAAGTGTAGACATTTCCTTTTACAGCACTTTGTAAAATATTGTATTTTCCCTTTCTGCAATCTTTCAAATTCAATAAACAAGGGGTCTCCCCACTGTATGATATTTGTGATCTATTTGTTGAAGTTTCTTTTTTATTAAAGCAAAAAAAAACAAAAAAAAAATATACCATTGCATATTATTCATCATTCTAACATAACACATTCTTCTTATCTTCGAGTCTCACGTATGTGTCACGATTCTAGAGTCAAACTGTCTCACTCATACAATACTCGGGCCAATCGACAAAAGAAAATGGACAATCTCGAGGAAGAGAATAGAGAGCGGAGAGAAGAAATCGACGCTCTGAAGGAAGATCTGAAAAAACTTCACAGTGACATGCAATCCCTGGCAGCAGCTCAGAGGCAACAACAAAGGATTGTGATCTCAAAAGTTACATCTACACCCATAGTGGAAACATATGATCCTCGGTACAACATGCCTAAAGATCGCCCCTGGGGCATGCCTATCAACTTTGTCCCTGAAGGATACATTTCGCCGGTCACTGAAGACCCAGAAACTGCAGCAGGAACCGCTGGACCTGAAGGTTACAAACTTCAGGAAAGCGAATACGCAAGAGTTATGACAGCAACTCCTGAAGGTTACAAACTTCGGGGCATGGAAGCACCAAGAGTCACCGCCGTAATGACTATACCACAACCAGTGGTACACACAGTCCCGGAAGGACAGATTCCACAAGTAATTTCTGGTGGAAACGAAGACATGTACGAAAGGATGAATGAGTTCCAGGAGCAATTCCTGGAGATGCAGAAGGAACTGCATACCATTCGCGGTCAGGATTTATTTGGAAAAGACGCCGCAGACCTTTGTCTGGTCCCTAACGTGAAAATATCGCACAAATTTAAGGTGCCTGACTTTGAAAAATACAAGGGCAACTCTTGCCCTCAAAGTCATTTGGTGATGTACGGTCGAAAAATGTCAACTCAGACAGAGAATCAACAGCTACTGATCCATTACTTCCAAGACAGTTTAACCGGTGCCGCACTCAAATGGTACATGGGCTTAAACCGCACCAAGTTTGTTACTTTTAGAGATCTTGGCGTAGCCTTCATTCAGCAGTATAAGTATAACCTGGACATGGCACCAGACAGAGATCAGCTCCGAGCAATGTCGCAGAAGGACAAAGAAACTTTCAAGGAATACGCTCAGAGATGGCATGAAATTACCGCCCAGATCTGTCCCCCTCTTAAGGAAAAAGAGATGACCAAGATCTTTTTGAAAACCTTGAGCTCCTTCTATTACGACCGAATGGTTGTAAGTGCGCCCAATGACTTTACTGAAATGGTAAACATGGGAGTGCGCCTTAAGGAAAGTGTCCAAGAGGGACGTTTGGTCAAAAACACAGAATCATCAAGCAATACCAAAAGATACGGTGGTGCTTTCCCAAAGAAAAAAGAGCAAGATATTAGTAATATCTCTCTCGGAAAGTAAAGGCGAAGGTATCAACCAGCAGCAGCAGTAACTCCTGCTATCAACTCAACGCCGATTCCGACGTATCAATCTCAGGTTGCTCAAAGCCAACCAAATCAACAACAATATCAGCAAAGGACACAACAGCCTCTTCAGCAGGCTCGTCCTCAATACAACAATAATAATCGTACAACACGACCACTAGGGTTTGACCCTATACCGATGTTGTACGCAGAACTATTTCCACTTCTACTGGTCAAGGGGCACGTCCAAACCAGGTCTCCTCTTACAATACCGGAAAATCTGCCTTTTTGGTTCAAAGCGGATCAAACTTGCCCTTACCATCAAGGAGGACCGGGGCACAACATTGAAAACTGTCTCAGCTTCAAGTATGATGTGCAGAAGCTTGTCAGGAACGGGGTCTTGTCTTTTAAAGATACTAATCCAAATGTTCATACGAACCCGTTGCCTCAACATGAAAAGACTGCAGTAAATTTAATAGAGGAAGAGGTTAGCCGCAGTTATCAAATTCGCGATATACTCCTATTAGAAACCAATCTGGTCAGGATGCATTGTAGACAGAGAGGGTATGGTCATGTACCACCTCACAATTATCACCAGTGTGATATCTGTTCAAAGAATAATCAGGAGTGCTTCGTAGTACGATCATCTCTACAAGAACAGATGGATCTCGGATGGATCCAAGATCACCGAATCCGTGAAGTCAACATGGCCCATGCACATCCCAACATTATTCAGAACCACGACATTCTTGCGATAAACGTCAATTTGGTGGCGATTCACTCAAGCCAAAGTCAATACCATGCCTACCACGACACGATTACAATTCCTGTTCGATCTGCTCAATAAGCAATCAGGGATGCTCTTATGTACAAGAGGCCCTCCAACGTCAGATGGATCTCGGATGGATTCAGGATTACCATGATAGAAATAACCATCAAGTCAATATGATTCAGATTTTTGACATACGCTTGATGAATACCCGTCTGATAAAATTACACACTAAGCAAGTCAGGCTCGGTTTTCTGGCTTCACATGATTATCAAGACTGTGAAGAGTGTCGTAAGAACGGTCAAGGGTGTGCACTCGTCCAAAGAACACTTCAACACTTGTTGGACCACTGGCGGCTTCCAATCTACTTGGACGAAGCTACACAGCAGATCAGTATGGCTGACGGGGATCCTACTAGATATCAAAGTCAGGATGTCCTCTCAATGGAAACAGATCTAGTAAAGATGCACTACATACAAAGTGGGTGTGTCCGGGTGCCACTACACAACTACAAGCGCTGTAGAGTTTGTTCAAAGAACAACCAAGGGTGTTACCTCGTACGGTCAGCTCTTTAAAATTAGTTGGACCATAAAGAGATTCGACCATGTTCAAGTTTTGAGTCGATCAACGTGATACAAAACTATCTCCCTGATCAAAGCAAAGACGTTGTCATAATCTCTGATCATGGGAGGACCAAAAATGTTTGTGCCATAATACCTTTACTCGATGAATCAAGAATTCCTCTGGACAGTAGAAAGGTTCCCAACTAGGAACTGATTGAAGTTGCCTATAACGGTCGGAGAAGTCAAAAGGCTCCCGTGGTTATCTACTTTCCAGGTCCAATACCGTACAAATCCGATAAGGTTGTCCCTTACAAGTACGGTGCAACAACAATCGAAAATGGAAAGGAAAATCCATTACCCTCCGTCGTAAACATTGCCGACATTAGTCGAGTCACACGGAGCGGCCGGATCTTCAACAGAGGAGTGAGAGAACCCGCCAAAGAAAAGGAACCTCAAATAGAAGTTCCTAATCAACCAGTCGGGCAATCCAGTAATCCAGAACTTACAAAAAACAACGATGAGATGCTGAAGCTCATCCAAAAAAGCGAGTACAACATTGTAGACCAACTGTTGCAAACTCCTTCGAGAATCTCTGTGCTATCTCTCTTGCTCAGTTCCGAAGCTCATATGGAAGCTCTGCAGAAAGTCTTAGAGCAAGCTTTCGTAGAATAAGATGTGACGATAAGACAATTTGACAACATCATCTCCAACATCACTTCCTGCAACAACTTAGGATTCAGTGATGAAGAACTGCCAGAAGAAGGCAAAAATCACAACATGACGCTTAACATTACAGTCAATTGCCAGAACGATGCTCTAGCCATCGTATTGGTAGACACAGGATCAACTCTGAATGTTATACCAAAATCTACTCTGATGCGACTATCATTTCAAGGATCTCCGATGAGAGGCAGCGAGGTCATCGTCAAAGCCTTTGACGGATCCAGAAAAACAGTTATCGGCGAAGTTGATCTTCCCATAACCATCGGTCCTCACACTTTCCAAGTCACTTTCTAGGTCATGGGCATCCGGGCAGCCTACAACTGTTTATTAGGAAGACCTTAGATACACGAAGCTGGGGCAGTCACTTCGACACTTCACCAGAAGCTGAAGTTCGTTAAAAATGACAAGTTAGTCAGAGTATGCGGAGAGCATGCCTTAATAGTGAGCAACTTATCATCATTCTCCTATGTAGAACCTGAGGAAGTTATTGGAACCTAGTTCCAAGCACTCTCGGTGAGCAATGAGAATCGATCAGAGAAAGGGACATCGATTTCCTCATACAAAGATGCTCTCAAAGTGATCGAGCATAATAACGCAAAAGGATGGGGACAACTCGTAATTTCTATGGATAACAAGACAAAGAAAGGTCTTGGTTTCTCTGCAACCTATACCCAGACTAAGAAAGATGAAAGTTTTCATCCCATTCAGGACATCTTCCACAGTAGAGGCTTTCTCCACCCAGTGTCTCAAGAAGTACACACCATCAACAAGGGTGACTCCTCCGATACAGATGAAGAGTGAAAGTAATATCTCAACGAGGACGGTTATATGTCTCAGGGAGAGGTACATACGCCATTTTGCTTTCCCACGTAGAGTCTGAGATATATGCCAAGATCAGACGTCAAGATGATGTACAGGGATTGTGATTCTGAAGGATGCCGTGCTTCGCCTAACTCATGGGAAGACGATCCAATGAAAGACAACTTTGAATACGACTATTATGACCCACTGGATGACTTGCCTATCTGGTAGCCATACCTAGAAGACTTGGGGCAAAAGAGTTAGCCAAATGATGCTTATCAGTTGAGCAATATTGAAAAGAATACCTGCGTCCCCACCAAGTCATGGGATCATTACTCAGGAAATTCCGAAGATATCCAGCACAACGATGAATCTGCAAAGATTGCAGGACAAAAGTTCATCAACTATGTTTTTCCTGAGGTCAATGTCATCGAGAAGGATGACTCCTCCAGTCCCACAGAAGTATGGGACATCTTAGGACAGCCGAGTGGCAAGTACGACTTCTTAGTCAAATACACCGCTCCTGAAAGCTCTCGTATCAGGCTCGAAGACATCCAACCAACTGGATGGGGAGATCCGCCTGAGAATGAAAACAATGTGCAAGATACAACAGAAGAGTTCGTTTACGACAACTCTGCATGGAAGGAAGACTCCAACGATCCTGCTCCGCCAGAAATCAGCGTCATGTATGAGGACAAACCAAGAAAGAAGGTACCAGACTTTGTGATTCACCAAGGAGTTTGTCGCCAATGGGTTGCTGTCGATGTCCCGAAAGTCGTCCATAAGTCTAAATAATTGCCATCTTTGTTTTAACCTTTCACCCTGCCCAGGTGAAACGGATGTCTTTATAGGGCTCACTTTTCTGTAAATGTCCCTCTTCGCTTCGCCCAAGGCGGCAGAGTTTTGTTTTATAGGGTTGTAGTTTCAAGAATCGAAAAAATTATAAATAAATAAACGTCATTCTGTAATTTCCGCATTTATTGCTGTTTTCACTTCTCGCTTTTTCAGAAAATGGTAATCCTAAAAACAGCCCAAAAATAAAAACAAGCATTTTTCAGAGAATACACTGCACACACTCTTGCATTTCTCTCTATCTCTTCTAAAAAATAAATCATCACATCATGCAGATTGCTTTTTTTAAACCCTGTTGAAACATACGATCCGATGCCTTCTCCCAACTTTGAATTCCCGGTATTTAAAGCTGAAGAAGAATAGGACGCAGAAATTCCAGAAGAGATCTCACGACTACTCAGGCCAGAGGAAAGGTCTATTGAGACTCATAAAGAGCCATTGGAAATAGTCAACTTGGGTTCAGAAGAAGAGAGGAAAGAAGTCAAGATTGGGGCACTGCTCAGTCCGACTGTCAAAGAAAGCTTGATAGAACTTCTCAAAGAATTTCCTGATGTATTTGCTTGGTCCTATCAGGACATGCCAGGGTTGGATACCAACATCGTGGATGTCTGTCGGTGAAACAAAGGCTGAGACGGACTCACCCGGATATGGCCATCAAAATCAAAGAGGAAGTGCAGAAACAGATTAACGCGGGTTTCCTCGCCACCTCATAATATCCTCAATGGCTAGCCAACATAGTGCCAGTTCCGAAAAAGGACAGAAAAGTCAGAATGTGTGTAGACTACAGGGATATGAACAAAGCCAGTCCAAAGGATGACTTCCCCTTACCACACATTGACATGCTGGTAGACAGTACAGCAAAGTTCAAAGTCTTCTCCTTTATGGATGGATTCTCGGGCTATAATCAAATCAAAATGGCACCGAAAGACATGGAGAAAACTTCGTTCATCACCCCATGGGGCACCTTTTGTTACAAGGTAATGTTGTTCAGTTTGAAATACGCCGGGGCAACCTATCAAAGGGCCATGACAACTCTGTTTCATGACATGATGCATAAAGAAATCGAAGTGTACGTCGACGACATGATTGCCAAATATAAAACAGAAGAGGAGCATGTGACCCACTTGTCAAAATTATTCGAGCATCTCAGGAAGTACAAACCCCGCTTGAATCCCAACAAATGCACATTCGGTGTCCGTTCGGGAAAGCTTTTAGGGTTTATCGTCAGCCAGAAAGGAATTGAGGTTGATACTGACAAGGTCAAGGCCATTCAAGAAATGCCTTTGCCAAAGACTGAAAAATAGGTTAGAGGATTCCTGGGATGTCTGAATTAAATTTCCAGATTCATATCCCTCATGACCGCAACATGCGCGCCAATCTTCAAATTACTCCGAAAGAATCAAAGTTGTGTGTGGACGGAAGATTGCCAAAAAGCCTTCGACAGTATCAAGGAGTATTTGTTGAATCCGCCAATTCTATCTCCTCCAGTGGAGGGAAGACCTCTGATCATATACCTAACAATCTTGGAAGACTCAATGGGTTGTGTACTTGGCCAACAAAACGAAACGAAAAGAAAAGAGTCTGCCATCTACTATTTGAGCAAGAAATTTACCGACTGTGAAACTCGGTACACTATGCTTGAGAAAACTTGCTGCACTTTGGCTTGGGCAGCCAAACGTCTTCGCCAGTACATGATTTGTCACACTACTTGGTTAATCTCCGAAATGGATCCAATCAAGTACGTCTTTGAAAAACCTGCTCTCACTGGAAGGATCGCCCGTTGGCAGATGTTGTTATCAGAATACGTCATCGAGTACCATGCTCAGAAGGCCGTCAAAGGAAGTATTTTAGCCGATCATTTAGTTCATCAACCGATTGACGGTCAAGAATCAGTCGGATTTGACTTCCCAGATGAAGATGTCATGTACTTGAAATTGAAAGATTGCGATGAACCGTTACCTAGTGAAGGGCCAGAACCAGGTTCCCAATGGGGACTAATCTTTGATGGAGCTTTCAAAATTTATGGAAACAGAATTGGGGCAATCATCATAACACCTCAGGGTACCCACATTCCTTTCACTGCCAGATTGACATTCAAGTGCACAAACAACGAGGCCGAATACGAAGCATGTACCATGGGTCTCAAAGAAGCTATCGAATTAAGGATTAAGAACTTGGATGTGTACGGAGACTCAGCCCTGGTTATCAATCAGATCAAAGGAGGTTGGAACACATACCAATCAGGATTGATTCCTTACAAAGATTACGCGAGAAGGTTGTTACCATTCTTCAACAGAATCGAGTTTCATCATATCCCTCGTGAAGAGAATCATATGGCTGATGCATTAGCCACTCTTTCCTCCATGATTAGTGTATGTCAATGGAACAACATACCTAAGATCGACATAATGCGCCTTGAAAGGCCCGCCTATATCTTCGCGATTGAAGCAGTCCTAGACGACAAACCTTGGTATCACGATATCAAATGCTTCCTTCAGAATTAAGAGTACCCACCTGGGGAATCAAGAAAAGACAGGAAGACCCTCAGAAGGCTGGCAGGCAATTTCTTCCTGAGCGGGGATACACTCTATAAGAGAAACTTTGACATGGTCTTACTCTGATGCGTAGACAGACCAGAATCAAACATGTTGATGAAAGAAATTCATGAAGGATCCTTTGGCACTCATGCCAACGAACACGCAATGGGGAGAAAAATTCTAAGAGCAGGATACTATTGGTTGACCATGGAATCTGATTGCTACAAGTACATGAGGAGGTGTCACAAGTGTCAGATATACGCTGACAAAATCCATGTACCGCCAACGCATCTCAAAGTTCTCTCTTCCCCATGGCCTTTTTCTACATGGGGAATCGACATGATTGGCATGATCGAACCCAAGGCTTTAAACGAACATCAGTTCATCCTGGTAGCCATTGACTACTTCACCAAGTGGGTCGAAGCAGTGTCATACACCAATGTAACCTGACAAGTAGTAGTCTAATTCATCAAAAATAATCGCATCTGCCGTTATGGTGTTCCAAGCCAGATCATTACTGATAATGGATCTAACTTGAACAACAAGATGATGAAAGAGTTGTGCGCTGAGTTCTAAATCGAACACCATAACTCATCTCCCTACCGACCTAAGATGAATGGAGCGGTAGAAGCGACTAACAAGAACATCAAGAAGATTACTAAAAAGATGGTTGTAAGCTACAAAGACTGGCATGAAATGTTGCCTTTTTCTCTTCACGGTTATCGTACATCTGTCCGCACTTCAACAGGGGCAACCCCTTTCTCTCTAGTATATGGCATGGAGGCAGTGCTCCCCATAGAAGTAGAAATCCCATCAATCTGGGTATTGATGGAAGCTAAGCTAATAGAAGCTGAATGGTGCCAAAGCAGGCACGATGAACTGAACCTAATCGAAGAAAAGCGAATGGCAGCTCTATGCCATGGTCAGTTGTATCAACAGAGAATGAATAAGGCGTTCGAAAAAAAGGTCCGACCCCATGTCTTCAGGAAAGGAGCCCTTGTGCTTAAAAAGATACAATCATTCCTCATTGATTCCCGGGGCAAATGGACTCTGAATTATGACGGCCCTTATGTGGTCAAGAAAGCCTTCTCAGGCGGTGCCTTGAGACTTGCAACCATGGATGAAGACGAGTTTGCCTACCCCACGAATGTTGATATAGTCAAGAAATACTTCGTCTAAATAAAAAAAACGTCACGGTGGATTGAAAACCCGAAAGGGCGGTCCAGGCAAAAATTAGAGACATAAGCGAAAATCATCCCGATGGATTGGAAATCTTAAAGTACAATCCAGGAAAAAGTTAGGGATTCATGGCAAGTAACTACGTTCGACAAGGTTAAATCCCCAGCGGTGACACTATTCGTCGAAAAACTTCCAGTCAAGGTCATCTTCAACAGAAGCTCAGGATGTCCAGAATTCAAAGTTGGTAGAAGGATAACGGTTGTTATGTTTTAATGTAGTCCCTTTTCCCTCAAATTACCATTTTCTAAACTTTATAAATACTCTATGGGATCATGCGCTTGGCTGATTTCCATCCTATCAATAAAATTTGAGCCCTAATGCTTTTATTTGCAATTCTCATTTGTTTTAGCTTTACAGACTGACATTTTAACATGATCAACGATTCTTGAAATAAAACAAAAATGAATTTACTTGTCAAAATTTTTTTGATTTTAAAATAAAGATGGCATTTCCTTTTGACTTTGAACATCAAGAAGAACATTGATAGCTTCTCCAGAGGTGATTGAACCTCAAAATGCATAATCAAAGTACTCCTTCTAAACCAGTACGCCTGAGTGAAGAATCAACTGTGTCAGATTCCATGTTTCATCTGACATCCCCGGCAGGGTGCTTACCTCTTAAGACCGATTGAACAGTACTGTCACCCCCACAGGGTCTACTTCTCCTAAGCAAGGCAGAATTGCTATCTTGGACCAATGGTACTTTTCATCCCCCACAGTGGCCGAGAATCCAGTCGTGTTCATTCATTAATCTGTATGTCGCGTCAGTTTTGTCAGCATAAACATACATACATCATGCATATTTGATTCACTTTCATAAACATACATACATCATGCATATTTGATTCACTTTCATAATCATATTTGTAAGCACTCTGGTCATATTCATCTCCCAAGTGATAAAATCCTCTTGTCAATCGAGTTGTCAGTTCTTTCCTCGTTAGGAAATGTATTGCCTAAATAATCTCTCCCCCGGTTTATTTCTGGATTGGAGACGGTCCTCGACCACTTTGATAACTTGAACCTCTGAAAGGCAAGAAGACATTCGACAAACATCACTCTTCACCATTGAAGATGATATTTTCGCTTTCCCGGATTAAAGAAAATCCCCAGAGAAAGCTTCTCAACTAAAGACTCTTAGCAACACATCAGTTTTTCTCCCAAGAAATTCGATGTTAATAAAGTCATCAGCACCTCAAAATTGGATTACATCACATGGCATTTCTCCGAAAAGATCTCGAAGAAAAAAATGATGTAGTATCCCCAAGCAAAAAACAATCTTTCAAGAGACTCGTTTTTCCCCAGTAGAGTCAACAAATGGCATCTCCAACAGAGAAGTTTGCACACCTCTACAGCTCAGACAAATGGGTGTCCCCAGTAAGTATGACCTCAATTTTTTTCCATCAAATGGCGTCTCCCCAGTAGAAAACTCGGCGAGAAGTTTGACGAAAACCACTGCAAATAGCATCCCTTATCAAGGAAGGAACTTGACAAGAAGAAACTGAGACCAGTTCCTTGGTTGAAGACCAGGATCGAGGGGAAGTTTATATAAGAAACTGAGACCAGTTCCTTACCTGAAGACTAGGATCGAGGGGAAGTTTATATTAGAAACTAAGACCAGTTCCTTGGCTGAAGACCAGGATCGAGGGGAAGTTTATATCAGAAACTGAGACCAGTTC
Organism: Lathyrus tuberosus; assembly: GCA_022829125.1. Classification (NCBI taxonomy): domain Eukaryota; kingdom Viridiplantae; phylum Streptophyta; class Magnoliopsida; order Fabales; family Fabaceae; genus Lathyrus; species Lathyrus tuberosus. Next base: position 9,080,613 of record JALAZF010000032.1, read on the forward strand.
CTTGGCTGAAGACCAGGATCGAGGGGAAGTTTATTTCAAAAGAAACTAAGACCAGTTCCGTGATTGAAAGACCAGGATCGAGGGGAAGTTTTATCCTTTCCTAAGTAACCTTACTTAGCAAAAGAAGATGGATGAGCAAACAGCCATTCATAACCACCTTCAAAATTTTGGGTATTCCAATATTTAATCCTCTTGCACCATGAATGTCCGAATATCTTCGCCATTCACACATTCGGGTCCAAGAAAATTAAATAGGGCCATCTGTCAAACCCCAAATTTTGACCACCAAGATTTCCCATCATTGTGAGGATCATTACCACAATATGGATGTACCTTCATGCCTCATCAATCTTCTCAAAGATGGTTGAGCATTCACCACAATCAAGAATCAGGGTTTTTGAGCCCTCCCAAAACATTTAGACAAAAGATCAATCAAGAAATGACATGATATTTAACTTGTCTAACCTCTTAAAACATCCACAAAGGATTAAGAGGACCCCCACATCAAAAATCAAGCACAGTTGTAACATTCCAAGTGTTTTGAGCCTCGAAACACCCGATGTCGCCAAATTAGGATTTTGGACGACTGGGCCTCCAGAGTGAGATTTTAACAAGAGAATGAGACAAGACTTCAACATGTGACTCAATATGCTCAAAATAACCCTAAGGATCCATTTGCAAAGCTAAATTACCCTCAGAGGATGCATTCCCCAAAAGTCAGGAATTAGGATTTTTACGCGCCGAACCGCTTCGGAGCCAAAAGTCAAAACATGACTTTTTTGGAATAAATTATCCTTATGATTCATATTTCCATAAAATATGACTTATAATGTTATTTGAACAAGAATTGATCAAGAAACCAAGATAACTTGTAAAAGGGGTAATCTTGAAAAATTGAAAATTTTTCTAAGTTACTAAATTTGAATGATTTTGGTACCAACTTCCAAGGAACATAACTTGTGATCCAAGCAGCCATTTTGGGTGATCCAAAGCTTGATTTGTAGGTCTTCCTACATTCTACAAAAGCTTCAACTACCTCAAACTCCAATTCTTCATGGATTTTAAGTTATGGAGCAATCAAAATGACAAAATGAAGAAAATGAAATTTTTCAACACTTAGTAAAAATCTGCCTAAGTTACCAGCCTTGAACACCAATGTTCATGAAGATTTTTCAATGGAATCCAAATAGTTTCAAGACAAACTATGATCATACATGGATAGTACCATATGAGGGCTCTTTAAAAAGTACAAGAGCCTCCCATAAATCAACCTGAGCAAGGAGATATGATCCATTGAAAATGGCATTTTTCACTGATTTTTGCATGGTAGATTTATGCATTGTTGCTCGAATTAATCAATTTGTGCCATAGCAAGCATGGTTATCCATCTGCATACCTCAAGGGGGAACAACCAAGGGACAAACACTGATCCACCAGCCTCAAAAGTCCATGGATCTATGTTTAGGCATGACACTCCTAAAATTCAAGATGCTTCAAATGGTCAATTTTGTTTCCAAGCATTGAACTGATGCATAGAGGTGGCATTCATCAAGACAATGTTATCCAAGTTCAGTCAAGCCTTATCTCTGAATCAGAGAACTCCTAGCATGTGCTCTAACCTCGAGTCAATGGCTAGAGGAGACTTGAGATTCCATTTGATCACCATTTTCCAACAGACTTGATGCAGTTGCCATTCACTATTGTAGCCAAAACAAACTTGCTCTACTATAAATAGAGCTCATTTGTGATCAGTTTGAGTACACCAAAGCACCCAAACTGATGCTTTACTCAAAATCTCTTCTTCACTCTAATTTTGCCTTCTAACTCAAATCACTATCGGATTTTGAGATTGGGAGTGATTCCAACCAAACCAATCACACACCCACCTCATAAACATCATATATGAGTGATCCATAACACAAAATCACATCTAGAACATCAAATTCACAAAATCACCAGCCAATTGCTCAAGTTCTTAACAGAGTTGCAGTTGAGGTACCACAACCAGTTCCAGCTCATTTCAATTCACTCCAAGCATCCAAACACACTCCTTGGCACCTAAGGAAGCTGTCCAGATCATTGGAACCTATCTGCAACACCTCCATCATCAAACTCGATCACCTGCTGCAAGAGGTAAGCTTGAACCCTTCAAACTCTATGATCCATGCATCATGAATGAATTTTTGAGTTACCATCTTATTTATGCATGTATGTAGAGTAATAACCCTCAATCAATTGCCATGAATCCATCGTGTATGAAATTTCATTGTGTTCATGCTGAAATTAGGGTTCTTGAGGTTTTCTGTTGATTTCTTCCTCCATATTTAATATAAATGCAATTAAACTATATGGTTGTGATCCTTGTCCAAAAACGAACAAGATTGGTACTTGGATCGTGCAAAACCATTGAGAAATCATGGAGAAAAGTGAGAAAATGCAAATCTGCAGAAACAGGGCACGCGGGCAAGAACTTAGTGTTCTTGGCGCCCTTTTTCAAATTTTTGAATTTTTTAATATTTTGATTTTTTTGTTAATTGATTCAAAAATTAATTTCTCTCTGAATATTTGTGTTTTTGAATTGATTCTTTTTCTCAAAATTCACAAAAATGTTTAAATATTTTAATTTACAAAAAAATCCAATTTATATTATTTATTTAATATAGTTAGAATTTTTGTAATCAATTTCATTTTTTTTGTTTTTAAACATTTTTAAATGAAATTCCTTCCTTGATTTTTCATTCCAAATGAATTTCAAGCTTTCATGTGATTAAACATGAATTTTCAAAATATTTTTCAAAGTATACAACTTGTTTTTGAATATATTTAGTATTTTATATCATTTTTTATTTAATTTCCTTTGAAAATTATATCTTTTAAATTCAAAATTAGGGTTTTCTCTAAATTTTGATTTTTCAAACTTCACATATACACTTTGGGCCTCTAATAGAGTGTAAGTCCCATCCCTTGTTGTACAGAAAACCTTCTGGGCCTCAGTCATTGTATAAGTCTCTCCGCGATTCTTAAAACGACGGTGCGATCACTGTCTTTCATTGGGCCTTTCCCTGAGTTATAAGTCTCATTCTCTTTTCTTAAAATACACTTTGGGCCTCTAATAGAGTGTAAGACCCATCCCTAATTGTACAAAACCTTTTTGGGCCTCAGTCATTGTATAAGTCCCAGTGCGTAAAAAAATAACAGCGCGATCACCATTTCAAAACACAATCATCTGGGCCTACCCTTGTGTTGTAAGTCCCATTTCTTTTCTTTTTCAAACACTTTTGGGCCTCTAATAAAGTGTAAGACCCAACTCTCTTTTGTACATAAATAATTTTGGGCCTCAGTCATTGTATAAGTCCCAGTACAACTTTCAAAACAACGGTGCGATCACTGTTATTTTTGGGCCTCTTCTTGAGTTGTAAGTCTCATCTCTTGTACAAAAATAAACTTTTGGGCCTCTAATAGAGTGTAAGACCTAACCTCTTTGTAAATACAATAATTTTGGGTCTCAGTCATTGTATAAGTCCCGATACAGTTTTCAAAACAACGGTGCGATCACTGTTATATCTGGGCTTCTCCTTGAGTATAAGCCCCAATCTTCATTTCAAAATAACTTTCCCTTTTGATTTAGGTTCAAATTCATAGTTGTTATCAAAACTTTCTTTAATTTATTGAACCACTAACCATACAGCTGTTACAATAGAAGCTTGCTCACCTGTAAGTTTTATCAGCTTTCTTTTACATACTTGCACATATATATATATATATATATATATATATATATATATATATATATATATATGGCTTAAATAGTATTTTCGTCCCTATAAGTTGGCGAGTTTTTGGTTTTCGTTCCTGAATCTTTTTTTTTTTCGGTTTTAGTCTCTATATCTTACTTTTTGTTGGAGTTTAGTCCCTACAGAGGTTTCCTGCGGATTTTCCTGCGGATTTTGGTTTTAAGGAAAATCCGCAGGAAACCTTCGGATTTTCCTGCGGATTTTGGCTTTAGGGACCAAACACCAACAAAAAGTAAGATATAGGGACTAAAACCGAAAAAAAAAATTCAGGGACGAAAACCAAAAACTCGCCAACTTATAGGGACGAAAATATTATTTAAGCCTATATATATATATATATATATATATATATATATATATATATATATATATATATATTTGTTTGTGCTGGACGCTTGCTCACCTGTAAGTCCTTCTACCCTCTTTTAAATACTTGCTTATATATATCTCAACTGTATATATACCTGTATATCTGCTTAGAGTTTTCCCCAGCAATTAGGTCTAGAACTAGATAAAGCCAGTGGTCACTTTTTCAACACAGTCAAAACTAGTTCCCCATAAGAATTTCCAGATACAATCTTGCCTCCTCTTGGGATTATATAATATGGAACAAAGAGAAAGGCATTATTCTCGGTAAAACTTTTCTCAGACTGTCACTATTAGAAAATTGTCAAAGAAATTCATTTCCCCCAGAGAGGATTAGTTCCCGGTGAAACCTCTCTTGAATTTCTTCAAACCCTAGAACTGTTCACTAAAGAAAAGATTATTCTCGGTGAAACTTTTCTTGAACTTTTCTTAAGTTTGGACCCACAGGCTTCCTAAAAGCATCCCAGCCTCCTCTTGGGCTTTGTACAAGGACCCTCTGGCTTCTTAGAAGCTCTCATGCCTTCTCTTGGGCTTAATACAAGGACCCTGAAGACCTCTTAAAGGTATAGGACAGAACTTAGTCCTCCTTTGTTAGAGCAGACTTTTCGAAGAGTCAAAATCTCAGACCAATTTTAGGTTGATTCTCATCCCTTAAAGCACCACCCTCCTCTTGGGCATCATACAAAGATAAACTCTTCCATACCAGTAGACTTGGACAGTCTAATCTCCTCTTGGATCTCAAAGACATTCTCAAGCTCTCTACAAACACCGAAGAAACCCTGGTCATTTAACCAATCCCAGTAGAGTTAAAACCCTCAGAGGATCTAAAACTCAGTCTTTCATCCTAAATTTCCCCAGCTAGGGTCAGCTTATCATTAGTATAACACTATCCCAAATCAGAACCTCAAGGCATCTGATACCTCAACTCTTCTGTAAACCCTCAGCAAGAGTTGATCCCCCGACTTGGACCTGCCCTTGGATCTCAATAATCCTTAGCAGAAGACAACCTCCTCTTAGGCTTTGTATAATGATTTTCCTCAGCAGAGTTAGCCTCAAAAGCACTCTCTTGCTGAGTCAACCCTTTAGCCACAATCTTGGGCTTTGTACAAGACAGATAAAAACACTCTCTTGTTGAGTCAGTCTCTTTTTCAGCCTCAATCTTGGGCTTTGTACAAGACACCCATAAACATCTTCAGCTAAGTCAGTCAATATCTTTCAGCCTCAATCTTGGGCTTTGTACCAGACACCATATAAATTTCCCTAAGAAGAGTCAATCCTCTTTTCAACCTCAATCTTGGGCTTTATACAAGGAAAATCATACTCTCCAGCAGAGTCAATCTTCCTTTAGCCACAACATTAGGCTTTGTACAAGACAGGTAAAACTTCTCACCAGTAGAGTCAGTTTCCCCTTTTAGCCTCAATCTCGGGCTTTGTACAAGACACATACAAATATTCCCCAGTGGAATCAAAAATCCTTCTTTAGCCTCAATCTTGGGCTTTGTACAAGACAGACAAAATATTTCCCCGAAAAAGTCAACTTTCAACCTCCTCTTAGGCTTTGTATAATGATATCCCCTAAAGAGTCAGTCTCTTTTCACCCCCAATCTTGGGCTTTGTACAAGACAGATAATAATCTCCCCAGTGGAGTCAATCAATCTTTTAGCTTCAACCTTGGGCTTTGATCAAGGCACACAAAAAACCAACATCCCCTCAGAGGAAATCAAAATCTCTCTGTAGGAAGATACTTCTCTGTATATCACACATCAAAATAGATAAATAAAAACAAACCTTAATCCCAGATAACTGCTATAAGTGGTACACTGGTTGATTCAAATATCCAAGCTGTAGTCCATCTTTTATCCTGGAAAATCCTCTCTTTCATCTAATTACTGTAAGCGGCAAACCTCTGGATTATTTACATCCACGCCACTGTCCCTCTCTTAGCATGAAAGATTCCTAAAGAAAATGGCATTGCTCAACACTGAGTTAAAGTTTTCTGCTTCAGGACAAACCCCCATAAAGGAAATTATGGCATTGTTGGTTTCTCATATCCCATTTAAAGTAATCCTCCTTTATAATCAATCAGTCACCCAACAGTTGTGATAAATAGACGAGATGTCTCCCTTTAGAGATGACAAACTCTCTCTCACTCAACCTTTTAGCTTCAATCTTGGGCTTTGATCATGACACAAATACTCATTTAGCTTCAATCTTGTGCTCTGAACAAGACACCAAAACATCTTTTCCTCCCATAGAATAGGAGGAACTACGATTTCTATGATTTCCCTGTTTATCTTTAACAGGAATACGTAGGCATAAGATTGCGAAATCTTAGCGAGCATACCAATCAAAAACTCTAGGTCCAGTACCTTCACACATTCATAAAAAACATTGGCAAGCCCGACATCAACAGAAACTCTCTCTCTCAAACACTCCAAAAGGAGAACCTTTCCCAACCCATAACAGACAAACACTAGTAAGTAGAAAGCAGTAAGGATAATTGCTAACAACCTGTGGATAACCACATATAGGATGGGTAATTAACAAACTCCCCATTCTGTACACTTAAGGAATTTATACAGCGGAGGAATGATTACGTGATGTGTACCCCTGCTATATAAATGGTTTATCTCCGATTTGCCTAAGTCTGCCGCTTTTTGGGATCATAAGAGTGCCTTACGTTGGTCGCAGAAAATCATGTCTCTTACCAACTCTGACATAGATTGGTGCAATAGGATTTATGACAGGATCAGGATCATTGACCGTTGTGGAAACTTCCCCAACGTACCCCTCATAGGAACTAAGGGAGGAATCAATTACTATCCAGTTTTAGTTCGTCGTCAATTTGGATACCCGATGAGGCATGTCCCGCGTAATGCTCATCTGGAAGGTCTTTTCTTCAAGGAAGGAGAAAATGACAGGGCACTAAAGATGGAAATAGTGCACGCTTGGAAACATGTTCATAAGAAAGGACGGGAGTCTCTAGGAAAACCTGACTGTGTCTCAGTGGAGCCTTATCTCCACTGGGTACAAACTAGAGCTCTCAAGCTAAAAATGCCTTATCCTAGTCACAGAGTTCTTCCACCAAGGGAATCTGTCATGTACTTCATGACTGAAGCGGAAAAACTTCAGGTTACTCTCAACAAAGTTCAACAGAAGAGGAGGTCTTGGAAGAACAAGTACCGCATTCTCAATGTGGAGTGTACCAAAATACAGCAACTGCTGAAAGATAAGGATGCTCTGATTGAGATTTTGGAGCAGCATGCTGTAGAAAATCAGGATGACCAAAGGAATTTTCTCGCTCCTTTCACTTGGCAAAGGAATGACAACCCGACAACGGCCCAGGAGCCCCGGTCCAAGAAAAGGAAAGTACCAGAGTCAGCACCCGAGTTCTCCTCAGAGAGGACTCGGGACCCATTAGCTTAGGTTTATGTTTCCGCACCTTGTAATTTACTGTATTTCCATTTCCGTAATACTTTGAATTCAATAAAATGGGGCCCCCCCGCTGTTTGATATTTGCAATCTAATTGTCGAAGTTTATTTTGATTAAACCAAAAAACAATTAATATAATCATTGCATTCATCATTCTCACGACACGTATTCTTCTTACCTACGAATCTCACGTTTGTGTCTCGGTTCTAGAGTTAAACTGTCTCATTCGTACAATACTCGAGCCAATCGTCAGAAAAAGATGGATGATCTCGAGGAAGAGAACAGAGAGTTGAAAGAAGAGATCGACGCTCTGAGAGAGGATATGAGAAAGCTTCGTAACGACATGCAAGCCATGGCAGAAGCTCAGCTACAAAGAACTGTTATCTCAGAGATCACCTCAACGCCTATAGTGGAGAAGTATGATCCTAGGTATCAAATGCCGAAAGATCATCCCTGGGGCATGCCTGTTAACTATATCCCAGAAGGATATGTTTCGCCGATCACTGAAGATCAGGGAATCATAGCAAAAGCCGTTGGGCCTGAAGGTTACAAACTTCAGGAAAGCAAGGATGCCAGAGACATATTGAGGACTCCTGAAGGTTACAAACTTCGGGAAACGCCAAGATTCACTGTCGTAGTAACGGTACCACCCCCTGTGGTGCACACTGTCCCGGAAGGACAGATTCCGCAGATACCTTCTGGTAGAAAGGAAAGTATGTTCGATAGAATGGATGAATTCCAGGAGCAGTTCCTGGAAATGCAGAAGGAACTGCAAGCTATTCGCGGTCAGGATTTATTTGGAAAGGATGCCTCAGACCTTTATTTGGTCCCCAATGTAAAAGTCCCGCACAAATTCCAAGTACCCGATTTTGAAAAGTACAAGGGTAACTCTTGCCCTCAAATCCATTTAGTGATGTACGCTCGGCGAATGTCAGCTCAGACAGAGAATCAGGATCTACTGATTCACTACTTTCAGGATAGCTTAACCGGTGCCGCATTAAAATGTTACATGGGTTTAAACCGCGCTACGATCAGCACGTTCAGAGATCTTGGCACTGCCTTCGTCCAACAATATAAATACAATTTGGACATGGCACTAGATAGAGATCAACTCAGATCAATGTCGCAAAAGGACAAGGAAACCTTTAAGGAATACGCTCAGAGATGGCGTGAAATTTTTGCTCAAATTTGTCCACCTCTTGAGGAAAAAGAGATGACGAAGATTTTCTTAAAGACCTTGAGCTCATTTTACTATGACAGAATGGTTGCCAGTGCGCCCGACGACTTTACCGAAATGGTCGGTATGGGAGTACGTCTCGAGGAAGCCGTTCGAGAAGGACATCTAGTCAAAGACACTGGGTCGACAAGCGGTACTAAAAAATATGGTAGTGCTCTCCCTAAGAAAAAAGAGCAGGATATTGGGAATATCTCTCTCGGAAAGCAAAGGTGTCGATATCAACCAGTAGCAGCTGTAACTCCTGCTATCAACCCCACGCCTACGTATCAACCTCAGGTTGCGTAGAGCCAACCTAATCAATAGCAATTTCAGCAAAGGACACAACAGCCTCTTCAGCAGGCTCGTCCTCAATACAACAATAACCGTACAACGCGGCCACCAGGATTTAATCATATACCCGTATCGTACGCAGAACTATTTCTGTTACTACTGGACAAGGGGCATGTCCAGACTAAGTCTCCTCTTACAGTACCGAAAAATTCGCCTTTTTGGTTCAAAGCGGATCAGACTTGTCTTTACCATCAAGGAGGACCAGGGCATAACATAGAGAACTATCTCAGTTTCAAATCCGACGTGCAAAATCTTGTTAGGAGTGGGGTCTTATCTTTCAAGGATATGAATCCAAATGTTCTCACGAACCCGCTGCCTCAACACGAGAAAGCTGCAGTCAATCTGATAGAGGGAGAGTCTAACAACGTCTATCAAATTCACGATGTACTCTTGTTGAGGACCAATCTGGTCAAGATGCATTGTAGACATAGTGGATATGGCCATGTGCCACCTCACAATTATCACTAGTGTGATGTCTGCTCTAAAAGTAATCAAGGATGTACTGTGGTGCAATCAGCTCTACAGGAACAGATGGATCTCGGATGGATCCAAGAGCACCGAGTTCGTGGAGTTAACATGGTTTATACGAATTCCAACATCATTCAAAACCACGACATTTGTGCGATGAATGTCAACTTGGTGGCGATGCACTCAAGGCAAAGCCAGTATCATAATCTGCCGCGGCATGAGTACAATTCCTGTCTGACTTCTTGGTAAACAAACAGGAATGCTCTTTTGTACAAGAGGCCCTCCAGCGTCAGATGGATCTTGGATGGATCCAAGACTACCATGATAGGAATCATTATTAAATCAACATGGTTCAAATTTTCGATATTCGCTTGATGAATACCAGCCTGGTGGAGTTACATGCTAAACAGGTCCGGCTCGGGTTCCTGGTATCACATGATTATCAGAGTTGTAAAGCGGGTTGCGAAAATGATCAAGGTTGTGCCCTTGTCCAGGAAACACTTCAGCACTTGTTGAACCATTGGTGGCTTCTAATCTATATGGATGAAGACACCCAGCAAATTAGTATCACTAACGGGAATCCTACTAGATATCAAAGTCAGGATGTTCGGTCGATGGAAACAGACCTAGTAAGGTTACACTGTATTCAAAGCGGACGTGGCCAGGTGCCACTGCGCAACTATGAGCAGTGTGGAGTTTGCTTAGTGGATAATCGAGGATGCTACCTCGTGCGAGCAGCCCTTCAGAGTCAGTTGGACCGCAAAGAGATTCAACCATGGTCAAGTTCTGGATCAGTCAACTACCTCGTTGATCAAATCGAGGACGTTGTCGTAATCTCTGATCATCAGAGGGCTAGGGATGTTTGTGCCATCATCCCTCTACTTGACAAATCGAGAGTTCCTAACCAGGAACGCATCGAAATTACATACTATGGTCAGAAAAATCAGAAGGCTCTCATAGTCATCTATCTACCGGGACCACTACCGTATGAATCAACTAAGAGGAGTAACACGGAGCGGTCGAATCTTCAACAGAGGAGTTAGAGAACCTAACAGAGAAAAGGAACCTCAGATAGAAGTTCCCAATCCACCAGTCGGTCAGTCCAGTAATCCCGACCTTTCGAAAAACAATAATGAGATGCTGAAGCTCATCCAAAGGAGTGAATACAACATTGTTGATCAACTGTTACAGACTCCTTCAAAGATCTTGGTATTATCACTGTTACTTAGTTCAGAAGCTCACAGAGAGGCTCTACAGAAAGTCTTGGAGCAAGCCTTTGTGCAACAGGATGTAACAATCAGACAGTCCGATAGCATTGTCTCTAACATCACTTCCTGCAATAACTTGGGATTTAGTGATGAGGAATTACCTGAAGAAGGTCGCCGTCATAACATGGCGCTCAATATTACAGTCAACTACCAGGACGATGCTTTAGCCAGCGTACTGGTAGACACAGGGTCAGCCCTGAATGTTATGCTGAAGTCCACTTTGATGCAATTATCATTCAAAGGACCTCCGATGAGAACCAGCGAGGTCGTCGTCAAAGCATTTGACGGATCCAGAAAAACGGTTATCGGTGAAGTCGACCTTCCCATAACTATCGATCCTCACACTTTCCAAGTCACTTTCCAGGTCATGGACATCCGGGCAACATACAGTTGTTTATTAGGAAGACCTTGGATACATCAGGCTGGGGTGGTCACTTCAACCCTCCACCAAAAACTAAAGTTCGTCCAGAATGATCAACTCGTCACAGTCTGTGGAGAACAGGCCTTACTCGTAAGCAACTTATCGTCATCCACTTATGTAGAACCGGAGGGGGCAATCGGAACCCAATTCCAAACACTTTCGCTACACAAGGACGATAAATCCGAAGGGGGAACTTCGATTTCCTCGTACAAAGATGCTATCAAAGCGGTCGAGAGTGCCAATACAACAGGATGGGGGCAGCTTGTCATTCCTACTGACAATAAAACAAAGAAGGATCTTGGTTTTTCTGCAACCTGTACCCAGACAGCTGCTAACGATGAAAGTCTTCATCCCATTCTGAACTTATTCCACAGCGGAAGCTTCCTTCAACCAGTGACTCAAGAAGTGCATACCATCAATAAAGATGATTCATCCGATACGGAGGAAGAATGGAAGTCCTATCTCAATGAGGACGGTTATATGTCTCAGGATGAAACGCAGACTCCCTTTTGCTTTCCTACACAGAGCCCGAGATTTATACCTCGGTCAGATGTCGAAATGATATATGGAGATTGTGATCCGGAAGGATGTCGTGCTCCGCCCAACTCGTTAGAGGAGGACACTCTGATGAAAGACAACTTTGACCACGGCTATTATGGCCCGATGGATGGCCTGCCAATGTGGCAGCCTTACCCAGGAGACTTGGGGCAAGAAAGTCAGCCGAACAATGAAAATCAGGTGAGCATCATTGAAAAGAATACCTGCATCCCCACCATGTCATGGGATCAACACCCAGGTTATCTTGAAAATACTCAGCACGACGATGAATTCGCAATGTTTGCAGGACTAGAATTCATTAACTATGCTTTTCCCGAGGTCAACGTCATCAAGAGGGATGACTCCTCCAGTTCCAAAGAAGTGTGGGACACCTTGGGATAACCGAGTGGAAAATACGACTTCAAGGTCAAATACACCGCTCCTAAAAGCTCTCGTATCAGGCTCGAAGACATCCAGCCAAATGGATGGGGGGATACAGCAGAGAGTACAAATACTACGCAAAATACAACTGAGGAATCCTCCTACGACAACTCTGCCTGGGAGAGAGATTCCAATGATCCTGTTCCACCAGAAATCAGTGTCATTTCTGAAGACAAATCAAGGAAGGTACCAAACTTTGTGATTCACCAAGGAGTTCGCCGCCAATGGGTCGCAGTTGATGTTTTGAAGATTGTTCATAAGTCAAAGTAATTGTCGTCTTTTAACCTTTCACCCTGCCCAGGTGAAACGGATGTTTTGATAGGGCTCACTTTCTGTAAATTTCCCTCTTCGCTTTGCCCAAAGCGACAGAGTTTTTTTTTATAGGGCTGTAGTTTCAAGAATCAAATCATAAATAAAATAACGTCGTTCTGTAATTTTTGCACTAATTGCTGTTTTCTCTTTTCGTTTTTCAGAAAATGGTAATCCTAAAACACAACTCAATAATAAAAACAAGTAGTAAAAAAATACACACTGCACATTCTTGCATTCCTTCTATCTCTTCTAAAACAAATCATCACATCATGCAAATTGCTTGTTTCAAACCCAGTTGAAACATACGATCCGATGCCTTCTCCCAACTTTGAGTTCCCGATATTAGGGGCTGAAGAAGAAAATGATGACGAAATTCCAGAGGAGATCTCCCGACTACTCAGACAAGAAGGTCCATTGAACCACACAAAGAGCCGTTAGAAATGGTAAACTTGGGTTCAGAAAAAGAGAGAAAAGAAATCAGGATTGGGGCACTGCTCAGTCCAACTGCCAAGGAGAGTTTGACAAAACTTCTCAGAGAGTTTCCCGATGTATTCGCTTGGTCCTATCAGGATATGCCAGGGTTGGATACCAGCATCGTGGAACATCATCTACCGTTAAGATCGGAATGTCCGCCAGTAAAACAGAGGTTGAGACGGACTCACCCGGACATGGCCATCAAAATAAAAGTGGAAGTACAAAAACAGATTGACGCGGGTTTCCTCGCCACATCAGAATATCCTCAATGGTTAGCCAACATCGTACCAGTTCCGAAAAAGGACGAAAAGGTCAGAATTTGTGTAGACTACAAAGATCTAAACAAGGCTAGTCCAAAGGACAACTTTCCTTTACCACACATTGACATGCTGGTAGACAGTACAACAAAGTTCAAAGTTTTCTCCTTCATGGATGGGTTCTCGGGCTATAATCAAATAAAAATGGCGCCGAAAGACATGGAGAAAACTTCATTTATTACCCCATGGGGTACCTTTTGTTACAAAGTAATGTCGTTCGGTTTGAAGAACGCTGGGGCAACCTATCAAGAGCCATGACTACTCTATTTCACGACATGATACACAAAGAAATCGAAGTGTATGTCGATGACATGATTGCCAAATCTAAAACAGAAGAGGAGAATATGACCCACCTGTCAAAACTATTCGAGCGTCTGAGAAAGTACAAACTCCGCTTGAATCCCAACAAGTGCACGTTCGGTGTTCGTTCAGGGAAACTCTTAGGGTTCATCGTCATCCAGAAAGGAATTGAGGTTGATCCTGACAAGGTCAAGGCCATTCAAGAAATTCCTTCTCCAAAGATTGAAAAAAAAGTCAGGGGATTCCTGGGACGTTTGAACTACATATCCAGATTCATATTCCTCATGACCACGACATGTGCGCCGATTTTCAAATTACTCAAAAAGAACCAGGACTGCGTTTGGACAGAGGATTGCCAAACCGCCTTCGACAGTATCAAGGAATACCTATTAAACCCGTCAATTCTATCAACTCCAGTGGAAGGAAGACCACTGATCATCTACTTAACAGTCTTGGAAGACTCAATGGGTTGTGTGCTTGGCCAACAAGACGAAACCAAAAGGAAAGAGTCTGCCATTTACTATCTGAGCAAGAAATTCACCGACTGCGAGACTCGGTACACTATGCTTGAAAAAACTTGTTGTGCTCTGGCTTGGGTAGCCAAACGTCTTCGCCAGTACATGATTCGTCACACTACTTGGTTAATCTCAGAAATGGATCCAATCAAGTACGTCTTTGAAAAGCCTGCTCTCACAGGAAGAATCGCTCGTTGGCAGATGTTGTTATCAGAATATGACATAGAATACCATGCTCAGAAAGCCGTAAAAAGAAGTGTTTTAGCTGATCATTTGGCTCATCAACCGATTGATGATCAAGAATCAATCAGGTTTGACTTCCCAGACGAAGATGTCATGTATCTAAAAATCAAAGACTGTGATGAACCACTACCCAGTGAAGGGCCAGAACTAGGTTCCCAATGGGGACTTATCTTTGACGGAGCTGTCAATCATTACGGAAATGAAATTGGGGCAATCATTGTTACACCTCAGGGTGCCCACATTCCTTTCACCGCCAGACTTACATTCAAGTGTACAAACAATGAGGCCGAATACGAAGCTTGTATCATGGGTCTCGAAGAAGCGATCGACTTAAGGATCAAAAACTTGGATGTATATGGCGACTCAGCCCTGGTTATCAATCAGATCAAAGGAGATTGGAACACTTACCAATCAGGACTGATCCCTTACAAAGACTATGCGAGAAGGTTGTTACCCTTCTTCAACAGAGTCGAGTTTCATCATATCCCTCATGAAGAGAATCACATGGCTGATGCACTTCCCACTCTCTCTTCCATGATTAGTGTAGGTCAATGGAACGACTTACCTAAGATTGACATAATGCGCCTTGAACGGCCCGCTTACATCTTCACGATTGAAGCAGTCATAGACGATAAACCTTGGTATCACGATATCAAATGCTTCCTTCAGAAACAAGAGTACCCACCTGGGGCATCCAGAAAGGACAAAAAAACCCTCAGAAGGCTAGCAGGCAGTTTCTTCCTGAGCGGTGATACACTCTATAAGAGGAACTTTGACATGGTCTTGCTTCGATGCGTCGACAGACCAGAAGCAGACATGCTGATAAAAGAAATTCATGAAGGATCCTTTGGCACTCATGCCAACGGACATACAATGACGAGAAAAATTCTGAGAGCAGGGTACTACTGGTTGACCATGGAGTCTGACTGCTACAAGTACATGAGGAAGTGTCATAAGTGTCAGATATACTCAGACAAAATCCATGTACCGCCAACACATCTCAAAGTTCTTTCTTCTCCATGGCCTTTTTCCATATGGGGAATCGACATGATCGGCGTGATTGAGCCCAAGGCTTCGAATGGACATCGGTTCATTCTGGTCGCCATTGACTACTTCACCAAGTGGGTCGAAGCAGCGTCATACACTAATGTAACCCGACAAGTGGTGGTCCGCTTTATAAAAAACAATATCATCTATCGTTATGGTGTTCCAAGCCAGATCATTACGGATAATGGATCTAACTTGAACAACAAGATGATAAAGGAGTTATGCGCCAAGTTCAAGATCGAACACCATAACTCATCTCTCTACCGACCTAAGATGAACGGAGCGGTAGAGGCGACTAACAAGAAAATCAAGAGGATTGTTCAAAAGATGGTTGTAACCTACAAAGACTGGCACGAGATACTACCCTTTGCTCTTCACGGTTATCGCACATCTGTCCGCACTTCAATAAGGGCAACCCCTTTCTCTCTAGTTTATGGCATGGAAGCAGTGCTCCCCGTCGAAGTAGAGATCCCATCAATTCGGGTATTGATGGAAGCTAAGCTTACAGAGGCTGAATGGTGTCAAAGTCGACACGACGAATTAAACCTGATCGAAGAGAATCGAGTCACGACACTATGCCACGGTCAGTTGTATCAACAGAGAATGAAGAAGGCGTTTGACAAAAAGGTTCGACCTCGCGTCTTCCAGAAAGGAGACCTCGTGCTCAAGAAGATACAATCATTTCTCACTGATTCCCGGGGCAAATGGACCCCAAACTATGACGGCCCCTATGTGGTCAAGAAAGCTTTCTCAGACGGCGCCTTGAGACTTGCAACCATGGACGAGAGGAGTTTTCCTACCCCACGAATGCTGACGTAGTCAAGAAATACTTCGCCTAAGAAAAAATGTCTCGATAGATTGAAAACCCGAAAGGGCGGTCCAGGAAAAAATTAGAGACATAATTAAAAAATCATCCTGCTAGGATTGGAAATCATCACAGTACAATCCAGGAAAAAGTTAGGGATAATGGCAAGTAACTATGTTCAACAGAGGCAAATCCTCAACATCAGTTACACCATCAGGAAAAATTCCAGTCACGATCATCTTCGACAGAAGCTCAGGATGCCCCGAATTCAAAGTTGGTAGAAGGATAGTGGTCGTTATGTTTCAATGTAGCCCTTTTCCCTTAAATTACCATTTTCTAACTTTGTAAATACTCTATGGAATCACGCGTTTGGCTGATTTCCATCCTATCAATAAAATTTGAGCCCTTGTGCTTTTGTTTGCAATTCTTATTTGTTTTAGCTTTATAGAACGACATTTTTAACATGATCAACGATTCTTGAAATAAAACAAAAATGAATTTACTTGATAAAATTTTTCTGCTTTTAAAATAAATATGGCAATTTCTTTTGACTGTTGAACATCGAAAGAACATCAATTGCGTCTCCGAAGGTGTTCGAGCCTCAAAGTGCAGAATCAAAGTACTCCTTCTAAACCAGTGCGCCTGAACGAAGGATCAGTTATGTCATATGCGAATACTCCGTCTGACATCTCCGGCAGAGTTCGTACCTCCTAAGCCCGACCAACGGTTGTTCCTCGCAGGGACTATTTCTCCTAAGCAAGGCAGAATTGCTATCTTGAACCAGCGGTACTTCTTCGTCTCTCGCAGTGGCCGAGTATCCCGTCGTGTTCATCCATTAGTCTGTATGTCACATCAGTTTTGTCGGTATAAACATACATACATCATGCATTATTGATTTACATTCGCATTCATATTGCATCACTATCACTCTAGTCGGTCTTATCCCCTAGTGATAAAAGTCTTCACAATCGAGTTGTCGGTTCTTTCCTCGTCAGGAAATGGTGCGCCTGCCCTACATCTCTCCTCCAATTTATTTCTGGGATGAAGTCGGCCCTTGACCACTTTGATAACTTGAACCTCTGAAAGACCAGAGAAAACGTTCGACAAATGTTACTCTTCGCCATTGAAGATGATATCGTCGCTTTCCCAGATTAAGGAAAATCCCTAGAGAAAGCCACACGACTAAAGACTCTCAGCAACACATTGGGTTTTCTCTCTAGAAAGTCAATGTTAATGAAGTCATCGGCACCTTAAAATTGGATCACATCACATGGCATTTCTCCGAGAAGATCCTGAGAAAAGTATGATGTAATATCCCCAAGCGACAGCAGTCTCTCAAGAGACCTGCTTTCCCCAGTAGAGTCAACAAATGGCATCTCCAACAGAGAAGTTTGTACCCCTCTACAATTCAGACAGATGGGTTCCCCAGCAAGTCTGGCATCAAAAGTTTTTCTATCAAATGACATCTCCCCAGGAAAATTCGGCGAGAAGTTTGAGGAAAACCGCTACGCATAACGTCCCTTGTCAATAAAATTTATTGACAAAAGAAACTGAGACCAGTTCCTTGGTAGGAAACCAGGATCGAGGGGAAGTTTATTTCGGAAACTGAGACCAGTTCCTTGGTAGGAAACCAGGATCGAGGGGAAGTTTATTTCAGAAACTTAGATCAGTTCCTTGGTAGGAAACCAGGATCGAGGGGAAGTTTATTTCAGAAACTGAGACCAGTTCCTTGGTAGGAAACCAGGATCGAGGGGAAGTTTATTTCAGAAACTGAGAACAGTTCCTTGGTAGGAAACCAGTATCGAGGGGAAGTTTATTTCGGAAACTGAGACCAGTTTCTTGGTAGGAAACCAGGATCGAGGGGAAGTTTATTTCAGAAACTAAGACCAGTTCCTTGGTAGGAAACCAGGATCGAGGGGAAGTTTACCTTTTCTAAGTATCATTGCTTAGCAAAAGAAGATGGATGAGCAAGCTGCCATTCATAACCACCATCAAAATTTCGGGTATTCCGATATTTAATCCCTTGCACCCCGAATGCCCGAATACCTTCGCCATTCACACCTTCGGGTCCAAGAAGATTAAATAGGGGCATCTACCATACCCCAAATTTTGACCACTAAGATTCCCATCATTGTGCAAATCATCATGACAATATGGATGAACCATCATACCTCATTAGTCTCCCCAAAAAGGGGTGAGCATTCACTACAATCAAACTTAGGGTTTCAAGCCCTCTCAGAGCTCTTAGACAAAGGATCAATCAAGGAATGACATGATCTTCAACTTGTCTAACCTCTCAAACATCTACAATGGGTCAAAAGGACTCCCACATCAAGAATCAAGCACAATGTTGCAGCATTCCAGGTGGATCAAGCCTCACGATCACCAGTGTCGCCAAATTAGGGTTTTGGTCGACCAGGGCCTCCAAATGGGAATTTTCCTCTGGGCATGAGCCAATGCTTCAAAGCATAACCTATGATGCTCCAAGGGACATCATAAACCCAATCACCAAGTCAATTTAACCTCAGGAGATGCATTCACAAAAAATCAGGAATTAGGGTTTCTTGACCTAATTCACCCTTAAGTTGACTTTTGGGGCAAAACATGAGCCAAGACCTCAAGAAATGATTTGAGGGTATATAATACACCACATTGATCCATTTGCAACAATGGATCGATCCAAGAAGCTTGAGCAACAAGTTTCAATTTCATCTGAACCACGATTAGGGTTTCGCGGGAAAAGTCAACTGTAGCTTTGACTTTTGACCAGGACATGCTCCCTAACCCTAGGACATGATTCAATACACCCTATAACACCTATGAAATCAATCCATCAAGTTTGATTTAGGTCAAGGACTTGATTTCATAGAGGATTGCACAGTTTGGAATTCATTTAATAAAAAGTCAACTGTGCACAAAAGTCAACTTTGACTTTTTGAGATTTTTCACAATTATGGTTTTTAACCCTAAAATGATGTTAATGTGTGATTGGAATCATCATTCATCAAGAAAAATCAAGAAAAGTGGGATAACTTGTAAAAGGGTAACCATAAAAAACTTAGAAATTTTCTAAGTTATGGAACAAAGTGGCTAGGGTACCAACTTTGAAGGATCATAACTCCTAAACCACAAGGCCATTTTTTCCCATCCAAAGCTGGATTTGTATCCCTCATGGCCCTCTACAAAAGCTTCAACTACACCTCATTCCAATTCATCATGGATTTTGAGTTATGGAATGATCAAAATGGCTGAAAACATAAAATGTCACTTTTTCTAACACTTAGTGAAATTTTCACTAAGTCAGAATCTGCCTTACTTTTTTTCCAAATGTAGGGGCATTTTTCACTTGGATCCAAAAAGTATCAAAACCAATTATGATCAAACAGTTGTTGTATCATATGAGGGCTTTCCAAAATGGCCAAGAACATCACCAAACTCAACTTGAGTCATGAGATATGACAATGGCAATATGCCTTGCTGAAAACTGCCAAGGCTAGGCAGAATTTTGCACTTTTGCTCGATTTGGCAAAATCAGATAATTCCAAGCCTTGTCATCACTTTGGACACATCTGAGGATCAAATCTAAAAGGAACAAACACTGATCCAAGCCTCCAAAGTCTTTGGAACAAGAAGTAGCATGCCAAACCTAGAAATCCCTAAAAGAGGGACAAGACTCCAATTTTGGATTGGAGCATTTAATGGATGCTTAGAGGTGCCATGGAGTGACACATTTGCAACTGAATTCAATCAAGAATGGTCCAACAACTAGGGAACCAAAGGCCTGTGCTCTAACCTCTAGTCAATGGCTAGAGGAGACTTGGCTTCCCATTGATCAACATTGGCCAAACCTCTGTTGTGGTTGCCATTCACTATTGATCCCAAAACAAACTTGCTCTACTATAAATAGAGCTCATTTGTGCTCAGTTTGAGTACACCAAAGCACTACAACACTTGCTTTCCTCAAAATCTCTCTCTCTCTAGGCAAAAATACCTTCTTTAGCAAGGTAACTCTGAGTTTTTGAGTTAGAGAGCATTTCCATCACAGATCATGATCCTAACACCTCCAATATATCATATCTAAGCTGTCCAAACTCTCACAAGTGACCTGTAATTCTTAAATCACAAAGTCACCTCTCAAAACCTCAAAATAGTACTTTTGTGCATTTTTCAAGCCATGCCTTGATTCAATCACTTTCCAAACCAGATAAAACCTCAAACACACTCCAAATATCATCCTTGAACTGTCCCAAATGGTTCCCCCCATCTGGAACACCATTTGAGGGAGTTGCTATTTTGGCCATTTTAACCCCTTTTGCAAGAAAGGGCTAGTTTGTCTTTTTGCAGGTTTCAGCTGATTCCACTCATCCTAAATGCTTCTAAGGGATCATTTAAGAGTGTCCAAAGCATCAAACCATTTCTGGAACAAGAAACTTGGTAGATTGCACAAAAAAACTCCAAAAGCTCTAAAGAGAGATAAGCATCATGACTTGAACTTTCCAAAATATGCATTGCTTTGAAGTCCACTGATCATGCACATCTCATACATGTTATATATGTTGTGTTTGAACCAATTCATCGTGTAATTCACGCCTGTGCCAAAGTGTAGCATAGAAAATGCAATTATAGGCCTATTTCAAAACCACCATCGGATTTTGAGGAGGGAGCATGATCTAAAAAAAAATACCACCACCATTGGATTCCTTGTGAAATTCTAGGCTAGATGCATATAAATTTTGTCCCCAACCATAGAGAAATGAGAAAGTTATGGACCTTCCCGTTTCTTGCCAAAACTTGCCTTGCCTTGCCTTGGCCAGACCTAGAAAACAAGGCAAGCCTGGTGTATTTGTTGGTTTGTTTCAATCAACGGATGTATCACCACCCCAGTGGTAAGGCGCGCGCCCTATAACCTTGATGTCGTGGGTTCAAACCCCACCCAAACCATTTTGTGTTTTCTCTTTTTTTTGCTATTTTTCCAATATTTTCATGTTTTATTAATTAATTGGAAAATAAATAACTCCTTCAATTTTAATTATTTTGGATTGGTTCTTTTTGCAAAAAATCACAAAAATGTTGAAATATTTTATTCCACAAAAAAATCAAGTTTATATTATTTATTTAATATAATTATTATTTTTGTGAATAAAGTCCTTTTTAATTGTTTTTAACATTTTAGAAGTGAATATTTACCTTGAAAGTCAAAACCAAATGAGTTTTAATTCATCTTGTAATTAAAACCTCATTTTTCAAACCTTAAACAAAAATCACAAGTGGTTTATTCAAATTTATTTGGTATTTTTTATTGATTTTCTTTAAATATTCACTTTTAAAGGGAAAAATTAGGGTTTTCTTTGATTTCAAACCTCATCAATCATTTTCATATATTTTTGGGCCTCTAATAGAGTGTAAGACCCAATCCTTTGTAAATACAAACCTATTTTGGGCCTCACTTATTGTATAAGTCCCGTTGTATTTCAAAAGTTCGGTGCGATTATCGCCCGTATAAAACAAACCCTGGGCCTCTCTTCGAGCTATAAGACCCATTCAAAATCATTTTTGGGCCTCTAATAGAGTGTAAGACCCAATTCCCTTTTGAAACCAAAAACTTTTGGGCCTCAGTCACTGTATAAGACCCACGGTGTTTTCAAAACCTCGGCGCGATCGTCGCCCTTTTCAAAATTAACCGGTGGGCTTCTCCTTGAGCTATAAGACCCATCTTTGTTCACTTCCAACCATTTTTGGGCCTCTTGAGAGAGTGTAAGACCCATCCCCCTTGTACAGAAAACCTTTCTTGGGCCTCAGTCACTTGTATAAGTCCCTGTACAAAACGACAGTGCGATCACTGATTAAACCTTGGGCCTCTCCTTGAGCTGTAAGCCCCAATTTTCCTTTCAAAAGGCACTTTCTCCTTTGATTTTGTAACATACTGTTATTTTCAATTTCTTTGTTGAACAACTAACCAAACAGCATGGAAGCTCTACAACCGAGTAAGTGTTTACCCGCTTTCATTTACTACTTTCATATGTATATAACTGTACTGTGGGGCTGTTTCACTGTAAGTCTTCTTTCATAAACTCATATCGACTGTGTAATAATAGTATAGATATTTAGAGTTTCCCCGACAACTACTTCTAGAACTAGACAGAACCTTGTCTCCCGACGTTCTCCCGGATATTTCAACATAACCTAAACCAAGAGAATTTTCTTTTACAACAATTTTAGATAACTAGATCTGAGAAATTCCCCCCCCCCCCCCCCCTTGAATAGTTCATATACAGAAGGCCAATATTCCAAGTGAAACCCCTTCTGGAACTGTTCATCAGCCTCCTCTTGGGCTTAGTGCAAGGACTCACAGGCTTCCCTAAAGCATCCCCGCCTCCTCTTGGGCGTTGTACAAGGACCCGTCGGCTTCTTAGAAGTTTTCACAGCCTTCTCTTAGGCTTCGTATAGTGATTTTTCCTCCGGGAAGATAGCCTCCTCTTGGGCTTAGTACAAATTGTCCCTCGGCTTCTTAAAAGTTTTTCTCGCCTCCTCTTGGGCTTCGTATAAATTGTCCCGACGACCTCCTAGAGGTATAGGAACATAAATTAGTCATCTTAATAGAACAGTCTTTCAAAGAGTCTAAATCTTTCTATCGCCAGCGTACTGCCTCTTAATTTCTCTTAAGCATAGTACAAAAGATAAAACCCGTAGACTTGGACAGTCTCAATACCCTTTGGATTTCCCAGGAGATAACCCTGATCCTCTGATCAAATCCATGAGTACAACATTACCCATATAAGAACTGATTTTCTCTTTTATCCAACATACTGGACCTGTCCCTCAACTGAAACAGTCACCAGCACCCTAGCCTCCTCTTGGGCTTTGTACAATGATCCTCCCCAGCAGAGCTAACCTTTTCACACTCTCTTGTTGAGTGTAAAAGACTCTCTTGTTGAGTCAATCTCCTTTTAGCCTCCATCTCGGGCTTCGTACAAGATACAAAACACTCTCTTGTTGAGTATAAAAGACTCTCTTATTGAGTCAATCTCCAATAGCCTCCATCTCGGGCTTCGTACGAGATACAAAAACACTCTCTTGTTGAGTATAAAAGACTCTCTTGTTGAGTCAACCAACTTTTTTAGCCTCCATCTCGGGCTTCGTACGAGATACAAAAACACTCTCTTGTTGAGTATAAAAGACTCTCTTGTTGAGTCAACCAACTTTTTAGCCTCCATCTCGGGCTTCGTACGAGATACAAAAACACTCTCTTGTTGAGTATAAAAGACTCTCTTGTTGAGTCAAACAACTTTTAGCTTCCGTCTTGGGCTTCGTGCAAGACACACAAAAAGACTCTCTTGTTGAGTCAAACCCTTTTAGCCTCAATCTTGGGCTTTGTACAAGACAGAAAGAACATTTTCCCGGAAAAGTCAACCTTTTAGCCTCCTCTTAGGCTTTGTATAAGGAAACCCCATTTGAGACAATCAACCTTTTAGCATCAAAATTTGTGCCTTGCTCACAGTACACAAACATCAACAACTCCTTGGCCCCCCCCCCCCCGTCTAATTGCTGTAAGCGGAAAGCCTCTGGATTATTTACATCCACACCACGATCCCTCTTTTAGCATGAGAAATTCCTAAGGAAAGATGGCATTGCTCTACACTGAGTTAAAGTCTTCTCCTTCAGGTTGAAAATCCCCTATGAAGGAGATTATGGCATTGCTGGATTCACATGTCCAGTTAAAGTAATTCTCCTTTATAATCAGTCACCCAACTGTTGTGACAAACAGACCCCTCTTTAGAGATGACAAATTCTCTCTAAAGTCAAAACCTTTTAGCTTCACATCTTGGGCTTCAAACAAGATACAAATAGACCCTTCAGCTTCACATCTTGGGCTTTGAACAAGATACAAATTCTTTTAGCTTCACGTCTTGGGCTTTGAACAAGACACCAAAACACCATTTCCTCCCATAGAATAGGAGGAACTACGATCGCTCTGATTTCCCTGTTTCGGTAAACGGGAATACGTAGGCATAAGATTGAAAGAAAAATCTTAGCGAGCACACTAATCAAAAACCCAAAATCCCGTACCTTCATACATCAATCGAAAAGCATCAGTCCTAACATCCTACCAATAGCATAGTCCCGTCATTTCAGTCTTAACAAAATAAGCAGAAAGAGGCCCCACTTCCATATAGCATTTGTAACCTAACAGACCGCTATTTAAACTCAGTATGCAAGTAGGGTTAGTTGGAGACATCTATTTCCCTTCCTTCATCAGCTTTAATAGGATAAAAAATGAATCGACCTGTAGTCCCCCAAGAGCGACAGTGCTTAAGAACCACGTCCAAAATCGCTCGCTACACAAGTATGAACATATGAATCCTAAAACTGGAAAAATCAATATGAAATTCTGTACACAATAGTTTATACACAATTAGTATAGGGAAAACATTCACGACATCATGACAAACAAGTTTGTAACTTAAATGATCAAATTTGATGCATGAATCATAGAGTTCAATTTTGGAGAAACTTACCTTGCAAGTGAGAATCGAATTATCTGTTGGAGGTGTTACAGATGTGATTTGATGATCTGGACAGCTTCCTTGACCCTCAAGGATGGTGTTCCAATGCTTAGAATGGATGGAAACCTTCTGAATTACTTGGCTCGATTCAAACTGCAGCTTATGATGTGTGATGAGCAAATGACATGTGACTTGGTAATTCTGGTGTTACAGTTGAGGTTTGAGTGTTTGTATCACTAACACATGATGTATGTGAAGTGTTTGGATGCTTGGATTGAGTGGAAATGGACTGGTTTGAGAATTCCAAGTTTTCACTCTTTGAGAACTTTGAATTTTAGCGAGGAGGGGGGAGAGAAAACAAGCTCTTGCAATGTTTTGGTGTGTCTTAGAATGTTCAGAATGACCTCTATTTATAGGGGAAATGTGTCTGATATTTTGAGTTTGAAAGGATTGGGATGCAAGCCATTATCCAACAAGTGATGTCATGCACCTATAACTTGAAAGTCGAGGTACACGTGGGCTATTCTTCGCATGGCTTGAATTCTAATCTTTTGAGTTTGGTTCCTCATGGTTTCATCCTATCCCTTGATGCTCTGACCAAGTTCTTGCATATTGGAGGGTTTTTGCTTAAAATCACTATTCCACTTTAATGCTAGAGGACAAAACTTCACTTCCTAGCTTTTGAAATGATTTTTTCACATGCCAAGTGATGAATCTTTGAAAATTCAGTTATGCTTTGCAGAGCACATGCTTGTATGATCATTTGGGAGTTGATCTTGTGAAGATTTCAGGTTTGCAAGACTTATCCAAATCGTGTGGATTTTGAGGTTTAGCAAATCTGTCATGACAATCAGCTTGATCAAGGCATGTTGCAGCATCCATAACTACTTGCTTAAGTAAGGGATTTTGATGATCTTCGTCATTTTGGAAAGCTGGTATATCATACTTCAACTTTGATGCTTGAATTTAGTCTTGAATCCTTATGGATCATAATGAAAAATAGCCTCAAAGTTGGCTCCAACACAAGACAGATTCTGTCTAAAAAAATTTCTAAGTGTCAAAGTTCAAAAAGTATTGAAACCCTAACTTCATGGCCTCATATCTCAAAATCTATGCACTTTTTGGGAATCCACCCTAATTGGCAAAGTTGTAGTATGTAACAAGCTCTTCAATTTGATTTTTGGATCAAAGAAAATGGTTACTTGGTTTGGAAGTTATGCCTTTGCAAAGTAGGGTAAAAATAATTGTTTTTCATGACTTAGAAAAATTTTAAGTTCTCCATGGTTGCCCTTTTTACAAGTAACCTCACTTTTCTTGATTTTTCTTGATCATACATGATCCAAATCACATATTGAAATTGTTATTGACTTTAAGAGACCATGTTTGACCAAAAACTCCAAAAGTCAAACTTGATTTTGACCACAGTTGACTTTTGTATCAGATGAATTTTGAACTTTGTGATCCTTTATGAAATCAAACCCTTGGGCTAAATTAAACATCATGGATAAACTCCAAAGGTGTTTTTAAGTGTCTTTAATCTTGTCCCAAGGTTTGAGGTCATGCCTTGGTTAGAAGTCAAAGGTACAGTTGACTTTTCCTTAGAAACCGTAGTTTGTGGACCAGATGATTTTAACCTCTTGTATTGCTTATGAATTAAGTTCTTTGGATTAATCCAATCATATGAATGGACTAATATGATGCATTTGAGGTCCTTGAAACATATCTTGAGGTGTTGGATCATGCCTTGCTTCAAAAGTCAACTCAGGGACTGAATTAGGTCAAAACCCTAATTTGGATGTACTGAGGATCTTAAGGCTTGCTTGTGATGTCATCTTGCACTTGATTATTGATGAAGGGAAACTCTTGATATTTATGGATGAATAAGGGATTTGAGATGTTGAATATGATGCATATCCTTTGATAATTCATTTGCTTGAGCCCTAGGGGGATCACCTAACCTGTGAAGCAAGTAAACACACACATCTTGTACTTGTGATGGGTTAGTGAAGCATAAAGACATGTATATATGTAATGATGAATGTTATGCTAATGATACAAATTATGTGGCATCTTAGGGGTAAAAAATTAGGGTATGACAGATCCCACATTTGGGATGAATTTGTTGGTTGATGACAAATGTGCCTTAGAGATTGCCGATCTCTATAGGGTTCATCTTAGTGTTGACATCTATATTCAACACGCATTATCGCAGCTTGATTAATATGATGGTCCCCTTGATGAGATAGTAGTAGAGCAAAATGAAAGTGTAGATGAGAGTGAAGAAGTGTTTGCTGCAATATATGAAGAAACAGTTAATGGGGGTTTGAAGGAAACTGAGTTGAAGGATAGTGAGGCAAATGGAAAGAAAAGTGTAAGGAAAAATGATGTTAGGGAAAAAGAGGTAATGGAAACTAATGGAAATTATGATAATGGGCATGGTGGTGGTGATTTTAATGATGATGTTAGTTCTGGTGATAGTGTGGATGAAAGCTTCAATTAACACAGTGCAATGGAGGTAGCATTTGATGATGAATCTGATTAGTATAATGATGATTTGGATGAGGAAAAGGCTAATATAATTTACTATGTGAATGAATATGATGATCAAGAGGGGAACAACAAAAAAGGTAAATAAAAGTGGGAAAAAAACAAAGATGAGTTTAAAGGGGGTGATAATGAAAGTGAGGAGTTAGAAAGTGGGCGTGATAGTGATAATAGCAGTGGAGTTAGGAGAAAGAAGTACCCATGTTCAAGTTACAAAAAGACATGTCCAATTACAAATGGGAGGTTGGAATGTATTTTAGTACCAAAGTTGACTTCAAGGAAGCAATAACCTCATATGCAGTCCAATCTGGCAGAAATTTAAAGTTCAGTAAAAATCACAAGATTATGGTGAGGGTTAGGTGTAAAGATGGATGTGAGTGGGAAGCTTATTGTGCTAATTTGCCTAATGAGGATTCTTGGCAACTAAGGAAGGTAGTAGACAATCATAGTTGCAATAGAGAGTACAATGTGAAGATGATGAGCACTAAATGGTCGAGCAAAAGGATACAAAATTTATTGAAAAATAACCCTAGATTGAAGCTAAAGGATATAAAGGAAAAGGCACAAAAGAAATGGAATGTAGGGGTTAACAAGACTAAGGCTATAAGAGCTAGATTTGCAGCTAGAGACATGGTTGATGGTTCTTTCCTAGGGGATTATACAAGGATTTATGACTACTGCCATGAGTTATTAAGATCAAACCCAGGGTCAACTGTAAAACTGAATGTTCAACCTGCACAAGAAGGTATTGATGATCAAAGACACCATTTTAGAAGGCTATACATATGCTTTGTAGCTTGTAAGGAGAACTTCAAATTATGCAGACATTTCATAGGCCTTGATGGATGTTTTTTGAAAGGTCTTTGTGGAGGTCAAATATTGGCAGCCATAGGTAGAGATCCCAATGATCAAATGCTACCAATAACATTTGTAGTAGTGAAAAATGAAAATAAGGATAGTTGGACATGGTTCTTGGAGCTGCTTATTGATGACCTTGGTGGGAGAGATAAGTGTCTCACATACACTTTTATATCTGATCAATAAAAGGTATGTCTTATGTTCTTCCATATGTGTTATACTTATGTCTTTCATATGTTGTTTATGTTTTATGTTCTTCCATATGTGTTATACCTATGTGTTTTTAATTATGATTACATAGGGACTATTGCCTGCAATGGATGAACTACTGATTAGAGTTTAACAAAGATTTTTTGTCAGACATCTTCATAACAACTTTAGGAAGAGATTTCTTAGTAAAATGTTGAAGGAAATCATTTGGAAGGCTGCAAAGTCAACATACTACCAAGCTTGGGAAAGAGAGATTAAAGGAATGAAGGATGTCAATATAGATGCCTACAAGCACATGATGAGCACCCCACCAAGATATTGGAGTAGATCATACTTCAAGACACATAACAAGTGTGATGCTATTCTCAATAACATATCTGAAGCTTTTAATAGTGTAATCCTGGATTCTAGGGCCAAGCCATTGATAACCATGATGGAAGAAATAAGGAAATGCACGATGGAGAGATGGGCTACTAATAGGATGAGGTTTTAAAACATGGAAGATGTTGAAGTGTTACCAAACATAAGAAGAAAAATTGAAAAAACAAGCACATACACAAACTTCTGGCTTGTCATGGAAAGGCCAAGAAGTTACCAGTCAGAAGGCCAACTAAACCATTTGTACCACCAGGACCTACAATTAGATTGAGTGCAGCCAAGACTGCTGTTGGGCCAACAACAAGAAGGACAGCACCAACTAAGAGATCCACACCAAACTGGAAAATTTAGTTTAGCATAGGTTTTGTAATCTGGAATTTTGTCTATTGTTCTTTGTTTACAGTTGTTAGGTTAAGTTTGAACCTGTGGCATTTTGTCTGTTGTTCTTTGTTTACACTACATTAGTAATGACTTATGGAACATATTTTGGCTATCAGTTTATGCTGTTATGAAACATATTGCCTTATGGAACATATTGTCTTATGGAATATTGTTATGTATTATGGAATCAGTTTAAGTGTTATGGAATCAGTTTATGGAATCACTCTATGTAACATTATGTTTCAAATGTATTATGCAATCAGTTTATGTGTAAAAATTTCTATTTACAAACATTATGTGTCAAACATTATGTGTCAAATGTTATGTAACTGGTATGTCAAAGACACATACAGGTCAGGCCAAATATTGCAAACAGGTCATGCCGAAAATTATAACTTTTCTTAACATATTCAACTGATACAAAAAATTCATGTCAAACTTTAAGTATGCCAAACAGGTCATGCCAAACTTGTCAATTAAGATTAATTAGTACAAATTGTTACAAACAAACCTTTAGGGATCCATCATAATACCCTAATTCATTATAAAAACTAATACAGTGATAATCATAAAAACATCAAATTCCAAAGCTTTTCCACTTCATGATATTCTTCATTTCACTTTTAAGATTCATCAGTTGTTTCCCTAATTCTTCATTCACCATTGTGACTTTTTCAAGCTCTTTTTTTGCTTCAGCGAGTTCCTTTGATACCTTTTCCAACCTATCCATCCAAAATTTCTCCTTCTCATCTCCCACTTCCACATAAAACCAACTAAAGTAACCATACCCAGCTTGCATAGATCCCTGAATTTTTCATACACTGGAGTTCAAAATACATACAAAATTCCAACTCAAACAGAAATGAAGCATAAATTATTTGCATACCTTATAATTTGGACAACCCCAGAAATGTTTTCCAAAATTCTTAACGGTTGTTGCCCTTCGAAGAACAGTCATGTCCCCATAATGACATACAGGTTTCCATCCTGAGCTACTGTATATGTTCGAATCCCCACTTTCTGAGTTTTTCTGTTTCAACAAGGATGAAAAACCAATTGATTTCATGCTTGCCTAAACCGTAATTCCTAATTGCAAAGATGAATCTCTAATTCCAATTTTCCCTAGGTTAAATTTGGGAATGTATGAACACAAACACTATGTGTAAATAGAAAAGATGAGGCTGCCTTGCCAACCCAACATCCACGTCTTCACACATAAACGAACGTTTGAGGGTAATTGATGGAGAGGACTCATGTGGCACTATTTTAAAAATTAAAGAATCACTTTGAAACTTTTTAAAATTATGGAAATAAAATGGACTCCGAGATAGACTTAAGGGACCAAAAATGATATTTTGCCTTTGTCATACCCCAAATTTTACCCCTAGATTCCTTTACCATTTGCATAACATTCTAGGTCAATCATTCATGCATAGCTAACCAATTATCAAGTTCTAATACACTTAAGAGATCTCCCTTCATCAAATATCAAGTGCAATATGATTTCATTACAAGTTCTTCAAGATTCAAATTCATCTGGCCATGAATTAGGGTTTTTTAACCAAAACTAGCTGCATCTTTGACTTTTGATCAAGAAATGATCTCAAACCTTGAGACATGATTCAAGACATTCAAATACATCCATGAAGTCCATAAATGATGTCCAAATAGCTCAAGGGTTTAAATTCATTGAAGATCAAGAAGTGGAAATCCATTTGATACACAAGCCAATAATTGCACAGTCAAACCTTTGACTTTTGAGTTCCTGGATCAAAATTGAACTTCTCAAGATAAATTTCATGGAAATATGTTTGATTGATGAATTTGATTAAGAAAAATCAAGAGAATTGAGGTTACTTGCAAAAAGGGAAACAAAAGAGAAATTGAAATTTTTCTAAGTTATGGAAATACAAAGATTTTTGCCCAACTTGCCAAGGCCATAACTTCCAATCCAAGCATCCATTTTCTTTGCTCCAAAGACCAATTTGAAAAGCTTGTTCCATACTACAACTTTGTCCTTGAAGATGAATTCCCAAAAAATGCATGGATTGAGAGATATGAAGCCATGAAGTTGGAGGTTTATCACTTTTGAAATCCAAACACTTACAAAAATTTCCAGCAAAATCTGCCTTGTAAAAGTAACTAACTTTAGGGCTATTTTTCACCATGATCCATTTTTATTCAAGGAAAATTCAAAACATGAAATTCGTAGAGCATGTTTCAATCTTTCCAAAGAGTCCAAGAACTCATTTTTTCCATGCTTGAGCTAAGAGATTCAAAGAGATGAAGTTGGCTTCTTCATGCTGAATTTCAAGTCATATCCATGCCAAATCCTTAGTGCAAATCCATACCAAGCTGCATAATCTCATTTTGCAGACCATCTTGCATCTAAATCTTTCCATAATCAGAGTATTACACAAGCCCTTAGTGCATTACACAAGAGATTCATGCATTGTCCAAGTTTCATGCCATTTATGGGAAGTTTACTTAAAGCATTGTGTCTATTTTTGATAAAGTTTGTTTTTGCCAACCACTTGAGTCTCCAAGCTATTGCATCAGATCAAAACAAATCTTTTTTTTACCAGAAGCAACATCTAGATCAGAAAAGCAAACCTATATCCCTTAAATCACCCAAATACTTCATCATGATCCATGAAACTATCAATTGGTTTCCAAGCAAACCAAAACCACACAACTTAAATTCTGCAGAATTTTTGCTCCTCAATATTTCCCTATAAATAGAGGGTCTCTCCTTATTCAAAAAAACAACAACAAACACACAATAAATACACCTCAAAGCCTTGCAAAACTCCTCTACGCCAGAATCACCCTTTCTCTCACTTTTTCAACCTCCATTGAAGTGAAAGTTGTGATTACTCAAACCAGAGACTTTCCACTTCATTCAATCACCCAAACATCCTCAAAACACTATTTAGAAGTGGTCTAAGCCCTTGAACAAATTTTGTACCATTAATATCATCATCCACCACTCTCATCTTCATACTTTGCAAAAAGGTTCGTGTGAAAAATTACAAGCAGTTTCCGGTCAATTTCTTTATTCAAGCAATCTCCTTAAGGATCAAGGAGGCTCACAAGATCTTCATATTATTTATGTAATCACTAATAAGAGGCATTAGACCTTGCTCCAATAGGTAAGTGTTCTTACACTTTGAAACACTTTGTTCATGCATCATTTGTGATTGTTCATTGAAGCAAAAATGTAGATATGATTATGTTTGATGGTTTCTTTCCACTGTATGCAAGTTATCATGTTCATGTACGAAGTTTGTATTGGTTGAAACCTAGGGTTTTGTTTCTATTTTTGCCCTTCGTGTGCTCTAGTTAGTGAGTTTTAGGTCATGAGAATAATACCATTGGATTCCTTATGAAATTTCAAGCAACTTTCATTTTTATATCTTTGCATTTAATTGAGTTTTGAGAAAGTTATAAAGTTCAAATATTGCAAAATTTGTGTTTTTTTAACATTTTGTCATATTTGAGTTGACGCACATACATGTTCGTGTCGACGCATAATGATTGAAATTGGTGTTTTTAACATTCTGCCATGTTTGAGTCGACGCACAGACATGTTCGTGTCGACGCATACTGATTGAAATTGGTGTTTTTAACATTTTCCATGTTCGAGTCGATGCACAGACATGTTCGTGTCGACGCATAGACTCATTTTTTTGCATAGTTTTGCATTCTTCCTTGCATAGGTCGGCTCGTAGCTAGTTTAGGTCGACCCCTCGTGCATATTCACTTATTTCCAAGTATTCTCTTCACCAAATTCACGTTGTAATCATGATTTCTTGTCTTGTATGTGTCCACATGATGTTAGGTACACCTTTTGAATTTCTTCATACATGTTTGATATTGTTACATCCATGACATGATTCATATGTTGAATTTGTTATATCCATGATCTTTTGTTTGACATTGCCCTAATCCATGATCCACATGTTTATTTGAACCTTTGTTTGATAGTGCTACATCCATGACCTATATGTTGATATTGTTAAGATATTATTGATGTTTGTATCTTCATATCCATGCTCACATGTTATTGTTATGAACATGTTATGTCATGCTTGTGTTGTTACTTTGGTCTTGTTAGAACCATGCCACATATATGCTTTGATTATGTATCATCCATGTTCGTATGTCATATTTGGTTGTTACCATGTCTTGTTTATGGCTTTGTTAAGTCCTAGATGTTGTCACATCTATCTTCATGTATTGGTTGTTACCATGTTCATTTTAAATTTTGTTATCTCATTACATCTCATTGTTGATATCATATATGAGTGACATTGTTAAGCCACTACCTTTTCATATATGAGTTGATATCGTAGGTAGCTTAGTCTTACCTTAACCTTCCCTTATGACTTTGTTAAGCCACTACCTTTTCAACTTAGCCTTAGGTTAGAGTTTGTAAACTCTATGTAAGTGTTATTATTATAAACACTTACCTTCCCCTTGGAGCCTTGATCATAATCAAGTGTTCTTCACCCTTATTAAGGCGAACTACAATTGCTCTAATTTTATCCTTGTTAGGATACGTAGGCACAAGACCGCGAAGTTTTGACGAGCATACTTAGCAAAACCTTTAGGTCTTTCCCTATAGGATATTTCCAATCCATAGCAAACAAACACAAATACTTCAAAAGGTTCCTATAAAATACTATAGATACTTAGGGTGCTAATACATTCCCTTAGTATAACCAACCTTAGGACCTTAGATCTCTTTGCATTGTTGTTACATTGCACAATTAAGGTTTTATTCGATATTTTCCCTTTCCTTTAGATAAATTAAAATTCAGTGGTGAACATTCAATGATTTGTAATTCAAGTTAATACAATAGTTTGATATCCGATTCACACCGCAATAGTCTTGCTTATTTATATGACTATGACTAGAATCTACTAGGGGTTTATTATACTTAGTTTTATTTATAAACCAAATATCTTTTATGCGCCAGGATATAGACTAATCTCTAAGAATCAGAAAAGATCACAATAAACAACATTGTCACGTGCTCAAACTTTTCTTTAAATAATTTAACATCGTCACATTCTCATGAGTTAGAACCATATAAAAGATGCTCGTGTCGTCCACTAACACCATATAAAAGAGCATCTTTGATAAAAGCATGACTGAGAGTTTTTAAGCAAATAAATTTGATGCTGCAACAAGTGATTCAATGAATTTGGTAAAGAACCTTAATTAAAGAGGGTTTCTTAATGCACCACCCGAGTTTCTTAGGCACCACGTGAAATTATTTTTTTGCCCCCTGATTTCAGATGTACACATCCGGATGCACCAAATATTTAAAAAATGCAGAGCTGTTCCGGATATGCATATCCGGAAACAATTCTTATGTGCACTTCCGGAAGGATTTCTTATTAATTCGCGCCAGACCTTCTTCCTCCCCCCCATTCTTCACTTTTCCATTTCCAAAATCTCTCAAACTCTCTCAAACTCTCAAATTTTCAATCACCACAAATCTCGATTTTTTCCACTCGAGTTCGGCACAGAGCAACTTCTACAACGATCAACACACTCCAAATCCTCCGTATCTCATTTTAATCGGTAAGTTTTCAAATTTTAGAGTTTCGGAGTAATTTTCGAGTAATCAATTTAGAGTAGACATTTAGGTGTAGAAATTGTTAGGTTGTATGAATAACATAGGTTAGAGACAATGTAGGTCATTTTTACTGCTTCAAATAGACTATCAGGGCCTTAAAATGCCCTTTTGCATGTTATAGTGGCCATGGCTGCCATTTTTGAACTTCAAAAAACGTACCGGATGTGCAGATCCGAAAAGATTTTAACGTTTAGTTTTCTGAGTGTTTCTGGATGTGCACATCTGGAAATACCCAACGTTAAAAATTTTGTGTCCTTCCGGATGTGCACATCCGGAAATACCCAACTTTAAAAATTCCGTGTCATTCCGGATGTGCACATCCGGAAGACTATTTTTTTTTTTGTTTATTTGTTTTTGTTTAATTATTTTTTAAAAAAAATTAATTTATTTATTATGCTTTGCAGATTAGATGGCTGGCAGAGACGATCGTACCATACATGGACGGACAGCTCAGCACGCATTTGTCCGACGTGAGCGGATGCAGTCTACAGCCGAGGCTTCCGGTGCAGAGGGAGTTGGGGTAGCCCCTACAACTGAGGGACATCCTACACCACAGCCATCCACATCACAGGTTCAGGCCACTTCCACATCACAGGTTCAGGCCACTCCCCCGTCAGCCGCCGATTCTACATCTCGGAGGCGTCAAGATTCTACTGCTAGTTCATCAGGGTCCCAGCCCGCACGCAGGTGTCGTCGGGAGACTCCGACTCCATCAACTGCTCCTCCTCGTTCCCCTGTTCCTGTTCCAGAGGGTGATCACCCAGCACATGAGGGTGTTGACGCTGATGACGATTTCGATGAGCTGGCCGGTTACCCCGGGGGACCGTCTGATATGTCCCTACTCGTGGGGTACTTTGAGCATACTGCCAGATATGTCTGGCTAGGACAGGTAACCTTTCTCGGTTTATTTATAGAATTGTATTCGTTGAAAATATGTTCATTTGTAACATTGTTTAATTTGGAAATTTTCAGAAGAAGGATTCACAGAAGTTCTATAACCATGGGGGTAAGGTTATGGACACGATTGAGATGATGCCAGAGGCTGAGTGGTTCACGTCTGAACTTATGGAGTCTGGTCTTGGAGGCCTGTCTAGGATTGGGTATTCCCATATCCAGTACGGTATCCTGATGGCATTTGTTGAGAGATGGCACCCTGAGACATCCTCATTCCATATACCGTACGGCGAGATCACGATCACGTTGGATGACATCTCGTGCCTCTTACATCTACCGATCACGGGTACCCTTCTCCGTCACGGTAGGATGACGAAGGCGGACGGCATGGAGTTGCTGGTTACAGAGCTTAGGGCTAGCCCAGAGAAGGCACATGCGGAGGTGCACCAGTTGAGGGGCGCACACGTCCGGTTCTCGTTTCTGATGGATAGATTTGGTGAGGCGCTTGTAGAGGCAGGACGGGCATCAGGTGATCCAGCTGAGGTGGAGATCCACAGGACGCGTGCCCTGAGATGCTACTACTTGTTTTTGTTGGGCACGCAGGTGTTTGTGGACACCAACGTCTATTATGTTGATATCGTCTACCTCAAATACCTTTTGGATCAGACAGAGATCCATGGGTACAACTGGGGGGCGGCTGCGCTGGCATTCACCTATTCCAGGCTCTCTGATGGTTGCCACTGGGCAGCCAAGACTGTGGCAGGAAGTTGTACGCTATACGTGATAACAATCTAATATTCTAAGTTATTTTTTCATTTCTTTTCTTTCTGTATTCATTATAATGTTTGACACCCATGTTATGTTTTCCATTTCAGGCGTGGATTTTACAGCACTTTCCCTACATTACTGGTTGGGGGAGTGTCCAGGGGTACACTGAGGATATGCCACGTGCTGCTGCATTTGTCCTGCTCAGAGGGAACCAGGCGCTAGACCCCTTCAGAGTGTATCTAGATCGGATGACTGCTGAGGACGTTTTGTATTGCCCCTATGCCGCTCACTGTGTGACTAGCCCGTTCGATGAGGTTTGTTTGTTCTCAGGATGGTTGGCATGCAGTTCGACCGTTACTGCCCGATACCTGCCGGAGCGCGTCTTGCGTCAGTTCGGTTACACGCTGATGATCCCCAGGATGCCTCAAGAGTCTGCTCCTCTAGGCTTGACCCGCAGGCAGATAGATGACATATATGCTGACTTCCAGTTCCACTTGGTACCGGAAGAGGCTCGGACGACCAGAGCGGAGAGAGACTGGAGCGTTGTTGTCGGGTACATTGTGTGGTTCTACACCGTCTCACACCCATGTGTCGCAGTGAGAATTGGATACCAAGCTATTATATTAACTTGAATCGCATTTGTTTTATTTCACCACCGTCTTTGATTTATCCAAGGGAAGGGAGAAAGATCGAATTACCCACAATGCAATGCAAATGCAAACTAAGATTCTAAAGTTCGGGGGTTGGTTATACCTAGGGACGGTGTTAGCACCCTAGATATCTGTAGTACTATACAGGAACCTCTTGTTTTACTTATGTTATTTGTTTTTTCGTTTGCTAAGGGTTTAAGGGTAGGTGACCTAGAATTCTATTCCTAAGTGTGCTCGACAAGATATCGCATCTTGTGCCTACATATCCTGTCGGGAAGGAATTAGAGCACATGTAGTTCCTCTTGAAGGATACTAAAGGTTTGAAAAAGGTTTAGGAGAAGAAATGAGTCATCATCTTAAGAAACCGCCAAAGTTTTTGAAATTTGTTTGTATTTGTGGGGTATGGGATTGTATGTCCCTTCTTTGAGATGGTTCACATCTAATTCTCTTGTGTGGAGAATTAGGCGGGCTAAAGTTTGATTGTAAAAATCAAAATTTAAGGGGGGACTAACTTAGGAAGTCTATCCTAAAGTTGTCTAATAATCTTATCTTAAGGGTGTAAAACCTATGGGGAGGTATGATGCAAATGAAATGCACCATGCACAATAATTTGATTATCATGCATGGGATTTTCCCTTGGATATTAATGTGATTAATTATATTAATGTTTAAACGAGAGTGCTAGCAAAGTGGGCTAGTCTTGTGTCTAGTGACCAAAAAGGTTGAATGCGATGCCTAAAGGCAATCGAATTACATGGGTAGAAAATGGGCTCGACGTTGGATCGAGAGTTTTTTTTTTTATATTTTGAAAGGTTTGAATATAAACAGACATAATTGAAACAAACAAGTAGAGCGCATATATCACATACAACTATCTACTCAAACACAAAATCACAAAAAAGGGTTCACCGAGAGGAGGGTTTCTACCCTAGTTAAGGAGAAGGTTTATGTTAAAAGATTTCATTCTAAAAGGGAAAAGTTTTAAATAAAAACTACTATTGTTATTTCTTGGGGAAGCATCTTTTTTAAACTTATTAAAATGTTAAATTAGAAAAATGTTTTATATATTTTTTTAGTTTTATATTTTTTTTAAAAAGTCCTATCTTTTTATTATATAAAAAAAAACTAATAAGAAAAAAAGGAGTATAAAAATGTTTTATTTTGTTATAAAATATATATTATCCTAAGTTTATTATAAAAAGTTTATTATTTATTTAAGAAAAGGTTATATTTATTACTACATTTTTATTTCTATTATTAAAAGTATATTTTATTTTTATTTATTTAATAAAAGGCCATACCGATTATTATTTAAAAGAGAAATTATATTTATTGAAAAAAAGTTTTATTAATATTAAATAAAAGGTTAATTTTAAAAGATTTTTCTAAATAAAATTTTATAGCTTAAAAAAGAAGTTCCCCTAATTAAAAGTTATTATTAAAGGTTAAATTAAGGTTAAAGTTAGATTAATATTAAAAATGAAATAATAAAAAGAAAAAGGGAGAAGTAACGCAGCGTCAAGGAGGGTCCACCGTGGACCCTCAACTATCATCCGTCCGATCGATCACAGGGGCCAGATCTACGGCCCGCAAAGGGAGCGCATAGTAGTGATGTGTGTGTGGTGTACAGAATAAAACAAACAAAAGAGAAAACTAACAATCCACGATTCTCACCTCTCACTCTCTCGCCTTTCTCGTTTTCTCTCAAAGCCAAATTAGGGTTTAAGGAACCTTAGTGGCTGCCGCCGCTCTCGTCCTTCCAATCTCTCTTATCTCTCTCGATCGAACAAACAAAAATCAATCAAACCCTAACCCCAGAAGGCCCGATACCCCAATCCACTATATTTTTTGGTTATATATTACATCAGATTATGAATAATGCGAAAATAAAGAAAAGGAGATCGGCGAGGGTCGCCGACGGGGATGCGAGCCTGACGCGAACGGATCCTCCTTCAGGGAAGAATCTTCATCTTTTACCTTCTTGTGTGATTTTGGTTGCCTTCGTGTTGTTGATGTGTGTGTTCCTTCGATCTGATGTGTGTGGGTGATGTTTGCTTCAATCCTTTGGTCTTGCGTGTTGTATGTTGTGTTACTCTGAATTGTGAATTGGTGATTTGGTTTCTGGACTGTTGAATTGGTTAAATTTTCTGGTTTTGAATTATGGTGTGTGTTTGTGAATAATTTTTTTCCTGAGGAATGTACGTGAAAATGATACGAGTTTTTTGTGAACTTTGGTATGCGAATTCTGAGGTTGTGAGTGTTTTTTAATCTTCCTGCTACTACTTTTTGAATGTATGCCGTTTTCTGTGAATTTTATTCGTCCTTTGATGTATGATCCTTCCTCTTTTTATAGTTGGAATGTATTGAATTCTCCTTTTTTGAATGCTCAAGATTATATTGTCATGGTTTTGATTTCCACTTAATGTGTGTCTGATCGTGTATGATATGGTGATGAATCCTTTCCATTTTTAAGTGAGCATGCTAGGGACATGTTTGATTATTTTTGGAAATGATTGATGGTGTTAAAAACATGTTTGATTCTTGTCTTGATTTCTTGCTATAGCACGTGAATTAGGTTCCTTGGCTTATTCTTCACCAAACGCATTCTGAATTGCCACCATATTTTCCTCTGATTGGCTGCAGTTTAGGCAAAATTGATAGATAATGATCTCCTCATAACTTCAAGATCCCTTTACAAGGCCAGGTCCAGTCTAGGTTGTGATACAAAAAAATCCTGTTAACGTCAAATTTCAGCTTTCATTATATGTATCATCTGACCTTGGAGTGTTCCATATTTTTCAGGATTTGAACAAGGAGGATCCCCATTGGTAGCGTGTTATCTCATTGGATTGGTCACAAAGATGATTCATCTAGTTTGCACCGAGCTAACCTCTCTAACTGCTTCAGCTGTCCCGACTTGCGTAGGATGACGATAGACACCAATAAAGTTCTCGTGGCTGGCCTGTGTTAGGGAGAAAATCTCGTGTTGGCAAATTAGTCATGTTTTGGCTAGGTGTAGCCACATACACTGCTGAAGCTTCACTTGAGGTATATATGTTTTTCCTTGAACTTTCACTATGCTAACTCTTGGTATTCACGTAAAAGTAGTTTGCAATTTGTTTTGAGTTAGTGGACTATTAGTGAATCAAATAGCCGAGACTTATACTTCAAAATTCCGTAGAATTCGATGCATTTGTGTGAATGAATGGAAAAGATGGTTTTGAAATCATGTTAATATACTGTTGTTGAATGTATTGTCACACTTCTTAGCATCTCTAATGTCTTGCATTAGTAAAACAATGATCGATACACCATAACATCATGTTGCACAGCATGCTTAATTCTCTCATTATTTAACTATTCTGCTGTGTCTAATTTGCCTAACCTTGCAAGGTTTGATACAATCGCTTACCAATCTTGTTTTATGCATTTTTCAGATAAAGTTTGACAGTGTGTGGCTTTCTAGCGCAGGACAACATTTTCACAACTCCGGCGGAATGAAAGGTGTTCTCGCGAATAACTTGATAACCCTTATAACACGCATGCTTGGCACATTCAGTTAGAATGTTTATGGAGGATCCTGTAAATTCCAATTTTTTTGTCTATTTAGGTGACAATGAGACAATTTGGGAAAGCTCTTCATCAATGACCAGTCTCAGCAAGAACTTCATCAATCCTCCAACGAGCTCGTACAAAGAGCCGACAAGTGTTGTCAGCAACAACCATAAATCAAGATACCGACTTGCAGCCAGACCCTCGAGCTTGGAAATTACAAGCCAGTTGCGGTAATACATGTCCATTTTGAGTATTTTCACGTGGCAATACGTGCATTAGCTCAATTTGAGTGTTTGTTGGCTTCGGCTGTGTATTGGCATGAATGAAGGAAACTTCAAAGTTTGAACTCTAAATTCTTAGACAATGTAGAACTTTGCATCTCTGCGTCGATTTTGTATTCCTCGAATTTGATAGAATTTGACTTTCCTTTTTGTTGTGATAACAGGAAGTCCGTACTGTCTGCTGTATTCCATGACAAGCACTGTTTCCATTGGAATAAGGTGTTGATGTGGTGGAAGGCTTCGGAATTATAGTGGCGTTGGTGTATTGTTGATGCAGGTAGTAATTGTCTCGGTTAAATGCCGCAGTTGAAGATGGTGGACCGGAGTGCAATGTCATTTAGATCTCACGTAAAGTTAATGTCGGGTGAGTTAACAACTACCACGTCTCGTACTTCAAATGCTTGTATGCTGAAATTTTACAGATTGGCGTCGCAAAAACCGTATATAAATCCAAACCGTGTCTCACATGTTATAACTTGTTATTTGTCATATGGATTGGATGTATGGAGCATTGTTTTGGAAATATTTGATCAAAGGTTCTGTTATAATCCTAACAGGTCAAAGTAACCGGAAATGCTGTCGGTTTAGATTAGAAACCATCACTTGCGCGATCTGGTGTAGTTCCGAATATCTCGACGCCGGCAATGTTTCCAATTTCAGCAGTCCTTTTCCAACGATTCAAGAACCGTGCACTTTTGTGTTATAAGAGCGACAGACTACAAAAGATCAAATTCACCAGGGATAACCGTGTGGACTTTCTCTTTTCAAGCTTTTTCATAAGAGTTCCAATATCATCCACTTGACATGCTTTGAATTTTATTCATCAATATTTCTAATAACATGAAGTCTGCTTCGTGAATTTTGTAACCATTTAAGCTTATGAACCAAATGCCATGTGAACCAAATGAGGGCTTTGTATTACTTTGTAGAGACACTTGAAAACTCGTAACTTGAATGGTACAACCTCGACATGCTTTGAGAGTTTTTTTTTTATCTGAGATTGTGATTTGAATTAAAGCTTCAACATATTCATAAAATCTCCTTGCTTTTATAACTTAACAAGGTGTGTTAATATGGTTTTCCAATGCTTGAGCTTGTGATGACCTAGTGCCTTTTGGAATCCACCTTGAACTAAACATTCTCATAATTGAAACTTCATGATAACCTTCGCAATTCTTGAATCCTCTTATAGCAGCTTGAATGTTTGGCACCAATCACTATATAAACTTGAACTAAAAGGAATTCCTTAGTCTCGATGTATTTACAAACTCTTCCTTTGCATCATGACTTGCAACTTATACCAAATCCCTTCTCGTCTTGACGAAGAAAAAAATAACCTGTGCAGAATTAAAATTCTAACTCCAAGTACTCTCAATTGAGGTAATGATGAAGCATTAATCACATGCTCTAGTACCTTGATCTTAAAATACCCTTGATTTATAAAAACCAAATTTGATCTTGGCTTTAACAATATGTATATAGCCAGAAGGTCCATCCAAGATATCTTCAGATTACTGATCCAAGAATGGCCCAAGAATGGAGAAAGAGTCCTAGAAGTGGAGCTCAGATCAATTAAAAACCTTAGGACCCCTTTAACTTAGGATAAACTAGAAGTGGAGCCCAGATCAATTAAAAACCTTAGGACCCTTTTAACTTAGGATAAACTGGTCATGCCCGGAAATACTTGACTGTGAGAAGTACTATTTCCACTTGAAATTACTGTGCTTGCACAAACTGGTTAGTCACAATAAACACGCACACAAAGACCGCATAACCTAAAGATGCTATGCAAAAAGAAAATGGATCTTAGGGTCAAAAATTAGGGTGCGACACCATGCATGGTGCCCACTGCTGAGGGATCGCCACCCAGACCTGCTCATCAGGAGATATTAGAGGAGCGGCAGTCTCAGCTGGACTACACTCAGATGTCC
The DNA here is from genome assembly GCA_022829125.1 of Lathyrus tuberosus. NCBI lineage: Eukaryota > Viridiplantae > Streptophyta > Magnoliopsida > Fabales > Fabaceae > Lathyrus > Lathyrus tuberosus. Next base: position 9,123,523 of record JALAZF010000032.1, read on the forward strand.
TACCACGCTGTCGTCAGATAGAGTAGATAGCGCAGCAGGCCATTGCGGACGGTCACATCCCTGAGGGCTCTGGTGTCAGACTTGTCGTGGACAGGATTATTGCGATTGCTCGGGAGGCACTTCAGTACCGCAGACATCGATCCAAGATGGCAGGTAGGGGCATAGGAGCATGGGAGCCAGGAGAGATCATTCGCCATACGCAGTAGTTTTTTGTTTGATGTATTCTATTTATATTAGATGTATGCACTGTATTTTATTTGATATATCATTTTATTTTATATATTGATGTTTTCAAATGTATATTAAGTTGCGACGATATATTAACATATGCGACCACGCAACAAAACCGATTTTTTTTTTTTAAAATTAAGTTCTGCTGTTTTTCAAATCTGCAGATCAGGAAAGTTTCCAGATGTGCACTTCCGAAACGCATCAGCGTTTTTAAAAAAAAAATGGTACATCCAGATGTGCACATCCGAAATCAGGGGGCAAAATCAAAAATTCAGATTGTGCCTAAAAAACAAGGGTAGTGTGATAAGAAATCCTCTAATTAAATTACGGGTAATAATAAGATAAAACGTTTATTTTCCGTTCATCAACTACACCAATCATCACATAGAAAAACAACAATCAATACAATATGAGATTCAAACCAAGGTGTGATCCGAGACAAATTAACAAAATATAATAGAATGAATCATACCAAGATCTACTACTCATTAGTACGAACAAATGCAAATGCCTTCTCAAATTCAGACATAAATTCAACCGAACATGTCCTTGACAAAAAACCGAATAGAAGCCCACCTACTTTATTTTAAATTAACCTGTCATACTAATCAATACATTCATGTACCCAGGGGCAACGCCAATGAAATCAAATTGCAGAACAAAGAATGCTGAGAATTATAATGAGAAAGGTTTTCTATAAACATCAAATGCTTCGCCAGCTGTTAACTGTGGTTCCTGTGGAAACAAAAAGGGGAGGAGAAACAATAAACAGCAGAAGTCAGTTCAAAATTAAGCTCTATACTCACAAAACTTGTAAAGAACTGTCATAAGTGGTGAACTATGACCTAACATCATTGAGCATATCATGAAAAGGAAACAGTTCAAATTCAAGATTTGAAATATGATGAGAGCTTCAACTGTATATTTACCTGTCTCAGCCCACCAGCAGTAAGACTACCTCCAGTCAAAAGCATGGAAAGAAGAGATGTTACCACATCGCCGCCCCCACTACCACCACCACCGCCAGCATTTTTAATGGCAGTGCGCATTGCAGTAAGAATGGTGCCATATGTGGCACCTGGACCAGAGCGTTCTATTGCTTGGATGAAGCAAAATGTCATGGCTCCAGTTGATGTAATTTTGGATAGTGCCTGTTTACAGTGATAGGGACTATATTGTCAGACATGTTTTTAATAGGTAAAGATAAGATACTTAAGCAAAAGGATTAACACAGATAAATATCAGCACAGATAAAGGTAGTGAAGGCGAGTATGGATTTCCTAAATGAGTATGAATAATTTAGAAATTTGTCTCATCCTTAAGTCATTCACGATGTATGTTTTATATTATGGAGGAATTCCAAATATTTGGTTAGCATGTTTATGTCTCAATTGATCCCACTTTGCTATACAGAATATAGCACATGCGTCGGCTGCATATCTTCCAACAGGCCCAACACCATGCAGTTGACTTATATGACTCCAACTCTCATTATTACAGAGAGAAGCAGGGTAAGTATTCCCTCTTTTGCCAATTGGTGTAAAAGATTTTGCATTCGGACGTAACATGAAAAAGTCTAATGCAATTTATATTTGTTGGTGCATTTATCAAGGCAAAAAGGCATGTCTAAAAGATCATAATAACTCAAGTGTGCCAAAAATCTTTTAGGCCAAACATATCCATATAGTGAAACTCATCATCTCCTTCAATGACCAAGGCCTATGCACCCTCTATATATCCTATTGGGTTAAGGTGGGAAGACATAAGAGTTTGCAAAAAGCTTGTGTAGTTCCAGCAACTAACCTTCAAGAATATGCACCTGATAGGCAAATACCAATGTATCTCTACTGCATAGTGTTGGCATGTAGGCAGCTCATGCATGTGCTATATTTGTATTTGAATTATGGGAATGTGGAATCCAATGAGACCCATATACTTATGAATCTCAACTGCATAGTGTTGGCCTCATGCATGTGCTATATTTGTATTTGTATTTATGGGAATGTGGAATCCAGTGAGACCCAAATACCAATGTATCTCTACTGCATAGTGTTGGCTATGCAGCTCATGCATGTGCTATATTTGTATTTGTATTTATGGGAATGTGGAATCCATTGAGACCCAAATACTAATGTATCTCAACTGCATAGTGTTGCAAGCATGCACAGCTGATGCATGTGCTATCTTTTGTATTTTTATGTATGGGAATGTGGGATCCTGTGAAACCCAAATACCACATGCTAACCAAATATTGGGAATAACTCCATCGCATCAAGCATATATTGTTAAAGACTTGGGATGAATAAAGTTTCTAAATTATGCACACTCATATGCCTTTGAATTTGTGTATGTCTCCACATACAGGGTAGTGGTTTTGGAAAATTGATACATGTTTGTGCTACCTACCTGTATTTGCATTGCTAGCTATTAGACTATATGTATGAAAGGGCACTATTGTAATAGTATAGCAGTTATTAGTGTGAGCTGTCAACAGCTAGAGTTAGTTACATTCTGTTACAGTTATGTAACAGAATCTGTTAGACTCAAGGGTTGCTATATAAGCATCCTAATCATTCACATTGTAACTAATTCTCACATAATGAAATAACAGTTTTCTCTCTCTCTTTCTCTCTATTTCTCTCTCTCTCTGTTTCTATCTTCTTCTTCTGTTTACTCTCAGTTTCTAACACTAGCTATTTCTGTGTTTAGCCTTTTGCAAAGCTTTTAAATATATTATTTTATACATGATATCACATCCTAACCTACTAGCGGGTTACTAAGACACTAAGGCAGGACATGATTTGAATTTTCTGAAACTTACAGATGTATCTGCAGAAGTTTGATGATCATCGCATCCACTAAAACTTATAACTTCTCCACCACTTGATCCCTTCCATACACCTGACCTAGGGCGATGGTCCTCCCACACATATTGTCCACGGCTATTAGAAGAAAGAAACAAAGTAAATGCAAGCCATCAAGGGAACTATATATATTGTGTAAATAAAGAATATGCCATATATCACAAGTCAAATGAAGAAAACACTATTTATTAGATACATAATAAAAAATAATAAGCAAGACAGTGCAAAATGTTTATAAATTCTTTTTCATCCCAAATCTACAACGATCATAATCTCTATTTTGAGTGAACAAATGCAGATAAAACAAAAAATAAATGGGAACAGTAAATAAGCATATCCTCTAGTCACATAGCTCAATACACACAATTGGTATAAGATCTTAAACGTGTCTTCTCTTGACTTTAGAATATAATCCAACAGACTCAACTAGGATTGCATCATCCACATTTGAAGGCTAGCTTTGGGATGTGCAAATTGAAAAGGTATACACATGATCAACCATTGGTGCATGCCATTGTTCCAGCTCATTTATCAAACATCTATGAGCTAAAACGTCAATTGATATCCATCATCATATATACTCTGTAGTGGTCAAATATATTCAATTTAAACACCTTTCTTCTCTAGTGTTTTCTCACAGTCAGATTACATGCACCAAGGTAGTCATAATCAAGATTCTACCTAGGATAAGGAAGGAGAATGAAAATGTAAATCATGAGATTGTAATTTGTAACTGATCGTAAGACCCTATCCACACAAAAAATAGCATCAATAATAAGGAGAGAAAAACCTTCAAATCACTACAAACACTAAACAAAACTAATAATTAAAATATGACAACCGGTAAAACACTACCACGCAAGATAAATAGAGATAAACTGTTTATCTAGGGGAGAAATGCTTGCAATAGGATTAAAGGACATAAAACATCATATAGAATCAAGAGAAAAATGGGTTTTCATGTTTCAACATCTGGGTCTCTGGATAATCCACTTTTGGTTAGGCACTCTGTGATCATGCAATTTCACCAATCTTGTGTGAAAGCATGGTGAATGGTGATCCCGGTGATCTCACCAGATAGCATTCTAGAGTATGATCGAGATCACCGAAGGATTCAAAATTGGTAGCATTGTGCTTTCATGATATGCACAACCATGCCCAACTGTGTTGTATTTAGCTTTATAATCAGCTTTCTTAATGGTGTTAGGTTATAGCTTAGCTTTAATAACACTGTAAGGTTATGTTCTAACAGAATTAATCAACTATTAGGATGTAGGGGGGGAGGAGGGGTAGCATACTTTTGTCTCTTACTCTGCACTCATCTACTTCACTATATTTTCTTTAGTAAATTAAATAGAAATAGACAAAGAAATGGTAGGTTCCATTGTTTCTATGATTACATGTTAAACGGTGAGGTCCTCTCCTCTCTATATACCAGAGCCCTTCCTTCATTGAATAAGGCTCTCGTGTCAATCACTTCCATTCCTCTCTTTAGAGCATCTGCAGCCCACACCGATACAGCTCTAATTCAATTATTTCCTAATAAGAATAATGCTGCAACACACGCTCTAACACATTATCTTTGATCGGTTAAAATTCACATGGATCCCAACAAATTTATATGAACCCGTGTGAATTTTAACCGATCATAGAATGCGTTAAAAATGTATGTTAGAGAGTGTGTTGCTAGCATTCATCTTCCTAATAATTGTTGTACATCACAAGTTACGTTAATTTGTTGGCCAACAGTATCTCGACCTTGACTATCAATGCGTCGTAAGTATTAGGCAAAGGCGTATTGATAAATAAAAACGTTATCATGAGAGAACAGTTTGGTTATTGATCAATCATGGGCACAATTATAGAAAACTTAAATCACCTAATTTTTCTGTAAAAGATTTTGTGTTCCTTTCGATAAACCATTAATGCATCGTTAAGAATTGTTAATGAAACATCATGATGCTAACTAAAGTCAACAAAAACAAAATCATAACAGATAAGCCATGTAATTAGAAACTATAAACTATCTTTAAGAAGGTAACCTGTTCATTCTGCAAAGAAATGGCAAATCCATAACTGTGCCACTATGGCAGGCATCAATTAGTGCATGCAGCCTAACCCCGTGAGGAAGAGGCCTTACAAGCGTTGCATTGATCTCGTCATCTACTATCATACCCTGTGTTTCAAAATCCAAAGGGCAAATAGTTTCATCAAAACCATCAGCTTCTTCACCATTATAGTTCCTTTGCTGCGATCCATGACCAGAATAATGAAAAACCAGAGAATCTCCAGGTTGACATCCTTGTGTAAGCCAAAACATTGCCATCCTGATGTTGTTCTTGGAAGGAAATTTGGGACCACGGGGATCTTCTTCTTCTGCATTTAGACATTCAAAAGAGAATAAACAAATTGCCATCAAATCCACATGTTACAAAACTAAATGAGTAAATGTTCATTTTAGTCCTTAAGAAAACGGGGGAATCTAGTTTAAACCCGCATAATAAAGACCACAAATAATTTCTCAGAATTACAAATCAGGACTCATTAATCCCTCTACCATGAACTGCTTTGTGTGTCTAAATTTTTGTTGGAATTAATATGTCTTGAGTTTGTAATTTTGATGGGTCTATTTGTGAACTTTTTTTAAGAAGAAAAATGAAGTTCCAAATTTTTCTTTAGAACTAAATTGGGTTTTACTCAAACAAAATGAGTCACTTTTTTTACAGAACAAATAAATAAGAGCAAATACTAAATTTGGTCTAGGAAATTGTATGTCCAATTGTCCATATCAACCTTGTTCACACATTATTAATAAATAATATTTCAAAATAATCTTTGAAATTGCAAAATTTTTTAATGATGCTCATTCCTCTGTCAGGATGCAATTGAAACCTGAGGACACCAGAAACACGACGCCATTGACAAGTCGATACTGGTAATAATTTGAAAAACATGAATAAACTAAACGTAATCACAAGTGTCGGTGTCGGTTTTGGACGCCGACACCGACACAGACAAGCCTAAGGTGTCGTGTTACAGAGGTTGAAACTGAGTACATGATGTAAGGAAATTACATGGATCATTTTGGTATAACGATAATGTGGAGATTACTGATACAATCTTATAATTTCAGCTACCAAATTGAGTATTTAGTCAAATAAACACTATCCACAATCACCTTAATGTTCAACCATGGAAACGTTCACGCATGAGTAACTTAATTCCAAACTCAATTGAACCCAAATTAATCAATTTTCCAGAATCTAGGATCTTTCACACCCAAACACATAATTAATTTAAACTAACCTAACCAGAAAAATAAGAAAATTCCTACATCTCAGAGTCAAATAGAACGGTTACTTTCTCGATAAGGCATCGATCAAATTCGATCGGGAAGGAACTTACCGGTGAGCATAATGATGGAAGATTCAGGAAAACTATACTTATTGATGAGAAGGTAACGCATGCACTTAGCGTCATTGATGCATCCCTTAAGTTCATGACGCGAGAATTTATACGAGATTCCGACGATCACGGCTTTCTTACGACCGTGCGGGTTCGGCGGAGGACCAGGCGGCGCTTGGCTGTAAGGGGAAGGGGGAGGAGGCGTGTGAGGAGACGAGAAGGGTTGAGGAGGGATGGCGCGTGGGTCGGCAACGAGAGTGACAGCTTGGCAGAGTGCGCAGCGGATTGATCCGGCGCCGGGTGGGACCTGAAGAGGCATGTGGCAGTTGGAACAGTTGATGATTACGTTGCTGTACATGGCTGGGGAGGTAGTTGCGTTGGGTGAGATGGTAAATTGGAGAAGAGGGCAGGGGTAGAATTGGGATTTTGTTGACGGAGAAGAAGAGAAGGTTTGAGGAGACGCGATGGAGTTTGGTGAAGTTGAACAAAGAGAGGCACATAATACTGCTTTACGCGTTTTTATTTATTATTATTTGTTTTTTATTTATTTATTAAAAAGAGTTTTTTTTTTTTTGACAAGTCAAACGAGGAGGCTCAATTGGTAACAAAATTGTTAGGTTAGATTTTCGAATTTTTTTTAAGATAACCTATATTTTTAAAAAAATTATCAAAAAAACCGTTTTTTCAAAGTATTTATTAAAGTGGCAGGGTTTGAAAAAGACTCTCAAAGGTGGCGTCATATGGGATGATGCCTCAATTAGAGGTCATATGCCAAACCATATGGCGTCTCGGTACTAAAAAAAATTTGTTTTAACTTCACTGAGAGTCGCCATCCCAGATGGCGCCTCAGTTGAAGTTTATTTTTTTTTATATATTATTAATGTTAAAAAAAAAATTAAATTTGTTGTGATGCCCTAGACTGATGAATCTGCATACCTATACTTTGCGTCCACTATTCATTAGCATGCCTCTGCACTATTGTTTTTGCTTCAGACCACTATTGACATGACAATACAAGCATGCCTTGGAATCCCATGCCTTGCTGCATATGTCTGACTACAAAGACCAAGAAAAAAAGCAAGGAATCTCATGTCTTGCTGCACATGCCATACTCCAAAGACCAAGAGACATGCAAGGAATCTTATGCCTTACTCCCCTCTATAAATACCATCTCATTCCACAAATTGATCTCGTCCCAAACTCTTCTCTTCTCTTCAATCCACAAAAATTTCTCATCCATCACAAAGTCTTGCTCTTAAAACCAGTTACGAAAAAAAATGTCTCTGCTCACGATGGAAAACAACCACCGAGGAACCCCGGAAAACGTTGACGACTTCGTAAGTCTGTAAAGTACTTTGAAAAGTATCTTCCTTATGTAACTGATTATGTGAATAATTTAATTCTAATCATACAGTAAATATTGGATACAATTAAGATTAAAGATAGAAAAATGTGAATGTTAAGTATCCACTTCACTGACTTTCCGTGTCCATATAAAAAACTATTTACATATGCTAATGTAACATTTCCCCAAATTGGATGTTAAAAGTATAAAATTGACTAATTCCACATATATGAGACCAACATTGTACGTGAATAATATATGCTTTTTTTTACCAAAAGTTCAATATTATGGACGTGGAAGTAATAAAAATAAGCCCAAAGCCATAACTGTTTTGTGTTTTTAGTAAACTGCTTCTCACAATGGTTGAATTATTATATTGCTTGATATACATTTATTTTATCAGTGTAATTTTTTAGCAAGAGTAAAAAAAATGTGTTTATTAACAAATGAAAAATTGTAGTACATAATTTGAATTAAGATACAGAGGCAGATTGAAATGAATGTGCATGGTGACAAAAGAAACTCACCAAATATGTTTCTAATCAATGTATCATTCAACTATCTTTTGATTTTTTAAATGCTAAGTAGTACTATATTTTTCTTTCATTTGGAAGCAAGTGATCTACAAACTAAAATATTACTATTAACTTTTAAGACTATGGCTAGAGCTTATTAATAAAAAAACTACATTATTTTAAAAAAAACTATAACAATTGTTTAATATAGTTCTATTTTCATTTTCGAAAATCCAACTTTGGTATTGCTTAAACCAACCTTTACAATTTTCCTGTTCTATATTACTTTTAACCAAAAACTATCATTAATTTCTTAAATACAACCTTTGAATAATTAGATGGATAGAAGAATGCAATCACCCTGATTTTTTTTATAAAATCAACAATTGAAATAAGTTTCTTTTGCAAGGATATGAGAAGAAGATACTATGAAAAAAATATGTAATGATACAAACACAAATGTACCTTTAGACAAAAAGAACAATTCTAAATAAATAGAGATACACTCGATGCATTCTAAGTGCTCCACAACTTTATCTCTGCGAAACAATAATTCAAACATTTATAATTATGCTGACAAAGGTTACCATAAAGATAGATGATTTTGGGAGGGTGGACATTTTGTGTGCAAACCTTCTTTTTTCATTTAAGAGAGTTTTGTATGAAGTCCTTCATCATTAATTTCATCATTAGCGAGAGAGAGAGAGAGAGAGAGAGAGAGAGAGAGAGAGAGAGAGAGAGAGAGAGAGAGAGAGAGAGAGAGAGAGAGAGAGAGAGAGAGAGAGAGAGAGAGAGAGAGAGAGAGAGAGAGAGAGAGAGAGAGAGAGAGAGAGAGAGAGAGAGAGAGAGAGAGAGAGAGTTATTTTTGCAAAAAAGAAGAAGGAGAGGTTATAAAGACACGCATATGCAATTGGTGATGAAGTAGAAGTTATTATTGGAATGGAAGTTACATTTTGAGAGGGTTGTGAAAAGTTGTAAAAAAAACCAACTTCAGTAGTTATACATTTTTAAAAACTGTAAATTTTTATTAGTATTTTATTTTTTTAATTAAATAAATTTTATTATTTTTAAGGGTAAATTGGGAATGAAAATAGGGCAGCCCAAAAACATTTATCCACTTTATATATATATATATATGGTCGGCTCAATAAATCTGGAGGCCCCGTTCTAATTTAAAAAATGGGCCTAATTTTTTAAAGAAAAATGCAATTAAAATAATTAAAAAATGACTTATAAAAATATAATTATATATTGAGATTAATTGGTATACACTGTCAGTGTAAAACCACTTTACACTATCATCCAATTAGAATGAATTATTTTGACATATGAGAAGAGAAAAACATGGAAGAAGTAGTTATTAAAATAGTTTAATTATAATTTATTTATTTTTATTTTTAATTTCATAATTATGTGTTAAAATGATTCATTCTAATTGGATGTCAGTGTAAAGTAGTTTTACACTGACAGTGTATTCTAATTAATCTGTTATATATTAATTAAAAGTAAATTTAATTATAATTATTTTGACTTTGATCCATCTCATTTTTTGTGTATTGAGTTTTTATCATAGTATTTTTTTTTTATTGTGCGCGTGTGTGCGTGTGTGTGTGTGTGTGCGTGTGTGTGTGTGTGAGAGAGAGAGAGAGAGAGAACTGATATATATATATATATATATATATATATATATATATATATATATATATATATATATATATATATATATATATATATATATATATATATATATAATCACTATATTAATTTGATATTAATTAACACATTAACAAAATAAAAAATTGGATACAAAACCCCATGAAAACTATATCTCCATACATCATCCACAGCCAAGTAGCATCTGCAATGCTATTGAAATATTCTTTTTTCTGGTCACATTCTGCTACTAAAACATTGTTGCTTAACACATTTTAAACTGCACTAAAAAAGCACAAAAACAATATAAGCATCGACACTTAAAAACAATAACAAAAATTTATATAAATATAACTTACACTCATGATAAACGTCAATTTTAAAATAAAAAAAATCTATACAAAGGTAAACTGCACCCGTGATAATCAAACATCAAAAGCAAAAAAAAAAAAAATTAACAGTAACAAAGAGATCACTAATCAAAATTGAATAAATTAAAAATATTATAGAATGAAAAGTGATTGTGTTCATTTCTTGATTCAATTCACTACCCGTAAGAAACAGTTGTTGGCACTAACATGTACAAAAATCGTTCCACAATGAAAATACAAAGAAACAATCAAAAGAAAATTCAAACATGGAAAGAAGAGAAAATGAAACTTCATAATATTGGATGTGCAGTAAAGGAGAATTGTATACCCTCTTTTCAATTTCACATGCTAGGTTGAATATATGTTTAAATGAGAGAAACTAATTTGTATCGATTAAAAAAAATGAAACACTAAAAAATAATTGAATGAAAAGCCACTAAATAGAAAATGGGAAAATGAGGCGGTAGATACTTTTAAAATTAGAAACGGATTATTCAATGTGTATTTGAAAAAAAATTCTATAATAATCTACGTCTTTGAAAATGAAAATTGAAGAAAAAATTGTATAATATACAATGTGTCTTTGAAAATAAAAATTATACGATTTTAAAATAAGAATGAAACCTGAAGAAAAAAATAGAGTATTTTAAAATGTATTGAAGTTTATGAAGGTTGTACCCTTCTCATTGATCTAATAAATAGATAATGTGTATTTTAAAATAGATATAAATAGTCACGTGTAACTGCGATTGGAACGAGGATTGAAACCACTTAATATCTGAATTTATTTCGAACCGGATTAGTTGGTTTAATAGATCAGATACTAGTGGTGAAAAAATATATAAATAGATAAATTACTAAAATACGATATGTTACATTGGATGTGTTGTGATATAATCCAAGTTGTGTAGCACAAGCCCAAGGTCAATTAGGGTTAGGATTTATTACTTAGTATACAAGTTAGCTATATATAAATAAATATATTTTGTAATTCATTTTTACAATCATAATGCAATAATATCAATCCTTATTTGCATTCTCTCTCTTCTCACTAAAAGTGACTCACACACTAACAAATTGGTATCTAGCGCTCCGGTTAGATTCTTGATCGTGTTTTCAAGAATCACATGTCGGTGATCGTGTTTCTGGAATCGTGGATTGTTAACAATCGCTAAAAAGATGAATGGTACTAATGGCATTATGAATTCTCTTCTAATTTTTTACGGAAAAAATTGAAACCGATGGAGCAAGCAGATGAAATCCTTGTTCGGCTTTCATGAAACCCTAGAAATGGTTACTAATGGCGTCCTTGGGCTTGCTGAGAATACAACTGATGCTCAGAGAATCGCGATCAAGGAGGCAAAGAATAAAGACCGCAAGGTCGCGTATTGCATTCAATTGGCAGTAGATTCGGCGAATTTCGACAAGATCTCTCATGTCGAACCGGCCAAAGAGGCATGGGATATTCTTGTCAAGTACTATGAAGGAGGTGAGAAAGTCAAAGTCGTCAAATTGTAGACTTTGCGACAGAAGTATGAATTGATGCAGATGGGAGAAGATGAAAAGATTGCAGTATATGTGTCGAAGGTACATTATCTCGTCCATCTTATGAAGGGTTGTGGTGAAACCCTAACTGATAAGATGATAGTTGAGAAGGTAATGCGTACGTTAACCTCTCACTTTGATCTCGTTATCATAGTTATTCAAGAATCCAACAATCTTGAAACCCTGAAATTGGAAGATTTTGTTGGTTCATTGGAGGCGCATGAGATTAGGATTGTCGAAAGGAAAGGGGTTCAAGATTCGATACAAGCACTGCAGGCTCAGACTTGGAAGAAGCATGGTGGTTCCAATAAATTCAAAGGTAAATGAGATAAGACTTAGAGCAAGAAGTCTTGGTAGAACCCCCCAAAAGCATAAGGTCGATGATAGGGCTTCTGAATCCACGAAAAGAGGAAAAGGAAAATCCTATAAAAAAGACAAAGAAAAAAAAAAGTGTACAGTGTTATAATTGTGAAAAATGGGGTCACTTAGCCAATAATTGTTGGTACAATGAAGACAAGGGAGCGAGAAAAGTCAAGGATGAAGGAGCGAACCTTGCACGCCAAGATTTAGATGATTCTGAAGATATGGTGGTTATGGTTGCAGTTGCAGATGACCATCTCGACTCTAAGATCTGGTTCCTCGACTCGGGTTGCTTGAATCACATGACTGGTCGAAAAGTGTGGTTAGCAGATTTTGACTCATCGAAGAAGAGCAAGGTCAAACTTGTTGATAATAGCTCGTTACAAGCAGAAGGTACTGGCGACATAGTTATTCAAAGGAGCAATTGAGGAAAATCTATGATCAAAGATGTACTCAATGTATCTGAAATGAAGTGTAATCTGCTAAGTGTTGGACAAGTGGTTGAAAAAGGTTTCTCAGTGATTATGAAAGATGGAGCCTTGGAACTATTCGAAACTCAGAATAATTTGGTCTTGAAATCTCCTTTCTCGAAGAATAGAACATTCAAGACCATGACCAATTATTGTTAACCACAAGCATAGTTGGCTGTGGCATTTGAGGTTTGGACATTTGAACTTTCGATCACTCAATCAACTGATTACTTAAGATATGGTAATTGGTATACCAAGTCTTGAGATGCCCGACAAACTCTATGAAGGTTGCTTAGTTGGAAAGCAACCCAGAAAGTCTTTCGTTTCGACTATGTCAATGAGATCCTCTAGCATACTAGAAGTAGTACATTCAGATGTATGTGGGTTGTTTGAGGATCATACCATTGGTAGAAACTTGTATTTTGTCTCATTTGTCGATGAGTATAGTCGAAAGCTTTAGATCTATGTGATCTAGAAAAAGGATGAAGTATTTGCACTCTTTAAGAAATTCAAAATACTTGTCGAAAACTAGAGTTAAAAGAAGTTCAAGGTTCTACGAACAAATGGAGGTGGCGAATATAAATCCAAGATGTTTGAAGAGTTATGTGTAGAACATGGTATTGATCACGGGGTAACTGCTCCTTACACGCATCAACATAATGGAATAGCAGAAAGAATAAACAGGGCCATATTGGACATGGCGAGATGTATGTTGTAGTAGAAGAATTTGCTTAAATTCTTATGGGGTAAAGCTGAAGAACAAGGTTCCTGAAGAAGTGTGGAGTGGAAAAGACCATCAGTGAGTCATTTGAATGTGTTTAGCTCTATTTGTTACAAGCATGTTCCTGATACAAGAAGAAGGAAGCTTGATGACAAGAGTCAACCTATGATTCTGGAAGGATATCACAAAACTGGAGCATACAAGCTATTTAATCTAATCAATGAGAAGATCGTGATGAGTCGAGATATTTTTATTAATTAAAATTCTACATGGGATTGGAATTATGGTGATCCAATTAATAAGCCATTGATGGGCTATAAGGTCAATGAAGAAAGTAGTGAGCACGAAGAAATTCCTGTCTATAATATTCCAGTCACTATCGAAGTCGAAGCAGACAATCGAGAGGGTGTGGCTTGTAACACCCCAAATTTGTAAGAATATTTATTTAATTTATTTAAATATAATATTCGTGATTTTTAGTGAATTTCGGTGGTTTGTGTTGACGTCGGTATTTTGGGGAATTTTGGTCATTTATTTAAATAATAGTACATAATATGGAATATATTGTAGTATTATTTATTTAAATAATATTAGAAGGATTAAGGGTAAATTGGACTTTTAAGGAGGAGTTAGTGAGGATAATATTGGGAAAGCCCATTTTAGAAGCCCAAGGGTTAGGTTTAACAAAAACGAGAATTTGAGAGGAATATGATTCATTTTGTTAAACCGTGAAAAGAAGGGAAAAGGCCAGAGCTCTGAGGAAAGAGGGAAAAGCCTAGGATTCGAGAAGGTTTTCAAGAACTAAAGAAAGAAAGCTTGGAATTGACAATCTAAGGTATGGGGAGTATTGCCTTTCATTGTTTTCAATATAGGAATTCAATGTGTTTAAAGTTGATTTTTGAGGTTTATGTGGGTTTGTGGGTTTATGAGTAAATTAATGATTTAGGTGTTGTTTTTGTGGATTGATGATGAATATGAAGAGTTAGATTGAATCGGATAAAAGTAGGCCTTCGAGGCTAATTTCTCTGCTGATGTTGTTTTGACCTCGTAGGGAAATGGATTTATGGAAGTTATGAAGGTAATTGGGTTTGTGAAGGTTTATGTGAAATTGAAGCTTAGGATAGTTAATAAATCGGCCTAATAGTCGTAGGTTTTGTGACCTTGTTGCCTTAATGCCTTAGGGATGTTTTGGGGGTGTTTTGGGGTAAATGAGGCTGAACCCGTAAGATTTTTGGGGTCTGATGTGCTACTGATGCGTAGCAGCGATTGCAGGAAATCGCGACCTCGCAAAGCGAAGGAATCATTCGCAAAGTGAATATTCGCCCAGACTCGTTGGGCGAACAGCGCAGCGAATGCGCGATAATGCTATTTTGAGATACTGGGATGGAGTTTAAATCTGGTTTTTTGTATGGGATTTTGGGGTTCACTGGCAGCTCGCTAGGCGAACACCCCAGCGAACAAGTTCGCAAAGCAAACGTTCCAGCGAATGGCTGCTGTTTGCAAAATTATTTTGTGATTCTTGTGCTGTCTTGATGTTTTGAGCTGCGATTATTTTGATGAATTACCATGATTATATTGATGATTATGAGATGATGATTTCATGATGTTTTGATGAATAAATGATTATATGATTAACATGAGATTTTGATGAATGATGATGCACATAATGACTTTTATTGATGATGATGATAATGATGTTATGTATCATGCATTCATAGCATTCCAGACTTCGGTCTATGGTGACTTCAATCCCATTATGTGAATGTGAGGTAATTTTGACGTGCTCCGGTTCTTGTGTAGAATCGATCCTAATGACGGGGATCTTTGGAGGGTGATGGCCTAGTGTCCATCAACTTTGACGAATTGGTACCACATGCATAAGTCTTGTTGTGCATTGCATTTATTTGGCATTGATGTGATTTATGATATCCTGATTTTGGATATTTTCCTTTGTGACGTCCCTGATGATGTTGTATATGATGATGACGCCATTTTATGCATATCCTGTTTTTATATTGATTATAATGAATTGTGATTACTCACCCTGCCTGTTTGAATGTTGCCTCCACGTGGGTAACGTGCAGATGATCAGGCTTAGCTGTGGATGCCTTCGAGGACTTTTGGAGTTTATTTTGGTTTTGGTCGATGTAGAGGGTCTTGCTCTAATATTGTAACATCGGGTTGGGTCATTGATTCGAACCATGTTGAGTTGTTATTTTGTTGTTATTTTTGAATGATTATGGTTTTTATTAGAAACCCTTTTGATTTTGGATTATTGTGGTTATGGTGGTTCCGCTGCTAATTTGATGGCTTTTGAATATTTTGAGGAAAACCCGTGTTTACGGAGCAAATGTTTTATTTTGAGTTTATTGAGAAAATGTGCACCCTTCTGGGGTGATTTTTACTCTGGTAATTTGTGTATTTTGTTGTGTGTATTTGTGGGGTAAAAAGGGTGTTACATTAGTGGTATCAGAGCACGTCCGTCCGTCCGGCCAGGTTTTTACTTGATGTCAGTCCCCTGTCAGTCGACGAGTGTGTGTACACTGTCGATGTTTTGTTTCTTCTAACCTTGTTAGTGGTATGCAGGATGGCTGGAAGAAATGATTGTGCTATTGCTGATGCGTTGGAATCGGTTGCTCAAGTAGTGGCTCAGCTCAATCCGAATGGTGGAGTTCCATATGAGTTTCTTGCTTTGGGGAAGTTTCAGAGGAACAATCCACCGACTTTTGTGGGTACTCATGATCCAGCAAGTTCACACAAGTGGCTGAAGGCGATCGAGAAGATCTTCCGGGTGATGGGGTGTATTGATGAGCAACAAGTTTAGTTTGGAACGCATATGCTGGAAGAAGAGGCCAAGGATTGGTGGGATAACACCCGTCAGAGACTCGCGGATGTTGGCACTATGATAACCTGGGCTGTGTTTAAGTAGGAGTTTATGGGAAAGTATTTTCCAGAGGATGCTCGTGGCAGGAAAGAAGTGGAATTCCTTGAGCTGAAGTAAGGAGACATGACTGTGGCAGAGTATGCCACGAAGTTCGAGGCACTGGTGAAGTTTTGTCCGCACTACAATCGTGCTGATGCTAAGATGTCCAAGTGTCTCAAGTTCGAGAATGGGGTGAGACCGGAAATTAAGTAGGGTATTGGGTATCAACAGATCCGCAGGTATGTTGAGTTGGTGGACAAGAGCAGAATCTACGATGAGGATAGCTAAGCTCGATCTGCTTACTACAAGCAGTTGAGTGAGAAGAAAGGGCAGTATATGGGGAAGCCTTATACAACTTTAGCTGACAAAGAGAAGCAGAAGGTTTCAGAGGGGAAAAAGACAAGTGGGGGAGCAGCTCCCGCTTCTAGGAATTGTTATAAGTGTGGCGAGCAAGGCCACCGGGATGATGTGTGCAACAATAGTGTGTTGAGGTGCTACAGATGTGGTAAGAAGGGTCATAGAGCTACTGATTGCAAAAATAATGGTCCAACCTATTTCAATTGTGGAGAGAAAGGTCATATCATTGCCCAATGTCAAAAGCCGAAGAAGATCGCTACTGAGATTGATTTGAGGTCTGGTTATCATCAGATTCGTGTTAAGCCTGATAATATCCCGAAGACGGCTTTCAGGACGAGGTATGGTCACTATGAATACACTGTGATGCCATTCGGTGTATCCAATGCACCTGGTGTGTTCATGGAGTACATGAATCGGATTTTTCATGAGTATTTGGATAAGTTTGTTATGGTGTTTATCAATGATATCTTGATATATTCTAGATCTGAAGAAGAACGTCCTGAGCATTTGAGAACTGTGTTGCAAGTATTGAAGGAGAAGAAGTTGTATGCAAAGTTATCCAAGTGTGAGTTTTGGTTGAAGGAAGTGAGTTTTCTTGGCCATGTGATTTCAAGTGGCAGGATTGCTGTTGATCTCTCTAAAATTGATGTTGTGTTACAGTGGGAGACTCCGAAGTCTGCTACCGAGATACGAAGTTTTCTGGGATTGGCGGGTTATTACCGCAAGTTTATCGAAGGCTTTTCTAAGTTGGCATTACCTTTGACTCAGTTGACTCGAAAGGGACAAACTTTTGTGTGGGATGTAGCTTGCGAAGAGAGTTTTGTGGAATTGAAGAAAAGGTTGACGACCGCTCCAGTGTTGATCTTGCCTAATCCGAGCGAATCTTTTATGGTGTATTGTGACGCGTCGAAGATGGGTCTTAGTGGAGTTTTGATGCAGAATGGACAAGTTGTTGCCTATGCTTCGAGACAATTACGAGTTCATGAGAGGAATTATCCTACACATGACTTAGAGTTGGCCGCTATGGTGTTTGTGTTAAAGATTTGGAGACATTATCAGTTGGGCTCTAAGTTTGAAGTGTTCAGTGATCATAAAAGTATGAAGTACTTATTTGATAAGAAATAATTGAATATGAGGCAGATGAGGTGGTTAGAGCTGTTGAAGGATTTTGATTTTGATTTGAGTTATCATCTGGGCAAAGCAAATGTAGTGGCTGATGCATTGAGCAGGAAGTCATTGCATATATCGATGCTTATGGTGAAAGAATTAGAATTAATTGAGCAATTCTGAGATTTGAGTTTAGTATGTGAAGAGACATCTGATAGTGTGAAGTTAGGAATGTTGAATTTGACTAGTGGTATTCTGGAAGAAATCAGAGTGGGACATCAATCTGATCTAAAGTTGGTTGACCGGTTGAATTTTATTAACCAAGATAACGGAGGAGAATTCCGGATTGACGAGGATGGTGTGATGAGGTTTCGAGATAGAGTATGTGTTCCAGATGTTCCAGAAATCAAGAAGAGCATTCTAGAAGAGGGACACCGAAGTAGGTTAAGTATTCATCCTGGTGCTACGAAGATGTACCAGGATTTGAAAAAGTTATTTTGGTGGCTAGGTATGAAGAAGGATGTCGCAGAATTCGTTTATGCGTGCTTGACGTGTCAGAAGTTGAAGATTGAGCATCAGAAGCCTTTAGGTATGATGCAGCCGTTGAATATTCCAGAATGGAAATGGGATAGCATTTCCATGGATTTTGTGTCGGGATTACCGAGAACTGCTAAGGGAAATGATTCAATTTGGGTGATCGCGGATAGGTTAACTAAATTGGCTCATCTCTTGATGAAGAAGATTAATCATTCTATGCAGAAGTTAGCCGAGATGTACATTGAGGAGATTGTGAAGTTGCATGGGATACCTTCGAGTATTGTGTCGGATAGAGATCCGAGATTTACATCTAGGTTCTGGAAGAGTTTGCAAGATGCTTTGGGTACTAAGTTGAGGATGAGTTCTGCCTATCATCCGCAGATGGACGGTCAGACACAAAGAACTATCTAATCCTTAGAGGATTTGCTGAGGGCTTGTGTGTTAGATCAATGAGGAGCTTGGGATAACCATTTTTCGCTGATTGAATTCACATACAATAATATTTTTCATGCTAGTATTGGAATGGCGCCCTATGAAGTTTTGTATGGGAGAAGATATAAGACTCCTTTGTGTTGGTATGAGTCAGGCGAGAGTGCTGTACTCGGACCTGAGATTGTGCAAGAGACGACTGAGAAGATTAAGATGATCCAAGAAAGGATGAGAACGTCGCAGAGTCGCCAGAAGAGCTACCATGATAAGAGAAGGAAGATACTTGAATTCTAAGAGGGAGATCACGTGTTTTTGAGGGTGACGCCAGTGACTGGTGTGGGTCGAGCTTTGAAGTCTAGAAAGCTCACTCCATGTTTTGTTGGTCCATATCAAATCTTGCAGAGGATAGGGGAGGTATCCTATCGAATTGCTTTACCGCCGTCACTTGCGAATTTGTATGACGTGTTCCATGTGTCTCAGTTGAGAAAGTACATTCCGGATCCGTCGCATGTGATTCAGATGGATGATGTACAAGTGAGGGATAACCTGACAATGGAAGCATTACCTGTGCGAATTAATGGTCGAGAGATGAAGCAACTGCGGGGTAAAGACATAACTTTGGTGAAGGTGTTGTGGGGTTGACCAGCTGGCGAAAGTTGGACTTGGGAACGTGAAGATCAGATGAGGGAGTCGTATCCGACTCTATTTCCTTGAGGTAATTTCCGAGGGCGAAAATTCTTTAAGTGGGGGAGAGTTGTAACACCCCAAATTTGTAAGAATATTTATTTAAATATAATATTCGTGATTTTTAGTGAATTTTGGTGGTTTGTGTTGACGTCGGTATTTTGTGGAATTTTAGTCATTTATTTAAATAATAGTATATAATATGGAATATATTGTAGTATTATTTATTTAAATAATATTAGAAGGATTAAGGGTAAATTGGACTTTCAAGGAGGAGTTAGTAATGATAATATTGGGAAAGCCCATTTTAGAAGCCCAAGGGTTAGGTTTAACAAAAAGAAGAATTTGAGAGGAATAGGATTCATTTTGTTAAACCGTGAAAAGAAGGGAAAAGGCCGGAGCTCCGAGGAAAGAGGGAAAAACCTAGGATTCGAGAAGGTTTTCAAGAACTAAATAAAGAAAGCTTGGAATCGACAATCTAAGGTATGAGGAGTATTGCCTTTCATTGTTTTCAATATAGGAATTCGATGTGTTTAAAGCTGATTTTTGAGGTTTATGTGGGTTTGTGGGTTTATGAGTAAATTGATGACTTAGGTGTTATTTTTGTGGATTGATGATGAATATGAAGGGTTAGATTGAATCAGATAAAAGTAGGCCTTCGAGGCTAATTTCTTTGCTGATGTTGTTTTGACCTCGTTGGGAAAGGGATTTATGGAAGTTATGAAGGTAATTGGGTTTGTGAAGGTTTATGTGAAATTGAAGCTTAGGATAGTTAATAAATTGGCCTAATAGTCGTAGGTTTTGTGTCCTTGTTGCCTTAATGCCTTAGGGATGTTTTGGGGGTGTTTTTGGGGGTAAATGAGGCTGAACCCGTAAGATTTTAGGGGTCTGATGTGCTACTGATGCGTAGCAACGATTGCAGGAAATCGCGACCTCGTAAAGCGAAGGAATCCTTCGCAAAGCGAATATTAGCCCCAGACTCGCTGGGCGAACAGCGCAGGGAATGCACGATTATGTTGTTTTGAGATACTAGGATGGAGTTTAAATCTGTTTTTTTGTATGGGATTTTGGGGTTCGCTGGCAGCTCGCTAGGCGAACACCCCAGCGAACAAGTTCGCAAAGCGAACGTTCCAGCGAATGGCTGTTGTTTGCGAAATTATTTTGTGATTCTTGTGTTGTCTTGATGTTTTAAGCTGTGATTATTTTGATGAATTACCATGATTATATTGATGATTATGAGATGATGATTTCATGATGTTTTGATGAATAAATGATGATACGATTAACATGAGATTTTGATGAATGATGATGCACATAATGATTTTTATTGATGATGGTGATAATAATGTTGTGTATCATGCATTCATAGCATTCCAGACTTCGGTCTATGGTGACTTCAATCCCATTGTGTGGATGTGAGGTAATTTTGACGTGCTCCGGTTCTTGTGTAGAATCGATCCTAATGACAAGGATCTTTGGAGGGTGATGGCCTAGTGTCCATCAACTTTGACGAATTGGTACCACATGCATGAGTCTTATTGTGCATTGCATTTATTTGACATTGATGTGATTTATGATATCGTGATTTTGGATATTTTCCTTTGTGATGACCCTGATGATGTTGTATATGATGATGACGCCATTTTATGCATATCCTATTTTTATATTGATTATAATGAATTGTGATTACTCACCCTGCCTGTTTAAATGTTGCCTCCACGTGGGTAACATGCAGATGATCAGGCTTAGCTATGGATGCCTTCGAGGGCTTTTGGAGTTTATTTTGCTTTTGGTCGATGTAGAGGGTCTTGCTCTGATATTGTAACATCGGGTTGGGTCGTTGAGTTGAACCATGTTGAGTTATTATTTTGTTATTATTTTTGAATGATTATGGTTTTTATTAGAAACCCTTTTGATTTTGGATTATTGTGGTTATGGTGGTTTCGCTGCTAATTTGATGGCTTTTGAATATTTTGAGGAAAACCCGTGTTTACGGAGAAAATGTTTTATTTTGAGTTTATTGAGAAAATGTGCACCCTTCTGAGGTGATTTTTACACTGATAATTTGTGTATTTTGCTGTGTGTATTTGTGGGGTAAAAAACGGTGTTACATGGCTAACACAAGCCAAAGAATTCATAGAACCAGAGTACTCCCCAGGAAGAATTCAAGACTGTGAAGTGGTTGGTGATGATGAAGTCACACCAGATGGAGATTTGGTTCATTTTGCTTTACTTGCAGGTGGTGAACCAATCAACTATAGCGAGGCGGAAGGAAGTTATGGTCGAAGAGTTACAAGCAATCAAAAGAAACAACACATGGGAGTTATTTGAATTATCAACACATACAAAAGCTATCAAAGTGAAGTGGGTGTTCAAGCTGAAGCAAAATGCTGATGGGTCGACATCAAGACATAAGGCGAGATTGGTAGCTCGAGGATTTATTCGAAGAGCAGGACTCGACTACTCTGAAGTATATGCACTTGTCGCGAGATTGGAGACTGTCATATTAATTGTAGCCTTGGCATGCAAGCAAGGATAGTCTACATTTCACTTAGATGTGAAATCAACATTTTTGAATGGTCCCCTAGACGAAGAAGTCTATGTCACACAACCTCATGGGTTTGTGATACAGGAGGAAGCAAGGAAAGCGTATAAGTTGCACAAAGTGCTCTATGGCTTCAAGTAGACCCTTATGGCATGGAACAAGAAGATCGACTCATACTTAGACGAATTAGGATTCATCTAAAAGCTCCTGAGGTTTGACTATATTTTAGTTAAAACATAATGAAGAATGCGGCGGAAAAAGATGTCGAAGACAATGTCCTGACATTCTGACTCGACAAATATAGCATGTTCTAAATCTGGTGCAAGAATCAAGGAATAATTATAGCAGTGGATCAAGGGATCAATAAATAGAAGATTCGAAGCCCAAGGCAGCAGAAGAGTATAAAAGAAGACCAAGACCTAGAACTAAAGAACTGAACCTATTGTAATACTTTTGTAAAGTTAGAAAATAGGGTTTAGGGTTTGAGAGTCGTAGGCTTTTATGTAAGTCTCCCCTTGTATCGATTTGATACATTGTGGTAGACATAGGTACTTGTACAGATTCAGAAACCCGTAGGTAATGAATCGTGTATTGTTCTTGGATGAAGCTTTGAAGCAAATCCAAGTTAACTTGTTAGTCAAGGATGGTTGACTGAACTTTGTATTGGAAGGGGTGTCTTTCAATAGGGATGATATAGTTATGGGGTATTAACTGTTAGATAATCACAGGTTGTGATTTAGGGAGTGAGATGGGTTTCTCTTATCATTTAGATGTGACTTCTAATGATAAAGTCTTCATTGGGTAGTGATAGGTAAGTGTGGGTGTTTACTGTAAACCTGAGGTTGTTTACATAAAGCTATACTACTGATAGTGAATTCTTCTTCCTGGATTGGTATCCCCCAGATGTAGGCGAGTTGCACCGAACTGGGTCATCATATTCTGTGTTGTTTATCATTCTGTAATTTACAGTTCAGTATTGATTAACATGTTGGAACAGATGTCGAAACATCTGTGTTTCTGCGGTTACTGATATTCAAGGTATCAGTCTGCTGTTCTGTTCTTGTTTAAATAATTATGCAGAACAATGTCTTGACATATGTTAGGACATCTGCTGTCTGCTATGCCAGAATTTCAATTGGTATCAGAGCAGACATCCTGTTATTTTTTGGATGAGATCTTTGGGAGATACTTTCTGGCGTTTAAACAAGGAGGAGTTTTGGAGATCAGTTCATCAACTCAGACATACTCAAGGGTATTAATGGATGAGATGGATGTTCTGGATTGAAGGTAACAACCCGGTGGTTGTTCATGTTGTTGGGGAGGTTCTGCAACAACTGCAGGAGAAGTGGCTAGTTCTCTTGTTGGGGTGTCTTATAAGATGTTTTGACATCTTGTTAGGGCAAGTTGAACTTGTTACTTGGTGGTTCCGTTGCATATGTTTCTGATGGAAAAGCTCTGGAATTATGGGATTCTGGAGTTGTTGCTGAAGACAGATGGTGGAAGATCTCAATCGTCAGCCTCTATATGTGAAGATATCTGCATCTTTTTATTCCAAAGTTGGGAGCGATGGAATGGAGAGAGTTGTTGGAAGATGTGTGTTATGGTGACTTGGTACTTAGAAGCTTGGTTCTATGGTGCAGTTTGAAGTCAGTTGAAGAGGAGGGGAGTTGAGATTAGGTTTATCAAGTTCTTGCTTTAGGAGTTTGATAAATTATTGATCGGCTAAGTTGTCAAAGTTACTTGAGAATTCTCTCAAGTCCACTCATAAAGGCGTCTCAGTCGTGCATCTGGAGTCTTCTAGTTATTCTTCTGACTAGAAGGTGTTTCTGTGAAACATGAACCTGAAGAAAGTGGAGGTGATTTATTTTCACCATGCAAAACAGCAAGGAAGGATTCATCTCTCTTAATCCTAAGGGTGGATCAAATCTGAATGGAGTTTTCAAGACTGTTGAGGTAAATAGGGTTCGTTCAAAGAGAATCTTAGTTACTTGAGTCAAGGGTGGTAGCCTTGGTATCTCAACACTTTGTTTGCCAAAGAAGATACTTGCAAAAGATTGAATACTTGATAAGTGTTCATGAAGTGATCTGGTGGAGTGTGGCTTCAACAGTGAAACAGGATTTTTGAACAAGGATTTAAGATCAATTGCTATTTGTGATATTCACAACTATTTAATTGATTATCTTTGTATGTGAAGTTCAAGATTGTTGATGTTCAACAGGATGTTGGAACATCTCTTTATCTGGTTTGTGGAGAATCATGGGAGGGGTACTGCATAAGCTTTTGGATCTATTGGGTGTTGACCTAAGAATCTGCTTCAGTTTGGTGTGGCAGAAGCATTTGATCTCTGGAGAGTTTCCTGGTAAGAAACTGGTCTAGACAATGGTGATGTGGAAGATGAAGAAGAAGACATCATAATCTTGATGGATAGTTCTTGGATCAGTTTATTTCTGATCTAGGAGTATTGGAGTGCAGCAGGTGTGTTCAAGTTGTTACTAGAAGCATCTGGTGTTTATCTGGAAAGTGTCCTGGCAAGAGACTTGTCCAGAATGGAGTGCTGGTGATGGCACAGCTTGGATCAGTTTATTTCTGATCTAGGTACTTAGGAGCATGGGATCTTGCTCATCTTGGAAGTCAAGGTTAAGTGGCAGTTATCTCTGACTTTCTACAGATTTCTCTACCTAGGAAAGTGGCATTCTTTGGTATGGCTATGGTGTAGTCTATGACTACTTCTCTACTGAAGAATCAGACGTGGCCGGTATAAGTTCTTTGGAGTTTCAAAGCAGATATTCATCAAGGTGTGAGCTTGAATGGAATACCTGTGATAAGATTAAGCAGGATGGAGGTTGTCTACTCAAACTTGGTTGTTGAATCAAGTCCATGAGAGCATGGAATTCTTGTTCTGTTAAAGGGAGGAGGTTCTTATAAGTGGAAGAAGGAGGAGCTGAATTCATCAGCTAGATGTCATATCAGAATGTTCTGACATCAAGCTTAACATCAGGATCTCAGCTGGTGTTGTGGCACATTAGCTTAAGATAAGTTGATCTATCGGAGAATGGAAGTTATGGATGCTTCAAAAAGGTCTATCTCATGCAGTTTGCGGGAGCTGTGGATGAAGAAGATGTTACATGTCTAAGGCTTGGTGGATCCAAGATATCTTGCTATGGAGCAAGTAGTTCATGTAACTTGAAGATCAGATTTCATTGGTGGATCAATGTATCTTGTGGGAGTTCTGAAAAAGGGTGAGATCAGTCAAAACGTGGCATTTGGAGGTTCTCATGTGTGGATTCGAGAAATCAAGATAATAAAATAGTGGCATTTGATTACTCTTGAGGAGTGTCTTGGAACAAATTACTCTTGGGCAGAAGGGTGATTAGTTGAAGACTTGAGGAGGTGTTGATTCTTTTCTATCTTGGAGCTTGTGGCAGAAGTTCTCAGTTTATGGAAGATTACCTTCTTTTGGTGGATGAGAGTTTAATTCTCTCTTTGGTTACTGGAGTTCTTATTGATCAAGCTGGTGGCGCATTGTTGTTTGAAGATCTTCAGTTGGATTACTATGCAGATAGTAAGTCCAGTGGTGGAGCATATCTAGAACTATGTTGATTGGTGTCTATGATATGTGAAGAATGTCCTAACTGATGTTAGAACATTTTTCGGGTTAATTATCCTTGGAGTAGGACTCTTAGTTCACATCTAGTCTAAGAGGTATTTATCTTATCGTACGGGAGAATGATGGGTAAAGGGCTGTCTTGGAAGTCTGATGTGAATATGACATGCTAGAAGTGGATTAGTTTGGTGCTTGTGGAGCAAATGGGCTGAAGATTTCTGGAGCATGTGTTTGATGTCCTTCAAGTGTGAAGAACATCTGGACGAGCTAGAAAACTAAGGGACCCTGTATGTCTCTTTGAGGAATGTGAAGTATTCCAGATTCAATTGGGTTGTATCTCAGGGAACAAGGAGATCTATACATGAGAATTCAGGAGAAATTCTTGTGGTGTATAGATGGTTTTTGGACGAGAGGGATCAATGGAGCTTTGGTCTCAATCCAAGAGTTTGTTAGTTATGGTACAAGGATGCGTTCCTAGTACTTTCACTATATGATCATTAAGTTGTCATGGGATATCATGTGGTGATTTTGGGTGGTTCTTGCTGAAGAAGCATCTGTTGAGAAAGATAGGGGGAGAACTTTTGTCTGATTAATGTACTGGTGTGGTACATGGTTTGCTTGAGGGTCAAGTATTAGGTGAATGCGTTCAGCAGGTGTGTTGAACAGAGGGTGCGCTCTTGAAGACATGAAGACGCGTCTTATGTTTTCCATTCATTTAGGGTGTTCTTCTGGCAAAGGAGCACTGGTTATCTACGACAGGGGGAGTTAGACTTTTGTTCTGGATATATGGCTGCAGTGGTGCAGATTGGTTATCAAGATTTTTTGTGGTGTCAAGTAGTCTGTGATAGATTGCCTCAAGTGAGGTTGGTATGTCAGACGTGATGTCGTGACATTGCTCTAATGATACAAGTATCTGGGGAGTGTTCTGAGAGTCTTTGTTGTTAACTGGGAGATGTTACAAGAGGGACTAAACAAAGTCTGACAAGATGTCAGAACATTTGTTAATATGTATGGATGTACTCTTAATTGCTTTGGAAGGTGGAGAAATTCTATCTTAGGGAACGTGTGTTAAACATGTGTTTCAGAAAATACGCATTCTTTGAATGGTCCTTGGTAAAAGGAAGAAACAGTCAAATATGGTTTGGTCGGTGCACTTTTGTCTATGAAGATACATGCTCACATTTAATGCTCTTTGAATAGAGTCCTTCCTGAGTCCTTCCTTCGTGTCCTGTGATCTGAGTTATGAACACAGTTGTGCCCTGTGTTCTGAGTTACCCAGGTTGGTGTTTGGTTGCTTCAGTTGCAAAATTCTTCCCCCCAGGTGAGAAAGTATAGATTCATGGGGAAAGGGGGAATGAATGTCATCCTCTTCCTCATGTACACCAACATGATTGGAGTCACATCGGGATTCCAATCATAACTGCCACTTGGGGTGAAGAGACGTAAGGAGCACCTTGGGTTTATTGTCTAAATGAAGTTTTAGCCAAAATTTGTCAAAAGGGGGAGATTGAAAGCTCCTGAGGTTTGACTAAATTTTGGTTAAAACTTAATGAAGAATGCTGCAGAAAAAGATGTCGAAGATAATGTCCTGACATTCTGACTTGACAAATATAGCAGGTTTTAAATCTGGTGCAAGAATCAAGGAATAATTATAGCAGTGGATCAAGGGATCAATAAACAGAAGATTCAAAGCCCAAGGCAGCAGAAGAGTATAAAAGAAGACCAAGACCTAGGACTAAAGAACTGAACCTATTGTAATACTTTTGTAAAGTTAGAAAATAGGGTTTAGGGTTTGAGAGTCATAGGCTTTCTTGTAAGTCTCCCTCTGTATCGATTTGATACATTGTGGTAGACATAGGTACTTGTACAGATTCAGAAACCCGTAGGTAATGGATCGTGTATTGTTCTTGGATGAAGCTTTGAAGCAAATCCAAGTTAACTTGTTAGTCAAGGATGGTTGACTGAACTTTGTATTGGAAGGGGTGTATTTTAATAGGGATGATATAGTTATGGGGTATTAACTGTTAGATAATCACGGGTTGTGATTTAGGGAGTGAGATGGGTTTCTCTTATCATTTAGATGTGACTTCTAATGATAAAGTCTTCATTGGATAGTGATAGGTAAGCGTGGGTGTTTACTGTAAACCTGAGGTTGTTTACATAAAACTATACTACTGATAGTGAATTCTTCTTCCTGGATTGGTATCTCCCAGATATAGGTGAGTTGCACTGGACCGGGTCATCATATTCTGTGTTGTTTATCATTCTGCAATTTACAATTCAGTATTGATTAACATGTTGGAACGGATGTCAAAACATATGTGTTTCTGCAGTTACTGATATTCAAGGTATCAGTCTGTTGTTCTATTCTTGTTTAAATGATTATGTAGAACAATGTCTTGACATGTGTTAGGACATTTGTTGTCTGCTATGCCAGAATTTCATCATCAAATGCAAATCTAAGTATGGTGTCTATATCCAGGTTGTGGCATAAGATATAACAATCATCTACTTATATGTCCATAACTTGTTAGTAACTGGAAATAGCTTGATGAACTTGTTGAAGTTCAAAGAACTAATTGTCGCTACGCAAAAAATGACACAAAGTCGCCACCGAATTTTATTTATTCCAAGAGGAAAGGGAAAATAACGATAAAACCCCCTAAAGGTGAAAAATAGTCTCGCAACCAAATTATGGGTTCGGAAGTTGGTTTTGTGAGGGGAAGGTATTAGCACACCCTCACATCCATCATACTCGATGGGAACCATCTAAGTTGTCTAAGTTCGAATGGGTGTTTTAATCTAAAGGTCTACTTGCTTAAGGGAAAGAGGGTTGGTTTTTTAATAGGGTGCTCGCCAAGGATTGGGGCCTTTGTGCCTAAGATTTGGATTTGTTGAAGTTTTTTTGTTAGGGTTTTCGAAAAGAATTTGAGATGCGTATTGTACTAAAGTCTATGGGTAGAGGTGAATATTTTGAACTACCAAGCCGAGCGTCTTGTGTTCAAAATACTCGAAGTGAGTGTAGGGAAGCTCCATTCTCACTCCTTCTCCACCACTTAAGGCTCGTGACGTATTGCACGCATCGTGTTTATTAAGTGTTTTTGGGATTTTTATGCAAGAAAAGATTAGATGCAAAAGAAAGAAAGAAAAACTAGGGGAGACTGAATCTTAAATGTTGTCATGCAATGATGATCCTAAAGTTGGGTTGAAGGGAAAATCTACCCTAATGTGATCATGCAAGATGGACCTAAAATTGAGATTGAAGGGAGAATGCTAACCTAAAGTTGACATGCTCGGATTAGAAATCTAAAATCTATCTTACTTCAATCTTAATAAAAAAATTAAATTGAACTAGGAGATACTAAGGGAACATGAGAATTCACAAGCAAGTAAATAAGCAAAGCAAAGCTCAAATGTCAAGATGAACTAATAAGAGAAAACAAACCTCAAAAATAGAATTAAACAAAAAGAAAAAATGTTATGTTAAAAGATGCATGAATTAGATTAATGATGAGCACAAAATATGATCAAGAGAATAGTCAGAACAATAATCGAAATCATAAAATCAAACAGAAGAAGCCAAAACTCCAAGCTTAGGAATCAAGCCACAAGAATTAAGAGTCAAGGAGATTAAAGAAACTAATTAATAGAAGTTAGAATCGAAACAATCAACAATTAAAACCTAAACAAGTAAATTCTAAACATAAATCACAAAAAGATTAATTCACAAAAATAATTAAGGAAATGTTTTGAGTTTTTTTTAGTTTAATTTAAAATAAATAAACTAATCCAATCTAAAAATGATAAATTATAATCACCATAATTTAGAAGAAAATTTTAATATTAAAAGAAAAAATCTAAATTAATATGACAAAATAATTAAAAAAAGAATAGAATAGGAACTATGGCAAGAACTATGGGAGTGCCTAATCAAAATTCAGATGGGCCCTAAGTAACCAGAAGCCCAAACCAATTTAACCAAAAAAAAATTTAGGGATGCAAAAACTCAGATTACATACGTGTGAAACAAAACCACATTTCCTTTCCTCTTCCCTAAATTCACGATTTCGCAAATTTCGCTTTTTCCTCTGCTTTCCTCTCACTCTGCCGCTGTGCATAATCCCTCACAGATCTTTCTCTTCTTCGCCGCGTATGCTTTCTCCTCTTCACCGCGATCTTTATTTTTCTCTCTGTTCTGGGGCTCGCGTTCTGCTTCTGTCGATTGCTTCTGTGATTCAGAGTTGTTCCAAGAGTGAGTTGAACTTGTTGTGTGATGATGGACAAAGGAGAGAGCGAGGTTACGTAGCGCGTTCGTGGGTGGTTTTTCGTGGTGGCTCCGACACGGTTATGACGGAGAGGAAACTATGATGATTGTGTTTATGATTCTCGGAGATGAAAAGAGGTTGGTGAAACAATGGGTTGAGGATTGAAATACGACAGTGAGGTGTTTGATTGTGGAGGTGAAGAAGTAGATTTGAGTGGTGGTAGGGAGAATCGGAAATAAGAGTCTCTATGAGGTTGGTTGATGAATTGGTGTGGAGTATGGTAGTGCTTTACATGGTGGGGTGGTCGTGAGGTTCGGCTGAGATGTTGTTTGAGGAGACCAACAACCAGGGAATGAAGGGTGGTTTCAAGCTTATGGAGTAGTTACAGGTTTCATGAGGTTACCCCCTTTTTATTTTCTCGTTCCTCTCCCCTTTCTCGTGTTTCTCCTCCTCTCCTTTTTTAAAAAACCACCAAACTTGTTCCTTCAGTTTGAATTTGTCCTGTTGTTCTGTGATGTCTTTTTCACTGTAGGTTTTGTTGGTTAATGTTGTGGATGTCGCAGGGCTGCAGGTTTTGTGTGTTGGTTGTTTTGGTTATGCAGGTTTGGAGTGGCAATTTTGTACATTGCTGCAGACGGTTTTGTTATGGTGCAAGCGTGATAGCAGGATGACGTAGGTTGTGGTTTTGTTGGCTTGTGGATGGTTGTGCATAATGGTACGGTTGGTGTTGTAGCATATGATACATGTAGTAGCAGAATTTTATTTTGGAATGTAGTAACAATTGTGTGGGGTCAAAGCTATGTGCATGCTTCTTGGTCTTAAAGCATCTCTTATTTTTTCCTTTTTTGTAACTTGGATGTAATGGTTGCAATTGGACCGTGGGCTTTTTATTGTATGGACTTATTGAATTATGATTTGGAATTTTTTGTGAAATGTTGTAACAAATTTGGACAATTGGTTTGATGGACTTAGATTTAAATTGGTTTTAAATATGTACCTTTGAATGGAATTGGATTTAGAATTTACTTGGTTTTGAAATGTGGATAAAAAAGTGGATTTAGAAGAATTGGTTAAATGGATAAAATTGGATATGAATAATAAGCGGAAAATAGATATGATGGATTTGGTTAATGAAATGGATATTAATTAGAAATGAAATGGATATTGAAATGAATGAATAAAATATAGTTAATTGACAAAGTGGATAAAAATGGTTATGGGAATGAAACGGAAAATGGTTTAGAAATGTGAGTTGCCCCTCCACTGATATTGTCCAACAACACATCCATGAAACCTTGACTTTTCATATCCAAATCCTTGAATCTTGATGAACCAGAGTATTCACACAGAACCTTCTTTGAACAATAATATGGACTTGATGAACATGTCTTAAAATTATGAACTCCAATGCACTAACTTGAATGCTTTGCAAACTAAACCCACCAGATGAACTTGAATTGACACCAAAAACCCTAATCTGATGATCTTCAGACATAAAGTACTGATCCATGCCAAATCCAACTCGAGAATGAAACACTCTCTTCTTTCTTGACCAAGATTAAGTCACAACCAATTGAACTGAACAATACTGCACATACATTTAACCTGCTAACCTCAAGTGACCCTCAATTAAATGACACTTGCCTATCTCGAACACAAAGATGTAAGAAACCCTAATCCAAAATCCTCCCAGTTAGACCACTGATGAAATCCTAAATAACCGATACCCTTGAGGAAACTCAGAGAAGCTGACATTGTGCTTTGATAAACCTCTGATAAAAAGATACTCTTGATGATGAAAATCCAACACCTTGTTTCAAACTTGAGTACAAAAACCAATGAAAACACCTCTGAATAATGAAAATCCAGATTAACAGAAAACCTCCGATCCCATGTCTTAAGAGCCCGATGAAATGCTTGTTATACTATACAAATGATGCAAAATAAAGTCAGATGAATGCAAGTTCAAAAAAGCTTGGTCAAAATTTGGGGTATGACAGCTGCCCCTATTTAATCTTCTTGGACCTGAAGGTATGAATAGCAACGACTTCCAGACATTCAAGGTAAAAGAGGATTAAATACTAGAAGACTTAGAATTTTGACTGATTAAAAAAGGGAAGAGATGCAGTAATATGCTATGAGATGCAAAGGAACGATATGCTGGAGATGCAAGGATAGTATGTTATGATATGCTATGTTGAGAATTCCTGAAAGACTCTCTGGTTTCTGGTGAAAAGGTTTCGGGTATGGTCAAACAATGGTGACCGATAATGAGGTAATGGGGTAATGGTATCCATGTTATGGAAGGTAAGATAGAAGTAAGTCGAGATCAACGGATCCACGACCCAAAGGAAGATAAAGAGAGGTAAGATCGATGGATCTATAGACAAGAAAGATGATCAACGGATTTATGAATATGAAGTAAGATCAATGGATCTATGAATAGGAAGTAGGATCAACGGATACACGACTCCAAAGAAAAGATCAATGGATCTATGAATATGAAGTAGGATCAATAGAGCTACAACCCAAAAGGTGAAAAGAAGCAACATCAACAGTTTTGCAACTCAAAGGAAAATAAACTGATCTATGGAGAGGAAGTAGGATCAGCGGATCTACAACCCAAAAAAATGAAGAGAAGCAATATCAATGGGTTTGCGACCTCGAGAAACTGTAAGCAGAAAGATGACTCTACTGAGGAAACAAAAGATGAACTAAGGGTAAGATCGACGGATGATCTACGATCCTGTGGATTGATAACAAGTAAGGTTGTAACGCCCCGTTTTATTTTAAATTATTTTTCGTAATTTAATTACATGAAGTTGTGTGTATAATTGTGATTATGTGTGTTTTGTTGTGTTTGGGGATGCCCTTGGTATGAGGTAGTAACCTTAAAAGTAGACCTTGAGGGTGGATGAGTGTGTGAGCATTTGAATAGAGATTGGTGGTGTGAGAAGTAAAACTAAATATAATATATTAGTGATAATTAGTTAATTATTTAATATTAGTTGAATATTAATTTAATTAAATAATTGCTGAGAATTATTATTATTATTATTATTATTATTATAATTAATTGGGATCAAGAATAATAATAATAATAATAATAATAGAATGAAATAAAAGAAAATGAGATATTAAGTGTGTAGAGAATTGAAGGGCAGGATTGTAATTGCATGAGGATGAGTGAGGGTAAAAGAGGAAAACCATAGTTGAAGGATTTTATAAAGGAATTGGAAAAGATTGGAATCAGTTTCTGATCGTACGTGAATTTGGAACTGAAAGTTAAAGAGGCTAAGCCAAGGAAGAGGAAAAACTCCATTAGAGAAGGGAAACGCACATCAAATCTAAGGTAAGGGTGGAGTTCTGATCTTGTAAGGGTTAGTATGTTGAATGATGGGTAAAAGTTAGGTTTTGTCTTATGGGTGGAATGTTGTTCTATGTTATGATTGCTATGAATAATTGAAAAATGATGAAATCGTTAGTTGATTTGTGATAAACGATGTTTTGTTAACTAATATGTGATGGGTTCTTTACCTATAGGTGTGTGTGGTGTTTCTGTTTTAGAAATAGTTGAAAGTTCCTCCATTTTTGAGTTTTAGAGTTTTGAGTCGGAAGTATGAAATTGATGATGATATGTTGTTAATCCATGAGTAAAACATAGTATAATTGAGTTTTAGGATGTTATTTTGGTATACAATTGGATATATGATGATGGGGTTTAGTGACATAGGCTCTGGTATGAAAAGCTGGTGTGAAATTTGAACAGTATGCGTCGATACACAAGCCTTGCGTCGACCTATGTACCCTGCGCATCGACCTTGGGTCGACTCATAGGCAGAAAAATGCCAGAAACGGTTTCGATCATAACTTTTTAACCGTTAATCCAAATGACGAACCGTTCGAAGCGTTGGAAAGATAATGAGTAGAACTTTAACATGATTTAATTAGATGATCCATTTTTCTAATATTTTTATGTTTAATATGTTGAAGATTATGACTATTACTTGTTGTGCATGTAAAGAAATCATGTTGTAAGTGGTGAAACTTGAATGTTATTATAAAGAGGTTGTTGTGGTGTTATTGGTGTAAAACGAGCATGTTTGATGATGTTATTGTGATTGCATAATATATACGTGTATGTCTATACTGTATGAAATACATTTTTATGCTTGTTGGCCAATTTGGGCGGTGTACAATAACCATGCGGTGGGTTATTGTACACGATGATGTTGTTGTTGTATGCATTAATAATTGCATTGTATACATTTGGGACAAATGGTCCGTTGTTGGTAAGTCTAAAATCCCATTGTGTGGATTGGGTCGGTAGCTGATTCGGAGGTGATGGATCAGTGAGTGGTTCCGATCCTAGGAGGTGGGGATCAGAACGGTGAACCTAACTGTTCACGAAAAATTGGTACCACATACATAAGCATTGAGTCAAGTGTGAGTCTCATTGCATTAGATATTATATGTTGCTATGTTGCCAAATATGTGATGTTGTGTGATTAATTGATTTGTTATCATGTGATTTCCTGTTGGTTGGTGAATAAGTGGTGATGATATTGATGGTTGATTAATGTGAGACATGTAGTTGGATTGTGGTTGTGTTAATCTGATGTTTACCGTTTAACATGCTTTTCTTTATATTATCATGATATCTCACCCCTTCTGTTTGAATATTGCCTCCACATGGGCAATGTGCAGATACTCCGCAATAGTTGGAAATTGCAGTGTTACAATGGCTGAGGAAAATGACGCATTCTATGTTGTTAAAAAAGGGAATCTTGTTGGCATTTACAAGTCTTTACCTGATATCCAACCTTTACTTTCATCTTCTGTTTGTGGTGAGAGTGTAAGTGTTTTTAAAGGGTTTTGTTTGCCTGAAGAAACTGAGGAGTATCTTGCCTCACATGGGCTTAAAGGAGCTACTTACTCTATCAGTGCTGCTAATGTTCATGCCAGTAGTTTTGGAAAACTTGTTGCTTGTCCTTATCAGGATCCATATTCTTCTAGAGGAGGAGCTATTGTGGTGAATTCCTCATCAAAGAGCTTGCCAAGTGCATGGCAAGTTGATGATAGTAATCCTAATTCTAATGGAGGAAGAACAATTATGGGGAGTTCCTCATCACAAAATTGTGCCATGCAACTTGATACTAATAAGGGAGGCGGAGGTGGATCATTTTCATTTTCAACAAATGTGCAAAGGAAGCATTGTATAAGTGGATTACAACTACAAATCGAGTTGTCTACTAATACTTGCATTTCTTGTACACTTAACTTTGATGGCGCATCTAAAAGGAATCCTGGACTTGCCGGCGCGGGAGCAATTTTGAGAGCAGATGATGGAAGCAAGGTCTATCGTTTGCGTGAAGGAGTTGGTACTGCTACAAGCAATGTTGCCGAATACAGAGCCTTGATTTTAGGACTAAAACAAGCTCTCAAAAAAGGATATAAGCATATCTGTGTTAAAGGAGACTCCCTACTTGTTTGTAATCAGATTTAAGGTTTATGGAAAGTAAAAAACCCGAATATGAGTTATTTATGCAATGAGGCCAAAGAGTATAAGAATAAGTTTCTGTCATTCAAGATAAATCATATTCCAAGGGTAACTGTCCTGGACTGGGCCGGGGTCTGCTCCTCAGTCGAGCAGGCCCAACCCACACGTCCTGGGATGGCCCAACAAGGGCCTTTTAGCGCGACCAATGTCGGGCACTTGCTCCTTCTCCACGTTGTCGGGTACACGCATGGCATGGAGCGTCGGGCAAGGCGCTAGACCTCCCCAGGCTCGTTCCTCCTCGACACTCAGGTTCTCCTCCCTGCGAGGAGCCACCTCCTTCTCACATAAGAGTCCTCCCCGCGAGGACACGTCTCTCCCTGACACGCAAGACTT
This sequence comes from Lathyrus tuberosus, assembly GCA_022829125.1. Lineage (NCBI taxonomy): Eukaryota > Viridiplantae > Streptophyta > Magnoliopsida > Fabales > Fabaceae > Lathyrus > Lathyrus tuberosus. The sequence goes on from JALAZF010000032.1 coordinate 9,159,348, forward strand.
CTCCCCGCGAGGACACATTCTCATGTAACCACCCACTCCCGATGGAATCGGTCTGCCCTAATTCCGGAGATCTAGGAACGGTTACCCCAGGGCGAAGACCACGTGCTGGTCTTCACTACGCCACGTAAGCCCTGGCAGTTACTTGGATTGGGCCTAGCAATCCAGCCCAATGCAAGTAACCGTTGGCCCCGCACCGGGGGCTCTCTATAAATACCCTCTCACTTGAGAGGGTCAGGTTACACACACTTTCTTACTCTAACCTTGTGCTTGCTATTATTCTTTGACTGTTACCTTACTTGAGCGTCGGAGTACCTTGCAGGTACACCCCCCCGACCGTCTTTCAACCTTACCGGAGCTAAAGTCCAGACGACGTTGTTGGCCACCAGAAACTGTCTGATCCAGGTACGATCAGTGGCGCCATCTGTGGGAACCCTTTGCTTCCCCGTTTTTCCTCCGATAAACCAAAGCAACTCTCATTTATCACCATCATGGCTGGCAATCCTTCTGCTAACAAAGCTCTGGACACTGTCCTCGCGCAACTTGAGAATGGGAACCACCGCGAAGACGCCGCTGCCCTCCACGTCGAAGAAGGCGACGTGAGAGACGGGCATACCGCCTCCCCAGACTCCCAAGACGTGGCTTACAACGCCACCCGCCAAGACGATCAGCAAGCCATCTTCCAGCCAGTTGCTCCTCCGCCCAATGCAGATTCGAGCACCGTGGCCTTATTTGCCCTTATCAATAAGACCAATCAGCTGATCGCACATCAGAACACCAGAATCGAAGCACTAGAGCAAGGGCGGGCACGACGATCTTCCCCACGAAGACATCGTCGTCCGCCGTCACCTCGCCGTTCTCCTTCCCCGCGAAGGACCCCTTCCGAAGAATCTCGAACCCCCTCGCCGGTGCCCGGGGGCCGTCGACCACGCCTGGAGCGCCCCCAGCCAGCGATCTCCCAGAAGCGCCATCGCTCCCCACCTCGGAAGGAACCCAGGCCCGCCGCAGCTAACAAGAAGTCCAAGCCCACCGAGGAGGGACCGAAGAACCGTCCGAGGAACTCCCCTCCACGGCATCATCGATCCCCTTCGGGGTCCCCGGCCGGGAGTGACGACGACGACCAGAGGACCCCTCTGTCGTGGGAGATCATGAACGCCCCAATTCCTGTGGGTATGGAGAAACCCCCACCGCTGGGGACCTACGACGGTCTGGCCGACCCCGACGATCACGTCGAGAGTTTCGAAGCAATGCTCGACTTCCGAAACGTCAGAGGGGCCATCAGGTACAGGCTTTTCCCCACCACCTTGCGGAAGGGCACGATGACCTGATACAAGGGTTTGGAACCTGGGTCGATCACATCCTAGAAGCAGCTAAGACAACGCTTCACCAAACACTTTATTGCGTCTCGCCGACACCCGAAGACGGAGGCTGCCCTAGAAAGCATCTTCCAAGGGAAGAACGAATCTCTCCGGAACTACATCGAGAGATTCAACAGAGAAGCTGTCGAGGTCCACACAACCGACGACATGAAGAAATATCTGATCATCCATGGACTACATTTTGGATCTGATTTCGCCAAGTCCGTGGGTCTCCGCAGACTCCGCCGTCTCGAGGACCTCCTCCAACGAGCTCAGTCGTATATCGAGCTCGAGGAGTCCGAGGCAGCGCAGATCGCCCTTGAGTCGAGGCGCAAAGAAGGCCCCCGCGGCTACAAAGATGAAGACTCTCCTCCCCGACGAGGAGGAGAAAGAAAGAAAGAAAATCGCCCCCGTGATCCTCGTGAACCGCACGGACCAGCTGGCCGGTTCACGGAGTACACCCCGCTAAACGCTCCCCGCGTGTATCCTCTCCGAGTGCCAGAACTCAGAATTTGTGAAAGGAGGGGTCCGTTTTCCGAAGCCCACTGCCCCCAAACCAAACGTTGACAAGTCAAAATACTGCAGGTTCCACCGGAGCCACGGGCATGTCACAGAAGATTGCATCCATCTCAAAGATGCGATTGAAATTCTGATCAAGGAAGGGCACTTAAAGAAGTACGTCCAGAAGAACGATGCTCCTCGCCCCAGCTCCCGGGAAGCCCAGAACGTCGAGGAGGCGACACCTCCTCCCGACGAGAGTCAGCTTCAGGTCGCCCTCAGCGTCACTCGACCCGAGGACTTCTTCGTCCCCGTAATCATTGAGGGCGAAGAAGCAATTCGTAACATGTGGGCGACCTTCCGCCACGAGGACCCCGTCTCTACCCGTAGCGCCTGGGAAGGCTTCCCCAAAATAATGGTCATCTCCGTGGGTGGCTACGAAAAGCTGTCCGTCGGCTCGATCAAACGGAAATTTGATGAACTGGAGTACGCAACATCGGCGAAGACCACCACTCTCGAGAAGGTGCAAGGGAGATCAATCCCCATCACTTTCTACCTCGAAGAGCTCCCTGACGGAGCGCCCAACGCCACTATCCCCCTCCTGGTCAGGGCCCATATGGCGAATTTTGATGTCCGAAGGATCCTCGTCGACCAGGGGAGTTCGGTCGACATCATGTATACCCATCTGTTCGGGACCCTTCAGCTCAACGAGAGACATCTGATCCCGTACGTTGGTTCAGATCTGCAGGGATTCAACGGAACCACCACCAGACCATGGGGTTACGTTGAGCTGATGGTTACATTCGGGGCCAAAGACACTGCCCGACAGGTGAAGATCTGTTTCCTGGTAGTCGAATGCCCATCCCTTTACAACTGCATCCTCGGGAGGACCACCCTGGCCGAGCTTACGGCGGTACCATCAACCGTCCACCTCAAAATAAAGTACTACACGGCCAGGGGACAAGTGGTAACAATGCACGGGGACATAGATGCGGCCAGAAGATGCTTCGACGCCGCCATCAAAGGCATGAGTTCCATTGGCGCCAAACCCAAGACCGTGGCCAACCACCCCCGGACGCCGAGCAGAGACCTCTCCCGCCTGTCAACGCGGTCGACCTCGACAGCAGGTTCGTGGACGAGCCCGAAGAGGATAGAGCAGAGGACCTTGACCCCCAGGCGGAAAACAACGGGCGGCCTCTCCACCCAACGCGCCCCGTCCCCGACGGAGACTTTGAGCTTATTGCCCTCGGGGATGACCCAGACCGCAACGTGAAGATTGGCACCGGGATCCCCAACCTGGCGAAGGAGCAAGTGAAGGCATGCCTCTGGGAGAACGCCGACCTGTTCGCGTGGAGCGCCTCCGAGATGCCTGGCCTTGACCCCGACGTGGCTTGCCATCAGCTCGCAGTAGATCCGGCCGCTAGGGCCATAGCTCAAAGGAGGCGTAAGCAGTCCCCCGAAAAAGCGGAGGCTGCTGAAAAAGCTGTAAAAGACCTCCTAGAGGCAAATTTTATTTCGGAGGCCAGGTATACAACCTGGCTGTCCAATGTTGTACTTGTTAAAAAGAATAATGGAAAATGGAGGATGTGCGTTGATTATACTGATCTTAACCGGGCTTGCCCGAAAGACTGCTATCCCTTGCCTAACATCGACCAACTGGTCGACAATTCTGCAGGTTACAAACTATTATCCTTCATGGACGCTTACTCAGGATACAACCAAATTCCCATGGACAAGGTCGACAAACAGCACACGGCTTTCATGACCGCGTCGGGCAACTACTATTTCAACGTGATGCCCTTCGGTCTGAAGAACGCCGGTGCGACCTACCAACGGATGATGAATAAGGTTTTCCGGGCTGAAATCGGTGACATGCTCGAGGTCTACATGGACGACATGATCGTCAAATCAGTGGAAGAAGTCGACCACACCGCGCATCTCAAGAAGGTGTTCGACACGGTGAGGAAATGTCGCATGAGGTTCAACCCCGAAAAATGCACCTTCGGCATTCGGGCAGGTAAGTTCCTCGGATTTTACCTCACAGAGCGAGGAATCGAAGCCAACCCCGACAAGTGCAGGGCCTTTTCCGAGATGCCTACTCTGGACTCGAAGAAGTCGATACAATCTTTGAACGGGATGCTCACCGCTCTTTCCTGCTTCGTCGCCAAGTCTGCACAGTACGCGCTCCCATTTTTCAAACTTCTTCGACAAAAGGCGGAGTTCGAGTGGAACGAAGAACGCGAGCAGGCGCTCATCCACTTAAAACAAGTCCTATCACAACCCCCAGTCCTCTCGCGGCCTGAGAGTGGGGATACACTCTTCTTGTATCTTGCAATCATGAGTGAAGCAGTCAGCGCCGTCCTCATTCGGGAAACCCCGGACAGGCAGAAGCCAGTTTACTTCACGAGCAAAGCCCTCCAAGGCCCCGAGCTCAGATATCAGCAGATAGAGAAAGTCGCCCTGGGCCTCGTTACCGTGGCCAGGAGGCTACGCCACTACTTCCTCGCCCACACCGTCGTCGTAAGGACCGAACAGCCTATAAGGCAGCTCCTCGGACGACCGTACATGGCGGGGAAGATGCTCAGGTGGTCGCTCGAGCTCGTCGAGTTTGACATCCAATACGAAGGGAGGAAAGCTCTGAAGGCTCAGGTATTGGCCAACTTTGTAGCGGAGATGACCGTCCCGGAACCTACGACCAACGGATCCCAAAAATGGACGATTTATGTCGACGGAGCATCCAGCCCAAAGGGAAGTGGGGCGGGCATCATCCTCGAAAATGAGGAAGGCATCCTGGTCGAGGTATCCCTCGAACTATCCTTCCCGACGTCGAACAACCAAGCCGAATACGAGGCCTTCCTCGCAGGACTTCGGCTGGCCGAGGACCTCGGCGCCAAGGAGGTCAAACTCTTCACCGACTCCCAGCTCGTGGCCTCGCAAGTCCGAGGAGAGTACCAGGCCAAGAATGACAGCCTCATAGAATACTTGGCCTTGGTGAAAGAAAAGATGAAAAAGTTCACCTCCGCGGAAGTAACTTACATCCCCCGCGAGCACAATGCCCGAGCAGATGTCTTGTCCAAATTGGCGAGCACAAAGAAGAAAGGCGGGAACAAATCTGTCATACAAGAAGTGCTTTCCCGCCCGAGCATCGACAAACCCGCCACAGTTTCGGACATCAACGCCATCGGGGACAGCAATTGCTGGATGACCCCGGTATACGAATACATCATGACGGGCAAACTGCCCGAAGATCCCAAAGAAGCAGGAATGGTCAAGAGGCGGGCGTGCTCGTACACTATAGTCGAGGATAAGCTGTACCGGCAAGGGTTCTCTATTCCCCTCCTCAAATGTTTCGAGGAGACCAAGGTCCCCGTCATACTCCAGGAGATCCATGAGGGAATCAACGCGCAACACCTCGGCGGGCGATCGTTAGCCCGTAAAGCGCTTCGAGCAGGGTATTACTGGCCCACCATGCAACAGGACGCCAAGGAACACGTCAAGAAGTGCGACAGATGCCAACGACACGGGGACATGCACCTCGCTCCTCCCAACGAGCTCAGTCCACTGTCCTCCCCGTGGCCGTTTGCATGGTGGGGAATGGATATCCTCGGACCTTTCGTTCAGGGATCGTATCAAAACAAATACCTCATCGTCGGGCGGACTACTTCACGAAGTGGATTGAGGCCGAAGCGTTGGCCAAAATCACGGCCTTTAACATACTACGTTTTTACAAAAGAAATATCCTCGCCCGGTTCGGCGTGCCTCAAGCTATCGTCACCGACAACGAAACACAGTTCACCGACAGGAACTTCCAAGACTTCGTCACAAAACTAGGCACGAAGCAACACTTCACGTCGGTCGAGCACCCTCAAACGAACGGACAGGCAGAGGCGGCGAACAGGGTGATCCTCCAAGGATTAAGACGTCGACTAGGCGACGCCAAACAACGGTGGGTCGAGGAGCTACACAGCGTCTTCTGGGCCTACCGAACTACCCCACACTCCACAAATGGGGAGACCCCCTTCCGTCTGACCTACAGAACCGAAACGGTGATCCCCGTGGAGATCAGGGAACCCTCGAGGAGGATAGAAGCCCCCCTTGACGGGGACACGAACGACGAAGCCCTGAGGAGAGCTCGATTTTTCCAGGAGATACGTTCGGGCGCTTCTCTCTGAGAAGCTTCACTTAAACAGAAAATAACACTATGTTGTAATGACAAATTTATCAAACGTGATTTTCAGGTGGGCACCCTCGTCCTGCGAAGGAACCAGAAAGACTCGCGAGAAGGTAAACTCGCCGTGAACTGGGAGGGCCCGTACCGCGTCCGCGCGAAAACGGGGACAAGAGCCTACTTCCTCAAAAATCTGCATAGGGAAGAACTTGCTCGACCATGGAATACTGAGAAGCTCAAACAATACTACAGTTAAGCACTGCCCGCGACTCACTAGCACCGCGCTTACGAGGACGCACTAAGGTACGAGCGCGACACCCCTATACCTACCACGATGATCAGAGACCGCGTTGTGTGTGCGCGAGGACCTTTGATCCGACGGGGATACCTCGATCGAGCTCCGCCGTAGTTGTACCGATTAGGCAGAACACCCAACTCGCGATGGGAAGTTCACGGCACGAAGTTAAGATCTCGACCGAGCTCTTAGCCTCGTTGAAGGTCGGAATACGCCTCCGACCACCCGACCAGCTCTCCACGCGGTCGGGAACTATCAAGGTCGAGCAAATCCCAAAGTCTTTGATACTTAGACCAAAAACAAAGTATAGCAAATGCATTAACATCACACACAATTAAAACCATGCAAACAACACTAACAGATAAACAAAGGTACATTAAAATGGACAGAAGCCCAGTGTACAAATATTACAATCAGATGTCAAAAAGCCCCTGGCACGCAGGCCGGGCAGAAATATCCCAATAAAAATATCCCAACAAAACAGTAAAGAAAATCCTAATTAGCGGCGGTCCCTTCAGGCTGCTCGGGATCATGGACCTCGTCGACTCTCATCGGTTGCACGATCTGACCGTCGACCACCTCGTAGTCGGGGTCAATCCTCTCGGTCGAAAGGTCGGGGTTGAGGACCCGAAGCTGCTCCACCGCATTCTTGAAACCTATGCCCGCGACCGCGAGATTGTCTTCCTCGGCTTCCCGGAGTTTCGCTATCAGCGCTGCCCACGAAGTCAGCAACCTATCCGCCTCGGTTTCCTCCTCAACGGGGCGGACAACCTCCTCTAATTCAGCGTTCCTCACCAAGAGACGATCCCTCTCGTCCTCGACACTGGCTAGACGTTTCCGCTCCTCCTCGGCACTCTTCATCTTTTCCTCCAATTTCTGTTGAAGCTCGAGCTGGGCCTGGTTCTGGCTTTTGCAGTCAGCCAGCTCCTTACCCACCTTCTCCATTTCGGCCGAGATGGACTGGAAACTTTCTCGCAACCTGTTATGCTCACTTGGGGGGAACGCCTCGTCGTTCAGAACCAAGGCAGCCGCGTAAACCCGCATCACAGCAGACACATCTTCCACCAGCATCCTTCGTCGAGAAGCCTTGTCGGCGCTTAAGACGGCCTGAGTTTCGGAGCCACCCACACATAGCGAATTATTCCCCATAAAGAAGTTAGGCCTTGTGTGACAAGGCAGGAGCACGAATTTCATGGCAGGGGGGCTCTCGTGCTCGGTAAGGTCGATGTCCACTGTGTCTGCAAGCCGTTGCCTCTTCGGAGAACTCTGGGGGCTGAGAGAATCACTACCCTAGTGAGAGCCAGAGGAACCCCCGGGTGCCGGGGTGGGATCGGACTCCTGCACTCGGAGCTGGTCGACACGACTCTTGCCTCCTTTCTTCACAGCGCGGTTGGCCTTCAGCTTCTTGAAGCGCTCCTCAGCATTCAACATCTTATCTGCAAAGAAAACAAAGAGATCAGTAGTTCGAAAAGAAGGATGAAGGGAAAGACAGGTTGGGGAGACCACCCCCACCTAACAGCTCGAGAGCCTCCTCGTCAGAAAAGGTCTGGAGGAGAGCCTTAGTATTGATCACTCGACGCTTCGTCAAGACCTGCCCATCATCGCCCAGAACGAAGTCCCCGTTTGGCATCATGAGCTTTGCTTTGTTAAACCCGCTGACGAACTTAACTATGGCCTCGTGAGCCAAGCGATCCCCTTTCACAAAGTTTGCCGGGGCTGACAATATAGCTGTCTGTTCCCCTCTTGAAGTGTTCTTCAATCTAGAACAACGGGAACTTAGGCACAAGGGTCTCCTCTCGCCGTCCACCCACCTCTTTGACAACCCGTCTGTACATGGTATTCACGGCCTCGTGTGTGACCAGCCTCACGAGGTAGTACCGGTACTTGAAATTCCGCACGGAGTCCATATAAGTGTGAAACAGGATGTTCACCTGTTTAAAGGACACCCAACCGTGCCTACCATCTCCGGCCTGTCGCTGAAGGTGGAAAATGCGGAAAAACAAGGGCACGGTCGCCCCGATCTTCAGATATTTGCACACTAGCTCGAAGGCCCTAATGAAAGCAAGAGAGTTGGGGTGGAGTTGAGAAGGGGCAAAACGCAACCAGGTAAATACGGCCTGCTGGAAATCCGTGAAAGGCAGACGCCATCCCGCCTCGTCGAACATAAACTCATAGACGGGGAACCGCATCCCACTGTACGTCGAGCGGATCCGATGGTGTGGCAGAGGCCTAAACACGTTCCACGACTTCGGGGAACCGATAAGGCGGTGCTTAACGGTACAAAATATTCTCTCCTCCTCCAGGTCAACGAACTCAGATATCATGTTCACGGCCTCCTCGCAGGCCCACTCGTTGGGCATCCTCTCCCCGGCGCTGGATGTCTCCGCCATAGGTGAACTAGGCCCGTCGTAGATATCCAAAGACCCCTTGGCCACTTGTAATACGTCTATTTACCTGTAAAGCAGAAGGAAACGGTGAATTCGATGACCCATATCAAATCCACCCCTTTCACCGCTGATCAAGTGAAAGGGCGAGGAGGGAATGTCGGGGAACGCGAACCCGCGACCATCCTCAGGTCCGCGGGGAGCGGCGTTGGGCGGGACCCCGAGATATTCAACCCACGTCCCCGTGACATTCTTCGGGGATTTCATCATTTGGCCCCGGGAGATTCAACAAAAGAACTGAGAGACGTTCATCTCACGACCCCGGGACATTCTTCATGTCCTCGTGGATTTCATCGTCTCTCCCCGCGAGATTCAACGAATAAACTATGAAATTTCGCCGTTTTAGCCGGATATTTCGCGATTTCCATGGGAACTTCATCAGTTCACCATAAGAATCACCTTACGAATGCAAGCAAAAGAGTGAAAAGAGAGAACTTACTTCAAAAAGTACTTCCGGTAGGGTTCCGGTACGGCTGTCAGCGGCGGCGAACGGAGGTAAACGACAGTTGAAGGAATAGCGAAGAAAGGGAAAGTTAAAGCAGAGGGAGAGCGAAAAACATGCAAATGACACGTGCTTCCCTTATTTATGGGGCTCTCACAAGTCTCGAGGGCTCCTAGGCAATCGATTGCGCTACCCTAGCGTAGCCGCCCTAGGGAATGATGAGTTGTGACGCGTGGCACACAATTCCCCACGTGCGTCTTTTCATTTCCCGACGAGCGCCTTCCCATTCACCTCGCTTCAGACTTCTCATCTCCCCACGACGTCGCGCAGATTCGGCCAACCCATCCCGAGGTCGATTTGTCTCTCCCCGCTTGACCTACTGCTCCTCGTTAACATCCCTTCCTTGATGCGTCCTCGACATGGCTAGCCCTTAAGTCATCACTCTGATGCTCAGAGCAACGACTTGGGGGGCTCCTGTTCTGAACTGGGCCGGGGCATGCTCATCAGTCGAGCAGGCCCAACCCACAAGGCCTGGGATGGCCTAATAAGGACTCCTAGCAAGACTACTGCCGAGCACAGGCTCCCCTCCACGGGTCGGTTACGCGCCTAACCTCGGGTGTGTACGACACTCACAGATGGACCGTCGGGTGCGGGCCCTAAGCCTCCTTGGCTTGCCTCTCCTCGACGCTCATGTGCTCCTCCCCGAGATAAGCCACCTCCGCCCGCAAGTGAGTCCTCCCCGCGAGGACACGTCTCTCCCCGACGCGCAGGACTCCTCCCCGCGAGGACACGTTCTCATGTAACCGCCCCACTCCTGATGGAATCGGTCTGCCCTAATTCCGAAGATCTAGGAACGGTTACCCCAGGGCGAAGACCACGTATTGGTCTTCACTATGCCACGTAAGCCCTAGCAGTTACTTGGATTGGGCCTGGCAATTCAGCCCAATGCAAGTAACCGTTGGCCCCGCGCTGGGGGCTCTCTATAAATACCCTCTCACTTGAGAGGGTCAGGTTACTCACTTCTTAACACTCTAACCCTCTTCTCTTGTACTTGTTTTTTCTGACGATTACCTTACTTGAGCGTAGGAGTACCTTGCAGGTACACCCCCCCGCCGTCTTTCAACCGCACCAGAGCTGAAGCCCAGACGACGTTGTTGGCCACTAGAAACTGTCTGATCCAGGTACGATCAGTTCTGAACTGGGCTGGGGTATGCTCATCAGTCGAGCAGGCCCAACCCACAAGGCCTGGGATGGCCCAATAAGGACTCCTAGCAAGACTACTGCCGAGCACAGGCTCCCCTCCACGGGTCGGGCACGCGCCTAACCTCGGGTGTGTACGACACTCACGGATGGACCGTCAGGTGCGGGCCCTAAGCCTCCTGGGCTCGCCTCTCCTCGACGCTCATGTGCTCCTCCCCGAGTGAAGCCACCTCCGCCTGCAAGTGAGTCCTCCCCGCGAGGACACATTTCTCCCCGACGCGCAGGACTCCTCCCTGCGAGGACACGTTCTCATGTAACCGCCCCACTCCCGATGGAATCGGTCTGCCCTTATTCCGGAGATCTAGGAACGGTTACCCCAGGGAGAAGTCCACATGCTGGTCTTCACTATGCCATGTAAGCCTTGACAGTTACTTGGATTGGGCCTGGCAATCCAGCCCAATGCAAGTAACCGTTGGCCCCGCGCTGGGGGCTCTCTATAAATACCCTCTCACTTGAGAGGGTCAGGTTACTCACTTCTTAACACTCTAACCTTCTTCTCTTGTACTTGCTTTTTCTTTGACGGTTACCTTACTTGAGCGTCGGAGTACCTTGCAGGTACACCCCCCCGGCCGTCTTTCAACCGCACCAGAGCTGAAGCCCAGACGACGTTGTTGGCCAACAGAAACTGTCTGATCCAGGTACGACCAGGGGCGCCATCTGTGGGAACCCTTTGCTTCCCCGTTTTTCCTTCGTTAAACTAAAGCAACTCTCATTCATCACCATCATGGTCGACAATCCGTCCGCTACCAAGGCTCTGGACACCGTCCTCGCGCAACTCGAGAACAGGAACCACCGCGAAGATGCTGCTGCCCTCCACGTCGAAGAAGGCGACGTGAGAGACAAGCATACCGCCTCCCCAGACTCCCAAGACGCGCCTTACAACGCCGCCCACCAAGACGATTAGCAGGCCATTTTTCAGCTAGTTGCTCCTCTACCCAATGTAGACGCAAGCACCGTGGCCCTGTTCGCCTTGATGAATCAGACCAATCAGCTGATCGCGCACCAGAACACCAGAATTGAAGCGCTGGAGCAAGGGCGGGCACGACGATCTTCCTCGCGAAGACATCGCCGTCCACTGTCGCCTCGTCATTCCCCTTCCCCGCGAAGGACTCCTTCAGACGAATCTCGGACCCCCTCGCCGGTACGCGAGGGTCGTCGGCCACGTCTTGAGCGCCCCCAGCCGACGATCTCCCAGAAGCGCCCTCGTTCCCCGCCTCGGAAGAAACCCAGGGCCTCCACCACTACCAAGAAGTCCAAGCAGACCGGGGAGAGGCCGAGGCACCGCTCGAGGAATTCCCCTCCACGGCATCAGCGATCCCCTTCGGTGTCCCCGACAGGAAGTGACGACGACGACCAGAGGACCCCTCTGTCATGGGAGATCATGAACGCCCCAATTCCTGCGGGCATGGAGAAACCTCCACAGCTGGGGAACTACGACGGCCTATCCGACCCTGACGACCACGTCGAAAGTTTCGAAGCCATGCTCGACTTCAGAAACGTCAGGGGAGCCATCAAGTGCAGGCTTTTCCCCACCACCTTGAGGAATGGCGCCATGACTTGGTACAAAGGTCTGGCACCCGGGTCGATCACATCCTGGAAGCAACTAAGGCAACGCTTCACCAAACACCTTACCGCGTCTCGTCGACATCCGAAGACGAAAGCCGCCCTAGAAAGTATCTTTCAGGGGAAGAACGAATCTCTCTGGAACTACATTGAGAGATTCAACAGAGAAGTTGTCGAGGTCCATACGACCGACGACATGAAGAAGTATTTGATCATCCATGGGATACGCTCTGGATCTGACTTTGCCAAGTCTGTAGGCCTCCGCAGACCCCGCCGACTCGAGGATCTCCTCCAACGGGCACAGTCGTACATCGAGCTCGAGGAGTCGGAGGCAGCGCAGATCGCCCTCGAATTGAGGCGCAAAGAAGGCCCCCGCGGCCATAAAGAAGAAGACTCCCCTCCCCGACGAGGAGGAGAAAGAAAGAGAGATAATTGCCCCCGGGAACCTCGTGAGCCACGCGGACCAGCTGGCCGGTTCACCGAGTACACCCCACTCAACGCTCCCCGCGCGCGTATACTCTCCGAATGCCAGAACTCAGAATTTTTGAAAGGAGGAGTCCGCTTTCCGAAGCCCACTGTCCCCAAATCAAACGTTGACAAGTCAAAATACTGTAGGTTCCACCGGAGTCACGGGCATGTGACGGAAGACTGCATCCATCTCAAAGATGTGATTGAAATTTTAATCCAGGAGGGACACCTAAAGAAATACGCCCAGAAGAATGACGCTCCTCGTCCCAGCTCCCAGGAAGCCCAGAATGTCGAGGAGACGACGCCTCCCCCCGACGAGAGTCGCCTTCAAGTCGCCCTCAGTGTCACTCGACCCGAGGACTTCTTTGTCCCCCCGATCATTGAAGGCCAAGAAGCAATTCGCAATATGTGGGCGACCTTCCCCCACGAAGACCCCGTCACTGCCCGTAGCACCTGGGAAAGCTTCCCCAGGGTGATGGTCATCTCCGGGGGAGGCCCAGAGAAGTTATCCGTCGGATCGATCAAGCGGAAATTTGACGAGTTGGAATCCGCAACATCGGCGAAGGCAACCACTCTCGAGAAAGTGCGGGGAAACTCCAACCCCATCATCTTCTACCTCGAGGAACTCCCCGGCGGAGTGCCAAACTTCACTATTCCCCCCCTGGTCAGGGCACAGATATTGAACTTTGGCGTCCGAAGGATCCTAGTCGACCAGGGAATTTCGATGGACATCATGTATGCCCATCTGTTCGGAACCCTTCAGTTCGACGAAAGGCATCTAACCCCGTACGTCGGTTCAGATCTACAGGGGTTCAACGGAACCACCACCAGACCATGGGGTTACATGGAGTTGATGGTTACATTCGGGTCTGAAGACACTGCCCGACAGGTGAAGATCCGTTTCTTGGTGGTTGAATGCCCGTCCCTTTACAACTGCATCCTCGGGAGGACCACCCTGGCCGAACTTACGGTGGTACCATCGACAGCCCATCTCAAAATGAAGTACTACACGACCAGGGGACGAGTAGTGACGATGCAAAGGGACATCGACGCGTCCAGAAGATGCTTCGATGCCACCATCAAAGGCCTGAGTTCCATCGGCCCCAAACCCAAGACCGTGGCCAAGCCACCCCAGGACGCCGAACAGGTACCTCTCCCGCGCGTCAACGCGGTCGAGCTCGACAGCAGGTTCCCGGGCGAACCCGATGAAGACGAGGCAGAAGACCTCGACCTCCAGGCAGAAAACAACGGGCGGCCTCTCTACCCAACGCGCCCCATCCTGGACGGTGACTTTGAGCTTGTGGTACTCGGGGACGATCCAGATCGTAACGTGAAGATTGGCACCGGGATCCCCGACCTGGCAAAGGAGCAGCTGAAGGCATGTCTAAGGGAAAACGCTGATCTCTTCGCGTGGAGCGCGTCCGAGATGCCTGGCCTCGACCCCGAGGTGGCTTGCCATCAACTCGCAGTAGATCCGGCTGCTAGGGCCATAGCACAACATAGGCGTAAGCAGTCTCCCGAAAAAGCGGAGGCTGCCGAAAAAGCTGTAAAAGACCTCCTATAGGCAAATTTTATTTCGGAGGCCAGGTACACGACCTGGCTGTCCAATGTTGTACTTGTTAAAAAGAATAATGGAAAATGGAGAATGTGCGTTGATTACACTGATCTTAATCGGGCTTGCCCGAAAGACTGTTATCCCTTGCCTAACATCGACCAACTGGTCGACAATTCTGCAGGTTACAAACTACTATCCTTCATGGACGCTTACTCGGGATACAATCAAATTCCCATGGACAAGGTCGACAAGCAACACACGGCCTTCATGACCGCATCGGGCAACTACTACTACAACATAATGCCCTTCGGTCTAAAGAACGCCGGCGCGACCTACCAACGGATGATGAACAAGGTTTTCTGGGCTAAAATTTGGGACATGCTCGAGGTCTACATGGACAACATGATTGTCAAATCTGCAGAAGAAGTCGACCACGCCGCGCACCTCAAGAAGGTGTTCGATACAGCGAGGAGATGCCGCATGAGGTTTAACCCTGACAAGTGCACCTTCGACGTTCGGGCAGGTAAGTTCCTCGGATTTTACCTCACAGAACGAGGAATCGAGGCCAACCCCGAAGAGTGTAGGGCTTTCTCTGAGCTCCCTACTCCGGACTCAAAGAAGTCGATACAATCATTAAACGGGATGCTCACCGCCCTCTCCCGCTTCGTCTCCAAATCCGCACAATACGCACTACCATTTTTCAAATTTCTTCGACAAAAAGCGGAGTTTGAGTGGAGCGAAGAATGCGAGCAGGCGCTCGTCCACTTAAAATAAGTCCTATCACAACCCCCGGTCCTCTCGCGGCCTGAGAGCGGGGAGACACTCTTCTTGTATCTTGCAATCACGAGTGAAGCAGTCAGCGCCGTCCTCATTCGGGAAACCCCGGACGGGCAGAAGCCAGTTTACTTCACGAGCAAATCCCTCCAAGGCCCCGAGCTCAGATATCAGCAGATAGAGAAAGTCGCCCTGGGCCTCGTTACCGCGGCCAGGAGGCTACGCCACTACTTCCTCGCCCACACTGTCGTCGTAAGGACCGAACAGCCTATAAGGCAGCTCCTCGGACGACCGTACATGGCGGGGAGGATGTTCAGGTGGTCGCTCGAGCTCGCCGAGTTTGACATCCAATACGAAGGGAGGAAAGCCCTGAAGGCACTGGTATTGGCCGACTTTGTAGCGGAGATGACCGTCCCGGAACCTTCGACCGACGGATCCCAAAAATGGACGATCTATGTCGACGGAGCATCCAGCCCGAAGGGAAGCGGGGCGGGCATCATCCTCGAAAACGAGGAAGGAATCCTGATCAAGGTATCCCTCGAACTATCCTTCTCGACGTCGAACAACCAAGCCGAATACGAGGCCTTCCTCGCAGAACTTCGGCTGGCCGAGGACCTCGGCACCAAGGAGGTCAAACTCTTCACCGACTCCTAGCTCGTGACCTCACAAGTCCGAGGAGAGTACCAAGCCAAGAACGACAGCCTCATAGAATACTTGGCCTTGGTGAAAGAAAAGATGAAAAAGTTTACCTCCGCGGAAGTAACTCACATCCCCCGCGAGCACAATGCCCGAGCAGATGTCTTGTCCAAATTGGCGAGCACAAAAAAGAAAGGCAGGAACAAATCCGTCATACAAGAAGTGCTCTCCTGCCCGAGCATCGACAAACCCGCCACAGTTTCGGACATCAACGCCATCGGGGACAACAATTGCTGGATAACCCCGGTATACGAATACCTTATGAAGGGCAAACTGCCCAAAAATCCCAAAGAAGCAGGAATGGTCAAGAGACGGGCGTGCTCGTACACTATAGTCGAAGACAAGCTATACCGACGAAGGTTCTCTATTCCCCTCCTCAAATGTGTCGAGGAGACCAAGGTCCCCGGCATACTCCAGGAGATCCATGAGGGAATTAACGTGCAGCACCTCGGCGGGCGATCGTTAGCCCGTAAAGCGCTTCGAGCAGGGTATTACTGGCCCACCATGCAACTGGACGCCAAGGAACACGTCAAGAAGTGCGACAGATGCCAACGACACGGGGACATGCACCTCGCTCCTCCCAACGAGCTCAGTCCACTGTCCTCCCCGTGGCCGTTTGCATGGTGGGGAATGGATATCCTCGGACCTTTCGTCCAGGGATCGTATCAAAACAAATACCTCATCATCGGGGTTGACTACTTCACGAAGTGGATTGAGGCCGAAGCGTTGGCCAAAATCACGGCCTTTAACATACTACGTTTTTACAAAAGAAATATCCTCACCCGGTTCGGCGTACCTCAAGCTATCGTCACCGACAACGGAACACAGTTCACCGACAGGAACTTCCAATACTTCGTCACAAAACTAGGCACGAAGCAACACTTCACGTCGGTCGAGCACCCTCAAACGAACGAACAGGCAGAGGCGGCGAACAGGGTGATCCTCCGAGGATTAAGACGTCGACTAGGCAACGCCAAACAACGGTGGGTCGAGGAGCTACACAACGTCCTCTGGGCCTATCGGACTACCCCACACTCCACAACCGGGGAGACCCCCTTCCGTCTGACCTACGGAACCGAAGCGGTGATCCCCGTGGAGATCAGGGAACCCTCGAGGAGGACAGAAGCCCCCCTCGACGGGGACGCGAACGACGAAGCCCTGAGGGAAGAGCTCGACAGAAGCCCCCTTCTCCGAGAAGCTTCACTTAAACAGAAAATAACACTACGTTATAACGACAAAGTTATCAAACGTGATTTTCAGGTGGGCACCCTCGTCCTGCGAAGGAACCAGAAAGACTCGCGAGAACGCGAAAACGGAGACAGGAGCCTACTTCCTCGAAAATCTGCATGGGGAAGAACTTGCTCGACCATGGAATGCTGTGAAGCTCAAACAATACTACAGTTAAGCACTGCCCGCGACTCACTAGCACCGCGCTTACGGGGACGCACTAAGGTATGAACACGACACCCCTATACCTACCACGATGATCAAAGACCGCATTGTGTGTGCGCGAGGACCTTTGATCCGACGGGGATACCTCGATCGAGCTCCGCCGTCGTTGTACCGATTAGGCAGAACACCCAGCTCGCGATGGGAAGTTCACGCCATGAAGCTAAGACCTCGACCGAGCTCTTAGCCTCGTTGAAGGTCGGAATGCGCCTCCGACCACCCGACCGGCTCTCCACGCGGTCGGGAACTATCAAGGTCAAGCAAATCCCAAAGTCTTTGATACTTAGACAAAAAACAAAGTATAGCGAATGCATTAACATCACACACAATTAAAACCATGCAAACAACACTAGCAGATAAACAAAGGTACATTAAAACGGGCAGAAGCCCAGTGTACAAATATTACAATCAGATGTCAAAAAGCCCCTGGCACACAGGCGGGGCAGAAATATCCCAATAAAAATATCCCAACAAAATAGGAAAGAAAATCCTAATCAGCGGCGGTCCCTTCAGGCTGCTCGGGATCATGGACCTCGTCGACTCTCATCGGTTGCACGATCTGACCGTCGACCACCTCGTAGTCGGGGTCAATCCCCTCGGTCGAAAGGTCGGGGTTGAGGACCCGAACCTGCTCCACCGCATTCTTGAAACCTATGCCCGCGACCGCGAGATTGTCTTCCTCGGCTTCTCGGAGTTTCGCTATCAGCGCTGCCCCCGAAGTCAGTAACCTATCCTCCTCGATTTCCTTCTCAGCGGGGCGGACAGCCTCCTCCAATTCAGCGTTCCTTGCCAAGAGACGATCCCTCTCCTCCTCGACACCGGCTAGACGTTTCCGCTCCTCCTTGGCACTCTTCAGCTTTTCCTCCAATTCCTGTTGAAGCTCGAGCTGGGCCTGGTTCTGGCTTTTGCAGTCAGCCAGCTCCTTACCCACCTTCTCCATTTCGGCCGAGATGGACTAGAAACTTTCTCGCAACCTGTTCAGCTCGCTTGCGGGGCACGCCTCGTCGTTCAGAACCAAGGCAGCCGCGCAAACCCGCATCACAGCAGACACATCTTCCACCAGCATCCTTCACCGTGAAGCCTTGTCGGCGCTTAAGACGGCTTGAGTTTCGGAGCCACCCACACATAGCGAATTATTCCCCATAAAGAAGTTAGGCCTTGTGTGACAAGGCGGGAGCACGAATTTCACGGCAGGGGGGCTCTCGTGCTCGGTAAGGTCGATGTCCACCATGTCTGCAAGCCGTTGCCTCTTCGGAGAACTCTGGGGGCTGAGAGAATCACTACCCTGGTGAGAGCCAGAGGAACCCCCGGGTGCCGGGGTGGGAACGGACTCCTGCACTTGGAGCTGGTCGACACGACTCTTGCCTCCTTTCTTCGCAGCGCGGTTGGCCTTCAGCTTCTTGAAGCGCTCCTCAGCATTCGACATCTTATCTACAAAGAAAATAAAGAGATCAGTAGTTCGAAAAGAAGGATGAAGGGAAAGACAGGTCGGGGAGACCACCCCCACCTAACATCTCGAGAGCGTACTCATTAGAAAACGTCTCGAGGAGAGCCCTAGTATTGATCACTCGACGCTTCGTCAAGACCTGCCCGTCATCGCCCAGAACGAAGTCCCCGTTTGGCATCACGAGCTTTGCATTGTTAAACCCGCTGACGAACTTAACTATGGCCTCGTGAGCCAAGCGATCCCCTTCACAAAGTTTGTCGGGGCTGACGATATAGCTGTCCGTTCCCCTCTTAAAGTGTTCTTCAGTCCAGAACAACGGGAACTTAGGCACAAGGGTCTCCTCTCGCCGTCCACCCACCTCTTTGACAACCCGTCTGTACATGGTATTCACGGCCTCGTGTGTGACCGGCCTCACGAGGTAGTACCGGTACTTGAAATTCCGCACGGAGTCCATATAAGTGTGAAACAGGATGTTCACCTATTTAAAGGACACTCAACCGTGCCTACCGTCTCCGACCTGTCGCTGAAGGTGGAAAATGCGGAAAAACAAGGGCACGGTCACCACGATCTTCAGATATTTGCACACTAGCTCGAAGGCCCTAATGAAAGCAAGAGAGTTGGGGTGGAGTTGAGAAGGGGCCAAACGCAACCAGGTAAATACGGCCGGCTGGAAATCCGTGAAAGGCAGGCACCACCCCGCCTCGTCGAACATAAACTCATAGACTGGGAACCGTATCCTGCTGTACGTCGAGCAGATCCGATGGTGTGACAGAGGCCTAAACACGTTCCACGACTTCGAGGAACCGATAAGACGGTGCTCGACGGTACAAAATATTCCCTCCTCCTCCAGGTCAACGAACTCGGATATCATGTTCATGGCCTCCTCGCAGGCCCACTCGTCGGGCGTCCTCTCCCCGGCGCTGGATGTCTCCGCCATAGGTGAACCAGGCCCGTCGTAGATATCCAAAGACCCCTTGGCCATTTGCAATAGGTCCATTTACCTGAAAAGCAGAAGGAAACGGTGAATTCAATGACCCATATCAAATCCACCCCTTCCACCGCTGATCAAGTGAAAGGGCGAGGAGGGAATGTCGGGGAACGCGAACCCGTGACAATCCTCAGGTCCACGGGGAGCGGCGTTGGGCGGGACCCCGAGATATTCAACCCACGTCCCCGTGACATTCTTCGGGGATTTCATCATTTAGCCCTAGGAGATTCAACAAAAGAACTGAGAGACGTTCATCTCACGACCCCGGGACATTCTTCATGTCCTCGTGGATTTCATCGTCTCTCCCCGCGAGATTCAACGAATAAACTATGAAATTCCGCCATTTTCGCCGGATATTTCGCGATTCCCATGGGAACTTCATCAGTTCACCATAAGAATCACCTTACGAATGCAAGCAAAAGAGGGAAAAGAGAGAACTTACTTCAAAAAGTACTTCCGGTAGGGTTCCGGTACGGCTGTCAGCGGCGGTGAACGGAGGCAAACGACAGTTGAAGGAAGAGCGAAGGAAGGGAAAGTTAAAGCAGAGGGAGAGCAAAAAACATGCAAATGACACGGGCTTCCCCTATTTATGGGGCTCTCACGAGTCTCGAGGGCTCCTAGGCAATCGATTACGCTACCCTAGCGTAGCCGCCCTAGGGAATGATGAGTTGTGACGCGTGGCACACGTTTCCCCACGCGCGTCTTTTCATTTACCAACGAGCGCCTTCCCATTCACCTTGCTTCAGACTTCTTATCTCCCCCGACGTCGCGCAGATTCGGCCAACCCATCCCGAGGTCGATTTGTCTCTCCCCGCTTGACCTACCGCTCCTCGTTAGCATCCCTTCCTCGATGCGTCCTCGACATGGCTAGCCCTTAAATCATCACTCTGATGCTCAGAGCAACGACTTGGGGGGCTCCTGTTCTGAACTGGGCCGGGGCATGCTCATCAGTCGAGCAGGCCCAACCCACAAGGCCTGGGATGGCCTAATAAGGACTCCTAGCAATACTACTGTTGTGCACAGGCTCCCCTCCACGGGTCGGGCACGCGCCTAACCTCAGGTGTGTACGGCACTCACGGATGGACCATCGGGTGCGGGCCCTAAGCCTCCCGGGCTCGCCTCTCCTCGACGCTCATGTGCTCCTCCCCGAGAGAAGTCACCTCCGCCCGCAAGTGAGTCCTCCCTGTGAGGACACGTCTCTCCCCGACGCGCAGGACTCCTCCCCGCTAGGACATGTTCTCATGTAACCGCCCCACTTCCGATGGATTCGGTCTGCCCTAATTCCGGAGATGTAGGAACGGTTACCCCAGGGCGAAGACCACGTGCTGGTCTTCACTACGCCACGTAAGCCCTGGCAGTTACTTGGATTGGGCCTGGAAATCCAGCCCAATGCAAGTAACCGTTGGCCCCACGTTGGGGGCTCTCTATAAATACCCTCTCACTTGAGAGGGTCAGGTTACTCACTTCTTAACACTCTAACCTTCTTCTCTTGTACTTGCTTTTTCTCTGACGGTTACCTTACTTGAGCGTCGCAAGGTACACCCCCCCCCCCCCCCCCCCCGCCGTCTTTCAAACGTACCGGAGCTGAAGCCCAGACGACGTTGTTGGCCACCAGAAACTGTCTGATCCAGGTACGATCAGTTGGTGTCTGCTCTGATTGTAACACTGGGGAGTCATGGGAACGTTTTTATGATTTATATTTGCTTTGAGATTGTATACATCTCTTTTATCATGTTTAATTATTGATTGATGGATTATATGATTCCATGTTAACTTTTACATATCATGAAATGATAAACGAGTTTATAATTCTGTTGCGAATAAAATAATGTTCAGGTTTTGTATGTTGGCCGTAACATCCTAAGTTTCGTATGTTTCTTTAATTACTCTGATGTTTTATTTAAGAATATTACGGGGGTTTGTTTAGGGTGTTACATAGTGGTATCAGAGCAGGCCGGTTTGTCCGGCCAAGTATTGAGTCATTGTTATTTCACAGTTGACTATTGTCGATGTTATTTCCTTAACCATTGTATGTTGTTGTTGATGCGTAACAGAGAATGGCTGGAAGGAACGATGCTGCTATTGCTGTTGCTTTGCAAGTTTTTGCTCAGGCTGTGCCGAATCAACCTAATGCTAGTGAGAATGACGAGTTTCGGAAGAACAAACCGCCTACCTTCAAGGGGAGATACGATCCAGATGGAATGTAGACTTGGCTCAGAGAGATCGAGAGAATCTTCCGCATTATGAATTATCCTGAGGCACATAAGGTGCGGTTAGGTACTCATATGCTCGCTGAATAGGCCGACGACTGGTGGGTCAGCACCCGTCAACGGTTGGGAACTACAGGAGAAGTTATCACTTGGGATGTGTTCAGTAGGGAATTCCTGAGGAGATACTTTCCTGAAGATGTTCGAGGTAAGAAGGAAATTGAGTTTCTGGAGTTGAAGTAGGGTAACATGTCGGTTACAGAATATGCTGCCATATTTGTGGAACTTGCTAAGTTCTACCCTCACTACAGTGAGGCAACTGCTGAGTTCTCGAAGTGTGTCAAATTTGAGAACGGTTTAAGGTCTGAGATCAAACAGGCGACCAGGTACCAACGAATCAGGAGATTTCCAAATTTGGTGGATTGTCGTAGAATCTATGAAGAAGATAACAAGGCTCGATCGGTTCACTATAAGGGGCTGGCTGAGAGGAAAGGAAAACAACAGATGAAGCGTGGAAAGCCTTATGCAACTCCAACTGATAAAGGTAAACCGAGATATGCTGATGGCAAGAAGCAGAGTGGGGGAGGTGCTCATACGATTCCTAAGTGCTATAGATGTGGTGAGATGGGTCATCGCGTCAATTAGTGTAAGAGCGATGTGAAGAAGTGCTACAAGTGTGGTAGAACAAGACATTTGGTCGCTAATTATACTGAGAAGGTAGTGATTTGCTTCAATTGTGGAGAACCTGGTCGTATCAGTACTCATTTCCAGAAACCAAAGCAAGCTGCAACTGAAGGCAAAGTGTTCGCTCTGTCAGGAACCCAGACTTCCAGTGAAGACAGGTTGATCAGAGGTATATGTTATATTAATAATACGCCTTTGATTGCTATTATTGATACTGGTGCTACTCATTCCTTTATTTCTGATGATTGTGTGAAAAGGCTAGGCCTTAGTGTATCTGTGATGAAGGGAGAAATGGTTATCGAAACTCCTGGAAAATTTTTTTGTAAGACCAAGTGTGTCGCCTTGGGGAGCTCCGGTATTGTTGGTAAAGAAGAAAGATGGTAGTATGAGATTGTGTATAGATTATCGGCAGTTGAACAAAGTGACGATTAAGAACAAGTATCCAATTCCCAAGATAGATGATTTAATGGATCAACTGGTGGGTGCTCTAGTGTTCAGCAAGATAGACATGAGGTCGGGTTATCATTAAATAAAAGTAAAAGATGAAGATGTTCAGAAGACCGCTTTCAGGACTCGTTACGAACATTATGAATACTTGGTGATGCCTTTTGGTGTTTCTAATGCACCCAGTGTATTTATGGAGTATATGAATCAGTTTTTTCATAACTATTTAGATCAGTTTGTTGTAGTGTTCATTGATGATATTCTGATCTATTCTAAGTCAGAAGAAGAGCATGAGAAGCATTTGAGAATTGTGTTGCAGGTTCTGAAGGAGAAGAAACTTTATGCTAAGTTATCGAAGTGTGAGTTCTGGTTGAAGGAGGTTAACTTCCTTGGTTATGTTATTTCAGGTAATGGTATTGCAGTGGATCCTTCCAAGGTAGATGCAGTTCTGCAATGGGAAACTCTGAAGTCAGTTACCGAAATTCGAAGCTTTTTGGGGTTACTGGTTACTACCGCAGGTTCATTGAAGGTTTTTCCAAGTTAGCACTCCATCTAACTCAACTGACCTGCAAAGGTAAGCCATTTATATGGGATATTCATTGTGAGAAGAGCTTCGTAGAGTTGAAGAAGTGGTTGACTACAGCTCCGATTTTGGTTTTACCCGAACTAAATGAATCTTTTGTAGTATACTGTGATGCGTCATTGATGGGTCTGGGAGGTGTGTTGATGCAAGATGGAAGGGTTGTGGCTTATGCTTCCCGACAGTTGAGGATTCATGAGAGGAACTATCCTACCCATGACTTAGAGTTGGCTACAATAGTGTTTATATTGAAAATCTGGAGACATTATTTGTATGGTTCTAGGTTCAAAGTGTTCAGTGACCACAAAAGCCTGGGGTACTTATTTGATCAGAGAGAATTAAACATGAGGCAGCGTAGATGGTTGGAGTTCTTGAAAGACTATGATTTCGGCTTGAACTATCATCCCGGTAAAGCTAATGTTGTGACTGATGCTTTAAGTCGGAAGCCGTTGCACATGTCAGCGATGATGGTTAGAGAGTTGGAACTTGTGGAACAGTTCAGAGACATGAGTTTAGTCTGTGAATTAACACATCAAAGTGTGAAGTTGGGGATGTTAACAATCAACAATGATTTTCTCGCTAGAATTAAAGATAATCAGAAACTGGACATGAAATTGGTGGACTTGATGGCTGGAGATGATCAAACTGCCGAGAATGATTTCAAAGTAGAAGAACAAGGTGTGTTGAGATTCAGGAATAGAATTTGTATTCCCGATAATGCAGAACTAAAGAAGATGATTTTAGAAGAAGGTAATCGGAGTAGCTTAAGTATCCATCCAGGAGCTACTAAGATGTACCAAGATCTGAAAAAGATATTCTAGTGGTCAGGAATGAAGCGCAATGTTGTGCAGTTTGTTTATGCTTGTCTGACTTGCAAGAAGTCAAAGGTTGAGCATCAGAGACCTGCAGGGTTGATGCAACCATTGGATATTCCAGAATGGAAATGAGATAACATTTCTATGGATTTTGTGATGGGATTGACAAATACTCTGAGAGGGCATAATGCTATTTGGGTGGTAGTAGATAGGTTGACGAAGTCGTCCCATTTTATTTCGATTAACATCAGTTTTTCTATGCAGAAGTTGGCGAAGATCTAGATCCGTGTAATTGTTAAGTTGAATGGAATTCCTTGAGTATTGTGTCGGATAGAGATCCGAGGTTCACTTCCAGATTTTGGGAGAGTTTGCAAGAGGTGCTGGGTACTAAGCTGAGGTTGAGTTCGACTTATCATCCACAGATGGATGGTTAGACAGAAAGAACTATTCAGTCGTTAGAAGATCTGTTGATGGCTTGTGTTCTAGAACAAGGAGGTGATTGGGATAGTCACTTGTCGTTGATTAAATTCACTTATAATAATAGTTTTTATTCTAGTATTGGGATGCCACCTTTTAAAGCGTTGTATGGTCGGAGATGCAGGACACCTTTGTGTTGGCATGAATCCGGTGAAAGTGTGGTGCTTGGACCTGAATTAGTCCAACAGACTATGGAGAAAGTGAAACTAATTCGAGAGCAGATGAAAGCTTCCCTGACAGAAAAGCTACCATGACAAGAGAAGAAAGGATCTTGAGTTCTAGGAAGAGGACCATCTATTTTTGAGAGTCACTCCAGTGACCGGTGTTGGACGTGCCTTGAAGTCGAAGAAGCTCACTCCTCGGTTTATCGGTCCATATCAGATATCCGAGCGGGTAAGAGTTGTTGCTTATAGAGCGGCGTTGCCACCAAGCTTGTCCAATCTGCATGATGTATTTCATGTTTTGCAGTTGCGGAAGTACATTCCAGATCCGTCACATGTGATTTCGATGGACAATGTGCAAGTAAGGGATAACCTTACTGTGGAGGCTTTACCTGTGAGAATTGAGGGTCATGAGGTGAAACAGTTGTGAGGCAAAGAGGTTTCTCTCGTGAAGGTCGTGTGGGGAGGCACTGCCGGAGGAAATATGACTTTGGAATTGGAGAGCAAGATGCGAGAGTCGTATCCTGAGTTATTTGCGTCGGGTAATTTTCTAGGACGAAAATATTCTAAGTGGGGGAGAGTGGTAACTCCCCATTTTATTTTAAATTATTTTTTCGTAATTTAATTATGTGAAGTTGTGTGTATAATTGTGATTATGTGTGTTTTGTTGTGTTTGGGGATGCCCTTGGTGTGGGGTAGTAACCTTAAGAGTAGACCTTGAGGGTGGAGGAGTGTATGAGCATTTGAATAGAGATTGGTGGTGTGAGAAGTAAAACTAAATATAATATATTAGTGATAATTAGTTAATTATTTAATATTAGGTGAATATTAATTTAATTAAATAATTACTGAGAATTATTATTATTATTATTTTAATTAATTGGGATCGAAAATAATAATAATAATAGAATGAAATAAAAGAAAATGAGATATTAAGTGTGTAGAGAATTGAAGGGCAAGATTGTAATTGCATGAGGATGAGTGAGTGTAAAAGAGGAAAACCATAGTTGAGGGATTTTATAAAGGAATTAGAAAAGATTGGAATCAGTTTCTGATCGTACGTGAATTTGGAACTGAAGGTGAAAGAGGCTAGGGAAAGGAAGAGGAAGAACTCCATTAAAGAAGGGAAAAGCTCATTAAATCTAAGGTAAAGTTGGGGTTCTGATCTTGTAAGAGTTAGTATGTTGAATGATGGGTAAAAAGTAGGTTTTATCTTATGGGTGGAATGGTGTTCTATGTTACGATTGCTATGAATAATTGATAAATGATGAAATTTTTAGTTGATTTTTGATAAACGATGTTTTGTTAACTAATATGTGATGAGTTCTTTACCTATAGGTGTGTGTGGTGTTTCTGTTTTAGAAATGGTTGAAAGTTCCTCCATTGTTGAGTTTTGGAGTTTCGAGTCGTAAGTATGAAATTGATGATGATTTGTTGTTAGTCCATGAGTAAAACATAGTATAATTGAGTTTTAGGATGTTATTTTGGTATAAAATTGGGTCTATGATGATGGGGTTTAGTGGCATAAGCTCTGGTATGAAAAGCTGGTGTGAAATAGCTTTTAAAAAAAGTGATTTTTGGGGTTCGGAACAACATGCGTCGACCTCCAGGATCTTCTGGGTCGACTTGATGCTACCCGAATGTAATATTGTGGAAATTTGAATAGTATGCGTTGACACACAGGCCTTGCGTTGACCTATGTACCCTGCGCGTCGACCTTGGGTCGATTCATAGGCAGAAAAACGCTAGAAACGGTTTCGATCATAACTTTTTAACCGTTAATCCAAATGACGAACCGTTCGAAGAGTTGGAAAGATAATGAGCAGAAATTTAACAAGGTATAATTAGATGAGCCATTTTTCTAATATTTTTATGTTTAATATGTTGAATATTACGACTATTACTTGTTGTGCATGTACAGAAATTCTGTTGTAAGTGGCGAAACTTGAATGTTGTTATAAAGAGGTTGTTGTGGTGTTATTGGTACAAAATGAGCATGTTTGATGATGTTATTGTGATTGCATAATATATACATGTATGTCCATACTGTATGAAATGCATTTTTATGCTTGTTGGCCAATTTGGGCGGTGTACAATAACCATGGTGGTGGGTTATTGTACACGATGATGTTGTTGTTGTTGTATGCATTAATAATCGCATTGCATATATTTGTGGACAAATGGTCAATTATTGGTGAGCCTAAAATCCCATTGTATGGATTGGGCCGATAGCTGATTTGGAGGTGATGGATCAGTGAGTGGTTTTGATCCTACGAGGTGGGGATCAGAACGGTGAACTTGAGTGTTCACGAAAAATTGGTACCACATGCACAAGCATTGAGTCGGGTGTGAGTCTCATTGCATTAGATATTATATGTTGCTATGTTGCCAAATATGTGATGTTGTATGATTAATTGATCTGTTATCATGTGATTTCCTCTTGGTTGGTGAATAAGTGGTGATGATATTGATGGTAGATTAATGTGAGACATGTAGTTGGATTGTGGTTGTGTTAATCTGATGTTTACCGTTTAACATGCTTTCCTTATATTATCATGATTTCTCACCCCTTCTATTTGAATATTGCCTCCACGTGGGCAATATGCAGATACTCCGCAGTAGGACTCAGGTGTGAGTTGAAGATGGAGTCTCCTTATCTTTTCTCTATAGTTGGTGTCTGCTCTAATTGTAACACTGGGGAGTTGTGGGAACGTTTTTATGATTTATATTTGCTTTGATATTGTAGACATCTCCTTTATCATGTTTAATTATTGATTGATGGATTATATGATTCCACATTAACTTTTACATACCATGAAACGATAAACGAGTTTATAATTTCGCTGCAAATAAAATAATGTTCAAGTTTTGTATGTTGGTCGTAACATCCAAAGTTTCCGATGTTTCTTTTATTACTTTGATGTTTTATTTAAGAATATTACGAGGGTTTATTTAGGGTGTTACAAAGGTCGTCATCAAAGGGATAATGGGAAAGAAAATTTACCAAGGAATGTCATCGTCAAAGAGTTAACGGGAGATAACTGCACTAAAGAGTGACATCATCAAAGAGTTGATGGGAAGAAAAATTTCATCGTTAAAGGGTTGACGGAAAATCAAAACTATCATCGTCAAAGGGTTGACGGAAAAGAACAACTATCATTGTCAAAGGGTTAATGGAAAGATAACAGAACTAAAGAGTCACATCATCAAAGAGTTGATGGGAAGTAAACTGTCATCATCAAAGGGTTGACAGAAGGATAACAACTCAGGTAGGTATCTCATCAAGGGGTTGATGGGAAATGATTTGTCTTCGTCAAAGGGTTAACGGAAAGGAATGTATTTGGAAAGTCATCATCAAAGGGTTGATGGCAAATGACTGATTGAGGGTAAAATTGACATATAATCTACGACCCTGGGTGTGAGATGGTAAACTTCTTCGTAGGTTCATCTGCTAGAGATTGATTAAAATATCTGCTAGAGGAATGAGATCGGCATCCTCTGTGGGGATATATGATTGATTGAAGATTGACTCAGGATTTTGTGTACAAGGTAACAAAACTGGCTTATGCTCCGTATGCATATGTTTGAATTATTTGGCGTAATTCTCCATATCAAATGGAAATGCTACACATTTGAGGATGCCATGTAATGATGATGTATGCTCGGGCTGCTGGGGAAAGAAGGATGTGCCAAGTATGATTGGACTTTGCCGGGAAAGACAGGTTAAACCTGATGATGATTGATTTTTAGATTGGTCTTCTTTTCGAAGGTGAGAGATTTTTTTGGGTACCAAAGTGGATTGTATTTTGGAATGAGGTGTCAATAGGGATTGTACTTGTGGTTTCTATGGAGTGCCAATATGGATTAGACTTTGGTTGAGGTGCCAATAGGGATTAGAATTTGGATTTTCTTGTTTGATTTTACAAGGCTTTATGCTATGCTATGCTAGACGAAGGATGTGCATGAGTGAAGCCACACGACTAATGCAAGGTAATGATTTGTGCAATGATATGACGGCTCGATCGATGGCTTTGAGGTAGGTCAAGTACGGTTAAAACTGGAAAGTGTCTCGCCTGGCTACAAGATTTATGGTTGGAAGGTTATGGGATGTGCTTAGCGTGATTCCCGACATTCGTCTTGAACTTGGTGGATGAAAAAACTTGCTTGAGTAGCTCTGGAGGCACGGGAACAATGCTCCTCTACAGCCCCTTGCCCCAGTCTACGGGATCTCTGTAGGAATCTGCCTCGAAAGGAAGCCTGAGACATACGTACCATGATAGTTTTAGATGGACTGCCCCAATATTCTGAACCTTGGATTAATCGCCTTCTGGACAAGATTAACTTCCTGTGCTCTTGGGATGGCTTGCCCCAATTTGAATGAATCTTTTGCTCAACGGAGCCTTGAAATGATTTTTCCCCTGACTGACTAATCTGTGAGGGAATTTCCCCAGACTAACTGCTCTGTGAAAAGATTTGTCGAATCTCGACCTGATTGTCCCAGATTTTTGGAGTGGCTTGCCCTCCTGCTTAACGGAGTCTTCATGCATAATCTTTCCATTGCAGAAACTCTCTTGATTTCAAGTGCTTACCCGCAAGTAAAACTGATCGTTTTAAAAATGATAATTTTAATGCAATGCATATGACAGTTTTGAAATCCAAGTTTGTTCACTGGAATTATGTTGCGACATATAATGAATGAATCACTAATCAGAATGTCACATGAATGGTAAGCAAATCCTTTTAGGAGTCAGCTTTGAAGTGATCTTACCGAAGTATGCTTTTGAAACAACCCTGCTTCAATTAGGTCTTTTGAGGGTTGTAATGTGGTCTGGTTCACGGTTTGAGAAAAAAGGATTTATGGCTCAAAGTTTTGTTTTAACTCACCCATTCGTCTTGATGTTCTCCAGTCCTACGTTCAACTAATTGGACACAGACATTCATCTTTGAAGAGCTCGACGGTGTAAGAATGAAGATGACGTTTTAAGATTTTTTTTGAAATGGCAGTCACCTAATTTTGTCTTTGGCCATGGATGTCATTGACCTTTTGATTTTTGACATAGGGGTCACATAATCCCCGTTTTGTTTTTACTTGAGGATTTGATTTCTCTTGATCCCTGACTTTTGCCTGGACTGCTTTTTGAATCTTTTTAGTCCTCCGGGATTGCCCTTATTTTTGCCTAAGTCGCCTCTTTGGGGTGTTCGACTTAGCGGGCTTTCTTTTTTTATTTTTTCTTGTTTGGGAGGCTTGTGTCTGCCAAGTCATTGGTCATCGAAGAACAACCAACATATCTGCATAATCAAATTAACTGAACACTACCCTGCCCCAGGTTAAGCTTAAGGATTTAGAGATCCGAAGGAAACTCATACTTCCAGGCTCGAAGTGGTTAACTAGGGACTAACTCCTTATCTCTTCATTGTTTGGGGGGTTTGAAATAATGCCTGTACATCATCATCAAGCTTTTATTCAAAAGCATACAATCGGAAGTTTGGCGTCTTTCGATTTTATCATCCTCCCTTGGATTTTGCTTACACAAGCGTTTGATAATGATAAAAAGAGTATGAGTGAACACGAATGAATTTATTCAAAACATGCATATTTATTTCATTAATAAAACCATTTATAAACAACAATGTCTCAAAGCAAGTAGCACTTAACAGAAAAGAAACTACCAATGCAAAGTAAAGATATGATCTAAAAGATTGCCAGCTTTGGGGAACTAGGCTTTCCTTTCTTGATTCGCTACTGAGCTAGCCATCTTTGAAGTTGCTTGTCGAGATCAGTTTGATAATCATCTTCACATCTATTCTCGATAATTACTTTCATAACGGGGACTAATGGACCCGCATGACTGGGTGAAAGATTGTTGATTTGAATGCCCCGAGGCGTGAATGAGAACATCATGGAGTCAAGTAGAGTCTGAATCTTGCTCTTGAGCACCTTACAGTCTTCATTTGAATGCCCATGTGCCCCAGCATGGTAATCACATCGGGCATTGGCATCAAAGCCTGGTGGGTATCGAAAAGGCACTGGGTTCAGTTCCTTCGGCACTATCAATCCACTTTTGATCAAATATGGCAATATCTGACTGTGCAACATTGGTAACAGAGTGAAATGTCTCTTTGGCTTTCTTGGTCTTTATCGGGTGTACTGACGCGGCTGATGCGGAGCATGCTGACGTCGATATGACCGTTGATACTGAGGAGGTCCTTGATTTGTTCTTGTGGAGAAAATGGTATCTGACACGGAGACCCAAAAGGTTGCTGACTCTAAACAGTTGAGGTGCATGAGTACTGAGGATAAGGTAGCAGAGGTGGAACTTGTGGAGTTTCCCAGATGGAATTATTTCCTCCTCCCATTCTTCTTGGGAACTGACAACTAATTCACTTTCACCAGCTATGATGTTTGAGGCGTCTTGGATCTTTCCACTCTTGAGGCCGCTTTTGATACATTCTCCAATTGATACCAAGTCAGAGAAGTTTGACGTCCTGTTGTCAATCATCTTTTCCAGGTATGGGTCTTGCAAAGTATCTGTGAATAAGTCAAACAATTCTCTATCTAAGAGTGGTGGTTAAACGCGGGCAGCTAACTCTCTCCATCTCTGAGCATACCCTCTGAAGGATTCGTTGTCTTCTTGAGATAAGCCTTACAACGGTATGTGGTTAGGAGCCATGTCAAGATTGTATTTGTATTGCTTTACAAAGGCGTTAGCTAGGTCTGGCCATGATTGGATGCAACCACTCTCTAACTGCATGTACCAACTCAGTGATGCCCCACTCAGACTGTCCTGGAAACAATGAATCATAAGTTTGGCGTTGCGGATATATGAGGTCATTCTTCTACAAAACATCATCAAATATTGCTTTGGACAACTATCCCCTTTTTACTTCTCAAACTTTGGTGTCTTGAACTTTGGAGGTATTACAAGGTCGGGTACCAAACACGTGTTTAAAGCATTCCGATCAAAAGCATCATGCCCCTCCATGGATTTAAGCTTCTTTTCCAACACACGACATCTTTCCATAATCTCAACAGCTCGTAGGTCCTTAGTTTTCTTCACAGGGACCGCCCCTTGGGAATCTGGCACATCGAATGCAAAACTACGATATTCCATGGCGTCAAGAGAATAGGAATATCCATCTCGGTCGATGGGACATTCTCGTATAGTAGGATTCTCAACAGGGATCTGCACAGGCTGAGCTTGGGTAACATGGTTCACTCGAGGTGGAATGACATTCCCAGTGACTTAAGTCCTCTGAATATTGTCATCTCTCTTTGCCAAGGCTGTCATAGCTTCCACCAGTTGGTCCAACTGGTTTTTCATCAATTCAACATCTGCTCTTGTTGCAAACTGGTTTTGCTTTCCTGAGTTCATGATCTTTCCAAAAGTTGCTTCAAGTCCAATACGAGAGTCGGAAAATCAAGTGTGGGTTATGGACAAAGGATGAACGAGTTCTCTTGTTGGTATACATGCATGCTGATGAGATGCAGATGCAATGGAATGGACGCAACGGGATATAATGCATATATTTTTTCTTTGATTTTAGTACATGAGTTCAAAGGTCAGAGGTACGGACAAAGGATAAAACTGACTACTTTCCAAAGGGTTCTCACCAGGTGTGGTCTAAGGTTTAATAGGGAACCCAAAGTCATAGGTTCACACGAATGTTTATCATATACGACATGACATTGTCGGATGATAACTCCATCACACGAACCTATCTTGGTTGAGATCTTCGTATCGAACCCCGCGAGAAGAGCTTCTCAGGGACCCATACTACGAGACCATAGACACTGGGTTCTAGACAAAGGTTTCAGAGTCACGGACTTTCTCAACTGTTTGTTACGTATGCCAAATTTACATGTGTTAATCGATTAACACTTTTTGCACTGCAAAATGTTAATCGATTAACCAAGCCAAAAAATGCCCAGTTTGCTTGAAAAATGGTGTTGTAGCCACGGTTCCGATTTTGAACCTCTTGCTTTGATAAATAGGCATAGAAACCCTTATTTTGTGCTTGTGTTGATGATGTGATGACTTTGTGAGGATGTGATTAATCGGGCTTCGAAAACCTAAATATTCCTGGAACAAAAAACATAGAGAAAAAGTGCGAATGCGTATGCCAGCGATGCGAATGCATATGCTTATGTAAAAGGCAAAAGGGGAGGTCAAATTTCAGGTTACGACAGAAAGAAGGGATGCTCCTCTTCATCCAGTTCCCATGTCGTACAGTCAACTCTTGCCACCTCTGGTTCAAAACTCAATGGTGGAGCCCAAGACTCTCAAGTCGTTGCCAGAACCATACCCTCCCAGGTAAAATCCTCATGTGCAGTGTGGATATCATGGAGGACCCATGGGGCACTCAATTGAAGATTGCAAAGCCTTCCAAGCTAAGGTGCAACAGTTGATTAACAAGGGGTACATGTCCTTTCCAGAAGGAAATTTAGTTGTGCATGTCAACCTCTCATCTGTTTGAGCTCAAAGACTTCAAGGGTCATCTCCTAAAGCCAGTGGTCCAGACAGGAAGACAACCTCAACAGTGGCAGTCCTTGGGAACTTTTATCATTTGTAGTTTCTTTCCTGTTAGTTGCTACTTGTTTTTAAACATTGTTGTTTTGAATGGTAATATTAATGAAGTGTTCATGCATTTTTTGAATTAATTATGTCGCATTCGCTCATTTTTCTTCATTTATATCAAAAACAAAAAAATATGTACATGCTTCTCTCATTCACTCCACTTTATCACTGTTGTTTTAGCAAAGACTTGGGGGGGGGGGGGATGACGAAAACTGAATGCCCATAATTTCTAATCGTATGCTTTCGGATAAAATCCTGCTGATGATGTACATGCATTGTTTCAAATCCCCTAAACACCGGAGAGATAAGGAAGATAATCCTTTTTCTACCCTGTTGAGCCTAGAAGTAGGAGTTTTTTTTCTAAAAACGAAAAATCCTCAATCTTAACCCAGGGGCAGGGTAGTCGTCAATTAATTTGACTGAGCGTTCAAATTTCAAGAGGAGTGTCCCCATTCGAGGACCAATCATATCCTATCCTTCTCAAGAGGTCATACCTCACCGACCACAGTGGTTATCTCTCACCGCGAAGAGCGAGGCAATCACAACCCTTTCGAAGAAATCAAGACAGCCTGTGTCACACAACTTATTTCAAAAAGAAAAATATAAGAAAAAAGAAAGAAAACCCGCTAAGTCGAAAAACTTGAAAACAAGTGACTTAGGCAACAATTAGGGCATCCCGCTGGACATCAAAATAAAAAAATTCAAAAAAAAAAAATCAGCCCAGAAAAAAATTAAGGAACAAAAAAAATAAAAAGTGAAAAAGATTACAAAAGGAAAATCCTCGAGCAAGAACAAAGTCGTGTGACTACAGACACCAAAGACAAGAAGGGTGACTGTCACTCCGAAGACCTTGTGTGTTCCTTAACCATCACTCCTACCATTCCATAAGCTTTTTGAAAGGTGAGCGCTTGTGCCAATTTAGCTGAATATAGGATTGGAGATCATCACGAAGAAGGGGTGGGTAATACTCAAACTTTGAGCCTTTCATCCTTTGTTTCAATAACCGTGAACCAGACCACGATACAACCCTTAAAAGACCTAATTGAGGCAATGTTTATTCTGAAGGTATACTACAACAAGGTTGCGTAAACTTACTCTTACAAGATTTGCTAATCTTCTTCTTGATGTATCTTTCACTAGCTAAATCAGCATTGCGTTTGGACTATTGGTCCATTTGTCACACACTATCACATACTTCTAATAATGATTTCTTTTTCAAAATATGCATGAACATCACATTAAAATTACCATTCGTAAACAAACAAATTTTAATCGCAAGTCAGTGCTTAGCATCAAAGAAATTCCAACAAGGAGAAATCGAAGAGGACTGGATTATTCAGGAGTTGATCAGAATCAAGTATACTTTGTAGCCTTATGGATCTGGGGCATTCTCATCCCATGGGTATGGAATCAGTCAGTCTAAAGCAAGTCCTCAAGCATCGGTTGATTATGGGGCAAATCATTCAAGAACAGGTTGATCAGAAGTGAATCATCACGAGACTCTACCTGCCAGGGGTAAGTCACCTAGATGTTCTTTGATTAAGGGCGAATCCCTCCAATGTTCAATCAGCACAACTTAAGTTGCTTCAACGCTCATTCAGGGGTAAGTTAGCTCAAGAGTACACTGAAACCTACCATTCCAAGAGTCAATTAATCAAGGACAAATCCTTTCATGGTGCAAATTCTAGGGCAAGCCATCTCGAGGTCATATCACGGCAACCTGCTTCCAACCCCCTTTCAAGGTGAACCTTTCCAAAGACCAGACTTGGGAAAATTGAGCTACGCTGGGGCAAGACCCCTCCTTGCTTTCAAGCTACTCAAGCAAGTTCTATTTCGTCAACAAGTGTTGAGTTCAAGACGAGTGTCGGGGAATCATGCTATCACCCCATAATGACCTTTGCCTTCTGAAGGAACCTTGCTATAGAGACCTTTCTTCCATTTCTGAAAACCATCACATATTTGCATAAATCATCCTCATGCATTAGTCATGTCGCTTCGCTCGAGCATAAAGCATTGCATTCTATCATCGGGCTTCATCCCATAACCTGAATCTGTCACCAAGAGCTTTGTAACCTAAATCACTTCAAAACCAGTTCCCATCTGGAAAATCATCTCAAGACACCAGTTCTCATCTGGTAAACGCCGTTTCAAAGTCTAGTTCTCGCCTGGAAAACCACAAATTCAGTTCTTGTCTGATACCAAAACAAGAAGTCAGTTCTCGTCTGATAACTTACTCTTTTGCCACTAGTTCTCGTGTGGTCGTCTACCTTTTTAAAACCAGTTCTCGTCTGGTAGTTCACCTTCAATGTCCACTTTTGTTGGCAACCAAGAATAAATCCCTAAAAAAAGAAATCCAATCACTATCAATCTGGTCCCATGCCTAACCAAAAGCCCAACTGTATTTGGCACAATCATTGCAGTGGCTCACATACCCTCATATCCCCCAACATGAGGCTTGTTTGACCTCTCTTCTCCCTAGTAGAGGATAATTGCCCTACAGAAGAGTAAGGTCAGTATCGTCTCCCCAAGCAGAGTTAGTTATTGATTTCCTCAGTAGGTAAACCAACAGTGATTGATATCCCTAGCAGGTCCAAAGCCCAATTTCCATTGGCATTTTCCTTCATTATTCCTACTTCCCGGTAGAGTTGAAGTTCAGTTGGTTTTCTGCAGTAGAGGTCCTGACCTGGAAGGCAGCTCAGTTTGTCTTCCCCAGCAGAGTTTATTTCCGATTTCTCAACACTTCTCCCGATGGAGTGTCTTTTTGCATATCATAAGCATCTTTGCATTGCATCTTCGAAATGCGTAGCATTTCCATTTCTTATGGAGTATTACGCCATAGAAAAATTCAAACATATGCATTCGAAGCATAAGCCACGTTTGATATCCTTTATTCTAGACATTTCCCCAGCAGAAAGTGTCATAACTCATGAGACGTCGTTTAACTTTATTCCCTAAGCTATGGATTTGTTCGGTGTTTCCTTCCAGAGGTATTATCTTGCTTCCCCTGTAGAGTTGTCTGTCTAGGATTCTCTTTTCCTCAGTGGAGTCATCTTCTCTTTACTTCGGGCCGTAAGTCCGTTGATTCTACTTCATGTATATCTCTGGTTCTATCCCAACTATTGGTTGGTATCTAGTCGTTAAATCCCAACTTTTGGTTGGTATCTTCTGTCGAATCCCATCTTTTGGTTGGTATCTTTCCTTTATCCCAACTTTTGGTTGGTTATCTCTTGTTATCCCAACTTTTGGTTGGTACCCTTTCGTTATTCCAACTTTTGGTTGGTATCCATTGATGTGAGTCCGCCTTCGGCCAACATTCTTTCTAAGTCCACCTTCGGTGGGCACCTTTGGTTGCGAGTCCGCCTTCGACCGACAAACCTTTGTTAAGTTGACGTGAGTCCACCTTCGGCCGACATTCTTTCTAAGTCCACCTTCGGCTGGCGATCACTCTACCGTTTCTCTCCCCGCAGTGTGCAAATTTTTGGGTTCTTTTTGTATTCAATCCTCTTTTACCTTGAATGTCTGAAAGCTATTACTTTCATACCTTCAGGTTTAAGTTGATTGAATAGGGGCAGCTGTAAAACCCCAAAATTTGCTATCTCTTTTACTAACCTTAACTGGATTTTGCTTCGTGTTCATCTGCATCTTCCACTAGGTCATAAATCCACAATTATTAATTTGCACGAAATCCTCAGGCACGAGATCAAGGCCTTCTAAAGAATCATGATTTTCTATTGGTTTATGGTTTCTAGTTCATTGAAGATCAATTCTAGTGGTGCTTTCTTGGATCTTGGAATTAGGGTTTGAACTGTCGTCATCATGAGCATATTTCTGTGTCACAATGTTATCGAGTGCTTAGGGTTGCCTCAAGGGATTATGAAATCAGGGTGTGAATCTATATGCATCATGGATTTCTTTCTAAGCAAGCCATAAGGCTATCCTCCCTCAAGATACAAGGTCATCTTCTTCAGTATTTCTCAAAGGCCTCAGGGTATATCTCAAGAAGAATGAGGGTCGCCCTTTCGTTGATATTTGAGCCCGTTCATTGATTGAAGTTTGGTTAAGTTTTCATGACAAGTACACGTCAAATCGTGCCTTCATTTTCAATTATTCCTCAAGATATGGTTCTTGTGTTAAGATCATCATCATCTAAAGGATTGTTCAAAGTCTAATTAAAACCATGTGTTTCATGAAGGAATGTGATGGATTTAAATTGAAAATTAAGGCTAACAAGTGCGTGGAAGTTTTGGTTCTTAAGTCAAAGATG
The DNA here is from genome assembly GCA_022829125.1 of Lathyrus tuberosus. Lineage (NCBI taxonomy): Eukaryota > Viridiplantae > Streptophyta > Magnoliopsida > Fabales > Fabaceae > Lathyrus > Lathyrus tuberosus. The sequence continues at coordinate 9,196,958 of JALAZF010000032.1, forward strand.
GAAGAATGTTCATGTGGTTTTTTTCTTGGAATTTGAGTAACAAATGAATTTTCCCATATCCATAAACCAATTCTAAAATCCATTTCCCATCCAATCTAATCCATATTCATGAATCTAAGAAATCCCATGATCATTTTTCTTACATTTTAAGTTCATTATTCCAAGTTGTCATCCAAGTTCAAGTCCATGCTATTCAAGTTTCTAAGTTGTAGGTCTCATTCATCAAGAGAAGTGCAAAATTCAAGTGTGCAAAATAATTCCAAGACTCATGATCTTTTGCGAAAATTCACATTGATCGCAAAATTCATGGTTTTAAGCACAAGATTCAAGTAGTGATTACAAGTTCAAGCATGTGTCAATGTCTAAGATTCAACATCAAGTCATCATGGGGTTCAAGCATTTAAATTCGAGAAGATTCAAATTGTAAAAGCTCAAGAACACCATTCAAGAAATCAAACTTAAGTTCGAAAAGATTTTGCATATTTGTTCTCATGTGATTAATTCAAAGATTCGAAGTGTTCAAATTGATCCTTACAAGACAAACTCAAATTGGTTCCGGAAATTCTGTCAAGTTCTCATATTATAGCAATAATGGATCCTTCATCTAAATTGTCATCGTACACCAATAAAAGAACTATTTGAAAACAATAAGAAAGAAGTTATGTTGACGAAAACAGGTATATTGAGCCTTCACACAAGGGTCACATGCCTAAGGCCTTTATTGAGGAAGAATGCAACTTAATGCGTATAAACCGGCGAGGGAGGAAGTCTTGATAATATTCAATTAAGTATTGAATAAATGATGAGGCTTTGGTCGAAGGATTTGGCTCAACACTTGGATGACCCTCGCCATAAAAGTTGCGCAAGCTACTTTTTCAAAACTAGCAGATATTGTGTTGGCGTGTCGTAAGCCTTTGGAGGGAATGTTATCTCATGTCTTCTTCACGGACAATTGATCTTGAAAAGGTCGGTAAATAGCAAGTTCAATCATTAATTTCCGCAAAAACGATCCGACATGATCGGAATAGGAAAAGAAAGTTCATCAAATCACATGTTCATGCGCAAGGAAGGTAGAATGCATCAAAATATAGTCAAAACGTGTTGAATTAAAAAGGCAAGAATCAAAGACATAATGAGATATGTTCCAACCGAATTGGAAACATAATAATTAAATCAACATCATCAATCATAACCAATCAAGATTACTGGCATAATGAAAAGGGAAGGTTCAGGTTTTAAATAACAATCTAAAAATGGAAATCCAGTCGAAAACGGAATGAAATCATTTTCATCAATCATACAATCACAGAAATAACAAGGAAATCAAAGAATCCTAAGCATCAAATCTTTCCAAATCAAAATCAGCATGGAATCATCAAATTTAATCAGCAATGAGGCAATCAGAATCACGATTTATCAAGGTTATTTTCTTTCCAAAACAAGACGGTTTCATATTTAATTTCGAAACCGACAATTTAATTCCATTGAGCCTATAAAAGGAGCAACAAAATATCATCACAATGGACAGACAACAGGGGCATACACAAGCACAAAAGAATGGTTTGAAAAGTAGCATACACGAGAACTCACAGCCACGACGTCACCAAACGTGACAACCGTCGCCGTATATCACGATTTCAATCGCACGAACTGGTTACGAATGTCATCGACGACACCATCGCCGTTCAACCTTCGAGCATAGCCGCCACGCACTAGGCCACACCGCTCAGACCGACGACCGTTGCTGGTGATCTCTCTGGACGCGACTCAGACGAAGCTCGACGCATCCACCGCCCTTGTCAGGTTCTGAATTTCTTCTTTCCCAACTCTAATTGATTATTGATCAATACTTGTGTGAAGATCTGTTCATGCAAATTTTATTTGGGAATTTTGTTTTGATTTATTTTTTTTGAGATTGGATTGTGTGAAGAAGAGGAGAGTGAGACGGAAAAGTGGCGAGAGAGGGTATGAACGAGTTTCACAAGAGAGAATGGAAAGACTTGAGTTCATTTTGCTGTTTTTTTTTCCCTCATATGATATTGCCTGATACAACTCGGGTGGCCCTTGGAAGGCTCCAACCCAGTTGTTTTTTTTATAACACCACACATTTTATTTTTGGCATCCTTGGGTTTGAGAGTAAGCCCACACAGTTTTTTTATAATATCTTTTTGTTGCATTTTTATTACATTTCATTTTCTTCTAGATTAGATATTAATTTTAATTTTTGAATTTAGTTTTGATTTAGACTTTAAGGATTAATTAGAAGGTGATGTCCATATTGATTTTGATTTTTGTTTAAAACCTTGATCTTGGTATTAATTTCAATGTTATTAATTTCAATGTTAAAATAGAGATTAGTTTCAATTAGATGTTAGTTCTCGATAAGCTTTGATCTTAACGTTGTTTGAATTTGGATTCTAATGTTGATGTTAATTGTGATTTTGTGTTGGGTTTAAATTTGATTAAATCTTGGGAGGTTTTGATTAATACAAGATTGATTGATTATGATGTTAAAATTCTAACTTTGTTTTCAAGTTTGGATTAAGACTTCTGTTGATCTTGATTTTGATACTTGAACAATATTGTGGTGGTTGTTTGTGCTAATGCTTCCTTAGGTTTGGTTTTAGTCCGATCTAATTAAGTCTTGTGCTCGATTAAATCGATTGAAATATAGTGCCTATTTAGGTCTTAATCTCTGACATGATTACATTAGGTTAAAAGTCTCCCTTCAACCTATCTTTAGGTCCAAGTTTGATAACATTAGGGCCATGACAGTAGGTTAGAATTCCCTTTCTCATCCTCAATCATAGGACCACTTGGCATGAAAATATTTAGGACCAAGTCTCCCATAGATCTTGCATTGCATCCTTCTCTTTCCCTCTCTCAAATCAATTCAAGATACTTAATAAATACGATGTGCATAGTGCGTCACGAGCCTTAAGCACATGGGAAAAGATGAGCAGATGCATTTCTAACCTCATCTTAGGGTATTTTGTGTGCGAGACGTTTGGATCGTTAGCGCAAAGCATTCGATCCTATGTCATAGACTTTAGTGCAATGCGCATCTAAAACAAATTCAATTCACTTCTTCAACAAATCCAGAACCTTTTCTCTCTCCCCAGTGCGATCGAGACATTTTCCCAACCGTAACCACGAACTACGAACGCTCTGACTTCCTCATTCTCGTCCGAATGAGGATATGTAGGTACAAGACGCCGAAGTCTTGGCGAGCACAATCCCCCATTCATCTGTAGTCCTCTGAACTACGTTGACTCTGACTTTCCCATTGCACGAGGGAATACGTAGGCGTAGGATAGCGAAGTCCTATCGAGTCATCTTTTGTTTTTCTCCCTCCCGTTTTCGTTTAGCAAGTAGGCTTTAGATAAACACACCCTTTGATTAGAACAACGAGAGTGGATCCCTTGAGTACAATAGACGTGAGGGGGTGCTAATACCTTTCTTTCGCGTAATCGACTCCCGAACCTAGGATTTGGTTGCGAGACCATGTCTTCTCCCTTTCGAGGTTTCTTCGATCGTTTCCTTTCCCCCGTCGAGATAAATAACGTTCGGTGGCGACTCTGTTTTTCTGCCGGTTGTTTTTCGCATTACGACAGCTGGCGACTCTGCTGGGGACTCTGGTTCCCTATGCGTGTCAATCCTAGCACTTGTCTGTTTCTCGTCATTGGGTGTTTATCTTTGTGCATTTATTTGCTTTATGTGTTGTATATTATTGCATTTTTCTTGCTTTATTTGCATTTTATTATCACTGTCATATTGTTCTGTTGCTGCTGTGATGTTGGGTGGGATGGTTCTATGAGAGATAAGTCCATTACCCAGGCTTGAGTACACACATAGGATTAGAGTGGGCTCTTGTTGACTTGTGTGGCATTTGACACGTATTGTTGGCTTGAGTTCGCATCCAGACGAGGTTTTCTTGAGGATACTCTGAACTGCATGTTTATGTAGTAACCAGGGTGGTCTGATAGGAGCTTATGACTCTAGAGACCGTTTATGGGAAGTCAATTGAGGCCTCCTTGATTGATGATAATGCCAAATCAGAAATGATAAACATATTATCATTTATCGACCTGAGAGTCTGTGAGACTGAGGACCTGCTAGGATTGCTTTGTCCAAGACTAGAACCCACATGTGAGAGGTGATGGGTTTTTGTAGGAAACCTTGACCTTCAACCTACCCGGTTTTCTGGTTTTCTTATCAGTGTGGACTTATGAACCTGGTATTTTGATTATTCCGGTATTCTGGTATTTTGGTTTTCTCTTCAGAGTGGATTTTTGAACTTATTCAGTCAGCAGCACATTAGTTGTCCAGAATTTATAGAAGCTTTGATCCCATGTCTTTTGCATTGCATATCATAAGCATTTGCATCGTTTTGCATATCATTCTTCAACCTGCCAGAACTCTCATTCCACCTTTGCCCTTAACCAGCCAGTTGATTCCCCGGTACTTGTTCTGAGTAAGTGGTGATAGTAGAAAGGCGACAAAGTGTTTGAAGCAAGATCAAGCAGTGTCAAGAAGTAAGGTCAAATTGGAAGTTGTTGGTAGCTATGTCAAGGAACAACCTCCAGAATGTTGATCTCCCACCAGGTTTTACTGTGACGACTAACCCATTGTACAGTTTTCTGCCTGATGATGATCCTCCACAAGTGAACAATCTTACTCAAGCTCAGTCTGTGCAGATCTCTATTGAGAATTTGGATTTACATGAATAATCTGTTGTCCGAAGTGGACAGTCCTCTTCTCTTGATACTACGGACTATCGTGGTTTTGCATTCTCTATGTCGAATTCCCAAAGAAAAGTCCCGATGATGAAAACAAAGGACCCGAGGGCTCTTGAGTTTACTGAAAGACATCGTGTGTTGGATGAGAAACTCAAAGCCATGGAAGGTCAGGATGCTCTTGGTCTCGATGCTTTAGACATGTGTCTGGTATTTGACCTAGTGTTACCTCCAAGTTTCAAAGCATCGAAGTTTGAGAAGTACAAGGGGAATAACTGCCCAAGGCAGCATTTGGTGATGTTTTCCAAAAGAATGGCCTCATTTGTGCACAACGACAAGCTAATGATTCACTATTTTCAGGACAGTCTGAGTGGGGCATCTTTGAGTTGGTACATGCAGTTAGAGAGTGGTCGAATCCAATCATGGTTGGACTTAGCTAAGGCCTTTCTGAAGCAGTACGAATACAATTTTGACATGGCTCCCAGCCGCATGCAGTTGCAAGGCTTGTCTCAAGAGAACAACGAATCCTTCAGAGGATATGCTCAGAGATGGAGAGAGTTGGCTTCCAGAGTGCAACCACCACTTCTAGATAGAGAATTGGTTGACCTATTCATGGATACTTTGCAAGGCCCGTACCTGGATAAAATGATTAGCAGTGGGACATTAAACTTCTCTGACCTGGTAATAGTTGGAGAACGCATTAAGAGCGGCCTAAAGAGTGGAAAAATCCAAGATGCCTCAAGCAGTCAGGCTAGTGAGGTTGAATCCCTCAGCATTTCCCAGAAGAGGAGGATGTAATCAATGCAGTCATGGCAGATGTTGAGTATTCGCAGGATGCATAAGTAAAATCTTTTGGTCCTTCATCTTCTCAGCGATCATCATTGCCTAGGGCACCGTATCAACAACCTTGGGTAGCTCCTCATGCAAATCAACGAGCCCATGGCCAAGGTTATCAGAATCATCACCAGAATCAGAATAGGCCTTGTAACAACTTGGAAAGTGAAGCTAGCGGGATTATACCTGAGTGAATCGCACACTCAAAGATACAACATAGTCTCCACCAAACTTTATTTAGTCCCAAAGGACAAGGAAAATATAAAACCCAATGGGAAGAGAAACGGGTAAGGGGGTTGGTTATGCGAAAGGAAGGTACTTGCACCTTACGCATCCGTCGTACTCGACGGGAACCATTTTGCTTGCTTCTAGGCTTAGACGGGTTATCTATCTAAAGGCTTTTAGCTAAAAGAGGGAAAGAAAATAGACGAAGAAAGAGAGAAAGAAAGTGCTCGCGGAGGATTAGGGCCCTCGTGCCTACGTATCCTCATAGTGCAATAAGGAAATCAGAGCTCCGTAGTTCATGGAACCAGGGACAGAGAAGAAGAATGGAAGAAGGTGGCTTGCCAAGATTTTGCAATCTCGTGCCTACGTATCCTTATAGTGCAATGAGGAATTCAGAGCCTACGTAGTTCGGGGAACCAAGACAGAAAAAGAAAAGGAAAAAGGTGTCAAAACCAAGAGCAAAAGAAGAAGAGAAAAACTCTGACGGGGATTCAAGAGAATTGGTGTCAAAACCAAGAAAGGAGTGCAAAGGGAAATATAGTAATTGTGCTGAGGATAACGTGCAAGAGTGGTGTCAAAACCAAGAAGATAAAGGAGCAAAAGAATAAAAGGGACTAAACGGGGAGTAAGAGAACAAAGAATTGTGCTGGGGATCAGAGGGTTAACGACCCTACTGGGGAACAAACAAAGGTATGGTGTCAAAACCAAGAGAAAACAGGATTCAGTATGTTAACTGACTGGCAGTGGTTAAACGAAGAAAACGAGATTAAAACTCTGTGGGGAAGAAAGGTTTGGTGTCAACAGGCAGGCTATGATGAACCAAAAGAGAGCAAGAGTACTGAACCAAAATAAGGTGTTTGATTCTGAAGGGATTTCACTATATTGCCTGATAAACAGTGGTTAATTGGAAAAACGGGTGTGGAACCAAGCGAAGGTTGTGACCCACTGGGGATGTTGGTATTGACTGAACAAGCAGTACTTGACCAACGAAAAGGGTATTTGAACCAAAAGAAGGTTACTTACCCAAGGGTGTGAGTATTTGAACCAAGAGAAGGTTACTAACTCACAGGGGTATTGGTTTTAACAGAAGGACTGTGTTTAACCAAAAAAATGAGTGATTAACCAAGAGAAGGTGATTAACTCAAAATGAGTTCAGTATGTTAATAGACAGGCAGTGGTTGACTGAGAAAATGGGCGATTAACCAAGAGAAGGTGATTAACCCAAGAGAAACTCAGTATGTTAACATATAGACCGTGGTTAACTAAGAAGAAGTGAAAATTGGTGTTTTAACTGACAGGCAGTGGTTAACCAATCAAAGGGAGAAGAACTAAGAGAAGGTTGCGAACTCTGTAAGGGTTTCAGTGTTTAACAGGAAGAATGTGTTGACCGAAGAAAAATATTGCGACTGCAGGGGAAAAAGAAAATTGGTATTAACAGTATGATTGTGATTAACCAAAGGAACAAGTGATCACGACCCTGATGGGGAATCAATGAACAATGATTGATCAGAATAGAGGTGTTGAACCAAAAGATGGTTGCTAACCCAAGAGACCAAGATCTTTAACCAAGAGAATGGTGATTGATCAAAAGAGAGATTGAAAGGGGTATGACTGATCAAGGAGCGTCTCGACTGAGGATTGAGAGACACTACAGCTTGGAGATAGAGACGATTATTCCAGGTACAGGGTCATTCGCCCCCTACCCAAAATAATCAAGATGAGTGTAGGAATTCTCCACTCTCATCCCTTACCTAGCACCAAAGTATAGTGCGGAAATTGAAACGGACAGCATAATAGCGTCAATTTGTACAGTGCTCCAGTGCGTCGTGCAAATCTCCGACTCGGAAAGGGATCAAAAGAACAAGACTCTAAAGGAAGCCTAAAGAGAAGAACAAGGAAGGATCAACTAATCAAAACAAGGTTTCGATTAATCAATCAAAGGGAATTGATGTGCTAATAATTTTTCAAAGGGATGAAAAATCATTAAAGCAAAAGTGTGGATTATTGATTATACAAGATTAAGATCATTCTTTGAAGAAAAAACTTAATGCCAACATGAATAAAAGTGCAAAACAGTACCAAAGATCAATTAATCTTCATCATGCATCATGTATCAAGTGAGCAAAAGATGTGCAAGAATGATCATGAGCAAACATTGTCAAAATTGCAAACAGTTGATAATGGAAAAATTGAGCATCGAACGTTGTCAAGCATGCTTCAAACTGAGGTCAAACAACTCATAAAACATCCATAAATATCAAGCATATCAAGCCATGGAAGTTAAATGGGGAAAGAAGATCAAACAAGCTTGAAAAATAGGCAAATTTCACATTCTGGTTCAGTGTTAATCGATTAAGACTTTTGCACTGCAAAGTGTTAATCGATTAACACTTGCAAAATAGCAGAAAAAACTGAAAAAATAGAGTGTTAATCGATTAACACTTTTGCACTGCAAAGTGTTAATCGATTAACACTGGAGCAGTGGCTAAAAATCAGTTTTCCAAAAGTGCTTCCAGCAGTTAATCACTTATTTGAACATCCATATGCTATGGTTTACATTTGTGCATGAAAATCACCTCAATTATGAGCAATTAAACACAAACTGAAAGCATTAACATGAAGATCAAAGATTAAGCAATCACATGATTAAACGAACCGAAAAAAACGATCGAAACTACATCGAAAACGCGTGAAAGTGATCGAAACAGTGAGTAGAGTAAGAGCTACCAACCTACAAGTCGGAGAATTGGCTTGGTGATTGTTGTGAGTGAAATATAGAGAGAAGAAAGCAAGAAAACCAGAGAATTCTGCACTTGCACTACGAAACGTAGCGAAATCGAGCAAAAAACGCGAAAATGCACCGAGATCGAATTTGCACCATATTGATTGATATGAACACTTGAATTGAAGTAGAATTTGCTTTGATTCCAAAAATCCAAACACAATTGAAGATGAATGAAGGCTTAAGCTCAAGAGAAAGCAATTTTAATGTGAAATTTGCTACTCTTTAATGGTGATAATGGAGCTTTAGTGTGGTTTGAAAAAGAAGATGAAGATGAAGGTGTAGAACTTGCAGAAAATGCAGAGAGAAATGAGAGAATTGAGAGTGAAGAGATTGAGAAATGATTGAAATGGTTGAAGGTCCCTTGTGAAATTATGGAACCTTGTTTATATAGAGCTTTGGTTTGGAGTGTGATTGGTTTGGGATGTGCTTTGGAGTGAGCTTTGGAGCTAGCTTAGGAGTTGGTTACACTTGACTCACCGAGTCGGAAGTTGACTCAGTTAGTTAGTTAGTTAACTCGGTGGAGCAATCCCAATGTAAATCCAAATCAAAGGCTCACATACTTGGAAGTTAAGGAACATGGTGCACTTAATTCAAAGTGATGCTTTGGAGTAAATGTAAGTGGAGTGTCTTGAATGGTCTTGAACTGTCTAGAATGTTCCACACAATGTTATAACCAAGTAGAACCCAAAAATAGGGAGTGGCAAGTTGCTGTCATGAAAAGTAGCAGAATCTGCGAAATTTACATGTGTTAATCGATTAACACTTTTTGCACTGCAAAATGTTAATCGATTAACCAAGCCAAAAAATGCCTAGTTTGCTTGAAAAATGGTGTTGTGGCCACGGTTCCGATTTTCAACCTCTTGCTTTGATGAATAGGCATAGAAACCCTTGTTTTGTGCTTGTGTTGATGATGTGATGACTTTGTGAGAATGTGATTAATCGAGCTTCGAAAACCTGAATATTCCTGCAACAAAAAACATTGAGAAAAAGTGCGAATGCGTATGCCAGCGATGCGAATGCGTATGCTTATGCAAAAGGAAAAAAGGGAGGTCAAATTTCGGGTTACGACATAAAGAAGGGATGCTCCTCTTCATCCGGTTCCCATGTCGTACAATAAACTCTTGCCAGAACCATACCCTCCCGGGTACAATCCTCATGTATAGTGTGGATATCATGGAGGACCCATGGGGCACTCAACTGAAGATTGCAAAGCCTTCCAAGCTAAGGTGCAACAGTTGATTAACAAAGGGTACATATCCTTTCCAGAAGGAAATTTGGTTGTGCATCTCAACCTCTCATCTATTTGAGCTCGAAGACTTCAAGGGTCATCTCCTAATGGCAGTGGTCCAGACAGGAAGACATCGTCAACAGTGGCAGTCCTTGGGCACTTTTATCATTTGTAGTTTCTTTCATGTTAGTTGCTACTTATTTTTATACATTGTTATTTTGAATGGTTATATTAATGAAGTGTTCATGCATTTTCTGAATTAATTATGTCGCATTCGCTCATTTTTCTTCATTTATATCAAAACAAAAAAATATGTACATGTTTCTCTCATTCACTTCACTTTATCACTGTTGTTTTAGCAAATACTTGGGGGAGGATGATGAAAACTGAATGCCTATAATTGCTAATCGTATGCTTTCAGATAAAATCCTGCTGATGATGTACATGCATTGTTTCAAATCCCCTAAACACCAGAGAGATAAGGAAGATAATCCTTTTTCTACCCTGTTGAGCCTAGAAGTAGGAGTTTCTTTCTAAAAACGAAAAACCCTCAATCTTAACCCAGGGGCAGGGTAGTCGTCAATTAATTTGACTAAGTGTTCAAATTTCAAGAGGAGTGTCCCCATTCGAGGACCAATCACATCCTATCCTTCTCAAGAGGCCATACCTCACCGACCACAATGGTTATCCCTCACCGCGAAAAGTGAGGCAGTCATAACCCTTTCGAAGAAATCAAGACAACCAGTGTCACACAACTTATTTCAAAAAGAAAAATAAAAGAAAAAAGAAAGAAAACCCGCTAAGTCGAATAACTTGAAAACAAGTGACTTAGGCAACAGTTAGGGCATCTCGCTGGACATCAAAATCAAAAAATTCAAAAGAAAAACCAGCCCAGGAAAAAATTAGGGAACAATAAAAATAAAAAGTGCAAAAGATTATAAAAGGAAAATCCTCGAGCAAGAACAAAGTCGTGTGACTACAGACACCAAAGACAAGAAGGGTGACTGTCACTTCGAAAACCTTGTGGGTTCCTTAACCATCACTCCTACCATTCCATAAGCTTTTTGAAAGGTGAGCGCTTGTGCCAAGTTAGCCTAACGTAGGATTGGAGATCATCACGAAGAAGGGATGGGTAATACTCAAACTTTGAGCCTTTCATCCTTTGTTTCAATAACCGTGAACCAGGCCATGATACAACCCTTAAAAGACCTAATTGAGGCAGGGTTTGTTCTAAAGGTATACTACAGCAAGGTTGCGTAAACTGAATCCTACAAGATTTGCTAATCTTCTTCTTGCTGTATCTTTCACTAGCTAAATCAGCACTGCGTTTGGACTATTGGTCCATTCGTCACACACTATCACATACTTCTAATAATGATTGCTTTTTCAAAATATACATGACCATCGCATTAAAATTACCATTCGTAAATAAACAATTTTTAATTGCAAGTCAGTGCTTAACATCAAAGAAATTCCAACAAGGAGAAATCGAAGAGGACTGGATTATTCAGGAGTTGATCAGAATCAAGTATACTTTGTAGCCTTATGGATCTGGGGCATTGTCATCCCATGGGTATGGAATCAGTTAGTCTAAAGCAAGTCCTCAAGCATCAGTTGATTATGGGGCAAATCATTCAAGAACGGGTTGATCAGAAGTGAATCATCACGAGGCTCTACCAGCCAGGGGTAAGTCACCTAGATGTTCTTTGATTAAGGGCGAATCCCTCTAATATTCAATCAGCACAACTTAAGTCGCTTCAACGCTCATTCAGGGGTAAGTTAGCTCAAGAGTACACTGAAGCCTACCATTCCAAGAGTCGATTAATCAAGGACAAATCCTTTCATGGTCCAAATTCTAGGGCAAGCCATCTCGAGGTCATATCATGGCAAGCTGCTTCCAACCCCTTTCAAGGTGAACCTTTCCAAGGACCAAACTTTGGAAAATTGAGCTACCCTGGGGCAAGACCTCTCCTTGCTTTCAAGCTACTCAAGCAAGTTCTATTTTGTTAACAAGTGTTGAGTTCAAGACGAGTGTCGGGGAATCATGCTATCACCCCATAATGACCTTTGCCTTCTGAAGGAGCCTTGCTACAGAGACCTTTCTTCCATTTCTGAAAGCCATCACATCTTTGCATAAATCATCCTCATGCATTAGTCATGTCGCTTCGCTCGAGCATAAAGCATTGCATTCTATCACCGGGCTTCATCCCACAACCAGAATCTGTCACCAAGAGCTTTGTAACCTAAATCACTTTAAAACCGGTTCCCATCTGGCAAATCATCTCAAGACACCAGTTCCCGCCTGGTAAACACCGTTTCAAAGTCCAGTTCTCGTCTGGAAAACCACAAATTCAGTTCTCGTCTGATACCAAAACAAGAAGTCAGTTCTCGTCTGATAACTTACTCTTTTGCCACCAGTTCTCGTCTAGTCGTCTACCTTTTTAAAACCAGTTCTCGTCTGGTAGTTCACCTTCAATGTCCACTTTCGATGGCAACCAAGAATAAATCCCTAAAAAAGAAGAGTGAGGTCAGTATCGTCTCCCCAAGCAGAGTTAGTTATTGATTTCCTCAGTAGGTAAACCAATAGTGATTGATATCCCTAGCAGGTCCAAAGCCCAATTTCCATTGGCACTTTCCTTCATTATTCCTACTTCCCGGTAGAGTTGAAGTTCAGTTGGTTTTCTGCAGTAGAGGTCCTGACCTGGAAGGCAGCTCAGTTTGTCTTCCCCAACAGAGTTTGTTTCCGATTTCTCAACACTTCTCCCATTGGAGTGCCTTTTTGCATATCATAAGCATCTTTGCATTGCAACTTCAAAATGCATAGCATTTCCATTTCTTATGGAGCATTACGCCATAGAAAAATTCAAACATATGCATTCGAAGCATAAGCCAGGTTTGATATCATTTATTCTAGACATTTCCCCAGCAGAAAGTGTCATAACTCATGAGACGTCGTTTAACTTTATTCCTTGAGCTATGGATTTGTTCGGTGTTTCCTTCCAGAGGTATTATCTTGCTTCCTCTGTAGAGTTGTCTGTCTAGGCTTCTCTTTTCCCCAACGGGGTCACTTCTCTTTACTTCGGGTCGTAAGTCCGTTGATTCTACTTCCTGTATATCTCTGGTTCTATCCCAACTTTTGGTTGGTACCCAGTCGTTAAATCCCAACTTTTGGTTGGTATCTTCTGTCGAATCCCATCTTTTGGTTGGTATCTTTCCTTTATCCCAACTTTTGGTTGGTTATCTTTTGTTATCCCAACTTTTGGTTGGTACCCTTTCGTTATTCTAACTTTTGGTTAGTATCCATTGATGTGAGTCTGCCTTCGGCTGACATTCTTTCTAAGTCCACCTTCGGTGGGCACCTTTGGTTGTGAGTCCGCCTTCGGCCGACAAACCTTTGTTAAGTTGACGTGAGTCCGCCTTCGACTGACATTCTTTCTAAGTCCACCTTCGGCTGGCGATCACTCTACCTTTTCTCTCCCCGCAGTGTGCAAAATTTTGGGTTCTTTTTGTATTCAATCCTCTTTTACCTTGAATGTCTGAAAGCTATTACTTTCATACCTTCAGGTTTAAGTTGATTGAATAGGGGCAGCTGTAAAACCCCAAAATTTGCCATCTCTTTTTCTAACCTTAATTGGCTTTTGCTTCGCGTTCATCTGCATCTTCCACTAGGCCATAAATCCACAATAATTCATTTGCACGAAATCCTCAGGCACGAGATCAAGGCCTTCTAAATAATCATGATTTTCTATTGGTTTATGGTTTCTACTTCATTGAAGATCAATTCCAGTGGTGCTTTCTTGGATCTTGGAATTAGGGTTTGAACTGTAGTCATTATGAGCATATTTCTGTGTCACAATGTTATTGAGTGCTTAGGGTTTCCTCAAGGGATTATGAAATCAGGGTGTGAATCTATATGCATCATGGATTTCTTTCTAAGCAAGCCATAAGCCTATCCTCCCTCAAGATACAAGGTTGTCTTCTTCAGTATTTCTCAAAGGCCTCAGGGTATATCTCAAGAAGAATGAGGGTCACCCTTTTGTTGATATTTGAGCCCGTTCATTGATTGAAGTTTGGTTAAGTTTTCATGACAAGTACACGTCAAATCGTGCCTTCATTTTCAAGTATTCCTCAAGATATGGTTCTTGTGTTAAGATCATCATCATCTAAAGGATTGTTCGAATTCTAATTAAATCCATGTGTTTCATGAAGGAATGTGATGGATTTAAATTGAAAATTAAGGCTAACAGGTGCGTGGAAGTTCAGGTTCTTAAGTCAAAGATGGAAGAATGTTCATGTGGTTTTTTTCTTGGAATTTGAGTAACAAATGAATTTTCCCATATCCATAAACCAATTCTAAAATCCATTTCCCATCCAATCTAATCCATATCCATGAATCTAAGAAATCCCATGATCATTTTTCTTACATTTTAAGTTCATTATTCCAAGTTGTCATCCAAGTTCAAGTCCATGCTATTCAAGTTTCTAAGTTGTAAGTCTCATTCATCAAGAGAAGTGCAAAATTCAAGTGTGCAAAATAATTCCAAGACTCATGGTCTTTTGCGAAAATTCATATTGATCGCAAAATTCATGGTTTTAAGCACAAGATTCAAGTAGTGATTACAAGTTCAAGCATGTGTCAATGTCTAAGATTCAACATCAGATCATCATGGGGTTTAAACATTTAAATTCAAGAAGATTCAAATTGTAAAAGCTCAAGTTGATCCATTGTTTTTATAAAGTTTAAGCTATGATTGGATTGGTTCGATTTGCAATATTCAAAGAGTTTTGGGATACAAGGACACCATTCAAGAATTCAAACTTAAGTTCGAAAAGATTTTGCATATTTGTTCTCATGTGATTAATTCAAGGATTCGAATTGTTCAAATTGATCCTTACAAGACAAACTCAAATTGATTCCGGAAATTCTGACAAGTTCTCATATTACAACAATAATGGATCCTTCATCTAAATTATCATCGTACACCAATAAAAGAACTATTTGTAAACTATAAGAAAGAAGTTCTGTTGATGAAAAGAGGTATATTGAGCCTTCACACAAGGGACACGTGCCTAAGGCCTTTATTGAGGAAGAATGCAATTGAATGCGTATAAACCGGCGAGGGAGGAAGTCTTGATAGTATTCAATTAAGTATTGAAGAAATGATGAGGCTTTGGTCAAAGGATTTGGCTCAACACTTGGATGACCCTCCCCATAAAAGTTGTGCAAGCTGCTTTTTCAAAACTAGCAGATATTCCGTCGGCGTGTCATAAGCCTTTGGAGGGAATGTTATCTCATGTCTTCTTCACGGTTAATTGATCCTGAAGAGGTTGTTAAACAGCAAGTTCAATCATTAATTTTCACAAACACGTTCTGACATGATCGGAATAGGAAAAGAAAGTTCATCAAATCACATGTTCATGCGCAAGGAAGGTAGAATGCATCAAAATACAATCAAACGTGTTGAATTAAAAAGGCAAGAATCAAAGACATAATGAGATATGTTCAAACCTAATTGGAAACATCATCATTAAATCAGCATCATCAATCATAACCAATCAAGATTACTGGCATAATAAAAAGGGAAGGTTCAGGTTTTAAATCACAATCTAAAAATGGAAATCAAGTCGAAAACGGAACGAAATCATTTTCATCAATCATACAATCACAGAAATAATAAGGAAATCAAAGAATCGTAAGCATCAAATCTTTCTAAATCAAAATCAGCATGGAATCATCAAATTCAATAAACAATGAGGCAATCAGAATCATGGTTTATCAAGGTTATTTTCTTTCCAAAACAAGACGGTTTCGTATTTAATTTCGAAACCGACAATTTAATTCCATTGAGCCTATAAAAGGAGCAACAAAATATCATCACAAGGGACAGACAACAGGGGCATACACAAGCACAAAAGAATGGTTTGAAAAGTAGCATACACGAGAACTCACAGCCACGACGTTACCAAACGTGAAATCCGTCGCCGTATATCACGATTTCAGTCGCACGAACTGGTTACGCATGTCGTCTACGACACCATCGCCGTTCAACCTCCGAGCATAGCCAGTGCGCACTAGGCCATGCCGCTCAGACCGACGACCGTTGCTGGTGATCTCTCCGGCAGCAACTCAGACGAAGCTCGACGCACCCACCGCCCTTGTCAGGTTCTGAATTTCTTCTTTCCCAACTCTAATTGATTTTTGATCAATACTTGTGTGAAGATCTGTTCATGGAAATTTGATTTGGGAATTTTGTTTTGATTTTTTTTTAGATTGGATTGTGTGAAGAAGAGAAGAGTGATACGGAAAAGTGACGAGAGAGGGTATGAATGAGTTTCACAAGAGAGAATGGAAGGACTTTGAGTTCTTTTTGCTGTTTTTTTCCGCTCATATGATATTGCCTGGTACAACTCGGGTGGGCTTTGGAAGGTTCCAACTGAATTGTTTTTATTTATAACACCACACATTTTATTTTTGGCACCCTTTGGTTTGGAGAGTAAGCCCACATAGTTTTTTTTATAATATCTTTTTGTTGCATTTTTATTAAGTTTTGTTTTCTTCTAGATTAGTTATTAATTTTAATTTTTGAATTTAGTTTTGATTTAGACTTTAATGGTTAATTAGAAGGTGAGTCCATATTGATTTTGATTTTTTGTTTAAAACGTTGATCTTGGTATTAATTTCAATGTTAAGATAGAGATTAGTTTCAATTAGATGTTAGTTCTCGATAAGCTTTGATCTTAACGTTGTTTGAATTTGGATTCTTGAATTTGGATTCTAATGTTGATGTTAATTGTGATTTTGTGTTGGGTTTAAATTTGATTAAGTATAATACAAGATTGATTGATTATTGATGTTAAAATTCTAACTTTGTTTTCAAGTTTGGATTAAGACTTCTGTTGATCATGATTTTCATACTTGAACAATATTGTGGTGGTTGTTTGTGCTAATGCTTCCTTAGGTTTGATTCTAGTCCGATCTAATTAAGTCTTGTGCTCGATTAAATAGATTGAAACATAGTGCCTATTTAGGTCTTAATCTCTGACATGATCACATTAGGTTAAAAGTCTCCCTTCAACCTAACTTTAGGTCCAAGTATGATAACATTAGGGCAATGCCAGTAGTTTAGAATTCCCTTTCTCATCCTCAATCATAGGACCACTTGGCATGACAACATTTAGGACCAAGTCTCCCATAGATCTTGCGTTGCGTCCTTTTCTTTCCCTCTCTCAAATCAATTCAAGATACTTAATAAATACGATGTGCATAGTGCGTCACGAGCCTTAAGCACATGGGAAAAGATGAGCAGATGAATTTCTAACCCCATCTTAGGGTACTTTGTGCGCGAGACGTTTGGATCGTTAGCGCAAAGTATTCGATCTTATGTTATAGATGTCATACCCCAAATTTTGACCACCAAGATTTCCCATCATTGTGTAAGACATCATCATAATATGGTTGTACCTCCATGCCTCATCAATCTCCTCAAAGATGGTTGAGCATTCCCCACATCAAGAATCAAGCACGAAGTTGCAACATTCCAAGTGGATCAAGCCTCAAGATCGCTAGTGTCACCAAATTAGGGTTTTGGTCGACTGAGGCCTCCAGATGGAAATTTTCATCTGTGCATGAGCCAATGCTTCAAAGCACAACCCAAGATACTCCAAGGGATCTCATAAACCCAATCATCAAGTTAATTTGACCTCAGGGGATTCATTTACCAAAAATCAGGAATTAGGGTTTCTTGACCTAATTCACCCCTAAGTTGACTTTTTGGACAAAGCATGAGCCAAGACCCCAAGAAATGATTTGAAGGCCTCAAATACACCTTATTGATCCATTTGCAACAATGTATTGACCCAAGAAGCTTGATTCACAAGTTTCAATTTCATCAGGACCACAATTAGGGTTTCGAGGAAAAAGTCAATTGTACCTTTGACTTTTGACCAAGACATGCTCCCAAACCATGGGACATGATTCAATACACCCTATTTCACCTATGGAATCCATCCATTAGGTTTGATTTAGGTTAAGGACTTGGTTTCACAAAGGAGCACACAGTTCAGATTTCATCCGATAAAAAGTCAACTGTGCACAAAATCAAGTTTGACTTTTTGGAATTTTTCACAAATATGGTTCCCCTAAGTCAAAAATAATGTTAGTATATGATATTGATCATCATCCATCAAGAAAAATCAAGAAAAATGAGGTTTCTTGCAAAAGGGTCACCCTTGAGAAACCAAAATTTTTCTAAGTTATGGAATAAAAGTGGTTTTGGTACTAACTTCCAAGGACCATAACTTGAGATCCAAGCAACCATTTTGGGGAATCCAAAGCTGGATTTATAGGTCTTGATACACTCTACAAAAGCTTCAACTTCCTCAGACTCTAATTCCTTATGTATTTTGAGTTATGGAGTGATCAAAATGACAAAAACATGAAAATGGCACTTTTTCCAACACTTAGTGAAAATCTGCCTAAGTTACCAGCCTTGAACATCAATGTCCATGAGGATTTTTCAATGGGATCCAAATAGTTTCAAAACAAACTATGATCACACATGTTTTGTATCATATGAGGGCTTTCTAAAAAGCATATGAGGGCTTTCTAAAAAGCACAAGAGCCTCCCATAACTCAACCCGAGCAGGGAGATATGAATCCCTCAAAATCACCATTTCCAACTATCCTAGGCAAGGCAGAATTTGGTGTTTTGCTCGATTTGGAAAAATTGGACAACTCCAAGCCTTGTCATCCATTTGGACACATCTGAGGATAAAACAAAAAGAGAATGATCTGATCCCCAAGCCTCCAAAGTCCAAGAATCTACATTAGCCATAACAATCCTAAAAAGGCTAAAATGGTGCCAAGACTCCAATTTTGTTTCCAAGCATTCAATAGATGCACCAAGGTGGCATGGACTAACACATTCCTAACTGAATGAGTCAAGGATCAGCACTGAATCATAGGACCATAGGCCTGTGCACTAACCTCAAGTCAATGGCTAGAGGAGACATGAGATTCCTTTTGCTCAACATTGGCCAAAGGCCTGTTGCAGCTGCCATTCACTATTGATGTTAAAACAAACTTGCTCTACTATAAATGGAGCTCATTTGTGCTCAGTTTGAGTACACCAAAGCACTACAACACTTGCTTTCCTCAAAATCTCTTTCTCTAGGCCAAAATGCCTTCTTTTGCAAGTTATCTCTGAGTTTTTGAGTTAGAGAGCAATTCCGCCACAGCTCATGATCCAAACACATCCAATGTATCATATATAAGCTGTCTAAACACTCACTTGTGACTTAAAACACCAAAATCAGAAACTCCACCTCCAAAACCTCAAAATTGGACTTTTCTGCATTTTTCAAGCCATGCCTTGATTCATTCACTTCCAAAACCAAACAAAGCCTCAAACACACTCCAAATATCATCCTCAAACTGTCCCAAATGGTTCCCCTCATCTGGAACAACATTTGAGAGAGTTGCCATATTGGTCACTTTTGCCCCTTTTGCAAGAAAGTGCTAAAACTTGTTCCTGAGGATTCCAGCTGGTTCTAATCATCCTAAAAGCTTCTAAGGGATCAATTGAGAGTGTCCAAAGCATCAAATTACTTCTGGCACAAAAAACTTGGCAGATAGCACAAAAAGCTCCAAGAGGTAAGCGCATCACAACTTGAACTCTTTGAATTATGCATTCCTTTGATGTCCATTGATCGTAAACATCTCATACATATCATATGTGTTGTGTTTGAACCAAAATATCATGCTATTATTGCCTGTGTAGTGAGATAGCATAGAACATGCAAAAATAGGCCTATTTTGAAATCACTATCGGATTTTGAGTTAGAGGCATTTTCTGAAAATTCCAAAAGTACCATTGGATTCCTTGTGAAATTCTAGGTCAGATGCACCTAAATTTTGTCCCAATCCATGGAGAAATGAGAAAGTTAGAGGCTTCACGTATATTGCCAAAACTTGCCTTTCCTTGCCTTGGCCAGGCCTGAAAACTTGGCACCCCTTATGTATTTATGGGGTGGTTTTGATACATGGATGTATCACCACCCCAGTGGTAGCGCGCATGTGTTTTTGTGTATGAGGTAGTGGTTTCAAACCCCACCCAGACCTTTTTTTACCACTCTCTCATTTTTTGCCATTTTTAATATTTTCATGTTTTTGTTAATTAATTCAAAAATTAATTTCTCTCTCAAATTTAATTAGTTTTTATTGGTTCATTTTTTTAAAATTCACAAAAATATTAAAATATTTTATTCCATGAAAATTTAACAAAAATATTATTTATATCACATATTTGGTATTTTGGTAAAGAATTATGTTTTTATTTGTTTTTAACATTAAAAACATTTCTTTCTCTTGGTTTTGCAAAATTCAAATGATTTTTAAATCATCCCATGAATGAAACATCTGGGCCTACCCTTGTGTTGTAAGTCCCATTTCTTTTCTTTTTTCAAACTTTTGGGCCTCTAATAGAGTGTAAGACCCATCCCTTTGTACATAAAACCTCTTTGGGCCTCAGTCATTGTATAAGCCCCAGTACAGTTTACAAAACAACGGTACGATTACTGTTTTTTCATCTGGGCCTCTCCTTTAGTATAAGCCCCAACAATCTTGTCAAAAACAACTTCCCTTTTGATTTAGGTTCAAATTCATAGTTGTTATCGAAACTTTCTTTAATTTCTTGAACAACTAACCATACAACCGTTACAATGGAAGCTTGCTCGCCTATAAGTTTTATCAGCTTTCATTTACTTGCTTTCATATATATATATATATATATATATATATATATATATATATATATATATATATATATAACTGTATTATTGGAAGCATGCTCACCTATAAGTCCTTCTTTCATATCCTTTTACATACTTGTCTATATATATATATATATATATATATATCTGTATATATATGCTTGTATATATCTACTTAGAGTCAATCTTTTCCTGCCTTCTCTTAGGCTTTGTATAAGGACTTCCCCAGTGGAGTCAATCAATCTCTTAGCTTCAACCTTGGGCTTTGATCAAGGCACACAAAAATCAACATCCCCTCAGAGAAAATCAAAATCTCTCTGTAGGAAGACATTTCTTTGTTTATCACTCTTTAAAACAGACATTCAAAACAAACCCTAATCCCAGATAATTTCTGTAAGTGGCACACTTGTTGATTCAAGAAATCCAAGCTATCGTCCATCTCTTATCCTGGTAAAACTTCCTTCTTTCATCTAATTGCTGTAAATGGCAAGCCTCTGGATTATTTACATCCATGCCACTGTCCTTCTCTTAGCATGAGAAATTCCTAAGGAAAAATGGCATTGCTCTAAACTGAGTTAAAGTTTTCTCCTTCAGGACAAACCCCCTATAAAAGAAATTATGGCATTGCTGGATTCTCATATCCCAGTTAAATTAATTCTCCTTTATAAACAGTCACCCAACAGTTGTGATAAATAGACAAGATGTCTCCCTTTAGAGATGACAAGTTCTCTCTCAGTCAAACCTTTTAGCTTCAATCTTGGGCTTTGAACAAGACACAAGTAAACCTTTTAGCTTCAATCTTGGGCTTTGAACAAGACACCAAAACATCTTTTTCCTCCCATAGAATAGGAGGAACTACGATTGCTCTGATTTCCCTGTTTCTTTAAACGGGAATACGTAGGCATAAGATTGAGAAATCTTAGCAAGCATACCAATAAAAAACTCTAGGTCCAGTACCTTCTTACCAACCAAACAATCTAGGTCTTGTACCTTCACACATACCAATCAAAACTGAGGTCCAATACCTCACCAAAATCATCAAAAACTCTCTCATATCTCCCAAAGAAGAAACTTTCCCAACCCATCAACAGATAAACACCATCAAGTACAAACAAAACCTATTGCTAACAACCCATGGATAACCATGTATAGGATGGGTAATTGACAACTCCCAATTGTATAACCTGACCCGAAACTCCCTGAATCTCTTTAAGCATTTGTTCAGTCAAACATTCGCGTGCAAGGTTAGTTTTAGATAGCTTCCCTCTCTCTTCCAGCTTCACGGGATAAATAAGAAAACAGAAAGTAGCACCCCCTCATACTGTTGCGGTGAGGAGGAACCCATGGCGATAAGGTGGTCGCGTCACCGACAAAAATCGCACGCTACAGGAAAATGGTGACTCTGCCCGGGAGTCATTTTGTCTGTTTAGGACAAGGATTATAGTTCCTAAGAGGTCTAGGATGTTAGTTTTAGAAATGAATATATATATATATATATATATATATATATATATGTATATATATATATATATATATATATATATATCGCTTTTCCTACTTGATATCCGTGTTTATTTTTCTGTCAATGGGAATGCAAGTGATGTCGCATGTGGAAAGTATGAGAGAACCCTAAGATAGGTGATGGCATAGACGGGCGGTCTTACAGGGAGTGAATCCCGAATAAGCTGTCCTAGTAGACCATCAAATAAGTGGAGATACCCTTTGCGGATTCAACGTCTAGCAACTTCAGTTGTGAAAGCAGATTGTCCGATTGTGGTATCCATGAAACTGAGGATTTAGTAGACATTAGCCATGTGGCTATTTGGTAGTGCGGTAGCTATCAGAAATAGTTGTCACACGATACTATACTCAATTGAGATTACCCTAGGATGTTACAGCTCGCTCGGGTGAACCAGCTTGTTGTTGTTATCCCTAGGGGGTCAATGATTTTGGGAACTTTTAACCCGTTCTATAGGTACAAAAATTCACCAGAATACAACCTTTGGGGATGGGTAGAGCCATGACTCCATGCTCGTGACGTTGAACCCTTGAACCTATATTTTTTTCAATGTTTTTGTGTGCTGCATTCATGCATCCATTTAAAAATAATTTAAACAAAGAAAAAACTCTTCTTTTCTATCCTCTCTTTTTCAAATTAAACTAAAACAATGATTGCAAATATCAGAAAAGGATTACGTTATGGGTTTCGGTAGAAGAAAGACGCACAAGTACACCTTCAAGACTCTGAAACTAGAGGATTTAAGAGGGTTGGCAAGGATGATCACCAACCCTGATGCTTTCAGAGCTAAATACGGAGGACTACTGTCTCTGTTAAGAGTCCATATAGTTGAAGGAATCCTGTCTACGCTAATTCAATTTTATGATCCGGTTTATCACTGTTTCACGTTCTCGGATTATCAACTAGCACCGATGCTAGAGGAGTACTCTCACCTGACTGATTTACCCATCACTGACCAAGCTCCCTTTTCTGGACTGGAAGAAATTCCAAAGGATCAAGCCATTGCAAGAGCAATCTATTTGGACGAGTCAGAAGTCAGGACTCACATTACAACTAAGGATGGAATCCAAGGTTTACCGGCTAAGTTTTTGGTAGAGAAAGCCCCGTACTTTGCCAGTATAGGAAACATTACTGATTTCGAAGATATCTTTGTCCTATTCACATACGGGTTGTTCCTTTTTCCCAACATCGATAACTTTGTTGATATCAATGCCATTAAGATATTTCTGATTGGAAACCCCGTACCAACCCTGCTCGCAGATGCTTATCATTCTATACACTTAAGGAACCTATACAGCAGAGGAATGATCACATGTTGTGTAGCCCTGCTTTACAAATGGTTCACTTCCCATTTACCTAAGTCTGTTGCATTTTGGGATCAAAAGAGTACTTTGCAGTGGTCACAGAGAATCATATCTCTTACAAACTCTGACATAGACTGGTACAATCGGATCTATAACGGGATAAGAATCATCGACCGTTGTAAAAACTTCCCTAATGTACCCCTCATAGGAACTAAAGGAGGAATCAACTATCATCCAATTTTAGTTTGCCGTCAACTCGGATACCCGATGAGGCATATCCCGCGTAATGTTCATCTGGAAGGTCTTTTCTTCAAGGAAAAAGAAAATGACAGGGCACTAAAGACAGAAATAGTGCATGCCTGGAAACATGTTCACAGGAAAGGAAGAGAGTCTCTAGGAAAACAAGATTGTGTCTCTGTGGAACCTTATCTCCACTGGGTACAAACTAGAGCCCTCAAGTTGAGGATGCCTTACCCTCGTCAAGAAGTTCTTCTGTTAAAAGAATCTGTCCTTTATTTTATGTCTGATACGGAAAAACTCTAGGTCGTTCTCAACAAAGTTCAACGGGAAAAGAAATATTGGAAAAAAAAATACCGCATCCTCAATGTGGAGTGTACCAAAATTCAGGAACTGTTAAAAGAAAAGGATGCTCTGATCGAGATTCTAGAACAACATGCTATAGAAGATCAAAGAAACTTGCTCACTCCTTTCACTTGGCAAAGGACTGACAACCCGATAACGACTTAAGAGCCCCGGTCAAATAAAAGGAAAATACCAGAACCAGCACCTGAGCTCTCTTCAGAGTGGACTCAGAATCCATAAGTTTAGACATTTCCTTTTACAACACTTTGTAAAATACTGTATTTCCCTTTCTGCAATCTTTCAAATTCAATAAAACGGGGTCTTCCCACTGTACGATATTTGCAATCTATTTGTTGAAGTTCTTTTTTATTAAAGAAAAAAAAAAAAAAAAAAAAATATATCATTGCATATCATTCATCATTCTCACGTAACGCATTCTTCTTACCTTCGAATCTCACGTATGTGTCACGATTCTAGAGTCAAACTGTCTTATTCGTACAATACTCGGGCCAATCGACAAAAGAAAATGGACGATCTCGAGGAAGAAAATAGAGAGCTGAGAGAAGAAATCGACGCTCTGAAGGAAGATCTGAAAAAACTCCACAGTGACATGCAATCCCTGGAAACAGTTCAGAGGCAACAACAAAGGGCCGTGATCTCAGAGATCACATCTACGCCCATAGTGGAGACGTATGATCCTCGGTACAACATGCTTAAAGACCGTCCTTGGGGCATGCCTATCAACTTTATATTCCGCCGATCAGGGAAGACCCAGAAACTGCAGCAGGAACCGCTGGGCCTGAAGGTTACAAACTTCGAGAAAGCGAAGATGTAAGAGTGATGGTAGCAACTCCTAGAGGTTACAAACTTCGGGGCATAGAAGAACCAAGAGTCACCGCCGTAATGACTGTACCACAACCCGTTGTATACACTGTCCCGGAAGGACATATTCCACAAGTAATCTCTGGTTGAAACTGTAGCGAGCGATTTTGGACGTGGTTGCGGAGCACTATCGCTTTGGTACTACAGTTCGATTCATTTTTTATCCTATTGAAGCTGATGAAGGAAGGGAAATAGATGTCTCCAATTAACCCTGCTTGCAAACTGAGTTTGAACAAATGACTGTTGGTTTACAGATACTACAAAGATTGTGGGTCTCTCTTAGGTTATTTTGTTAAAATAGTGCTAGGGCGATTGGTGGGAGATTAAGACTAATGCTTTTGACATGTGAGGGTACGAGATTTGGGTTTTGGATTAGTGTGCTCGCTAAGATTTTTCTTTCAATATTATGCCTACGTATTCCCATTTACCGAAACAGGGAAATCAGAGCGATCGTAGTTCCTCCTATTTTATGGGAGGAAAGGGTGTTTTGGTGTCTTGTTCAAAGCCCAAGACGTGAAGCTATAGGTGGTTTGTATCTTGTTCAAAGCCCAAGATGTGAAGCTGAAGGGTCTATTTGTATCTTGTTCGAAGCCCAAGATGTGAAGCTAAAAGTTTCGTCTTTGGAGAGAATTTGTCATCTCTAAAGAAGGGTTTGTTTGTCACAACTGTTGGGTGACTGACTATAAAGGAGGATTACTTTAACCGGGATACGTGAATCCTAGCAATGCCATAATTTCCTTTATAAGGGGGTTTTAACCTGAAGGAGAAGACTTTAACTCAGTGTAGAGCAATGCTATCTTTCCTTAGGAATTTCTCATGCTAAAAGAGGGACAGTGACATGGATGTAGATGATCCAGAGGCTTGCCGCTTACAGCAATTAGATGAAGGGAAAGGAGTTATTGATGTTTTGTTTACTGTGAACGAGGCAGAGCTTTTGATGCTAAAAGGTTGATTGGTTCAACCGGGTTTCCTTATACAAAGCCTAAGAGGAGGCTATCGACCCAACAAGAGGGTGTTTTTGTGTGTCTCGTACGAAGCCCGAGATAGAGGCTAAAGGGTTTGACTCAATAAGAGAGTGTTTTTTATATGTGTCTTGTACAAAGCCCAAAACGGAGGCTAAAAGGGTTTGACTCAACAAGTGAGTCTTTTATACTCAACAAGAGAGTGATTTGTATCTCGTACGAAGCCTGAGATGGAGGCTAAAGGTGATCGACTCAACAAGAGAATCTTTTTATACTCAACAAGAGAGTGGTTTGTATCTCGTACAAAGCCCGAGATAGAGGCTAAAGGGGTGACTCAACAAGAGAGTCTTTTATACTCAACAAGAGAGTGTTTTGTATCTCGTACAAAGCCCGAGATAGAGGCTAAAGGTTTGGACTCAACAAGAGAGTCTGAAAAGGTTAACTCTGCTGGGGAGAATCATTGTACAAAGCCCAAGAGGAGGCTAGGGTTATTATTTCAGTTGAGTGACAGGTCCAGTATGCTGATTTAAAGAGAAAATCAGTTCTTATATGAGTACTGTTAGCCCTCAGGGATTTGATTCGAGGATCAAGGTTATTTCCTGTTCTTTAAGGAAATGGGAAATCCAAAGGGTATTGAGACTGTTCGAGTCTACGGGTTTCATCTCCTAGTTTTGAGAGGAACTTGAGAATGTCTTTGAGACTCAAGGAAATTAGACGGTTTAAGTCTAGAGTTTCATTTTTTGTACTACGTTTGAGAAACAGCAGTAATAAGATTTAGACTTTTTGAAAGACTGTTCTATTAAGATGACTAATTTCTGTTCCTATACCTCTAGGAGGTCGTCGGGACAATTTGTACGAAGCCCAAGAGGAGGCTGGAAACTTTTAAGAAGCCGAGGGATAATTTGTACGAAGCCCAAGAGGAGGCTATCATTCCCGGAGGAAGAAATCATTTATACGAAGCCTAAGAGGAGGATGTGAATACTTCTAAGAAGCCGACGAGTGCTTGTACAACGCCCAAGAGGAGGCGGGGATGCTTTTAAGAAGCCTGTGGGTCCCCTAAACCCCGAGAAATTCAAGACAGGCTATTCACAGAGAATAGATCAAGCCAGGAAAGTTCGAGAATTTGGAAGAAACTGAAGAGATGCCATTCACGGAGAAAAGATCATCTCTGGGGAATAGAGTTTCTTTGACGATTTCTAAAGGTGACAGTCTGTGAAAGGGTTCACCGAGAATTCTGCCTTTCACGTTTCCATATTGTTTAACCCTAAGAGGAGGGAAGACTGTGTCTGGTAATCCTATGGGGATCTAGTTTTGTCTATTTTAAGAGTAATCAACAGGGCTTAGTGCTAGACGTAGTTGTCGGGGAAACTCTAAATAGCTATACTAGTATTACACAGTCGGTATGAGTTTATGAAAGAAGACTTACAGTGAAACAACCCCACAATACAGTTATATGTATATGAAAGCGGTAAATGAAAGCAAATAACCACTTACTCGATTGTAGAGCTTCCATGCTGTTTGGTTAGTTGTCCAACAAAGAAAGATTGAAAACAACAGTATATTCAAAATCAAAGGAGAAAGTGCTTTGAAATGAAAGATTGGGGCTTACAGCTCAAGGAGAGGCCCAAGGTTTTTATCAGTGATCGCACTGTCGTTTTGTACAGAGGGACTTATACCAGTGACTGAGGTCCAAGAAGGTTTTCTGTACAAAGGGGTGGGTCTTACACTCTCTCAAGAGGCCCAAAAGGTTTAAAGAAAAAGAGTGGGGCTTATAACACGAGGGTAGGCCCAGATGATTTTTCGTTTGAGATGGCGATCGCCCCGAGATTTTAAAAACGCAGTGGGTCTTATACAAAGTCTGAGGCCCAAAATGGTTTGGTTTTCAAAGGGGGTTGGGTCTTACACTCTAATAGAGGCCCAAAAGATTTTTAAATGGGTCTTATAGCTCGAGGAGAGGCCTAGATGGTTTATTTTTAAACGGGCGACGACCGCGCCGAACTTTTCTTTTAACGCGGAGGGACTTATACAATATCTGAGGCCCAAAATTGTTTTGGTTAAAAGGGGATTGGGTCTTACACTCTAATAGTGGCCCAAAATATTTTGAATGGGTCTTATAGCTCGAGGAGAGGCCCAAATTTGTTTTTCAACGGACGATGATCGCGTCAAACTTTTTGAAATACAACGGGACTTATACAATAAGTGAGGCCCAAAATAGGTTTGTATTTACAAAGGATTGGGTCTTACACTCTATTAGAGGCCCAAAAGTGTTTGAAATTGTTTGATGAGGGTTGAATTAATCAAAACCATAATTTGTTTCCAAAATGTATTTTAATTGAATAAAAAATTCAATTAAAATGGTCAAAATTGTTTTATATGTGGAAAACAAATTGTGATCTTGGATTAATGTTTCAACAATCATGTTTTCACCTACAAAATGATTAGAAATCATAAAAATTTGTAAAATCAAAAAGGAAAAAATATTTTAAATGTCAAAAACAATTAAAATATTAATTCTTGGCAAAAATATCAATTATATGAAATAAATAATATTTTTGGGATTTTTTGGTAAAATAAAATATTTTAACATTTTTGTGAATTATTAAAAAAAGAATCAACTCAAAACCATTAAAACTCAGAGAGAAATTAATTTTTGAATCAATTAAATAAAATCACAAAATTCAAATATTTGAATTTTCAAAAAAGGGCGCCAAGAACACCCAAGAACACGCGCGTGTTCTGTGTTTTGCCCAGATTTGCATTTTCTCTCCAATCTCACTGAATACTTGATTATATCATACAAACCACATATCAATCTGCTCGTTTCAACCTCACGATCATGGCTATGGTCTTTAATTTCATTTATTTTTAACATGGAATAAGAAATCAAGACAAAACCTCAAGAACCCTAAAAATTGCATGAAGGCTGAGAATTTTGATACACGATTCAAACAAAGTAATTAATTGAGGGGAAACATTCTATGCATGATTATGAACATTTGGCAAAAGTATTGTGCGAGGAAATATGCATAGATTAAGAGATGACCAAGTTTAGGCTTACTTGAAGGTCGTGACAGCAAGAGCAATGTGATTTTGAGTTGGAGGTGTTACAGATGAGTTGTGATGATCTGAACAGCTTCCCTACACCCTATGGAGTGTGTTTGAATGCTTGGACTTGATTGGAAATGGCTGGATCACTTCATGGCATCTCAGCTGCAACTTGGTTAAAACCTTGAGCAACTGGCTGGTGATTCTGAGAAATCAGTGTTCCAGATGTTGTTTAAGTGTTTGGATCACTTCTATATGATGTTTATGAGGTGTGTGTGTGATTGGTTTGATTGGAAAAGCTCTCAAACTAAAAACCCGATAGTGACTTGCCTTAGAAGGCAAAATTAGAGTGAAAGAAGAGATTTTGAGGAAAACATCTATTTGATGGCTTTGGTGTACTCAAACTGATCACAAATGAGCTCTATTTATAGTACAACAAATTTGTTTTGCAAGGAATAGTGAATGGCAACTGCATCAGAGGTTTGGCCAATGTTGGCAAATGAAAATCCAAGTCTCCTCTAGCCATTGACTAGAGGTTAGAGCACAGAGCTTTAGTTCCCTACTTGTTGGAAGAATCTTGACTGAATTCAGTTGCAAATGTGTCAGTCCATGCCACCTCTAAGCATCTATTAAATGCTTCAATCCAAAATTGGAGTCTTGTCCCTCTTTTAGGAAATTCTAGGTTTGGCATGCTACTTCTTGTTCCAAGGACTTTGGAGGCTTGGCTCAGTGATTGTCCCCTTTAGATTTGACCCTCAGATGTGTCCAAGATGATGACAATGCTTGGAATTGGCTGATTTTGGCAAATCGACCAAAAATGCAAAATTCTGCCTTGCCTTGGCAGTTTTCAGCAAGGCATTTTGCCACTACCATAACTCTTTGCTCAAATTGAATTTGGTGATGTTCTTGTCCATTTTGGAAAGCCTTTATATGATACAACAACTGTTTGATCATATTTGGTTTTGATACTTTTTGGATCCAAGTGAAAAATGTCCCTACATTTGGAAAAAAGTGAAGGCAGATTCTGACTTAGTGAAAATTTCACTAAGTGTTGGAAAAAAGTGACATTTTCACTTTTTGTGATTTTGATCAATCCATAACTCAAAATCCATGAAGAATTGGAATGAGGTCTAGTTGAAGTTTTTGTAGAGGGCCATGAGATCTACAAATCAAGCTTTGGATGGGGAAAAATGGCTTTGTGGTTTAGGAGTTATGATCCTCCAAAGTTGGTACCCTTGCCACTTTGTTCATAACTTAGAAAATTTTCTAAGTTTTTATGGTTACCCCTTTTACAAGTTATCCCACTTTCTTTGATTTTTCTTGATGAATGATGATTCAAATCATACATTAACATCATTTTAGGGTTAAAAATCCATTTTTGTGAAAAATCTCAAAAATTCAAATTTGACTTTTGTGCACAGTTGACTTTTTATCCGATGAATTCCAAACTGTGCAATCCTTTAGGAAATCATGTCCTTGACCTAAATCAAACTTGATGGACATGTTCCATGGGTGTTATAGGGTATATTGAATCATGTCTTAGGGTTTGGGAACATGTCCTGGTCAAAAGTCAAAGTTACAGCTGACTTTTCTCGCGACACCCTAACTGTGGTTTAGATGAAATTGAGACTTATTGCTCAAGCTTCCTGGATCAATCCATTGTTGCAAATGGATCAATATAGTGTATTAGAGACCCTCTAATCCTCTCTTGAGGTCTTGGCTCATGATTTGTCCCAAAAGTCAACTTAGGGATGAATTAGGTCAAGAAACCCTAATTCCTGATTTTTGATGTATGCATCCCCTGAGGCAAAATTGACTTGATAATTAGGTCCATGAGGTTCCATAGAGCATATTAGGATATGCTTTGAAGTATTGGCTCATGCCCAGAGGAAAATTTTCATCTAGAGGCCCTGGTCGACCAAACCCTAATTTGGTGACACTGGCGATCTTGAGGCTTGATCCACCTAGAAGGGAGCATCCTGGTGCTTAATCCTTATTGTGGGAGTCCTCTTGATCCATTGTGGATGTTTGAGAGGTTTAGACAAGTTGAATATCATGTCATTCCTTGATTGATCCTTTGTCTAAGAACTCAGAGAGGGCTTGAAACCATAATTTTGATTGTAGTGGATGCTCACCCATCTTTGGGGAGACTGATGAGGTATGATGGTTCCTCTATATTGTGATGATGATTTTCACAATGATGGGAAATCTTAGTGGTCAAAATTTAGGGTATGATAGATGCCCCTATTTAATCTTCTTGGACCCGAAGGTGCGAATGACGAAGGTGTTCGGGCATTCGGGGTGCAAGAGGATTAAATATCGGAATACCCAAAATTTTAATGGTGGTTATGAATGGTAGCTTACGCATTCATCTACTTTTGCTAAGCAATGACGCTTAGAAAAGGTAAATTTCCCCTCGATCCTGGTTGTCTACCAAGGAACTGGTCTTAGTTTCTGATATAAACTTCCCCTCGATCTTGGTTTCCTACCAAGGAATTGGTCTCAGTTTCTGAAATAAACTTCCCCTCGATCCTGGCTTCCTACCAAGGAACTGGTCTTAGTTTCTGATGTAAACTTCCTCTCGATCCTGGTTTCCTACCATGGAACTGGTCTCAGTTTCTGAAATAAACTTCCCCTCGATCCTGGTTTCCTACCAAGGAACTGGTCTTAGTTTCTGATGTAAACTTCCCCACGATCCTGGTTTCCTACCAAGGAACTGGTCTTAGTTTCTTTTGTCAATAAACTTTCTTGACAAGGGACGCTATACGTAGCGGTTTTCCTCAAACTTCTCACCGAATTTTCCTGGGGAGATGCCATTTGATGGGAAAAAGAATGATGTCAGACTTGCTGGAGAACCCAGTCGTCTGAGCTGTAGAGGTGTACAAACTTCTTTGTTGGAGATGCCATTTGTTGACTCTATATGGGGAAAGCGAGTTTCTTGAGAGACTGCTTCCGTTTGGGGTCTTACATCATACTTTTCTCGGGGTCTTCCCGGACAAATGCCATATGATGGGATCCAATTTTGAGGTGCCGATGACCTTTTCATCAGTGGTTTTTCTGAGCAAAACTGCTGTATTGCCGAATCTCTGATTAAGAGGCTTTCTCTGGGGATTTTTCTTAATCCGGGAAAGCAAAAATATCATCTTCAATGGCGAAGAGTGACATCGGTTGAAGGTTCTCTGGTCTTTCAGAGGTTCAAGTTATTAAAGTGGTTGAGGACCAACTCTAATCCAGAAATAAACTGGAGGAGAGAGATAGTTCAGACGCAACCTTTCCTGACTAGGAAAGAACTGACAACTCGATTGAGACTTTTATCACTAGGGGACAAGGCCGACTAAAGTGATAGTGATGCAATATGAATGTGAATGTAAATCAATAATGCATGATGTATGTATGTATATGCTGACAAAACCGATGCAACATACAGACTAAAAGATGAACTTGACGGGATACTCGGCCATCGTGGGGCGAAGTCGTACCGTTGATCCAAAAGTAGCAATTCTGCCTTGCTTAGGAGAGATAGTCCCTGCGGGGAATACCGTTGGTCGGGCTTAGGAGATAAGAACTCGGCCGAAGATGTCATATGGAGTATTCGTATTTGACATAGCTGATCCTTCATTCAGGCATACTGGCTTAAAAGGAGTACTTTGATTCTGCACTTTGAGGCTCGAACACCTTTGAAGAAGCGATTGATGTTCTTTTGATGTTCAATAGTCAAAAGAAATTGCCATCTTTATTAAAAGCAGAAAAATTTTACAAGTAAATTCATTTTTGTTTTATTTCAAGAATCGTTGATCATGTTGAAACGTCGTTCTGTAAAGCTAAAACAAATAAGAATTGCAAACAAAAGCACAAGGGCTCAAATTTTATTGATAGGATGGAAATCATCCAAACGCGTGATTCCACAGAGTATTTACAAAGTTAGAAAATGGTAATTTACAGGGAAAAGGGCTACATTGAAACATGACAACCGCTATCCTTCTACCAACGTTGAATTTCGGACATCCTGAGCTTCCGTCGAAGATGACCTTGATTGGAGTTTTTTTGATGGATGATGTAACTGCTGCTGAGGGATTTGCCCCTTTGTTGAACGTAGTTACTTGCCATTATCCCTAATTTTTGCCTGGATTGTACTGTGATGTTTCCAATCCATCAGGATGATTTTTTTTATTATGTCTCTAATTTTTACCTGGACCGCCCTTTCGGGTTTTCAATCCACCGAGACGTTTTTTTTCTTTTTTTAGGCAAAGTATTTCTTGACTACATCAACATTCGCGGGGTAGGTAAATTCCTCTCCGTCCATGGTTGCAAGTCTCAAGGCGTCGCCTGAGAAAGCTTTCTTGACCACATAGGGGCCGTCATAATTCGGAGTCCACTTGCCCCGTGAATCAGTGAGAAATGATTGTATCTTCTTGAGCACGAAGTCTCCCTTTCTGAAGACGCGAGGTCAGACCTTTTTGTCAAACGCCATCTTCATTCTTTGTTGATACAACTGACGGTGGCATAGTGCCGTTATTATCTTTTCTTCGATCAGATTGAGTTCGTCGTGTCGACTTTGACACCATTCAGCTTCTGTAAGCTTAGCTTCCATCAATACCCGGATTGATGGGATCTCTACCTCTATGGGGAGCACTGCTTCCATGCCATATACTAGAGAGAAAGGGGTTGCCCCTGTTGAAGTGCGGACATACGTGCAATAACCGTGAATAGCAAAGGGTAACACCTCATGCCAGTCTTTGTAGGTTACAACCATCTTTTGAACAATCTTATTGATGTTCTTGTTAGCCGCTTCTACCGCTCCGTTCATCTTTGGTTGGTAGGGAGACGAGTTATGGTGTTCGATCTTGAACTCTGCTCACAACTCTTTCATCATCTTATTGTTCAAGTTAGATCCATTATCAGTAATGATCTGGATTGGAACACCATAACGGCAGATGATATTGTTTTTGATAAATCAGACCACCACTTGTCGAGTTACATTGGCGTATGACGCTGCTTCGACCCACTTGGTGAAATAGTCAATGGCTACCAGGATGAACTGATGTCCGTTCGATGCCTTGGGTTCGACCAAACCAATCATGCTGATTCCCCATATGGAAAAGGGCCATGGGGAAGAAAGAACTTTGAGATTCGTTGACGGTACATGGATTTTGTCTGAGTATATCTGACACTTGTGACACCTCCTCATGTACTTGTAGCAGTCGGACTCCATGGTCAACCAGTAGTACCCTGGTCTTAGAATTTTTCTCGCCATTGTGTGTCCATTGGCATGAGTGCCAAAGGATCCTTCATGAATTTCTTTCAACAGCAGGTCTGCTTCTGGTCTGTCGATGCATCGGAGCAAGACCATGTCAAAATTCCGCTTATAAAGTGTATCACCGGTCAGAAAGAAGTTTCCAGCCAGTCTTCTGAGGGTTTTTCTGTCCTTTCTAGATGCCCCATGCGGGTACTCCCGTTTCTGAAGGAAGCATTTGATATCATGATACCAAGGTTTATCGTCTACGACTGCTTCAATCGCGAAGATGTAAGCGGGCCGCTCAAGGCGCATTATGTCGATCTTAGGCAGGTCATTCCATTGACCTACACTAATCATGGAAGAGAGAATGGCTAATGCGTCAGCCATGTGATTCTCCTCACGAGGGATGTGATGAAACTCGACTCTGTTGAAGAAGGGTAACAACCTTCTTGCGTAATCTTTGTAAGGGATCAATCCTGATTGGTATGTGTTCCAATCTCCTTTGACCTGATTGACAACCAAAGCCGAGTCGCCATATACGTCAAAGTTCTTGATCCTTAAGTCGATCGCTTCTTCGAGACCCATAATACAAGCTTCGTATTTGGCCTCGTTGTTTGTGCACTTGAACGTAAGTCTGGAAGTGAAAGGAATGTGGGTACCCTGAGGTGTTATGATAATTGCCCCAATTCCATTTCTGTAATGATTGACAGCTCCGTCAAAAATAAGTCCCCATTGGGAATCTGGTTCTGGCCCTTCACTGGGTAGCGGTTCATCGCAGTCTTTCATTTTTAGATACATGACATCTTCGTCTGGGAAGTCAAACCTGATTGATTCCTGATCATCAATCGGTTGATGAGCTAAATGATCGGCTAAAATACTCCCTTTAACGGCTTTTTGAGCATGGTATTCTATGTCATATTTTGATAGCAACATCTGCCAAATGGCAATCCTTCCCGTAAGAGCAGGTTTTTCGAAGACGTACTTGATTGGATCCATTTCGGAGATTAACCAAGTAGTGTGACGAATCATGTACTGGCGAAGACTTTTGGCTGCCCAAGCCAAAGCGCAGCAAGTTTTCTCAAGCATAGTGTACCGAGTCTCGCAGTCGGTGAATTTTTTGCTCAAATTGTAGATGGCAGACTCTTTCCTTTTGGTTTTGTCTTGTTGGCCAAGTACACAACCCATTGAGTCTTCCAAGACTGTGAGGTAGATGATCAGTGGTCTTCCTTCCACTGGAGGGGATAGAATCAACAGATTCAACAAGTATTCCTTAATACTGTCGAAGGCGGTTTGGCAGTCCTCTATCCAAACGCAGTCCTGGTTCTTTTTCAGTAATTTGAAAATCGACGCACATGTCGCGGTCATGAGGAATATGAATCTGGAGATGTAGTTCAAACGTCCCAGGAATCCTCTGACTTGTTTTTCAGTCTTCGGAGAAGGCATTTCTTGAATGGCCTTGACCTTGTCAGGATCAACCTCAATTCCTTTCTGGCTGACGATGAACCCTAAGAGTTTCCCTGAATAGACACCAAAGGTGCACTTGTTGGGATTCAAGCGGAGTTTGTACTTTCTCAATCGCTCGAATAATTTTGAAAGATGGGTCACATGCTCTTCTCCTGTCTTAGATTTTGCAATCATATCATCGACATATACCTCAATTTGTTTGTGTATCATGTCATGAAAAAGAGTAGTCATGGCCCTCTGATAGGTTGCCCCGGCGTTCTTCAAACTGAACGGCATTACCTTGTAACAAAAGGTACCCCATGGGGTGATGAACGAAGTTTTCTCTATGTCTTTCGGCGCCATTTTGATTTGATTATAGCCCGAGAATCCATCCATGAAGGAGAAAACTTTGAACTTTGCAGTACTGTCTACCAGCATGTCAATGTGCGGTAAAGGAAAGTCGTCCTTTGGACTAGCCTTATTTAAATCTCTGTAATCGACACACATTCTGACTTTTCCGTCCTTTTTCGGAACGGGAACGATGTTGGCTAACCATTGAGGATATTCTGATGTGGCGAGGAAACCCGCGTCAATCTGTTTCTGTACCTCCTCTTTGATTTTGATAGCCATGTCCGGGTGAGTCCATCTTAACCTTTGTTTTACTGGCGGATATTCCGATCTCAAAGGTAAATGGTGTTCCACGATGCTGGTATCCAACCCTGGCATATCCTGATAGGACCAAGCGAATACATCGGGGAATTCTTTGAGAAGCTTTAACAAATTCTCTTTGGCAGTTGGACTGAGCAGTGCCCCAATCCTAATTTCTTTCCTCTCTTTTTCTGAACCTAAGTTTATCGTTTCCAACGGTTCTCTATGAGGTTCAATGGACCTTTCCTCTTGTCTGAGTAGTCGGGAGATCTCTTCTGGAATTTCGTCGTCATTTTCTTCTTCAGCCCCAAATACCGGGAACTTAAAGTTGGGAGAAGGCATCAGATCGTATGTTTCAACTGGGTTTAAAACAAGCAATCTGCATGATGTGATGATTTGTGTTTAGAAGAGATAGAGAGAATGCAAAAGTGTGTGTAGTGTATTTCTTTTACTGCTTGTTTTTATTATTTGAGATGTTTTTTAGGATTACCATTTTCTGAGAAAAGCAAAAAGAGAAAACAACAATAACTGTGGAAATTACAGAACGACGTTATTTTATTAATGAACAAGTCGATTCTTGAAACTACATCCCCTATAAAACAAAACTCTGTCGCTTTGGGCAAAGCGAAGAGGGAAAATTTACAGAAAGCGAGCCCTATCAAAACACCCGTTTCACCTGGGCAGGGTGAAAGGTTAAAGATGGCAATTACTTTGACTTATGAACAATCTTCGGAACATTGACAGCAACCCATTGGCGGAGAACTCCTCGGTGAATCACAAAGTCTGGTACTTTCCTTGATTTGTCTTCAGAAATGACGCTGATTTCTGGTGGAGCAGGATCATTGGAATCTGTCTCCTAGGCAGAATTTTCGTAGGAGGATTCCTATGTTGCCTTTTGCATAGCATTGGTGCTCTCAAGTAGATCTCTCCATCCAGTTGGCTGGATGTCTTCGAGCCTGATACGAGAGCTTTCGGGAGCGGTGTACTTGACGAAGTAGTCGAACTTACCACTCGGTTGTCCCAAGGTGTCCCATACTTCTTTGGAATTGGACGAATCATCTCTCTCGATGACGTTGACCTCGGGAAAAGCATAGTTGATGAACTCTAATCCTGCGAAAGTTGCGAATTCATCATCGTACAGGGTATTTTCAGGATACCCTGGGTGTTAATCCCATGACATGGTGGGGACACAGGTATTCTTCTCAATGATGCTCAGTTGATTTTCATTGTTCGGCTGATTCTCTTGCCCCAAGTTTCCTAGATAAGGCTGCCACATTGGCAGGCCATCCATCGGGCCATAATAGTTGTGGTCAAAGTTGTTTTTTATCGGAGTGTCTTCCTCTAATGAGTTTGGTGGAGCACGGCATCCTTCCGGATCACAATCTCCATACATCATTTTGACATCTGACATTGGTATAAATCTCGGGCTCTGTGCAGGAAAGCAAAATGGAGTCTGCATTTCGTCCTGAGACATATAACCGTCCTCGTTAAGATAGGACTCCCATTCTTCCTCCATATCAGAGGAATCATCTTTATTGATGGTATGCACCTCTTGAGGCACTGGGTGAAGGAAACCTCCACTATGAAAGAAGTTCCGAATGGGATGAAGACTTTCATCGCTGGTAGTAGCTGTCTGGGTACAGGTTGCAGAAAAACTAAGACCCTTCTTTGTTTTACTATCAGTAGGAATGACTAGCTGTCCCCATCCTGTTGTATTGGTACTCTCAACTGCTTTGATAGCATCTTTGTATGAGGAAATGGAAGTTCCCTCTTCGGATTGATTGTCCTTGCTCACCGAAAGCGCTTGGAACTGAGTCCCAACAACCTCTTCTGGTTCTACACAAGTAGATGATGATAAGTTACTCACGAGCAAGGCTTGTTCTCCACAGACCGTGACGAGTTGGCCGTTCTGGACGAACTTTAACTTTTGGTGGAGGGTCGAGGTGACCGCCCCAGCCTGATGTATCCAAGGTCTTCCTAATAAACAACTATACATTGCCCGGATATCCATGACCTGGAAAGTGACTTGGAAAGTGTGAGGACCGATGGTTATGGGAAGATCGACTTCGCCAATAACTGCCTTTCTGGATCCGTCAAATGCTTTGACGACGACCTCGCTGGTTCTCATCGGAGGGCCTTTGAATGATAATTGCATCAAAGTGGACTTCGGCATAACATTCAGGGCTGACACTGTGTCTACCAGTACGCTGGCTAAAGCATTGCCCTGGCAGCTGACCGTGATATTGAGCGCCATGTTATGACGGCGACCTTCTTCAGGTAATTCCTCATCGTCAAATCCCAAATTATCGTAGGAAGTGATGTTAGAGACAATGTTATCGAACTGTCTGATTGTTACATCCGGTTCCACAAAGGCTTGCTCCAAGACTTTCTGTAGAGCCTCCTTGTGCGCTTCTGAACTGAGTAAAAGTGACAGCACGGAGATCTTTGAAGGAGTTTGTAATAGCTGATCAACAATGTTATATTCACTCCTTTGGATGAGCTTCAGCATCTCATCATTGTTTTTCGAAAGGTCGGGATTACTGAATTGACCGACCGGTGAATTGGGAACTTCTGTCTGAGGTTCCTTTTCTTTGCTGGACTCTCCAACTCCTCTGTTGAAGATTCTACCACTCCGTGTTACACGACTGATGTCTACGATATTCACGACGGAGGGTAATGGAATTTCCTTTCCATTTTCAATTATCGTCGCACTGTATTTGTAAGGGATAGCCTTAGTTGATTAATACGGTAATGGTCCTGGTAGATAGATGACTATGGGAGCCTTCTGATCTTTCTGACTGTCGTAAGTAATTTCAATTCGTTCCTGGTTGGGAACTCTCGATTTATCAAGTAGAGGAATGATGGCACAAACATCCCTGTTCCTCTCATGATTAGAGATTACGACAACGTCCTCAATTTGATCAGCGAGGTAGTCCGGCGCCCAGTTGATTGGTCCGGAACCCGGATATGGGCGAATCTCTCTACGATCCACCTGACCCTGAAGAGCTGCTCACACAAGGTAGCACCCTTGGTTATTTTCTAAACAGATTCTACAACGTTCGTAGTTGTGTGGTGGCACCTGGCCACGCCCGCTTTGAATGCAATGTAACCTCACTAGGTTAGCTTCCACAGATCGGACATCCTGATTTTGACGCCGAGTAGGGTTCCTGTTATTGATACTAATTTGCTGAGTATCTTCATCCATATAGATTGGCATCCACCAGTGATTTAACAAGTGCTGAAGTGCCTCCTGGACAAGGGTACAACCTTGATTGTTTTTGCAACCCGCCTTACAACTTTGGTAGTTATGTGAAATCAGGAACCCGAGTCGGACCTGCTCAGCATGTAACTCTACCAGGTTGGTATTCATTAAATGAATGTCGAAGATTTGAACCATGTTGATGTGATAGTGGTTCCTATCATGATAGTCCTGGATCCACCCAAGATCCATCTGACGCTGGAGGGCCTCCTGTACAAAAGAGCATCCTTGTTTGTTTACCGAGCAAGTCAGACAAGAACTGTAATCGTGCTCTGGCAGATTATGATACTGGCTTTGCCTTGAGTGCATTGCCACCAGGTTGACATTCATCGTACGAATGTCGCGGTTCTGAATGACATTAGAATTCATGTAAACCATGTTAACTCCACGAACTCGGTGCTCTTGGATCCATCTGAGATCCATCTGTTCCTGTAGAGCTGATTGCACAACAGAACATCCTTGATTGTTTTTAGAATAGATATCACACTGGTGATAATTATGAGGTGGCACATGGCCATACCCACTCTGTCTACAATGCATCTTGACCAGATTGGTCCTTAACAAGAGTACATCATGAATTTGATAGACGTTGTTAGACTCTCCCTCTATCAGGTTGACTACAACTTTCTCATGTTGAGGCAGCGGGTTCGTGAGAACATTCAGATTCACATCTTTGAAAGATAAGACCCCGCTGCTAACAAGCTTTTGCACGTCAAATTTAAAGCTGAGACAGTTCTCTATGTTATGCCCTGATCCTCCTTGATGGTAAGGACAAGTCTGGTCCAACTTAAACCAAAAAGGCGGATTTTCCAGTACTGCAAGAGGGGATTTAGTCTGGATGTGCCCCTTGGCTAGTAGTAATGGAAATAGTTCTGCGTACGATACGCGTATAGGATCAAATCCTGGCGGCCGCGTTGTACTATTGTTATTGTATGGAGGACGAGCCTGCTGAAGAGGCTGTTGTGTCCTTTGCTGAAATTGCTGTTGATTAGGTTGGCTCTTCGCAACCTGAGGTTGATACGTAGGCGCGGGATTGATAGTAGGAGTCACAGCTGCTACTGGTTGATAACGTCGCCTTTGCTTTCCGAGAGAGATATTCCCAATATCTTGCTCTATTTTCTTAGGGAGAGCACTACCGTATCGTTTTGTACTACTTGATGATCCAGCGTCTTTTACTAGACGTCCTTCTCGAACAACTTGCTCGAGACGTACCCCTATACCGACCATTTCGGTGAAGTCACTGGGCACACTAGCAACCATTCTGTCATAGTAAAATGAGCTTAAGGTCTTTAAAAAGATTTTTGTCATCTCTTTTTCCTCAAGAGGTGGACAAATTTGAGCGGCAATTTCACGCCATCTCTGAGCGTACTCCTTAAAGGTTTCCTTGTCCTTTTGTGACATTGATCTGAGTTGATCTCTGTCTGGTGCCATGTCCAGATTGTATTTATATTGTTGGACGAAGGCAGTGCCAAGATCTCTGAATATGCTGATCGTAGCGCGGTTTAAACCCATGTACCATTTTAGTGCGGCACCGGTTAAACTATCCTGAAAATAATGAATCAGTAGGTCCTGATTCTCTGTCTGAGCTGACATTTGCCGAGCGTACATCACCAAGTGGCTCTGAGGGCAAGAGTTACCCTTGTATTTTTTAAATTCGGGCACTTGGAACTTGTGCGGAACTTTCATATTGGGGACCAGACAAAGGTCTGCGGCGTCCTTTCCAAATAAATCTTGACCGTGAATAACTTGCAGTTCCTTCTGCATTTCCAAGAACTGCTCCTGAAACTCGTCCATCCTGTCGAACATAGTTTCCTTTCTACCAGAAGGTATATGTGGAATCTGTCCTTCCGGGACAGTGTGCACCACAGGGGGTGGTACCATGACTACGGCCGTGAGTCTTGGCGTTTCCTGAAGTTTGTAACCTTCAGGAGTCCTCAGTATGCCTCTGGCATCTTCACTTTCCTGAAGTTTGTAACCTTTAGGCCCAGCGGCTTCTGCTGAAGTTTCCGGATCTCTAGAGATCGGCGGAACATATCCTTCCGGGATATAGTTAATAGGCATGTCCCAGGGACGATCTTTTGGCATTTTGCACCTAGGATCATACTTCTCCACTATGGGCGTTGAGGTGATCTCTGAGATCACAGTTCTTTGTAGCTGAGCTTCTGCCATGGCTTGCATGTCGTTACGAAGCTTTCTCATATCCTCTCTCAGAGCGTCGATCTCTTCTTTCAATTCTCTGTTCTCTTCCTCAAGATCATCCATTTTTTTCTGACGATTGGACCGAGTATTATACGAATGAGATAGTTTGACTTTAGAATCGAGACACAAACGTGAGATTCGTAGGTAAGAAGAATACGTGACGTGAGAATGATGAATGCAATGATTATATTAATTATTTTTTGGTTTAATCAAAATAGCCTTCGACAATTAGATTCCAAATATCAAACAGTGGGGAAACCCCGTTTTATTGAATTCAAAGGATTGCGGAAATAGAAATACAATAGATTACAAGGTGCGGAAACAGAAACCTAAGTTAAGGGGTCCCGTGTCCTCTCTGAGGAGAAACCGGGTGCTGATTCTGGTACTTTCCTTTTCTTGGACCGGGGCTCTTGGGCCGTTGTCGGGTTGTCATTCCTTTGCCAGGTGAAAGGAGTGAGCAAATTCCTTTGGTCATCCCGATTTTGTATAGCATGCTGCTCCAAAATTTCAATCAGAGCATCTTTATCCTTCAGTAGTTGCTGTATTTTGATACACTCTACATTAAGAATGCGGTACTTATTCTTCCAAGACCTTCTCTCCCGTTGAACTTTGTTGAGAGTAACCTGGAGTTTTTCCGTTTCAGTCATTAAGTACATGACAGACTCCCTTGGCGGAAGAACTCCGTGACGAGGATAAGGCATTTTTAGCTTGAGAGCTCTAGTTTATACCCAGTGGAGGTAAGGGTCCACCGAGACACAGTCCAGTTTTCCTAGAGACTCTCGTCCTTTCTTATGAACATGTTTCTAAGCGTGCACTATTTCCATCTTTAGTGCTCTGTCATTTTCCCCTTCTTTGAAGAAAAGACCTTCCGATGAGCATTCCGCGGGACATGCCTCATTGGGTATCCAGATTGACGACGAACCAATACTGGATGGTAATTGATTCCTCCCTTAATTGCTATGAGGGGTACGTTGGGGAAGTTTCCACAACGGTCAATGATCCTGATTCCCTCATAAATCCTATTGCACCAATCTATATCAGAGTTGGTAAGAGACATGATTCTCTGCGACCAACGTAAAGTATTCTGTTGATCCCAAAAAGCAGCAGACTTAGGCAAATGGGAGATAAACCATTTGTATAGCATAGGTACACAACATGTGATCTCCCCTCCGCTGTACAAATTCCCTAAGTGTACAAAATGATATGCGTCTGGGAGTAAAGTCGGCACAGGATTTCCAATGAGAAAAACCTTAATGGAGTTGATATCGACGAAGTTATTGATGTTGGGAAACAGAAATAACCCGTAAGTGAGTAAGACAAAGATGCTTTCAAAAGCAGTCATGTTCCCTATACTAGCAAAGTACAGAGCCTTCTTTGTCAAGAACTGGGCTGACAAACCTTGTATGCTACCCTTAGTGGTCATGTGAGTCCTGACCTCTGACTCGTCCAAATAAATTGCTCTCGCAATGGTCTGATCCTTTGGAATTTCTTCCAGTCCAGAAAAAGGAGCTCGATCAGTGATGTATGAATCAATCAGATGAGAATATTCCTCCAGCATTGGTGCTAGTTGATAATCCGGGAATGTGAAACAGTGATAAACCGGATCGTAAAACTGAACGAGTGCATCTATGATTCTTTCAATTACTTGGACCCTTAACAGAGGTAGCAGACCTCCGTACATGGCTCTGAAAGCTTCAGGGTTAGTAACCATTCTCGCCAAACCTCTTAAATCCTCTAATTTTGGAACCCTGAAGGTATACTTATGAGTTCTCCTCCTACCGAAATCCATGAGCGCAATCCTTTTCTTTGACATTTACAATCATTGTCTTAGTTTAATTTGAAAAAAAGGAGAGACTAGAAGAGAAGAATTTATTTGATGTAATGTTTTTTTAAATGAATGCATGAATGCAGCACACAAAAACATAGAAAAAACATAGGGTCAATGGGTCGGTGTCATGAGTCAAGGCTCTACCCGTCCCAAAGGTTTATACTAGTGATTTTTGTACCTATCTCTCAACATCGTCAACTCTTGTCGAGAAAAACACCAGCGGGCCGGGAACCGTGCTAGGTGGTGTTTTTTTGAAGAGTCCTCAAAAGAGGGTGGTATCGCGTGACAACCATTTCCGATAGCTTCTGCACCACTAAAGGGGTTTTTCCTAGGTGTATACTCAATCTTTCCACATGCGGCATCACACGCATTCCCATTAGCAGAAAAATAAACACATATATCAATTAGGAAAAGCAGTATATATATTTATCCTAGTATCCTAGACTTTTAAGAGCTATGAATCCTATGTTCCTGACAGAAAATGGCTCCCCGGCGGAGGCACCACTCTGTGGTTCCTTCCCAATTTAAAGATTTTGACCTAAGATCCTAGTGAAGTCAAAAAGGTCCTATCCCAGTGAAATCCCCAAAGAAAGAAAGAAAAGAAAAGAGCCCCATGGTGGGTGGCACTTTTGTGGCACTTTTTAAGGTTTCTACCTAAGAGATGGGAAGAGAACAAGATCCCGAGCTTCCCCAGTGAAGTCGCCATTTTTCTGTGGAAAATGGTGACGAATGATGACTAAGGTGAGATAGATCCTAATGACACTTCCCCAGTGAGGTTGCCATTTTTCTGTAGAGAGCGGTTTTGGACG
Organism: Lathyrus tuberosus; assembly: GCA_022829125.1. Lineage (NCBI taxonomy): Eukaryota > Viridiplantae > Streptophyta > Magnoliopsida > Fabales > Fabaceae > Lathyrus > Lathyrus tuberosus. Next base: position 9,241,252 of record JALAZF010000032.1, read on the forward strand.
TGGTTGCGGAGCACTATCGCTTTGGTACTACAGTTCGATTCATTTTTTATCCTATTAAAGCTGATGAAGGAAGGGAAATAGATGTCTCCAATTAACCCTGCTTGCAAACTAAGTTTGAATAGATGACTGTTGGTTTACAGATGCTACAAAGATTGTGGGTCTCTCTTAGGTTATTTTGTTAAAATAGTGCTAGGGCGATTGGTGGGAGATTAAGACTAATGCTTTTGACATGTGAGGGTACGGGATTTGGGTTTTGGATTAGTGTGCTCGCTAAGATTTTTCTTTCAATCTTATGCCTACGTATTCCCGTTTACCGAAACAGGGAAATCAGAGCGATCGTAGTTCCTCCTATTTTATGGGAGGAAAGGGTGTTTTTGTGTCTTGTTCAAAGCCCAAGACGTGAAGCTAAAGGTGGTTTGTATCTTGTTTAAAGCCCAAGATGTGAAGTTGAAGGGTCTATTTGTATCTTGTTCGAAGCCCAAGATGTGAAGCTAAAAGTTTCGTCTTTGGAGAGAATTTGTCATCTCTAAAGAAGGGTTTGTTTGTCACAACTGTTGGGTGACTGACTATAAAGGAGGATTACTTTAACCGGGATACATGAATCCTAGAAATGCCATAATTTCCTTTATAAGGGGGTTTTAACCTGAAGGAGAAAACTTTAACTCAGTGTAGAGCAATGCTATCTTTCCTTAGGAATTTCTCATGCTAAAAGAGGGACAGTGGCATGGATGTAGATGATCCAGAGGCTTGCCGCTTACAGCAATTAGATGAAGGGAAATGAGTTGTTGATGTTTTGTTTACTGTGAACGAGACACCACTTTTGATGCTAAAAGGTTGATTGGTTCAATCGGGTTTCCTTATACAAAGCCTAAGAGGAGACTATCGACCCAATAAGAGGGTGTTTTTGTGTGTCTCGTACGAAGCCCGAGATAGAGGCTAAAGGGTTTGAATCAACAAGAGAGTGTTTTTTATATGTGTCTTGTACAAAGCCCAAGACGGAGGCTAAAAGGGTTTGACTCAACAAGTGAGTCTTTTATACTCAACAAGAGAGTGATTTGTATCTCGTACGAAGCCTGAGATGGAGGCTAAAGGTGATCGACTCAACAAGAGAATCTTTTTATACTCAACAAGAGAGTGGTTTGTATCTCGTACAAAGCCCGAGATAGAGGCTAAAGGGGTGACTCAACAAGAGAGTCTTTTATACTCAACAAGAGAGTGTTATGTATCTCGTACAAAGCCCGAGATAGAGGCTAAAGGGGTGACTCAACAAGAGAGTCTTTTATACTCAACAAGAGAGTGTTTTGTATCTCGTACAAAGCCCGAGATAGAGGCTAAAGGTTTGGACTCAACAAGAGAGTCTGAAAAGGTTAACTCTGCTGGGGAGAATCATTGTACAAAGCCCAAGAGGAGGCTAGGGTTACTGTTTCAGTTGAGTGACAGGTTCAGTATGCTAATTTAAAGAGAAAATCAGTTCTTATATGAGTATTGTTTGCCCTCAGGGATTTGATTCGAGGATCAGGGTTATTTCCTGTTCTTTAAGGAAATGGGAAATCCAAAGGGTATTGAGACTGTCCGAGTCTGCGGGTTTCATCTCCTAGTTTTGATAGGAACTTGAGAATGTCTTTGAGACTCAAGGAAATTAGACGGTCCAAGTCTAGTGTTTCATTTTTTGTACTACGTTTGAGAAACAGTAGTAGTAAGATTTAGACTTTTTGAAAGACTGTTCTATTAAGATGACTAATTTCTGTTCCTATACCTCTAGGAGGTCGTCGGGACAATTTGTATGAAGCCCAAGAGGAGGCTGGAAACTTTTAAGAAGCCGAGGGACAAATTGTACGAAGCCCAAGAGGAGGCTATCATTCCCGGAGGAAGAAATCATTTATACGAAGCCTAAGAGGAGGATGTGAATACTTCTAAGAAGCCGACGGGTCCTTGTACAACGCCCAAGAGGAGGCGGGGATGCTTTTAAGAAGCCTGTGGGTCCCCAAACCCCGAGAAATTCAAGACAGGCTATTCACAGAGAATAGATCAAGCCAGGAAAGTTCGAGAATTTGGAAGAAACCCAAGAGATGCCATTCACGGAGAAAAGATCATCTCTGGGGAATAGAGTTTCTTTGATGATTTCTAAAGGTGACAGTCTGTGAAAGGGTTCACCGAGAATGATGCCTTTCACGTCTCCATATTGTTTAACCCCAAGAGGAGGGAAGACTGTGTCTGGTAATCCTATGGGGATCTAGTTTTGTCTATTTTAAGAGTAATCAACAGGGCTTAGTGCTAGACGTAGTTAACGGGGAAACTCTAAATAGCTATACTAGTATTACACAGTCTGTATGAGTTTATGAAAGAAGACTTACAGTGAAACAGCCCCACAATACAATTATATGTATACAAAAGCGGTAAATGAAAGCATATAACCACTTACTCGGTTGTAGAGCTTCCATGCTGTTTGGTTAGTTGTCCAACAAAGAAAGATTGAAAACAACAGTATATTCAAAATCAAAGGAGAAAGTGCTTTGAAATGAAAGATTGGGGCTTACAGCTCAAGGAGAGGCCCAAGGTTTTTATCTGCGATCGCACTGTCGTTTTGTACAGAGGGATTTATACCAGTGACTGAGGTCCAAGGAGGTTTTCTGTACAAAGGGGTGGGTCTTACACTCTCTCAAGAGGCCCAAAAGGTTTAAAGAAAAAGAGTGGGGCTTATAACACGAGGGTAGGCCCAAATGATTTTTTGTTGGAGATGGCGATCGCGCCGAGATTTTGAAAACGCAGTGGGTCTTATACAAAGACTGAGGCCCAAAATGGTTTGGTTTTTAAAGGGGGTTGGGTCTTACAATCTAATAGAGGCCCAAAATATTTTTGAATGGGTCTTATAGCTCGAGGAGAGGCCCAGATGGTTTATTTTTAAACGGGCGACGACCGCGCCGAACTTTTCTTTTAACGCAGAGGGACTTATACAATATCTGAGGCCCAAAATTGTTTTGGTTAAAAGGGGATTGGGTCTTACACTCTAATAGAGGCCCAAAAGATTTTGAATGGGTCTTATAGCTCGAGGAGAGGCCCAAATTTGTTTTTCAATGGACGATGATCGTGTCGAACTTTTTGAAATACAACGGGACTTATACAATAAGTGAGCCCCAAAATAGGTTTGTATTTACAAATGATTAGGTCTTACACTCTATTAGAGGCCCAAAAGTGTTTGAAATTGTTTGATGAGGGTTGAACTAATCAAAACCCTAATTTGTTTCCAAAATGTATTTTAATTGAATAAAAAATTCAATTAAAATGGTCAAAATTGTTTAATATGTGGAAAACAAATTGTGATCTTGGATTAATGTTTCAACAATCATGTTTTGACCTACAAAATGATTAGAAATCATAAAAATTTGTAAAATCAAGAAGGAAAAAATATTTTAAATGTAAAAAATAATTAAAATATTAATTCTTGGCAAAAATATCAATTATATGAAATAAATAATATTTTTTTGATTTTTTTAGTAAAATAAAATATTTTAACATTTTTGTGAATTATTAAAAAAAGAATCAACTCAAAACCATTAAAACTCAGAGAGAAATTAATTTTTGAATCAATTAAATAAAATCACAAAATTCAAATATTTGAATTTTCAAAAAAGGGCGCCAAGAACACCCAAGAACACGCGTGTGTTCTGAGTTTTGCCCATATTTGCATTTTCTCTCCAATCTCACTGAATACTTGATTATATCATGCAAACCACATATCAATCTGCTCGTTTCAACCTCACGATCATGTCTATGGTCTTTAATTTCATTTATTTTTAACATGGAAGAAATCAAGACAAAACCTCAAGAACCCTAAAAATTGCATGAAGGCTGAGAATTTTGATACACGATTCAAACAAAGTAATTAATTGAGGGGAAACATTCTATGCATGATTATGAACATTTGGCAAAAGTATTGTGCGAGGAAATATGCATAGATTAAGAGATGACCAAGTTTAGGATTACTTGAAGGTCGTGACAGCAAGAGCAATGTGATTTTTGAGTTGGAGGTGTTACAGATGAGTTGTGATGATCTGAACAGCTTCCCTACACCCTATGGAGTGTGTTTGAATGCTTGGACTTGATTGGAAATGGCTGGATCACTTCATGGCATCTCAGCTGCAACTTGGTTAAAACCTTGAGCAACTGGCTGGTGATTCTGAGAAATCAGTGTTCCAGATGTTGTTTAAGTGTTTGGATCACTTCTATATGATGTTTATGAGGTGTGTGTGTGATTGGTTTGATTGGAAAAGCTCTCAAACTCAAAACCCGATAGTGACTTGCCTTAGAAGGCAAAATTGGAGTGAAAGAAGAGATTTTGAGGAAAGCATCTGTTTGATGGCTTTGGTGTACTCAAACTGATCACAAATGAGCTCTATTTATAGTAAAGCAAGTTTGTTTTGCAATGAATAGTGAATGGCAACTGCAGCAGAGGTTTGGCCAATGTTGGCAAATGAAAATCCAAGTCTCCTCTAGCCATTGACTAGAGGTTAGAGCACAGAGCTTTGGTTCCCTACTTGTTGGAAGAATCTTGACTGAATTCAGTTGCAAATGTGTTAGTCCATGCCACCTCTAAGCATCTATTAAATGCTTCAATCCAAAATTGGAGTCTTGTCCCTCTTTTAGGCAATTCTAGGTTTGGCATGCTACTTCTTGTTCCAAGGACTTTGGAGGCTTGGCTCAGTGATTGTCCCCTTTAGATTTGATCCTCAGATGTGTCCAAGATGATGACAATGCTTGGAATTGGCTGATTTTGGAAAATCGACCAAAAATGCAAAATTCTGCCTTGCCTTGGCAGTTTTCAGCAAGGCATTTTGCCACTACCATAACTCTTAGCTCAAATTGAATTTGGTGATGTTCTTGGCCATTTTCGAAAGACCTTATATGATACAACAACTGTTTGATCATATTTGGTTTTGATACTTTTTGTATCCAAGTGAAAAATGTCCCTACATTTGGAAAAATGTGAAGGCAGATTCTGACTTAGTGAAAATTTCACTAAGTGTTGGAAAAAAGTGACATTTTCACTTTTTGTGATTTTGATCAATCCATAACTCAAAATCCATGAAGAATTGGAATGAGGTCTAGTTGAAGTTTTTGTAGAGAGCCATGAGATCTACAAATCAAGCTTTGGATGGGGAAAATGGCTTTGTGGTTTAGGAGTTATGATCCTCCAAAGTTGGTACCCTTGCCACTTTGTTCATAACTTAGAAAATTTTCTAAGTTTTTATGGTTACCCCTTTTACAAGTTATCCCACTTTCTTTGATTTTTCTTTATGAATGATGATTCAAATCATACATTAACATCATTTTAGGGTTAAAAATCCATTTTTGTGAAAAATCTCAAAAAGTCAAAGTTGACTTTTGTGCACAGTTGACTTTTTATCCGATGAATTCCAAATTGTACAATCCTTTAGGAAATCATGTCCTTGACCTAAATCAAACTTGATGGACATGTTCCATGGATGTTATAGGGTATATTGAATCATGTCTTAGGGCTTGGGAACATGTCCTGGTCAAAAGTCAAAGTTATAGTTGACTTTTCTCGCGACACCCTAACTGTGGTTTAGATGAAATTGAGACTTGTTGCTCAATCCATTGTTGCAAATGGATCAATATAGTGTATTAGAGACCCTCAAATCCTCTCTTGAGGTCTTGGCTCATGATTTATCCCAAAAGTCAACTTAGGGGTGAATTAGGTCAAGAAACCCTAATTCCTGATTTTTTATGTATGCATCCCCTAAGGCAAAATTGACTTGATAATTGGGTCCATGAGGTTCCATGGAGCATATTAGGATATGCTTTGAAGTATTGGCTCATGCCCAGAAGAAAATTTTCATCTGGAGGCCCTGGTCGACCAAACCCTAATTTGGTGACACTGGCGATCTTGAGGCTTGATCCACCTAGAAGGGAGCATCCTGGTGCTTAATCCTTGCTGTGGGAGTCCTCTTGATCCATTGTGGATGTTTGAGAGGTTTAGACAAGTTGAATATCATGTCATTCCTTGATTGATCCTTTGTCTAAGAACTCACAGAGGGCTTGAAACCTTAATTTTGATTGTAGTGGATGCTCACCCATCTTTGGGGAGACTGATGAGGTATGATGGTTCCTCCATATTGTGATGATGATTTTCACAATGATGGGAAATCTTAGTGGTCAAAATTTGGGGTATGACAGAAACGCAGAGATGTACGACATAATAAATGAGTTCCAGGAGAAATTCCTGGAGATGCAGAAGGAACTGCATACCATTCGTGGTTAGGATTTATTCGGAAAGGATGCCGCAGACCTTCATTTGGTCCCTAATGTGAAAATCCCGCACAAATTCAAGGTGCCTGACTTTGAAAAATACAAGGGCAACTCTTGCCCTCAAAGTCATTTGGTGATGTACGCTCGAAAGATGTCAACTCAGACTAAAAATCAATAGTTATTGATCCATTACTTTCAATATAGTTTAATCGGTGCCGCACTCAAATGGTACATGGGTTTAAACCACACTAAGATCGTCACTTTCAGAGATCTTGGCGATGTCTTCGTTCAGCAGTATAAGTATAACCTGGACATGGCACCAGACATAGATCAACTCAGAGCAATGTCGCAGAAGGAAAAAGAAACCTTTAAGGAATATGCTCAGAGATGGCGTGAAATTGCCGCTCAAATCTGTCCCCCTGTTGAGGAAAAAGAGATGACAAAGATCTTTTTGAAAACCTTGAGCTCATTTTATTACGACTGAATGGTCGCCAGTGCGCCCAGTGACTTCACTGAAATGGTGAACATGGGAGTACGCCTTGAAGAAGCAGTCCGAGAAGGACGTCTGGTCAAAGATACATGACCATCAAGCAGTACCAAAAGATACGGTAGTGCTTTCCCTAAGAAAAAAGAGCAAGATATTGGTAATATCTCTCTCAGAAAGCAAAGGCGAAGGTATCAACCAGTAGCAGCGGTAACTCCCGCTATCAACCCTGCGCCGGCTCCAACGTATCAACCTCAGGTTGCTCAGAGCCAACCAAATCAACAACAGTATCGGCAAAGGACACAACAGTCTCTTCAACAGGCTCGTCCACAGTACAATAACAATCATACGACACGACCACCAGGGTTTGACCCTATACCAATGTTGTACGTAGAACTGTTCCCACTACAACTGGCCAAGGGGCACGTCCAAACCAGGTCTCCTCTTACAGTATCGGAAAATCCGCCGTTTTGGTTCAAAGTGGATCAAACTTGCCCTTACCATCAAGGAGGACCAGGGCACAACATTGAGAATTGTCTTAGTTTCAAGTCTGATGTGCAGAAGCTTGTCAGGAATGGGGTCATATCTTTTAAAGATATTAATCCAAATGTTCAGACGAACCCGTTGCCTCAACATGAAAAGACTGTCGTAAATTTAATAGAAGAGGGATCTAACCACAGTTATCAAATTCAGGATGTACTCCTGTTAGGAACTAATCTGGTCAAGATGCATTACAGACAAAGCGGATACGATTATGTACAGTCTCACAATTATCACCAGTGTGATATCTGCTCAAAGAATGATCAAGGATGTTCCGTAGTGCAATCAGCTCTACAAGAATAGACGGGTCTCGGATAGATCCAAGATCACCGAATCCGTGAGGTCAACATAACTTATACAAATTCCAACATCATCCAGAACCATAATATTGTGGCGATGAATGTCAACTTGGTGGCAATGCACTCAAGGCAAAGCCAACATCATGACCTGCCACGGCACGATTACATTTCCTGTCCAATCTGCTCAATAAGCAATCAGGGATACTCTTTTGTACAAAAGGCCCTCCAGCGTCAGATGGATCTCGGATGGATTCAGGACTACCGTGATAGAAGTCATTATCAAGTCAATATGATTCAAATCTTTGATATTCGCTTGATGAATACCAGTCTGGTAGAATTACATGCTAAGCAAGTCAGGCTCGGTTTTCTGGCTTCACATGATTATCAGGACTGTAAAGTGTGTCGTGAAGACGATCAAGAATGTGCACTTATTGAACCACTGGTGGCTTCCGATCTACTTAGATGAAGACACACAACAGATCAGTATGGCCGACGGGAATCCTACTAGGCATCAAAGTCAGGATGTCCGCTCGATGGAAACATATCTAGTAAGGTTGCGCTGCATACAAAGCGGACGTGGCCAAGTGCCACCACACAACTATGAGCACTGTTGAGTTTGCTCAGAGAACAACCAAGGATGCTACCTTGTGCGGTCAGCTCTTCAAAGTCAGTTGGACCGGAAAAAGATTCGACCATGTTCATGCTCTGGTTCGATCAACATAATGCAATATATCTTCCTGATCAAAGCAAAGACGTTGTCTTAATCCCTAAACAGGAAATGGCCAAAGATGTATGCGCCATAATCCCTCTACTCCATGAATCAATAGTTCCTCTTAACAGTAGAAAGATTCTCAACCTAGAACCAATTGAGGCTAGCTACAATGGTCAGAAAAATCAAAAGGCTCCTGTAGATATCTATCTGCCAGGACCAATACCGTACAAATCCGATAAGGCTATCCCTTACAAGTACGGTGCAACAACAATCAAGAATGGAAAGGAAACTCCATTACCCTCCGTCGTAAACATTGCGGACATCAGTCGAGTAACACGGAGCGGCCGGATCTTCAACAGAGGAGTTGGAGAACCCACCAAGGAAAAGGAACCTCAAACAGAAGTTCCAAATCAACCAGTCGGTCAATCCAGTAATCCCGACCTTTCAAAGAACAACGATGAGATGCTGAAGCTCATCCAGAAGAGCGAGTACAACATTGTAGACCAACTGTTGCAAACTCCTTCGAGAATCTCTGTCCCATCTCTCTTGCTCAGTTTCGAAGCTCATAGAGAAGCTCTACAGAAAGTCTTAGAGCAAGCCTTTATGGAACAAGATGTGACGATAAGACAATTTGACAACATCATCTCCAACATCACTTCCTGCAACAACTTAGGATTCAGTGATGAAAAACTGCCGGAAGGAGGTAAAAATCACAACATGGTGCTTAACATTATAGTCAACTGCCAGGACGATGCTTTAGCCAGCGTACTGGTAGATACCGGATCAGCTCTAAATGTTATGCCAAAATCTACTTTAATGCGACTATCATTTCAAGGATCTCCGATGAGAGGCAGTGAGGTCATCGTCAAAGCCTTTGACGGATCTAGAAAAACAGTTATCGGCGAAGTCGGCCTTCCCATAACTATCGGTCCTCACACTTTCCAAGTCACTTTCCAGGTCATGGATATCCGGGCAGCATACAGCTGTTTGTTAGGAAGACCTTGGATACACGAGGCTAGGGCAGTCACTTCGACACTTCACCAGAAGCTGAAGTTCGTCAAGAATGACTAACTAGTCACAGTCTGTAGAGAGCAGACATTAATCGTAAAAAACTTATCATCATCCTGTGTAGAACCCGAGGAGGTTGTTGGAACCCAGTTCCAAGCACTTTTGGTGAGCAATGAGAATCGATCAGAGAAAGGAACATTGATTTCCTCATACAAAGATGCTCTCGAAGTGATCGAGAGTTACAGCGTAAAAGGATGGGGACAACTTGTCATTCCTACTGATAACAAGACAAAGAAAGGTCTTGGTTTCTCCTCAGCTTGTACCCAGACTGCTACTAACGATGAAAGTTTTCATCCCATTCAGAACTTCTTCCACAGCGGAGGCTTTCTCCACCCAGTGTCTCAAGAAATACACACCATCAATAAGGGTGACTCCTCTGATACAGATGAAGAGTGGAAGTCCTATCTCAACGAGGATGGTTATATGTCTCAGGGAGAGGCGCATATGCCATTTTGCTTTCCCACGCATAGTCTGAGATATATACCAAGATCAGACGTCAAGATAATATACGGAGATTGTGATCCTGAAGGATGTCGTGCTCCGCCTAACTCATGGGAGGACACTCCGATGAAAGACAACTTCGACTATGACTATTTTGATCCCTTGGATGACTTGCCTATATGGCAGCCGTACCCAGGAGACTTGGGGCAAAAGAGTCAGCCAAACGATGCATATCAGCTGAGCATCATTGAAAGGAATACCTGCGTCCCCACCAAATCATGGGATCATTACTCAGGGCATTTAGAAAACATCCAACACAACAATGAATCTGCAAAGATTACAGGATAAGAGTTTATCAACTATGCTTTTCCTGAGATCAACGTCATCGAGAAAGATGACTCATCCAGTTCCACGGAAGTATGGGACACCTTAGGACAACCAAGTGGAAAGTACGACTTCTTGGTCAAATACACCGCTCATGAAAGCTCTCGTATCTGGCTCGAAGACATCCAACCAACTGGATGGGGAGATCCTCTTGAGAGTGAAAACACTGTGCAAGATACAAGAGATGAGTTTGTTTACGACAACTCTGCCTGGGAGGAAGACTCCAACGATCCTACTCCTCTAGAAATCAGAGTTATTTCTGAGGACAAACCAAGAAAGAAGGTACCAGACTTTGTGATTCACCAAGGAGTTCGCCTCCAATGGGTTGCTGACGATATCCCGAAAGTCGTCCTTAAGTATAAGTAATTGTCGTCTTTGTTTTGACCTTTCACCATGCCCAGGTGAAACGAATGTTTTTATAGGGCTCACTTTCTGTAAATATCTCTCTTCGCTTCGCCCAAAACGACATAGTTTTGTTTTATAGGGCTGTAGTTTCAAGAATCGACCAAGTCATAAATAAATAAACTTCGTTCTGTAATTTTCGCATTTATTGTTGTTTTCACTTTTCGCTTTTTTAAGAAAATGGTAATCCTAAAAACAACTCAAAAATAAAAACAAGCATTTTTTCAGAAAATACACTGCATACACTCTTGCATTTTCTCTATCTCTTCTAAAAAACGAATCATCACGTCTTGCAGATTGCTTGTTTTAAACCCCATTGAAACATACGATCCAATGCCTTCTCCCAACTTTGAATTCCTGGTATTTGAAGCTGAAGAAGAAGAGGATGAGGAAATTCCAGAAGAGATCTCACGCCTACTCAGACAAGAGGAAAGGTCCATTGAACCTCACAAAGAGCCGTTGGAAACGGTCAACTTGGGTTCAGAAGAAGAAAGGAAAGAAATCAAGACTGGGGCACTGCTCAGTCCGACTGTCAAAGAAGGCTTGATAAAACTTCTCAAAGAGTTCCCCGATGTATTTGCTTGGTCCTATCAGGACATGCCAGGGTTAGATACCTGCATCGTGAAATATCATTCACCGTTGAAATAAGAATTTTCGCCGGTAAAACAAAGACTGAGACGAACTCATCCATACATGGCCATCAAAATCAAAGAGGAAGTGCAAAAAGAGATTGACGCAGGTTTCCTTGCCACCTCAGAATATCCTCAATGGTTAGCCAACGTAATGCCAGTTCCGAAAAAGGACGGAAAAGTCAGAATGTGTGTAGATTACAGGGATCTGAACAAAGCCAGTCCAAAGGATGACTTTCCCCTACCGCACATAGACATGCTGGTAGACAGTACAACAAAGTTCAAAGTATTCTCCTTCATGAATGGATTCTCGGGCTATAATCACATTAAAATAGCATTGGAAGATATGGAGAAAACTTCATTCATCACCCCATGGGGCACCTTTTGTTACAAGGTAATGTCGTTCGGCTTAAAGAACGCCGGGGCAACCTATCAAAGGGCCATGACTACTCTGTTTCACGACATGATGCACAAAGAAATCAAAGTGTATGTCAATGATATGATTGCCAAATCTAAAATAGAAGAGGAGCATGTGACCCACCTGTCAAAACTATTCGAGCATCTGAGAAAATACAAACTCCGCTTGAATCCTAACAAGTGCACGTTCGGTGTCCGCTCAGGAAAATTGCTAGGGTTCAACGTCAGCCAGAAAGGAATTGAGGTTGATCCTGAAAAGGTCAAGGCCATTCAAGAAATGCCTTCTCCAAAGACTGAAAAACAAGTCAGAGGATTCCTGGGGCGTTTGAATTACATTTCTAGATTTATATTCCTCATGACCGCGACATGCGCGCCAATCTTCAAATTACTCAAAAAGAATCAGGACTGCGTATGGACATAAGACTGCCAAACTGCCTTCGACAATATCAAGGAATACCTGTTAAACCCACCAATTCTATCACCTCCAGTGGAGGGAAGACCACTGATCATTTACCTAACAGTCTTGGAAGACTCTATGGGTTGTGTACTTGGCCAACAAGACGAAACCAAAAGAAAAGAGTCTGACATCTATTATTTAAGCAAGAAATTTACCGACTGTGAAACTCGGTACACTATGCTTGAGAAAACTTGATGTGCTCTGGCTTGGGCAGCCAAACGTCTTCGCCAGTACATGATTTGCCACACTACTTGGTTAATCTCCGAAATGGATCTGATCAAGTATGTCTTTGAAAAGCCTGCTCTCACGGGAAGGATCGCCCGTTGGCAGATGTTGTTATCAGAATACGACATCGAGTACCATGCTTAGAAAGCCGTGAAAGGAAGTATTTTAGCCGATCATTTGGCTCATCAACTGATTGATGATTAGGAATCAATCGGATTTGACTTCCTAGACGAAGATGTTATGTAGTTTAAAATGAAAGATTGCGATGAACCGCTACCCAGTGAAGGGCCAGAACTAGGTTCCCAATGGGGACTAATCTTTGACGGAGCTGTCAACCATTATAGAAACAGAATTGGGGCAATCATTGTAACACCTCAGGGTACCCACATTCCTTTCACTGCCAGATTAACATTCAAGTGTACAAACAACGAGGCCGAATACGAAGCTTGTATCATGGGTCTCGAAGAAACAATTGATTTAAGGATTAAGAACTTGGATGTGTATAGAGACTCAGCCCTGGTTATCAATCAGATCAAAGGAGATTGGAACACATACCAATCAGGACTGATTCTATACAAAGACTACGCGAGAAGGTTATTACCATTCTTCAACAGAATCGAGTTTCATCACATCCCTCGTGAAGAGAATCACATGGCTGATGCATTAGCCACTCTCTCTTCCATGATTAGTGTAGGTCAATGGAACGACATACCTAAGATTGGCATAATGTGCCTAGAACGGCCCGCTTACATCTTCGCGATCGAAGCAGTCATGGACGACAAACCTTGGTATCACGATATCAAATGCTTCCTTCAGAAACAAGATTACCCACCCGGGGCATCGAGAAAAGACAAAAAGACCCTCAGAAGATTGACAGGCAGCTTCTTTCTGAACGGTGATACACTCTATAAGAGAAGCTTTGACATGGTCTTGCTCTGATACGTAGACAGACTAGAAGCAAACATGCTGATGAAAGAAATTCACGAAGGATCCTTTGGCACTCATGCTAGCGGACACACAATGGTGAGAAAAATTCTGAGAGCAGGATACTATTGGTTGACCATGGAATCTGATTGCTACAAGTACATGAGGAGATGTCATAAGTGTCAGATATACTCAGACAAAATCCATGTACCGCCAACACATCTCAAAGTTCTCTCTTCCCCGTGGCCTTTTTCCATATGGGGAATCGACATGATTGGTATGATCGAACCCAGAGCTTCAAGCGGACATCGGTTCATCCTGGTAGCCATTGACTATTTCATCAAGTGGGTAGAAGCTGCGTCATACGCCAATGTAACCCGACAAGTGGTGGTCCAATTTATCAAAAACAATCTCATCTGCCGTTATGGTGTTCCAAGCCAGATCATTACTGATAATGGATCTAACTTGAACAACAAGATGATGAAAGAGTTGTGCGCTGAGTTCAAGATCGAACACCATAACTCATTACCCTACCAACCCAAGATGAACGGAGCGGTAGAAGCAGCTAACAAGAATATCAAAAAGATCATTCAGAAGATGGTTGTAACCTACAAAGTACTTCTTCTAAACTAGTACGCCTGAATGAAGGATCAACTATTTTAGATGTGATTTTTCCATCTGATATCCCCGGGAGAGTACGCACCTCTTAAGACGGATTGAACAATTTTTTCTCCCCACAGGGACCATTTCTCCTAAGCAAGGCAAGATTGTTATCTTGGAACATTGATACTTGTTATCCCCCGCAGTGGCCGAGTATCCAGTCGTGTTCATCTATTAGTCTGTATGTTGCGTCAGTTTTGTCAGCATAAACATACATACATCATGCATTATTGATTCATATTCATAATCATATTGTATCACTATCACTATGGTCAATCTTATCCCCAAGTGATAAAGTCCTCTTATCAATCGAGTTGTCAGTTCTTTCCTCGTCAGGAAATGTTTTGTCTAAACAATCTCTCTCCCCCAGTTTATTTCTGGATTGGAGATGATCCTCGACCACTTTGATAACTTGAACCTATAAGAAACAAGAAGACATTCGACAAACATCACTCTCTACTATTGAAGATGATATTCTCTCTTTCCCATATTAAGGAAGATCCCTAGAGAAAGCCTCGCAACTAAAGACTCTCAGGAACACATTGGTTTTTCTCTTCAGAATGTCAATGTTAACAAGGTCATCAGCACCTCCAAATTGGATTACATCACATGGCATTTCTCCGAAAAGATCTCGAAGAAAAGTATGATGTAATATCCCCAAGCAGGAAGCAGTCTCTCAAGATACTCGTTTTCCCCAGTAGAGTCAACAGATGGTGTCTGCAATAGAGAAGTTTGAACACCTCTACAGCTCAGACAAATGGGTGTCCCCAACATGTCTGACATCAAATATTTTTCATCAAATGGCGTCTCCCCAGTAAAAACTCGGCGAGAAGTTTGATGAAAACCGCTACAAATAGCATCCCTTGTCAAGGAAGGAACTTGACAAGAAGAAACTAAGACCAGTTACTTGGCTGAAGACCAGGATCGAGGGGAAGTTTATTTTAGAAGAAACTAAGACCAGTTCCTTGGCTGAAGACTAGGATCGAGGGGAAGTTTATATTTGAAACTGAGACCAGTTCTGTGGCTGAAGACCAGGATCGAGGGGAAGTTTATTGACAAAAGAAACTGAGACCAGTTCCTTAGATGAAGACCAGGATCGAGGGGAAGTTTATTGACAAAAGAAACTCAGACCAGTTCCTTGGCTGAAGACCAGGATCGAGGGGAAGTTTATTGACAAAAGAAACTAAGACCAGTTTCGCGGCTGAAGACCCGGATCGAGGGGAAGTTTATTTCATAAACTGAGCCAAGTTCCTTGGCCAAAAACTAGGATCGAGGGGAAGTTTATTTCAGAAACTGAGACCAGTACACTTGGCTGAAGACCAGGATCGAGGGGACGTTTCACCCTTTTCTAAGCATTATTGCTCAGCAAAAGAAGATGGATGAGCAAACTGCCATTCATAATCACCATCAAAATTTCAGGTATTCTGATATTTAATCCTCTTGCACCCCGAATTCTCGAATACCTTCGCCATTCACACTTTCCGGTCCAAGAAGATTAAATAGGGGCATCTGTCATACCCTGACCACCAAGATTTCCCATCATTGTGTAAGGCATCATCACAATATGGTTGTACCTCCATGCCTCATCAATCTCCTCAAAGATGGTTGACCATTCCCCACATCAAGAATTAAGCACAAAGTTGCAACATTCCAAGTGGATCAAGCCTCAAGATCGCCAGTGTCACCAAATAAGGGTTTTGGTCGACTGAGGCCTCTAGATGGAAATTTTCATCTGGGCATGAGCCAATGCTTCAAAGCACAACCCAAGATACTCCAAGGGACCTCATAAACCCAATCATCAAGTTAATTTGACCTCAGGGGATTCATTTACCAAAAATCAGGAATTAGGGTTTCTTAACCTAATTCACCCCTAAGTTGACTTTTGGGACAAAGCATGAGCCAAGACCTCAAGACATGATTTGAGGGCCTCAAATACACCACATTGATCCATTTGCAACAATGGATTGACCTAAGAAGCTTGATTCACAAGTTTCAATTTCATTAGGACCACAATTAGGGTTTCGAGGAAAAAGTCAACTGTACCTTTGACTTTTGACCAAGACATGCTCCCAAACCATGGGACATGATTCAATACACCCTATATCACCTATGATATCCATCCATTAGGTTTGATTTAGGTCAAGGACTTGGTTTCACAAAGGAACGCACAGTTCGGATTTCATCCGATAAAAAGTCAACTGTGCACAAAATCAAGTTTGACTTTTTGGAATTTTTCACAAATATGGTTCCCCTAAGTAAAAAATAATGTTAATATATGATATTGATCATCATCCATCAATAAAAATAAAGAAAAGTGAGGTTTCTTGCAAAAGGAGTAACCTTGAGAAACCAAAATTTTTCTAAGTTATGGAATAAAAGTGGTTTTGGTACCAACTTCCAAGGACCATAACTTGAGATCCAAGCAACCATTTTGGGTAATCCAAAACTGGATTTGTAGGTCTTGCTACACTCTACAAAAGCTTCAACTGCCTCAGACTCCAATTCCTTATGGATTTTGAGTTATGGAGTGATCAAAATGACAAAAACATGAAAATGACACTTTTTCCAACACTTAGTGAAAATCTGCCTAAGTTACCAGCCTTAAACATCAATGTTCATGAGGATTTTTCAATGGGATCCAAATAGTTTCAAAACAAACTATGATCACACACGTTTTGTATCATATGAGGGCTTTCTAAAAAGCACAAGAGCCTCCCATAACTCAACCCGAGCAGGGAGATATGAATCCCTCAAAATCACCATTTCCAACTATCCTAGGCAAGGCAGAATTTGGTGTTTTTCTCGATTTGGAAAAATTAGACAACTCCAAGCCTTGTCATCCATTTGGACACATATGAGGATAAAATAAAAGAAGAATGATCTGATCCCCAAGCCTCCAAAGTCCAAGAATCTACATTAGCCACAACAAACCTAAAAAGGCTAAAAAGGTGCCAAGACTCCAATTTTGTTTCCAAGCATTCAATAGATGCCCCAAGGTGGCATGGACTAACATATTCCTAACTGAATGAGTCAAGGATCAGCACTGAATCATAGGACCATAGGCATGTGCCCTAACCTCAAGTCAATGGCTAGAGGAGACTTGAGATTCCTTTTGCTCAACATTGGCCAAAGGTCTGCTGCAGCTGCCATTCACTATTGATGCCAAAACAAACTTGCTCTACTATAAATAGAGCTTATTTATGCTCAGTTTGAGTACACCAAAGCACTACAACACTTGCTTTCCTCAAAATCTCTTTCTCTAGGCCAAAATGCCTCTTTTTGCAAGTTATCTTTGATTTATTGAGTTAGAGAGAAATTCCACCACAACTCATGATCCAAACACATCCAATGTATCATATATAAGCTGTCTAAACACTCACTTGTGACCTAAAACACCAAAATAAGAAACTCCACCTCCAAAACCTCAAAACTGGACTTTTATGCATTTTTCAAGCCATGCCTTGATTCAGTCACTTCCAAAACCAAACAAAGCCTCAAACACACTCCAAATATCATCCTCAAAATTTCCCAAATGGTTCCCCTCATCTGGAACAACATTTGAGAGAGTTTCCATATTGGTCACTTTTGCCCCTTTTGCAAGAAAGTGCCAAAAATTGTTCCTGAGGATTCCAGCTGGTTCTAATCATCCTAAAAGCTTTTAAGGGATCAATTGAGAGTGTCAAAAGCATCAAATTACTTCTGGCACAAGAAACTTGGCAGATAGCACAAAAAGCTCCAAGAGGTAAGTGCATCACAACTTGAACTCTTTGAATTATGCATTCCTTTGATGTCTATTGATCATAAACATCTCATACATATCATATGTGTTGTGTTTGGACCAAAATATCATGCTATTATTGTCTGTGTAGTGAGATAGCATAGAACATGCAAAAATAGGCCTATTTTGAAATCACTATCGAATTTTGAGTTAGAGACATTTTCTAAAAATTCCAAAAGCACCATTGGATTCCTTGTGAAATTCTAGGTCAGATGCACCTAAATTTTGTCCCAATCCATGGAGAAATGAGAAAGTTAGAGGCTTCACGTAAATTGCAAAAACTTGCCTTTCCTTGCCTTGGCTAGGCCTAAAAACTTGGCACCCCTTATGTATTTATGGGGTGGTTTTTATACACGGATGTATCACCACCCCAGTGGTAGCGCGCACGTGTGTTTGTGTATGAGGTCGTGGGTTCAAACCCCACCCAGACCTTTTTTACCACTCTCATTTTTTGCCATTTTTAATATTTTCATGTTTTTGTTAATTAATTCAAAAATTAATTTCTCTCTCAAATTTAATTATTTTTTATTGGTTCTTTTTTTTAAAATTCACAAAAATATTAAAATATTTTATTCCATGAAAATTTCACAAAAATATTATTTATTTCACATATTTGGTATTTTTGTAAAGAATTATGTTTTTATTTGTTTTTAACATTAAAAATATTTCTTTCTCTTGGTTTTGCAAAATTCAAATGATTTTTAAATCATCCCATGAATGAAACATTATTTTTCAAATATAAATCCAAGATCACAACCTCTTTTTCACATGTTTGTTTATTTTAATTGAATTTTTATTCAATTAAAATACATTTAAAAACCAAAAATTAGGGTTTTGATCACTATCATCCTAACAAATCTTTTCAAACATCTTTGGGCCTCTATTAGAGTTTAATATCCAATCCTCTTTTAACCAAAACCTTTTTGGGCCTCAGTCATTGTATAAGTCCCACAGCGATTTTAAAATCTCGGCGCGGTCGTCGCCTTTCAAAACAAAATCATCTAGGCCCACCCTTGTGTTGTAAGTCCCATTTCTTTACTTTTTTCAAACTTTTGGGCCTCTAATAGAGTGTAAGACCCATCCCTTTGTACATAAAATCTCTTTGGGCCTCAGTCATTGTATAAGCCCCATTACAGTTTACAAAACAACGGTACGATTACTGTTTTTTCATCTGGGCCTCTCCTTTAGTATAAGCCCCAACAATCTTGTCAAAAACAACTTCCCTTTTGATTTAGGTTCAAACTCATAGTTGTTATTGAAACTTTCTTTAATTTCTTGAACAACTAACCATACAGCTGTTACAATGGAAGCTTGCTCACCTGTAATTTTAATCAGCGTTCATTTACTTGCTTTCATATATATATATATATATATATATATGAAGCTTGCTCACCTATAAGTCCTTCTTTCATATCCTTTTACATACTTGTCTATATATATCTATATATATATATATATATATATATATATATATATATATATATATATATATATATATGCCTGTATATATCTACTTAGAGTTTTCCCCGACAATTAGGTCTAGAACTAGATAGAGCCAATGGTCACTCTTTTAACACAGTCAAAACTAGATCCCTATAGGATTTCCAGATACAGTCTTGCCTTCTCTTGGGCTTAAACAATATGGAACAAAGAGAAAGGCATTATTCCCGGTGAAACTTTTCTCAGACTGCCACTATTAGAAATTGTCAAAGAAATTCATTTCCCCCAGAGAGGATTAATTCCCGATGAAACCTCTCTTGAATTTTTTCAAACCCTAGAACTGTTCACTAAAGAAAAGATTATTCCCGGTGAAACTTTTCTTGAACTCTTCTTAAGTTTGGACCCACAAGCTTCCTAAAAGCATCCCCGCCTCCTCTTGGGCTTTGTACAAGGACCCTCCAGCTTCTTAGAAGTTCTCATGCCTTCTCTTGGGCTTAATACAAGGACCCTGAAGACCTCTTAAAGGTATATGACAAAACTTAGTCATCCTTTGTTAGAGCTGTCTTTCTAAAGAGTCAAAACCTCAGACCAATTTAGGGTTGATTCTCATCCCTTAAAACACCAACCTCCTCTTGGGCATCATACAAAGATAAACTCTTCCACACCCGTAGACTTGGACAGTCTAATCCCCTCTTGGATCTCAAAAACATTCTCAAGTTCCCTACAAACACAGGAAGAAACCCTGGTCATTTAACCAATCTCCAGTAGAGTTAAAATCCTCACAGGATCTAAAACTCCATCTTTATATTAAATTTCCCTAGCCAGGGCCAGCTTATCTATCAGTATAACACTATCCCAAATCAGAACCTCAAGGCATCTGATATCTCAACTCTTCTGTAAACCCTCAGCAAGAGTTGATTCCCCATTCGGACCTGCCTTCGGATCTCAATAATCCTCAGTAGAAGTTAGCCTCCTTTTAGGCTTTGTATAATGATCCTTCCTTTCCTCAGGATAGTCAGCCTCCTCTTGGGCTTTGTACAATAATTTTTCCCAGCTGAGCTAACCTTTTCAGACTCTCTTGTTGAGTCAATCACCCTTTTCAACACTCTCTTGTTGAGTCAACCCATTTCAGCCTCAATCTTAGGCTTTGTACAAGACACCATATAAAATTCCCTAAGCAGAGTCAATCCTCTTTTCAACCTCAATCTTGGGCTTTGTACAAGACAGACAATACTCTCTAGCAGATTCAAACTTCTTTCAGCTTCAATCTTGGGCTTTTTACAAGACACCTAAAAATCCTCAGTTGAGTCAGTCTCATTTTAGCCTCAATCTTGGGCTATGTACAAGACAGATAAAGATTTCTTTCCCACAGAGTCAGTCTTCTTTTTAGCCTCAATCTTGGGATTTGTACTAGACACATACAAACCCTCCCCAGCGGAGTCAAAATCCCTTTTAGCCTCAATCTTGGGCTTTGTACAAGACAGACAAAATATTTTCCCCAGAAAAGTCAAACATTTTTGCCTCGTCTTAGGCTTTGTATAATGATATCCCCAAAAGAGTCAGTCTCTTTTAGCCTCAATCTTGGGCTTTGTACAAGACATATATAAACACTCTCTTGTTGAGTCAGTCTTTTCCCGCCTTCTCTTAGGCTTTGTATAAGGACTTCCCCAGTGGATTCAATTAATCTCTTAGCTTCAACCTTGGTCTTTGATCAAGGCACACAAAAATTAACATCCCCTCAGAGAAAATCAAAATCTCTTTGTAGGAAGACATTTCTTTGTTTATCACTCTTCAAAACAGACATTCAAAACAAACCCTAATCCTAGATAACTTCTGTAAGTGGCACACTTGTTGATTCAAGAAATCCAAGCTGTCGTCCATCTCTTATCCTGGTAAAACTTCCTTCTTTCATCTAATTACTGTAAGCAGCAAGCCTCTGGATTATTTACGTCCATGCCATTGTCCTTCTCTTAGCATGAAAAATTCCTAAGGAAAAATGGCATTGCTCTAAACTGAGTTAAAGTTTTCTCCTTCAGGACAAACCCCCTATAAAGGAAATTATGGCATTGTTGGATTCTCATATCCCAGTTAAAGTAATCCTCCTTTATAAACAGTCACCCAACTGTTGTGATAAACAGACAAGATGTCTCCCTTTAGAGATGATAAGTTCTCTCTCAGTCAAACCTTTTAGCTTCAATCTTGGGCTTTGAACAAGACACAAATAAACCTTTTAGCTTCAATCTTGGGCTTTGAACAAGACACCAAAACATCTTTTTCCTCCCATAGAATATGAGGAACTACGATTGCTCTGATTTCCCTGTTTCTTTAAACGGGAATACGTAGGCATAAGATTGCGAAATCTTAGCGAGCATACCAATCAAAAACTCTAGGTCCAGTACCTTCTTACCAACCAAACAATCTAGGTCTTATACCTTCACACATAGATATCAAAACTGAGGTCCAATACCTCACCAAAATCATCTAAAACTCTCTCATATCTCCCAAAGAAGAAACTTTCCCAACCCATCAATAGATAAACACCATCAAGTACAAAGCAGAACCTATTGCTAACAACCCATGGATAACCATGTATAGGATGGGTAATTGACAACTCCCCATTGTATAACCTGACCCCGAACTCCCCAAATCTCTTTAAGCATTTGTTCAGTTAAACATTCGCGTGCAAGGTTAGTTTTAGATAGCTTCCCTCTCCCTTCCAGCTTCACGGGATAAATAAGAAATCAGAAAGTAGCACCCCTCTCCTACTGTTACGGTGAGGAGGAACTCATGGCGTTAAGGTGGTCGCGTCACCGACAAAAATCGCATGCTACAATAGACTTTAGTGCAATGCGCATCTCAAACAAATTCAATTCACTTCTTCAACAAATCTAGAACCTTTTTCCTCGCCCTAGTGTGATCGAGACCTTTTCCCAACCGTAACCACGAACTACGAATGCTCTGACTTCCTCATTCTCGTCCGAATGAGGATACGTAGGCACAAGATGGCAAAGTCTTGGCGAGCACACTCCCCCATTCACCTGTAGTCCTCCGAACTACGTTGACTCTGACTTTCCCATTGCACAAGGGAATACGTAGGCATATGACAGCGAAGTCCTATCGAGTCACCTTTTATTTTTCTCCCTTCCGTTTTGGTTTAGCAAGTAGGCTTTAGATAAACACACCCTTCGATTAGAACAACGAGAGTGGATTCTGTTGAGTACAACGGACGTGAGGGGGTGCTAATACCTTCCTCTCGCGTAATTGACTCCCGAATCCAGGATTTGGTTACGAGACCATGTCTTCTCCCTTTTGACATTTCTTCGATTGTTTCCTTTCCCCTGTCGGGATAAATAACATTCGGTGGCGACTCTGTTTTTCCGCCGGTTGTTTTTCGCGTTGCGACAGGAACCATACTACGAGACCATCAATCTTAGTTGGCCAATATTTTAGGGTTCTAAAAAGGTCTTTAGAGTCATGGATTCCCAAGAAAACATTGATCAAACACGCCAAGAGCTTGACGGTTGCCAACATCCTCAATGGAATATACTCTAAGCGAGGTTCTCGTATAGACTTTTATGAGAAGAGCTTCTCGGAAGCCCATACTACTCAACCTCTCTTATCTCAATTTTACACTCTAGACTTAGGTGTAGAGTCTTCTTATCTCAATTTTACACTCTAGACTTAGGTGTAGAATCTTTCCCTCATAGTTTGCCACCAAAGTACCCAATCCATCCCACAACATTAAGATAAGATACAATTAAATAAACAAAAAGGGAAAACAAAAATGCAAGTAAAGAATAAAGAGTAAACACCCAAACATGCGAAAACGACCTAGATTAGGCTTGACTTGCTTAGGGAAAAGTCCATAGGAGAGTCGCCAGCTGTCGCTACGCGAAAAATGACACAGAGTCGCCACCAAATTTTATTTATTCCAAGAGGAAAGGGAAAATAACGATAAAACCCCCTAAATGTGAAAAATAGTCTCACAACAAAATTATGGGTTCGGAAGTCGGTTATGTGAGGGGAAGGTATTAGCACCCCCTCACATCCATCGTACTCGATGGGAAGCATCTAAGTTGTCTAAGGTCGAATGAGTGTTCTAATCTAAAGGTCTACTTGCTTAAGGGAAAAAGGGTTGGTTTTTTATTAGGGTGTTTGCCAAGGATTGAGGCCCTTGTGCCTACGTATTCTTAACAGGAATGAGAAATCAGAGCGTCTGTAGTTCGGAGGATTACGGTTTATTGATGTTTTTAAGGATGATGTTAACGTTCACATTCTAGGAGTTAGATGTTTTCCACTCGCTCGTGGTGTCTTATGCGTTACCTGTATTGCGGTAGAACGGAAATAACATGCCCTTTTCTGAAAAGGTTTAAGAGGGAATCCCGAAGGATGAAAAGATTTGGATTTGTTGAAGTGTTTTTGTTAGGGTTTTTGAAAAGAATTTGAGATGCTATTGTACTAAAGTCTATGGGTAGAGGTGAATATTTCGAACTACCAAGCCGAGCGTCTTGTGTTCAAAATACTCGGAGTGAGTGTAGGGAAGCTCCATTATCACTCCTTCTCCACCACTTAAGGCTCGTGACATACTGGACGCATCATGTTTATTAAGTGTTTTTGGGATTTTTATGCAAGAAAAGATTGGATGCAAAAGAAAGAAAAAAACTAGGGGAGACTGAATCTTAAATGTTGTCATCCAATGATGGTCCTAAAGTTAGGATTGGAGGGAATATCTACCCTAATGTGATCATGCGAGATGGACCTAAAGTTATGATTGAAGGGAGAATGCTAACCTAATGTTGACAGGCTCGGATTAGAAACCTAAAATCTATCCTACTTCAATCTTAATCAAAAATTAAGTTGAACTAGGAGATCCTAAGGGAACATGAGAATTCACAAGCAAGTAAATAAGCAAAGCAAAACTCAAATGTCAAGATGAACTAATAAGAGAAAACAAACCTCAAAAAATAGAATTAAACAAAAAAAATGTTATGTTAAAAGATGCATGAATTAGATGAATGATGAGCACAAGATATGAGCAAGAGAATAGTCAGAACAATAATCGAAACCATAAACTCAAACAGAAGGAGCCAAAACTCCAAGCTTCAGAATCAAGTCACAAGAATTAAGAGTCAAGGAGATTAAAAAAACTAATTAATAGAAGTTAGAATCGAAACAATCAACAATTAAAACCTAAACAAGTAAATTCTAAACATAAATCACAAAAGATTAATTCACAAAAATAATTAAGGAAATATTTTGAGTTTTTTAGTTTAATTGAAAATAAATAAACTAATCCAATCTATAAAAAAGATAAATTATAATCACCATAATTTAGACGAAAATTTTAACATTAAAAGAAAAAATCTAAATTAATATGATAAAAAAAAATTAAAAAAAGAATAGAATAGGAACTATGGGAGTGCCTAAGAAAAATTCAGATCGGCCCTGAGTAAACAGAAGCCCAAACCAATTTAACCAAAAAAAATTTAGGGATGCAAAAACTCAGATTACATACCTGTGAAATAAAACCACGTTTCCTTTCCTCTTCCCTCAATTCACGATTTCGCAAATTTCGCTCTTTCCTCTCACACTACCGTCGTGCATATTCTCCCCCACAGATCTTTCTCTTCTTTGCCGCATATGCTTTCTCCTCTTCGTCGTGATCTCTATTTTTCTCTCTGTTCTGCAGCTCGCATATTGCTTGTGTCGATTGCTACTGCGATTCTGAGTTGTTCCAAGAGTGAGTTGAACTTGTTGTTGTGTGATGATGGACAAAGGAGAGAGCAAGGTTGCGTAGCACATTCGTGGGTGGTTTTTCGTGGTGGCTCTTACACGATTATGATAGAGAGGATACTATGGTGATTGTGTTTATGATTCTCGGAGATGAAAGGAGGTTGGTGAAACGATGAGTTGAGGATTGAAACACGAAAGTGAGGTGTTTGATTGTGGAGATGAAGAACGAGATTTGAGTGGTGGTAGGAAGAATCAGAAAAAAGAGTCTCTATGAGGTTGGGTTGATGAATCGATGTGGAGTATGATGTAATGCTTTACATGGTGGGGAGGTCGTGAGGTTCGGCTGAGATGTTGTTTGAGGAGACCAACAACCAGGGAATGAAGGGTGGTTTCAAGCTTATGGAGTAGTTACAGGTTTCATGAGGTTACCCCCTTTTTCTTTTCTCGTTCCTCTCCCCTTTCTCTTTTTTCTCCTCCTAACCTTTTTAAAAAACCACCAAACTTGTTCCTTTAGTTTGAATTTGTCCTGTTGTTCTGTGATGTCCTTTTCACTCCAGGTTTTGTTGGTTGATGTTGTGGATGTCGCAGGGCTGCAGGTTTTATGTGTTGGTTATTTTGGTTATGCAGGTTTGGAGTGGCAATTTTGTACGTTGTTGCAAACGGTTTTGTTATGGTGCAAGCGTGATAACAGGATGTCGCAGGTTGTGGTTTTGTCGGCTTTGTGGCTGGTTGTGCAGAATGGTACAATTGGTGTTGTAGCATGTGATACATGTAGTAGTAGAATTTTGTTTTGGAATGTAGTAACAATTGTGTGGGGTCAAGGTTATGCGCATGCTTCTTGATCTTAAAGCATCTCTTGTTTTTTCCTTTTTTGTAACTTGGATGTAATGGTTGCAATTGGACCATGGGCATTTTATTATATGGACTTATTGAATTATGATTTGGAATTTTTGTGTGAAATGTTGTAACAAAAGTGGACAGTTGGTTTGATGGACTTGGATTTAAATTGGTTTTAAATATGGACCTTTGAATGGAATTGGATTTAGAATTTACTTGGTTTTGAAATGGGGATAAAAAAAGTGGATTTAGAAGAATTGGTTAAATGGATAAAATTGGATATGAATAATAAGTGAAAAATAGATATAATGGATTTGGTTAATGAAATGGATATTAATTGGAAATGAAATGGATATTGAAATGAATGAATAAAATATGGATAATTGACAAAGTGGATAAAAATGGTTATGGAAATGAAACGGAAAATGGTTTAGAAATGTGAATTGCCCCTCCACTGATATTCTCCAACAACACATCCATGAAGCCTTGACTTTTCATATCCAAATCCTAGAATCTTGATGAACCAGAGTATTCACACTGAACCTTCTTTGAACAATAATATGGACTTGATGAACATATCTTGAAATTATGAACTCTAATGCACTAACTTGAATGCTCTGCAAACTGAACCAACCATATGAACTTGAATTGGCACCAAAAACCCTAATATGATGATCTTCAGACATAAAGTACTGATCCATGCCAAATCCAACTTGAGGATGAAACATTTTCCTCTTTCTTGACCAAGATTAAGTCACAACCAAATAAACTGAACAATACTGCACACACATTTAACCTGTTAACCTCAAGTGACCCTCAATTGAATGACACTTGCCTATCTCGAACACAAAGAAGTAAGAAACCCTAATCATAAAAAATCCTCCCAGTTAGGACACTGATGAAATCCTAAACAACAGATACCCTTGAGGAAACTAAGAGAAGCTGACATTGTGCTTTGATAAACCTCTGATAAAAAGATACTCTTGATGACGAAAATCCAACACCTTGTTTCAAACTTGAGTACAAAAACCAAATGAAAACACCTCTGAATAATGAAAATCCAGATTAACAGAAAACCTCTGATCCCATGTCTTAAGAGCCCGATGAAATGCATGTTATACTATACAGATGATGCAAAATAAAGTCAGATGAATGCAAGTTCAAAAAAGCTTGGTCAAAATTTGGGGTATGACACTAATGATGAGGGAATTTGAAATGTCGGACCTGGGAAACTGTTCTTATTTCCTAGGCATGGAATTTCAAATGTTGAAACAAGGTATGATGCTACATAATATGTCAAAGAGATACTCAAGAGATTCAAGATGGATGATTCGACTCTTGCATCTTCGCTTGTCAAACCAAATTTGAAGTTGGAGAAACATGGAGAGGAAGACAAAGTCGATGCAACTTTGTTCAAACAAATTATTAGATCTATGAGATATGTGTGCCACATTCGACCTTATATAGGTTTCTCAATCGGATTAGTGAGTAGATACATGAGTGAACCAAGGGTGTCACACATGAAGACTGAAAGAAAAATCTCGAGATACTTAAAAGGATAGATAAACTATGGAATTCTATTTTGACAAGACTCTGAAAGCAAAGAAGATATTGTTACTTGCTATTGGTGCCCTAATCTCACGGTGCAAGAGAAAGCAACTTGTGGTGGCATTGTCATTGTGTGAGGCTGAATATATAATAGTATCATATACTGTGTGTAAAGAAATATGGATCAGATATGTACTAGAAGAGATTGAGGTCGAAGTGAAGAAATCTCTGGCACTGCAGATCGACAACAAGTCAGATATAAATCTTGCGAAGAATATAGTTTTTCCTGGAAGGAGTAAGCACGTCGAAGCTAGATTTCACTTCTTAAGGGAGAAGGTAAATCGAGGTGAACTTGAAGTAAGGCATTGCTTAAGTGAAGCACATTTGACCAACATTTTTACCAAAGGATTAAAGATCAATAGATTCCTGAATTTGAGAAAGAAACTAGGAATAGTTCAAATTGATTATGATTAGCGTCTGTTCGACAACTTGGATTATAAGGGGTATGTTGTGATATAATCCAAGTTGAGTAGCCTAAGCCCAAAGTCAATTAGGGTGTAGGGTTTGTTACTTAGTATGCATGTTAGTTGTATATAATTAGACATATTTTGTAATTCAGTTTGTACAATCATAATTCGATAATATTAATCCTTATTTTCACTCTCTCTCTCCACTAAAGTGTCTCACGCACTAACATGGGGGCTTTTTTTAATCAAAAAATTCATGTATTAAATAATAGACACATATCTTTTTTTGAATGAAAATTTATCCTGCCATCTTTCAAATTTAACGTGGCACTCCATATCAACAATGTTTTTTACCATTTTGAATTTGTTTAATAATTCTCATTTTTTAAAAATTAATGTCTAGTACCGGATTTTTTGATATAATACTTGATTTTTTTGTGTTTATATGTAAAAATATTGGATATTGCAAAAAAATATCGAAAATTTCCAAAATTTCTAATAAAAAACATCGTTTTCTGGTAAATGTATGAAGAAATATCAATTTTTTCAAATATACGATGCATGTATACTGGATGTTTAAAAAAATATGGTAACCTATATTACGTACCGAATATTTTGAAAAACGGCTACATACCAAAATTTTTGAATATTTGAAAAATCTGGTAGGCAGTGATGAGTTTTGAAAAATCCTTAAGTTTTTTACATTTTTAACAAAACAGTTAGACAACTAACTCGATAAAATATATACCTATAATGCAAAATGTGCGGCAATATCAATCCAAAACAAATTATGTTAATGATGGAAAATTTACTTGCAAATGTACTAGTATTGTTATCGAAGTAATAAAAATAACTTCGTCTCCATAGGGATTGCGAACTTAAAATAAGAGATGTTGTGCGATGTAAATAAAAACAGTAACTTGGGGGGTTTTTAAGATCTTTTTGTTCGAAAACACACGAAAATATTTTTATAACGATGATAAGAAAAACGGTCAAATTTCATTATCAGAATCCCCTATTTCTACTTGATTGATGAAACACACATTAACATACATTTGATGACTACAGAGTTACACGACAGACTAACTTTACCACTACATCCAATCCCTTGGGGTATAACTCACTAATCTAGGCGTCAACTCCCTAATTCCTCAAGCCAATTGTCCCTTCAGATTAGGCAACAAAGCGTGTTAATCCTTAAGTCATAATTCTTAATCGTACTATCCATAACCAATTAACAAATTCAATATTTAAAGTAGTTCAGATAAGCATTCACTACTTATCAATATCGATTTGAATGCCATAACAATCAAAAAGCAATTAGAACAATCAATAACTGAATAATAACAATAAGTCAGAACAATAACATTAACATCATCCGATCGTATGTCCCAGTCAAGCAAAAAAAAGGTTCATCATTAAATTTGACCCAACCTAGAGGAATCTAGCTACTCATGTTGAAATTAATCAATACATACAGTTTAGATTTGAAGAGTATGAAAAATCAATGAAGCAGAAGCTCTCTAATAGCTTCAATGGCCTCCAAAGCTCCAAAATCGCTCTAAGACGCCACTTTCTGGTCTTGGTAGTCAAACCTCTCTCTCTCTCTCTCCCTCTCTCTCCCTCTCTCTCTCTCTCTCTCTCTCTCTCTCTCTCTCCTCTCTCTCTCTCTCTCTCTCTCTCTTCCTAATAAAGCTGCTGAAAACGTGATAGGAAAATAAATGCAATGCGGGCGCGCTACTTATCAATGCGGGTGTGTTGTGCAATTATAACTTCAACGTGGGCGTGTTACTTTTCAACATGGGCATGTTAGAGGAAGTGTGGGCGCGTTATGGCCGCGTAAACTTCTGGGGCTTCAGCATGTTTGTGTTCCTTTTTTCACCAATTTTCTCACTGAGTCCCTTTCTTCACCCAAAAGCGTTTTTTCCAGGTTTTTCACTTAAATGCTTCTAAATTAATTGATCCTTATCAGAATTCGACGTTTTTCATGCTAAATGATTTAAATTAATAGCCCCCATCACAACCCCAAACTTGAACCGTTGCTTGTCCGCAAGTAACCTGTCTGCCAACTGAAACTTTGTCAAAAATAAATTACAAACATTACCACATGAATCTCAATTGCTTTTGTTGATCGAGACCTTCATTTCATGCGTTTCTTTAATCAAATCCAATAAGTTCTTCCAGCATAACTACTCAACCTGTCTCTTTACTCACCATTATGCACCCAATTGCAAGGGTGTACACTCAATGAACATACAAGAGCATAAATCAGTGAATTCGTAAGTTATCTGCAAAATCAGTTAGATCATATTTAAACACACACATTTGAGGACTTTTTCAGTTGTAACGTGGATTATGTCTAGGTTTAAATTTTTTGGATAATTAGCTTAAACCTATGTTAAGTAAGTGATTTTATGATTGGCAACAATTTGGTAAAACATGTTTAATTTGGAAAAACATGTATCACAGCCAGATGTTGAGCAAGATGTCATGACAACTTGACCAATTGGTACAACAAAGTCTGATGTTACTTTTCTTGACAGATGTTCAGACAAATGTTGTGACATGTTATACCAGGACATCAGAACAATTCTGAATTTTAAATCCTTGAAGATTTGATTTTAAAATATGAGATTCTGGATGATTTTAGTTCTCATACAGGCGCAACTAAGTAAGGATATTTTAGGAACATTGCAGATTTGATTTGGTTTCATAAAAAGGATCTTGGAGACTTCTTAGGAAACTTTGTATTTTGTTCCTATTATTATGTAGGAAATTATGCTAATGATTGAAAGCTGATTCCTGATGATTTGTGCTTCAAGAAGCCAAAGCCCACAAGGTCTGAAGGCTATTTAAAGAAAGGAGCTAAACCTATTGCAACTGGGACATTAGAAAATTTAAGAGAATTAGGATTAGCCGTGTCTTGGTGGTGTTTTGGGGTTTAGTGTGTTTTGTTTGTATGTCACTCTTGTATCAGGTTTGATGCATTGAGTTGACTGATTGTTCATTGATGATTGTTCACTCTAAAGCTTTTAAGCAAGAGTGTATTGTTCTTAGTTCAAGCTTTTAAGAAAAACTAAGTATTGTCTTGGAAGTGTGTCACTTCTATTTTGGTGTTGTTGAATTGTCACTGGTTTGTGGCTGGTAGGAAGTGAGAGGGGTTTCATATATCTAGGAGTTCCTAGGTAGAAGTTAGCACGGGTAGTGATTAGGTGATAAGTTGTAAAATGTGGAGTTTAGCTTTGAACTAATATTATTATAGTGGATTTCCTTCTTATCTTGGTAGCCCTCAGATGTAGGTGAGTTGCACCAAACTAGGTTAACAACTACTGGTGTTATTTTATCTTTTTGCAATTTACCTTCTGCATTTAATTGGTTTTTGTCAGCAGATGATGTCTTAACATCTGTCTTGACATTGTGCTTTGGTGTTGGGACATCAGTCTTGACATCTGTCTTAAAGTGCCAGAATTTCAACCTTGTAGTTAGGTACCTCTTTGTCCTTCCTTATCTTCTCCCTTTTATATTGGATACTAGAGATTTTTCTAATTATTGGTCCTTTTTTTTTCTTTCTCATATATTTTTTTTAAAATTTCATACTTTTGAAATCTTATTTTTCTCTTACTTTTTCTTTTTCTTTGACCAAATTCTCTAGTACCCCCAACCCTAAACTTAAATGTTGTTAACTTCCAAGAACAACCCCAAATATAGTGATTAGCTTATACGAAAAGTAAAATCTATCTACCTAACTCTAAGGAGTGTGGAAAAATTTCTATCTTTCAAGTCAAGGGCTTATAATAGGCTAAGTTGCGAAAGAAAAGGCTAAGGTTCAAATTGGTTAACAACGTATATCAGTTATAATGAAAGGATGATTTACAAAGCCGCAAAGTTTTCACAGACAACTACCTCTATATGTGTTTATCAAATCAACTTAATTCAAATAGATAAAATGCAAATTCTAGATATTACAATTGTATGGATACACTCATAAAAAGAAATAAGTAAACAATGGAAATATTATGGCTCAAACCTCACAAGTTTAGATATTTGTAGGTTAAGTAGAAGCAGTGATGTCCCCTTTCTTCATCAATCATTACTCAGCAAGGTCACTTTAATCTCGATCACTTGATTTACTTTTTATTGTGACTGCTTTTCTATTCAATGGTAAGGTAGTTACTAAACTAAAAAAGAAACCCGCACAAAAAAATTTGTTAATCAGAGAGAACTAAATAATACAAAATTCATAGCAGAGCAATTCTTTAGGAGCTCTCACTCTTTATCAGATTGGTACATGTGGGACACACGAAAATACAAAAAGAAATATAACTAAAACTGCTAAATCAGAAACTATCGTCTGGGTGGCAAAAGTCACGAAGTCGATTGTTGCTTCCACTTTCCTTTAGATTTTCTACACATTCAGCACACACATTAAAAATACTAAAACACTAAAAATGCAAAAATGCTGAATTTTAAAAATGACTGAAATTAAATTAAATCGACTGAATATAAAATATGTTACCAAATTGTGGGTTACCTCCCACGCAATGCTCATTTAAGGTCATTAGCTTGACTGTTTTCTTCTCTGTTAGGGTGACATATATGATGTGAAAAACACATCATCCTTCTTCCTCTTGTTTGGTAGGATTTCCATGGACTTGAGGAATCAATTGAGTGGTTCCCAGATCTTCTTCGGCTCTGTAATAGCGAAAAAAGCATAGATGGAGTCAATACTTTATCAATTTCTTCACTTTCATCTATTTTGTTTCCAAAATAGCTCTTGGGGACATGTTGTGGTTGAAGATGTTTAGGTTGGATATCTATGTCTAAGCAAATTTTTTTCTTTGAAACTGCTTCCTTAACCACACCATCCTTTATTGGTCTTCTTGCTCTTTTCCCAAGGCTATTCTTCACTTCATATTTTTCTATTTCTGATTCAGTTATTTCATCCAATGGTGTGCACATGTCTTCTTTTCTCTCTCCATTAGTCTTTTGGATAGAAATCACCATTCCACTTCTCAAATTAATGGAGCTACGATTCTCGGTTTTAGGTTATTCACCGTATTACCGATGAATCCCCTACTCGAACTAGGCGGAGCTTCCATTTGTCGCGATAACTGACTGATTTGCAACTCTAAATTCTTAATAGTGACCTCAGTGTTCTTGTCCATTTTTAGCTGGTTCTTTATCATCTCTTCCTGATTTTTCTTTACTCTATCAGAACCTGCTTGAGTGGTTTGAATAAAACTTAGCAAGGCTTCTTCTAATTAGGATGATATCTTTAGTGGTGGATCTTGATGCGCTTGTGGGCTGAAACTTTGAACATGATTATTGTCCCAGTTACAACTCGAATGCTTATCCCACCTTGGATATAAATGGTTATCCTAACTTGTATATGAAGGTGCGAGAAAGACACAAGAAAGAGGGGTTTGAATTGTGTATTTACTCTTTTAACAACTTTTCCCTTCTTGTCACTAAGACACTTTACGTTACATCAGAGTTCGTTTGAGAGACTCTGACTTGTGAAGTTATATTCAGACTTGACAAAGCTTAGTGCGTGAGAACCACTTAAGAGTCTGAACACTGTGTGTAATATTCAGAACTTGTAGAGCGGAAGCTTATCAGAGTTGCAAGGTTCTGACTTACTCATGTGAGGTTCTGATACTCGATATAGAACATAAATAAATACATTAAGCATAAGAGTAAAGAACACACGATATATCATGGTTCACCATAAAGGCTAATCCATTCCACCCTCCTCAGGTGATTTTGCCTTGAACACATGGATTTAATCCACTATAATCAATCTCGATTATAGATGCACGGGCAACAGCCGGTGACTAACCACTTGCACAGCCGCACAGTGACTAACATGCAATGAACCATTCAGGGATTCAACTTAATGAATATAATGAACATTGACCTGCAGGTTCCAATCTCGCAAGATCTACTGCTAGGCTTTCACAGCTAGACGTTCAGGGATTCATCGCAATGAATATAACGCTACTGACCCTATTTCAGGCTTTTCCCACAATGACATCTCGCCATTGTCTTCTCGAGTCTCCAGTCACACTGACCACTCAAGGAATCCTAATTCACCAAGAATTAGTTTTACAGGAGATTACAAAGATGCTTCTTAACAAGCAGATTACTCCTAAGTTTAAGTACAAAGAACACACAAGTGTTCGAGCAAGATGTGAGCAACAACTCCTTGCTATTCTAAGAAACTACAGAGATGTATAATGATTTGATAGTTGTTGACATCTTGTAGATCTTCTTCTTCTTCGTCTTCGGGGTAAGCAAGCTTTGAGCAACAACTCCTTGCTTCAGATCTTCAATGTAGTCCTGACGAGAAGGTGGTTGATGACTTGACTGATTTGCAATGTTGTCTTCTTCATCAACAACTTTTGTTCCAATTCATTGTTGTTGTATTGAATGATGATCTTTAAGCTTCAACAACAATGGCCATGTGTAAATAGTGATAGCTTTGGATATTCTAAGTGTTACAACAAGAACTCATCGTTGTTGCTATCTTCACACAATGACTTGATCAATTCATCTTTTGTGTAATGAATCGATATCTTCAAAAGCGAACACTCTTTCCTTTAAATAGCCCAGTAGAAATTTAGCCGTTTGAAATACTGCTGGCCGTTGGAAAAGAGACATTGTGTAATAACTAGCTGTACTGACACATCTCCTTTTTGCTATGAGAGAAGTGATATATCTTTCTTGGGCAGTGTGTACAGTTGTTCACAACGGTAACATTTGACTTCCAAACTTCAGAGGCTTCTGATGGTAAATTGATGAAGCATGAGTAGAGTCTTCTTAATATGGTATTTGATACGTCAAGTCTTCAGTCATTTGAAGAAGTCCATTAGGAATCAGTCTTCAGAACTTCAACACTTGTCTTTAAGCACGTTATCCTTTACTTCTTCAAGTCTTCTGAAACTTCATAACTTGTCCATTAGGAATATGTCTTCAGAGTCTTCAGCGCTTGATCTTCAGAACCTTAATCTTCAGAACGCATAAGTCTTCAGAGTTCTTCTGCACTTGGTCTTCAGAGCCTTCCGCCTTCAGAACTTCAAGTCATGAGAGTCTTCAGCACTTCGGTTCTCTTCTTCAGAAGCTTCACAATCTTCAGAATCTCGATCACTTTCAGAGAGCATCCACAAGAGCATTGCATCAGCAATATCGGCATCCTTGAATCTGACTGATCACGATCAGACACAGAAGCGTTCTTGCTTCTTGCGACTTGTGTCACACATAGTAACTTTGCATATTATCAATTACGCTCATTTGGCTGGTGCTTGTTGGATCTGATAACTTCTTTGAATATGATCTGCACACAACACACGTTAGAACATAAAATGGTTCTTTCACAAATACGTATTGTTATCATCAAAACATAGATTGACTTGTAGAGACGATTCTTGCTCTCACAATCTCCCCCTTTTTGATGATGACAAAACCAAGTATTTTGATTAAACATTTTATACAAGGTAATCACCAAAACAAACATATTCAGAGTCTGGAACAACAGCTCCCCCTGAATGTGTTATCCTCAAAGTTTTATCTGTGATCATCTAGAATCTTATATGATCCAAAGACATACAGAATAACAACTTGAGTTGCCAGAATGAAGAATAGAAAAGGACTACTTCTCTATCTCGTCTTTAAGAAAACAAATAGTCTTCAGCATCTGGACTAGTTCATCAGAACTTCCATCTTCAGATCTTCAGAATTCTATTTCTTTGTAGTCGTATCAAAGCTTGTAATCTTCATAGACTTCTGAAGCATTTCTACTTTATAGCAGATTCATTTAAGCACAAGCAGATCAGTTCTTATCTGATAACATAGCCTCGCTATTCACCAGAGACAGACAATGTCTTTTAAGAAACCCCCCCTGAGTTTCAGACTTTGTGAAGATTTTAGATTTTGCAATTTGATCTTCAGGGTAGTCTCCCCCTAATTTCTATAAGTCAGATATTGGGATCTTTAGAATCATAATTCAGGATAGTAAGATTTTAATCACCAATGTAGATCATGACTTTTTCAGAGTTTGACTTTTGAACACAGTCTTCATCTCAGAACCTTATTATTGTTACAACTCAGTGGTTTATCAAAGCTTGATTCTTTATCAGATACCAATTAAAGGTTAAATTTTTGTGATCAATCAACGCTTGATTCTGAATCTGGTACTCGTGATTTGATTTTGTTCTGATACTAAGTGATGTGCTGAATATTATACCAGAGTACGTTGAGTCTGATACCGAGTGAAGGAATTCTTCTCATGCTACTTGAAGGATATTTCCTTAGTGTGCTAAAATTGATACCAATGAAGGTGTTTTGACAATGATCCACAGCTTTGCTCTGATTGATGAGTCTGATACCAATCTTTGTGTACTGGGTCTGATTAACAATTGTTGATTTAGTCTGATACCAAATCGTTTTCAATTTAATGGTTCCTGGTAAACATCAAAACTACTTCTTGGATCTTCAATCCAGATCTTCAGACAGTTCTTTGACTTCTGATTTGCATAATTATTTTGAGAAAACATCTTGAAGTGTATACTTAGTCTTGACTGCTTTCAGAGTTCTCCTTCTTCTGATTCTTTCATTCTGAATTGCATACTCTCAGATAGCTTACAGCTTCTGAACAAAGTGAGACAAAGATCACGATAAATTTGATTCTTCCAGCTTAACGTGTTCTTAGAATGCCTAGTGAACTTGTTCAGAGTTCCTCGAATAAACATCAAACAACAAACGTTAGTAGCAACGCATTTTTATATGAGTACTTTGTTTGAGTTCTGCATTCTTTAGGATTTCTTCTTTTCAATCAAAATCATTATATTTCTCCCTTTTTTGACATCATCAAAAAGTGCTAGAGCATATGAGCATTTAAGCATAGAATTCGTCTTTCCGATCAAAATCGTATATCATATATTTTGTCCTCAGTTAAGCATTAAGTAAACTGGATATGATAGAGAATAGTAACAACATAGAACCATAGAACCAGTATTTGAGAAGTTAAGAACAATCCAAGTCAGTTGGTGATAACCATCTTTAACCATAGCATATTCATTTGAAGGACAGTTAGATGGAATCATTTAATTGAGGTTTTTGAGCATCAGTAGAGATTCAATTATAGCATTTTAATAAAAGCATCAACATAAAATGTTTTTAAAATGCAGAGCATAAGTTGAGCTTAATCTTAGATAGTTCGAGATAATCAAAACATAGATATTTCATTTGATAACATTAACAAGAGCACATAGAGTAGGAAACAACATATCAAGACAGAAACCTTATGACTTAATTTTATTTCTCCTTAGGAATTTCCAGATAGATTTGTAAGATCTATGAGTGAACATTCAGTGGTTTAGCCTGGTAATCACATCTTGAATTTCTAGGACTCGAGATATGACTTTTCCATACGGAATGCTGAGAGAGGGTTTGTCTTTGGACATCAGAATTTGTTCTTTTAAATGATTAAACATAGTTAGAGGAAGGTTTATTTTCCTTCTATAGATCAGAAAGAAGATGAATAGTCTATCTGAATGAGTTAGCACTTGTTCTCCTACTTCTCTAAGTCGAAGGTTTGTTTCCATTATTCTATGCTAGACTTTAGCTGAGGGTTTGAGTGTGGAGACACAGTTGAAGGGACCATTTCCACACTAAATTTTGTAGATGAGATCATTGAATATTTTCTTTCCTTGTAGTCTTCAGTGGTGTCACTGTTTTCATCGCACTTGATTGCTTCCGCAATGACAGAGGGTTTAATTACCACTGGAATTCCATATACAGCTGAATGAATGATGTGCTGGTTGTATTTGTTAGAAAATACATCAGCATTTGCCCATAATTCTTTAACAAGATCTGTGTAAATGATACCTGGAAGCATCTCAAGATAACCTTCCCAGTTCTGACATCTTAATTCGGACGAAGTTCTAGTGAAGCCAAGTTCCTTGAGAGAACTGGTGTTCACAGAGAATTCATTCAGGACTCTTAACTTAGTAATTTCACACTCAGTAGGTTTTAGACGAGAGGTGGACATCCTGGAGAAAATACTAAGGAAGGGTACTGACTGAGATGGTTTGGAATAATGGATAGAGGAGTGAACATGGTGCCTTAAGTAGGCAACGAATAGAGAGAGTGAAGTAAAAGCTCGTTACTCCAACTGTCAGGTTCATCATTTCCTAGATATTTTAAGCTAGGTATGACTAGGTTGAGAATTAAAACTAGCACAGAGTTCGACAGTTTATCATTCTTGGAAAGACTAGGAGACCACACATAGGATTCTCTAATTAATTATTGACTGGAGTCAATACTTCATAATAAGTGCATATCTGAGAGTATTATCACTCTCTAGTATTGAAAACATATTTTATACTTTCAAAATTTTGTCTTATATGTCTTATAAGTGCACATGTATGGGTGTAGACATAAGGATTGAAAGTCACGCATACTTCATTAATTTAATTTGCAATTACACAGAATGAGCATGTGATCCTAATAAACCATTACACATTAATAACTTAGCCTAAATATGACAGATAGTCTTCTAATTTTATGAGAACCATCTGCTGTCGAAGGTTTCACAAAAATTCCTATTCAGAGCAATGTCTGGTCCACACCGAATTCTGCAAATCGCTTGCACAATACCAGCTCTGAAGAGTACTTCAGATAAGACTCTTTTGTAGGGAATAAAGGACTTATCCATTGATCTTGACATAAGAATTGATTCCTTTAGATGATCAAATATTATTTGAGACAGATCAATAGGAATTAGCCTAAGGAGACACATGATGAGGAGCTTATCATCATGATACATAAATTCTTTGTTTGTATTTCGAGGTTTAACATTAGTTAAGATGAATTTGAACCATCCTCTGGCAATAGGCACAATTTTTTCAGGATTTGTGGGTTCAAAAATAGATCCTTTATCAAACATATAGTACATTTCAGCATCAGAGGTGCATCGAATGGATGCATGGTTGGGAGTGACACCTCCTAGTGGGCAGTTAATGACTTCAGATATTTTTGTGGCATTGATGGTGATTGGAAGACCATAAATGTCAGAAGAGATAGTCAGACCATTACTGCTAACAGAGGCATTAATCCAAAAGGATTTTAAGAGGTTCAGATAATATTGAGCCTCTTAGCATATGGATGTATCCATTCCAATTTTGGAGGTGAATACCAAGATGAAAATCATGATTAGTATCCATTGGATTTGGTCGATTTTCATTGATGACTTCAAGGAGATCATCATTGCCATAAAAGGTTCTTGGAGTCATTTTAGATTGAGTTTAGGATGAAAGGAAGGTCAGGACTAAGAGATAGTGGTGAATTCTTTCGGAATAGTTATGGTTTTAAATAGATGAGTGGAGGAGTCTGAACTGGATAGGTCAATAACTGAGAATGACTTAAGAAGATTGAAGTTTTTAGGAGAAGTCAGACTGTTATTCTAGGGAAGATCCAAGAGATATAAATGCACTTTATTCTTAGCAAAAGTTAGGTGGGTGCAATAACTGCTTTAAGAGGTCATTGATTCTAAGAGGGAGCCAGACGACACGCTTTCTAATTTTGAGGTTTTTATTAATTAATCATTAAACAGCACATGGCCAAGAATGCAGGTAAAGGGATTTTTCACTATTTCCAACATTTAAAGGGAATCCTAACTTGTCAGAGCATAATCATGCCTGCTTAAAGCTACTAGCTTAGGTGAAGAGCTATTTTGGTTAAGGTATCACGCTTCCCTATTCCGAGACTGGATAGATATCATTCAATGTGAGTATATCAAGGAGATTTGGATGGCTGCAAGAAATGTGCTACAATTTAATTGAACATCCTGGATTATTAGACTAACTAGGTTAGGTAGAGGGGCTCTAAGAGAAAGAGAGAGTTAGGTTTGGAATAGGAGTACTAGTTGGAGTGTACTTATGGGTTATAGGAAGTGATCAAGCAAAGTGAATGACATGATGCAGAGAATCTTACATATGTGACTGTTTTTACTTATTTTAAAAGGCATATGCAAACACATACGGAAAAGGACAAAGGATTTTAAAAATTTTCTAATTACTTCTTGCGAAACTTAATCACAGCATAACCAAAGGTTTTGATAAAGTAATTCTGGTAGTTAACATGGAAATAAGTCATAGATGAAGAAAGGATGGTACCTGAGATCTTTACAGACTAATCTGAATGTATTTTCATCTTGACTATGATCTTTCCTTTTCTGTTTGTTCAAATGATTTTTGTTGAGATTATGACATCACATAATATCTTCTGACTTATTTCTTCAGACTGATGCATATCCTTTTTCAGAACCAATCATCATCAAACAAAATTACAACATGAAACACAGTTTGCATGAGATTTCTTGATCTCACAATGTTAACTGATTTCTTCATTCTGAATGACATTAGTAACTTGAATCCTTCTGACTTTAGGTAGAAGACTTAAGTGTTTGGACTAGCATCTTCTGATCCTGGACTATGAAAGTTCTGAGAAATTGATCTGATAAAGATCTGATCAATAACTTTTGATTCAACTGGGAGATAGTTTCAAGTCATCAGAACTTAGTTACACTGATTCAATTAAGACTCTAAGTGTTCAATCTTGATTGAGTACTTGATGAATCTGTGAAAGTCTTCTTCCTGAATATTCTTTCAGTTCCTTGTATAGCTTTCAAGAAAACAATATTCAGTTCTTCATTGAGTCCTTTAACTTCTGATCATTCCAGGATTCAGATGTTGAATCAGTTCTAAGAGTTTGAACTCTTCAGCTTCCTGACTTCAACAGACTCTACTTGAAATTCAAAATTATAGAACACAGTCTTTCTTCTTTACATGAGGAAGTTCTGAATGAGCTTTATCCGGGAAAGTCAAGAGTGGACCTAATCCGTTTCTTGAAAACATCTCAGATACTCATAAAGAATTAATCTTCAACAGCCAAGACTTCTTGTCTTCTGATAATTCAACCTTGAGCAAATACGTGGTTCATCCATACGTATCTTCCGAGATGAGCATTCAGCAGATACTACTTCTTATCTGGTGAGTCCATCTTATCAGCTGATTCTTTAATCTTCAACAAGGCTTTAAGTGAGGAAGGTTTTGACAACTGTAAAGTATCCCGAATCAGTGATTTGCTCAAGTAGTCAGATTGATTATAATTTTGTGCACAGTCATCTTCTGAACTGTTACAGAAATTGTAAGTGGATTTCAATCTCACCCAGAGTATTTCTACGCACCTCATCTGGATCTTTTTCTAACACTATTAAGTGTTTGATATCCATCAATAATAGAACCGGTGCTCTGATACCAATTGAAGGTGCGAGAAAGACACAAGAAAGGGGGGTTTGAATTGTGTATTTACTCTTTTAACAACTTTTCCCTTCTTGTCACTAAGACACTTTACGTTACATCAGAGTTTGTTTGAGAGACTCTGACTTGTGAAGTTATATTCAGACTTGACAAAGCTTAGTGCGTGAGAACCACTTAAGAGTCTGAACATTGTGTGTAATATTTAGAACTTGCAGAGCGGAAGCTTATCAGAGTTGCAAGTTTCTGACTTGCTCATGTGAAGTTCTGATACTCGATATAGAACATAAATAAATACATTTAGCATAAGAGTAAAGAACACACAATATATCATGGTTCACCATAAAGGATAATCCAGTCCACCCTCCTCAGGTGATTTTGCCTTGAACACAAGGACTTAATCCACTATAATCAATCTCGATTACAGATGCACGGGCAACAGCCGGTGACTAACCACTTGCATAGCCGTACTGTGACTAACATGCAATGAACCGTTCAGGGATTCAACTTAATGAATATAATGAACATTGACCTGCAGGTTCCAATCTCGCAAGATCTACTGCTTGGCTTTCACAGCTAGACGTTCAGGGATTCATCGTAATGAATATAACACTACTAACCCTATTTCAGGCTTTTCCCACAATGACATCTCGCCATTGTCTTCTCGAGTCTCCGATCACACTGACCACTCAAGGAATCTTAATTCACCAAGAATTAGTTTTACAGGAGATTACAAAGATGCTTCTTAACAAGCAGATTACTCCTAAGTGTAAGTACAAAGAACACACAAGTGTTCAAGCAAGATGTGAGCAACAACTCCTTGCTATTCTAAGAAACTACAGAGACGTATAATGATTTAACTGTTGTTGACATCTTGTAGATCTTCTTCTTCTTCGTCTTCGGGGTGAGCAAGCTTTGAGCAACAACTCCTTGCTTCAGATCTTCAATGTAGTCTTGACGAGAAGGTGGTTGATGACTTGACTGATTTGCAATGTTGTCTTCTTCATCAACAACTTTTGTTCCAATTCATTGTTGTTGTGTTGAATGATGATCTTTAAGCTTCAACAACAATGGCCATGTGTAAATAGTGATAGCTTTGGATATTCTAAGTGTTACAACGAGAACTCATCATTGTTGCTATCTTCACACAATGAGTTGATCAATTCATATTTTGTGTAATGAATCGATATCTTCAAAAGCGAACACTCTTTCCTTTAAATAACCCAGTAGAAATATAGCCATTTGAAATACTGTTGGCCATTGGGAAAGAGACGTTGTGTAATAACTAGTTGTACTGACACATCTCCTTTTTGCTGTGAGAGAAGTGACATATCTTTCTTGGGAAGTGTGTACAGTTGTTCACAACGGTAACATTTGACTTCCGAACTTCAGAGGCTTCTGATGGTAAATTGATGAAGCATGAGTAGAGTCTTCTTAATAGGATATCTGATACGTCAAGTCTTCAGTCATTTGAAGAAGTCCATTAGGAATCAGTCTTCATAACTTCAACACTTGTCTTTAAGCACGTTATCCTTTACTTCTTCAAGTCTTCCGAAACTTCAGAACTTGTCCATTAGGAATCTGTCTTCAGAGTCTTCAGCACTTGATCTTCAGAACCTTAATCTTCAGAACGCATAAGTCTTTAGAGTCTTTCTGCACTTGGTCTTCAGAGCCTTCCGCCTTCAGAACTTCAAGTCATGAGAGTCTTCAACACTTCGGTTCTCTTCTTCAGAAGCTTCGCAATCTTCAGAATCTCGATCACTTTCAGAGAGCATCCACAAGAGCATTGTATCAACAATATCAACATCCTTGGATCTGACTGATCACGATCAGACACAGAAGCATTCTTGCTTCTTGCGACTTGTGTCACACATAGTAACTTCACATATTATCAATTACGCTCATTTGGCTGGTGCTTGTTGGATCTGATAACTTCTATGAATATGATCTGCACACAACACACGTTAGAACATAAAATGGTTCTTTCACAAATACGTAGTGTTATCATCAAAACATAGATTGACTTGTAGAGACGATTCTTGCTCTCACAGTATAGGTATTGAAGGAATGGTTTATCTCATGATAGTTTCTCTCATATTGTGCCTCTACAACGTAATGTTAGAACAAGATTTTGGTTATGCATATAATCTCTAGTTTTGATGATAACAATGCATATATTTTATATGTAACAATTTTGTACTCTAATAATTTTCTAAAGTGTGCAGATATAAAGTTTAAATTGATTCTGGATAACTCTCTAAGAAATCTTATCAGAATATTTTATGGCACGCCTCAAGAAACTACTTCGACCGCTTCTGAAGAAACATCAGTAGTCCTGATGAATGCTGAATGTCTCTGAAGAAAAAGAAAGTTATGTGCTTCGAAGATAAGTTTCGCTTCCAGCTCTGGGGTTAAGATTCTAAGTTCTGAAGATCTTCTAGCTCTGACAAAATCATTCTAAGAAGACTTAAATGAAGACAGCTTCTGACTCTGAAGACTCTGATACTTCTTGGAAAATTTATCTTCTAGACTCATCATCACTTCACATCAGAAGAATTTCATCAGAAGATAAGATCAAGACAAAACTTGCGCAGAAAGAATTCGTACAACAGTATAATCTGAAATTGGAAACATTTGATTGTGTCCCAATATTATTAAGGAATGTTTGTGAGACTTTACGACTCATGTCTCCCACAATCTTTGGATTACCGTTATGGAAGCTAACACTGATAGTGACATTTGTACCTCCAATGTTCAACCATTAAGCCTATATAAAGGAGTCACTACTTCAATACAAATCACAAGAATGAACAACATTGAAAGAGGGAAAAAGCAAAGTCTTAAAATCCTATCCAAGTATTCTTAAACACAAAGAGTTGTTGCTAATAATTATGTATTGATCTGAATTTGTTTCATTCGCTTTTTAGAAGCACCTTCGTAAACACTTTCTTTGTAATTTCT
Source organism: Lathyrus tuberosus (assembly GCA_022829125.1). Lineage (NCBI taxonomy): Eukaryota > Viridiplantae > Streptophyta > Magnoliopsida > Fabales > Fabaceae > Lathyrus > Lathyrus tuberosus. The sequence goes on from JALAZF010000032.1 coordinate 9,285,241, forward strand.
TTGATATTATTTTTCCTCAAGTGACTAAGTGTTAGTCTGTATACTTGAGAGGGCTAAGGTGTTTTCTAACACTTAGACAAACTTTTTGTAATCTTTCAAGATTAGTGGGTTAAGTCCTTATTGAAGGTGAAATCACCTTGACGGGTGGACAAGACGTAGCCTCGTTATAGGAAAACTTGTATAAACCAAATGTGTCACTTTCTTTCTTGGTTTATATATCTTGTTTGTGTGTGTAAAGCATTTCTCTAAAAAAGTTTTGAAAACCCCAATTCAAACCCCCTTTCTTGTGTTTTTCTCTACCTTCAATTGGTATCAAAGCTTCGGCTCTGTTATGATTTGTCAATCAAACACTTAACCGTGTAGAGAGATCTAGTGTGAGAAAAACACTATGGTTGTCGCTAACACAAACGAGAGAGATATTTACAATGCTAAGCCTCTTGTCTTTGATGGAGAGTGTGGACCGATTTCCGTGACCCCACCAATCCTGAGATGGTGAGATCCTCGTGAACCGTGCTTATGCCATTTTTGAATTTCTAATATTTATCCTATGATGCTTAAAAGGAAGGGGAAGGAATCTAAACTAACCCCGCGTGCAAATGTTTTCCCTACAAATGCAAAGAGATCTGGAATCGAGGGTCGGTTATACTAAGGGAAGCTATTAACACCCTAAGTATGCATAGTACTCTATAGGAACCTTTTGTACATATTTACTATTAGTTATCTTATCTACTTAAGTTGTTTACTGTCAATTGGGAAGGTTTTAACCTATGGATGAGAATGAAAATGTGAGGTGTTTTTGGGAGTTTTTTTATTTTTATGAAAGTACGGGGACCTAAAGAGTTTTATTTAAAGGTGTGCTCGCTAAGATGTCACAATCTTATACCTACGTATTCCCAAAAAAAGAGACTTTGGGAAATCAGAGCGTTCGTAGTTCCACCTAAATATGGGTGGAATTTGTATCTTGTTCAAAGTCCAAGATGATGAAGCTAAAAGGGTATTTGTGTATCTTGTTCAAAGCCTAAGATGATGAAGCTAAAAAAAATATTGTTGGTTTTGAAAGAAAAGACAAATTGTCATTTTTAAAGGGAGATATCCCACCTATTCATCACAAACATTTGCGAATAATACCATAAGGGAAGAAGCTTTGAACTTGGATGTTAAATAATCCTAAGCAATGCCACATCTTCCTTTACGAGTCTTTGCATGCTAAGAGAAGGACTTTAACTTGGATATAGTATCAACAAGTGTGCCACTTACATCACTTAGATGAAAGAAAAAGTTTTAGACCATGATAAGAGAAGGACTCCAACTTGGATTTTGAATCAACAAGTGTGCCACTTACATCACTTATATGGAAAAAAAGTTTTTAATGTTTGATTTTGAGTTGTGGTGTATAGAAGAGAAATCTTCCTACAGAGATGACTCAATATCTCATCTATGGGGAGAAGTTGAATTATTTGAGTATCTTGTTATATGAAGCTAAACAGTTTGTTTGTATCTTGTTCAAAGCCCAACGTGTGAAGCTAAACAGTTTATTTGTCTGAAAGGAAGCTGACTTAATTGGTGTGAGTTTTGAATTGATGGTATCTTGTATGAAGCCCAAGATGGAGGCTATGGTGAAGTTGACTTCATCCAAGGGGAACTAGGGTTTGGACTAAGTTGTAGTTGAGGGAACCCTAATGTTCTGAGCTAAGTCTAAACTAAGGATGAGGTGTTATAAATGTCAAGAGAAACTCAATATGAACAAGTACATGACAAGTATTTGATAAGTGTAGACATGAATTAAAAGTAGAGGGTCTTACACTCTTATAGAGGCCCATGTCTAAGAATGGTTGACTTGGAAAGATGATGGGTCTTACACTCCTACAGAGGCCCATGTCTAAGCATGGTTGACTTGGAAAGATGATGGGTCTTACACTCTTACAGAGGCCCGTGTCTAAGCATGGTTGACTTGGAAAGATGATGGGTCTTACACTATTACAGAGGCCCATGTCTGTGATATTTGAATGCCACTAGGGCTGTGTTTGATGAGGGTTGAAGATTGAGGTTTGAAAGATTGAAAGTTTTGAGGAGGAGGGGAGGGACTTACACTCTAATAGAGGCCCGAAGAGTTTGTTTAAGAAGTTTGAAAAAGTTTTTAATCAAGATAAAACCCTAATGAAAGATTTAATCAAAGGTATTTTAAAAAAGGAAATAATTTAAACATGGTATAAATGATGTATGAGTCAAGATAAACATGTTGTGATCTTTTATCAATGTTTTAAACAAAGTATATTTATCCATATGAGAAAATGAATTATGTTTGAAAAAACTAGAAAGAAAATCAAATTTTCAAAGTTTTAAACCTAAAAAATCACTTCTTTTCAACTTAATAAAACCTGATTAAATACATCTTTTTTTTTGGAATTTTTTGATGGATTAAAATAATAGAGTGTATGAGTGATATGTGTGAAAAAAATGGGTCCAAAAGAATTAATTTGATAGGAGAAATAAATGTTTGAATTTTGAAAAAAAAATGTGAAAAATATGAAAAGTGGTAAAAAAAATGGTATGGGTGGGATTTGAACCCACGCCACCAAGGACCCAACCAACAAAACACTCCTTTGCCAACTGAGCCAACGTATGTTGGTGATAACCAAATAGAACCAAATAAATAAATATTAAAACTGCATGCCAAAATTCAAAAAATACGCGCCATGGACTTCATCTTCTTCCTCGGGCTCCAAATTTGCAGAAAGGGGTCTAACTCCCTCAATGCGCAATGATTTTGAAAGATGTAAACATGAAAATTGTTCGTTTTTAAACAAGGAATTGAATGGTGGTTTTTAATTTCATTTATTTTTAGTGTGGAATGAATTATTAAGCACAAACCAGATGAACCCTAGTTTTGTAAAAACTATAATGAAATCCTATATACACAATATAAATGACAATTGATTGAGGGTAAATGATCTATGAACTACCAGAAACACATTGGTAACTTGAAATAACATTTATGATGCATGAATCATAGAGTTTGAAAAGTTCAAGCTTACCTTGGAAGAGGAAATCGAATCCTCATTTGGAGGTGTTACAGATGTGAAATGATGATCCTAACAACTTCCCTGGACCTCAAGGATTGTGTTGAGATGCTTAGAACAAGTTGAAACCTCCTGGATTGCTTGGCTCGAATCAACTGCAACTTGATCAAGGTGAAATGTAATCTTGATGAATTTGATGTTACATAAAGTGTTTAAGTGTTTAGATCACTTATACATGATGTATATAAAGTGTTTGAATCAAAAGTTTGAGTGGAAAAGCTCTGGTTTTGAAAACTCGATTCTCACTCTTTGGAATTTTGGAATTTTGAAGTGAAAGAAGAAGAATGAGAAAACAAGTGTTGTGATTGTTTTGGTGTACTCTGAATGATCAAATGTGGTCTCTATTTATAGGGTAAAAGATTTGTTTTGGAGGAATAGTGATGGTTGAAGGATGAGCTTAATGTTCAATGGTTTTGCCAATGCATCATTACTTCTATCTCAAGGTACATTATCTCTTCCACTAGCCTAGCTCTCCTTTTGACCAATTCCACATTCTGCAGATGTTTTTATTGTTGTTTAAGAGTGCATCTTGACTTATTACAGTGGTTTCTTTGACAATGCACTATTCCACATAAATGCCTCTTGAATTCAAGGCTTAAGTGATAATGTTTCATCATTTCAAAGGGATTCCTCTTGACTTAGTGGCTCTATCTTGCAGGTTTTGTATGATTCATTCAGATTCTTGTTGAATTAGCATTGTATGATCATCACACTTGGACTTAAGAAATCGTGCATCACAAGTAATGCCAAATCTGCCTTACCAAAACAGTTGGATCAAGGCATTGTGCACTCCACATCTCCTCACTCAAGTGGAATTAGATTGTGTTCTTAGACATTTTGGAAAGCTGAGATATCATACTTTAACTTTGATGTTTGAAATTGGTCTTGGTTCATCTTGGATCATGGTGAAAAATTTCCTCAAAGTTGGCTCCAACACAAGACAAATTCTATCTAAAATTTTTCAAAGTGTCAAAGTTCAAAAAGTGTCGAAATCCTAACTTCATGGCCTCATATCTTAAAATTTAAGCACTTTTTGGGAATCCACCCTAAATGACAAAGTTGTAGTATGTAACAAGCTCTTCAATTTGATCTTTGGATCAAAGAAAATGGTTGTTTGGTTTGGAAGTTATGACCTTGGAAAGTAGGGCAAAAATCATTGTTTTTCATGACTTAAATTTTTTTTAAGTTCTCCATGGTTGCCCTTTTTGCTAGTAACCTCACTTTTCTTGATTTTTATTGATCAATCATGATACAAATCACATATTTACATTGTTTTTGACTTAAAGAGGCCATGTTTGACCAAAAACTCCAAAAGTCAAACTTGATTTTGACCACAGTTGACTTTTTTGTATCAGATGAATTTTGAACTTTGTGATCCTTTATGAAATCAAATCCTTGGGCTAAATTAAACATCATGGATGGATTCCAAAGGTGTTTTTCAGTGTCTTGAATCATGTCCCAAGGTTTGAGATCATGTTTTTCTTAAAAGTCAAAGGTACAGTTGACTTTTCATCAAAACCCTAGTTTGTGGCCCAGATGGATTTGAATTCTTGCACTGCTTATGAATCAAGTTCTTTGGATCAATCCAATCATATGAATGGACTAATATGAGGCATTTGATGTCCTTGAAACATATCTTGAGGTCTTGGATCATGCCTTGCCCAAAAGTCAACCCATGGACTAAGTTTGGTCAAAACCCTAATTTTGGTGCACTGAGGATCTTGGGGCTTGTTGATTTTGAAATGAGGCAATCTTGTACTTAATTATTGATGAATGAGAGCTATTGATCTTCATGGATGAATGAGAGACTGTGTAAGTTGAAAATCATGCCCATTCTTGATTGATCCTTTGCCTGAGTCTTTTTTGAGTCTCAAAAACCCTAATTTGTAATCAAATGAAACAAACAACAATCTTTGTCTCTCCAAATGGGTTAGTGATGCATAAAAGTATACACTCATATGCTGCTAATGAAATTCAAATAATGTGGGATCTTAGGGTAAAAAATTAGAGTATGACAGAGAGAAATTTGACTACTGGAAAGATAGAATAGAAAGTTTCTTTCTAGGCTATGATGCAAATATTTTGGACATTGTCACAAATGGCTATGAAATACATGTACCTGCGATTGGTATCCCCATTCCCAGAAACAGAATGAATGATGAACGAAAGCGTGAGTTCAAGAATCACCATAAAGCCAAAACTATCCTTCTCAACGCTGTCTCTTATAATAAATATGAAAATATTACTAACAGAGATACAACAAATGATATTTTTGACTCGTTGAGAATGACACACGAAGGCAACACTCAAGTCAAGGAAACTAAGGCTCTGGCCTTGGTCCAGAAATATGAGGCCTTCAAGATGGAAGACGACGAAACTATTGAGACTATGTTCTCAAGATTTCAAACCTTAGTAGCATGACTTAAAGTTCTGGACAAAGGTTACTCTACAACAGATCATGTCAAAAAGATCATAAAAAGCCTTCCCAAGAAATGGAGACCAATGGTTACTGCACTAAAGCTATCCAAGGATCTGAACACCATAAGCCTTGAAGGGTTGGTTAGCTCACTCAGAAGTCATGAAATAGAGTTAGAGGAAGATGAGCCTCAGAAAAAGGGAAAATATGTCACTCTAAAGTCTAGATCAGAAAGAAACAAATCAGAAAAGAACAAAGCCTTCCAAGCTGAGGAAGAAGAAGTAGAAGATTCTGACGAAGAAGATTTTGATGAAGAAGAAGAATCGTCCCTTCTTTCCAGAAGAATCAAACAACTCTGGAAGAAAAGACAAACTAACTTCCGAAGGTCCAGAAACAGAAGAGATCGTCCAAGTTCAACTTCGAAAGGTAGAACAAGCAAGGAAGTAACATGCTATGAATGCGAGGAGCCGGAACACTACAGAAATGTATGTTTAAAGCTTAAGAAAGAAAGCTCCAGAAAAGAAAGCTCCAAGAAGGATGTGTTCAAAGGCAAGAAGAAAGGTCTCATGGCAACATGGGATGACTCTGACTCTGAAGTATCAGAATCTGATTCTGAAGAGGAGCATGCCAACGTAGCACTCATGGCTACCACATCTAAAGGAAACACAGCCGAAAGAGAGTCTGACTCAAAAGAGGTATTTTCTAAATTTTCTCGTGCTGATTTAGAACTATGTTTGTCAGAATCTCTAAATAGGTATCAGAAACTTCAACGCAAATTCAAGGACCTGAAAAAGGCTCATGAATCTGAAGTTGAAGAATGTATTAAGCTAGAGAAAGAAGTTTCTAAACAAAAAGATAACAATCTTGTTTTGGAAAAAGAAAATGCCTTTTTTAACAAAAAATGTTTAAAACTTAAAGAAACTCTTTCTAAAGCTTCTCCATCTTCTGAAACCATCTTATGTAAATATGACAAGGCATTTCAGAAATTCTTGGACAATAGCATAGACAGAATCAGAATGGCTTCTAAGATCTATGGTGTTAGTCACAATGGGAAGAAAATAATTTGTTATGATTTTGACAATGATGATTAAATCCCACTTCAAGAAAATAAACCAAAATCTCCCTTCTCTTATCACTATACACCAACACAGACACAAAAATTTAATGCTGCACGAAAACCCAAGGTTGTCAGAAACTCCGGGAAAACTAATCAAAGAGGACCCAAAAGATTATGGGTACCAAAAGATAAAATAGTATATCTTGCAGATATCCTATACTGCAGAGTTAAAAAACTAATCATGGTATATGGACTCTGGATACTCTCGACACGTGATGGGAAGAAAGCATATGTTCCAAAGCCTGGAATTTAAAGATTATGGGTAAGTAGGTTCCGGAGGAAACCAGAAAGGAAAAATCAAAGGAACTGGAACAGTTGGTAATGGATCCCTTCCCTCTATATCTAATGTACTTTATGTTGAGGGTCTAATGCATAATTTTTTATCCATAAGTCAATTAAGTGATAACAGTTATGACATTATTTTTAATCCAAAAATGTGCAAGGCTGTTAGTCAGAAAGATGGCATAATTATCTTCACTGGAAAGAGGAAAAACAACATTTACAAAATAAAGCTTTCTGATCTTAAAAACCAAGATGTTAAATGCTTAATGTCTGTTAACCAAGAGCAGTGGGTGTGGCATAGATGCTTGGGTCATATTAGCATGAAGAAGATTTCTTAGCTAAATAAATTTGAGTTAGTCAGAGGCCTGCCTAAGCTGAAGTTTACTTCAGATGCTCTCTGTGAAGCATGTCAAAAAGGCAAGTTTTCAAAAAACATATTTCGAATCTAAAAATGTTGTTTCCACCTATAGACCTTTGGAGCTTCTACATATTGACTTGTTTGGTCCAGTTAAAACAGCGTCAGTCAATGGTAAGAAGTATGGACTTGTCATCGTGGATGGTTACAGTCATTGGACATGGGTAAAATTCCTAAGGCACAAGAATGAGTCACATTCTGTGTTTACTAGTTTCTGTTTTAAAGTGCAAAATTAGTTTGACTCTAAGATTGTTAGAGCCAGAAGTGATCATGGTGGCGAGTTTGATAATAAATGGTTTGAAGAGTTATTTGACTTTAATGGAATATACCATGATTTCTCCTGCCCTTGAACTCCACAGCAAAATGGAGTTGTATAAAGGAAGAATAGGACATTGCAATAGATGGCCAAAACCATGATCAACGAGACTAAGGTGGATAAGCACTTTCTGGAAGAAGCTGTGAATACAACATGTTACATTCAGAATAGAATCTCTATCAAACCTATTTTGGAAAAGACTCCTTATGAACTGTGTAAAGGAAGAAAACCCAACATTTCTTATTTCCATCTTTTTGGATGCTCTTGTTTTATTCTAAATACTAAAGAGAATCTGTATAAGTTTGACTCTAAAGCATAGAAGTGTATTATATTGGGATACTCATAACTCTCTAAGGGCTACAGATTATAAAATGCACAAACACGTATTATGGAAGATTCAATCCACGTTAGATTCAATGATAAGCTTGACTCAGAAAAGTCAAAGCTAGTAGAGAATTTTTTAGATATAGAAATAAACCTTGCAGGTTCTAGAGAAAAGGCAAAAGACTCAGAGGAAAAAGACTCAAAGGACGCTGATAAAGATACATCAGAAGCAACTGAATGTCCACCAGCTCAGAAAAAGCAAAGGCATAAACAAACAGTTTCTCAAGAATTGATTCTGGGAGACAAAGCTGAACCTGTTAGAACAAGATCGACATTCAAACAATTAAGGAAATGCTCTTGTAATTGGTGTCACTGATAGAACCAACTTCTTATGAAGAAGCACTTCAGGACAATGAATGGATTCTGGAAATGCAAGAAGAGTTAAACCAGTTCTCCATAAGTGATGTTTGGGATCTGGTGCCCAAGCCCAAGGGGACTCATGTTATTGAACAAAGTGGGTGTTCAAAAACAAATTGAATGAGAAAGGAGAATTTTTTCAGAAACAAAGCACGTCTGGTTGTACAAGTTTACAATCAACAAGAAGGCATTGACTACAATGAATCCTTTGCTCCAGTTGCCAGGTTAGAATCTATTCATTTTCTAATTTCTTTTGTTGTTAATAATGGTATAAATTTATATCAAATGGATTTCAAAAGCACGTTTCTAAATGGATAAATCTCTGAAGAAGTATATGTTCACCAACCTCCAGGTTTTGAAAACATCAAGTTTCCAGAACATGTTTTTAAACTTAAAAAGTCATTGTATGGTCTGAGACAAGCTCTAAGAGCTTGGTATGATAGACTAAGTTCTTTTCTTTTAGATAATGACTTTATTAGAGGCAAAGTGGACACTACTCTCTTCTGTAAAAACATTGGAAATGATCTAATGATATGCTAAATCTATGTAGATGACATAATGTTTTGTTCTGCTAATCTGTCTGTTTGTCAAGAGTTTTCTAATCTAATGCAGGCAGAGTTTGAAATGATCCTGATGCAAGAGATAAAATACTTTCTGGGAATACAAATAAATTAAACTCTAGAAGTCACGTATATTCATCAAAGAAAATACACAAAAGAGCTCCTAAAGAAATTTGATATGATAGACAGTAAACCAACATAGACTCCTACGCATCATACATGCATTCTGGAGAAAGATGAGGTAAGTAAAAATGTTTTTCAGAAGCTCTATCATGGTATGATAGACTCTCTTCTCTATTTGACTGCTTCTCATCCAGATATTTTATTCAGTGTATATCTTTGTGCTCGCTTTCAATCAGATCTAAGGGAAACTCGCTTAACAGCTGTTAAGAGAATCCTAAGGTATCTGGAGGGAACATCTAACCTTGGATTAATGTATAAGAAAACATCAGAATACAATCTATCAGGTTTTTGTGATGCAGATTACGCCGAAGATAGATTAGAACATAAAAGTACTTCTGGAAACTGTCAGTTTTTGGGTAACAATCTCGTTCGATGGGCAAGCAAAAGGTAATTAACCATTGCTTTATCAACTGCTGAAGCAGAATATATCTCACCATTACTTTGCAGCACTCAGATGCTCTGGATGAAAAATCAACTTGAAGACTTCCAGATATATGAGAGTAACATCCCTATTTTCTGTGATAACACAACTTCTATTTGCCTAAGTAAGAATCCTATTTTACACTCTAGAGCTAAACACATAGAAATCAAACACCATTTCATTAGAGACTATGTTCAGAAAGGGATTATTGTTTTACAATTCATAGATACAGACCACCAGTGGGCTGATATCTTCACAAAACCCTTAGCTGAAGATAGATTTCTGTTCATTCTGAAACATTTAAAAATGGAACTTTGTCTAGAATGAATTCTCTTTCTAATGTGTTTAACTCTTTCTGTAAAAATGTGATTCTGACCTGTTCAAATATTTTTCCTTTTAATCTTTCTGTTCAATGATACTTATACAAGTTTGAAGCTGTCTTGGACAAAAATATTTCAAGTCAGAAACCTCTTGGTATTCTTGACTCTGAGAACATCAAACCGTGTATTTTCAAATGCGTGGCTATGATTTGCTTAGACACCTGTCAATTTTAAATCATAAGTTATCGGTTGAAGCGACACCTCGAGCGATGGGATGTCTTGAGAATAGGTTTTAAAATCATCATTACTATTTATTACTCTCTCTCTTGTTCATTCTCAATGCATGTAATCATTTCATTATATTTGTTATATATATATATATATTCACTATTCTCACTCTCACACACTACGCTACTTCACTCCCCACACTTCATCCCTTCAACCTAAACCCTTGTTCTCTGCAACTATCTTCCTCCATGGATGCTCATCAAGAAGAAGTTTACAAATTCTCTCAACAAATGCAACAAGACAAATCGTCTCAACATATGACTGCCAGCACCATGCCACCTGAATCTTCAGCCTTGCCTCAATCCTTGTCTACTTTTCAACCACCTTATGTTCAATATATTCTTGATCGTCCTGCTCACATCAACTTGGCAACACTAGCTAATCAACTAGAAGTACTTTGTGAACTTCTAATGGACTTTGATAATCTGAGGGACAATGGTTTGGATCTGACAGAGGAACTGAACAAACAAGGATGGGGTAACTACTTTGATCATCTCTATGGCCCTATCTACACAAATCTGGTAAAGGAATTCTAGAGATTTGCAGATGCTGATGACAAATACATTATATCTCATGTTCTGACGTTAAATGTGTCATCACGGAGAAATCTATTGCTACCTTGCTCGGAATGGAGGAAGCAAGTGGAGAACGGATCTATAACATAAACCCTAGGTCAAAAGTTCTGACTCCAGAAGTAAACCCTGCAATCTTTACATAAGTTTCTTAAGGCAAATCTTCTTCTAAGAATCAAGAACTACATAAGAACCTTCGTGTGTCGCTCAAGATTATTCTGGGATGCATTCACCACAGACCACCATCCAGCTCATCTGACTACTTAAACACTGATCACAAGTTCATGCTATACTCTCTGATGAAGGGAGAACAGATGCACATTCCTTCCATTCTCTTTAAATATCTCAGAGATTTTGGTAAAGAGACGAGAAACCATGGAATGCCTAGAAACTACATCCCTCTTAGCAGACTCATCTCAGATATTCTGATAGAAAATGGTCTTGTGGATCATTTAATTAGTCTGAATCTGATGGATGACGTCGTTGTAGATATTGGAAAACCGCTGAATGGTAAGAATCTAAAAAGTATGGGCGTCATTAATAAGGTTCGGGTTAAACCAAGCATACCTACATATTGGGACAATCTAAAGGATAGAAGGATTATTGTTGATGGATATCCTCTTTTAACAAAGATGGATCCACCAAAATTGATAGAGGAGCATCTCAAAATGCTTGAAGTTGAAGGCTACGACATGTCTGGATTTTCTTATGAGGCTCTTCTAGACGCTCCTCCTAATCTTCTGAAATGGAAGCATGAATCATCTCAGAAGAAGACTGATAAGAAGAAGAAGAAGAAGAAACTCAATATGGGAGAATCTGGAAAATCTCAGAAGAACTTTGCACTCGCCTCCTATCCAACTCCATCTAGTAAGTCTTATGACTCTAAATTTGTCGCCTCTGGTTTTGATACTAGAACCATTACTTCATAAATACCTCCACCTCCTCCACTTATTTCGACCATAGTTATAACTACATCCATCCCACCTTCATTATCTATTGTTTCAGCTCCTTATGGAAAATCCAAAGTGCCACCCACACCACCTCAATCAACCATCCCCCAAACAACACAAATTTCTGAAACCATCCCCCAAACAAAAACAACTTCTAAAACCATTCTAACAATAATTTCTAAAACTTTCATCCCGTCAACCATTTCCACCACAGTAGCCTCTGAATTCCTAATTTCACTTGCCTTCTCACCTGCCACTAAAACTACCTTCACACCTTTCCCAGATACTTTCTCTATAATCACATCTCTACCAATCTCTGAGAACATTACTTCAGAACCTATATCTCTCTCCATCTCTACAACCAACACCACTTCAACTTTCCAAATTCTCACCAACATATCAGAACATTCTGACCCAAACTCACCTGATCTGAACATAGATTAAACCTTGACCAATGACTCTGACAAAACCCTTACTGAGAAACCTGACTCTGATGAAGAAAGCCATTATAATCATCACACCTCTACCTTTAAACTCCTAGCCTAAACCTTGATGAAGTAATTTTTAGTTTCAAGGATAATGCAAAAAGGAGAGTGAAGAAGCTCTACGAGGAGTCCAGCTCTAGCAACAATCCTTCTCATTTGTGTACTAGCTAGAATTGCTTTAACAGATGGATGTCAGTTGAGTTTACCAAAATAAAAAATCTCTCTATTCAAGAAAAGATAACTTTGTCAAGGAAGCTGCCGAGAGAGAAGTTGTTGAAGCTGCTGAGAGAGAAGCCGCTGAGAAGGAAGCTGCAGAACAAGAAGCTTCTAGAAAGGCAGTTACTGAAAAAGATGCTGCAGAAGGTTCTGATAAGACACTTACTTCTGAAGATGACCTTTTCCCTCTCATGATGAAGAATCTAGAAGAGATGGAGAAAGAACAACAATTTGTCAAAACCAGACTCGACAACCAAGATGAAGTCAACAACAACATTCAGAACTTGCTTGCTCAACTTGTTCAGAGGATCCCTCCTCCTTCTCAACCTTAGGAACTTTTAGGCTTCCCTTTTAGCTTTCTTATTTGTTATGTTCTAGGTTATTTTTTTCTCTCCTGTATCGTTTTGCTTCATTTTTAATATAATATAACCTTTTTATTATGACAAAAAGGGGGAGTGAAATAAGTGATGATTTTGATACATATTTGATTTTATAAATCTCATTTCTTACATTCTAACTTAATATATCTATGCAAAGTATATAAATTTTTTTTAGGAACCCTCTGAAAGTAGCTTATGAATCAAGCTCTGATAAAGTATTGCAAAAGGTTCTGATAATCCAAGCTCTAACAAGTCAACCAGGTTCTAATACCCCTTATCTTCTAAGTCATAGACTCAGGGGGAGCTTGTTTATCTCAGGGGGAGTTCTCTAAACTTATCTCTTATAAATTTTGCATATAATTTTTTACACATTGTTCCATCAAAATACATGATTTTTTCATCGTCAAAAAGGGGAAGATTGTTAGAACAAGATTTTGGTTCTGCATATAATCTCTAGTTTTGATGATAACAATGTATACATTTTATATGTAATAATTTTGTACTCTAATAATTTTCTGAAGTGTGCAGATATAAAGTTTAAATTGATTATGGATAACTCTCTAAGAAATCTCATCAGAATCTTTTCTAGCACGCCTCAAGAAACTACTGCGACCGCTTCTGAAGAAACATCAGTAGTTCTGATGAATGTTGAATGTCTCTAAAGAAAAAAGAAAGTTGTGTGCTTCTCAGATAAGTTTTGCTTCTAGCTCTGGAGTCAACATTCTGAGTTCTGAAGATCTTCTGGCTCTGACAAAATCATTCTATGAAGACTTAAGTGAAGACAACTTCTGATTCTGAAGACTCTGATACTTCTTGGCAAATTTATCTTCTGGACTCATCTTCACTTCACATCAGAAGCTAAGATCAAGACAAAACTTGCACTGAAAGAATTCGTACAACATTACAATCCCAAATTGGAAACATTTGATTGTACGCCAATATTGTTAAAGAATGTTTGTGAGACTTTACTACTCATGTCTTCCGCAATCTTCGGATTACCGTTATGGCAGCTGGCACTGATAGTGACATTTGTACCTCCAATGTTCAACCATTGAGCCTATATAAATGAGCCATTACTTCACTACAAATCACAAGAATGAATAGCATTGAAAGAGGGAAAAAGAAAAGTCTCAAAATCCTATCCAAGTATTGTTAAACACAAAGAGTTGTTGCTCATAATTGTGTATTGATCTTAATTTGTTTCATTTACTTTTTAGAAGCACCGTTGTAAACACTTTCTTTGTAATTTCTTTGATATTATTTTTCCTCAAGTGACTAAGTGTTAAGTCCTTATTGAAGGCGAAATCACCTTGGCGGGTGGACAAATTGTAGCCCTGTTATATGTGAACTTGTATAAACCAAATGTGTCACTTTCTCTCTTGGTTTATATATCTTGTTTGTGTGTGTGTAAAGCATTTCTCTGAAAATTTTTTGAAAACCCCAATTCAAACCCCCTTTCTTGTGTTTTTCTCTACCTTCACGTAACTCTCTAGTGTATAGTGACCATTTTGGTGACCTTCGCCACATAAGTCACACTGTAACATTCCGACGGGATTAACAATTTTAAAACTCGGAGTCGAGGCTGTAATTTGCTTTTTTAAGGTTTCGATCCATACTAACATCACATGTCGAAGATCCTCTCCATTGTAGATTCCTTCTTTACCTAGCACATACAATCAAAAGATAAATACCTTAGTAGCACTATACTAGCTGATAAAACTAAATAAGAACAGAAATTTGGAAACTAAACAAAAATAAAAAGAAGGAAAACTATCTAAAAAATTCAAAAGCTAAAAATAACTAAACACAAAATTTAAGAAAGTCGCACACTATGCCTTGTTGAAAATATCAATAATCCCCGACAACGGCGCCAAAAACTTGATGGACAATTTACTAGCAAATGTACTAGTGTTGTTATCTAAGTAATAAAATTATATTCATCTCCACAGGGATTAAGAACTTAAAACAAGAGATGTTGTGCAATTTAAATAAAAACAGTAATTGACTGGTTTTAAAGATTTTTTTGGTCGAAAACATAAGAAAATATTTTTATAACAATGATGAGAAAAGTGGTCAAGTGGCATTATCAGAATCCTCTATTTCTACTTAATTGATGAAACACGCATTAACAGACATGCACTGAATACAAAGTTACACGATGGACTAACTCTACCACTACACCCAATCCTTTGGCATGTAGCTCACTAAACTAGGCATCAACTCCTCGATCTCTTAGGCCAATTGTCCTGTCAGATTATGCAACTGAGCGTGTTACACCATCATTACATCAACAGGGGCGCGTCGCTTTGCAACATGGGCGCATTAGAGGCAGTGTGGGCGTGTTATGACCATGTAAAATCGAGAGGCTTCTGAGTGTTTTGTTTCTTTTTTTCACCAATTTTCTCACTAAGTCATTTTCTTCACCCAAAAGCGCTTTTCCATCTTTTTCACTTAAATGCTTTTAACTTGATCAATTCTTATCAGAATTTGACGATTATTCTTGCTAAATGATGTGTACTGATATCCTGTCATCAGTTGAGTTCCTAACATCTTCTTCCTAGTGCCTTATATGTCCCACATATGTTGTTTCCCATGCTCATGCACCTTCACTACAATTTTGTTTCCATCAGTCAGTGATGGAAGATAATAGATAATCGGGTTTCAACTTCACCTGAACCCAATGACTGTTGTTAACAAAACCAACTATAATAAGTTTATGTCTACTCGCAACTATGGATAGAGATACCACTAATGGGAAGAAAGTGATGTTTAGGTTCTTGGACATCGAGACTAATATGACATTTTATCTATAAACAATAGGGTAACCCATATTAGGAATTGTCATCCTTTTGTCACAACTGTACACGCCTGAGTGAACTTCTAACTTCGAATATCATGTCATGGAAGATATTTAAATACATTTAACGGTGTTTGTAAACAACAACATCTAAATGCGTCTGGAATAAAGGCCAATACTTTCTCCCTATCCAAGTAAACCGACAATAGAATGGAAATCACAACTCCATCTTCTCCCAAATAAACAATGTCATCAATGTACTGATGTAAGAAAACATGAAATTGATATAATTAAAGAAGTCTTGAAGACTGTATAGACGATTGACTTCCAATTGATTTTGTAAGTGATGTCTTTGTAGTCTGACTCAACCCTAAAAAACATAAATAAAAAAGATGTTATAATTAGGTAATTAGTAATGTAAGGTATTTGTTGTTCCCATGAGATTGGTCTTTTGGATTGGCTGCATTTTAGAAAAACAACAATTTGCAGAAGTGTCCAAGTGTTCAAGATTTGACTAGCTTGATAAAGTTGTATGAAGCTATAGAAAGGACACACGTTTGGCGTGATGCTCCAACACGTTGGTACGACATCTGAGCCTTATGCAACGAGCTCCAGAATGATGCGTTTTTGAGTGTGATCTACAAAAGATTTGTTAAAGATTTTATTGTTATTGATTTAACAATATGATTAGATGATTTTTTTTATAGCTGGATGGATTAAATTCGGATTTAAATGAATATTTAAATTTGAATTTGAATTAAAAACAAATCATATCTTGTTGGAGATATTCAAGGAGAAAATCAAATATCCAACAAATTCTACATCAATTCTGGACGAATTCAAAAATATTATCTAAGGAGAAAAGCATATAGTTACATTGCTATATAAGGAGCTCAAACCTACATTGGAAAGCAAGCATTCCCATTGAAGATCTTAAAGTGTCTAGGTTTTGTGTAGTGTATTCACACTATTGCCCTTAGAGGATTAGTCTTGAATCTTTATGTACAACTCTATGTTTCAGTAGTTTGGCATAGAAGGTTTATCTAGTTGAGTTGTAATCAACGTTGTTTATGTACGCCTTTATGTTTCAGTATCTTGACATAGAAGGTTTGTCAAGTTAAGTTGTAACTTTCAACATTCTTTATTTTGTGAATATTGAAGTTGATTACTAGGGTTTAGTGGTTGTTTTCCCTTGTCAGTGAGATTGTGGCAGAGAAGAAAGTGAGTAGGTTATCATATTTAGGGGGATGCTCTAAATAGAAAGCCATTGGGTATGTTAGGAAGAGGCATTGAACAACATAGGGTTTGTTGTTTCTTGTAAGTCTAATTGTACTAACTACTAATAGTGATTTTCCTTTCTTCGGTTGTGGACTCAGCCCCACAGACATAGGTGTAGTTTCACTGAATTGGGTAAACAATTTGATTTTGTTCTTTATTGCTTTTCTGCTCCATCATCTATTACTAGTTAGTGTATTATTTATGGGGTATCTTGTCACACTCGTTGCTGGAGCATCGTGTTCAAAATTTGTCCCCTGAGGAACAAAACTTCAATATTCAAAGTCACATCGATGTACCTGTTCATTGACGTGTTCCCTAAATGAGTAACTCTATTAGTCCATGCAGCAATAAAACTTTCTTTATAGGGTGTCAACCATGTTTCATGCACATATTGAACAAATAAAGGAATATCAACACATACTACCTCAAAACGCTTCAACTGTTTCACAAACTCATACTCCCTATTCAATACATGATGTTGTTCCATAGATCCATAACATGATCTTGCCTATGAGATTTGACATACTCCTTGTGGTACCTTATTTTGTAGGCCATAGAACATTCTTTTAACGATGACAACTGTTAAAGATGATCATGCCATGGATAGTGATAACAACTAAAGTCAAGCATAAAGTGGTTAAATGCTTAAAGATGTAAACCGGATTATTGAGGTTTGATAAACTTGACTCTCCGATGATGGCAACTAAATGGAACATAACTCAAGTCTCATCTCAAAGTAAACTCAAGCAAGTGTCTATATGGATTAAGCACCTAATAAGTCTTGAAGTATAAGAAAGTAATACCTCGCTTTAGTCTAAATGAATACATTGTAAAACATAAGAGCATTCTCGTAAAAGTGCATGGTTAAATCACACACACACAAACACATGAAATTTCTTTCAAACTTATTTTTCTTGAGAAAACACTTTTAAAAATACCTTAAAATTGTGTTAGATGAGTTAGGAGATGTTAGAAAAGCTATGGGCAAATTTTGTCTTTGCCAATCGATTGGCACCTTGACCCAATCAATTGGGTCAATTCAAAAATACACCCTAAGCAATTAGGACAACATCTTAATGAGGTGTAACGACTAAATATCTTTCCTTCCCATTTTTAACCTAGTAATCGATTAATTTGAAGGCGACCAGTCGATTGGTGTATGTTGTTGTTGTTCCTTTTGGATTGGCTACATTTGGTAAAACAACACATGAACAAGATGTACTATAAGTAACATGTGGAACAAGTTCCAGCATGTGGTCCAGCATCTGAGTTTGTTGCCAAGAAGAGTTATTGGCTAAAGTTCTTGACAAAACTAGTTAATCAAGAGCTGGTTGGCTAAAGTGCTTGACAAAACCAGTTAAGCAAGAGCTGTTTGGCTAAAGTGCTTGACATAACTAATTATGCAATAGGCTTAAGGTTTGGAATATGATTGTCTTTTGATGCCATTCAGAAGTGCTGAAGTGCTGACTTATTCTATTGATCAAGAATTTAGATTTTGGGAAGAAGCTCATATTGATATTCCTTTTGAAGTTCATGAACCTCATATTGATATTCCTCTAACTTCTTATGGGACAGGTCAAACTCATCAACTATAGGTACATCGTTATGGTTCAAGCTCAGATTAATCTCTCAAGATATTATTTAGATCTATGATTACTACAAATAAAAGATATATAAGGTAAATTAGTCTCTAACTTCATAACTTGAAGGCATGAAACTTTAACTAATTTTCTATGTACATACACAATTTTCGTCCATAATATTTTTGTAGCCCTGAATATGAAAATCAAATATAAAATCATTTGAGCTTAAAGATAAGATATTTTAGATTTGTTATTGGATTCAAATCCAAAATTTCATCCATAATATTTTCTAGACATGAAGAAGAAAATGGAAGACAAACAAAAACACAAACTTCAACCTATGAATCATCAAATCAATTTTAAATTTTAAAAATAAAATATACAATCAAATGGTTCAATCGATTTTTGTGATGAAAAATGAACATGGCTCTAACAACCAGCGATTAGCCATCACCAAATGATGAAAGGAAAAAGTTAAGCGATTTTTTGTGGTATAAGAGAAGAATATTTGGACACGGGTTATTAATAATTTAAGATTAGAAATTAAATTATTAGGGTTTGAAAACCATAAAATAAAATAGGAGGTTTTGATAAAATTTTACCTAGTCTAGCAAAAGAAAGATTGAAATGTTTAGTGAGCAGATTTCCACAGAGTTGAATAAAAATAAATTAGGGGAAAATGAGTGAGGGTATAGGAGTATTATAGGACAAGAGAGATGTAGATAAGGTGGTTATGGTCATTCTAATACTGCCAATTTGTAAGATTAAAATTGTAAATCAATGATGGCAATTTTGTTGATTGATTTAACATTGGAATTTGGTTTCCAACCAAAAAGGAATAGAGAAATTGAAAACATTTGATCAACACAATTGGTGATAAGGGTGATGCAGGGGTGTCAGTGTTGAAGACATAGGTAATGATTAGTTCATCCCCAGGTCGTTGATGTCATCAGTTGGCAAAAGAAAAAATTGGACCATCAAAAGCCTCAAAATCAACAAATTTGCATCACCCTTATTATTTTTTCATTGTCTCATGATTATTAACACAATCACTCGATGAAAGCTAAAACGTCAACAAATTTACCTGTTTGTGTAGTTAATGTGTGATATGTTATTGTATATTGTTATATTATTAGATTAATCACTATAGCCATTTTGTGGGTTATAATGTTTTTTATTTCTTGATTACTATCATCCATTTTCTACATAAGAGACAGCATAATGGTGTAAGTAATTGAATATGACAAAGCCAGGGTTATCCAAATAATTATAAAGTAAACTACTAGTTAAGTCAACATTGCAAAGTCAACACTTTGTCTTCTATTTGAAGAACAAGTTGTTATCTTCTAAGTTTTATTAATTGAGGATGTATTCTTTTCAGAATAATTTTGATGATTTACCTCTCAACGCAAAGAAGTCTAAATCGTGAAATAGCCAACACCTAAGAATTACCATGCTCTAATAGTACAATGGAACACAATGACTCTTATTGCAATGTTAAACTCAAGAAAAAAATCAATTATATATATATATATATATTCTTAAGTTCTCTCAGTATTATATACAACACTAAACAACAGTTAGATGAGTGGGTGGGTAGCTCAAGTGATATATGCTAGTTGAGTTAGATGGACGAAAGTTGTTGGTCCAACATTCAATTATTGACATCAACATTATTTTTATATTTTCTCATAATTTACTATTGTAAACAAGTTGTTGATACTTATAAATCAACAACTTATAAAAAAAAATAAACAACACTTAAGACAAAATAATAATCTTTTAAGAAACAACTTTGGAAAAACAAAAGAAATGGACTTTTAAGGACAGATACCTAGATAAGATTTTCTATAAGTAAAGAAAGACTCAACTCATGGATCAAATGATTCCATTGTATACTTACTTTGTGTTAAAAGTATACACACTTGTATTTGTGCTTAACTTTGTTTACATCCCCTATTGAGTGATAAGTATAAACACAACAATTATATATTATTTAATTGTATTTCTCCAAAGGCCAAAGTCGTAGACAAGTTCTTTGAGAAAAAAAGAGAATTGACCAGTGTTAGTTCTTTGTGGTTGAGAAATCTAATGTATAAGCCAACTAGACTATAAGATACCTGGTGAAATTGTAATAAGTTAGATTATAGACAAAACATCTCAAGTGTGAGAGGATTAGAGGCAACTCTAAGTTGTGGATTGAACTAGGATGAACTATATATATATATATATATATATATTCTCTTATCTTTTACGTTCATAATTTATGTTTGAATATGTTTTTATTCTAAACATCTATAAAAAATGTTTATTTTCTGTATTTTTCTCACCTTTTAGTTGGCATCAGAGCTCTAATATCGTATTTGTATACTTAACCATGTAAGAGTAAAATATTTTTGCGAAAAACAATGGTCGATCATACAAATGTTAAAGTTGAAGAGACTATTATTTCTTACTCAATCAAACCTCCTATGTTTGATAGAGAAAGATTGGACTATTGAAAAGATAAAAAATATAGTGTCTTCGCATCCAAATACTTTAAACTTTCGAGTTTAGTAATAAAAGGTCACACACCACCTAAAGATGTTGAAGGCATATAATTAGATATTCTATAAATGGATATTTCACAGAAAAATAAGAGAGTTCAAAATGCATCACGATGCCAAAAGTTTTCTTATGAATGATATTACCTTCAAAGGAGTATGAAACAATTTCTAATAATGAATCATCAAAGTTTATTTAAGGTTCTTTATGTCTTAACTATGAAAGTAACAAGTAATCCAAAAAGTTCAAGGAAAATGCATAGATATCACAGTTCTACATGTGAAGAAAAGTTGTTCTTGACCTTGGTTAAAGTTTTAATGAAGATAAACACATCAACAAAAAGAAGACAAAGCTTGAAGGCTATCACAATCAAGCTCAAATGATCATAAAACTTTGGAAATTAAAGGAAATAATCAAGATGGTTAAAGTATGCATTACAATCCATATTATATATCTTTATGCCTCAGAATATATCATGCATATTTATCACAAACCTTTTATGCATCATTGAAATGTTTTAAGTTTGGTTCAGAATCATAAAAACAAATATTTGGCATTTGTAACAGGTGTAACCGTTACAGGTACAAAAACATTTTTTTTTATATAATGTTACAAGGTGTAACCAGTTACATCATTATGGTAATCGATTAAAGGTGAGGAAAATACACAAGAAGGGGGGTGAATTATGCTCACTAAAAACGTTTCTACTTCTGAACTGCGTTCAGATTCTAAACATTAGTTCAGAACCTGATAACAAGTGCAACAGAAAATATATCAGAAGTAAACCAAACAGAACAATGAAACATCAGATTTATCATGGTTTCAACCAAACTATGAGTAGTCCAGTCCCATTGCAGCGCAAGAGATTTTTCACTATAATCAACTCATGATTACAACTGCTTATGCCCTTAAGCACAAGACTTTTCCTGCTCAGACCTATAGCCTAAGACTTCTTGCTCAATCAGCACCTGATCAAGACTTCTCTACTTAGATCCTCAGATTCTAAGACATCCCTTGCTTAAATCCTCCTGGTTCAAGACTTTCTTGCTTAGACCCACTGTCTAAGACTTCTTTGCTCAGATCCTCGATCCAATACTTCACTTCTTAAACACACCGTCTAAGCATTCTTTGTTCAGATTCTCAATCCAATACTTCACTTGCTTAATCAAAATAGATCAATAATTTCAATGCTCAAGCACATAGCAAGACACTTACTTGGCTCAAGCTTTTTAACTAGAGATTTTTATACTCAAGCACTTAGCAAAAGACTTTGATCTAAACTGCTAAACAACATGTTCAACATAATAGAGAACAAGGTGTACTTGATACTAAGATCAGAGGTACAAGGCAATCACCTCAGCAAAGACCTTAAGCACTTAAGATTTCCAAGACATTCAATGTTTAGGAAATCTTAAGGTTTGTGTCATACCCCAATTTTGTCCATCCTTCATATGCTTTCGAGTGGCTTTCATTTCGAATAAATGAGATAACACGGTTGGTAAGAAGGTATGTGTAAGAGGTTTAATCATAAGGACGCGGGTTTAAGTCCCATTGTATTACTTTTTGTATTTATTTTCCTTTTTGTGTGTTTTCATTAAAAAAAGATAAAAAGTTTATTTTTTTCCATTAATTAATTATTATTTTCGTTTTTTATTTAGGAGTATTTTAAAAATTAATTTTTTATTTTTAATTCTTTATTTTATGCATTAAATAAATAAAAAACCCAAAAAAATAAAAAATAAAATAAAATCTCAAGACCAATTCAAGATTCATTCCAAAACAAGTCTTAAACATAATCCAGACATGTTTGATTGAAAGAAGAAAGTTTTAAAAATCACAAAACATGTTCCAAACATGTTCCAGACAAATTCGAATTCCTTCCAAATTAGCATCTCAATGTCAAGATTCAAAATGTCTATAAAAGAGGGTAAGAGACCAACACTCAAGGTGGAGAAGAGGACCAACACTAGCAACACATGAGAGAAAAGAAAGAACTGAAATATAGGAGCATCGATATTTTTTTTCTTCGGATCTACTGTTGTTCTTCATTCTTCATGTATGTTTTCCTACGTATAGTTTCGATTGTTATTTTATATTGTTACTTTATCGTTTGTGTTTCTTATATATCATTTGCATTTCTTATATACATGTTCGGTTTACACTCTATATATTTGTTTGTGATTCTTATATATTTATGCATATGCCGAAATTACATAGTACGTACAGTATATATATAAATATGATCACTCTTTAATTTTGTTTAGCTATATTTACCCTTGTTTTAAGTTTAGTACATATATATACACCTTTTTAACTTTAATGTTTTTTCTTTCTAGTTTTTTACATATAATTATACTTTTTCTTAGTTTAGTTATAATATAAATGTACTTCTTTTTTAAGTTAATATATATCTCTCTTTTACTAATTATAACATATATTTAAATTTGTTTAGTTATGACAGAATCATTTTTATAAATTACGGTATGTACTTTGAGTTATATATATATATATATATATATATATATATTTGTAGTGTGTTAATATTATTTTCACATTTCATTTTATTTTTAACTTTATGACGATTATATTTTATTTTTAGTTTTACGTCAATTTCGTAGCAGTATACCTTCCTTGTGGATAACATGTGCATATTATGTTCAGCTTTCTATTTTTCAAATTAATTTGAGTTGATGTAAAAATTTGTGACACTACCGTAATAATAATAATAATGTCTTTGAGTATTGTTTGGTTTATTATTGCATTTTGATTTTGAAGTTAAAATCTAATTTAACATCCAAGAACTGCTTGAGTGCTTATATTCACTTGCTCGGCTTCTCATAGTGTGATTTCTACATGAATCCACTCTAAGTTAGCTTCAGAGCTAAATTCAGTTGTTCTTCGATTTTGGTTGGTTTCGGTCCCTCATTTACTTGTTTGACTATTTAGTATTTTAGTCATTTTCTTACTTCCCATTGACAAAATGTATCCCTCACCCTCGTGTGTAATTGTTATTTGTTTTTGTCACCTTTATTTCTTTAGATAGATAATTAATAAAAACAATATATATATATATATATATATATATATATATATATATATATATATATATATATATAATCAATCTTTCAAAAAATCAAAGAATTTGGTCAACACCAAGTTCTGTTTTAAAAAATATTGGTCGACACCAATTGATCCATCAACCCAAGCATTCTTGATCAATATATCAAGCCATACCCCATTTTTGTAAGTCGACCTCTTTATGCGTCGCCATCAACCTTTCCCTTTTCCTTTTCAAACCTTTTTCAAACTCATCCTGCGTTAAAACCCTTGATCCAACATCGATTGGCATTTTCTTGATTAAACTTCAAAAAGCACAATAAAAGGCGATTAGGATTGCGTGCCACGAGCCTTAAGTGGTGAAGAAGGGGTGAGAATGGATTTCCATACACTCACTCTAATTATTTCAACACAAGGCGTTCGACTTGGTTGATTGGAATAATCACCTCTTTAGCGCGATCCAAATCAGAAACAAATATTCTCAAAACCTAAAAAACACTTCAACACATCAAACTTGTCTTTTCTCGCCCCCGTGCAATTGAAACTTCTCAAGACACTAAGTCATCGCCCCGTGCGATCCACAACTCAAACAACTTTTTCAAAAGAACATTGTTTAGTCCCTTCTTCTGCGCATATAAACTAGTGCTTCAGCCTCCCCTAGTGAGAAAACAAGCCAACGTTTAGTAGTTAGAATACGACCTAAACACTCGTTCATAAAAAACAAACAACCCCTTTTGAGCCGAACTACGATTGCTCTGACTTTCCCATTGCACGAGGGAATACGTAGGCACAAGGGCCCTAATCTTTGGCGCACACTCTAATAAAAAAACCAACCAATTTCCCTTAGCAAGCTTATAGATATCAGATACTCTTTCATGCCTAGACAACTTAGATGGTTCCCATCAAGTACGATGGATGTAGGGAGTACTAGTACCTTCTCCTTACATAACCGACTTCCGAACCGATCATGGTTGCGATGACCATACCCTATCCTTTTCACCCGTGGGTTTTCTCGATATTTTCCCTTCCCCTTCTTGGGAATAAGTCCATAAGTCCATCTGTGATCGTGCAAACCCTAGTTTTGCGCATCGCGAAGATTGTATTTTTTGAGGTACGACAGATGACGACTTTGCTGGGGACTAGTTCACCCCTAAAGCAAGTGAAGCATAGTCTAGGTTTTCTTTGCATGTTTGGGTGTTTGTTTATCTTTCTTGCTTTCTTATATTTCTTTTAATTGCTTTTCATATTATTTATATATCTTTCGTTCTTGGCATTATGGAAACTTTGATTGCAAACCTTGAGGGAAATGCTCTATACCCGAATCTAGAGTGAACACAAAAGATAGGAGAGGTTAAGCAGTATGGGGCACCAGGGAGTTTCTCCTCGTGTAGTCTGATACGAGAACCTCACTTAGAGTAGATTCTAATGAGAATGTTGGCGACCGTCAAGCCTTTTGATGTGGACGATCAACATTTTCATTAGGATCCTTGACTCTAAGGACCTTTTAGAACCTTGAACCATTTGGCTAAAACTAGGATTGATGGTCACGTAGTATGGGACACCGAGGTTTACTCCTCGTGTAGTTCGATACAAATATCTCAATCAGAAGAGACTTTCTTGATGGAGTCGTTTGCCTGGCAATCACTGACATACGCAACGAACAGTCAAGGAGGTCCATGACTATGAGACCTTTGTTTAGAACCTGATGTCAATGGTCACATAGTATGGGGCACCGAGGAGCTCTCCTCGTGTAGTTCGATACGAAGACCTCACCCAAAAGAGACTCATATAATGGAATCATCAACCGTCATGCTCATGGTGTGTCTGATAAACAGTCGTATGGATCTATGACTTTGGGGTTCCGTTAAACTCTAGATCCTACATGGTAAGAACCCTGTGTTCGAGCAATCAGCCTTTATCCCCTATCCGTACCTTGGATCCTGTATCTGGAATAACCTAAAATATACATTGCATTCATCTACATATTATTGCATTTGCATTCATCTCATTTCATTTTCACTGCATTCTCCCAGCAGAAACTCATCCCATCCTCTGTTCATTACCGACACCAGTTGATTTCTCGACACTCATACTAAACTTATGGTAGCTGCAAGGCATTTGAAGTAAGAGACAAGAGGAGCATAAATAATTTTAAA
Source organism: Lathyrus tuberosus (assembly GCA_022829125.1). NCBI lineage: Eukaryota > Viridiplantae > Streptophyta > Magnoliopsida > Fabales > Fabaceae > Lathyrus > Lathyrus tuberosus. The sequence goes on from JALAZF010000032.1 coordinate 9,311,398, forward strand.
ATCCAGTCAGATAAGCCAAGTTGGGAAGTGTGGTAACCATGTCAGAAAACAACTTTCAACATGTTGAGGTGAAAAATCTTGATCCCCCTTCAGGTTTCACTGTGTCGACAATCCGTTCTACCTGGTAATGATCTTCCACAAGTAAACATTCCTACTCAGCCTCAAATGATGCCATTGACTGATTCTATGAAGGAAAGGTTTTATGCCCTTGAGAAGGAAGTTCGAGCCATAAAAACACTTGATACACCTTTGCTCGATGTTGTTGATATGTGCCTAGTTCCAGACCTGGTAATTACTTCGAAGTTCAAGGTACCCAACTTTGAGAAGTACACTGGTCTCAGTTGCCCAAAGCATCATTTAGTGATGTTATTCCGAAAGATGACTTCCTATATCCACAATGATAAGTTGATGGTTCGCTGTTTTCAAGACAGTTTGAGTGGAGCATCTTTGAATTGGTACATGGACTTGGAAAGAAGTCGTATCCAATCATGGAGAGACTTATCCAACACCTTTGTGAAGCAGTACAAGTTCAACTTGGACATGACTCTAGACCGTATGTAATTGCAAACCCTATCTCAGAAGAGCAACGAATCCTTCAGAGGATATGCGTAGCAATGGAGAGAATTGGTAGTCCAAGTGCAACCGCCACTATTAGAGAAGGAATTGGTTGATATGTTCATGAGAACCTTGCAAAGCCCATACTTCGAAAGGTTGATGAGCAGTGCGATATCAGACTTCGCCCACCTAGTAACAATTAGAGAACGCATTGAGAGTGCCCTAAAAAATGGGAGAATCCAAGGCGTTTCAAGCAGTCGAGCTAGTGAAACCGAGTCTCTTAGTAATTCTCAAGAGGAAGAAGAGTATGAAATTGATGTGATTATGGCAAGTGTTGAGTATTCTCGTGGTGCAACAGTAAAACCTTACGGTCCCTCATTTTCTCAGCAGTCATTTTCAACACCACGCCATCCTTATGGACAACCAACAATGCCTAGAGCATTATGCCAGAAGCCTTGGAATGATCTTCATGCAAATCAACAAGCTCATGGCCGAGGACATTAGAATCAGCGTCATAGTCAACATAGGCCTCGAAACAATCTGGAAAGAAGGAATGCTCCTCTTCATCTGGTTCTTATGTCATATAGTCAACTTCTGTCACATCTGGTCCGAAACTCACTGATAGAGCCCAAGTCTCTCAAGTCGTTTCCAGATCCATACCCGCCTGGGTTCAATCCCAATATGCGATGTGGATATCATGTTGGGTCAATATGGAACTCAACTGAAGACTACAAAACTTTCCAAGACAAAGTACAACAGTTGATTGACAAGAAGTACATATTCTTTCCAGAAGGAAGCTTGGTTGTGCACGTCAATTGCTCGCCTGAATGGGTTTGAAGACTTCAAGGGGAATTTCCTCGAGCCAATGGTTCAGACTGGAAGACATCCTCAAACATTGGCAATCATTGGATCAATTTTAGCATTTGTATTTATAGTTTCTTTCCTATTAAATGCTACTTGTTTTTAAATATTGTTGTTTTGAATGGTAATATTAATGAAGGGATCATGCATTTTTTTAATTAATCATGTCGCATTCGCTAATTTGTGTTCACTCATATAAAAAAACAAAAAAAATACAACCATATACCTCTCGTCCACTTTCTTTATCAAATTGTTGCTTTAGCAAAAATTGGAGGAAGGATGATGAAAATGAAATATCCATAATTGGTGCTGGAATGCTTCCAGATAAAATCCTGCTGATGATGTACATGCATTATTTCAAATCCCCAAACACTGGAGAAATAAGGAGTTAGTCCCTAGTTAACCATGTTGAGCCTAGAAGTAGGAGTTTCCTTCGGATATCTTAAAAACCCTCACGCTTAACCTGGGGCATGGGTAGTTGTCCAGTTAACCTGGCTACGCATTCAAATTGCAAGATGAAACATCCCGTATGTGGATCAGCCATATGATATTCTTCACACACATCCTGAAGTGTCGAAGGAACCATACAAAATTCAAAAGCTATGACGATCGTTCTTTAAATTACCAATGACGTGGCAGTCACAAGCATTTCCAAAAAAATAAAAATAAAAAAAGAAAAGAAAAGCCCGCTAATTCAAAAACCCAAAAAAGGTGACTTAGGCAAAAATTAGGGCAATCCCGATGGACTGGAAAAATAAAATCAGTCCAGGAAAAAGTTAGGGATCAAAAGAAAAAATCAATCAAAGAGGTCCTCAAATCCTCGACAAAGCAAAACAGGATTCTGTGACCACCATGTCAAAAATAAAATGGTCATGACATCCATGACAAAAGCAAAATAAAGTGACTGCCATTTCAAACTGATCCTTATCTTCACTCTTACACCGTCGAACTCTCGCGGAAGATAAATGTGTGTGTCAAGTTTAACTAAACGTAGGACTGAAGATCATTACGAAGAAGGGGTGGGCACAAATCAAATTTGAGCCTTATATCTTTTGTTTTTATAACCGTGAACTAGACCACGTTACAATCCTTAAAAGACCTAATTGAGGCAGGTTTTATCCTCAAAGCATACTACAGCAAGGTTGTGTAAACTGACTCCTAGAGATTTGCTAATCTTCTTCTTATTGCGCTGCATTTAGACTAATGGTCCATTCATCACACACTATCACATCATCCCAATAAATGATTTTTTTTCAAAACTTGCGTGAACATCACATTAAAATTACCATATGTGAATAAAAAGTTTAAATTGCAAGTCAGCACTTGACATCAAGGAAATTCCAACAAAGGAACAGTCAAAGAGGACTTGATCATTGGTCAAACTCGATCAAAGGCAAGATCACCTCATGGATAAGAGGCATTGACATAGAATGATTATGGAATCAGTCAATCTAGAGCAAGTCCCTAAGCATCACTTTATTATGGGATAAATCATTCAAGAATCAGGTTGATCAGAAGAGCATCATCTAAAGACTCGACCAGCCAAGGGGCAGGTATCCAGAGGTTCTTTTTGATTAAGGGTGAATCCCTCCAATACTCAGTCAACATAAGTTAAGTCGCTTCAACGATCATTATAGGGAAGGATACCTAAAGAGTACATCGAGGCCAATCACTCCAAGAGTCAGTCAATCAAGGACGAATCCTTCCATTACTCAAAATTTTGGGACAAAGTATCTCGAGTTCATCTCATGGTACAACTTTTTCCAACTTCTTTTCAAGTTACAATCCTTTCATGACTTAAAGTTCTGGGGCAAACCATCTCGAGTTCATCTCATGGTACAACTGTTTCCAACTTTCTTTCAAGGAACAATCCTTTCATGACTTGAAGTTCTGGGGCAAGCCATCTCGAAATCATCTCATGGTAAAATTGCTTCCAACTTTCGTTCAAGAAAAAATTCTTCAAAAACCTATACTAGGGCAGGATGAGCCACAGAGGGGAAAAACCTCTCCATGCTTTCAAGCAATTCAAGCAAACTCTGTTGACAACCTTTGAGTTCAAGATGAGTGTCGGGGAATCATGCTATCACCCTACCAAATAACCCTTCTCCTTCTGACAAGTCCTTACTACAAGGAACCATTTCTTCCATTACCCTCTACTGGGGCATTTTGGAAACCTTCATATCATTGCATAAATCATTCGGATGCATTAGTCATGTCGCTTCGCTCAAGCATAGAGACACATATATCATTGGTCCTAACCCCTATAACATGAATTTGACATCTCAAAAGCCTTGTAACATAAGATTTGGCACCAAAGTCCAAGTTCTCGTCTGGCAGATAAAAGTCCAAGTTCTCGTTTGGTAGTTAAAAGTCCAAGTTCCCGTATGGCAAACCTTTTAAAAGTCCAAGTTCTCGTCTGGCAAACCATCCGAAAGTCAAATTTTTATTGGTAACTACCTAAAAGTCCACCCTTGTTCGCACCTTCATAATCCAAAAGCCCAATTTTTATTGGCAACTACTCAAAAGTCCACCCTTGTTGGCACCTCCATAATCCAAAAGTCTAATTTTTATTGGCAACTACCTAAAAGTCCACCCTTGTTGGTACCTTCATAATCCAAAAGTCCAATTTTTATTGGCAACTACCTAAAAGTCCACCCTTATTGGCACCTTCACAAAAGTAAAAGTCCACCCTTGTTGGCACCTTCATAATCCAAAAGTTTAATTTTTATTGGCAACTACCTAAAAGTCCACCCTTGTTGGCACCTTCATAAAAGCAGAAGTCCACATCGTTGGCATCATCTTCCATAATCCAATCCCCATTGATATCCAAAAGGGTCTCACCCTCAAAGGGAGGCCTATTCTGAGCATACTCCATCATTTGCATTGTCACATTCATGACATGCATAACATTCTTGCCCAAAACAAGATTGTCATCAAACATAGTCATTGCAATAATCAACATAACAAAATCATGTGCATTCATACATGCACAAGAATCCGCATCATTTGCATCCTCATAAGTAACTTCATGCATCATGCAATGCATAACATTTCCACCTAAAATGGAATGACATATCATAACAAGATCCAGGATCAATCAGTAAAACATCCCGGTCAATCCTCCTTCAAAGTCGACTGTATTACTCTGAAAAGAGTTGATATCCCACATCTGCTCACGGGATTTCTATCCCCCATCAATTCATTCTTCAACCATACAGTTGATAATGATAATCCCCAGCATCTTCGCTTTTGTTGCTCCCCAAGCAGAGGTTACCCTAAAAAGTCTCCTATGAGCTTTTCCACTGCAGAGCTTTGCCAATAAATTTGTTCTTCCTTTATTTCATTGCATTTTCACTGCTTTCTCTTTCTACATTTAATCTCTGCATTTCATGTACACCTTTTAGGACAAAACTTGGGGTCTTTCTGTATTTAATTATCTTCCACCAGGAATGTACGAAGACCACTGCCATTCATACCTTCTGGTTCAAGTTAATTAAATAGGGGCATCTGTTATACCCCAATTTTGTCCACCCTTCATATGCTTTCGAGTGGCTTTTATTTTGAATAAATGAGATAGCACAGTTGGTAAGAAGGTATGTGTAAGAGGTTTAATCATAAGGTCGTGGGTTCAAGTCCCATTGCATTACTTTTTGTATTTATTTTCCTTTTTGTGTGTTTTCATTAAAAAAGGGAAAAAGTTCATTTTTTCCATTAATTAATTATTATTTTCGTTTTTTATTTAGGAGTATTTTAAAAAATTAATGTTTTATTTTTAAATCTTTATTTCATGCATTAAATAAATAAAAAACCCAAAAAAATAAAAAAGAAAATAAAATATCAAGACCAATTCAAGATTCATTCCAAAACAAGTCTTAAACATAATCCAGACATGTTTGATTGAAAGAAGAAAGTTTTCAAAATCACAAAACATGTTCCAAACATGTTCCAGAAAAATTCGAATTCCTTTCAAATCAGCATCTCAATGTCAAGATTCAAAATGTCTATAAAAGAGGGTAAAAGACCAACACTCAAGGTGGAGAAGAGGACCAACACTAGCAGCATATGCGAGAAAAGAGAGAACCGAAATATAGGAGCATCGATATTTTTTTTCTTCGGATCTACTGTTGTTTTTCATTCTTCATGTACGTTTTCTTACGTATAGTTTCGATTGTTATTTTATATTGTCACTTTATCATTTGTGTTTCTTATATATCGTTTGTGATTCTTATATACATGTTCAGTTTACACTCTATATATTTGTTTGTAATTCTTATTTATTTATGCATATGCCGGGATGACATAGTACGTATACAGTATATATTTGTTTGTGTTTCCTATGTATATAAATATGATCACTGTTTAATTTTTTTTAGATATATTTACCCTTGTTTTAAGTTTAGGACATATATATACACTTTTTTTTTTAACTTAAATGTTTTTTTTCTAGTTTTTAACATATAATTATACTTTTTCTTAGTTTAGTTATAATATATATGTACTTCTTTTTTAAGTTAATATATATCTCTCTTTTACTAATTATAACATATTGTTGCCGTGAGAATTGGATATCAAGCTATTGATCAAACTTGAATCACAAATCTTTTAAAGATTCACCACCGAGCTTTGATTTATCCAAGGGAAAGAGTAAAGATCGTAAAAAAAACCCTAAGTTTGCAATGTAACAACAATGCTAAGAGATTTTGGGGGTCGGGGGTTGGTTATACCTAGGGAAGGTATTAGCATCCTAAGCATCTATAGTATTCTATAGGAACCTCTTACTAGTATTTGTGATTTTTGTTTGCTATTGTTTTGTGTTTGGGTTATGGTGAGAGATAGGAACTTAAAGGTTTAGTCACTAAGTATGCTCACCAAAACTTTGCGGTCTTGTGCCTACATATCCTTACAAGGATGGACTCAGAGCATTTGTAGTTCACCTTACTAAGGATGAATGCATACTTTGATTATGATCAAGGTTCAAAGGGGACTAAGTGTTATGTCTTAACACTTACTTGACTTTACAAAGTCAAAGGATTTGTTTATTCTAATCTGAAGTCTAAGACTCAAAAACCTAATGACTCTAACAAGGTCAAAGGGAGTGGGTAATGCTAAGCTATCTATGACATGGGGTCAATAGAGAGGCTTTCCCTTGGATTAAGGAATATATGGCAACTTGAGGATGGAAGCTAACAAGCTAACATCACTTGGGGGAATAACTTGACAAAGTTAAAGAAGTATGATTAAGTATGGATGATATGAACAAACATGATATTCCAATATGATATCAATTTGAAAACAAATCAAAGTAACATTCAAACATGATGTTGATGAAAGCATGGCAAAGGTAAAACATATGGTTACAACCAAAGCATAAAGATAAATGTGACAACATTTAGAGTAAGGATTTAGTCAAAGTCATGAATTAGACAAGGTAACTACCTAGTGTGTTCAAAGGTTCAAAGAAGTTTTAAATCAACATGGTGACAACCAAGGTAAGTTCAATCAAACAAAGATGTTACAACATCTAAACAATCATGAGATATAGTTCTAACAAGAACAAGATATCATGGATAATAAGTTCAAGTACATGCTTTAGGGTTTACTACCATCACTTAATCATAAATACAAGACAAAGGAAGATGAGTTGTAACAATATCTAATCATGAATACAAGACAAAGGAAGATACGTTGTAACAACACTTAATCATGGGAAGGTTCAAGGTTCAAGCTAACATGTATAAGTTAAAACATCACTTAATCATGGATGAAAGCAAGACATATACAAGTTGTGATAACAATCAAAGTTCAAAGCAAATAGGATAAGTTAAGACATTACTTAATCACGAATACAATTTAAACATTTCTAAGCATGGATAAGTTATTACAACACTTAGGCATGATAAGATTCAAAGTTCAAGTTAACATTTGAAAGTTATGACAACACTTAAACATGGATAAAAGTATGTCATATGCAAGTCATGATAACAATCAAAGTTCAAAGCAACCATGGATAAGTTAAGACATTACTTAATCATGAATACAATTTAAAACAAGTAGATGGTAACAACCAAGCATACTTGAACAAAAAGAACATGTTTATGACAATAACATGTAGATGAGCATGTAAACATACAAGGGATGGTATGTGAGAATGCTTAAAGATGATATATTTAAAGTTTAATTATCTCATGAACAAGTTAAGGAATCACTTGAGCATTTAGGCATGGTTACAAATTGAACATAAGTAACAACCAAATATACATGTTAAGAATTCAATCATGGTCATAAACAAGTAGGAACATCACAAAGGCCAAGGTAAACAAACATGTACTTAATGGCATATTCATGACAACATTCAAATGTTTAAGAACACACAAACATAGTGGAAATTATTCACAAATCCAAACATGCACACCATGGTCATGTAGACATAGAGAGGATATCTCATGTTAAGGCAAGATAGTTATACAAAGGTTCATGGTGTAGGAAACAAGATTCAAGGCATTTAAACATGTAAACATACATAAAAGTAAGCCAAACAACCAAGTCCAAACCAAATATACAAGTTGACAACATCACATAAGGTTCACATAAGTTGCAAATGGTTCAAACATGTCCATATGTGCAAAGAAAATCAAAGGAACCAACCAAAGAATCAAAATGGTCCTTAAGAAAACCCAAAAAATCCACATACTTTAAACATGAATAAGTATCACAAAAATAATTATTTTTGGAAATATAATTTCATAAATAGAAAATAGACAACATCATGAACATTTTGCAAAAGAGTGGGTCAAAAAGCCTAAGGGATGAGGAAGTTATGGTGTTTTGAAGTTGTGAATAAAAATGAAAGGAAAAAGTGATAAAAATATAGGTTCTGCCCCAGCCAGGACTTGAACCCACGCCCTCATGTTCAACAACTCAAAACTTAGCCAACTGAACCACGAGCGCATGGTTGAATAAGGATAGAACCAAGATAATATATATTGAAAACACTTGAAGTTCAGAAAAAATAAAAAGGACTGGGGCGAGGAGGAATCGAACCCCAGTCCCTTCGCTTGGCAAACAAACACACAAACCTCCTTGACCAGCGGTGCTACGCCCTCATCCATTAATATATCTAACTCAAATAATATATATTTTAAAAACACAACAAAATGGACACCTCAGCGCCACCTCGCCTCCACATTATCTCCAACTCAGCTTCTTCTTCTTCATTTTTTCTTTTATCTTTCTCTCTCCCAGTGCCCTAAATCTCTTCCATGGACAGACTTTCAACATCACATATCTCTCTCATTTTTCCATCAATTTTAGTTTTGTAAAAATGAAAGTTGAAGCATTTTTTACAAGGATTCTAAATATGTCACTAGTTCAACCTAAAACTAACTGTGTAATTCAAAAATTACTCAACAACAGTGCAACACACATGAACTTCAACATGTTAAAACATCACATTTTCAACTCATACAATGCAACCAAAGCTTCAAACAGACTGTGCATAGTGTAGACAACATTTTTGCTTCAAACATGAGACATTAAAAATGCATGGACTATGAGTTTGAAGTTTCAAGATTCTTACCTCTTGGAGTCAGTCCAAGGCTTCTTCAAAAGCTCTTCCAGAAGTGTAAAGACAACCTCCTCAGCTTTGTTGACCCTTATAGAGATGATTTGGATGCTTGAAAGGATTGGAAGTTGCTCCAAGAACCAAACCCGTGCCTTCTTGCAAAATGAAGGTGTGAAAATGGTGGATGTGGTAGAGCTTGGTACAAAACTTGTTTGATGGTTGGAACAAGTTCTATGGAGGGCTTAGGGATGGTTTATGAAGTTTGTTTGAGGTTTGCACGACTGAAATGAGTTTGGCCAGAGGTTTTGCAAATTTGGGGTGTTTTTGTAAAAACTGTGGGAAGAGAGAATGATGAGGTTTTGAGGGTGAGATCTCGTGTCTTTTGAAGCCTCATGAGTCCCTCTATTTATAGGGAAAGAGTGGAGAAAAGATCTGGTCAGAAAATTACAAGTATGAAAGTTTTTGGTTTGGTTGAGATCAAATGGAAGTTTCAAAGATTTTGAGTACCAATGCTAAGTACAATCAGTTGTAGGGTGGTTGAGAGACTTAGAGGTGTTGCTTATGATCCATAAAGTTAATTGAGTGTAGAAGGAACAATGGAGAGGCTCAAGAAGCTGACTTTGTGATTAAAGTTACCTTTATCAAAGTGGAAGTCTCACATTTGTGCAAAAAATGGAATGATCAAGTGGTTACTGGCTCAATTTGATGGATAATGCACCCCAAATTCGTGTAAACTTCTGATCAAGTGGAGATTTGCAAGTAATAGCCTCTGAAAAACAAAGATATGCAGCATGGAGGTGGATTTACATCAAGTTTATCATGTACATGACCTTGAAATTCAAGTTACAAAACCCTAACTTCAATGCTTCGAATCTCCTAGCTCACAAATGGGATTGAGGAGTTATTGTACTTTTTGGAAAGCCCAAAACATGCTCTAAAACTTTCATGTTTGACAAAAATCTTGAATCTCAAAGGATCATAGTGAAAACTGACCCCAAAGATTGTTGTTTCTAAGAACCAAAAACTGTCTTGAAAAATTTCTAAGTGTCCAAAGATTTTTCAAAACTTTGAAGCTTCATAACTCAAAATCTAAGCATTTTTTGAGGTTTCCACCTCTCATACAAAGTTGTAGTATGTTGTGAGGGCTTTAATTTGAGCTTTGGAGTACACAAAATGGCTGTGTAGATTGAGAGTTATGACCTTCCAACGTAGGTGCCAAAACTAGGGCTTTTTTCTATACTTAGAAAAAATTCAAGTTTCTTAACTTTGCCCCTTTTGCAAGAAACCATTCAAATCTTGATTTTTCATGCTCAAACTCATTGATCAAACATGTCTTGATGAAATTTGGCTTGAATACTTCAATTTGGACCAAAAACCCTAAAAGTCAAAAGGTTGACTTTGTCAGATAAAGCTTGTGTATCAGATGAATTTAACTGTGTGATCTTCAATGATCTTGCATTCTTGAATCTTTCAAACATCATGGATGGACGCCAATGATGTATTTGAGTGTCTTGGATCATGTTCCAAGGTTTGGGATCATGCTTTGATCAAAAGTCAAGGCACCGTTGACTTTTTCTTGATGAAACCCTAATTAGTAACCAGATGAAGTTGAGCTTCAATGAACTTGTGATGAGACCAATTTGCACTTGATTTTTGATGAGGAGAAGCCTTTTGAGTGTATGTAAGCTTGATGGGTTGATGATCATTCCAAAACATTGACTGATTATGTGAGAATTCTTTTGATTCTCTTGAGAAAAACCCTAATTTCATGAAGTAAAGACAAGGGACAAACTTGAACAAAGATTAGGGTTAGCAATGCAATGTAGAATGCTTCCTAGAATGGTGATGAAATCTAGGGTCAAAATTTGGGGTATGACAGTTGCCCCTATTTAAATAACTTTACTAGATTGCCTGGGTGGTGACAACCTTCAGGGAATCAAAGTGGAAGGTATTTAAATACAGAAATAACCAGAAATTTTTCCCCTAGATGCAATGGTATGATATGCTACAGACAAAACTGACTTAAATAATTGCTAGAAATAGTGCAGATATGCAATGAACTCTTGTATGATGATGTATCATGGAATGATAAATCCTGAATGCACAATGCAGACCCAGATGACCAAGACCTGCCAAAGAAAGGAAAAGACCACACCGAGAACATCCCAAGGAAACACCATTGGGGATAGAGGGAAACCACATTGGGGGTATCTAAAGTGATTGATCAACAAGTTCAGACATGGTCGAAAATCATTGGGGAAAGATAGACAGGAATAAGATCTTCTCATAAGAGATCAAGGATGAAAGGGGAAATCTCAAAATGAAACAGCGTTGGATGGTCTCCACCGGGGAGTATCTAGAGTAATTAATCAATAGGTCCAAACATGACCGGATGACACTCTAGAACAGAAGATAAAACAAGAATCCTTATAACCATAGGATAAGCAAAAAAAATACAATCTCATAGCAATAGAATTGATCAACAATGTTCCTCATGACAATAGGAGATAAAACAGATTCTTATAATGATATAATAAGTGAAACAAGATCCTCATAGCAATAGGATTGGTCCCAACATTCCTCATGACAATAGGAGATAAAACAGATTCTCATAATGATAGAATCAACAAAAAGGCTCCTCATAACAATAAGGGACACAGACCCTCATAACAATAGAATCTGCAAACTGGATCCTTATACAATATGAATGTGTTGAATACACCCTAATGACAATAGGGATGGCAGGTAGTGAGAATCCTCATAATAATAGGATCATTGAGCCAAAAAGGGATCCTTATAACCATAGGATCAACAACACATAACATTGGAGTTTTCAAACATCCAATCTTCTAGAAATTCCTTAAAATGAAGAGATCAAACGGGATCTTTAGGAACCATCAGGAAAGGTACAGGGTAACGACTCTTCTGTACGTGCCAACTTAATTGACTTGGACTGCAAGCAAAGGTAACAACCGGCTTTTAATGCATTGATGCTAGTAACCACTAGACTTCAAGGGGGTATCGGTGACAACCAAAGCAACTTACCAATGACAATTGGATTTCAGGCAGATCTACCGGGGAAGGAAATATTGGTAACAAACAATATTCCAAGACACTAAGGATAAACAGACTGGTGAATGCCAGTGACAACTGGAGAAAAGATAATATATGGTGACGACCATAGGGAAAGACTTTAACAATCACGAAGCAAAGTGATAACTGGACTTCATGAGGAAGGCAGACCGGTGATAACCAAACCCAAGATAAGAAGCTAATGCAAAAAAAGCGCACGTTGAACATGATGAATATGATCATGGCATGCAAATGCTATCTCAAAAGAGACCAGATTATGATGGGGAGGCTATCATAGGGGAAACGGATCCTCCACATCAGCAACTCAAGCAAGTACTAACAGGATGAACACGAAGAACTTCTTCAAACTTGGTGATTATAATCAGCAGACTGATTCCAAAGTATCGTCAGTTTCAACTTTAATGGGATATCACAACTGGTATGACAGTGCCTTTGCGACCTTGAAGCTTTTGGGAATATATGGAAATTTCCTTTTGATCCTCCCATGTGTCAAAGAGATTTTATGTTTTATCAAGACATTTACAAAACATTTTCTTTTCAAAACCCTTTTATTTTTCAAAGCTCATTATTAACAAATAGATGGCATTTTGTATAACAAGAAAAGGTAAAGGAACATAAATGACAATAAAGTGATTGGAAAAATTTGTATTTTATTGAAGAATGGTAGCTTGCAAATGGCAAAAGCTCCATGAAGTATTACAATTGTGAAAAGGCAATAGGAAAAGGTTTACATTGAATCCAACTACTACAATCCCTAATAACTAAGATACCCTAGATCCTTGCTTCTGACGAGAGTGAATGGATTGATCTTCGGCCGTTTCTTCGGTATTTGTCAACTCCATTTGACACAGTCAAATGCCTTTGTCCCTAACTTTTGCTTGGACCACCCTTTCGGGTTTTCAATCCACCGAGACGCTCATTTTTGCCTAAGCCGCCCTTTTGGGTTTTCAACTTAGCGAGCTCTTATTATTTTTGTTTTCATCTCTAACTTTTGTCTGGATCTCCTTCATAGGTTTAGATCCACCGGGATACCCATTATTGCCTAAGTCGCCATTTCTGGTTTTCGACCTAGCGGGTTCTTATTATTTAGGCATAATATTTTTTTACTACATCGGCGTTCACAGGATGTGCAAACTGCTCATCATCCATTGTTGTGAGGATGAGGGATCCTCTTGAGAAGATTGTCTTCATAACAAACGGGCCTTCGTAGTTGGGAGCCCACTTTCCTCGGGCATCCTTTTATGATGGCAAGATTTTCTTGAGTACCAGATCTCCCTCTTTGAATTCACGCAGGCGAACCTTCTTGTCGAATGCTCTCTTAAGCCTCTTTTGGTATAATTGCCCATGGCACATGGTTGTCATCTGCTTTTCGTCGATGAGATTCAACTCGGCATATCTGCTACGGATCCATTCCGCTTCTTCCAACTTGGTTTCCATCAGGATTCTAAAGGATGGAATCTCCACTTCCATTAGGAGAAATGCTTCCATATTATAGACTAAGGAGAATGGGGTTGCCCCTGTTGAAGTGCGGATGGAGGTCCGGTATCCATGCAATGCGAAGGGTAGCATTTCGTGCCAATCCTTGTAGGTCTTGAGAATCTTTTGCAGGATTTTCTTGATGTTTTTATTGGCAGCTTCAACAGCTTCATTCATTTTCGGATGGTAGGGCAAAGAATTATGGTGCTCGATCTTGAAGGACTCACACAATTCTTTTATCGTCTTGTTGTTCAGGTTAGTTCCATTATCGGTAATGATTCTGCTTGTGTCGTAACCCAAAATTTGACCTCCGCTTTTTCCTTTTGCATAAGCATGTGCATTCGCACATCTTTCTCTATGTTTTTGTTGCAGGCACAAAAGTCATCACATCATCAACACAAGCACAAAACAAGGGTTTCTATGCCTATTTATCAAAGCAAGAGGTTGAAAATCGGAACAGTGGCCACAACACCATTTTTCAAGTAAATTGGGGAAATTTTGGCCCGGTTAATCGATTAACACTTTGCAGTGCAAAAAGTGTTATTCGATTAACACATGTAAATTTTGCAGATTTTGCTACTTTTCATGACAGCAACTTGCCACTCCACAGTTTTGGGTTCCACTTGGTTCTAGCATTGTGTGGAACATTTTAGACATCTCTAGACAGTTCAAGACCATTCAAGACACTCCACTTACATTTACTCCAATGCATCACTTTGAATCAAGTACACCGTGTTCCTTAATTTCCAAGTATGTGAGCCTTTGATTTGGATTTACATTGGGATTGCTCCACCGAGTTAACTAACTAACTAACCGAGTCAACTTTTGACTCGGTGAGTTGAGTGTAACAAACTCCAAAGCAAGCTCCTAAGCTTACTCCAAATCACATTCCAAATTAATCACACTCTAAACCAAAGCTCTATATAAACAAGGCTCAACTATTTCACAAGGGACCTTCAACCATTTCAATCATCTCTCACTCTCTTCACTCTCAATTCTTTCATTTCTCTCTGCATTTTCTGCAAGTTCTACACCTTCATCTCCATCTTCTTCTTCAAACTACACTAAAGCTCCATTATCACCATTAAAGAGTAGCAAATTTCACATTGAAATTGCTTTCTCTTGAGCTTAAGCCTTCATTCATCTTCAATTGTGTTTGGATTTCTAGAATCACAGCAAATTTTACTTCAATTCAAGTGTTCATATCAATCAATTTGGTGCAAATTCGATCTTGGTGCATTTTCGTGTTTTTTGCTCGGTTTCGCTACGCTTCGAAGTGCAAGTGCGGAATTCTCTAATTTTCTTGCTTTCTTCTCTCTACATTTCACTCACAACAATCACCAAGTCAATTCTCCGGCTTGTAGGTTGGTAGCTCTTACTCTATTCACAGTTTCGATCACTTTCGCGCGTTTTTGATGTAGTTTCGTTCGTTTAATCATGTGATTGCTTGATCTTTGATCTTCATGTTAATGCTTTCAATTTGTGTTTAATTGCTCATAATTTATGTAATTTTCGTGCACAAGTGTAAACCATAGCATGTGGATGTTCAAATAAGTGATTAACTGCTGGAAGCACTTTTGGAAAACTGATTTTTAGCCACTGCTCCAGTGTTAATCGATTAACACTCTGCAGTGCAAAAGTGTTAATAGATTAACACTCTGTTTTTTCAGTTTTTCTGCTATTTCTCAAGTGTTAATTGATTAACACTTTGTAGTGCAAAAGTGTTAATC
Source organism: Lathyrus tuberosus (assembly GCA_022829125.1). Taxonomy (NCBI): domain Eukaryota; kingdom Viridiplantae; phylum Streptophyta; class Magnoliopsida; order Fabales; family Fabaceae; genus Lathyrus; species Lathyrus tuberosus. Next base: position 9,326,674 of record JALAZF010000032.1, read on the forward strand.
GATTAACACTGAACCAGAATGTGAAATTTTCCTATTTTTCAAGCTTGTTTGCTCTTCTTTCCTCATTTAACTTCCATGGCTTGATATGCTTGATATTTGTGGATGTTTTATGAGTTGTTTAACCTCTGTTTGAAACATGCTTGATAACTTTCGATGCTCGATATTTCCATTATCAATTATTTATAATTTTGACAATGTTTGCTCATGATCATTCTTGCATATCTTTTGCTCACTTGATACATGATCCATGATGAAGATTAATTGATCTTTGGTACTGTTTTGCACTTTCATTCATGTCGGCATTAAGTTAGTTCTTCAAAGAATGTGCTTAATCTTGTATAATCAATAATCCACAATTTTGCTTTAATGATTTTTCATCTCTTTGGAAAATTGTTGGCACATCATTTCCCTTTGATTGATTAATCGAAACCTTTTTTCGATTAGTTGATCCTTCCTTGCTCTTCTCTCTAAGTTTCTTTAGAGCCTTGTTCTCTTGATCCCCTGCCGAGTCGGAGGTTCGCACGACGCACTGGAGCACTGTACAAATTGGTGCTGTTGTGCTATCCGTTTCAATTTTCGCACTATACTTTGGTGCTAGAGAAGGGATGCGAGTGGAGAATTCCTACACTCATATTGATTATTTTGGGTAGGGGACGAATGACCCTATGCCTGGGATAATCGTCTCTATCTCCAAGCTGTAGTGTCTCTCAATCCGCAGTCGACTCGATCCTGATCACTCTTATACCTTTCAATCTCTCGTTTGATCCATCACCTTTCTTTTGGTTGAATATATCCATTCACTTTGGGTTAGAAAACGTTCTTTGTTTCAACATCTCTCTTCTGATCAATCATTGTTCATTGATTCCCCACCAGAGTCGTGATCACTTGTCCCTTTGGTTAATCACAGTCATACTATTAAAACCAATTCTCTTTTTCCCCTGCAGTCACAATTTTTTTCTTCGGTAAACACAGTCTTCCTATTAAACACTGAAACCCTTGTGGAGTTCGTAACCTTCTCTTGGTTCTCCTCCCTTTGATTATTTAACCACTGTTTGTCAGTTAAAACACCAATTTGCACTTCTTCTCAGTTAACCACAATCTATCTGTTAACATACTGAGCTTATCTTGGGTTAATCACCTTCTCTTGGTTAATCACCCATTTTCTCAATTAACCACATCCTGTCTGTTAACATACTGAGCTCATTTTGAATTGATCACCTTCTCTTGGTTAATCACTCATTCTTTTTGGTTAATCACAGTCCTTCTGTTAAAACCAATACCCCTATGAGTTAGTAACCATCTCTTGGTTCGAATACTCGCACCATTGGGTAAGTAACCTTCTTTTTGTTCAAATACCCTTTTCGTTGATCAAGTACTGCTTGTTCAGTCAATACCAACATCCGCAGTGGGTCACAACATTCGCTTGGTTCCACACCCGTTTTTCCGGTTAACCACTGTTTATCAGTTAATATACTGAAATCCCTTCAGAGTCAAACACCTTCTTTTGGTTCAATACTCTTGCTCTCTTTTGGTTCATCACAACCTGCCTGTTGACACCAAACCCTTCTTCCCCACAGAGTTTTAATCTCTTTTTCTTCGGTTAACCACTGCCAGCCACTTAACATACCGAATCCTGTTTTCTCTTAGTTTTGACACCATACCTTTGTTTTTTCCCCAGTAGGGTTGTTAACCCTCTGATCCCCAACACAATTCTTTGTTCTATTACTCCCCAGTTTAGTCCCTTTTATTCTTTTGCTCCTTTATCTTCTTGGTTTCGACACCACTCTTGCACCTTATCCTCAGCACAGTGACTATCTTTCCCTTTGCACTCCTTTCTTGGTTTTGACACCAATTCTCTTGACTCCCCATCGGAGTTTCTCTCTCCTTCTTTTGCTCTTGGTTTTGACACCATTTTCCTTTTCTTTTTCCGTCTTGGTTCCACGAACTACGGACGCTCTGATTCTTCATTCATTCGAATGTAAGATACGTAGGCACGAGATTACGAAATCTTGGCGAGCACACTTCCACCTTCTCCGCTCTTTCCCTTTTCCTTTCACTGGTTCCATGAACTACGGAGCTTTGATTTCCTCATTGCACTATGAGGGTACGTAGGCACGAGGGCCCTAATCCTCCGCGAGCACTTTCTTTCTTTCTCTTTCTTTTCTCTCTCCTCTTCTTTTAGCTAGAAGCCTTTAGATAGATAAACCATCTAAGCCTAGAAGCAAGCGAACTGGTTCCCGTCGAGTACGACGGATGCATAAGGTGCTAGTACCTTCCTTTCGCATAACCTACCCCCTTACCCATTTATCTTCCCTTTGTGTTTTATCGATATTTTCCCTGTCCTTTGGGACTAAATAAAGTTCGGTGGCGACTCTGTTTTATCTTTGAGTGTGCGATTCACTCAGGTATAATCCCGCTAGCTTTAGCTGGCGACTCTGCTGGGGAGTCCTTGTGCTTGCAAGTTGGGGTCTCGCCTAGTTTTTTTTTGTTTTCTTGCTTGTTTAGGTGTTTATCTTTTGCGTTTTACTCATTTTTTTTATTTAGCTTTATGTTTATTTACTGCATTTCTTTACTGCTTTGAATATTCATATGCTACATATTCTAGATATCTGCTATATTTTCTGCTGTTGTTGGGATGAGTAGATATTATTGGAGAGAAAAGTCCCAACACCGGGCTTGAGCATGCACATAGGCTAGAACATGATAGTCGTGAGGCCTGCATTTTGCGCGTTGGGTTACCACGAGAGGCACATCCCAGATCGTGATTCGTTTGAGAATACTTCCGTCCTGCGAGAATTCTCTACGGCGGGGGGTTTTCATTCTGAGTCCTATGGTTTAGACGACCTTTCTAGGGACTGTCATACCCCAAATTTTGACCACTAAGATTTCCCATCATTGTGAAAATCATCATCACAATATGGATGTACCTCTTTGCCTCATCAATCTCCTCAAGGAATTGTTGAGCATCCATTACAATCAAAATTAGGGTTATAAGCCCTCTCAGAGCCTTTAGACAAATGATCAATCAAGGAATGACATGATCTTCAACTTGTCTAGCCTCTCAAATATCCACAATGGATCAAGAGGACTCCCACATCAAGAATTAGGCACAAGAGTGCAAAATTCCAGGTGGATCAAGCCTCAAGTTCATCTAATACAAAGTCAACTGACGCAGAAAGTCAAAGTTTGACTTTTGGTCAACTTTGACCTTCACAAGCAATTACTCAAGAAAATATGATGGATGATTTAATTTAATCAAATTTAAATCAAGAAATCATGCAAAATTTCAAAATTGATCAAATTGAAGGAAACTTAGAATTTTTTTCTAAGTTAAAATCATGTTCAAGTGCACAACTTTTCAAGGTTGTAACTATTGATCCAAGCATCCATTGATTTTGAGTAAGAGCTACTTTTAAAGAGGGTATTTGATACTTCAACATTGTAAAGGGAATCAAATCAAAATATCATAAGGATTGAAAGATATAAGTGATCAAAGTTGGGAATTCTTAATGTCCAATGTTCTGACATTGCATAGGACATCATTAATATTTTTTCAGCAAGAATGCCCCAACTTCAAGGACGTTTTTCTCCATGATCCAAGTTGAACCAGGTCTGGAGTCAAACATGAAAGTTGAAGTACGTCATCTCAGGTTTCCAGAAAGTCCTAGAATGTCCTTGTAGCATACTCGAGCAGGGAGATATGATTTTCACAAGAAGCATTGATAAAGCAGAATTTTCATGACAGCTTTTAGGACAGATTTGACTACACAAGTTCAAGACCATTTTTGATGACTTTGCAAGCTGAACCAAGACCAAAGTCAAACATAAAAGTTAAAGTATGTCATTAGGGCTTTCCAAAATGTATTAGAACTCCCATTAATTCAACTTGAGCAAGGAGTTATGAACCTCACAACAGGCCTTGCTCGAGCTGATTTTTTAGGACAGATTTTGTGCACTTTTCTTGTACCACCCAATTTTCAAGCTTTGTCACCATGCAAGACAAGCATCAAAGATGCAATTCACTTCAATTCAAAATATCATATTGGATTAAAATATACAAGTGATTAAAGTTTGGAATTATTAATGATCAAAGTTGTCAAATGTTTCAACATTTCATAGGACATCATTAATATTTTTCCAGCAAGAATGTCCCAACTTCAAGGATGTTTTTCTCCATGATCCAAGTTGATTCAAGCCAAACCTTGAACATCAAAGTTGAAGTACGTTGTCTCAGATTTCCAGAAAGTTATAGAACGTCCTTGTAGCATACTCGAGCAGGGAGATATGATTTTCGCAAAAAGCATTGATAAAGCAGAATTTTCATGACAGCTTTTAGGACAGATTTGACTACACAAGTTCAAGACCATTTTTGATGACTTTTCAAGCTGAACTAAGACCAAAGTCAAACATCAAAGTTGAAGTACATCATCTAAGCTTTCCAGAAAGTCCTAGAACGTCCATGTAGCATACTCGAGCAGGAAGTTATGAATTTTACAACAGGGCTTGCTGCAGCTGATTTTTAAGACATGTTTCAGGACAGATTTGCACACTTCTTGTGCCACACGAATTTCCAAGCCTTGTCATCACTTTGGACACCTCTGAGGATCAAATCTAAAGGGGACAATCACTGAGCCAAGCCTCCAAAGTCCTTGGAACAAGAAGTAGCATGATATTCCTAAAAATCCCTAAAAGAGGGACAAGACTCCAATTTTGGATTGGAGCATTTAATAGATGCTTAGAGGTGGCATGGACTGACACATTTGCAACTGAATTCAGTCAAGATTCCTCCAACAAGTAGGGAACCAAAGCTCTATGCTCTAACCTCTAGTCAATGGCTAGATGAGACTTGGATTTTCATTGGACAACATTGGCCAAACCTCTGCTGCAGCCACCATTCACTATTGATGCGAAAACAAACTTGCTCTACTATAAATAGAGCTCATTTGTGCTCAGTTTGAGTACACCAAAGCCATCAAATAGATGCTTTCCTCAAAATCTCTTCTTTCACCTCAAATTTGCCTTCCAAAGCAAGTAATTCTGAGTTTTTGAGCTTGAGAGCTTTTCCATCACAATCAATCACACACACACCTCATATATATCATATGTAAGCTTTGAAAACTATCACAAGTGACCTGTAATCACAAAACCACAAAGTCACTTCTCAAAACCTCAAAATGGCACTTTTTTGCATTTTTCAAGCCATGTCTTGATTCAGTCACTTACCAAACCAGATAAAACCTCAAACACACTCCAAATATCATCCTTGAACTGCCCCAAATGGTTCCCAACATCTGGAACACCATTTGAGGGAGTTGCTATTTTGGTCACTTTTAACCCCTTTTGCAAGAAAGGGACAATTTGTGTTTTTGCAGGTACCAGCTGATTCCAACCATCCTAAAAGCATCCAAGAGGTCATTTGAGGATGTCCAAAGCATCAAATCATTTCTGGAACAAAGCACTTGGTAGGTTGCACAAAATCTCCAAAAAAAGAGGTAAAACTCATAACTTGAATTCTTTGAATCATGCTTTCCTTTGATGTCCACATACATGCATCATATTGAACAATACTTGAAGCAAAAATGTAGTCCTTAATGTGTATGTTATGATCCTCCTACTGTTTGCACTTTAACATGTTTATATGTGGAGTTTATGTTGTTTTAAACTTAAGGTGCAGATCTGGTTTTTTGCCTTGTGTGTGTTGTACATTAAGTTTCAGTATGTATGAGTGATACCATTGGATTCCTTGCGAAAAATTGGTCAAGATAGGCCCTTTCGGATCTTAATTCCGTTAAAAATTGAGAGAGTTATGAGTGTTTGAAGTTTGATAAAAAAGATGTTGAAAACTCATGAAAGATGTCGAATGTAATGTTGTGACATCTTTCCCCTTTTTCTTAGTTTATCTTCAAAACTCAACCAATTATTTTACATAGCAAAAATTATCATTTTCCAAATCTGTTTTACAGACTTTTTATTCATACTCCATAATATTTTAATCCACCAAAAAATCACAAAAAATATTATTATTTGATATATTTTTAATATATTCAAAAATATTGTTTTAAATTGTTTTAAATGCTTTTAAAATGATTTCTTTTTCTTGATTTTTAAAACCAAAATGATTTTAAATATTCATGTGGATAAAATACTTTTTCATAAACCTTAATCACTGTTTATAACATGATTAATGATTTTTTTTGATATTTTTTTTATCATTCTTTACTTGATTTTTCTTTGAAAAATGCTCTTTAAAAAATGAAATTAGGGTTTTTGATTATTTCAACCCTCATCAAACTTTTTCAAACACTCATGGGCCTCTTGAGAGAGTGTAAGACCCAACCCTTTGTAAATACAACCTTTTGGGCCCCACTTATGGTGTAAGTCCCGTTGTATTTCAAAAAGTTCGACGCGATCATCATCCGTTGAAAAACAAACCTTGGGCCTACCCACGAGTAGTAAGACCCATTTCTTTTCTTTAAAACTCTTTTGGGCCTCTAATAGAGTGTAAGACCCAATCCTTTTTTGACCAAATCATTTTTGGGCCTCAGTGTATTGTATAAGTCCCGATACCGTCAAAAACAAATGGCGCGATCGTCGCCTTTTGAAAAAATCAACTGGGCCTCTCCTTGAGCTATAAGACCCATTCAAAACTTTTGGGCCTCTAATAGAGTGTAAGACCCAACCCCCTTTTAACCAAAACTATTTTGGGTCTCACTTATTGTATAAGTCCCTCTGCGTTAAAAGAAAATCTCGGCGCGATCGCCATTTCAAACGAAAAATCATCTGGGCCTACCCTCGTGTTATAAGCCCCACTCTTTTTCTTTAAAACTTTTTGGGCCTCTTGAGAGAGTGCAAGACCCACCCCTTTGTATAGAAAACAATTTTTGGGCCTCAGTCACTTGTATAAGTCCCTCTGTACAAATTCAAACAGTGCGCTCACTGATAAAACCCTGGGCCTCTCCTTGAGCTGTAAGCCCCAAATCTTTCTTTTTCAAAGCACTTTCTCCTTTGATTTTGAATATATTGTTGTTTTCAATCTTTCTTTGTTGAACAACTAACCAAACAGCATGGAAGCTCTACAACCGAGTAAGTGTTTACCCGCTTTTATTTACCGCTTTCATATATATATATAACTGTATTGTGGGGCTGTTTCACTGTAAGTCTCCTTTCATAAACTCATATATATATAACTGTATTGTGGGGTTGTTTCGCTGTAAGTCTTCTTTCATAAACTCATATCAACTGTGTAATAATAATATAGATAATTAGAGTTTCTCCGGCAACTACGTCTAGAACTAGGTAAAGCCGTTTCAATCACTCTTAAATAGTCAAAACTAGATCCCCATAGGATTACCAGACACAGTCTTCCCTCCTCTCAGGGTTAAACAATATGGAGACATGAAAGGCAACATTCTCGGTGAACCCTTTCATAGACTGTCACTTATAGAAGTTGTCAAAGAAACTCTATTCCCCAGAGATGATATCTTCTCCGTGAATTGCATCTCTTGAGTTTCTTCCAAATTCTCGAACTTTCCTGACTTTGATCTATTCTCGGTGAATAACATTGCTTTGAATTTCTCGGGGTTTGGGGACCCACAGGCTTCTTAAAAGCAATTGTCAAGAAACTCTACTCCCTAGAGATGATCTTTTCTCCGTGAATGGCATCTCTTGAGTTTCTTCTAAATTCTCGAACTTTCCTGACTTGATATATTCCTTGTGAATAGCTTGCCTTGAATTTCTCGGGGTTTGGGGACCCATCGGCTTCCTAAAAGCAATCGGCCTCCTCTTGGGCATTGTACAAGGACCCACAGGCTTCCTAAAAGCAACCCCGCCTCCTCTTGGGCTTAGTACAAGGACCCGCCAGCTTCTTATAAGTATTCACAGCCTCCTCTTAGGCTTCATATAATGATCTCTTCCTCCGGGAATGATAGCCTCCTCTTCGTATAAATTGTCCCGATGACCTCCTAGAGGTATAGGAACAGAAATTAGTCATCTTCATAGAACAGTCCTTTCATAGAGTCTACTACTATTTCTTAAAGCATAGTACAAAAGATAAAACTCTAGACTTGGACAGTCTAACTTCCTTGAGTCTCAAAGACATTCTCAAGTGACCCCTTCGTTAAATAGGAAGGAAACCCGCATACTCGGACAATCTCAATACCCTTCGGATTTCCCGCTTCCTTAAAGAACAAGAATAACCCGGATCCTTGAATCAAATCCCTGAGTACAGTGTTGCTCATATAAAAATTGATTTTCTCTTTAAAATCAGTATACTGGACTTGTCACTTAACTGAAACAGTCATACTAGCCTCCTCTTGGGCTTTGTACAATGATCCTCCCCAGCAGAGTCAAACAACGTTTAGCCTCTCTCTCGGGCTTTGTACGAGACACATAAGAGACTCCCTCGTTGAGTCAATCACCCTTTCACCTCCATCTCGGGCTTTATACGAGATACAAAAAGGTTCTTATTGAGCCAAACAAAATTTCAGCCTCCATCTCGGGCTTCGTACTAGATACAAAAAAAACACTCTCTTGTTGAGTATAAAAGGATCCTCTTGTAGGATTAACCCCTTTTAGCCTCTCTCTCGGGCTTTATACGAGATACCAAAAGACTCCATCGTCGAGTCAAAACCTTTTCGCCTCTCTCTCGGGCTTTGTACGAGACACATATTAGCCTCCTCTTAGGCTTTGTATAAGAAAACCACTGGTTGATCCAATCAACCTTTTAGCATCAAAGCTGTGCCTCGTTCACAGTACACAAACATCAACAACTCCTTCCCCTCCATCTAATCGCTGTAAGCGGCAAGCCTCTGGATCATCTACATCCATGCCACTGTCCCTCCTTTAGTATGAGAAATTCCTAAGGAAAGATAGCATTGCTCTAAACTGAGTTAAAGTCTTCTCCTTCAGGTTAAAATCCCCTTTAAAGGAAATTATGGCATTGCCGAATTCACAAATCCCGGTTAAAGTAATTCTCCTTTATAAGCAGTTGTGACATACAACCCCCTCTTTAGAGATGACAAATTCTCTCTAAGGTCAACACTTTCAGCTTCACATCTTGGGCTTTGAACAAGATACAAATATACCTTTTCAGCTTCACATCTTGGGCTTTGAACAAGATATATACCACCTTTCGCTTCACGTCTTGGGCTTTGAACAAGACACCAAAAACACCCATTTCCTCCCATAGAATAGGAGGAACTACGAACGCTCTGATTTCCCTATTTCGGTAAACGGGAATACGTAGGCATAAGATCAAAAGAAAAGATCTTAGCGAGCACACTAAACAAAAAACCCAAAATCCCATATCTCCATCAATCAAAAGCAGTAATTCAAAAACATCAGTCCTAACATCCTAATCCTTGTTCCCCGCCAAAAACCTTCTGTCAAAATGAAAAGAAAGAAAACAGTATTGGCTAAAATACAAATAACCAGTACAAAGGCCCCCCACATTGATAGCATCCGTAACCTAACAGACCGCTGTTTAAACTCAGTATGCAAAGCTGAGTTAATTGGAGACATCTATTTCCCTTCCTTATTCAGCTCACAATAGGATAAAAAATGAATCGACCTGTAGTTTAAGCTCAACCGCAGAGAGCGACCAACGCTTAAGAACCGCGTCCAAAATCGCTCGCTACAGAAAAATGGCGCCCACCGTGGGGCCGATTCGTCTCTGTTTTCTTTCTTCCTTTTCATCTCTTGTGTGAATACCACAGATTGGGGCTTCTGCCGGGGAACCCATTTTCTGTCAGGAACTTAGGATCCTTAGCTTTAAAGGTCTAGGATGTTTAGGACAAATATATATACTGCTTTTCCTAATTCCTATACATGTTTATTTTTCTGCTAATGGGAATGCGGGTGATGCCGTATGTGGAAAGATTGAGTATACACTTAAGATAAGTGATGGCGACGAGGTCGACCATCAACCTCAGTGGAGGCTGACTAATGTAACCATTCTCTCACCTAGACAATGGGTCGGTTGTGATGCCTGAGAAGCTGAGGAGCCAAACCCTTTCGTAGTACGGAAACTATCGGAAATAGTTGTTACGCGATACTACCCTCATTTGAGGCTGGTGATCTATTCTCGGTGAATGGCACTTACTCTAAGATTGCTCTACAACTCATTGGCGATCCGCTTGTTGTTTTGCTTTCCTGGGAGGAGCTGATGATAATGAGTACAAGTACAAAAAAAACCCTAGTATAAACCTTTGGGGATGGGTAGAGCCTTGACTTCATGACAACGACCCTTTGACCCCATGTTTTTTCTATGTTTTTGTGTGCTGCATTCATGCATTCATTTAAAAAACATTAAAACATTCAAAAAACTTCTCTTCTAGTCTCTCTGTTTTTCAAATTAAACTAAGACTGTGATTGCAAATATCAGAGAAGAGGATTACGCTAATGGATTTCGGTAGAAGGTGAACTCATACGTACATCTTCAAGGTTCCAAAACTTAAGGATTTGAGAAGGTTAGCAGGGATGATCACTAACCGAGAGGCTTTCAGAGCCAAGCACGGAGGTTTGCTACCACTGTTAAGAGTCCATGTGATTGAGGGAATCATGGATGCACTCATTCAATTCTACGATCCGGTTTATCACTATTTCACATTCCCGGATTATCAGCTATCACCAACGCTGGAGGAGTATTCTCATCTGATTGATCTGCATATCACCGATCGAGCTCCATTTTCTGGACTGGAAGAAATTCCAAAGAATCAGACCATTGCAAGAGCCATTCATTTGGACGAGTCTGAGGTCAGGACTCACATGACCACTAAGGGTGGCATCCAAGGTTTGCCAGCCCAGTTCTTGACGAAGAAAGCCCTGTATTTTGCCAGTATAGGGAACGTGACTGCTTTTGAAGGTATCTTTGTCTCGCTCACCTACGGGTTATTTTTGTTTCCCAACATCAATAACTTCGTCGATATTAACTCCATTAAAGTTTTTCTCATTGGAAACCCTGTGCCGACTTTGCTCGCAGATACGTATCATTCTGTACACTTGGGGAATTTGTACAGCGGAGGGGAGATCACATGCTGTGTACCTCTGCTTTACAAATGGTTTATCTCTCACTTGCCCAAGTCTGCTGCTTTTTGGGATTGCAAGAGTGCCTTACGTTGGTTGCAGAAGATCATGTCTCTTACCAACTCTGATATAGATTGGTGCAATAGGATTTATGATGGAATCATGATCATTGACCGTTGTGGAAACTTCCCCAACGTACCCCTTATAGGAACTAAGGGAGGAATCAACTACCATCCGATATTGGTTCTTCGTCAATTTGGATACCCGATGAGATACATCCCACGGGGTGTTCATCTGGAAGGTCTTTTCTTCAAGGAAGGAGAAAACGACAGAGCACTAAAGATGGAAATAGTGCAAGCTTGGAAACACGTTCATAAGAAAGGACGAGAGTCTCTGGGAAAACCGGACTGTGTCTCGGTGGAGCCTTATGTCCACTGGGTACAAACTAGAGCTCTCAAGCTAAAAATGCCTTATCCTCATTACGGAATTCTTCCGCCAAAGGAATCTGTCATTTACTTCATGACGGAAACTGAAAAGCTTCAGGTTACTCTCAACAAAGTTCAACGGGAGAGAAGGTCTTGGAAGAACAAGTACCGCACCCTCGACGTAGAGTGCATCAAAATACAGCAATTACTGAAAGAAAAAGATGCTCTGATTGAAATTTTGGAGCAGCATGCTATAGAGAATCAAGATGACCAAAGGAGTTTGCTCACTCCTTTCACCTGGCAAAGGAATGACAACCCGACAACGGCTCCAGAGTCCCGGTCAAAGAAAAGGAAGATACCAGAATCCGCACCCAACTTCTCTTCAGAGAGGACTCGGGACCCATTAGTTTAGGTTTCTGTTTCCGCACCTTGTAATCTACTGTATTTCCATTTCTGTAATCCTTTGAATTTCAATAAAAAGGGGTTTCCCCACTGTTTGATATTTACAATCTAATTGTCGAAGTTTCTTTTGATTAAACCAAAAAAAATAATTAATATAATCATTGCACTCATCATTCTCACATCACAAATTCTTCTTCCCTACGAATCTCACGTTTGTGTCTCGATTCTAGAGTCAAACTGTCTCATTCGTATAATACTTGGACCAATCGTCAGAAAAAGATGGATGCTCTTGAGGAAGAAAACAGAGAGTTGAAAGAAGAGATCGACGCTCTAAGAGAGGATATGAGGAAGCTTCGTAACGACATGCAAGCCATGGCAGAAGCTCAGCTACAAAGAACCGTGATCTCGGAGATCACCTCAACGCCCATAGTGGAGAAGTATGATCCTAGGTATCAAATACCGAAAGATCGTCCTTGGGGCATGCCTGTTAACTATATCCCGGGAGGATATATTCTGCCAATCACTGAGGATCAGGGAATCACAACAGAAGCCGCTAGGCCTGAAGGTTACAAACTTCAGGAAAGCGAAGATGCCAGGGGCATACTGAAGACTCCTGAAGGTTACAAACTTCGGGAAATGCCAAGATTCGCTACCGTAGTCACGGTACCACCCCCTGTGGTGCACACTGTCCCGGAAGGACAGATTCCACCAATACCTGCTGATAGAAAGGAAACTATGTTTGACCAAATGGATGAATTCCAGGAGCATTTCCTGGAAATGCAGAAGGAGCTGCAAGCCATTCGCGGTCAGGATTTATTTGGAAAGGACGCCGCAGACCTCTGCTTGGTCCCTAATGTGAAAGTCCCGCCCAAGTTCCAAGTGCCCGACTTTGAAAAATACAAGGGTAACTCTTGCCCTCAGAGCCATCTGGTGATGTACGCTCGGCGAATGTCAGCTCAGACTGAGAATCAGGACCTACTGATTCACTACTTTCAGGATAGTTTAACCGGTGCCGCACTCAAATGGTACATGGGTTTAAACCGTGCTACAATCAGCACTTTCAGAGATCTTGGTACTACCTTCATCCAACAATACAAATACAATTTGGACATGGCACCCGACAGAGATCAATTCAGATCAATGTCGCAAAAGGACAAGGATACCTTTAAGGAGTATGCTCAAAGGTGGCATGAAATTGCCGCTCAAATTTGTCCACCTCTTGAGGAAAAAGAGATGACAAAGATCTTCTTAAAGACCTTAAGCTCATTTTACTATGACCGAATGGTTGCCAGTGTGCCCAGTGACTTCACCGAAATGGTCGGCATGGCGTACGTCTTGAGGAAGCCGTCCGAGAAGGACGTTTGGTAAAAGACACTGGATCGACGAACGGTACTAAAAAATACGGTAGTGCTCTCCCTAAGAAAAAAGAGCAAGATATTGGGAATATCTCTCTCGGAAAGCAAAGGCGACGTTCTCAACCGGTAGCAGTTGTGACTCCTGCTATCAACCCTGCGTCTATTCCTACGTATCAACCTCAGGTTGCGCAGAGCCAACCTGATCAACAAAGGACCCAACAGCCTCTTCAGCAACCTCGTCCTCCATATAACAACAACCGTACAACACGGCCACCAGGATTTGATCCTATACCTGTATCGTACGCAGAGCTGTTTCCATTACTACTGGCTAAGGGGCACATTCAGACTAAGTCTCCTCTTATAGTACCAGATAATCCGCCTTTTTGGTTTAAGGTGGATCAGACATGCCCTTATCATCAAGGAGGTCCAGGGCATAACATTGAGAATTGTCTCAATTTCAAATTCGACGTGCAAAAGCTTGTTAGGAGCGGGCTCTTATCTTTCAAGGATACGAATCCTAATATTCTTACGGACCCGCTGCCTCAACACGAGAAGGATGCAGTCAATTTGATAGAAGGAGAGACTAACGATGTCTATCAAATTCATGATGTACTCTTATTGAGGACCAATCTGGTCAAGATGCATTGTAGACATAGTGGATATGGCCATGTGCCACCTCATAATTATCACCAGTGTGATATCTGCTCTAAAGATAACCAAGGATGTTCTGTAGTGCAATTAGCTCTACAGGAACAGATGGATCTCGGATGGATCCAGGAACACCGAGTTCGTGGAGTTAACATGGTTTACATGAATTCTAACATCATTCAGAACCACGATATCCGTGCGATGAATGTCAACTTGGTGGCAATGCACTCAAGGCAAAGCCAGTATCATAATCTGCCACGGCACGATTACAGTTCCTGTCTGACTTGCTCGGTAAACAAACAGGGATGCTCTTTCATACAAGAGGCCCTCCAGCGTCAGATGGATCTTGGATGGATCCAAGACTACCATGATAGGAACCCTTATCAGATCAACATGGTTCAGATCTTCGATATTCGCGTGATGAATACCAGCTGGTAGAGTTACATGCTGAGCAGGTCCGACTCAGATTCTTAATATCACATGACTATCAAAGCTGTAAAGTGGGTTGCGAAAATGATCAGGGTTGTACCCTTGTCCAGGAGGCACTTCAGCACTTGTTAAATCATTGGTGGATGCCAATCTACATGGACGAAGATACTCAGCAAATTAGTATCAGTAACAGGAATCCTACTCGTCGTCAAAGTGAGGATGTCCGATCTGTGGAAGCTAACCAGCAAGGTTACATTGTATTCAAAGTGGGCGTGGCCAGGTGCCACCACACAACTATGACCGTTGTAGTGTCTGTTCAGAAAGTAACCAAGGGTGTTACCTTGTGAGAGCAGCTCTTCAGGGTCAGGTGTATCGTGGGTAGATTCGTCCATATTCAGGTTTTGGACCCATCAACTGGACGCCGAATTACCTTGCCGATCAAGTTGAGAATGTTGTCACCATCTTTGGTCGTCACCAGACCAGGGATGTTTTTGCCATCATCCCTCTACTTGACGAATCTAAAGTTCCCAATCGGGAACGGATCGAGATTACTTACGATGGTCAGAAAAATCAGAGGGCTCCCATAGTCATCTATCTATCAGGACCACTACCGTATGAATCAGCTAAGGCTATCCCTTACAAATACGGTGCAACGATAATTGAGAATGGAAAGGAAATTCCATTACCCTCCGTTGTGAACATTGCAGACATCAGTCGAGGAACACGGAGTGGTAGAATCTTCAACCGAGGGGTTGGGGAACCTAACAAGGAAAAGGAACTTCAGACAGAAGCTCCCGATCTATCAGTCGGTCAATCCAGTAATCCCGACCTTTCGAAAAAATAATGATGAGATGCTGAAGCTCATCCAAAGGAGTGAATATAACATTGTGGATCAGCTGTTACAGACTCCTTCAAAGATCTCAGTATTATCACTGTTACTCAGTTCAGAAGCCCAAAGGGAGGCTCTACGAAAAGTCTTGGAGCAAGCCTTTGTGGAACAGGATGTAACAATTAGACAGTTCGATAATATTGTCTCTAACATCACTTCCTGTAATAATTTGGGATTTAGTGATGAGGAATTACCCGAAGAGGGTCGCCGTCATAACATGGCGCTCAATATCACAGTTAACTGCCAGGACGATGCTTTAGCCAGCGTACTGGTAGACACAGGGTCAGCCCTGAATGTTATGCCGAAGTCCACTTTGATGCAATTGTCATTCAAATGCCCTCCGATGAGAATCAGCGAGGTCGTCGTCAAAGCGTTCGACGGATCCAGAAAAACAGTTATCGGCGAAGTTGATCTTCCCATAACTATCGGTCCTCACACTTTCCAAGTCACTTTCCAGGTCATGGACATCCGGGCAACATACATTTGTTTATTAGGAAGACCTTGGATACATCAGGCTGGAGCGGTTACTTTAACCCTCCACCAAAAGCTAAAGTTCGTTCATAAACGATCAAATTGTCACAGTCTGTGGAGAACAGGCCTTGTTCGTGAGTAACTTATCATCATCTACTTGTGTAGAACCCGAGGAGTTTATTGGAACTCAGTTCCAAGCGCTGTCGGTCGGCAAGGACAATCAATCCCAAGGAGGAACCTCGATTTCCTCATATAAAGATGTTATCAAAGCGGTCGAGAGTACCGATACAACCGGATGGGGACAACTTGTCATTCTTATTGACAATAAAACAAAGAAGGGTCTTGGTTTTTTTGCAACCTGTACCCGGACAGCTGCTAACGATGAAAGTCTTCATCCCATTCAGGATTTCTTCCACAGTGGAGGTTTCCTTCACCCAGTGTCTCAAGCAGTCCATGCTTTTAATGAGGAAAATCCCTCTGAAACGGATGAAGAATGGAAGTCCTATCTTAACAAGGACGGTTATATGTCTCAGGAAGAGGTGCCTACGCCATTTTGCTATCCCGTACAAAGTCCGAGATTTATACCGAGGTCAGATGTCGAAATGATATGTGGAGATTATGATCCGGAAGGATGCCGTGCTCCGCCAAATTCATTAGAGGAGGACACTCCGATGAAAGACAACTTTGACTACAACTACTATGGCCCAATGGATGGTCTGCCAATGTGGCAGCCTTACCCAGGAAACTTGGGGCAAGAAAGTCAGCCGAACAATGAAACTCAGCTGAGCATCATTGAACAGAATACCTGTGTCCCCACCATGTCATGGGATCAACACTCAGGTCATTCAGAAACTACTCAACATGAAGATGAATTCGCAACGTTTGCAGGATGTGAATTCATCAACTATGCTTTTCCCGAGGTTAACGTCATTGAGAGAGATGACTCCTCCAGTTCCAGAGAAGTTTGGGACACCTTGGGACAACCGAGTGGAAAATACGACTATATGGTCAAGTACACCGCGTCCGAAAGCTCTCGTATCAGGCTCGAAGACATCCAGCCAACTAGATGGGGGGATACAGCTGAGAGCACAACTACTCTGCATAATTCAACTGAGGAATTCTCCTACGACAATTCTGCCTGGGAGACAGATTCCAATGATCCTGCTCCACCAGAAATCAGCGTCATTTCTGAAGAAAAATCAAGGAAGGTGCCAGACTTTGTGATTCACCGAGGAGTTCGCCGCCAATGGTTGCCGTCGAGGTTCCGAAGATCGTTCATCAGTCAAAGTAATTGCCATCTTTTAACCTTTCACCTGCCCAGGTGAAACGGATGTTT
Source organism: Lathyrus tuberosus (assembly GCA_022829125.1). Taxonomy (NCBI): domain Eukaryota; kingdom Viridiplantae; phylum Streptophyta; class Magnoliopsida; order Fabales; family Fabaceae; genus Lathyrus; species Lathyrus tuberosus. Next base: position 9,343,651 of record JALAZF010000032.1, read on the forward strand.
TGATAGGGCTCACTTTCTATAAATATCCCTCTTCGCTTCGCCCAAAGCGACAAAGTTTTGTTTTATAGGGCTGTAGTTTCAAGAATCGACTTGTTCATTAATAAAATAACGTCGTTCTATAATTTCCTCATTAATTGATGTTTTCTCTTTTCGCTTTTTTCAGAAAATGGTAATCCTAAAAAACAAGTAAAAATAAAAACAAGCAGTAAAACAAATACACTGCACACACTTGCATTTTTCTCTATCTCTTCTAAACACGAATCATCACGTCATGCAGATTGCTTGTTTTAAACCCAGTTGAAACATACGATCCGATGCCTTCTCCCAACTTTGAGTTCCCGGTATTCGAGGCTGAAGAAGAAAATGACAACAAAATTCCAGAAGAGATCTCCCGACTACTCTGACAGGAGGAAAGGTCCATTGAACCTCATAAAGAACCGTTGGAAACGGTAAACTTGGATTCAGAAAAAGAGAAAAAAGAAATCAGGATTGGGGCACTGCTCAGTCCAACTGCCAAAGAGAGTTTGATAAAGCTTCTCAAAGAATTCCCCGATGTATTCGCTTGGTCCTATCAGGATATGCCAGGGTTGGATACCAGCATCGTGGAACATCACTTACCGTTAAGATTGGGACGGACTCATCCGGACATGGCCATCAAAATCAAAGAGGAAGTACAAAAACAGATTGACGCGGGTTTCCTCGCCACATCAGAATATCCTCAATGGTTAGCCAACATCGTACCCGTTCCGAAAAAGGACGAAAAGGTCAGAATGTGTGTCGACTACCGAGATCTGAACAAGGCTAGTCCAAAGGACGGCTTTCCTTTACCACACATTGACATGCTGGTAGACAGCACATCAAAGTTTAAAATTTTCTCCTTCATGGATGGATTCTCGGGCTATAACCAGATAAAAATGGCGCCGAAAGACATGGAGAAAACTTCTTTCATTACCCCATGGGGTACCTTTTGTTACAAGGTAATGCCGTTCGGTTTGAAGAACGCCGGGGCAACCTATCAAAGGGCCATGACTACTCTGTTTCATAACATGATACACAAAGAAATCGAGGTGTATGTTGATGATATGATTGTAAAATCAAAAACAGAGAGTGAGCACATTGAACATCTGTCAAAATTGTTCGAACGTCTAAGAAAATTCAAGCTCCGCTTGAATCCCAACAAGTGCACCTTCGGTGTCCGTTCAGGGAAACTACTAGGGTTCATCGTCAGCCAGAAAGGAATTGAGGTTGATCCTGACAGGGTCAAGGCCATTCAAGAAATGCCTTCTCTGAAAACTGAAAAACAAGTCAGAGGATTCTTGGGACGTTTGAACTACGTCTCCAGATTCACATTCCTCATGACCGCGACCTGCTCGCCAATCTTCAAACTGCTCAAGAAGATACAATCATTTCTCACTAATTCCCAGGGCAAGTGGACTCCGAATTATGATAGCCCCTATGTGGTCACGAAAGCTTTCTCAGGCGGCGCCTTGAGACTTGCAACCATGGACGGAGAGGAATTTGCCTACCCCACAAATGTTGACGTAGTCAAGAAATACTTCGCCTAAAAAAAACGTCTCGGTGGATTGAAAACCCGAAAGGGCGGTCCAGGAAAAAGTTAGAGACATATAAAAAATCATCCCGATGGATTGGAAATGACATAGTACAATCCAGGCAAAAATTAGGGATAATGGCAAGTAACTATGTTCAACAGAGGTAAGTCCCTCAGCAGCAGCAGCAGTTACATCGTCCGTCAGGAAAACTCCAGTCAAGGTCATCTTCGACAGAAGCTCAGGATGTCCCGAATTCAAAGTTGGTAGAAGGACAGTGGTCGTTATGTTTCAACGTAGCCCTTTTCCCTGTAAATTACCATTTTCAAACTTTGTATATACTCTTTGGAATCACGCGTTTGGCTGATCTCCATCTTATCAATAAAATTTGAGCCCTTGTGCTTTTGTTTGTAATTCTTATTTGTTTTAGCTTTACAGAACGACGTTGTTAACATGATTAACGATTCTTGAAATAAATGAAAATGAATTTACTTGTTAAAACTTTTTCTGATTTTTAATAAAGATGGCAATTTCTTTTGACTGTTGAACATTGAAAGAGCATCAATTGTGTCTCCAAAGGCATTTGAACTTCGAAGTGCAGAATCAAAGTACTCCTTCTAGACCAGTACGCCTGAATGAAGGATCAACAATGTCAGAGACCATGTTTCGTCTGACATCCTCGGCCGAGTTCTCATCTCCTAAGCCCGACCAGCGTCACCCCCAATAGGGACCATTTCTCCTAAGCAAGGCAGAATTGCTATCTTGAACCAACGATATTTCTACATGCCCCACTGTGGCCGAGTATCCAGTCGTGTTCATCCTCTAGTCTGTATGTTGCGTCAGTTTTGTCCGCATATACATACATACATCATGCATTATTGATTTGCATTCACATTCATATTGCATCACTATCACTCAAGTCGGTCTTGTCCCCTAGTGATAAGAGTCCTCTCAATTGAGTTGTCGGCCCTTTCCTCGACAGGAAGTGTTACGTCTGAACAATCTCTCTCCTCCAGCTATTTCTGAATTGAAGATAGGTCCTGGATCACTTTGATAACTTGGACCTCTAAAAAACCAGAGAACCTTCAGTCAGCATCACTCTTCGCCATTGAAGATGATATTTTTGCTTTCCCGGATTAAGGAAAATCCCTAGAGAGAGCCCCTTAATCGGAGTTTCGGCAATACGGCAGTTTTTCTCCGAAAGAACCGCTGATGAAAAGGTCATCGGCACTTCAAAATTGGAGCCCATCATATGGCATTTCTCCGGGAGGATCCCGAGAAAAGTATGATGTAGTCCCAAGCGAAAGCAGTCTCTCAAAAGACTCGTTTTCCCTAGATAGAGTCGACAAATGGCGTCTCCAAACAGAGAAGTTTGTACACCTCTACAACTCAGACGACTGGGTTCCCCAACAAGTCTGACATCGAAACTTTTTCCACTCAAATGGCATCTCCCCAGGAAAATTCGGCAAGAAGTTTAAGGAAAACCGCTACAAATAGCGTCCCTTGTCAAGAAAGTTTATTGACAAAAGAAACTAAGACCAGTTCCTTGGTAGGAAACCAGGATCGAGGGGAAGTTTACTTTAGAAACTGAGACCAGTTCCTTGGTAGGAAACCAGGATCGAGGGGAAGTTTAAATCAGAAACTAAGACCAGTTCCTTGGTAGGAAACCAGGATCGAGGGGAAGTTTACAAAAGAAACTAAGACCAGTTCCTTGGAAGGAAACCAGGATCGAGGGGAAGTTTATTTCAAAAGAAAACTGAGACCAGTTCCTTGGCTGAAGACCAGGATCGAGGGGAAGTTTACCTTTTCTAAGCATCATCGCTTAGCTAAAGAAGATGAATGCGTAAGCTACCATTCATAACCACCATCAAAATTTCGGGTATTCCGATATTTAATCCTCTTGCACCCCGAATGCCCGAATACCCTCGTCATTCACACCGTCGGGTCCAAGAAGATTAAATAGGGGCATCTGTCATACCCCAAATTTTGACCACTAAGATTTCCCATCATTGTGCAAATCATCATCATAATATGGATGTACCTCTTTGCCTCATCAATCTCCTCAAGGAATTGTTGAGCATCCACTACAATCAAAATTAGGGTTTTAAGCCCTCTTAGAGCCTTTAGACAAATGATCAATCAAGGAATGACATGATCTTCAACTTGTCTAGCCTCTCAAATATCCACAATGGATCAAGAGGACTCCCACATCAAGAATTAGGCACAAGAGTGCAAAATTCCAGGTGGATCAAGCCTCAAGTTCATCTAATACAGAGTCAACTGACGCAGAAAGTCAAAGTTTGACTTTTGGTCAACTTTGACCTTCACAAGCAATTACTCAAGAAAATATGATGGATGATTTAATGTAATCAAATTTAAATCAAGAAATCATACAAAATTGCAAAATTGATCAAATTGAAGGAAACTTAGAATTTTTTTTCTAAGCTAAAATCATGTTCAAGTGCACAACTTTTCAAGGTTGTAACTATTGATCCAAGCATCCATTGATTTTGAGTAAGAGCTACTTTTAAAGAGGGTATTTGATACTTCAACATTGTAGAGGGAATCAACTCAAAATATCATAAGGATTGAAAGATATAAGTGATCAAAGTTGGGAATTCTTAATGTCTAATGTTCTGACATTGCATAGGACATCATTAATATTTTTTCAGCAAGAATGCCCCAACTTCAAGGACGTTTTTCTCCATGATCCAAGTTGAACCAGGTCTGGAGTCAAACATGAAAATTGAAGTACGTCATCTCAGGTTTCCAGAAAGTCCTAGAATGTCCTTGTAGCATACTCGAGCAGGGAGATATGATTTTCGCAAGAAGCATTGATAAAGCAGAATTTTCATGACAGCTTTTAGGACAGATTTGACTACACAAGTTCAAGACCATTTTTGATGACTTTGCAAGCTGAACCAAGACCAAAGTCAAACATCAAAGTTAAAGTATGTCATTAGGGCTTTCCAAAATGTATTAGAACTCCCATTAATTCAACTTGAGCAAGGAGTTATGAACCTCACAACAGGCCTTACTCGAGCTATTTTTTAGGACAGATTTTGTGCACTTTTCTTGTGCCACCCAATTTTCAAGCTTTGTCACCATGCAAGACAAGCATCAAAGATGCAATTCACTTCAATTCAAAATATCATAGTGGATTAAAATATACAAGTGATTAAAGTTTGGAATTATTAATGATCAAAGTTGTCAAATGTTTCAACATTTCATAGGACATCATTAATATTTTTCCAGCAAGAATGTCCCAACTTCAAGGATGTTTTTCTCCATGATCCAAGTTGATTCAAGCCAAACCTTGAACATCAAAGTTGAAGTACGTTGTCTCAGCTTTCCAAAAAGTTATAGAACGTCCTTGTAGCATACTCGAGCAGGGAGATATGATTTTCGCAAAAAGCATTGATAAAGCAGAATTTTCATGACAGCTTTTAGGACAGATTTGACTACACAAGTTCAAGACCATTTTTGATGACTTTTCAAGCTGAACTAAGACCAAAGTCAAACATCAAAGTTGAAGTACGTCATCTAAGCTTTCCAAAAAGTCCTAGAACGTCCATGTAGCATACTCGAGCAGGGAGTTATGAATTTTACAACAGGGCTTGCTGCAGCTGATTTTTAAGACATGTTTCAGGACAGATTTGCACACTTCTTGTGCCACACGAATTTCCAAGCCTTGTCATCACTTTGGACACCTCTGAGAATCAAATCTAAAGGGAACAATCACTGAGCCAAGCCTCCAAAGTCCTTGGAACAAGAAGTAGCATGCTATTCCTAAAAATCCCTAAAAGAGGGACAAGACTCCAATTTTGGATTGGAGCATTTAATAGATGCTTAGAGGTGGCATGGACTGACACATTTGCAACTGAATTCAGTCAAGATTCCTCCAACAAGTAGGGAACCAAAGCTCTCTGCTCTAACCTCTAGTCAATGGCTAGAGGAGACTTGGATTTTCATTGGACAACATTGGCCAAACCTCTGCTGCAGCCACCATTCACTATTGCTGTGAAAACAAACTTGCTCTACTATAAATAGAGCTCATTTGTGCTCAGTTTGAGTACACCAAAGCCATCAAATAGATGCTTTCCTCAAAATCTCTTCTTTCACCTCAAATTTGCCTTTCAAAGCAAGTAATTCTGAGTTTTTGAGCTTGAGAGCTTTTCCATCACAATGAATCACACACACACCTCATATATATTATATGTAAGCTGTGCAAACTATCACAAGTGACCTGTAATCACAAAATCACAAAGTCACTTCTCAAAACCTCAAAATGGCACTTTTTTGCATTTTTTAAGCCATGTCTTGATTCAGTCACTTACCAAACCAGATAAAACCTCAAACACACTCCAAATATCATCCTTGAACTGTCCCAAATGGTTCCCAACATCTGGAAAACCATTTGAGGGAGTTGCTATTTTGGTCACTTTTAACCCCTTTTGCAAGAAAGGGACAATTTGTATTTTTGCAGGTACCAGCTGATTCCAACCATCCTAAAAGCATCCAAGAGGTCATTTGAGGATGTCCAAAGCATCAAATCATTTCTGGAACAAAGCACTTGGTAGGTTGCACAAAATCTCCAAAAAAAAGAGGTAAAACTCATAACTTGAATTCTTTGAATCATGCTTTCCTTTGATGTCCACATACATGCATCATATTGAACAATACTTGAAGCAAAAATGTAGTCCTTAATGTGTATGTTATGATCCTCCTACTGTTTGTACTTTAACATGTTTATATGTGGAGTTTATGTTGTTTTAAACTTAAGGTGCAGATCTGGTTTTTTGCCTTGTGTGTGTTGTACATTAAGTTTCAGTATGTATGAGTGATACCATTGGATTCCTTGCGAAAAATTGGTCAAGATAGGCTCTTTCGGATCTTAATTCTGTTAAAAATTGAGAGAGTTATGAGTGTTTGAAGTTTGATAAAAAAGATGTTGAAAACTCATGAAAGATGTCGAATGTAATGTTGTGACATCTTTCCCCCTTTTCTTAGTTTATCTTCAAAACTCAACCAATTATTTTACATAGCAAAAATTATCATTTTCCAAATCTGTTTTACACACTTTTTATTCATACTCCATAATATTTTAATCCACCAAAAAATCACAAAAAATATTATTATTTGATATATTTTTAATATATTCAAAAATATTGTTTTTAATTGTTTTAAATGCTTTTAAAATGATTTCTTTTTCTTGATTTTTAAAACCAAAATGATTTTAAATATTCATGTGGATAAAATACTTTTTCATAAACCTTAATCACTATTTATAACATGATTAATGATTTTATTTGATATTTTTTATCATTTTTTACTTGATTTTTCTTTGAAAAATGCTCTTTAAAAAATGAAATTAGGGTTTTTGATTATTTCAACCCTCATCAAACTTTTTCAAACACTCATGGGCCTCTTGAGAGAGTGTAAGACCCAACCCTTTGTAAATACAACCTTTTGGGCCCCACTTATGGTGTAAGTCCCGTTGTATTTTAAAAAGTTCGACGCGATCATCATCCGTTGAAAAACAAACCTTGGGCCTACCCTCGAGTAGTAAGACCCATTTCTTTTCTTTAAAACTCTTTTGGGCCTCTAATAGAGTGTAAGACCCAATCCTTTTTTGACCAAATCATTTTTGGGCCTCAGTGTATTGTATAAGTCCCGATACCGTAAAAAACAAACGGCGCGATCGTCGCCTTTTGAAAAAATCAACTGGGCCTCTCCTTGAGCTATAAGACCCATTCAAAACTTTTGGGCCTCTAATAGAGTGTAAGACCCAACCCCCTTTTAACCAAAACTATTTTGGGTCTCACTTATTGTATAAGTCCCTCTGCGTTAAAAGAAAATCTCGGCGCGATCGCCATTTCAAACGAAAAATCATCTGGGCCTACCCTCGTGTTATAAGCCCCACTCTTTTTCTTTAAAACTTTTTGGGCCTCTTGAGAGAGTGTAAGACCCACCCCTTTGTATAGAAAACAATTTTTGGGCCTCAGTCACTTGTATAAGTCTCTCTGTACAAATTCAAACAGTGCGCTCACTGATAAAACCCTGGGCCTCTCCTTGAGCTGTAAGCCCCAAATATTTCTTTTTCAAAGTACTTTCTCCTTTGATTTTGAATATACTGTTGTTTTCAATCTTTCTTTGTTGAACAACAAACCAAACAGCATGGAAGCTCTACAACCAAGTAAGTGTTTACCCGCTTTCATTTACCGCTTTCATATATATATAACTGTATTGTGGGGCTGTTTCACTGTAAGTCTCCTTTCATAAACTCATATATATATAACTGTATTGTGGGGCTATTTCGCTGTAAGTCTTCTTTCATAAACTCATATCAACTGTGTAATAATAGTATTGATATTTAGAGTTTCCCCGGCAACTACGTCTAGAACTAGGTAAAGCCGTTTCAATCACTCTTAAATAGTCAAAACTAGATCCCCATTGGATTACCAGACACAGTCTTCCCTCCTCTTGGGGTTAAACAATATGGAGACATGAAAGGCAGCATTCTCGGTGAACCCTTTCATAGACTGCCACTTGTAGAAGTTGTCAAAGAAACTCTATTCCCCAGAGATGATCTCTTCTCCGTGAATTGCATCTCTTGAGTTTCTTCCAAATTCTCGAACTTTCCTGACTTTGATCTATTCTCGGTGAATAGCATTGCCTTGAATTTCTCGGGGTTTGGGGACCCACAGGCTTCTTAAAAGTAATTGTCAAGAAACTCTACTCCCTAGAGATGATCTTTTCTCCATGAATGGCATCTCTTGAGTTTCTTCCAAATTCTCGAACTTTCCTGACTTGATCTATTCCTTGTGAATAGCTTGCCTTAAATTTCTTGGGGTTTGGGGACCCATCGGCTTCCTAAAAGCAATCGGCCTCCTCTTGGGCATTGTACAAGGACCCACAGGCTTCCTAAAAGCAACCCCTCCTCCTCTTGGGCTTAGTACAAGGACCCGCCGGCTTCTTAGAAGTATTCACAGCCTCCTCTTAGGCTTCGTATAATGATCTCTTCCTTCGGGAATGATAGCCTCCTCTTGGGCTTAGTACAAGGACCCGTCGGCTTCTTAAAAGTTTTCATCCTCCTCTTGGGCTTCGTACAAATTGTCCCAACGACCTCCTAGAGGTATAGGAACAGAAATTAGTCATCTTCATAGAACAGTCCTTTCATAGAGTCTACTACTGTTTCTTAAAGCATAGTACAAAAGATAAAACTCTAGACTTGGACAGTCTAACTTCCTTGAGTCTCAAAGACATTCTCAAGTGACCCCTTCGTTAAATAGGAAGGAAATCCGCAGACTCGGACAGTCTCAATTCCCTTCGGATTTCCCGCTTCCTTAAAGAACAGGAATAACCCGGATCCTTGAATCAAATCCCTGAGTACAGTGTTGCTCATATAAAAACTGATTTTCTCTTTAAAATCAGTATACTGGACCTGTCACTTAACTGAAACAGTCATACTAGCCTCCTCTTGGGCTTTGTACAATGATTCTCCCCAGCGGAGTCAAACAACGTTTAGCCTCTCTCTCGGGCTTTGTACGAGACACATAAGAGACTCCCTCGTTGAGTCAATCACCCTTTTGCCTCCATCTCGGGCTTTATACGAGATACAAAAAGGTTCTTATTGAGCCAAACAAAATTTCAGCCTCCATCTCGGGCTTCGTACGAGATACAAAAAAAACACTCTCTTGTTGAGTATAAAGGATCCTCTTGTAGGATTAACCCCTTTTAGCCTCTCTCTCGGGCTTTATACGAGATACCAAAAGACTCCATCGTCGAGTCAAAACCTTTTTGCCTCTCTCTCGGGCTTTGTACGAGACACATATTAGCCTCCTCTTAGGCTTTGTATAAGAAAACCACTGGTTGATCCAATCAACCTTTTAGCATCAAAGCCGTGCCTCGTTCACAGTACACAAACATCAACAACTCCTTCCCCTCCATCTAATCGCTGTAAGCGGCAAGCCTCTGGATCATCTACATCCATACCACTGTCCCTCCTTTAGCATGAGAAATTCCTAAGGAAAGATAGCATTGCTCTAAACTGAGTTAAAGTCTTCTCCTTCAGGTTAAAATCCCCTTTAAAGGAAATTATGGCATTGCCGGATTCACAAATCCCGGTTAAAGTAATTCTCCTTTATAAGCAGTTGTGACATACAACCCCCTCTTTAGAGATGACAAATTCTCTCTAAGGTCAACACTTTCAGCTTCACATCTTGGGCTTTGAACAAGATACAAATATACCTTTTCAGCTTCACATCTTGGGCTTTGAACAAGATATATATCACCTTTCGTTTCACGTCTTGGGCTTTGAACAAGACACCAAAAACACCCATTTCCTCCCATAGAATAGGAGGAACTACAAACGCTCTGATTTCCCTGTTTCGGTAAACGGGAATACGTAGGCATAAGATCGAAAGAAAAGATCTTAGCGAGCACACTAACAAAAAACCCAAAATCCCATATCTCCATCAATCAAAAGTAGTAATTCAAAAACATCAGTCCTAACATCCTAATCCTTGTTCCCCGCCAGAAACCTTCTGTCAAAATGAAAAGAAAGAAAACAGTATTGGCGAAAATACAAATAACTAGTACAAAGGCCCCCCACATTGATAGCATCCGTAACCTAACAGACCGCTGTTTAAACTCAGTATGCAAAGCAGGGTTAATTGGAGACATCTATTTCCCTTCCTTATTCAGCTCACAATAGGATAAAAAATGAATCGACCTGTAGTTTAAGCTCAACCGCAGAGAGCGACCAGCGCTTAAGAACCGCGTCCAAAATCGCTCGCTACAGGGACCACCTTGTTGTGTCTAGATCACACCTGTGAGTGGGATATGGGTTTTTGCAGGAAAAAAAGCCTCTTCATACCTTTGTTCTCTCACGCACATCAGATTTTTCACCGACACAGAATTATAAATACAAATATCTAGATTGTTCATATTAGATTGTTCAGACAGTGCTGGCTTCTTAATTCTTGTGTTGCATATCATTTCATCATGTAAATTAATTTTTGCATGTGCATTTCCAGGTTATTTGAAGGCTTATTCTTTGTTGACATTATCATAGAGATGAGTACTGGTTGCCGAGGTACTTTTAGCTAAAAGTTTGTGGAGCCGAAGTTGAAAACTTTGAGAGGTTTAGCATCCCGTGTGGTTGAAGATAACAGAGGGGTTTTCAAAGATGCTTATGGTAATCTGTTGGCCATCCTCAACACTAAAGTCAACATCACTGCCATTCATACACTTGTTCAGTTCTACGACCCACTGCTTAGGTGCTTCACATTTCAGGATTATGAGTTAGCACCTACACTCGAGGAGCATGCTCATATTTTGGGGGTTGAGATCAAGAGGTAGGTTCCTTTTGTCTACACTAGTGGTTGTCCGAAGTTTCCCCTTATTTTTGATGCTCTTTGCATTAGTAAGAAGGATGTGGAAGCTAATATCAAGACTAAAGGGAATGGTATTCGAGGGTTTGCTTCAAAGTTTCTGGTTGACAAGGCCACTTTCTTTGCTGCAGATGGAAACTGGAAGGCTTTCAACGTCGTTCTTGCTTTGCTGATATATGGGATTGTCATGTTTCTGAACATGGAGGATTTCGTAGATCAGGTTGCCATCAATATTTTCTTGTCCAATAACCCTATTTCGACACTTCTCGCTGATACCTATCATTCTATTTATTCGAGGAATGAAAAGAAGAAGGGAACCATTGTCTGTTGTGCTCCTCTGTTGTACCGACGGTTCATGTCTCACCTTCCATATAAGGGTCCCTTTGTTGAGAATAAGGGCAATCTCAAGTGGTCTCAACGGATCATGTCTCTTACTGCTGATGATATCTCTTGGTATTCTTGAGTCTTTGACGATACTAAGATCATTCTTCATTGTGGTAAATTCTCCAATGTACCTCTCTTGGGTACAAAGGGTGGAATTAACTACAATCCGAGACTTGTCTTCCATCATTTGGGATATTCTATGGTTGCCGAGCCAGATCCTAAGGAAGTGGAATAGTTCATCTTTCATGAAGGGGTTGATGAGATGGGATTGCTGAAGAGGTTTAGTGCCGCTTGGACTCAAATTCACCTTGAAGGAAGAGCCGATTTGGGTAGGAAGAATTGCATAACCAAGGAAGCTTACACACTTTGGGTCAAAGCGATCTTGTTGCCATTTTCTCCTGAGCCTTCCATGAATGTCAAGCTTCCTGAACTTGCCATTATTCCTCCATCTGAAGTCGACCAACTCAAGCAAACTATTGAGATGTTGAAGAAGGAGAATGATGATCTTTGTCTCAACCTTGATAGAGTCGAATCTGAGAAGGAAAGCCTACAAATTGAGCTCCATCAGAAGCGCAAGCGCATGCTCAAAGAGGTGGAAGCTGAGCAGAACAAACGAAGGAAAGTGGGCGATGCTTTGAAGATTACCTATGATGGACTTGCCGCAAAGAAGAGACAACTCGCCGACACTCAGTATCAAGCCTACAAGGATGAGTTGAGCTATAAGAAACAACTTGAATAGCTTCGAGGGAAGTTGGAAGTGTACAAGACAAATCTGTAAAATGAACAAGATCGGGTTTGTCGAGCTTGGCCTGACACTGACAAAAGTCCCTAGCTAGCTGGTTAGCACTGACAAATATACCTTTTCAGCTTCACATCTTGGGCTTTGAACAAGATATATATCACCTTTCGCTTCACGTCTTGGGCTTTGAACAAGACACCAAAAACACCCATTTCCTCCCATAGAATAGGAGGAACTACAAACGCTCTGATTTCCCTGTTTCGGTAAACGGGAATACGTAGGCATAAGATCGAAAGAAAAGATCTTAGCGAGCACACTAACAAAAAACCCAAAATCCCATATCTCCATCAATCAAAAGTAGTAATTCAAAAACATCAGTCCTAACATCCTAATCCTTGTTCCCCGCCAGAAACCTTCTGTCAAAATGAAAAGAAAGAAAACAGTATTGGCGAAAATACAAATAACCAGTACAAAGGCCCCCCACATTGATAGCATCCGTAACCTAACAGACCGCTGTTTAAACTCAGTATACAAAGCAGGGTTAATTGGAGACATCTATTTCCCTTCCTTATTCAGCTCATAATAGGATAAAAAATGAATCGACCTGTAGTTTAAGCTCAACCGCAGAGAGCGACCAGCGCTTAAGAATCGCGTCCAAAATCGCTCGCTACAGGGACCACCTTGTTGTGTCTAGATCACACCTGTGAGTGGGATATGGGTTTTTGCTGGAAAAAAAGCCTCTTCATACCTTTGTTCTCTCACGCACATCAGATTTTGCACCGACACAGAATTATAAATACAAATATCTAGATTGTTCATATTAGATTGTTCAGACAGTGCTGGCTTCTTAATTCTTGTGTTGCATATCATTTCATCATGTAAATTAATTTTTGCATGTGCATTTCCAGGTTATTTGAAGGCTTATTCTTTGTTGACATTATCATAGAGATGAGTACTGGTTGCCGAGGTACTTTTAGCTAAAAGTTTGTGGAGCCGAAGTTGAAGACTTTGAGAGGTTTAACATCCCGTGTGGTTGAAGATAACAGAGGGGTTTTCAAAGATGCTTATGGTAATCTGTTGGCCATCCTCAACACTAAAGTCAACATCACTGCCATTCATACACTTGTTCAGTTCTACGACCCACTGCTTAGGTGCTTCACATTTCAGGATTATGAGTTAGCACCTACACTCGAGGAGCATGCTCATATTTTGGGGGTTGAGATCAAGAGGTAGGTTCCTTTTGTCTACACTAGTGGTTGTCCGGAGTTTCCCCTTATTGTTGATGCTCTTTGCATTAGTAAGAAGGATGTGGAAGCTAATATCAAGACTAAAGGGAATGGTATTCGAGGGTTTGCTTCAAAGTTTCTGGTTGACAAGGCCACTTTCTTTGATGCAGATGGAAACTGGAAGGCTTTCAACGTCGTTCTTGCTTTGCTGATATATGGGATTGTCATGTTTCTGAACATGGAGGATTTCGTAGATCAGGTTGCCATCAATATTTTCTTGTCCAATAACCCTATTCCGACACTTCTCGCTGATACCTATCATTCTATTTATTCGAGGAATGAAAAGAAGAAGGGAACCATTGTCTGTTGTGCTTCTCTGTTGTACCGATGGTTCATGTCTCACCTTCCATATAAGGGTCCCTTTGTTGAGAATAAGGGCAATCTCAAGTGGTCTCAACGGATCATGTCTCTTACTGCTGATGATATCTCTTGGTATTCTTGAGTCTTTGACGATACTAAGATCATTCTTCATTGTGGTAAATTCTCCAATGTACCTCTCTTGGGTACAAAGGGTGGAATTAACTACAATCCGAGACTTGTCTTCCGTCATTTGGGATATTCTATGGTTGCCGAGCCAGATCCTAAGGAAGTGGAATAGTTCATCTTTCATGAAGGGGTTGATGAGATGGGATTGCTGAAGAGGTTTAGTGCCGCTTGGACTCAAATTCACCTTGAAGGAAGAGCCGATTTGGGTAGGAAGAATTGCATAGCCAAGGAAGCTTACACACTTTGGGTCAAGGCGATCTTGTTGCCATTTTCTCCTGAGCCTTCCATGAATGTCAAGCTTCCTGAACTTGCCATTATTCCTCCATCTGAAGTCAGCCAGCTCAAGCAGACTATTGAGGTGTTGAAGAAGGAGAATGATGATCTTTGTCTCAACCTTGATAGAGTCGAATCTGAGAAGGAAAGCCTACAAATTGAGCTCCATCAGAAGCGCAAGCGCATGCTCAAAGAGGTGGAAGCTGAGCAGAACAAACGAAGGAAAGTGGGCGATGCTTTGAAGATTACCTATGATGGACTTGCCGCAAAGAAGAGACAACTCGCCGACACTCAGTATCAAGCCTACAAGGATGAGTTGAGCTATAAGAAACAACTTGAATAGCTTCGAGGGAAGTTGGAAGTGTACAAGACAAATCTGTAAAATGAACAAGATCGTGCTAACCAGCTAGCTAGGGACTTTTGTCAGTGTCAGGCCAAGCTCGACAAAGCTTTCGGTGGTCTACAAGATCAAGCACACCAGAGCCGAGAGTAGACCAGTCATATCAACTTGGAGAGTACTCATTGGGAGCGACAGAGTCGTCATTTGCAAGTCCTCTTGGATCAGAAAGAGGCATTTCTTCAGGATATGCTTCAGGGACCTAACCATTCTTTGTTGCGCAATCTCATGAAGGATGCGAAGTATTGGAGTGAGAGACACGACTGTCTGGCCAGATTTGCTGAGCATGCACTAGAGGATTTGCCAGAGTTGTTGAGGGATGCATATGCTGATATGCTGCCGCACAAGATTCCTTGGGTTGTTTTTCATTTCTTGTCAATTTGTAGGGTGGTCTTTGATAGGATCCAAGCTGATCTTGTTGTAGCCCAAAAGGCAGATATTTGATTTGTACTTGACTTGTACTTCTTTTCCTTTGTTGAATGAATGAAGTTTCTTGCCAACCTTATCTTTGCACCTTTACTTGTATGCTTTATGATTATTGTTAACAAAGATAAGTTTACGAATTCCTAGAATTTAAAACTTTATTTTGCATGCATTGCATACATTCATGCATACATATACACATCCCTTCATCCGAAAAGCCTTTGCTTACCCTGTCCGTCTCCACCTTGTAGCAAGACGACGACTCGACATCGGTATTTCACTCGCTCAAGCAAAACCAAGATCATGGCTGACTTTGAAGATGAGAACGCTGCCTATAAGGAAACTCTGGCTCAATTTCAAGGTCAGATGGATCAGTTTTAGACCAACATGGATGTTATTATGGAGTTCCTTCGTGCTCAGAAGGACGCCATTACCGATGCCACTGCTGTTGCAACTGCCACTGATGTAACCGTCGTCACTCCTGTTGTGACTGTTCCTCATGTTGTTACGGCTATTCCTGCTGTTGTTTCTTCTCCTGCAATGGTTGAAGTGCCGGATGAGCCTGTGATTCAGCCTGCTGTTCATCCATAAAATTATCAATTCGGGTTGAACAAAATGCTTGCTGCCTTACCGTGGGGCATGCCTTTGAATTTCACTCCTCAGATTGCAAATAATGGTGCCTTCGTGCCATATCAGCCTTTTGTTGTGCCCATGCCTAATGGAAATTCTGCTGCATATCCATGGGGTATGCCTACTCCGATTCTACCTCCAGTGGTGAATGATGACATTGAAACTCCTGATGACGATGAGCATGTGTATAGGGGTCCTTCTCTTCATGTTCCGGTTTCATCCCAAGCTGCTCAAACTACTGTTCAAAATGTTCATTCTGGAATGGTTTACCATGGGGCATCTTCAGCCGTTGCGATACCTCCTCAGAATTATCCGTTTGGTGTTCAGATGGGTCAGAATGCTGGTCAGATGGTTAATTAGGGATTGGTATATCCTTCTCAGTTCACTACTCCTCAAGTGCACGCTCCAGCCGCATCTCAGCTGCCAAGTCCTCAGATCCTTGTCAGGCCTGCTGATCAGAGTAGACCTGCCGATTACAAGTTGTTAGAGGACCGTATCTGATCTATTGAAGGGTTTTCTGCTTTTGGCATGGAGGCCAAGGACTTATGTTTGGTTCTAAATGTTGTATTGCCACAAAAATTCAAGATACATGTGCTTCCAAAGTATAAAGGTTTGAGTTGCCCACGTAGTCACATCACTATGTACTACAGGAAGATGGCATCCTATATTGATAACGATGAATTACTAGTTCATTGTTTTCAAGATAGTTTGTCTAGTGCTTCATTGGATTGGTACATGGGCTTAGAACGCAACAAAATTTGTACTTGGAAATATCTGTCTGAGGCATTCTTAAAGCAATACAAATACAATCTTGATCTGGCGCCTACCAGATTACAGCTGCAAAACCAGTCTCAGCGCTCAACTAAAACATTTAAAGAGTATGCACAAAGATGGCGTGAGATGGCATCTCATGTACAACCTGCTCTCTCTGACAATGAGTTGGTTGATATCTTTATGGGTACATTGCAGGGATCCTATTATGAGAAAATGGTGGGTAGTTCTTCATTGAACGCTGTGACATCTAAAGTATTTCCTCAGTATCAAGCACCCATGGCTCCCATGCCATACTATCCATATCCGTACATTCATGTTGCACAATATCAACAACTGTCGTACCAGTATCACCCGCAACAACCAGTTCAGAACGGTCAGAATCAGTAATAATCGCAATGTCAACAACAGTCTCATCAAAACAACAAAAATCAGAAGAATCAAAACAGACAAAACAACAACACTCAAGGAAATCGTAAGCGTCCAAACTTCGACAGAATTCTTGTGCCATATACTGAATTGTTCCCTTACTTGGTTCACCAAGGGGAAATTGTTCCTCCATTCAATCCAAAGCATAATCCAGATGCGTCTTGTGCTTATCACTCTAGATACATAGGACATGCAACAGAGGACTATATTGTTTTCAAAACCAAGGTTCAGGAACTCATTGATCGAAAGATTTTGACTTTTGCTGAGAAAGGTCCTAACATTCAGCACAATCCATTCCCAATCACGGTGGACCTGTGGTTAACATGATTGAGGATAATTCAAGGGCTGAGCTAATCATGGATGTTGACGAGGCAAAGACTCCAATGACTGTGGTTATCAAGAAATTGAATGAACATGGGTTGTTGAAAGGGATGCACGGAAAGTGTCAGATTTGCGACGATAATCCTAACCAGTGTCAGAGGCTGAAGGGTTGTGTCCAAATTTTAATGAACCGAGGTGAAGTTCAATTTTCCAGAGCTAAGTCTGTTGAAGAAGTCGCTACTATCGAGCCATTCACCATCATTTATAGGAAGGTTCCTGTTGAATCCCCTAAAAAGAAAATACAACTTATTGTTGTTTGCCCGCCAAAACCATTTCCGTATCAAAATTCTAAGGAGGTAACTTAGAGATATGGGTCTACTGTGTTTTCTGGAGGTCAAGAGATAAGGTGTGCAGAATCTAAGATTGTGAATGTTACAGCCACTGGAGGTATGACTCGTAGTGGACGGGTGTTCTCTCCGAAAGTCACTATAAAACCTGTACAAGTTCCAACTGTTGTTCCCCTCAAGGATACGTCTACAACCCCTGTTGTTCAACAAGGGGAATCTACTACAGTATCAGTTCCAACTATTCCGTCAGAGGATGTTGCAAAGAGCAAAGAGACGATCGATGATCAAGAGTTCCTAAAGCTGATCAAGAAAAGTGACTTTAAAATTGTGGATCAGCTGGGGCAGACTCCCTCAAGGATCTCAATTTTGTCCTTACTTATCGCCGACACACAGATCAACTTTATTGAAAGTTTTAAACTTTTCCCACGTGATGCATGATATATTCGTTGTCGAGTTCGATGATGTGGTGGCTAACATAACTGCAAGTCGATACTTGGGTTTTAATGAATCAGAATTGCCTCCTGAAGGAGCTGCCCATAATCGAGCATTGTACATATCCGTAACCTGCATGGACGCCTTATTATCTCGTGTTCTGGTGGATACCAGTTCTTCTCTCAACGTGATGCCTAAGGGCACATTGAGTCAATTACTGGTGGAAGGGAGCGAGATGAGGCCGAGCGCCTTAGTTATCAGAGCCTTTGACTGTTCTCGAAGGAAAGTCATTGGAGAAGTGGATCTACCCATTAAGGTTGGACCGCATTTATTCACCATCACCTTCTAAGTGATGGATATCAATCCCGCATATAGTTGCCTATTGGGTCGCCCGTGGATTCATGTCGCTGGGGCAGTCACTTCCACTTTACATCAGAAATTGAAATTCATGTTTGACGATCAGCTGGTCATCGTCTATGGTGAAGAGGATCTGATTGTAAGCGAGTTATCATCTTTCCGATACGTCAAACCGATGAGGGCATAGCTGAGGTGCCATTACAGTGTCTCGAGTTCGAAGATGTCAGTTCCGCTTCAACTAGTCAAATTAGATCACCGCAAATGACCTTGACATCCGCCAAGAGTGCTAAAGAGATCATCGAGAACGGTGCCTTGCCTGGCTGGGGCATATGATTTATGTGGTTGAAAAGCATAATCGATTTGGATTGGGTTATCTTCCTGGTCAATAATCTAGCTCACGTGGTCAGAAGAAGTGCAACTTGATCAAGTTCAGTAGTGCGGGTTTCCAAAAGGGTGACATCGTGGCAGCCATTGATGATGCTGGTCCTAGCAACCAGAGTGCAAGCTTTGTACGCTAGTGCCCGTCTGGCTTCAAGCTCAATAATTGGACATCTACCGTGATTCTGTAGCGCGAATTTTTGGACGTGGTTGCGAAGCACTATTGCTTTTGGGGTACTACAATTCGATTCATTTTTTATCCTATTGAAGCTGATGAAGGAAGGGAAATAGATGTCTCCAATTAACCCTGCTTTGATACTGAGTTTAAACAGATGACTGTTGGTTTACAGATGCTATTGAGATTGTGGGTCTCTCTTAAGTTATTTTGTTAAAATAGTGCCTGGGTGATTGGTGGGAGTTTAAGACTGATGCTTTTTGATTGATATGTGAAGGTATGGGATTTGGGACTTTGGATTAGTGTGCTCGCTAAGATTTTTCTTTCAATCTTATGCCAACGTATTCCCGTTTACCGAAACAGGGAAATCAGAACGATTGTAGTTCCTCCTATTCTATGGGGGGAAATGGTGTTTTGGTGTCTTGTTCAAAGCCCAAGACGTGAAGCTGAAAAGGTGGTTTATATCTTGTTCAAAGCCCAAGATGTGAAGCTGAAGGGTCTATTTGTATCTTGTTCGAAGCCCAAGATGTGAAGCTAAAAAAGGTGTTGTCTTTAGAGAGAATTTGTCATCTCTAAAGGGGGTCTGTTTGTCACGACTGTTGGGTGACTGACTATAAAGGAGGATTAGTTTAACCGGGATATGTGAATCCTAGCAATGCCATAATTTCCTTTATAGGGGGTTTTAACCTGAAGGAGAAGACTTTAACTCAGTGTAGAGCAATGCTTCTTTCCTTAGGAATTTCTCATGCTAAAAGAAGGATAGTGGTGTGGATGTAAATAATCCAGAGGCTTGCCACTTACAGCAATTAGATGAAAGGAGTTGTTGATGTTTGTATCCTGTGAACGAGGCACAGTTTTGATGCTAAAAGGTTGATTGACTCAACCGGGGTTTTTTCTAATACAAAGCCTAAGAGGAGGCTATTGGCCCAACAAGAGGGTGTTTTTATGTGTCTCGTACGAAGCCCGAGAGAGAGGCTAAAAGGGTTTGACTCAATAAGAGAGTGCTTTTAGATGTGTCTTGTACGAAGCCCAAGACGGAGGCTAAAGGTTGACTCAACAAGAGAGTGTTTTTGTATCTCGTACGAAGCCCGAGAGGGAGGCTAAAAGGATTATTGACTCAACAAGAGAGTCTTTTTGTATCTCGTACAAAGCCCGAGATAGAGGCTAAAAGGATTGCTGTTTCAGTTGAGTGACAGATCCAGTAGGTTAGTTAAAAGAGAAAACCAGTTCTTATAAAGAGACTGATTAAAGGTAAGGCTATGCTTTGGGATTGATTAGAGGATCAGGGTTATTTCCTATTCTTTAAGGAAATGGGGAATCCAGAGGGTATTGGAGACTGTCCGAGTCTACTGGTGTTTTTCCCTACTTGAGAATGCCTCCGAGACTCAAGGAGATTAGACTGTCCAAGTCTAGAGTTTTATCTTTTGTACTATGCTTAAAGAAACAGTTGTAGTACGTTCATGGTAGAAAGATCTAGACTCTTTGAAAGACTGTTCTATTAAGATGACTAATTTCTGTTCCTATACCTCTAGGAGGTCGTCGGGATAATTTGCACGAAGCCTAAGAGGAGGCTGGAAACTTTTAAGAAGCCGAGGGACAATTTGTACGAAGCCCAAGAGGAGGCTCTCTTCCTGAAGGAAGAATCCTTATACGAAGCCAAAGAGGAGGCTGTGAATACTTCTAAGAAGCCGTAGGGTCCTTGTACAACGCCCAAGAGGAGGCAGGGATGCTTTTAGGAAGCCCGTGGGTCCCCAAACCCCGAGAAATTCAAGACAGGCTATTCACAGAGAATAGATCAAGCCAGGAAAGTCCGAGAATTTGGAAGAAACTCAAGAGATGCCATTCACGGAGAAAAGATCATCTCTGGGGAGTAGAGTTTCTTTGACAACTTCTAAAGGTGACAGTCCGAGAAAGGGTTCAAAAAAGAATCTGCCTTTCACATCTCCATATTGTTTAACCCCAAGAGGAGGGAAGACTGTATCTGGTAATCCTATGGGGGATCTAGTTTTGTCTATTTAAGAGTGATCAACAGGGCTTAGTACTAAACGTAGTTGCCGGGGAAACTCTAAATATCTATACTAGTATTACACAGTTGATATGAGTTTATGAAAGAAGACTTACAGTGAAACAGCCCCACAATACAGTTATATGTATATGAAAGCGGATAAAGAAAGCATATAAACACTTACTCGGTTGTAGAGCTTCCATGCTGTTTGGTTAGTTGTTCAACAAAGAAAGATTGAAAACAACAGTATATTCAAAATTAAAGTAGAAAGTATTTTGAAAAGATGTTGGGGCTTACAGCTCAAGGAGAGGCCCAAGGTTTATCAGTGATCGCACTGTCGTTTTGTACAGAGGGACTTATACAAGTGACTGAGGCCCAAGAAAGGTTTTCTGTACAAGGGGATGGGTCTTACACTCTCTCAAGAGGCCCAAGTGTTTAAAGAAAAAGAATGGGGCTTACAACACGAGGGTAGGTCCAGATGATTGGTTTTCTTTTTTTATTGGCGATCACGCCGAGGTTTTCTTTTAACGCAGGGGAACTTATACAATGTCTGAGGCCCAAAAAGTTTTGGTTAAAAGGGGATTGGGTCTTACACTCTAATAGAGGCCCAAAAGATTTATTTTTGTACAAGTGGTCACTACGCCAAACAAGACTTTAGACAACACTTTTTTAGGCCTTAGACAGCGCTTAAAAGCGCTGCCTAAGCCAGCGCTGGCGTAGGTAAAGACATCGCTTTTTATTTACGAAAAAGCGCTCTCTAAAGTATACATTAGAGGGCGCTTTTTCAACAAAAAGCGTTGTCTAAAGGCCCCCTTTAGACAGCGTTTTTTTAAGCGCTGTCTAAAGTATGCCTATAATTTTAATTATCAATTTTTCTATACCTTTAGAGGGCGCTTTTTCAAGAAAAAGCGCTGTCTAAAGGCCCCCTTTAGACAGCGCTTTAAAAAGCGCTGTCTAATGTAATTTTTTCTATACCTTTAGAGGGCGCTTTTTAGGAAAAGCGCTTTCTAAAGTCCCCCTTTAGACAGCGCTTGTATGCCTATAATTTTAGTTATGAATTTTTCTATACCTTTAGAGGGCGCTTTTTAGGAAAAGCGCTTTCTGTTGTGAACTATAGACAGCGCTTTTTCTAGAAAGCGCTGTCTTTTCTCTACGTATAATTTTAATGATTTTTAAAAAAAATCCCATTTTAACCATTTTTTTATGCAGAAACCTGTATAATTCAAGCCATTTCAATAAACCTGTATATTTCACATTTCCATTAACAATTTCTAGTATGGTTCATTAACCATTTCCACTAATCCTATATATCACATAAACCACATAAACCATTTCCATTATAATTTAAGTCATTTACATTAACCATTCACAAAACTATACAATTACATTCCAAAATCACATAAATAACATAAACCATTCACAAAACTATACAATCCCATAAAATAAACCATTCACAAAACTATACATTCACATAATCCCATTATCCTATACCTTATATGACTTTTTTTCCAATAAGGTAGTCGCACAATTCCTCCTTAATTTCTTGCAATTTATCCTTCGTGTAATGAGAACACGCGTATTCATCAAAGTACTACATAACAAAACAAAATATGCATGATTTAGTTAAAAATAATAAATTATATGACATATCCGATAAATATTAAAATAAATCCTAAGTTATAAATCCATGCATACCGTAATAGGAATCTCTAATCGATCCATTTGAAGGATTTCTCTCATAAATCTCAAAACGAAATACCTGCAGTCTATGTCATTACGCTGACGAGGGCACTACACATAGACAAACTGTTAGTTCTCTTGTATTAGGATTGGCTTAATTTTTGTAAAACAAATAATAGCAGCAATAATGTAATAGAGAATAGGATGTATAAACTTGCTAAGAAGAACAGGTACAACAAGATGTCCTATTGAAAAGACCTAACATGTTGTGTTGAAGTAGTGTCAACAACTGGAACAACATGTCGAAGAAGATGTCCTATGAGGGAGCATTCGACATCGCGCCTGCTGAGCTGGATTATTGAGATTCAGTTATGTTTTGAATTGTGCAGAATATTCAGGAGAAAATTATGCATCCTATATGGCGCATATTTAAAGGTCTAGAAGATGCAATCAGAAATCATAACTTTCTAATTATGGAGACATATTAGGAAATATTAGATTGAAGACCTATTTTCTTGGAGTATATTTTGCAGCTTTGTAACAGCTATTGAAGCTGTGTTTAAAGGCCCAAATCCAGTTGGGTACAGAGTATAAATAGAAGGGTTTGTAACCCTGGAGAGTTGAGCCCAACATGTAGAAGACTAGGGTTTGTCTAGGTAAACCTCCCGACCTGTGGGAAGGTTACCCGTATACCTCAAAACCTGTAGGTAAGAGGCAGTACGTTGTGTTACTTGGAGGAAGCTTTTAAGTAACTCCAAGCTGTTATCCTTGTTGAATTATTGTATAGGTAAAGAGCCGGTGATGCAGTGGCTGAGATGTCATCTGCTAGACATCATTGCGATGATTGGGAGTGAGAAGGGTTTCTCATATCTAGAGAGGATCTAGGTAGAAGGGTCATTGGGTAGTGATTAAGTGATAAGTTGTAAACAGGTTGTTTAGCTTTGAATTGATACTACTAATAGTGGACTTCATCCCTGGCTTGGTAGCCCCCAGATGTAGGATAGTTAGATCCGAACTGGGTTAACAATTCTGTGTGTTTTGGATATGCTTTTCAGTACTGTTTTTATACCTTGCCATGTGTGTGTTCATGTCAGACCAGATGTCGGATAACATGTCTTAGGACATCTGAATTCTGCACATGCACCAGAATTTCAATTGGTATCAGAGCAGGTCATTCTGTTCTGTATCTGGATGAGATCCCAAGGAAGATACTTTCTGGTTCATGGTCAAGGTAGAAACCTTCTACTGAAAAGTTGTTTGAACTTGGAGTAGTTTATATAGTTGTGGGAATGGTCCCTAGAAGTGGAGGATGGACTGTTCGTGGCATGTGCTGAAGGCTTAGAGTTTTTATTGAAAAGCTGCCGTGTAGTGGTTCCGTAGGTTTGATTTATTTTCAAACCAGTGGTATTATGGTGTCACCTGAATTATGATGCTAGGGCTAATATGTGACACCTGAAGGCTTTGAGGAGTTGGTCCACTGCGAATCTATCTGAAAACTCCTGAGGTTGTAACTGAGAAGGTCATTCTTCTCTGTATGTATATCCTATGGTAATAGGATATATGCAAGACTGCTTCAACTTACTTTGTCAACGATACTTGAAGATTAGTGTTCAAGTCCACTCATAAAGGCATTGATAAGTGAAGTTGTAAGGAAGAGATCTGGAGATATTGAGAAGTAATTTACTTTTGCTTCTATTCCTAAAAGGGCTAATCTCCAGTCCTTGATTTCTTGATGTGTTCCTTGGAATGATGTCCTATCTTGTGTTAGAACATCACGTCAGAATTGTGCAGAATTCTGATGTCTATAGGAATGGCATAGCAGATGCTCTGGGTGCTAAACTAATGTGGTTTAATCACATGAGCTTGGAACCTACTCCTGATCTGGAAGAGGAGGCATCTGGGTGGTATGTCTAAGAAGTTTCTGGCCTTGAAACTTATCTTAGATGTGTGAGTTGATCAAGGTGTGATCAACATGTTACTTACTCCTGAGGTCAGTTTATTTCTGGTCCTTGCTGCAGGAGTGGAGAACCTGAGATTCAAGAAGTATTATCTCTAGCAGACTTCTTGGACATGAAGGTCAAAGATCAATAGGTCATGTTTTCTTCTATTATTTGGAGGCATGATCGTGTGTAGCTAGATATGTATTGACTGTGTGTGCTTAGGATTGACATGATCTAATCACAGTCTGTGCTGCTATTAAAGGGGAGAATGTATGATTCTCTGAAGTGCTCTTGGCAGATTCTGAGGGAGAATACCTGATGTTTTGGAAGTCCTTGAAGACATGTCTCAAACTGTCTGGATGATGAGAGTTGGATGAAAGATTACTACTCTCACGCTTCTGTGATGAGATGGCTGGTCCCAAGGCTTAAAAAGGGAAGTTTGGAGAATTTGTTTTGAAATGGGGTGTCTGTATTCTTAGTTCAGCTGGATACTTTTCAGGATGTCAAGACTGATGTCTTAACATTTGTTGACAGAACATAATGCTGTGGTGTGCGTCTCCAGAGATCACCTGTCTCTACTTGACTTATGGACTGATGTAAGAGTTAAGCAGTAGGTGAATGTGTTCAGCAGCTGTGTTGAACAGAGAGTGCGCTCTTGAAGACATGAAGATGAGTCTCATGTTCTCCATTCATTTAAGGCATTCTTCTTGCAAAGGAGTACTGACAATCTTTAATAGAGAAAAGTTGATCAGATTGAGATCATGTGAGTGTTGGTACAAGTGATGATTGTGGTCAACTGGTGAGTTGAACAAAGAGTGAGCTCTTGAAAACATGAAGATGAGTCTTGTGTTTTCCATTCTTCAATGTACTAAGAAGCACATGATAGGGGGAGAGTGTTACAATTCTATACAGCTGGACGTGTGATGTTAAGGGGGAGATTGATTAATATGTAGCAGATTAAGAATTTGCAGACATAAGGATTTAATATGGAACAGAATTAAAACAGAATTTTATTACATATTTTCTGAAAGCCTACAAGATTTGTGAAAACACCATACAAAGGGTCTAAAGGTTATCCCAACCCCCGAATCAAGAAAAGCCTTCCAATCTTCATCCCATTCGTCATCAGAAGCTTGAAGTTGCACTTGAGTTTTCTTGATGGTCTTCATCCTTGTTTCTGATGCCTTTCGTGTTCGTGTTGCTCCTGAAGATGCTCCAGCTGTGGACAGTTTTGTGTCCCTCACCTTCTGAGGATCTGGCTTCTTGTCATCCTGCATATGTCTCTTTCCTGAACTCTTGTTAGACTGACTCATGCTTCCTTTCCTTGGTGTACTGGTAGGAGCAAGGAGGCTTGGTATTTATAATGGATGAAGAGACCTTGGTTGTATCGCCTGACCGGTCAAAGCTGCCTTTGGCATGGGAATTTGTTTCTTGAGAACCTTTTTTTTGGGGCACATTGGATACTAGAACTTCGTGTCTGGTGCCTTGGTAGAGGCTGCCCTAGTAGGATGAGCCTAGGTCTTGACTGGCTGTCTGCTGGTTGCTGGTTGCTGGTTGTGATCAAGTGGTGTGGTCTTTGGTCTCGTGATGATGTCCTACATTTTGTTTCAACATTTTAGTTTGTTGTGTACCCTACTTATGGAGTTGGAAGAAGCAGCATTATCGTCTGAAGTGGCAGTTCTGACATAATGTGGATTAGAATGTGCAGATTCTAATCTTGATGGCAAGTAGCTCTGGAAAACATGGCTACTTTGATGTTGAAGACCCTATCAGGGTGTTATAAGGAGATTCTTCTAATACAAGTAAAAGGTGGTGGCAGTCTTTATCTTGTGTTGAAAGACATTTGTTTAGAATGTGGGAGAAATCTCAAATCAAGTGGGCTTGTGTTTATTGGACTTGGCAGACCATGTATCCAAAATCAAAATGGTGAGGCCTTGCTCAACATTTACCAGAATGTGGCATTATTGGGGTAAGATCATTAAAGGCATTGAATGTTATGGCTATTGTCCACACTCATGATGGGACATATCATAGCTGAGTGGAGTTAGTGACTATGCAGGAGAAGTCTAAAAAGGAGAATTGTTGCTGTTTTTGAAGGAATCCAAGAAAACATGCTTGGAATGAATAAATTTCTGAAGAGTTTTGGTTGATAAGGTTGTGAACAAGCAGATAAACTACTTTGGTATGATGTCAGAACAGCACTCAAGACATGTTTCCGTGAGCCAAACAAAGGAATATTCTAGACTGTGCATCCAGCCACGCATAAGAAGGGAGCCTAGTAGGTGCTGACTAGACATGCAGGACTGGTCTAAGAGTTATTAAAGGTGTTCAAAGTAATTTTGGACGGTGCACCTTGAATTAAGCCACAGGTTTTCGTTTCTCAATTAACATTCTCCTTGACCAAGAATTAAAAATAGTTAATATCTATAAAACTGCTCTGCTATTTATAGAAGCTTCTCCTATCCTCTACCATCAGGTAAGGGTTGTTCTCATAAAGACTATGGGTTTTGTTCGGGTCTGGGTTAGTTGTGCCTGGGTCTGGTTTTGTGATGGCCTCCTTTGTCAATTTTTGGCCAAAAAGGGGGAGAAAGGGATTGTTGCTCAGAGGTTCAGACAGGAGTCTATGGCTGCATATGTTGCATGTGTTGTCCAAACATGTCATAGCAAATGTCTATCATGTTTCTGTTTGGATAACTTTTTGTGACCTGTGATCTGAGTTATGAACACGGTTGTGACCTGTGTTCTGAGTTACCAGGAGTGGTGGAGGGTTTGGTCTTAAGTTTCCTCTTATGCCTTGCAAAGAGCAATTAAGAGTTCTCTTATTCCACCATTGGTCTTCAAATTTAGAAGAGGTTCCTGGTTTGAGGGGGAGTACAAGCTGGCTTCTGCTATCTTCTTCCTCATGTGCACCAACAAACTTCAGGACCTTCCTTCCTTTTAGCCTGAAGTTTGATGTTTGTTGGTGATGATGCATGCAGTGGAGTTCTTCAGAGGGTTGCAAAGAAGATGTCAAACAAAGATGTTGAGACATTATCTTCAAACTGAAGATCTGTTGTTGTGTGCTGTAGATTCTGAACTCTAAAGCTGTTGTATTTTTGCTGTAAACTCCTGGATTGTAATTGTTTTTAGATTATCTGTTTTAGCCAAAATTTGCCAAAGGGGGAGATTGTTAGTTCTCTTGTATTAGGATTGGCTTAATTTTTGTAAAACAAATAATAGCAGCAATAATGTAATAGAGAATAGGATGTATAAACTTGCTAAGAAGAACAGGTACAGCAAGATGTCCTATTGAAAAGACCTAACATGTTGTGTTGAAGTAGTGTCAACAACTGGAACAACATGTCGAAGAAGATGTCCTATGAGGGAGCATTCGACATCGCGCCTGCTGAGCTGGATTATTGAGATTCAGTTATGTTTTGAATTGTGCAGAATATTCAGGAGAAAATTATGCATCCTATATGGCGCATATTTAAAGGTCTAGAAGATGCAATCAGAAATCATAACTTTCTAATTATGGAGACATATTAGGAAATATTAGATTGAAGACCTATTTTCTTGGAGTATATTTTGCAGCTTTGTAATAACTATTGAAGTTGTGTTTAAAGGCCCAAATCCAGTTGGGTACAGGGTATAAATAGAAGGGTTTGTAACCCTGGAGAGTTGAGCCCAACATGTAGAAGACTAGGGTTTGTCTAGGTAAACCTCCTGACCTGTGGGAAGGTTACCCGTATACCTCAAAACCTGTAGGTAAGAGGCAGTACGTTGTGTTACTTGGAGGAAGCTTTTAAGTAACTCCAAGCTGTTATCCTTGTTGAATTATTGTATAGGTAAAGAGCCGTTGATGCAGTGGCTGAGATGTCATCTGCTAGACATCATTACGATGATTGGGAGTGAGAAGGGTTTCTCATATCTAGAGAGGATCTAGGTAGAAGGGTCATTGGGTAGTGATTAAGTGATAAGTTGTAAACGGGTTGTTTAGCTTTGAATTGATACTACTAATAGTGGACTTCATCCCTGGCTTGGTAGCCCCCAGATGTAGGATAGTTAGATCCGAACTGGGTTAACAATTCTGTGTGTTTTGGTTATGCTTTTCAGTACTGTTTTTATACCTTGCCATGTGTGTGTTCATGTCAGACCAGATGTCGGATAACATGTCTTAGGACATCTGAATTCTGCACATGCACCAGAATTTCACAAACAAATAAGAATTAATATATAGTTGTTTTGTGTTATCAAGTAGCATCACTAATAAGCAACATTGTGAAAATTAATATACCTTCTGAGCTTTATTTTCATCATGTGTCTCGTGTGTGTCGTCATGGTCACTAGCCATTTCACCTGTAAGAAAGAAAAAAATAAAAATTAAATGACAAATATAAAAATCCATAATCCATAATCCATTGAATGATATAAGCTATATATAACATGACAACTAATTAATATTATTGAATGATATAAGCTATAATTTTATAACTAGTACCTTTTTCACTAACGTCTCTTTCTTTTCTTTGTTGGAATATGTTCTACCCGTCTCTTAACAACACGGACGGTTGGATTGATCCAAATACCCTCATTATGATCATTTCTTGTATATGATTCATTCGCTATAATATTTTCATCTTGATCGTTTCTAGTAAATGATTTAATATCGACATCAATATCACCTTGATCTCCAATGTTTTCATCAATTACTTTGTCAGATAAAAGCACTATAGACCATTTTGTACTTGTCGGATCAGTGACATAGAACACTTGTTTAGCTTGAGAGGCTAGAATAAAAGGCTCATCTTTGTACCCCACCCTATTAAGATCCACTTGCAAAAATTTTGACTTATCCATTCATACGCCATTATTATTTTCAACCCACTTGCAACGAAATATAGGAATCTGAAACTTCTCATACGGCTCAACCTCATTCGCATTATGCAGAACATACAAATGCACTTGATCCCGTTCGACCCTTGATACTGTCACAACTTCATTTCCAATTAACTTTTTTCCTTCTTTTTTTTCGACAATATGAGATTTGGGGAGTCCAATTGATTGTACATTGGACAGATATTCAGTACAAAACTCAATCGCTTCTTCAACAATGTATCGTTCGGCAATACAACCATCTGGTCGACTTCGGTTTTTAACATACCCTTTTAATATTTTCATATAATGTTCAACAGGGTACATCCATCTCATATAAGCCGGTCCACACAATTGTGTCTCTTTCACTAGATGAACAACTAGATGAACCATTATGTCAAAAAACGAGGGAGGAAAAATCATTTCAAGATCACACAAAGTAATAACTATTTCTTTTTGCAATGTTGGTAAGATCGCAGGATCGATCACCTTACTGCAAATTGACTTGAAGAAAAAACATAATTTAGTTATTGCGCTTCTTACTTTTTCTGGCAGAATAGAACGTATACCTATTGGTAGAAAATGTTCCATTATAACATGGCAGTCATGCGTCTTTAAACTCTTTAACTTGAGGTCTTTCATAGACACAAGTCTTCTAATATCTGAAGAGTATCCTTCTGGAACTTTAACTGCACTTAGAAACTTACACAATACCTTTTTCTCTTTTCTAGATAGAGTATAAGCAGCAGGTGGTAGATATGTTCGTGTTCCTTTCTTCATGGGTCCTAATTCATTTCTTATTCCCATCGCTACCAGGTCATTTCTTGCTTTAAGGCCATCCTTAGACTTTCCTTGTATATTGAGTAACGTACCAATAACACTGTCAAATACATTTTTTTCAATATGCATAACATCGAGAAAATGTCTTACATACAACGACTTCAAATATGGCAGTTCAAAAAAAATTGACCTCTTCTTCCACCCACTCTTGACAAGTGTATGTGCAAAAGGCTTTCCAAACTAAGTACTCACATCTTTCACCTTTTCAAAAATTTGATCACCTGTCAATATAGTTGGAGCTCTACCATGTTCTGCTTCTCCATTGAATGCTTTTCTCCACCCACGATAGTGATGATTAGAATTTAAGAATCTACGATGACCGAGAAATACATTCTTCTGACCAAACTCAAATCGCGCCCAATCTGTTTTATCTTCACAAATAGGAATCACACATTGACCTTTTATGCTGTACCCTGATAGATTTCCGTATGCTGGAAAATCATTAATTGTGCCAAACAACATCGCCCTCAAGTTGAAACTTTCTTTCCTATACCCATCATAAACCTCCACACCGTTCTCCCACAAAAACTTTAAATCTTCGATTAAGGGTGCCAAGTATATGTCTATGTCATTCCCTGGTTGTCTAGGCCCATAAATTAACATAGATAACATCATGTACTTACGCTTAATACATAGCCATGGAGGTAGGTTATAAATCATTATGATCACAGGCCAGGTGCTATGTGAGATACTTTGAAGACTGTGTGGGTTCATTCCTTCAGTAGATAATGCCAAGCGAAGGTTTCTTGCTTCTTTTCCAAATTCAGGATAATCATCATCAATTTTCATCCACTGTGGTGAATCTGCCGGATGTCAAAACTTTCCATCAATAATTCTTTCATCTGCATGCCAAGTCAAGTGTCTTGAATCGGTCTCACTACGAAACATGCGTCTAAATCTCGGAATTATAGGAAAATACCATAAGACTTTTGCTGGAGACAACTTTTCCTTATATCGAGAGACACCACATTTAGGACACTCATTTAACGATGCATACTCATTTCGAAACAAAACGCAATCGTTTGGACATACATGTGTCTTATCATAGCTCATGCCAATAGAGCACAACATCTTTTTGGCCTCATATGTTCGATTGGGAAGAACATTATCCTCTGGAAGCATATCTTTCATAAGGGCCAATAACTCTGTGAAACTTTTATCCGACCATCCATTGCCCGCCTTTAAGTTGTATAACTTTAATACCGCAAACAATCTTGTGAATTTGGTGCAACCATTATATAACGGTTTCTCTGCATCGCTTACCAACCTCTCAAACATTTTAGGACAATCCTTAAGATCTTCTTCAAGTGCTTCTGCAATCTCTTCAACTCGATCAGAATCATATGTATCTGTGCCATTGTCGTTTGAAGCATAGGTCGTATTATCCCCCGGTTCAACATTCCCGTTAATTTTCTCACCATGCAAATTCCAACATGTATAACTTCTATCTATTCCACTCCTCATTAAATGCGATGCCAACTGAACCGCGTCAACCCGACTCCCAAAACAACAACCCAAGCAAGGACATCTCATTCGACTGTGGTCTTTGGCGTGCGCAACAGCAAACTTAACGAATTCCGATACCCCATTCTTGTACTCTTTTGACAATCGACTTGAAGACATCCATTTCTTATCCATAGTTATACTAATTAAACTAAACAAAAACAAAAATAAAAAATATTTACCTGTAGGGATGTAAACAACTTCTAGACCCACACAGTGTCCAGATAGGTTAGAATTACCAAGATCCCCTGTACACATATCATAAAATGAAATATCATTAATTGACCAATTATGAGTCATAACTTGATAAGTGGCAACATGTAATCACAAACAAGCAACATACTTAAGAGCAAGCATACTTAAACAAGTAACCAAGCATACTTAAACAAGTAACCAAGCATTAGAGCAATTCATCCTAAACCTAACAAGATTTAAATCTAAGCAATACCTAAACAAGTAAACATGCATCAACTTAAACAAGTAACATTCATACGATAACCTAAATCTATCAAGAATCAAGTTTAAATCATACTTAAATAAGTAATCACCATATCACAAAGATAATCATGAAAGCAATTATTGAGCAAGATAAACATCTCATGCAAAGACAAATATCATACTTTCTTTGACCATGCAATACAATAACTATCATAACTCCACTTTCATGGCTCTATATATCATAACTCCATCAATACAATAACTATCAATATTACAATAACTATCATACTTTCTTTAATCTAGAATATAGAAACAACAACTAATGAAAATAGAAACAACATGTTCAATATTAGTCATTCTAAACATGTTCAAAAATAAGTCAGAAATAAGTCATTCTATGTATGGATCATTCTTCTCAAAAATAAGTCAGAAGTATGTAAACATGTTCAAAACTTTATAACTATGGTCATTAACTATATCAACACTACACACAAATTTTTAAGGGCATATACTGGCTTTGTTGCTCAATATCCCAATACATAGTATTTGTATTTCTATAAAATATACAAACCATGATGCATTTTATTAATAGTTTCACACCAAACTCAAACAAACTTATGTCGTGATTCATATGTTACAGACATAAGCTGACATTTCCGAAGAATTGATATGTCGCAACTGGATAATACACAAAAAGGAAGTATGACGCAGGAACTCCGAACCACCTCAAACAACACCTGTACTACGACGGCAAAATGGTAGCTAGTGACAAGAATGAAAACAGAACAAAAATCGTACGATGACCGAGATGAAAACAAGAATGAAAACAAGAATGAAAACATAATGAAAACAAGAATGAAAATCGTACCTCTTCTTTGTTTCGTCTTCTTCTTCATGAAAGCAATGGCGAATGAACAACCAAACTGACGAAAATACGTAAACGACGACAATGACGAATGAACGACGGCAATGGCGAATGAACGGCGGAAATGGCAATGGTTTTCAGCAGAGAAGAACGATAGCAAGGGTTTCAGTAGAGAAGAACGGTCGAGAGAAGAAAATGAAAAGAAATGTCTGAAAATGATTAGAAATTGTTTTATATTTTAATTCATAAATGACCTTAGACGACGCTTTTAAAAAGCGCTTTCTTAAGTGCTACCTATAACATCGCTTTCCTCAGAAATCGCTTTCTAAGGTGGGGAGAATTTAAAACCTATAGCAGCGCTTTTATAAAAGCGCTGTCTAAGGTTAACCTTTAGACAGCGCTTTTATAAAAGCGCTGTCTAAAGTAATGCCTATAGCAGCGCTTTACAAAAAGCGCTTTCTAAGGTGGCTTCCATTTTGGGCATTTAACAGCGCTTTATAAAGCGCTTTCTAAGGTTAACCTTTAGACAGCAGTTTTATAAAAGCGTTGTCTAAAGTAATGCTTATAGCAGCGCTTTACAAAAAGCGCTTTCTAAGGTGGCTTCCATTTTGGGCATTTAACAGCGCTTTTAAAAAGCGCTTTCTAAAGGCTGTCTTTTACAGAGCTTTTTTTAAGCGAAATTTTTTAAAAACTTATAGCAGCGCTTTGTCCAAAAAGCGCTGTCTTTTTCCAATTTTGGCGTAGTGGGTGGGGCTTACAGCTCAAGGAGAGGCCCAGGGTCATTTATTTGAAAATGGCGATTGCGCCGAGATTTTTGAAAACGCGGTGGGTCTTATACAATGCATTGAGGCCCAAAATGGTTTGGTTTTCAAAGGGGGGTTGGGTCTTACACTCTAATAGATACCCAAAAGATTTTGAATGGGTCTTATAGCTCAAGGAGAGGCCCAAGGTTTGTTTTTCAACGGACGATGATCGCGTCGAACTTTTTGAAATACAACGGGACTTATACAATAAGTGAGGCCCAAAAATAGGTTTGTATTTACAAAGAATTGGGTCTTACACTCTATTAGAGGCCCAAAAGTGTTTGAAATTGTTTGATAAGGGTGACAATCAAAGAAACCCTAATTTGTTATTCTTTAAAAGTAAATATTTAAAGAAAATCAAATAAAATACCAAATAAGTTTGAATAAACCATTTTTTATTTTTGTTTAAGGTTTGAGAAATGAGGGATTAATCACAAGGTTAATTAAAACTCACTTGGTTTTGATTTTCAAAGTAAATATTCACTTTTAAAATGTTTAAAAACATTAAAAAGGAATTTATTCACAAAAATAGTAATTATATTAAATAAATAAAATAAACTTAATTTTTTTGTGGAATAAAATATTTCAACATTTTTGTGATTTTAGCAAAAAGAACCAATAAAAAATAATTAAAATTGAAAGAGTTATTAATTTTCCAATTAATTAATAAAACATGAAAATATTGGAAAAAATAGCAAGAATGTGAAAAAAACACAAAATGGCATGGGTGGGATTTGAACCCACGACCTCAAGGTTATAGGGCGCGCGCCTTACCACTAGGGTGGTGATACATCCATTGCTTGAAGTGAAACCACAAATATACAAGGCATGCGTTGTTTTCTAGGCCTGGTCAAGGCAAGGCAAGGCAATTTTTGCCAAGAAACGGGAAGGTCCATAACTTTCTCATTTCTTAATGGTTGGGGACAAAATTTATATGCATCTGGTCTAGAATTTCACAAGGAATCCAATGGTGGTGGTATTTTTTTCAGATCATATTCCCTCCTCAAAACCCGATGGTGGTTTTGAAAAAGGCCTATAATTGCATTTTCTACGCTACACTTTGATACAGGCATGAATTACATGATGAATTGGTTCAAACACAACATATATAACATGTATGAGGTGTGTATGATTAGTGGACTTTAAAGCAATGCATATTTTGGAAAGTTCAAGTCATGATGCTTACCTCTTTTTGAGCTTTTGGAGTTTTCTGTGCAATCTGCCAAGCTTCTTGTTCCAGAAATGGTTTGATGCTCTTGGACACTCTCAAATGATCCCTTAGAAGCTTTGAGGATGGTTGGAATCAGCTGGAACCTGCAAAAACACAAATGGTTTGAGGTTTTGAGAGGTGACTTTGTGATTTTGGTGTTACATGTCACTTTGGATAGTTTGGATCACCTAGATATGATGTTTATGAGGTGTTAGGATCATGAGTTGTGATGGAAATGCTCTCTAACTCAAAAACTCAGAGTTACCTTGCTAAAGAAGGCATTTTTGCCAAGAGAAAGGGATTTTGAGGAAAGCATCTGTTTGATGGCTTTGGTGTACTCAAACTGAGCACAAATGAGCTCTATTTATAGTAGAGCAAGTTTGTTTTAGGATCAATAGTTGATGGAAACTGCAGCAGAGGTTTGGCCAATGGTTCCACTTTGGAATCCAAGTCTCCTCTAGCCATTGACTAAAGGTTAGGGCACAGGGCTGTGGTTCCCTTGGTCTTGGATAAGTCTTGACTGAATTCAGTTGCAAATGGCTCAGTCCATGCCACCTTGGTGTATGCATTGACTGCTCCAATCCAAAATTGGAGTCTTGTCCCTCTTTTAGGCAATTCTAGGTTTGGCATGCTACTTCTTGTTCCAAGGACTTTGGAGGCTTGGCTCAGTGTTTGTCCCCTTTAGATTTGATCCTCAGATGTGTCCAAAGTGATGACAAGGCTTAGAATTATCTGATTTTGCCAAATCGAGCAAAAACGCAAAATTCTGCCTAGCCTTGGCAGTTTTCAGCAAGGCATATTTCCATTGTCATATCTCTTGGCTCAAGTGGAATTTGGTGATGTTCTTGGCCATTTTGGAAAGCGCTCATATGTGTAATACCCCAAATTTTGACCACTTAGATTTCCCATCATTGTGAAAATCATCATCACAATATGGATGAATCATCATGCTTCATCAGTCTCCCCAAAGATGGGTGGAGCATCCAATACAATCAAAATTAGGGTTTCAAGCCCTCTCTGAGTGCTTAGACAAAGGATCAATCAAGAAAAGACATGATCTTCAACTTGTCTAATATCTTAAATATCCACAATGGATCAAAAAGGACTCCCACTTCAAGGATTAAGCACAAGGCTGCTCCCTTCTAGGTGGATCAAGTCTCAAGATCGACAGTGTCACCAAATTAGGGTTTTGGTCGACCAGGGCCTCTAGATGGATATTTTCATCTGGGAACAAGGCAATGATCCAAAACATGACCTAATATACTTCATGGAACCTCATGAACCCATGCATCAAGTCAATTTTGACTCAGGGATGCATTCATAAAAAATCAGGGAATTAGGGTTTCTTGACCTAATTCACCCCTAAGTTGACTTTTGGGACAAACCATGAGCCAAGACCTCAAGACATGATTTGAGGGTCTCTAATATACTATATTGATCATTTGGAACAATGGATTGATCCAAGAAGCTTGAGCAACAAGTCTCAATTTCATCTGCACCACAATTAGGGTTTTTAAGAGAAAAGTCACTGTAACTTTGACTTTGACCAAGACATGCTCCCCAAACCCTAATACATGATTGAATATACCCTATGACACCCATGGAACATGTCCATCAAGTTTGATTTAGGTCAAGGACATGATTTCCTGAAGAATTGCATAGTTTGGAATTCATCTGATAAAAAGTCAACTGTGCACAAAAGTCAACTTTGACTTTTTGAGATTTTTCACCAAAATGGATTTTTAACCCTAAAATGATGTTAATGTATGATTTGAATCATCATTCATCATGAAAAATAAGAAAAGTGAGATAACTTGTAAAAGGGGTAACCATAAAACTTAGAAATTTTTCTAAGTTAAAAATAAAGTGGCAAAGGTACCAACTTTGGAGGACCATAACTCCTAAACCACAAGGCCATTTTTTCTCATCCAAAGATGGATTTGTAGCCCTCATTATCACCTACAAAAACTTCAACTACAAGTCATTCCAATTCATTAAGGATTTTGAGTTATGGAGTGATCAAAGTGGCTGAAAAGTGAAAATGTCACTTTTTCCAACACTTAGTGAAATTTTCACTAAGTCCGATTCTGCCTCACTTTTTGCCAAATGTAGGGGGATTTTTCACTTGGAATCAAAAGAGATCAAAACCAAACTTGTTCAAACAGTTTTTGTATCATGTAAGAGCTTTCCAAAATGGCCAAGAACATTGCCAAATTCAACCTACACCATGAGATACAACATTGCCAAGTTGCCTTGCTGAAATCTGTCAAGGCAAGGCAGAATTTGCAACTTTGGTCGATTTGCCAAAATCAGCCAAATTCAATTGCTCTTATCCACTTGGACACCTCAGAGGATTGAATCTAAAGGGGACAATCACTGAGCCAAGCCTCCAAAGTCCATGGAACAAGAAATAGCATGTTGAACCTAGAATGGCCAAAATAGGGACAAGACTTCAAATTTGGAATGAGGCATTCAATGAAACCATCAAGGTGGCATGGACTGAGCCATTCTTATCTGAAATCAGTCAATACTTATCCAAGACCAAGGGAACCAAAGCTCTGTGCCCAGACCTCTAGTCAATGGCTAGAGGAGACTTGGATTTTCATTTGCCAACATTGGCCAAACCTACTTACCAGCTGCCATGCACTATTCCTTGCAAAACAAACTTGCTCTACTATAAATAGAGCTCAATTGTGGTCAGTTTGAGTACACCAAAGCCATCTAACAGATGTTTTCCTCAAAATCTCTTCTTTCACTCCAATTTTGCCTTCTAAGGCAAGTCACTATCGGGTTTTGAGTTTGAGAGCAATTCTAATCAAACCAATCACTCACACACCTCACATACATCACATATGAGCTGATCAAACACTTAGATTACTTCTGAAACATCAATTTCACAAAATCACCAGCTGGTTGCTCAAGGTTTTAACCAAAGTGCAGCTGAGGTACCACAAAATGATCCAGCCAATTTCAATCAAGTCCAACCATCCAAACACAATCCATAGGGTGTAGGGAAGCTGTTCAGATCATCACCACTCATCTGTAACACCTCCAAATCAAAAATCACTTTGAACTTGCTGTCACGGCCTAGAGGTGAGCACATACTTGGTCATCTCTCAATCTATGCATATTTCCTCGCACAATAATTTGGCCATATGTTCATAATCATGCATGGAATGTTTTCCCTCAATTAATTGCATTGTTTGAATCGTGTATCGAAAATCCTAGCCTTCATGCAGAAATTAGGGTTCTTGAGGTCTCTTCGTGATTTCTTGTTGTATGTTTAATTTAAATGAAATTAAAGTACATAGACATGATTGTGAGGTAGAGGCGAGCATAATGATATGTGGATTGCATGATATGATTACGTGTATTCATGGAGATTGGATAGAAAATGCAAATCTGAGAAACCAAGAACACGCGCGTGTTCTTCAGCTTGTTCTTGGCGCCATTTTTAGAAATTCAAATATTTGAATTTTGTGATTTTGTTTAATTGATTCAAAAATTAATTTCTCTCTGAGTTTTAATGATTTTGAGTTGATTCTTTTTTTAATAATTCACAAAAATGTTAAAATATTTTATTTTATCAAAAAATCCCAAAAATATTATTTATTTCATATAATTGATATTTTTGCAAAGAATTAATATTTTAATTGTTTTTGACATTTTAAATATTTTTTCTACATTGATTTTGCAACTTTTAATGCTTTCTAATTATTTTGTAGGTCAATACTTAATTTTTGAAGCATTAATCCAAGATCACAATTTGTTTTCCATGTGTTAAACAATTTTTTATCATTTTAATTGAATTTTTATTCAATTAAATACATTTTGAAAACAAATTAGGGTTTTGGATTAATTCAACCCTAATAAATCATTTTCAAAACTTTATGGGCCTCTTGAGAGAGTGTAAGACCCATCCCCCCTTGTACAAAAACTTTTTTGGGCCTCACTCATTGTATAAGTCCCTCTGTACAAGTAAACGGCGCGATCGTCGCCCGTTTAAAAATAAAAACCTTTTGGGCCTCTCCTTGAGCTATAAGACCCATTCAAAACACTTTGGGCCTCTATTAGAGTGTAAGACCCAATCCCCCTTTTAACCAAAACATTTTGGGCCTCACTTATTGTATAAGTCCCTCTGCGTTAAAAGAAAACCTCGGCGCGATCGCCATTTTTAAACGAAAAATCATTTGGGCCTACCCTCGTGTTATAAGCCCCTCTCTTTTCTTTAAACCTTTTTTTTTGGCCTTTTGAGAGAGTGTAAGACCCATCCCTTTGTACAGAAAACCTTTTTGGGCCCCAGTCACTTGTATAAGTCCCTCTGTACAAATTCAAACAGTGTGCTCACTGATAAAACCCTGGGCCTCTCCTTGAGCTGTAAGCCCCAAATCTTTCTTTTTCAAAGCACTTTCTCCTTTGATTTTGAATATACTGTTGTTTTCAATATTTCTTTGTTGAACAACTAACCAAACAGCATGGAAGCACTACAACCGAGTAAGTGGTTATCGCTTTCATTTACTGCTTTCATATTATAAACTGTATTGTGGGGCTGCTCACTGTAAGTCTCCTTTCATAAACTCATATCTACTGTGTAATAATAGTATAGATATTTCGAGTTTCCTCGGCAACTACGTCTAGAACTAGGTGACGCCGTTTCATTTATTCGTAGAAATAGACGCCTAGATCCCCAATAGGAGCACCAGATACAGTCTTCTCTTCGACTGTCCTCCTTAGGAATCGTCAAGAAGCTCTACTCCCCAAGATGAATGTATTCTCCGTGAATGGCATCTTTGAGTTTCTTCCAAATTCTCGAACTTTCCTGACTTGATCTATTCCTTGTGGATAGCTTGCCTTGAATGTCTCGGGGTTTGGGTACCCACTACGGTCATAATCTTGGACCTTAACTAAGGAACCCTCTTTAAAAGCTAAAAGTTGCTGGATAGTAAACCTCGCACGTTTACCAGTGGTTTTTATCTTTAAAAGATTTATCTCTCCTAATGGAAAAGAGATGATAGACCCACAGGCTTCTTAAAAGCATCGGCCTCCTCTTGGGCATTATTCAAGGACACTACGGCTTCTTAGAAGTATTCACAGCCTCCTCTTAGGCTTCGTATAATGATTTCTTCCTTCGGGAATGATAACCTCCTCTTGGGCTTCGTACAAGGACCCGTCGGCTTCTTAAAAGTTTCCAGCCTCCTCTTGGGCTTCGTACAAATTGTCCCGACGACCTCCTAGAGGTATAGGAACAGAACCTAGTCATCTGCATAGAACAGTCCTTTCATAGAGTCTACTACTGTTTCTCAAAGCATAGTACAAAAAGAAAAAAACTCTAGACTTGGACAGTCTAACTTCCTTGAGTCTCAAAGACATTCTCGAGTGACCCCTTCGTTAAATAGGAAGGAAACCCGCAGACTCGGACAGTCTCAATACCCTTTGGATTTCCCGTTTCCTCAAAGAGAAGGAAATATCCTCAAATCAAATCCCTGAGTACAGTGTTGCTCATATAAGAACTGATTTTCTCTTTTAAAATCGGTATATTGGATCTGTCACTCAACTGAAACAAACCTTTAGCCTCCATCTTGGGCTTCGTACGAGATACAAAAACACTCTCTTGTTGAGTCAAACTTTTAGCCTCTATCTCGGGCTTCGTACGAGACACAAAGACTCCCTCGTAGAGTCAAACAAACTTTTAGCCTCTCTCTCGGGCTTTGTACGAGACACAAAATAGAATCCTCTTAGGCTTTGTATAATGATTTTCCTAGCGGAAATTAGCCTCCTCTTAGGCTTTGTATAAGAAAACCACTGGTTGATCCAATCAACCTTTTAGCATCAAAGTTGTGCCTCGTTCACAGTACACAAACATCAACAACTCCTTTTCCTTTCATCTAATCGCTGTAAGCGGCAAGCC
The DNA here is from genome assembly GCA_022829125.1 of Lathyrus tuberosus. Lineage (NCBI taxonomy): Eukaryota > Viridiplantae > Streptophyta > Magnoliopsida > Fabales > Fabaceae > Lathyrus > Lathyrus tuberosus. The sequence goes on from JALAZF010000032.1 coordinate 9,384,467, forward strand.
TCTGGATCATCTATATCCATGCCACTATCCCTCTTTTAGCATGAGAAACTCCTAAGGAAAGATGGCATTGCTCTACACTGAGTTAAAGTCTTCTCCTTCAGGTTAAAACCCTTTCTTCGGAAATTATGGCATTGCTCGGATCCGCGTATCCCAGTTAAAGTAATTCTCCTTCCCCCTCTTTAGAGATGACAAATTCTCTCTAAAGTCGAGGTCTTTCAGCTTCACGTCTTGGGCTTTGAACAAGACACAAATAGACCTTTCAGCTTCACATCTTGGGCTTTGAACAAGATACAAACCACCTTTTGCTTCACGTCTTGGGCTTTGAACAAGACACCAAATCAACAAAAAACCCAAATCCCATATCTCCGTCAATTAAAAGCAGTAATTCAAAAGCATCAGTCCTAACATCCTAATCCTTGTTCCCCGCCAGAAACCTTCTGCCCAGGTAAAAAAGAAAGAAAACAGTATTGGCGAAAATACAAATAACCAGTACAAAGGCCCCCCCACATTGATAGCATCCGTAACCTAACAGACCGCTGTTTAAACTCAGTATGCAAAACAGGGTTAATTGGAGACATCTATTTCCCTTCATTATTCAGCTCACAATAGGATAAAAAATGAATCGACCTGTAGTTTTAAGCTCAACCGCAGAGAGCGACCAGCGCTTAAGAACCGCGTCCAAAATCGCTCGCTACAGAAAAATGGCGCCCACCGTGGGGCCAATTTCTGATTTCCTTTTTCTTCACTTGTGTGAAAACCACAGATTGGGGTTTCCGCCGGGGAACCCAATTTCTGTCAGGAACTTAGGAATCATAGCTTTATAAGTCTAGGATGATTAGGACAAATATATATACTGCTTTTCCTAATTGCTATACGTGTTTATTTTTCTGCTAATGGGAATGCGGGTGATGCCGTATGTGGAAAGATTGAGTATACACCTAGAAAAGCCAACCCTTTCGTAGTGCGGAAGCTATCAGAAATAGCTGTTACGGGATACTACCCTCATTTGAGGCTGGTGATCTATTCTCGGTGAATAGCACTTACTCTAAGATTGCACACAACTCGCTGGCGATCCGCTTGTTGTCTGCCTTCCTGGGAGGAGCTGATGATAATGAGTACAGGTACAAAAATCACCCTAGTATAAACCTTTGGGGATGGGTAGAGCCTTGACTTCATGACGACGACCCTTTGACCCCATGTTTTTTCTATGTTTTTATGTGCTGCATTCATGCATTCATTTAATAAAACATTAAAACATTCAAAAAACTTTCTCTTATAGTCTCTCTGTTTTTCAAATTAAACTAAGACTGTGATTGCAAATATCAGAGAAAAAGATTACGCTAATGGATTTCGGTAGAAGGAGAACTCGCCAGTATACCTTCAAGGTTCCAAAACTAGGGGATTTGAGAAGGTTAACAAGGATGATCACTAACCCAGAGGCTTTTAGAGCCAAGCACAGAGGTCTGCTACCACTGTTAAGAGTCCATGTGATTGAGGGAATCATGGATGCGTTCATCCAATTCTACGATCCGGTTTATCATTGTTTCACATTCCCGGATTACCAGCTATCACCAACGCTGGAGGAGTATTCTCATTTGGCTGATTTACATATCACAGATCGAGCTCCATTTTCTGGACTGGAAGAAATTCCAAAGAATCAGATCATTGCAAGAGCAATTCATTTGGACGAGTCTGAGGTCAGGACTCACATGACCACTAAGGGTGGCATCCAAGGTTTGCCAGCCCAGTTCTTGACAAAAAAGGCTCTATACTTCGCTAGTATAGGGAACGGGACTGCTTTTGAAAGCATCTTTGTCTTGCTCACCTACGGATTATTTTTGTTTCCCAACATCAATAACTTCGTCGATATCAACGCTATTAAGGTTTTTCTCATTGGAAACCCTGTGCCGACTTTACTCGCAGATGCGTATCATTCTGTACACTTGGGAAATTTATACAGCGGAGGGGAGATCACATGCTGTGTACCTTTGCTCTACAAATGGTTTATCTCTCACTTGCCCAAGTCTGCTGCTTTTTGGGATTGCAAGAGTGTCTTACGTTGGTCGCAGAAGATCATATCTCTCACCAATTCCGATATAGATTGTGTAATAGGATTTATGAGGGAATCAGAATCATTGACCGTTGTGGAAAATTCCCCAGCGTACCCCTCATAGGAACTAAAGGAGGAATCAACTACCATCTGATATTGGTTCTTCGTCAATTTGGATACCCGATGAGACACATCCCACTGGGTGTTCATCTGGAAGGTCTTTTCTTCAAAGAAGGATAAAATGACAGAGCACTAAAGATGGAAATAGTGCAAGCTTGGAAACAGGTTCATAAGAAAGGACGAGAGTCTCTGGGAAAACCGGACTGTGTCTCAGTGGAGCCTTATCTCCATTAGGTACAAACTAGAGCTCTCAAGCTAAAAATGCCTTATCCTCGTTACGGAATTCTTCCACCGAGGGAAACTGTCATGTACTTCATGACGGAAACTGAAAAGCTTCAGGTTACTCTCAACAAAGTTCAAAAGGAAAGAAGATCTTGGAAGAACAAGTACCGCACCCTCGACGTAGAGTGTATCCAAATATAGCAACCACTAAAAGAGAAAGATGCTCTGATTGAAATTTTGGAGCAACATGCTGTAGAGAATCAAGATGACCAAAGGAATTTGCTCACTCCTTTCACTTGGCAAAGGAATGACAACCCGACAATGGCCCAAGCGCCCCGGTCAAAGAAAAGGAAGATACCAGAATCAGCACCCGGTTTCTCCTCAGAGAGGACTCGGGACCCATTAGTTTAGGTTTCTGTTTCTGCACTTTGTAATCTACTGTATTTCCATTTCTGTAATCCTTTGAATTTCAATAAAAAGGGGTTTCTCCACTGTTTGATATTTGCAATCTAATTGTCGAAGTTTATTTTGATTAAACCAAAAAACAACAATTAATATAATCATTGCATTCATCATTCTCACATCGCGTATTCTTCTTCCCTACGAATCTCACGTTTGTGTCTCGATTCTAGAGTCAAATTGTCTCATTCGTATAATACTCGGGCCAATCGTCAGAAAAAGATGGATGATCTTGAGGAAGAAAACAGAGAGTTGAAAGAAGAGATCAACGCTCTGAGAGAGGATATGAGAAAGCTTCGTAACGACATGCAAGCCATGGCAGAAGCTCAGCTACAAAGAACTGTGATCTCAGAGATCACCTCAACGCCCATCATAGAAAAGTATGATCCTAGGTATCAGATGCCGAAAGATCGTCCTTGGGGCGTGCCTGTTAACTATATCCCGGAAGGATATGTTCCGCCGATCATTGAAGATCGGGGAATCGCAACAGAAGCCGCTGGGCCTGAAGATTACAAACTTTGGGAAAGCGAAGATGCCAGGGGCATACTGAAGACTCCTGAAGGTTACAAACTTCAAGAAACGCCAAGATTCACTGCCGTAGTCACGGTACCACCCCCTGTGGTGCACACTGTCCCGGAAGGACAGATTCCACAGACACCTTCTGGTAAGAAGGAAACTATGTTTGACAGAATGGATGAATTCCAGGAGCAGTTCTTGGAAATGCAGAAAGAGCTGCAAGCCATTCGCGGTCAGGATCTATTTGGAAAGGACGCCGCAGACCTCTGCTTGGTCCCAAATGTGAAAGTCCCGCACAAGTTCCAAGTGCCCGACTTTGAAAAATACAAGGGTAACTCTTGCCCTCAGAGCCATCTGGTGATGTACGCTCGGCGGATGTCAGCTCAGACGGAGAATCAGGACCTACTGATTCACTACTTCCAGGATAGTTTAACCGGTGCCGCACTCAAATGGTACATGGGTTTAAACCGTACTACGATCAGTACATTCAGAGATCTTGGTACTGCCTTCGTCCAACAATATAAGTACAATTTGGACATGGCACCCGACAGAGATCAACTCAGATCAATGTTGCAAAAGGACAAGGAAACCTTTAAGGAGTACGCTCAAAGGTGGCGTGAAATTGCCGCTCAAATTTGTCCACCTCTTGAGGAAAAAGAGATGACAAAAATCTTCTTAAAGACCTTAAGCTCATTTTACTATGACCGAATGATTGCCAGTGCACCCGGTGATTTCACCGAAATGGTCGGCATGGGTGTACGTCTTGAGGAAGCCGTCCGAGAAGGACGTTTGGTAAAAGACACTGGATCAACGAGCGGTACTAAAAAATACTGTAGTGCTCTCCCTAAGAAAAAAGAGCAAGATATTGGGAATATCTCTCTCGGAAAGCAAAGGCGACGTTATCAGCCAGTAGCAGCTGTTACTCCTGCTATCGGCCCCGCGCCTGTTCCTATGTATCAACCTCAGGTTGCGCAGAGCCAACCTGACCAACAAAGGACACAACAGCCTCTTCAGCAGGCTCGTCCTCCATATAACAACAACCGTACAATACGGCCACCAGGATTTGATCCTATACCCGTAACGTACACAGAGCTGTTTCCGTTACTGCTGGCTAAGGGGCACATTCAGACTAAGTCTCCTCTTTCAGTTCCGGAAAATCTGCCTTTTTGGTTTAAAGCGGATCAAACATGCCCTTATCATCAAGGAGGTTCAGGGCATAACATTGAGACTTGTCTCAATTTCAAATCCGACGTGCAAAAGCTTGTTAGGAGCGGGCTCTTATCTTTCAAAGATACGAATCCTAATGTTCTTACGAACCCGCTGCCTCAACATGAGAAAGCTGCAGTCAATCTGATTGAGAAAGAGACTAACAATGTCTATCAAATTCATGATGTACTCTTGTTAAAGACCAATCTGGTCAAGATGCATTGTAAACAGAGTGGATATGGCCATGTGCCACCTCATAGCTATCACCAGTGTGATATCTGCTCTAAAGATAACCAAGGGTGTTCGGTAGTGCAAGCAGCTCTACAGGAACAAATGGATCTTGGATGGATCCAAGAGCACCGAGTTTGTGGAGTTAACATGGTTTACACAAATTCCAACGTCATTCAAAACCACGACATCCGTGCGATGAATGTCAATTTGGTGGTGATGCACTCAAGGCAAAGCCAGTATCATAATCTGCCGCGGCACGATTACAGTTCCTGTCTGATTTGCTCGGTAAACAAACAGGAATGCTCTTTCATACAATAGGCCCTCCAGCATCAGATAGATCTTGGATGGATCCAAGACTACCATGATAGGAACTCTTATCAGATCAATATGGTTCAGATCTTTGACATCCGCGTAATGGATACCAACCTGGTAGAGTTACATGCTGAGCAGGTCCGACTTGGATTCTTAATATCACATGACTATCAAAATTGTAAAGCGGGTTGCGAAAACGATCGAGGTTGTACCCTTGTCTAGGAGGCACTTCAGCACTTGTTAAATCATTGGTGGATGCCAATCTACATGGACGAAGATACTCAGCAGATTAGTATCAATAACAGGAATCCTACTCGTCGTCAAAGTCAGGATGTCCGATCAATGGAAGGTAACCTAGTAAAGTTACATTGTATTCAAAGTGGGCGTGGCCAGGTGCCACCACACAACTATGACAGTTGCAGTGTCTGTTTGGAAAGTAACCAAGGGTGTTACCTTGTGAGAGCAGCTCTTCAGGGTCAGGTCGATCATGGAGAAATTCGTCCATATCCAGGTTCAGGACCCATCATTTGGTCGCCGAACTACCTTGCCGAGCAAGTTGAGGATGTTGTCATGATCTCTGGTCATCACAGGACCAGGGATGTTTTTACCATCATCCCTCTACTTGACAAATCTAGAGTTCCCAACCGGGAACGGATCAAGGTTACTTATGATGGTCAGAAAAATCAGAAGGTTCCCATAGTCATCTATCTACCGGGGCCACTACCGTATGAATCAACTAAGGCAATCCCTTACAAATACGGTGCAACAATAATCGAGAATGGAAAGGAAATTCCATTACCCTCCGTCGTGAACATTGCAGACATCAGTCGTGTAACACGGAGCGGTCGAATCTTCAACCGAGGGGTTAGAGAATCCAACAAAGAAAAGGAACTTTAGGCGGAAATTCCTGATCCACCAGTCAGTCAATCTGGTAATCCCGGCTTTTCAAAAGACAAAGATGAGATGCTAAAGCTCATCCAAAGGAGTGAATATAACGTTGTTGATCAACTGTTACAGACTCCTTCAAAGATCTCAGTATTATCACTGTTACTCAGTTCAGAAGCACACAGAGAGGCTCTACAGAAAGTCTTGGAGCAAGCCTTTGTGGAACAGGATGTAACAATCAGATAGTTCGATAGTATTGTCTCTAACATCACTTCCTGCAATAATTTGGGATTTAGTGATGAGGAATTACCCGAAGAGGGTCGCCGTCATAACATGGCGCTCAATATCACAGTTAACTGCCAGGGCGATGCTTTAGCCAACGTACTGGTAGACACAGGGTCAGCCCTGAATGTTATGCCGAAGTCCACTTTGATGCAATTATCATTTAAGGGCCCTCCGATGAGAGTCAGCGAGGTCGTCGTCAAAGCATTCGACGGATCTAAAAAAACAGTTATCGGCGAAGTTGATCTTCCCATAACTATTGGTCCTCACAAATTTCCAAGTCACTTTCCAGGTCATGGACATCCGGGCAACATACAGTTGTTTATTAGGAAGACCTTGGATACATCAGGCTGGAGCGGTTACTTCAACCCTCCACCAAAAGCTAAAGTTCGTCAAGAACGATTAACTTGTCACAGTTTGTGGGGAACAAGCCTTGCGTGTAAGCAACTTATCATCATCTACTTGTGTGGAACCCGAGGAGGTTATTGGAACTCAATTCCAAGCACTATCGGTGAGTAAGAACGATCAATCCGAAGAAGGAACTTCAATTTCTTCATACAAAGATACTATCAAAGCGGTCGAGAGTACCGATACGACAGGATGGGGACGGCTTGTCATTCCTACTAACAATAAAATAAAGAAGGGTCTTGGTTTTTCTGCGACCTGTACTCAGACAGCCGCCAACGATGAAAGTCTTCATCCCCTTCAAAACTTCTTCCACAGTGGAGGTTTTCTTCACCCAGTGTCTCAGACAGTTCATGCTATCAATGAGGAAGATCCCTCTGACACAGATGAAGAATGGAAGTCCTACCTTAACAAGGACGGCTATATGTCTCAGGAAGAGGTGCCTATGCCTTTTTTCTTTCCTACAGAAAGTCCGAGATTTATACCAAGATTAGATGTCGAAATGATCTACGGAGATTGTGATCCGGAAGGATGCCGTGCTCCGCCAAATTCATTAGAGGAAGATACTCTGATGAAAGAAAACTTTGATCACAATTACTATGGCCCGATGGATGGTCTGCCAATGTGGCAGCCTTACCCAGGAAACTTGGGGCAAGAACGTCAGCCGAGTAATGAAACTCAGCTGAGCGTCATTGAACAGAATACCTATGTCCCCACCATGTCATGGGATCAACACTCAGGTCATTTAGAAACTACTCAACATGAAGATGAATTTGCAACGTTTATAGGACTTGAATTCATCTGCTATGCTTTTCCCGAGGTCAACGTCATCGAGAGAAATGACTCCTCCAGTTCTAGAGAAGTGTGGGACACGTTGGGACAACTGAGTGGAAAATACGACTATATGGTCAAGTACACCGCTCCCGAAAGCTCTCGTATCAGGCTCGAAGATATCCAGTCAACTGGATGGGGAGATACAGCTGAGAGCACCAATGCTATGCAAAATGCAACAGAGGAATCCTCCTACGACAATTCTGCTTGGGAGACAGATTCCAATGATCCTGCTCCACCAGAAATCAGCGTCATTTCTGAAGACAAATCAAGGAAGGTTCCAGACTTTGTGATTCACCGAGGAGTTCGCCGCCAATGGGTTGCTGTCGAGGTTCCGAAGGTCGTTCATCAGTCAAAGTAATTGCCATCTTTAAACCTTTCACCCTGCCCAGGTGAAACAGATGTTTTGATAGGGATCGCTTTCTGTAAATTTCCCTCTTCGCTTCACCCAAAGCGACAGATTTTTGTTTTATAGGGCTGTAGTTTCAAGAGTCGACTTGTTCATTAATAAAATAACGTCGTTCTGTAATTTCCGCATTAATTGCTGTTTTCTCTTTTTGCTTTTTCAGAAAATGGTAATCCTAAAAAAAACAATTCAAAAATAAAAACAAGCAGTAAAATAAATACACTGCACACACTCTTGCGTTTTTCTCTATCTCTTCTAAACACGAATCATCACGTCATGCAAATTGCTTGTTTTACACACCGTTGAAACATACGATCCGATGCCTTCTCCCAACTTTGAGTTCCTGGTATTCGAGGCTGAAGAAGAAAATGACGACAAAATTCCAGAAGAGATCTCCCGACTACTCAGACAAGAGGAAAGGTCCATTGAACCTCACAAAGAGCCGTTGGAAACGGTAAACTTGGGTTCAGGAAAAGAGAGAAAAGAAATTAGGATCGGAGCACTGCTCAGTCCAACTACCAGAGAGGGTTTGATAAAACTTCTCAAAGAATTCCCCGATGTATTCGCTTGGTCCTATCAGGATATGCTAGGGTTGGATACCAGCATCGTGGAACATCACTTACCGCTAAGATCGGAATGTCCGCCAGTAAAGCAAAGGTTGAGACGCACTCATCCGGACATGGCCATCAAAATCAAAGAGGAGGTACAGAAACAGATTGACGCAGGTTTCCTCGCTACATCTGAATATCCTCAATGGTTAGCCAACATCGTACCCGTTCCCAAAAAGGATGGAAAGGTCAGAATGTGTGTTGATTATAGAGATCTAAACAAGGCAAGTCCAAAGGACTACTTTCCTTTACCACACATTGACATGCTGGTTGGCAGCACAGCAAAGTTCAAAGTATTCTCCTTCATGGATGGATTCTCGGGCTATAATCAGATCAAAATGGCGCCGAAAGACATGGAGAAAACTTCGTTCATTACCCCATGGGGTACCTTTTGTTATAAGGTAATGCCGTTCGGTTTGAAGAATGCCGGGGCAACCTATCAAAGGGCCATGACTACTCTGTTTCATGACATGATACACAAAGAAATCGAGGTATATGTCGATGATTTGATTGCAAAATCAAGAACAGAGGATGAGCACATCGAACATCTGTCAAAATTGTTCGAACGTCTAAGAAAATTGAAGCTCAGTTTGAATCCTAACAAGTGCACCTTCGGTGTCCGTTCGGGGAAATTGCTAGGGTTCATCGTCAGCCTGAAAGGAATTGAGGTTGATCCTGGCAAGGTCAAGGCCATTTGAACTACATCTCCAGATTCATATTCCTCATGACCGCGACATGCGCGCCGATCTTCAAGTTACTCAAAAAGAACCAGGATTGCGTTTGGTCAGAAGATTGCCAAACCGCCTTCGACAGTATCAAGGAATATCTGTTGAATCCTCCGATTCTATCACCTCCAGTGGAAGGAAGACCACTGATCATTTACCTCACAGTCCTGGAGGACTCAATGGGATGTGTACTTGGCCAACAAGACGAAACTAAAAGGAAAGAGTCTGCCATTTACTATCTAAGCAAGAAATTCACCGATTGCGAGACTCGGTACACAATGCTTGAGAAAACTTGTTGCGCTTTGGCTTGGGCAGCCAAACGTCTTCGCCAGTACATGATTCGTCATACTACTTGGTTGGTCTCCGAAATGGATCCAATCAAGTATGTTTTCGAAAAACCTGCTCTCACGGGAAGGATTGCCCGTTGGCAGATGTTACTATCAGAATATGACATAGAGTACCATGCTCAGAAAGCCGTTAAAGGAAGTATTTTAGCCGATCATTTGGCTCATCAACCGATTGACGATCAAGAATCAATCGGGTTTGACTTCCCAGACGAAGATGTCATGTATCTAAAGATGAAAGATTGCGATGAACCGCTACCCAGTGAAGGGCCAGAACCAGGTTCCCAGTGGGGACTTATCTTTGACGGAGCAGTCAATCATTATGGAAACGGAATTGGGACAATCATTATTACCCCTCAGGGTTCCCACATTCCTTTCACTGCTAGACTTACGTTCAAATGTACGAACAACGAGGCCGAATACGAAGCATGTATCATGGGTCTCGAAGAAGCGATTGATTTAAGGATCAAAAACTTGGACGTATACGGCGATTCAGCCTTGGTTATTAACCAGATAAAAGGAGATTGGAACACATACCAATCAGGATTGATTCCTTACAAAGACTATGCAAGAAGGTTGTTACCCTTCTTCAACAGAGTCGACTTTCATCACATCCCTCGTGATGAGAATCACATGGCTGATGCATTAGCCACTCTCTCTTCCATGATTAGTGTAGGTCGATGGAATGACATACCTAAGATCGACATCATGCGCCTTGAACGGCCCGCTTACATCTTCGCGATTGAAGCAGTCATAGACGACAGACCTTGGTATCATGATATCAAATGCTTCCTTCAGAAACAAGAGTACCCATCTGGGGCACTCAGAAAAGACAGGAAAACCCTCAGAAGATTGGCTGGAAACTTCTTCCTGAGCGGTGACACTCTTTATAAGAGAAATTTTGACATGGTCTTGCTCCGATGTGTCGACAGACCAGAAGCAGACATGCTCATGAAAGAAATTCATGAAGGATCCTTTGGCACTCATGCCAACGGACACACAATGGCGGGAAAAATTCTCAGGGCCGGGTATTATTGGTTGACCATGGAATCCGACTGCTACAAGTACATGAGGAGGTGTCACAAGTGTTAGATATACTCCGACAAAATTCAGGTACCGCCATCACATCTCAAAGTTCTTTCTTCCCCGTGGCCTTTTTCCATATGGGGAATCGACATGATTGGAATGATTGAGCCCAAGGCTTCAAACGGACATCGGTTCATCCTGGTAGCCATTGATTATTTCACCAAGTGGGTCGAAGCAGCGTCATTCGCCAATGTAACCTGACAAGTGGTGGTCCAATTTATCAAAAACAATATCATCTGCCGTTATGGTATTCCAAGCGAGATCATTACTGATAATGGATCTAACTTGAACAATAAGATGATGAAAGAGTTATGTGCAGAGTTCAAGATCGAACACCATAACTCATCTCCCTACCGACCCAAGATGAACGGAGCGGTAGAAGCGGCTAACAAGAACATCAAGAAGATCGTTCAAAAGATGGTTGTAACCTATAAAGATTGGCACGAAATGCTACCCTTTGCTCTTCACGGTTATCGAACATCTATCCACACTTCAACAGGGGCAACCCCTTTCTCTCTAGTATATGGCATGGAAGCAGCGCTCCCCATAGAAGTAGAGATCCCATCAATCCGGGTATTGATGGAAGCTCAGCTCACCGAAGCTGAATGGTGTCAAAGTCGACACGATGAACTGAACCTGATCGAAGAAAAGAGAATCACGACACTATGCCACGGTCAGTTATATCAACAGAGAATGAAAAGGGCGTTCGACAAAAAGGTCCGACCTCGTATTTTCAGAAAAGGAGACCTCGTGCTCAAGAAGATACAATCATTTCTCATTGACTCTTGGGGCAAATGGACCCCAAATTATGATGGCCCCTATGTGGTCACGAAAGCTTTCTCAGGCGGGGCCTTGAGACTTGCAACCATGGACGGAGAGGAATTTGCCTACCCCACGAATGTTGATGTAGTCAAGAAATACTTCGCCTAAAAAAAAAAAAAAAAAACGTCTTGGTGGATTGAAAACCTGAAAGGGCGATCCAGGAAAAAGTTAGAGATATGAAAAAAAATCATCCCGACGGATTGGAAATTTCATAGTACAATCCAGGCAAAAATTAGGGATAATGGCAAGTAACTATGTTCAACAGAGGCAAGTCCCTCAGCAGCAACAACAGTTGCATCATCCATCGGAGGAAATCTCCAGTCAAAGGTCATCTTCGACGGAAGCTCAGGATGTCCCGAACTCAAAGTTGGTAGAAGGATAGTGGTCGTTATGTTTCAACGTAGCCCTTTTCCCTGTAAATTACCATTTTCTAACTTTGTATATACTCTTTGGAATCACGCGTTTGGCTGATCTCCATCTTATCAATAAAATTTGAGCCCTTGTGCTTTTGTTTGTAATTCTTTACTTGTTTTAGCTTTACAGAACGACGTTGTTTAAACTTAATCAGCGATTCTTGAAATAAAACAAAAATAAATTTACTTGTTAAACTTTTTCTGCTTTTAAATTAAAGATGGCATTTATTTTGACTATTGAACATCAGAAGAACATCGATCGCTTCTCCCGAAGTAAGCGAACTTCAAAGTGCAGAATCAAAGTGCTCCTTCTAAACCAGTTCGCCTGAATGAAGGGATCAACTGTGTTAGAGACCTTGTTTCGTCTGACATCCTCGGCCGAGTTCTCATCTCCTAAGCCCGATCAACATAGCTCCCAACGGGACTCTCTCTCCTAAGCAAGGTGGAATTGCTATTTTGAATCAACGGTACTTCTTCGCCCCTCGATGGCCGAGTATCTAATTGTGTTCATCTCTTAGTCTGTGTGTTGCGTCTGTTTTGTCAGCACATACATACATACATCATGCATTTTTTATTTTGCATTCACATTTCATATTGCATCACTATCACTCTAGTCGGTCCTGTCCCCTAGTGGTAGAAGTCCTCTCAATCGAGTTGTCAGTTCTTGCCTCGTCAGGAAATACTGTGTCTCAACAACCTCGCTTCCAGTTTAATTCTGGAAAGAAGTTGGTCCTTGACCACTTTGATAACTTGAACCTCTGAATAGCCAGAGAAAACTTTCAATAAGCATCACTCTTCGCCATTGAAGATGATATCCTTGCTTTCCCGGATTAAGGAAAATCCACAGAGAAAGCCTCGTGATCAGAGATTCGGCAGCATGCCAGTTTTGCTCCGAAAAACCACTGATGAGAAGGTCATTGGCACCTCAAAATTGGATCCCATCATATGGCATTTCTCCGGGAAGATCCCGAGAAAAGTATGATGTAACCCCAAACGAAAACAGTCTCTCAAGAGACTCGCTTTCCCCAGTAGAATCGACAAATGGCGTCTCCAATGGAGAAGTTTGTACAACTCTATAATTCAGACGAATGGGTTCCCCAGCAAGTCTGACATCAAACTTTTTCCACTCAAATGGCATCTCCCCAGGAAAATCCGGCGAGAAGTTTGAGGAAAACCGCTACGAATAGCGTCCCTTGTCAGTAAAGTTTAGTGACAAAAGAAACTAAGACCAGTTCCTTGGTAGGAAACCAGGATCAAGGGGAAGTTTAAATCAGAAACTAAGACCAGTTCCTTGGTAGGAAACCAGGATCGAGGGGAAGTTTAAATCAGAAACTTAGACCAGTTCCTTGGTAGGAAACCAGGATCGAGGGGAAGTTTATTTCAAAAGAGACTGAGACCAGTTCTTGGTAGGAGACCAGGATCGAGGGGAAGTTTACCTTTTCTAAGCATCATTGCTTAGCTAAAGAAGATGAATGCGTAAGCTACCATTCATAACCACCATCAAAATTTCGGATATTCTGATATTTAATCCTCTTGCACCCTGAATACCCGAATACCTTCGTCATTCACACCTTCGGGTCCAAGAAGATTAAATAGGGGCATCTGTAATACCCCAAATTTTGACCACTTAGATTTCCCATCATTGTGAAAATCATCATCACAATATGGATGAACCATCATGCTTCATCAGCCTCCCCAAAGATGGGTGAGCATCCAATACAATCAAAATTAGGGTTTCAAGCCCTCTCTGAGTGCTTAGACAAAGGATCAATCAAGAAATGACATGATCTTCAACTTGTCTAATCTCTTAAATATCCACAATGGATCAAAAAGGACTCCCACTTCAAGGATTAAGCACAAGGCTGCTCCCTTCTAGGTGGATCAAGTCTCAAGATCGACAGTGTCACCAAATTAGGGTTTTGGTCGACCAGGGCCTCCAGATGGAAATTTTCATCTGGGCACAAGGCAATGATCCAAAACATGACCTAATATACTTCATGGAACCTCATGAACCCATGCATCAAGTCAATTTTGACTCAGGGGATGCATTCATCAAAAATCAGGAATTAGGGTTTCTTGACCTAATTCACCCCTAAGTTGACTTTTGGGACAAACCATGAGCCAAGACCTCAAGACATGATTTGAGGGTCTCTAATATACTATATTGATCCATTTGGAACAATGGATTGATCCAAGAAGCTTGAGCAACAAGTCTCAATTTCATCTGCACCACAATTAGGGTTTTAAGAGAAAAGTCAACTGTAACTTTGACTTTTGACCAAGACATGCTCCCAAACCCTAATACATGATTGAATATACCCTATGACACCCATGGAACATGTCCATCAAGTTTGATTTAGGTCAAGGACATGATTTCCTGAAGAATTGCATAGTTTGGAATTCATCTGATAAAAAGTCAACTGTGCACAAAAGTCAACTTTGACTTTTTGAGATTTTTCACCAAAATGGATTTTTAACCCTAAAATGATGTTAATGTATGATTTGAATCATCATTCATCATGAAAAATAAGAAAAGTGAGATAACTTGTAAAAGGGGTAACCATAAAACTTAGAAATTTTTCTAAGTTAAAAATAAAGTGGCAAAGGTACCAACTTTGGAGGACCATAACTCCTAAACCACAAGGCCATTTTTTCTCATCCAAAGATGGATTTGTAGCCCTCATTATCACCTACAAAAACTTCAACTACAAGTCATTCCAATTCATTAAGGATTTTGAGTTATGGAGTGATCAAAGTGGCTGAAAAGTGAAAATGGCACTTTTTCCAACACTTAGTGAAATTTTCACTAAGTCAGATTCTGCCTCACTTTTTGCCAAATGTAGGGGGATTTTTCACTTGGAATCAAAAGAGATCAAAACCAAACTTGTTCAAAAAGTTGTTGTATCATGTAAGAGCTTTCCAAAATGGCAAAGAACATTGCCAAATTCAACCTACACCATGAGATACAACATTGCCAAGTTGCCTTGCTGAAATCTGTCAAGGCAAGGCAGAATTTGCAACTTTGGTCGATTTGCCAAAATCAGCCAAATTCAATTGCTCCTATCCACTTGGACACCTCAGAGGATTGAATCTAAAGGGGACAATCACTGAGCCAAGCCTCCAAAGTCCATGGAACAAGAAATAGCATGTTGAACCTAGAATGGCCAAAATAGGGACAAGACTTCAAATTTGGAATGAGGCATTCAATGAAACCATCAAGGTGGCATGGACTGAGCCATTCTCATCTGAAATCAGTCAAGACTTATCCAAGACCAAGGGAACCAAAGCTCTGTGCCCTAACCTCTAGTCAATGGCTAGAGGAGACTTGGATTTTCATTTGCCAACATTGGCCAAACCTACTTACCAGCTGCCATGCACTATTCCTTGCAAAACAAACTTGCTCTACTATAAATAGAGCTCAATTGTGGTCAGTTTGAGTACACCAAAGCCATCTAACAGATGCTTTCCTCAAAATCTCTTCTTTCACTCCAATTTTGCCTTCTAAGGCAAGTCACTATCGGGTTTTGAGTTTGAGAGCAATTCCAATCAAACCAATCACTCACACACCTCACATACATCACATATGAGCTGATCAAACACTTAGATTACTTCTAAAACATCAATTTCGCAAAATCACCAGCTGGTTGCTCAAGGTTTTAACCAAAGTGCAGCTGAGGTACCACAAAATGATCCAGCCAATTTCAATCAAGTCCAACCATCCAAACACAATCCATAGGGTGTAGAGAAGCTGTTCAGATCATCACCACTCATCTGTAACACCTCCAAATCAAAAATCACTTTGAACTTGCTGTCACGGCCTAGAGGTGAGCACATACTTGGTCATCTCTCAATCTATGCATATTTCCTCGCACAATAATTTGGCCATATGTTCATAATCATGCATGGAATGTTTTCCATCAATTAATTGCATTGTTTGAATCGTGTATCAAAAATCCTAGCCTTCATGCAGAAATTAGGGTTCTTGAGGTCTCTTCGTGATTTCTTGTTGTATGTTTAATTTAAATGAAATTAAAGTACATAGACATGATCGTGAGGTTGAGGCGACCATAATGATATGTGGATTGCATGATATGATTACGTATTCATGGAGATTGGATAGAAAATGCAAATCTGAGAAACCAAGAACATGCGCGTGTTCTTCAGCTTGTTCTTGGCGCCATTTTTAGAAATTCAAATATTTGAATTTTGTGATTTTGTTTAATTGATTCAAAAATTAATTTCTCTCTGAGTTTTAAGGATTTGGAGTTGATTCTTTTTTTAATAATTCACAAAAATGTTAAAATATTTTATTTTATCAAAAAATTCCAAAAATATTATTTATTCCATATAATTGATATTTTTGCAAAGAATTAATATTTTAATTGTTTTTGACATTTTAAATATTTTTTCTACATTGATTTTGCAACTTTTAATGCTTTCTAATTATTTTGTAGGTCAATACTTAATTTTTGAAGCATTAATCCAAGATCACAATTTGTTTTCCATGTGTTAAACAATTTTTGATCATTTTAATTGAATTTTTATTCAATTAAATACATTTTGAAAACAAATTAGGGTTTTGGATTAATTCAACCCTCATAAATCATTTTCAAAACTTTATGGGCCTCTTGAGAGAGTGTAAGACCCATCCCCCCTTGTACAAAAACTTTTTTGGGCCTCACTCATTGTATAAGTCCCTCTATACAAGTAAACGGCGCGATCGTCGCCCGTTTAAAAATAAAAACCTTTTGGGCCTCTCCTTGAGCTATAAGACCCATTCAAAACACTTTGGGCCTCTATTAGAGTGTAAGACCCAATCCCCCTTTTAACCAAAACATTTTGGGCCTCACTTATTGTATAAGTCCCTCTGCGTTAAAAGAAAACCTCGGCGCGATCGCCATTTTTAAACGAAAAATCATTTGGGCCTAACCTCGTGTTATAAGCCCCTCTCTTTTCTTTAAACCTTTTTTTTGGCCCTCTTGAGAGAGTGTAAGACCCATCCCTTTGTACAGAAAACCTTTTTGGGCCCCAGTCACTTGTATAAGTCCCTCTGTACAAATTCAAACAGTGTGCTCACTGATAAAACCCTGGGCCTCTCCTTGAGTTGTAAGCCCCAAATCTTTCTTTTTCAAAGCACTTTCTCCTTTGATTTTGAATATACTATTGTTTTCAATCTTTCTTTGTTGAACAACTAACCAAACAGCATGGAAGCACTACAACCGAGTAAGTGGTTATCGCTTTCATTTACTGCTTTCATATTATAAACTGTATTGTGGGGCTGCTCACTGTAAGTCTCCTTTCATAAACTCATATCTACTGTGTAATAATAGTATAGATATTTCGAGTTTCCCCGGCAACTACGTCTAGAACTAGGTGACGCCGTTTCATTTATTCGTAGAAATAGACGCCTAGATCCCCAATATGAGCACCAGATACAGTCTTCTCTTCGACTGTCCTCCTTAGGAATCGTCAAGAAGCTCTACTCCCCAAGATGAATGTATTCTCCGTGAATGGCATCTTTGAGTTTCTTCCAAATTCTCGAACTTTCCTGACTTGATCTATTCCTTGTGGATAGCTTGCCTTGAATGTCTCGGGGTTTGGGTACCCACTACGGTCATAATCTTGGACCTTAACTAAGGAACCCTCTTTAAAAGCTAAAAGTCGCTGGATAGTAAACCTCGCACGTTTACCAGTGGTTTTTATCTTTAAAAGATTTATCTCTCCTAATGGAAAGGAGATGATAGACCCACAGGCTTCTTAAAAGTATCGGCCTCCTCTTGGGCATTATTCAAGGACACTACGGCTTCTTAGAAGTATTCACAGCCTCCTCTTAGGCTTCGTATAATGATCTCTTCCTTCAGGAATGATAGCCTCCTCTTGGGCTTCGTACAAGGACCCGTCGGCTTCTTAAAAGTTTCCAGCCTCCTCTTGGGCTTCGTATAAATTGTCCCGACGACCTCCTAGAGGTATAGGAACAGAACCTAGTCATCTGCATAGAACAGTCCTTTCATAGAGTCTACTACTGTTTCTCAAAGCATAGTACAAAAAGAAAAAAACTCTAGACTTGGACAGTCTAACTTCCTTGAGTCTCAAAGACATTCTCGAGTGACCCCTTCGTTAAATAGGAAGGAAACCCGCAGACTCGGACAGTCTCAATACCCTTTGGATTTCCTGTTTCCTCAAAGAGAAGGAAATATCCTCAAATCAAATCCCTGAGTACAGTGTTGCTCATATAAGAACTGATTTTCTCTTTTAAAATCAGTATATTGGATCTGTCACTCAACTGAAACAAACCTTTAGCCTCCATCTCGGGCTTCGTACGAGATACAAAAACACTCTCTTGTTGAGTCAAACTTTTAGCCTCTATCTCGGGCTTCGTACGAGACACAAAGACTCCCTCGTAGAGTCAAACAAACTTTTAGCCTCTCTCTCGGGCTTTGTACGAGACACAAAATAGCCTCCTCTTAGGCTTTGTATAATGATTTTCCTAGCGGAAATTAGCCACCTCTTAGGCTTTGTATAAGAAAACCACTGGTTGATCCAATCAACCTTTTAGCATCAAAGCTGTGCCTCGTTCACAGTACACAAACATCAACAACTCCTTTTCCTTTCATCTAATCGCTGTAAGCGGCAAGCCTCTGGATCATCTATATCCATGCCACTGTCCCTCTTTTAGCATGAGAAACTCCTAAGGAAAGATGGCATTGCTCTACACTGAGTTAAAGTCTTCTCCTTCAGGTTAAAACCCTTTCTTCAGAAATTATGGAATTGCTCGGATCCGCGTATCCCAGTTAAAGTAATTCTCCTTCCCCCTCTTTAGAGATGACAAATTCTCTCTAAAGTCGAGGTCTTTCAGCTTCACGTCTTGGGCTTTGAACAAGACACAAATAGACCTTTCAGCTTCACATCTTGGGCTTTGAACAAGATACAAACCACCTTTCGCTTCACGTCTTGGGCTTTGAACAAGACACCAAATCAACAAAAAACCCAAATCCCATATCTCCATCAATTAAAAGCAGTAATTCAAAAGCATCAGTCCTAACATCCTAATCCTTGTTCCCCGCCAGAAACCTTCTGCCCAGGTAAAAAAGAAAGAAAACAGTATTGGCGAAAATACAAATAACCAGTACAAAGGCCCCCCACATTGATAGCATCCGTAACCTAACAGACCGCTGTTTAAACTCAGTATGCAAAGCAGGGTTAATTGGAGACATCTATTTCCCTTCCTTATTCAGCTCACAATAGGATAAAAAATGAATCGACCTGTAGTTTTAAGCTCAACCGCAGAGAGCGACCAGCGTTTAAGAACCGCGTCCAAAATCGCTCGCTACAATATGATACAACAACTGTTTGATCATATTTGGTTTTGATACCTTTTGGATCCAAGTGAAAAATCCCCCTACATTTGGAAAAAAGTGAAGGCAGATTCTGACTTAGTGAAAATTTCACTAAGTGTTGGAAAAAAGTGACATTTTCACTTTTTGTGATTTTGATAATTCCATAACTCAAAATCCATGAGGAATTTGGAGGGAGGTCAGTTTTAAGCTTTTGTAGAGGGTAATGAGATCTACAAATCAAGATTTGGATGGGGAAAAATGGCTTTGTGGTTTAGGAGTTATGATCCTCCAAAGTTGGTACCCTTGCCACTTTGTTCATAACTTAGGAAATTTTCTAAGTTTTTATGGTTACCCCTTTTACAAGTTATCCCACTTTGCTTGATTTTTCTTGATGAATGATGATTCAAATCATACATTAATATCATTTTAGGGTTAAAAAACCATTTTTGTGAAAAATCTCAAAAAGTCAAAGTTGACTTTTGTGCACAGTTGACTTTTTATCAGATGAATTCCAAACTGTGCGATCCTTTAGGAAATCATGTCCTTGACCTAAATCAAACTTGATGGACATGTTCCATGGGTGTTATAGGGTATATTGAACCATGTCCTAGGGTTTGGGAGCATGTCCTGGTCAAAAGTCAAAGATACAGTTGACTTTTCTCGCGAAACCCTAACTGTGGTACTGATGGAATTGAGACTTGCTGCTCAAGCTTCCTGGATCAATCCATTGTTAAAAATGGATCAATGTGGTATGTTGGAGACCCTCAAATCCTCTCTTGAGGTCTTGGCTCATGATTTGTCCCAAAAGTCAACTTAGGGGTGAATTAGGTCAAGAAACCCTAATTCCTGATTTTTGATGTATGCATCCCCTGAGGTCAAATTGACTTGATGCTTGGACCCATGAGGTTCCATGGAGTATTTTAGGATATGCTTTGAAGCATTGCCTCATGCCCAGAGGAAAATTTTCATCTGGAGGCCCTGGTCGACCAAACCCTAATTTGGTGACACTGGCGATCTTGAGGCTTGATCCACCTGGAAGGGAGCAGCCTTGTGCTTAATCCTTGAAGTGGGAGTCCTCTTGATCCCTTGTGGATATTTGAGAGGCTAGACAAGTTGAAGATTATGTCATTTCTTGATTGATCCTTTGTCTAAAAGCTCTGAGAGGGATGGAAACCATAAATTTGATTGTAGTGGATGCTCACCCATCTTTGGGGAGACTGATGAGGTATGATGGTTCCTCCATATTGTGATGATGATTTACACAATGATGGCGAATCTTAGTGGTCAAAATTTGGGGTATGACAGATGCCCCTATTTAATCTTCTTGGACCCGAAGGTGTGAATGGCGAAGGTATTCGGGCATTCGGGGTGCAAGAGGATTAAATATCGGAATACCCGAAATTTTGATGGTAGTCAAGAATGGTCGCTTGCGCATCCTTCTTATTTTTCTAAGCAATGATGCTTAGAAAAGGTAAAAAACTTCCCCTCGATCCTGGTTTCCTACCAAGGAACTGGTCTTAGTTTCTGAAATAAACTTCCCCTCGATCCTGGTTTCCCACCAAGGAACTGGTCTTAGTTTCCGAAATAAACTTCCCCTCGATCCTGGTTTCCTACCAAGGACTTGGTCTTAGTTTCTGAAATAAACTTCCCCTCGATCCTGGTTTCCTACCAAGGAACTGGTCTTAGTTTCTGATGTAAACTTCCCCTCGATCCTGGTTTCCTACCGAGGATCTGGTCTTAGTTTCTTTTGTCAATAAACTTTATTGATAAGGGACGCTATTCGTAGCGGTTTTCCTCAAACTTCTCGTCGAATTTTCCCGGGGAGATGCCATTTGATAGAAAAATTTTGATGTCAGACTCGCTGGGGAACCCATTCGCCTGAGTTGTAGAGGTGTACAAACTTCTCTGTTTGGAGATGCCATTTGTCGACTCTACTGGGAAAACGATTCTCTTGAGAGACTGCTTTCACGCTTGGGGATATTGCATCATACTTTTCTCGAGATCTTCCCAGAGAAACGCCATATGATGTGATCCAATTTTGAGGTGCTGATGACCTTTTCATCAGCGGTTTTTTTCAGAGAAAAACTGTTGTATTGTCGAATCTCTGCTTAAGAGGCTTTCTCTAGGGATTTTCCTTAATCTGGGAAAGCGAAAATATCATCTTCAATGGCGAAGAGTGACATCGGTTGAAGGTTCTTTTGTTTTTCAGAGGTTCAAGTTATCAAAGTGGTCAAGGGCCAATTCTGATCCAGAACTAAACTGGAGAGAGAGAGATTGTTCAGACGCAACCATTCCTGACGAGGAAAGAACTGACAACTCGATTGAGAGGACTGTTATCACTAGGGGACAAGACCGACGGGAGTGATAGTGATGCAATATGAATGTGAATGCAAATCAATAATGCATGATGTATGTATGTATATGCTGATAAAACTGACACGACATACAGATTAACAGATGAACATGACTGGATACTCAGCCACTGTGGGGGACGAAGAGGTACCACTGGGTTCAAAATAGTAATTCTGCCTTGCTTAGGAGAAACAGTCCCTGTTGGGAGAGACGCTGGTCGGGCTTAGGAGATGGGAACTCGGCCGAAGAGGTCAGATGGAGCATTCGTATCTGACATAGCTGATCTTTCATTCAGGCATACTGGTTTAGAAGGAGTACTTTGATTCTGCACTTTGAGGCTCGAACACCTTTGGAGAAGCGATCGATGTTCTTTCGATGTTCAACAGTCAAAAGAAATTGCCATCTCTATTTTAAAACAGAAAAGAAAAAAAAATTTTACAAGTAAATTCATTTTTGTTTCGTTTCAAGAATCGTTGATCATGTTAAAATGTCGTTCTGTAAAGCTAAAACAAATAAGAATTGCAAACAAAAGCACAAGGGCTCAAATTTTATTGATAGGATGGAAATCAGCCAAACGCGTGATTCCATAGAGTATTTACAAAGTTAAAAAATGGTAATTTAAGGGAAAAGGGTAACATTGAAACACAACGACCACTATCCTTCTACCAACTTTGAATTCGGGGCATCCTGAGCTTCTGTCGATGATGACCTTAACTGGAGCTTTCCTGACGGATGATGTAACTGCTGCCGAGGGACTTGCCCCTTTGTTGAAAGTAGTTACTTGCCATTATCCCTAGTTTTTGCCTGGATTGTACTTTGAGGTTTCCAATCCACCGGGATGATTTTTGATCATGTCTCTAATTTTTGCCTGGACCGCCCTTTCGGGTTTTCAATCCACCGAGACGTTTTTTTTTAGGCGAAGTATTTCTTGACTACATCAACACTTGTGGGGTAGGAAAATTCCTCTCCGTCCATGGTTGCAAGTCTCAAGGCACCGCCTGAGAAAGTTTTCTTGACCACATAGGGGCCGTCATAATTCGGAGTCCATTTGCCCCGAGAATCAGTGAGAAATTATTGTATCTTTTTTAGCACAAGGTCTCCTTTCCTGAAGGTGCGAGGTCGAACCTTTTTGTCAAATGCCATCTTCATTCTTTGCTGATACAACTGACTGTGGCATAGTGCCGTTATTCGTTTCTCTTCGATCAGGTTGAGTTCGTCGTGTCGACTTTGATACCATTCAGCTTCTGTAAGCTTAGCTTCCATAAATACCCGGATTGATGGGATCTCTACTTCTATGGGAAGCACTGCTTCCATGCCATATACTAGAGAGAAAGGGGTTGCCCTTGTTGAAGTGCGGACAGATGTGCGATAACCGTGAAGAGCAAAGGGTAGCATCTCGTGCCAATCTTTGTAGTTACAACCATCTTTTGAACAATCTTCTTGATGTTCTTGTTAGCCGCTTCTACCGCTCCATTCATATTTTGTCGGTAGGGAGATGAGTTATGGTGTTCGATCTTAAACTCTGCGTACAACTCTTTCATCATCTTATTGTTCAAGTTAGATCCATTATCTGTAATGATCTGGCTCGGAACACCATAACGGCAGATGATATTGTTTTTTATAAATCGGACCACCACTTGTCGGGTTACATTGGCGTACGACACTGCTTCGACCCACTTAGTGAAGTAATCAATGGCTACCAGAATGAACTGATGTCCATTTGTAGCTTTGGGCTCAATCAAGCCAATCATGTCGATTCCCCATATGGAAAAAGGCCATGGGGAAGAAAGAACTTTGAGATGTGTTGGCGATACATGAATTTTGTCGGAGTATATCTGACACTTGTGACACTTCCTCATGTACTTGTAGCAGTTGGATTCCATTGTCAACCAATAGTACCCTGCTCACATAATTTTTCTCGCCATTGTGTGTCCGTTGGCATGAGTGCCAAAGGACCCTTCGTGAATTTCTTTTATCAGCATGTCTGCTTCTGGTCTGTCTACACATCGGAGCAAGACCATGTCAAAATTTCTCTTATAGAGTGTATCACCGCTCAGGAAGAAACTGCCTGCCAGCCTTCTGAGGGTTTTCCTATCCTTCCTTAGTGCCCCAGGTGGGTACTCTTGTTTCTGAATGAAGCATTTGATATCGTGATACCAAGGTTTGTCGTCTATGACTACTTCAATCGTGAAGATGTACGCGGGCCGTTCAAGGTGCATTATGTCGATCTTAGGCATGTCATTCCATTGACCTACACTAATCATGGAAGAGAGAGTGGCTAGTGCATTAGCCAGGTGATTCTCCTCACGAGGGATATGATAAAACTCAACTCTGTTGAAGAAGGGTAGCAACCTTCTCACGTAGTCTTTGTAAGGTATCAATCCTGATTGGTATGTGTTCCAATCTCCTTTGATTTGATTGATAACCAGAGCTGAGTTTCCATATACGTCCAAGTTCTTAATCCTTAAATCAATCGCTTCCTCGAGACCCATAATACAAGCTTCGTATTCGGCCTCGTTGTTTGTGTACTTGAATGTCAGTCTGGCGGTGAAAGGAATGTGGGTACCCTGAGGGGTGACAATGATTGCCCCAATTCTGTTTCCGTAATGATTGACAGCTCCATCAAAGATAAGCCCCCATTGGGAACCTGGTTCTGGCCCTTCACTGGGTAGTGGTTCATCGCAATCTTTCATTTTCAAATACAAGACATCTTCGTCTGGGAAGTCAAACCCGATTGATTCTTGATCGTCAATCAGTTGATGAGCCAAATGGTCGGCTAAAATACTTCCCTTAACGGCTTTTTGAGCATGGTACTCTATGTCATATTCTGATAGCAACATCTGCCAACGAGCAATCCTTCCCGTGAGAGCAGGCTTTTCGAAGACATACTTGATCGGATCCATCTCAGAGACCAACCAAGTAGTGTGACGAATCATGTACTGGCGCAGACGTTTGGCTGCCCAAGCCAAAGCGCAGCAAGTTTTCTCAAGCATAGTATACCGAGTCTCACAGTCGGTGAATTTCTTGCTCAAATAGTAGATGGCAGACTCTTTCCATTTGGTTTCGTCTTGTTGGCCAAGTACACAGCCCATGGAGTCTTCCAGGACGGTGAGGTAGATAATCAGCGGCATTCCTTCCACTGGAGGTGATAAAATCGGAGGGTTCAACAGGTATTCCTTAATACTGTCGAAGGCGGTTTGGCAGTCTTCTATCCAAACGCAGTCCTGATTATTTTTAAGTAATTTGAAAATCGGCGCACATGTCGCGGTCATGAGGAATATGAATCTGGAGATGTAGTTCAAACGTCCCAGGAATCCTCTGACTTGTTTTTCAGTTTTCGGAGAGGCATTTCTCGAATGGCCTTGACCTTGTCAGGATCAACCTCAATTCCTTTCTGGCTGACGATGAACCCTAAAAGTTTTCCCGAACGGACACCGAAGGTGCATTTGTTGGGATTCAAGCAGAGTTTGTACTTTCTCAACAGCTCGAATAGCTTTGATAGATGGGTCACATGCTTCTCTTCTGTCTTAGATTTGGAAATCATATCATCGACATATACCTCGATTTCTTTGTGTATCATGTCATGAAACAGAGTAGTCATGGCCCTTTGATAGGTTGCCCTGGCGTTCTTCAAACCAAACGGCATTACCTTGTAACAAAAGGTCCCCCATGGGGTAATGAACGAAGTTTTCTCCATGTCTTTTGGCGCCATTTTGATTTGATTATAGCCCGAGAATCCATCTATGAAGGAGAAAACTTTGAACTTTGCTGTACTGTCTACCAGCATGTCGATGTGTGGTAAAGGAAAGTCGTCCTTTGGACTAGCCTTGTTTAGATCTCTGTAATCTACACACATTCTGACTTTTCCATCCTTTTTTGGAACGGGTACGATGTTGGCAAACCATTGAGGATATTCTGATGTGGAGAGGAAACTCGCGTCAATCTGTTTCTGTACCTCCTCTTTGATTTTGATGGCCATGTCTGAGTGAGTCCGTCTCAACCTCTGTTTTACTGGCGGACATTCCGACCTTAACGGTAAATGATGTTCCACGATGCTGGTATCCAACCCTGGCATATCCTGATAGGACCAAGCGAATACATCGAGGAATTCTTTGAGAAGCTTTACCAAACCCTCTCTGGCAGTTGGACTGAGCAGTGCCCCAATCCTGATTTCTTTACTCTCTTTTTCCGAACCTAAGTTTACCGTTTCCAACGGCTCTTTATGAGGTTCAATGGACCGTTCCTCCTGTCTGAGTAATCGGGAGATCTCTTCTGGAATTTCGTCGTCATTTTCTTCTTCAGCCTCAAATACCCGGAACTCAAAGTTGGGAGAAGGCATTGAATCGTATGTTTCAACTGGGTTTAAAACAAGCAATCTGCATGACGGTATGATTTGTGTTTAGAAGAGATGGAGGAAATGCAAGAGTTTGTGCAGTGTATTTCTTTTACTGCTTGTTTTTATTATTGAGTTGTTTTTTAGGATTACCATTTTCTGAAAAAAAAAACAACAAGAGAAAAAAGCAATTAATGCGGACATTACAAAACGACGTTATTTTATTAATGAACAAGTCAATTCTTGAAATTACAGCCCTATAAAACAAAACTCTGTCGCTTTGGGCAAAGCGAAGAGGGAAATTTACAGAAAGTGAGCCCTATCAAAACATCTGTTTCACCTGGTCAGGGTGAAAGGTTAAAGACGACAATTACTTTGACTTAGGAACAATCTTCGGAACATCGACAACAACACATTGGCGGCGAACTCCTCGGTGAATCACAAAGTCTGGTACCTTCCTTGATTTGTCTTCAGAAATAACGCTGATTTCTGGTGGAGCAGGATCATTGGAATCTGTCTCCCAAGCAGAGTTGTCGTAGGAGGATTCCTCTATTGCATTTTGCATATCATTGGTGCTCTCAGGTAGATCTCCCCATCCAATTGGCTGGATGTCTTCGAGCCTGATACGAGAGCTTTCGGGAGCAGTGTACTTGACCATATAGTCGTATTTCCCACTTGGTTGTCCCAAGGTGTCCCACACTTCTTAGGAACTGGAGGAGTCATCCCTTTCGATGACATTGACCTCAGGAAAAGCGTAGTTGATGAACTCAAGTCCTACAAACGTTGCAAATTCATCGTCATACTGGACATTTTCTGAATGACCTGATTGTTGATCCCACAACATGGCGGAGACGCAGGTATTCTTTTCAATGATGCTCAGCCGATTTTCATTGTTCGGCTGATTTCCTTGCCCCAAGTCTGCTGGATACGGCTGCCACATTTGCAGGCCATCCATCGGGCCATAATAGTTGTGGTCAAAGTTGTCCTTCATCAGAGTGTCTTCCTCTAATGAATTTGGCAGAGCATGGCATCCTTCAGGATCACAATCTCCGTATATCATTTCGACATCTGACCTGGGTATAAATCTCAGACTCTGTGTAGGAAAGCAAAAGGGAGTCTGCGTTTCGTCCTGAGACATATAACCGTCCTTGTTAAGATAGGACTCCCATTCTTCCTCCATATCAGAGGAATCATCTTTATTGATGGTATGCACTTCTTGAGGCACTGGGTGAAGGAAACCTTCACTGTGGAAGAATTCTTGAATGGGATGAAGACTTTCATTGCTGGTAGTAGCTGTCTGGGTACAGGTTGCAGAAAAACCAAGACCCTTCTTTGTTTTATTGTCAGTAGGAATGACTAGCTGTCCCCATCCTATTGTACTGGCACTCTCGACTGCTTTAATAGCATCTTTATATGAGGAAATGGAAGTTCCATCTTTGGATTGATTGTCCTTGCTTACCTAAAGTGCTTGGAACTGAGTCCCAATAACCTCCTCAGGTTCTACACAAGTAGATGATGATAAGTTACTCACGAGCAAGGCTTGTTCTCCAAATACCGTGACGAGCTGATTGTTCTGGATGAACTTTAACTTTTGGTGGAGGGTCGAGGTGACCGCCCCAGCCTGATGTATCCAAGGTCTTCCTAATAAACAACTGTATGTTGCCCGGATGTCCATGACCTAGAAAGTGGTTTGGAAAGTGTGAGGACCAATAGTTATGGGAAGGTCGACTTCACCGATAACCGTTTTTCTGGACCCATCAAATGTTTTGACGACGACCTCACTGGTTCTCATCGGGGGTCCTTTGAAGGATAATTGCGTCAAAGTGGACTTTGGCATAACATTCAGGGCTGACCCAGTGTCTACCAGTACGCTGGTGTAGCGCGAATTTTTGGACGTGGTTGCGAAGCACTATCGCTTTTGGGGTACTATAGTTCGATTCATTTTTTATCCTATTGAAGCTGATGAAGGAAGGGAAATAGATGTCTCCAATTAACCCTGCTTGCATACTGAGTTTAAACAGATGACTGTTGGTTTACATATGCTATTGAGATTGTGGGTTTCTCTTAAGTTATTTTGTTAAAATAGTGCCTGGGCGATTGGTGGGAGTTTAAGACTGATGCTTTTCGATTGATATGTGAAGGTATGGGATTTGGGACTTTGGATTAGTGTGCTTGCTAAGATTTTTCTTTCAATTTTATGCCTATGTATTCCCGTTTACCGAAACAGGGAAATCAGAGCGATCGCAGTTCCTCCTATTCTATGGGAGGAAATGGTGTTTTGGTGTCTTGTTTAAAGCCTAAGACGTGAAGTTGAAAAGGTGGTTTATATCTTGTTCAAAGCCCAAGATGTGAAGCTGAAGGGTCTATTTGTATCTTGTTCGAAGCCCAAGATGTGAAGCTAAAAAGGTGTTGTCTTTAGAGAGAATTTTTCATCTCTAAAGGGGGTATGTTTGTCACGACTGTTGGGTGACTGACTATAAAGGAGGATTACTTTAACCGGGATATGTGAATCCTAGCAATGCCATAATTTCCTTTATAAGGGGTTTTAACCTGAAGGAGAAGACTTTAACTCAGTGTAGAGCAATGCTATCTTTCCTTAGGAATTTCTCATGCTAAAAGAAGGACAATGGCGTGGATGTAAATAATCCAGAGGCTTGCCACTTACAGCGATTAGATGAAAGAAGTTGTTGATGTTTGTATCCTGTGAACG
Source organism: Lathyrus tuberosus (assembly GCA_022829125.1). Classification (NCBI taxonomy): domain Eukaryota; kingdom Viridiplantae; phylum Streptophyta; class Magnoliopsida; order Fabales; family Fabaceae; genus Lathyrus; species Lathyrus tuberosus. The sequence continues at coordinate 9,413,122 of JALAZF010000032.1, forward strand.
AGGCACAATTTTGATGTTAAAAGGTTGATTGACTCAACCGGGGTTTTTTCTTATACAAAGCCTAAGAGGAGGCTATTGGCCCAACAAAAGGGTGTTTTATGTGTCTCGTACGAAGCCCGAGAGAGAGGCTAAAAGGGTTTAACTCAACAAGAGAGTGCTTTTAGATGTGTCTTGTACGAAGCCCAAGACGGAGGCTAAAGGTTGACTCAACAAGAGAGTCTTTTATGCTCAACAAGAGAGTGTGTTTGTATCTTGTACGAAGCCCGAGAGGGAGGCTAAAAGGATTATTGACTCAACAAGAGAGTCTTTTTGTATCTCGTACAAAGCCCGAGAGGGAGGCTAAAAGGATTATTGACTCAACAAGAGAGTCTTTTTGTATCTCGTACGAAGCCCGAGATAGAGGCTAAAAGGATTGCTGTTTCAGTTGAGTGACAGGTCCAGTAGGTTGGTTAAAAGAGAAAATCAGTTCTTATAAAGAGACTGATTAAAGGCAAGGCTATGCTTTGGGATTGATCAGAGGATCAGGGTTATTTCATGTTCTTTAAGGAAATGGGGAATCCAGAGGGTATTGGAGACTGTCTGAGTCTACTGGTGTTTTTTCCCTACTTGAGAATGCCTTCGAGACTCAAGGAGATTAGACTGTCTAAGTCTAGAGTTTTATCTTTTGTACTATGCTTAAAGAAATAGTAGTAGTACGTTCACGGTAGAAAGATCTAGACTCTTTGAAAGACTGCTCTATTAAGATGACTAATTTCTGTTCCTACACCTCTAGGAGGTCGTTGGGACAATTTGTACGAAGCCCAAGAGGAGGCTGGAAACTTTTAAGAAACCGAGGGACAATTTGTACGAAGCCCAAAAGGAGGCTCTCTTCCCGAAGAAAGAATCCTTATACGAAGCCTAAGAGGAGGCTGTGAATACTTCTAAGAAGCCGTAAGGTCCTTGTACAACGCCCAAGAGGAGGCGGGGATGCTTTTAGGAAGCTTGTGGGTCCCCAAACCCTGAGAAATTCAAGACAGGCTATTAACAGAGAATAGATCAAGGCAGGAAAGTCCGAGAGTTTGGAAGAAACTCAAGAGATGCCATTCACGGAGAAAAGATCATCTCTGGGGAGTAGAGTTTCTTTGACGATCTCTAAGGGTGACAGTCTGAGAAAGGGTTCACCGAGAATGCTGCCTTTCACGTCTCCATATTATTTAACCCCAAGAGGAGGGAAGACTGTGTCTGGTAATCTTATGGGGGATCTAGTTTTGTCTATTTAAGAGTGACCAACAGGGCTTAGTGCTAGACGTAGTTGCCGGGGAAACTCTAAATATCTATACTAGTATTACACAGTTGATATGAGTTTATGAAAGAAGACTTACAGTGAAACAAACCCACAATACAATTATATGTATATGAAAGCGGATAAAGAAAGCATATAAACACTTACTCGGTTGTAGAGCTTCCATGTTGTTTGGTTAGTTTTTCAACAAAGAAAGATTGAAATCAATAGTATATTCAAAATTAAAGGAGAAATTATTTTGAAAAGATGTTGGGGCTTACAGCTCAAGGAGAGGCCTAAGGCTTATCAGTGATCGCACTGTCGTTTTGTACAGAGGGACTTATACAAGTGACTGAGGCCCAAGAAAGGTCTTCTGTACAAGGGGATGGGTCTTACACTCTCTCAAGAGGCCCAAGTGTTTAAAGAAAAAGAATGGGGCTTACAACACGAGGGTAGGCCCAGATGATTGGTTTTTTTATTGGCGATCGCGCCGAGGTTTTCTTTTAACGCAGGGGGACTTATACAATGTCTGAGGCCCAAAAAGTTTTGGTTAAAAGGGGATTGGGGGCCCAAAAGATTTATTTTTGTACAAGTGGTGGGGCTTACAGCTCAAGGAGAGGCCCAAGGTCATTTGTTTGAAAATGGCGATCGCGCCGAGATTTTTGAAAACGCGGTGGGTCTTATACAATGCATTGAGGCCCAAAATGGTTTGGTTTCAAAGGGGGTTGGGTCTTACACTCTAATAGAGGCCCAAGAATAATTTTGAATGGGTCTTATAGCTCGAGGATAGGCCTAAGGTTTGTTTTTCAACGGACGATGACCGCGTCGAACTTTTTGAAATACAACGGGACTTATACAATAAGTGAGGCCCAAAAATAGGTTTGTATTTACAAAGGATTGGGTCTTACACTCTATTAGAGGCCCAAGAGATTTGAAATTGTTTGATAAGGGTGAAAATAAAAGAAACCCTAATTTGTTATTCTTTAAAAGTAAATATTTAAAGAAAATCAAATAAAATACCAAATAAGTTTGAATAAACCATTTGTGATTTTTGTTTAAGGTTTGAGAAATGAGGGATTAATCGCAAGGTTAATTAAAACTCACTTGGTTTTGATTTTCAAAGTAAATATTCACTTTTAAAATGTTTAAAAACATTAAAAAGGAATTTATTCACAAAAATACTAATTATATTAAATAAATAATATAAACTTAATTTTTTTGTGGAATAAAATATTTCAACATTTTTGTGATTTTTTTCAAAAAGAATCAATAAAAAATAATTAAAATTAAAAGAGTTATTAATTTTCCAATTAATTAATAAAACATGAAAATATTGGAAAAAATAGCAAAAATGTGAAAAAACACAAAATGGCATGGGTGGGGTTTGAACCCACGGCCTCAAGGTTATAGGGCGTGCACCTTACCACTGGGGTGGTGATACATCCATTGCTTGAAGTGAAACCACAAATATACAAGGCATGCCTTGTTTTCTAGGCCTGGTCAAGGCAAGGCAAGGCAAGTTTTACCAAGAAACGGGAAGATCCATAACTTTCTCATTTCTTAATGGTTGGGGACAAAATTTATATGCATCTGGCCTAGAATTTCACAAGGAATCCAATGGTGGTGGTATTTTTTTCAGATCATACTCCCTCCTCAAAACCCGATAATGGTTTTGAAAAAGGCATATAATTGCATTTTCTATGCTACACTTTGATACAGGCATGAATTACATGATGAATTGGTTCAAACACAACATATATAACATGTATGAGGTGTGTATGATCAGTGGACTTCAAAGCAATGCATATTTTGGAAAGTTCAAGTCATGATGCTTACCTCTTTTTGAGCTTTTGGAGTTTTCTGCGCAATCTGCCAAGCTTCTTGTTCCAGAAATGGTTTGATGCTTTGGACACTCTCAAATGATCCCTTAGAAGCTTTGAGGATGGTTGGAATCAGCTGGAACCTGCAAAAACACAAACTGGCCATTTCTTGCAAAAGGGGTTAAAATGACCAAAATAGCAACTCTCTCAAATGGTGTTCCAGATGGGGGAACCATTTGGGAAAGTTCAAGGATGTTATTTGGAGTGTGTTTGAGGTTTTATCTGGTTTGGAAAGTGACTGAATCAAGACATGGCTTGAAAAATGCACAAAAGGCCTATTTTGAGGTTTTGAGAGGTGACTTTGTGATTTTGGTGTTACAGGTCACTTTTGATAGTTTGGATCACCTACATATGATATTTATGAGGTGTTAGGATCATGAGTTGTGATGGAAATGCTCTCTAACTCAAAAACTCAGAGTTACCTTGCTAAAGAAGGCATTTTTACCAAGAGAAAGGGATTTTGAGGAAATCATCTATTTGATGGCTTTGGTGTACTCAAACTGAGCACAAATGAGCTCTATTTATAGTAGAGCAAGTTTGTTTTAGGATCAATAGTGAATGGCAACTGCAGCAGAGGTTTGGTCAATGGTTGCACTTTGGAATCCAAGTCTCCTCTAGCCATTGACTAGAGGTTAGGGCACAGGGTTGTGGTTCCCTTGGTCTTGGATAAGTCTTGACTAAATTCAGTTGCAAATGGCTCAGTCCATGCCACCTTGGTGTATGCATTGAATACTCCAATCCAAAATTGGAGTCTTGTCCCTCTTTTAGGCAATTCTAGGTTTGGCATGCTACTTCTTGTTCCAAGGACTTTGGAGGCTTGGCTCAGTGTTTGTCCCCTTTAGATTTGATCCTCGGATGTGTCCAAAGTGATGAAAAGGCTTGGAATTATCTGATTTTGCCAAATCGAGCAAAAATGCAAAATTCTGCCTAGCCTTGGCAGTTTTCAGCAAGGCATATTGCCATTGTCATATCTCTTGGCCCAAGTGGAATTTGGTGATGTTCTTGGCCATTTTGGAAAGCCCTCATATGATACAACAACTGTTTGATCATATTTGGTTTTGATACCTTTTGGATCCAAGTGAAAAATCCCCCTACATTTGGAAAAAAGTGAAGGAAGATTCTGACTTAGTGAAAATTTCACTTAAGTGTTGGAAAAAGTGAGATTTTCACTTTTTGTGATTTTGATCATTCCATAACTCAAAATCCATGAGGAATTTGGAGGGCGGTCAGTTTTAAGCTTTTGTAGAGGGTAATGAGATCTACAAATCAAGCTTTGGATGGGGAAAAATGGCTTTGTGGTTTAGCAGTTATGATCCTCCAAAGTTGGTACCCTTGTCACTTTGTTCATAACTTAGAAAATTTTCTAAGTTTTTATGGTTACCCCTTTTACAAGTTATCCCACTTTTCTTGATTTTTCTTGATGAATGATGATTCAAATCATACATTAACATCATTTTAGGGTTAAAAAACCATTTTTTTGAAAAATCTCAAAAAGTCAAAGTTGACTTTTGTGCACAGTTGACTTTTTATCAAATGAATTCCAAAATGTGCGATCCTTTAGGAAATCATGTCCTTGACCTAAATCAAACTTGATGGACATGTTCCATGGGTGTTATAGGGTATATTGAATCATGTCCTAGGGTTTGGGAGCATGTCCTGGTCAAAAGTCAAAGCTACAGTTGACTTTTCTCGTAAAACCCTAATTGTGGTACTGATGAAATTGAGACTTGCTGCTCAAGCTTCCTGGATCAATCCATTGTTACAAATGGATCAATGTGGTATGTTGGAGACCCTCAAATCCTCTCTTGAGGTCTTGGCTCATGATTTGTCCCAAAAGTCAACTTAGGGGTGAATTAGGTCAAGAAACCCTAATTCCTGATTTTTGATGTATGCATCCCCTGAGGTCAAATTGACTTGATGCTTGAGCCCATGAGGTTCCATGGAGTATTTTAGGATATGCTTTGAAGCATTGGCTCATGACCAGAGGAAAATTTTCATCTAGAGGCCCTGGTCGACCAAACCCTAATTTGGTGACACTAGCGATCTTGAGGCTTGATCCACCTGGAAGGGAGCAACCTTGTGCTTAATCCTTGATGTGGGAGTCCTCTTGATCCCTTGTGGATATTTGAGAGGCTATAAAAGTTGAAGATCATGTCATTTCTTGATTGATCCTTTGTCTAAAAGCTCTGAGAGGGCTGGAAACCCTAAATTTGATTGTAGTGGATGCTCACCCATCTTTGGGAGACTGATGAGGTATGATGGTTCCTCCATATTGTGATGATGATTTGCACAATGATGAGGAATCTTAGTGGTCAAAATTTGGGGTATAACAGCTGGCTAAAGCATCGCCCTGGCAGCTGACCGTGATATTGAGCGCCATGTTATGACGGCGACCCTCTTCAGGTAATTCCTCATCACTAAATCCCAATTTATTGCAGGAAGTGATGTTAGAGACAATGCTATCGAACTGTCTGATTGTTACATCCTGTTCTACAAAGGCTTGCTCCAAGACTTTCTGTAGAGCCTCCATGTGCACTTCTGAACTGAGTAAAAGTGACAGCACAAAGATCTTTGAAGGAGTTTGTAATAGCTGATCAACAATGTTGTATTCACTCCTTTGGATGAGCTTTAGCATCGCATCGTTGTTTTTCGAAAGGTCAGGATTACTGGATTGACCGACCGGTGGATTGGGAACTTTTGTCTGAGGTTCCTTTTTTTTGTTAAATTCTCCAACTCCTCAGTTGAAGATTCGACCACTCTGTGTTACTCGACTGATGTCTGCAATATTCACGACGGAGGGTAATGGAATTTCCTTTCCATTCTCGACTGTTGTTGCACCGTATTTGTAAGGGATGGCCTTAGTTGATTCATACGGTAATGGTCCCGGTAGATAGATGACTATGGGAGCCTTCTAATTTTTCCGACCATCGTAAGTAATTTCGATTCGTTCCTGGTTGGGAACTCTCGATTCGTCAAGTAGAGGGATGATGGTACAAACATCCCTAGCCTTCTGATGATCAGAGATTATGACAACGTCCTCAATTTGATCAGCGAGGTAGTCCGACGCCCAGTTGATTGGTCCAGAACCCGGATATGGGCGAATCTCTCTACGATCCACCTGACCCTGAAGAGCTGCTCGCACAAGGTAACATCCTTGGTTACTTTCCGAACAGACTCTACAACGTTCATAGTTGTGTGGTGGCACCTGGCCACGCCCGCTTTGAATACAATGTAACCTCACTAGGTCAGTTTCCACAGATCGAACGTCCCGACTTTGATGTCGAGTAGGGTTCCCGTTGGTAATACTAATTTGCTGGGTGTCTTCATCCATATAGATTGGAAGCCACCAGTGATTCAACAAGTGCTGAAGGGTTTCCTAGACAAGGGCACAACCTTGATCATTTTCGCAACCCGCCCTACAGCTCTGATAATCATGTGATACCAAGAACCCGAGTCGGACCTGTTTAGCATGTAACTCCACCAGGATGGTATTCATCAAGCGAATATCGAAGATTTGAATCATGTTAATCTGATAGGGATTCCTATCATGGTAGTCCTGGATCCATCCAAGATCCATTTGACGCTGGAGGGCCTCTTGTACAAATGAGCATCCCTGTTTGTTTACCGAGCAAGTCAGATAGGAACTATAATCGTGCCGTGGCAGATTATGATACTGGCTTTGCCTTGAGTGCATTGCCACCAAGTTGACATTCATTGCACGAACGTCGTGGTTCTGAATGATGTTAGAATTCGTGTAAACCATGTTAACTCCACGAACTCGGCGCTCTTAGATCCATCCGAGATCCATCTGTTCCTGTAGAGCTGATTGCACCACAGAACATCCTCGATTGCTTTTAGAGTAGATATCACACTGGTGATAGTTATGAGGTGGCACATGGCCATATCCACTCTGTCTGCAATGCATCTTGACCAGATTGGTCCTTAACAAGAGTACATCATGAACTTGATAGACGTTGTTAGTCTCTCCCTCTATCAAATTGACTGTATCTTTCTCTTGTTGAGGCAGCGGCTTTGTGAGAACGTTAGGATTTGTATCCTTGAAAGATAAGACCCCGCTCCTAATAAGCTTTTGTACGTCGGATTTGAAATTGAGACAGTTCTCTATGTTATGCTCTGGTCCTCCTTGATGGTAAGGGCAAGTCTGATCCACCTTAAACCAAAAAGGCGGATTTTCCGGTACTGTAAGAGGGGACTTAGTCTGGACATGCCCCTTGGCCAGTAGTAACAGAAATAGTTCTGCGTACAATATGGGTATAGCATCAAATCCTGGTGGTCGTGTTGTACGGTTTTTATTGTATGGAGGACGAGCCTGCTGAAGAGGCTGTTGAGTCCTTTGCTGATTAGGTTGGCCTTGCGCAACCTGAGGTTGATACATAGAAATAGGCGCAGGATCGATAGCAGGAGTCATAGCCCCTACTGGCTGATAACATCACCTTTGCTTTCCGAGAGAGATATTCTTAATATCTTGCTCTTTTTTCTTAGGGAGAGCACTACCGTATCGCTTTGTACTACTTGATGATCCAGTGTCTTTGACTAGACGTCCTTCTTGGACGGCTTCCTTAAGACGAAAATCCCATACCGACCATCTCGGTGAAGTCACTGGGCGCACTGGCAACCATTCTGTCGTAATAAAATGAGCTTAAGGTCTTTAAGAATATCTTTGTCATCTCTTTTTATTCAAGAGGTGGACAAATTTGAGCGGCAATTTCACGCCATCTCTGAGCGTATTCCTTAAAGGTTTCTTTGTCCTTTTGTGACATTGATCTGAGTTGATCTCTGTCAGGTGCCATGTCCAGATTGTATTTATATTATTGGACGAAGGCAGTGCCAAGATCTCTGAAAGTGCTAATCGTAGCATGGTTTAAACCCATGTACCATTTTAGGGCGGCACCGGTTAAACTATCCTGAAAGTAGTGAATCAGTAAATCCTGATTCTCTATCTGAGCTGACATTCGCCGAGCGTACATCACCAAGTGACTCTGAGGGCAAGAGTTACCCTTGTACTTTTCAAAGTCGGGCACCTGGAATTTATGCAGGACTTTTACATTAGGGACCAAACAGAGGTGGGCGGCGTCCTTTCCAAATAAATCCTGACCGCGAAGGGCCTGCAGTTCTTTCTGCATTCCCAGGAACTGTTCCTGGAACTCATTCATTCTTTCGAACATGTTGTCGTTTCCACCAGAAGGTATCTGTGGAATCTGTCCTTCCGGGACAATGTGTACCACGGGCGGTGGTATAGTCATTATGGCCGAGACCCTCGGTGCCTCCCGAAGTTTTAACCTTCCGGAGTTGCTGTCATGCCCCTGGCATCTTCGCTTTCTAGAAGTTTGTAACCTTCAGGCCCAGTGGTTCCCGCTGCGGTTCCCTGATCCTCATTGATCGGCGAAACATATCCTTCCGAGATATAGTTAAGCGGCATGCCCCAGGGACGATTTTTTGGCATTTTGTACCTAGGATCGGACTTCTCCACTATGGGTGTTGAAGTGATCTCCGAGATCACAGTCCTTTGTGTCATACCCCAAATTTTGCCCCCTAAGATTTCCCATCATGGTGCAAATCATCAGCACAATATGGATGTACCTTTGTGCCTCATCAATCTCCTCAAGGAATTGTTGAGCGTTCACTACAATCAAACTAGGGTTTCAAACCCTCTCAGAGCCTTTAGACAAATGATCAATCAAGGAATGACATGATCTTCAACTTGTATAACCTCTCAAACATCCACAAAGGATCAAGAGGACTCCCACATCAAGAATTAAGCACAAGAGTGCAACATTTCAAGTGGATCAAGCCTCAAGTTCATCTAATACAAAGTCAACTGATGCAGAAAGTCAAAGTTTGACTTTTGGTCAACTTTGAGCTTCACAAGCCATTACTCAAGAAAATATGATGGATGATTTAATTTGATCAAATTTAAATCAAGAAATCAGGCAAAATTGCAAAATTGATCAAATTGAAAGAAACTTAGAAATTTTTTCTAAGTTAAAATCACGATTCAAGTGCACAACTTTTCAAGGTTGTAACTATTGATCCAAGCATCCATTGATTTTGAGTAAGAGCTACTTTTAAAGAGGGTATTTGATACTTCAACATTGTAGAAGGAATCAACTCAAAATATCATAAGGATTGAAAGATATAAGTGATCAAAGTTGGGAATTCTTAATGTCCAATGTTCTGACATTGCATAGGGACATCATTAATATTTTTCCAGCAAGAATGTCCCAACTTCAAGGATGTTTTTCTCCATGATCCAAGTTGATTCAAGCCAAACCTTGAACATCAAAGTTGAAGTACGTTATCTCAGCTTTCCAGAAAGGTGTAGAACTTCCTTGTAGCATACTCGAGCAAGGAGATGTGATTTTTTCAAAAAGCATTGATAAAGCAGAATTTTCATGACAGCTTTTAGGACAGATTTGACTACACAAGTTCAAGACCATTTTTGATGACTTTGCAAGCTGAACCGAGACCAAAGTCAAACATCAAAGTTAAAGTATGTCATTAGGGCTTTCAAAAATGTATAAGAACTCCCATTAATTCAACATGAGCAAGGAGTTATGAACCTCACAACAGGCCTTGCTCGAGCTGATTTTTTAGGACAAATTTTGCGCACTTTACTTGTGCCACCCAATTTTCAAGCTTTGTCACCATGCAAGATAAGCATCAAAGATGCAATTCACTTCAACTCAAAATAGCATAGTGGATTAAAAGATACAAGTGATTAAATTTTGGAATTATTAATGTTCAAAGTTGTCTGATGTTCCAACATTGCATAGGACATCACTAATATTTTTCCAGCAAGAATGTCCCAACTTCAAGGATGTTTTTCTTCATGATCAATGTTGATTCAAGCCAATCCTTGAACATCAAAGTTGAAGTAAATCATCTCAGCTTTCCAGAAAGTCCTAGAACGTCCATGTAGCATACTCGAGCAGGGAGTTATGGATTTTACAAAAAGGCTTGCTACAGCTGAATTTTTCATGGGACAGATTTGCACATTTCTTGTGCCACATGAATTTCCAAGCCTTGTAATCATCTTTGACACATCTGAGGATCAAATCTAAAGGGGACAATCACTGAGCCAAGCCTCCAAAGTCCTTGGAACAAGAAGTAGCATGTTATTCCTAAAAATCCCTAAAAGAGGGACAAGACTCCAATTTTGGATTGGAGCATTTAATAGATGCTTAGAGGTGGCATGGACTGACACATTTGCAACTGAATTCAGTCAAGATTCCTCCAACAAGTAGGGAACCAAAGCTCTGTACTCTAACCTCTAGTCAATGGCTAGAGGAGACTTGGATTTTCATTGGCCAACTTTGGCCAAACCTCTGCTGCAGCCACCATTCACTATTGCTGCGAAAACAAACTTACTCTACTATAAATAGAGCTCATTTGTGCTCAGTTTGAGTACACCAAAGCCATCAAACAGATGTTTTCCTCAAAATCTCTTCTTTCACCTCAAATTTGCCTTCCAAAGCAAGTAATTCTGAGTTTTTTAGCTTGAGAGCTTTTCCATCACAATCAATCACACACACACACCTCATATATATCATATGTAAGTTGTGCAAACTATCACAAGTGACCTGTAATCACAAAATCACAAAGTCACTTCTCAAAACCTCAAAATATCACATTTTTGCATTTTTCAAGCCATGTCTTGATTCAGTCACTTTCCAAACCAGATAAAACCTCAAACATACTCCAAATATCATCCTTGAACTATCCTAAATGGTTCCCAACATCTGGAACACCATTTGAGGGAGTTGCTATTTTGGTCACTTTAACCCCTTTTGCAAGAAAGGGACAGTTTGTGTTTTTGCAGGTACCAGTTGATTCCAACCATCCTAAAAGCTCCTAAGAGGTCATTTGAGGGTGTTCAAAGCATCAAATCATTTCTGGAACAAAGCGCTTGGTAGGTTGCACAAAATCTCCAAAAAAAGAGGTAAAATTCATAACTTGAATTCTTTGAATCATGCTTTCCTTTGATGTCCACATACATGCATCATATTGAACAATCCTTGAAGCAAAAATGTAGTCCTTAATGTGTATGTTATGATCCTCCTACTGTTTGCACTTTAACATGTTTATATGTGGAGTTTATGTTGTTTTAAACTTAAGGTGCATATCTGATTTTTTGCCTTGTGTGTGCTGTACATTAAGTTTCAGTATGTATGAGTAATACCATTGGATTCCTTGCAAAAAATTGGTCAAGATAGGTTCTTACGGATTTCAATTTCGTTAAAAATTGAGAGAGTTATGAATGTTTAAAAATTTGATAAGCAAAGATGTTTTAAACTTAAGGTGCAGATCTAGTTTTTTGCCTTGTGTGTGATGTACATTAAGTTTCAGTATGTATGAGTAATACCATTGGATTCCTTGCGAAAAATTGGTCAAGATAGGTTCTTACGGATTTCAATTTCGTTAAAAATTGAGAGAGTTATGAATGTTTGAAAATTTGATAAGCAAAGATGTTTAAACTTAAGGTGCAGATCTGGTTTTTTGCCTTGTGTGCATTGTACATTAAGTTTCAGTATGTATGAGTGATACCATTGGATTCCTTGTGAAAAATTGGTCAAGATAGCCTCTTTCGGATCTTAATTCCGTTAAAAATTGAGAGAGTTATGAATGTTTGAAGTTTGATAAAAAGATGTTGAAAATCAAGGTGCAGTTCTGGTTTTTATCTGATGTCGAATGTGATGTTGTGACATATTCCCTTGTTCTCTTATCTTCAAAACTCATGAGTGATGTCGAATGTGATGTTGTGACATCACATTCCTCTTTTTCTTAGTTTATCTTCAAAACTCAACCAATTCTTTCACATAGCAAAAATTATCATTTTCCAAATCTGTTTTACACACTTCTTATTCATACTCCATAATATTTTAATCCACCAAAAAATCACAAAAAACATTATTATTTGATATATTTTTAATATATTCAAAAATATTGTTTTACATTGTTTTAAATGCTTTTAAAATGATTTCTTTTTCTTGATTTTTAAAACCAAAATGATTTTAAATATTCATGTGGATAAAATACTTTTTCATAAACCTTAATCACTGTTTATAACATGATTAATGATTTTATTTGATATTTTTTATCATTTTTTACTTGATTTTTCTTTGAAAAATGCCCTTTAAAAAATGAAATTAGGGTTTTTGATTAATTCAACCCTTATCAAACTTTTTCAAACACTCATGGACCTCTAATAGAGTGTAAGACCCAATCCTTTTTTTGACCAAGTCATTTTTGGGCCTCAGTGCATTGTATAAGTCCCGATACCGTCAAAAAACAAATGGCGCGATCGACGCCTTTTGAAAAATAACCTTCTGGGCCTCTCCTTGAGCTATAAGACCCATTCAAAACTTTTGGGCCTCTATTAGAGTGTAAGACCCAATCCCCTTTTAACCAAAAACATTTTGGGCCTCACTTATTGTATAAGTCCCTCTGCGTTAAAAGAAAACCTCGGCGCCATTGCCATTTTAAACGGAAAAATCAATTGGGCCTACCCTCGTGTTATAAGCCCCACTCTTTTTCTTTAAAACCTTTTTGGGCCTCTTGAGAGAGTGTAAGACCCATCCCTTTGTACAGAAAACAATTTTTGGGCCTCAGTCACTTGTATAAGTCCCTCTGTACAAATTCAAACAGTGCGCTCACCAGATACAGTCTTCTCTTCGGCTGTCCTCATTAGGAATTATCAAGAAACTCTACTCCCAGAGATGAATGTATTCTCCGTGAATGGCATCTTTGAGTTTCTTCCAAATTCTCGAACTTTCCTGGCTTGATCTATTCCTTGTGAATAGTCTGTCTTGAATTTCTCGGGGTTTGGGGACCCACAGGCTTCTTAAAAGCATCGGCCTCCTCTTGGGCATCGTACAAGGACCCACAAGCTTCCTAAAAGCAACCCCGCCTCCTCTTGGGCTTAGTACAAGGACCCGTCGGCTTCTTAGAAGTATTCACAGCCTCCTCTTAGGCTTCGTATAATGATTTCTTCCTCCGGGAATGATAGCCTCCTCTTGGGCTTCGTACAAGGACCGATCGGCTTCTTAAAAGTTTCCAGCCTCCTCTTGGGCTTCGTACAAATTGTCCCGATGACCTCCTAGAGGTATAGGAACAGAGTCAAACAACGTTTAGCCTCTCTCTCGGGCTTTGTACGAGACACATAAGAGACTCCCTCGTTGAGTCAATCACCCTTTCGCCTCCATCTCGGGCTTTATACGAGATTCAAAAAGGTTCTTATTGAGCCAAACAAATTTCAGCCTCCATCTCGGGCTTTGTACGAGATACAAAAACACTCTCTTGTTGAGTATAAATCACTCTCCGGTAGAGTCAACCTTTTTAGCCTCTCTCTCGGGCTTTGTACGAGACACATAATAGCCTCCTCTTTGGCTTTGTATAAGAAAACCACTGGTTAGTCCAATCAACCTTTTAGCATTAAAGCTGTGCCTCATTCACAGTACACAAACATCAACAACTCCTTCCATCTAATCGCTGTAAGCGGCAAGCCTCTGGATCTTCTACATCCGTGCCACTGTCCCTCTTTTAGCATGAGGAATTCCTAAGGAAAGATAGCATTGCTCTACACTGAGTTAAAGTCTTCTCCTTCAGGTTAAAATCCCCTTTAAAGGAAATTATGGCATTGTCGGATTCACAAATCCCGGTTAAAGTAATTCTCCTTTATAAACAGTTGTGACAAACAAACCTCTTTAGGGATGACAAATTCTCTCTGAAGACAACACCTTTTTAGCTTCACATCTTGGGCTTCGAACAAGATACAAATAGACCCTTGAGCTTCACATCTTGGCCTTTGAACAAGATATAAACCACCTTTTCGCTTCACGTCTAGGGCTTTGAACAAGACACCAAAACACCATTTCCTCCCATAGAATAGGAGGAACTACGAACGCTCTGATTTCCCTGTTTCGGTAAACGGGAATACGTAGGCATAAGATTGCAAGAAAAAATCTTAGCGAGCACACTAAACAAAAACCCAAAATCCCATACTTTCATACATTCGTCCTAACATCCTAACCAAAAGCCTAAAATACCTCTCGTCAACAAAATAACCTAGGGGAGACCCCGAATCTTTGTAGCATCTGTAAACCAACAGTTTTGACTGTTTAATCTCAGTATGCAAGCAGGGTTAGTTGGAGACATCTATTTCCCTTCCTTCATCAGCTTTAATAGGATAAAAAAATGAATCGAGCTGTAGTACTAGAGCGACCGTGCTTCGCAACCACATCCAAAAATCACTCGCTACAGAAAAATGGCGACTCTGCTGGGGACGAACAGGTCTCTTTGGGGATCTTGTTCTCTTTTTGTCCCCTAGGTAGAAACCTTGACGTCACTAGGATCTTAGGTCAAAACGCCGTTAATCTGGAATAAAACCACAGGATGGTGATTCCGCCGGGGAACCCATTTTCTGTCAGGAACTTAGGATTCATAGCTTTTAAAGGTCTAGGATGATTAGGACAAATATATATACTGCTTTTCCTAATTGTTATACGTGTTTATTTTTCTGCTAATGGGAATGCGTGTGATGCCGCATGTGGAAAGATTGAGTATACACTTAAGATAAGTGATGGCGACGAGGTCGACCATCAACTCAGTGGAGGCTGACCAATGCAACCCATTCTCTCACCTAGACAATGGGCCGATTATGATGTCTGAGAAGCTAAGGAGCCAAACCCTTTTGTAGTGCGGAAACTATCGGGAATAGTTGTTACGCGATACTACCCTTATTTGAGGCTGGTGATCTATTCTCGGTGAATGTCACTTACTCTAAGATTGCTCTACAACTTGCTGGCGATCCGCTTGTTGTTTTGCTTTCCTGGGAGGAGCTGATGATAATGAGTACAGGTACAAAAATCACCTTAGTATAAACCTTTGGGGATGGGTAGAGCCTTGACTTCATGACAACGACCTTTGACCCCATGTTTTTTCTATGTTTTTGTGTGCTGCATTCATGCATTCATTTAAAAAACATTAAAACATTCAAAAAATTTCTCTTCTAGTCTCTCTGTTTTTCAAATTAAACTAAGACTGTGATTGCAAATATCAGAGAAAAGGATGGCGCTAATGGATTTCGGTAGAAGGAGAACCCATAGGTATACCTTCAAGGTTCCGAAGCTAGAGGATTTAAGAGATTTGGCGGGGATGATCACAAACTAAGAGGCTTTCAGAGCCAAACACGGAGCTCTACTACCACTGTTAAGAGTCCATGTGATTGAGGGAATCATGGATGCGCTCATTCAGTTTTACGATCTGGTTTATCACTGTTTCACATTCCCGGATTACCAGCTCGCACCAACGCTGGAGGAGTATTCTCATCTGATCGATTTACATATCACTGATCGGGCTCCATTTTCCGAACTGGAAGAAATTCCAAAGAATCAGACCATTGCAAGAGCAATTCATTTGGACGAGTCTGAGGTCAAGACTCACATGACTGCTAAGGGTGGCATACAAGGTTTGCCAGCCCAGTTCTTGACAAAGAAAGCCCTGTATTTTGCTAGTATAGGAAACGTGACTGCTTTTGAAAGCATCTTTGTCTTGCTCACCTACAGATTATTTTTGTTTCCCAACATTAATAATTTCGTCGATATCAACTCCATTAAGGTTTTTCTCTTTGGAAACCCTGTGCCGACTTTGCTTACAGATACGTATCATTCTGTACACTTTGGGAATTTGTACAGCGGAGGGGAAATCACGTGTTGTGTACCTCTACTTTACAAATGCTTTATCTCTCATTTGCCTAAGTCTGCTGCTTTCTGGGATCATAAGAGTGCCTTGTGTTGGTCGCAGAAAATCATGTCCCTCACCAACTCTGATATAGATTAGTGTAATAGGATCTATGATGGAATCATAATCATTGATCGTTGGGGAAACTTCCCCAACGTACCCCTCATAGGAACTAAGGGATGTATCAATTACCATCCAGTTCTCGTTCGTCGTCAATTTGGATACCCGATGAGACACGTCCCACGGGGTGTTCATCTGGAAGGTCTTTTCTTCAAAGAACGAGAAAGTGACAGAGCACTAAAGATGGAAATAGTGCACGCTTGGAAACACGTTCATAAGAAAGGACAGGAGTCTCTAGGAAAACCGGACTGTGTCTCGGTGGAGCCTTTTCTCCACTGGGTACAAACTAGAGCTCTCAAGCTGAAGATGCCTTATCCTCGTCACGGAATTCTTCCGCCAAAGGAATCTGGCATGTACTTCATGACTGAAACGGAAAAGCTTCAGGTTACTCTCAACAATGTTTAAAAGGAGAGAAGGTCTTGGAAGAACAAGTACCGCACCCTCAGCGTAGAGTGCATCAAAATACAGCAATTACTGAAAGAGAAAGATGCTCTAATTGAAATTTTGGAGCAACATGCTGTAGAGAATCAAGATGACCAAAGGAATTTGCTCGCTCCTTTCACCTGGCAAAGGAATGATAACCCGACAACGGCCTAAGAGCCCCGATCAAAGAAAAGGAAAATACCAGAGTCAGCACACGATTTCTCTTTAGAGAGGACTCGGGACCCATTAGCTTAGGTTTCTATTTCCGCACCTTGTAATCTACTGTATTTCATTTCCGCAGTCCTTTGAAATTTAATAAAAGGGATTTCCCCACTGTTTGATATTTGCAATCTAATTGTCGAAGTTTATTTTGATTAAACCAAAAAACAATTAATATAATCATTGCATTCATCATTCTCACATCACGTATTTTTCTTACCTACGAATCTCACGTTTGTGTCTCGATTCTAGAGTCAAACTGTCTCATTCGTACAATACTCGGGCCAATCGTCAAAAAAAGATGGATGATCTTAAGGAAGAAAACAGAGAGTTGAAGGAGAGATCGACGCTCTGAGAGAGGATATGAGAAAGCTTCGTAACGACATGCAAGCCATGGCAGAAGCTCAACTACAAAGAACTGTGATCTCAGAGATCACCTCAACGCCCATCGTGGAGAAGTATGATCCTAGGTATCAAATGCCGAAAGATCGTCCTTGGGGCATGCCTGTTAACTATATCCCGGAAGGATATGTTCCGCCGATCACTGAAGATCAGGGAATCACAACAGAAGCCGCAGGGCCTGAAGGTTACAAACTTCGGGAAAGTGAAGATGCCAGGGGCATACTGAAGACTCCTGAAGGTTACAAACTTCGGGAAATGCCAAGATTCACTACCGTAGTCACGGTACCACCCCCTGTGGTGCACACTGTCCCAGAAGGACAGATTCCACTGATACCTTCTGGTAAGAAGGAAACTATGTTTGACCGAATGGATGAATTCCAGGAACAGTTCTTGGAAATGCAGAAGGAACTGCAAGCTATTCGCGGTCAGGATCTATTTGGAAAGGACGCCGCAGACCTCTGCTTGGTCCCCAATGTGAAAGTCCCACACAAATTTCAAGTGCCCGACTTTGAAAAGTACAAGGGTAACTCTTGCCCTCAAAGTCACTTGGTGATGTACGCTCGGCGAATGTCAGCTCAGACGGAGAATCAGGACCTACTGATTCACTATTTTTAGGATAGTTTAACCGGTGCCGCATTAAAATGGTACATGGGTTTAAACTGTACTATGATTAGTACATTCAGAGATCTTGGTACTGCCTTCGTCCAACAATACAAATACAATTTGGACATGGCACCCGACAGAGATCAACTCAGATCGATGTCGCAAAAGGACAAGAAAACCTTTAAGGAGTACGCTCAAAGGTGGCGTGAAATTGCCGCTCAAATTTGTCCACCTCTTGAGGAAAAAGAGATGACAAAGATCTTCTTGAAAACCTTAAGCTCATTTTACTATGACCGAATGGTTGCCAGTGCACCCAGTGACTTCACCGAAATGGTCGGCATGGGCGTACGTCTTGAGGAAGCCGTCCGAGAAGGACGTTTGGTAAAAGACACTGGATCGACGAGCGGTACTAAAAAATACGGTAATGCTCTCCCTAAGAAAAAAGAGCAAGATATTGGGAATATCTCTCTCGGAAAGCAAAGACGACGTTATCAACCAGTAGCAGCTGTAACTCCTGCTATCAACCCTGCGCCTATTCCTACGTATCAACCTCAGGTTGCGCAAAGCCAACCTGATCAGCAAAGGGCACAACAGCCTCTTCAGCAGGCTCGTCCTCCATATAACAACAACCGTACAACACGACCATCAGGGTTTGATCCTATACCCGTATCGTACGCAGAGCTGTTTCCATTACTACTGGCTAAGGGGCACATCCAGACTAAGTCTCCTCTTACAGTACCGGAAAATCTGCCTTTTTGGTTTAAGGTGGATCAAACATGCCCTTATCATCAAGGAGGATCAAGGCATAACATAGAGAACTGTCTCAGTTTCAAATCTGACGTGCAAAAGCTTGTTAGGAGTGGGCTCTTATCTTTCAAAGATACGAATCCCAATGTTCTCACGAACCCGCTGCCTCAACATGAGAAAGTTGCAGTCAACCTGATTGAGAAAGAATTTAACAACGTCTATAAAATTCACGATGTACTCTTGTTGAGGACCAATTTAGTCAAGATGCATTCTAGACAGAGTGGATATGGCCATGTGCCACCTCATAATTATCATCAGTGTGATATCTGCTCTAAAAACAACCAGGGATGTTCTGTGGTGCAAGCAGCCCTACAGGAACAAATGGATATCGGATGGATCCAAGAGCACCGAGTTCATGGAGTTAACATGGTCTACGCGAATTCCAACGTCATTCAGAACCACGACATCCGTGTAATGAATGCCAACTTGGTGGCAATGCACTCAAGGCAAAGCCAGTATCATAATCTGCCATGGCACGATTACAGTTCCTGTCTGACTTGCTCGGTAAACAAACAGGGATGCTCTTTCATACAGGAGGCCCTCCAGCGTCAGATGGATCTTGGATGGATCCAGGACTACCATGATAGGAATCCCTATCAGATCAACATGGTTCAAATCTTTGATATTCGCGTGATGAATACCAACCTGGTAGAGTTACATGCCGAGCAGGTCCGACTCGGATTCTTAATATCACACGACTATCAAAGTTGTAAAGCAGGTTGCGAAAACGATCGAGGTTGTACCCTTGTCCAGGAAGCACTTCAGCACTTGTTAAATCATTGGTGGATGCCAATTTATATGGATGAAGATACTCAGCAGATTAGTATCAATAACGGGAATCCCACTCGACGTCAAAGTCAGGATGTCCGATCTGTGGAAGCTAACCTAGTGAGGTTACATTGTATTCAAAGTGGGCATGGCCAGGTGCCACCACACAGCTATTACCGTTGTAGTGTCTGTTCGGAAAGTAACCAAGGGTGTTACCTTGTGAGAGCAGCTCTTCAGGGTCAGGTGGATCGTGGAGAGATTCGCCCATATCCGGGTTCTGGACCCATCAACTGGATGCCGAACTACCTTGTCAAGCAAGTCGAGGATGTTGTCACGATCTCTGGTCGTCACCAGACCAGGGATGTTTTTGCCATCATCCCTCTACTTGACGAATCTAGAATTCCCAACCGGGAACGGGTCGAGATTACTTATAATGGTTAGAAAAATCAGAAGGTTCCCATAGTCATCTATCTACCGGGACCACTACCGTATGAATCATCTAAGGCTATCCCTTACAAATACGGTGCAACAATAGTCGAGAATGGAAAGGAAATTCCGTTACCCTCCGTCGTGAATATTGCAGACATCAGTCGAGTAACACGGAGTGGTAGAATCTTCAACCGAGGGGTTGGGGAACTTAACAAAGAAAAGGAACTTCAGACAGAGGCTCCTGATCTACCAGTCGGTCAATCCAGTAATCCCGACCTTTCGAAAAATAATGATGAGATGCTAAAGCTCATCCAAAGGAGTGAATATAACATTGTTGATCAGCTGTTATAAGCTCCTTCAAAGATCTCGGTATTATCACTGTTACTCAGTTCAGAAGCGCACAGGGACTCTCTACAGAAAGTCTTGGAGCAAGCCTTTGTGGAACAAGATGTAACAATCAGACAGTTCGATAGCATTGTCTCTAACATCACTTCCTGCAATAATTTGGGATTTAGTGATGAGGAATTACCCGAAGAGGGTCGCCATCATAACATGGCGCTCAACATTACAGTTAACTGCCAGGACGATGCTTTAGCCAGCGTACTGGTAGACACAGGGTCAGCCCTGAATGTTATGCCAAAGTCCACTTTGATGCAATTATCATTCAAAGGCCCTCCGATGAGAATCAGCGAGGTCGTCGTTAGAGCGTTCGACGAATCCAGAAAAACAGTTATCGGCGAAGTTGATCTTCCCATAACTATCGGTCCTCACACTTTCCAAGTCACTTTCCAGGTCATGGACATCTGGGCAACATACAGTTGTTTATTAGGAAGACCTTGGATACATCAGGCTGGAGCGGTCACTTCGACCCTCCACCAAAAGCTAAAGTTCGTTCAGAACGATCAACTTGTCACAGTCTGTGGAGAACAGGCCTTGCTCGCGAGTAACTTATCATCATCTACTTGTGTAGAACCCAAGGAGGTTATTGGGACACAGTTCCAAGCGCTGTCGGTGGGCAAGGACAATCAATCCCAAGGAGGAACCTCGATTTTCTCATACAAAGATTCTATCAAAGCGGTCGAGAGTACCGATACAGTCGGATGGGGACAGCTAGTCATTCCTATTGACAATAAAACAAAGAAGGGTCTTGGTTTTTCTGCAACCTATACCCAGACAGCTGCCAACGATGAAAGTCTTCACCCCCTTCAAAACTTCTTCCACAGTGGAGGTTTCCTTCACCCAGTGTCTCAAGCAGTACATGCTATCAATGAGGAAGATCCCTCTGACACAGATGAAGAATGGAAGTCCTACCTTAACGAGGACGGTTATATGTCTCAGGAAAAGGTGCCTATACCATTTTGCTATCCCGCACAGAGTCCGAGATTTATACCAAGGTCAGACGTCGAAATGATATATGGAGATTGTGATCCGGAAGGATGCCGTGCTCCGCCAAATTCATTAGAGGAGGACACTCTGATGAAAGACAACTTTGACCGCGACTACTATGGCCCGATGGATGGTCTGCAATTGTGGCAGCCTTACCCAGGAGACTTTGGGGCAAGAAAGTCAGCCGAACAATGAAAGTTAGCTGACCATCATTGAACAGAATGCCTGTGTCCCCACCATGTCATGGGATCAACACTCAGGTCATTCAGAAACTACTTAACATGACGATGAAGTTGCAACGTTTGCAGGACTTGAATTCATCAACTATTCTTTTTCCGAGGTCAACGTCATCGAGAGAGATGACTCCTCCAGTTCCAAAGAAGTTTGGGACACCTTGGGACAACCGAGTGGAAAATTCGACTATATGGTCAAGTACACCGCTCCCGAAAGCTCTCGTATCAGGTTCAAAGACATCCAGCCTACTGGATGGGGAGATACAGCTAAGAGCACAACTACTCTGCATAATTCAACTGAGGAGTCCTCCTACGACAACTCTGCCTGGGAGACAGATTCCAATGATCCTGCTCCACCAGAAATCAGCGTTATTTTTTAAGACAAATCAAGGAAGGTGCCAGACTTTGTGATTCACCGAGGAGTTCGCCACCAATGGGTTGCTGTCGATGTTCCAAAGGTCGTTCATCAGTCAAAGTAATTGCCATATTTTAACCTTTCACCCTGCCCAGGTGAAACGGATGTTTTGATAGGGCTCGCTTTCTGTAAATTTCCCTCTTCGCTTTGCCCGAAGCGACAGAGTTTTATTTTATAGGGTTGTAGTTTCAAGGATCGACTTGTTCATTAATAAAATAACGTCGTTCTGTAATTTCCGCATTAATTGTTGTTTTCTCTTTTTGCTTTTTCAGAAAATGGTAATCCTAAAAAACAATTAAAAATAAAAACAAGCAGAAAAATAAAACACTGCACACACTTGCATTTTCTCTATCTCTTCTAAACATGAATCATCACGTCATGCAGATTGCTTGTTTTAAACCCAGTTGAAACATACGATATGATGCCTTCTCCCAACTTTGAGTTCCAGGTATTCGAGGCCGAAGAAGAAAATGACAACGAAATTCCAGAAGAGATCTCCCGATTACTCAGACAAGAGGAAAGGTCCATTGAACCTCACAAAGAGCCGTGTGAAACGGTAAACTTAGGTTCAGAAAAAGAGAGAAAAGAAATCAGGATTGGGGCACTGCTCAGTCCAACTGCCAGAGAGGGTTTGATAAAGCTTCTCAAAGAGTTTCCCGATGTATTCGCTTGGTCCTATCAGGATATGCCAGGGTTGGATACCAGCATCGTGGAACATCACTTACCGTTAAGATCGGAATGTCCGCCAATAAAGCAGAGGTTGAGACGCACTCACCCGGACATGGCCATCAAAATCAAAGAGGAGGTACAGAAACAGATTGACGCGGGTTTCCTCGCCACATCAGAATATCCTCAATGGTTAGCCAACATCGTACCTGTTCCGAAAAAGGACGGAAAGGTCAGAATGTGTGTCGATTACAAAGATTTGAATAAGGCTAGTCCAAAGGATGACTTTCCTTTACCACACATTGACATGCTGGTAGACAGTACAACAAAGTTCAAAGTCTTCTCGTTCATGGATGGATTCTCGGGCTATAATCAGATCAAAATGGCACCGAAAGACATGGAGAAAACTTCGTTCATTACCCCATGGGGTACCTTTTATTACAAGGTAATGTCGTTCGGTTTGAAGAATGCCGGGGCTACCTATCAAAGGGCCATGACTACTCTGTTTCATGACATGATACACAAAGAGATAGAGGTATATGTCGATGACATGATTGCAAAATCTAAGACAGAAGAGGAGCATGTGACCCATCTGTCAAAACTTTTCGAGCGTTTGAGAAAATACAAACTCCGCTTGAATCCCAACAAATGCACCTTCGGTGTTCGTTCAGGGAAACTTTTAGGATTCACCGTCAGCCAGAAAGGAATTGAGGTTGATCTTGACAAGGTCAAGACCATTCAAGAAATGCCTTCTCCGAAAACTGAGAAACAAGTCAGAGGATTCCTGGGACGTTTGAACTACATCTCCAGATTCATATTCCTCATGACCGCGACCTGCTCGCCAATCTTCAAACTGCTCAAGAAGATACAATCATTTCTCACTGATTCGCGGGGCAAATGGACTCCGAATTATGATGGCCCCTATGTGGTCACGAAAGCTTTCTCAGGTGGTGCCTTGAGACTTGCCACCATGGACGGAGAAGAATTTTCCTACCCCACAAATGTTGATGTAGTCAAGGAATACTTCGCCTAAACTAAAAAAAAAAAGTCTCGGTGGATTGAAAACCCGAAAGGGCGGTCCAGGCAAAAGTTAGAGACAAAATAAAAAAATCATCCCGGTGGATTGGAAACATCAAAGTACAATCCAGGAAAAAATTAGGGATAATGGCAAGTAACTATGTTCAACAGAGGCAAGTCCCTCAGCAGCAGCAGTTACACCGTCCATCGGAGGAAAACTCCAGTCAAGGTCATCTTCGACAGAAGCTCAGGATGCCCCGAATTCAAAGTTGGTAGAAGAATAGCGGTCATTATGTTTCAACGTAGCCCTTTTTCCCTGTAAATTACCATTTTCTAACTTTGTATATACTCCTTGGAATCACACGTTTGGCTGATCTCCGTCTTATCAATAAAATTTGAGCCCTTGTGCTTTTGTTTGTAATTCTCATTTGTTTTAGCTTTACAGAACGACGTTGTTAACATGATTAACGATTCTTGAAATAAAACAAAAATGAATATACTTGTTAAAACTTTTTCTGCTTTTTAATAAAATCGGCAATTTCTTTTGACTGTTGAACATCAGAAGAACATCGGTAGCTTCTCCAGAAGTAATCGAACCTCAAAGTGCAGAATCAAAGTACTCCTTCTACCCTGGTACGCCTGAATGAAGGGATCAACTCTGTCAGAGACCTTTTTTCGTCTGACACGCCTCGACAGAGTTCTTATCTCCTAAGCCCGACCAACATCGCTCCCAACAGGGACCGTTTCTCCTAAGCAAGGTGGAATTACTACTTTTTTGACCAACGGTACTTCTTCGCCACGCGATGGCCGAGTATCCAGTCGTGTGCACTCGTCAGTCTGTATGTCACGTCAGTTTTGTCAGCATATGCATACATACATCATACATTTTACTTGCATTCGCATTCATATTGCATCACTATCACTCTAGTCGGTCTTGTCCCCTAGTGATAATGGTTATCTCAATCGAGGTGTCAGTTCTTTCCTCGTTAGAAAGTGTCGCGTCTGAACGATCTCGCCTCCAGTTTATTTCTGGATTGAAGTTGGGTCCCCGACCACTTTGACAACTTGAACCTCTGAAAGACCAGAGAACCTTCAACAAATGTCACTCTTCGCCATTGAAGATGATATCCTTGCTTTCCTGGATTAAAGAAAATCCCCAGAGAAAGCCTCTTAAGCAGAGATTCGGCAGTACAATAGTTTTTCTCCGAAAAACCCGTTGATGAAAAAGTCATCGGCACCTCAAAATTGGATCACATCATATGGCATTTCTCCGGGAAGATCCCGAGAAAAGTATGATGTAAGACCCCAAGCGGAAACAGTCTCTCAAGAGACTTGCTTTCCCCAGTAGAAACAAATGGCGTCTCCAACAGAGAAGTTTGTACACCTCTACAACTCAGACGAATGGGTTCCCCAGCGAGTCTGACATCAAAAGTTTTTCCCATCAAATGGCATCTCCCCAGGAAGATTCGGCGAGAAGTTTGAGGAAAACCGCTACACATAGCGTCCCTTGTCAATAAAGTTTATTGACGGAAGAAACTAAGACCAGTTCCTTGGTAGGAAACCAGGATCGAGGGGAAGTTTAAATCAGAAACTTAGACCAGTTCCTTGGCAGGAAACCAGGATCGAGGGGAAGTTTAAATCAAAAACTTAGACCAGTTCCTTGGTAGGAAACCAGGATCGAGGGGAAGTTTAAATCAGAAACTAAGACCAGTTCCTTGGTAGGAAACCAGGATCGAGGGGAGGTTTATTTCAACTAAGACCAGTTCCTTGGTGGGATACCAGGATCGAGGGGAAGTTTAAATCAGAAACTAAGACCAGTTCCTTGGTAGGAAACCAGGATCGAGGGGGGTTTATTTCAAAGGAAAATTGAGACCAGCTCCTTGACTGAAGACTAGGATCGAGGGGAAGTTTACCTTTTCTAAGCATCATCGCTTAGCTAAAGAAGATGAATGCGTAAGCTACCATTCATAACCATCATCAAAATTTTGGATATTCCGATATTTAATCCTCTTGCACCCCGAATGCCCGAATACCTTCGCCATTCACACCTTCGTGTCCAAGAAGATTAAATAGGGGCATCTGTCATACCCCAAATTTTGACCACTAAGATTTCCCATCATGGTGCAAATCATCAGCACAATATGGATGTACCTTTGTGCCTCAATAATCTCCTCAAGGAATTGTTGAGCGTTCACTACAATCAAACTAGGGTTTCAAACCCTCTCAGAGCCTTTAGACAAATGATCAATCAAGGAATGACATGAACTTTAACTTGTCTAACCTCTCAAACATCCACAAAGGATCAAGAGCACTCCCACATTAAGAATTAAGCACAAGAGTGCAACATTTCAAGTGGATCAAGCCTCAAGTTCATCTAATACAAAGTCAACTGACGCAGAAAGTCAAAGTTTGACTTTTGGTCAACTTTGAGCTTCACAAGCCATTACTCAAGAAAATATGATGGATGATTTAATTTGATCAAATTTAAATCAAGAAATCATGCAAAATTGCAAAATTGATCAAATTGAAAGAAACTTAGAAATTTTTTCTAAGTTAAAATCACGATTCAAGTGCACAACTTTTCAAGGTTGTAACTATTGATCCAAGCATCCATTGATTTTGAGTAAGAGCTACTTTTAAAGAGGGTATTTGATACTTCAACATTGTAGAAGGAATCAACTCAAAATATCATAAGGATTGAAAGATATAAGTGATCAAAGTTGGGAATTCTTAATGTCCAATGTTCTGACATTGCA
The DNA here is from genome assembly GCA_022829125.1 of Lathyrus tuberosus. NCBI lineage: Eukaryota > Viridiplantae > Streptophyta > Magnoliopsida > Fabales > Fabaceae > Lathyrus > Lathyrus tuberosus. The sequence continues at coordinate 9,439,266 of JALAZF010000032.1, forward strand.
TAGGGACATCATTAATATTTTTTCAGCAAGAATGTCCCAACTTCAAGGATGTTTTTCTCCATGATCCAAGTTGATTCAAGCCAAACCTTGAACATCAAAGTTGAAGTACGTTATCTCAGCTTTCCAAAAAGGTGTAGAACGTCCTTGTAGCATACTCGAGCAAGGAGATATGATTTTTTCAAAAAGCATTGATAAAGCAGAATTTTCATGACAGCTTTTAGGACAGATTTGACTACACAAGTTCAAGACCATTTTTGATGACTTTGTAAGCTGAACCGAGCCCAAAGTCAAACATCAAAGTTAAAGTATGTCATTAGGGCTTTCCAAAATGTATAAGAACTTCCATTAATTCAACATGAGCAAGGAGTTATGAACCTCACAACAGGCCTTGCTCGAGCTGATTTTTTAGGACAGATTTTGCGCACTTTTCTTGTGCCACCCAATTTTCAAGCTTTGTCACCATGCAAGACAAGCATCAAAGATGCAATTCACTTCAACTCAAAATATCATAGTAGATTAAAAGATATAAGTGGTTAAAGTTTGGAATTATTAATGTTCAAAGTTGTCTGATGTTCCAACATTGCATAGGACATCACTAATATTTTTCCAGCAAGAATGTCCCAACTTCAAGGATGTTTTTATTCATGATCAAAGTTAATTCAACCCAAACCTTGAACATCAAAGTTGAAGTACATCATCTCAGCTTTCCAGAAAGTCCTAGAACGTCCATGTAGCATACTTGAGCAGGGAGTTATGGATTTTACAAAAAGGCTTGTTGCAGCTGAATTTTTCATGGGACAGATTTGCACATTTCTTGTGCCACACGAATTTCCAAGCCTTGTCATCATCTTTGACACATCTGAGGATCAAATCTAAAGGGGACAATCACTGAGCCAAGCCTCCAAAGTCCTTGGAATAAGAAGTAGCATGTTATTCCTAAAAATCCCTAAAAGAGGGACAAGACTCCAATTTTGGATTGGAGCATTTAATAGATGCTTAGAGGTGGCATGGACTGACACATTTGCAACTGAATTCAGTCAAGATTCCTCCAACAAGTAGGGAACCAAAGCTCTGTGCTCTAACCTCTAGTCAATGGCTAGAGGAGACTTGGATTTTCATTGGCCAACATTGGCCAAACCTCTGCTGCAGCCACCATTCACTATTGCTGATGAAAACAAACTTGCTCTACTATAAATAGAGCTCATTTGTGCTCAGTTTGAGTACACCAAAGCCATCAAACAGATGCTTTCCTCAAAATCTCTTCTTTCACCTCAAATTTGCCTTCCAAAGCAAGTAATTCTGAGTTTTTGAGCTTGAGAACTATTCCATCACAATCAATCACACACACACCTCATATATATCATATGTAAGCTGTGCAAACTATCACAAGTGACCTGTAATCATAAAATCACAAAGTCACTTCTTAAAACCTCAAAATATCACTTTTTTGCATTTTTCAAGCCATGTCTTGATTCAGTCACTTTCCAAACCAGATAAAACCTCAAACACACTCCAAATATCATCCTTGAACTATCCTAAATGGTTCCCAACATCTAGAACACCATTTGAGGGAGTTGCTATTTTGGTCACTTTTAACCCCTTTTGCAAGAAAGGGACAGTTTGTGTTTTTGCAGGTACCAGCTGATTCCAACCATCCTAAAAGCACCTAAGAGGTCATTTGAGGGTGTTCAAAGCATCAAATCATTTATGGAACAAAGCGCTTGGTAGGTTGCCCAAAATCTCCAAAAAAAGAGGTAAAATTCATAACTTGAATTCTTTGAATCATGCTTTCCTTTCATGTCCACATACATGCATCATATTGAACAATCCTTGAAGCAAAAATGTAGTCCTTAATGTGTATGTTATGATCCTCCTATTGTTTGCACTTTAACATGTTTATATGTGGAGTTTATGTTGTTTTAAACTTAAGGTGCAGATCTAGTTTTTTGCCTTGTGTGTGCTGTACATTAAGTTTCAGTATGTATGAGTAATACCATTGGATTCCTTGCGAAAAATTGGTCAAGATAGGTTCTTACGGATTTCAATTTCGTCAAAAATTGAGAGAGTTATGAATGTTTGAAAATTTGATAAGCAAAGATGTTTTAAACTTAAGGTGCAGATCTGGTTTTTTGCCTTGTGTGTGATGTACATTAAGTTTCAGTATGTATAAGTAACACCATTGGATTCCTTGCGAAAAATTGGTCAACATAGGTTCTTACGGATTTCAATTTCGTTAAAAATTGAGAGAGTTATGAATGTTTGAAAATTTGATAAGCAAAGATGTTTAAACTTAAGGTGCAGATCTGGTTTTTTCCTTGTGTGCGTTGTACATTAAGTTTCAGTATGTATGAGTGATACCATTGGATTCCTTGCGAAAAATTGGTCAAGATAGGCTCTTCCGGATCTTAATTCCGTTAAAAATTGAGAGAGTTATGAATGTTTGAAGTTTGATAAAAAGATGTTGAAAATCAAGGTGCAGTTCTGGTTTTTGTCTGATGTCGAATGTGATGTTGTGACATATTCCCTTGTTCTCTTATCTTCAAAACTCATGAGTGATGTCGAATGTGATGTCGTGACATCACATTCCTCTTTTTCTTAGTTTATCTTCAAAACTCAACCAATTCTTTCACATAGCAAAAATTATCATTTTCCAAATCTGTTTTACACACTTCTTATTCATACTCCATAATATTTTAATCCACCAAAAAATCACAAAAAATATTATTATTTGATATATTTTTAATATATTCAAAAAAAAATTTTGAAATTGTTTTAAATGCTTTTAAAATGATTTCTTTTTCTTGATTTTTACAACCAAAATTATTTTAAATATTCATGTGGATAAAATACTTTTTCATAAACCTTAATCACTGTTTATAACATGATTAATGATTTTATTTGATATTTTTTATCATTTTTTACTTGATTTTTCTTTGAAAAATGCCCTTTAAAAAATGAAATTAGGGTTTTTGATTAATTCAACCCTCATCAAACTTTTTCAAACACTCATGGACCTCTAATAGAGTGTAAGACCCAATCCTTTTTTTGACCAAATCATTTTTGGGCCTCAGTGCATTGTATAAGTCCCGATACCGTTAAAAAACAAATGGCGCGATCGACGCCTTTTGAAAAATAACCTTCTAGGCCTCTCCTTGAGCTATAAGACCCATTCAAAACTTTTGGGCCTCTATTAGAGTGTAAGACCCAATCCCCTTTTAACCAAAAACATTTTGGGCCTCACTTATTATATAAGTCCCTCTGCGTTAAAAGAAAACCTCGGCGCCATCGTCATTTTAAGCGGAAAAATCATTTGGGCCTACCCTCGTGTTATAAGCCCCACTCTTTTTCTTTAAAACCTTTTTGGGCCTCTTGAGAGAGTGTAAGAACCATCCCTTTTTACAGAAAACAATTTTTGGGCCTTAGTCACTTGTATAAGTCCCTCTGTACAAATTCAAACAGTGCGCTCACTGATAAAACCTTGGGCCTCTGCTTGAGCTGTAAGCCCCAAATCTTTCTTTTTCAAAGCACTTTCTCCTTTGATTTTGAAATATACTGTTGTTTTCAATCTTTCTTTGTTGAACAACTAACCAAACAACATGGAAGCTCTACAACCGAGTAAGTGTTTATCCGCTTTCATTTACCGCTTTCATATACATATAACTGTATTGTGGGGTTGTTCGCTGTAAGTCTTCTTTCATAAACTCATATCAACTGTGTAATAATAGTATAGATATTTAGAGTTTCCCCGGCAACTACGTCTAGAACTAGGTGACGCCGTTTCGTTTATTCGTAGAAATAGACAACTAGATCCCCAATAGGATCACCAGATACAGTCTTCTCTTCGGCTGTCCTCATTAGGAATTATCAAGAAACTCTACTCCCAGAGATGAATGTATTCTCCGTGAATGGCATCTTTGAGTTTCTTCCAAATTCTCGAACTTTCCTGGCTTGATCTATTCCTTGTGAATAGCCTGTCTTGAATTTCTCGGGGTTTTGGGACCCACGGGCTTCTTAAAAGCATCGGTCTCCTCTTGGGCATCGTACAAGGACCCACAGGCTTCCTAAAAGCAACCCTGCCTCCTCTTGGGCTTAGTACAAGGACCTGTTGGCTTCTTAGAAGTATTCACAGCCTCCTCTTAGGCTTCGTATAATGATCTCTTCCTCCGGGAATGATAGCCTCCTCTTGGGCTTCGTACAATGACCGATCGGCTTCTTAAAAGTTTCCAGCCTCCTCTTGGGCTTCGTACAAATTGTCCCAACGACCTCCTAGAGGTATAGGAACAGAACTTAGTCATCTACATAGAACAGTCCTTTCAAAGAGTCTACTACTGTTTCTCAAAGAATAGTACAAAAGATAAAACTCTAGACTTGGACAGTCTAATCCCCTTGAGTCTCAAAGACATTCTCAAGCACCCCTTCAAAAATAGGCAGAAAACCCGCAGACTCGGACAGTCTCAATACCCTTCGGATTTCCCACTTCCTTAAAGAACAGGAATAACCCTGATCCTTGAATCAAATCCTTGAGTACAGTGTTGCTCATATAAGAACTGATTTTCTCTTTCAAAATTAGTATACTGGACCTGTCACTCAACTGAAACAGTCACCATAGCCTCCTCTTGGGCTTTGTATAAGGATTCTCCCCAACAGAGTCAAACAACGTTTAGCCTCTCTCTCGGGCTTTGTACGAGACACATAAGAGACTCCCTCGTTGAGTCAATCACCCTTTCGCCTCCATCTCGGGCTTTATACGAGATACAAAAAGGTTCTTATTGAGCCAAACAAATTTCAGCCTCCATCTCGGGCTTTGTACGAGATACAAAAACACTCTCTTGTTGAGTATAAATCACTCTCCTGTAGAGTCAACCTTTTTAGCCTCTCTCTCGGGCTTTGTACGAGACACATAATAGCCTTCTCTTAGGCTTTGTATAAGAAAACCACTGGTTGGTCCAATCAACCTTTTGGCATCAAAGTTGTGCCTCGTTCACAGTACACAAACATCAACAACTCCTTCCATCTAATTACTATAAGCGGCAAGCCTCTGGATCATCTACATCCATGCCACTGTCCCTCTTTTAGCATGAGGAATTCCTAAGGAAAGATAGCATTGCTCTACACTGAGTTAAAGTCTTCTCCTTCAGGTTAAAATCCCCTTTAAAGGAAATTATGGCATTGCCGGATTCACAAATCCCGGTTAAAGTAATTCTCCTTTATAAACAGTTGTGACAAACAAACCTCTTTAGGGATGACAAATTCTCTCTGAAGACAACACCTTTTTAGCTTCATATCTTGGGCTTCGAACAAGATACAAATAGACCCTTCAACTTCATATCTTGGGCTTTGAACAAGATATAAACCACCTTTTTGCTTCACGTCTTGGGCTTTGAACAAGACACCAAAACACCATTTCCTCCCATAGAATAGGAAGAACTACGAACACTCTGATTTCCCTGTTTCGATAAACGGGAATACGTAGGCATAAGATTGAAAGAAAAAATCTTAGCGAGCACACTAAATAAAAACCCAAAATCCCATACTTTCATACATTCGTCCTAACATCCTAACCAAAAGCCTAAAACACCTCTCGTCAACAAAATAACCTAGGGGAGACCCCGAATCTTTGTAGCATCTGTAAACCAACAGTTTTGACTATTTAATCTCAGTATGCAAGCAGGGTTAGTTGGAGACATCTATTTCCCTTCCTTCATCAGCTTTAATAGGATAAAAAATGAATCGAGCTGTAGTACTAGAGCGATCGTGCTTCGCAACCACATCCAAAAATCACTCGCTACACTTTGTAGCTGAGCTTCTGCCATGGCTTGCATGTCGTTATGAAGCTTTCTCATATCCTCTCTCAGAGCGTTGATCTCTTCTCTCAACTCTCTGTTCTCTTTCTCGAGATCATCCATCTTTTTCTGACGATTGGCCCGAGTATTGTACGAATGAGACAGTTTGACTCTAGAATCGAGACACAAACGTGAGATTCGTAGGTAAGGAGAATACGTGACGTGAGAACGATGAATGCAATGATTATATTAATTGTTTTTTTTTTGTTTAATCAAAATAAACTTCGACAATTAGATTGCAAATATCAAACAGTGGGGAAACCCCGTTTTATTGAATTCAAGGGATTGTGAAAATAGAAATACAGTAGATTACAAGGTGCGGAAACAGAAACCTAAGCTAAGGGGTCCCGAGTCCTCTCTGAGGAGAACTCGGGTGCTGATTCTGGTACTTTCCTTTTCTTGGACCGGGGCTCTTGGGCTGTTGTCGGGTTGTCATTCCTTTGCCAAGTGAAAGGAGCGAGCAAATTCCTTTGGTCATCCTGATTATCCACAGCATGTTACTCTAAAATCTCGATCAAAGCATCCTTATCTTTCAGCAGTTACTGTATTTTGGTACACTCTACATTGAGGGTTCGGTATTTGTTCTTCCAAGACCTCTTCTCCTGTTGAACTTTGTTGAGAGTAACCTGAAGTTTTTCCGTTTCAGTCATGAAGTACATGACAGATTCCCTCGGCGGAAGAACTCCGTGACGAGGATAAGGCATCTTTAGCTTGAGAGCTCTAGTTTGTACCCAGTGGAGATAAGGCTCCATCGAGACACAGTCCGGTTTTCCTAGAGACTCTTGTCCTTTCTTATGAACATGTTTCCAAGCGTGCACTATCTCCATCTTTAGTGCCCTGTCATTTTCTCCTTCTTTGAAGAAAATACCTTCCAGATGAGCATTACGCGGGACATGCCTCATCGGTTATCCAAATTGACGACGAACCAATACTGGATGGTAGTTGTTTCCTCCCTTAGTTCCTATGAGGGGTATGTTGGGGAAGTTTCCACAATGATCAATGATCCTGATCCCGTCATAAATCCTATTGCACCAATCTATATCAGAGTTGGTAAGAGACATGATTTTCTACGACCAACGTAAGGCACTCTTATGATCCCAAAAAGCAGCAGACTTGGGCAAATGGGAGATAAACCATTTATACAGCAGGGGCGCACAACACGTGATTATTCCTCCGCTGTACAAATTCCTTAAGAGTACAGAATGATACGCGTATGCGAGCAAAGTTGGCACAGGGTTTCCAATGAGAAAAACCTTAATGGCGTTGATATTGACGAAGCTATTAATGTTGGGAAACAGAAATAACCCGTAAGTGAGTAAGACAAAGATGCTTTCAAAAGCAGTCATGTTCCCTATACTAGCAAAGTACAGAGCCTTCTTTGTCAGGAACTGGGCTGGTAAACCCGGGAGCCCTCCCTTAGTGGTCATGTGAGTCTTGACTTCCGACTCATCCAAATAAATTGCTCTTGCAATGGTCTGATCCTTAGGAATTTCTTCCAGTCCAGAAAATGGAGCTCGATCAGTAATGTGTAGATCGGTTAGGTGAGAATACTCCTCCAGCGTTGGTGCGAGCTGGTAATTCGGGAATGTGAAACAGTGATAGGCCGGATCGTAAAACTGAATGAGTGCCTCCATGATTCCTTCAATCACATAGACTCTTAACAGAGGTAGCAGACCTCCGTACTTGGCTCTGAAAGCTTCAGGGTTAGTGATCATCCTCGCTAATCCTCTCAAATCTTCTAGTTTTGGAACCCTGAAGGTATACTTATGAGTTCTCCTTCTACCGAAATCCATGAGCTCAATCTTTTTCTCTGACATTTGTAATCATTGTCTTAGTTTAATTTGAAAAAGAGAGACTAGAAGAAAAAAAAATTCCTTGATGTAATGTTTTTTAGATGAATGCATGAATGCAACACACAAAAACATAGAAAAGACATGGGGTCAAAGGGTCGGTGTCATGAAGTCAAGGCTCTACCCCCCCCCCCCCCCCCCACCCCCAAAGATTTATACTAGTGATTTTTGTACCAGTCTCTCAAAATCATCAGTTCTTGTCGAGAAAACACCAGTGGGCCGGGAACCGTGCTAGGTGATGTTTTTCGAAGAACCATCAGAAGAGGGTAGTATCGCATGACAACCATTTCCAATAGTTTCCGCACTACTAAAAGAGGTTTTTCCTAGGTGTATACTCAATCTTTCCACATGCGGCATCACACGCATTCCCATTAGTAGAAAAATAAACACAAATATCAATTAGGAAAAGCAGTATATATATTTTTCCTAAAGTCCTAGACTTTAAAGAGCTATGAATCATATGTTCCTGACAAAAATGGCTCCCCGACGGAGTCGCCATTCTGTGGTACCTTCCCAACTTTACAGGTTTTTGACCTAAGATCCAAGTGAAGTCAACAAAAATCCTATCCCAGTGAAATCCCCGAAGAAAGAAAGAAAAGAAAAGAGCCCCACAGTGGGCGCTACTTTTCTGTGGCACTTTTTAAGGTTTCTTCTTAAGAGATGGGAAGAGAACAAGATCTCGTTGTCGGTCCCTAGTGAAGTCGCCATTTTTTCTGTAGCACGAATTTTTGGACGGGGTTGCGAAGCACTATCGCTTTTGGGGTACTACAGTTCGATTCATTTTTTATCCTATTGAAGCTGATGAAGGAAGGGAAATAGATGTCTCCAATTAACCCTGCTTGCATACTGAGTTTAAATAGATGGCTGTTGGTTTACAGATGCTATTGAGATTGTGGGTTTCTCTTAAGTTATTTTGTTAAAATAGTGTATGGGTGATTGGTGGGAGTTTAAGACTGATGCTTTTCGATTGATATGTGAAGGTATGGGATTTGGGACTTTGGATTAGTGTGCTCGCTAAGATTTTTATTTCAAACTTATGCCTACGTATTCCCGTTTAACGAAATAGGGAAATCAGAACGATCGTAGTTCCTCCTATTCTATGGGAGGAAATGGTGTTTTGGTGCCTTGTTCAAAGCCCAAGACGTGAAGCTGAAAAGGTGGTTTATATCTTGTTCAAAGCCCAAGATGTGAAGTTGAAGGGTCTATTTGTATCCTATTCGAAGCCCAAGATGTGAAGCTAAAAAGGTGTTATCTTTAGAGAGAATTTGTCATCTCTAAAGGGGGTCTGTTTGTCACAACTGTTGGGTGACTGACTATAAAGGAGGATTACTTTAACCGGAATATGTGAATCCTAGCAATGCCATAATTTCCTTTATAGGGGGTTTTAACCTGAAGGAGAAGACTTTAACTCAGTGTAGAGCAATGCTATCTTTCCTTAGGAATTTCTCATGCTAAAAGAAGGACAGTGGCGTAGATGTAAATAATCCAGAGGCTTGCCGCTTACAGCGATTAGATGAAAAGAGTTGTTGATGTTTGTATTCTGTGAACGAAGCACAGTTTTGATGCTAAAAGGTTGATTGACTCAACCGGGGTTTTTTCTTATATAAAGCCTAAGAGGAGGCTATTGGCCCAACAAGAGGGTGTTTTTATGTGTCTCGTACGAAGCCCGAGAGAGAGGCTAAAAGGGTTTGACTCAACAAGAGAGTGCTTTTAGATGTGTCTTGTACGAAGCCCAAGACGGAGGCTAAAGGTTGACTCAACAAGAGAGTCTTTTATACTCAACAAGAGAGTGTTTTTGTATCTCGTACGAAGCCCGAGAGGGAGGCTAAAAGGATTATTGACTCAACAAGAGAGTCTTTTTGTATCTCGTACGAAGCCCGAGATAGAGGCTAAAAGGATTGCTATTTCAGTTGAGTGACAGATCCAGTAGGTTGGTTAAAAGAGAAAATCAGTTCTTATAAAGAGACTGATTAAAGGTAAGGCTATGCTTTGAGATTGATCAGAGGATCAGGGTTATTTCCTGTTCTTTAAGGAAATGGGGAATCCAGAGGGTATTGGAGACTGTCCGAGTCTACTGGTGTTTTTCCCTACTTGAGAATGCCTTCGAGACTCAAGGAGATTAGACTGTCCAAGTCTAGAGTTTTATCTTTTGTACTATGCTTAAAGAAACAGTAGTAGTACATTCATGGTAGAAAGATCTAGACTCTTTGAAAGACTGTTCTATTAAGATGACTAATTTCTGTTCCTATACCTCTAGGAGGTCATCGGGACAATTTGTACGAAGCCCAAGAGGAGGCTGGAAACTTTTAAGAAGCCGAGGGATAATTTGTACGAAGCCCAAGAGAAGGCTCTCTTCCCGAAGGAAGAATCCTTATACGAAGCCTAAGAGGAGGCTGTGAATACTTCTAAGAAGCCGTAGGGTCCTTGTACAATGCCCAAGAGGAGGCGGGGATGCTTTTAGGAAGCCTGTGGGTCCCCAAACCCCGAGAAATTCAAGACAGGCTATTCACAGAGAATAGATCAAGCCAGGAAAGTCCGAGAATTTGGAAGAAACTCAAGAGATGCCATTAACGGAGAAAAGATCATCTCTGGGGAGTAGAGTTTCTTTGACAACTTCTAAAGGTGATAGTCCGAGAAAGGGTTCAAAAAAGAATCTGCCTTTCACATCTCCATATTGTTTAACCCCAAGAGGAGGGAAGACTGTATCTGGTAATCCTATGGGGGATCTAGTTTTGTCTATTTAATAGTGATCAACAGGGCTTAGTACTAGACGTAGTTGTCGGGGAAACTCTAAATATCTATACTAGTATTACACAGTTGATATGAGTTTATGAAAGAAGACTTACAGTGAAACAGCCCCGCAATACAGTTATATGTATATGAAAGCGGATAAAGAAAGCATATAAACACTTACTCGGTTGTAGAGCTTCCATGCTATTTGGTTAGTTATTCAACAAAGAAAGATTGAAAACAACAATATATTCAAAATTAAATGCGAAAGTATTTTGAAAAGATGTTAGGGCTTACAGCTCAAGGAGAGGCCCAAGGTTTATCAGTGATCGCACTGTCGTTTTGTACAGAGGGACTTATACAAGTGACTGAGGCCCAAGAAAGGTTTTTTGTACAAGGGGATTGGTCTTACACTCTCTCAAGAGGCCCAAGTGTTTGAAGAAAAAAAATGGGGCTTACAACACGAGGGTAGGCCCAGATGATTGGTTTTCTTTTTTTATTGGCGATCGCGCCGAGGTTTTCTTTTAACGCAGTGGGACTTATACAATGTCTGAGGCCCAAAAAGTTTTGGTTAAAAGGGGATTGGGTCTTACACTCTAATAGAGGCCCAGAAGATTTATTTTTGTACAAGTGGTGGGGCTTACAGCTCAAGGAGAGGCCCAGGGTCATTTATTTGAAAATGGCGATTACGCCGAGATTTTTGAAAACGTGGTGGGTCTTATACAATGCATTGAGGCCCAAAATGGTTTGGTTTTCAAAGGGGGGTTGGGTCTTACACTCTAATAGAGGCCCAAAAGATTTTGAATGGGTCTTATAGCTCAAGGAGAGGCCCAAGGTTTGTTTTTCAACGGACGATGATCGCGTCGAACTTTTTGAAATACAACGGGACTTATACAATAAGTGAGGCCCAAAAATAGCTTTGTATTTATAACGGATTGGGTCTTACACTCTATTAGAGGCCCAAAAGTGTTTGAAATTGTTTGATAAGGGTGAAACTCAAAGAAACCCTAATTTGTTATTCTTTAAAAGTAAATATTTAAAGAAAATCAAATAAAATACCAAATAAGTTTGAATAAACCATTTGTTAATTTTGTTTAAGGTTTGAGAAATGAGGGATTAATCACAAGGTTAATTAAAACTCACTATGTTTTGATTTTCAAAGTAAATATTCACTTTTAAAATGTTTAAAAACATTAAAAAGGAATTTATTCACAAAAATACTAATTACATTAAATAAATAATATAAACTTAATTTTTTTGTGGAATAAAATATTTCAACATTTTTTGTGATTTTTTGCAAAAAGAACCAATAAAAAATAATTAAAATTGAAAGAGTTATTAATTTTCCAATTAATTAATAAAACATGAAAATATTGGAAAAAATAGCAAAAATGTGAAAAAACAAAAAATGGCATGGGTGGGGTTTGAACCCACGACCTCAAGGTTATAGGGCGCGCGCCTTACCACTGGGGTGGTGATACATCCATTGCTTGAAGTGAAACCACAAATATACAAGGCATGCCTTGTTTTCTAGGCCTGGTCAAGGCAAGGCAAGGCAAGTTTTGCCAAGAAACGGGAAGGTCCATAACTTTCTCATTTCTTAATGGTTGGGGACAAAATTTATATGCATCTGGACTAGAATTTCACAAGTAATCCAATGGTGGTGGTATTTTTTTCAGATCATACTCCCTCCTCAAAACCCGATAGTGGTTTTGAAAAAGGCCTATAATTGCATTTTCTATGCTACACTTTGATACAGGCATGAATTACATGATGAATTGGTTCAAACACAACATATATAACATGTATGAGGTGTGTATGATCAGTGGACTTCAAAGCAATGCATATTTTGGAAAATTCAAGTCATGATGCTTACCTCTTTTTGAGTTTTTGGAGTTTTCTGTGCAATCTGCCAAGCTTCTTGTTCCAGAAATGGTTTGATGCTTTGGACACTCTCAAATGATCCCTTAGAAGCTTTGAGGATGGTTGGAATCAGCTGGAACCTGCAAAAACACAAACTGGCCCTTTCTTGCAAAAGGGGTTAAAATGACCAAAATAGCAACTCTCTCAAATGGTGTTCCAGATGGGGGAACCATTTGGGACAGTTCAAGGATGTTATTTGGAGTGTGTTTGAGGTTTTATCTGGTTTGGAAAGTGACTGAATCAAGACATGGCTTGAAAAATGCACAAAAGGCCTATTTTGAGGTTTTAAGAGGTGACTTTGTGATTTTGGTGTTACAGGTCACTTTTGATAGTTTGGATCACCTACATATGATGTTTATGAGGTGTTAGGATCATGAGTTGTGATGGAAATGCTCTCTAACTCAAAAACTCAGAGTTACCTTGCTAAAGAAGGCATTTTTACCAAGAGAAAGGGATTTTGAGGAAATCATCTGTTTGATGGCTTTGGTGTACTCAAACTGAGCACAAATGAGCTCTATTTATAGTAGAGCAAGTTTGTTTTGGGATCAATAGTGAATGGCAACTGCAGCAGAGGTTTGGCCAATGGTTGCACTTTGGAATCCAAGTCTCCTCTAGCCATTGACTAGAGGTTAGGGCATAGGGCTGTGGTTCCCTTGGTCTTGGATAAGTCTTGACTGAATTCAGTTGCAAATGGCTCAGTCCATGCCACCTTGGTGTATGCATTGAATGCTCCAATCCAAAATTGGAGTCTTGTCCCTCTTTTAGGCATTTCTAGGTTTGGCATGCTACTTCTTGTTCCAAGGACTTTGGAGGCTTGGCTCAGTGTTTGTCCCCTTTAGATTTGATACTCAGATGTGTCCAAAGTGATGACAAGGCTTGGAATTATCTGATTTTGCCAAATCGAGCAAAAATGCAAAATTCTTCCTAGCCTTGGCAGTTTTCAGCAAGGCATATTGCCATTGTCATATCTCTTGGCCCAAGTGGAATATGGTGATGTTCTTGGCCATTTTGGAAAGCCCTCATATGATACAACAAATGTTTGATCATATTTGGTTTTGATACCTTTTGGATCCAAGTGAAAAATCCCCCTACATTTGGAAAAAAGTGAAGGCAGATTCTGACTTAGTGAAAATTTCACTAAGTGTTGGAAAAAAGTGACATTTTCATTTTTTGTGATTTTGATCATTCCAGAACTCAAAATCCATGAGGAATTTGGAGGGAGTTCAGTTTTAAGCTTTTGTAGAGGGTAATGAGATCTACAAATCAAGCTTTGGATGGAGAAAAATGGCTTTGTGGTTTAGGAGTTATGATCCTCCAAAGTTGGTACCCTTGCCACTTTGTTCATAACTTAGAAAATTTTCTAAGTTTTTATGGTTATCCCACTTTTCTTGATTTTTCTTGATGAATGATGATTCAAATCATACATTAACATCATTTTAGGGTTAAAAACCATTTTTGTGAAAAATCTCAAAAAGTCAAAGTTGACTTTTGTGCACAGTTGACTTTTTATCAAATGAATTCCAAACTGTGCGATCCTTTAGGAAATCATGTCCTTGAACTAATCAAACTTGATGGACATGTTCCATGGGTGTTGTAGGGTATATTGAACCATGTCCTAGGGTTTGGGAGCATGTCCTGGTCAAAAGTCAAAGATACAGTTGACTTTTCTCGCGAAACCCTAACTGTGGTATTGATGAAATTGAGACTTGCTGCTCAAGCTTCCTGGATCAATCCATTTTTACAAATGGATCAATGTGGTATTTTGGAGATCCTCAAATCCTCTCTTGAGGTCTTGGCTCATGATTTGTCCCAAAAGTCAACTTAGGGGTGAATTAGGTCAAGAAACCCTAATTCCTGATTTTTTATGTATGCATCCCCTGAGGTCAAATTGACTTGATGCTTGGGCCCATGAGGTTCCATGGAGTATTTTAGGATATGCTTTGAAGCATTGGCTTATGCCCAGAGGAAAATTTTCATCTAGAGGCCCTGGTCGACCAAACCCTAATTTGGTGACACTGGCGATCTTGAGGCTTGATCCACCTAGAAGGGAGCAGTCTTGTGCTTAATCCTTGAAGTGGGAGTCCTCTTGATCCCTTGTGGATATTTGAGAGGCTAGACAAGTTGAATATCATGTCATTTCTTGATTGATCCTTTGTCTAAAAGCTCTGAGAGGGCTGGAAACCTTAAATTTGATTGTAGTGGATGCTCACCCATCTTTGGGGAGACTGATGAGGTATGATGGTTCCTCCATATTGCGATGATGATTTGTACAATGATGGGGAATCTTAGTGGTCAACATTTGGGGTATGACAGATTCCTATGGTTTTTCCAACAAACATGTAATTCATTTTGCTTTCTCATTCCCTCGTCCTCGCCCGAGACGAGTGGATAGCTTGTAAAGGGCCTCCCGCTTTTGCAATATTACGTGATCAATAAATGAAAGTTTTTTGCATTCAAATCATGCTCTATTTTCTTTCTTTATTTTACTTTTTCATAAACAAACGGCAAAAGTTTCTTTTATTTTCACCTTTTCAAAATAGCTCATTCTAAACATATTCATAAACATGTAGAACAAATAAATGCATTGATAACAACATGGCAAACATCCATTGTAATTCTGGGATTCCAATTAACCAAGCCGAAGAAGATGGTGAGGAAGATTGTGAATTACCGGCTGAACTAGCAAGGCTCCTTAAGCACGAGCAGAAAGAGATTCATCCGCACAAAGAGCCAGTGGAAGTTGTCAATCTTGGTACTGATAATGTCAGAAGAGAAGTCAAGGTTGACGCATCCCTCGCAAAGCATGTACTCTCCGAGTTGGTCAAGTTATTGAAAGAGTATGTTGATATTTTCGCCTGGTCCTATCAAGATATGCTTGGGTTGGATACCAACATCGTTGAACATCACTTACCACTCAAGCCCATATGTCCTCTTGTCAAGCAGAAACTAAGGAAGATTAGACCCGACATGGAACTTAAAATCAGGGAAGGATTAAAGAAACAACTTGATACTGGATTCCTGGCCACCTCCGAATATCCTGAATGGATTGCCAACATCGTCCCGGTTCTAAAGAAAGACGGAAAGGTCAAAATGTGTGTGGAGTATCGAGATCTCAATAAGGCAAGCCCAAAAGATGATTTGCCTTTGCCTCATATTGATGTCTTGGTAGACTACACGACGCAGTTCTTTGTCTTTTCTTTCATGGACGGTTTCTCAGGATATAATTAGATCAAAATATCCCTAGCTGATATGGAGAAGACTACTTTCATCACGCCATGGGGTACATATTGCTACAAAGTCATGCCATTCGGTTTGAAGAATGCAGGGGCAACATACCAACGTGCCATGACAACTCTCTTTCATGATATGATCCATAAAGAGACTGAGATTTACGTGGATGATATGATTGCTAAGTCCAAAACTGAAGATTATCACCTGGTTCATCTGAAGAAGCTGTTTGACAGACTCCGGAAGTTTAGGCTGCGGTTGAATCCTGCGAAGTGCACCTTCAGAGTTCGATCTGGTAAATTATTGGGCTTTATTATGAGTCAAAAGGGCATTGAAGTTGATCCTGATAAGGTTCGACCGATTCAGAACATGCCGCCTCCCAAAATAGAAAAAGAAGTATGTGGCTTTCTGGGCAGAATTAATTACATCTCAAGATTCATTTCTCACTTGATGGCTACCTGTGAACCAATATTCAAATTACTAAGAACAAATAAATCGGTCGAATGGAACAATGATTATCACGAAGCATTTGACAAAATAAAACAATACTTGCAAGAACCACCGATCTTAGTACCGCCGGTTCCTAGTATGCCTTTAATCATGTATCTCACTGTTCTCGATGAATCAATGGGATGTGTATTGGGTCAACATGACGACAGTGGCAGAAAAGAACATGCAATTTACTATCTGAGCAAGAAGCTCACTGATTGTGAGACCAGATACTCACTCTTGGAGAAAACTTGTTGTGCTCTGGTCTGGGCTGCTCGACGCCTAAGACAATACATGATTTGCCACACTACTTTATTGATATCCAAAATGGATCCGATAAAGTACATATTCAAAAAACCTGCTGTCTCTGGAAGGATTGCTCAGTGGTAGATGTTGTTGACTGAGTATGATATCCAACATGTTACCCAAAAAACAATAAAAGGGAGCGTCTTGTTTGACTACCTTGCTCATCAACCTGTGGAGGGTTATCAACAAATGAAGTTTGACTTTCCCGATGAGGATGTTTTGTTTGTCAGAGATTATGAGACTCCAGACCCTGAAATAGGACCCGAACCAGGGGCGCGATGGACGCTCGTGTTCGACGGTGCCTCCAATGCTAAAGGTCATGGAATTGGTGCTATCCTCATCTCTCCAACAAGTTTTCATTTTCCCTTCACCGCCAGATTATGCTTTGCATGCACCAAAAATATGGCTGAATACGAAGCATGTATCTACAGTATTGGAGCGGCAATTGACATGAGAATTATGATTCTTGAGGTCTACGGAGATTCTACTTTGGTTATTGGCCAAGTCAGAGGGAACTTTGTGACTCGAGATTCCAAGCTGGTTCCGTACCAAAAGCACATCGCGAAATTGATTCCCTACTTTGATGAGATCTCTTTTCATTATATCCCCAGAGAGGAAAATCAACTAGCTTATGCTCTTGCCACCCTTGGATCCATGTTCAAGGTCAAGTGGAAGAATGAAGCTCCTTCTATCCGCATTGATCATTTGAACGAACCAGCGCACTATTTAGCAATCGAGGATGAGTCTGATGACAAGCCTTGGTTCTACGACATCAAGAGATATCTGGAAAAATAGGAATATCCCGAGGGTATCACTATCACTGACAAGAAAGCTCTTAGGCGGCTCTGCGCCAAATTCTTCTTAAGTTGTGGCGTACTGTACAAGAGGAATTGTGATTCCCCGTTGCTCAGATGCGTGGATAGACACGAAGCAAACACGATCATAAGGTCCATACATGAGGGCTGCGAGGGTGTACATGCTAAAGGTCCTGCCATGGCCAAGAAGATCCTTCGAGCTGGGTATTACTGGACAATAATAGAGGTAGATTGTTACAACTTTGCCAAAAGATGTCACAAGTGCCAAATTTATGGTGACAAGATCCACGTGCCTCCAACTCCATTGAATGTTTTAACTTCTCCTTGGCCATTATCTATGTGGGGTATTGATATGATTGGAATGATCGAGCCGAAAGCTTCCAACGGTCACCGATTCATCCTAGTTGCTATCGACTACTTCACCAAGTGGGTTGAAGCTGCTTCTTATGCAAATGTTACACGACAAGTGGTTGCCATATTCATCAAGAAAGAGATAATATGTCGCTATGGTATTCCTAGCAGTATTATCACTGACAATGCAAGCAACTTAAACAACAAGATGATAAGGAGTTGTGTCAAGAATTCAAGATCGAGCACCACAATTCTTCACCATATCGGCCCAAGATGAATGGTGCCGTCGAAGCAGCGAACAAAAACATCAAGAGGATTATCCAGAAAATGGTCAAGACTTACAAGGATTGGCATGAAATGCTTCCCTTTGCGCTACATGGCTACAGAACTTCAGTTCCTACTTCTACAGGGGCAACTCCGTATTCGCTTATGTATGGTATGAAGGCTGGTCTGCCCATTGAAGTCGAGATCCCTTCCCTCAAAGTCATCATGGAAGCAGATCTTGATGAAGCTGAATGGGTCCAATCCAGATACGACCAGCTGAATCTCATTGAAGAGAAGCGCCTTACTGTTGTTTGTCATGGTCAATTGTATCTGAGGCGTCTCAAGCGAGCTTTTGACAAGAAAGTCCTCCCTCGAGCGTTCCAAGAAGGCGAACTCGTGCTCAAGAGGTATTCACCTATTCACTCGGATCCATGCGGAAAGTGGACTCACAATTACGAATGACCCTTTATTGTCAAGAAGGCCTTCTCAGGCGGAGCCCTGATCCTCACCACCATGGATGGGGAGAAGTTGCCATCGCCCGTGAACTCTGATGCAATCAAAAAATACTATGCCTGAAAAAAATGGATAAAGAGTCCTCTAGATTGATATCCTCGAGGACAATCTAGGCAAAAATGGGCATCCCGATGGACCGAAAAAAAGAAATGTCCATACAAAAGTTTGGGACAATGCAAAAAAATAATAATAGCCCGCTAAGTTGAAAACCCGAAAGGGCGACTTAGGCAAAAATAGGTATCCTGGTGGACGAAAAAAATATAGAAAAAATGTCCAGGCAAAAATTAGGGATAAAGGCATTTGACGGTGTACACTTGAGCCTCTCTTCGTCATAGCTGGATCTCAGACGGTAACAGAGCAGTCAAATCATCATCATCCGGTGCAAGGCGTTGGAACCTAGACTTATAGTGGATGGTAGCCAATGTTGTAATCAATGCAAAAACATGATTTCCCTTTGCCGTTTACTTTTGTTTTTCAATTTTATTGCAAATTTCCTCATCAAGGATTTCTCCATCTTCGTACACATCTTATGTACATATTTTTCACATTCAATAAAAATACATCATTCTCAATTGTTTTCTTTTCAGTATTTTGTTTGCAAAATAAACGATTATTTGTGATCACATAATACTATAAAGCGTTGAGAATAATAAAAAGCTAAACCAATAGAGAAAGCATTATGCATTGCATATTTCATTAGTAACCCCTACGGGATAATCGGTAATATCAGCACTGTGATGGTTCTTTGAAGAGGTTACCATTTCCTCAGTAAAGCCATAATTTCCCCAGCAAGTGCCATTATGGTTCTTCGGAAAGGTCGATTACCTTCCATTTCCCCAGCAGATCCATAATGTCCCCAGTAAAGTTGCCATGATGTGCCCTCAAGCTGAGACATGATTATTCTCTTATCCCCAACAAGGGTCGTGCATCATTCCCAGCAGGTCGAAACCATCACTCCCTAGTGGCAGTATATTTCATTTTTCTGTTCTCCCCAAGCAAAGAAGATCATTCGGATCTTGGAATTCCCTAAGCAGAATCAGTCAAGGTTGGAAGGTCGTTCCACAGATGGATTCAGCCATGATTTGAGGATCATCCTGGTTTTTCCATTTTCAGCTGTAGCACCCCAAAATTTGCCCTTTTCTTATTTACCACTAACTGACTTAAGCTTCATTCATTTGCATTTTAGCTAGTTCAGGCATATCATTGGGTTCTTTGGTTATGGGATCAAGGTTCTTTGATATTCGATAGTTAGAACCGTCTCGGTATTTTCTGTAACTTTTATGTTCGGCTCGGAAGCCAATTCATCAAGGGAAGTGGCGGAAATTAATTGTTTCTGGAATTTCGGTTTTTGCTGGTTAACTATGCCGGTGGAGTTCAAAGTTCACAACTTCTGATTGGATCAACATTTTTGAGCGATTACTATGCCAAAAGTTTCGTCTTGATATCCTCTCCAACTTTCGTGTTTTGGCCAAAAGCTAATTCTTTGAGGAAGATCTCCGAATACGCGAATTCTCTGAGTCGATACAGCAGAAGAACGGTGAAAAATAGTGCTGAACCGGTGTATTTCGGACACTAAAAAATTCATAACTCTCAGTTCGTTCGTCGGATTGATGCCATTCTGGTGCCTAAAATTCTGTTTCAATGCCATCTTCGTGCCGGATGTTCAGTAGGAGACAGTTCAGAGCGGAAGGACTACAAAAGTGTGAATTACCAGTGGAACTTATTGATGCGGTTCACTGTCTGTCAGATTTTGGAAAAATCATAACTCGGTCAATTTTTATCGGATTGTGTCCGTTCTTGAAGCGCCGGTTCACAAATTTTTTCCTCTTAAAGTTCAAAGACAAGCTCGGGTTTGAACAGTCCTCCGAAGATCATCGTTTTGGTTTATTTCGCAAAATGGAAATGCTGAACCGAAGAAAAAGGTTGAAAGTTGTTTCACGGGAAAATTCATATCTCACTCGTTTTTTGTCCGATCGCGCTCATATTTTGACACAAGGTTACTGACTCATAGATCTACAACTTTACTGACAAAGTCGAGTCAAGATTCTGCCCCCAAAGACATGAACTTGTCACGTTTCCGAGTAGAAAACGGTAAATAAGCTGAAAAAATGACTTTTGAGAGTGATGTCTCGCTGCTTAAATGTATCGAACTCATTCAATTTTGATCGAATGACGTCCGTTCTTTTTGCGTAGCGTCCGTGACTCAGACGCGGACAATTTTGTAAGAGGCTTAGAGTCAAAATTTTGTACCGAGCAAGGTGTCATTTCCACTTAAGCTGCCGATAAGCTTGAATTTTCTCGTTTTACCTCATTTTTCCACCACACTATATATTCAAAACTCTCTCTCATTTCCCTCGAACTTCATTCATAATTCACAAACACCAAAAATTCTGATTTGACTCTCTCAAAGATCAAATCAAGTTCTCTCAACTATTTCTTAAGAACACAACAACAACTTCATCAATCTTCAAGAACACTCAAGAACGTAAAGTCTCCGATCGAGCTCCGACCACCGTCGATCAACTGTGATCGCCTCCCCCACTCCCGACGGACCACCGCGCCGACCTCCCTAGTTCCGGCCAGCCACCGCGCGCCGGCGAACTCCTTCCTCTCCATGGATTCTTCATCACTTGCTCCTCCGATCTACTTTCCAGTAACAATTCTTGAATCTTTTGCTTCATTATTTGTTAATGAGGTTTGGATTGAATTAAAGTGAGTTTGATATTGTTATAGCTTAGGTGTTTGATAAAATGCTTAGGTGAACACTTGAATTCAAGAATTGTGATAATTGTTGAGTGAATTAATTATTTGATCATTGATTTGAGATTGATATTGTGGAGATTTGTTGAATGTTCTTGAACAATAGCTGTTGTGATTAATTGATTCTTGAAATAAGTTGATTATGAGCAAACGTGGAATTGGATGATTTCATTTGAATTGTTGTGTTCCGCGTGTCGAAACTAATTCGGTTCCACAATTGTTTATATTCAATTTGCATCAAGAATGGATTAACCGTGGAATTGTTTGATTGTTGTGTGTTAATGGTTCGCGTGTCGAGAATTATTGATTCGCATGCTTAATGGATGATTTTGCTTGGTCTACATGTTTGAAAGTCGCGTAATCGATGTGCATTAATTGTGTATGATCGTTGGCTTGATCTTGGTGCATGTTTGCTTGAGAAATAAAAGTTCGGTTGTGTAGGATCGTTATCATGTCGATTTCCCGTAAAAATGTGTTTTGCTCATAACTTCCTAACCGTGGCATGTTTTTGCGAATGCGAATAATGTAACTTGACTTTGTTGATGATTCTGGAGCTGTTGGTGGACTTTTTAGTCGATTTCAGACAACTTTTTTCTATTGTTTCGCTACTGCCATCTGACGAAATCGGCCTAAAAGTCCCACTTCTGAGCGGAATTAATTCAAAATGAGTTTGTTTTTGAGTCGGTGATTTTTGTTCAATTCCGAGTCGGTGATTTTTGACGTGTTTTTTCCGATTTGACGCTTTTAAGCTCTGTTTCGTGTGAACTTTGTATGTTGACTTGTATTTGATGTGCACTTGTGCTTACTTGCTCATACATTATCATTGTGATTGGTTTCTCTCTTTTCCGGATCGACTTTGTGTGCATTTTATGATGTTGTGGCGGTGCTGCCCCGTTTTGAGACTTTGTGTTCCGATGCATGCTCATTACTCGTATGCTTATCATTGTGCTTGAATTTGAGTTATGATGCATGGGTGCAACTTCCGGTTGCATCTCCTTGTGGTTTCTAACATATTTGTTGAGATTGTGCAAGGTTTCCGCTAAGATTTCGACGATGGTTATTCGATCGGTATTCCACTTTATTTGTGGGATACTACTTCACTTCCGATGCGATGGCTTTTATCTCATGCTATGAGAGGCATTATGTATTGCATGTGTGGTTGTCTGGCTTGTGTTTTCATGCAGGTTGCCTATGTGGCCGTGTCCCGTTTTTGTTTGCCTGATGATAGCTTGCTCTCCGGGTTTCTTGTTCTGCTTGCAGTGCTATTTACGGATTACTATCCGTTTGGTATAATTTCTTGAACCGATTTACTCTCTTTCCGCATTTTTCTTTTGATGCCATGAGAAGTAGGATTGGGAGTCTGTGCCACTTGGCCAGCGATTCTGGAAGTCCTCAAAGGAGGCCATGCTTGTGTTTGTTTACTTTTGTACCTAAGACCTCCAAGAGGCATCCCATTCCCAGATCCCCTTGTAAGACCTCCAAGAAGGCAATTGACGGAAGTTAGGGTTCGCAACCGACCCCCGTTATTCTAGTTGAGTCGTTCTTAACTCTCATTACATGATTGAAGCTTTGAACATCACCTACTCTTGTTATCGAGTCGGTCAAGTGGAATGAGGGTTTAGCAATCAAACCCCCACGCCTTGTCTATAGCTTGTATTGACCAATGCTGATGCATATATGATCTGATTCACATCTTCCTTCCTTACTCTGCTTTCCATGGTTCTCGATACCATTGGATGAGCACCCCTATTTCCCATAGCTAGCTTGTTTGCCTCGGTTGATATGACCCCTTGGCTAAAGCTCCCCCCTTTCCTACTTTGATTATGTGACATTATTGTTGACTGACACTGTTTATTCTTTCGTTTGCTTTTATTTCCTTTTGTTTATGGATTGAGTTACATAATGTTTACTTGTCTGATGACATGATGCCCTTAGATTCCTAGCTCCACTTAATTTTTGATAAAGCTGGAGGTAGGAGAGACATTAGGATAGCAATCCATGCATGACAACATTAGGTAGACTTCCCTCTTGATCCTGACCTTAGGGCCATCTTTTGCATGATAACTCTATGATAGAAATCCCCTTAGTGTTTTCTTTTCCTTGAGTCTTCTCTTCTCATCTCATAACCACTTCAAAACACTTAATAAAGTTAACATGTATTGCGCATGAGCCTTGTACATGGGAAATGGAGAGTGGGGGCTTCCTTTCACTTTCCTAGAGTGTTTAGCGCGCGTCCCGTCTTGCGTCGATGTGCGATGCATTCGCTCCTATGTTGTAGACTTGGGTGCAATGCAAGTTATGAATTAGCTTCAATCCACTTCTGTCTAAAAAACATAAAACAAACTCAAACCTTTTTATCCTTCGGGATTGTTAAGTTTCAAACCGTTTTCGGAAAAGGGCACGTTACTTCCGTCTCGTCGTAAACAGGCATCGACCCTAACTGCCGGACGCGAACTTAACGTTGCTCATAAAAACACCGACTTGGTTAAGTCGAACTACAGTTGCTCTGATTTCCTCCTTCTGGTTAGATTGAGGATACGTAGGCACAAGACGGCGATGTCTTGGTGAGCAACCTCCCCCTAGTTCGTGTCCGAACTACGTTGACTCTGACTTTCTCGCTCCCGAGGGAATACGTAGGCCTAGGACTCCGAGGACGTCCTACCGAGTCACTTCTTTTCCTTTTCTTCCCCGTTTCCTCGTTCCTTCTCGTACCTGTTCCTTTTCCTTTCCAGTAGCAGTGGAGCTCCAGATGACGACACCCTTTGATCGAGACAACAAGCGTGGATCCCATCAAGTACGATGGACGCGAGGGGGTGCTAATACCTTCCTCTCGCGTAACCGACTCCCTTACCCATTTCTCTTCGTCACGAGACCATGTCTTTTCCTTCCCTCAGGTTTACGCAGTGTTTCCTTTCCCTCTCTTGGGATAAATACACATTGCTGGCGACTCTGTTTCCGCGCCACTTTCGCGTTTGTACTTGGATGAAAATCCCGGGAGCGACAGCTGGCAACTCTGCTGGGGAGTTTTCCCGTCCCTAAGCGAGTCAATCCTAGCGCTTGCTTGTTTTCGATTATAGGGTGTTTTATCTGTTTACGTTACTCGCTTTATTTATGGCATTGTTGCATGTTTATTGTTTTATTACATTTTCTTGCTTTTTATTTACTGTTGCCATATATAGTGTACTGTGCTGGACTGTGCTGGTTTTTCTGTTTGGCGGGATGAGTGATTTGAGAGATAAGTCCATTACACAGGCTTGAGAGTACATGTAGGATTAGAGTGGAAAGTAGTGTGGCCTACGTAGCGTCTTGGTACGTATGGTTTACATGAAATCCACACCCAGACGAGGTTTTCTCAGGAGATGTTCTGATTTGCGCGTCTTGTGCATTTCGGGGTGTTAACCTAGAAAGTTGTCGACTCTGGTGACCATTCTCGAGGACTCAGTTGCGGCACTCATCCCGAGATGTGATAATGGCAGACCAGAAATGGCAAACCCATTACACTTCTCGATCTGAGGACCCAATGCTGGGAACTTACTATAGGATATCCTTTTTTAGGGGAATTAGTTGAGGCCTCCTCGATTGATGATGATGCCAAACTAGAAATGGTGAACGTATCACCATTTCTCAACCTCAGAGTCCGTGATATTGAGGATCCTCGGCTTTCTAGAACCCACATGTGAGAGGGGTTGGGTGTTTGCAGGTCTGCAGGTAACTTTGACTGTCATCCTACCTGGTATTCTGGTTCTCTTATTAGTGCAAACTTATCAGCCTGGTATTCTGGGATTCTGATTATACTGATATGCAGAAGCTGAAGAAGCCTGACCGACATTTTGATCCACTACCTAGGTCTTATGCCATGTTGTTTTAACAGTTGCTCAAACTGAATATGGTAGAACCTCGTGCAATGGGTTCCCCTCCAGTAAAGCTCCCAGCTGGATATGATGTTAGTGCCCAGTGTGAATTTCGTTCAGGTGGCCCTGGACATACTATTGAGAGGTGTCGAGCCTTTCATCATAATGTGCAAGATTTAATCGAGGCTGGGGTCATTACATTCACTGCCGATGGTTTGCACATCAACTGAAACTTCCCGAGTGAGCACTCAGATTGCGAGTATGTCGTCAAGAGTAATAAGTCCAGACGGAGTCAAGTCTCCTCAACAATGGCAATCATCAGTTTCTTTACTGCATATTCATATGTAGCATTCATTTATTTGTTTAAACATTGTTTGCATGTAAGAACTTGTTTGCTTTTTTTGAATGACAATCATAATACAATAAGCATGCTTTTCTTGAAGTAATCCATTCCTGATCATCCTTAAATGTTCATGTGCATTGCAATACTGACTTTCTTGCTTAAACTCTTTGAGGGAGGATGATGATTTGAAAACGCAAAAATCTCTAGGGGTGTGCTTTTGAATAAGAACCCTGTTGAGGATGTACATGCATTGTTTCGAACCCCAAACACTGGAGATATAAGGGAGATAGACACTCGTTAACCCCTTTGAGCCTTGAAGTAGGAGTTTCTTTTCGTATGAAAAAACTCTCACATTTAACCCAGGGGCAGGGTAGGCGTCAGTTAATTTGATCGAGCGTTCAAATTTCAAAAGGAGTGTGCATCTGAGGATCCATTACCTTCTATTCCACCGTCAAGAGGTTAAGAGATGTGAAACCACAATGGTTATCCATCAACAATCAAGGAGTGAGGCAGTCACAACCCTTTCAACAAAGTCAAGACAAGCCAGTGTCACACGATTTGTTCCGAAAAAAAAGAATAAAAAAAAGAAAAAAAGCCCGCTAAGTCGAAACTTGAAAGCAAGCGACTTAGGCAAAAGTTAGGGCATCCCGCTGGACTTCAAAATCTAAAGATTCTAAAGATTCAGTCCAGGCAAAAATTAGGGATAAAAAAAAGGCAAAAGAATGCGAAAGCGAAAAACAAAAGGATTACAAAAGAAAATCCTCGAGCAAGAACAAAGTCGTGTGACTACGAACAAAAGACAAAGGGGTGACTGTCACTCCAAAACCTCATTAGGTGTCAAACCATCAGATGCATGGGTTCCTTAAAGATCACAAAATCTTTTTGAGAGGCGAACACTTGTGCAAATTAGCTGAATGTAGGACTGGAGAACATCACGAAGAGTGGGTGGGCACCGATAAACTTTGAGCCTTAAATCCCTTTTTCTCAAAACCGT
Organism: Lathyrus tuberosus; assembly: GCA_022829125.1. Taxonomy (NCBI): domain Eukaryota; kingdom Viridiplantae; phylum Streptophyta; class Magnoliopsida; order Fabales; family Fabaceae; genus Lathyrus; species Lathyrus tuberosus. Next base: position 9,465,526 of record JALAZF010000032.1, read on the forward strand.
GAACCAGGCCACGATACAACCCTCAAAAGTCCTAATTGAAACAGGGTTTATTTCGAGAGCGTACTCCGATGAGATAGCGTTCCTGACTCCTATGAGGTGTGCTAAAAGACGTTTGTTGGTATTGCATGTGCATGTTTTCTTTCATTCAAAAATCAATGTCGTATCCTAAGCAGTGATTCGTTCACATGGCTTTGCGACAACTTTTCAATAAAGACTTCAAGATTAACATGTGTGTTGCATTTGAATAATCATTTTCAGAATAAATATTTTCTACTTGCATACATTTATGTGACATCAAAGAAGCTTACACGATGAACATCTGTCGAGAAGCTTGATCCTGCCAAGTTGAAATGCTTGAGGACTCCAGAGGACATGTTGTTGAAAGACTATGTGGGGCAAAGGCGTTCCCAGCCAGTTGTGTTGAGATGTAACCAATCTGGGGCAATCGCATCGAGAAATGTTTTCGAGGTTCCGCCAATCTGGGGCTATCACGTTGAGATCCGTTGAATTTCTCTAAAAGAAGTGTAATCAGGAGTAGCCACGCCGAAAAATCTCTTCGAAGTGTAGCCAAGCTGGGGTAGTCAAGTTGAGAAAGTCTTTTCATAGAGCGGTCAATCATGGGCAGTCACGTCGAGAAATCTCTTCAAAGTTCAGCCAAACTGGGGGCAACCACGTTGAGATCCGTTGAATCTCTCCAAAAGCGTTCAAATTGGGGCAATTATGTCGAGATCTGATAAATCTCTCGACAAGCGGGTAATATGGGGCAACCAGGTCGATTTTATAAATCTCTCTAAGATCAGTCAGGGGAAAAGCTTCTTCAAGACTCGAGGCAGGCCACCTCAAGAGTACGAGAAGTTGTCCTTTTCAAAAGATGACTAGTCAGGAGCACCTCTCAAAGAGTTTGAAGACACTGGGGCATTTTGAATGCTACGTCTTCTGTAAAATCCTCTAGAGGCAAAATTATTTCATAGACCTTGCAGTCTGGGGAAAATGGAGAATTGAATGAATCGTTGTTCACTCATGACGATCAATGGGTAGTTGATCAACTTAGAAGCTTGAAACAGAGGTCATTTCCTGCATGAGGTGTCTTTGATCTCTTTTCCCCAGCAGAATGCAATGGAGTTCCTCTCCCCAACAGAGTATATGAATATGCCTCTTCCTAGCAAGACATCAGGAAGTTTGATTTCCCCAGTAGAGTCCATGGTCATGGCTCTCCCCAAGCAGAAGTGGGTCCCTCAACTGGAAAGTTCTTCCTTGAGGTTGTCATCACCAGCAGTATAGAAGAATTCCTCACCCAAAGAAATGCAAAGTGATGGAATATTCCCAAGCAGTTTCAAAAATGGTGGAAAGTCAGAGTATTCCCCTCCTCTAGCATATCAAATCATTGATGTTGCCTGCAATTAAAGTCCAATGGTTATTGGCAATTCAGACCCATCGGCTGTTTAGAGGTTATCCCCGTAGGAGTTTTGGTTGATTTCATTCCCCTAGCAAGTGTTTCTTCCCCTAGCAAGAAATATGGTTGATCTCAGTCCCTCAGCAGGTATTTGCTTCCTCCGCAAGAGTTCGTTTGATCTCAATTCCCCAGCAGCCAGGTCAGAAAGTTGTCATTTCCCCAGCAAAGTTCTATGGTTATAGTTATTCCCCAAGCAGACTGGTTCAGATGATGCCCCCGAGCAAAGTTATCATTTCCTACAGCAACCTCAACAGGTTTGTCAGGTCAGAGCCTAGATCAGGAGATCAGGTTAATTTGTCTTCCCCAGTACGGTTTACGACCACGAAGTCAATCCAGCTTGTTATCCCCAGCAGAGTTGACTTGATTTACCTCAGCATTTATTTTGCTGAGGAACCTTCTTGCATCTTGCATTTAGTAATAATCATTACATTGCATCCTCAAAATGCGTAGCATTTCCATTCGAGATGGAGCATTACGCCATGGAAAAATTTAAACATATGTATGGGAAGCATAAGCCAGTTTTGGTACCTTGTACGAAAGGCCAAATTGTTTCTTTTTTATCATATTGACAAAGCCAAAACAAATGCCTCTTTCATTCCTCAACAGACGCTTCAAGGCAGTACAAGGGTTTCACTACTTTCCTCCCCACCAGAGTCTTATTTCTCAGTTGGTAGATCTTTTGATCTTACATTTTAGCCGTATCTCTTAGGAACCATTCCGGATAGGATTCCCTTAGCCGTTCCCGACAGGCGACCCTTTAAGTTTTAAACCTAGCCGTTCCCGACAGGCCCATTTACCGTTCCCGACAGGTAAGCCATAGGTTTTCCACTTTAGCCGTTCCCGACAGGCGACCTTTGAGTTTTAAACCTAGCCGTTCCCGACAGGCCCATTTACCATTCCTGACAGGTAAGCCATAGGTTTTCAACTTTAGCCGTTCCCGACAGGCGACCTTTGAGTTTTAAACCTAGCCGTTCACGACAGGCCCATTTACCATTCCCGACAGGTAAGCCATAGGTTTTCAACTTTAGCCGTTCCCGACAGGCGACCTTTGAGTTTTAAACCTAGCCGTTCCTTACATGCCCATTTACCGTTCCCGACAGGTAAGCCATAGGTTTTCAACTTTAGGCGTTCCCGACAGGCGACATTTGAGTTTTAAACCTAGCCGTTCCCGACAGGCCCATTTACCGTTCCCGACAGGTAAGCCATAGGTTTTCAACTTTAGTCGTTCCCGACAGGCACCCTTTGAGTTTTAAACCTAGCCGTTCCCGACAGGACCATTTACCGTTCCCGACAGGTAAGCCAAGTTTTTCAACTTTAGCCGTTCCCGACAGGCACCCTTTGAGTTTTAAACCTAGCCGTTCCCGACAGGCCCATTTACCGTTCCCGAGAGGTAATCCATAGGTTATCAACTTTAGTCGTTCCCGACAGGCACCCTTTGAGTTTTAAACCTATCCATTCCCGACAGGCCCATTTACCGTTCCCGACAGGTAAGCCATAGGTTTTCAACTTTAGCCGTTCCCGACAGGCGACCTCTGAGTTTTAAACCTAGCCGTTCCCGACAGGCCCATTTACCGTTCCCGACAGGTAAGTCATAGGTTTTCAACTTTAGTCGTTCCCGACAGGCACCCTTTGAATTTAAAACCTAGCCGTTCTCGACAGGCCCATTTACCGTTCCCGACAGGTAAGCCATAGGTTTTCAACTTTAGCCATTCCCGACAGGCACCCTGTGAGTTTTAAACCTAGTCGTTCCCGACAGGCCCATTTACCGTTCCCGACAGGTAAGCCATAGGTTTTCAACTTTAGCCGTTCCCGACAGGCACCCTTTGAGTTTTAAACCTAGTCGTTCCCGACAGGCCCATTTATCGTTCCCGACAGGTAAGCCATAGGTTTTCAACTTTAGCCGTTCCCGACAGGCACCCTTTGAGTTTTAAACCTAGCCGTTCCCGACAGGCCCATTTACCGTTCCCGACAGGTAAGCCATAGGTTTTCAACTTTAGCCGTTCCCGACAGGCACCCTTTGAGTTTTAAACTCAGCCGTTCCCGACAGGCCCATTTACCATTCCCGACAGGTAAGCCATAGGTTTTCAACTTTAGTCGTTCCCGACAGGCACCCTTTGAGTTTTAAACCTAGCCGTTCCCGACAGGCCCATTTACCGTTCCCGACAGGTAAGCCATAGGTTTTCAACTTTAGTCGTTCCCGACAGGCGACCTTTGAGTTTTAAACCTAGCCGTTCCCTACTGGCCCATTTACCATTCCCGACAGGTAAGCCATAGGTTTCAACTTTAGGCGTTCCCGACAGGCATACTATAAGCTTTAGACCTTAGCCGGTCCCGACAGACGAACTTTGAATTTCATTTGTTCCGGACTCTTTTCCACCAACATCCATCACCACAACTGCTGTGTTTGTCATATATCCATTCTTTTTACCCACAGAGTGCAAATTTCAGGGTTCTTTTGGTATTCAATCTCTGTGTATCCTTGAATGTCTGAAAGCCATTGCTATCATACCTTCAGGACCAAGTAGATTGAATAGGGGCAGCTGTAGCACCCCAAAATTTGCCCTTTTCTTTTTTTACCACTAACTGACTTAAGCTTCATTCATTTGCATTTTAGCTAGTTCATGCATATCATTGGGAACTTTGGTTATGGGATCAAGGTTCTTTGATATTCGACAGTTATAACCGTCTCGGTATTTTCTGCAACTTTTATGTTCGTCTCGGAAGCCAACTCATCAAGGGATCTGGCGGAAATTAATTGTTTCTGGAATTTCGGTTTTTGCTGGTTAACGATGCCGGTGGTGTTCAAAGTTCACAACTTATGATTGGATCAACATTTTTTAGCAATTCCTATGCCAAAAGTTTCGTCTTGATATCCTCTCCAACTTTGGTGTTTTGGCCAAAAGTTAATTCTTTGAGGAAGATCTCCGAATACGCGAATTCTCTGAGTCGATACAGCAGAAGAACGGTGAAAAATAGTGTTGAACCGGTGTATTTTGGACACCAAAAAATTCATAACTCTTAGTTCGTTCGTCGGATTGATGCCATTCTGGTGGCTAAAATTCTGTTTCAATGCCATCTTCATGCCGAATGTTCAGTAGGAGACAGTTCCGAGCGGAAGGACTCCGAAAGTGCGAATTACCAGTGGAACTGATTGACGCGGTACACTGTCTGTCATATTTTGGAAAATCATAACTCCGTCTATTTTTATCGGATAGTGTCCATTCTTGAAGCTCCAGTTCACAAATTTTATCCTCTTAAAGTTCAAAGATAAGCTCGGGTTTGAACGGTCCTCCGAAGATCATCGTTTTGGTTTATTTCGCAAAACAGAAATGCTGAAACGAAGAAAAAGGTTGAAAGTTGTTTCACGGGAAAATTCATATCTCACTCGTTTTTTGTCCGAACGTGCTCATCTTTTGACACAAGGTCACTGACTCGTAGATCTACAACTTTGCTGACAAAGTCGAGTCAAGATTCTGCTCCGAAAGATATGTGCTTGTCATATTTCCGAGTAGCAAACGGTAAATAAGCTGAAAAACAACTTTTGAGAGTGACGTCTCGCTGCTTAAATGTATCGAACTCATTCAATTTTGATCGAATGACATCCGTTCTTTTTGCGTGGCGTCCGTGACTCAGACGCAGACAATTTTGTAAGAGGCTCAGAGTCAAAATTTTGTACCAAGCAAGGTGTCATTTCCACTTAAGCTGCCGATAAGCTTGAATTTTCTCGTTTTACCTCATTTTTCCACCACACTATATATTCAAAACTCTCTCTCATTTCCCTCGAACTTTATTCATAATTCACAAACACCAAAAATTCTGATTTGACTCTCTCAAAGATCAAATCAAGTTCTCTCAACTTTTTCTTAAGAACACAATAACAACTTCATCAATCTTCAAGAACACTCAAGAACGCAAAGTCTCCGATCGAGCTCCAACCACCGCCGATCAACCACGATCGCCTCCCCCACTCCCGCCGAACCACCGCGCCGACCTCCCTAGTTCCGGCCAGCCACCACGCGCCGGCGAACTCCCTCCTCTCCACGGATTCTTCATCAATTGCTCCTCCGATCTACTTTCCGGTAACAATTCTTGAATCTTTCGCTTCATTATTTGTTAATGAGGTTTGGATTGAATTAAAGTGAGTTTGATATTGTTGTAGCTTAGGTGTTTGATAAAATGCTTAGGTGAACACTTGAATTCAAGAATTGTGATAATTGTTGAGTGAGTTAATTGTTTGATCATTGATTTGAGATTGATATTGTGGAGATTTGTTGAATGTTCTTGAACAATAGCTGTTGTGATTAATTGATTCTTGAAATAAGTTGATTATGAGAAAACGTGGAATTGGTTGATTTCATTTGAATTGTTGTGTTCCGCATGTCGAAACTAATCCGGTTCCACAATTGTTGATATTCAATTTGCATCAAGAATGGATTAACCGTGGGATTGTTTGATAGTTGTGTGTTAATGGTTCGCGTGTCGAGAATTATTGATTCGCATGCTTAATGGATGATTTTGCTTGGTCTACATGTTTAAAAGTCGCGCAATCGATGTGCATTAATTGTGTATGATCGTTGGCTTGAGCTTGGTGCATGTTTGCTTGAGAAATAAAAGTTCGGTTGTGTAGGAACGTTATCGTGTCGATTTCCCGTAAAAATGTGTTTTGGTCATAACTTCCTAACCGTGGCATGTTTTTGCGAATGCGAATAATGTAACTTGACTTTGTTGATGATTCCGGAGCTGTTGGTGGACTTTTTAGTCGATTTTAGACAACTTTTTTTCTACTGTTTCGCTACTGTCAGCCGACGAAATTGGCCTAAAAGTCCCACTTCCGAGCGGAATTAATTCAAACTGAGTTCGTTTTTGAGTTCGTTGGCACGTTTGCGGTCAACCATGCGATTTTTGTTCTATTCTGAGTCGGTGATTTTTGACGCGTTTTTTCCGATTTGACACTTTTAAGCTCTGTTTCATGTGAACTTTGCATGTTGACTTGTATTTGATGTGCACTTGTGCTTACTTTCTCATAAATTATCATTGTGATTGGTTTCGCTCTTTTCTGGATCAACTTTGTGTTCATTTTATGATGTTGTGGCGGTGCTGCCCCGTTTTGAGACTTTGTGTTCTGATGCATGCTCCTTACTCGTATGCTTATCATTGTGCTTGATTTTGAGTTATGATGCATGGGTGCAACTTCCGGTTGCATCTCCTTGTGGTTTCTAACATGTTTGTTGAGATTGTGCAAGGTTTCCGCTAAGATTTCGACGATGGTTATTCGCTCGGTATTCCACTTTATTTATGGGATACTACTTCACTTCCGATGTGATGGCTTTTATCTCATGCTATGAGAGGCATTATGTATTGCATGTGTGGTTGTCTGGCTTGTGTTTTCATGCAGGTTGCCTATGTGGCCGTGTCCCGCTTTTGTTTGCCTGATGATAGCTTGCTCCCCGGGTTTCTTGTTCTGCTTGTAGTGCTATTTACGGATTACTATCCGTTTGTTATAATTTCTTGAACCGATTTACTCTCTTTCCGCATTTTTCTTTTGATGCCATGAGAAGTAGGACTGGGAGTCCGTGCCACTTGGTCGGCAATTCTGGAAGTCCTCAAAGGAGGCCATGCTTGTGTTTGTTTACTTTTGTGCCTAAGACCTCCAAGAGGCATCCCATTCCCAGATCCTCTTGTAAGACCTCCAAGAAGGCAATTGAAGGAAGTTAGGGTTTGCAACCGACCCCCGTTATTCTAGTTGAGTCGTTCTTAGCTCTCATTACGTGACTAAAGCTTTGAACATCACCTACTCTTGTTATCGAGTCGGTCAAGTGGAATGAGGGTTTAGCAATCAAACCCCCACGCCTTGTCTATAGCTCGCATTGACCAATGCTGATGCTTATGCAATCTGATTCACATCTTCCTTCCTTACTCTGCTTTCCATGGTTCTCGATACCATTGGATGAGCACCCCTATTTCCCATAGCTAGCTTGTTTGCCTCGGTTGATATGACCCCTTGTCTAAAGCTCCCCCCTTTCCTACTTTGATTATGTGACATTATTGTTTACTGACACTATTTTTTCTTTCGTTTGCTTTTAGTTCCTTTTGTTTATGGATTGAGTTACATAATGTTTACTTGTCTGATGACATGATCCCCTTAGGATTCCTAGCTCCACTTAATTTTTTATTAAGTCGGAGGTAGGAGAGACATTAGGATAGCAATCCATGCATGACAACATTAGGTAGACTTCCCTCTTGATCCTGACCTTAGGGCCATCTTTTGCATGATAACTCTATGATAGAATTCCCCTTAGTATTTTCTTTTCCTTGAGTCTTCTCTTCTCATCTCATAACCACTTCAATACACTTAATAAAGTTAACATGTATTACGCCTGAGCCTTGTACATGGGAAATGGAGAATGGGGGGCTTCCTTTCACTTTCCTAGAGTGTTTAGCGCGCGTCCTGTCTTGGGTCGATGTGCGATGCAATCGATCCTATGTTGTAGACTTGGGTGCAATGCAAGTTATGAATTAACTTCAATCCACTTCTGTCTAAAAAACATAAAACAAACTCAAACCTTTTTATCCTTCGGGATTGTTAAGTTTCAAACCGTTTTCGGAAAAGGGTACGTTACTTCCGTCTCGTCGCAAACAGGCATCGACCCTAACTGCCGGACGCGAACTTAACGTTGCTCATAAAAAACACCGACTTGGTTAAGTCGAACTACGACTGCTCTGATTTTCTCCTTCTGGTTAGATTGAGGATACGTAGGCACAAGACGGCGATGTCTTGGCGAGCAACCTCCCCCTAGTTCGTGTCCGAACTACGTTGACTCTGACTTTCCCGCTCTCGAGGGAATACGTGGGCCTAGGACTCCGAGGACGTCTTACCGAGTCACTTCTTTTCCTTTTCTTCCCTGTTTCCTCGTTCCTTCTCGTACTTGTTCCTTTTCCTTTCTAGTAGCAGTGGAGCTCCAAATGACGACACCCTTTGATCGAGACAACAAGCGTGGACCCCATTGAGTACGATGGACGCGAGGGAGTACTAATACCTTCCTCTTGCGTAACCGACTCCCTTACCCGTTTCTCTTGGTCGCGAGACCATGTCTTTTCCTTCCCTCAAGTTTACGAAGTGTTTCCTTTCCTTCTCTTGGGATAAATACACATTGCTAGCGACTCTGTTTCCGCGCCACTTTCGCGTTTGTAATTGGATGAAAATCCCGGGAGCGACATCAGCAACAATGGTGGTAATAGCTTGGAAATCTGAGATCTCTAGGCCTTTTCCCCGGCGAAGTCGTCATTATCCTTGGGTTCTATCCCCAGCAGAAGATGTCGAGTTCGTTTTTACTATAATCTCTACCTAACCACCACATAGTGCCTCAACCTTCATCGTTGCATGACATGACATCAAGCATCATGTAGAACAACACATGCATAACATATGCATCAAGCATACTCCCTTTTGGCCTGATTCATTTCCCCAGCAGATAGTCAGCCTAACTTCACACTTATCAACCCTCAAAACATTCAACCCTTTTCTGTTGTCGCCGTCGACCAAATTTTTGAGCTACTCTTTTATTTAATCCCCTTCTACCCGAATCATCGAAAAGCTAGCGCAATTCGAACGTTCAGGTCCAAGAGGATTAAATAGGCGCAGCTGTCGTAACTCGAAATTTGACCTCCCCTTTTACCTTTTGCATAAGCATGTACATTCGCATCGTTGGCATACGCATTCACACATCTTTCTCTATGTTTTTGTTGCAGAAATATTCAGGTTCTCAAGACCGATTAATCAAATCCCCACAAAGTCATCACATCATCAACACAAGCGTAAAACAAGGGTTTATATGCCTATTTATTAAAGCAAGAGGTTGAAAATCGGAACCGTGGCCACAACACCATTTTTCAAGTAAATTGGGGAAATTTTGGCCTAGTTAATCGATTAACACTTTGCAGTGCAAAAATTGTTAATCGATTAACACATGTAAATTTGGAAGATTCTGCTACTTTTCATGACAGAAACTTGCCACTCCACATTTTTGGGTTCCACTTGATTCTAGCATTGTGTGGAACATTCTAGACATCTCTAGACAGTTCAAGACCATTCAAGACACTCCACTTACATTTACTCCAATGCATCACTTTGAATTAAGTACATCATGTTCCTTAATTTCCAAGTACGTGAGCCTTTGATTTGGATTTACATTGGGATTGCTCCACCGAGTTAACTAACTAACCGAGTCAACTTCCGACTCGGTGAGTTGAGTGTAACAAACTCCAAAGCAAGCTCATAAGCTCACTCCAAAGCACATTCCAAACCATTCACACTCCAAACTAAAGCTGTATATAAACAAGGCTCCACCATTTCACAAGGGACCTTCAACCATTTCAATCATCTCTCACTCTCTTTACTCTCAATTCTCTCATTTCTCTCTGGATTTTCTGCAAGTTCTACACCTTCATCTTCATCGTCTTCTTCAAACCACACTAAAGCTCCATTATCACCATTAAAGAGTAGCAAATTTCACATTGAAATTGCTTTCTCTTGAGCTTAAGCCTTCATTAATCTTCAATTGTGTTTGGATTTCTGGAATCACAACAAATTCTACTTAAATTCAAGTGTTCATATCTATCAATTCGGTACAATTTCGATCTCGGTGCATTTTCACGGTTTTTGCTCGGTTTCGCTACGCTTCGAAGTGCAAGTGCAGAATTCTATGGTTTTCTTGCTTTCTTCTCTCTACATTTTACTCACAACATTCACCAAGCCAATTCTCCGGCTTGTAGGTTGGTAGCTCTTACTCTATTCACTATTTCGATTACTTTCACGTGTTTTTGATGTAGTTTCGATTGTTTTTCGCTTCGTTTAATCATGTGATTGCTTGATCTTTGATCTTCATGTTAATGCTTTCAATTTGTGTTTAATTTCTCATAATTCATGTAATTTTCGTGCACAAGTGTAAACCATAGCATGTGGATGTTCAAATAAGTGATTAACTGCTGGAAGCACTTTTGGAAAACTGATTTTTAGCCACTGCTCCAGTGTTAATCGATTAACACTTTGCAGTGCAAAAGTGTTAATCGATTAACACTCTGTTTTTTCAGTTTTTCTGCTATTTTGCAAGTGTTAATCGATTAACACTTTGCAGTGCAAAAGTGTTAATCGATTAACACTGAACCAAATTGTGAAATTTTCCTATTTTTCAAGCTTGTTTGATCTTCTTTCCTCATTTAACTTCCATGGCTTGATATGCTTGATATTTGTGGATATTTTATGAGTTGTTTAACCTCTGTTTGAAGCATGCTTGACAACTTTCGATGCTCGATTTTTCCATTATCAATTGTTTGCAATTTTGACAATGTTTGCTCATGATCATTCTTGCACATCTTTTGCTCACTTAATACATGATCCATGATGAAGATTAATTAATCTTTGGTACTGTTTTTCACTTTCATTCATGTTGGTGTTAAGTTTGTTCTTCAAAGAATGAGCTTAATCTTGTATAATCAATAATCCACACTTTTGCTTTAATGATTTTTCATCTCTTTGGAAAATTGTTGGCACATCATTTCCCTTTGATTGATTAATCGAAACCTTGTTACGATTAGTTGATCCTTCCTTGCTCTTCTCTCTAGGTTTCTTTAGAGCCTTGTTCTCTTGATCCCCTGCCGAGGCGGAGGTTCGTACGACGCACTTTACAAATTGGCGCTGTTGTGATGTCCGTTTCAATTTCCGAACTATACTTTGGTGCTAGATAAGGGATGAGAGTGAAGAATTCCTACACTCATCTTGATCATTTTGGGTAGGGGACGAATGAACCTGTGCCTGGAATAATCGTCTATATCTCCAAGTTGTAGTGTCTCTCAATCCGCAATCGACTTGATCCTTGATCACTCTTGTACCTTTCAATCTCTCGTTTGATCCATCACTTTTCTTTTGGTTAAAGATCTCCATTCACTTTGGGTTAGCAAACATTCTTTGTTTCAACACCTCTCTTCTGATCAATCATTGTTCATTGATTCCCCACCAGAGTCGTGATCACTTGTCCCTTTGGTTAATCACAGTCATACTGTTAAAACCAATTCTCTTTTTCCCCTGCAGTGGCAATCTTTTTCTTTGGTCAACGCAATCTTCCTGTTAAACACCGAAACCCTTGTGGAGTTCGCAACCTTCTCTTGGTTCTCCTCCCTTTGATTGGTTAACCACTGCTTGTCAGTTAAAACACCAATTTGCACTTCTTCTCAGTTAACCACAGTCTATCTATTAACATACTGAGCTTCTCTTGGGTTAATCACCTTCTCTTGGTTAATCTCCCATTTCCTCAGTTAACCACGGCCTGTCTGTTAACGTACTGAGCTTATTTTGAGTTAATCACCTTCTCTTGGTTAATCACTCATTCTTTTTGGTTAATCACAATCCTTCTATTAAAACCAATACCCCTGTGAGTTAGTAACCTTCTCTTGGTTCAAATACTCGCTCCCTTGGGTAAGTAACCTTCTTTTGGTTTAAATACCATTTTTCGTTGGTCAAGTACTGCTTGTTCAGTCAATACCAACATCCGCAGTGGGTCACAACCTTCTTTTGGTTTCACGCCCGTTTTTCCGGTTAACCACTATTTATCAGTTAATATACCGAAATCCCTTCAGAGTCAAACACCTTATTTTGGTTTAGTACTCTTGCTCTCTTTTGGTTCATCAAAGCCTGCCTGTTGACACCAAACCTTTCTTCCCCACAGAGTTTTAATCTCTTTTTCTTCGGTTAACCACTGCCAGCCAGTTAACATACCGAATCCTTTTTTCTCTTGGTTTTGACACCATACCTTTGTTTGTTCCCTAGTAGGGTCGTTAACTCTCTGATCCCCAACAAAATTCTTTGTTTTCTTACTCCCCAGTTTAGTCCCTTTTATTCTTTTTCTCCTTTATCTTCTTGGTTTCGACACCGCTCTTGCACGTTATCCTGAGCACAGTTACTATCTTTCCCTTTGCACTCCTTTCTTGGTTTTGACACCAATTCTCTTGAATCCCCATCGAAGTTTTTCTCTCCTTCTTTTGCTCTTGGTTTTGACACCGTTTTCCTCTTCTTTTTCCATTTTGGTTCCACAAACTACGGACGCTCTGCTTCTTTATTCATTCGAATGTAAGATACGTAGGCACGAGATTGCAAAATCTTGGCAAGCACACTTCCACCTTCTCCGCTCTTTCCCCTTTCCTTTCTCTGGTTCCATGAACTATGGAGCTCTGATTTCCTCATTGCACTCTGAGGGTACATAGGCACGAGGGCCCTAATCCTTCGCGAGCACTTTCTTTCTTTCTCTTTCTTTTCTCTATCCTCTTCTTTTAGCTAGAAGCCTTTAGATAGATAACCCATCTAAGCCTAGAAGCAAGCGAAATGGTTCCCGTCGAGTATGACGGATGCGTAAGGTGCTAGTACCTTCCTTTCGCATAATCGACCCCCTTACCCATTTCTCTTCTCTTTGGGTTTTATCGATATTTTCCCCGTCCTTTGGGACTAAATAAAGTTCGGTGGCGACTCTGTTGTATCTTTGAGTGTGTGATTCACTCAGGTATAATCCCGCTAGCTTCAGCTTGGAATTCCGTAAAGACAGATAATGTCCTTCTTGATGAAGCTAGTAACCACTTCTTGGTCAGTTGACATATGAAGTAGCTTCTACCCACTTTGTAAAGTAATCGATGGCAACCAAGATGAAACGATGGCCGTAGAAGCCTTGGGTTGGATTGCTCCAATCATGTCAATGCCCCACTTTGAGAAAGGCCACGGAGATGTTAAAACATTCACCAATGTCAGAGGCACGTGTACCTTATCAGCATATATTTGGCATTTATGGTATTTCCTGGTATATTGGATGCAATCAGATTCCATAGTCAACCAATAATATCCAGCTCTCAAACACTTCTTGGACATGGCATGGCCGTTGGCGTGAGTCCCAAATTGTCCCTCATGAATTTGTTGCATTAACAGGTCTGTTTCAGGCTTGTCAACGCATCTTAACAGAACCATGTTGTGATTTCTTTTATACAATACACCATTGCTGAGGAAAAACTTGGATGCCAGTCTTCTGAAAGTTTTCTTGTCAAGAGCAGTAGCATTGGCTGGATATTCTTGGTTTTACAGATACAACTTGATGTCGTGGAACCAAGGTTTTCCATTTGTTTCCTCTTTAACTGATTGGCAATAAGCAGGGTCAGTCTTTCTTTAAATCCGGATGAGTGGTGCTTCATTGACAAGCCTAACCTTCCACATGGAGGCTAACATAGCCAAAGCATCAGCAACATGATTCTCGGGCCTCGGAACGTGTCAGAAAGTGATCTCATCAAAGTACTTGATCATTTCAACAATATAAGCTTGGTAGGGAATCAACTTTTTGTCTCGGGTTTCCCATTCACCCTTAACTTGGTATATCACCAAAGCTGAATCTCCACTCACTTCAAGAATTTTGATGTGAAGGTCAATGACTGCTTCAAGACCTAGAATGCATGCTTCGTACTCGGCAATGTTGTTTGTACATTCAAAGTCTAGTCTGGCTGTAAACGGAGTGTAACCACCATCCAGATTCTTCAAGATAGCGCCTACGCCATGCCCATTGTAGTTAGAGGAACCATCGAACATCATTTTCCAACGGGAGCCAGGCTCGGGACCCTCATCTGGACCAGGTTCTTCAAAATCATTCCTTATTAACATAATGTCTTCATCAATGAAGTCAAGCTTAAGAGACTCATACTCTTCAACTGGTTGTTCTACGAGGTGTTTTGACAAGATACTCCCTTTAATGGACTTCTGAGTTACGTATTGGATGTCGTATTCAGACAGGAGCATATGCCATCGGGAAAGCCTTCCAGTCTGAGCAGGTTTTTCAAAGATATACTTTATCAGATCCATTTTGGAGATCAATAAAATAATGTGGAAGATCATGTATTGCATGAGGCGTTTGGCAGCCCAAGCTAAAGCACAACAAGTTTTCTCTAAAAGCGAGTATCTGCTTTCACAGTCAGTAAACTTCTTGCTTAGATAGTAGATAACGTGCTTTTTCCTTCCTGTCTCATCATGTTGTCCAAGTACGCAACCCATGGATCCTTCTAGTACTGTCAGATACATAAAGAAAGGTTTTCCAGTGTCATACCCCAAATTTTGACCACCAAGATTTCCCATCATTGTGCAAATCATCATCACAATATGGATGAACCAGCATGCCTTATCAATCTCCTCACAGAGGATTGAGCATGCACTACAATCAAGAATTAGGGTTTTGAGCCCTCTCAGAGCACTTAGACAAAGGATCAATCAAGAAATGACATGATCTTCAACTTTTATAACCTCTCAAACACACATAAAGGATAAAGAGGACCCCCACATCAAGAATCAAGCACAAAGTTGCAGCATTCCAATGGGATCAAGCCTCAGGATCGCCAGTGTCACCAAATTAGGGTTTTGGTTGACTGAAGCCTCCAGATGAAAATTTTCATCCGGGCATGAGCCAATGCTTTAAAATATAACCCAAGATACACTAAGGGACCTCATGGACCCAATCATCAAGTTAATTTAACCCCAGGGGATGCATTTACCAAAAATCAGTAATTTGGGTTTCTTGACCTAATTCACCCCTAAGTTGACTTTTGAGACAAAGCATGAGCCAAGACCTCAAGACATGATTTGAGGGCCTCCAATATACTACATTGACCCATTTGCAACAATGGATTGACCCAGGAAGCTTGATTCACAAGTTTCAATTTCATCAGGACCACAGTTAGGGTTTCAAGGAAAAAGTCAACTGTGCCTTTGACTTTTGACCAGGACATGATTCAATACACCATATAACACCTATGGAATCCATCCATTAGGTTTGGTTTAGGTCAAGGACTCGATTTCACAAAGGATCGCACCGTTTGGATCTCATCCGATGAAAAGTTAACTGTACAAAAATCCAAAGTTTGACTTTTTGGATTTTTGGTCAACCAAGGTTCCTTAACCCTAAAACAATGTTAATATGTGATTTAAATCATCATTCATCAAGAAAAATCAAAGAAAATGAGTTAACTTGTTAAAGGGGCAACCATAAAAAACTTAGAATTTTTCTAAGTTATGGAACAAAGTGGCTAGGGTACCAACTTCCAAGGACCATAACTTGAGATCCAAGCAACCATTTTGGGTTATCCAAAGCTAGATTTGTAGGTCTTGCTACACTCTAAAAAAGCGTCAACTACATCAAACTCCAATTCCTCATGGATTTTAAGTTATTGAGTGATCAAAATGGCAAAAAACATGAAAATGACATTTTTCCAACACTTAGTGAAATTTTCACTAAGTCAGAATCTGCCTTACTTTTTCCAAAATGTAGGGACATTTTTTACCTTGATCCAAGTCAAACCAGGTCTAGGGGTGAACATCAAAGTTAAAGTATGCCATAAGGGCTTTCCAACAAGTACCAGATCATCTCCAAATTATTTGAGCAGGGAGATACAACCGTTGAAACATGGCATCATGAACTGATTTTACAAGGCAGAATTGTGCACATTTGCTCGATTTGTCCAAATCTGATAAATCCAAGCCTTGTCATCAATTTGGACACATCAGAGGATCAACTCCAAGGGGGATAGTTTGATCTCCAAGCCTCACAAGTCCAAGAATCTATATTAGGCTTGTCATCCCTAAAAAGGCTACAAAGATGCCAAGACTCCAATTTTGTTTCCAAGCATTCAATGGATACACCAAGGTGGCATGAACAGAGCCTATTCAACCTGAATTCAGTCAAGACTTATCTCTGAACCAAAGCTACAAAGCCTGTGCCCAAGTCAAGGGCTAGAGGAGACTTGAGATTCCTTTTGCATAACATTGGCCTGCTGCAGCTGCCATTCACTATTGCTTGCAAAACAAACTTGCTCTACTATAAATAGAGCTCATTTGTGCTCAGTTTGAGTACACTAAAGCACTACAACACTTGCTTTCCTCAAAATCCCTTTCTCTAGGCCAAAATGCCTTATTTTGCAAGGTACCTCTGGGTTTTTGAGTTAAAGAGCAATTCCATCACAGCCCATGATCCAAACACCTCTAATATGTTGTATATAAGTTGTCCAAACACTAACATGTGACCTGAAACACCAAAATCACAAAGTCCACTTCCAAAACCTCAAAATAGGACTTTTTTTGCATTTTTCAAGCCATGTCTTGATTCAGTCACTTTCAAAACTAGATAAAACCTCAAACACACTCCAAATATCATCCTTGAACTGTCCCAAATGGCTCCCCTCATCTGGGACACCATTTGAGAGAGTTGCCATATTGGTCACTTTTGCCCCTTTTGCAAGAAAGAGCTCAAACTTGTTCCTGAGGATTCCAGCTGGTTCTAACCATTCTAAAAGCTTCTAAGGGATCAATTGAGATTGTCTAAATCATCAAATTACTTCTGGCACAAGGAACTTGGCAGATAGCCCAAAAAGCTCCAAGAGGTAAGTGCATCATCACTTGAACTTTCTAAATTATGCATTGCTTTGAAGTCCACTGATCATAAACATCGCATACATGTTGTATATGTTGTGTTTGAAACAATTCATCATGTAATTCTTGCCTGTACCATGAAGTAGCATAGAAAATACAAATATAGGCCTATTTCAAAACCACTATCGGGTTTTAAAATAGGGACCTCATCTGAAAAAACCATGACCACCATTGGATTCCTTGGGAAATTCTAGGCCAGATGCATATAAATTTTGTCCCAATCCATGGAGAAATGAGAAAGTTAGAGGCTTCACGTAAATGGCCCAAAAGCTGGCATTGCCTTGCCTTGGCCAGACTTAAAACAAGGCACCCCTTATATATTTATGAGGTAGTTTTGATACACGGATGTATCACCACCCCAGTGGTTGCACGCTCATGTGTTTGGCTTGGAGGTCTGGGGTTCGAATCCCCCTCGCCCCAGACCCTTTTTTATCACTTTTTTCCATTTTATATATTTTCATATTATTTTCTTAAATGATTTGAAAAATTAATTTCTCTCTCAATTTTAATTATTTTTTATTGGTTCTTTTTACAAAAAATATTAAAATATTGTATTCCACAAAAAAATAAAATTTATATTATTTATTTAATATAGTTGATATTTTTGCAAATAAATTCATTTTTAATTGTTTTAAACATTTCAAAAATGAATTTTCATCTTGGAGATAAAAACCAAATGAGTTTTAATTCATCTTGTGATTAAAACATCATTTTTCAAACCTCAACCAAAAATCACAAGTTGTTTATTCAAACTTATTTGGTGTTTTTATCATTTTAATTAATTTTCTTTGAATAATTACTTTTAAAAAAATGATGAAATTAGGGTTCCGTTGACTTTCACCCTAACAAACCTTTTTCAAACACTTTGGGCATCTAATAGAGTGTAAGACCCAATCCCCTTTTAACCAAAACCATTTTTGGGCCTCAGTCATTGTATAAGTCCCTCTGCGATTCTCAAAACGACGGTGCAATCACTGTCTTTCATTGGGTCTCCCCTCGTGTTGTAAGTCCCATCTTTCTTTTTCAAAAACATCTTTGGGCCTCTAATAGAGTGTAAGATCCAACCCTTTTGTAAATAAATTTTTTTGGGCCTCAGTCGTTGTATAAGTCCCGATACGATCTTCAAAACAGCGGTACGATCACTGTTAAAACTGGGCCTCTCCTTGAGTATAAGCCCCAACAGTCTTTTCAAAAGCAACTTCTCTTTTGATTTAGATTCAAATATACATGTTGTTATCAAAACTTTCTTTAATTTCTTTGAACAACTAACAATACAGCATGGAAGCTTGCTCACCTGTAAGTTTTAACAGCTTTCATTTACTCGCTTTCATATATATAACTGTATTGTGGGAAGCTGCGCACTGTAAGTCCTTCTTTCATATCCTTTTAAATACTTATCATATATCAACAGTATATATACTAGTATAGTTATTTAGAGTTTTCCCCGACAATTAGGTCTAGAACTAAGTAAAGCCAGTTAGTCACTCTTTAATACGGTCAAAACTAGATCCCCATAGGACTTCCAGATACAGTCTTGCCTTTTCTTGGGCTTAAACAATATGGAACAAAGAGAAAGGCAGTATTCTCGGTGAACCTTTTCTTAAACTGTCACTATTAGAAATTGTCAAAGAAATTCTATTCCCCGGAGGTGATCTATTCTCGGTGAATAGCATCTCTTGAATTTCTTCAAACCTCAGGACTTTCACTAAATGATCTATTCTTGGTGAATAGTATTTCTTGAACTTTTCTTGGTTTGGGACCCACGGGCTTCCTAAAAGCATCCCCGCCTCTTCTTGGGCTTTGTACAAGGACCCTCCGGCTTCTTAGAAGTTCTCATGCCTTCTCTTGGGCTTAATACAAAGACCCTGAAGACCTCTTAAAGGTATAAGACAGAACTTAGTCATCCTTTGATAGAGCAGTCTTTCCAGTGTCAAATCTCGGACTTAGGGTTGATTCTCATCCCTTAAAACACTTGCCTCCTCTTGGGCATCATACAAAATATAAAACTCTTCCACACCAATAGACTTGGACAGTCTAATCTCCTCTTGAGTCTCAAAGACATTCTCAAGTTCCCTACAAACATAGGAAGAAACCTCGGTCATTTTTTATCAATCTCCAGTAGATTTAAAACCCATGGGTTCTAGAACCCAGTCTCTATCCTAAAATTCCCAAGCTAGGATCAGCTTATCATCAGTATAACACTATCCCAAATCAGAACTTCAAGGATCTGATACCTCAACTCTTCTGTAACCCTCAGCAAGAGTTGATTCCCCATTTGGACCTGCCTTAGGATCTCAATAATTCCCAGCAGAAGCTAGCCTCCTCTTAGGCTTTGTATAATGATACTTCCTTTCCTCAGTGAAGCCAGCCTCCTCTTGGGCTTTGTACAATGATTCTCCCCAGCGGAGCTAACCTTTTCAGACTCTCTTGTTGAGTCTATGACCTTTCAGTACTCTCTTATTGAGTCAACCTTTTAGCCTCAATCTCGGGCTTTGTACGAGACAAATAAAAACACTCTCTTGTTGAGGCAATCTTTTCCTGCCTCCTTTAAGGCTTGGTATAAAGATTTTCCCTAGCAACAGCTAGCCTCCTCTTAGGCTTTGTATAATGATTTCTCCAACTTGTCCAACAACAATCCTGGGCTTTGTATAGGACAGATAAAAGCACTCTCTTGTTGGGTCAAACCCTTTCAGCCTCAATCTTGGGCTTTGTACAAGACATAAATCATGATAACCTTCTCTTAAGCTTAGGACAAATATCTTCCCCAAAGGAATCAATTCCTCTCAGCCTTCTTTTAGGCTTGGAGAAATCATTTCCTAAGTAGAGCCAAACTCATTTCAGCCTCTATCTTGGGCTTTGTACGAGATACCTAAAACATCCTTAACCGAGTCAATGAAGTCTCCATTTAGCCTCAAATCCAGGGCTTTGTACAAGACAGATAAAGAGTTCTTTCCCACAGAGTCAGTCTTCTTTTCGGCCTCTGTCTTAGGCTTTGTACAAGATACGTACGAACCCTCCCCAACGGAGTCAAAACCACTTTTAGCCTCAAATTTGGGGCTTTGTACAAGACAGATAAAGAGTTCTTTCCCACAAAGTCAGTATTCTTTTCGGCCTCTGTCTTAGGCTTTGTACAAGATACGTACGAACCCTCCCCAACGGAGTCAAAACCACTTTTAGCCTCAATTTTGGGCTTTGTACAAGACAGACAAAACATTTTCCTCGAAAAAGTCAAACTTTTAGCCTTCTCTTAGGCTTTGTATAATGATATCCCAAAAGAGTCAGTCTCTTTTTAGCCTCAATCTTGGGCTTTGTACAAGACATATATAAACGCTCTCTTATTGAGTCAGTCATTCCTAGCCTCCTCTTAGGCTTTGTATAAGGACTTCCCCATTGAAGTCAATCAATCTCTTAGCTTCAACCTTGGGCTTTGATCAAGGCACACAAAAATCAACATCCCCTCAGAGGAAATCAAAATCCCTCTGTAGGAAGTCATTTCTCTGTTTATCACTCATCAAAATAGAAAATCAAAACAAATCCTAATCACAAATAACTGCTATAAGAGGCACACTTATTAATTCAAATATCCAAGTCGTTGTCCATCTTTTATCCTGGTAAATCCTCTCTTAGTACGAGAAATTCCTAAGGGAAAATGGCATTGCTCTACACTGAGTTAAAGTTTTCTTCTTCAAGACAAATCCCCTATAAAGGAAATTATGGCATTACTGGATTCACATATCCCAGTTAAAGTAATCCTCCTTTATAAACAGTCACCCAACAGTTGTGATAAACAGACCAAATGTCTCCCTTTAGAGATGACAAATTCTCTCTCAGTCAAACCTTTTAGCTTCAATCCTGGGCTTTGAACAATACACAAATAAACCTTTTAGCTTCAATCTTGGGCTTTGAACAAGACACCAAATATCTTTTTCCTCCCTTAGAATAGGAGGAACTACGATTGCTCTGATTTCCTTGTTTCGTTTAAACGGGAATACGTAGGCATAAGATTGCGAAATCTTGGCGAGCATACTAATAAAAAACTCTAGGTCCAGTACCTTCACACATCAATAAAAAATTAGGTCCAGTACCTTACCCAAAACATCGGAAAAACCAGAACATCAACAAAAAAACTCACTCTCTCTCTCTCTCTCACTCTCTCTCTCTCTCTCTCTCTCTCTCTCTCATATTTCCCAAGAAACTTTTCCAACCCATTAACGGATAAACACCATCAAGTACAAAGCGAGACCTAAAGCTAACAACCTGTGGATAACTACATATAGGATGGGTAATTGACAACTACTCATTGTATAACCTGACCCCGGAACCCCTATCTCTTTAAGCGTATGTTCAGTTAAACATTCGCGTGCAAGGTTAGTTTTAGATAGCTTCCCTTTCCCTTCCAGCTTCACGGGATAAATAAGTAATCAGAAAGTAGCACCCCCTCCTCTTCGTTGAGGAGAAAACCCAAATTCTGCGATAAGGTGGTCGCGTCACCGACAAAAATCGCGTGCACCAGTAAAATGGCGACTCTGCTGGGGAGATCATTGTCTGTGTAGGACTAGGATTATAGCTCTTAAGAGGTCTAGGATGTTAGTTTTAGGAATAAATAAATATATATATATATATATATATATATATATATATATATATCAGTTTTCCTACTTGATATTCGTGTTTATATTTCTGCTAATGGGACTGCGGGTGATGCCGCATCTTGAAAGTTTGAGTGATACCTAAGATAAGTGATGGCATAGACAGGTGGTCTTGTAGGGAGTGATTCCTGAATAAGCGATCCTGGTAGACCATCGAATCAGTGGAGATACCTTTTGCGGATTCAATGTCTAAACGACTTCGGTTGATGAAAGCAGATTGTTCGATTGTGGCATCCATGAAACTAAGGATTTAGTAGACTGAGACCATGTTACTATTTTGTAGTGCAGAAGCTATCGAAAATAGTTGTCACGCGATACTACCCTCATTTGAGATTACTCTAAGATACTACAGCTCACTCAGGTGAACCAGCCTGCTGTTGTTATCCCAAGAGGGGTCAATGATTTTGAGGACAGGTACAAAAATTCACCAGTACAACCTTTGGGAATGGGTAGAGCCATGACTTCATGACACTGAACCTTTGACCCCATGTTTTTTCTATGTTTTTGTGTGCTGCATTCATGCATTCATTTCCTTAAAAAAAACTTTAAACAAAGAAAAATTTTCTCTTCTAGTCTCTCTTTTTCAAATTAAACTAAGACAATGATTGCAAATATCAGAGAGAAAGATTACGTTATGGATTTTGGTAGAAGGAAGACTCACAAGTACACCTTCAAGGTTCCAAAACTAGAGGACTTAAGAGGGTTGGAAAGGATGATCACCAACCCTGATGCTTTCAGAGCTAAGTACGGAGGACTGTTGTCTCTGTTAAGAGTCCATGTAATTGAAGGAATCCTTTCTACACTGATTCAATTTTACGATCCGGTCTATCACTGTTTCACATTTTCGGATTATCAACTAGCACCAACACTGGAGGATTACTCTCACCTGACTGATTTACCCATCACTGACTAAGCTCCCTTTTCTGGACTGGAAGAAATTCCAAAGGATCAAACCATTGCAAGAGCAATCTATTTGGACGAGTCAGAAGTCAGGACTCACATGACCATTAAGGATGGAATCCAAGGTTTACCAGCCCAGTTTTTGGTAAAGAAAGGTTTGTACTTTGCTAGTATAGGGAACGTAACTACTTTCGAGAGCATCTTTGTTCTGCTCACCTACGGGTTATTTCTGTTTCCCAACATTGATAACTTTGTTGATATCAATGCCATTAAGATTTTTCTGATTGGAAACCCTGTACCGACCTTGCTCGCAGATGCTTATCATTCTATACACTTAAGGAATTTGTACAGCAGAGGAATGATCACATGCTGTGTACCCCTGCTTTACAAATGGTTCATTTCCCATTTACCTAAGTCGGCTGCATTTTGGGACCATAAGAGTACTCTACGTTGGTCACAGAGAATCATGTCTCTTACCAACTCTGACATATATTGGTATAATAGGATTTATGAGGGGATAAGGATCATCGACAGATGTGGAAACTTCCCTAACATACCCCTCATAGGAACTAAAGGAGGAATTAATTATCATCCAGTTTTAGTTCGTCGTCAATTCGGATACCCGATGAGACATGTCCTGCGTAATGCTCATCTAGAAGGTCTTTTCTTCAAGGAAGGAGAAAATGACAGGGCACTAAAGACAGAAATAGTGCATGCTTGGAAACATGTTCACAGGAAAGGAAGAGAATCTCTAGGAAAACCAGATTGTGTCTTTGTGGAACCTTATCTCCACTGGGTACAAATTAGAGCCCTCAAGCTGAGGATGCCTTACCCTCGTCAAGAAGTTCTTCCGTTAAAGGAATCTATCCTTTATTTTATGTCTGATATGGAAAAACTCCAGGTCACTCTCAACAAAGTTCAATGAGAGAAGAAATCTTGGAAGAACAAGTACCGCATTCTCAATGTGGAGTGTATCAAAATACAGCAACTGTTAAAAGAAAAAGATGCTCTAATCGAGATTTTAAAGCAACATGCTGTAGAGAATCAAGAAGACCAAAGGAATTTGCTCGCTCCTTTCACTTGGCAAAGGGATGACAACCCGACAACGGCTCAAGAGCCCCGGTTAAAGAAAAGGAAAATACCAGAACCAGCACCTGAGCCCTCCTCAGAGAGGACTCAAGATCCATAAGCTTAGACATTTCCTTTTGCAGCACTTTGTAAATTACTGTATTTCCATTTCCGCAATCTTTGAATTTAATATAATCATTGCATATCATTCATCATTCTCACATAACACATTCTTCTTCCCTACGAATCTCACGTTTGTGTCTCGATTCAAGAGTCAAACTGTCTCATTCATACAATACTCGGGCCAATCGACAAAAGGAAATGGACGATCTCGAGGAAGAGAACAGAGAGTTGAGAGAAGAAATCAACACTTTGAAGGAAGATTTGAGAAAACTTCACAATGGCATGCAATCTCTGGCAGCAACCCAGATACAACAACAAAGGACCGTGATCTCAGAGATCACATCTACGCCCATAGTGGAGACGTATGATCCTCGGTATAACATACCTAAAGATCGTCCCTGGGGCATGCCACTCAACTATATCCCGGAAGGATATATTCCGCCAATCACGGAAGATCCGAAAACTGCAGCAGGAACCGCTGGGCCTGAAGGTTACAAACTTCGGGAAAGCAAAGATGCAAGGGGCATGACAACAACTCCTGAAGGTTACAAACTTCGGGATAGGGAAGCACCAAGAGTCACTGCCGTAATGACTATACCACCACCCGTGATACACACTGTCCCAGAAGGACATATTCCACAGATACCTTCTGGTGGAAATGAAAGTATGTACGACAGATTGAATGAGTTCCAGGAGCAATTCTTGGAGATGTAGAAAGAACTGCATGCCATTCATGGTCAGGATCTATTCGGAAAGGACGCCGCAGACCTTTGTTTGGTCCCCAATGTGAAAATTCCGCACAAATTCAAGGTGCCCGAATTTGAGAAATACAAGGGCAACTCTTGCCCTCAAATTCATTTGGTGATGTACGCTAGAAAGATGTCAACTCAGACAGAGAACCAACAACTACTGATCCACTATTTCTAAGATAGTTTAACTGGTGCCGCACTCAAATGGCACATGGGTTTAAACTGCACTAAGATCTTCACTCTCAGAGATCTTGGCGCTGCCTTTGTTCAGCAGTATAAGTATAACCTGGACATGGCACCGGACAGAGATCAACTCAGGGCAATGTCACAGAAGGACAAGGAAACCTTTAAGGAATATGCTCAGAGATGGCGTGAAATTTCCACTCAGATTTGTCCACCTCTTG
This sequence comes from Lathyrus tuberosus, assembly GCA_022829125.1. Taxonomy (NCBI): domain Eukaryota; kingdom Viridiplantae; phylum Streptophyta; class Magnoliopsida; order Fabales; family Fabaceae; genus Lathyrus; species Lathyrus tuberosus. The sequence continues at coordinate 9,490,368 of JALAZF010000032.1, forward strand.
AGGAAAAAGAGATGACAAAAATCTTCTTGAAAACCTTGAGCTCATTTTACTACGACCGAATGGTCGCCAGTGCACCCAGCGACTTTACTGAAATGGTACATATGGGAGTTCGTCTTGAGGAAGCAGTCTGAGAAGGACGCCTGGTCAAAGATACCAGACCATCAAGCAGTACCAAAAGATACGGTAGTACTTTCCATAAGAAAAAAGAGCAAGATATTGGTAATATCTCTCTCGAAAAGCAAAGGCGACGGTACCAACTAGTAGCAGCAGTAACTCCTGCTATCAACTCTGCACCTGTTCCAACATATCAACCTCAGGTTGCTCAGAGCCAACCGAATCAACAACAATATCAGCAAAGGACACAACAGCCTCTTCAGCAGACTCATCCTCAGTACAACAACAACCGTACAACATGACCACCAGGGTTCGACCCTATACCAATGTTGTACGCTGAACTGTTTTCGTTACTACTGGTCAAGGGGCACGTCCAAACCAGGGCTCCTCTTGCGATACCAGAGAAGCCGCCTTTTTGGTTCAAAACAGATCAAACTTGCCCTTACCATCAAGGAGGACCAGGGCATAACATAGAAAATTGTCTCAGCTTCAAATCTGATGTGCAGAAGCTTGTCAGGAACGGGGTCCTATCCTTCAAGGATACAAATCCAAATGTTCAGACGAACCTGTTGCCTCAACACGAGAAAGCTGCGGTAAATTTGATAGAGGAAGAGTCTAAACATAACTATCAAATTCATGATGTACTCCTGTTGAAAACCAACCTGGAAGCTACCTCGTGCGAGCAGCCCTTCAGGGTCAATTGGACCACAAAGAGATTCAACCATGTTCAAGCTCTGGTTCAATTAACATAATGTCAGACTATCTTCCCAATCGAGGCAAAGAAGTTGTCTTGATCCCTAAACAAGAAGTGGCCAAAGATGTATGCGCCATAATCCCTTTACTCCATGAATCGAGAGTTCCTCTTGATGGTGGAAAGGTTCTCAACCTTGAACCAATTGAGGTCAGCTATGATGGTCAGAAAAATCAAAAGGCTCCTGTAGTTATCTATCTGTCGGGACCAGTACCGTACAAATCCGATAAGGCTATCCCTTACAAATACGGTGTAACAACAATTGAGAATGGAAAGGAAACTCCATTACCCTCCGCCGTGAATATTGCAGACATCAGTCGAGTAACACGGAGCAGTCAAATCTTCAACCGAGGAGTTGGAGAACCTACCAGAGAAAAGGAACCTCAAACAGAAGTTCTTAATCAACCAGTCGGTCAGTCCAGTGATCCCGGCCTCTCAAAGAACAATGATGAGATGTTAAAGCTCATCCAGAAGAGTGAGTATAACATTGTTGATCAACTGTTGGAAACTCCTTCAAAAATATCTGTGTTATCTCTTTTACTCAGTTCCGAAGCCCACAGAGAGGCTCTACTGAAAGTCTTAGAGCAGACCTTTGTGGAACAAGATGTAACAATAAGACAATTCGACAGCATCATCTCCAACATCACTTCCTGCAACAACTTGGGATTCAGTGATGAGGAACTGCCAGAAGAGGGCCAAAATCATAACATAGCACTCAATATTACAGTCAACTGCCAAGACGATGCTTTAACCAGCGTACTGGTAGACACCGGATCGGCTCTGAATGTTATACCGAAGTCCACTCTAATGCGACTATCATTTAAAGGATCTTCGATGAGAGGAAGTGAGGTCATCGTCAAGGCATTTGACGGATCCCAAAAATAGTTATCGGCAAAGTCGACCTTCTCATAACTATCGGTCCTCACACTTTCCAAGTCACTTTCCAGGTCATGGACATCCGGGCAGTATACAATTGTTTGTTAGGAAGACCTTGGATACACGAGGCTAGGGCAGTCACTTAGACACTTCACCAGAAGTTGAAGTTTGTCAAGAACGACCAACTAGTCACAATCTGTGGAGAGCAAGCCTTGATCGTGAGTAACCTATCGTCATCCACTTGTGTAGAACCAGAGGTGGTTGTAGGAACCCAGTTCCAAGCACTTTCGGTGAGCAGTGACAACCAATCAGAAAGAGGAACGTCGATTTCCTTGTACAAAGATGCTTTCGAAGTAATCAAAAGTAACGATGCAAAAGGATGGGGACAGCTTATCATTCCTACGAATAACAAGACAAAGAAAGGTCTTGGTTTTTCCTCAACCTGTACTCAGACTTCTACTAACGATGAAAGTTTTCATCCCATTCAGGACTTCTTCCATCGTGGAGGTTTCCTTCACCCGGTGTCTCAGGAAGTACATACCATCAACGAGGGAGATTCCTCCGATACAGATGAAGAGCTGAAGTCATATCTTAACGAGGACGGTTATATGTCTCAGGGAGAGGTGCCTACGCCATTTTGCTATCCCGCATAGAGTCCGAGATATATACCAAGATCAGATCTCAAAATGATATACGGAGATGGTGATCTAGAAGGATTCTGTGCTCCACCAAACTCATTAGAGGAAGACACTCTGATGAAAGACAACTTTGACCATGACTATTATGGCCCAATGGATGGCCTGCCTATCTGGCAGCCATACCCAGGAGACTTGGGGCAAAAGAGTCAGCCGAACGATGCTTATCAGCTGAGCATCATTGAAAAGAATACATATGTCCCCACCGAATCATGGGATCATTACTCAGGGCATTCAAAAGATATCCAGCACGACGATGAATTTGCAAAGATTACAAGACAGCAGTTCATCAACTATGCTTTTCCTGAGGTCAACGTCATCGAAAGGGATGACTCCTCCAGTTCCAAAGAAGTGCGGGACACCTTAGGATAACCGAGTGGCAAGTACGACTTCTTGGTCAAGTACACCGCTCCTGAAAGCTCTCGTATCAGGCTCGAAGACATCCAGCCAACTGGATGGGGAGATTTACCTGAGAGTACAGACAATGTGCAAGATACAACTGAAGAGTTCGCCTACGACAACTCTGCCTGGGAAATAGATTCCAATGATCCTGCTCCACCAGAAATCGGCGTCATTTCTGAAGACAAGCCAAGAAAGAAGGTACCAGACTTTGTGATTCACTGAGAAGTTCGCCGCCAATGGATTGCTGTTGATGTCCCGAAAGTCGTTCATAAGTCTAAGTAATTGCCGTCTTTGTCTTAACCTTTCACCCTGCCCAGGTGAAACGGATGTTTTGATAGGGCTCACTTTCTGTAAATGTATGTCTTTGGTTTGCCCAAAGCGACAGAGTTTTGTTTTATAGGGCTGTAGTTTCAAGAATCGACAAGATCATAAATAAAATAACGTCGTTCTGTACTTTCTGAATTTATTGTTGTTTTCTTTTTCGCTTTTTCAGAAAATGGTAATCCTAAAAAATAACTCAAAAATAATAAAAACAAGCATTTTTCAGAAAATACACTGCACACACTCTTGCATTCTCTCTATCTCTTCTAAAACAATCATCACGTCATGCAGATTACTTGTTTTAAACCCCATTGAAACATACGATCCAATGCCTTCTCCCAACTTTGAATTCCCGGTATTTGAGGCTGAAGAAGAAAATGACGAAGAAATTCCAGAAGAGATCTCCCGATTACTCAGACAGGAGGAAAGGTCCATTAAACCTTACAAATAGCCGTTGGAAACGATTAACTTGGGTTCAGAAGAAGAGAAAAAAGAAGTCAAGATTGGGGCACTGCTCAGTCCAACTGTCAAAAAAGACTTGATAAAACTTCTCAAAGATTTTCCCGGTGTATTTGGTTGGTCCTATCAGGACATGCCAGGGTTGGATACTAGCATCGTGGAACATCATCTACCATTAAGATCATAATGTCCGCCAGTAAAACAAAGACTAAGACGGACTCATCCAGACATGGACATCAAAATCAAAGAGGAAGTACAGAAACAGATTGACGCGGGTTTCCTCGCCACATCAGAATATCCTCAATGGTTAGCCAACATAGTGCCAGTTCCGAAAAAAGACGGAAAGGTTAGAATGTGTGTAGACTATAGGGATTTGAACAAGGCCAGTCCAAAGGATAACTTTCCCCTACCACACATTGACATGCTGGTAGACAGTACAACGAAATTCAAAGTATTCTCCTTCATGGATAGATTCTCGGGCTATAATCAAATCAAAATGGTGCCGAAAGATATGGTGAAAACTTCGTTCATTACCCCATGGGGCACCTTTTCTTACAAGGTAATGCCATTCGGTTTAAAGAACGCCTGGGCAACCTATCAAAGGGCCATGACTACTCTATTCCACGACATGATACACAAAGAAATAGAAGTGTATGTCGATGATATGATTGTCAAATCTAAAACGGAAGCGGAGCATGTGACCCACCTGTCAAAACTATTCGAGCGTTTGAGAAAGTACAAACTCCGCTTAAATCCCAACAAGTGCACATTCGGTGTCCGCTCAGGAAAACTTTTAGGGTTCATCGTCATCCAGAAAGGAATTGAGGTTGATCCTGACAAAGTCAAGGCCATTCAAGAAATGCCTTCTCCAAAAACTGAAAAACAAGTCAGGGGATTCCTGGGACGTTTGAATTACATTTCCAGATTTATATTCCTCATGACCGTGACATGTGCGCCAATCTTCAAATTACTCAAAACGAATTAGGACTGCGTTTGGACAGAAAACTGCCAAACCGCCTTCGACAGTATCAAGGAATACCTGTTGAATCCACTGATTCTATCACCTCTAGTGGAAGGAAGACCGTTGATCATCTACCTAATAGTCTTGGAAGACTCCATGGGTTGCGTGCTTGGTCAACAAGATGAAACAAAAAGAAAGGAGTCTACCATCTACTATTTGAGCAAGAAGTTTACCGACTATGAGACTCGGTACACTATGCTTGAGAAAACTTGCTATGCTCTGGCTTGGGCAGCCAAACGTCTTCGCCAGTATATGATTCATCACACTACTCTATTAATCTCCGAAATGGATCCAATCAAGTATGTTTTTGAAAAGCCTGCTCTCACAGGAAGGATTTCCCGTTGGCAGATGTTGTTATCAGAATACGACATCGAGTACCATGCTCAGAAAACCTTTAAAGGAAGTGTTTTAGACGATCATTTGGCTCATCAACCGATTGACGATCAGGAATTAGTCGGATTTGACTTCCCAGACGAAGATGTCAGGTACTTAAAAATGAAAGATTGCGATGAACCGCTACCCAGTGAAGGGCCAGAACCAGGTTCCCAATGGGGACTAATCTTTGATGGAGCTGTCAATCATTATGGAAACGGAATTGGGGAAATCATTATAACACCTCAGGGTACCCACATTCCTTTCACTGCCATATTGGCATTCAAGTGTACAAACAACGAGGCTGAATACGAAGCTTGTATCATGGGTCTCAAAGAAGCGATCGACTTAAGGATCAAGAACTTGGATGTATATGGCGACTCAGCCCTGGTTATCAATCAGATTAAAGGAGATTGGAACACATACCAATCAGGATTGATTCCTTACAAAGATTACGCGAGAAGGTTGTTACCATTCTTCAACAGAATCGAGTTTCATCATATCCCTCGTGAAGAAAATCACATGGTTGATGCATTAGCCACTCTCTCTTCCATGATTAGTGTAGGTCAATGGAATGACATACCTAAGATCAACATAATGCGCCTTGAGAGGCCCGCCTACATCTTCACGATTGAAGCAGTCATAGACGACAAATTGTGGTATCACGATATCGAATGCTTCCTTCAGAAACAAGAATACCCACCTGGGACGTCTAGAAAAGACAGAAAGACTCTCAGAAGACTGGCTGGCAACTTCTTCCTGGGTGGTGATACACTCTATAAGAGAAACTTTGACATGGTCTTGCTTCGATGCGTAGACAGACCGGAAGCAAACCTGCTGATGAAAGAAATCCACGAAGGATCCTTTGGCACTCATGACAACGAACACGCAATGGCGAGAAAAATTCTAAGAGAAGGGTACTATTGGTTGACAATGGAATCCGATTGCTACAAGTACATGAGGAGATGTCACAAGTGTCAGATATACTCAGACAAAATCCATGTACCGCCAACACATCTCAAGGTTCTCTCTTCCCCATGGCCTTTTTCTATATGGGGAATCGATATGATTGGCATGATCGAACCCAGAGCTTCAAACGAACATCAGTTCATTCTAGTAGCCTTTGACTACTTCACCAAGTGGGTCGAAGCAGCGTCATACGCCAATGTAACCCGACAAGTGGTGGTCCGATTTATCAAAAACAATATCATCTGCCGTTATGGTGTTTCGAGCTAGATCATTATGGATAATGAATCTAACTTGAACAACAAGATGATGAAAGGGTTGTGTGCTGAGTTCAAGATCGAACACCATAACTCCTCTCCCTATCGACCTAAGATAAACGGCGCGGTAGAAGCAGCTAACAAAAATATCAAGAAGATTGTTCAAAAGATGGTTGTAACCTACAAAGACTAGCACGAGATGCTACCCTTTGCTCTTCACGGCTATCGCACATCTGTCCGCACTTTGACATGGACAACCCATTTCTCTCTAGTATATGGCATGGAAGCAGTACTCCCTATAGAAGTAGAGATCCCGTCAATCAGGGTATTGATGGAAGCTAATCTAACAGAAGCTAAATGGTGCCAAAGCAGGCACGATGAACTGAATCTGATCGAAGAAAAGTGAATAATGACTCTGTGCCATGGTCAGTTGTATCAGCAAAAAATGAAGAAAGCATTCAACAAAAAAGTCTGACCCCGTGTCTTCAGGAAATGAGACCTTGTGCTCAAGAAGATACAATCATTTCTCACAGATTCCCGGGGCAAGTGGACTTCGAATTATGACGGCCCCTATGTGGTCAGGAAAGCCTTCTCAGGTGGCGCCCTGAGACTTGCAACCATGGATGGAGAGGAATTTGCCTATCCCACAAATGTTGACGTAGTCAAGAAATATTTTGCCTAAATAAAAAAAAAAGACGTCTCGGTGGATTGAAAACCCGAAAGAGCGGTCTGGGAAAAAATTAGAGACATAAGCAAAAATCATCCCGATGGATTGGAAATCTCAAAGTACAATCCAGGAAAAAGTTAGGGATTCATGGCAAGTAACTACGTCCAACAAAGGGGCAAATCCCCTAGCAGCAGTCTGCCATCCATCAGAAAAACTCCAGTCAAGGTCATCTTCGACAGAAGCTCAGGATGTCCAGAATTCAAAGTTGGTAGAAGGATAACGATCGTTATGGAATAACGCGTTTGGCTGATTTCCATTCTATCAATAAAATTTGAGCCCTAGTGCTTTTGTTTGCAATTCTTATTTGTTTTAGCTTTACAGAACAACATTTTAACATGATTAACGATTCTTGAAATAAAACTAAAATGAATTTACTTGTCACATTTTTCTGCTTTTAAAATAAAGATGGCAATTTCTTTTGACTGTTGAACATCGAAAGAACATCGATCGCTACTCCAAAAGCGATTAAACGTCAAAATGCAGAATCAAAATACTCCTTCTAAACTAGTGCACCTGAATGAAGGATCAACTGTGTCAGAGACCGTGTTTCATCTAACATCCCCGGCAGAGTTCTTATCTCCTAAGTCCGACCAAGGTTGTTCCCCACAGGGACTATCTCTCCTAAGCAAGGCAAAATTGTTATTTTAGACCAAATGGTACTTCTTTGTCCCCAGCGGTGGCCGAGTATCCAGTCGTGTTCATCCACTAGTCTGTGTGTCGTGTCCGTTTTGTCAGCATATACATACATATATCATGCATTATTGATTTGCATTCATATTCATATTGCATCATTATCACTTTAGTCAGTCTTAACTCTAAGTGGTATGGTCCTCTTATCAATCGAGTTGTCAGTCCTTTCCTCGTCAAGAAGTGAATCATTTAAGCAATCTCTCCCCTAGTTTATTTCTGGGATGGAGACGGTCCCCGACCACTTTGATAACTTGAACCTCTGAAAAGACAAGAAAACCTTCGACAAACGTCACTCTTCGCCGTTGAAGATGATATCTTCGCTTTCCCGGATTAAGGAAAATCCCCAGAGAAAGCCTCACAACTAAAGACTCTCAGCAACACATTGATTTTTCTCTCTAAGAGAGTCAATGTTAATGAAGTCATCAGCACCTCAAAATTGGATTACATCACATGGCATTTCTCCGAGAAGATCTCGAGAAAAAGGATGATGTTAATATCCCCAAGCAGAAAGTGGTCTCTCAAGAGACTAGTTTTCCCCAGTAGAGTCAACAAATGGCGTCTCCAAAACAGAGAAGTTTGCACACCTCTAAAGCTCAGACGAATGGGTTTCCCCAGCAAGTCTGACATCAAAACTTCGTTCCGTCAAATGGCATCTCCCCAGGGAAATTCGGTGAGAAGTTTGAGGAAAACCGCTACAAATAGCGTCCCTTGTCAAGAAAGTTTATTGACAAAAGAAACTGAGACCAGTTCCTTGGTAGAAGACCAGGATCGAGGGGAAGTTTATTCCAGAAACTGAGACTAGTTCCTTGGTAGAAGACCAGGATCGAGGGGAAGTTTATTCCAGAAACTGAGACCAGTTCCTGGGCTGAAGACCAGGATCGAGGGGAAGTTTACATCAGAAACTGGGACCAGTTCTTGGGCTGAAGACCAGGATCGAGGGGAACTTTATATCAGAAACTAAGACCAGTTCCGTGGCTGAAGACCAGGATCAAGGGGAAGTTTTTACCTTTTCTGAGTATCATTTCTTAGTAAAAGAAGATGGATGAGCAGACTGCCATTCATAACCACCATCAAAGTTCAGGTATTCCGATATTTAATCCTTTTGCACCCCGAATGCCCGAATATCTTCGCCATTCATACCTTCGGGTCCAAGAAGATTAAATAGGGGCATCTGTCATACCCCAAATTTTGACCACCAAGATTTCCCATCATTGTGCAAATCATCATAACAATATGGATGAACCAGTATGCCTCATTAATCTCCTCACAGAGGATTGAGCATGCACTACAATCAAGAATTAGGGTTTTGAGCCCTCTCAGAGCACTTAGACAAAGGATCAATCAAGAAATGACATGATCTTCAACTTGTTTAACCTCTCAAACACACATAAAGGATCAAGAGGACTCCCACATCAAGAATCAAGCACAAAGTTGCAGCATTCCAAGGGGATCAAGCCTCAAGATCGCTAGTGTCACCAAATTAGGGTTTTGGTCGACTGAAGCCTCCAAATGAAAATTTTCATCTGGGCATGAGCCAATGCTTTAAAATATAACCCAAAATACTCTAAGGGACCTCATGGAACCAATCATCAAGTCAATTTAACCCAGGGGATGCATTTAACAAAAATCAGGAATTTGAGTTTCTTGACCTAATTCACCCCTAAGTTGACTTTTGGGACAAAGCATGAGCCAAGACCTCAAGACATGATTTGAGGGCCTCCAATATACTACATTGACCCATTTGGAACAATGGATTGACCCAGAAAGCTTGATTCACAAGTTTCAATTTCATCAGGACCATAGTTAGGGTTTCGAGGAAAAAGTCAACTGTGCCTTTGACTTTTGACCAGGACATGCTCCCAAACCTTGGAACATAATTCAATTCAACCTATAACACCTATGGAATCCATCCATTAGGTTTGATTTAGGTAAAGGACTTGATTTCACAAAGGATCGCACCGTTTGGATTTCATCCAATAAAAAGTCAACTGTACAAAAATCCAAAGTTTGACTTTTTGGATTTTTGGTCAACCAAGGTTCCTTAACCCTAAAACAATGTTAATATGTGATTGGAATCATCATTCATCAAGAAAAATCAAAGAAAATGAGTTAACTTATTAAAGGGGCAACCATAAAAAACTTAGAATTTATTTAAGTTATGGAACAAAGTGGCTAGGGTACCAACTTCCAAGGACCATAACTTGAGATCCAAGCAACCATTTTGGGTGATCCAAAGCTGGATTTGTAGGTCTTGCTACACTCTACAAAAGCTTCAACTACATCAAACTCCAATCCTCATGGATTTTAAGTTATGGAGTGATCAAAATGGTAAAAAAAACATGAAAATGACATTTTTCCAACACTTAGTGAAATTTTCACTAAGTCAGAATCTGCCTTACTTTTTCCAAAATGTAGGGACATTTTTTACCTTGATCCAAGTCAAACCAAGTCTAGGGGTGAACATCAAAGTTAAAGTATGCCATAAGGGCTTTCCAACAAGCACCAGATCATCTCCAAAATCAATTTGAGTAGGGAGATACAGCCCTTGAAACATGGCATCATGAACTGATTTTACAAGGCAGAATTATGCACATTTGCTCGATTTGTCCAAATATGATAACTCCAAGCCTTGTCATCAATTTGGACACATCAGAGGATCAAATCCAAGGAGGATGATCTGATCTCCAAGCCTTACAAGTCCAAGAATCTACATTAAGCTTGTCATCCCTAAAAAGGCTACAAAGATGCCAAGACTCCAATTTTGTTTCCAAGCATTCAATGGATACACCAAGGTGGCATGAACTGAGCCTATTCCAACTAAATTCAGTCAAGACTTATCTCTGAACCAAAGCTACAAAGCCTGTGCCCTAATCTCAAGTCAATGGCTAGAGGAGACTTGAGATTCCTTTTGCATAACATTGGCCAAAGGCCTGCTGCAGCTGCCATTCACTATTGCTTGTAAAACAAACTTGCTCTACTATAAATAGAGCTCATTTATGCTCAGTTTAAGTACTCCAAAGCACTACAACACTTGCTTTCTCCAAAATCACTTTCTCTAGGCCAAAATGCCTTCTTTTGCAAGGTACCTCTGAGTTTTTGAGTTAGAGAGCAATTCCATCACAGCTCATGATCCAAACACCTCTAATATGTTGTATCTAAGCTATCCAAACACTAACATGTGACCTGAAACACCAAAATCACAAAGTCCACTTCCAAAACCTCAAAATAGAACTTTTTGCATTTTTCAAGCCATGTCTTGATTCAGTCACTTTCAAAACCAGATAAAACTTCAAACACACTCCAAATAACATCCTTGAACTGTCCCAAATGGTTCCCCTCATCTGGAACACCATTTGAGAGAGTTGCCATATTGGTCACTTTTGCCCCTTTTGCAAGAAAGAGCTCAAACTTGTTCCTGAGGATTCTAGCTAATTCTAACCATTCTAAAAGCTTCTAAGGGATCAATTGAGAGTGTCCAAATCATCAAATTACTTCTGGCACAAGGAACTTGGCAGATAGCCCAAAAAGCTCCAAGAGGTAAGTGCATCATCACTTGAACTTTCTAAATTATGCATTGCTTTGAAGTCCACTGATCATAAACATCTCATACATATTGTATATGTTGTGTTTGAACCAATTCATCATGTAATTCTTGCATGTACCATGAAGTAGCATAGAAAATGCAAATATAGGCCTATTTCAAAACCACTATCGGGTTTTAAAATAGGGACCTCATCAGAAAAAACTATGACCACCATTGGATTCTTGGGAAATTCTAGGCCAGATGCATATAAATTTTGTCCCAATCCATGGAGAAATGAGAAAGTTAGAGGCTTCACGTAAATGGCCCAAAAGCTGACCTTGCCTTGCCCAGGGCTAAAACAAGGCACCCCTTATATATTTATGGGGTGGTTTTGATACACGGATGTATCACCACCCTAGTGGTTGCGCGCTCATGTGTTTGGCTTGGAGGTTTGGAGTTCGAATCCCCCTCGCCACATACCCTTTTTTATCACCTTTTTTCCATTTTTTTATATTTTCATATTATTTTCTTAAATGATTTGTAAAATTAATTTCTCTCTCAATTTTAATTATTTTTTATTGGTTTTTTTGCAAAAAAAATCACAAAAAATGTTAAAATATTTTGTTCCACAAAAAAAAATCAAATTTATATTATTTATTTAATATAGTTGATATTTTTGCAAATAAATTCATTTTTAATTGTTTTAAACATTTCAAAAATGAATTTTCATCTTGGAAATAAAAATCACAATTTGTTTATTCAAACTAATTTGGTGTTTTTATCATTTTAATTAATTTTCTTTGAATAATTACTTTAAAAAAATGATGAAATTAGGGTTCCGTTGACTTTCACCCTAACAAACCTTTTTCAAACACTTTGGGCATCTAATAGAGTGTAAGACCCAATCCCCTTTTAACCAAAACCATTTTTGGGCCTCAATCATTGTATAAGTCCTTCTGCGATTCTCAAAACGGCGGTGCAATCACTGTCTTTCATTGGGCCTCCCCTCGTGTTGTAAGTCCCATCTTTCTTTTTCAAAAACATATTTGGGCCTCTAATAGAGTGTAAGACCCAACCCTTTTGTAAATAAACTTTTTTGAGCCTCAGTCATTGTATAAGTCCCGATACGATCTTCAAAATAGCGGTGCGATCACTGTTAAAACTTGGGCCTCTCCTTGAGTATAAGCCCCAACAGTCTTTTCAAAAGCAACTTCTCTTTTGATTTAGATTCAAATATACATGTTGTTATCAAAACTTTCTTTAATTTCTTTGAACAGCTAACAATACAGCATGGAAGCTTGCTCACCTGTAAGTTTTAACAGCTTTCATTTACTCGCTTTCATATATATATAACTGTATTGTGGGAAGCTGCGCACTGTAAGTCCTTCTTTCATATCCTTTTAAATACTTGTCATATATCAACGGTATATATACTAGTATAGTTATTTAGAGTTTTCCCCGACAATTAGGTCTAGAACTAAGTAAAGCCAGTTGGTCACTCTTTAATACGGTCAAAACTAGATCCCCATAAGACTTCCAGATACAGTCTTGCCTTATCTAGGGCTTAAACAATATGGAACAAAGAGAAAGACAGTATTCTCGATGAACCTTTTCTCAGACTATCTATTAGAAATTGTCACAGAAATTCTATTCTCCAGAGGTGATCTATTCTCGGTGAATAGCATCTCTTGAATTTCTTCAAACCTCAGGACTTTCACTAAATGATCTTTTCTCGGTGAATAGCATTTCTTGAACTTTTCTTGGTTTGGGACCCACGGGCTTCCTAAAAGCATCCCCGCCTCCTCTTGGGCTTTGTACAAGAACCCTCCGGCATCTTAGAAGTTCTCATGCCTTCTCTCGGGCTTAATACAAGGACCCTGAAGACCTCTTAAAGGTATAAGACATAACTTAGTCATCCTTTGATAGAGCATTCTTTCCAGTGTCAAATCTCGGGCTTAGGGTTGATTTTCATCCCTTAAAACACCTGCCTCCTCTTGGGCATCATACAAAAGATAAAACTCTTCCACAACAGTAGACTTGGATAGTCTAATCTCCTCTTGAGTCTCAAAGACATTCTCAAGTTCCCTACAAACATAGGAAGAAACCTCAGTCATTTTTTATCAATCTCCAGTAGAGTTAAAACCCATGGGTTCTAGAACCCAGTCTCTCTCCTAAAATTCCCAAGCTAGAATCAGCTTATCATCAGTATAACACTATCCCAAATCAGAACCTCAAGGCATCTGATACCCCAACTCTTCTGTAACCCTCAGCAAGAGTTGATTCCCCATTTGGACCTGCCTCGGGATCTCAATAATTCCCAGTAAAAGCTAGCCTCCTCTTAGGCTTTGTATAATGATCATTCCTTTCCTCAGCGAAGCCAGCCTCCTCTTGGGCTTTGTACAATGATTCTCCCCAGCGGAGCTAACCTTTTTAGACTCTCTTGTTGAGTCAATTACTTTTCACACTCTCTTGTTGAGTCAATCACCTTTCAGCACTCTCTTGTTGAGTCAACCCTTTTAGCCTCAATCTCGGGCTTTGTACGAGACAGATAAAAACACTATCTTGTTGAGGCAATCTTTTCCTGCCTCCTTTAAGGCTTGGTATAAAGATTTTCCCTAGCAACAACTAGCCTCCTCTTAGGCTTTGTATAATGATTTCTCCAGCTTGTCCAGCCACAATCCTGGGCTTTGTACAGGACAGATAAAAGCACTCTCTTGTTGGGTCAAATCCTTTCAGCCTTAATCTTGGGCTTTGTACAAGACATAAATCGTGATAACCTTCTCTTAAGCTTAGGACAAATATCTTCCGGAGAGGAATCAATTCCTCCCACCCTTCTTTTAGCCTCTATCTTGGGCTTTGTACGAGATACCTAAAACATCCTTAACCGAGTCAGTGAAGTCTCCATTTAGCCTCAAATCTGGGGCTTTGTACAAGACAGATAAAGAGTTATTTCCCACAGAGTCAGTCTTCTTTTCGGCCTCTGTCTTAGGCTTTGTACAAGATACGTACGAACCCTCCCCAACGGATTCAAAACCACTTTTAGCCTCAAATCTGGGGCTTTGTACAAGACAGATAAAGAGTTCTTTCCCACAGAGTCAGTCTTCTTTTCGGCCTCTATCTTGGGCTTTGTACAAGATACGCACGAACCCTCCCCAACGGAGTCGAAACCACTTTTAGCCTCAATCTTGGGCTTTGTACAAGACAGACAAAACATTTTCCCCGAAAAAGTCAAACTTTTAGCCTCCTCTTAGGCTTTGTATAATGATATCCCAAAAGAGTCCGTCTCTTTTAACCTCAATCTTGGGCTTTGTGCAAGATATATATAAACACTCTTTTATTGAGTCAGTCATTCCTAGCCTCCTCTTAGGCTTTGTATGAGGACTTCCCCAGTGAAGTCAATCAACCTCTTAGCTTCAACCTTGGGCTTTGATCAAGGCACACAAAAATCAACATCCCCTTAGAGGAAATCAAAATCCCTCTGTAGGAATTCATTTCTCTGTTTATCACTCATCAAAACAGAAAATCAAAACAAACCTTAATCCCAGATAACTGCTATAAGAGGCACACTTGTTGATTCAAATATCCAAGCCGTTGTCCATCTTTTATCCTGGTAAATCCTCTCTTAGTACGAGAAATTCCTAAGGAAAAATGGCATTGCTCTACACTGATTTAAAGTTTTCTCCTTCAGGACAAATCCCCTATAAAGGAAATTATGGCATTACTGGATTCACATATCCCAGTTAAAGTAATCCTCCTTTATAAACAGTCACCCAACAATTGTGATAAATAGACCAAATGTCTCCCTTTAGAGATGACAAATTCTCTCTCAGTCAAACCTTTTAGCTTCAACCTTGGGCTTTGAACAAGACACAATTAAACCTTTTAGCTTCAATCTTGGGATTTGAACAATACACCAAATATTTTTTTCCTCCCTTAGAATATGAGGAACTACGATTTCTCTGATTTCCCTGTTTCGTTTAAACGGGAATACTAATCAAAAACTCTAAGTCCAGTACCTTCACACATCAATCAAAACTTAGGTCCAGTACCTTACCAAAAACATCGGAAAAACCCGAACATCAACAAAAAACTCACTCTCTCTCTCTCTCATATTTCCCAAGAAACTTTCCCAACCCATTAACGGATAAACACCATCAAGTATAAAGTGAGACCTAAAGCTAACAACCTGTGGATAACCACGTATAGGATGGGTAATTGACAACTACTCATTGTATAACCTGACCCCGGACCCCCCAATCTCTTTAAGCGTATGTTCAGCTCAACATTCGCGTGCAAGGTTAGTTTTAGATAGCTTCCCTTTCCCTTCCAGCTTCACGGGATAAATAAGAAATCAGAAAGTAGCACCCCCTCCTCTTCGTTGAGGAGAAAACCCAAATTCCGCGATAATGTGGTCGCGTCACCGACAAAAATCGCGCGCTACATCCAGGCACAGACGGAATCAAAATTGGAGGTTCTTGGAGATAACCTTTGATATTTTCAAAAGCCAACTGGCAATCAAAATTCCATTCGACTGCTTGATCCTTTCGGAGCAGCTTGAAGATGGGTTCACAAGTAGCAGTCATGTTGAATATGAATCTGGAGATATAGTTATGTCTACCAAGAAAACCTCTGACTTGCTTCTCGGTTTGCGGAGCGGGCATTTCTTGAATTGCTCTGACTTTATTTGGGTCAACTTCAATCCCTCGTTGGCTAACAATGAATCCAAGTAATTTTCCAGACCGAACTCCAAAAGTACACTTAGCTGGATTGAGTCATAATCTGAACTTTCTGAGACACTCGAACAGTTTGAACAGGTGATCTAAATGGTCATCTTCGCTTTGGGATTTAGCAATCATGTCATCGACAAAGACCTCTATCTCCCTATGCATCATGTCACGGAATAGTGTAACCATCGCCCTTTGGTAAGTAGCACCTGCATTTTTGAGTCCAAATGGCATTACCTTATAACAATAGGTCCCCCAAGGTGTGATGAAGGCAGTTTTCTCCATATCGTCAGGATCCATTTTGATCTGGTTGTATCATGAGAAACTATCCATGAAAAAAAAGACAACGAATTTAGCAATATTATCCACTAAGGTATCGATGTGTGGAAGATGGAAGTCATCCTTTGGGTTGGCTTTGTTTAAATCCCTATAGTCGACACACATTCAAACCTTTCCATCCTTCTTTGGTATAGGAACAATATTGGCCACCCACTGCAGATACTTTACAACAGCAAGAAATCCAACGCCAATCTGTCTTTTAACCTCTTCTCTGATCTTCAAGGCCATGTCTGGTCTTGTTCTTCGGAGTTTCTGTTTGACAGGAGGACAATCTGGATTGAGGGGTAGCTTATGAATGACAATATCTGTGTCCAAACCGGGCATATCTTGATACGACCATGCGAACACGTCCACATACTCTTGGAGTAGCTTTATCAACTTTGTTCTAACATCTACCCCAAGTGTGGTGCCGATCTTGATTTCCTTTTTCTCCTCTTCACTGCCCAAGTTGATGGTTTCGACCTGCTCTTGGTGTGGTTGGAGATATGCGTACTCGTATTCAAACATCTTAGCCAATTCATCTGGAATGTCATAATCTTCCTCACCCTCATCTCCGGCTTGATTAATGGGTGCATCAAAGTTAGGAAAGATCGGAGAGTCATCAGATTCCATGTGGGTATCGAGGATTCTGCATGTTTTAGATGATTGCTTTTATTAAACATGAAAGAAAAGGTGATGCAATGAGGGAATGCTTTTTATTCTTTTTAGTGGTTATGAAAGATTGCCTTTTTCATTTTAAAAGTGAAAAGCAAAAAAAAGTAAATGAACAAAACAGGAATTTAACAAAACGCCTTCATTCATTAATCTTTGAAAAACAGAAGGGGCCCTTACAAAATGATCCTATAGTCTTGGGCGCGACTATGGATTTTTTTTTAAACATTAAAACAAAACAACAAAAATTACTTTAATAACGGGAGGATCTCGGGAATCTCCACAGAATCCCAATTGCTCAAAGCCACATCACAACGGTATACCAGGTGACTTATGTCTTCTTCTTCAAAGTCTTTGACAATTGCATTCACTTGGAAGCCATCACTGACGAATACTTCTTGGATTTTGGTCGGCTCTTGTTAGGAGTTGACGCTTTCTTAGTTGGTTTGTAACCCGACCCAAAGCGGTCCTTCTTGATTTTGACGTCGATCACTTCACCCCAGCCTGTTGTTTTACCATCCTAAATAGCAGAAATAACACCTTTCAGAAATGCAAAAGACGGAAAGACCCTCTGCTCAGGCTTCTCTACCACGAACATGACCACGTTTGCAATTTTAAGCGCTTGGAAAGTGGTTTCCAGCGCATCTTAATCTGCTTCAATGTATTTGAAGGAAGAAAGATTGATCGCTATGAGATCTTCTTCTCCAAATATTGTTACCAACTTGTCGTCAACCATAAATTTCATCTTTTGATGAAGAGTGGATGTGACTGCCCCAGCGGCATGGATCCATGGCCTTCCCAACAGACAACTATAGTTGGGGTTGATGTCCATCACCTGAAAAGTTATGTTAAACACATGGGGACCAATGAGAATAGGTACCTCCACCTCTCCAATCACAGACCTCCTAGAGCCATCAAAAGCCTTTACACAAGAGAATTGGGCTTCATTTCTGCCCCTTCACATGCAAGCTTTGCAAGAGTCCTTTTGGGCAACACATTGAGGGATGACCCTGTGTCCACCAACACCCTAGCCAAGGTATCTTCTTCACATTTAATAGAAATGTGCAATGCAGGATTATGATTATTACCTTCTTTAGGCAGTTCTCCTCCATCAAAACTCAAAGTGTTACAGGCGGTGATGTTGGCTATCACTGTCATACCCCAAATTTTGACCACAAGATTCCCCATCATTGTGAGGATCATTGCCACAATATGGATGTACCATCATACCTCATCAATCTCCTCAAAGATTGTTGAGCTTTCACTACAATAAAAAATTAGGGTTTTGAACCCTCCTAGAGCTCTTAGACAAATGATCAATCAAGAAATAACATGATCTTAAACTTGTATAACCTCTCAAACACCCATAAAGGATCAATAGGTCTCCCATATCAAGAATCAAGCATAAGGATGCAACATTCCAAGTGGATCAAGCCTCGAGATCGCCAGTGTCACCAAATTAGGGTTTTGATCGACCAAGGCCTCCAGATGAAAAATTTCATATGGGCATGAGTCAATACCTCAAAACATGACCCAAAATTCTCCAAGGGACCTCATGGATCCAATCATCAAGTCAAAATAGCCTCTGGGGAAGCATTCATCAAAAATCAGGAATTAGGGTTTCTTGACCTAATTCACCCCTAAATTGACTTTTGAGGCAAGACATGAGCCAAGACCTCAAGACATGATTTGAGGGCCTCAAATACACCACATTGGTCCATTTACAACAATTGATTAATCCAAGAAGTTTGATTCACAAGTTTTAATTTCATCTGGACCACAATTAGGGTTTTGAAGAAAAAGTCAATTGTACCTTTGACTTTGGACCAAGACATGTTCCCAACCCTTGGGACATGATTCAATACACCATAAAACACCTATGGAATCCATCCATTAGGTTTGAATTAGGTCAAGAACTTGATTGCATAAAGGATCACACAGTTTGGAATTCATCTGACAAAAAGTCAACTGTGCCCAAAATCAAGTTTGACTTTTTTGAAATTTTTCACAAATGTGGTTCCCCTAAGTCAAAAACAATGTTAATGTATGGTTTTGATCATCATCCATCAAGAAAAGTCAGGTTACTTGCAAAAGGGGCAACCATAAGAAACTTAAAATTTTCTAAGTTATGAACAAAATGGATTTGGTTCCAACTTTGCAAGGTCATAACTCCTAAACCCTAAGGCCTTTTTCTTCCATCCAAAGCTCAAATGAAAGTTCACATGACATACTTCAAAAGTGTAAACTACAAAAGATTTCAAATCCTCATGGATTTTGAGTTATGGATTGATCAAAATCACAACAACATGAAAATGGCCACTTTTTCCAACACTTAGTGAAAATTTTGGACAGAATCTGTCTTGGTTTTTCACCAAATTTAGGGCCATTTTTCACCTTGATCCAAACTGAACCAAGACCAATGTTGGACATAAAAGTTGAAGTATGTCATTAGGGCTTTCCAAAAAGTACAAGAACTCACTCTAACTCCACTTGAGTAGGGAGTTACAAGCCTTGAAACATGGCCTAAAAACCTGATTTTTCAAAACAGCATGAACATGTAACTTGGTTCCCACGATTTCTTGATCTAATTTTGGACACTTGAATCATTTCTTTTCTGTCCAAAATCAACTTGAATAATGGATAATCTGATCCCAAAGCCTTGCAAGTCAAGACATCACCTATTTTGGCATGTAGCATTCAAGTTTCAAATCCAAAAACTTCCATTTTTGTTTCAAGGCATTCAAGAGGTACATTGAGATGGCATGGACTGAATCTTTGATCACTAAATGAGTCGAGCCTTATCCCTGCAATAGAAGACTCATAGCCTGCAAGATTGACTCAAGTCAATGGCTAGAGGAGACTTTGGCTACATGACAAAGTTCAATGGATAATAGGGTGATCAGCCTCCATTCACTATTACTGCTAAAAAAAACTTGCTCTACTATAAATAGAGCTTTTTTCTGATCAATTCAAGTACATCAAAGCATAACATCTCATGTTTTCCTTCCAACCTCTCTAAAAAAAACCATAATTTGCTTCTTTTGCAAGTAACAAGTGAATTTTCAAATAGAGAGCAACTTCATTCAAACCAGCCATCCTAACACCTCACATATGTCATATACAAGTGATCCATAACTTCAAAACATATATGGAACACCAAAATCAGAAAGTCAACCTCCAAAACCTCAAATTTTGACTTTTCTGCAATTTTCAAGCCATGTCTTGATTCAGTCACTTTCAAAACCAAACCAAACTTCAAACACACTCCAAATATCATCCTCAAACTGTCCCAACAAGTTTCCCTCAAATGTAACACCATTTGAGTGAGTTACCATTTTGGTCACTTTTGCCACTTTTGCAAGAAAGAGCCAATTCTTGTTCCTGAGGTTTCCAGCTGGTTTTGATCATCCTAAAAGCTTCTAAAGGATCAATCAAGAGTGTCTAAGGCATTGGATTACTTCTGGCACAAGCATTTTGCAAGATAGCACAAGGAGCTTCAAGAGGTAAGTGCATAATAACTTGAACTCTTTAAAATATGCATTGCTTTGATGTACATTGATCATGAACATGTCATACATATCATATGTGTTGTGTTTGAACCAATTTATCATGCTATTATTGCTTGTATGATGTGGTAGCATAGAACTTGCAAATCTTGGCCTATTTTGAAACCACTATCGGGTTTTAAAATGTAGGCATCCTTAGAAAATTCTGAGACCACCATTGGATTCCTCATGAAATTCTAGGCAGGATCCATCTAAATTTTGTCCAATTTCATGGAGAAATGAGGGAGATATGATCCTTCTTGCAAAACCACCAAAACTTGGTTTTTGCCTTTGCCTGACTTGAATTTTAGGCTACCCATATATGTTTATGGGGTGGTTTTGATACACGGATGTATCACCACCCCAGTGGTAGCAGCGCGCATGTGTTTGGTTGGAGGGCGTGGGTTCAACACCCACCTAGACCATTTTTTATTTTCACTCTCATTTTGCTATTTTCCATATTTTTCATAATTTTCTTAATTAATCTCAAAATTAATTTCTCCCTCATTTTTAATTATTTTTTATTGATTTTTTTTTTAAATTCACAAAAATGTTGAAATATTTTATTCCACAAAAAAATTGAATTTATATTATTTATTTAATATAGTTTGAAATTTTGTAATGAATTTCATTTTTATTTGTTTTAAACATTTTAAAAATGAAATTCTCAAATTGATTTTTTCAAAACCAATTGAATTTCAAGCCTTCATGTGATTGAACATGATTTTTCAAAATATTTTTCAAAACTTACCACTTGTTTTTAAATATATTTGATATTTTATATTTAATTTCCTTTGAAAATTATATTTATTTTAATTAAAATTAGGGTTTCCCTCAATTTTAATTTTTCAAACACTTTTCAAAACACTTTTGGGCCTTTTGATAGAGTCTAAGTCTCATCCCTTTGTAAATAAACTTTTTTAGGCCTCAGTTATTGTATAAGTCCCGATACAATCTCGACGCGATCACCGTTTTCAAAACAAAAATCATCTGGGCCTCTCCTTGAGTTGTAAGCCCCATCTTTCTTCTTTTTAAACACTTATGGTCCTCTAATAGAGTGTAAGACCGAACCCCCCTTGTACATAAAGAATTTGGGCCTCAGTTATTGTATAAGTCCCGATACAATTTTCAAAATAATGGTGCGATCACTGTTTTTCATCTGGGCCTCTCCTTGAGCTATAAGTCCCATCTCTTGTATAAAAATAAACTTTTGGGCCTCTAGTAGAGTGTAAGACCCATCCTTTTTGTAAAATACAATAATTTGGGCCTCAGTCATTGTATAAGTCCCTCTGTGGTTTTTAAAACTACTGACGCGATCGTCGCCTTTTCAAAAGAGATCATCTGGGCCTCTCCTTGAGTATAAGCCCCAAACTTCCTTTTAAAACAACTTTCTTTTATCCAAATTCAAATTCAAAATATCATCAAAACTTTCTTCAATTTTTGAATAACTAACCATGCAGCTGTAGTTGTTATGCTTGGGCTTGCACAACTGTAAGTTCCACTATTTTCTCAACATGTTTGTTTATATATATATATATATCATCTGTATATATATGTTTATACATATTTGCTTAGAGTTTTCCCAGCAATTAGGTCTAGGTCTAGATCAAACCAGTGGTTACTCTTTCAATACAGTCAAAACTAGTTCCCTATAGGAAAATACAGATACAGTCTTGCCTTCTCTTGGGCTTATACAATATGGAATAGAGAAAGGCATTATTCCCGATGAAACTTTTCTCAAGACTGTCACAACTTAGTGTAGCACCCCAAAATTTGCCTTCTCTTTCTAGCACTAACTGGCTTATGCTTCATTTCATTTTGCATTATCTTTTGTGCATATCATTGGTTCTCAACATGGGATCAAGGTGGCTTGGTCAACTCAAGAGAAGAAGATGTTTTTCAGAGGCTCAGGCAGGAGATCATGTGTGCATAGAGGAGCATTGTTCAAGATACTAAGGAAAGAGATGTTCTTAATATCACCATTACTCAAGCCACAATGGGTTCTTAGGCCTCAAGGCATCCTAATATGCCCATCACCTCATCAGATGATTGAAGTTGGTAAGATTTTGAAGTGGTTTATTTCCTTCTATATGTTGGTCATCTAACTAGGGTTTTGATCATCTGGGAATGTAACACTCCAATGGCAAGATTTTTGAAGCTTTATCATCATCATGTGGCATATTTTATCTTTTTTTAAAGGAATCCACATCATGGTCAGAGGAATTTGAGTTTTGAGCTTGGGTCGATTTCTCCTAGACTATGGGTGCCAAAATTAGGGTTTTGCATAAGATCAGTTTATTTCTGATTTTTTGGGAAAGACTTGACTCCATGGTATTCCATATGTCCCAAGGTGCCTAGGTATGCAAGATTGATCATCAATTTGTTTCAGAAGGGTTTCAATTGATCAGAGGATTTAAAATTAGGAGAATTGGGGATAAAGTCAACTGTGCAGTGAAAAAGTCAACTCCTGACTTTTTGAGGTCAAATTCTCAATCTTCATGCCAAATATGACCAATGGACCAAATTTTATCAAGGAATGATCAAGGAATTGTAAAAAATCAAGAATGTGGAGAAGATGCCATTTTTGGAAAGAACTAGGTTTTAGAAAGTTACTATTTTGGGAAAGTTTTCATGCCTTTTTAACCATCTTCAAAGCCAATTTTCACCATAATCAAAGCTCCATTTGCAAAAAAAAATTCCACATGAAAGCTGTAGTACACACTTCAAGCTTTCAAACCATGTAAAGTTTGCTCAAATTGGATCATTTTTTAGAGAGTTATGGTGTCCCAAAGTTGGAGGTTTCAAGTTGTGATTTTACAAAGACTTAGAATTTTTTCTAAGTTATTTTAGGCAGTCGCAAGAGCATCTTTTCATGGCCAAATTTTTTTTTTTTTTTTTTTTTTTTGGAATAAAGTAAACTTTATATACCAAAAATAAGAAGTACAAGGTGGCCCCTAGCTCACCCGCCCAACAAAGGAACAAACAAACTAACTAACCCATAAGTAGGTTAGCAATATTCTTCCTAATTCTAGTATTTCCCCACCCCCTATTAACAATATTGGAAATCACTAAATCTTTAATTTCTATAGTATTCACACTATCCCCAAAACCTTTCCTATTTCTATATCTCCAAATTTCATAGATGGTTTCCGCCGCAGCACTACGAACCAAAATGGCCTTCCAGCTTTTACCTTTGCTAATATCCACAATCCAGCTGAGTTCCTCTTTCCAACCAAGAGGGCAATGCTCTATGCCAATCCAACACAAAATATCTTGCCAACACTTCTTAAAGGGAGGGCAGCTAAATAGAAGATGTTCATTGGACTCCACTTGGTCACAAAAATAACACTCATCATGACTAATAATGTTGAATTTTTTCAGCCTATCTCTAGTTGCAAGTCTGTTGTGGCAAGCCATCCACAACATAAAAACCGCTCTTGGTCTCGCAACTGAGTTGTACAACAAGTTCTTCCACGTTACCACCGGTTCCTCACTCTTTAGAAACCTATAAACCTTGCTCATACTATATTTCCCTTGCATGGAATTCCAATCACTCATCCTTCTCATTATGTCTCTCTGATTAAGGATAGATTTCACAATCCATGACATATTTTGACTGATCTGTACCTGCTGAATAGAATTATTTTTTATGTAGAATGCATGTATCCACTTGACCCACAATGATTCCTTCTTATTACAAAGGTTCCACAAGAGTTTGGCAATGCTAGCTTTGTTCCAATCTGTCAAAGAAGTAATATTGAGCCCACCATACCTCTTAGGCTTACAAACATTTTTCCAGGCAATAGGAGATTTTTTCGGCTTACCTTCCTTACCCGACCAAAGAAAAGTTCTGCAGATCGAATTAATCACTTGCATCACTTTCTTCGGGAATGGAAGGCACCACATCCAGTAGATAGTCATTGAAGCAATGACACTATTAATCAATTGGAGTCTTCCTGCGTAACTAAGCATTTTAGAGCTCCAATGACGGATACGGCTCATGATACGATCAACCAAACTCATGTAGTGACTGACAGAGAGTTTCTTAGTAGTAAGAGGAACTCCTAAGTATCTAAATGGAAGTTCCCCTTCCACAAAGATAGTGACAGAATGTATGGCTGCCTTCATTTCACTAGTCATCCCTCCTAGAAAAATTCTGCACTTCATTGGATTCACAACCAGTCCAGTAGAATTAGAGAACTTGTTTACCTGCTCCATTAGTAGCTCTACAGACTTACAGTCACCTCGGGCAAACAACAGAACATCATCTGCAAAACTCAAGTTGATGATTTTATGCCTCTCGCACTTCGCATGAAAATTGAAGTTGGGAATTTGATCCAATTTATGTAACACTCTATGGAAGTACTCCATCACCAGAACAAACAAAAGAGGAGAGACAGGGTCTCCTTGTCTCAGACCTCTCTTTGCCTTCAAGCTCTTTGTGACTCTCCCCCCTATATTAAACCTGTAAGACACACTAGATACAGCAGTCATAATCCATTTAGTAAATTTGTGAGGAAAACCAAACTCCTTTAAAATGCACTCAAGAGACCCCCAGTCCACGGTATCGTAAGCTTTTTGAATATCTAGCTGTAGCATACACCTAGGAGTACCTCCTTTCCTACTGTAACCACGGATAAGTTCATACGCCAGCAAAATGTGATCCTGAATATTCTGCCCAGGTATGAAGGCTGCCTGGCTCTTATTGACAATACTATTGATTACCAATCTCAGCCTGCTGGTTAAAATTTTAGAGATGATTTTGTATAGAGTAGTGCAGCAGGAGATTGGCCGGAAATCTTTGACATACTTACCAGCATTACCTTTAGGAATCAAAGACACAAGAGTACAATTTATAGCAGGATACATTTGGAAGTTATTGAAGAAGTCCATGACAGCAGCTATAGTATCATGCTTGGTTATGTCCCAAGTAGATTTGAAAAACTTGGCACCAAAACCATCCACCCCAGGAGCTTTAAAATCATCAATCTCTTTTAAGGCATTTTGGATTTCCTCAATAGTGACAGGTCTCTCAAGTTCACTTCTTTGATCAGCAGATAAATGAGGCCCTTGTCTTATAGCAGGGAGATCAATACCTACAAGGCTGCTATTAGCACTACCCATAAGTTTACCATAGAATCTAAGAACTTCGTTTTCAATATCTTCAGGACTGTCCAGCAAGGTGTCATCCTCAAGATAGAGCTGATAAATGCCATTTTGGTTTTGTCTAGCCTTCAACATAGCATAAAAAAACCTGTTGTTCCCATCTCCTAATTTCAACCAGTTCACCTTAGATCTTTGTCTCAGGACCTGTTCCTCAATCTCACTCCAATGCAATACCTCCTCAGTTTTCTCCTTCACCAAATTCATCAGCATAGCATTGTCAAGATCATTGTTGAGATTTTTATGAGCCTCCTGCAACTTACTCCTAGCCTGCTTAAGGAACTGAGATGCACCCACTAAAGGTTTACTCAGCTTTGTCACCACACTTTGGACCCTAATAAGCTTCCTCCAAGTAACAAACATAGGACTCCCACTGATGGGGGCATTCCAACTATTTGCTATCTCCTCATGGTAGCCCTCAACATTAACCACATTATTAATGAATTTGAACTGATGGCCTCTCTTGCATTTCTTATCGGGGTGAACCAGAAAGAGCAGAGCATGATCAGAAATCCCAGGATCAAGAATTTTCAAGGTCAAGTTACAATACTTGTGATACCAGTCTATATTAGCCATGCCATGATCAATTCTAGAATGGATAATATTATCACTTTGCCTGTTAGACCATGTGAAGTATTCCCCAATAGTGTCCATGCTGCTAAGATTAGTTTTCACCATCATGTCAGACAGATCTTTATACTCATTCATCTGAACCATGTTCCCACCTCTTCTATCCTTAGTTTGCATCACATTATTGTAATCTCCTATGATAAGCCAAGGCCCCTGTAGATTCAAATGTATAATCTCAATCTCATTCCAAAGCTTTTTCCTTTGCTCCAGTTGATTAGCTCCATAGACAACAGTTAACCAAAACATAAATTCACCATTTCTGTCATACACACTGCAGTGTATTAGCTGCATAGAACAGGTTATTTTCCTGATATCAATCTGAGAGTTGTTCCACCAAATCCAAATCCTACCATTATCATGCATCTCATAGTTGTCAATGTAGCTACCTTGCAACTTCAGCTTACTTCTGACTCTATCAGCCTTACCTTTCTTGACCCTAGTTTCAATCATAACACTAATCTTTGGGTTAAGCTTTATGAGGCGGGAGCTAACCTCTCTAATCTTAACCACTTTATTTAACCCCCTCACATTCCATGAAGCTAGCATTGCCCTGTGTTTTGACTACTTTGAGGATCATTCAAAATCCCTAGTAGTCCAAACCCATTTTGACATTGAATACCTTCATTTGCAGTACCTTTTCCATTATCCCTTCTTCTACTTGGAGCTCTTGTCCACTCATCATTTCCTTCATCTTGATTCACTCCTGTAGTAGCAGACTGGTTTTTAATGATTTGTTCTTCATCTTTGGGGTTGTCTTCCACTCTCTCTTGAACTACCTTAGTTTTGGGCCTCCATTCTGTAGACTTTTTGGCAGGCTTGTCACAATTATGCCCAACTTTGTGGCATCTTCTGCAGTACAAAGGCCTCCATTCATACTCTATTGGTTGTTTCATTTTGTTACCTGTTTCATCTTTAATCACAATTTCCTTCTTTAACTCTTGAGTAATGTCAATCTCCACCAAAATACGCGCGTACGACACCCTAAGCTTATTTGCCGTGCACTCATCTGTCACCAAAGGTGTCCCAATTGCACTTCCAATCTTACTCAGGCTACGAGCTCCCCATAGATGTAAGGGCAATTGAGGCAGCTTCACCCACAATGGTATCGTTCTCAGCATGTCCTTCTTCAAGCTAAAGTCTGGTTTCCACTCTGTTAGCATCATTGGTCTCTTATGGATTGTATAAGGTCCCTTCATTAGTACCGAATCTTTGTCTTGGAATGACTTGAAACGCATAATGAAGAATCCTTCCTCATTGTAATATAGGTCTGGTAGCTTCACAAAATTCCAATCCCTCATCATAAACTGCTTAACAACATTCATGCTTAAATATTCATCAAAAACATACATGATAAGTGCAGACTCCCAGAATTTCACCTCTGCTTCCACATCAGCTGCTTCAATTTCAATTTCAATCTCTCCGTCCACAATTTTGGGCGCAACAAATTCCATGGATAATCCCTTCGCAGGGTTTCGGTTTTCCTTGATGACATCTACCCATAACTTCTTCTGTTCTTGGTTTACTTCCGTTGATTGCGCAGCTCCTTGTAGGGTTTCCACAACATTTCCTCTTAGGGTTTTATCGTCACTAGCAATCGATTCTTCTTCATCAGTTTGATCCTCATTTGATGATTCATTCCTCACAATCACATCATCATAAGTATCTCTTGCCAATTCACTCTGACCGACGGATGTAACCTCAGGAATGGCTGTCGACGGTGGCACCTTGGCTGGTCGCCCTCGTCCCCTTCCTCTCCCTCGCCCCATCCAAAAATTTTTGTAAGACACACTTTAGTCTTCATGGCCAAATTTCTCTATGTTAAAGGCTTCAAATCATTTGGTTTTCAACACAAAAGTTGTTCTACTATCTTTGAGCTTTCCAAACATACGAAATTCATCACAAATGGATCATTGGTGTGCAAGTTAGGATTGATTAAAGTTAGCCATTTCAAACTTGCAATTTTTCCATACTTGGAAATTTCTCTAAGTGACTTGAGCAGCTCTTGAGGGCACGCATTCATGGTTATTTCTCATCATCTTCCAAGCTTGATCTCTACTTTTTTTGAACACCAAAGATGTTCCTTAATGTGTGGGCTTTCCAATGAGCACCAATTGGCACAATTTGGATTGAAATCCATAGATATATGATAGCATAAAGGAGGCTGTATGATTTGGTCTCAAAGCATGGCAATGCATGTTAACTCCTTTAATTTTGGTATAATTTGGTATTACATTCTTGCAGCATGACCATGGCATTATTTCTCACGCATGCATCATCAGTTGGGTCACCAAATGTGGCTAAACATCACCATGCATCACCATGTACCATATTCACCCTTTTTGGCAAAATTTGGAAATTGATATTTTGTTGCACAAAACTTGTTTCTAAAACTTGCCTCACGTGTCACTCATTTCATACCTCTCTCATGACATTTTTACTCAACAAACCACCCAAAGCAAGTGAATGCACACCATGACCCGTACCTCATTCTCATAATATCACTTTTTTTTGGCAAAACTCCAAAACAATTTTTTCCTTTGGTTCAGGCCCGAAAACCACTCCTAATCCATCATATTTAAGCTCCATAAACCCTAAGGATCGGAGAGAACTTCATTTTTTGTGAAAAATCAGATCTGAACAAGCTCATTCTCACTCTGAAATCTCTCTCTTCGAAGCTCCTTATTCTCTGTTTTTTTTCTGAAGTTTGTGGATGGATCCTCCATCACTGAAGCATCAGGAAGCTTGTGGATCCTTTTATTTGAAGCTCATACGTCAGAACAAGAGCCAACGGAGTTCCTCCGTTAGGTATTGCTCTTGAACTTTTTTTCTCTCATGTTGGATGTGTATTTGACTTGTTGTTTGTGATTCTGAAGTCGTCTCATGGTAGAGGCATTGTTTGCACGCAAGTTGTTTAAGTTTGCTTAAGTTTCAGTTTGATGTTTGATCTTTCGAGCTTGATTTTCATGGTGTTTTATTGGTTTTAAATGAATTTGGAGGTTGGATATGTGATCTACGTGAGAAGTACTTCACGATGGTGGTTTTGTTGGTGTGATCTGATGATTTTTACAGAGCTCCGGCGAGCTCGTGGTCGGAGAAGACGACCGGAGCTGATCTCCGGCGTCTAGGGTTTTGGCACATGTGGCAAGGGTTTTGACCGGTTGACTGTCCAATTGGAATTCAGTCCATTGCCAGCTCATTTAATGAGAAACCCACGTGGCATTATTTTTGTTTTTTTCTTTCTGAATTATGTTTTAAATACAATGGGCTTAGTGCATTTGCTTTCTGCACCCTCCGTTTTGGGCCCATACGCAGGGTTAACTTAGATTGTGTTATTGCTGGATTACTCATGCACCTCCCTGGCTCATCCTTGTTTTATTTTCATTTCTTTTATTTCAATTTAACTTCCGTTTTATTTTTAATTGTTAAAATCTTTTAAAAAATCATCAAAAATAATTTTCTGATTAATTGATGTCTTATGTTAATTTTCATAATTTTTATTTTATTTTTAATTCCTTTTTAGTATTTTATTTGGATTTAATTTGGCAATGTATTTCCAAGGATACCCTTCATCTTGGGTTAGGAAGTTTCTTGACCTTTGCCTATCATTTGAGGCTATTTTTTAGTCATATTTAGACCTTCATATAAGGTTGATTTGATTCTAGTTTGGGCTTGGTTTGAGTTGCTTTAGGTGACTTGTCATTCAACTTTTGTTGGCCCTCGATTTATGCTCGATTACTTGTCTACCTTGCCTTGTTGATCACTTTTGGACATGTTCTTGAACTTGTTTTGCTCCCATCTTTTGTACATGCTTAATTGAATGTTTGAACATGCCTTTGGATATTTTTTGGTATTTTATTGAACCACTTTGCTATTTTTGGTTGATGTTCTCATTTGGTGATGATTTGAGCATCTTAATGCATACACTTTGACCTAATTGTTATGCCTTTGAATGACATGAACCTCTTTGATGCTTGGTGATCTTTCTTGGATTGATATGACATGTTTAAGATTCTGATTTTCCTTGGCTCTTGATGTATAACCTTCCCTTGGTGTTGTCTTACTTTTATGAGAACATGTGAATCATTTTGGACTTGATCTTGTTGAATACATGCCTAGTTTTGACATATGCTTTGAGTATGATACTTGATGCTCTTTCTTGGATGATTTGAGTTTGATTATGGTTCATGGATTATGCACTTTCTACTTTCCACTTGGATTCACATCATGTTTTCACTACACTTGGTCATTATTGATTGATTTCCATGTTGTATTTCATTAGCATTTGATTGTTTCCACTTTGGTTCATGGTGCATGCTAATGTGAGCTTTCTTACATGTTTGAATTGGGTGATCATGATATAATTTGAGTTCTGACTTTGTTCCATTCTCACCTCACTTTGTTCACATAAGCTTTGTATGATGATTAATGGTATTCAATTATGATCCTAATGCAAGTTGTTTGCACTCATCCTTGTTTGCTCCCACTTTCTTGTTTGAACTTCAATGTGTGATCTTTTAAAACATGCTTGGTGATGTGAATTAAGTGTGATATACATGATGTGCTTGCTGCCCTACCTTGTTTCTCATCTTATGTTTCATTTTCTTCTTCATCTCATACTTCTTTCTTCTCCTTTGGATCTTAAGACTTGTTTAAGTCTTGGATTTGCTTTCGCATGCTCCCTTAGGATTCCCTAGTCCAACTTAATATTTGATTAAGCTTGGAGTAGGGTAGACATTAGGATTCAATCCATGTATGCTAACATTAGGTAAAATCTTCCTTTCTTACCTCAACCTTAGGGCCACCTTTGCATGACAACATTAGGATAGAATTCCCTTAGTGTTTTTCTTTTTAACCTTTGAGTCTTCTCTTCTCATCTCCTAACAAGTCTAAAACACTTAATAAATGCAACGAGCATTGTGCGCCATGAGCCTTAAGTACATAGGAAATGAAGAATTAGGGGTTTCCCTTCACTCTTCTAGAGTGTTTAGCATACGTCCCATTGGGGGCGACCATGCGACGTATTCACTCCTATGTCATAGACTTTAATGCAATGTGAGTGTCAAACTAACTTCAATACACTTCTGTCTAAAAAACACAAAAACAAATTCAAATCTTTTTCATCCTTCGGGATTGTTGGGTTTCAAATCATTTTCAAAAAGAGCACGTTACTTCCATTCAGTCGCAAACAGGCATTGACCCTAACTGTCGGACGCGAACCTAACTTCGCTCATAAAAAACACTTAATGACCTTGTAGTTCGAACTACGACTGCTCTAATTTCCTCTTTCTCGTTTGATTGAGGATACGTAGGCACAAGACGGCGATGTCTTGGCGAGCAACCTTCCCCCCATCCACCCGTAGTCCTCTGAACTACGTTGACTTTGACTTTCCCATTGCACGAGGGAATACGTTGGCCTAGGACGGCAATGTCCTATCGAGTCTCTTTTTCCCTTTTTGTTTTCCGTTTCCGTTTAGCAGTAGGCTTTAGGTAACTCACCCTTTGATTAGACAATAAGCGTGGATCCCATCGAGTACGATGGATGTGTGGGGGTGCTAATACCTTCCCCTCGCGTAACCGACTCCCGAACCCGGACTTTGGTTGTGATGACCATGTCTTTTCCCTTTCTTCAGGTTTTCTTCGATCATTTCCTTTCCCTGCGTTGGGATAAATAACGTTCGGTGGTGACTCTTCTGTTCTGTTTCCGTCGGTTGTTTTTCGCAGTTGTGACAGCTGGCGACTCTGGTGGGGAATCTGGTTCCCTATCCTAGTCAATCCTAGCGCTTTTCTGTTTTATTTCATTGGGTGTTTATTTTTGTGCATTATTTGTTGTATGTTACTGTATTTTACTGCATTTATTGTATTTGTGATTACTGTTATCATACTGCTCTGCTGCTGTTGTTCTGTTGGGTGGGTTGGATTCATGAGATAAGCCCAATACCCAGGCTTGAGCATACACCTAGGATTAGCGTGGAAAGTAGTGTGACTTGTGTGGCATTTGGCCAGACGTAGTATACACAAAAACTCCATATCCGGACGAGGTTTTCTTTGGTATTGTTCTATCCTGCGCATTGGGGCAGATGATAGAATGTAACCTAGAGAGCTGTCGACTCTGGCGACCATTCCTCGAGGACTCAGTTGAGACACTCCTCCCAAGAGGTAATAATGGCAGACCAGAAATGGCAAACCCATTATACTTCTTGACCCGAGGACCCGAAGCTGGGAACTTATTATAGGATAACCTTTTTTAGGGGAATCAGTTGAGGCCTCCTCGATTGATGATGATGCCAAACCAGAAATGGTGACCGTATCATCATTTCTCGACCTGAGAGCTCATGATGCTAAGGATTCTCGGTTTTCTAGAACCCACATGTGAGAGGGGCTGGGTGTTTGCAGGTTTACAGGTAACCTTGACCTTCAACATACCCGGTATTCTGGATTTCTTATCAGTGTGAACTTATCATCTCAGCATTCTGGTATTCTGAATGGTCTGTCATTCTGGATTTCTAGGTTTCTGGTATTCTGGGTCTTATTCAGTCAATGGAACAACAGTAGTACCGAGCCTTATGGATACCTTGATCCCATGTGTGCATTTGCATCGTCATTTTGCATTCTAACATGTTTGTTTATTTGTAGGGTTTGCATCCTATCCTTGATTTCGGTTTCCGAAGACTGTCAAAGATGAGCACTGAAAAGAAAAAGAACATCATAGTGTATAAGTTCCCATAGCTTATTCTGGATTCCGTTCACAAGTTGATGGCTATGGCAGAGCCCGGAGTATTGGCAGACTTCAGAGAAGAATATGGAAGGATTCTGAATTTTGTCCGCAACATTACTGAATACGAGTATAGGGCTCTGCACACTCTGGTGCAGTTTTATGACCCTTCTATGCGGTGTTTTTTTATTTACTGATTATCTTCTGGCCCCGACATTGGAGGAGTTCGCTCTCATTTTGGGTGTCCTTATCAAGGAAGAGGCGCCTTTCTATCCTTCTAAAGAGGTTCCTGATCTGGCAAAGGTCTCCGCTGCTCTACATTTGGATCAGTCTTTATTGGAAAGCAATGTTGCCAGTAAAGGAGGGTGTAAAGGCTTTCATATGAAGTTCTTGGTTGATCAGGCTGCTGTATATGCTAAGGCTAGAAGTTGGCCAGTATTCAATGCGATCTTGGCCTTGTGTGTCTATGGGACAGTGTTATTTCCGAATGTGAAGGATTTTGTAGACATGCACGCTATCAGGATTTTCATCATGAAGAATTTGGTACCTACTTTTCTTAGAGATCTGTATCATTCGTTGCACTACAAGAATGAAAAGAGGAGAGGAGGACCCCTACATTGTTGTGCGTCAATCTTCTACAAGTGGTTTGTTGATCGCCTTCCTAAGTCTGTGGCATTCGTAGATACTCGAGGGACGTTGGATTGGTCCAAAAGGATAATGGGACTAAGAGCGGACAATCTGATTTGGGTCAACCATGATTTGCTGGGCAAGGAGATAATCGTCAGTTGTGGAAATTTCTCGAATGTGCCTCTGGTGGGACGAAAAGGGGGAATTAACTACAACCCTATTCTTGCTGTTAGGCAATTCGGGCATGCCTTGAGAGGACCACCAAAGGAGGAGGATTTTTGGGAGTCCTTGTTTTTAAGTGGAGAAGTTAACCTAGATTTGTGGAAGGAAGCCGTGAATGCTTGGGAAGATCTTCATAAGAAAGGGAAAACCTTTTTTGGGAAGAGTGACAACAGAGCCTTTCCTCCATACGAAGAGTGGATTCAAAATAGAGTAGAGAAGAAGCTGCTGCCTTTCTCCATAGAGTCGCCCTCTTACCCCTTGATGATTGAACAGCCTACCACGATTGAGATAGAAAAGTATAACAAGTTGTGGGCTGAGAAAGAGAAGCTGCGTGAACAGAATAATGAATTGCAAAGAGAGATTAGACAGCTGAAGCCTGATCGAGGTAAAGCTATCTACACCGCTAAGGTGAAGACAGAACTTCTCGTTAAAAGAGAGAAAGAGCTAGCTGAAGAGGTCGCAGCCAGACAACGGGTAGGTCAAGCTTTGGAAGGTACTAGCATTATGCTTAAGTCCAAGAAGGAAGAGTTGGCTAAAGTCTTGGTAAGAATTCACAAGTATGATGCTCACCGAAACACTGCCATGGTTGCTAACAAACAAAAGGAAGACGAGTTACTGGATAAGATCAAGAATTTGAAGATGAAGCTCAGAAAGAAAGAAGAAGAGATCATAGCAGAGGTATTTCAGAGACGAGTAATTGAATATCAACTCAACGAAGCCTTATCTGCTATAGAAGAACTTAAAATTCAAGCGGAGGTGAAGAAGCCAAGAGGTGAGAGCTCTAGACAGGCAGATACTTCTGGAGAGG
Source organism: Lathyrus tuberosus (assembly GCA_022829125.1). Classification (NCBI taxonomy): domain Eukaryota; kingdom Viridiplantae; phylum Streptophyta; class Magnoliopsida; order Fabales; family Fabaceae; genus Lathyrus; species Lathyrus tuberosus. The sequence continues at coordinate 9,524,963 of JALAZF010000032.1, forward strand.
ATGCTTGGGAATTACATTGTCATTACTTGGAGGGGTTCATGCACAGGCAAGACGTTCTTATTCAAGAGTTGATTCAGAGGCCAAAACACCCCGACACTAAGAAGTTGTTCAAAGAAGTCCAAGACTGGAGCAGAAAGCACAATGGCTGGGGAGGGTTGACCCTGGTGGACTTTAATGATATGCCTTAGCTTTCCTTTCTATTGTATTCGATCACTGTCAGGCTTGTTGGTTGGGATCCCTGATCTTTGTATTCGGATATCTTTCTTTATCGTGGGCTGTAAATATTGACAGATGATTATTCTTCGATTTTCCAAATATATGAGCAAATGTTGTTGGCATTCCGTTCTGTCTTGTTACTTATTATTAAACTGGAATCAAGGGGTGGATCTCCCTACGAATACTCATACATGTCATTTTGCATTTGCATTTTCATACTCATTTGCATAGCAGTTGTTTCTGTCTGGTTCCTTATCTTTAACTGATGTTTGTTAGCAGGATTGCTGAATTACGCACCCACCGTTACGCAACTCGTCTCAACCAACAAAAAGTCATGGAACAGGTTCAAGCTGAGCTTCAGGAAGTCCGTGCCCGTATGAATCAATTTATGTACTTAATGCAGAATGTCGCCTTAGGCCAAGAAGAGCTAAGGACCCTTTTCCAGCCTTTGATTGCCAGGGTTGATGAAGATGGGGTACTTCATGGTGGTGTTCACACTCATGTTATTCTTTCGGACGGAGGTGGTAATGGTAATGGTATCCCTGTTGGTCCTCCGGGCGGAGGTGTTCATATCCCTAGTGTTGTTGTTCCTCCGGGCGAAGGAGAAGCTGTTGTAATCCCTTCTGTGGTGGGAGGAGGTAATAATGTATGCGCGGTGCATGGCGCTGGAGGCCATCGCTGGGACGATCAGCAAGATGACTGTTCTCCATGCTAGGTGGAGATGCTGGCCACCAACCTGATACTGATAGAAGGTTCAAAATGATTGAGGAAAAGATTAAGGCTTTCGAGAGCCAGAATTCATTAGATCTGGATATGGAGGATTTGGGGTTGGTTCCTGGTGTAAAGGTCCCTCATAAGTTTCAAGTGCCTACTTTTGATAAATACACTGGTGTTACATGCCCTAAGACTAATGTTAGGGCCTATTTCAGGAATATGTCTGCTTACTCGGACGACGAAAAACTGTTAATGCATTTCTTCTGGGACAGCCTGTTTGGGGCATCCTTGGATTGGTACATGCAGCTGGAAAGAAGTCGTATCCGTAGTTGGCGCGAGCTGGTTGAAGTATTTGTCAAGCATTATCAATAAAATACATACATGGCTCCTAACAGAATGCAACTACAGAGCCTTTCTCAAAAGAATAACGAAAGTTTCAAAGAGTACGCCCAGATATGGCGTGAGCTGGCTGCCAGAGTCCAACCTCCCATGGTGGAGAGGGAAATGGTTGATATGTTCATGGCCACTCTTCAGGGGACATATTATGAGAGATTGGTGAGTTGTATGTCCGGTGGGTTTGCTGATCTGGTTCTAGTCGGTGAAAGAGTGGAGAGTGGGATTAAAATTGGGAAGATAACGACCAATGACGGATCCTCATCTAGAGGAGGAAAGAAACCATATGCTGCGAATTATAAGAAGAAGGAAGGAGATGTAAGTTATGTTTCATCTTATCGTAGTAGAGGAAAAGCTCGCCATAACTTTAACCAACTGGTTGCTTCCGTGACCATTCCGGCAGCACCTCAGCAATAGACAGCACCGCAGCAACAAAATTCTGATCCACGCAGATATCAAGATAGGCCTAAGCAGGACAGGCATTTCGAGACACCACCCATGCCTTACTCTCAATTGTTCCAACATCTGTTACAGTTACAGTTGATTCAGAAGAGGACTTTAGCCCCCCTTACTGGTAATCCACCACCCGGTTATGACACCAATGCCCATTGCGAGTTCCATTCTGGAGCGCTAGGGCATCATATTGACAACTGTAAGGCATTTAAACACAAGGTCTAAGATTTGTTGGATTCAAAAGCTATAAATTTCACTAATGACACTCCGAATGTTAACCAGAACCCGATGCCAAATCATGGCGGGCTGAGGGTTAATGTTGTTGAAGACGAAGAACCGTTGAATTTGGTATAGGATGTAAATGAGCTGAGGACTCCCCTGTCAGTGGTTAAAGAGCGATTGTTGAAAGGGGGAGTATTTCCTGGGTGTGCTGAGGGTTGTTCAGAATGTTTGATACAATCAGGGGGTTGTGCTTTGCTGAAATTGGGTATCCAGAATTTGATCAATGAAGGGCAGTTGCAATTTGACCAAAGTGATAGGCAGAGGAAAGTTATTGATGAGGGGGATGATAATGCCACAATATCCATTCCCTACAGACTAATCAACATATCAGCACCGGCGAGACCAGCGCCGATCATCATCATTGTTCCAGGACCAGTTCCTTATGAAAGTACCAAAGCCGTTCCATGGAATTATGGGGCCGAGGTGTTCTATAATGGGAAGAAGCAGGAATTGGCAGGGCCGTCAGTTGTGAGTTTAGGAATTAAAGGTACTGTTGAAGCTGGGGCTATCACGAGGAGTGGTAGAGTTTTTTCTCCATCTGATGATCAAGCAGGTAGTTCAAGACAAGACAAAGGGAAGCAGGTAGTTGATGATTCCGTGCAAAGACAAGTCGTGAATGATTCAGTGTCAAAATAGGTTGATAATTCTTTTTTAGAAAATGTAGAAGAATTCATGAGGTTGATCAGGAAAAGTGACTATAAGATTGTTGACCAGCTCAATCAAACACCGTCAAAGATCTCCATTCTGTCCTTAGTGTTATGTTCAAAGGCGCACAGAAAAGCTTTGTTAAAAGTTTTGAATGCTGCTTATGTAACGCAAGAAATATCCGTCAATCAGTTGGAAGGGGTTGTAGCGCATGTAAACACCGGGAATGGTTTGGGCTTCACAGATTTAGACTTGACTCCGGCTGGGAGGAATCATAACAATGCTTTGCATATCTCGTTGGAATGCAGAGGTTCTTTGATGTCGTATGTGTTAGTTGATACAGGGTCGTCATTGAACGTATTGCCAAAGAAAGCTTTAATGAAGTTGGATACACGAGGTTTAATTTGCACGCCAAGTGATTTGGTGGTGTGAGCCTTTGATGGTTCGAAGATGTCCATATTTGGGGAGATTGTGTTACCGATTAAGGTTGGCCCAGAAATTTTCAATACTATTTTCTACATCATGGATATCCAGCCTGCGTATAGTTGTTTGTTGGGTCGCCTGTGGATCCATGGTGTTGGGGTAGTGACGTCAACATTGCACCAAAAGCTGAAATATATGGTGGATGGTCAAGTGGTGACAGTTCGTGGCGAAGAAGATATAATGGTGAGTCACTTGTCAACATTCAAGTATGTGGAAGTGGACGGGGAGATACATGAAACTTTGTGTCAGGCTTTTGAAGTTGTAAAGATTCCTGAGGAACCTCTGTTGGAGCATAATCAGCCGGAAGTTTCAATGTCCTCATTCAAAGATGCACGTGTAGTGGTTGAAGCTGGCAGTTCCCAGAAATGGGGCCAGGTGATTGATGTACAAATGAGGCAGAATACCTATCGTCTGGGATACTAGCCACACAGACGGTTTCAAGAGCCTTCCAAGTATGATGGTCTGGTGCAGTTTACAAGTGTTAGGGTTTTCTTTAATCGGGTTAACGCCATTGGGGAAGAATGAGATAGTGACTGTGATATGGATGAATGGATCCGTCCCTGCATTCCTGGTCAGAGTTTATGCAATTGGTCTTCCGAGGAAGTCATCCAAGTGACCAGCAAAGAGTAATTGCTTTTGTTTTCTGCTTATGTTAAGTCCTACTTTCTGCCCAAGACGTAGTGATGCTTTTCTGTAGGGCTTTGATGTTTTACTTCCAATTTCATCATTAATAAAGGACGTTTTTCGCATTCAAATATTTTGATCCCTATTTTTCTGTTTTTACTTTTTGCATTTACTTAAAGTAAAATGGCAATGTGTTTTTGTTTGTTGCATTCATAATAAACATAAAACATCAATCATGCAGGTTTATTTGTTTAGACTCCACCGATAATGATTCAGCTATGGCTCGATATGACTTCGACAATCCCATCTATCAGGCTGAAGAAGAGACTGGCGAAGATTGTGACTTACCGGAAGAATTTGCCAGACCGCTGAAACAGGAGAAACGGGTTATTCTACCTCATCAGGAGGAAATTGAGACTGTTAATCTAGGCACCAAGGACGTGAAAAGGGAAGTAAGAATTGGGGCTGCTTTGGAAGACACTGTTAAGGGAAGATTGGTCGAGATACTTCGAGAGTATGTGGATATCTTCGCCTGGTCTTACCAAGACATACCTAGGCTTGATACTGACATTGTTGTACACCGGTTGCCGTTCAAAGAGGGTTGTACTCCGGTTAAGCAGAAATTGAGAAGAACAAAACCGGACATGGCTGTCAAAATCAAAGAAGAGGTTCAGAAATAGTTAGACGCTGGTTTTCTTGCTGTAACGAATTATCCTCCGTGGGTTGCTAATATTGTGCCTGTACCTAAGAAGGATGGAAAGGTCAGGATGTGTGTTGATTACAGAGACCTGAATAGAGCAAGCTCAAAAGATGATTTCCCGCTCCCCCACATTGACGTGTTAGTGGACAACACCGCTCAGTATTCCGTATTTTCCTTCATGGATGGCTTCTCTGGGTATAACCAAATCAAGATGGCCCCAGATGACATAGAGAAGACGACGTTCATAACACCATGGGGAACATTTTGCTACAAGGTAATGCCCTTTGGATTGAAGAATGCTGGGGCGACCTATCAGCGGGCGATGGTGACTCTCTTTCATGATATGATTCACAAAGAGATTGAAGTCTATGTTGATGACATGATTGCAAAGTCACAAACGGAGGAAGACCATTTGGTGAATCTTCAGAAGCTGTTTGAAAGGTTGAGGAAGTTCAGATTAAGGTTGAATCTGAACAAGTGCACCTTCGGTGTGAGATCTGGTAAACTGTTGGGATTTATTGTTAGCGAAAAAGGTATCGAGGTTGATCCTGCTAAAGTAAAAGCCATAAAAGAAATGTCTGAACCGAGAACAGAAAAGGAGGTTCGTGGCTTCTTAGGGTGGTTAAACTACCTTGCTAGATTCATCTCTCATCTTACAGCCACGTGTGAACCAATATTCAAATTGTTAAGAAAAGATCAAGCGGTCAGGTGGAATGAAAATTGTCAAAAGGCATTTGAAAAAATAAAAGAAGATTTGCAGGAGCCTCCAATCCTCATACCGCAGTGCCAGGGAGACCGTTGATTATGTATCCTACGGTTCTTGAGAATTCAATGGGATGTGTGCTCGGTCAACACGACGAGACAGGTAGGAAAGAACATGTCATCTACTACCTGAGTAAAAAGTTCACTGATTGTGAGTCGAGATACTCTATGCTAGAAAAAACATGTTGTACACTCGCTTGGGCAGCTAAGCCTTTGAGGCAGTATATTGTAAACCACACAACCCTGTTGACTTCAAAGATGGATCCGATTAAGTACGTGTTTGAAAAGCAAGTACTTTCTGGAAGAATAGCTCGCTGGCAGATGGTTTTGACAGAATACGATATTTAGTATGTTTCCCAGAAGGCCATCAAGGGAAGTGTTCTATTAGAATATCTTGCTCAACAAAAAATCGAGGATTATCAACCGATGAAGTTTGAATTTCCGGATGAACATATCATGTTTCTGAAGATTAAAGATTGCAATGAGCCTTTGCCTGACGAAGGACCTGAAGTTAGATCTCAGTGGAAATTAGTTTTTGATGGGGTTGTCAATTCATATGGTAGCGGAATTAAGGCAATCATTACAACTCCAAAGGGTTCTCATATACCTTTCACCGCCCGATTAGCGTTCATATGCACCAACAATGAGGCAGAGTATGAAGCATGCATCATGCAGTTAGAAGAAGCTATTGATTTGAGAATCAAGAACCTCGATGTGTATGGTGATTCTGCGTTGGTGGTTAATCAGATCGAAGGAGAATGTGAGACTCGGCAGGTAAATTTGGTGCCTTACAATAACTATGCCAGAAGATTGTTACCATTCTTTAATAGGGTTGAATTTCATCATGTACCCCAATTGGAAAATCAGATGGCAGATGCGTTGGCAACATTGGATTCGATGTATCAGGTGAATCGGTGGAATGAAACACCGTCAATCAAGATTATGCGTCTTGATAGACCGGCCTTTATATTTGCAGTTGATGAGGTATCAGATGGCAAGCCTTGGTATCATGACATTAAGTGTTTTCTCAAGAGTCAAGAGTACCCAGCTGGGGCATCTACCAAGGATAAGAAAACTCTGAGGAGGTTAGCAGGCAATTTCTTTCTGAATGAAGATGATGTGTTGTATAAGAGGAACTTCGACATGGTCTTGCTGCGTTGTGTTGATGAACACGAGGCAGGCCTGTTGATGGAAGAGGTTCATGAAGGTTCTTTCGGTACTCATGCCAATGGGCATGCTATGGCTAGGAAGTTGTTGAGGGCAAGGTATCACTAGATAACTATGGAGTTTGATTATTTCAAATACGCCAGGAAATGCCATAAATGCTAGGTTTATGCTGATAAGGTGCACGTACCGCCTACTCCTCTGAATGTATTGACGTCTCCTTGGCCCTTTGCCATGTGGGGCATTGACATGATTGGAAAGATTGAGCCAACTGCTTCCAATGGGCATCATTTCATATTGGTTGCCATTGATTATTTCACGAAGTGGGTGGAAGCAGCCTCATATGCCAACGTCACTAAACAAGTGGTAGCCCGGTTTATAAAGAAGGACATCATCTGCCGTTATGGGATCCCCGAAAGAATCATTACTGATAATGGTTCGAATTTGAAGAATAAGATGATGAAGGAGCTATGTCAGAGCTTTAAAATTGAACATCAAGATTCTTCTCCATATCGTCCAAAAATGAATGGTGTTGTTGAGGCAGCGAATAAGAATATCAAGAAGATTGTTCAGAAAATGGTGGTAACATATAAGGACTGGCATGAGATGTTGCCTTTTGCCCTACACGGTTATCGTACTTCGGTGCGTACATCAACCAGGGCAACTCCTTTCTCACTGGTATATGGCATGGAAGCAGTCCTACCATTAGAGGTTGAGATTCCTTCTTTGAGAATTTTGGCAGATGTAAAGCTTGATGAAGCTGAATGGGTACGATCCAGGTTGGATCAGTTGAACCTTATTGAGGAGAAGAGATTGGTAGCCATTGCACATGATCGGTTATATTAGAGCAGAATGAAAAAAGCCTTTGATCAGAAAGTGCGTCCTCAGTGTTTTCAGACAAGCGAGTTGGTTTTGAAAAGGATCCTTCCTCCTCAAACAGATCACATGGGCAAATGGACTATGTAGTAAGAAAGGTTTTCTCTGGTGGAGCCTTATTACTCTCAACTATGAATGGCGAAGATTTTACCTCCCCTGTGAATGCAGACGTGGTCAAAAAATACTTCGCGTAAAAAGAGACCCGCTGGACATAAAAAGAAAATTCTAGGCAAAAAAGGGCATTCCGGCGAACCATAAAAAGAAAAGGTTCGGGCAAAAATTAGGGATAAAAGAAAAATAAAAGAATAAACCCGCAAAGTTGAAAACCCGAAAAGGCAACTTTGGCAAAAATGGGTATCCCGGTGGATTGAAAACCCGAAAGGGCGATCCAGGCAAAAGTTAGGGATTTGGAAGCGAGAGGTTGCGGTCTGTGTTTGATCTGTGAGCACTTTTGACACTTGGGAATTTCAAAGGAAAAGAATCAGTCCAGTCAGTCTCTTCAAAGGTCAAGGCATCTGCGGATAAGCAAGGCATATGGGTCATAGCTGAATCGAGTCATGGTGGATATCTGTTCCCACATTGCCGATATGTGTATTTTCTTTTTTACTTTTGCGCAATTACCTCTTTTCAGGAATTGCTTCCAATTGTAAATGCCTATTCACAGGCCAAGTCATTTAATAAAATTTCATTTCACTCAAAGAACTTTCCATTTATTGTTTTACTTTTACTGTTTTTGTTTGCGAAAACGTCCGATATTTTTGATAAACATTGCATGTGAAAACGTTAAGCTTTGCGGAGAATAGCAGAAAATAATGGGAATTGCTTAAGCAATGGATATTATGGATGGTAACCGAGGTAGCCATTTTGCCTATAGAATATTCTGTTGTTGTGCATTTGCAGGGTAGTAAGATTTTTGCTCCCCAGTAGAGTTGCTCTCCCCACCACTGAAAGGCCATCATCCTCAGCAGAGCATACTCTCTTCAGCAAGAGTACAGAGGATTGTTTCCCCATCTGGAGTTGTGGTCGATCTATTATTCCCCAGCAAGCACTCAGAAGTGGATTTCTTCAAGGTGGATGTAGTGGTATCTCCAGTAGAAGACTTGTTGGATATCTTCCCCGGACGAAGATGTTATGTCCCCCACAGAGTCTTGGTATCTACTTCCCTCAGCAGGTCAGGAAGTGTATTTTCACCAGCAACGGTATGCTCTAATCCCCAGTAGGGTAATGTCTTTTCTCCAACAACAGGTTAAGTTCAATGATATCCCCCGGTAGGTTTGGTATTATTGACTTTTCTCCCCAAGCAAAGTTTAGTGTCAATCCTCGCAACGGTTTGTTCAACGGTGGTTGACATCCCCAGCAGGTTTTAAGTCTAATTGTTATTGGCGCTTTTCAGTATCAGGTTTTGGGTTTTATCTTCAACAAGGGTTATTTGTAAGTCCCCAACAGAGGGGAAGTTCTCTTTGGGTTTCATCTTCAGCAAAGGTTGTGATCAGGAAAGTCGTTCAGTGTGATTTTCTTCAGCAGGGTTTTTAACTCAGAGGACAATTCGGTTTGTCGTCCCCAGTGGAGTTACTTTCGTGTCTTCCGCATTTATTTTGCTGAGGCGTATCTTTTGCATAGCATGAGCATAGTTTGCATTGCATCCTCCCAAAAGCATAGCATTTCCATTTCGTATGGAGCATTACGCCATAGAAAAATTCAAACATATGCATCTGAAGCATAAGCTAGGTTTGATATCCTTTGCCAGACTTTTTCCCCAGCAGAAAATGGCATAACTTAGAAGATGATACCCCAACCCGTTGATTCGTCCTTCTTATTGTTGTTCCCTTCCGATGCTCCCCTGCAGAGTTGTCTGTTTAGATTTCTCTTTTCCCCCAGCGGAGTCATTTTAGTAGGTCTGTTGATTCTACTAACCTTGGGATCTGAGTCTGCCTACGTGCCGGCATTCCTTTTGAAAATCCATCTTGTGATGGTAATCTCTGGTTATGAGACCACCTTTGTGTCGGCTTACCTTTGTTGTTTGGATTTGAGTCCGCCTTCGTGCCGGCATTCCTTTTGAAAATCCATCTTGTGATGGTAACCTCTGGTTATGAGACCGCCTTCGTGTCGGCTTACCTTTGTTGTTTGGATTCGAGTCCGCCTTCGTGCCGACATTCCTTTTGAAAATCCATCTTGTGATGGTAACCTCTGGTTATGTGACCACCTTCGTGTCGGCTTACCTTTGTTGTTTGGATCTGAGTCCGCCTTCGTGCTGGCATTCCTTTTGAAAATCCATATTGTGATGGTAACCTCTGGTTATGAGACTGCTTCGTGTCGGCTTACCTTTGTTGTTTGGATCTGAGTCCGCCTTCGTGCTGGAATTCCTTTTAAAAATTCATCTTGTGATGGTAACCTATGGTTATGAGACCACCTTCGTGTCGGCTTACCTTTGTTGTTTGGATCTGAGTCCGCCTTCGTACCGACATTCCTTTTGAAAATCCATCTTGTGATGGTAACCTCTGGTTATGAGACCGCCTTCATGTCGGCTTACCTTTGTTGTTTGGATCTGAGTCCGCCTTCGTGTCGGCATTCCTTTTGAAAATTCATCTTGTGATGGTAACCTCTGGTTATGAGACCGCCTTCGTGTCGGCTTACCTTTGTTGTTTGGATCTGAGTCTGCCTTAGTTCCGACATTCCTTTTGAAAATCCATCTTGTGATGGTAACCTCAGGTTATGAGACTGCCTTCTTGTCGGTAAACCTTTGTTGTTTGGATCTGAGTCTGCCTTCGTGCCGGCATTCCTTTTGAAAATTCATCTTGTGATGGTAACCTCTGGTTATGAGACCGCCTTCGTGTCGGCTTACCTTTGTTGTTTGGATCTGAGTTTGCCTTCGTGCCGGAATTCCTTTTAAAAATTCATCTTGCGATGGTAACCTCTGGTTATGAGACCGCCTTCGTGTCAGCTTACCTTTGGTGTTTGGGATCTGAGTCCGTCTTCATGTTGGCATTCCTCTTTCTTGCGATGATATGAGTCTGCCTCCAACCGACATTCTTCTGTTAACTTTGGTTGTGAACCCACCTTCGGCTGGTAAACCTTTGTCAGGTCGTGAATCCGCCTTCGTGTAGGTTTTCCTTTTGAATCATTCATTATGAGTCCGCCTTCGGCAGGCATTCTTATGTTACCTTTTTTAAAACCCACTTTCGGCAGGTAAACCTTTGTGTTTGGTTGTGAGTCTGCCGTCACGTCGACATTCCTTTTCTTGTGATGATATGAGTCCGCCACCGGCCGACATTCATCTTTTTGGCCTCTGGTTATGAGTCCGCCTTCGTGTCGGCTTACCTTGGTGTTCGGGATCTGAGTCCGCCCCCGGCCGACATTTCTATGTTATTTTTTGGTTATGAGTCCGCCTTTATGTCGGCCTACCTTTGTTAGATGTGAGTCCGCCTTCGGCCGGCATTCTTATTAAAGTTCACCTTCGTTTTGATGTGAGTCCGCCTCCGGCCGGCATTCTTCTTAAAGAGCGATCTCTGTTTTGATGTGAGTCTGCCTCCGGTCGGCATTCTCTCCTTCTTAAACCATTTCATTGCAAGTCCACTTTTGAGCGGCATCCCCACTTTGACTCCACCTTCGGCTGGCAAACACGCTATTATATCTCCCCACAGTTTGCTAATTTCTGGGTTCTTTTGATATTCAATCTTCGTGTACCTTGAATGTCTGAAAGTTGTTGCTATCATTCCTTCAGGTCCAAGACGATCGAATAGGGGCAGCTGTAGCACCCCAAAATTTGCCTTCTCTTTCTAGCACTAACTGGCTTATGCTTCATTTCATTTTGCATTATCTTTTGTGCATATCATTGGTTCTCAGCATGGGATCAAGGTGGCTTGGTCAACTCAAGAGAAGAAGATGTTTTTCAGAGGCTCGGGCAGGAGATCATGTGTGCATAGAGGAGCATTGTTCAAGATACCAAGGGAAGAGATGTTCTTAATATCACCATTACTCAAGCCACAATGGGTTCTTAGGCCTCAAGGCATCCTAATGTGCCCATCACCTAATCAGATGATTGAAGTTGGCAAGATTTTGAAGTGGTTTATTTCCTTCTATATGTTGGTCATCTAACTAGGGTTTTGATCATCTGGGAATGTAACACTCTAATGGGCAAGATTTTTGAAGCTTTATCATCATCATGTGGCATACTTCATCTTTGCTTAAGGGAATCCACATCATGGTCAGAGGAATTTGAGTTTTGAGCTTGGGTCGATTTCTCCTAGACCGTGGGTGCCAAAATTAGGGTTTTGCATAAGATCAGTTTATTTCTGATTTTTTGGGCAAGACTTGACTTCATGGTATTGCATATGTTCCAAGGTGCCTAGGTATGCAAGATTGATCATCAATTTGTTTCAGAAGGGTTTCAATTGATCAGAGGATTTAAAATTAGGAGAATTGAGGATAAAGTCAACTGTGCAGTGAAAAAGTCAACTCCTGACTTTTTGAGGTCAAATTCTCAATCTTCATGTCAAATATGACCAATGGACCAAATTTGATCAAGGAATGATCAAGGAATTGTCAAAAATCAAGAATGTGGAGAAGTTGCCATTTTTGGAAAGAACTAGGTTTTAGAAAGTTACTATTTTGGGAAAGTCTTCATGCCTTTTTAACCATCTTCAAAGCAATTTTCACCATAATCAAAGCTCCATTTGCAAAATTTTTTCCACATGAAAGTTGTAGTACACACTTCAAGCTTTCCAACCATGTAAAGTTTGCTCAAATTGGATCATTTTTTAGAGAGTTATGGTGTCCCAAAGTTGGAGGTTTCAAGTTGTGATTTTACAAAGACTTAGAATTTTTTCTAAGTTATTTTAGGCAGCTGCAAGAGCATCTTTTCATAGCCAAATTTCTCTATGTTAAAGGCTTCAAATCATTTGGTTTTTAACCCAAAAGTTGTTCTACTATCTTTGAGCTTTCCAAACATACGAAATTCATCACAAATGGATCATTGGTGTGCAAGTTAGGATTGATTAAAGTTAGCCATTTCAAACTTGCAATTTTTCCATACTTGGAAATTTCTCTAAGTGACTTGAGCAGCTCTTGAGGGAACGCATTCATGGTTATTTCTCATCATCTTCCAAGCTTGATCTCTACTTTTTTTGAACACCAAAGATGTTCCTTGATGTGTGGTGTTTCCATTGAGCCCCAATTGGCACAATTTGGATTGAAATCCGTAGATATATGATAGCATAAAGGAGGCTGCACGATTTGGTCTTAAAGCATGGCAAGGCATGTTAACTCCTTTGATTTTGGTACAATTTGGTAGTGCACTCTTGCAGCATGACCATGGCATTGTTTCTCACGCATGCATCATCAGTTGGGTTACCAAATGTGGCAAAAGATCACCATGCATCACCATGTACCATATTCACCCTTTTTGGCAAAATTTGGAAATTGATATTTTGTTGCACAAAACTTGTTTCTAAAACTTGCCTCACGTGCCACTTATTTCATACCTCTCTCATGACATTTTTATTCAACAAACCACCCAAAGCAAGTGAATGCACACCATGACCCGTACCTCATTCTCATAATATCACTTTTTTTGGCAAAACTCCAAAACAATTTTTTCCTTTGGTTCAGGCCCAAAAACCACTCCTAATCCATCATATTTAAGCTCCATAAACCCTAAGGATCGGAGAGAACTTCATTTTTTATGAAAAATCAGATCTGAACAAACTCATTCTCACTCTAAAATCTCTCTCTTTCAAGCTCCTTATTCTCAGATTTTTTCTGAAGTTTGTGGACGGATCCTCCATCACTGAAGCATCAGGAAGCTCGAGGATCCTTTTATTTGAAGCTCATACGTCAGAACAAGAGCCAACGGAGCTCCTTCGTTAGGTATTGCTCTTGAACTTTTTTTTCTCTCATGCTGGATTGTATTTGACTTGTTGTTTGTGATTCTGAAGTCGTCTCATGGTAGAGGCATTGTTTACATGCAAGTTGTTTAAGTTTGCTTAAGTTTCAGTTTGATGGTTGATCTTTCGAGCTTTATTTTCATGGTGTTTTATTGGTTTTAAATGAATTTGGAGGTTGGATCTGTGATCTACGTGAGAAGTACTTCACGATGGTGGTTTTGTTGGTGTGATATGATGATTTTTACAGAGCTCCGGCGAGCTCATGGTCGGAGAAGACGACCGGAGTTGATCTTCGCCGCCTAGGGTTTTGGCACATGTGACAAGGGTTTTGACCGGTTGGCTGTCCAATTGGAATTTAGTCCATTGCCAGCTCATTTAATGAGAAAACCGCGTGGCATTATTTTTGTTTTTTTTCCTTTCTGAATTGTGTTTTAAATACATTGGGCTTAGTGCATTTGCTTTCTGCACCCTCCGTTTTGGGCCCATACGCAGGGATAAGTTGGATTGTGTTATTGTTGGATTACTCATGCACCTCCCTGGCTCATCCTTGTTTTATTTTCATTTTTTTTTATTTCAATTTAACTTCCGTTTTATTTTTAATTGTAAACTCTTTTAAAAAATCATCAAAAATAATTTTCTGATTAATTTATGTCTTATGTTAATTTTCATAATTTTTATTTTATTTTTAATTCCTTTTTAGTATTTTATTTGGATTTAATTTGGCAATGTATTTCCAGGGATAGCCTTCATCTAGGGTTAGGAAGTTTCTTGACCTTTGCCTATCATTTGAGGCTAATTTTTTAGTAATATTTAGACCTTCATATAAGCTTGATTTGATGCTGGTTTGGGCTTGGTTTGAGTTGCTTTAGGTGACTTGCCATTCAACTTTTGTTGGCCCTCGATATATGCTCGATTACTTGTCTACCTTACCTTGTTGATCACTTTTGGACATGTTCTTGAACTTGTTTTGCTCCCATCTTTTGTACATGCTTAATTGAATGTTTTAACATGCCTTTGGATAGTTTTTGGGATTTTATTGAACCACTTTACTATTTTTGAATGATGTTCTCATTTGGTGATGTTTTGAGCATGTTAATGCATACACTTTGACCTAATTGTTATGCCTTTGAATGACATGAACCTCTTTGATGCTTGGTGATCTTTCTTGGATTAATATCACATGTTTAAGATTCTGATTTTCCTTGGATCTTGGTGTATAACCTTCCCTTGGCGTTGTCTTACTTGTATGAGAACATGTGAATCATTTTGGACTTGATCTTGTTGAATACATGCCTAGTTTTGACATATGCTTTGAGTATGATATTTGATGCTCTTTCTTGGATGATTTGAGTTTGATTATGGTTCATGGATTAAGCACTTTCTACTGCCCACTTGGATTCACATCATGTTTTCACTTCACTTGGTCATTATTGATTGATTTCCATGTTGTATTTCATTAGCATTTGCTTGTTTCCACTTTGGTTCATGGTGCATGCTAATGTGAGCTTTCTTACATGTTTGAATTGGGTGATCATGATATAATTTGAGTTCTGACTTTGTTCCATTCTCACCTCACTTTGTTCACATCACCTTTGTATGATGATTAATGGTGTTCAATTATGATCCTAATGCAAGTTGTTTGCACTCATCCTTGTTTGCTCCCACTTTCTTGTTTGAACTTTAATGTGTGATCTTTTGAAACATGCTTGGTGATGTGAATTAAGTGTGATATACATGATGTGCTTGCTGCCCTACCTTTTTTCTCATCTCATGTTTCATTTTCTTCTTCATCTCTTACTTCTTTCTTCTCCTTTGGATCTTAAGACTTGTTTAAGTCTTGGATTTGCTTTTGCATGCTCCCTTAGGATTCCCTAGTCCAACTTAATCTTTGATTAAGCTTGGAGTAGGGTAGACATTAGGATTCAATCCATGTATGCTAACATTAGGTAAAATCTTCCTTTCTTACCTCAACCTTAGGGCCACCTTTGCATGACAACATTAGGATAGAATTCCCTTAGTGTTTTTGTTTTTAACCTTTGAGTCTTCTCTTATCATCTCCTAACAAGTCTAAAACACTTAATAGATGCAACGAGCATTATGCACCATGAGCCTTAAGTACATAGGAAATGAAGAATGAGGGGTCTCCTTTCACTCTTCTAGAGTGTTTAACATACATCCCTTTGGGGGCGACCATGCGACGCATTCGCTCCTATGTCATAGACTTTAGTGCAATGTGAGTGTCAAACTAACTTTAATTCACTTCTGTCTAAAAAACACAAAAACAAATTCAAATCTTTTTCATCCTTCGGGATTGTTGGGTTTCAAATCATTTTCAAAAAGAGCACGATACTTCCATTCAGTCGCAAACAGGCATCGACCCTAACTGCCGGACACGAACCTAATGTCGCTCATAAAAAACACTTAATGACCTTGTAGGTCGAACTACGACTGCTCTGATTTCCTCTTTCTCATTCGATTGAGGATACGTAGGCACAAGACAATGATGTCTTGGCGAGCAACCTTCCCCCCATCCACCCGTAGTCCTCCGAACTACGTTGACTTTGACTTTCCCATTGCACGAGGGAATACGTAGGCCTAGGACTGCGATGTCCTATCGAGTCTCTTTTTCCCTTTTTGTTTTCCGTTTCCGTTTAGCAGTAGGCTTTAGGTAACTCACCCTTTGATTAAACAACAAGCGTGGATCCCATCGAGTACGATGGATGCGTGGGGGTGCTAATACCTTCCCCTCGCGTAACCGACTCCCGAACCCGGACTATGGTTGCGATGACCATGTCTTTTCCCTTTCTTCAGTTTTTCTTTGATCGTTTCCTTTCCTTGCGTTGGGATAAATAACGTTCGGTGGCGACTCTTCTGTTCTGTTTTTGTCGGTTGTTTTTCGCATTTGCAACACTTAGAAATATTTGTACAAGAAATTCATTTCCCCAAAGAGGATTAATTCTCGATGAAACCTCTTATGAATTTCTTCAAACCTTAGAATTGTTCTGCAAAGAAAGGATTAATTCCCGGTGAAACCTTTCTTAGACTTTTCTTAGGCTTGGACCCACATACTTCCTAAAAGCATCCCCAACCTCCTCTTAGGCTTTGTACAAGGACCTAAAGACCTCCTACATGTATAGGACAGAACTTAGTCATCTCTACTAGTTTAATCCTCTTGAGAGTCAGAATTCCAGAACATCTAACCATTCTAGGGTTGATTCTCATCCCTTAAAACCACAGCCTCCTCTTGGGCATCATACAAAGATCATCCTCCAATTAAGAGTCAACCTCTTCATACCAGTAGACTTGGAAAGTCTCATCTCCTCTTGGATCTCAAAGAAACCCTCAAGTTTCCTAAAAAAATAGGAAAAACCCTGATCATTTCATTAATCTCCAGCAAAGTTTGAAACCTCCATAGGTTTTCATACTCAAGGTTTAAACCTTTACCATCATTAAAACCTTAACAGAATCAGAACCTCAGGGCATATGATATTTCAACTCTTCTTCAATCCTCAACAAGAGTTAATTCCCCAATTTGGACCTGTCTCTGGATCTCAATAATCCTCAGCAGAAGTCAGCCTCCTCTTAGGCTTTGTATAATGATTTTTCCTCAGCAGATTCAGCCTCAATCTTGGGCTTTGTACAAGACAGATAAAACCTCTCCCCAGTGGAGTCACTTTCTTTTAGCCTCAATCTTGGGCTTTATACAAGACAGACAAAATATTCCCCGGAAGAATCAATCTCTTTTCAACCTTAATCTTGGGCTTTGTGCAAGACAGATATAAAACTCCCCTAGTAGAGTCAATCTTTTAGCTTCAATCTTGGGCTTTAAATAAGACATAAACAACCTTTTAGCTTCAACCTTGGGCTTTGATCAAGGCACACAAAAATCATCATCCCCTCAGAGGAAATCAAGAGTTTTCTCTTTAGGAAGATATTTCTCTGTATATCACATATCAAAATAAACAATCAAACAAACCCTAATTCCAAATAATTGCTGTAAGTGGCACACTTGTTGATTCAAAAATCCAAGATGTGGTCCCTCTTTTATATTGGTAAAATTTCCTCTTTCATCTAATTACTGTAAGTGTCAAGCCTCTGGATTATTCACATCCAAGCCAATGTCCCTCTCTTAGCATGAAAGACTCCTAAGGAAAAATGGCATTGCTCTACACTGAGTTAAAGTTTCTTCCTTAAGGACAATTCCCTTATAAAGGAAATTATGGCATTGCTGGATTCCATACATTCCAGTTTAAAGTAATTCCCCTTTATAACCAATCCTTCAAAAATTGTGATGAATAGATGAGATATCCCCCTTTAGAGATGACAAATTCTCTCTTAGTCAAACCCTTTAGCTTCAATCTTGGGGTTTGAACAAGACACAAATAACCTTTAGCTTCAATCTTGGGCTTTAAACAAGACACCAAACATTTTCCTCCCATAGACATAGGAGGAACTACGATTACTCTGATTTCCCAGTTATCTTTATGTGAATACATAGGCATAAGATTGCGAAATCTTAGCGAGCACACAAATAAAAAACTTTAGGTCCAGTACCTTGCCAAAAACAACGGAAAAAAAAACTGAAAACAACAAAAACACTCTCTCAGCACTCCCAAAGGAGAAACTTTCCCAACTCATAACAGATAAACACCAGAAAGTATTTAAACATGCCACAGAAGATCTATGGATAACCTTATATACACTGGGTGATTGACAACTTCCCTTTGTATAACCTGACCCTGGACCCCCCAATCTCTTAGCATTTATTAAAAAAACATTAGCGTGCAAGGTTAGTTTTAGATAGCTTCCCTTTTCTTTCCAGCTTCATAGGATAAATAAGAAATCATAAAGTAGCACCCAATTCCAACCATTGCGGTAAGGTGGTCGCGTCACCGACAAAAATCGCACGCTACAGAAAAATGGCGACTCTGCTGGGGAGTCCTAGGATTAAAGTTCCTAAGAGGTCTAGGTTTTGTTTGGCATTTTCTATACTTCCTACTATATATATATATATATATATATATATCATTTACTGTTATACTACTTGATACCCGTGTTTAAATTTCTGTTAACTGGGAATGCGATTAATACGTATGTGGAAAGTTTGAAAGAACATTAAGATAAGTGGTGGCATATCCAGGAAATGCTTATAGGGAGTGAATCCCCAAGCTAACTTGGCAGTCCACCGAATCAGTCGAGTACCTGTGCGGAAATATCGATGTTGAACGACAGATTATCGTGAAAGCATCGTCTATCCCAGTGCGGTTTCCATGACCCTGAGGATTTAGTAGACATTTAACCATATCACCATTTGGTAGTGCGGTGACTATCGGGAATAGTTGATATGCGATACTACACTCAAATGAGATTCATCCTAGGATATTACAACTCGCTCGAGTGAATCAGCGTGATGTTGGTATCCCTAGGAGGGGTCAATGACTTTGGGAATATTATAGAACACGTTCTATAGGTACAAAAATTGGCCAAAATAGTACAACCTTTGGGGATGGGTAGATCCATGACTCCATGCTCGTGACGTTGAATCCTTGAACCCATGTTTTCAAATGTTTTTGTGTGCTGCATTCATGCATTCATTAAAACACTCTTTTCAAACAAGAAAAAATCTTTTTAAAAAAAGAACTAAAAAACAATAATTACAAATATCAGAGGTTGCATTATGGATTTCGGTAGAAGAAAGATGCACAAGTACACCTTCAAGGCTTCGAAACTAGAAGACTTAAGGAAATTAGGAAGGATGATTACCAATCTCGAGGCTTTCAGAGCTAAGCAAGGAGGACTGTTGTCTCTGTTAAGGGTCAACGGGGTTGAAGGAATCCTATCTACACTGGTACAGTTCTACGATCCGGTTTACCACTGCTTCACTTTCCCATATTACCAACTTGCACCAACACTGGAAGAGTACTCCCACCTGATTAATTTACCTATCACTAATCAAGCTCTGTTTTCTAGAATGGAAGAAATTCCAAAGGATCAGGCCATTGCAAGAGCAATCTCTTTGGACGAGTCAGAAGTTAGGACTCACATGACCACTAAAGGAGGAATTCAGGGTTTACCGGCTAAATTCCTGATGGAGAAAGCTCTATACTTTGCTAGTGTAGGAAACATAATTGCCTTCGAAGACATCTTTGTTCTGCTCATATATGGGTTATTCCTCTTTCCCGGCTTTGACAACTTCGTCGATACCAATGCTATTAAGATATTCCTAATAGGAAACCCCGTACCGACCTTGCTCGCAGATGCTTATCATTCTGTACACTTAAGGAATTTGTACAGCGGAGGAATGATCATATGTTGTGTACCCTTACTCTACAAATGGTTCATTTCCCATTTTCCCAAGTCTGCTACTTTTTGGGATCACAAGAGTACCCTACGTTGGTCACAGAGGATTATGTCTCTTACCAATTTTGACATAGATTGGTACAATCGGATTTACGAAGGGATAGAGATCATTGATAGGTGTGGAAATTTCCCCAATGTACCCCTCATTGGTACTAAAGGAGGGATCAACTATCATCCAATTCTAGCTCGCCGTCAACTCGGATACCCGATGAAGAATATCCCACATAACGTTCATCTGGAAGGTCTTTTCTTCAAGGAAGGGGAAATGACAGGTCACTAAAGAAAGAAATAGTGCATGCCTGGCAACATATTCACAGAAAAGGCAGAGAGTCTCTGGGAAGACCAAATTGTACCTCCCTGGAACCTTATCTCCACTGGGTGCAAACTAGAGCCCTCAAGCTGAGGATGCCTTACCCTCGTCAAGAAGTTTTTCCCTTAAAGGAATTTGGCCTTTATTTCATGTCTGATGCGGAAAAACTCCAGGTTGCTCTTAAAAAGTTCAACGTGAAAAGAGCTCTTGGAAGAACAAATACCAAATCCTTAATTTGGAATGTACCAAGATTAAGGAACTGTTAAAGGAGAAGGATGCTCTGATTGAGATATTAGAGCAGCATGCTATGGAAAGTCAGGAAGACCGAAGAAATTTGCTCGCTCCTTTCACTTGGCAAAGGACTGACGACCCGACAGTGGCTGAGGAGGCCCAATCAAAGAAAAGGAAAATACAGAAACCAGCATCTGAGCTCTCTTTAGAGAGAACTCATGATCCATGAGCTTAGACATTCTCCTTACAGCACTTTGTAAAATACTGTACTTTTCTTTGTAAAAAACTGCAACCTTTCGAATTCAATAAAAGGGGTCTTCCCCCACTGTGTGATATTTCCAATCTATTTGTTAAAGTTTCTTTTTGAAAACAAAAACTAAAAAATTACGTCTTTGCATATCATTCATCATTCTCACATAACGCATTTTTTATCTTTGAGTCTCACGTATGTGTCACAATTCTAGAGTCAAACCGTCTCACTCATACAATACTCGGGCCAATCGACAAAAGAAAATGGACGATCTTGAGGAAGAGAACAGAGAGCTGAGAGAAGAAATCAACGCTCTAAAGGAAAGTTTGGAAAAACTTCACAGCAACCTGCAAACCCTGGCCGCAGCTCAGGAGCAGCAACATCAAAGAACTGTAATCTCAGAGATTACATTTACACCCATATTGGAGACACATGAGAATCATCCTCGGTACAACATGCCTAAGGGTCGCCCCTGGGGCATGCCTTTCAACTTTATACCTGAAGGATATATCCCATCAGTCACTGAAGACCCAGAAACCGTAGCAGGAACCACTGGACCTGAAGGTTACAAACTTTGGAAAAATGAAGATGCAAGGGTTATGACAGCAACTCCTGAAGGTTACAAACTTCAGGGCACTGAAGCGCCAAGGGTCACCGCTATAATGTCTATACCATAACCAGTGGTACACACTGTCCCGGAAGGACAAATTCCGCAAGCAATTTCTAGTGGAAACGAAGACATGTACGAAAGGATGAATGAGTTCCAAGAATAATTCTTGGAAATGCAGAAGGAACTGCATGCCATTCGAGGTCAAGACTTATTCGGAAAGGACGCCGCCGACCTCTGTTTGGTCCCTAATGTAAAGATACCGGACAAATTCAAGGTGCCTGACTTTGAAAAATACAAAGGCAACTCTTGCCCTCAAAGTCATTTGGTGATGTACGCTCGAAAAATGTCTACCCAAATAGACAATCAACAGCTACAGATCCATTACTTCCAAGACAGTTTAATCGGTGCCGCACTCAAATGGTACATGGGTTTAAACCGCACCAAGATCAGTACTTTCAGAGATCTAGGGGCAGCCTTTGTTCAGCAGTATAAATAGAATTTGGACATGGCACCGGATAGGGATCAACTCAGGGCAATGTCATAAAAGGACAAAGAAACTTTTAAAGAATATGCTCAGAGATGGCGTGAAATTGCCGCTCAGATCTGTCCCCCCCCCCCCTGAGGAAAAGGAGATGACCAAGATTTTACTGAAAATGTTTAGCTCATTCTATTACGACCGAATGGTCGCCAGTGTGCCTAGTGACTTCACTGATATGGTGAACATGGGAGTACGCCTTGAAGAAGTGGTCCGAGAAGGACGATTGGTCAAAGATGCAAAGCCATCTAGCAGTACTAAGAGGTACGATAGTGCTTTCCAAAAGAAGAAAAAGAAAGATATCAGTAATATCTCTCTAGGAAAGAAAATGCGAAGGTATCAACCAGTAGCAGCGGTAACTCCTGCTATCAACCCAGCGCCAGCTCCGACTTATCAACCTCAAGTTGCTCAAAGCCAACCAAGTCAACAACAGTATCAGCAAAGGCCGCAATATCCTTTTCAGCAGGCTCGTCCACAGTACAACAACAACAATCGTACTACACGACCATCAGGGTTTGACCCTATACCAATGTTGTACGCTGAATTATTTCCACTTCTACTGGCCAAGGGGCACGTTCAAACCAGGACTCCTCTTACAGTACCAGAAAATCCACCTTTTTGGTTTAAAGCAGATCAAACTTGTCCTTACCATCAAGGAGGAACAGGACGTAACATTGAGAATTGTCTCAGCTTCAAGTCTGATGTACAGAAGCTCATCAGAAACGGGATTTTATCTTTCAAAGATACTAGTTTGAATGTTCAGACAAACCCGTTACCGCAACATGAGAAAACTACTGTGAATTTGATAGAAGAAGAACCTGGCAACAGTTATCAAATTCATAATATACTCTTACTGGGAACCAACCTGGTAAAAATGCATTGGAAACAGAGCGGGTATGGTCACGTCCCATCTCACAACTATCATCAGTGTGATATCTGCTCCAAGGACAATCAAGGGTGTTCCGTAGTACAAGCAGCTCTGCAAGAACAAATGGATCTGGGTTGGATTCAGGATCACCAGATCCGTGAAGTAAACATGGCCCATGCGCATCCCAACATTGTTCAGAACCACGACATCCGTGCAATGAACGTCAACTAAGTGGCGATGCATTCGAGACAAAGTCAGTATTATAATTTGCCACAACACGATTACAATGCTTATCCAAACTGATCAACAGACAATCAGGGATGCTCTTTTATACAAGAGGCCCTACAATGTCAAATGGATCTCGGATGGATCCAAGACTACCATGAAAGAAATGAGTATCAAGTCAATATGGTTCAAATCTTTGACTTACGCCTAATAAATACCAGTTTAGTGGAATTACATGCTAAGCAGGTCAGACTCGGTTTTCTGGCTTCACGTGATTATCTAGACTGTAAAGAATGCTGTGAAGACGTCCAAGGGTGTGCGCTTGTGCAAAGGACTCTTCAACATCTGTTGGACCACTGGTGGCTTCTAATCTACTTGGATAAAGACACACAACAGATTAGCATGACTGATAGGAATCCTGGTAGACATCAAAGTCGTGATATCCGCTCAATAGAAACAGATCTAGTAAAGATGCACTGCATGCAAAGAAGGTACGGTCGGGTACCACTGCACAATTATGAGCGCTCTAGAGTATGCTTGGAAAATAACCAAGGATGTTATCTTGTACGAGCGGCCCTCCAAAATCAGTTGGACCAGAAAGAGATTCGACCATGTTTAAGTTCTGGGTCGATCAATGTAATACAAGACTACCTCCCTGGTCAGAACAAAAACACTGTCATAACCTCCGATCATGGAAATACCAAGGACGTTTGTGCCATAATCCCTCTACTCAACGAATCAAAGATCCCTCTTGATAGTAGAAAAGTTCCCAACCAGGAACTGATCAAGGTTGCCTATGACAGTCAGAAAACTCAAAAATCTCCTGTGGTTATCTACCTGCCAGGTCCAATACCGTACAAGTCAGATAAGGCTATCCCTTACAAGTATGGTGAAACGACCATCGAAAACGGAAAAGAAACTCCATTACCCTCCGTCATGAACATTGCCGACATCAGTCGAGTTACCCGGAGCGGTCGGATCTTCAACAGAGGAGTTGGAGAACCTGCCAAAGAAAAGGAACCCCAAACGGAAGTTCCCAACCAACAATTTGGTCAATCCAGTAATCCAGAACTTGTAAAGAACAACGATGAGATGCTGAAGCTTATCCAGAAAAGCGAGTACAACATTTTGGATCAAGTGTTGTAAACTCCGTCTCGAATTTCCGTATTGTCTCTCCTACTTAGTTCAAAAGCTCACAGGGAAGCTCTATAGAGGGTCTTAGAGCAAGCCTTTGTAGAATAAGATGTGACAGTAGGACAATTTGACAGCATCATCTCCAATATCACTTCCTGTAATAATTTAGGATCAGTGATGAAGAACTGCCAGAGGAAGGCAAGAACCATAATATGGCACTCAACATTACAGTTAACTGCCAAGACGATGCTTTAGCCAGCGTACTGGTAGACACAAGATCATCTATGAATGTTATGCCAAAATCAACTTTGGTACGACTAACATTTCAAGGAGCCCCGATGAGAGGTAGTGAGATCATCGTCAAAGCCTTTGACGGATCTAGAAAAACAATTATCGGAAAAGTCAATCTTCCCATAACCATTGGTCCTCACACTTTCCAAGTCACTTTCTAGGTCATGGACATCCGAGCAGCATACATCTATTTATTAAGAAGACCTTGGATACACGAAGTTAGGACAGTCACTTCGACACTTCACCGGAAGCTGAAGTTCCTCAAGAATGACAAATTAGTGACAGTGTGTGGATAAAAAACCTTAATTGTGAGCAACTTATCATCATTCTCCTGTGTAAAACCAGATGAGGTTGTTGGAACTCAGTTCCAAGCACTCCCGGTGAGCAATGAGAATCGACCAGAAAGAGGGACATCGATTTCCTCATACAAGGATGCTCTCGAAGTGATCAAGAGTAATGACATAAAAGGATGGGGAAAGATTTTAACTCCTACGGATAACAAGACAAAGAAAGGTCTTGGTTTCTCTTCAACCTGTACCCATACTACAAAGAAGGACGAAAGTTTTCGTCCCATTTAGGATTTCTTCCACAGTGGAGGTTTCCTCCACCCAGTGTCTCAAGAAGTACACACCATCAATGGGAGCAAATCCTCCGATACGGATGAGGAGTGGAAGTTTTATCTCAATAATCATGGTCATAAACAGGTAGGAACATCACAAAGGCCAAGGTAAACAAACATGTATTTAATGGCATATTCATGACAACATTCAAATATTTAAGAACACACAAACATAGTGGGAATCATTCACAAAGGCAAACATGCACATCATGGTCATGTAGACATAGAGAGGATATCTCATGTTAAGGCAAGATAGTTATACAAATGTACATGGTGTAGGCAACAAGATTCAAGGCATTTAAACATGTAAACATATATAAAAGTAAGACAAACAACCAAGTCCAAACCAAAGATACAAGTTGACAACATCATCCAAGGTTCACATAAGTTCTAAATGGTTCAAACATGTCCATAGGTGCAAAGAAAATCAAAGGAACCAACCAAAGAATCAAAATGGTCCTTAAGAAAACCCTAAAAATCCACATACTTTAAACATGAATAAGTGTCACAAAAATAATTATTTTTGGAAATCTAATTTCATAAACAGAAAATAGACAACATCATGAACATTTTGCAAAAAGAGTGGGTCAAAAAGCCTAAGGGGTGAGGAAGTTATGTTGTTTTGAAGTTGTGAATAAAAATGAAAGGAAAAAGTGATAAAAATATAGGTTCTGCTCCAGCCAGGACTTAAACCCACGCCCTCATGTTCAACAACTCAAAACTTAGCCAACTGAACCACACACGCATGGTTGAATAAGGATGGAACCAAGATAATATATATTGAAAACACTTGAAGTTCAGAAAAAATAAAAAGGACTAGGGCGAGGGGGATTCGAACCTCAGTCCCTTCGCTTGGCAAACAAACACATAAACCTCCTTGACCAGCGGTGCTACGCCCTCATCCATTAATATATCTAACTCAAATAATATATATTTTAAAAACACAACAAAATGGACACCTCAGCGCCACCTCGCCTCCACATCATCTAAAACTCAGCTTCTTCTTCTTCATTTTTTCTTTTCTCTTCTCTCTCCCTGTTCCCTAACTCTCTTCCATGGCCAGACTTTCAACATCACATATCTCTCTCATGTTTCCATCAATTTCAGTTTTGTAAAAATGAAAGTTGAAGCATTTTTTACAAGGATTCTAAATATGTCACTAGTTCAACCTAAAACTAACTGTGTAATTCAAAAATTACTCAACAACAGTGCAACACACATGAACTTCAACATGTTAAAACATCACATATTCAACTCATACAATGCAACCAAAGCTTCAAACAGATTGTGCATAGTGTAGACTACATTTTTGCTTCAAACACGAGACATTAAAAATGCATGGATTATGAGTTTGAAGTTTCAAGATTCTTACCTCTTGGAGTCAGTCCAAGGCTTCTTCAAAAGCTCTTCCAGAAGTGTAAAGATAACCTCCTCAGCTTTGTTGACCCTTATAGAGATTATTTGGATGCTTGAAAGGATTGGAAGTTGCTCCAAGAACCAAACCCGTGCCTTCTTGCAAAATGAAGGTGTGGAAATGGTGGATGTGGTAGAGCTTGGTACATAACTTGTTTGATGGTTGGAACAAGTTTTAGGGAGGGTTTATGGATGGTTTATGAAGTTTGTTTGAGGTTTGCACGACTGAAATGAGTTTGGCCAGAGGTTTTGCTAATTTGGAGTGTTTTTGCAAAAACTTTGGGAAGAAAGAATGCTGAGGTTTTGAGGGTGAGCTCTCGTGTCTTTTAAAGCCTCACGAGTCCCTCTATTTATAAGGAAAGAGTGGAGAAAGGCTCTGGTTAGAAATTGCAAGTATGAAAGTCTTTGGTTTGGTTGAGATTAAATGGAAGTTTCAAAGATTTTGAGTACCAATGCCAAGTACAATCAGTTGTAAGGTGGTTGAGAGACTTAGAGGTGTTGCTTCTGATCCATAAAGTTAATTGAGTGCAGAAGGAACAATGGAGAGGCTCAAGAAGCTGACTTGTGATTAAAGTTACCTTTATCAAAGTGGAAGTCTCACCTTGGTGCCAAAAATGGAATGATCAAGTGGTTAATGGCTTAATTTGGTGGATAATGCACCCCAAATTCTTGTAAACTTCTGATCAAATGGAGATTTGCAAGTAATAGCCTCTGAAAAACAAAGATATGCAGCATGGAGGTAGATTTGCATCAAGTTCATCATGTACATGACCTTGAAATTCAAGTTACAAAACCCTAACTTCATGGCTTTGAATCTCCTAGCTCACAAATGCGATTGAGGAGTTCTTGTACTTTTTGGAAAGCCCCAAACATACTCTAAAACTTTCATGTTTGACAAAAATCTTGAATCTCAAAGGATCATAGTTAAAACTGGCCCCAAAGATTGTTGTTTCTAAGGACCAAAAACTGTCTTGAAAAATTTCTAAGTGTCCAAAGATTTTTCAAAACTTTGAAGCTTCATAACTCAAAATCTAAGCATTTTTTGAGGTTTCCACCTCTCATAAGAAGTTGTAGCATGTTGTGAGGACTTTAATTTGAGCTTTGGAGCACACAAAATGATTGTGTAGATTGAGAGTTATGACCTTCCGAAGTAGATGCCAAAACTAGGTTTTTTTTCTATACTTAGAAAAAATTCAAGTTTCTTAACTTTGCCCCTTTTGCAAGAAACCATTCAAATCTTGATTTTTCATGCTTAAACTCATTGATCAAACATGTCTTGATGAAATTTGGCTTGAATACTTTAATTTGGACCAAAAACCCTAAAAGTCAAAGGGTTGACTTTGTCAGATAAAGTTTGTGTATCAGATGAATTCAACTGTGTGATCTTCAATGATCTTGCATTCTTGAATCTTTCAAACATCATGGATGGACTCCAAGGATGTATTTGAGTGTCTTGGATCACTTACCAAGGTTTGGGATCATGCTTTGATCAAAAGTAAAGGCACAGTTGTCTTTTTCCTGATGAAACCCTAATTGGTAACCAGATGAAGTTAAGTTTCAATGAACTTGTGATGAGACCAATTTGCACTTGATTCTTGATGAGGAGAAGCCTTTTGAGTGTGTGTAAGATTGACGGGATGATGATCATTCCAAAACATTGGCTGATCATGTGAGAATTCTCTTGATTCTCTTGAGCAAAACCCTAATTTCATGAAGCAAAGACAAGGGACAAACTTGAACAAAGATTAAGGTTAGCAATGCAATGTGGAATGCTTCCTAGAATGGTGATGAAATCTAGGGTCAAAATTTGGGGTATGACACATATATTTATATTTGTTTAGTTATGACAGAATCATTTTTATAAATTACGGTATGTACTTTGAGTTATATATATATATATATATATATATATATATATATATATATATATATATATATATATATATATATATATATATATATTAACTTTATGACGATTATATTTTATTTTTAGTTTTATGTCAATTTTGTAGCAATATATCTTCCTTGTGGATAACATGTGCATATTGTGTTTAGTTTTCTATTTTTCAAATTAATTTGAGTTGATGTAAAAACTTGTGACACTACCGTAATAATAATAATGTCTTTGAGTGTTGTTTGGTTTATTATTGCATTTTGATTTTGAAGTTAAAATCTAATTTAACTTTCGAGAACCGCTTGAGTGCATATATTCATTTGCTCGACTTCTCATAGAGTGATTCCTACATGAATCCACTCTAAGTTAGCTTCAGAGCTAAATTCAGTTGCTCTTCGATTTCGGTTGGTTTCGGTCCCGCATTTACTTGTTTGACTATTTAGTATTTTAGTCATTTTCTTACTTCCCATTGACAAAATGTATCCCTCACCCTCGTGTGTAATTGTTATTTTTTTTTGCCGCCTTTATTTCTTTAGATAGATAATTAATAAAAACAAAAAAAAAATCAATCTTTCAAAAAATTAAAGAATTTGGTCGACACCAATTGATCAATCAACCCAAGCATTCTTGATCCATATATTAAGCCATACCCCATTTTTGTAAGTCAACCGCTTTATGCATCGCCATCAACCTTTCCCTTTTCCTTTTCAAACCTTTTTCAAACTCATCCCGCGTTAAAACTCTTGATCCAACATCAATTGGCATTTTCTTGAATAAACTTCAAAAAACACAATAAAGGGAGATTAGGATTGTGTGCCACGAGCCTTAAGTGGTGGAGAAGGGGTGAGAACGGATTTCCATACACTCACTCTGATAATTTCAACACAAGGCGTTCGACTTGGTTGATTGGAATAATCACCTATACCCATAGTGTTTAGCGTGATCCAAATCAGAAATAAATCTTCTCAAAACCTAAAAAGTACTTCAACACATCAAACTTATCTTTTCTCGCCCCCGTGCGATTGAAACTTCTCAAGACACTAAGTCATCGCCCCTGTGTGATCCACAACTCAAACAACTTTTTCAAAAGAACATTGTTTAGTCCCTTCTTCCGTGCATATAAACTAGTGCTTTAGCCTTCCCTAGTGAGCAGAAAAGCCAATGTTTAGTAGTTATAATGTGACCTAAACATTCGTTCATAAAAAACAAACAACCCTTTTTTAGCCGAACTATGATTGCTCTTACTTTCCCATTGCACGAGGGAATACATAGGCACAAGGGCCCTAATCCTTGGCGAGCACTCTAATAAAAAAACCAACCAATTTCCCTTAGCAAGCTTATAGATATCATATACTCTTTCATGCCTAGACAACTTAGATGTTTCCCATCGAGTACAATGGATGTAGGGAGTGCTAGTACCTTCTCCTTACATAACCGACTTCCAAACCCAACATGGATGCGATGACCATACCCTATCCTTTTCACTCGTGGGTTTTCTCGATATTTTCCCTTCCCCTTCCTGGGAATAAATAAAGTTCAGTGGCGACTCTCATAAGTCCATCCGTGATCATGCAAACCCTAGTTTTGCGCATCGCGAAGATCGTATTTTTCAAGGTACGACAACTTATTACAATTTACAAAAGGTAAAAGAAGTTCTGCATATTCAATAATTTTGCTTATTGTTGATCTTGTTATGTCTTCATTTGGATATAAATGTTGAACACTTCTAATCTTATTGGCATTCCTTCTCCTTCTTATTACTTGTTGAAGATTCAGATTGAACCTTCAGCTACTTATATAGCATTTGCTAAAGACTAGCCATTGGAAGAGATAACTTGATCAAGTGTCTTTGTTTTCTCTATAGTACAAGAGACGTTGAAGATAGATACACTAAAAGATCTTGATCCAGTGTGTAACATGTTTAACCGTTATGTCTTCAATGAGATCCTGTACTATAGAGCCATTGAGATTTGTTATCCGTAAAGCATGTCAACTCTTCTTGAGCCTTGTGAACTTAGACTCTAGCTGACAAACTGATTTGACAATGCAGCTTGCTTTCTGCAGTACAAATAGCTTTAACTTTGCTATAACTTCTTAACGATCACCAGAAGCTAATACAATCTCCAAGTGTAGAGATAATGTGTTGCTTCTTCTAATGCTAAGGCTTTCAACTTCGGAGTCTACGCCAGACATCACTTAGAGAGTGTTCTTAGATTTTTCTATAAGAATTCTGATAACCTTAGGAGAGTCTTCCTTGGTCTGCATAGGAAAGTAATCTAGAAACTCTCTTCTCTCTTTTTTCCTGATTCTGATAGGATTAGGAATCACAACAACATCATTTTTCCTTCTTTCTTTCATATGAGCCAGAACTGATGCAGATAAGACACTTCCATAGGTAACATCTAGGTCTTGAGTAGCTCTATAATCTATCAATGTATTAATCAATTTACATTGATAGAAAAGTTCAGAAAGTAGCCTTGCATAAGGTACTGTTCTTTTGAGCTTCTTAGTTGAGTCCTTGATGGATTCACATAGATGACGAAATATGTAACTTTCAAGATTTAACCTTTGACCAGTTGATAGATACTAAAGGAACATCTTGTGATCCCATTAAATTTGATCAGAACTTCCTTCCTGGGGAATTAGACAACCAATAAGAATCTTGAACAGAAGCTTTTGCATGAGATGCATGTTCTTCACCTTTCCATAATCATCTTTATTTTCAAACAGATTCTTCTTAATTTCCCTGGAGAAATGACCTCCATCCTTTTTTTTAGTATCACCATTCCTCTATTTTCAGCCCCAATTAACTGAGCAATGTTTTCTTGAGTGATGGCAATATTCAGACCCATCACAACAGATCTAATTTCCACACCCTTGAATTCCTTCAGACCCATTTATGTTCTTGATTTCCCTTCCAGACTTCTATCCTTTTCTACAACATTTCTCTATTCATTCTGTGTTGAGTACTCATCATACACTTACTGCTCTAACCCATAAATCTTTTACTAGAGTTGGGTAAGTTGGTCCATTCAGCATATCAAATAAGTTCATCCATCCTTGGAATTCAAAATAACCTTTTAAAGGATAACCATTTGCTTCAAAACTGTTAAAATCCACCACTTACTCAATGAGAAGCTTTAAATCATCTTGGTCGAGCGGAACAGTCTTCGGTTTGATCTTAAGAGTTTCCATGGAATCTATCTCTAAAGGGTTGATTGATGAGGATGCCATTGAAGAGGTTTTAGGGATTTTCTATGGTTTTCAGTTAAAGCACGAAAAGAATAGTGATAAAGGTTGTGTGTGTTGAGAATGTGTTGAGATAATTATAAGACATCAAAGAGAGTTTAAACACAAAAATATTTAAAACAAATTCATTTTCCTTCAAATTCAAAGCACAAATAATTTCAAGCGTACTAAAGACATTTTAGACAGGTGTGAAGAGTGGTGCAGGTGTCAAAAGGAATTTCCACTCTTGTGCATGTGAGAATCAAAGATTTCTCTATGCAAGTTTCTGAATCAAAGATTTTTCAGAGATTATCTTGGATCAAAAGTTTGTTACCCAAACTTTGATTGAGACAACATCTGACTAACATCTGATTCAGATTCTTCATTTAGAGTAATGCATACATTACTATGTTTAGAACCCATTTTTTACTAAATAATTCTTGGAAGAATTATGAGTTGTGTCTCAACTATTAGTTCAGTTAAGAACATACACATACATGTTTCTTCTGATCAGTAGCAAGAAGGCTTTCTTCAAGAATGTTTAAAGAAAACTCTTTATTTCAACATGACACTGATATTATCACAAATGGTGTTAATACACAATTTACCAGTCTGAAAGTTCTTAAGCTAATTTATTCCAAGGTATCTAAGCGTAAAGATTACACACACTGAACTACCTTGTACAGAAAATTATGCTTGAAATAAAAAATAATTAACAAAACTTACTTGGATAGAATTTCTAATTCAGGATCTCCAGTTTGTTTTGATGAAGTATCTCTGACTTGTTCAGGAGCCAGCATATTGAACTATCTTCTTCAAAAGGATAACACCATTGAGAAAGAGACTAGTTGCTTTCAGTAGATTCATTCATCTTTTTGCCACCCTTCTTTTCATTCTAAGATGAAAACATACTTTCCCCACAAGATCTTTGTATGCACCACTGTAAAGTGTTATGCACAGACCATGCTTTGATGCCAACTGAAGGTGAGGAAAATACACATGAAGGGGGGGTTAAATTGTGTTCACTAAAAACGTTTCTGCTTCTGAACATAGTTCAGATTCTAAACATTATTTCAGAACCTGATAACAAGTGCAGCAGAAAATATATCAGAAGTAAACCAAACAAAACAATGAACACAACAGATCTATCCTGGTTCCTCCCAAACTGAGAGTAGTCCAGTCCCCTTGCAGCGCAATAAATTTTCCACTATAATCAACTCATGATTACAACTTCTTATGCACTTAAGCACAAGACTTTTACTGCTCAAACCTACAGCCTAAGACTTTTTTCTCAATCAACACCTGATCAAGACTTCTCTGCTTAGATCCTCAGATCCTAAGACTTCCCTTGCTTAAACCCTCATAGTTCAAGACTTCCTTGCTTAGACCCACTATCTAAGACTTCTTTGCTCAGATCCTCGATCCAAGACTTCACTGCTCATACGCATCGTCTAAGTCTTCTTTGCTCAGATTCTTAATCTAAGACTTCACTTGCTTAATCAAAACAGATCAAGACTTTTAATGCTCAAGCACATATCAAGAGATATACTTGGCTCAAGCTTTTCAACTAGAGACTTTTATGCTCAAGCACTTAGCAAGATACTTTGATCTAAACTGCTAAACAACATGTTCAGCAGAATAGAGAACAATGTGTACTTGATACTAAGAGCAGAGGTACAAGGTAATCACCTTAAAAAAGACCTTAAGTACTTAAGATTTCCAAGATACTCAATGTTTAGGAAATATTAAGGCTTATTACAATTTACAACAAATAACAGAAGATTCTCCATATTCAATAGAAAAATATTCCATCCTTACACGGCTTATGCTTGAGAGGTTATATACATGTACAATTTTTTAGTAGATTCTAGAAAAGCATTTCGCTCATTCGTGACTCGTGTTTGAGAGGCTGTGTATATATCCAAAATTTTGTGTCAAGTCATCAATAGTGGATTAGGTTACTACTTGAACCCAAGAAAATTTGGCCTGTGGATAAATCTTACAACAAAACATAGTCGGGATGAGGCAACTGATGGGTTAGAATAGCATTATGATTGAGATACAGGGAATAAAACAATTAAGGCTTATTGAGAGAATTGTGGTATGGGATTTGACAATCAAGCCTGAATGTCAATTACCATTAATTAAAGATCACACTGAACTGGAACAATCACATTAAATAGTCTTCAATAGGCCTTAGGTACAAGATGAGTCAAAAATACTATATAAGAGGATAATCACAAGGGAAAAATGATATACGCAATTCAAATAAAGTAACATTATCATTAATATGAATATAATATAAAAAACAAAAAATAAAGAAAAGGAAAATAGAAACAAAATTAACAAATGTTTTCTACTAGAAGTGTCAAATCAAAATCGATTTTGAATTTATCACTCATTTTTCTCTTTTCTTACTTTCATTTTTCTATTTTCTTACTCTTTTTTTTTTTTTTTTTAATTTATCGATCTTGATTAACTTTATTCTGAAAAAGACAAATACAAATTTTTGAAAAAAAAAAACAAAAAACAAATCCAGTAAAACATACGATATGTGCCCAAAGAAAGTTCAAAATATATGTTTAATGAGTTTGCAATGAAACGAAAACAAAATCAAGAAATAAAATTACATAATAGAATATTCAATATTGGTGCGCGATGTTAGACCACCAAGAACCTAAATCGTTAAACACTTTAGATTTTTTGGCTTTTACCCACGATCATAAAAGAATTTTAACCTTATTTACCATCTAGATGACTTGAAAGCACTTACGACCCTCCTTGCTGAAAGAGTTGGCTCTACAAAATTGAAGGGCATGAGCATTGATATCACCCAGTTTAACATTGAGAAACTTCAGACACTGTAAGACACAACTCCAAATCTGACCAAAAAATTCACCATCAAAGAATAGATATTGGAGGTTCTCATTTTTTTAGTAGCCACCTATACACCCTAACAAGGCATTATTCTATGTTGCTCCTAATTTTCTTTAGTATAGATTATATTCTTGATCATTCTTCAACCGAACAAAAATACTTTAAGCAATGTGACTTTGTTCCAAAGAAGTTGTTAAGCCAGTTCAGGAATTATCTCCTCTTCTTGAATCAGAATATGATATCCACCTTTTAATGAATAACCAGCATCTTTATCAGGGGTCCACTCCCGACAATCAACAATATTCCTACAAAATAATGTTATTCAATAAAGAACTGTGTTCTAACTCCCAACCTAAGTTACTTATCCTCCCAAGTGAAAAGTTTCACCTGCCACCTCCAACCTCAACACTTTGGCTCCCAACCTAAACTTCTTACCTCCATAATGGAAATTGTTCTGTTATGGAACTAGATATGAGAAGTCGAATGGAGGTGGTGGTGGATCGTAGCCTCCAATGCAGAGGAATGAGGGACCTGCAAGGTTAGTACTCCAATCTTCAAGTCAGTATATGAAGAAAAAGGGTAAAATGAATTTGTATTTGAAACTCGTTACCTCGATTTGGCGCTATATATATATATATATATATATATATATATATATATATATATATATATATATATAACGAACTAGCTATTTGTTCGCCGTCCTTTGCGAATGACCGTTGAATGTGGTTTATGGTTGAGATCTCTTGGGACCCTAAAAGTAATATCTTTGCTGATTATGAAGATTCTGGATGTAGTAGATCCTTTATTATATCGTGGGCCAAGTTAGTATGGTCGACTTAGGTCATTCAGGGTATTTCTGGTCAGTCCATAACAATTTCTCCCCAAGCCCTTGTCGAGACATATATAGGCGGGGGCTTGATATTACAACCTCGGAGGCCGACCATCCTGTAACACCCCAAAATTTGTCTTCTTGTTTTTGGTTAACTAGCTTTTGTTTCTTTGCATTTCTTGCATTAGCATTGGTGCATAGCATTGGTTCTTAGCATGGGATCAAGGTACTTGGTTCATCTCAAAGGAGTCTCAAGCCTCAAGGTGGTTTGAGGAGTTCATCATATCTTCATAAGATCAAGATTGGCAAGAGAGTTCAAGTGAACCACACTCTCCTAATCAGATGTCCAAATTAGGGTTTTTGGGTTCAAAGAGCTTCTTGAGGAAACTTTGTGGATTCAAGCATGTTCATGGGTTCTATATGCTCACAAGCACTCATGGAGGAAGACTTGGCTAGTGGTTCATTGTGGAAGATGCTCAGTGGATCAGTTACTTGTGAAGTAAGCAAAAGTCAACTGTAAGGAGGAAAGTTAACCATGAGTTTTCAAGGGCTCAAATCATGTTTCCCAAGTCCATGTACCTTTATTTGGTCAAGGAATAGAATGGATGGCACCATTCTTCAAGAATCAAGGGTTTGTACAAAAGTTACTAAATTTGGAAAATGACCTATAATGAGAACTTTCCATTTTTGGCAGTTTTTCCACCACATTCAACTTGACTTTTCATCGTCAAGGAAGCTTCAAATGAATTTTCCTCCAACATGAAAGTTGAAGATCTCTCTCTCCCATTTCCAAAAAGTACTAGTTTGTCTCCATATCATTTGTGAAACTCAAGTTATGATCAAAAGACTCAAGGTTGGTTTTTATGGTTTTCACATGGTTCATTTTTTCGACCTTTTGCATTTTGGTTCCAATTGACTTGTAATGACCTCTAATGCTTCAAGTCACATTACAACATCCAAGTACACTTCATGAGGATCATTTTTAACCCTTGAACCAAGTGAAATCGTGCCATGTTTCCCACTTATTTCATAAAATGTATTTTTGCAAGATGGATCAAAACTCACAAACCAAGCATCCACAAAGCCCAAGTACAATTCAGGTGTGATTAGCAAATGAAATATGAGTGATTCATCATGAAAGGCTTGCCCATGCACGTGTGAATCAAGTGGTGCAACACAAAGTGCAAATTTGCATAAACCATCCAAACTCATTAACCAAGGGATTAATCAAATTTTAATCATGATCAGAGGTCTAATGAGGTGTATATAAGCTAACTCACACGCACAAAGCTAGGTCTGATACTCATTCTTGCTCAGAATTCCATTTTCATCTCACACTTTTCTCTCTTCGAATCTCTCATTCCTTGAGGGATTTTGAAAATCTCTTGGCATATTATTGATCAGTGAGTTGAAAGGAGTGTGAATCTACCACTATTTCAAGCTTTAAGCAAGGTTTTCGGCAAGTGCATCTCAAGTTGGTTCACTTTCAAAATCCTAGATCCAGTCCATTTCAAGCCTCTATTTGCATTTATTTTGCAAATAGAGCTCAAAAGAGGAAGATCTGCAGCTTTTGGAAGGAGCTCTTGGTGTATTTCAAGCTCTACAGATCTCAGGTAAACTTGCTTTTCATGGTCGTATAATTGGATTTTTAAGTGGGCATGATGATCTATGAAGCTGATCTATTTTGTTTTGAGTTTGGACGTGTAGATTATTTGAATTTTGAGATTTAAGTTTTTAGATCCAAACTTATTATGTTCGATTTGGCTTGTGTGTTGGTTGTTTATGAAAACTAATTGCATATTTGAAATCCTTGTTGAATTCTGGTTGGAATGATGTACATATGAGCCATTTCTGGAGATTTTCATGTTGAGGTTCACCGGAGAAGGTGACCGGAGCTAGGGCTCCGGCACCTGGTTTGTTTTCCGGCCGGTGGGGTTGCAAAGGTTGAAGATGAAATCTCCGCCTTCCATTTTCTTGATCCAACAGTCCTGAGTGTGCCAGATCATTTAATTTTCTTGTTTTAATTTTAATATGCGTGTGTGTCTTTCCATGTTAACTATTGTGCACGCGCAGATCCTGACCTCTCATCATGATTACTGGTGATTTTGTTGACTTGATGTGGCACGTTGGATCAATCAGATGGCTGGTGTGAGTCCCATTTGTTGACTGAGTTCTATGTGGGGGTGTGTTGACTTTACTGATGGGTCTTTTGACCTGGGCTTGATATCCACACCTCCCCCTTGAGCCCAGTTTGGTTTTCAACATGGATTGTTGCTGTTTGCACCCCCTGGCTTTTATTCTCATTTTATTTTATTTTAATTGTTGCATTTTGCTTTTTAATTTTTAAAAATATTTTTAAGCATTCAAAAATTATAAAAAAAATCATGAAGCATATTTAGGGTTTTATAAAATTTTGTCAAATTTTATTTTCCATTTTTATTTTATTTTGTGCATCTGAATTAATTATTTAATTAATTTCTTTTTTGGATTGTTTCATATATGCACACCCTGTCTTGTTGATTTTTGTTCTCTTCATCTATACATGATTTGAATCTCATTCTTTTTGCATCTGTTAGAGGACATGTTGAGGTTCCTAAAAATATTTTTCTCATATTTTTAAACTCTTTGCATATTGAATTTTAGTCCCTCTCCTTTGCATATTGGTTTATGGTTCCTATGTGATATTTGCTCATTTGTTTGAGGTACTTAAACTTTGAATTTTTGTGAGATCTTTTGACATGTGATTGGCTTCTGACTTAGGTTATTTGAGTTTTAATTTCACAATTTTTGAGTGTCATTTGATATATGTTTATTTATTTGTGCTTAAATGACTTATGCATGACTATGTCTTGACACCTCTTTACACAAGTTGACTTGCCATACCTATTTGCTTGAGTTTCTTCTTGATTATTTGCATGTGCATTTGATATGATGTTTAGCCCTGGTTGAGGTCCCTTGTGACCAAATTTTTCCATTTGTGGATCATGTTTGAATCATGTTTGGCATGTGTTAAGCAATTGGACTTTGAGTTTCCATTGGTGGATTATTTTGGTGCATGTCTTGAAGGTGTTGCTTGATAATTAACCTTGTATGAATTAAGTTTGGTTTGGTATGACATTGATGCATATGCTACTGCCTCTTGAGCTCCTTACTTGGTTTTCATTTCACTTGAGCATAGTTGGATGCATTTGGTATGAATTGTATGATAAACATCATTACCATTTGCTTTGTAACTTCTTTGGATCATAATGCTTCATGATATGAATCATTTTTGGATATGTAAATTGTTGATGATAATATGATCTTGGTTCTGACTTGTTTTCATCTTCATCTTACCTTTCTCATTTCATCTTGGTATGAAGTTCATGTATGCTTAATTGTGCATTTCATACAAGTATGCTTGCATTCTTTCATGATTACCTTTGCATGCTTACTTGAATTATTTTGCATGGATCTTTGAAACATGTTTGATGATTTGAGTTGGAAATTTATGATGTGACGTGCTTGCTGCCATTTATTGTATCTCATCTTCTCCTTCTCTTTCTCATTTCTTCTCTTTCACTCTCTTCCTTCCATGAATCTCAAGACTTGTTTAAGTCTTGGATTCTCTCCCTTTAGAGCTACCTAGTCCAACTTAATTTTTTATTAAGCTTGGAGTAGGATTAGCATTAGGTTTTAGGTAGTCGTCTCTCCTAATCCTCACTAACCATAGGTTACCCATGCATGATAACATTAGGACTCTTAGTTTCCCTTTAGAGTTTCCTTTGCGTCTTCTCTCTTCTCATCTCAAAACTTCCTGAAAACACTTAATAAAGATAAAGTGTATTGCGCATGAGAGTTAAGCGTGGGGAATGAGAAATGAGGGGCTTCCTCTCATCTTTCTAGAGTACTTAGCGAGCGTCCTGTCTTGGGACGATTCATTAAGTATTCGTCACTGTGCCCTGGACTTTGGTGCAATGCAAGTTATGAACTAACTTAAAAACACTTCTGTCTAAAAAAACACAAAACAAATTCAAATATTTTTATCCTTCGGGATTGTTGGGTTCCAAACTTCATTTTCAGAAAAGAGCTCGTCGCTCACGTAAAAAACACTTACCCATTCGTGGTCATACCCACGAACTACATTAGCTTTGATTCCTCTTTCTTGTCCGATTGAGGAGATGTAGGCACAAGACAGCGATTGTCTTGGCGAGCAACCTTCCCCCACAGTTCCCGTCCGAACTACGTTGACTCTGACTTACCCATTGTACTGAGGGAGTACGTAGGCCTAGGGCATCGGATATGTCCTATCGAGTCCGTCTTAGTCACCCACATCCACGTTTTCTTTTGTTCAGCCATAGATAGTAGGACAGCTCACCCTCCATTTAGACAACAAGCGTGGATCCGATCGAGTACGATGGATGCGTGGGGTGCTAACACCTTCCCCTCGCATAATCGACTCTCGAACCCGGACTATGGTTACGATGACCATGTCTTTCCCCCTTTCTCTTCAGGTTTATGCAGTGTTTCCTTTCCCTCTCTCGGGATAAATACACATTGCTGGCGACTCTGTGTTTTCTGCGCCACTCTCGCGTTTGTACCGTTGGATGCGAATCTTTCGGGAGCGGTAGCTGGCGACTCTGCTGGGGACTCTGGTTGACCTCTTGCTGGTCCATCCTCTTTAGCGAGTCGATCCTAGCGCTTGTTTGTTTTTTCGTTGGGTGTTTATTTGTTGTGCTTTATTATGTTGTATATTACTGTTTTACAACTTTTATTGCATTGTATTTTATTACTGTCATACTGGATATTGCTGTGTTGTGCTGGCTGGTTTCTGTTTGGCAGGTTGGGTTATTCTGAGAGATAAGCCCAATACCCAGGCTTGAGTACACCCTAGGACTAGAGTGGAAAGTAGTGGGACCTACGTGCCAGCTTGGTGCGTTTGTGTGTTCATGAAATTCACAACCAGACGAGGCTATCTTGGGACGCATTCTGACGTGTGTGTCTTACGCATGTTAGGGGGTTGATCTAGAGAGCTGTCGACTCTGGTGAGCGTTTCTCCGATACCTCAGTTGCGCCTCTCCTCCCGACCTGTGATATTGGCAGACCAGAAATGGCAAACCCATTACACTTGTCGATCCGAGGACCCAATGCTGAGGGACTCGCATAGGATGACCTTATTTTTTAGGGGAATCAGTTTAGGCCTCCTCGATTGATGATGATGCCAAACCAGAAATGGTGAACGTATCATCATTTCTCAACCTGAGAGCCCGGGATATTGAGGATCCTCACTTTTTTAGAACCCACATGAGAGATGGGATGGGTGTTTGCAGGTTTGCAGGAAACCAAAACCTTCAACCTACCCGGTTTTCTGGATTTCTCATCAGCGTTTGATTATCTGGGTTTCTGGTTATCTCAGTGGTTCGGTATTCTAGAATTCTGGTTTTCTGGGTTGTGGTTCTCGTTCAGTTAATAGCACAGCACATCCAGTAGTGGTGCCTTGATCCCATGCTTGCATGTGCATATCATTTTTCTTGCATTCTAACATGTTTAACATTTTTCAGGGCTTGCATCTTACTCTTGATTCCGGTTTTCTGAGGTTGCCTCAACATGGATGTCCAGAGAAAGAAGACTGTTACTTATTCGTTCTCAGACCCGACCTTGACGTTGATTCACAAGCTGATTAGTATGGCTGGTCCCGGAGTTCGTATAGAGTTCGGTGGAGAGTATGGGAGACTTCTGAAGTTTGTCTACAATATCTCCAAGTATGAGAAGGATGTCATTCATACACTTCTTCAGTTCTATGATCCGTCTTTGCGTTGCTTTACATTCCCAGACTATATCTTGGCTCCAACGTTTGAGGAGTTCTCATTTATTTTGGGAATCCCCATCAGGCATGACATAGTATTCTTTTCTGAAGAATGTCCCGGGATAAAAGAAATGGCCACTGCTCTTCATATTGGTAAATCCGCTCTGAGCAATAATATTGTGGAGAGACAAGGAGTTAAGGGTTTCTTATTGAAGTTCTTGTTTGATCAAGCTTGCATACATGTTAAGGAGAGGAATTGGACTGCTTTCCAAGCTATTCTGGCTATGTGCATCTATGGGATTGTCCTGTTTCCCAATGTTCCTAATCTGGTGGATATGCATGCGTTAGGATCTTTATTTCAAAGAATCCTATACCAACCTTGCTAGGTGATGTGTATCACTCAGTCCACTACAAGAATGAAAATAGGCGTGGAAAAACTGTGATTTGCTGTGCACCACTCTTATCTACTTGGTTTCTGAGTCATCTCCCCGAAGCTGGCGCTTTTGTTGATACGAGAGATTCTCTGAAGTGGTCAAAGAGGTTAATGGGCTTGACTGCTGACAACATTGTTTGGTTCAACCATGACTTGCTAGGGATGGAGATTATTTGCAAGTGTGGAGAATTCCCTAATGTACCCTTGATAGGGAGAAGAGGTGGAATTAATTATAATCCTTCCCTTGTTATCAGGCAGTTTGGTTATCCTTTGAGAGGTCCACCTGAAGAGCGAGATATCAGAGAGTCTTTATTCTTCAATGGTACTGGGGATCAAGAGATGATAAGGAAGATTGTGAATGCTTGGAAGCAGGTGACCAAGAAAGGAAAAACTTCATTCGGGAAATGTAATAACCGGGCTTTTTCTTCCTATGAAGAGTGGATTAAGAAAAGAGCAGAAGAGGAGCTTCTTCCGTTCCCGGTGGAACCACCTTTGTATTCTTTGATGAACGAGGCTCCCACGACTGTTGATATAGAGAAGTATGACAAGTTATGGGCTGAGAAGGAGAAACTCCGAGAGGAGAATCGTGAGCTGGGCAGAGAGATTGGTCAGTTGAAGCACGAAAAAGGCAAAGCTATCCATGTTTCCAGGTTGAAATCAGAACTTTTGGCTATAAAGGAGAAAGAATTGTCCAAAGAAGCCACAACCAGAGAGAAAGTGGCTCAAGCGTTGAAAAGTGTTAGCAAGGTCCTTTCGTCCAAAAAGAAAAAGTTGGCTTATGCTATGTCAAGAATTCACAAGTTCCATGACCGTCGGAATACTACAATCACTGCCAACAGGTTGAAAGAAGACAAGTATCTGGAGCAGATTGAAGGTTTGAAGACAAGGCTTCGGGAGAAGGATAAGGAGATTTTATCAGGGATCTTTGAGAGGAGAGCAATTGAGTAAAAGCTCAAGGAAACCATGGCAGATATGGAACAACTGAAGATCCAAGCCGAAGTGAAAAGAGCTAGAAGTGAAGGTCCAAGTTCAGGTGGAGATTCTGGAGAAGATGATTGGGAATTGCATAGTCATTATTTGACAG
Organism: Lathyrus tuberosus; assembly: GCA_022829125.1. Lineage (NCBI taxonomy): Eukaryota > Viridiplantae > Streptophyta > Magnoliopsida > Fabales > Fabaceae > Lathyrus > Lathyrus tuberosus. The sequence continues at coordinate 9,567,136 of JALAZF010000032.1, forward strand.
GGATCTTACACATGAGGGATCTTTTGATTCAGGAGTTGATTCAGAGACCAGAGCATCCTAATACCAAGAAGCTTCTCAAGGAGGTGCAGAATTGGTGCAAAAAGAATGACGAATGGGGAATTCTAGCACGGCTGAGTCTTGATGATATGCCTTAGTTTCCTTGCTACTGTTTTCTTTGTATTTCCGGGATCACCGCCAGGCTTGTTGGTCGGGGTCCTTGTTTATGCTTATTCAGACTTGCGTTGTAACAGATGCTTATTCTCTTTATATGATCAGGAATTCCGTTCTCTTTTGTTGTTAAAACTGGAATCAAGGGATAGATCGCCTTGATAATGTTCGTACATGTTTGCATTTGCATTTTCATAGTCATCTCATCTTTACATTGCAGGTTATCTTGGATTCTCTGGTTTTCTTATGCTCTCTCTTTTTTACAGTCAGGATTGATCAACCAACTCATCGGTATTCTACTAGGCTTAATCAAAGCAGAGTGATGGACAAAGTTCAGGCAGACATGGCAGCTATGCAAGCTCGCATCGATCAATTCATGGAGATGATGTAGGGTGTGGTGCAGAGTCAGAATGAATTCAGAACTCTAGTTCAGCCTTTGGTGTTGCAGGTTGATGAAAATGGTATCTTACACGGTGGTCTTCTTAATCATGTTATTCCTCCGGGCGGAGATGGTGCTGGTATCAACATTCCTATCACTGGTGCTGGTGGACAAGGTGGGATTCCTTCAATGGTTGGAGAAGGAAGTACTGTTCGAGCTATCCATGGCCATCGTTTTGATGATCAACAGGATGATGTTTTTTTAGTCAGAAGCTTGGATGTTGGCCTACCTGTGGTCAGTGATGAGAAGATCCGTTTAATCGAGGCGCAACTGAAAGGGGTTGTGAACCAGGATGATCTGGGAATAGATTTGGACGACCTAGGGTTGGTCCCTGATATTGTTATTCCACACAAGATTCAGATTCCTACACTGGAGAAGTATAATGGTTCTACCTGCCCGAGAACTCGTGTAAAGGCTTATACCAGGAAGATGGCTGCCCATGCCAAGGATGAAAAGCTAATGATGCACTTTTTCCAAGACAGCCTGTCTGGCGCGTCTTTGGAATGGTACATGGTGCTGGAAAGTAGTGATGTTCATACTTGGAGAGAGCTAGCTGCAGCTTTTATCAAGCATTACCAGTACAACACAGACATGGCTCCTAACAGAACTCAGTTGTTGAGCATGTCCCAGAAAAATGATGAAAGTTTCAAAGAATACGCGCAAAGGTGGCGTGAATTGGCGGCCAGAGTACAGCCACCAATACTGGAAAAAGAGATGTTGGATATGTTCATGGACACGCTGCCTAAGCACTATTATGAGAAGCTGTTGCCTTGTTCACTAGGCAAGTTTACAGATGTGATTGCTATCGGACAGAAGGTAGAGGTTGGAATTAAGACTGGAAAAGTTTCTAGTGGTGACGGATCGTCCTTCGGGCATGGAAAGAAGCCTTTTGATGGTTATAAGAAGAAAGGAGAGGCCAATGCTGTATCATCCCACAGGGGAAAAGGGAAACAGTGCCAAAACAATAATCAACAAGTAGCATCGGTAACTATCCCAGCAACGTTACCTCCACCACAGCAACAAAGGAATAATGCTAATCAGAACAGACAGTAGGGCCAGTATCATAATAGACAAAGAAATGAAGAGAGGAATTTTGAACAACCACCGATGTCGTATGCACAGTTGTTGTAACATTTGCTGCAGTTGCATCTAGTTAAGCTCCGTACCCTGGCTCCACCAACAGGGGAACTCCCACGAGGCTACGATGCTAACGCACACTGCGATTTTCACTCTGGTGCTCCGGGGCACACTGTGGAGAAGTGTAGGGCATTTCATCACAAGGTGCAAGACCTTGTAGACTCCAAGGCTATCAATTTCTTGAATGTTGGGCCTAATGTTATTCAAAACCCGATGCCTGATCACAATGGGCCGAGGGTGAATGCGATAATTGAGGAATATGAAGCTTTGAATTTGATCATGGATGTTGAGGAGCTGAAGACTCCGCTGGCTGTGGTTAAAAATAGGTTATTGAAGGGTGGCGTCTATCTGGGTTGTGATGAGAACTGCTCAGTTTGTTTGACAAAGGATAATGGTTGTGATTCGTTGAGGATGGGTATCCAGAATCTGATTGATGAGGGCTGCTTACAGTTTGATAGAGGTAATCAGCAAGAAGAGGTTGTTAGTGAGAAGGTTGCTACTATCACTATTCCTTTCAAAACGATTACTATTTCTGGTCCGGCAAGACCACCTCCAGTTATTATCACAAGGGCTGGACCCATTCCGTATGAAAGCACTAAGGCCATTCCATGGAATTATGGTGCCGAGGTGTTTGTCAATGGACAAAAGCAGGAATTAGTGGCAACTTCATCAGTGAGTTCTAGTCCTGAGGTTAAGGTTGAAGCTGATGCTATAACAAGAAGTGGTAGAGTGCTTACTCCTGTTAATAATCAACCCAGCACTTCAAGTCAAGATAAGGGAAAACAGGTATTGGATGGTTCTGTTCAGACTCCAGGGATTATTGATTCTACAGTAAAGCCGGTTGATGATGTTTTTTCTGAAAATGTTGAGGAGTTTATGAGGCTCATCAGGAAAAGTGATTACAAAATTGTGGACCAGTTACATCAAACCCCGTCGAAGATTTCCATTCTGTCATTGTTGTTATGCTCTGAAGCTCATAGGAATGCTCTTCTGAAAGTTTTGAATGCGGCCTATATTCCTCAAGAGATTTCTGTTAACCAGCTGGAAGGGGTTGTAGCACACGTGAATGCAGGTAATGGCTTAGGCTTTACAGATCTTGATTTGGCTCCCACTGGGAGGAATCATAACAATGCCCTGCATATTTCGATTGAGTGTCGTGGTTCACTGATGTCACATGTGTTGGTTGATACCAGATCATCGTTGAATGTATTGCCAAAGAAAGAATTAATGAAGTTAGACACCAGGGGACTTATTTGTACACCAAGTGACTTGGTGGTGCGAGCTTTTGATGGCTCGAAGAGATCTGTCTTTGGTGAGATTGTGCTTCCAATCAAGGTTGGGCCGGAAATCTTTGATGCAACATTTTACATAATGGATATTCAGCCAGCATACAGCTGCTTGTTGGGTCGTCCTTGGATCCATGGTGCAGGCGCTGTAACTTTCACTTTGCATCAAAAGCTGAAATACATGGTTGATGGACACGTAGTGACAGTGTGCGGAGAAGAAGACATAATGATTAGTCAGCTGTCAACTTTTAAGTACGTGGAAGTGGATGGTGAAATCCATGAGACTTTGTGTCAGGGGTTTGAGAAGGTGAAGGTTTCTGAAGAGGTTGTCCAGTCTGAAACTATAGAACAGCCTGCAGGGGCAAATCAGCCTGAAGTTTCTATGTCTTCGTTTAAAGACGCCAAAGCTGTGGTGGAAGCTGGTAGCTCACAGAGGTGGGGCCAAGTGGTTGAAGCTCAGGAGAAGAGGGATACTTATGGATTGGGATACAAGCCACCCAAGAAAGCTGGGGATCCTCCCAAATTCTATGGCCCAGTCCGTTTCACTAGTGCCGGTGTTTTCTTCGACAGAGTTAATGCCATTGAGGAAGAAGGGGATAGTGATTGTGACATGGATAGCTGGATCCGCCCTTGCGTCCCGGGAGAAAGTCTGTGCAACTGGTCTTCTGAAAAAGTCATTCAAGTGACTAGCTTCGAGTAATTGCTTTGTTTTCCTATTATGATAATCCTGCGTTCTGCCCAAGACGTAGTGATTTTATTTGTAGGGCTTTTAACTGTTGCATGTTTTGCTTTATCATCAATAAAGGACTTTTCACATTCAAATATTTTGATCTCTGTCTTTCTATTTTTATTTTTTATGCATTAAAAACCCACATCAAAATGGCAATGTGTTTCTTTTGTTGCATACATAATAAGATATACCTCATCAATCATGCAGGTCTTTTTGTTCAGATGACACCGATCATGACTCAGCTATAGCTCGGTATGACTTTGACAATCCAATCTATCAGGCTGAAGAAGAGACTGACGAAGATTGTGAACTGCCCGAAGAGTTGGACAGATTGTTGAAGCAAGAGGAGAGAGTCATCCTACCTCATCAGGAGGAAATTGAGATTGTGAATATGGGAACTGAGGACGCCAGAAAGGAAGTAAGGATAGGGGCTCCATTGGAAGACAGTGTCAAGGGAAGATTGATTGAAATGCTCCGTGAGTATGTGGACATCTTCGCCTGGTCTTACCAAGACATGCCTGGGCTCGATACTGATATTGTTGTACACCGGCTACCACTTAAAGAAGGTTGTGCTCTGGTCAAACAAAAGTTGAGAAGAACTAAATCGGAGATGTCTGTCAAAATCAAGGAAGAGGTTCAGAAACAGCTAGATGCCGGTTTTCTTGCCGTAACAAATTATCCTCCATGGGTTGCTAACATCGTGCCTGTGCCTAAGAAGGATGGGAAGGTCAGGATGTGTGTTGATTACAGGGATTTGAACAGAGCAAGCCCAAAGGACAATTTCCTGCTCCCTCACATTGACGTGTTAGTTGACAATACTGCTCAGTATTCGGTGTTTTCCTTCATGGATGGCTTCTCTGGGTATAACCAAATCAAGATGGCCCCAGAGGACATGGAGAAAACAACATTCATAACACCGTGGGGAACTTTTTGCTACAAAGTGATGCCCTTTGGATTGAAAAATGCAGGGGCAACCTATCAGCGGGCGATGGTGACTCTCTTTCATGATATGATTCACAAGGAGATTGAGGTCTATGTTGATGACATGATTGGGAAGTCACAGACGGAAGAAAAACATCTGGTGAATCTTCAGAAGCTATATGAAAGATTGAGAAAATTCAGACTGAGGTTGAATCCAAACAAGTGCACCTTCGGGGTGAGATCAGGAAAGTTGCTGGGGTTTATTGTTAGTGAAAAAGGTATTGAGGTTAATCCTACGAAGGTAAAAGCCATACAAGAAATGCCTGTGCCGAAAACAGAAAAAGGGGTTCATGGTTTCTTGGGGAGATTAAACTACATTTCTAGGTTCATCTCGCACCTCACAGCCGTGTGTGAACCAATCTTCAAGTTATTAAGAAAAGACCAAGCAGTCAGGTGGAATGAAAATTGTCAAAAGGCGTTTGTAAAGATTAAAGAATACTTGCAGGAACCTCCGGTCCTTATGCCGCCAGTGCCAGGAAGGCCTTTGATTATGTATCTCACGGTTCTTGAGAATTCAATGGGTTGTGTGCTCGGTCAACAAGATGAGTCAGGTAGAAAGGAGCACGTCATCTACTACTTGAGTAAAAAGTTTACTGATTGCGAGTCAAGGTACTCGATGCTGGAGAAAACATGTTGTGCACTCGCTTGGGCCGCTAAGCGTTTGAGGCAGTATATTTTAAAACACACAGCCCTCTTGATTTCGAAGATGGATCCGGTCAAGTATGTGTTTGAGAAGCAGGCATTTTCTGGGAGAATAGCCCGTTGGCAGATGGTTTTGACAGAATACGATATTCAGTATGTTTCCCAAAAAGCCATTAAGGGAAGTGTTTTGTCAGAATATCTTGCCAAACAGCTAATTGAGGATTATCAACCGATGAAGTTTGAATTTCTGGATGAGCATATCATGTATCTAAAGATGAAGGATTGTGAAGAACCTTTGCCTGATGAGGGACCTGAGATTGGATCTCAATGGAAGATGGTTTTTGATGGAGCTGTTAATTCATATGGTAACGGAATCGGGGCAATCATTACGACTCCACAGGGTTCTCATATACCCTTTACTGCCCGATTAGCATTCATATGTACCAACAATGAGGCAGAGTATGAAGCATGCATCATGGGGTTAGAAGAAGCGATTGATTTGAGAATCAAGAACCTCGATGTTTATGGTGATTCTGCGTTGGTGGTTAATCAGATTACAGATGAATGGGAGACTCGTCAAGCGAATCTTGTTCCGTATAACAACTATGCCAGAAGGTTGTTACCTTTCTTTGACAGAGTGGACTTCCATCACATTCCCCGGATAGAGAATCAGATGGTTGATGCGTTGGCAACGTTGTCATCAATATATCAAGTAAATCATTGGAATGAAACTCCTTCAATCAGAATCATGCGCTTGGACAGACCTGCTTTTGTATTTGCAGTTGAAGGGGTATCAGATGGCAAGCCTTGGTATCATGACATCAAAGTCTTTTTGAAGAGTCAGGAATACCCATATGGGGCATCTTCCAAGGATAAAAAGACATTGAGGAGGTTATCAGGAAACTTCTTTTTGAACAAAGACGATGTGTTATACAAGAGAAACTTTGACATGGTCTTGCTACGTTGTGTTGATGAACACGAGGCAGGCTTGTTAATGGAAGAGGTTCATGAAGGTTCCTTCGGTACTCATGCCAATGGGCATGCTATGGCAAGAAAATTGTTAAGAGCGGGGTATTACTGGATGACTATGGAGTCTGATTGTTTTAAATACGCTCGGAAATGTCATAAATGCCAGATTTATGCTGATAAGGTGCACGTACCGCCTACTCCTCTGAATGTTTTGTCGTCACCTTGGCCTTTTGCCATGTGGGGCATTGACATGATTGGGAAGATTGAGCCGACTGCTTCAAATGGAGATCGTTTTATCCTGGTGGCTATTGATTATTTCACAAAGTGGGTGGATATGCCAACGTCACCAGACAAGTGGTAGCCCGGTTTATCAAGAAGGACATCATCTGCCGGTATGGAGTCCCGGAGAGAATCATTACTGATAATGGTTCGAACTTGAACAATAAGATGATGAAGGAGCTATGCCAGAGCTTTAAGATTGAACATCACAATTCTTCTCCCTATCACCCTAAGATGAATGGGGCTGTGGAAGCGGCTAATAAGAACATAAAGAAGATTGTGCAGAAGATGGTAGTGACATACAAAGACTGGCACGAGATGTTGCCTTACGCTTTGCACGGATATCGTACTTCGGTACGCATATCAACTGGGGCAACCCCTTTCTCACTGGTGTATGGTATGGAAGCAGTTCTGCCATTAGAAGTTGAGATTCCTTCTTTGAGAATTCTGACAGACGTGAAGCTTGATGAAGCTGAGTGGGTGCGTTCCCGGCTGAATGAACTGAACCTCATTGAAGAGAAGAGATTGAAAGCCATTGCGCATGGCCAGTTGTATCAGAGCAGGATGAAGAAAGCATTTGATCAGAAGGTGCGTCCTTGGTGTTTTCAAACTGGTGAATTAGTTCTGAAAAGGATCACTCCTCCTCAAACAGATCACAGGGGCAAGTGGACTCCGAATTACGAAGGGCCATATGTAGTAAGACAGGTCTTCTCTGGTGGAGCCTTATTACTCTCAACTATGGATGGCGAAGATTTTACGTCCCCTGTGAACGCGGATGTAGTCAAAAAATACTTTGCATAAAATAGACCCGCTGAACATAAAAAAAAGGTTCAGGCAAAAATGGGGCATCCTGGCGAACCATAAAAAGAAAAGGTTCGGGCAAAAATTAGGGATAAAAAGAAAAAAGAAATAAACCCGCAAGGTTGAAAACCTGAAAAGGCAACTTTGGCAAAAATGGGTATCCCGGTGGATTGAAAACCCGAAAAGGGCGATCCAGGCAAAAGTTAGGGATTTAAAAGCAAAGACTATGATCCGCGTTTGATCTGTGATCACTATTCGCACTTGGAAAATTTGAAGGAAAGGAATCAGTCCAGTCAGTCATCTTCAAAGGCCATAGTATCTGTGGATAAACGAGTCATATGGGTTATAGCTGAGTCGAGTCATGGTGGATGTTTGTTCCTCACATTGCCGACATGTGTATTTTCTTTTTACTTTTTGCGCAATTACCTCTTTCCAGGAATTGCTTCCAAATGTAAATGCCTATTTACAGGCCGATCATTCAATAAAGTTTGCATTTCAGCCAAAGAGCTTTTGTTTCTTGTTTTACCTGTTTTGTTTGTGAAAATGTCCGATATTTTTTATAAACATTACCTGCTAAATGTTGAGCTTTGTGAAACAGGTTGGAAAATAGTGGCAATTGCTTAGGCGACAGTCACTATGATGATAATCAAAGTAATCATTTTTGCACGTAGACCTTTCTGTTGGTTTTGCAGGATGACAGGTGTACCTCCCCAGTAGAGCTCTCCCCAACTTTGAAGTCTGATCGTCCTCAGCAGTTTATTACTCTTCCCCATCAGAGTATCAAGGATCGTTTTCCTCAACAGAGTATAAAGAGGTAATTCCCCGAGCGGAGTCATTGAGGATCGTCTCCCTCAGCAGAGTATAAGAGGTTCACCCCAGCCAGAGTTGTGATTTGGCTCACCTTTCCTCGGCAGGTAGCCAGAAATTGTCATTTCTGCAGCCTCTCCAACAAGAGATTGATGGAGCATCTTCTTTGATCAAAGATGGTGTTTCCCCACAGGATATGGGGCAGTCATTTTTTCCTCAGCTAGTCAGGAAACAGTGTGTTTATCCCCTAGCGGAGTGGATGTTGACAACTATTTCCAAGCAGATATGTCAATGAGGATCGTCCCCCTCAGCAGGAGTACAGAGGATTGTATACCCAGCTGAAGTTGTGTTTGGATTATTATTCCCCAGCAAGCATTCAGAAGTTGATTGCTCTAAGGTGGATGTTGTCATATCTCCAGTAGGAGATTCGTGGACAAAGATGTTATTATCCCCACAGAGTCCTGGTGTCTACTTTCCTCAATTGGTCAGAAAGTATAGTCTCACCGACAACGGCTTGATCTAATCCCCAGCAGGGTGAGGGTAAAGTTATTTCCCTAACAGCAGATTAAGCTCACCGACATCCCCAAGCAGAGTCTGGTGGTGATTGGTATCCCCAGCAGGTCTTAAGTCCAATGGTTTTTGGCAGGCGTTAAATCCAAGTTCTGAAGTATTTGGTGATCCCCGGCGGAGGAGTTTCCATCTTCAGTATTCATCTTTCCCCCCCCCCCAGCTGAGTGGGTTTTCTCTCGGAGATTCGTCCATCTCCAGCAGAGTTGTTGATTTTTCCGTCCCCAACAGAGTGGGTTTTCTCTCAGAGATTCGTCCATCTCCGGCAGAATTGGTGATTGTGATCTTCCTTAGCAGGGTGAAGTTTTCCTCAACATGTATTCTTTGGTTTGATGACAATGTAGTTTGTCGTCCTCGGTGGAGTTGCTTCTGTTCTCAGTGTTTATTTCGCTGGGACGGTCTTTTTGCATTGCATAAGCATTTTTTGCATGGCATCCTCCTAAATGCGTAGCATTTCCACTTCGTGTAGAGCATTACATCAAAATTCAAACATATGCATCTGAAGCATAAGCCAGGTTTGAGTTTTCCTTCGTCAGGAGAACCGGATTTCAGGAGAGTATCATTCGACTTTACTCCACAAGTGTTGGGTTTAGTCATCCAAAGCAATATTTGACATTCCTTCGTCCAGGTGGTCCTTTGGTTTATCCCCTCAGGGTTTTTGCCGTTTGACACTCGTCCGTGTTTCCTTTGGCACCCGTCCGTGTTTGAACCTTTTTGTTTCAATACCCGTCCGTATTGACCTTTTGATGACACCCGTCCGTGTTGCCTTCCATTCCCCAGCGAGATTAATCCCCAGTAAATTTACCTTTTACACCCGTCCGTGTACCTTTTTGATACCCGTCCGTATTGAAACCTTTTTACACCCGTCCGTGTACCATTTCGATACCCGTCCGTATTGAACCTTTTTACACCCGTCCGTGTACCTTTTCGATACCCGTTCGTATTGAACTCACCTTTTCGATACCCGTCCGTATTGAAACCCTTTTACACCCGTCCGTGTACCTTTTCGATACCCGTCCGTATTGAAACCCTTTTACACCCGTCCGTGTACCTTTTCGATACCCGTCCGTATTGAACTCTCTTTACACCCGTCCGTGTACCTTTTCGATACACGTCCATATTGAAACCTTTTTACACCCGTCTGTGTACCTTTTCGATACCCGTCCGTATTGAAACCCTTTTTACACCCGTCCGTGTACCTTTTCGATACCCGTCCGTATTGAAACCTTTTTACACCCGTCCGTGTACCTTTTCGATACCCGTCCGTATTGAAACCCTTTTTACACCCGTCTGTGTACCTTTTCGATACCCATCCATATTGAAACCTTTTTACACCCGTCCGTGTACCTTTTCGATACCCGTCCGTATTGAAACCCTTTTACACCCATCTGTGTACCTTCTCGATACCCGTCCGTATTAAACTCTTTACACCCGTCCGTGTACCTTTTCGATACCCGTCCGTATTGAAACCTTTTTACACCCGTCCGTGTACCTTTTCGATACCCGCCCGTATCTGATATCTTTGATTCCTTGACACCCGTCCATGTTTATCCCCAACATAGCTAACACTCATTTGTGTTTATTTCAAGACTTTTCAATACATCGTATGTATTGATTTCTGAAATTCTGGTACCAGACGTGTGATGTTAAGGTGCGATGTCACAACAACACACTCTGCAATAATGGACAGAATAAGCAACAGGAAAACACAAGGAATTGTTCACCCAGTTCGGTCTAACTACCTACGTCTGGGGGCTACCAAGCCAGGGATGAAATTCACTACTTGTAGATATAATTTACAGACTCAACACACCAGTTGACAATCTCCTAAACTTATACTCTACTAGTGACTTTCTACCTAAGAAACCACTTAGATATGAGAACACTACTCAATCCCCTAAAACACTCAAAGAACAACCTCTTTGAGATCCCTTGATCTTGCTTCCTAGCTTCGATCAATCAACAACTCTCTATTGCTTCACAGCTTCTAGAGAGGACAGAAAATTCAACACCTATTCAACCTAGAATAGTGTGATTACAAGTACTCTAAACAAACCCTAGACTCTAAGCCTCCAGTTCTTGATCTCCAATCTGTTTTCTGTACCTTCTTCCTTGGTCTTGTGCGCTTTATATAGCTCATTGAATTTGGATTGGATTTGTCACAATATTTGATCAGATTTGTTAATTAAAAACTGAATCTTTTAAAACAGATTTTATCCCCAAAATCTTTTTAAATCTTCCACCTTTTAATTCTCCAACAAACCTGCAATCAAATCTCCCATGTAACAGAAAATATCTAGCCCAAGATATTCTCATCCAACGAGTCAACACTCTCCACAATTCCAGCTAATACGCGACCCTAATAACAACAAGCCCATGCTGTCATTAGCTTCAGTTCTGCAGGTCTGATGTTACAACATCACCTATGTGACATCAGACATCCACTTCAGCAACTAGCAACCTTAACACAGCCCAGTGTTAAGTGCAATGTTATGACATCAAGCCCATGACATCAAACATAGTTAACCTTCACAACTTAGTACAGCCCAGTACTAAGACTCAATGCTGCAACATCAACACCATGACATCAGCATTGAACACCTTGTTGTTTTACCAAAATTCCAGCCAATCCAGGAACTTACAATCTCCCCCTTTGGCTAATTTTGGCTAAAACAATCTCTGCATCTTCAGAGACTTCAGCAGCGGAATATCTTCAATATTTTGAAACATTAACTTGCAGCAGTTTGACAATATTCATATAGTCTTCATTACTTGATCTGCTGCAGCACCATCTTCATTATTGACAACAGCCAATTGGTGTTCCCCCTCAAAAACATGAACCAGCATCACAGCTGTTCAGTAGCTCACAATGTGCAGCACTTTTCTCCCCCTTGATGTTTGCTTGGCTGCACTTCTTCAAATGCTAAGATATCTGTATCACTAGCTCAGTCTAAACTCCCCCTCAATAACTGCACTTCTGCATCACAACTAGCAGCACTCCTTGTCATTGCAGCACCTCTTGCATCTTGACTGACTCTTGACTATTTCTCCCCCTTTTTAGCCACAATTGGACAAACCTCAACAAGTACTTCTTGTGTCAGCAATATCCACATTTTGGAAATCCAGACATATTCTTCATCCATCCAGTTATGAAGGCTTCACACAATCATCCACACAATGCCTTCCACTGAACTCTAAGTCAACTCCTCACACACCAAGACAAGTGTACAATCTATTTAAGACCATGATTCAATCTTGTCTTCAGACATCTCCTCAGAAGCATGTGCACACAAGATTCAAACAATTTGCTTCATATGACTAGAACCATTCAAGGCCACACCAATCAACAGCCTAATATCATAACATGCTATCTGACACTATATCCTCATAAGAGGCAACCAATCTCCACAAGCTTGATCAGCAAGCAATCTTCACAATAAATGCCCCATTGACAAGTACTCCCCCTGTCATGATTAACAAATGCTCTAGATGGAGATGAACATTTGAGCACATTTTCTGAGTACATGCATTTTGGTACCACTGTCCCTTCCTCCAAAGGCTATCATACAATTCATCTTCACCATCCAAGGCAAACCTTCTACTTCATCATTCTCCCGTATGACTATGTAGATGCTCCTTAGATATAATGTAAGCACTAAGCTTCAGATCCAGAACAAAGACATCCTTCACCAAGGATACTCTTGACACTCTTGACACCAGGGTATTACATATGCTCCACTACTGGATTTACTATCAGCAAAATAATCCAAACTCAACACTGTGTCACAAACTCCACAAATTCTCAGCTTACTTATAAGCTTTACTGAGATCCAGTCTCTTCAAAAGATCACAATTCCTCTATCCTTACATCCACCAGTAGTTGTTGAAACTGGTGAAGTCTTCAAAGACAGTAATCATGCTTTGCCAAAACCAGCTACTGACCATAATCTCCACCTCTTCTGACCAAAAATGCTAGAGCATCCAACTCCACATGTCCAATCTTAATCATCTTCCAGATATAACCATCAGCAAACATGACGTTATAACATCTTTTGGGACATCAGCTTCTTATCACCATTCAAAGGACTCATTGCACACAGAAGTCCTTCAAGAAGCTCCCAATAAAACACAGTCAGAGCAACTTATTCATACACACCTGAATACCAAAAGTTCCCACACCCTCTCTGTACCATATCCTAGCAAACTCAACCATATCCAGAGTATCTATACCAAATTCTTTTTCCAGAACATATTTCCACCATTTTATAAAAAGCACAGGAATGTTCTAGTATGGCCTTTTGAATTTTCTCAGAAGTTCTAACAACAACGGCTTCCTTCATTTGAGAGATATCCTGGACATTATCATTAGACTTATCTCTGATCTTCCTATTTCTGGAAGAGATGAACACTTTACTCCTGGATTTTGTAGTATCATCCACATAGATCTTCTGCTTATCAGTTCTCATCTTTGGAGGTGACTCAATAGCTTTCCTCTTCCTTGATTTCAGTCGTTTAGCAACCCCAGGAACCACTTTTGCAATTAGTTCATCATCACTCTTCTTTATTTTAAGGCTTGAAGTACCTTTCTTGACTTGAGATGTTTTAACATCAGCTCTAACATCTGCATCTTCCAACCTAAGGATTGTCAACCTGTGAAATTTTTCTTCTGAACTATAGGAGTCATTAGTCAGGTTGTCATCTTTCTTGGCCTTGCAAGTATTCAGCTCCCAACACTTCTTAAGGTCACAGCTTTTGATCCTTCCATCAGCATTGTTGACTCCTTCATTTTGCTCACATAACTGACTTCTCAAGTTGGCTTTTAACACATCATCCAACTTAGGAGTAACAGCACCATAAGTCATTAACCCATATTGACTTTTCACCATACTTTCACACTTGATGTCACCATCTGATGTTACAACATTAACCTTAACATCGCTAGATAAGCTATCCTCTTGAGGTATCCACTGATAGCAATTATCTTTGGATCTTACTCCTTTCATGATCACTTCATCCTTCTCATTTGTCACCAGACACTCATCCTTTGAGTAGCAGACTTTGTACCCTTCATCACATAGCTGACTTATGCTGATCAGATTAGCATCCAACCCTTGGACAAGCATCACACTATCAAGAGTGAGTCCATCAAGATTTTTCATTCTTCCAACTCCCTCTACTACTCCTTCTTCTCCATTACCAAAAACAACCTTGTTAGCATGCCCAGACATGATCTCCACCAAATGCTCCTTGGATCCAGTCATGTGCTTTGAACATCCACTGTCAAAGTACCAAGTTCCTTCTTCTGTTTCTTTGTCAGACAACTGAGCCAATAAGCACTTCCCCTTCTCCTTAGGTACCCATTGTTTAACAACTTTGGGCTTGTGCTTTCTCCCTCTGTTTTGAGGCTGAGGGTATCCATGCAGCTTGTAACAAGAGTACTGCATGTGTCCATACCTTCCACAATAGAAACATCTGATTCTATCATCTCTGAAGTGGTTAAACCTTCTCCCACCTTGATGATAAAGTTGTGGCTGCCACTCATAATGTTGTCTTCTCCTTCCAGAGTTAGCTTGTCTTCTATCGTGCTGATGTCTTTTACCATAGGTAGACTGTCTCCTGAACTGACGATGCTGTCTTCTAGGCTGTCTCCCATGGTGATGAGGCTTCCTTCTTCCATAATTATACGGCACAGCATTGTTGAGGCCAGGTCCATACCAGTTTTCCTGATGTTGAGACATCGGATGTGACCTGGTCTGCTTGACCCTTGCAGCTTCTATGCTTCTATGATATTGGGGGGGCATATTCTAGCTTGCTCCTTGTGGCTGCTTTCTCTTCTGATTATGACCAGTCTTCTTCTCAATCTTCTTAGGTTGTGAAACATCAGCTTCCTTGGGAGTAAGATTCTGCCTCTTTGACTGATGTTGAGGCACAGTTTATGACTCTTCCTTCTTTAGACCTGAAGTACTTGCTTCTGAGGTACCTTTGTCTTCGGCCACATATCCTATCCCAGCTTTGTTTCCAGCAACCTGTTCTGACTGGAGTATCTTGTCAAGAGTGGTTGTACCACTGTTCAGCATCCTAACAAATTTTGTCATCTGATCAAGTTGGGATCTCACTAGAACAACTTCATATTCCAGATCAGATTTTTCATTCTCAAGTTGAGCAATCTGTTCCTTGTGGCACTTGTTTTCTTGACAAACTTCAGCACTCTTTAAACACAACTCCTTGTAGGTTGAAGCTAGCTCATCATAGGTGACTTCTCCATCACTATCATCATCAGATTCAACAATTCCTGTCAAAGCTGTAACATGCTTTGCTGACTCACTTTCATCTTCGCTATCAGTGTCAGACCAGGAAATTGTCAAGCCTTTATTCTGCTTCTTCAAGAATGTGGGACACTCTTTCTTGACATGTCCATACCCTTCACATTCAAAGCACTGAACTCCTTTATCTTGTGCAATCTTCTCTTCATCTTTCTCTTTTGACTTGCTGATGTCAGAAGAGATGTTCTTAACACTAGGTCTATAGTTCATCTTCTTGAACACTTTATTGAACTGTCTTCCTAACATAACTATAGCCTGAGGCAGATCCTCCTGGGACTCATCATCTTTAGCTGCTGCAGGAGTGGAGACTAAAGCTATACTCTTAGGCTTCTTTTCTGGTTCTTCCTCATTCAGTCCAAGTTCAAATGTTTGAAGAGATCCAATAAGCTCATCAACTCTCATCTTGCTGATGTCTTGAGATTCTTCAATGGCTGTTACCTTCATCTTATACTTCTTAGGGAGGGACCTAAGAATCTTTCTCACCAGCTTCTCTTCTGTCATCTTCTCACCAAGAGCACTGGATGCATTTGACAGCTCAAGAACACTCATGTGGAAGTCATGAATAGTCTCATCTTCCTTCATATTCAAGCTTTCAAACTTAGATGTTAGAAGCTGAAGTCTAGACATCTTAACTCTAGATGTGCCTTCATGAGTAGCCTTCAAAATATCCCAAGCAGCCTTAACAGTTTCACATGAGTTGATCAGCCTAAATATGTTCTTGTCAACCCCATTGAAGATAGCATTTAGGGCTTTTGAATTCCCAAGGGCAAACTCGTCTTCTTCCTTGGTCCATTCTTCTTCAGGCTTAGGCTTTGAGGTGCCTTCTTTATCCTTGCGAGCCTCATCTTTCTCACATACCTCTGGAGCTTTCCACTCTTTAATGACAGCCTTCCAAGCTCTGCTGTCTAATGACTTTAAAAAAGTAGTCATTCTAGGCTTCCAATACTCATAGTTTGAGCCATCCAAGATAGGGGGTCTGTTGACGAATCCTCCAACCTCTTTGTCCATCTTTCACCAGAAAGTAACTTCCCTAGATCTCACCCAGAGACAGACAGGATGCCTGCTCTGATACCAATTGAAATTCCGGTACCAGACGTGTGATGTTAAGGTGCGATGTCACAACAACACACTCTGCAATAATGGACAGAATAAGCAACAGGAAAACACAAGGAATTGTTCACCCAGTTCGGTCTAACTACCTACGTCTGGGGGCTACCAAGCCAGGGATGAAATTCACTACTTGTAGATATAATTTACAGACTCAACACACCAGTTGACAATCTCCTAAACTTATACTCTACTAGTGACTTTCTATCTAAGAAACCACTTAGATATGAGAACACTACTCAATCCCCTAAAACACTCAAAGAACAACCTCTTTGAGATCCCTTGATCTTGCTTCCTAGCTTCGATCAATCAACAACTCTCTATTGCTTCACAGCTTCTAGAGAGGACAGAAAATTCAACACCTATTCAACCTAGAATAGTGTGATTACAAGTACTCTAAACAAACCCTAGACTCTAAGCCTCCAGCTCTTGATCTTCAATCTGTTTTCTGTACCTTCTTCCTTGGTCTTGTGCGCTTTATATAGCTCATTGAATTTGGATTGGATTTGTCACAATATTTGATCAGATTTGTTAATTAAAAACTGAATCTTTTAAAACAGATTTTATCCCCAAAATCTTTTTAAATCTTCCACCATTTAATTCTCCAACAAACCTGCAATCAAATCTCCCATGTAACAGAAAATATCTAGCCCAAGATATTCTCATCCAACGAGTCAACACTCTCCACAATTCCAGCTAATACGCGACCCTAATAACAACAAGCCCATGCTGTCATTAGCTTCAGTTCTGCAGGTCTGATGTTACAACATCACCTATGTGACATCAGACATCCACTTCAGCAACTAGCAACCTTAGCACAGCCCAGTGTTAAGTGCAATGTTATGACATCAAACATAGTTAACCTTCACAACTTAGTACAGCCCAGTACTAAGACTCAATGCTGCAACATCAATACCATGACATCAGCATTGAACACCTTGTTGTTTTACCAAAATTCCAGCCAATCCAGAAACTTACAATTTCCAACACTCGTCCGTGTTGTGATAGTGCAGCATTTATTGCTTGTTCCCCAGCGGAGTCGTCTCTCCTTTGAGGATTGCAAATTTCAGGTTTCTTTTGGTATTCAATCTCCGTGAATCCTTTGAACGCATGACAGCCGTTGCTATCATACCTTCAGGACCAAGTTGATTGAATAGGGGCAACTGTAACACCCCAAAATTTTCCTTCTTGTTTTTGGTTAACTAGCTTTTGTTTCTTTGCATTTCTTTCATTAGCATTGGTGCATAGCATTGGTTCTTAGCATGGGATCAAGGTACTTGGTTCATCTCAAAGGAGTCTCAAGCCTCAAGGTGGTTTGAGGAGTTCATCATATCTTCATAAGATCAAGATTGGCAAGAGAGTTCAAGTGAACCACACTCTCCTAATCAGATGGTCCAAATTAGGGTTTTTGGGTTCAAAGAGCTTCTTGAGGAAACTTTGTGGATTTAAGCATGTTCATGGGTTCTATATGCTCACAAGCACTAATGGAGGAAGACTTGGCTAGTGGTTCATTGTGGAAGATGCTCAGTGGATCAGTTACTTGTGAAGTAAGCAAAAGTCAACTGTAAGGAGGAAAGTCGACCATGGGTTTTCAAGGGCTCAAATCATGTTTCCCAAGTCCATGTACCTTTATTTGGTCAAGTAATAGCATGGATGGCATCATTCTTCAAGAATCAAGGGTTTGTACAAAAGTTACTAAATTTGGAAAATGACCTATAATGAGAACTTTCCATTTTTGGCAGTTTTTCCACCACATTCAACTTGACTTTTCATCATCAAGGAAGCTTCAAATGAATTTTCCTCCAACATGAAAGTTGAAGATCTCTCTCTCCCATTTCCAAAAAGTACTAGTTTGTCTCCATATCATTTGTGAAACTCAAGTTATGATCAAAAGACTCAAGGTTGGTTTTTAAGGTTTTCACATGGTTCATTTTTTCCACCTTTTGTATTTTGGTTCCAATTGACTTGTAATGACCTCTAATGCTTCAAGTCACATTACAAAATCCAAGTACACTTCATGAGGATCATTTTTTACCCTTGAACCAAGTGAAATCGTGCCATGTTTCCCACTTATTTCATAAAATGCATTTTTGCAAGATGGATCAAAACTCACAAACCAAGCATCCACAAAGCCCAAGTACAATTCAGGTGTGATTAGCAAATGAAATGTGAGTGATTCATCATGAAAGGATTTCCCATGCACGTGTGAATCAAGTGGTGCAACACAAAGTGCAAATTTGCATAAACCATCCAAACTCATTAACCAAGGGATTAATCAAATTTTAATCATGATCAGAGGTCTAATGAGGTGTATATAAGCTAACTCACACGCACAAAGCTAGGTCAGACACTCATTCTTGCTCAGAATTCCATTTTCATCTCACACTTTTCTCTCTTCGAATCTCTCATTCCTTGAGGGATTTTGAAAATCTCTTGGCATATTATTGATCAGTGAGTTGAAAGGAGTGTGGATCTACCACTGTTTCAAGCTTTAAGCAAGGTTTTCAGCAAGTGCATCTCAAGTTGGTTCACTTTCAAAATCCTAGATCCAGTCCATTTCAAGCCTCTATTTGCATTTATTTTGCAAATAGAGCTCAAAAGAGGAAGATCTGCAGCTTTTGGAAGAAGCTTGCTTTTCATGGTCGTATAACTGGAATTTTAAGTGTGCATGATGATCTATAAAGTTCACTGATGATGCTGATCTATTTTGTTTTGAGTTTGGACGTGTAGATTGTTTGAATTTTGAGATTTAAGTTTTTAGATCCAAACTTATTATGTTCGATTTAGCTTGTGTGTTGGTTGTTTGTGAAAACTAATTGCATATTTGAAATCCTTGTTGAATTCTGGTTGGAATGATGTACTCATGAGCCATTTCTGGAGATTTTCATGTTGAGGTTCACCGGAGAAGGTGACCGGAGCTAGGGCTCCGGCACCTGGTTTGTTTTCTGGCCGGTGGGGTTGCAAAGGTTGAAGATGAAATCTCCGCCTTCCATTTTTTTGATCCAACGGTCCTGAGTGTGCCAGATCATTTAATTTTCTTGTTTTAATTTTAATATGCGTGTGTGTCTTTCCATGTTACCTATTGTGCACGCGCAGATCCTGGCCTCTCATCATGATTACTGGTGATTTTGTTGACTTGATGTGGCACGTTGGATCAATCAGATGGCTGGTGTGAGTCCCATTTGTTGACTGAGTTCTATGTGGGGGTGTGTTGACTTTGCTGATGGGTCTTTTGACCTGGGCTTGATATCCACACCTCCCCCTTGAGCCCAGTTTGGTTTTCAACGTGGATTGTTGCTGTTTGCACCCCCTGGCTTTTATTCTCATTTTATTTTATTTTAATTGTTGCATTTTGCTTTTTAATTTTTAAAAATAGTTTTAAGAATCCAAAAATTATAAAAAAAAATCATGAAGCATATTTAGGGTTTTATAAAATTTTGTCAAATTTTATTTTCCATTTTTATTTTATTTTGTGCATCTGAATTAATTGTTTAATTAATTTCTTTTTTGGATTGTTTCATATATGCACACCCTGTCTTGTTGATTTTTGTTCTCTTCATCTATACATGATTTGCA
This sequence comes from Lathyrus tuberosus, assembly GCA_022829125.1. NCBI lineage: Eukaryota > Viridiplantae > Streptophyta > Magnoliopsida > Fabales > Fabaceae > Lathyrus > Lathyrus tuberosus. The sequence continues at coordinate 9,586,948 of JALAZF010000032.1, forward strand.
TCTCATTCTTTTTTTATCTGTTAGAGGACATGTTGAGGTTCCTAAAAATATTTTTCTCATATTTTTAAACTCTTTGCATATTGAATTTTAGTCCCTCTCCTTTGAATATTGGTTTATGGTTCCTATGTGATCTTTGCTCATTTGTTTGAGGTACTTAAACTTTGAATTTTTGTGAGATCTTTTGACATGTGATTGACTTCTGACTTAGGTCATTTGAGTTTTAATTTCACAATTTTTGAGTGTCATTTGATATATGTTTGTTTATTTGGGCTTAAATGACTTATGCATGACTATGTCTTGACACCTCTTTACACAAGTTGACTTGCCATACCTATTTGCTTGAGTTTCTTCTTGATTCTTTGCATGTGCATTTGATATGATGTTTAGCCCTGGTTGAGGTCCCTTGTGACCAAATTTTGCCATTTGTGGATCATGTTTGAATCATGTTTGGGATGTGTTAAGCAATTGGACTTTGAGTTTCCATTGGTGGATTATTTTGGTGCATGTCTTGAAGGTGTTGCTTGATAATTAACCTTGTATGACTTAAGTTTGGTTTGGTATGACATTAATGCATATTCTACTACCTCTTGAGCTCCTTACTTGGTTTTCATTTCACTTGAGCATAGTTGGATGCATTTGGTTTGAATTGTATGATAAACATCATTACCATTTGCTTTGTAACTTCTTTGGATCATAATGCTTCATGATATGAATCATTTTTGGATATGTGAATTATTGATGATAATATGATCTTGGTTCTGACTTGTTTTCATCTTCATCTTACCTTTCTCATTTCATCTTGGTATGAAGTTCATGTATGCTTAATTGTGCATTTCATACAAGTATGCTTGCATTCTTTCATGATTACCTTTGCATGCTTACTTGAATTATTTTGCATTGATCTTTGAAACATGTTTGATGATTTGAGTTGGAAATTTATGATGTGATGTGCTTGCTTCCATTTATTGTATCTCATCTTCTCCTTCTCTTTCTCATTTCTTCTCTTTCACTCTCTTCCTCCCATGAATCTCAAGACTTGTTTAAGTCTTGGATTCTCTCCCTTTAGAGCTACCTAGTCCAACTTAATTTTTGATTAAGCTTGGAGTAGGATTAGCATTAGGTTTTAGGTAGTCGTCTCTCCTAATCCTCACTAACCATAGGTTACCCATGCATGATAACATTAGGACTCTTAGTTTCCCTTTAGAGTTTCCTTTGCGTCTTCTCTCTTCTCATCTCAAAAATTCCTGAAAACACTTAATAAAGATAAAGTGTATTGCGCACGAGCCTTAAGCGTGGGGAATGAGAAATGAGGAGCTTCCTCTCATTTTTCTAGAGTACTTAGCGGGCGTCCTGTCTTGGGACGATTCGTTAAGTATTCGTCCCTGTGCCCTGGATTTTGGTGCAATGCAAGTTATGAACTAACTTAAAAAACACTTCTGTCTAAAAAACACAAAACAAATTCAAATCTTTTTATCCTTCGGGATTGTTGGGTTCCAAACTTCATTTTTAGAAAAGAGCTCGTCGCTCACGTAAAAAACACTTACCCATTCGTGGTCATACCCACGAACTACATTAGCTCTGATTCCTCTTTCTCGTCCGATTGAGGATATGTAGGCACAAGACAGCGATTGTCTTGGCGAGCAACCTTCCCCCACAGTTCCCGTCCGAACTACATTGACTCTGACTTTCCCATTGCACTGAGGGAGTACGTAGGCCTAGGGCATCGAATATGTCCTACCGAGTCCGTCTTAGTCACCCCCATCCCCGTTTTCTTTTGTTCAGCCATAGATAGTAGGACAGCTCACCCTCCGTTTAGACAACAAGTGTGGATCCCATCGAGTACGATAGATGCGTGGGGTGCTAACACCTTCCCCTCGCATAACCGACTCCCGAACCCGGACTATGGTTGCGATGACCATGTCTTTCCCCCTTTCTCTTCAGGTTTATGCAGTGTTTCCTTTCCCTCTCTCAGGAGAAACACACATTGCTGGTGACTCTGTGTTTTCTGCGCCACTCTCGCGTTTGTACCGTTGGATGCGAATCTTTCGGGAGCGGCACATCCCCTGGTGTTTTTGAAACTGATGAATGAGGATTGTTTCAATCCCATAACGAATCATGCATTTAATGCACCATACTTCAAACATGCATTTAATGCACCATACTTCAAACATCTTTTCATAGATATCATCATGATGATTTTTGGGAACCTAAATTCTTGTGTTACGTGTGAAAGATTTAGACGTGTTTGGCGAATTATTTTTTCCTTCTACAACACAGTTTTGTCTCATAGGGATAAGTATCTTCTTCCCTTTTTTGAGTCTTATTTTTCTATTTTGATGGTTTTATTGTTTCCTCCTCCTGTATTTCATTTTCTGTAACTACAAAATTAATGCATTATGAACAAGAAATCGAATAAAAGTATCAATAGGTCTTAGAAGGATATTCCATCTTCTTGGGTGGACCTTGTTTATTCTTATACTACTTCTCTTTTCTCCAAATCAGGTGGTCTTGACGGTGCTTTTACAGAAGTTGGTACGCCTTTTGACTGGGGAACCGTAAACCCTTATGAGGACAAAAAAATATACGACATATGAGCCTTGTGTCCTTCCCTTTTATGAGTGTAACTTTTCCATTACAGGTCTTCATCTTCCTCTTACTATTTTTGAGGTACAGATTTTGAAGCATCTGTTCATGGCTCATTTGCAACTTCACCCTTTGTGCTGGTATATATGAGATTATACTAGTGCTAGTGTTAGTATGTGAAGGGAAGACCTTGTATGTTCCTTTTTCTTCACCTTTTCAAGCGTCTCTATGACTCGGCATCCCCGACTAAGGGTAGAAGATTAATCTGTTTCAAGCCGATCACTCATGGTTCCAAACCTCTTTCGGAGCTTTGGTGTTTTGAGGGTCGATTATTTATGGTGACCACCGTCAACCAAGAAGCTCATGCTACAATTTGTGATGTTGGTAATAGATTGGAGGGTAGATGTGATGACCTGTTTCCCAAATATTGGACCAAGGGCCACTTTTTGCTAGGAAATAACTTTTTCGCATATAGCGAGAAGAATCTTTCTGAAGAGGCTCAGTATAAAAAGGTTGATTAATGAAGTTCATCAATAATATATGAAATATAGGGGATCTACCCAGAGATAAAAGCTGATAAGAAACACTTAAAGCGTTTCATTGACATCCTAGTATTGACAAAAACTTATTCTCAAGAAGAGGGAATAAACATTTTTGGTAAGCATTGATATTTTTGAATTTTATGCTATTTTTACCCTGGATGTCTTTGATGTATACATTTTACTCATTATTGTGCAAAATGCATGGGTAATAAAGAATAATTCCAACTCCTAAGGTAGGGAGTATGACCAGTCAGAAGAAATGTCGCTTCAAAAACTCTGTCGACTTCATCAAATGCTCCCTATTGGTATGATCGCCCTTTACTTATAAGATTCGGCTACTACTCTATTGATGGTCGTCAACCTCCTTCTTTTGATGAGGATTGCACTTACTTTACTAGACTTTCCAGGTCCATTCTAGAGAAAGAAATGGGCAACCTAGCCAGGTATACTCGGTACATTTTAGCTGCTCTGGCTCTTGGTGCATCCGGTCAGTGGGAGGCTTTTTGGTCCGAATGGAATTGTGCTGAGAATCAATAGATAAAAGACAACATCTGTGACCTAAAGCTTTAACAGAATAGCTACCTCCGTGAAGCAAAGGAAGCTTCTACCTCTCTATCCGAGGTGAAGGATGCTTTATTACCAGGTGTCTCAATTGGTTAGGACAATGGCGATGAAAGACCATGCTTTATCTATTGTTCAAAGTAGTATGGGGACCACTCATAAGGAAATAGAGCTCTTGCATTCTCAAAATGCTTCGTTAATTCAGCATCTGTCTGACTTTACGAGTTCTAACCTTGAGGTAGTTTTGCAGTATTTTGAACATACCTTGGACCAAGTAAATTATTTTTTCCATCCTTTGATACTTTCCAGGGAGAAAACTTAGTTGGATCAAACTATCATAGATATGAGGATCGTTTCTCTAGGGAAGTAGGTATGGCAGGGTCTTAGTCCGACCCTTTTTTTTATATATAGTACTTATGTAATAGTACTTCATAATGAAGGAGTGTGTCGAAAATACATCTTTATTGAATGAAAATCCTTTTGTTAAATGATTATAGTGTTTTTGTATGATCATGAGTACATGGTTCTGGATTCTTGTAAATTTACGAGATCTTCCCTCAGAGTTAATTGAAAATCCCCATTTTACATCATTTTTCATGATCCCGGGTATATAACTTCGGGTCTTTACGAACTTGTAAGGTCTTCCCTCAAAGTTTATTGGACGTTGTTGCGACGATGAAATAGGGAATATAAATTTAATAAGTTTTTTATACTTGTTTTGAGGTACATAACATGATCATAGGTGCATGGCTCTAGATCTTTATGAACTTACGAGGTCTTCCCTCAAAGTTTATTGAACATCACTAGGACCGTTCCCGACCAAGGTTGAATTCCTCTTACCTCTATGAGATGAGAGCACGGTCAGAGGTAAACGTGTGGCTAATCCACTACGACATCTGGAGCGGCTAGCTTCTAGACGGTGCTGGTCAGTTATTCCATGTGGGGGATTAGTTTCTTTAGCGGGACGTATAAACCATATATGGCAACACCCCTGACTTTATGTAGGGAATTAATTTCTTTAGTCAGACGTGCAAAGCATCTCCGATAGCACCCCTGGCTTTATGTGGGGAATTGATTGCTTTATCCTGATGTATAAAGCATCTCCAACAACATCCCTGACTTTATGTGTGTCGGGCATCAATATCTTTAGTCGTACCCCGAATTTTATCTTGCCATGCATAGTAATAGAGAAAAAAGTGTCTCATAAAACATCGTGTTATTGTAATATTGGTAACAATATATGCATGCAAAGTAAATGATTTAAGCATAATATTTAATATGATTTAATATGGAACATAACCAAGTGGGATGACTGTCACTTATTTATTTTCTCCTTATGGCCTCTTCAACTATTTTTTAGATGATGGATTCACATCCTGTTGATTTTCTTTATGAGAAAAATGACATTAAGCTCCATGGCTAAGAATTCTCCTTGATATTTTTGGAGAGCCTGGTAAATTCTTATTTCCCCTTCTTGATTGGCACTGATGGTGGTCGGCTCACCATGCCGATTGTGATATTTAAGCTTGAGGTGCATCGGCGAGGCGACGACATATAGCGTGGTTGTGAAGGATCATCCCGAGATGAAATTGTAAACACGCATGCAAGGAATAACAAGAAATTGGGTATTTACCATTCAAATAGCATGGTTTCTAATTAGTCTCTACAATCATATATGTAAAACATCATCTCTATGTACCCCTATGGACGAGTAGTGATCCTGTTAAAAGCTTTGAGGTCAGAGCCTTCGTAAGGTAGCATGCCACTTCTGTCAAGCCCCATCTTTTCAAATAAATTTGAGTTATGATGTCTCAAGAGTTTCCACCATCAACAAGGATCCGAGACACATCGAATTATCTGACTATAGCGATGATCACGAGGGGAAATATTTCATTGGAAATGCCTCCAACCTTTTTGGAGTCCCAAAATCCCAACATAACGTGATTCGGGACTTTTGCCGACGTGTTCTCTTCCATGCAGTGAACAACCATCATTTTTTTCGATCTTCCACTTTGTAGTTCCCTTGGATGAGATGTTTTCTCGAGGTGTTCCTCCTGTTATGGAAGCAAGGTAGGGGTGCTTGCCTTTGTTGTACTCTTTGTTCTCCCTGTTTATCCAGATATGGCGGTCTTTAAGGGGGATTTACCCCTAAGAGACTCTTCCTTGTCTCACTTGCTTCCCTTCAAGTGCTTAGCCAACCATCCTTTTTTAATCAACTTTTCAATGACATCCTTAAGTTGGATACAATTTTCGGTGTTGTGGTCATGGCTATTATGGGACCAATAATATTTTGATCTGTCTATTCGAGATGTCTCTCGGAAGGGATAGAGGGTCGGATTCATGCCTTCTAAAACTCTGTGATCACATAGTCTTAGTAGATTCTCTCATGAGAGACCATCAACGAAATGTATATCTCATACTTCCCTTGCGCGTTTCAATCAGAGTCATCCTAACTTCGGTGAGTCTCCTTCTCGGTCGGGCGACCGTAGTGAGACTCGCTAGACTTAATGTTATCAAAATACGTGGTCAATTTCTCTTCTAGGATCATAAAATGTTCAACCATGGTTAGCATCTCTTGGACGGATTTGACCTTCCTCTTTCACAGCTTTTGCGTAGAAAAGTGGTCACTAAGAACGATGTTTTGAAAAATCCAATAGTATAGGCCTTCTTGAGCCCCGTCTACCTCAATCAAGACTTGCTTAAACGTATCGATATAAAACCGCAAACTTTCTTTCTTCCTCTGAATGATCCCAGCCAAGGCGGCCTTGGTTATCGAACTTCACTTCTGGGCCATGAATTGTGCAAAAAAATCTCTTACAAAATTACACCCAAGAATCAATACATCTGTTAAGTAGGTCATTGAAATATAACCGAGCTAATCCGATCAAGGTAAGTGCAAACAACTTGCACTTGGAAGTGTCTTCAGTTCTGAAGTAACTCAACCTTTCGTCTATGAGCTGCATATCTTCATCAAGGTCTCCCTTTCTGTCATAGTTGGTTAGCTTCGGTGGCTTTTCCATATACTTTAGGATCCTTCTTTCCAAGATTTGTACCGACAGTAGGTGCTTTGGTTGCACCTTCTTCAGGTGAATTTCTACTTGAACAAGGGAGGGAACACGACTGCCCAGTCTCCTCCAGAGCTCAGAGTAGGAGTCTGATGTTTTTTACATATACTTTGATCCTTCAATCTAGGAGCCTCGTTTCTTTTTACCTCGACTAGCTCCGGTACGGCAGCGCGAATCTTTCTTGACAAAACTTCTTGAATTGTATTTTCACAGGAAGGAGCTTTGTAGAGGTTCTCTTCAAGGCATTGAATCCTTTCTTCGACCGCGTGTGATTTTTTTCAAAAAATATTAAATACATTGTTCAATAACTCGTTGGCGCCTTGTTCGCCGAGGTTTGCTTGAGAGTGTGAAGGCCAAGTAAGGTTTCATCTTGTGTATCTGGAAGTGGAACAAGAGTTTCTGCTAGATTGAATTGAATTGATTTGGCCACTTATGTATCTCTAACTAGATCCATAAGTAGCAAAACTACTACTTCAGGATCTGCAATGTTTTTTGGTGGAGGAAGATGCGATTGGTTACTTACTTCTAAGGCAGCATAGACAGTTTCTCGTGCAGCGGCAAATCTGGTAGCCTCAGATCCAGCCATCTCCAATGAAGGTAAGAATTAAGAATATGAGAATCTTGAAGAAATGAGACTGAAATCATGTCAAGTCGATTTAGATTATGATTGATCTTCATAATCAATTGCGATTACTTTCTCTGGTGATCAAAAAGAATTACAAACTATGAAAGTTAAAAAAAGAATGTGAATTCATGGAAATCGTATGAATCAAGAGTCATTTCCCATAGACGGTGTCATTATTCCATTATGGAACTAGAGATGAGAACTTGAACGAATGTGATGATGGATCGTATCCTCCAAAGCGATGGAGTGGGCGGGTACTGCAAGGTTAGCACTCCAACTCTCAAGTTAGTATATGTAGAAGAAGCGTAAAATGAAATTGTTTTTGAAACTCGTTACCTCGATTTGACATCTACTATATATATATAGAGAGAGAGAGAGAGAAAGAAAGATAAAGAGGAAAATAATGAACCAGCTATTTGATCTTTGTCCTTTGAGGATAGTCGTTGAATGTGCTTTATGGTCGATATCTCTTGGGACCATAAAAGCAACTATTCCCATTGATTGGGAAGATTTTGGATGGAGTAGAACCTTTATTAGATTGTAGGCCGAGTCGGTATAGTCGGCTTAGGTCATCTTGGTTTTTCTGTTCGGTTCAAAACAAAAATATTTCCATCTACCTGCAATTGACATAGTATTCGAAACCTAAAGCAAAGACTTCCCCTTCAGCCAAGGGTGCTTCCCAAACGACATTCTTTCCTCATTCCCCACATATCGAGTTAAACAAATCATCTAGCTATCTTCACTAGATAACCTACGTACCAACCCTTCGCTAACTCTAGACAAGTCCATCCACCACATTGACACCCTATTTCATCCACCTAAAATATGACTACCTTTTACCACATATTTTACTACTAAAAACTTATACCGTAAACCATCCTAGTCGACATGAAACCACTACCACCATCGTTTAGCTATCAATGTTATTTTATACTCTCTTTTCCTTCGCATCCCTAATCCACCTACTTATTTATCCGAGTACAATTTGTCCCAATTAATCAAATGGATTTTACCCATACTCCCACTTCCCTCTCCCTTCGCTCCCCATAAGAAAGAGTTAAACAAGGTCAATAGAATAATATTAATCGTGGGTGTCATTAAGAAGGAAATGTAAGTTATGTGATTTTGGGATTGACAGCAATTTTGTTAAAACAAGTTGCACGGCAAGATGTTGAGCCAGATGTCTTGACATGTTGGTCAGACATTATTCATGATCAGCACGATGTCGTGACATGATGTCATGACATGTTATACCAAAATATTAGGGTTTTACGAAGATTTGTTATTTAAAGTGTGAGATTCTATATGATTTTAGTTCACACTCTGTCGCAATCCAATGGGGGTTATTTTAGGAACATCTGTCTATGCTAGAAGTGCATTTGTTTCATAAAAAGGATCTTGGATACATTTTAGGAAAATTCCTTTTAGTTCCTATTTTTGTGCAGAAGATCTTGGAGAAGATTTGAAGCTGCTATTTTGAGATTTTCGAATTATTTAGATGAAGAGCCGAAGCCCATGCTGATCAAAAGCTATAAATGGAGCAGTTCTAAACCTAATGCATTAGAGAAGTTGTGTATTGAAAGAAAGAGTATTAGGGTTTAGTGTGTCTTTGTTATTTGTGATCCACTCTTATATCACTTTGATATCTGAGTTGGATTGTGTTGTGTTTGTGCATTTATGAGCCATTCATGTACCTCTTGGGTGCTTGAATTGGACTGAGTTTTGAGTTGTAATCACTCATAAGCTTTTAAGCAAAGAGTGGATTTTGTGTCATTGGAAGTGTGTCTTCTATTGTTCATTGTTATTGAGTTTATCACTATTGTGTGATTGAGGGAAGTGAGAGTGGGCTCAGATCAAGGAGTTCCTAGGTAGAAATAGCATGGGTAGTGATTAGGTGAGAAGTTGTAAACCAGAGGTTATTTGTTGAGGCTTCAAACTAATACTATTATAGTGGATTTCCTTCCTGGCTTGGATGCCCCCAAATATAGGTGATGTTGCACCGAACTGGGTTAATAATTGATTGTGTTATTTACATTCAAGCATTTAATTTAACTGCATAATTGTTAGTGTTGTCATACTATCCTGATCCCAGTGTCGTGACATCCTACTCGACATCTGGTATTTGTTACCAGAATTTCAATTGGTATCAGAGCATACGTCATGTTCTGTTTAGGGTAAGCTGCAAGGAAGTTTTGTTCTGGTACTATGGAAAAGGAAAGAGGAGGAAATGTTAACAGACCCTCAGTCTTAGATGGCACCAACTATGACTATTGGAAGACACGTATGGTGGCTTTCCTAAAATCTATGGGTAGCAAATCCTAGAAAGCTATCATCAAGGGTTGGGAACATTCTGTGATTAAGGACAAATATGGGAAGGAGTCCTTGAAGCCAGAAGAGGTTTGGACTAAGGAAAATGATGAAATTTCTCTTGGAAACTCTAAAGCTCTGAATGCCCTATTCAATGGTGTTGACCAAATCATGTTCAGGTTGATAAATGTAACACCCCAATTTTAGTAATTATTTATTTATATTAATTAATTGAGTGATTTTATAAATTAATTGATTTATGTGATTTATTTTATTTATTTGATTTATTGAATTTATATGAATTGTTTGATATATATGAATTATTGGATTTATATAAATTAATTTATTTATTTAATTTATTTGAGTTAATTAATTTAATTGATTTAATTGAAATATGTGATTTATTTGGATTAAATGAATTATTTGATTTATTAGATTCATATAAATTAATTGACTTATTTGAATTATTAGGATTAATTGATTTATTGGACTTATTTGAAATAATTGATTTATTTGGTTTATTTGAGCTAATTAATTTATTTGATTTAATAAAATTATTTGATTTATTTTATTTGGTAGAATTAATTAATTGGGGCTAATTGAGGGTGTGAATAGTAAGAGTGAGAATGGGTTGAGTAAAGCCCACTAGATTAATGACATTTGTTAGGGTTTAACAAAGAGTAGAGATAGAATAGAAGAGAAATAGAAAGTTGGAAAGAGACTAGAGAGAAAGAAGAGTGGAGAAGGAGAATAATCAAAAGAAAGCTCAAGAATCATCAAAAATCAAGGTAAGTATGGATTTTTATATAATTATTGGGATTATTTGATAATATTTAATGGGTAGAAATATATTTAGGTTGAAACCCCAAATTTTCCATTAAATTGAAATTATTAGATTTTGATGATAATCTTTGATATGTGTTAATTTAATTTTGTTTGGAATTGATATGTTGATATATTACAAAGACTCATTCAATATTTGAAGTAAAACTATTGGAATTAGAATTTGGAAAGTATTTAGAATTTTTTTACGTAAATACCCCTAATTTTGAAAAAAATTCCCTAAATAACCCATGTTTCAAAAATATTCTCAAAATGCCCCCATTAGGATTTTGGTTTGAACTATGTCGCCATTGGAATTGGCGACTCCCTTGTAGAGGTCTAACCATGTCGCCAATGCAACTGGAGACACCCTTCCAAGTTGCCAGTGCAATTGGCGACACAGTGTAATGGTTAAACCAAGTCGCCAATCCAAGTGGAGACATGGTGTGTTTTGTGTTTTTTTTAAATATTGGAATATATTGATTTTGTTTGCACATTGATATAAAATTTTCATTAATTCAATAAAATATTACATTAATTAATCTTCGTGACCGGGTGCATCCAACTGGCCACCAGTTCCACATCCCCTAGGGACCCTCACTCGTTGCACTCGTTGCAGCCGTTGTACTCGTTGTACTCACCCCCCTTGTTTCCCTTGTTGATTTACGCCCGGTGTTTGAGGGGAACAAGGGGGGCGAATACAACGAGTACAACGGCTGCAACGAGTGCAACGAGTGAGGGTCCCTAGGGGATGTGGAACTGGTGGCCGGTTGGATGCACCCGGTCACAAAGATTAATTAATGTAATATTTTATTGAATTAATGAAAATTTTATATCATTGTGCAAACAAAATCAATATAATATTCCAATATTAAAAAAAAACACAAAACACACCATGTCTCCACTTGGATTGACGACTTGGTTTAACCATTACACTGTGTCGCCAATTGCACTGGCGACTTGGAAGGGTGTCTCCAGTTGCATTGGCGACATGGTTAGACCTCTACAAGGGAGTCGCCAATTTCAATGGCGACATAATTCAAACCAAAATCCTAATAGAGGCATTTTGAAAATATTTTTAAAACATGAGTTATTTAGGAATTTTTTTTTAAAATTAGGGGTATTTACGTAAAAAAATTCAAATATTTATATCTACTGAAACATGAAACAGAGGCGCAACAACATAGGAAATGGGTAGGAGAAATGTGAATCTTTTAAGCCTACACATCGTGACATTCCTGTAGCGCAGGAAATATAATAGGGGTTGGGAAATGAATTATAGTTCTTTAAGTCATATCATGTTGTAGTATCACCCTTGCATTTATTGCAACTGCGATGAAGTAATTAATAAAATGTAACCCCTTTTTATTTCCCCACTTGCTGTAGCGGAAAACAATAATAAAGGAAATATAAGCTTAATAGTGAGACTTTTCACAATTGATTTATCCACTAAAACATTAGACAAAAGCATATCAGAAACAAGACAAACAAGTTAAACAGTGATTATGTTTTTGACATGGCAGGTTAACTTTTATAATCACTCAAGATACTGGACTAAAAGTTTGCTCAAGTTGACATAATACACAATTATAATCGATTCATAGCTTACTTATTGATATATGTTAATGAATCCGGAAAAGGTGTAATATGGGAATGCGCAGCAGCATTTTATTCTCTCGTCATGGCCTTTCCAGTTTTCATGATTGTTGCTGGCATTAACTAAACTGAAAATTGTTTTAAAATATAGTGAAAATGCTTACCAAAGTTATCTACCCCATGTTGAGTTGAATTAGCGTGTTCAATGCTCTGTATTTGTAATGCATTTAAATTAAATTTGTGTAGTTAATTTTTGCCTTCTAAATATTTTGTTCAGAATGAGATTTTTGTGTTGGAATGTGTGTTTATTCTCTACAACACAAACATTTGGTCATCATGTAATAATATACAGCCTTTAGTATGCCCAGAAGCATGGCTTTAAATTGCGGTTGCGGATGCGGTTGAGGTTGCGGGTGTTGCGATTGCGCTCATTGCGGATGTTGCGATGCGTATTGCGGCCGTTGCGTTGTGAATTTTTATAAGGAGGTGTTTAAAATACAAAGTTGAAAAACACTTAATATTAAGTTTTTTCATTACAGAATAAGTAAATTGAGTTTTAGGATTCTTATATTTTAATTTTAGATGAAAATACTTGAAGAAACATGATTGAAATTATCTAACGTGGTTCAAAACATAGCCGGAAGCGATATTTTCAAATCACACCGCAATTGCGGTCCGATACGGTTGCGGAGGCAACCGCATCAGCAATGTTGCGGGTGCAATTGCAGTTGCGGACCGCAATTTAAAACCCAAAAGTTCATTTGATTGTTCAATGTTCCTTCATACTCAATTGTTCTCGCTATACTGTTTGGGATTGTAGTCACATGACTCGGTATATCCCTTGCATCCTTTGGTTGTTAATAAAGCGAACATATTCTAAGGTATTTGACATGAACCACAATTAAACCGCAGCATACTCATGCTTTTCTATTGCTATAAAAGAGTGGGAATATGAGACACAAATAGTTAACAAAAAGTTATAGCATAGATTTCAAGATATTACACTCCATCATCAGTTTTGTTTTTATTTTTTTTTATGGTCGCATTAGTAAAAAAAATTGTTTGTACTCATTTGTTTTTAAAGGTTGATATGTCATTTTAATAAAGCGAACAAGTTTGAAAATCCTAAATTTAAGTCCATTTTCTCGCCCTTTTTCATTTAAGCTTAGTAGTAATTAAGGAAGTGGTACCTATGTAATTACTTGGTTACTGTAGTGATTAGAAACAAGGACCTTAGGCAATGAAAGGTGATAATATATATCATGAAATCCTGTAGCGATACAATTCATATATATATATATTTCAATTTAATTAATAACAATAATAATAATTGTTATTTTATTGAAATTATTTTATGAATATGGAATATTTATTAATTATTGGAAATTTTATTAAATATTAGAACTTTATTAAATATTGACTATTTATTTAAAAATTGTTTATTTATTTAAAATGTTGAGTATTTATTAAAATAATGAATAATTATTGAATGTATATTGAATAGTGAGTATTTATTTAAAATATTGAAACTTTATTAATTAATAGAATTTTATTTAATTATTGAAACTATTTTAATTAATTATTCAAATAGTAATTATTTATTCAAATATTGACTAATTATTGAAATATTGGTAGTTTATTAAAATAATAATTATTTATTGAATATTAAATTGATTATTTATTTAGATATTGACTATTTATGTAAATATTGATCATTTCATTAAATATTGATTATTTATTGAATATTGAAGAATTCTTGATTATTGAATTGAGTAGTGAATATGTATTGAATATTGGATTCAATTATTAGTGATGGATTAATTATTCTATATTTAATCGGTATCGTGTGTTTTGTGAGTTGTGATTGAATCGAGTTGATACTTGTGTATTACTTGTTAATTGTGGTGATGATGTTTGAAATAAGAATGCTATGCTTTTGAAATGTGATTGTGTGTGCAATATGTGATAATTCAAGTGTGATAAATTATTGAAGATATGCATGATATTAAGATTATGGAACGGTCTTAATTGCATATGGTTGTTGATTGCACACGCATCATTTGTGTCAAGAGACAATGCTTGCTAGTTTCTGGGAGCTAGTGACTTGTCCCAAACCTAGAGTGGGGGTTGAAAGCTTAGGGGACGGGCTTTTGTTTGTTATTGGTCTAGGTGACGGACCTGGTTTAAGTGTAAAAACCGAAAAATAATAACAAGTGTTGGTACCACATGGCATGAGTTGCATTGAGTCTCATTGTGTATATATTCGTGATATGAGATTATGTGTATTTATTGTGAATTGTTGAATTGGTGAAATTGTGGATTGTGTGTATATACTTGTGAATGGTATGGTTACTTGAGTGATACTTTGTTGATGAAAGTTGAAGTGTGAGAATAATTGTAATTATGTTTGTATGCTTTTAAATTAATTATTATCTTATGATTTCAATAATGATGTGAATTCTCACCCTTCTGTTGGAATGATGTTTTATACGACATCGCTCTGGTACCGAGGAGTAGAGTTGCTTTTAGTGCGAGGTAGCCGTTGGAGTAGCCGATTTAGTTTGTGTTTTTATGTTGGGTCGAGTCATGCTCTGATCATGTAACAATGGGATCGTTTCGGTTTATGTTTTGAGGGATACACTATGTACTCTACTTTGTGTTTTTATGTTTATTTGAATTGTGTGAAGTATTGGCTTTTATGCCTTAGTATTGATTATGAATGAGATGAGTATGAGACTTTCTTTATGTCTATCATGATTGAATTAAATCCGCTGTTACATGCTAATGTGAAAGTTCTTGAAAAGCATGAAATTAGTTTAAGTGTTATTGAGCATGACAGGTGTTTGTGATGTTTTGAAAATACATGTGACACCCTTTTGTGAAATGCATGATATTTACTCTGATTTATTTATATATTTTCCTTGGGGTTTAGAAGGGTGTTACAATAAACATCTGCAATGTGGCCAAAGATGCTTGGAAAATTCTCAAGACCACTCATAAAGACACATCTAAGGTGAAGATGTCTAGACTTCAGCTGCTTACTACCAGATTTGAAAATCTAAAGATGAAGGATAATGAAAGTTTTCATGACTCTCACATGAATGTTCTTGAAATAGTCAATGCCTTTAGTGCTTTGGGAGAAAAGATATCAGAAGAAAAGCTGGTTAGGAAGATTCTCAGATCTTTTCCTAAGAGATTTGACATGAAGGTAAAAGGCATTGAAGAAGCCCAAAACTTCAGCAGTATGAGAGTTGATGAACTTGTTGGTCACTTCAAACCTTTGAATTGACTCTTAATGACAGAACTGAAAAGAAGAACAAACGTATATCTTTTATCTCCAACACTGAAGATGAACATGATCAATGTAACCTGGAAACTGATGAAGGAATGTCCAATGCCATTGTTCTGCTTGGAAGGCAATTCAACCAGGTGCTGAAGAGAATGGACAGAAAGTCAAGGCCTAATGTCAATAACATCGTATCTGACATCAGCAAGAACTATGATTCTCTAATAAAATCAAGAACAGAAGAAAGGTCCAATCAAAGTAAATGGGTTCAGTGTCATGAATGTGAAGACTTTGGACATATTAAAGCATAATGTCCTACCTATCTCAAGAAACAACAAAAGGGGCTGTCAATTTCTTAGTCTGATGATGAAAGTGAAACTGAGGATGAATCAGCTAAACTTGTAACTGATCTAACTGGAAGGTGGGCATCTGATGTAGATTCTTGTGATGAAGAAACTCCATATGCTGAACTGGTTGATTCTTACAAAGATATGTGCATCAGAAGTGACAAGCAGAAGGAAACTATTTCTCAACTTCAGATTTAAAAGGAAGAATATGTTTTCACCATCCATGGACTGCAGGATGAGGTAACTCTGTTGACTTCCAAACTTGAAAACATGACCAAATCTGTAAGAATGTTGAAGAATGGTTCTGATATGTTAGATGAAATTCTTCAAGTTGGAAAGAAGGGTGGAGACCTGAAAGGTATATGCTTTGATTATCAATCTCTAAAAGGAGACACCCATGTAACAAAGTTTGTTTCTCCTAGAAGGAAGCTTGGGCAAATGATGTCTAAACAGATGTTTCAACATCGTGCCAGACATCAAAATACTCAAGTTGGAAGCAAGGCCTTGCGTTGAAGATGTCATTACTGTGGGAAAGCTGGTCATATCAAGCCTTTCTGCTTTAAGTTGTATGGCTATCCAAAAGGTGTAACACAACCTAGGGTTAATCAAGGAGTGGTTAAAACTAGAAAGAAATGGATTCCCAAGGAAGTTACTACTTCATTTATTGCTCACACTTCTCTCAGAGCTTCAGTTAAAGAAGACTGGTATTTTGACAGTGGATGTTCTAGACATATGACTATAGTAAAGAAGTTTCTGGTGGACATTAAGTCCTACTCTACCAGTTATGTCACTTTTAGTTATGGTGCCAAAGGTGAAATTAAGGGAGTTTGAAGACTAGCTTGTACTGGACTCCCTATTCTTGACAATGTCCCCCTTGTCAAAGGTCTGACTGCTAATCTAATAAGCATAAGTCAGTTATGTGATCAAGGTCTGAAAGTGAATTTCACTGAGTTTGAATGTTTGGTCACTAATGGGAAGACTGAAGTCCTAATGAGGGGAGTCAGGTCTAAGGAAAACTGTTACCTATGAACACCTCAGTCATCAAATTGTTTCCTCACATGTTTGATGTCCAAGGAAGATGAAGTCCAGCTGTGGCACCAAAAGCTTGGTCATTTTCACCTAAAAGGTGTGAAGAAATTTATGTCTACAGAAGCTATCAGAGGCATCCATAAGCTCAGGATAAAGGAAGTTAGAATATGTGGTGAGTGTCAAATTAGAAAGCAGACCAAGAAGTCACACCCGAAGATCCAACATCTGACTACTTCAAAAGTTTTGGAACTTTTTCACATGGATTTAATGGGCCCTATCCAGGTTGAAAGCCTTGGTGGAAAAAGGTATGCCTATTTTGTTGTTGATGATTTTTCAAGATTCACTTGGGTGCATTTAATTAGAGAAAAATCAGATGTTTTTTTATGTCTTAGAAGAATTAAGTCAAAATCTTCAAAGAGAAAAAGAAAGCAAGAATGTCAGGATTAGAAGTGACCATGGAAAGGAGTTTGAAAATAGCAAGTTTACTGATTTCTGTTCCTCTGAAGGTATTAGTCATGAATTCTCCTCTCCCATCACTCCTCAGTAGAATGGAGTTGTTGAACGCAAGAATAGAACTCTTTAAGAATCTGCTAGAGTCATGCTTCATGCTAAGCAACTTCCATATCATTTTTAGGCTGAAGCAATGAATACTGCATGCTATATTCATAATAGGGTTACCTTGATAACTGGTACTTTATTTACTTTGTATGAATTGTGGAAAGGAAGAAAGCCTACTGTCAAATACTTTCATGTTTTTGGAAGTAAATGTTACATTTTGGTTGATCGTGAACAAAGAAGAAAGATGGATCCCAAGAGTGATGAAGGGATATTTCTGGGTTACTCCACAAACATCAGAGCCTATAGAGTTTTCAACACCATAACCAAGGTCATGATGGAATCTATTAATGTTGGGATATATGATTCAACTATGAAGAAGAATACGGATGTCGAAGATGATGTTGAAACATCACCGCAGGTGACTGATACTTCTGAAAACGTGACTGATGCTGATAACAATAATGAAGCTGAAGCTGTTGAGGATGTTAACAATCAAGCCAACAAAGATCTCTCTATAAGAATTCAGAAAGATCATCCCAAGGAACTCATCATAGGAAATCCTAATGAAGGGATTATCACTAAATCAAGGGAGGTTATATATAATTCTTGCTTTGTCTCTAAGATTGAACCCAAAAATGTGAAAGAGGCTTTAATTGATGAATTCTAGATTAATGCCATGCAAGAAGAATTATATCAATTTAAGAGAAATGAAGTTTGGGATTTAGTTCCTAGGCTTGAAGGAACAAATGTCATTTGTACAAGGTGGGTCTATAAGAATAAATCTGATGAGAATGGAGTTGTCACCAGAAATAAGGCCAAACTTGTGGCTCAAGGGTACACCCAAATTGAAGATGTAGACTTTGACGAGACTTTTGCTCTAGTTGCTCGTCTTGAATCCACAAGATTATTACTAGGAGTGGAATGTCTACTAAAGTTCAAGTTGTTTTAAATGGATGGGAAAAGTGCCTTCTTGAATGGGTACTTAAATGAGGAAGTGTATGTTGAACAACCAAAAGGGTTTATTGATCCTACTTTTCCAGATCATGTGTACAAATTGAAGAAATTTCTCTATGGGCTAAAGTAAGCTCCTAGGGCTTGGTATGAAAGGTTGGCAGAATTTCTTATCAGTAATGGGTACAAGAAAGGAGGAAGAGACAAAGCTTTGTTTGTTAAAGAAAAGGATGGTAAACTCATGATTGCTCAGATTTATGTGGATGACATTGTATTTTGTGGGATGTTAGACCAGATGGTCCAACATTTTGTCAAAAAGATGGAATTGGAATTTGAGATGAGTCTTGTAGGTGAATCAACCTATTTTCTTAGTCTTCAAGTGAGACAGCTGGAAGACTCTATTTTCATCTCTCAAGGTAAGTATGCCAAGAACATAGTAAAGAAGTTTGGTATGGAGAATGCTAGTCACAAGAGGACTCCTGCACCTATTCATTTGAAGTTATATAAAGATGAAAATGGTGTTAATGTTGATCAAAGTTTGTACAAAAGCATGATAGGTAGCCTACTGTATCTCACATATAGCAGACATGACATCACATTACTGTTGGTGTTTGTGCAAGGTATCAAGCTGAGCCTAAAACTAGTCACATCAATCAGGTGAAGAGGATTCTGAAGTATGTCAATGTTACAAGTGACTATGGTATATTATATTCTCATGGTTCAGATGTCATGCTTGTAGGATATTGTGATGCTGACTGGGCAGGAAGTGCTGATGATAGGAAAAGCACTTCTGGAGGATGTGTCTTCTTGGAAAACAATCTTATCTCTTGGTTTAGTAAGAAGCAAAATTTTGTGTCCCTCTTCACTATTGAGGCTGAGTATATTGCATCTTCTCTTAGTTGATTTGGATGAAGCATATTTTAAAAGAGTATAATATCAAGCAAGATGGCATGACATTATACTGTGACAACTTGAGTGCTATCAAAATTTATAAGAATCGTGTTTAGCATAGAAGGACAAAGCATATTGATATCCATCATCGTTTTATTAGGGATCTTGTTGAGGACAAAATTGTTACTCTTGTGTCATACCTCAAATTTTGACCACTAAGATTTCCCATCATTGTGAAAATCATCATCACAATATGGAGGAACCATCATACCTCATCAGTCTCCCCAAAGATGGATGAGCATCCACTGCAATCAAAATTAGGGTTTCAAGCCCTCTCTGAGTTCTTAGACAAAGGATCAATCAAGGAATGACATGATCTTCAACTTGTATAAACCTCTCAAACATCCACAATGGATCAAGAGGACTCCCACAACAAGGATTAAGCACCAGGATGCTCCCTTCTAGGTGGATCAAGCCTCAAGATCGCCAGTGTCACCAAATTAGGGTTTGGTCGACCAGGGCCTCCAAATGAAAATTTTCCTCTGGGCATAAGCCAATACTTCAAAGCATATCCTAATATGCTCCATGGAACCTCATGGACCCAATTATCAAGTCAATTTTTCGTTAGGGGATGCATACATCAAAAATAAGGAATTAGGGTTTCTTGACCTAATTCACCCCTAAGTTGACTTTTGGGACAAATCATGAGCCAAGACCTCAAGATAGGATTTGAGGGTCTCTAATACACTATATTGATCCATTTGCAACAATGGATTGATCCAGGAAGCTTGAGCAACAAGTCTCAATTTCATCTAAACCACAGTTAAGGTGTCGCGAGAAAAGTCAACTGTAACTTTGACTTTTGACCAGGACATGTTCCCAAGCCCTAAGACATGATTCAATATACACTATAACACCCATGAAACATGTCCATCAAGTTTAATTTAGGTCAAGGACATGATTTCCTAAAGGATTGCACAGTTTGGAATTCATCGGATAAAACGTCAACTGTGCACAAAAGTCAACTTTGCCTTTTTGAGATTTTTCACAAAAATGGATTTTTAACCCTAAAATGATGTTAATGTATGATTTGAATCATCATTCATCAAGAAAAATCAAAGAAAGTGGGATAACTTGTAAAAGGGGTAACCATAAAAAACTTAGAAAATTTTCTAAGTTATGAACAAAGTGGCAAGGGTACCAACTTTGGAGGATCATAACTCCTAAACCACAAAGCCATTTTTCCCCATCCAAAGCTTGATTTGTAGATCTCA
This sequence comes from Lathyrus tuberosus, assembly GCA_022829125.1. Lineage (NCBI taxonomy): Eukaryota > Viridiplantae > Streptophyta > Magnoliopsida > Fabales > Fabaceae > Lathyrus > Lathyrus tuberosus. Next base: position 9,607,385 of record JALAZF010000032.1, read on the forward strand.
TGGCCCTCTACAAAAACTTCAACTAGACCTTATTCCAATTCTTCATGGATTTTGAGTTATGGATTGATCAAAATCACAAAAAGTGAAAATGTCACTTTTTTCCAACACTTAGTGAAATTTTCACTAAGTCAGAATCTGCCTTCACTTTTTCCCAAATGTAGGGACATTTTTCACTTGGATCCAAAAAGTATGAAAACCAAATATGATCAAACAGTTGTTGTATCATATAAGGGCTTTCCAAAATGGCCAAGAACATCACCAAATTCAATTTGAGCTAAGAGTTATGGTAGTGGCAAAATGCCTTGCTGAAAACTGCCAAGGCAAGGCAGAATTTTGCATTTTTGGTCGATTTGCCAAAATCAGCCAATTCCAAGCCTTATCATCATCTTGGACACATCTGAGGATCAAATCTAAAGGGGACAATCACTGAGCCAAGCCTCCAAAGTCCTTGGAACAAGAAGTAGCATGCCAAACCTAGAATTGCCTAAAAGAGGGACAAGACTCCAATTTTGGATTGAAGCATTTAATAGATGCTTAAAGGTGGCATGGACTGACACATTTGCAACTGAATTCAGTCAAGATTCTTCCAACAAGTAGGGAACCAAAGCTCTGTGCTCTAACCTCAGTCAATGGCTAGAGGAGACTTGGATTTTCATTTGCCAACATTGGCCAAACCTCTGCTGCAGTTTCCATTCACTATTCCTTGCAAAACAAACTTGCTCTACTATAAATAAAGCTTATTTGTGATTAATTTGAGTACACCAAAGCCATTAAACAGATGTTTTCCTCAAAATCTCTTCTTTCACTCCAATTTTGCCTTCTAAAGCAAGTCACTATCGGGTTTTGAGTTTGAGAGCTTCTCCAATCAAACCAATCACACACACCTTATAAACATCATATAGAAGTGATCCAAACACTTAAATAACATCTGGAACACTAATTTCTCAGAATCAGCAGCCAGTTGCTCAAGGTTTTAACCAAGTTGCAGCTGAGATGCCATGAAGTGATCCAGCCATTTCCAATCAAGTCCAAGCATTCAAACACACTCCATAGGGTGTAGGGAAGCTCTTCAGATCATCACAACTCATCTGTAACACCTCCAACTCAAAAATCACATTGCTTTTGCTGTCACGACCTTCAAGTAAGCCTAAACTTGGTCATCTCTTAATCTATGCATATTTCCTCGCACAATACTTTTGCCAAATGTTCATAATCATGCATAGAATGTTTCCCCTCAATTAATTACTTTGTTTGAATCGTGTATCAAAATTCTCAGCCTTCATGCAATTTTTAGGGTTCTTGAGGTTTTGTCTTGATTTCTTATTCCATGTTAAAAATAAATGAAATTAAAGACCATAGACATGATCGTGAGGTTGAAACGAGCAGATTGATATGTGGTTTGCATGATATAATCAAGTATTCAGTGAGATTGGAGAGAAAATACAAATCTGGGCAAAACTCAGAACACGCGCGTGTTCTTGGCGCCCTTTTTTGAAAATTCAAATATTTGAATTTTGTGATTTTATTTAATTGATTCAAAAATTAATTTCTCTCTGAGTTTTAATGGTTTTGAGTTTATTCTTTTTTGGGTTAAATATACAAACCCCCCTGCAATGTTAGCGAGTTCTTATTTTAGCCCCTAACAAAGTTTTTTTTTAAAAACCCCCTCATCTTAATTAGATTCCCTCACTTAGGCCCCTGACTGCCACATTGCAGCAAAGATTCATTTCTATTGCTTGTGTGGCAGTCCACGTGGCATTTTTAAAATTATTTTATTATTTTTTTAATTTTTTTTTAATTTTTTTAATTTTTTAAATTTTTTAAATTTTTTTTTATTTTTTTTTAATTTTTTTTTTATTTGTTTTTATTATAATTTTTATAATTTTTTTCTTTTTTTTTTTTTATTTTTTTTCGTTTTTATTTATATATTTTTTATTTTTTTATTTTTCGTTTTTGGACCTAATTTTTATTTTTAATTCTATTTAAACAAATTGTTATTTTAAAAATTAGTTTCATTATACTAATCCATTTATTTCAATTTATTATCATACTAATCCATTTATTCTCATACTAATTTCAATTCAACAATACTTATGAGTGATTTCTTTATAAACACTAGTGGTGCCCCCTAACCAACCGATGTGGGACATTGAAAACACTTCAAACCTGTTGAAACTTTACCAGCAAAAACACTTCATATATGTTAATAATTTGAGAGGAGAACACAAACACCACATACTTCTTCTCTTATATTACAACACTCATCAACCATCTTTATAACCTCTCTCCACTTCTTCTTCTTTTTTCGCTACAATATTGTTTCATTTCTTCTCCATTATTTTCAATACTCATCAACCATCCAAAACTCAATACAAAGCATACTCACAACACAACAATACCACACACCCTAATAAACAAGAATCTCAAGCTCTCATCACTCTCCAAACCTCCATCACCATATTTTAACATCATATCTATACTATAACCATAACACAACTGTCCACATCCTCATGAAAATGGTAACTTGCTACTGCCATGTTCACACCATAAGTTATGTTCATACAATATAAAAAGTTATCAACTTCATTACAATCCACCACCTTCAAAAAAATATTTCTCTTATTAACCATTTTAAACCTCTTAACACCATATATCACTCACACACATAATGTAGCAACATCACAACAACAAACCTTCACTCCATCGAAACAACATAACAACTCAACCTTGTTGCAACAACCACCACCCCCATCTTGTATCTTTCCTTTCTCGAACTCAACCCACACAATTCCACACGACCACCTACATCAACTTAGAGTGTATGATATATCATTATCCTTTGGTATGAATAATTTTTTGTACAAAGAACATATGAATGTGCATGTAAGGGGAGGATAAGGATGTTGTATCTATCTTGAATCCAAAGAGAAGAGTCCAAAAGGCTAATACTCACAAGTGTCCCACATTGAAAACTATTTACTAAATGAAAGTGTTTATATATGTTACTTGTCAATCATATAACAAATGAAATAATATATGGGCCAGAAAAAGTGGAGTTATAATGGGCTTGTGTGTGTGTTTGTTTGTGGCCTAATTAAACTAATTTTTAAAATAACAATTTGTTTAAAATAGAATTAAAAATAAAAATTAGGACCAAAAACGAAAAATTAAAAAAAAGTAAAAAAAATAAAAAATATATAAATAAAAACGAAACAAAAATTAAAAAAAAATTATAAAAATTATAAAAAAAACAAAAAAAAAACGTAAAAAAAATTTAAAAAAATAAAAAAAATAAAAAAAAATAAATAAAAAATAAATAAAAAATAAAATAAATAAAAATAAAATAAAATAAAATAAAATAAAATAAAATAAATAAATAAATAAAATAAAAACAAAATAAAAATAATAATAAAATAATATTTAAAATGCCACATGGACTGTCACGCAAGCAATAGAAAGGAATCTTTGCTGCAATGTGGCAGTCAGGGGCCTAAGTGAGGGAATCTAATTAAGATGAGGGGGTTTTTAAAAGAAAAACTTTGCCAGGGGCTAAAATGAGAACTCGCTAACATTGCAGGGGGTTTGAATATTTAACCCTTCTTTTTTTAATAATTCACAAAAATGTTAAAATATTTTATTTTACCAAAAAATCCCAAAAATATTATTTATTTCATATAATTGATATTTTTGCCAAGAATTAATATTTTAATTGTTTTTGACATTTAAAATATTTTTTCCTTCTTGATTTTACAAACTTTTATGATTTCTAATCATTTTGTAGGTCAAAACATGATTGTTGAAACATTAATCCAAAATCACAATTTGTTTTCCACATATTAAACAATTTTGACCATTTTAATTGAATTTTTTATTCAATTAAAATACATTTTGGAAACAAATTAGGGTTTTGATTAATTCAACCCTCATCAAACAATTTCAAACACTTTTGGGCCTCTAATAGAGTGTAAGACCCAATCCTTTGTAAATACAAACCTATTTTGGGCCTCATTTATTGTATAAGTCCCGTTGTATTTCAAAAAGTTCAACGCGATCATCGTCCATTGAAAAACAAACCTTGGGCCTCTCCTCGAGCTATAAGACCCATTCAAAAATCTTTTGGGCCTCTATTAGAGTGTAAGACCCAACGCCCTTTGAAAACCAAACCATTTTGGGCCTCAGTCTTTGTATAAGACCCACTGCGTTTTCAAAATTTCGGCGTGATCGCCATTTCAAACGAAAAATCATCTGGGCCTACCCTCGTGTTATAAGCCCCACTTTTTTTCTTTAAACCTTTTGGGCCTCTTGAGAGAGTGTAAGATCCACCCCTTTGTACAGAAAACCTTCTTGGGCCTCAGTCACTGGTATAAGTCCCTCTGTATAAAACGACAGTGCGACCACTGATAAAAACTTTGGGCCTCTCCTTGAGCTGTAAACCCCAATCTTTCATTTCAAAGCACTTTCTCCTTTGATTTTGAATATACTGTTGTTTTCAATCTTTCTTTGTTGGACAACTAACCAAACATCATGGAAGCTCTACAACCGAGTAAGTGGTTATATGCTTTCATTTACCTCTTTCATATACATATAACTGTATTGTGGGGTTGTTTCACTGTAAGTCTTCTTTCGTAAACTCATACCGACTGTGTAATAATAATATAGATATTTAGAGTTTCCCCGGCAACTACGTCTAGCACTAAGCCCTGTTGATTACTCTTAAAATAGACAAAACTAGATCCCCATAGGATTACCAGATACAGTCTTCCCTCCTCTTGGGGTTAAACAATATGGAGATGTGAAAGGCAGCATTCTCGGTGAACCCTTTCACAGACTGACACCTTTAGAAATCGTCAAAGAAACTCTACTCCCCAGAGATGATCTTTTCTCCGTGAATGGCATCTCTTGAGTTTCTTCCAAATTCTCGAACTTTCCTAGCTTGATCTATTCTCTGTGAATAGCATGTCTTGAATTTCTCGGGGTTTGGGGACCCACAGGCTTCTTAAAAGCATCCCCGCCTCCTCTTGGGCGTTGTACAAGGACCTGTCGGCTTCTTAGAAGTATTCACAGCCTTCTCTTAGGCTTCATATAAATGATTTCTTCCTCCGGGAATGATAGCCTCCTCTTGGGCTTCGTACAAATTGTCCCTCGGCTTCTTAAAAGTTTCCAGCCTCCTATTGGGCTTCGTACAAATTGTCCCGACGACCTCCTAGAGGTATAGGAACAGAAATTAGTCATCTTAATAGAACAGTCTTTCAAAAAGTCTAAATCTTACTACTGCTGTTTCTCAAACGTAGTACAAAAAATGAAACTCTAGACTTGGACCGTTTAATTTCCTTGAGTCTCAAAGACATTCTCAAAATCCTCTCAAAACTAGGAGATGAAACCCGTAGACTCGGACAGTCTCAATACCCTTTGGATTTCCCATTTCCTTAAAGAACAGGAAATAACCCTGATCCTCGAATCAAATCCCTGAGGGCAAACAATACTCATATAAGAACTGATTTTCTCTTTAAATCAGCATACTAGACCTATCACTCAACTGAAACAGTAACCCTAGCCTCCTCTTGGGCTTTGTACAATGATTCTCCCCAGCAGAGTTAACCTTTTCAGACTCTCTTGTTGAGTCCAAACCTTTGCCTCTATCTCGGGCTTTGTACGAGATACAAAACACTCTCTTGTTGAGTATAAAAGACTCTCTTGTTGAGTCACCCCTTTAGCCTCTATCTCGGGCTTTATACAAGATACAAACCACTCTCTTGTTGAGCATAAAAAGATTCTCTTGTTGAGTCGATAACCTTTAGCCTCCATCTCAGGCTTCGTACAAGATACAAATCACTCTCTTGTTAAGTATAAAAGACTCACTTGTTGAGTCAAACCCTGTTAGCCTCCATCTTAAGCTTTGTACAAGACACATATAAAAAACACTCTCTTGTTGAGTCAAACTCTTTAGCCTCTATCTCGGGCTTCGTACGAGACACACAAAAACACCCTCTTGTTGGGTCGATAACCTCCTCTTAGGCTTTGTATAAGGAAACCCGGTTGAACCAATCAACCTTTTAGCATCAAAAGTTGTGCCTCGTTCACAGTAAACAAAACATCAACAACTCCTTTCCCTTCATCTAATTGCTGTAAGCGGCAAGCCTCTGGATTATTTACATCCACGCACTGTCCCTCTTTTAGCATGAGAAATTCCTAAGGAAAGATGGCATTGCTCTACACTGAGTTAAAGTCTTCTCCTTCAGGTTAAAACCCCCCTATAAAGGAAATTATGGCATTGCTAGGATTCACATATCCCGGTTAAAGTAATCCTCCTTTATAGTCAGTCACCCAACAGTTGTGACAAACAAACCCTTCTTTAGAGATGACAAATTCTCTCTAAAGACGAAACTTTTAGCTTCACATCTTGGGCTTCGAACAAGATACAAATAGACCCTTCAGCTTCACATATTGGGCTTTGAACAAGATACAAACCACCTTTAGCTTCACGTCTTGGGCTTTAAACAAGACACCAAAACACCCTTTCCTCCCATAGATTAGGAGGAACTACGATCGCTTTGATTTCCCTGTTTCGGTAAACGGGAATACGTAGGCATAAGATTGAAAGAAAAATCTTAGCGAGCACACTAATCCAAAACCCAAATCCCGTACCCTTACATGTCAAAAGCATTAGTCTTAATCTCCCACCAATCGCCCTAGCACTATTTTAACAAAATAACCTAAGAGAGACCCACAATCTTTGTAGCATCTGTAAACCAACAGTCATCTGTTCAAACTCAGTTTGCAAGCAGGGTTAATTGGAGACATATATTTCCCTTCTTTCATCAGCTTCAATAGGATAAAAAATTAATCGAACTGTAGTACCAAAGCGATAGTGCTTTGTAACCACGTCCAAAATCGCTCGCTACAGAAAAATGGCGACTTTACTGGGGAAGCTCGGGATCTTGTTCTCTTCCCATCTCTTAGGTAGAAACCTTAAAAAGTACCATAGAAGTGGCGCCCACCGTGGGGCTCTTTTCTTTTCTTTCTTTCTTTGGGGATTTCACTGGGATATGACCTTTTTGACTTCACTAGGATCTTAGGTCAAAACCTTTAAATTCGGAAGGAACCACAGAGTGGCGCCTCCGCCGGGGAGCCATTTTCTGTCAGGAACATAGAATTCATAGCTCTTAAAAGTCTAAGACACTAGGACAAATATATATACTGCTTTTCCTAATTGATATATGTGTTTATTTTTCTGCTAATGGGAATGCGTGTGATGCCGCATGTGGAAAGATTGAGTATACACCTAGGAAAAACCCCTTTAGTGGTGCGGAAGCTATCGAAAATAGTTGTCACGCGATACCACCCTCTTCTGAGGACTCTTCGAAAAAACATCACCTAGCACGGTTCCCGGCCCGCTGGTGTTTTTCTCGACAAGAGTTGATGATGTTGAGAGACAGGTACAGAAATCACTAGTATAAACCTTTGGGACGGGTAGAGCCTTGACTCCATGATACCGACCCTTTGACCCCATGTTTTTTCTATGTTTTTGTGTGCTGCATTCATGCATTCATTTAAAAAACATTACATCAAAGAAAATCTTCTCTTCTAGTCTCTCCTTTTTTTCAAATTAAACTAAGACAATGATTGCAAATGTTAAAGAAAAGGATTGCGCTCATGGATTTCGGTAGGAGGAGAACTCATAAGTATACCTTCAGGGTTCCAAAGTTAGAGGATTTAAGAGGTTTGGCGAGAATGGTTACTAACCCTGAAGCTTTCAGAGCCAAATACGGAGGTCTGCTACCTCTGTTAAGGGTCCAAGTAATTGAAATAATCATGGATGCACTCGTTCAGTTTTACGATCCGGTTTATCACTGTTTCACATTCCCAGATTATCAACTAACACCAACGCTGGAGGAATATTCTCATCTGATTGATTCACACATCACTGATCGAGCTCCATTTTCTGGACTAGAAGAAATTCCAAAGGATCAGACCATTGCGAGAGCAATTTATTTGGACGAGTCAGAGGTCAGGACTCACATGACCACTAAGGGTGGCATACAAGGTTTGTTAGCCCAGTTCTTGACAAAGAAGGCTCTGTACTTTGCTAGTATAGGGAGCATGGCTGCTTTTGAAAGCATCTTTGTCTTACTCACTTACGGGTTATTTTTGTTTCCCAACATCAATAACTTCGTCGATATCAACGCCATTAAGGTTTTTCTCATTGGAAACCCTGTGCCGACTTTACTCACAGACGCATATCATTCTGTATACTTAGGGAATTTGTACAGCGGAGGGGAGATCACATGTTGTGTACCTCTGCTATACAAATGGTTTATCTCCCATTTGCCTAAGTCTGCTGCTTTTTGGGATCAAAAGAATACTTTACGTTGGTCGCAGAGAATCATGTCTCTTACCAACTCTGATATAGATTGGTGCAATAGGATTTATGAGGGAATCAGGATCATTGACCGTTGTGGAAACTTCCCCAACGTACCCCTCATAGGAACTAAGGGAGGAATCAATTACCATCCAGTATTGGTTCGTCGTCAATTTGGATACCCAATGAGGCATGTCCCGCGGAATGCTCATCTGGAAGGTCTTTTCTTCAAAAAAAGGGGAAAATGACAGAGCACTAAAGATGGAAATAGTGCACGCTTGGAAACATGTTCATAAGAAAGGACGAGAGTCTCTAGGAAAACCGGACTGTGTCTCGGTGGAGCCTTACCTCCACTGGGTACAAACTAGAGCTCTCAAGCTAAAAAAACCTTATCCTCGTCACAAAGTTCTTCCGCCAAGGGAGTCTGTCATGTACTTCATGACTGAAACGGAAAAACTCCAGGTTACTCTCAACAAAGTTCAGCGGGAGAGAAGGTCTTGGAAGAAAAAGTACGACATTCTCAATGTAGAGTGTATCAAAATACAGCAACTACTGAAGGATAAAGATGCTCTGATTGAAATTTTGAAGCAGCATGCTGTGGATAATCAGGATGACCAAAGGAATTTGCTCGCTCCTTTCACCTGGAAAAGGAATGACAACCCGACAACGGCCCAAGAGCCCCGGTCCAAGAAAAGGAAAGTACCAGAATCAGGACCCGGTTTCTCCTCAGAGAGGACTCGGGACCCCTTAGCTTAGGTTTCTGTTTCCGCACCTTGTAATCTACTGTATTTCTATTTTCACAATCCTTTGAATTCAATAAAATGGGGTTTCCCCACTGTTTGATATCCACAATCTAATTTTATTTTGATTAAACAAAAAAACAATTAATATAATCATTGCATTCATCATTCTCACATCACGTATTCTTCTTACCTACGAATCTCACGTTTGTGTCTCGGTTTTAGAGTTAAACTGTCTCATTCGTACAATACTCGGGCCAATCGTCAGAAAAAGATGGATGATCTTGAGGAAGAGAATAGAGAGTTGAAAGAAGAGATCGACACTCTGAGAGAGGATATAAGAAAGCTTCGTAACGACATGCAAGCCATGGCAGAAGCTCAGCTACAAAGAACTGTGATCTCAGAGATCACCTCAATGCCCATAGTGGAGAAGTATGATCCTAGGTACAAAATGCCGAAATATCGTCCCTGGGGCATGCCTATTAACTATATCCCGGAAGGATATGTTCCACCGATCACTGAAGATCCAGAAACTTCAGAAAAATCCGCTGGGCCTGAAGGTTACAAACTTCGGTAAAGCAAATATGCCAGAGGCATACTGAGGACTCCTGAAGGTTACAAACTTCGGGAAACGCCAAGACTCACGGTCGTATTCACGGTACCACCCCCTGTGGTGCACACTGTCCCGTAAGGACAGATTCCACAGATACCTTCTGGAAGAAAGGAAACTATGTTCGACAGGATGGACGAGTTCCAAGAACAGTTCCTGGAGATGCAAACGGAACTGCAAGCCATCCGCAGTCAAGATTTATTTGGAAAGGACGCCGCAGACCTTTGTCTGGTCCCCAATGTGAAAGTTTCGCACAAGTTCCAAGTGCCCGACTTTGAAAAATACAAGGGTAACTCTTGCCCTCAGAGTCACTTGGTGATGTACGCTCGGCGAATGTCAGCTCAGATGGAGAATTAGGACCTACTGATTCATTACTTTCAGGATAGTTTAACCGGTGCCGCATTAAAATGGTACATGGGTTTAAACCGCGCTACGATCAGCACATTCAGAGATCTTGGCACTGCCTTCATCCAACAATATAAATACAATCTGGACATGGCACCGGACAGAGATCAACTCAGATAAATGTCACAAAAGGACAAGGAAACCTTTAAGGAGTACGCTCAGAGATGGCGTGAAATTGCTGCTCAAATTTGTCCACCTCTTGAGGAAAAAGAGATGACAAAAATCTTCTTAAAGACCTTAAGCTCATTTTACTATGACAGAATGGTTGCTAGTGCGCCCAGTTACTTCACCAAAATGGTCGGTATGGGGGTACGTCTCGAGGAAGCTGTTCGAGAAGGACGTCTAGTAAAAGACGCTGGATCATCAAGTAGTACAAAACGATACGGTAGTGCTCTCCCTAAGAAAAAAGAGCAAGATATTGGGAATATCTCTCTCGGAAAGCAAAGACGGCGTTATCAACCAGTAGCAACTGTGACTCCTACTATCAATCCCACGCCTATGTATCAACCTCAGGTTGCGCAGAGCTAACCTAATCAACAGGAATTTCAGCAAAGGACACAATAGCCTCTTCAGCAGGCTCGTCCTCCATACAATAACAACCGTACAACGCGGCCGCCAGGATTTGATCCTATACCCGTATCGTACGCAGAACTATTTCCGTTACTACTAGCCAAGGGGCACATCCAGACTAAATCCCCTCTTCCAGTACCAGAAAATCCGCCTTTTTGGTTTAAGGTGGACCAGACTTGTCCTTACCATCAAGGAGGATCAGGGCATAACATAAAGAACTGTCTCAGCTTTAAATCTGACGTGCAAAAGCTTGTTAGGAGCGGGGTTTTATCTTTCAAAGATACAAATCCCAATGTTCTCACGAACCCGCTGCCTCAACATGAGAAAGCTGCAGTCAACCTGATAGAGGAAGAGTCTAACAACGTCTATCAAATTCATGATGTACTCTTGTTAAGGACCAATCTAGTTAAGGTGCATTATAGACAGAGCGGGTATGGCCATGTGCCACCTCATAATTATCACCAGTGTGATGTCTGCTCTAAAAACAATCAGGGATGTTCTGTGGTGCAATCAGCTCTACAGGAACAGATGGATCTCGGATGGATCCAAGAGCACCGAGTTCGTGGAGTTAACATGGTTTACACGAATTCTAACGTCATTCAGAACCATGACATTCGTGCGATGAATGTCAACCTGGTGGCAATGCACTCAAGACAAAGTCAGTATCATAATCTGCCACGACACGATTACAGTTCTTGTCTGACTTGCTCGGTAAACAAACAGGGATGCTCTTTTGTACAGGAGGCCCTCCAGCGTCAGATGGATCTTGGGTGGATCCAGGACTACCATGATAGGAATCCCTATCAGATCAACATGGTTCAAATCTTTGACATTCGCTTAATGAATACCAACCTGGTAGAGTTACATGCTGAGCAGGTCCGACTCGGGTTCCTGATTTCACATAACTACCAAAGCTGTAAGGCGGGTTGCGAAAACAATCAAGGTTGTGCCCTTGTCCAGGAGGCACTTCAGCACTTATTAAATCACTGGTGGATGCCAATCTATATGGATGAAGATACTCAGCAAATTAGTATCAATAACAGGAACCCTACTCGGCGTCAAAATCAGGATGTCCGATCTGTGGAAGCTAACCTAATGAGGTTACATTGCATTCAAAGCGGGCGTGGCCAGGTGCCACCACACAACTACGAACATTGTAGAATCTGTTCAGAAAATAACCAAGGGTGCTACCTTGTGCGAGCAGCTCTTCAGGGTCAGGTGGATCATAGAGAGATTCGGCCATATCTGAGTTCCGGACCAATTAATTGGGCACCGGACTACCTCGCTGATTAAATTGAGGACGTTGTCGTAATCTCTGATCATGAGAGGAACAGGGATGTTTGTGCCATCATTCCTCTACTTGACGAATCGAGAGTTCCCAACCAGGAACGAATTAAAATTACTTACGACAGTTAGAAAGATCAGAAGGCTCCCATAGTCATCTATCTACCAGGACCACTACCGTATGAATCAACTAAGGCAATCCCTTACAAATACGGTGCGACGATAATTGAAAATGGAAAGGAAATTCCATTACCCTCCGTCGTGAATATTGCAGACATCAGTCGTGTAACATGGAGTGGTAGAATCTTCAACAGAGGGGTTGGAGAGTCCAGTAAAGAAAAGGAGCCTCAGACAAAAGTTCTTAATTCACCGGTCGGTCAATTCAGTAATCCCCACCTTTCAAAAAACAATGATGAGATGCTGAAGCTCATCCAAAGGAGTGAATATAACATTGTTGATCAGCTATTACAAACTTATTCAAAGATCTCCGTGCTGTCACTTTTACTCAGTTCAGAAGCGCACAGGGAGGCTCTACATAAAGTCTTGGTGCAAGCCTTTGTGGAACCGGATGTAACAATCAGACGGTTCGATAACATTGTCTCTAACATCACTTCCTGCGATAATTTGGGATTTAACGATGAGGAATTACCTGAAGAAGGTCGCCGTCATAACATGGCGCTCAATATCACGGTCAGCTGCCAGGGCGATGCTTTAGCCAGCGTACTGGTAGACACAGGGTCAGCCCTGAATGTTATACTGAAGTCTAATTTGATTCAATTATCATTCAAAGGCCCTCTGATGAGAACCAACGAGGTCGTCGTCAAAGCATTTGACGGATCCAGAAAGGCAGTTATTGGCGAAGTCGATCTTCCCATAACCATCGGTCCTCACACTTTCCAAGTCACTTTCCAGGTCATGGATATCCGGGCAACGTACAGTTGTTTATTAGGAAGACCTTGGATACATCAGGCTGGGGCGGTCACCTCGACCCTCCACCAAAAGTTAAAGTTCGTCCAGAACAGCCAACTCGTCACAGTTTGTGGAGAACAAGCCTTGCTCGTGAGTAACTTATCATAATCTACTTGTGTAGAACCCTAAGAGGTTGTTGGGACTCAGTTCCAAGTGCTTTCAGTGAGAAAGGACAATCAATCTGAAGAGGGGACTTTCATTTCCTCATACAAAGATGCTATCAAAGCGGTCGAGAGTACCAATACAACAGGATGGGGACAGCTAGTCATTCCTACTGACAATAAAACAAAGAAGGGTCTTGGTTTTTCTGCAACCTGTACCCAGACAGCTACTACCAGCGATGAAAGTCTTCATCCCATTCGAGACTTCTTCCACAGTGGAGGTTTCCTTCACCCAGTGCCTCAAGAGGTGCATACCATCAATAAAGATGATTCCTCTGATATGGAGGAAGAATGGGAGTCCTATCTTAATGAGGACGGTTATATGTCTCAGGACGAAACGCAGACTCCATTTTACTTTCCTGCACAGAGCCCGAGATTTATACCAAGGTCAGATGTTAAAATGATGTATGGAGATTGTGATCCGAAAGGATGCCGTGCTCCACCAAACTCATTAGAGGAAGACACTCTGATAAAAGACAACTTTGACCACAACTATTATGGCCCGATGGATGGCCTGCCAATGTGGCATCCTTATCCAGGAAACTTGGGGCAAGAGAATCAGCCGAACAATGAAAATCAGCTGGGCATCATTGAACAGAAAACCTGTGTCCCCACCATGTCATGGGATCAACACCCAAGGTATCCTGAAAATACCCCGCACGATGATGAATTCGCAACGTTCACAGGATTAGAGTTCATCAACTATACTTTTCCCAAGGTCAACGTCATCGAGAGAGATGACTCCTCCAATTCCAAAGAAGTATGGGACACCTTGGGACAATCGAGTGGTAAGTTCAACTACTTCGTCAAGTACACTGCTCCCGAAAGCTCTCGTATCAGGCTCGAAGACATCCAGCCAACTGGATGGGGAGATATACCTGAGAGCACAAATACTATGCAAAATGCAACAGAGGAATCCTCCTACGACAATTCTGTCTGGGAGACAGATTCCAATGATCATGCTCCACCAGAAATCAGCGTCATTTCTGAAGACAAATCAAGGAAAGTACCAGACTTTGTGATTCACCGAGGAGTTTGCCGCCAATGGGTTGTTGTCGATGTTCCGGAGATTGTTCATAAGTCAAAGTAATTGTCATCTTTAACCTTTCACCCTGCCCAGGTGAAACGGATGTTTTGATAGGGCTGGCTTTCTGTAAATTTTCCTTCTTCGCCTTGCCCAAAGCGACAGAGTTTTGTTTTATAGGGCTGTAGTTTCAAGAATCGACTTGTTCATTAATAAAATAACGTCGTTCTGTAATTTCCACAGTTATTGCTGTTTTCTCTTATTGCTTTTCTCAGAAAATGGTAATCCTAAAAAACATCTCAAATAATAAAAACAAGCAGTAAAAGAAATACACTGCACACACTTTTGCATTCTCTCTATCTCTTCTAAACACAAATCATTGCGTCATGCAGATTACTTATTTTAAACCCAGTTGAAGCATACGATCCGATGCCTTCTCCCAACTTTGAGTTCCCGGTATTTGGGGCTGAAGAAGAAAATAACGACGAAATTCCAGAAGAGATCTCCCGACTACTCAGACAAGAGGAAAGGTCCATTGAACCTCATAGAGAATCGTTGGAAACGGTAAACTTAGGTTCGGAAAAAGAAAGGAAAGAAATCAGGATTGGGGCACTGCTCAGTCCAACTGCTAGAGAGAATTTGTTAAAGCTTCTCAAAGAATTCCCCGATGTATTCGCTTGGTCCTATCAGGATATGCCAGGGTTGGATACCAGCATCGTGGAACATCACTTACCGTTAAGATCGGAATGTCCGCCAGTAAAACAGAGGTTGAGACGGACTCACCCGGACATGGCCATCAAAATCAAAGAGGAGGTACAGAAACAGATTGACGCGGGTTTCCTCGCCACATCAGAATATCCTCAATGGTTAGCCAACATCGTACCTGTTCCGAAAAAGGACGGAAAAGTCAGAATGTGTGTCGATTACAGAGATCTAAATAAGGCTAGTCCAAAGGACGACTTTCCTTTACCGCACATTGACATGCTAGTAGACAATACATCAAAGTTCAAAGTTTTCTCCTTCATGGAAGGATTCTCGGGCTATAATCAAATCAAAATGGCGCCGAAATACATGGAGAAAACTTCGTTCATCACCCCATGGGGTACCTTTTGTTACAAGGTAATGCCGTTCGGTTTGAAGAACGCCGGGGAAACCTATCAGAGGGCCATGACTACTCTTTTTCATGACATGATACACAAAGAAATCGAGGTATATGTCGATGATATGATTGCAAAATCTAAGACAGAAGAGGAGCATGTGACCCACCTGTCAAAGCTATTTGAGCGGTTGAGAAAGTACAAACTCCACTTGAATCTCAGCAAGTGCACCTTTGGTGTCCGTTCAGGGAAACTTTTAGGGTTCATCGTCAGCCAGAAAGGAATTGAGGTTGATCCTGACAAAGTCAAGGCCATTCAAGAAATGCCTTCTCCGAAGACTGAAAAACAAGTCAGAGGATTCCTGGGACGTTTGAACTACATCTCCGGATTCATATTCCTCATGACCGCGACATATGCGCCGATTTTCAAATTACTGAAAAAGAACCAGGACTGCGTTTGGACAGAGGACTGCCAAACCGCCTTCGACAGTATTAAGGAATACCTGTTGAATCCTCCGATTCTATCCCCTCTAGTGGAAGAAAGACCACTGATAATTTACCTCACAGTCTTGGAAGACTCAATGGGGTGTGTACTTGGCCAACAAGACGAAACCAAAAGGAAAGAGTCTGCCATCTACTATTTGAGCAAAAAATTCACCGACTGCGAGACTCAGTACACTATGCTTGAGAAAACTTGTTGCGCTTTGGCTTGGGTAGCCAAACGTCTGCGCCAGTACATGATTCGTCACACTACTTGGTTAATCTCCGAAATGGATCCAATCAAGTACGTCTTCGAAAAGCCTGCTCTTACGGGAAGGATTGCCCGTTGGCAGATGTTGCTATCAGAATATGACATAGAGTACCATGCTTAAAAAGTCGTTAAAGGGAGTATTTTAGCCGATCATTTGGCTCATCAACCGATTGACAATCAGGAATCAATCGGGTTTGACTTCCCAGACGAAGATGCCATGTATCTAAAAATGAAAGACTGCGATGAACCGCTACCCAGTGAAGGGCTAGAACCAGATTCCCAATGAGGACTTATTTTTGACGGAGCTGTCAATCATTACAGAAACGGAATTGGGGCAATTATCATAACACCTCAGGGTACCCAGATTCCTTTCACTGCCAGACTTACGTTCAAGTGCACAAACAACGAGGCCGAATATGAAGCTTGTATTATAGGTCTCGAAGAAGCGATCGACTTAAGGATCAAGAACTTGGACGTATATGGCGACTCAGCTTTGGTTGTCAATCAGGTCAAAGGAGATTGGAACACATACCAATCAGGATTGATCCCTTACAAAGATTACGCAAGAAGGTTGTTACCCTTCTTCAACAGAGTCGAGTTTCACCATATCCCTCGTGAGGAAAATCACATGGCTGACGCATTAGCCACTCTCTCTTCCATGATTAGTGTAGGTCAATGGAACGACCTGCCTAAGATCGACATAATACGCCTTGAGCGGCCCGCTTACATCTTCGCGATTAAAGTAGTCGTAGACAACAAACCTTGGTATCACGATATCAAATGCTTCCTTCAGAAACGGGAGTACCCACATGGGGCATCTAGAAAGGACAGAAAAACCCTCAGAAGACTGACTGGAAACTTCTTTATGAGCGGTGATACACTTTATAAGCAGAATTTCGACATGGTCTTGCTCCGATGCATCGACAGACCAGAAGCATACCTGCTGTTGAAAGAAATTCATGAAGGATCCTTTGGCACTCATGCCTATGGACACACAATGGCGAGAAAAATTCTAAGAGCAGGGTACTACTGGTTGACCATGTAGTCCAACTGCTACAAGTACATGAGGAGGTGTCACAAGTGTCAGATATACTCAGACAAAATCCATGTACCGTCAACGTATCTCAAAGTTCTTTCTTCCCCATGGCCCTTTTCCATATGGGGAATCGACATGATTGGCTTGGTCGAACCCAAGGCTTCGAACGGACATCGGTTCATCCTGGTAGCCATTGACTATTTCACCAAGTGGGTCAAAGCAGCGTTATACGCCAATGTAACTCGACAAGTGGTGGTCCGATTTATCAAAAACAATATCATCTGCCGTTATGGTGTTCCAAGCCAGATCATTACTGATAATGGATCTAACTTGAACAATAAGATGATGAAAGAGTTGTGCGCAGAGTTCAAGATCGAACACCATAACTCGTCTCCCTACCGACCAAAGATGAACGGAGCGGTAGAAGCGGCTAACAAGAACATCAAGAAGATTGTTCAAAAGATGGTTGTAACCTACAAAGACTGGCACGAGGTGTTACCCTTTGCTCTTCATGGTTATCGCACGTCTGTCCGCACTTCAACAGGGGCAACCCCTTTCTCTCTAGTATATGGCATGGAAGCAGTGCTCCCCATAGAGGTAGAGATCCCATCAATCCGGGTATTGATGTAAGCTAACCTTACAGAAGCTGAATGGTGTCAAAGTCGACACGACGAACGCAATCTGATCGAAGAAAAGAGAATAACGACACTATGCCACGGTCAGTTGTATCAATAGAGAATGAAGATGGCATTTGACAAAAAGGCCCGACCTCGCGTCTTCAGGAAGGGAGACCTCGTGCTCAAGAAGATACAATCATTTCTCACTGATTCTCGGGGCAAGTGGACTCCGAATTATGACGGCCCCTATATGGTCAAGAAAGTTTTCTCAGGCGGCGTCTTGAGACTTGCAACCATGGACGGAGAGGAATTTGCCTACCCCACGAATGTTGATGTAGTCAAGAAATACTTCGCCTAAAAAAACATCTCGGTGGATTGAAAACCCGAAAGGGCGGTCCAGGCAAAAATTAGAGACCTAATAAAAAAATCATCCCGATGGATTGGAAATCTCGAAGTACAATCCAGGAAAAAATTAGGGATAATGGCAAGTAACTACGTTCAACAAAGGGGCAAATCCCTCAGCAGCAGTTACGTCGTCCATCAGAAAAATGCCAATCAAGGCCATCTTCGACGGAAGCTCAGAATGTCCGGAATTCAAAGTTGGTAGAAGGATAGCGGTTGTCATGTTTCAATGTAGCCCTTTTCCCTGTAAATTACCATTTTCTAACTTTGTAAATACTCTGTGGAATCACGCGTTTGGCTTATTTCCATCCTATCAATAAAATTTGAGCCCTTGTGCTTTTGTTTGCAATTCTTATTTGTTTTAGCTTTACAGAACGACGTTTCAACATGATCAACGATTCTTGAAATAAAACAAAAATGAATTTACTTGTAAAATTTTTCTGCTTTTAATAAAGATGGAAATTTCTTTTGACTGTTGAACATCAAAAGAACATCAATCACTTCTCCAAAGGTGTTCGAGCCTCAAAGTGCAGAATCAAAGTACTCCTTCTAAACCAGTATGCCTGAATGAAGGATCAGTTATGTCAAATACGAATACTCCATCTGACATCTTCGGCCGAGTTCTTATCTCCTAAGCCCGACCAACGGTATTCCCCGCAGGGACTATCTCTCCTAAGCAAGGCAGAATTGCTACTTTTGGACCAACGGTACGACTTCGCCCCGCGATGGCCGAGTATCCCGTCATGTTCATCTTTTAGTCTGTATGTTGCGTCGGTTTTGTCAGCATATACATACATACATCATGCATTATTGATTTGCATTCACATTCATATTGCATCACTATCACTTTAGTCGGCCTTGTCCCCTAGTGATAAAAGTCTCCACAATCGAGTTGTCAGTTCTTTCCTAGTCAGGAAAGGTTGCGTCTGAACAATCTCTCTCCTCCAGTTTATTTATGGATCAAAATTGGCCCTTGACCACTTTGATAACTTGAACCTCTGAAAGACCAGAGAACCTTCAACCAATGTCACTCTTCGCCATTGAAGATGATATTTTCGCTTTCCCGAATTAAGGAAAATCCCCAGAGAAAGCCTCTTAATCAGAGATTCGGCAATACAGCAGTTTTGCTCCGAAAAACCACTAATGAAAAGGTCATCGGCACCTCAAAATTGGATCCCATCATATGGCATTTCTCCAGGAAGACCCCGAGAAAAGTATGATGTAAGACCCCAAACGGAAGCAGTCTCTCAAGAAACTCGCTTTCCCCAAATAGAGTCAACAAATGACATCTCCAACAGAGAAGTTTATACACCTCTACAGCTCAGACGACTGGGTTCTCCAGCAAGTCTGACATCATTCTTTTTCCCATCAAATGGCATCTCCCCAGGAAAATTCGGCGAGAAGTTTGAGAAAAACCGCTACGAATAGCATCCCTTGTCAATAAAGTTTATTGACAAAAGAAACTGAGACCAGTTCCTTGGTAGGAAACCAGGATCGAGGGGAAGTTTATTTCGGAAACTGAGACCAGTTCCTTGGTAGGAAACCAGGATCGAGGGGAATTTCATTCCAGAAACTAAGACTAGTTCCTTGGTAGGAAACCAGGATCGAGGGGAAGTTTATTTCGGAAACTGAGAGCAGTTCCTTGGTAGGAAACCAGGATCGAGGGGAATTTCGTTCCAGAAACTAAGACCAGTTCCTTGGCAGGAAACCAGGATCGAGGGGAAGTTTTTACCTTTTCTAAGCATCATTGCTTAGCAAAAGAAGATGAATGCGTAAGATACCATTCATAACCACCATCAAAATTTTGGGTATTCCGATATTTAATCATCTTGCACCCTGAATGCCCAAACACCTTCGTCATTCGCACCTTCGAGTCCAAGAAGATTAAATAGGGGTGTAGTACCTTAAATTTTGACCAAGTGTTTTTAGATTTTTTTGGTTAATAGGGGGTGTCATTTGGGTTTTGGGGGGTTCATTGGTACTTATAAGCCCATGTTGGGTTTTAAGTTAGTATAAAGTTTTTTATTATTTTATTTATTTATTTATTTTATATAAACATATATATTTTATTAGTTAATCAGGGAATAGATTCTTAATAGAATAAAAGGTAGATTTTTTTTTTTTTTACTATTTTTAAGAAAATGTGAATAAGTTCTATTGTAGAATTTTGATTTAGAAATAGTTAGGTTTTATAGCTTTTAGGTTTATTAAAAAGGGTCTTTTGGGATTTTATCATTTTTGTCTTATTTTTATTATAAAAGGATTAAAAGCATTAAAATATTTTATTAGAATAAAATTTATTTTGTTATATAATTTCATTTATAATTTTAGTGGGCATTGTTTTTAGGTTAATTAAGTAATTAAGGTTATTAGAGATTTTTTTTTAGATTAGAATTTTAATTAGATTTTGTTTAGAGTAAATTGTTTTAATTTATTTTTGAAGTTGTTATTTAGTTATTTTATTTTAAGAGTTACTGAAATTAATAATGTTAAGCATTTTGTTATTAAGGTAGGCATTATTTATATTACAATTAGAATTTTTTTTTATTCACTAATTGTTCTTATATATACGTATTATTAATTAATCATTCACATAGGATAGTTATCAATAAGTCACGTTTTGGTTTTACTATTATTTTAATTATTTTATTTTTATATATTTATTTAGGGCTATTTATAATTATTATTTTTAATTTTATTTTTATTAATTATTTGGTCAATTTGTTGACCAATGATTGTTCATCTTCTTCCATTTCTGAAACCCTAATTTGGACGGCTGAAACGGGAAAAAGGGATCGAATCTAAAATTGAACAAAAATTAAATCTCATTAAAATACCAAATCAAATTAAATCAAAATCAATTAACAGAAATCAAATCTGAATCAATTACAACACATCGAAATGAATCAATCTAAGATTTCCTAAAATTGAACCTAATCTAATTTAATTCTCTAACCCTAATTCTAACCTAAATCTAACTATAAAAGAAAAAGAGAAAACAGAAATTGGGGAGGGATTTTTCTTTGGACGAACCCTAAGCACGAACTTGTGAACCTTGGATTGACCTGCGAAAAAACAACAAAGAGGAGATTAGAACGAAATCGGAAAGGATAAAGTTTTACGAAAATATTCACGGCAGGGGAGGTAAACCGAGCGACTTAGCTTTTATGTTCTTGATTTGTTGTTGCTGGACATTTTGATTGCGGTTTTGGTTTATGTTTGTTCGATTTTTTCTAGAAAACTAGGGTTCATACGGTAGGGTTAGGGTTCGTTGATTTTAGGGTTAGGGTTCATGTGATGAACCCTAGGGTTCATCACTTAAGGGTTAGGGTTCTTATTCTAGGTTAGGGTTCTTATTCTGGATTGGGGTTCTTGGGAGATTCTGGACTTTCTGGGTTTTGGACAATGAAGATTTGAAGTTTCCGGTTGAATCTCAACCGGAAACTGGGGTTGGGTGGTGGTTTGGAGGGTGACGGGGGTGGCGGCCGGAGGCCATTGGTGGTGGCCGACGACGATGAGAGAAGAGAGAAGCGAGAGAATTGGGGGAGTTTAGTGAGAGAGAAAGAAAGGATAGAGAGAGAAAGAAATGGAAAAAATGAATTTTTTCTGAAGGGTTTGACCTTAAATACTCCCTCGCGTGCGGTCTAGATCTCCAACACGTGGCTCTATACGGGCCATGGGATTGGGTGACCTTTGTGATTCTGTAGAGGTAAAAGCACCGTGCTCCCTCGTTGACTGAAGCCTTGGAACCGTTGGATTAAGGTGCCTGAACAGGTATTCAAAATCAATGGTCTATGAGTACGAAACTCTGGAACCGTCTGATCTCCATCAGATGTCTCAGGCGAGTCAACCAATTGACTCAACGATTAGGAATTTTTTTTTTTGTTCTTTTGGACTCAGAGCAACTGGGCCTAGCGCCCAGTTTACTTTTGGCACCCTACCCAATAGCCCATTCGCTATTATTAACTGGAAGTACACCCCCTGATAGTTTAATTTAATTAATTAAATTGTTTCACTTAATTTAATTTGATTGGTAATTATATTTAAGGGTTAATTAGGAGATTTAGGGTATTTTTAGGATAAATTAAGGGTTTAGGATTTATTTTGGGATTTTTGTTTATTTATTATTATTTTAGATTTTGTTTTTGTTCTTAGCACTTTTATTCAAAAAAATCACAATTGAATCAATTCCTTGATTCAAGTTGTGAAATAAATAAAAAATGTATTTTTCTTAATTTGTTAAATTAGTTTTTTCATTTTTAACTTAACCTTTTTTAATTTTCATGTAATTAAGTTTTTCTATGTTCAATTATGTAAATAAATTTTATTTTAGGTTTTATATATATATATATATATATATATATATATATATATATATATATATATATATATATATATATATATATATATATAGGGGTTTGCTTTTGTAGTAAAATTATTTAAAAAAAAAAAGAGGTAAATATGGGATTGGGATAAAAATAATTTATTTTGGGATATAAATATTGAGGGTTTCTTATCACACCACCCTTGTTTCTTAGGCACCACCTGAATTTCCGTTTTTGCCCACAATTTCCGGATGTGCACATCCGGACGCACCCTTTCTCTAAAATTTTTCAATTTTTTTCAGATGTGCACATCCGGAAGAATTCCTGATCTGCAAATCCGGAAAAAATCAAAAGAATTCCATAAAATCATTTACTTCTAAATATAATTAAATCCAATATAATTAAAATCCAACATAATTAAACTTAATATGATTTTTTCAATATAATTAAATCCAATATAATTAAAATTAATATGATTAAAATTAATATGATTTTTTCAATATAATTAAATTCAATATAATTAAATTAATTTTAGAAGTAAATACCATATAATTATAATTTAGAAGTAAATACCATATAATTTTAAATACCAATATAATTAAATCCAATTTTAGAAGTAAATACCATATAATTTTAAATCCAATAGAATTAAATTAATTTTTTCAATATAAAAATATCATTTAAAATTAAATACCATATTAATCATATTAATTATATTGAAAAAAATTAATCATATTAAATATCATATTAATTTTAATTAATATAGATTTTAATTATATTGGATTTAATTATATTGAATTGAATTATATTGAAAAAATGATATTAATTTTAATTATATTCGATTTTGATTATATTGGATTTAATTATATTTAGAAGTAAATGATTTTATGGAATTCTTTTGATTTTTTCCAGATTTGCAAATCAGGAATTCTTCCGGATGTGCACATCCGGAAAATATCAGCGTTTTTTAAAAATTTGGTGCGTCCGGATGTGCAAATCCGGAATCTGAGGGCAAAAATGAAATTTCACGTGGTGCATAAAAAACTTGGGTGGTGTATTAAGAAATCCTCTAAATATTTTTAGGACTTTATTTGAAATATGGATACTCTTTTTGGGTTAATTTTGTTTTTTGGTCATATTAAGTTATCTAACTTTTGATTTAAATTTTTTATAAAAAATTAGAAATTGTTTTTTTAAAAAGGGTATTTAAGGGTTTTTAAGGGATTTACAAAAGGGATAAAGCTCTTGGTCCGAGAGCCTAAATAAAGGATGGGTTAAGGGATTTGGATTTTGGGATAAAATTCTTCCTCCGAGAGTATAAACAATGGACAAAGGGGTTTAGGGTTAGGTTTTGGGATTTAGGAATAGGATTAGGGGGTAGGAATAGGGGAGGTGAACTATGGTTACTCTGATCCTTCATTTTGAGGGTACGTAGGCATAGGGTTGCAAACCAACCCTAGCGAGTATAATTAGGAAAAAACTTAGGTTTTCTTTTCATTTAGACAAACAAACACACCCTAAACTCAAAGGTGGATCCCATTGAGTACAATGGAAGTGAAGGGTGCCTAACACCTTCCCTTCACTTAAATGACTCCCGAACCGTAGGAATCTCTACCTTAGGATAAGGATATTTAGGTTTATCATTATTTTCCTTAAAAAAATATGGTGGCGACTCGAATATTTTTGCCGACCGTGACAGCTGGCGACTCTGCTGGGGATTCCTTCCTAGCGAGAGTCAATCCTAGCCTTAGGATTTAGGGTTTTGTTTGTCTTGGATGTTTATTTTTTTGGTTTTTTATTTTATTGTTATTTATTTATTTTTATTTCATATATTTATTTATTTAACATTTTGTTTTATTTTGTTATCATGCAAGGGATTGGGGCAATAAAAAAAAAAGGAGTGAAGCTAAAACCCAAAGCTTGGAGGATAACCCTAGAACCTAAAGTGGAACGGAAATGTTTTTGCGGGGGACGCAACGTCCCCTAAAATGCATTGATGCCACACTCAGAGTAGATCCTTCCAAAGTCGTCCTCACGAAAGGGCTAGCCCCTCTCGTAGTGGAATGATTTGGATGTGGTCCGCGACTCTAAGAACCTTAACCTACCCCACACCAATCATGGACCTTATGTATTCAACCCTCAAGGGTTATTACTAGGGTCCTATCCCAAATAAGACTTATCCCGAAGGATTACCGTAGGAAGGCTTGCTCCTTCTCATGGTAAAACAAGGGTATAGTCTAAATATTTTGGGGTCGTTATGCTGGCCAAATTTAGGTAACCTACCTGTAAGGGGATTGGGTAGTCTTAACTTATACCCAGCCTGTTCTAGGGAAGCCCACCTTACTAGGGGCATGCTTACACTTTACGTTACCCTAATCAGGACATCATGTGCATTCATCATCCTCATAAATTTTTCTTTTTTTTTTTGCATTCACAGGAATCTTAAAATTTTACAAAAAATGATTAAATCAAAGGACAATGGAAGTTGGAAAAAAGAGAACTCTCCCCATTAGAGTAAGGATATCAGATATAAAAAGTCTAAAGACTTATGTTGCTGAATTACCCAAGGAAAGAAGGAAACCTATACTTCGTAGGTATGGAGATATATTGGACTTGGTTCTATTTCCTATGCAAGAGGAGGGTCTAACTGCCTTGGCCCAATTTTATGATCCTGAGTTAAGGTGTTTCCAATTCAAGGACTTCCAAATAGCACCTACTTTAGAAGAGGTTCGAAAGATACTAGATTTCCCCAAAAACAATAAAGGTCCATTCAAAGCATTGAGGTATAGACCTTCATTAAAAGAGATGGCAAGCTATTTGTATATTCGTGAAGAGGACCTACGAGCTCATTGGAAAACTAAAGATGACTTCGAAGGGTTCCCTAAATGGTTCTTAGAGAGTAAAGCTAGTCACTTTGCGGCTTGCAAGAATTGGGTAGCCCTAGACGCCATCATGGTATTACTTATCTTTGGGTTGGTCCTATTCCCTAGTGTTCCAAACTTCATAGACATCACCGCTGTCAATCTATTTCTGGCTGTTACCCTTGGAGAAGAAGACTATTCAACAGCTCTCCTTGCAGACATATACTTCACTCTCCATTGTAGGTTTGAGAAGAAGGGAGGAACTATGTTATGTTGTCCTCAGCTATTATACAAGTGGTTGTGTTCCCATCTAGTGAAGGACATAGGAGACATGAGACAAATGAAGGCCTATGAGTGGTCCTAATATCTGGTATCCCGTGTTGGTAAAGACATCCTATGGTTTCTCCAAATAATCCAAAGGGATGATGTGATCTTGAGTTGTGGGAACTTTCCTAATGTACCTTTAATTGGCTCAAGAGGGTGCATAAGCTATAATCCTATTTTGGCGATGAGGCAGCTAGGACACCCTTTGTCCTACAAGCCAGAAGATAAGTTGCTAAAAGGCTTCATCCTACAAGGTGTGAAAGGAGATCATCCTGATGTCCTAAGGATTTTTGAAGCATGGAAGCAAAGTATAAATGGGAAGAGCAGTCTGAAAAGGCCAAGAGAGGAATCAAAGGTCCCATATTCACAATGGATGGAGGAAAGGATAAGGAAGATGAAGTTTCCCTTTACTTTAGATCGTCCCGTTGATCCCATGGTTCCTCCACCTACCGCAATCTCCATGGAAGAAAGTGAAAAGCTTAAGGAGACCATTGCCAGATTGACAAAAGAGAAAGGTGAATGGGAGGCTAAATTCTACCAAGCTACTGGAGAAAGTAGCCAGCTGAGGTTGAGCCTTAAGGAAGCCATGGAACAATCGAAGGTCAATGAAGGATTAGCTCAAATGGAGGAGGAAAAGAAGGAGCGTGCCCATGCTGATCTTCAAGCTTTGAGCTCATGCCTTCAAACTCAACAAGCGGACCTAGATACGGCTTGGAGGCAAAGGGACGAATGGAGAAACTTATGGATGTCCTCAACACAAAGAGAGGTCAGAGAAGGGTATGATAGGTGAATCTTTGACCTAGAATCTGAGGTTCAAAGTTTGGCAGATGCTCTCCTCAGGAGTAAAAGGCAAGCGTTGGATGCGATCGTGCAGATGAGAATAGCTGAAGAACTTCTTGCCCAATGACCTGAAGGGTGGTTACAAGCTCAAGAGGAAAACCAGGCACTCAAGAGGGCCTATGAGGAATTGGAAGCATCCTATGAAGAGCTTAGAGAGTGGGGCCACTATGCTGAAGTCCACAATAGCCAATTGGAGCACACCGTTGCAGAAGATTTGGCGATCATGGATAATCTACAAAGGGAAAAGGCATACTTTGAAGACAGATATGATAAGTTGGTCTTTCTGACCAATGACCTTATACATGAGATCCCTCGGAAATTAAGGGAAGCTGAGGAAATAGCCATTATTTACAAGCCAACGAAGGAGATTTTTTATTTCCTTACACTTTGTCGTGGGATGGTGGAAGACTTCAGAGCCAGAATTAGGAGAAGGATTTAGGCTTTTTATGTTTGGTTTCTTACTTTTGGGATTTTGTTATGAATATTTTAAGGGTTATCCCCAATTTGGTTTTGCTTATGTAATAAATAGGGCTTCGACCCTAAGTACTCTCTTTCATTAATAAAGATGTTTGAATTTCCATTATCTTTGGTTTAACTCTTAATTGGTTGAAAATTTAAGATTCCTGAAAAAAAACATTTTGCATACTCATACATTCATTCATGCATAACATATAAAAGAAAGGGCATTAAACGGAAATCATTTTGTTTCTCAGAATCTTCTAAACAATCTGACTTCTCGACCCAACACCCGTGCTCACCAAAGGAAAGCTATGGAACAAATGGAACAGAATCACACTGCTCTAAAGGGAGATGTGGATATCGTCAAGGGAAATGTGGAGGAGATGAAGGACAAAATCGACCAGCTGACTCGAGCTATCCAGAATATGATAGCAAGAGACACCGAGGCTAGTAACCGTAGGAATGCTCCTACCCCTCCTCCCCAATATGAAGATAGCAATCCTCTTTTGGGATTTGTGGCTGACTTGGAGCGTGAGGCTTTAGAGGCTATTAAAGGGAAGGCTAACACTCAACATCCTGTAGGGTCTGTTCCTTCACCCGAGCACAATGGAGAATCACGACCCATACAGATACCTGTCACTCGTGAGGTCTCTAATAACTGGCACCTCCAATATGGAGAAGAAGACTCAAGGCAAGTAGTTCGTGAAACCAAACCAGCTGCCGTGGAAGGAAGAAAGGAGGATGAAAAGTATAAGATAATTGAGGAACGGTTAAGGGCTGTGGAAGGATCCAAGATCTTTGGGATTGATGCCTTAGAAATGTGCTTGGTACCCGACGTGGTCGTGCCTCCTAAGTTTAAGGCGCCTACCTTCGAGATGTACAAAGGGGTTAGTTGTCCCAAAAGCCACATTCGGATGTTTTCCCGAAATATGGGGGCACACGCTAAGGACGAAAAGCTGATGATGCATGTTTTCCAAGACAACCTTAGTGGGGCATCCTTGGACTGGTACATGCAGCTGGAAAGAACCTACATCAAGAACTGGGATGATTTGGCAAGTGCCTTCATAAGGCAATGCCAATATAATGTAGACATTGCCCCTAATCGCATGCAATTGCAAAACATGTCTCAGAAAAGGGATGAATCTTTTAAGGAGTATGCCCAAAGATGGAGGGAGCTAGCATCTCGTGTGCAACCTCCATTGCGGGAAAACGAGCTAGTGGATACATTCATGGGAACTCTGCAAGGATTGTACTATGAAAAGATGATTGGATCAGTCTCAACAGGATTTGCGGACTTGGTTATCATTGGGGAAAGGATCGAGAATGGATTAAAAAGTGGAAAGATTGGAACACCATCTTCCAATCAACATAACGACAAAAGGTACTCCGGAAACCGTTCGAAGAAGGAGGCCAATGCCATTTCTGCCGATGGGTATACTCAAGTGCCTTATAACCCTTACGTGGCAGCCACGGTCTCTGGCCAAGCGTCTCCTATGCTCCAGATCCAACAGCCAAGAGCCCCACCCCCTCAAAATCAGCAACAACAGAAGCATCCCCGAAGGGAACAAAGGAGGCCATGGAAGGACTTTGACCCTATACCCACTACATATACTCAAATCCTGCCAATGTTAATCCAAAAGGGATTGGTAGAAATCAAGCCATTAGGGCCCCCTCCTACGCCTACTCCTCGAGGGTATGACGCTAATGCTAGATGTGATTACCATGCTGGATCGCCAGGGCACACGACTGAAAAATGTTTGGCTCTCAAATTTAAGGTGCAAGATTTGCTGGATCAGAAGGTTATTAACTTCAGTTATGACACTCCAAATGTAGGAAATAACCCGTTCCCAGGGCACGCTGGACCAACTGTTAACTCCGTTGAGGGACTAGGAGAGGACATCATAATTAGAGGGGTGGAACAAGTAAAGACCCCTATGACGAAAGTGAGGGAAACATTAATTGGGGACGAGGAGTTTGAAAGGCTGCACGGTGACTGTGAATATTGCACGATTGATCCCAATAGCTGTAAGAAGATGAAGGAGGTTCTCCAACAACTAATGGACCAAGGGATAGTACAGATTGGGTGCTTAAGGAATATGAATGAGGTAGCTGCCTTAGACTCCCAGGGGAAGGCACCTTCTGAGGCTCCATCCCAGAAAAGAGGAGTCACGACTCCCATTCAAATACCAGTTCCAAGGCCCACACAAGTGCCTATTCAAATACAAGTTCCCAGGCAGGCACAGACGCCTATCCAAATACCAGTTGCAAGGCCTACACAGGTTCCTATTCAGATAACAATTCCGGTGCCTGCACGAACACCAATTCAGATACCTGTTCCTACGCCAGTCAAAGCCCCGGTGCCTACAGCGCCAGAAGGTCCTATCACGTTCCATGTACCAACACCGTTTCCCTATGAAAGCTCCAAGACTGTACCTTGGAAATATGACGTCACGGCGTCAGTGGGAGGAAAGACTATAGTGCCGTCACCAGCAGTTACTAACATAGCTGGTATTGGAGGGATGACCCGTAGTGGAAGAGTATACTCATCCGAACTACCTAAGAAGGATACTCCTGAAAGCTCAAAAGGGAAAGAGACCACCAACACAGGAGAAGGATCTTCCAAAAAGAACATATCTCCAGAAGACGCTGAGGAGTTTTTAAGGATTATAAAGAGGAGCGATTATAAGGTGGTGGACCAACTAAATCAAACACCGTCCAAGATCTCTGTTCTGTCCTTATTATTAAGCTCAGAAGCACACAGGGAATCCTTGCTGAGGGTCTTAAATGAGGCCCATGTAACTAAAGATATCTCAGTGATACAGTTTGACGAAGTGGTCTCCAATATCTCCGCCAGTACTTGTCTGGGTTTCAGTAGCGAGGAATTACCTCCTGAGGGGCAAAAGCATAATAAAGCCTTGCACATATCAGTTAAATGTCAAGACACTGTCCTTTCAAGAGTGTTAGTGGATACAGGGTCTGCTTTAAATGTCATTCCTAAGGATACCCTCATGAAGTTAACATCTGTGAGAACCTTCATGAAAACCAGTTCTTTGGTTGTTAGGGCGTTCGACGGTTCAAAAAGAATGGTAATTAGGGAAGTGGACATACCTACAGTGGTGGGATCACATACCTTCATGATCACTTTCCAAGTCATGGACATCAATCCCTCCTACACTTGTCTCCTAGGACGACCATGGATTCATGTTGCGGGCACAGTTACTTCCACACTTCATCAAAAGTTGAAGTTCATATCTGGGGACAATTTGATAATCGTTGATGGGGAGGAAGACATGTTCGTTAACCACCTCTCATCATTCAGATACATAGAAGTGGATGGAGAAACATTTGAAATACCGTTCTAAGCTTTGGAGGTTGCGACGGTCAATCGTAAGCAAGTCATTAGACAGGAGGAAAGGCCGAAAAGGATCACATACTTGATTTAGAATGGGGATACTAAGGGCTGGGCCAAGGTGATAGAGATACATGAAAAGAAGGATCAATTCGGGCTGGGTTACAAACCAGCTAATAAAGAGGTACAGAAGTCTCAACAAATGACATTTCCTCCTCTCGAAGAAACTTTCCTTAGTGTCGGATTCAGAGGCGAAGATCAAGTGACTGCAATTGAAGAGGAAAATAGAGGGATACCAGATTGGGTGCGCCATTGCTCACCAGACACAGTTCTCAACAATTGGAGAGCAATCGAGATTCCTGAGATGATTTCTGTTTCAGAGTAATTTACTTTTTCAAAAAAAAATATAATAATAAGTCCTTTGCTATGCCCAAGGAAAATGGACAAGCTTTGTAGGGCCACCTTTTGTTTCTTTGAATTATTTAATAATAAAGTTGCATTTTGTTTTCAATTAAGATCCTTTTTGTTTCTTTCTTAGTTATCCTTTTTCAAATGGCAATACACCTTTTTTTTTTCTTCCCAAGTACTTTCATTTTTCTCAAATTCAAAAAATAATAAGCATAAAAATATTCCTCATGCAGATTTAAAATGAACCTATTGAAAATGACACTGCTATAATCCCTTACAACTTCAAGTTCCCGATTTACCAAGCGGAAGAGGGTGATGAGAATGATTGTGAACTTCCCGAAAAGCTAGCCAGAATGTTAAAGCAAGAGGATAAAGTGATACAACCTCATCAGGAACAGTGAATGTGATCAATCTGGGGACTGACGAGGATAAAAAGGAAGTCAAAGTGGGAGCTTCTTTGAACGAGGATGTAAAGGAGAGGTTGATCAAGTTGCTACGGGAATATGTGGATGTGTTTGCTTGGTCCTATCAAGATATGCCCGGTTTGGACACAGATATGGCTGAACATAAGCTACCGCTTAAACCCTAATGTCCTCTGGTCAAGCAGAAGTTAAGACGAACTAGACC
This sequence comes from Lathyrus tuberosus, assembly GCA_022829125.1. Classification (NCBI taxonomy): domain Eukaryota; kingdom Viridiplantae; phylum Streptophyta; class Magnoliopsida; order Fabales; family Fabaceae; genus Lathyrus; species Lathyrus tuberosus. The sequence continues at coordinate 9,638,602 of JALAZF010000032.1, forward strand.
AGATATGACTCTCAAGATCAAGGAAGAGGTTAAAAAGCAGTTCGACACAGGGTTCTTAGCTGCAGTAAAGTATCCAGAATGGGTAGCCAATATCGTGCCCGTACCGAAGAAAGATGGGAAGGTCAGAATGTGTGTAGACTATCGAGATCTCAATAGAGCAAGTCCTAAAGACGATTTCCCATTACCTCACATTGATGTATTGGTGGATAACATGGCTCAATTTTCAGTATTCTCATTTATGGATGGGTTTTTCGGATATAATCAGATCAAGATGGCTCCCTCCAACATGGAAAAGACTACCTTTATTACTCCTTGGGGCACCTTCTGTTACAAGGTGATGCCTTTCGGATTAAAGAACGCAGGGGCAACTTACCAAAGGGCAATGGTCACCCTCTTTCATGACATGATGCACAAGGAAATAGAGGTTTATGTGGATGATATGATCGCTAAATCACAAACTGAGGAAGAGCACATAGTCAATTTACGGAAGTTGTTTGAATGGCTAAGGAAGTTCAAGCTACGACTAAATCCTGCGAAGTGTACTTTTGGGGTCAAATCTGGGAAATTATTGGGGTTCATAGTCAGTCAAAGAGGTATAGAGGTTGATCCTGATAAAGTTAAGGCCATTCAAGGAATTCCAGCTCCGAGGACTGAAAAAGAAGTACGAGGGTTCTTAGGGAGGCTGAACTATATTGCTAGATTCATCTCACACCTTACTGCCACTTGTGAACCGATCTTCAAGTTGTTGAGGAAAGGAAAAAGCCTTGAATGGGATGAACATTGTCAAAAGGCTTTTGATCGAATCAAAGGGTATTTACAAGAGCCACCCATATTGGTACCACCTGTACCTGGAAGACCGCTCATAATGTATCTGATGGTGCTTAATAATTCGATGGGTTGTGTACTCGGACAACAGGATGAAACAGGGAGAAAGGAGCATGCAATTTATTACTTGAGTAAGAAATTCACAGATTGCGAATCCAGATACTCGCTCTTGGAGAAGACCTGTTGTGCTCTTGTATGGGCTGCCCGACGATTAAGACAATATATGGTGTGCCATACTACTTTGCTAATATCAAGGATGGACCCTATCAAGTATATATTTGAGAAGCCTGGAGTAACTGGGAGAGTGGCTCGGTGGCAGATGTTACTTACTGAATATGATATCCGGTATGTCACCCAGAAGGCCATAAAAGGAAGTGTGTTAGCTGATCACCTTGCTCATCAACCGTTGGATGATTATCAGCCTATGCAATTTGATTTTCCAGATGAGGACGTAATGGCTGTAAGAGATGATGATATCCCAAGTTCTTACGAAGGACCTGAACCCGGATCTCGGTGGAAGCTTATATTTGATGGAGCCTCAAATGCAGAAGGACATGGTGTAGGGGCTGTCATAACTTCTCCCACAGGATTTCACATACCTTTTACCGCCAGGATATGCTTCTCATGTACTAATAATATGGCGGAATATGAGGCGTGTATCTTGGGAATTAATGAAGCAATCAAGCTGGGAATCAAGATCTTAGAGGTATATGGAGATTCAGCTCTCGTCATCAATCAAGTCAAAGGGGAATGTAGGACACTTAATACCAAATTAACTCGGTATCGAGATTGTGTCTGGAGAAGGATAGTGTACTTTGATGAGATCACCTTCCATCATATTCCTAGAGACCAGAATCAACTGGCAGACGCCTTGGCAACTTTGGCGTCCATGTTCAAGGTCAAATGGTATAATGAAGCACCAGCCATCAGAATTGATCGCCTTGATGAACCATCTTATTGTGGGGCAGTAGAGGCAGAAGTGGATGATAAACCGTGGTTTTATGATATCAAACAGTTCCTCCAGAAACAAGAATATCCTGCAAATGCTTCCAGTGTGGATAAGAAAACACTCAGAAGACTGGCTGCTCAGTTTTTCCTAGATGGAGAGGTACTTTACAAAAGAAATCATGACATGGTGTTGCTCCGGTGTTTGGATGGACATGAACAGGACATGCTTATCAAGGAAATACATGAAGGATCCTTTGGAACCCACGCAAATGGGCATGCAATGGCTAAGAAGATTCTCCGAGCAGGGTATTATTGGTTGACTATGGAATCAAACTGTTTCAAATATGTCAAGAAGTGCCATAAATGTTAGATCTATGCGGATAAAATTCACGTGCCACCAACTCCTTTGAATGTCTTAACTGCTCCTTGGCCTTTCTCTATGTGGGGGATAGACATAATCGGGATGATCAAACCTAAGGCATCAAATGGACACCGGTTCATTCTAGTTACTATTGATTACTTCACCAAATGGGTCGAAGCTGCTTCCTACACCAATGTGACAAGACAAGTCATTGCACGATTCATCAAGAAAGAGATAATTTGTCGCTATGGGGTTCCAAACAAGATCATTATAGACAATGGGCTCAATCTAAATAACAAAGTGATGGATGAGTTATGTGAGAGTTTCAAAATCGATCACCATAATTCATCACCTTATCGCCCAAAAATGAATGGAGCGGTAGAAGCTGCTAATAAGAACATCAAGAAGATCATCCAGAAGATGGTAAAGACCTACAAGGATTGGCACGAAATGCTCCCTTTCGCACTACATGGCTATAGAACCTCAGTTCGAACTTCGACAGGAGCTACTCATTTTTCCTTGGTATATGGCACTGAAGCGGTCCTCCCTGTTGAAGTAGAAATTCCTTCACTAAGGGTCATAATGGAGGCTAAGCTGGATGAAGCAAAGTGGCTACAAAATAGACTTGATCAACTGAATCTCATAGAGGAAAAGCGTATGGCTGCTGTATGTCATGGTCAACTGTATCAGCGGAGACTCAAGAAAGCATTCGATAAGAAAGTTCGTCCTCGCCTATTTGAAGAAGGAGACCTGGTGTTAAGGAAAGTGCTACCCATCCATAAAGATCCTCGCGGCAAATGAACTCCGAATTATGAAGGACCATATGTCGAAAAAAGCGCATTTTCAGGAGGAGCTTTAATATTGACTACTATGGATGGAGTGGATTTACCCCAAACGGTAAATTCTGATTCAGTCAAAAAATATTATGCCTAGAAAAAGAGGATAAAAGCCCACTAATTCGAAAACCCTAAAGGGCGACTTAGGCAAAAGTTAGGGCGTCCCGGTGAATTGAAAACTCGAGAGAGCAATTCAGGCAAAAATTAGGGACTTAGAAAAATGATACCCAACAAGTCGAAAACCCTAAAGGGTGGCTTAGTTGAAAAAAAATGGTATAGCATCCTGGTGGACTAAGATTCTAAAAGAACGGTCCAGGAAAAATTAAGGATATCCAAAAGGCATAAGACTGATAGCACTAATGGAATTCAGAAAGGAATGATCAATCCAGTCATCATCTTCAGAAGCGAAGTGTCAAGACCTCGGAGATTTAGGGATATTAGCCAGTGTTAAATTTAATAGGGACATAGATAAATTTTTTTTTCGTATTGCCATTTCTTTTCTGTTTTGTAGTACTTCCTCCTTATGAGGATTTGCTTTCCTTATGTACTTTTGCCTGTTTATAGGCCTACTTCTCAATGAATAAAATTTTCTTTGCTTTTCAATTTTTCTGCTTGATTACAAAATGCCGATTTTATTTATAATAATGCATTGAAACATTGGGTATAATCAAAAGCTAAAAAAAAGGAGAAAAGGTATTTTACTGCGATTCGGGAACAGCAAAAGGATCATGGTTTCCCTCAAAGATAAAAGTAAAAGATCCATAAATTGACGGTCGAAATTCAATCACTATGGGAGTTTCTCTACGCATCTCCATATGTCAAGAGCTTACAACTTGTCACATTCATCAAAAAGAGCTAAGGGTTCAAGGGTTGAGGCGTTGGAATGTCATATAAAGATATGATTTCCATAAAAACATGCACTGCATATCATAAAAGAGGTGTTAACCCAAACAGATGCATCATACATAAAAGCATACATGCCCTCACACATGCATACATGGCATAAGATCGTTTTCTTCCAGGGTAAAGGATTTTAATCGGTTATCTCACCACGAGTTTGTTATCAGGGATCTTAGGATAGTCTGCGTGTTACTTGTCTGGCTTGGCGGTCAAAATTAGGGTCCCTCTTATATTTAATCATCTCCTCTTCAAAAGAGAAAGACATGTCGTCTTCCTCTTTCTGTTTCGAAGACAATTAAATAGGGGCAGCTGTAGTACCCTAAATTTTGACCAAGTGTTTTTAGTTTTTCTTGGTTAATAGGGGGTGTCATTTGGGTTTTGGGGGGTTCATTGGTACTTATAAGCCCATTTTGGGTTTTAAGTTAGTATAAAGTTTTTTATTATTTTATTTATTTATTTATTTTATATAAACATATATATTTTATTAGTTAATCAGGGATTAGATTCTTATTAGAATAAAAGGTAGATTTTTTTTTATTTTTTTTAACTATTTTAAAGAAAATGTGAATAAGTTCTATTGTAGAATTTTGATTTAGAAATAATTAGGTTTTATAGCTTTTAGGTTTATTAAAAAGGGTCTTTTGGGATTTTATCATTTTTGTCTTATTTTTATTATAAAAGGATTAAAAGCATTAAAATATTTTATTAGAATAAAATTTATCTTGTTATATAATTTCATTTATAATTTTAGTGGGCATTGTTTTTAGGTTAATTAAGTAATTAAGGTTATTAGAGATTTTTTTTTTAGATTAGAATTTTAATTAGATTTTGTTTAGAGTAAATTGTTTTAATTTATTTTTGAAGTTGTTATTTAGTTATTTTATTTTAAGAGTTACTGAAATTAATAATGTTAAGCATTTTGTTATTAAGGTAGGCATTATTTATATTACAATTAGATTTTTTTTTATTCACTAATTGTTCTTATATATACGTATTATTAATTAATCATTCACATAGGATAGTTATCAATAAGTCACGTTTTGGTTTTACTATTATTTTAATTATTTTATTTTTATATATTTATTTAGGGTTATTTATAATTATCATTTTTATTTTTATTTTTATTAATTATTTGGTCAATTTGTTGACCAATGATTGTTCATCTTCTTCCATTTCTGAAACCCTAATTTGGACGGCTGAAACGGGAAAAAGGGATCGAATCTAAAATTGAACAAAAATTAAATCTCATTAAAATACCAAATCAAATTAAATCAAAATCAATTAACAGAAATCAAATCTGAATCAATTACAACACATCGAAATGAATCAATCTAAGATTTCCTAAAATTGAACCTAATCTAATTTAATTCTCTAACCCTAATTCTAACCTAAATCTAACTATAAAAGAAAAAGAGAAATCAGAAATTGGGGAGGGATTTTTCTTTGGACGAATTTTCTTTGGACGAACCCTAAGCACGAACTTGCGAACCTTGGATTGACCTGCGAAAAAACAACAAAGAAGAGATTAGAACGAAATCGGAAAGGATAAAGTTTTAAGAAAAGATTCACGGCAAGGGAGGTAAATCGAGCGACTTAGCTTTTATGTTCTTGATTTGTTGTTGCTGGACGTTTTGATTGCGGTTTTGGTTTATGTTTGTTCGATTTTTTCTGGAAAACTAGGGTTCATCGGGTAGGGTTAGGGTTCGTTGATTTTAGGGTTAGGGTTCATGTGATAAACCCTAGGGTTCATCACTTAAGGGTTAGGGTTCTTATTCTAAGTTAGGGTTCTTATTCTGGATTTGGGTTCTTGGGAGATTCTGGACTTTCTGGGTTTTGGACGATGAAGATTTGAAGTTTCCGGTTGAATCTCAACCGGAAACTGGGGTTGGGTGGTGGTTTGGAAGGTGACGGGGTGGCGGCCGGAGGCCATTGGTGGTGGCCGACGACAATGAGAGAAGAGAGAAGCGAGAGAATTGGGGGAGTTTATTGAGAGAGAAAGAAATGATAGAGAAAGAAAGAAATGGAAAAAATGAATTTTTTCTGAAGGGTTTGACCTTAAATACTCCCTCGCGTGCAGTCTAAATCTCCAACACGTAGCTCTATACGGGCCATGGGATTGGGTGACCTTTGTGATTCTGTAGAGGTAAGAGCACTGTGCTCCCTCGTTGACTGAAGCCTTGGAACCGTTGGATTAAGGTGCCTGAACAGGTATTCAAAATCAATGGTCTATGAATACGAAATTTTGGAACCGTCTGATCTCCATCAGACGTCTTAGGCGAGTCAACCGATTGACTCAACGATTAGGAATTTTTTTTTGGTTCTTTTAGACTCAGAGCAACTGGGCCTAGCGCCCAGTTTACTTTTGGCACCCTACCCAATAGCCCATTCGCTATTATTAACTGGAAGTACACCCCCTGGTAGTTTAATTTAATTAATTAAATTGTTTCACTTAATTTAATTTGATTGTTAATTATATTTAAGGGTTAATTAGGAGATTTAGGGTATTTTTAGGATAAATTAAGGGTTTAGGATTTATTTTGGGATTTTTGTTTATTTATTATTATTTTGGATTTTGTTTTTGTTCTTAGCACTTTTATTCAAAAAAATCACAATTGAATCAATTCCTTGATTCAAGTTGTGAAATAAATAAAAAAGGTATTTTTCTTAATTTGTTAAATTAGTTTTTTTATTTTTAAATTAACCTTTTTTAATTTTCATGTAATTAAGTTTTTCTATGTTCAATTATGTAAATAAATTTTATTTTAGGTTTTATATATATATATATATATATATATATATATATATATATATAGGGGTTTGCTTTTGTAGGAAAATTATTTAAAAAAAAAAGAGGTAAATATGGGATTGGGATAAAAATAATTTATTTTGGGATATAAATATTTTTAGGACTTTATTTGAAATGTGGGTACTCTTTTGGGTTAATTTTGTTTTTTGGTTATATTAAGTTATCTCAATTTTGATTTAAATTTTTTATAAAAAATTAGAAATTATTTTTTTAAAAAGGCTATTTAAGGGTTTTTAAGGGATTTACAAAAGGGATAAAGCTCTTGGTCCGAGAGCCTAAATAAAGGATGGGTTAAGGGATTTGGATTTTGGGATAAAACTCTTCCTCCAAGAGTATAAACAATGGACAAAGGGGTTTAGGGTTAGGTTTTGGGATTTAGGAATAGGATTAGGGGGTAGGAATAGGGGAGGTGAACTACGGTTACTCTGATCCTTCATTTTGAGGGTACGTAGGTATAGGGTTGCAAACCAACCCTAGCGAGTATAATTAGGAAAAAACTTAGGTTTTCTTTTCATTTAGACAAACAAACATACCCTAAACTCAAAGGTGGATCCCATTGAGTACAATGGAAGTGAAGGGTGCCTAACACCTTCCCTTCACTTAAATGACTCCCGAACCGTAGGAATCTCTACCTTAGGATAAGGATATTTAGGTTTATTATTATTTTCCTTAAAAAAATATGGTGGCGACTCGAATATTTTTGCCGGCCGCGACAAGGGGCATCTGTCATACCCCAAATTTTGACCACTAAGATTTCCCATAATTGTGAAAATCATCATCACAATATGGAGGAACCATCATACCTCATCAGTCTCCCCAAAGATGGGTGAGCATCCACTACAATCAAAATTAGGGTTTCAAGCCCTCTCTGAGTTCTTAGACAAAGGATCAATCAAGGAATGACATGATCTTCAACTTGTCTAAACCTCTCAAACATCCACAATGGATCAAGAGGACTCCCACAGCAAGGATTAAGCACCAGGATGCTCCCTTCTAGGTGGATCAAGCCTCAAGATCGCCAGTGTCACCAAATTAGGGTTTGGTCGACCAGGGCCTCCAGATGAAAATTTTCCTCTGGGCATGAGCCAATAGTTCAAAGCATATCCTAATATGCTCCATGGAACCTCATGGACCCAATTATCAAGTCAATTTTGCCTCAGGGGATGCATACATCAAAAATCAGGAATTAGGGTTTCTTGACCTAATTCACCCCTAAGTTGACTTTTGGGACAAATCATGAGCTAATACCTCAAGAGAGGATTTGAGGGTCTCTAATACACTATATTGATCCATTTGCAACAATGGATTGATCCAGGAAGCTTGAGCAACAAATCTCAATTTCATCTAAACCACAGTTAGGGTGTCGCGAGAAAAGTCAATTGTAACTTTGACTTTTGACCAGGACATGTTCCCAAGCCCTAAGACATGATTTAATAACCCTATAACACCCATGAAACATGTCCATCAAGTTTGATTTAGGTCAAGGACACAATTTCCTAAAGGATTTCACAGTTTGGAATTCATCGGATAAAAAGTCAACTATGCACAAAAGTCAACTTTGACTTTTTGAGATTTTTCACAAAAATGGATTTTTAACCCTAAAATGATGTTAATGTATGATTTGAATCATCATTCATCAAGAAAAATCAAAGAAAGTGTGATAACTTGTAAAAGGGGTAACCATAAAAAACTTAGAAAATTTTCTAAGTTATGAACAAAGTGGCAAGGGTACCAACTTTGGAGGATCATAACTCCTAAACCACAAAGCCATTTTTCCCCATCCAAAGCTTGATTTGTAGATCTCATGACCCTCTACAAAAACTTCAACTAGACCTCATTCCAATTCTTCATGGATTTTGAGTTATGGATTGATCAAAATCACAAAAAGTGAAAATGTCACTTTTTTCCAACACTTAGTGAAATTTTCACTAAGTCAGAATATGCCTTCACTTTTTTCCAAATGTAGGGACATTTTTCACTTGGATCCACAAAGTATCAAAACCAAATATGATCAAACAGTTGTTGTATCATATAAGGGCTTTCCAAAATGGCCAAGAACATCACCAAATTCAATTTGAGCTAAGAGTTATGGTAGTGGCAAAATGCCTTGCTGAAAACTGCCAAGGCAAGGCAGAATTTTGCATTTTTGGTCGATTTACCAAAATCAGCCAATTCCAAGCCTTGTCATCATCTTGGACACATCTGAGGATCAAATCTAAAGGGGACAATCACTGAGCCAAGCCTCCAAAGTCCTTGGAACAAGAAGTAGCATGCCAAACCTAGAATTGCCTAAGAGAGGGACAAGACTCCAATTTTGGATTAAAGCATTTAATAGATGCTTAGAGGTGGCATGGACTGACACATTTGCAACTGAATTCAGTCAAGATTCTTCCAACAAGTAGGGAACCAAAGCTCTGTGCTTTAACCTCTAGTCAATGGCTAGAGGAGACTTGGATTTTCATTTGCCAACATTGGACAAACCTCTGCTGCAGTTGCCATTCACTATTCCTTGCAAAACAAACTTGCTCTACTATAAATAGAGCTCATTTGTGATCACTTTGAGTACACCAAAGCCATCAAATAGATGCTTTCCTCAAAATCTCTTCTTTCACTCCAATTTTGCCTTCTAAGGCAAGTCACTATCGGGTTTTGAGTTTGAGAGCTTCTCCAATCGAACCAATCACACACACCTCATAAACATCATATAGAAGTGATCCAAACACTTAAACAACATCTGGAACACTGATTTCTCAGAATCACCAGCCAGTTGCTCAAGGTTTTAACCAAGTTGCAGCTGAGATGCCATGAAGTGATCCAGCCATTTCCAATCAAGTCCAAGCATTCAAACACACTCCATAGGGTGTAGGGAAGCTGTTCAGATCATCACAACTCATCTGTAACACCTCCAACTCAAAAATCACACTGCTCTTACTGTCACGACCTTCAAGTAAGCCTAAACTTGGTCATCTCTTAATCTATGCATATTTCCTCGCACAATACTTTTGCCAAATGTTCATAATCATGCATAGAATGTTTCCCCTCAATTAATTACTTTGTTTGAATCGTGTATCAAAATTCTCAACCTTCATGCAATTTTTAGGGTTCTTGAGGTTTTGTCTTGATTTCTTATTCCATGTTAAAAATAAATGAAATTAAAGACCATAGACATGATCGTGAGGTTGAAACGAGCATATTGATATGTGGTTTGCATGATATAATCAAGTATTCAGTAAGATTGGAGAGAAAATGCAAATCTGGGCAAAACTCAGAACACGCGCGTGTTCTTGGGTGTTCTTGGCGCCCTTTTTTGAAAATTCAAATATTTGAATTTTGTGATTTTATTTAATTGATTCAAAAATTAATTTCTCTCTGAGTTTTAATGGTTTTGAGTTGATTCTTTTTTTAATAATTCACAAAAATGTTAAAATATTTTATTTTACCAAAAAATCCCAAAAATATTATTTATTTCATATAATTGATATTTTTGCCAAGAATTAATATTTTAATTGTTTTTGACATTTAAAATATTTTTTCCTTCTTGATTTTACAAATTTTTATGATTTCTAATCATTTTGTCGGTCAAAACATGATTGTTGAAACATTAATCCAAGATCACAATTTGTTTTCCACATATTAAACAATTTTGACCATTTTAATTGAATTTTTTATTCAATTAAAATACATTTTGGAAACAAATTAGGGTTTTGATTAATTCAGCCCTCATCAAACAATTTCAAACACTTTTGGGCCTCTAATAGAGTGTAAGACCCAATCCTTTGTAAATACAAACCTATTTTGGGCCTCACTTATTGTATAAGTCCCGTTGTATTTAAAAAAGTTCAACGCGATCATCGTCCGTTGAAAAACAAACCTTGGGCCTCTCCTCGAGCTATAAGACCCATTCAAAAGTCTTTTGGGCCTCTATTAGAGTGTAAGACCAAACGCCCTTTGAAAACCAAACCATTTTGGGCCTCAGTCTTTGTATAAGACCCACTGCGTTTTCAAAATCTCAGCGCGATCGCCATTTCAAACGAAAAATCATCTGGGCCTACCCTCGTGTTATAAGCCCCACTCTTTTTCTTTAAACCTTTTGGGCCTCTTGAGAGAGTGTAAGACCCACCCCTTTGTACAGAAAACCTTCTTGGGCCTCAGTCACTGGTATAAGTCCCTCTGTACAAAACGACAGTGCGATCACTGATAAAAACCTTGGGCCTCTCCTTGAGCTGTAAGCCCCAATCTTTCATTTCAAAGCACTTTCTCCTTTGATTTTGAATATACTGTTGTTTTCAATCTTTCTTTGTTGGACAACTAACCAAACAGCATGGAAGCTCTACAACCGAGTAAGTGGTTATATGCTTTCATTTACCGCTTTCATATATATATATATATATAACTATATTGTGGGGCTGTTTCACTGTAAGTCTTCTTTCGTAAACTCATACCGACTGTGTAATAATAGTATAAATATTTAGAGTTTCCCCAGCAACTACGTCTAGCACTAAGCCCTATTGATTACTCTTAAAATAGAAAAAACTAGATCCCCATAGGATTACCAGATACAGTCTTCCCTCCTTTTGGGGTTAAACAACATAGAGATGTGAAAGGCAGCATTCTCGGTGAACCCTTTCACAGACTGTCACCTTTAGAAATCTTCAAAGAAACTCTACTCCCCAGAGATGATCTTTTCTCCGTGAATGGCATCTCTTGAGTTTCTTCCAAATTCTCAAACTTTCCTGGCTTGATCTATTCTCTGTGAATAGTCTGTCTTGAATTTCTCGGGGTTTGGGGACCCACAGGCTTCTTAAAAGCATCCCCGCCTCCTCTTGGGCGTTGTACAAGGGCCCGTCGGCTTCTTAGAAGTATTCACAGCCTCCTCTTAGGCTTCGTATAAATGATTTCTTCCTCCGGGAATGATAGCCTCCTCTTGGGCTTCGTACAAATTGTCCCTCGGCTTCTTAAAAGTTTCCAGCCTCCTCTTGGGCTTCGTACAAATTGTCTCGACGACCTCCTAGAGGTATAGGAATAGAAATTAGTCATCTTAATAGAACAGTCTTTCAAAAAGTCTAAATCTTACTACTGCTGTTTCTCAAACGTAGTACAAAAAAATGAAACTCTAGACTTGGACCGTCTAATTTCCTTGAGTCTCAAAGTAATTCTCAAGTTCCTCTCAAAACTAGGAGATGAAACCCACAGACTCGAACAGTCTCAATACCCTTTGAATTTCCCATTTCCTTAAAGAACAGGAAATAACCCTGATCCTCGAATCAAATCCTTGAGGGCAAACAGTACTCATATAAGAACTGATTTTTTCTTTAAATCAGCATACTGGACCTGTCACTCAATTGAAACAGTAACCCTAGCCTCCTCTTGGGCTTTGTACAATGATTCTCCCCAGCAGAGTTAACCTTTTCAGACTCTCTTGTTGAGTCCAAACCTTTAGCCTCTATCTCGGGCTTTGTACGAGATACAAAACACTCTCTTGTTGAGTATAAAAGACTCTCTTATTGAGTCACCCCTTTAGCCTCTATCTCGGGCTTTGTACGAGATACAAACCACTCTCTTGTTGAGTATAAAAAGATTCTCTTGTTGAGTCGATCACCTTTAGCCTCCATCTCAGGCTTCGTACGAGATACAAATCACTCTCTTGTTGAGTATAAAAGACTCACTTGTTGAGTCAAACCCTTTTAGCCTCCGTCTTGGGCTTTGTACAAGACACATATAAAAAAACACTCTCTTGTTGAGTCAAACCCTTTAGCCTATATCTCGGGCTTCGTACGAGACACACAAAAACACCCTCTTGTTGGGTCGATAGCCTCCTCTTAGGCTTTGTATAAGGAAACCCGGTTGAACCAATCAACCTTTTAGCATCAAAAGTTGTGCCTCGTTCACAGTAAACAAATCATCAACAACTCCTTTCCCTTCATCTAATTGCTGTAAGTGGCAAGCCTCTGGATTATTTACATCCACACCACTGTCCCTCTTTTAGCATGAGAAATTCCTAAGGAAAGATGGCATTGCTCTACACTGAGTTAAAGTCTTCTCCTTCAGGTTAAAACCCCCTATAAAGGAAATTATGGCATTGCTAGGATTCACATATCCTGGTTAAAGTAATCCTCCTTTATAGTCAGTCACCCAACAGTTGTGACAAACAAACCCTTCGTTAGAGATGACAAATTCTCTCCAAAGACGAAACTTTTAGCTTCACATCTTGGGCTTCGAACAAGATACAAATAGACCCTTCAGCTTCACATCTTGGGCTTTGAACAAGATACAAACCACCTTTAGCTTCACGTCTTGGGCTTTGAACAAGACACCAAAACACCCTTTCCTCCCATAGAATAGGAGGAACTATGATCGCTCTGATTTCTCTGTTTCGGTAAATGGGAATACGTAGGCATAAGATTGAAATAAAAATCTTAGCGAGCACACTAATCCAAAACCCAAATCCCGTACCCTCACATGTCAAAAGCATTAGTCTTAATCTCCCACCAATCGCCCTAGCACTATTTTAACAAAATAACCTAAGAGAGACCCACAATCTTTGTAGCATCTGTAAACCAACAGTCATCTGTTCAAACTCAGTTTACAAGCAGGGTTAATTGGAGACGTCTATTTCCCTTCCTTCATCAGCTTCAATAGCATAAAAACTGAATTGAACTGTAGTGCCAAAGCGATAGTGCTTCGCAACCACGTCCAAAATCGCTCGCTACATCTTGAACATGTGGCCACAGAGAAGTAATTGGCTGATATTTTCACGAAAGCTTTGAATGCAAATCAGTTTGAGAAATTAAAGGGTGAACTGGGAATTTACATTTTTGAAGAATTATAGCAATTAGTGTTGCTTGTACAGGAGATTGGGAAGAGGAAGATGTTGGTGCTGATATTTCAAATGTCCTTGCTGTTGGCTAATTTATGGCTAAAAAGGGGGAGTATTGTGTATTTGGTCAACTAGTGTTGGTGTTTCTCTGCATTGTTGGTAGTTGATGACTCTCTATGCTGTAGTGGTCTATGGTTAAGTGGGAGTGTGACTTAGGGGGAGAAGCATGAGAATGATTTCTCATTCTCTGTGGTGTCTTATGTGTTGGTGGTGCTACGATTGTCATACTTTATATTCTGACATCATTCCATCTCTTGTCTGGGAGAATTTATTTTTCTCTGCAAAATTTTTTGTGTGTAGCACCTGTATGCTTGTGCTTGTATTACTGAATGCGAAGTGTTGTGGTTGTATTTTTGAGGGGGAGCTATATCTGTATATGATTTAACGGTCATGCAATTCAAGGGGAGTTTAGTTGTTTGGTGTGTTGGTGCATAGATTTGCTGCTATTGATGTGATGTTAGACTGGATATTTAGATATGGTACTTCAATTGTCTTGGGAGGGTTATTTTAGGAACATCTATCTATGCTAGAAGTGTATTTGTTTCATAAAAAGGATCTTGAAGACTTTTTAGGAAACTTCCATTTGGTTCCTATTTTTGTGCAAAAGATCTTGGAGAAGATTTGGAGATGCTGTTTTGAGATTTGCGAATTATTTAGCTGAAGAGCCCAAGCCCATGCTAATCAAAAGCTATAAAAGGAGCAGTTCTAAACCTAATGCATTAGAGAAGTCATGTATTGAAAGAAAGATTATTAGGGTTTAGTGTGTCTTTGTTATTTGTGATCCACTCTTATATCACTTTGATATCTAAGTTGGACCATGTTGTTTATGTGCATTTGTGAGCCATTCATGTACCTCTTGGGTGCTTGAATTGGACTGAGTTTTAAATTGTAATCACTCATAAGCTTTTAAGCAAAGAGTGGATTTTGTGTCATTGGAAGTCTGTCTTCTATTGTTCATTGTTATTGAGTTTATCACTGTTGTGTGATTGGGGGAAGTGAGAGGGGTCTCATATCTAGGAGTCCCTAGGTATAAATAGCACGGGTAGTGATTAGGTGAGAAGTTGTAAACTAGAGGTTATTTGTTGAGGCTTCAAACTAATACTATTATAGTGGATTTCCTTCCTGGCTTGGATGCCCCCAGATGTAGGTGATGTTTCACTTAACTGGGTTAACATTTGATTGTGTTATTTACATTTAAGCATTAAACTTACTTGCATAATTGTTGTGACATCTTACTCAACATCTGGTATTTGTTACCAGAATTTCAGGAAATAAAGTAAACTAGTAAAGATGTCAAAACAATTTTTTTGAGTACAAAACGACCACCCATTGACAAGTTTTTTTCTTTTCCAGTTTTATAGCCTGTTTTTAATTCTCTCCGCCATAGAATTCTAGAACAAGTGTTGGTGAAGACTTCCTCTCATTGGAAAACCAAGGTATATGAATGGGATGAGATACAACTTAGAACCACTAAAGCCTCCACCCACCACAAATCCATAATATTAACGCCAGTGACATACTCTTGAAAAAATTCACCTTCAGTCCTATGGTCATTATAATGAGTATTGATATTGCCTTCAAAGATCTAATACTTTCATAACTCTTATCGTACAAGATCAAGGCATCATCAAAAAATTGTAAGTATTATATTCTAAAATTCAAATGCGATTATTCTCTATTGGTTGCACCATTCAACATAAAGTTTAGACATTTTGCCATAATCTTGAACAAAAACAATGATAAAGGGTCATCATTCTCCAAACACCTCCCCATCATAAACAACAATTGGACTTAAGTTAACGAGAACTGATAATGAAGCAGTTTTCCTACACTCCATAATCCAATTACTCCATCTCCTTTAAAACCCATTTTCCCATTACATCTTCAAAATACCCCCATTAAACTGACTCATAAGCCTTCTCAAAATCTATGTGCTTGCAGGTGCAACTATTGAGAAGATCCTGATTGGTTTGTTGATGTTAAACTGATATCAACACTTTGGTTTTAATAATGACAACACTTTATGTTGAACTACATTGAGTGAAGTCTTTATTAATAAAGATATATTAAGCGGTCAAAGATTCTCTTCATCAGGTGTCAAGATATCTCTTTGAAGTCAACACCTAAAATCAAATAGAGTTTTGGCGAAGATTTTAGTTTCTTCTATCAAGAAACTCATGTAATGATGATGCTCAAGCTTAAAGTTATCTCAAGCCTCATCAATAAGAAGATTCAAAGTTCTAGATAAAATGTTAAGTGATTGATGAATCCAGCAGAGGAACTTGAAGCTTCAGAATCACGAAGGACATGAAGTGTTGAAATTCTGGCCTATGCAGATAGCAGATGTCCTAACATATGTCAAGACATTGTACTACATAATCATTTAAACTCAGAGGTGCAACAACAGACTGATACCTTGAATATCAGAACTGCACAATCACAGATGTCACGACATCTAAACCAACATGTCTATCATGAACCCTAACAAAAATTGTAAATTTGTAGATAAAGAACACAACAATTGTTAACCCAGTTCGGTGCAATTTACCTACATCTGGGGGATACCAGTCCAGGAAGAAGACTCCACTATCTGTAGAACTGTTACAAATTTAAACTCCCCCGTTTACAACTTTATACCTAACATCTACCCAATAAACATCTTTACCAAGGCTAAACTCAAATGTTTACAACCCTGATATAAGATACCCCACTCACTTCCCTTAATCACCAACTGTGATTTCTACATCATCCTTGTCAATACAGAAATCTGTCAAGCTTTCTGGGCAAACAAGCTAACTTGGATTTGCTTAAAAGCTTCATCCAAGAACAATACACAATCCAATACTTCAAGGCTTATGGATCTGTGTGACACCTATATCTACCATAGTGCATCAAACGATATAAAGGGAGACTTACAACCTAGAGAGCCAACGACTCTCAAAACCCTAAACCCTTGTTTCTTACGCAAGAAAACAAGGTTACAAAAGGTGTACTAAAGGCATTATAAAACCTAGGTCTAAGTCTTCTATTTATAGGCTTCTGCTTCCTTGGGCTTCAATCTTCTATTTGCTGATTCCTTGATCCAAGTTCTGATTGCTTCCTTGATTGTTGCAACAGATTTAGAAACACCCTACAATGTCAGATAATGATGTCGAGACATTTGTTAGGACATTATCTCTGACCAGTCTTCTTTCATCAGACTTCTTCATGTTTAAACATATCTTTTGACATTCTATTTTTCCCAAAAATTTGGTCAAATTAGCAGAGCTTTCAATCTCCCCCTTTTGACAAATTTTTGGTTAAAACTCCTTAGGTAGAAAAAGAAAGTCCGGCGTTTGGTGGATATGATCGGAACACTTCCGAGGCTGCTTCTTATCTCTGAAATTCCCAGCTGAATGTCGGTGTACATGAGGAAGAGTGCATAACACACTCCCCCTCAAACTTGTACTTGCCACAGAGGGATAAATAAATCTTCCTCTGAAGAGGCATAAGAGAACCAGTAAGAAGGTTCAGTTGTATCATGCGTAACACTGAGTCCATAGAACATGTAACTCAGGTCACAAGACACAACCTGCTCCCTAACTCAGACCACAAGGAAAAAGGGAAAGATTCTGAGATTCTGATATAGTGTTAGAACATCCTCTCCAACATCTTTGCAGAACCAGCACCAGAGATGTATGTAGAGAGACCCACCCACACAGCTATTAATCTCCTCCTTTTTAGCCAAAATTTGGAAAAAGAAGCCAATGTAGTTCCATATCCATATGATACTAATCCACACACGAACGAAAGACATGATGAATCAACCCACAATCTGGAATACCTCAAACAGATGCACTCTTTAAATACCTAAACGCTTTCTCTAGATATCCAAGGTCCAACGAAGTTACTGCTGAACAATTCAAAGAGAAATAAATTTAGGTAGGTGAATTCAACATTAATAACTGTGCACCGCCCAACAAGGATAAGACTGTTCAACCTTTTTAAGAGTAACCGTCCAAAAAGGATCACTTGTAACAAAACACATGTTACTCACGCCTTCTCTTAGGAAGTACTCCCCACCGTTCAACACAGTCAGATAGGACCCACCCTCAGGTTTTAAACAATATCCTAACATTTTGTCAGTCTTGTTTAATATATCATAGTCACCACTCTGTTGATGAGTCCAAGGATAATCCTTTTAACCAGAAGAAGAATAGAGCTGGCCAAGATGTTAAGACATTTCTTCAAACATCTTCCAGTTAGCACCCAAGAGATTTCTGTATTGATCAATAACTTCGCAGTTTTATGATCACAATCTGCAGAGAAAAATAAATTCTCCCAAACTCAACCAATGATTCTTAAGCATCCAATAAGAACCATGTAACTTGTACTGCCAAATCTCCTCCAACTTGCAACAATACAAAATGTCAAGACATCCTTCTTGACATCTCATCCTCCCAGGATGGACACATAATCACAGCTTGCTTGACGCACAATGAAAACTGGAACTCCAACTGTACCCTCGCAGTAAAACATCTTAGATCAAGGAGCAACTCCCCCTATCTAAGGTAACCAGTGCTCCTCCACAAAACACCTAGCTAATGAATGGAAAACATAAGACGCATCTTCATGTCTTCAAGAGTGCACCCTCAGTTCAAGCCACCTGTTAAACACAATCATCAACTCTCTTATTGCTTCTTCTGACAAGAACCAATAATCACTCACACATGATCACCATCATGCTACCCGTGAGGAAATATATACGGATCATAATCCTACCATAACAAAATCTTGGCTTAAGATCAAAGTCCCATTGATCCCCTCATCCTACAACCATCTACACACCATACAAACTCCTCTTGAATTCTCATGTATAGACCTCCAGCTGCTTGAGGCACAAACCAATTAAATCAGAATGCTTTACATTCCTCAAAGAGATGCACAAGGCCCCTTAGTTTGTTATAACGATGTCAGATATCGTATGCATACTCCAGAACTTCACAACTGCCAAACTGATCCACTACTAGCATGATTTACAGCCAGGGGTAGTATTCCCTTCGCAAGGTTTTCCACTGACCTTACCAAGCCAGTAATTGAGATAAACACCCCACAATCCAAGACAGTTATTCCTTATCATTCTCCCGTATGATAACCTAGAATACTTCTAATTTTCTGGTGAATATCCACTTCTGAACGCATCAGAAACTAGACCTTCATGCAATCAACCCATGATCCACTCCAATCTTCTCCACACCATCCTCCCAAGGCAGTTCTTCTACTTCATCATTCTCCCGTATGACAAGATAGATACTCCTTAGACATGATGTAGCCAACAAGTTCCTAGACCAGAACTTAAGAATCCTCCACCAAGGATAACCAACCCAAAGATGTTCTAACATCAGTTAGGATATCTTCCACACATCATAGACACCACACACCATGGTTCTTGATATGCTCCACCACTGGACTTACTATCAGCATAGTAATCCAAACTGAAGATCTTCACACAACACTACGCCACCAGCTTGAACAAAGAAAGCTTCAGAAACCCAGAGAGAAATAAACTCTCATCCACCAAAAGAAGGTATACTTCCATCCTCAACCCAGAACTTCTGCCACAAGCTCCAAGAGAACCAGAACCTCCTTACGTTTTTAACTAACGACTCTTCTGCACAAGAGCAATCAGTTTCAAGCATCCTGCTTGAATGCACACAATGAAACCAACCAAATGCCGCCTTTTGATTGATATCACTCTCCTTCAGAACCCCCACAAGATACACTGATCCACCAATGAAATTGGATCTTCAAGTCACATGAACTACTTGCACCATAGCAAGACATCTTGGATCCACCAAGCCTCTTAGACATGTAACATCTTCCCATCCACAGCTCCTGCAAACTGCATGAGATAGACCTTTTTGAAGCATCCATAACTTCCATTCTCATGTAGATCACCTTATCTTAGGCTGATGTGCCACGTCACCAGCTGAGACTTCTGATGTTAAGCTAGATGTCAGAACATTGTGATACGACATCCAATTGTTGAATTCAGCTCCTCCTTCTGCCACTTGAAGAACCTCCTCCCTTTGCAGAACAAGAGTTTCATGCTCTCATAGACTTGATTCAACACCAAGTTTGAGTAGACAACCTCCATCCTGCTTTACAACTCCAAAGACTTCACCTCTACCACGTCTGAATTTTTAGAAAATAAGTAGTCCAAGACTACACCATAGCCATACCAAAGATTGCCACTTTCTTTAGTAGAGCAGACTGTAGAAAGTCAGAGATAACTGCCACTTAACTTTGAATTCCAAGAAGAGCAAGATCCATGCTCCAAAGTACCTAGATCAGAAATAAACTGATCCAAGCTGTAACCATCAAGATTATTGTCATACCCCAAATTTTACCCTTAGATTCTTTGATCTTTTGCATATCATTCCAGGTCAATCATCTTGCATAATACCCAATTGGTCAGCCGAAATGAATTTTTGGATTTTTACAATCGATTCAGTCAAACTAAAAGTCAGTTCCGATTAATTTCAAAATTTGACCAAACGCTGTAATTTTTCGAATTGTATATTTTTTGCTGACCATTTTGGTGTATTTCCTTTTTTTCGAGCACTTTGATACCAGTCCAATTATTCATATTTTTTTTACCATTCTAAATTTAATAATTATTTTAAATAATCAGATTAAGATTTTTAAATTTTTATATTAAAATAGTTTATTCTTTTTATGCTTATCTTTTTTTTATTATTTAATTTTGCTGAGTTTCTAAAAGTTTCTGATCTTACAATACTAATAAGTAGATTATGTCAAAATATACAGTAATACACTGCAGACACGCCACCCCCTAATGATGACACTCTCATATCACTACTTTTCCATCTTTTATACAACATATTTGTATAGCACTTTTCTTCCCTTTCCGCACATGACCCTCCCACATTTGAAAACACATGTATACTACTCCCTCCGTCCCACAATGAGTGACCCAGTTGACTTTTCACACAAATTAAGAAAAAGAGAATATATGAAGGAGAGATAATGATATTTTTACTAAAGTACCCTTATGATGTATTGGGAATGATGAAAGTAATATTAATTAGAGGGTAAAATAGGAAAAGTTGCATTGAAAATTGAAATGGATCATATATTTTGAGACACCATTTTATTCCTAATGGGTCACTCATTGTGGGACGGAGGGAGTATTAAATTACTGACACACTTTAACTTACCTTTATTTTCTCTCTTTTTATGGTGTTGACATTAAATAATAGAAATATCCATCACAAAGATCTCCCTCTCTCATATTTTAATGAAAAAATAACAAGTTCCTCCTTCTTATTTTTTTATTGAATTTTCTTTTCATGTACTATACACACCCTCAATTTTTGTCTTTCCCATGCACATATTACCGCACGGGATCCACGTCTTCACCTTTCCTGAGATAGCACCGAGATCTAAAACCTCACCAATATATCTTCCTCTTCATACTTTTTTTGTGGAACGACCACAGTGTGCTCTCCCATCTTCATTATCCTTCAACCACCACCATATAATAACCTCACGTCCCACTCCATAATCTCACCATGATTACACAACTTGAGACACCCTTTTTCCCTCACTGTACTCCCTCTAACCTCACTCTGCTGCCATTCTCTCTTCATTACCTTCATACTTACTACTACTCTTCATTTTCAAAACTAGAAAACAAGAACATACCACCCTTAAAACTATTGAGACAACGTTCTACTATGAAAGCCATTAATCACCACTAAACATACCATCGGAAACTCTACCTCCACATAACTTTCATCACCACTTGATTTGTTGTCCATCTTCTTATAAACTTGAAAGCACCGCCTGCAAACCAATCGCAACAACCTTGCTTTTTGCCGGCCAAGATATGTTTCATAACATCACACAATAACACACTTGTAGTAGTAGCTCTCATGGTCACTATCATGTTCAGGTCCTCCAACTTGTTCTTCCCTCTTCTCCGCCACTAACCACCCTTACTTCAGCTTCCCAACAACAACAACAACACACGTAACACCACTACGAATAAACCACCGACATCCAACACTCACAAAGCCGAAACCGCACTGCAACTCCGACAACAACAGCGACTTCGCAAGAGACGCGAGCAGGAGTGAAAAGAGACGCGAGCGGAGAGAGAGCGAGGAATAAAGTTTCAAGGTTTTGCTTTCTTATTTCCTTTATTTTTATATGTACGTTACATTTTAGTTTTATATATTTACTAGTGGGATACCCGTGCGTCCGCACGGATTCCACTGCGGACCTTTGAAATTGGACCAATATATTTTGACAGTGAAAAATTTAAATTCACATTTTTTAAAGGATTATGTTAATAAAAAAAAGTAATATCAAATATTGATAAGCCACAAAAGAATAGTGAACTGCGGAATTGTCACCAGTTAGATTATGAAATTCAAATAATAAATATAAAATATTTAAATTTAATTTTTAAAAAATAACATAAAGTAGTAAAAGATAAAAATATAAGTGAATCAAAGATAAATATTTAAATGAAAGACATATTTTTAAAAGAAAAAAAAATTGGATCAAATTTCCAATTTTTAAAAGAAAGACATCAATAATATATATTTCAATTATTCATATATTATCTTTAAAAAAATTGTATGTTAAATTAAAAATAATTTCAAAAAAATAATATTAGATATCAATGCGTTTACACCGATTTTGCCCCGGTCGTCACTGCGTTTACACAGTACTCGTGTACTACCCATGCGTTCACAATAATTTTGGCCTGGGAACCCGTGCATTACCACAGTACTGTGTGTTACCCGTGAGTTCACACGATACTGATGTGTTACCCGTGTATTTGGTAAGGTTACCCGTGCATTCACACGGTATTGGTATATTATCCGTGCGTTCACACGGCACCTGTGTATTACCCGTGCGTTCACACTTATTTTGGTCTGGTTACCCGTGCGCTCATACGGTACAGGTGTGGCCCGGTCCTTCGTATGATACTTGTGTGGGATGCACGCCTGTGCTTTTAAAATACAATTAAAATGGTAATAAGAAAAACAAAAATAATGTACGAAAATTATTAATTATTTATAAAAGAAAGTCAAATTTTTAATAAAATATATATTTATAAAAGAAAGTCAAATTTTTAATAAAATATATATTTAAAAATTTTTGAAAAGTTTTGCCCTTTCTAATTCATGGAGTTTTCTTTCATTCAAATGCATGTATCATTAAGAGTTGAGTTCTAAAAACTTGTACTCATCATATACTACAAACTTAACAGACTGAACGGAAAAGGAAAATAAAAAATAATAAGAAAAATGAAATAAATAAAAAATACAAAATTGATTAATAAAATTAGTGTATTATTTATAAAAGAGAAAATTAAAATGGTTTTAAATTTTCATCTCTATATAAATATATTTTAATAAACAATTTAAATATTTAAAAATGAAATAAAAATGTAAATCAGAAAAACAAAATTGTTTTACCAACCAAATTTATTATTTGTAGAACCGCGGAATTGTCATCAGTTTGATAGGAGATTACAGAATAAAGTTAAACATTTAAAAAGAATTTGTAAACTGGGTAACTCTTAAATTAATATATAATAATTATATAACATATAAAGCTTTATAGTTAAAGTTGTATAAAAAAACAAAAAAAGAAGATTTATAGGTAACTTAAAATCTAAATAGTAAGATATGGAATACTAATGTTTAACGTTAAAATAAATATAATCTTTGTACATACATATCACATATTATTGTGTGGGGCTATTGTTGTTGTGTCAATAGAATAATTTGCCTTGATAAAAGATGAAACAAATATAAAAAAAAATAGAGCTCAGATGTGCCACTATGTCACCACCGAAGTAGACAAAATACAAAACCAATGACAAACGCAATCATGTACAAAATAATCATCCATGGCTGCTAAAGTTCATAAAAAATAGGTCTTTTTTAAATAGTAGAATTGATACAAAAAGAGATTGCAAACACAAAATTCATAGAAAATGACATCAACAAAATTGAAAA
The DNA here is from genome assembly GCA_022829125.1 of Lathyrus tuberosus. Lineage (NCBI taxonomy): Eukaryota > Viridiplantae > Streptophyta > Magnoliopsida > Fabales > Fabaceae > Lathyrus > Lathyrus tuberosus. The sequence goes on from JALAZF010000032.1 coordinate 9,662,195, forward strand.
ATAAGTTGCAAACTTAATCTGAATCTCTAAATCTCCAGCCAGACATAGAGTTCTCCCATGTATAGTCCCGCTCATCGTCATCGTCAGAATTAACCGGTTCGTAGTTGCGTTCTTCAGCTTCATCAGAATCATCAAATGTACATTTGCTCAGATATCTGGATGCTTTTGTTTTTCTTTTCCTCTTTCCTCTGTTACGTACCGTACGAGGGGCATATACCTTAAGAAGAAAAGCAGTTTATGAAAAGTGTGAAAATTCAAAAAATAAGGGACCGTCGGCTAACATCAACATAATACATTAACGTTTAGTGAGAAGAAATCTGTATCGGTCGCACCTGCAGAAGTGGTTGAAACTGGGGAGGCTGTTGGTCGGGTTCAGCGGGGGAGGGGGGGGGAATTTGTAGGTGGTTGGACATCTGAAGGTGTTTGGTTGTCAAGAAGGGGTTCATTGTGGACTGCAGGTTGGATATCTTGTTGGGTCTGTTGATGTTATGTACAGAAAGACTTATTGATTAAGAAATGCAGAGAAAGATATATTGATGAACAAAACATGCAGAATTTGTAAAGGCCAAACCTGTAGAGCCGGTTGGTCATCGACACACTGATCACTACCGTCTGGTAGTTGCAAATGGGGTGAAGGTTGCAGGTGAGGCGGTGTCTGGACATCAGTAGGCTCTGGTGGAGGTGTCTGGACATCAGTATGGTCTGGTGCATTGATATTGTGGTTGGATGCCATAGAAATTATGTTGTCTTCTTGAACTTTGGTGTGTTATATAGAGTATAGGAGGCATGAATATATCTGAGGGTTGTGACTCTGAACCTTCCCCCTACATTGGAAATGGAAATGAGTTAATACTTTAGAAACCGTGAAGTTGGAATATTGAGAGGCAAATTAATAATGAGGGTTGATTGTTAAGTGTACCATGTAGTTGTTAATACAATGTATAGAATTATTGGCCATTAAATGAAATGAAAAGTATCCATGAACAATTAATTTGTAACGTAACATTAGATATAAATAACAAATGTGATCTGTTTAGATAAACAATTTGACAAACATAGTATGACTGTTGAGTTAAAAACATAAGAATACTCAAATTAACAGATTTGAAAGCTTAATGTAATCTAAATGCAAAAACATAGTAACCGTGAATGAAACAAAATGTCTAGCTGGATGATTTAGTTTAGTAACATCCCTTTAGAATGGTTTCACTTCCTGTTTCTTCAGGTGATTTTGCAGCATTAAACAAAGATGATAGATTATGCTTCCTAAAAAAAGATACATAGGAGCAATTTAATCAAAAATATATTTTCCAGCAGAGAAACTAAAAATCAATTTGCATAACAGGCATCTGTATATGTATTCAACAGTTAGAAAGGTCATTGAAACTTACCAGCTCAGCTCCTTGCTTGATGAGAATGACAGACTTATATTTTGTGATCATTATCTGAATGAGTCAATAATATTTTGTAATGTGTTAACCGTGGTTCAATACTGTAAAACATTAGTTACAAAACAAATGACAAAAGAAACGTCGTAACTGTAATTGAAAATTACAACATGTTATAGAAACATGAAGGAAAAAAACTGTTTTTTAAACTACAAATCTGTGTCGACAAATAGGCTGCCACAGGGAAGAATAATGATAAGTTGGAAAACGTGTACCGATATGATATGGCATGAAAGCCATATGGAAGTGACTAAGTAATAGAAAAGGTTGTAAACTATAATGCACTCACATCAAAAGGTAGTTTCTCCTGTGACTTCAAGATTTTGGATTCAATATCTTCTTAGGTCAAGCCCTTAGTTGTGTCTGAAAATTTGAGACAACTAAAAGCTAAGGACCATTTAATTATTGTTAATTGTTTGATTATAAAAAAAATGAAACTACAGCAAGAAAAACACTTAAAACCAAAATGAAAGTCTATTCTTGCATGATGTTATTTTACTTGAGTAAACTATTGCCTTTAGCCTGTAGAACCTGCAAGTTGAAGGACCAAATTATGATTTACACTGTCCAATGTTATCTTCATCTTCATTATCTGACAAACCAAACATAAACTAATAAGAACCATAACAATTAGTTCAGTATCAGTTAAAAAACCTAAACAAATCAACTCTGTTCATAGCAATTATTTCTGATTCATAGATTCATAGGTCCAGCACGTAAACCATGTCCAGCACCATAAAGAACAACTCTGTTATACGCAACATGATAAGAAACAATACCTTAGGTTGAATGAATAAAGCAGAAGCCTCGATAGCAGCTGTAACAGCACCAACCATGTATCATGAACCCTGAATCCTTTAGACTCTTCTTCCAGCCCCAACCTGCACTCAAACAACTACAATGAGATGGATCAACAGATTTTAGAAACACTACAGATTTTAAAGAAACACCTATTTGAATCACATTCCTCAAAAATTATATATTGCACCAGTGGAATAAAAAATGATACTAAGGACCTGCTCAAACACTATAGCTGAATCAAACCATGCCTCTTCAATAGTTCATGCTATCATAGAACCAAAGGTCCATACAAAATTCAATGGGATTTTCATTAAAACACTTCTAAATAGTGATATACATGAACGTAGGAATTCAAATAGCATAATTACCCCAGGACCTATCATAATTACAAAAACATAACCTCAATGATACTTTGAGAAGAAATAATAAAGTTGATCGATTTAAATCCTCAACATATAAAAAATGTACAAATTGGAAGGTAACACATCTACCAAAGAACATCAGATGATGACAATGCCGGTATATTCCCTAAGCCATCACTGATGGAAGACACTGACTCACTTCCAATAACAGAGGTACTGAAAGGCCAACAAAGTCGAGCAGAGGTACTGAAACCACAATATACTGCAGATCAAACATTGATAAAGCCTCATATTCAATACTGACCTAAATTTCATTTCCATAAATATCAGAAAAGAAAAGACCATCGTGGTAAGGAGTCCATTCTGCTCCAATAATTACAACCTTCATGAAATCCGTATTTCATTCATATAATCGAACGTGTATTGAATCTAATGAGGGAAAAAGAAAAGAGTCAATACTTAAAAAAGGGAAATATAGTATTAAGTTGAATATTACAAGCTATTTTGCAAAACTAACCTGGCAGATTGTTCTAAAAAATCTTCCATTCTTTGAGCATTCTTTTGGTCCACATCTGTTAATACTGTCATAAATCCATCTTCGAATCTGCAACCACTTTTCTTTAAGCATTTTAGAAAGATTTAGTTAGAAAAGATATCAAAGTATATGACCTTTGTATAAACAATAAATCAAATCAAATCTGCAACCACTTTTATATCCATCATCAGCCAAATATGTAATAACTGAAACAAAAATAAGTTTCTGCAAAGTTTCAAATAACACATCTCCACATTATTCCTCAGCCAACACGTTATTCCTCAACCACCAGCGAGAAACCCACAACGGCACACCAAAGGATTCAAGAACGAAAGTTAAAAAACCTTCCAGATTTTAGAACATACCTTTGACAATGTACGAAGCGGCATCTGTAGGATGAGTTCATGGCCTTTTCAGTTTCCGCTAGGGCTTCGTAAGAGATTTTGTTGAGAACAGATCTGGGTTTTTCGGATCATCAATAATATTTGTAAATCATTCTCGCAGGTCATCGGTTTATTGCATTTGATCGCAATAGAAAAATGTAGAAGATGAAGATAGAAGAAGAAGAAGAGGAACATGGATGAAGAAGAAAATGAAGCAGTACGACAGCGAGTATGGGAGAAAGGACGAGAAAGAGAGAGAAAGAGGGAGAGTGATAAGGAAGAAAGAGAGAAAGTTCAGATGGAGTTGAGAACATTGGGAAGAGAAAAAGTAGAAAAATAGTAGAAAGATATAGTTGGAAGTTAACTAATTGGAAGAAAAGAAATGAAATATGTGTGTAAAGAGAAAAATAGTAGTTGGAAATTTGCTAACTATGGTAATTTGATTGTAAAAAGTAAATTGTGGACAAAAAATACCCTCATTTCGATGAGGTGGCAGTAATATAGAGAAGGGCAGAAAAGAGATTTTCAGAGCCTTAGATTTTCTTATATAGGTAGATATATATTTCAGATTTTTCTATTTATATGTAATATATACTTTACATTTCATTTTTATATTTTTTTAAGTTTTAAATTTTTTGACTATATACTGTAGTTTCCTAAACTTTATAAATATATATATATATATTTGGTTTATAGGAGTTTCAGAGTACACGATGAGTTTCTTAACTCACTGGTGATGGTGGCTGTTGCCATTAAAAAAGAATATGAGAGGAAGAATGTTATTCCTTTTTTTTTCTAACTCACTTGTCGTATGTGCATGATTTGTCTTGATAGTATAACAATATGTTTTTGTATATTCATTAATTCCTACTGTAGCTAATTTGGTTTTGTTTTGGCTATGTAATATACCTGTATAGTTCTATTTATATAATTAGATATGCTTGTTAATTCATACTATATTTTAAATTTATTTTGCTGTAATTATAGAAATACAAATGTATAGTCCTGTTAGCTTAGTTATATAAAAATAATATACATATATATGTTAGTTTATGATAGCTTAGTTATAATAATAATAATAATACTGTCTTGTTTTAAATTTTATATAATATATTAACGTTACAGCTTGTTTCTATGTGCCTATATATTGGTTTGTTTATATATATATATATATATATATATATATATATATATATATATATATATTGGATTCCATCCACGTGTGCATATCTCTTGCTTTTATATAATTATTTTTATTAATTTAAAATTAGTAATTAATTTTGTTAGTTACTGATAGTTAAATTAGTTTTCATTTTATTAACTTTGATTAGTAACTAATTTCTTAGTTATTGATGATTAGATTAATTATTTAGTTATTTAGTTTTAATTAGATTCTAATTATTTTTTTTAAGTTTTGGTCTGTTTAAATCTTATTTAATTTCTAATTTTATCTTAATACATCCTCATATTTTCATTATAGTTAATTCCTAATTTTCATTTTCCAATTTAATTCTTGTTACACTTGCTGTATATTGTTGTTTATTATATACTTGATCCGAGGTTTTTCCTCCTTGTCTCTCTGTGCCTTACACCTCATTCCAAAGGAAAGGGTCCCTCTTATTGACTGCCATGTCAATTAGGATAGCCTTGCCCATCAGTCCCTACTCTCTCGTAGACACTTGCCTTCCCTTTTATAACCTAGCATTAGGTTTGGAGTCGCCGCACTCCGCGTAGGTGTCTTGCTGTCAGACCCTACTTTCCCATGAATACTTCATTCCCTTTTAACCTAGCCTTCCCAAGAGATAGCCATTAATCTCTTATAACTCTTAACCTTTCTTTAACCTTCACAAGAGATAGCCATTAATCTCTTCTCCTTTACGACGGTCTAACCCTTCACAATCCCTTTATAAGAGATAGCCATTAATCTCTTCTCCTAAACAATCAATTCTCACAAGCTTTGCTGTCAAGCTTTTCACTCTACTTTCCCTTGGAACCTTGACCATAGTCAAGAGTTCCTCACCCCCTGTGAGGGGAACTACGGACGCTCTGATTTCTCAAGTTCATCTTGAGAATACGTAGGCATAGGATTGCGAGATCCTAGCGAGCCACCTTTTTGTTTTTCTACCTTTTTCTTTTTCCACATTTTTCCTTTACATCCAATGCCTTCTTGGATTCTAGCTTTACATTTTTCCTTTACATCCAATGCCTTCTTGGATTCTACCTTTACCTTTTTCCTTTACATCCAATGCCTTCTTGGATTCTACCTTTACACTTTTCCTTTACATCCAATGCCTTCTTGGATTCTACCTTTACCTTTTTCCTTTACATCCAATGCCTTCTTGGATTCTACCTTTTTCTTGGATTCCACTTTTTCCTTTACATCCAATGCCTTCTTAGATTCCACCTGTTCTTTTACACCCTTTTACCCCTGTGAGGAGAACTACGAATGCTCTGATTCCATTCCCGCCAGGATACGTAGGCACGAGATGCGATCTCTTGGCGAGCATACTTAGTGTATATACCCTAGGTCTTTACCTTAGCACATTTCCCTTAGCAAGCAAACTTTAGCATAACAAAAATACTAACAAGAGGTTCCTGTAGAGTACTACAGATACTTAGGGTGCTAATACCTTTCCTTAGTATAACTAACTCCCGAACCTTAGATCTCTTAGCTGTGTCTCTACATAGCGTACTTAGGGTTTTTCGGTCTTTACCCTTTCCTTTGGATAAATCAAAGCTCGGTGGTGAATTTCATGATTTGTGATTCAAGTTAATTAATAGCTTGTTATCCGATTCTCACCGCAACAGAAATGGCGACTTCACTGGGGAAGCTGTTCTCCCCTAAGAGGGTTAAGCCCACCTTGTTTGTATTTGTGTTATCTTATATGTTTGCTTGCTTGTATACTTGTATATTTTGTATATCTGTATATATACCTGTTGTGCTTGAGTTTTCTGTGTGCAGGGTCGCTACTTTGAGTGGTGAGGATTAGTCCTATACCCGAACTTGAGTGTGCTTATTATAGGACGATGGTATATTCAAGGAGGCTTTGAGGGAGTCTATTCCCGAAAAATTGACTTGAGACACCACCACTCAGTGAGGCCCTCTTGAGAGTCAAGTTATGTTAAACGAGTTTATTCGTGAAAACGTGCTACTCTCGACATAGGTGCCATCGATACTGAGAACCGTAGTTACCTTTAACCCCACTTGGCCTTTTAGGACGTAGTGCGGTGACCATGAGGGAGTCTATTTCTGAAATGGTTGTCACGCGATACTACACTCAGACGAGAGTCTCTTGAGAATATTATTGACTACCGAGTCATTCGGGAAATCGATAATATCCGAAAAATTGGTTGTTGACTCTGGGAACTCTTAGAATCCTGTTTTACAGATACAAGAACCCTAGTACACACCTTGTGATTGGTTTTTTACCCAGACTCTATGCTGTGATCTCAAACCCTTGATCCTGTTGCATGTGCTTTGCATCCTGTTTGTATTGCATGCATATCATTTGCATCTTTGCATGATTCATTGCATACGTCTGTTTGTCCAGTGGCTCATATCCAGCTGTCTCTATCTTCCAGTGTCACCTGTGAGTCGTCAAGCTAATTCCTCGACACCGATATCGGACTAGAGCTAATTACAGACGCAAAATGTCAGAGCAAGAGGCACACAATGCTGAGGTCCAAATGGAGATCGATAACCTCAAATCAAGTATGACTAAACTAACTGAGATGCTTCAAGTCTTGATTGCTAGAGGAGAGCAACCCCAAAGGAATGTCATCCAGGAAGTTTCAAGTGTTGAACCTCCACCAGTTCAAATACCACCTTCAACTTGGCCCGAGTTTGGTTTGCCACACAACTATTCTCCGCCGATTGTATCTACTGTTATGCCTGTATTTCAAGCTCCTATTTTTGCTGAGCCCAGACCTACAGTACATGTCGTTCCGCAGACTATTCGAGCTTCTTTTGAGAATCCCCTCTATGAGTACAATGCTGCCAGTGCTCAGGGTGAAGACTGTGAAGACTTTGTTGAACCTGAAGTTGTCCGTGAGCAGTTTCAGACCTTAGACAAAAGACTCAAAGCCGTTGAGGGTAATGACTTCTTTAATGTGGATGCATACAACATGTGCTTAGTGTCTGGTCTTGTTATGCCTGATAAGTTCAAAACTCCAGAATTTGTGAAGTACAAGGGCCATTCTTGTCCCAGGGCTCATTTGGTCATGTATCTTTGCAGGATGACTGCTTATACTCAATGTGGTCCTCCTTCTTGTTTTTTTATTGAATTTTCTTTTCATGTACTATACACACCCTCAATTTTTGTCTTTCCCACGCACATATTACCGCACGGGATCCACGTCTTCACCTTTTCTGAGATATCACCGAGATCTAAAACCTCACCAATATATCTTCCTCTTCATACTTTTTTGTGGAACGACCACAATGTGCTCTCTCATCTTCACTATCCTTCAACCACCACCATATAATAACCTCACGTCCCACTCCATAATCTCACCATGATTACACAACTTGAGACACCCTTCTTTCCCTCACTGTACTCCCTCTAACCTCACTCTGCTGCCATTCTCTCTTCATTACCTTCATACTTACTACTACTCTTCATTTTCAAAACTAGAAAACAAGAACATACCACTCTCTCATCTTCACTTTCATACTTGTATAAATCTCTGGTGCACTTCTCTTTTCCCTTATCTTTTTTACATTTATGCTATTTATCCATTTTAGTTGTATTTTGTTCTTTTTTCTACTCTCGTTTTCTTTATTCTGATGTCAACAATTCATTTATTTTATAATATCTCTTTTAAGCATTTTATTTTGTAAAAGAATTTTTAATTGGACATCTTTTTTTTAACTTCAACAATTCGCCCTCTCCCCCTCTTTTGTTTGGAGTCAATTGTCCAATAGATCACCCCATTACCCTATCGTTTCTCTTATTGATGGTGGATCATTTAGCAAGGATAAGGAGAATGAAAAGCACCCATCGTAAAATTCTTCAAGACCTTTGGTATTAACTAGGAAGCTAGAAGAAGAAATACTTATCTTAGGGTTTCGAGACTTGGAGAAAGTGGATGGAGCTCCTAATGTGTCGCTTCTACTAGTCGTAACTTCTTCCATAAAAAATCACTCATTGTCAGGGATCCTTATCAATGATAGATGTTCTTGTGACATTATGTACATTGGCATCTTCAGGAGGTTATGATTATGTGAATTGGATCTCACATCTTCAGGAGGTTCTTATGACATTAAAGTGTTCAATGACTCTTCTAATCACTCATGTGAGGCCATAAAATTACTAGTTTTGTCGGAGAAGGATAGAATGAGAGAATCGTGAACACATTTTTCTTGTTAATCCATTACGATAGCTTATAGAACGCTTGTCCTAGGGAAACCATTCCTAAAGGCACTAGATGTAGTGGATTCTTCATTCCATTTGAAGATGAAATATCACAACGATTTATGAAAACCAATTTTCATTTCAACTGATTTATGTGAAGCTCACCTGATACATGAAACTAGACTAAAGAACCCCTTAGCAACCATCATCTCCCCTAAGAAGAAAAATAAGAAGACTTGTGATACTACAATTAGTACGGTCAACCTCGGTGTTCGGGAAGATGAAACTCTAAGAGATAATGAGCCTGACTCTCTGCCGATGGTCAACGTGAAGGCCTTGAGGTAGGTTCTAGATGACCACTTTGAGGTTGTATAACTGGATGATAATCTGGTGAGATCGGTCTATATAGGAGCTGATTTATCATCTGTGGTGAAAAGGTGGCTCATTGAGTTCCTTAATGCTAATGCTGACCTCTTTGTAGTTTCTCTCGATGAGATGCCTGGTATAGACCTTGGCGTAGCTTGTTGCGAATTGAATATTAACTCCTCTGGAAGTTATGAGGCCCAACAAATAAGACGACAGTCCCTGGAATAGGCTGAAGAGACCATGAGTACAAGCTAAGGCCTACTCAAAGCCAACTTTATTTTCGAAGTAAGATACATTTAATGGTTATCCAATTTTGTATTAGTCAAGAAACCATCGAGGAAGTGGAGAATGTGCATTGAATATATTAACCTCAACCTAGCCTACCTAAACGATTCATACCAATCCTAAACAATGATAAGCTAGTGGAAAACTTAGTCGTTTACATTTTTTTTATAAATTCATGGATGTGCATTCTTTCTATAAGAAGATCCCCATGTTTGAGGCAGACAGGGACAAAACAACCTTCATGATTGAGCGAGATAACTATCAATACAACATCATGCCCTCGGGCTTGAAAAATGCAGGAGCAAATACCAAAGGGTGATGAAAAAAATGTTCAAAGAAGAGATAGGTGAAAAGCTAGAATTTTACATGGATGATATGATCATTAATACCAACAAATAAAGACTATATGAAGAACACATGGAAAGTGTGTTTCGACGGGTTTGACAATACAATATGAGGCTCAATCCAAAAAAATGTAACTTTGGAATTAGAGCTGACAAATTCCTAGGCTTCTACTTAACATAGATACACATAGAAGTGAAACCAGATAAATGCTTAGTGGTCATCAAGATGGAAGCACCACCAAAAAAATAAGAGGCAATGAAACTAAATGGGATGCTCGCGACCTTAAACAAATTCATCATGAGCTTGTCTCGACACACATTACTATTTTACATGTTTATGAAGCAGAGTTACACATTGAATCGACTCCATAATGCAAACAAGCGTTCATATCACTACTACAAAAAGTACATACTACACGCCCATTTCACCACGGATCATTGAAGGACCGTGGTGACATCTTTAAATTCAGGTGCCATCATTTTATTGATTTTTAATTAAAAATAATTTACAATTTACCACAATTGTATAAATAAATCGTGGTGAAGTCTCGTAAAGTTCATGAGTTTGAATCCCAGCACGAGCAAATTTATGATTTCTTTAATATTATAGTGGCGCTTTTATTTTTTATTTATTTTTAAACTATGTATAAGCCAAATTTCATCACGGTTGAATATTTCAACCTTGGTGATATGTTTTCCTTTTTTTTTAATTTTTAACTGGTTAAAAATTGGCGCTTTGATAAAATTAAATTAAATTAATGGGATATCACCATGGTTGGTTTATCCAATTATGGTGAAATGTTATATTATTATTCAAGAAACATAACTTACCTTGTCATGTCTATTTAGGTTCCATTGCATTACAAATGAACCAAACATTCAGTGGTTAGGAAACCATTTGAACCCTAATATTTTTTTATTTCCATTACCAAAGAGAACCATCATATCGTTTCATCTCCAACTCATTCAACATAATTTCTTTACCATCAATATCTCTTCAACCTAGTTCTTCAGTAAACATGAAAAAAAAACTTCATCAATACCGCTTCTCTAAACGTACAAAACAACGAAAACAAAGGAAAAGATTGAAGGAGGAACACGAAGATACTTGCAAGAAGGAAGGATGAAACTCACAAGATTTAGCTTTTTGACTTAATCATATTTCTGGTACGTAAAATATCTCTACCATGCATGTAACATTAATTTGTTGAGATATGTTAGGTTTATGTTGTTGTTGTGTTATTGAGATATTATAGATTTTGGTATTGATGGTTTTATGTTATTGAGATATTGTAGGTTTTGGTATTGAGATATTGTTGTTATTATTGTTGATATTGAGATATTGAAGGTTTTAGTATTAATGTTGTTGTGATTATGTTGTTGTTGTTGTTGATGATGATGATGATTTTTAGTGCCTAAACCCTAAGTTTTGTTGTTGTTGTTGTTGTTGTTGTTGTTATTGGTGAGAATGTTAATGAATGTTTAGTGCATATGTTGTTGTTGTTGTTGATGATGGTGATGATGATGTTTAGTTCCTAAACTATAAAGGTTTATTTCTTTTTGTTGGTGATAATGTTAATAAAGTTATCTTATTTATTTTATTGAGATATGTTGTGATTATTTTGTTGTTGTTGTTGTTATTGCTTTTAAAGTTAAGTGCTTAAATCCTAATGGTTTATTTGTTGTTGTTGGAGAGAATGTTAATAAAGGTTTTATCTTATTTCATTTGTTGAGATATGTTGTTATTGTTGTTGTTTATGTTTAATGATATGTTTATTGTTTTTGTTGTTATTGTTGAGTAAAATGATGGTTAAATTTTGTGTTGTTGAGTTATTGATGGTTTTGTGTTATTGAGATGTAGTTTTATTGTTATTAGATAATGAAGGTTAGTGTTTTTGTTGTTGGAATTGAGTTATTGAAGGTATATTTATGTTGTTATTGAGTAATTGAAGGTTAAGTGAAGGTTTTTTAGTTATGTTGTTACATGAACGATTGAGGATAATATTGTTGTTGTTGTTGTTGTTAAGATTGGTTTAATGTTATGATATTTTTTTATTTATTTTGTTGTTGTTTTAAACATAGATGGACTATTTATCTAGCGACGAAACTCATACAAATGAGTGTTCTACTATATAGGGCACAAAAAAGGAAAATCTAGAGGTGTTATGGTGATGGCTAAATTAACAAAAGTATGCAACTTGGGTGAGAGATTGCCGACTGAGTTTACTGATAAAACTTGGACTTGTTATGGTAAGAATGCTTCCCTTTTTAGGAGTTATGTTATGTCCCTTGAACGTAGCAAAGTGAGTATTTTGATAAATGATTGGACCCAGATATCAGAAGATTTGAAAGAAAGCATATGGACATATATTAAGGTATTAATTTTAATTTACATGATTCAATAGTATTTGCTTAATTACTAATGCATACTTATTGATGTAACTTTAGTCGACTTTTGAGTTTACTGATGATGATAAGTTGAAGAAAAAATGGATCTCTTATGTTGGTGAGTGGTGGATGGGCTTTAAGTCCCAGCTCACATGTGATTACATTACGAAAACCTAAGTCTGATATTGAGCATCCAAGTGTGAAATAAAATTATATTGAGAAGCATGTTTGGGAGAAGTTTGTCAAGTCTCATAGTTCTGCTGATTAATTTGTTAGTAGTAATATTATTTTATGAATAATAACTTTATGCTTATGATTTTTAGATACAACAATGTAAATTAATGTTTTTATTATGTTTATAACAAATTAAAAGTGAATTAGGAAGGCGAAACAAGGAAAAAGTAAAGTCCCCCATAGATTGTCTCGTGGGGTTTACAGGAAACTTGAAGAAGTATTGAATAATGAAAAACAACAACAACTGGGAGATAAGGACTCAATAAGTTGAGATCAAGTCTATCTCCACCATCAAAGTATGAGAAGTGGAAGAGGGTCTGACAAACACCAACTTGAGAGTTCACTTCAAATGCCTCACGTACAGCTGCTGAGATGATTGTAAGTAGATTCTTTTGTCAATTAGAATATTAAATGTAGGATTTTTTGTATGTAAGATTTGTTATGTGTAATTTAAATCGCTTTGGTAATTATATCTTATTCATGTTGTGTAGGATTTGTTGGTTGATATGATTAATCTAGGTTCCTTTGTTCCACAAGTACACATGATATATTAGCATAATCAATTAAAACAAAGGAGTATGGTGGACGTGTATGTGATGTTGGAGAAGGCATCAGCCTGAGATTATTCTTTGGTACATCGAAAAGAGTAAAGAATTGCGAAAGAAATAGATGGATGAGCTTGTTGATAAGAAGCTAACACATGAATGAGAATCCCAAATGAAAAAGTTGGACGAGATGTATGATAAGAACTTGGAAGATAAATTAGCACAAGAGTGTGAATCCCAAAAGAAAGAGTTTGAGGATATGTACGGTAAGAAGTTGGAAGATTCATTAGGACAAGAGCGAGAAATGTGTAAGAAAGAGTTTTATGAGTATTATGCAGTACGTGAAAATAGTGTTTTGTGTGTTGCGTCTATTTTATGATCTTATAACAGGACATATGTGTTGTGTGTTGCTCTTCTTTTTATGATGCACAAATTGGCACCGATGGGTGTAACCGTCCAACCGAGTATAAATGAAGATGATGAATTATCTAAAAGAGTTGTTTTAGGTGGTGCAAGCACAAAAGAAAGTTGTTCATCCGCCCATACACAAACCCAAAATAAGATAATGGTTCCTTCTGATGAATCTTTAAGAAATTGGTATGTTTCATTAGGATGTTAAAGAACTCATTCCTCTTCAATTAGAGCATGATCGAGAGTTAGAGGTTTTCTATCTCGATTTTAAAGATATACAAGATTTTTTTTTTTTTGGAAATGAGTGGCTTGACTTAACAATATTACAGTTATGTTGCACGTAAGTATAATTTCTATTCTAATAAATATTAATTTTAAATTTGTGCACATTAGTAATTTTAATGTTAAGACTTACTTATTTTTTGAATTTTTTTAACCATTTAGGTATATGCATTGTTTTTGTATATAATCAAATAAATAGGATATTTAAGATTCTTTGACCCATATAGTATTCGATTTATAGATAATTTTTAAAAAGTGATTGAAACACACATAACATCACAATTAAAAGAGTGGAATAAAGACGGTTACTTAGCGCCATATATCGATTTGTACGTGATTTTAAAATTGTGGTTTCTCTATTATAACTAGTTTCCATAATTTACCAATTACTAATTATGCTCATGTCATTCAGTGTTCATTGGCAATTGATCATTATCTCTCTTCAGCATAATATAGTAATTATGTTATGTTCCTTAGCCAAACCACTTGAAGCAAAGATGAAACCTTTACTTTCTACGCAAGTTTATATTTTATGAGACTTTTAGTAATATTTTATTTGACTTTGCAATTAGCTCTGCGTGTAATGTTTAAATTGTTTTCAATATAGAGTTGTAGAGGGAACCAATATGTTGAATGAAGTTAGGAAATGACACAGTTTTTATACGCCTTTGGTAAATGTATTACTTGTGACATTCATTTATCTATAATTACATTTGTGGTTATATATTCATGTTATATTAAAATTTATAGACGAAAAAACAACCAATAGGATACGAGTGTGGTTATTATGTCATAAAACATGTGATAAATATTGTTTCTATTGACATTGTTGATTCTTGGGAGCAGGTGTATATATTTACAATAACATATTAATGATTTATATCGGATGTATAAAAGTTTGTTATTATTTCAAATCAAGTGCTCTTACATTTCCTTCAATTTTTTATATAGATGTTTAATGATAATACAACATTCTCACAAGAAGACTTGAAAGACATTCGTACATGTTGGGTATCTTGCTTCAAAGCGATTTATAGTCCATACTGATCACACTGATTTTATAATATATCATGTTTGCAATATATTTGAGTTTGACATAAATAAAATTTAGGTTTGTTTAATATTTTAGTACTATATTGAAGCCATATTTTGGTGCTTACATATAATATTTAGTTTTGTTATAAAAAATTATGCTGGCATTATTGACTACATCTAGGAAGTTCTGAGTTATTTCCTGGAACATGTTATCATTTGTTTGCACCGATCTACCTCTTAAACAGGTTCTTCGCATGCCAGATCTAGCAGGATGGTTGACCAAATGTGTTAGACGATGGCTAGGATCTAGAAGGGGGAGGGGGTTGAATAGATCCCTTGAGTTTTACACGCAAATATCTTTCTAAAAATTGGTTTTAAAAGTTTTAACGGAAGCAACCACTGAATCACGTCTACAACGAACCTCTACTAAAAGGATCGGATATGCACGACAATATTAGGAATGAAATACGGATGAGAAAAATTTAGATTAATCAAAAAAATTAAACACAATCAACAATGTTTTATTTGCTTGATATTAATCCAATCCAACGAGATAGGTTGACAAACAATTAAATGCAAATGCGTTCGATTTTGCTTTGAAACAAATTATCGAACACTTGGTGTGCGTAAACACACTAAATGCAGATTTCCAAATAATGTGATGTTAAGCTGATCCTAAATACAATCCAAGGGATTGTATCAAATTTACAAAATAATTTATCAGCTCAAGATTACACTATCTCAGAAATTTCGATCAATTTAAACTTCACAAATTCGAACAATATTGAAATGTAAAAGAGTAGGGAAAGAGAGGACAAACGCGATTTGATTAGGCAGTTCCCCAATCGTCCTCGCTATGGGTACCTCTGCCCCCAATTCCACAAATGGAATTGATATATATATATATATATATATATATATTGCTGTTTGCAAATTTTTTATACAAGAGAAGAACAATGAACATCCAAACCCTCAAACGTCTTTGATTGTTGATGCAGAGTCTTCTATCCCCTTGATTCAAAACGAATCAAGTGCCTCAAATTCGGTTGAACAAATCACCGTCTCACGCTACTAGACTGCAAGAAAACACTGTTCTTCAGTCACCTTCACTCTGTCATACCCCAAATTTTGACCACTAAGATTTCCCATCATTGTGCAAATCATCATCACAATATGGATGTACCTTTATGCCTCATCAATCTCCTCAAGGATTGTTGAGCATTCACTACAATCAAAGATTAGGGTTTCAAGCCCTCTCAGAGCTCTTAGACAAGGGATCAATCAAGGAATGACATGATCTTCAACTTGGCTAGCTTCTCAAACACCCATAAAGGATCAAGAGGACTCCCACATCAAGAATCAAGCACAAGGTTGCAGTATTCCAAGTGGATTAAGCCTTAAGATCGCCAGTGTCACCAAATTAGGGTTTTTGGTCGACCAAGGCCTCCAGATGGAAATTTTGCTCGGGGCATGAGCCAATGCTTCAAAGAACAACCCAAGATACTCCAAGGGACCTCATGGACCCAATCAGCAAGTCAATTTAACCTCAGGGGATGCGTTTACCAAAAATCAGGAATTAGGGTTTCTTGACCTAATTCACCCCTAAGTTGACTTTTGGGACAAAACATGAGCCAAGATCTCAAGACATGATTTGAGGGTCTCTAACACACTATATTGATCCATTTGAAACAATGGATTGATTCAAGAAGCTTGATCTACAAGTTTCAATTTCATTTGGACCACAATTAGGGTTTTGAAGAAAAAGTCAACTGTACCTTTAACTTTTGACCAAGACATGCTCCCAAACCTTAGGACATGATTTAATACACCCTATAACACATATGGAACACATCAATTAGGTTTGATTTAGGTAAAGGACTTGATTTCACCGAGGATCGCACAGTTTGGAATTCATTTGATAAAAAGTCAACTGTGCACAAAAAGTCAAAGTTTGACTTTTTGATATTTTTCATAATTATGGTTCTTTAACCCTAAAACAATGATAATGTGTGATTTGAATCATCATTCATCATTAAAAATCAAAGAAAGTAAGTTAACTTGTAAAAGGGGTAACCATAAAAAAAACTTAGAATTTTTCTAAGTTATGAAATAAAGTGGCTAGGGTACAAACTTCCAAGGATCATAACTTGAGATCCAAGCAACCATTTTGGATGGTCCAAAGATGGATTTGTATCTCTCATGGCATACTTAAAAAGTGTCAAGTACACCTCATTCCAATTCCTCATGGATTTTAAGTTATGGAGTGATCAAAATGGCTGAAAACATGAAATGTCACTTTTTCCAACACTTAGTGAAATTTCCACTAAGTCAGAATCTGTCTTGTTTTTTTTCAAAATGTAGAGGCATTTTTCACTTGGATCCAAAAAGTTTCAAGACAAACTATGATAACACATGTGTTGTGTCACATAAGAGCTTTCCAAAATGTCCAAAAACTCCATCAAATTCCATCTGAGCTAGGAGTTATGGTGGCTGCAATGTGCCTTGATGCAAACTGCTTGGCAAGGCAGATTTGTGCACAAAGGCTCGATTTGAACAATTTGTGCAAATGACAAATAAGTTTATCCATCTGCACACCTCAGGGGGAGACCAAGGAGGAACAAACACTGATCCATAAGCCTCCCAAGTCTTTGGAACTAGAAGTAGCATGCCAAACCTAAAAAGCCTAAAGGAGGCCAAGGCTCCAATTTTGTTTCCAAGCATTCAATGGATGCACCAAGGTGGCATGAACTGAGCCTATTCCAACTGAATGAGTCAAGGATAAGCTCTGAACCAAAGACACATAGGCCTGTGCTCTAACCTCTAGTCAATGGCTAGAGTAGATTTGGGATTCCAAAATGATCCAATTAGCCACAGACCTGTACCAGTTGCCATACACTATTGCAGCCAAAACAAACTTGGTGGACTATAAATAGACCTCATTTGTGATCAGTTTAAGTACACCAAAGCACCCAAACTGATGCTTTCCTCAAAATCACCTTCTCACTTCCAAAATTGCCTTCTAAAGCAAGTCACTATCGGGTTTTGAGTTTGAGAACAATTTCAACCAAACCAATCACACACACCTCATAATCATCATATAGAAGTGATCTAAACACTTAAACAACATCCGGAACACCAATTTCACAAAATCACCAGCCAATTGGTCAAGTTTTCAACCAAGTTGCAGTTGAGGTGCCATAACCTGTTCCAGTCCATTTCCAATCACTCTAAGCATTCAAACATATTCCATATGGTGTAGGGAGGTTGTTCAGATCATCACAACTCATCTGTAACTCCTCCAACTCAAAAATCATATTGCTCTTGCTGCCATGACCTTCAAGTAAGCCTAAACTTGGTCATTTCATGATTCATGCATATTTCCTCGCACAATAATTTTGCCATATGTTCATAATCATGTATGGAGGATTTCCCTTCAATTAATTGCTTTGTATGAATCGTGTATCAAAATTCCTAACCTTCATGCATAATTTAGGGTTCTTGAGGTTTTGTCTTGATTTCTTATTTCATACTTAAAATAAATGAAATTAAAGACCATAGACATGATCGTGAGGTGAAAACGAGTAGATTGATATGTGGATTGTGTGATTTCATCAAGTATTCAGTAAGATTGAGGGGAAAATGCAAATCTGAAGAAACAGAGAGTGCGGGCAAGAACTTGGTGTTCTTGGCGCCCTTTTTTGAATTTTTAAATATTTGAATTTTTGTGATTTTATTTAATTGATTCAAAAATTAATTTCTCTCTGGTTTTTAATGATTTTGAGTTGATTCTTTTTTTAATAATTCACAAAAATGTTAAAATATTTTATTTTACAATAATTTCCCAAAAATATTATTTATTTCATATACTTGATATTTTTGCAAAGAATTAATTTTTATTTGTTTTTTGAGATTTAAAGTATTTTTCTTTCTTGATTTTCCAAACTTAAATGGTTTCCAATCATTTTGTGGATAAAAACATGATTTTTCAAACATTAATCCAAGATCACAACTTGTTTTTCACACATGTTTGATAATTTTGATCATTTTAATCAAATTTTTATTTAATTAAAATACATTTTGAAATTAATTTAGGGTTTTGATCTTAATCACCCTAAACAAATATTTTTTCAAAACTTTTTGGGCCTATAATAGAGTGTAAGACCCAACCCCTTTTGAAAACCAAAATAATTTGGGCCTCGGGCATCGTATAAGACCCATTGTGTTTTCAAACCTCGGCGCGATCGCCATTTTCAAACAAATAATCACCTGGGCCTCTCCCTGAGTTGAAAGCCCCATTCTTTTTCTTAAAATAAACTTTGGGCCTCTAATAGAGTGTAAGACCTAAGCCCTTTTGAAAACCAAAATAATTTGGGCCTCGGTCATCGTATAAGACCCACTGTGTTTTCAAACCTCGGCGCGATCGCCATTTTTCAAGAAATCATGTGGGCCTCTCCTCGAGCTATAAGTCCCATTTCTTTTCTTCAAAACTTTTTGGGCCTCTTAAGAGAGTGTAAGACCCATCCCTTTGTACAGAAAACCTTTCTTTGGGCCTCAGTCATTTGTATAAGTCCCTGTACAAAGTCAAAACAACAGTGCAATCACTATTAAAATTTGAGCCTCTCCCTGAGCTGTAAGCCCCGATCTTTGTTCAAAATACTTTCTCCTTTGATTTTGAATCCAAATGTATAGTTTGTCATACCCCAAATTTTGACCACTAAGATTTCCCATCATTGTGCAAATCATCATCACAATATGGATGAACCATCATGCCTCATCAAGTGCCTCAAGGGTTGTTGAGCATTCACTACAGTCAAAATTAGGGTTTTAAGCCCTCTTAGAGCCTTAGACAAAGGATAAATCAAGGAATGACATGATCTCCAACTTGTCTAACCTCTCAAACATCCACAATGGATCAAAGAGGACTCCCACTTCAAGGATTAAACCCAAGGTTACTCCCTTCTAGGTGGATCAAGTCTCAAGATCGCCAGTGTCACCAAATTAGGGTTTTGGTCGAACAGGGCCTCCAGATGGAAATTTTCATCTGGACACAAGCCAAAAATCCAAAACATAACCTAATATACTCCATGGAGCCTCATGGACCCAATCATCAAGTCAATTTTGCCTCTGGGGATGCATTCACTAAAAATCAAGAATTAGGGTTTCTTGACCTAATTCACCCCTAAGTTGACTTTTGGGGCAAATCATGAACCATGACCTTAATACATGATTTGAGGGTCTTTAATATACCATATTGATCCATTTGGAACAATGGATTAATCCAAGAAGCTTGAGCAACAAGTCTCAATTTCATCTGCACCACAATTAGGGTTTCGCGAGGAAAGTCAACTGTAACTTTGACTTTTGACCAGGACATGCTCCCAAACCCTAGGACATGCCCCAATATACCCTATGACACCCATGGAACATGTCCATCAAGTTTGATTTAGGTCATGGACATGATTTCCTGAAGAATTGCACAATTTGGAATTCGTCTGATAAAAAGTCAACTGTGCACAAAAGTCAACTTTGACTTTTTGAGATTTTTCACCAAAATGGATTTTTAACCCTAAAATGATGTTAATGTATGATTTGAATCATCATTCATCAATAAAAATCAAAGAAAGTGGGATAACTTGTAAAAGGGGTAACCATAAAACTTAGAAATTTTTCTAAGTTATGGAAAAAGTACCACTAATACACTAACTTTGGAGGATCATAACTCCTAAACCACATGGCCATTTTTTCTCATCCAAAGATGGATTTGTAGCCCTCATTACCCTCTACAAAAACTTCAACTAGACCTAAGTCCAATTCATTAAGGATTTTGAGTTATGGAGTGATCAAAATCAAGATATCACACTTTGTTCCAACACTTAGTGAAAATTTCACTAAGTCAGGGATAAGCTCTGAACCAAAGACACATAGGCCTGTGCTCTAACCTCTAGTCAATGGCTAGAGTAGATTTGGGATTCCAAAATGATCCAATTAGCCACAGACCTGTACCAGTTGCCATACACTATTGCAGCCAAAACAAACTTGGTGCACTATAAATAGACCTCATTTGTGATCAGTTTAAGTACACCAAAGCACCCAAACTGATGCTTTCCTCAAAATCACCTTCTCACTTCCAAAATTGCCTTCTAAAGCAAGTCACTATCGGGTTTTGAGTTTGAGAACAATTTCAACCAAACCAATCACACACACCTCATAATCATCATATAGAAGTGATCTAAACACTTAAACAACATCCGGAACACCAATTTCACAAAATCACCAGCCAATTGGTCAAGTTTTCAACCAAGTTGCAGTTGAGGTGCCATAACCTGTTCCAGTCCATTTCCAATCACTCTAAGCATTCAAACATATTCCATATGGTGTAGGGAGGTTGTTCAGATCATCACAACTCATCTGTAACTCCTCCAACTCAAAAATCATATTGCTCTTGCTGCCATGACCTTCAAGTAAGCCTAAACTTGGTCATTTCATGATTCATGCATATTTCCTCGCACAATAATTTTGCCATATGTTCATAATCATGTATGGAGGATTTCCCTTCAATTAATTGCTTTGTATGAATCGTGTATCAAAATTCCTAACCTTCATGCATAATTTAGGGTTCTTGAGGTTTTGTCTTGATTTCTTATTCCATACTTAAAATAAATGAAATTAAAGACCATAGACATGATCGTGAGGTGAAAACGAGTAGATTGATATGTGGATTGTGTGATTTCATCAAGTATTCAGTAAGATTGAGGGGAAAATGCAAATCTGAAGAAACAGAGAGTGCGGGCAAGAACTTGGTGTTCTTGGCGCCCTTTTTTGAATTTTTAAATATTTGAATTTTTGTGATTTTATTTAATTGATTCAAAAATTAATTTCTCTCTGGTTTTTAATGATTTTGAGTTGATTCTTTTTTTAATAATTCACAAAAATGTTAAAATATTTTATTTTACAATAATTTCCCAAAAATATTATTTATTTCATATACTTGATATTTTTGCAAAGAATTAATTTTTATTTGTTTTTTGAGATTTAAAGTATTTTTCTTTCTTGATTTTCCAAACTTAAATGGTTTCCAATCATTTTGTGGATAAAAACATGATTTTTCAAACATTAATCCAAGATCACAACTTGTTTTTCACACATGTTTGATAATTTTGATCATTTTAATCAAATTTTTATTTAATTAAAATACATTTTGAAATTAATTTAGGGTTTTGATCTTAATCACCCTAAACAAATATTTTTTCAAAACTTTTTGGGCCTATAATAGAGTGTAAGACCCAACCCCTTTTGAAAACCAAAATAATTTGGGCCTCGGGCATCGTATAAGACCCATTGTGTTTTCAAACCTCGGCGCGATCGCCATTTTCAAACAAATAATCACCTGGGCCTCTCCCTGAGTTGAAAGCCCCATTCTTTTTCTTAAAATAAACTTTGGGCCTCTAATAGAGTGTAAGACCTAAGCCCTTTTGAAAACCAAAATAATTTGGGCCTCGGTCATCGTATAAGACCCACTGTGTTTTCAAACCTCGGCGCGATCGCCATTTTTCAAGAAATCATGTGGGCCTCTCCTCGAGCTATAAGTCCCATTTCTTTTCTTCAAAACTTTTTGGGCCTCTTAAGAGAGTGTAAGACCCATCCCTTTGTACAGAAAACCTTTCTTTGGGCCTCAGTCATTTGTATAAGTCCCTGTACAAAGTCAAAACAACAGTGCAATCACTATTAAAATTTGAGCCTCTCCCTGAGCTGTAAGCCCCGATCTTTGTTCAAAATACTTTCTCCTTTGATTTTGAATCCAAATGTATAGTTTGTCATACCCCAAATTTTGACCACTAAGATTTCCCATCATTGTGCAAATCATCATCACAATATGGATGAACCATCATGCCTCATCAAGTGCCTCAAGGGTTGTTGAGCATTCACTACAGTCAAAATTAGGGTTTTAAGCCCTCTCAGAGCCTTAGACAAAGGATAAATCAAGGAATGACATGATCTCCAACTTGTCTAACCTCTCAAACATCCACAATGGATCAAAGAGGACTCCCACTTCAAGGATTAAACCCAAGGTTACTCCCTTCTAGGTGGATCAAGTCTCAAGATCGCCAGTGTCACCAAATTAGGGTTTTGGTCGAACAGGGCCTCCAGATGGAAATTTTCATCTGGACACAAGCCAAAAATCCAAAACATAACCTAATATACTCCATGGAGCCTCATGGACCCAATCATCAAGTCAATTTTGCCTCTGGGGATGCATTCACTAAAAATCAAGAATTAGGGTTTCTTGACCTAATTCACCCCTAAGTTGACTTTTGGGGCAAATCATGAACCATGACCTTAATACATGATTTGAGGGTCTTTAATATACCATATTGATCCATTTGGAACAATGGATTAATCCAAGAAGCTTGAGCAACAAGTCTCAATTTCATCTGCACCACAATTAGGGTTTCGCGAGGAAAGTCAACTGTAACTTTGACTTTTGACCAGGACATGCTCCCAAACCCTAGGACATGCCCCAATATACCCTATGACACCCATGGAACATGTCCATCAAGTTTGATTTAGGTCATGGACATGATTTCCTGAAGAATTGCACAATTTGGAATTCGTCTGATAAAAAGTCAACTGTGCACAAAAGTCAACTTTGACTTTTTGAGATTTTTCACCAAAATGGATTTTTAACCCTAAAATGATGTTAATGTATGATTTGAATCATCATTCATCAATAAAAATCAAAGAAAGTGGGATAACTTGTAAAAGGGGTAACCATAAAACTTAGAAATTTTTCTAAGTTATGGAAAAAGTACCACTAATACACTAACTTTGGAGGATCATAACTCCTAAACCACATGGCCATTTTTTCTCATCCAAAGATGGATTTGTAGCCCTCATTACCCTCTACAAAAACTTCAACTAGACCTAAGTCCAATTCATTAAGGATTTTGAGTTATGGAGTGATCAAAATCAAGATATCACACTTTGTTCCAACACTTAGTGAAAATTTCACTAAGTCAGGGATAAGCTCTGAACCAAAGACACATAGGCCTGTGCTCTAACCTCTAGTCAATGGCTAGAGTAGATTTGGGATTCCAAAATGATCCAATTAGCCACAGACCTGTACCAGTTGCCATACACTATTGCAGCCAAAACAAACTTGGTGCACTATAAATAGACCTCATTTGTGATCAGTTTAAGTACACCAAAGCACCCAAACTGATGCTTTCCTCAAAATCACCTTCTCACTTCCAAAATTGCCTTCTAAAGCAAGTCACTATCGGGTTTTGAGTTTGAGAACAATTTTAACCAAACCAATCACACACACCTCATAATCATCATATAGAAGTGATCTAAACACTTAAACAACATCCGGAACACCAATTTCACAAAATCACCAGCCAATTGGTCAAGTTTTCAACCAAGTTGCAGTTGAGGTGCCATAACCTGTTCCAGTCCATTTCCAATCACTCTAAGCATTCAAACATATTCCATATGGTGTAGGGAGGTTGTTCAGATCATCACAACTCATCTGTAACTCCTCCAACTCAAAAATCATATTGCTCTTGCTGCCATGACCTTCAAGTAAGCCTAAACTTGGTCATTTCATGATTCATGCATATTTCCTCGCACAATAATTTTGCCATATGTTCATAATCATGTATGGAGGATTTCCCTTCAATTAATTGCTTTGTATGAATCGTGTATCAAAATTCCTAACCTTCATGCATAATTTAGGGTTCTTGAGGTTTTGTCTTGATTTCTTATTCCATACTTAAAATAAATGAAATTAAAGACCATAGACATGATCGTGAGGTGAAAACGAGTAGATTGATATGTGGATTGTGTGATTTCATCAAGTATTCAGTAAGATTGAGGGGAAAATGCAAATCTGAAGAAACAGAGAGTGCGGGCAAGAACTTGGTGTTCTTGGCGCCCTTTTTTGAATTTTTAAATATTTGAATTTTTGTGATTTTATTTAATTGATTCAAAAATTAATTTCTCTCTGGTTTTTAATGATTTTGAGTTGATTCTTTTTTTAATAATTCACAAAAATGTTAAAATATTTTATTTTACAATAATTTCCCAAAAATATTATTTATTTCATATACTTGATATTTTTGCAAAGAATTAATTTTTATTTGTTTTTTGAGATTTAAAGTATTTTTCTTTCTTGATTTTCCAAACTTAAATGGTTTCCAATCATTTTGTGGATAAAAACATGATTTTTCAAACATTAATCCAAGATCACAACTTGTTTTTCACACATGTTTGATAATTTTGATCATTTTAATCAAATTTTTATTTAATTAAAATACATTTTGAAATTAATTTAGGGTTTTGATCTTAATCACCCTAAACAAATATTTTTTCAAAACTTTTTGGGCCTATAATAGAGTGTAAGACCCAACCCCTTTTGAAAACCAAAATAATTTGGGCCTCGGGCATCGTATAAGACCCATTGTGTTTTCAAACCTCGGCGCGATCGCCATTTTCAAACAAATAATCACCTGGGCCTCTCCCTGAGTTGAAAGCCCCATTCTTTTTCTTAAAATAAACTTTGGGCCTCTAATAGAGTGTAAGACCTAAGCCCTTTTGAAAACCAAAATAATTTGGTCCTCGGTCATCGTATAAGACCCACTGTGTTTTCAAACCTCGGCGCGATCGCCATTTTTCAAGAAATCATGTGGGCCTCTCCTCGAGCTATAAGTCCCATTTCTTTTCTTCAAAACTTTTTGGGCCTCTTAAGAGAGTGTAAGACCCATCCCTTTGTACAGAAAACCTTTCTTTGGGCCTCAGTCATTTGTATAAGTCCCTGTACAAAGTCAAAACAACAGTGCAATCACTATTAAAATTTGAGCCTCTCCCTGAGCTGTAAGCCCCGATCTTTGTTCAAAATACTTTCTCCTTTGATTTTGAATCCAAATGTATAGTTTGTCATACCCCAAATTTTGACCACTAAGATTTCCCATCATTGTGCAAATCATCATCACAATATGGATGAACCATCATGCCTCATCAAGTGCCTCAAGGGTTGTTGAGCATTCACTACAGTCAAAATTAGGGTTTTAAGCCCTCTCAGAGCCTTAGACAAAGGATAAATCAAGGAATGACATGATCTCCAACTTGTCTAACCTCTCAAACATCCACAATGGATCAAAGAGGACTCCCACTTCAAGGATTAAACCCAAGGTTACTCCCTTCTAGGTGGATCAAGTCTCAAGATCGCCAGTGTCACCAAATTAGGGTTTTGGTCGAACAGGGCCTCCAGATGGAAATTTTCATCTGGACACAAGCCAAAAAACCAAAACATAACCTAATATACTCCATGGAGCCTCATGGACCCAATCATCAAGTCAATTTTGCCTCTGGGGATGCATTCACTAAAAATCAAGAATTAGGGTTTCTTGACCTAATTCACCCCTAAGTTGACTTTTGGGGCAAATCATGAACCATGACCTTAATACATGATTTGAGGGTCTTTAATATACCATATTGATCCATTTGGAACAATGGATTAATCCAAGAAGCTTGAGCAACAAGTCTCAATTTCATCTGCACCACAATTAGGGTTTCGCGAGGAAAGTCAACTGTAACTTTGACTTTTGACCAGGACATGCTCCCAAACCCTAGGACATGCCCCAATATACCCTATGACACCCATGGAACATGTCCATCAAGTTTGATTTAGGTCATGGACATGATTTCCTGAAGAATTGCACAATTTGGAATTCGTCTGATAAAAAGTCAACTGTGCACAAAAGTCAACTTTGACTTTTTGAGATTTTTCACCAAAATGGATTTTTAACCCTAAAATGATGTTAATGTATGATTTGAATCATCATTCATCAATAAAAATCAAAGAAAGTGGGATAACTTGTAAAAGGGGTAACCATAAAACTTAGAAATTTTTCTAAGTTATGGAAAAAGTACCACTAATACACTAACTTTGGAGGATCATAACTCCTAAACCACATGGCCATTTTTTCTCATCCAAAGATGGATTTGTAGCCCTCATTACCCTCTACAAAAACTTCAACTAGACCTAAGTCCAATTCATTAAGGATTTTGAGTTATGGAGTGATCAAAATCAAGATATCACACTTTGTTCCAACACTTAGTGAAAATTTCACTAAGTCAGGGATAAGCTCTGAACCAAAGACACATAGGCCTGTGCTCTAACCTCTAGTCAATGGCTAGAGTAGATTTGGGATTCCAAAATGATCCAATTAGCCACAGACCTGTACCAGTTGCCATACACTATTGCAGCCAAAACAAACTTGGTGCACTATAAATAGACCTCATTTGTGATCAGTTTAAGTACACCAAAGCACCCAAACTGATGCTTTCCTCAAAATCACCTTCTCACTTCCAAAATTGCCTTCTAAAGCAAGTCACTATCGGGTTTTGAGTTTGAGAACAATTTCAACCAAACCAATCACACACACCTCATAATCATCATATAGAAGTGATCTAAACACTTAAACAACATCCGGAACACCAATTTCACAAAATCACCAGCCAATTGGTCAAGTTTTCAACCAAGTTGCAGTTGAGGTGCCATAACCTGTTCCAGTCCATTTCCAATCACTCTAAGCATTCAAACATATTCCATATGGTGTAGGGAGGTTGTTCAGATCATCACAACTCATCTGTAACTCCTCCAACTCAAAAATCATATTGCTCTTGCTGCCATGACCTTCAAGTAAGCCTAAACTTGGTCATTTCATGATTCATGCATATTTCCTCGCACAATAATTTTGCCATATGTTCATAATCATGTATGGAGGATTTCCCTTCAATTAATTGCTTTGTATGAATCGTGTATCAAAATTCCTAACCTTCATGCATAATTTAGGGTTCTTGAGGTTTTGTCTTGATTTCTTATTCCATACTTAAAATAAATGAAATTAAAGACCATAGACATGATCGTGAGGTGAAAACGAGTAGATTGATATGTGGATTGTGTGATTTCATCAAGTATTCAGTAAGATTGAGGGGAAAATGCAAATCTGAAGAAACAGAGAGTGCGGGCAAGAACTTGGTGTTCTTGGCGCCCTTTTTTGAATTTTTAAATATTTGAATTTTTGTGATTTTATTTAATTGATTCAAAAATTAATTTCTCTCTGGTTTTTAATGATTTTGAGTTGATTCTTTTTTTAATAATTCACAAAAATGTTAAAATATTTTATTTTACAATAATTTCCCAAAAATATTATTTATTTCATATACTTGATATTTTTGCAAAGAATTAATTTTTATTTGTTTTTTGAGATTTAAAGTATTTTTCTTTCTTGATTTTCCAAACTTAAATGGTTTCCAATCATTTTGTGGATAAAAACATGATTTTTCAAACATTAATCCAAGATCACAACTTGTTTTTCACACATGTTTGATAATTTTGATCATTTTAATCAAATTTTTATTTAATTAAAATACATTTTGAAATTAATTTAGGGTTTTGATCTTAATCACCCTAAACAAATATTTTTTCAAAACTTTTTGGGCCTATAATAGAGTGTAAGACCCAACCCCTTTTGAAAACCAAAATAATTTGGGCCTCGGGCATCGTATAAGACCCATTGTGTTTTCAAACCTCGGCGCGATCGCCATTTTCAAACAAATAATCACCTGGGCCTCTCCCTGAGTTGAAAGCCCCATTCTTTTTCTTAAAATAAACTTTGGGCCTCTAATAGAGTGTAAGACCTAAGCCCTTTTGAAAACCAAAATAATTTGGGCCTCGGTCATCGTATAAGACCCACTGTGTTTTCAAACCTCGGCGCGATCGCCATTTTTCAAGAAATCATGTGGGCCTCTCCTCGAGCTATAAGTCCCATTTCTTTTCTTCAAAACTTTTTGGGCCTCTTAAGAGAGTGTAAGACCCATCCCTTTGTACAGAAAACCTTTCTTTGGGCCTCAGTCATTTGTATAAGTCCCTGTACAAAGTCAAAACAACAGTGCAATCACTATTAAAATTTGAGCCTCTCCCTGAGCTGTAAGCCCCGATCTTTGTTCAAAATACTTTCTCCTTTGATTTTGAATCCAAATGTATAGTTTGTCATACCCCAAATTTTGACCACTAAGATTTCCCATCATTGTGCAAATCATCATCACAATATGGATGAACCATCATGCCTCATCAAGTGCCTCAAGGGTTGTTGAGCATTCACTACAGTCAAAATTAGGGTTTTAAGCCCTCTCAGAGCCTTAGACAAAGGATAAATCAAGGAATGACATGATCTCCAACTTGTCTAACCTCTCAAACATCCACAATGGATCAAAGAGGACTCCCACTTCAAGGATTAAACCCAAGGTTACTCCCTTCTAGGTGGATCAAGTCTCAAGATCGCCAGTGTCACCAAATTAGGGTTTTGGTCGAACAGGGCCTCCAGATGGAAATTTTCATCTGGACACAAGCCAAAAATCCAAAACATAACCTAATATACTCCATGGAGACTCATGGACCCAATCATCAAGTCAATTTTGCCTCTGGGGATGCATTCACTAAAAATCAAGAATTAGGGTTTCTTGACCTAATTCACCCCTAAGTTGACTTTTGGGGCAAATCATGAACCATGACCTTAATACATGATTTGAGGGTCTTTAATATACCATATTGATCCATTTGGAACAATGGATTAATCCAAGAAGCTTGAGCAACAAGTCTCAATTTCATCTGCACCACAATTAGGGTTTCGCGAGGAAAGTCAACTGTAACTTTGACTTTTGACCAGGACATGCTCCCAAACCCTAGGACATGCCCCAATATACCCTATGACACCCATGGAACATGTCCATCAAGTTTGATTTAGGTCATGGACATGATTTCCTGAAGAATTGCACAATTTGGAATTCGTCTGATAAAAAGTCAACTGTGCACAAAAGTCAACTTTGACTTTTTGAGATTTTTCACCAAAATGGATTTTTAACCCTAAAATGATGTTAATGTATGATTTGAATCATCATTCATCAATAAAAATCAAAGAAAGTGGGATAACTTGTAAAAGGGGTAACCATAAAACTTAGAAATTTTTCTAAGTTATGGAAAAAGTACCACTAATACACTAACTTTGGAGGATCATAACTCCTAAACCACATGGCCATTTTTTCTCATCCAAAGATGGATTTGTAGCCCTCATTACCCTCTACAAAAACTTCAACTAGACCTAAGTCCAATTCATTAAGGATTTTGAGTTATGGAGTGATCAAAATCAAGATATCACACTTTGTTCCAACACTTAGTGAAAATTTCACTAAGTCAGGGATAAGCTCTGAACCAAAGACACATAGGCCTGTGCTCTAACCTCTAGTCAATGGCTAGAGTAGATTTGGGATTCCAAAATGATCCAATTAGCCACAGACCTGTACCAGTTGCCATACACTATTGCAGCCAAAACAAACTTGGTGCACTATAAATAGACCTCATTTGTGATCAGTTTAAGTACACCAAAGCACCCAAACTGATGCTTTCCTCAAAATCACCTTCTCACTTCCAAAATTGCCTTCTAAAGCAAGTCACTATCGGGTTTTGAGTTTGAGAACAATTTCAACCAAACCAATCACACACACCTCATAATCATCATATAGAAGTGATCTAAACACTTAAACAACATCCGGAACACCAATTTCACAAAATCACCAGCCAATTGGTCAAGTTTTCAACCAAGTTGCAGTTGAGGTGCCATAACCTGTTCCAGTCCATTTCCAATCACTCTAAGCATTCAAACATATTCCATATGGTGTAGGGAGGTTGTTCAGATCATCACAACTCATCTGTAACTCCTCCAACTCAAAAATCATATTGCTCTTGCTGCCATGACCTTCAAGTAAGCCTAAACTTGGTCATTTCATGATTCATGCATATTTCCTCGCACAATAATTTTGCCATATGTTCATAATCATGTATGGAGGATTTCCCTTCAATTAATTGCTTTGTATGAATCGTGTATCAAAATTCCTAACCTTCATGCATAATTTAGGGTTCTTGAGGTTTTGTCTTGATTTCTTATTCCATACTTAAAATAAATGAAATTAAAGACCATAGACATGATCGTGAGGTGAAAACGAGTAGATTGATATGTGGATTGTGTGATTTCATCAAGTATTCAGTAAGATTGAGGGGAAAATGCAAATCTGAAGAAACAGAGAGTGCGGGCAAGAACTTGGTGTTCTTGGCGCCCTTTTTTGAATTTTTAAATATTTGAATTTTTGTGATTTTATTTAATTGATTCAAAAATTAATTTCTCTCTGGTTTTTAATGATTTTGAGTTGATTCTTTTTTTAATAATTCACAAAAATGTTAAAATATTTTATTTTACAATAATTTCCCAAAAATATTATTTATTTCATATACTTGATATTTTTGCAAAGAATTAATTTTTATTTGTTTTTTGAGATTTAAAGTATTTTTCTTTCTTGATTTTCCAAACTTAAATGGTTTCCAATCATTTTGTGGATAAAAACATGATTTTTCAAACATTAATCCAAGATCACAACTTGTTTTTCACACATGTTTGATAATTTTGATCATTTTAATCAAATTTTTATTTAATTAAAATACATTTTGAAATTAATTTAGGGTTTTGATCTTAATCACCCTAAACAAATATTTTTTCAAAACTTTTTGGGCCTATAATAGAGTGTAAGACCCAACCCCTTTTGAAAACCAAAATAATTTGGGCCTCGGGCATCGTATAAGACCCATTGTGTTTTCAAACCTCGGCGCGATCGCCATTTTCAAACAAATAATCACCTGGGCCTCTCCCTGAGTTGAAAGCCCCATTCTTTTTCTTAAAATAAACTTTGGGCCTCTAATAGAGTGTAAGACCTAAGCCCTTTTGAAAACCAAAATAATTTGGGCCTCGGTCATCGTATAAGACCCACTGTGTTTTCAAACCTCGGCGCGATCGCCATTTTTCAAGAAATCATGTGGGCCTCTCCTCGAGCTATAAGTCCCATTTCTTTTCTTCAAAACTTTTTGGGCCTCTTAAGAGAGTGTAAGACCCATCCCTTTGTACAGAAAACCTTTCTTTGGGCCTCAGTCATTTGTATAAGTCCCTGTACAAAGTCAAAACAACAGTGCAATCACTATTAAAATTTGAGCCTCTCCCTGAGCTGTAAGCCCCGATCTTTGTTCAAAATACTTTCTCCTTTGATTTTGAATCCAAATGTATAGTTTGTCATACCCCAAATTTTGACCACTAAGATTTCCCATCATTGTGCAAATCATCATCACAATATGGATGAACCATCATGCCTCATCAAGTGCCTCAAGGGTTGTTGAGCATTCACTACAGTCAAAATTAGGGTTTTAAGCCCTCTCAGAGCCTTAGACAAAGGATAAATCAAGGAATGACATGATCTCCAACTTGTCTAACCTCTCAAACATCCACAATGGATCAAAGAGGACTCCCACTTCAAGGATTAAACCCAAGGTTACTCCCTTCTAGGTGGATCAAGTCTCAAGATCGCCAGTGTCACCAAATTAGGGTTTTGGTCGAACAGGGCCTCCAGATGGAAATTTTCATCTGGACACAAGCCAAAAATCCAAAACATAACCTAATATACTCCATGGAGCCTCATGGACCCAATCATCAAGTCAATTTTGCCTCTGGGGATGCATTCACTAAAAATCAAGAATTAGGGTTTCTTGACCTAATTCACCCCTAAGTTGACTTTTGGGGCAAATCATGAACCATGACCTTAATACATGATTTGAGGGTCTTTAATATACCATATTGATCCATTTGGAACAATGGATTAATCCAAGAAGCTTGAGCAACAAGTCTCAATTTCATCTGCACCACAATTAGGGTTTCGCGAGGAAAGTCAACTGTAACTTTGACTTTTGACCAGGACATGCTCCCAAACCCTAGGACATGCCCCAATATACCCTATGACACCCATGGAACATGTCCATCAAGTTTGATTTAGGTCATGGACATGATTTCCTGAAGAATTGCACAATTTGGAATTCGTCTGATAAAAAGTCAACTGTGCACAAAAGTCAACTTTGACTTTTTGAGATTTTTCACCAAAATGGATTTTTAACCCTAAAATGATGTTAATGTATGATTTGAATCATCATTCATCAATAAAAATCAAAGAAAGTGGGATAACTTGTAAAAGGGGTAACCATAAAACTTAGAAATTTTTCTAAGTTATGGAAAAAGTACCACTAATACACTAACTTTGGAGGATCATAACTCCTAAACCACATGGCCATTTTTTCTCATCCAAAGATGGATTTGTAGCCCTCATTACCCTCTACAAAAACTTCAACTAGACCTAAGTCCAATTCATTAAGGATTTTGAGTTATGGAGTGATCAAAATCAAGATATCACACTTTGTTCCAACACTTAGTGAAAATTTCACTAAGTCAGGGATAAGCTCTGAACCAAAGACACATAGGCCTGTGCTCTAACCTCTAGTCAATGGCTAGAGTAGATTTGGGATTCCAAAATGATCCAATTAGCCACAGACCTGTACCAGTTGCCATACACTATTGCAGCCAAAACAAACTTGGTGCACTATAAATAGACCTCATTTGTGATCAGTTTAAGTACACCAAAGCACCCAAACTGATGCTTTCCTCAAAATCACCTTCTCACTTCCAAAATTGCCTTCTAAAGCAAGTCACTATCGGGTTTTGAGTTTGAGAACAATTTCAACCAAACCAATCACACACACCTCATAATCATCATATAGAAGTGATCTAAACACTTAAACAACATCCGGAACACCAATTTCACAAAATCACCAGCCAATTGGTCAAGTTTTCAACCAAGTTGCAGTTGAGGTGCCATAACCTGTTCCAGTCCATTTCCAATCACTCTAAGCATTCAAACATATTCCATATGGTGTAGGGAGGTTGTTCAGATCATCACAACTCATCTGTAACTCCTCCAACTCAAAAATCATATTGCTCTTGCTGCCATGACCTTCAAGTAAGCCTAAACTTGGTCATTTCATGATTCATGCATATTTCCTCGCACAATAATTTTGCCATATGTTCATAATCATGTATGGAGGATTTCCCTTCAATTAATTGCTTTGTATGAATCGTGTATCAAAATTCCTAACCTTCATGCATAATTTAGGGTTCTTGAGGTTTTGTCTTGATTTCTTATTCCATACTTAAAATAAATGAAATTAAAGACCATAGACATGATCGTGAGGTGAAAACGAGTAGATTGATATGTGGATTGTGTGATTTCATCAAGTATTCAGTAAGATTGAGGGGAAAATGCAAATCTGAAGAAACAGAGAGTGCGGGCAAGAACTTGGTGTTCTTGGCGCCCTTTTTTGAATTTTTAAATATTTGAATTTTTGTGATTTTATTTAATTGATTCAAAAATTAATTTCTCTCTGGTTTTTAATGATTTTGAGTTGATTCTTTTTTTAATAATTCACAAAAATGTTAAAATATTTTATTTTACAATAATTTCCCAAAAATATTATTTATTTCATATACTTGATATTTTTGCAAAGAATTAATTTTTATTTGTTTTTTGAGATTTAAAGTATTTTTCTTTCTTGATTTTCCAAACTTAAATGGTTTCCAATCATTTTGTGGATAAAAACATGATTTTTCAAACATTAATCCAAGATCACAACTTGTTTTTCACACATGTTTGATAATTTTGATCATTTTAATCAAATTTTTATTTAATTAAAATACATTTTGAAATTAATTTAGGGTTTTGATCTTAATCACCCTAAACAAATATTTTTTCAAAACTTTTTGGGCCTATAATAGAGTGTAAGACCCAACCCCTTTTGAAAACCAAAATAATTTGGGCCTCGGGCATCGTATAAGACCCATTGTGTTTTCAAACCTCGGCGCGATCGCCATTTTCAAACAAATAATCACCTGGGCCTCTCCCTGAGTTGAAAGCCCCATTCTTTTTCTTAAAATAAACTTTGGGCCTCTAA
Source organism: Lathyrus tuberosus (assembly GCA_022829125.1). Taxonomy (NCBI): domain Eukaryota; kingdom Viridiplantae; phylum Streptophyta; class Magnoliopsida; order Fabales; family Fabaceae; genus Lathyrus; species Lathyrus tuberosus. The sequence goes on from JALAZF010000032.1 coordinate 9,696,901, forward strand.
TAGAGTGTAAGACCTAAGCCCTTTTGAAAACCAAAATAATTTGGGCCTCGGTCATCGTATAAGACCCACTGTGTTTTCAAACCTCGGCGCGATCGCCATTTTTCAAGAAATCATGTGGGCCTCTCCTCGAGCTATAAGTCCCATTTCTTTTCTTCAAAACTTTTTGGGCCTCTTAAGAGAGTGTAAGACCCATCCCTTTGTACAGAAAACCTTTCTTTGGGCCTCAGTCATTTGTATAAGTCCCTGTACAAAGTCAAAACAACAGTGCAATCACTATTAAAATTTGAGCCTCTCCCTGAGCTGTAAGCCCCGATCTTTGTTCAAAATACTTTCTCCTTTGATTTTGAATCCAAATGTATAGTTTGTCATACCCCAAATTTTGACCACTAAGATTTCCCATCATTGTGCAAATCATCATCACAATATGGATGAACCATCATGCCTCATCAAGTGCCTCAAGGGTTGTTGAGCATTCACTACAGTCAAAATTAGGGTTTTAAGCCCTCTCAGAGCCTTAGACAAAGGATAAATCAAGGAATGACATGATCTCCAACTTGTCTAACCTCTCAAACATCCACAATGGATCAAAGAGGACTCCCACTTCAAGGATTAAACCCAAGGTTACTCCCTTCTAGGTGGATCAAGTCTCAAGATCGCCAGTGTCACCAAATTAGGGTTTTGGTCGAACAGGGCCTCCAGATGGAAATTTTCATCTGGACACAAGCCAAAAATCCAAAACATAACCTAATATACTCCATGGAGCCTCATGGACCCAATCATCAAGTCAATTTTGCCTCTGGGGATGCATTCACTAAAAATCAAGAATTAGGGTTTCTTGACCTAATTCACCCCTAAGTTGACTTTTGGGGCAAATCATGAACCATGACCTTAATACATGATTTGAGGGTCTTTAATATACCATATTGATCCATTTGGAACAATGGATTAATCCAAGAAGCTTGAGCAACAAGTCTCAATTTCATCTGCACCACAATTAGGGTTTCGCGAGGAAAGTCAACTGTAACTTTGACTTTTGACCAGGACATGCTCCCAAACCCTAGGACATGCCCCAATATACCCTATGACACCCATGGAACATGTCCATCAAGTTTGATTTAGGTCATGGACATGATTTCCTGAAGAATTGCACAATTTGGAATTCGTCTGATAAAAAGTCAACTGTGCACAAAAGTCAACTTTGACTTTTTGAGATTTTTCACCAAAATGGATTTTTAACCCTAAAATGATGTTAATGTATGATTTGAATCATCATTCATCAATAAAAATCAAAGAAAGTGGGATAACTTGTAAAAGGGGTAACCATAAAACTTAGAAATTTTTCTAAGTTATGGAAAAAGTACCACTAATACACTAACTTTGGAGGATCATAACTCCTAAACCACATGGCCATTTTTTCTCATCCAAAGATGGATTTGTATCCCTCATTACCCTCTACAAAAACTTCAACTAGACCTAAGTCCAATTCATTAAGGATTTTGAGTTATGGAGTGATCAAAATCAAGATATCACACTTTGTTCCAACACTTAGTGAAAATTTCACTAAGTCAGATTTTGCTTCACTTTTTGCCAAATGTAGAGGGATTTTTCACTTGGAATCAAAAGAGATCAAAACTAAACTTGTTCAAACAGTTGTTGTATTATGTAAGGGCTTTCCAAAATGGTCAAGAGCATTACCAAATTCAACTTACACCATGAGATATGACATTGGCAAGTTGCCTTGCTGAAATCTGTCAAGGCAAGGCAGAATTTGCAATTTTGCTCGATTTGCCAAAATCAGCCAAATTCAAATGCTCCTATCCACTTGGACACATCTGAGGATTGAATCTAAAGGGTACAATCACTGAGCCAAGCCTCTAAAGTCCATGGAACAAGAAATAGCATGTTGAACCTAGAATGGCCAAAATAGGGACAAGACTCCAAATTTGGATTGAAGCATTCAATGGAAGCATCAAGGTGGCATGGACTGAGCCATTCTCATCTGAAATCAGTCAAGACTTATCCAAGACCAAGGGAACCAAAGCTCTGTGCCCTAACCTCTAGTCAATGGCTAGAGGAGACTTGCATTTCCATTGGACAACATTGGCCAAACCTACTTACCAGCTGCCATTCACTATTCCTTGCAAAACAAACTTGCTCTACTATAAATAGAGCTCAATTGTGATCAGTTTGAGTACACCAAAGCCATCAAACAGATGCTTTCCTCAAAATCTCTTCTTTCACTCCAATTTTGCCTTCTAAGGCAAGTCACTATCGGGTTTTGAGTTTGAGAGCAATTCCAATCAAATCAATCACTCACACACCTCACATACATCACATATGAGCTGATCAAACACTTAGATCACTTCTGAAACACCAATTTCACAAAATCAACAGCTGGTTGCTCAAGGTTTTAACCATAGGGTGTAGGGAAGCTGTTCAGATCATCACCACTCATCTGTAACACCTCCAAATCAAAAATCACATTGCACTTGCTGTCACGGCTTAGAGGTAAGCACATACTTGGTCATCTCTTAATCTATGCATATTTCCTCGCACAATAATTTGGCTATATGTTCATAATCATGCATGGAATGTTTTCCCTCAATTAATTGCATTGTTTGAATCGTGTATCAAAAATCCTAGCCTTCATGCAGAAATTAGGGTTCTTGAGGATTTTTCATGATTTCTTGTTGTATGTTTAATTTAAATGAAATTAATGGACATAGACATGATCGTGAGGTTGAGACGAGCATAATGATATGTGGATTGCATGTTATAATCAAGTATTCAGTGAGATTGGATAGAAAATGCAAATCTGGGCAAGGCAGAACACGCGCGTGTTCTTGGTCCATGTTCTTGGCGCCATTTTCATAAATTCAAATATTTGAATTTTGTAATTTTGTTTAATTGATTCAAAAATTAATTTCTCTCTGAGTTTTAATGATTTCGAGTTGATTCTTTTTTTAATAATTCACAAAAATGTTAAAATATTTTATTTTATAAAAAAATCCCAAAAAATATTATTTATTTCATTTAATTGATATTTTTGCAAAGAATTAATATTTTAATTGTTTTTGACATTTTAAATATTTTTTCTACATTGATTTTGCAACTTTTAATGCTTTCTAATTATTTTGTAGGTCAATACTTAATTTTTGAAGCATTAATCCAAAGTCACAATTTGTTTTTCATATGTTAAATACTTTTTATCATTTTAATTGAATTTTTATTCAATTAAATACATTTTTGAAAACAAATTAGGGTTTTTGGATTAATTCAACCCTCATAAATCATTTTCAAAACACTTTGGGCCTCTAATAGAGTGTAAGACCCAATCCTTTCTTGACCAAAACTTTTTGGGCCTCAGTGTATTGTATAAGTCCCGATACCGTCAAAAACAAAAGGCGCAATCGTCGCCTTTTCAAAATAACCCTTGGGCCTCTCCTTGAGCTATAAGACCCATTCAAAACACTTTTGGGCCTCTAATAGAGTGTAAGACCCAATCCCCTTTTAACCAAAATCATTTGGGCCTCACTTATTGTATAAGTCCCTCCGCGTTAAAAGAAAACCTCGGCGCGATCGCCACTTTTTAAACGAAAAGTCAACTGGGCCTACCCTCGTGTTATAAGCCCCACTCTTTTTCTTAAAACTCACTTGGGCCTCTTGAGAGAGTGTAAGACCCATCCCTTTGTACAGAAAACCATCTTGGGCCTCAGTCACTTGTATAAGTCCCTCTGTACAAATTCAACAGTGCGCTCACTGATAAAACCTTGGGCCTCTCCTTGAGCTGTAAGCCCCAAAACTTTCTTTTTCAAAGCACTTTCTCCTTTGATTTTGAATATACTGTTGTTTTCAATCTTTCTTTGTTGAACAACAAACCAAACAGCATGGAAGCTCTACAACCGAGTAAGTGTTTATACACTTTCATATACATATAACTGTATTGTGGGGTTGTTTCACTGTAAGTCTACTTTCATAAACTCATATCAACTGTGTAATAATAGTATAAATATTTCGAGTTTCCCCGGCAACTACGTCTAGAACTAAGTGACGCCGTTTCGTTTAGTCATAGAAATAGACAACTAGATCCCCAATAGGATCACCAGATACAGTATTCTCTTCGGTTGTCCTCATTAGGAATTGTGAAGAAACTCTACTCCCAGAGATGAATGTATTCTCTGTGAATGGCATCTTTGAGTTTCTTCCAAATTCTCGAACTTTCCTGACTTTGATCTATTCTCGGTGAATAGCATTGCCTTGAATTTCTCGGGGTTTGGGGACCCACGGGCTTCTTAAAAGCATCGGCCTCCTCTTGGGCATCGTACAAGGACTCACAGGCTTCCTAAAAGCAACCCCGCCTCCTCTTGGACTTAGTACAAGGACCCTATGACTTCTTAGAAGTACTCACCGCCTCCTCTTAGGCTTCGTATAATGATCTCTTCCTTCGGGAATGATAGCCTCCTCTTGGGCTTAGTACAAGGACCCGTCGGCTTCTTAAAAGTTTCCAGCCTCCTCTTGGGCTTCGTACAAATTGTCCCGACGACCTCCTAGAGGTATAGGAATAGAACTTAGTCATTCGCATAGAACAGTCTTTCATAGAGTCTACTACTATTTCTTAAAGCATAGTACAAAAGATGAAACTCTAGACTTGGACAGTCTAACTTCCTTGAGTCTCAAAGACATTCTCAAGTGACCCCTTCAAAAATAGGAAGGAAACCCGCAGACTCGGACAGTCTCAATACCCTTCGGATTTCCCGCTTCATTAAAGAACAGGAATAACTCGGATCCCTGAATCAAATCCCTGAGTACAGTGTTGCTCATATAAGAACTATTTTCTCTTTCAAAATCAGTATACTGGACCTGTCACTTAATTGAGACAACATTTAGCCTCTCTCTCGGGCTTTGTACGAGACACATAAGAGACTCCCTCATTGAGTCAATCACCCCTTTCGCCTCCATCTCGGGCTTTATACGAGATACAAAAAGATTCCCTCGTTGAGTCAAAACCTCTCTCTCGGGCTTTGAACGAGACACATAATAGCCTCCTCTTAGGCTTTGTATAAGAAAACCACTGGTTGATCCAATCAACCTTTTAGCATAAATGCTGTGCCTCGTTCACAGTACACAAACCTCAACAACTCCTTTCTCTTCATCTAATCGCTGTAAGCGACAAGCCTCTGGATCATCTACATCCATGCCACTGTCCCTCTTTTAGCATGAGAAATTCCTAAGGAAAGATAGCATTGCTCTACACTGAGTTAAAGTCTTCTCCTTCAGGTTAAAACCCCCTATAAAGGAAATTATGGCATTGCTAGGATCCGCGTATCCCGGTTAAAGTAATCCTCCCTTTATAACCAGTCACCAAACAGTTGTGACATACAACTTCCCCTTTAGAGATGACAAATTCTCTCTAAAGTCGAGGTCCTGCAGCTTCACGTCTTGGGCTTTGGACAAGACACAAATAGACTTTTCAGCTTCATATCTTGGGCTTTGAACAAGATACAAACTACCTTTCGCTTCACGTCTTGGGCTTTGAACAAGACACCAAAAACACTTATTTCCTCCCATAGAATAGGAGGAACTACGAACGCTCTGATTTCCCTGTTTCGGTAAACGAGAATACGTAGGCATAAGATCGAAAGAAAAGATCTTAGCGAGCACACTAAACAAAAAACCCAAATCCCATATCTCCATCAATCAAAAGCAGTAATTCAAAAGCACCAGTCCTAACATCCTAACCCTTGTTCCCCGCTAGAAAGTCCTAGAAAGAAAGAAAACTGTATTGGTGAAAATACAAATAACCAGTACAAAGGCCCCCCCACATTGATAGCATCCGTAACATAACAGACCATTGTTTAAACTCAGTATGCAAGCAGGGTTAATTGGAGACATCTATTTCCCTTCCTTATTCAGCTTTAATAGGATAAAAAATGAATCGACCTGTAGTCTAAGCTCAACCGCAGAGAGCGACCAGCGCTTAAGAACTGCGTCTAAAATCGCTCGCTACAGAAAAAATGGCGCCCACCGTGGGGCTCTTTTCTAAACCTTTTTTCTCTTCACTTATGTGAAAACCACAGATTGGGGCTTCCACCGGGGAACCCATTTTCTGTCAGGAACTTAGGATTCATAGCTTTAAAGGTCTAGGATGTTTAGGACAAATATATATACCGCTTTTCCTAATTGCTATACATGTTTATTTTTCTGCTAATGGGAATACGGGTGATGTCGTATGTGGAAAGAATGAGTATACACCTAAGATAAGTGATGGCAACGGGGTCAACCATCAACCTCAGTGGAGGTTGACCAACGCAACCCATTCTCTCACCTAGACAATGGGCCGATTGTTAAGTCTGAGAAGCTGAGGAGCCAAACCCTTTCGTAGTACGGAAACTATCAGAAATAGTTGTTACGCGATACTACCCTCATTTGAGGCTGGTGATCTATTCTCGGTGAATGGCATTTACTCTAAGATTGCTCTACAACTCGCTGGCGATCCACTTGTTGTTTTTCTTTCCTGGGAGGAGCTAATGATAATGAGTACAGGTACAAAAATCACCCTAGTATAAACCTTTGGGGATGGGTAGAGCCTTGACTTCATGACAACGACCCTTTGACCCCATGTTTTTTCTATGTTTTTGTGTGCTGCATTCATGCATTCATCTAAAAAACATTAAAAAAAAACTTCTCTTCTAGTCTCTCTGTTTTTCAAATTAAACTAAGACTGTGATTGCAAATATCAGAGAAAAGGATTGCACTAATGGATTTTGGTAGAAGGAGAACTCACCAGTATACCTTCAAGGTTCCAAAGCTAGAGGATTTGAGAAGGTTAGCGAGGATGATCGCTAACCCTGAGGCTTTCAGAGCCAAGCACGGAGGCTTGCTACCACTGTTAAGAGTCCATGTGATTGAGGGAATCATGGACGCGCTCGTTCAATTCTATGATCCGGTTTATCACTGTTTCACATTCCCGAATTACCAGCTCGCACCAACGCTGGAGGAGTATTCTCACCTGATCGATCTACACATTACGGATCGAGCTCCATTTTCTAGACTGGAAGAAATTCCAAAGAATCAGACCATTGCAAGAGCAATTCATTTGGACAAGTCTGAAGTTAGGACTCACCTAACCACTAAGGGTGGCATCCAAGGTTTGCCATCCCAGTTCTTGACAAAGAAAGCCCTGTATTTTGCCAGTATAGGAAATGTGAGTGCTTTTGAAAGCATCTTTGTCTTGCTCACCTACGGGTTATTTTTGTTTCCCAACATCAATAACTTCGTCGATATTAACTCCATTAAGGTTTTTCTCATTGGAAATCCTGTGCCGACTCTGCTCGCAGATGCGTATCATTCTGTACACTTGGGGAATTTGTACAGCGGAGGGGAGATCACATGCTGTGTACCTTTGCTTTACAAATGGTTTATCTCTCACTTGCCCAAGTCTACTGCTTTTTGGGATTGCAAGAGTGCCTTACGTTGGTCGCAGAAGATCATGTCTCTTACCAACTCTGATATAGATTGGTGTAATAGGATTTATGAGGGAATCAGGATCATTGACAGTTGTGGAAACTTCCCCAACGTACCCCTATAGGAACTAAAGGAGGAATCAACTACCATCCGGTATTGGTTCGCCGTCAATTTGGATACCCGATGAGACACATCCCACTGGGTGTTCATCTGGAAGGTCTTTTCTTCAAGGAAGGAGAAAACGACAGAGCACTGAAGATGGAAATAGTGCACGCTTGGAAGCACGTTCATAAGAAAGGACGAGAGTCTCTAGGAAAACCGGACTGTGTCTCGGTGGAGCCTTATCTCCATTGGGTACAAACTAGAGCTCTCAAGCTAAAAATGCCTTATCCTCGTTACGGAATTCTTCCGCCAAGGGAATCTGTCATGTACTTCATGACGGAAACTGAAAAGCTTCAGGTTACTCTCAACAAAATTTAAAAGGAGAGAAGGTCTTGGAAGAACAAGTACCGCACCCTCGACATAGAGTGCATCAAAATATAGCAATTACTGAAAGAAAAAGACGCTCTGATTGAAATTTTGGAGCAACATGTTGTAGATAATCAAGATGACCAGAGGAATTTGCTCGCTCCTTTCACTTGGCAAAGGAATGATAACCCGACAACGGCCCAAGAGCCCCGGTCAAAGAAAAGGAAGATACCAGAATCAGCACCCGATTTCTCTTCAGAGAGGACTCGGGACCCATTAGTTTAGGTTTCTGTTTCTGCACTTTGTAATCTACTGTATTTCCACTTCTGTAATCCTTTGAATTCAATAAAAAGGGGTTTCCCCACCGTTTGGTATTTGCAATCTAATTGTCGAAGTTTATTTTGATTAAACCAAAAGAACAATTAATATAATCATTGCATTCATCATTCTCACATCGCGTATTCTTCTTACCTACGAATCTCACGTTTGTGTCTCGATTCTAGAGTCAAACTATCTCATTCATATAATACTCGGGCCAATCGTCAGAAAAGGATGGATGATCTTGAGGAAGAAAACAGAGAGTTGAAAGAAGAGATCGACGCTCTGAGAGAGGATATGAGAAAGCTTCGTAACGACATGCAAGCCATGGCAGAAGCTCAGCTACAAAGAATTGTGATCTCAGAGATCACCTCAACGCCCGTAGTAGAGAGGTATGATCCTAGGTATCAGATACCGAAAGATCGTCCTTGGGGCATGCCTGTTAACTATATCCCGGAAGGATATGTTCCGCCGATCACTGAGGATCAGGGAACCACAACAGAAGCCGCTGGGCCTGAAGGTTACAAACTTCGGGAAAGCGAAGATGCTAGGAGCATACTGAAGACTCCTGAAGGTTATAAACTTCGGGAAATGCCAAGACTCACTGCCGTAGTCACGGTACCACCCCCTGTGGTGCACACTGTCCCGGAAGGACAGATTCCACCAACACCTTCTGGTAAGAAGGAAACTATGTTTGACAGAATGGATGAATTCCAGGAGCAGTTCTTGGAAATGCAAAAGGAGCTGCAAGCCATTCGCGGTCAGGATCTATTTGGAAAGGACGCCGCAGATCTCTGCTTGGTCCCAAATGTGAAAGTCCCGTACAAGTTCCAAGTGCCCGACTTTGAAAAATATAAGGGTAACTCTTGCCCTCAGAGCCATCTGGTGATGTACGCTCGGCGGATGTCAGCTCAGATGGAGAATCAGGACCTACTAATTCGCTACTTTCAGGATAGTTTAACCGGTGCCACACTCAAATGGTACATAGGTTTAAACCGTGCTACGATCAGTACATTCAGAGATCTTGGTACTGCTTTCGTCCAACAATATAAATACAATTTGGACATGGCACCCGACAGAGATCAACTCAGATCGATGTCGCAAAAGGACAAGGAAACCTTTAAGGAGTACGCTCAAAGGTGGCGTGAAATTGCCGCTCAAATTTGTCCACCTCTTGAGGAAAAAGAGATGACAAAGATCTTCTTAAAGACCTTAAGCTCATTTTACTATGACCGAATGGTTGCCAGTGCACCCAGTGATTTCACCGAAATGGTCGGCATGGGTGTACGTCTTGAGGAAGCCGTCCGAGAAGGACGTTTGGTAAAAGACACTGGATCGACGAACGGTACTAAAAATATGGTAGTGCTCTCCCTAAGAAAAAAGAGCAAGATATTGGGAATATCTCTCTCGGAAAGCAAAGACGACGTTATCAACCGGTAGCAGCTGTGACTCCTGCTATCAACCCTGCGTCTATTCCTACGTATCAACCTCAGGTTGCGCAGAGCCAACCTGACCAGCAAAGGACACAACAGCCTCTTCAGCAGGCTCGTCCTCCACATAACAACAACCGTACAACACGGCCACCAGGATTTGATCCTATACCCGTGACGTATGCAGAACTGTTTCCGTTACTACTGGCTAAGGGGCACATTCAGACTAAGTCTCCTCTTACAGTACCGAAAAATCTGCCTTTTTGGTTTAAGGTGGATCAAACTTGCCCTTATCATCAAGGAGGTTCAGGGCATAACATTGAGACTTGTCTCAATTTCAAGTCCGACGTACAAAAGCTTGTTAGGAGCGGGGTCTTATCCTTCAAAGATACGAATCCCAATGTTCTCACGAACCCGTTGCCTCAACACGAGAAAGCTGCAGTCAATCTGATTGAGAGAGAATCTAACAATGTCTATCAAATTCACGATGTACTCTTGTTAAAGACCAATCTGGTCAAGATACATTATAGACAGAGTGGATATGGCCATGTGCCACCTCATAACTATCACCAGTGTGATATCTGCTCTAAAGATAACCAAGGATGTTCTGTGGTGCAAGCAGCCCTACAGGAACAAATGGATCTCGGATGGATCAAGGAGCACCGAGTTCGTGGAGTTAACATGGTCTATACGAACTCTAACGTCATTCAGAACCACGATATTCGTGCAATGAATGTCAACTTGGTGGCGATGTACTCAAGGCAAAGCCAGTATCATAATCTGTTGCGGCACGATTACAGTTCATGTCTGACTTGCTCGGTAAACAAACAGGGTTGCTCTTTTGTACAAGAAGCCCTCCAGCGTCAGCTGGATCTTGGATGGATCCAAGACTACCATGATAGGAACTCCTATCAAATCAACATGGTTCAGATCTTTGATATTAGCATAATGAATACCAACCTGGTAGAGTTACATGCTGAGCAGGTCCGACTCAGATTCTTAATATCACATGACTATCAAAGCTGTAAAGCGGGTTGCGAAAACGATCGAGGTTGTACCCTTGTCTAGGAGGCACTTCAGCACTTGTTAAATCACTGGTGGATGCCAATCTACATGGATGAAGATACTCAGCAGATTAGTATCAGTAACAGGAATCCCACTCAGCGTCAAAGTTAGGATGTCCGATAAGTGGAAGCTAACCTAGTAAGGTTACATTGTATTCAAAGTGGGTGTGGCCAGGTGCCACCACACAACTATGACAGTTGTAGCGTCTGTTCGAAAAGTAACCAAGGGTGTTACCTTGTGAGAGCAGCTCTTCAGGGTCAGGTCGATCGTGGAGAAATTCGTCCATATCCGGGTTCTGGATCCATCAACTGGACGCCGAACTACCTTGCCGAGCAAGTTGAGGACGTTGTCACAATCTCTGGTCATCACGGGACCAGGGATGTTTTTGCCATTATCCCTCTACTTGACGAATCTAAGGTTCCCAACCGGGAACGAATTGAGATTACTTATGATGGTCAGAAAAATCAGAAGGCTCCTGTAGTTATCTATCTACCAGGACCAACACCGTTGAATCAACTAAGGCAATTCCTTACAAATACGGTGCAACAACAATTGAAAATGGAAAGGAAATTCCATTACCCTCCGTCGTGAATATTGCAGACATCAGTCGTGTAACACGGAGTGGTCGAATCTTCAACCGAGGGGTTGGAGAACCTAACAAGGAAAAGGAACTTCAGACAGAAGCTCCCGATCCCCCAGTCAGTCAATCCAGTAATCCCGACCTTTCAAAAAATAATGATGAGATGCTAAAGCTCATCCAAAGGAGTGAGTACAACATTGTCGATCAACTGTTACAGACTCCTTCAAAGATCTCGGTGTTATCACTGTTACTCAGTTCAGAAGCGCATAGGGAGGCTCTACAGAAAGTCTTGGAGCAAGCCTTTGTGGAACAGGATGTAACAATCAGACAGTTCGATAGCATTGTCTCTAACATCACTTCCTGCAATAATTTGGGATTTAGTGATGAGGAATTACCCGAAGAGGGTCGCCATCATAACATGGCGCTCAACATTACAGTTAACTGCCAGGACGATGCTTTAGCCAGCTTACTGGTAGACACAGGGTCAGCCCTGAATGTTATGCCGAAGTCCACTTTGATCCAATTATCATTCAAGGGCCCTCCAATGAGAATCAGCGAGGTCGTTGTCAAAGCGTTCGACGGATCCAGAAAAACGGTTATCGGTGAAGTTGATCTTCCCATAACTATCGGTCCTCACACTTTCCAAGTCACTTTCCAGGTCATGGACATCCGGGCAACATACAGCTGTTTATTAGGAAGACCTTGGATACATCAGGCTGGAGCGGTCACTTCGACCCTCCACCAAAAGCTAAAGTTCGTCAAGAACGATCAACTTGTCACGGTTTATGGGGAACAAGCCTTGCTTGTGAGTAACTTGTCATCATCTACTGGAATAGAACCCGAGGAGGTTATTGGAACTCAGTTCCAAGCACTGTCGGTAAGCGAGAACAGTCAGTTCAGAGGAGGAACCTCGATTTCCTCATACAAAGATGCTATTAAAGCGGTCGAGAGTACCGATATGACAGGATGGGGGCAGCTTGTCATTCCCATTGACAATAAAACAAAGAAGGGTCTTGGTTTTTCTGCAACCTGTACCCGGACAGCTGCCAATGATGAAAGTCTTCATCCCCTTCAAAACTTATTCCACAGTGGAGGTTTTTTTCACCCAGTGTCTCAGACAGTTCATGCTATCAATGAGGAAGATCCCTCTGACACAGATGACGAATGGAAGTCCTACCTTAACAAGTATGGTTATATGTCTCAGGAAGAGGTGCCTACGCCATTTTGCTATCCCGCACAAAGTCCGAGATTTATACCAAGATCAGATGTCGAAATGATCTACGAGGATTGTGATCCGGAAGGATGCCGCGCTCCGCCAAATTCATTAGAGGAAGACACTCTGATGAAAGATAACTTTGACTACAATTACTATGGCCCAATGGATGGTCTGCCAATGTGGCAACCTTACCCAGGAAACTTGGGGCAAGAAAGTCAGCCGAGTAATGAAAATCAGCTGACCGTCATTGAACAGAATACCTGTGTCCCCACCATGTCATGGGATCAACACTCAGGTCATTCGGAAACTACTCAACATGAAGGTGAATTCGCAACGTTCGCAGGACTTGAATTCATCAACTATGCTTTTCCCGAGGTCAACGTCATCGAGAGAGATGACTCCTCCAGTTCCAGAGAAGTTTGGGACACCTTGGGACAACCGAGTGGGAAATACAACTATATGGTCAAGTACACCGCTCCCGAAAGCTCTCGTATCAGGCTCGAAGACATCCAGCCAACTGGATGGGGGGATACAACTGAGAGAACAAATACTATGCAAAATGCAACAGAGGAATTCTCCTACGACAACTCTGCCTGGGAGACAGATTCCAATGATCCCGCTCCACCAGAAATCAGCGTTATTTCTGAAGACAAATCAAGGAAGGTGCCAGACTTTGTGATTCACCGAGGGGTTCGCCGCCAATGGGTTGCTGTCGAGGTTCCGAAGGTCATTCATCAGTCAAAGTAATTGCCATCTTTTAACCTTTCACCCTGCCCAGGTGAAACAGATGTTTTGATAGGGCTCGCTTTCTGTAAATATCCCTCTTCGCTTCGCCCAAAGCGACAGAGTTTTGTTTTATAGGGCTGTAGTTTCAAGGTTCGACTTGTTCATTAATAAAATAACGTCGTTCTGTAATTTCCGCATTAATTGCTGTTTTCTCTTTTTGCTTTTTCAAAGAAAATGGTAATCCTAAAAAACAAAACAATAAAAGTAAGCAGTAAAATAAAACACTGCACACACTTGCATTTTCTCTACCTCTTCTAAACATGAATCATCACGTCATGCAGATTGCTTGTTTTAAACCCCGTTGAAACATACGATCCGATGCCTTCTCCCAACTTTGAGTTCCCGGTATTCGAGGCTGAAGAAGAAAATGACGACAAAATTCCAGAAGAGATCTCTCGACTGCTCAGACAAGAGGAAAGGTCCATTGAACCTCACAAAGAACCGTTGGAAACGGTAAACTTGGGTTCAGAACCAGAGAGAAAAGAAATCAGGATCGGGGCACTGCTCAGTCTAACTGCCAGAGAGAGTTTGATAAAGCTTCTCGGAGAATTTCCCGATGTATTCGCTTGGTCTTATCAGGATATGCCAGGGTTAGATACCAGCATCGTGGAACATCACTTACCGTTGAGATCGGAATGTCCTCCAGTAAAGCAAAGGTTGAGACGCACTCATCCGGACATGGCCATCAAAATCAAAGAGGAGGTACAAAAGCAGATTGACGCGGGTTTCCTCGCTACAGCTGAATATCCTCAATGGTTAGCCAACATCGTACCCGTTCCCAAAAAGGACGGAAAGGTCAGAATGTGTGTTGATTACAGAGATCTGAACAAGGCAAGTCCAAAGGACGACTTTCCTTTACCACACATTGACATGTTGGTTGACAGCACAGCAAAGTTCAAAGTATTCTCCTTCATGGATGGATTCTCGGGCTATAACCAGATCAAAATGGCGCCGAAAGACATGGAGAAAACTTCGTTCATTACCCCATGGGGTACTTTTTGTTACAAGGTAATGCCGTTCGGTTTGAAGAACGCCGGGGCAACCTATCAAAGGGCCATGACTACTCTGTTTCATGACATGATACATAAGGAAATCGAGGTATATGTTGATGATATGATTGCAAAATCAAAAACAGAGAGTGAGCACGTTGAACATCTGTCAAAATTGTTCGAACGTTTGAGAAAATTCAAGCTCCGCTTGAATCCCAACAAGTGCACCTTCGGTGTCCGTTCAGGGAAACTACTAGGGTTCATCGTCAGCCAGAAAGGAATTGAGGTTGATCCTGACAAGGTCAAGGCTATTCAAGAAATGCCTTCGCCGAAAATAGAAAAATAAGTCAGAGGATTCCTGGGACGTTTGAACTACATCTCCAGATTCATATTCCTTATGACTGCCACGTGTGCGCCGATTTTCAAATTACTGAAAAAGAGAAGATTGCCAAACTGCCTTCGATAGTATCAAGGAATATCTGTTGAATCCTCCGATTCTATCACCTCTAGTGGAAGGAAGACCACTGATCATTTACCTCACAGTCCTAGAGGACTCGATGGGATGTGTACTTGGCCAACAAGACAAAACTAAAAGAAAAGAGTCTGCCATCTACTATTTGAGCAAGAAATTCACCGACTGCGAGACTCGGTACACGATGCTTGAGAAAACTTGTTGCGCTTTGGCTTGGGCAGCCAAACGTCTTCGCCAATACATGATTCGTCATACTACTTGGTTGGTCTCCGAAATGGATCCAATCAAGTACGTATTTGAAAAACCTACTCTTACGGGAAGAATTGCCCGTTGGCAGATGCTGTTATCAGAATATGACATAGAATACCACGCTCAGAAAGCCGTTAAGGGAAGTATTTTAGCCGATCATTTGGCTCATCAACCGATTGACGATCAAGAATCAATCGGGTTTGACTTCCCAGACGAAGATGTCATGTATCTAAAAATGAAAGATTGCGATGAACCGTTACCCAGTGAAGGGCCAGAACCAGGTTCCCAATGGAGACTTATCTTTGACGGAGCCGTTAATCATTATGGAAACGGAATTGGGGAAATCATTGTTACCCCTCAGGGTACCCACATTCCTTTCACTGCTAGACTTACGTTCAAATGTACGAACAATGAGGCCGAATACGAAGCTTGTATTATGGGTCTCGAAGAAGCGATTGATTTAAGGATCAAAAACTTGGACGTATACGGTGATTCAGCCTTGGTCATCAATTAGATAAAAGGAGATTGGAACACATACCAATCAGGATTGATTCATTACAAAGACTATGCAAGAAGGTTGTTACCCTTCTTCAACAGAATCGAGTTTCATCACATCCCTCGTGATGAGAATCACATGGCTGACGCTTTAGCCACTATCTCTTCCATGATTAGTGTAGGTCAATAGAATGACATACCTAAGATAGACATAATGCGCCTTGAACGGCCCGCTTACATCTTCACGATCGAAGCACTCATAGAAGATAAACCTTGGTATCACGATATCAAATGCTTCCTTCAGAAACAAGAGTACCCACCTAGGGCATCCAGAAAAGACAGGAAAACCCTCAGAAGATTGGCTGGAAACTTCTTCCTGAGCGGTGACACTCTCTATAAGAGAAATTTTGACATGGTCTTGCTCCGATGCGTCGACAGACCAGAAGCAGACATGCTTATGAAAGAAATTCATGAAGGGTCCTTTGGCACTCATGCCAACGGACACACAATGGCGAGAAAAATTCTCAGAGCAGGGTACTATTGGTTGACAATGGAATCTGACTGCTACAAGTACATGAGGAGGTGTCACAAGTGTCAGATATACTCCGACAAAATTCATGTACCGCCATCACATCTCAAAGTTCTTTCTTCCCCGTGGCCTTTCTCCATATGGGGAATCGACATGATCGGCTTGATCGAACCTAAGGCTTCAAACGAACATTGGTTCATCCTGGTAGCCATTGACTACTTCACCAAGTGGGTCGAAGCAGCGTCATTCGCTAATGTAACCCGACAAGTGGTGGTCCGATTTATCAAAACAATATCATCTGCCGTTATGGTGTTCCAAACGAGATCATTACTGATAATGGATCTAACTTGAACAATAAGATGATGAAGGAGTTGTGCGCAGAGTTCAAGATTGAACACCATAACTCATCTCCCTACCAACCCAAGATGAACGGAGCGGTAGAAACGGCTAACAAGAACATCAAGAGGATTGCTCAGAAGATGGTTGTGACCTACAAAGACTAGCACGAGATGCTACCCTTTGCTCTTCACGGTTATCGCACATCTGTCCGTACTTCAACAGGGGCAACCCCTTTCTCTCTAGTATATGGCATGGAGGCAGTTCTCCCCATAGAAGTAGAGATCCCATCAATCCGAGTATTGATGGAAGCTAAGCTCACCGAAGTTGAATGGTGTCAAAGCCGACACGACGAATTAAACCTGATCGAAGAGAAACGAATCACGGCAATATGCCACGGTCAGTTGTATCAACAGAGAATGAAGAGGGCATTCGACAAAAAGGTCCGACCTCGTGTCTTCAAAAAAGGAGACCTCGTGCTCAAGAAGATACAATCATTTCTCACAGATTCGCAAGGTAAATGGACTCTGAATTATGATGGCCCCTATGTGGTCACAAAAGCTTTCTCAGGCGGCGCCTTGAGACTTGCAACCATGGACGGAGAGGAATTTGCCTACCCCACGAATGTTGATGTAGTCAAGAAATATTTCGCCTAAAAAAAACGTCTCGGTGGATTGAAAACCCGAAAGGGCGGTCCAGGCAAAAGTTAGAGACATATAATAAAATCATCCCAGTGGATTGGAAACATCAAAGTACAATCCAGGAAAAAATTAGGGATAATGGCAAGTAACTATGTTCAACAGAGGCAAGTCCCTCAGCAGCAGCAGTTACATCATTTGTCAGAAAACTCCAGTCAAGGTCATCTTCGACAGAAGCTCAGGATGCCCAGAATTCAAAGTTGGTAAAAGGATAGTGGTCGTTATGTTTCAACGTAGCCCTTTTCCCTGTAAATTAACATTTTCTAACTTTGTAATTACTCTTTGGAATCACGCGTTTGGCTGATCTCCATCTTATCAATAAAATTTGAGCCTTGTGCTTTTGTTTGTAATTCTTGCTTGTTTTAGCTTTACAGAACGACGTTGTTAACATGATTGACGATTCTTGAAATAAAACAAAAATGAATTTACTTGGTAAAACTTTTTCTGCTTTTAAAATAAAGATGCCAATTTCTTTTGACTGTTGAACATCAAAGGAACATCAACCGCTTCTCCAGAAGTAAGCGAACTTCAAAGTGCAGAATCAAAGTACTCCTTCTAACCCAGTACGCCTGAATAAAGGGATCAACTGTGTCAGAGACCTTGTTTCGTCTGACATCTTTGGCCGAGTTCTCATCTCCTAAGCCCGATCAACGGTATTCCCCGCAGGGATTATCTCTCCTAAGCAAGGTGGAATTGCTATCTTGAACCAGCGATATCTCTATACGCCCCGCGATGGCCGAGTATCCAGTCATGTTCATCTTTTAGTTTGTGTGTCGCGTCAGTTTTGTCAGTATATACATACATACATCATGCATTTACATTTCATATTGCATCGCTATCACTCTAGCCGGTCTTGTCCCTTAGTGATAGGAGTTCTCTCAATCGAGTTGTCAGTTCTTTCCTCGTCAGGAAACGTTGTGTCTGAACAATCTCGCTACCAGTGTATCTTTAGATCAGAGTCGGCACTCGACCACTTTGATAACTTGAACCTCTGAAGAGCCAGAGAACCTTCAACAAATATCACTCTTCGCCATTGAAGATGATATCCTTGCTTTCCCGGATTAAGGAAAATCCCCAGAAAAAGCCTCTTAATCAGAGATTCGGCGGTACAGCTGCCTTTCTCCAAAAATACGCTGATGAAAAGGTCATCGGCACCTCAAAATTGGAGCCCATCATATGGCATTTCTCCGGGAAGATCCTGAGAAAAGTATGATGTAAGACCCCAAGCGAAAACAGTCTCTCAAGAGACTCACTTTCCCCAGTAGAATCGATAAATGGCGTCTCCAAAACAGAGAAGTTTGTGCAACTCTACAACTCAGATGACTGGGTTCCCCAGCAGGTCTGACATCAAAACTTTTTCCACTCAAATGGCACCTCCCCAGGAAAATTCGGCGAGAAGTTTGAGGAAAATTGCTACGCATAGTGTCCCTTGTCAATAAAGTTTATTGACAAAAGAAACTAAGACCAGTTCCTTGGTAGGAAACCAGGATCGAGGGGAAGTTTAAATCAGAAACTAAGACCAGTTCCTTGGTAGGAAACCAGGATCTAGGGGAAGTTTAAATCGGCAACTGAGACCAGTTCCTTGGTAGGAAACCAGGATCGAGGGGAAGTCGACAAAAGAAACTGAGACCAGTTCCTTGGCTGAAGACCAGGATCGAGGGGAAGTTTACCTTTTCTAAGCATCATTTCTTAGCAAAAGAAGATGGATGTGATATGCCATTCATAACCACCATCAAAATTTCGGGTATTCCGATATTTAATCCTCTTGCACCCCGAATGCCCGAACACTTTCGTCATTCACACCTTCGGGTCCAAGAAGATTAAATAGGGGCATCTGTCATACCCCAAATTTTGACCACTAAGATTTCCCATCATTGTGCAAATCATCATCACAATATGGATGAACCATCATGCCTCATCAAATGCCTCAAGAGTTGTTGAGCATTCACTACAGTCAAAATTAGGGTTTTAAGCCCCTCTCAGAGCCTTAGACAAAGGATCAATCAAGGAATGACATGATCTCCAACTTGTCTAACCTCTCAAACATCCACAATGGATCAAAGAGGACTCCTACTTCAAGGATTAAACCCAAGGTTACTCCCTTCTAGGTGGATCAAGTCTCAAGATCGCCAGTGTCACCAAATTAGGGTTTTGGTCGAACAGGGCCTCCAGATGGAAATTTTCATCTGGACACAAGCCAAAAATCCAAAACATAACCTAATATACTCCATGGAGCCTCATGGACCCAATCATCAAGTCAATTTTGCCTCTGGGGATGCATTCACTAAAAATCAAGAATTAGGGTTTCTTGACCTAATTCACCCCTAAGTTGACTTTTGGGGCAAATCATGAACCATGACCTTAATACATGATTTGAGGGTCTTTAATATACCATATTGATCCATTTGGAACAATGGATTAATCCAAGAAGCTTGAGCAACAAGTCTCAATTTCATCTGCACCACAATTAGGGTTTTGCGAGGAAAGTCAACTGTAACTTTGACTTTTGACCAGGACATGCTCCCAAACCCTAGGACATGCCCCAATATACCCTATGACACCCATGGAACATGTCCATCAAGTTTGATTTAGGTCATGGACATGATTTCCTGAAGAATTGCACAATTTGGAATTCGTCTGATAAAAAGTCAACTGTGCACAAAAGTCAACTTTGACTTTTTGAGATTTTTCACCAAAATGGATTTTTAACCCTAAAATGATGTTAATGTATGATTTGAATCATCATTCATCAAGAAAAATCAAAGAAAGTGGGATAACTTGTAAAAGGGGTAACCATAAAACTTAGAAATTTTTCTAAGTTATGGAAAAAGTACCACTAATACACTAACTTTGGAGGATCATAACTCCTAAACCACATGGCCATTTTTTCTCATCCAAAGATGGATTTGTAGCCCTCATTACCCTCTACAAAAACTTCAACTAGACCTAAGTCCAATTCATTAAGGATTTTGAGTTATGGAGTGATCAAAATCAAGATATCACACTTTGTTCCAACACTTAGTGAAAATTTCACTAAGTCAGATTTTGCTTCACTTTTTGCCAAATGTAGAGGGATTTTTCACTTGGAATCAAAAGAGATCAAAACTAAACTTGTTCAAACAGTTGTTGTATCATGTAAGGGCTTTCCAAAATGGTCAAGAGCATTACCAAATTCAACTTACACCATGAGATATGACATTGGCAAGTTGCCTTGCTGAAATCTGTCAAGGCAAGGCAGAATTTGCAATTTTGCTCGATTTGCCAAAATCAGCCAAATTCAAATGCTCCTATCCACTTGGACACATCTGAGAATTGAATCTAAAGGGGACAATCACTGAGCCAAGCCTCCAAAGTCCATGGAACAAGAAATAGCATGTTGAACCTAGAATGGCCAAAATAGGGACAAGACTCCAAATTTGGATTGAAGCATTCAATGGAAGCATCAAGGTGGCATGGACTGAGCCATTCTCATCTGAAATCAGTCAAGACTTATCCAAGACCAAGGGAACCAAAGCTCTGTGCCCTAACCTCTAGTCAATGGCTAGAGGAGACTTGCATTTCCATTGGACAACATTGGCCAAACCTACTTACCAGCTGCCATTCACTATTCCTTGCAAAACAAACTTGCTCTACTATAAATAGAGCTCAATTGTGATCAGTTTGAGTACACCAAATCCATCAAATAGATGCTTTCCTCAAAATCTCTTTTTTCACTCCAATTTTGCCTTCTAAGGCAAGTCACTATCGGGTTTTGAGTTTGAGAGCAATTCCAATCAAACCAATCACTCACACACCTCACATACATCACATATGAGCTGATCAAACACTTAGATCACTTCTGAAACACCAATTTCACAAAATCACCAGCTGGTTGCTCAAGGTTTTAACCAAGTTGCAGCTGAGGTACCACAAAGTGATCCAGCCAATTTCAATCAAGTCCAAGCATTCAAACACACTCCATAGGGTGTAGGGAAGCTGTTCAGATCATCACCACTCATCTGTAACACCTCCAAATCAAAAATCACATTGCACTTGCTGTCACGGCTTAGAGGTAAGCACATACTTGGTCATCTCTTAATCTATGCATATTTCCTCGCACAATAATTTGGCCATATGTTCATAATCATGCATGGAATGTTTTCCCTCAATTAATTGCATTGTTTGAATCGTGTATCAAAAATCCTAGCCTTCATGCAGAAATTAGGGTTCTTGAGGATTTTTCATGATTTCTTGTTGTATGTTTAATTTAAATGAAATTAATGGACATAGACATGATCGTGAGGTTGAGACGAGCATAATGATATGTGGATTGCATGTTATAATCAAGTATTCAGTGAGATTGGATAGAAAATGCAAATCTGGGCAAGGCAGAACACGCGCGTGTTCTTGGTGCCATTTTCATAAATTCAAATATTTGAATTTTGTAATTTTGTTTAATTGATTCAAAAATTAATTTCTCTCTGAGTTTTAATGATTTCGAGTTGATTCTTTTTTTAATAATTCACAAAAATGTTAAAATATTTTATTTTATCAAAAAATCCCAAAAAATATTATTTATTTCATATAATTGATATTTTTCCAAAGAATTAATATTTTAATTGTTTTTGACATTTTAAATATTTTTTCTACATTGATTTTGCAACTTTTAATGCTTTCTAATTATTTTGTAGGTCAATACTTAATTTTTGAAGCATTAATCCAAAGTCACAATTTGTTTTTCATATGTTAAACAATTTTTATCATTTTAATTGAATTTTTATTCAATTAAATACATTTTTGAAAACAAATTAGGGTTTTTGGATTAATTCAACCCTCATAAATCATTTTCAAAACACTTTGGGCCTCTAATAGAGTGTAAGATCCAATCCTTTCTTAACCAAAACTTTTTGGGCCTCAGTGTATTGTATAAGCCCCGATACCGTCAAAAACAAACGGCGCAATCGTCGCCTTTTCAAAATAACCCTTGGGCCTCTCCTTGAGCTATAAGACCCATTCAAAACACTTTTGGGCCTCTAATAGAGTGTAAGACCCAATCCCCTTTTAACCAAAATCATTTGGGCCTCACTTATTATGTAAGTCCCTCCGCGTTAAAAGAAAACCTCGGCGCGATCGCCACTTTTTAAACGAAAAGTCAACTGGGCCTACCCTCGTGTTATAAGCCCCACTCTTTTTCTTAAAACTCACTTGGGCCTCTTGAGAGAGTGTAAGACCCATCCCTTTGTACAGAAAACCATCTTGGGCCTCAGTCAATTGTATAAGTCCCTTTGTACAAATTCAACAGTGCGCTCATTGATTAAACCTTGGGCCTCTCCTTGAGCTGTAAGCCCCAAAACTTTCTTTTTCAAAGCATTTTCTCCTTTGATTTTGAATATACTGTTGTTTTCAATCTTTCTTTGTTGAACAACTAACCAAACAGCATGGAAGCTCTACACTCGAGTAAGTGTTTATACGCTTTCATTTACCGCTTTCATATACATATAACTGTATTGTGGGGCTGTTTCACTGTAAGTCTTCTTTCATAAACTCATATCAACTGTGTAATAATAGTATAGATATTTCGAGTTTCCCCGGCAACTACGTCTAGAACTAAGTGACGCCGTTTCGTTTAGTCATAGAAATAGACAACTAGATCCCCAATAAGATCACCAGATACAGTCTTCTCTTCGGCTGTCCTCATTAGGATTTGTCAAGAAACTCTACTCCCAGAGATGAATGTATTCTCCATGAATGGCATCTTTGAGTTTCTTCCAAATTCTCGAACTTTCCTGACTTTGATGTATTCTCGGTGAATAGCATTGCCTTGAATTTCTCGGGGTTTGGGGACCCACGGGCTTCTTAAAAGCATCGGCCTCCTCTTGGGCATCGTACAAGGACCCACAGGCTTCCTAAAAGCAACCCCGCCTCCTCTTGGGCATAGTACAAGGACCCTACGGCTTCTTAGAAGTATTCACCGCCTCCTCTTAGGCTTTGTATAATGATCTCTTCCTCCGGGAATGATAGCCTCCTCTTGGGCTTAGTACAAGGACCCGTCGGCTTCTTAAAAGTTTCCAGCCTCCTCTTGGGCTTCGTACAAATTGTCCCGACGACCTCCTAGAGGTATAGGAACAGAACTTAATCATTCACATAGAACAGTCTTTCATAGAGTCTACTACTGTTTCTTAAAGCATAGTACAAAAGATGAAACTCTAGACTTGGACAGTCTAACTTCCTTGAGTCTCAAAGACATTCTCAAGTGTCCCCTTCAAAAATAGGAAGGAAACCCGCAGACTCGGACAGTCTCAATACCCTTCGGATTTCCCTCTTCCTTAAAGAACAGGAATAACCCGGATCCCTGAATCAAATCCCTGAG
Organism: Lathyrus tuberosus; assembly: GCA_022829125.1. Classification (NCBI taxonomy): domain Eukaryota; kingdom Viridiplantae; phylum Streptophyta; class Magnoliopsida; order Fabales; family Fabaceae; genus Lathyrus; species Lathyrus tuberosus. Next base: position 9,720,345 of record JALAZF010000032.1, read on the forward strand.
TACAGTGTTGCTCATATAAGAACTGATTTTCTCTTTCAAAATCAGTATACTGGACCTGTCACTTAACTGAGACAACATTTAGCCTCTCTCTCGGGCTTTGTACGAGACACATAAGAGACTCCCTCGTTGAGTCAATCACCGCTTTCGCCTCCATCTCGGGCTTTATACGAGATACAAAAAGATTCCCTCGTTGAGTCAAAACCTTTTAACCTCTCTCTCGGGCTTTATACGAGACACATAATAGCTTCCTCTTAGGCTTTGTATAAGAAAACCACTGGTTGATCTAATCAACCTTTTAGCATAAAAGTTGTGCCTCGTTCACAGTACACAAACCTCAACAACTCCTTTCTCTTCATCTAATCGCTGTAAGCGGCAAGCCTCTGGATCATCTACATCCATGCCACTGTCCCTCTTTTAGCATGAGAAATTCCTAAGGAAAGATAGCATTGCTCTACACTGAGTTAAAGTCTTCTCCTTCAGGTTAAAACCCCCTATAAAGGAAATTATGGCATTGCTAGGATCTGCGTATCCCGGTTAAAGTAATCCTCCCTTTATAACCAGTCACTAAACAGTTGTGACATACAACTCCCCCTTTAGAGATGACAAATTCTCTCTAAAGTCGAGGTCCTGCAGCTTCACGTCTTGGGCTTTGAACAAGACACAAATAGACTTTTCAGCTTTATATCTTGGGCTTTGAACAAGATACAAACTACCTTTCGCTTCACGTCTTGGGCTTTGAACAAGACACCAAAAACACCCATTTCCTCCCATAGAATAGGAGGAACTACGAACGCTCTAATTTCCCTATTTCGGTAAACGGGAATACATAGGCATAAGATCGAAAGAAAAGATCTTAGCGAGCACACTAGTAATTCAAAAGCACCAGTCCTAACATCCTAACCCTTGTTCCCCGCAAGAAAGTCCTAGAAAGAAAGAAAACTGTATTGGCGAAAATACAAATAACCAGTACAAAGGCCCCCCCACATTGATAACATCCGTAACCTAACAGACCGCTGTTTAAACTCAGTATACAAGCAGGGTTAATTGGAGACATCTATTTCCCTTCCTTATTCAGCTTTAATAGGATAAAAAATGAATCGACCTGTAGTCTAAGCTCAACCGCAGAGAGCGACCAGCGTTTAAGAACCGCGTCCAAAATCGCTCGCTACATAGTTGCTATCAAAACTTTCTTTAATTTCTTTGTTGAACAACTAACAAAACAGCATGGAAGCTCTACAACGGGTAAGTGTTTATTCGCTTTCTTTTTTTATATGCTTTCATATACATAACTATATTGTGGGAAGTTGTGTATGGTTAGTCTTCTTTCATACCTTTTAAATACTTGTCATATATCAACTGTATATATACTAGTATAGTTATTTAGAGTTTTCCCCGGCAACTACGTCTAGAACTAGGTAAAGCCCTGTTGGTCACTCTTTAAATACAAACAAAACTAGATCCCCATAGGATTTCTAGATACAGTCTTCCCTTCTCTTAGGGTTAAACAATATGGAACAAAAAGAAAGGCAGTATTCTCGGTGAACCTTTTCTCAGACTGTCACCCCTAGAAATTGTCAAAGAAATTCTACTCCCCAGAGTTGATCTATTCTCCGTGAATAGCATCTCTTGAGTTTCTTCCAAACCCTCAAACTTTCCTGGAATGATCTCTTCTCTGTGAATTGCATTTCTTGAACTTCTCTTGGTTTAGGGACCCGCAGGCTTCCTAAAAGCATCCCCGCCTCCTCTTGGGCTTTGTACAAGGACCCTTCGGTTTCTCAGAAGTTCTCATGCCTTCTTTTGGGCTTAATACAAGGACCCTAACGACCTCTTAAAGGTATAAGACATAACTTAGTCATCATTTGCTAGAGCAGTCTTTCCAGTGTCAAACCTCAGGCCACTTTAGGGTTGATTCTCACCCCTTAAGGCCCTTCCCCTCTTTTGGGCATCCTACAAAAGATAAAACTCTTCAACACCAGTAGACTTGGACAGTCTAAACCCCCTTTGAGTCTTAAAGACATTCTCAAGTTCCTTTCAAACATAGGAAAAAACACCGATCACTCTGGATAAATCTCCAGCAGAAACCCGGTCTCTCTCATGAGAGTTCCCCACCCTTGGGCCTGCTTATGGATCTAATCCTCAACAGTAAGATAGCCTCCTCTTAGGCTTTGTATAATGATCTTTCCTCAACACAGTCAACCTCCTCTTGGGCTTTGTACAATAATTCTCCCCCTTAGCAGAGCTAACCTTTTCAGACTCTTTTGTTGAGTCCATCACTTTTCAAGACTCTCTTGTTGAGTCAATACCCTTTTAGCCTTAATCTAGGGCTTCGTACGAGACAGAAAATCACTCTCTTGTTGAGTATAAAAGACTCTCTTGTTAAGTAAATCAACTTTCAGACTCTCTTGTTAGGTCAATCACCTTTGCAAGACTCTCTTGTTGAGTCAACTCTTTTAGCCTCCATCTTGGGCTTTGTACAAGACATATAAAAGCACTCTCTTGTTGAGACAAACTCATTTCAGCCTCCCTCTTGGGCTTTGTACAAGACACATATAAACCTCCCCAACGGAGTCAAAAATACCTTTTAGCCTCAATCTTGGGCTTTGTACAAGACAGAAAGAACATTTTCCCCGAAAAAGTCAAACTGTTAGCCTCCTCTTAGGCTTTATATAATGATATCCCCAAAGAGTCAGTCTCTTTTTTGCCTCAATCTTGGGCCTTGTACAAGACATATACACTCTCTTGTTGAGTCAGTATTATCTAGCCTCCTCTTAGGCTTCGTATAAAGAAATCCATAGCTGAGTCAATCAACCTTTTAGCATCAAACTTGTGCTTTGATCAAAGCACACAAACATCAACAGTTCCTCTTTAGAGATGACAAATTTCCTCTCAGCCAAAACCCTTTAGCTTCATATCTTGGGCTTTGAACAAGATACAAATTCCTTTTTAGCTTCAATCTTGGGCTTTGAACAAGGCACCAAAACATCTTTTTCCTCCCTTAGAATAGGAGGAACTACGATTGCTCTGATTTCCCTGTTTTCTTTAACAGGAATACGTAGGCATAAGATTGCGAAATCTTAGTGAGCATACTAATAAAAAACTATAGGTCCAGGACCTTCATACATCAATAAAAAAAATTAGATATTGTATCTTCCCAAAAGCCTCATGAACAGTCAAGACACTCTATTCTTAAGCCAAATAACCTAAGAGAGACCCACTATTTTGATAGCATCTGTAAACCAACAGTCATCTGTTTAAACTCAGTATGCAAGCAGGGTTAATTGGAGACATCTATTTCCCTTCCTTAATCAGCTTCCTAGGATAAAAAATGAATCGAACTATAGCACCCAAAAGCGATAGTGATTCGAAACCACAAAAACTGCGCTACAGAAGAATGGCGACCACATTGGGAGCACTGTTCTCCCATCTCTTAGGTAGAATCCCTTAAGTTTAGAAGGTACCACGGTGAATGGCGACTCTGTCGGGGAGTCATTAACTGTTAGGATCATAAGACTAGAGGTCTAGGATATTAGGACAAATATATATACTGCTTTTCCTAATTGATATCCGTGTTTATTTTTCTGCTAATGGGAATGCGTGTGATGCCGCATCTGGAAAGATTGAGTATACACCTAAGATAAGTGATGGCACTATACGGGTAATCTTACAGGGAGTGATTCCCAAATAAGAGGTCTCGGTCGACCATCGAATCAGTGGAGATGCCCTTTATGGATTCAATGCCTATACGACTTCAGTTGTTGAAAGCAGATTGTTCAATTGGGTTATCTGAGAAGCTGAGGATTTTAGTAGACTAAAACCTTGTTACTATTTTGTAGTGCGGAAGCTATCGAAAATAGTTGTCACGTGATACTTCCCTCATTTGAGTTTACTCTAAGATACATCAGCTCGCTCGGGTGATTCCAGCCTGCTGTTGTTATCCCAAGAGGGGTCTGTGATTTTGAGGACAGGTACAAAAAACCACCAGTATAAACCTTTGGGGATGGGTAGAGCCATGAATTCATGACACCGAACCTTTGACCCCATGTTTTTTCTATGTTTTTGTGTGCTGCATTCATACATTCATTTCATTAAAAAACATTAAACAAAAAAATCTTCTCTTCTACTCTTTCTTTTTTCAAATTAAACTATGACAATGATTGCAAATGTCAGATAAAGAGATTGCGTTATGGATTTTGGTAGAAGGAAGACTCACAAGTATACCTTCAAGGTTCCAAAACTAGAGGATTTGAGAGGGCTAGAGAGGATGATCACCAACCCTGATGCTTTCAGAGCTAAGTACGGAGCACTGCTGTCTCTGTTAAGGGTCCATGTAATTGAAGGAATACTGGCTACGCTCATTCAGTTATACGATCCATTCTATCATTGTTTCACATTCCCGAATTATCAACTAGCACCAACGCTGGAGGAGTACTCTCACCTGACTGATTTACATATTACTGATCAAGCTCCCTTTTCCGGACTGGAAGAAATTGCAAAGGATCAAACCATCGCAAGAGCAATTTATTTGGATGAGTCAGAAGTCAGGACTCACATGACCACTACGGGTGGAATCCAAGGTTTGCCAGCCCAGTTTTTGATAAAGAAAGCCCTGTACTTTGCCAGTATGGGGAACGTGGCCGTTTTCAAGAGCATATTTGTTTTGCTCACCTACGGGTTATTTTTGTTTCCCAACATCGATAACTTCGTAGATATCAATCCATAAAGATATTTTTGATTGGAAACCCTGTACCGACCTTGTTCGCAGATGCTTATCATTCTGTACACTTAAGTAATTTGTATAGCGGAGGAACGATCACTTGATGTGTACCCCTGCTATACAAATGGTTCATTTCCCACTTACCCAAGTATGTTGCATTTTGGGATCCTAAGAATACTTTACATTGGTCGCAGAGAATCATGTCTCTTACCAACTCTGACATCGATTAGTACAATCGAATCTATGACGGGATCATAATCATTGACCGTTGTGGAAACTTCCCTAACATACCCCTCATAGGAACTAAAGGAGGAATCAACTATCATCCAGTTTTAGTTCGTCATCAATTTGGATACTCGATGAGGCATGTCCCACGTAATGCTCATCTGGAAGGTCTTTTCTTCAAGGAAGGAGAAAATGACAGAGCACTAAAGACAGAAATAGTGCATGCTTGGAAACATGTTCACAGAAAAGGAAGAAAGTCTCTAGGAAAACCGGACTGTGTCTCTGTGGAACCTTATCTCCACAGGGTACAAACTAGAGCTCTCAAGATGAGGATGTCTTACCCTCGTCAGGAAGTTCTTCCGTTAAGGGACCCTGTCCTTTATTTTATGTCTGACACGGAAAAACTTCAGGTTACTCTCAATAGAGTTCAACAGGAGAAGAAGTCTTGGAAGAACAAGTATTGTATTCTCAATGTGGTGTGCAAGAAAATACAGCAACTGTTAAAAGAAAAAGATGCTCTGATCGAGATTTTAGAGCAACATGCTGTAGAAAACCAAGATGACCAAAGGAATTTGCTCGCTCCTTTCACTTGGCAAAGGAATGACAACCCGACAATGGCTCGAGAGCCCCGGTCAAAGAAAAGGAAAATACCAGAACCAGCACCTGAGCTCTCCTCAGAGAGGACTCGGGATCCATTAGCTTAGACATTTCCTTTTACAGCACTATGTAAATTACTGTATTTCCATTTCCGCAATCTTTGAATTTAATAAAACGGGGTTTCCCCACTGTTTGATATTTGCAATCCAATTGTCGAAGTTTACTTTGATTAAACAATATATATATATATAATATAATCATTGCATATCATTCATCATTCTCACGTAGCACATTCTTCTTACCTACGAATCTCACATTTGTGTCTCGATTCTAGAGTCAAACTGTCTCATTCGTACAATACTCGAGCCAGTCAATAAAAGAAAATGGATAATCTCGAGGAAGAGAACAAAGAGTTGAGAGAAGAACTTGACGCTCTAAAAGAAGATATGAGAAAGCTTCACAACGGTATGCAAGCTCTGGCATCAGCCCATATGCAACAACAACGGATTGTGACCTCAGAGATCACATCAACGCCCATAGTGGAGAAGTATGATCCTAGGTATAACATGCCGAAAGATCGCCCCTGGGGCATGCCACTCAACTATATCCAAGAAGGATATATTCCGTTGATCATGGAAGATCCAGAAACTGCAGCAGGAATTGCTGGGCCTGAAGGTTACAAACTTCGGGAAAGCGAAAATGCCAGGGGCATGACAGCAACTCCTGAAGGTTACAAACTTCGGGAGAGGGAAGTACCAAGAGTCACTGCCGTAATGACTATACCACAATGGTACACACTATCTCGGAAGGGCAGATTCCATAGATACCGTCTGGTGGAAATGAAAGTATGGACAACAGAATGATGGAATTCCAGGAACAGTTCCTGGAGATGCAGAAAGAACTGCAAGCTATTCGCGGTCAAGATCTATTTGGAAAGGATGTCGCAGACCTTTGTTTGGTCCCCAATGTGAAAGTTCTGCACAAATTCAAGGTGCCCGAATTTGAAAAATACAAGGGTAACTCTTGCCCTCAAAGTCATTTGGTGATGTACGCTCGGAGGATGTTAACTCAGACAGAGATCCAACAGCTACTGATCCACTATTTCCAAGATAGTTTAACCGGTGCCGCACTCAAATGGTACATGGGTTTAAACCGCACTAAGATCGTCACTTTCAAAGATCTTGGCGCTGCCTTCGTTCAACAATATAAGTATAACCTGGACATGGCACCAGATAGAGATCAACTCAGAGCCATGTCACAAAAGGATAAGGAAACCTTCAAGGAGTATGCTTAGAGATGGTGTGAAATTTCTGCTCAGATTTGTCCACCTCTTGAGGAAAAAGAGATGACAAAGATCTTCCTGAAAACCTTGAGCTCATTTTACTACGACAGGATGGTTGCCAGTGCACCCAGTGACTTCACTGAGATGGTGGGCAAGGGAGTTCATCTTGAGGAAGCAGTTCGAGAAGGACGTTTAGTAAAAAACGCTGGATCATCAAGCAGTACCAAAAGATATGGTAGTGCTTTCCCTAAGAAAAAAGAGCAAGATATTGGAAATATCTCTCTCGGAAAGCAAAGGCGATGGTACCAACCAGTAGCAGCTGTAACTCCTGCTATTAACCCTGCGCCTGTTCCTACGTATCAACCTCAGGTTGCTCAGAGCCAATCGAATCAACAACAATATCAACAAAGGACACAACAACCTCTTCAGCAAGCTCGTCCTCAGTACAACAACAATCGTACAACGTGACCACCAGGGTTTGACCCTATACCAATGTTGTACGCAGAACTGTTTCCATTATTATTGGTCAAATGGCACGTCCAAACCAGGGCTCCTCTTACAATTCCTGAAAATCCTCCTTTTTGGTTCAAAGCGGATCAGACTTGCCCTTACCATCAAGGAGGACTAGGGCATAAGATAAAAAATTGTCTCAGCTTTAAATTTGATGTGCAAAAGCTTGTTAGGACCGGGGTCTTATCCTTTAAGGATACAAATCTAAATGTTCAGACGAACCCGCTGCCTCAACACGAGAAAGCTGTAGTAAATTTGATAGAGGGAGAGTCTAACCACAACTATCAAATTCATGATGTACTTTTATTGAGGGCCAACCTGGTCAAGATGCATCGCAGACAGAGCGGATATGGGCATGTACCATCTCATAATTATCACCAGTGTGATATCTTCTCTAAAAACAATCAAGGATGTTCTGTGGTGCAATCAGCTCTACAGGAACAGTTGGATCTCAGATGGATCCAAGATCACCGAATTCGTGAAGTCAACATGACTTATACGAATTCCAAAGTCATTCAGAACCACAACATTCTGGCAATGAATGTCAACTTGGTGGAAATGCACTCAAGGCAAAGCCAACATCATAATCTGTCACTGCACGATTACAATTCCTGTCTGATCTGCTCAGTAAATAATCAGGGATGCTCTTTTGTACAAGAGACCCTCCAGCGTCAGATGGATCTTGGATGGATTCAGGATTACCGCGATAGATATCAGTATTAAGTGAATATGATTCAAATCTTTGATATTCGTTTAATGAATACCAGCTTGATGGAATTACACGCTAAGCAAGTCCAGCTCGGTTTTCTGACTTCACATAATTATCAGAACTGTAAGGGATATCGTGAGAGCGACCAAGGATGCGCTCTCGTTCAAAGAACTTTGCAACACTTGTTAAACCACTGGTGGCTTCCGATCTATTTAGATGAAGACACACAACAAGTCAGTATGATTAATGGGAACCCTACTAGGCATCAAAGTCAGGATGTTCGATCAATGGGAATAGATCTAGTGAGGTTACACTGCATACAAAGCGGACGTGGCCAGGTGCCACCACACAGCTATGAACATTGTAGAGTTTTCTCTGAATATAATCAAGGATGTTACCTCGTGCGAGCAGCCCTTCAGAGTCAGTTGGACCACAAAGAGATTCGACCATGTCCAAGTTCTGGGTCAACCAATTCGATGCCAGACTTTGTCGCTGATCCAATCAAGGACGTTGTCGTAATCTCTGATCATAAGAGGACCAAAGATGTTTGCGCCATCATTCCTCTACTTGACGAATCAAAAGTTCTCAACCAGGAATTAATTGAAATTACTTACAATGGTCAGAAAAATCAGAAGGCTCCTGTAGTTATCTATCTACCGGGTCTGCTACCGTATGAATCAACTAAGGTTATCCCTTACAAATACGGTGCAACAACAATTGAGAATGGAAAGGAAATTCCATTACCCTCTGTCGTGAATATTGCAGACATCAGTTGAGTAACACGGAGCGGTCGAATCTTCAACTGAGGAGTTGGAGAACCCAGCAAAGAAAAAGAACCTCAAACAGAAGTTCCTGATCAACCACTCGGTCAGTCTAGTAATCCCGACCTTTCAAAGAACAACGATGAGATACTGAAGCTCATCCAGAAGAGTGAATACAACATTGTTGATCAGCTGTTGCAAACTCCTTCAAAAATCTCAGTGCTATCACTTTTACTCAGTTCCGAAGCTCACAGGGAGGCTCTACAGAAAGTCCTAGAGCAGGCCTTTATGGAACAAGATGTGTCAATAAGACAATTTGACAACATCATCTCCAACATCACTTCCTGCAACAACTTGGGGTTTAGTGATGAGGAACTGCCAGAAGAGGGCCAAAATCATAACATGGCACTCAATATTACAGTCAACTTCCAAGACGATGCCTTAATCGGCGTACAGGTAGACACCATATCAGCTCTAAACGTGACACCAAAATCCACTCTAATGCGACTATCATTCAAAGGATATCCGATGAGAGGCAGTGAGGTCACCGTCAAAGCATTTGACGGATCCCGGAAAACAGTTATCGGCGAAGTCGACCTTCCCATAACTATCAGTCCCCACACTTTCCAAGTCACTTTCCAGGTCATGGACATCCGAACAACATAAAGATGTTTGTTGGGAAGACCTTGGATACACGAGGCTGGGGCAGTCACTTCGACGCTTCACCAAAAGCTGAAGTTTGTCAAGAACGACCAACTAGTCACAGTCTGCGGAGAGCAAGCCTTGATCGTGAGTAACCTATCATTGTCCACTTGTGTAGAATAATAAGAGGTTGTTGGAACCCAGTTCCAAGCACTTTCGGTGAGCAACGACAATCAATCAGAAGGAGGAACGTCGATTTCCTCGTACAAAGATGCTCTCGAAATAGTTAAAAGTGATAATGCAAAGGGATGGGGACAACTTGTCATTCCTACTGATAACAAAACAAAGAAGGGTTTTGGTTTTTCTTCAACCTGTACCCAGACTGCTACTAACGATGAGAGTCTTTATCCCATTCAACACTTCTTCCGCGGTGGAGGTTTTCTTCACCCTGTGTCTCAAGAAGTACATACCATCAACGTGGGAAATTCCTCCGATACAGATAAAGAGTGGAAGTGCTATCTTAACGAGGACAGTTATATGTCTCAGGAAGAGGTGCCTATGCCATTTTGCATTCTGGCGCAGAGTCCAAGATATATACCAAGGTCAGATGTCAAGATGATATACGGAGATTGCGATCCAGAAGGATGTCGTGCTCCACCCAACTCATTAGAGGAGGACACTCTGATGAAAGACTACTTTGACCACGACTATTATGGCCCAATGAATGGCCTGCCTATCTGGCAGCCGTACCCAGGAGACTCAGGACAAAAGAGTCAGTCGAACGATGCATATCAACTGAGCATCATTGAGAAGAATACCTGCGTCCCCACAGAATCATGGGATCATTACTCAGGGCATTCAGAAAATATCCAGTACAATGATGAATTCGCAATAATTACAGGACAAGAGTTCCTTAACTATGCTTTTCCCGACGTCAACGTCATCGAGAGAGATGACTCCTCTAGTTCCAAAGAAGTGTGGGATACCTTAGGACAACCGGGTGGGAAATTTGACTTCATGGTCAAGTACATCGCTCCTGAAAGCTCTCGTATCAGGCTCGAAGACATCCAGCCAACTGGATGGGGAGATCTGCCTGAGAGTGCAAGCACTATGCAAAATACAACTGAAGGATCCTCCTACGACAACTCTGCCTGGGAGACAGATTCCAACGATCCTGTTCCACCAGAAATCAGCATTATTTCTGAAGACAAATCAAGAGGGAAGGTACCAGACTTTGTGATTCACCGAGGAGTTCGCCGCCAATGGGTTGCTGTCAACGTTCTGAAAGTTGTTCATAAGTCGAAGTAATTGTCGTCTTTACTTTAACCTTTCACCCTGCCCAGGTGAAACAGATGTTTTTACAGGGCTCACTTTCTGTAAATGTCCCTCTTCGCTTTGCCCAAAGCGACAGAGTTTTGTTCTATAGGGTTGTAGTTTCAAGAATCAACAAAATCATAAATAAAATAACGTCGTTCTGTAATTTTCGCATTTATTGTTGTTTTCTCTTTCTGCTTTTTCAGAAAATGGTAATCCTAAAAACATCTCAAATAATAAAAACAAGCATTTTTCAGAAAATACATTGCACGCACTCTTGCATTTCTCTCTATCTCTTCTAAAACAAATCATCACGTCATGCAGATTGCTTGCTTTAAACCCCATTGAAACATACGATCCAATGCCTTCTCCCAACTTTGAATTCTCGGTATTTGAGGCTGAAGAAGAAAATGACGAAGAAATTCCAGAAGAGATCTCCCGATTACTCATACAAGAGGAAAGGTCCATTGAACCTCACAAAGAGCCGTTGGAAATGGTCAACTTGGGCTCAGAGGAAGAGAGAAAAGAAGTCAAGATTGGAGCCCTGCTCAGCCTGACTGTCAAAGAAGGTTTGATAAAGCTTCTCAAAGAGTTTCCCGATGTATTCGCTTGGTCCTATCAGGACATGTCAGGGTTGGATACCAGCATCGTGGAACATCATCTACCATTAAGATCAGAATGTCTGCCAGTGAAACAAAGGTTAAGACGGACTCATCCAGACATGGCCATCAAAATCAAAGAGGAAGTACATAAGCAGATTGACGCAGGTTTCCTCGCCACATCAGAATATCCTCAATGGTTAGCCAACATAGTACCAGTTCCGAAAAAGGACGGAAAGGTCAGAATGTGTGTAGACTACAGGGATCTAAACAAAGCAAGTCCAAAGGATGACTTTCCCTTACCGCACATAGTAATGCTGGTAGACAGTACAACAAAGTTCAAAGTTTTCTCCTTCATGGATGGATTCTCGGGCTATAACCAAATCAAAAAGGCAACAAAAGACATGGAGAAAACTTCCTTCATCACCCCATGGGGCACTTTTTGTTACAAGGTAATGTCGTTCGGTTTGAAGAAAGCCGGGGCAACCTATCAAAGGGCCATGACTACTCTATTTTATGACATGACAGACAAAGAAATCGAGGTATATGTCGATGATATGATTGCCAAATCAAAAACAGAAGAGGAGTATGTGACCCACCTGTCAAAACTATTCGAGCGGTTGAGAAAGTACAGACTCCGCTTGAATCCCAATAAGTGCACATTCAGTGTCCGTTGAGGAAAACTTTTAGGGTTCATTGTCAGTCAAAAAGGAATTGAGGTTGATCCTGACAAGGTAAAGGCCATTCAAGAAATTCCTTCTCCAAAGACTGAAAAATAAGTCAGGGGATTCCTGGGACGTTTGAATTACATTTCTAGATTTATATTCCTCATGACCGCAACATGTGCGCCGATTCTATCAAGGAATACCTGTTGAACCCACCGATTCTATCACCTCAGTGGAAGGAAGACCACTGATTATGTACCTAACAGTCTTGGAAGACTCAATGGGTTGTGTACTTGGTCAACAAGACAAAACCAAAAGGAAAGAGTCTGCCATCTACTATTTGAGCAAGAAATTCACCGACTGCGAGACTCGGTACACTATGCTTGAGAAAACTTGTTGTACTTTGGCTTGGGCAGCTAAACGTCTTCACTAGTATATGATTCGTCACACTACTTGGTTAATCTCCGAAATGGATCCAATCAAGTGCGTCTTGGAAAAGCCTGCTCTCACGGGAAGGATCGCCCGTTGGCAGATGTTGTTATCAGAATACGACATCGAGTACCATGCTCAGATAGCCGTCAAAGGGAGTGTTGTAGCTAATCATTTGGCTCATCAACCGATTGACGATCAGGAATCAGTCGGGTTTGACTTCCCAGATAAAGATGTCATGTATTTGAAAATGAAAGATTGCGATGAACCGCTACCCAGTGAAGGGCCAGAACCAGGTTCCCAGTGGGGACTTATTTTTAACGGAGCTGTCAATCATTATGGAAACGGAATTGGGGCAATCATCATAACACCTCAGGGTACCCACATTCCTTTCACTGCCAGATTGACATTCAAGTGTACAAACAATGAGGCCGAATACGAAGCTTGTATCATGGGTCTCGAAGAAGCGATTGATTTAAGGATCAAGGACTTGGATGTATATGGCGACTCAACCCTGGTTATCAATCCGATCAAAGGAGATTGGAACACATACCAATCAGGATTGATTCCTTACAAAGATTATGCAAGAAGGTTGTTACCATTCTTCAACATAATCGAGTTTCATCATATCCCTCGTGAAGAGAATCATATGGCTGATGCATTAGCCACTCTCTCTTCCATGATTAGTGTACGTCAATGGAATGACATACCTAAGATCGACATAAGGCGCCTTGAATGGCCCGCTTACATCTTCGTGATTGAAGCAGACATAGATGACAAACCGTGGTATCACAATATCAAATGCTTCCTTCAGAAACAAGAGTACTCACCTGGGGCATCCAGAAAAGACAGAAAAACCCTCAGAAGGCTCGCAGGCAGCTTCTTCCTGAGCGGTGATATCCTCTATAAGAGAAACTTTGACATGGTCTTGCTTCGATGTGTAGACAGACCAGAAGCAAACACGCTGATAAAAGAAATTCATGAAGGATCCTTTGGCACTCATGCCAACGGACACACGATGGCGAGAAAAATTATGAGAGCAGGGTACTACTAGTTGACCATGGAATCCGACTGCTACAAGTACATGAGGAAATGTCACAAGTGTCAGATATACTCAGACAAAATTCATGGACCGCCAACACATCTCAAAGTTCTTTCTTCCCCATGGCCTTTTTCCATATGGGGAATCGACATGATTAGCCTGATTGAACCCAAGGCTTCGAACGGACATCGGTTCATCCTAGTAGCCATTGACTACTTCACCAAGTGGGTCGAAGCAGCGTCGTTCGCCAATGTAACCCGACAGGTGGTGGTCCGATTTATCAAAAACAATCTCATCTGCCGTTATGGTGTTCCAAGCCAGATCATTACTGACAATGGATCCAACTTGAACAATAAGATGATGAAGGAGTTGTGTGCTGAGTTCAAGATCGAACACCATAACTCATCTCCCTACCAACCCAAATGAACGGAGCGGTAGAAGTGGCTAACAAGAACATCAAGAACATTGTTCAAAAGATGGTTGTAACCTACAAAGACTGGCATGAGATGTTACCCCTTGCTCTTCACGGTTATCGAACATCTGTCTGCACTTCACCGGGGGAAACCCCTTTCTCTCTAGTCTATGGCATGGAGGCAGTGCTTCCCATAAAAGTAGAGATCCCATCAATCCGGGTGTTGATGGAAGCTAAGTTAACAGAGGCTGAATGGTGTCAAAGTCGACACGATGAGCTGAATCTGATAGAAGAAAAGTGAATAACGACTCTATGCCATGGTCAGTTGTATCAACAAAGATGAAGAAGGCATTTGACAAAAAGGTCCGACCTCGCGTCTTCAGAAAATGATACTTTTTGCTCAAGAAGATACAATCCTTTCTCAGTGATTCCCGGGGCAAATGGACTCCGAATTATGACGGCCCTATGTGGTCAAGAAAGCTTTCTCAGGCGGTGCCTGAGACTCGCAACCATGGATGGAGAAGAATTTTCCTATCCCACGAATGTTGACGTAGTTAAGAAATACTTCTCCTAAATAAAATAAATAAATAAAAACGTCTCGGTGGATTGAAAACCCGAAAGGGTGGTCCAGGAAAAAATTAGAGACATAATCAAAAATCATCCCGGTGGATTGGAAATATCAAAGTACAATCCAGGCAAAAGTTAGGGATAATGGCAAGTAACTATGTCTGATCAGTTCAGCCCCTCAGCAGTCATGCCATCCATCAGGAAAACTCCAATCAAGGTCATGTTCGACGGAAGCTCAGGATGTCCAGAATTCAAAGTTGGTAGAAGGATAGTGGTCGTTATGTTTTAATGTAGCCCTTTTCCCTTAAATTACCATTTTCTAAACTTTGCAAATACTCTATGGAATCACGCGTTTGGCTGATCTCCATCCTATCAATAAAATTTAAGCCCTAGTGCTTTTGTTTGCAATTCTTATTTGTTTTAGCTTTACAGAATGATACATTTTAACATGATCAAAGATTCTTGAAATAAAACAAAAATGAATTTACTTGTCAAACTTTTTCTGCTTTTAAAATAAAGATGGCAATTTCTTTTGACTGTTGAACATCGAAAGGACATCAATCGCTACTCCAGAAGTAATCAAGCTCCAAAGTGCAGAATCAAAGTACTCCTTCTAAACCAGTGCACCTGAATGAAGGATCAGCTGTGTCAAATGCGAATATTCCATCCGACATCCCCGGTCGAGTTCTTATCTCCTAAGCCCGATCAACGTTGTTCCCCGCAGGGACCATCTCTCTCCTAAGCAAGGCAGAATTGCTATCTTGAACCAGTGATACTTTTCATCCCCTGCAGTGGCCGATTATCCAGTCATGTTCATCCACTAGTCTGTATGTCGTGTCAGTTTTGTCAACATAAACATACATACATCATGCATTATTGATTTACATTCATATTCATATTGCATCAATATCACTCTAGTCGGTCTTATCCCCTGGTGATAAAAGTCCTCTCAATCGAGTTGTCAGTTCTTTCCTCGTCAGGAGGTAGATCATCTAAGCAATCTCTCTCCCAGTTTATTTCTGGATTAGAGACGGTCCTCGACCACTTTGATAACTTGAACCTCTGAAAAGCAAGAAAACTTTCGACAAACGTCACTCTTCGCCATCGAAGATGACATCTTCGCTTTCCCGGATTAAGGAAAATCCCCAGAGAAAGCCTCTTAATCAGAGATTCGGCAATACAACAGTTCTTCTTCGGAAAGTTCACTGACGAAAAGGTCATCAGCACCTCCAAATTAGATTACATCACATGGCATTTCCTCCGAGAAGATCTCGAGGAAAAGTATGATGTAATATCCCTAAGCGAAAGTAGTCTCTCAAGAGACTCGTTTTCCCTAGTAAATTTAACAAATGGCGTCTCCAATAGAAAAGTTTGTACACCTCTGCAACTCAGACGAATGGGTTTCCCCAGCAAGTCTGACATCACAACTTTTTCCGTCAAACGGCATCTCCCCAGGAAAATTCGGTGGGAAGTTTGAGGAAAACCGCTACAAATAGCATCTCTTGTCAAGAAGTTCATTGACAAAAGAAACTTAAACCAGTCCTTTGGTAGGAAACCAGGATCGAGGGGAGGTTTATATCAGAAACTTAGACCAGTTCCTTGGTAGAAAACCAGGATCGAGGGGAAGTTTACATCAAAAACTCAGACCAGTTCCTTGGTAGGAAACCAGGATCGAGGGGAAGTTTACATCAGAAACTGAGAGCAGTTCCTTGGTAGGAAACCAGGATCGAGGGGAAGTTTATTGACAAAGGAAACTTAGACCAGTTCCTTGGCTGAAAACCAGGATCGAGGGGGAAGTTTTTACCTTTTCTAAGCATCAATGCTTAGCAAAAGAAGATGGATAAGCAAACTACCATTCATAACCACCATCAAAATTTAGGGTATTCCGATATTTAATCATCTTGCACCCCGAATGCCCGAATACCTTCGCCATTCACACCTTCGGGTCCAAGAAGATTAAATAGGGGCATCTGTCATACCCCAAATTTTGACCAATAAGATTTCCCATCATTGTGCAAATCATCATCATAATATGGATGTACCTTTATTCCTCATCAATCTCCTCAAGGATTGTTGAGCATTCACTACAATCAAAGATTAGGGTTTCAAGCCCTCTCAAAGCTCTTAGACAAGGGATCAATCAAGGAATGACATGATCTTCAACTTGTCTAGCCTCTCAAACACCCATAAAGGATCAAGAGGACTCCTACATCAAGAATCAAGCACAAGGTTGCAGCATTCCAAGTGGATTAAGCCTTAAGATCGACAGTGTCACCAAATTAGGGTTTTTGGTCGACCAAGACCTCCAGATGGAAATTTTCATCTAGGCATGAGCCAATGCTTCAAAGTACAACCCAAGATACTCCAAGGGACCTCATGGACCCAATCCGCAAGTCAATTTAACCTCAGGGGATGCATTTATCAAAAATCAGGAATTAGGGTTTCTTGACCTAATCACCCCTAAGTTGACTTTTGGGACAAAACATGAGCCAAGACCTCAAGACATGATTTGAGGGTCTCTAACACACTATATTGATCCATTTTCAACAATAGATTGATTCAAGAAGCTTGATCTACAAGTTTCAATTTCATCTGGACCACAATTAGAGTTTTGAAGAAAAAGTCAACTGTACCTTTGACTTTTGACCAAGACATGCTCCCAAACCATGGAACATGATTTAATACACCCAATAACACCTATGGAACACATCCATTAGGTTTGATTTAGGTCAAGGACTTGATTTCACCGAGGATCACACAGTTTGAAATTCATATGATAAAAAGTCAACTGTGCACAAAAAGTCAAAGTTTGACTTTTTGAGATTCTTCATTATTATGGTTCTTTAACCCTAAAACAATGATAATGTGTGATTTTAATCATCATTCATCAAGAAAAATCAAAGAAAGTAAGTTAACTTGTAAAAGGGGTAACCATAAAAAAACTTAGAATTTTTCTAAGTTATGAAATAAAGTGGCTAGGGTACCAACTTCCAAGGATCATAACTTGAGATCCATGCAACCATTTTGGATGGTCCAAAGATGGATTTGTAGCTCTCATGGCATACTTTAAAAGTTTCAACTACACATCATTTCAATTCCTCATGGATTTTAAGTTATGGAGTGATCAAAATGGCTGAAAACATGAAATGTCACTTTTTCCAACACTTAGTGAAATTTTCACTAAGTCAGAATCTGTCTTGCTTTGTTTCAAAATGTAGGGGCATTTTTCACTTGGATCCAAAACATTTCAA
Source organism: Lathyrus tuberosus (assembly GCA_022829125.1). NCBI lineage: Eukaryota > Viridiplantae > Streptophyta > Magnoliopsida > Fabales > Fabaceae > Lathyrus > Lathyrus tuberosus. The sequence goes on from JALAZF010000032.1 coordinate 9,738,064, forward strand.
GACAAACTATGATCACACATGTGTTGTGTCACATAAGAGCTTTCCAAAATGTCCAAAAACTCCATCAAATTCCATCTGAGCTAGGAGTTATGGTGGCTGCAATGTGCCTTGATGCAAATTGCTTGGCAAGGCAGATTTGTGCACAAAGGCTCGATTTGAACAATTTGTGCAAATGACAAACAATTTTATCCATCTGCACACCTCAGGGGGAGACCAAGGAGGAACAAACACTGATCCATAAGACTCCTAAGTCTTTAGAACTACAAGTAGCATGCCAAACCTAAAAAGCCTAAAGGAGGCCAAGACTCCAATTTTGTTTCCAAGCATTCAATGGATGCACCAAGGTGGCATGAACTAAGCCTATTCCAACTGAATGATTCAAGGATAAGCTCTGAACCAAAGAAACATAGGCCTGTGCTCTAACCTCTAGTCAATGGCTAGAGGAGACTTGAGATTCCAAAATGATCCAATTGGCCACAGACCTGTACCAGTTGCCATACACTATTGCAGAAAAAAAACTTGGTGCGCTATAAATAGACCTCATTTGTGATCAGTTTGAGTACACCAAAGCACCCAAACTGATGCTTTCCTCAAAATCACCTTCTCACTTCCAAAATTGCCTTCTAAAGCAAGTCACTATCGGGTTTTGAGTTTGAGAACAATTCCAACCAAACTAATCACACACACACACACCTCATAAACATCATATAAAAGTGATCCAAACACTTAAACAACATCTGGAACACCAATTTCACAAAATCACCAGCCAATTACTCAGGTTTTCAACCAAGTTGCAGTTGAGGTGCCATAACCTGTTCCAGTCCATTTCCTATCACTCCAAGCATTCAAACACATTCCATATGGTGTAGGGAAGCTGTTCAGATCATCACAACTCATCTGTAACACCTCCAACTCAAAAATTAAATTGCTCTTGCTGCCACGACCTTCAAGTAAGCCTAAACTTGGTCATTTCATGATTCATGCATATTTCCTTGCACAATAATTTTGCCATATGTTCATAATCATGTATGGAGGATTTCCCCTCAATTAATTGCTTTGTATGAATTGTGTATCAAAATTCCCAGCCTTCATGCAGAATTTAGGGTTCTTGAGGTTTTGTCTTGATTTCTTATTCCATGCTTAAAATAAATGAAATTAAAGACCATAGACATGATCCTGAGGTGAAAACGAGTAGATTGATATGTGGATTGGCAAGAACTTGGTGTTCTTGGCGCCCTTTTTTGAATTTTTAAATATTTGAATTTTTGTGATTTTATTTAATTGATTCAAAAATTAATTTCTCTCTGGTTTTTAATGATTTTGAGTTGATTCTTTTTTTAATAATTCACAAAAATGTTAAAATATTTTATTTTACAATAATTTACCAAAAATATTATTTATTTCATATACTTGATATTTTTGCAAAGAATTAATTTTTATTTGTTTTTTGACATTTAAAGTATTTTTTTCTTTCTTGATTTTCCAAACTTAAATGATTTCCAATCATTTTGTGGATAAAAACATGATTTTTCAAACATTAATCCAAGATCACAACTTGTTTTTCACACATGTTTGATAATTTTTTTATCATTTTAATCAAATTTTTATTTAATTAAAATACATTTTGAAATTAATTTAGGGTTTTGATCTTAATCACCCTAAACAAATTTTTTTCAAAACTTTTTGGGCCTCTAATAGAGTGTAAGACCCAACCCCTTTTGAAAACCAAAATAATTTGGGCCTCGGTCATCGTATAAGACCCACTGTGTTTTCAAACCTCGTCGCGATCGCCATTTTCAAACAATTAATCACCTAGGCCTCTCCCTGAGTTGTAAGCCCCATTCTTTTTCTTAAAATAAACTTTGGGCCTCTAATAGAGTGTAAGACCCAACCCCTTTTGAAAACCAAAATAATTTGGGCCTTGGTCATCGTATAAGACCCACTGTGTTTTTAAACCTCGGCGCGATCGCCAATTTTCAAAAAATCATGTGGGCCTCTCCTCGAGCTATTAGTCCCATTTCTTTTCTTCAAAACTTTTTGGGCCTCTTAAGAGAGTGTAAGACCCATCCCTTTGTACAGAAAACCTTTCTTTGGGCCTCAGTCATTTGTATAAGTCCATGTACAAAGTCAAAACAACAGTGCAATCACTGTTAAAATTTGGGCCTCTCCCTGAGCTGTAAGCCCCAATCTCTGTTCAAAATACTTTCTCCTTTGATTTTGAATCCAAATGTATAGTTGCTATCAAAACTTTCTTTAATTTCTTTGTTGAACAACTAACAAAACAGCATGGAAGCTCTACAACGGGTTAGTGTTTATCCGTTTTCTTTTATATGCTTTCATATACATAACTGTATTGTGGGAAGTTGCGCATGGTTAGTCTTCTTTCATACCTTTTAAATACTCGTCATATATCAACTGTATATATACTAGTATAGTTATTTAGAGTTTTCCCCGGCAACTACGTCTAAAACTAGGTAAAGCCCTGTTGGTCACTCTTTAAATAGAAACAAAACTAGATCCCCATAGGATTTCCAGATACAGTCTTCCCTTCTCTTGGGGTTAAACAATATGGAACAAAGAGAAAGGCAGTATTCTCGGTGAACCTTTTCTCAGACTGTCACCCCTAGAAATTGTCAAAGAAATTCTACTCCCCAGAGTTGATCTATTCTCAGTGAATAGCATCTCTTAAGTTACTTCCTAACCCTCAAACTTTCCTAGAATGATCTCTTCTCTGTGAATTGCATTTCTTGAACTTCTCTTGGTTTGGGGACCCACAAGCTTTCTAAAAGCATCCCCGCCTCCTCTTGGGCTTTGTACAAGGACCCTTCGGCTTCTTAGAAGTTATTATGCCTTCTCTTGGGCTTAATACAAGGACCCTAATGACCTCTTAAAGGTATAAGACAGAACTTATTCATCCTTTGCTAGAGCAGTCTTTCCAGTGTCAAGCCTCAGGCCACTTTAAGGTTGATTCTCATCCCTTAAGGTCCTTGCCCTCTTTTGGGCATCCTACAAAAGATAAAACTCTTCAACACCAGTAGACTTGGACAGTCTAAACCCCCTTTGAGTCTCAAAGACATTCTCAAGTTCCTTTCAAGCATAGGAAAAAACACCGATCACTCTAGATAAATCTCCAGCAGAAACCCGGTCTCTCTCATGAGAGTTCCTCACCCTTGGGCCTGCTTATGGATCTAATCCTCAGCAGTAAGATAGCCACCTCTTAGGATTTGTATAATGATCTTTCCTCAACACAGTCAGCCTCCTCTTGGGCTTTGTACAATAATTCTCCCCCTAGCGAAGCTAACCTTTTCAGACTCTCTTGTTGATTCCATCACTTTTCAAGACTCTCTTGTTGAGTCAATGCCCTTTTAGCCTCAATCTCGGGCTTCGTACGAGACAGCAAATCACTCTCTTGTTGAGTATAAAAGACTCTCTTGTTGAGTCAATCAACTTTCAGACTCTCTTGATGGGTCAATCACCTTTGCAAGACTCTCTTGTTGAGTCAACTCTTTTAGCCTCCGTCTTGGGCTTTGTACAAGACATATAAAAGCACTCTCTTGTTGAGACAAACTCATTCCAGCCTCCCTCTTGGGCTTTGTACAAGACACATATAAACCTCCCCAACGGAGTCAAAAATCCCTTTTAGCCTCAATCTTGGGCTTTGTACGAGACAGAAAGAACATTTTCCCCGGAAAAGTCAAACTGTTAGCCTCCTCTTAGGCTTTATATAATGATATCCCCAAAGAGTCAGTCTCTTTTTTGCCTCAATCTTGGACCTTGTACAAGACATACACACTCTCTTGTTGAGTCGGTCTTATCTAGCCTCCTCTTAGGCTTCGTATAAAGAAATCCCTAGCTGAGTCAATCAACCTTTTTGCATCAAACTTGTGCTTTGATCAAAGCACACAAACATTAACAATTCCGTTTTAGAGATGACAAATTCTCTCAGCCAAAATCCTTTAGCTTCATATCTTGGGCTTTGAACAAGATACAAATCCCTTTTTAGCTTCAATCTTGGGCTTTGAACAAGACACCAAAACATCTTTTTCCTCTCTTAGAATAGGAGGAACTACGTTTGCTCTGATTTCCATGTTTTCTTTAACGGGAATACGTAGGCATAAGATTGTGAAATTTTAGCGAGCATACTAATAAAAAACTCTAGGTCCAGGACCTTCATACATCAATAAAAAAAATTAGATATAATATCTTCCCAAAAGCCTCATGAACAGTCAAGACACCCTATTCTTAAGCCAAATAACCTAAGAGAGACCCACTATTTTGATAGCATCTGTAAACCAACAGTCATCTGTTTAAACTCAGTATGCAAGCAGGGTTAATTAGAGACTTCTATTTCCCTTCCTTAATCAGCTTCACAGGATAAAAAATGAATCGAACTGTAGCACCCCAAAGCAATAGTGATTCAAAACCACAAAAACTGCACTACACACTCGGTCGATTTTGATCTTCCGCAATTCGATCCCCAAACCTTTCTTCTACGATCCTCCGACTGTAGCTACTAAACCGAACAAATACTCTGTTCTTCGGTTACCTTCGCACGGATAAATCCCTGTAGAACGAAACGGTTTGTACCAAAAACCCCCAAAATCTCCTTGATTCTTGGTTGACAAAACCTGAGGTTATATTCAAGAAACACCTACCAATTCTCAACCCAGATCAGAAGATTTACACACTCCTAATTCTGAATGTTATCACTTCAAAACAATGGGCGACACAAACAAAGATGATTATGTGTGATTGTTTGTTTACTCAAGGTTGAAGATGAAGATGAAGAGAAAGATTGGTATCTATTTTCACGTTTCTTGTTCTTTTGAAAAGTGAATTGACCCAATTATATATAATGAATAAAAAAGACCAATAATATGAAGTAACAGAAATAACAGAAAAATGCAAAAAAATCAGTTCAGACAGTGTTGGGTCGACCGCTCCTTTAATGAGGGTCGGCGTGAGCTATCCTGTGCGAATTACTACGCAAAATAGACGACCATGCGTCGACCCATCAGCACCTTGCGTCGACGCAAGCCTGCTGATTTTGCAGAAATCCAAATGCCCAGAAGCATGCGTCGACATAATGCAACAGGGGGTCGGCGTGCGTTGTCCCGAACTTTTCACAAAACTAGTTCAAAACAACATGAGTCGACTCATGCTCATCTTGGGTCGACTCAAGACTTACAGATTTTCAAAAACTCATTTTTCTGCACGTTTTTGCTGACCAAGACTCAAAACAAGTATGCCAAACATCAATATTATGATCATGCATATGTAGAAATTATGTAGACTTCTTCCTATATGTTTAGACACATGAAAATTGATGGTTAGATGCAATTTGCCTGACAATGAAGTGATACCGCTCAAATTACAATCTAATGACTATCTTATTTGTTGACATCATTAAAACTGAAATAGATGAAAGACCTTAGCCCTCACATACTCCCCCTTTTTGATGATGGCAACACTGTTTATCTTTCTCTTGATTTGTAATTTGAGAACGGAGAAACTCCCCCTATCTTTAACACTTTAATATCTGATGCTTTAGTATTTTCTGTTGCTAGTATCCTTCTCCCCCTTTGACAACATCAAAAAGAGTAAAGAAGGTGGTCAAAGAGATATCATCATAACAAGTACTGGTTCATTCACCAATTTGCAAAACAGCGACACTAACAAGCATCCACATATGATACAGTTAATGCAATAGTATAAATGGATAAATACGGAACATAAGAAGCAAACACAATGCATTCCATAATAGTTCAAACTGAAGAACCATAGTTCAAATTAAGACAAACTGAAATAACATGCAAATCAAAGAACAAAACATAAAATCAAAGACACAAATAATATCATGCACTAAGAATGATGCTAATCTCTATGTCTCCTCCCCCTAAATGGGTGACCTCCTCCCCGGTAATGGTGGTCTGGTGGTGGCAGATCCTCTAGGGAACGATTCAATTCAATCACAGTGTTGTTGAGAATGCATAGGCTGTTGGATAGATTCTGGGTCTGAATTGCCATAGCATTTTCCAAATTGGTAAATCTTGTCATCGAGGCATCAACAAACCTAGTGAAGTTCTCGGTGTGAGCAGCCAACTGATCTGACAGAGAGGTGAGCCTCTCTTCCTGAGCATTGTATCGTTGTTCTTGAAATTCCTGGAATTTCTCATGTTCGAGATTCATCTGGTTCAACATGGCCAGAATTTCTTCAGAGTCTTGGAAGGCTTGCTGTGGCTGTTGCTGTGGAGTTGGAGGTGCGAAATAGTTAGGCTGATGCCAGTCATAATCACCATAGGTAGGAGGTATATATGGATCCCCAAGAGCAGTCCAACTATTGTATTGCCATTGTCCCCAGCCCTGATTATCATAATTCTCCTCTGGTTGAGAATTGTCCATCCATGCCTCATTATCTTCATCTTCCATATGCACATCAGCATTGTCACCACCTTGGTTCTCATTTTCATGTCCTTCCGCAATATCTTGGTCGTCAGGAGCATTAGGAAAAGGATGAGTGGATCTAAATTTTTACTTGTACTCATTTTCAACCGGATCCCAAACATAACCCATCATGGTGAGAGTCTTTTGTTGAAATTGATGCTCAGATGAAATATTGACATAACGAATGTTCGGAACAGAGATACCAGCCTTATTCAAAATATTCTGAATACATGATGCATAGCCCAAAGCCGTATCTTTTGTGGAGTCGCGAAGGGCAAACATACGGTATGTGAAGTAATATGGCCAGTTGATCTTAATCTTGTTCTTCAAGATGTAGATGAGATAAACCTCAGCTTTATCAACTCTAGAGAACCCACCTTTCTTGGGTCAGAAAATGTGTGCGACAATCCACTGCAGAATGCGATCAGCAAATTTCAAATGACCCGTTGTAGCATTTTTCGGAAACAGCTCGCTGGCTACAACATCATCTGGGTATGGTTCACGCAACATAGAGTTCAAGGCAGTTTTAAACTCGTAGTTTTGAACAAACTTGGTGTCAGTTGCTTGAGGAAGATTTTCATCAGTTTCCAAACTGAACAAACTAGTCCATACATCATTGTTCATAGAATGAGACGCGTTATTCATAGAATACGTAAAATCCATACCTTCAAAATTTCCCTCATCCCACAATAGAACAAGTGAACCAGATCACAGTTGAACTTATCATCACATTCAAGAAATTCATCAAAATTCTGAGCATTTAGCATGTCAATTACCTCGGTGAGATGATAATTGGGAGCCATCAAAGAGTAGTATGCATGTTGTTGAATAACAGCACGATTGCGGAAATCATTATTGAAAGACTCAGACAGAGCGTCGGAGAGTAGAGACATAGCATTTACTGGAGTTGAAGAAGTTTCGGCTCATGATGTTGAAGCTCTTGTGAGAAGCCATTGTTGAAGAATGGTGAGGGAAATGATGAAGAATAGCGATGAACAGTGTGTGAATGATGAAGAATAACACAACTCTTGCTTTCAAATACCTTGTGAAACTCCTTTCTTGAAAACCTTGTGAATCCAATTAATATGGGTTTTGATTCTGAAGGGTTTTGATGGAGTTTTGATGGATTTTAAATGCAAGGATGAAAAATAAAGTGCATTGAAAGTATGTAGTGAATTTGAGGAACACTAGGTCGGCGCGCGCATTCCCAATAAAAAGGGATTCAGAATTCGTCAGGTGTGCGTCGACCTAAGCATTGGATGCGTCGGTGCAAGCTGACGTGTTTTTGAAAAATTTTAAAAATTTATAAGATGCGCCGACCGCAGGTAGGCGCGCGCTAACCCGGTTTTTTTCCTTAAAAAAATTTAGTTCATGAGTTGACCCATGGCATTCTTTGGTCGACTCATCCTAGTAAAACATGGAAAAATTTATATTTTTGCATACAAAGGTCCCAAAATAAGATAAATAAACATGCTAACACATAAATCAAACATCCAAATGAATAATATATGCTTAAACGTGCAATAAACATCATTTAAACACTCAACATGGTACATATATTAAAGAACACTTATGAAGCGGAACGATATTACCTTGACCATAAACGATGATGAGAGCCCTCACATATTGCTCAATAACTCTTGGCATAGTTAGTCAAAACCATAAACAAGCAAATATATATGTGAAGAGCTACTATCTTAAAGAAATATCAAACACGACCCGGAATATCGAGAACGCCTAGTTCCCTACGGATGAGAAAGAAAGGCTCAATAGCTAGTGGTTTTGTAAAGATGTCAACAAGTTGATTTTTAGTGTCAACATGCTCAAAGACCACATCACCTTTCTCTACATGATCCCTAAGGAAATGATGACGTATTTCGATGTGCTTGGTGCGTGAATGTAATACGGGGTTCTTAGTTAGGTTAATAGCACTAGTGTTATCGGACAAAATAGGAATACGCTCAAGTTTTAAGTTAAAATCAAGCAATTGTTGCTTAAGCCATAGGACTTGAGCACAACAACTGCCGGCGGAAACGTATTCCGCCTCAGCTGTTGACAAGGCAATGGAAACCTGTTTCTTGCTATGCCAACTCACCAAGGAATTTGCGAAAAAGTGACACGTGCCACTAGTACTTTCCCTATCCGATTTGCACCCGGCAAAGTCGGAATCGGAATAGCTAACTAAGGAACAAACACTACCTTTATAATACCACAGCCCATACTTTGGAGTACTGGAAAGGTATCGAAGTATGCGCTTAATCGCTTTTAAGTGGGAATCCTTAGGACGTGCTTGATACCTCGCACACATGCATACACTGAACATAATGTCGGGTCGTGATGCGGTAAGATAAAGAAGAGATCCAATCATACCTCGATACTTCTTTACCTCTACATCCTTACCATTTTCGTCATGATCAAGGTTGGCACATGTAGGCATAGGAGTATCTATTGCTTTGCAGTTTAGCATGTCGAAACGTTTGAGAAGCTCAAGACAATATTTTGTCCGACTCACAAATGTGCCCTCTTCGAGTTGTTTGATTTGCAATCCGAGGAAATAGTTGAGCTCCCCCATCATGCTCATTTCAAACTCCCCCTGCATCAAACTAGAAAACTCCTTGACCAAGGACATGTTAGTAGACCCAAAGATAATATCGTCAACATAAATTTGTACCAAAATTAAATGTTTTCCTTGACGTTTAATAAAGAGGGTTGTGTCAACCTTCCCTCTTGAATACCCTTGATCAAGTAAAAATTTGCTTAGACGTTCATACCAAGCCCTAGGGGCTTGTTTAAGTCCGTACAAAGCACATTTAAGTTTATAGACATGATCGGGATATTCATGGGATTCAAAACCCGGAGGTTGGGCAACATAAACCTCTTCATTTATATATCCATTAAGGAAAGCACTTTTAACATCCATCTGAAATAATTTGAAGTTTTTAGTGCAAGCATAAGCAAGTAAAAGGCGTATAGCCTCGAGTCGGGCAACCGGCGCATAAGTTTCCTCATAGTCGATTCCTTCCTCTTGGTTATAGCCTTGCGCTACAAGCCGCGCTTTATTTCGTGTTATAACTCCGTTTCATCAAGTTTATTCCTAAACACCCATCGGGTGCCGATTACTCGATGATCTCGCGGAGGGGGGACAAGGTCCCAAAAATCATTTCTCCTGAATTGATTTAGTTTATCTTGCATTGATAAAAACCAATGCTCATCGAGTAATGCCTCATTTGCTTTTTTAGGTTCAACTTGTGACACAAAAGCAGAGTAATAGCAAAAGTTACTATGTTTAGAGCGGGTGGTTACTCCCTTAGAGATATTACCGATGATATTGTCGATTGGATGGTCTTTAGAAGACTTCCATGCTGGAGGATGGTCATCTTCATTAATTGGATGATCCTTCTCACTCTTCATAGGTTGGTGATCATTTTCCTCCTCAATACGCACTGCTTCGGGCTGATCAGTTCTTTTATCAGTGTCCTTGAGTATGTCTTCTGAAGATACACCTGCACCATGAAAAGAACTACCTTCTCCGACATTTTTCGGATAAGACTCATCAAAAGTAACGTTTACCGACTCTTCAACAATTCGTAACCTTTCATTATAAATTCTATAAGCTTTACTTGACTGAGAGTATCCAAGAAAAATACCCTCGTCGGCCTTGGCATCAAACTTACCAAGTGTCTCTTTTCCATTGTTCAACACGAAACACTTGCAACCAAAGACATGAAGGTGAGAGATATTTGGCTTACACCCTTTTAAAAGTTCATACGGTGTCTTGTTTAGAATAGGCTGGATGAGCACCCTATTCAAAACGTAACAAGCCGTACTAATGGCGTCGGCCCAAAAGTATTTTGGAAGTCCACTTTCATTGATCATAGTCCTTCCAAGTTCCTCCAAAATTCTATTTTTACGTTCCACCACCCCATTTTGTTGAGGGGTACATGGTGTGGAAAAATTATGATCAATTCCAAGAGATTCACAAAATGCTTCAAACAAATGATTTTCGAACTCACCCCCATGATCACTTCTAATTGCCACAATGTTCGTGTTTAGATTGTTTTGAGATAACTTAGCAAATTTTTCAAAGGCCGAAAAGGTATCACTCTTATTTGTTAAGAAAATAGTCCAGTAAAACCTAGAAAAGTCATCGACTATTACAAAACCATAATAGTTACCACCTAGGCTTTTGATCCTAGATGGTCCAAATAAGTCCATATGGAGGAGCTCAAGGGGTCTCATAGTTGAAACGATGTTTTTAGATTTGAATGAGATCCTTGTTTGCTTCCCCATTTGACAAGCATCGCAAAGATGATCCTTTGTAAATTTGATTTTGGGCAAACCGATGATTAGGTCTTTAGAGACTATTTTGTTAAGCAAATCAAAGTTGGTATGAGTCAACCGTCTATGCCACAACCATGAATCTTCATTCATAGTGACTAGACACTTGTCTCAATTCAACGATACCTCATTTAAGTCTAGCACATAGACATTGTTCACCCTCAAGCCCTTAAACATATCCTTTTTGTCACTATCTTCAACTATGCAACAATCTTTTGAAAATGATACTTTATAATTCTTGTCACATAGTTGACTAATACTTAAAAGGTTATGTCTAAGGCCTTCCATAAGTAGCACATCAGAGATAGTAGTAGATGAGGGGTTACCTACACTACCTTTGCCGAGAATTTGTCCCTTATTGTTATCTCCGTAGGTGACAAACCCCTTTTTCTTTGCCACAAAGTCGATAAAAAGAGATATGTCTCCTGTCATATGTCTTGAGCAGCCACTATCCATAACCCATCTTCTTTCGGTGGTCTCAAGCCTTTGTACCTACAAAACAATCAAGGGAGAGTAGGTACCCAATTCCCATTGGGTCCTTTACGGTAAGTGAAACCAAGATCGCACTTGGGGAACCATTGATAAATGCCTTTTGGAACAAGAAATCTTCTAAAATGACATTTAGCAATAGTATGACCAGGCTTGCAACAATATAGGCAATCACGGTTCATTTGGAATTTACCTTTGTTATCTCTATCTCGAATCACATACGTATACCTTAGATACAGATTATTCATACTTTCTCGATAATGTGTTCGATCAATAGCAAATGTAACTTTAGGCTTAAGAGCCTTGTCTAATTTGGCCTTAAGGGTTCTCACCTCTTTTTGCCAAATATGACAAGTATCACAGCCCCCAAACTTGAACCATGGAGACTTATTCTCATCAATCTTAGCTTTTGATGCATTCACCGTGGAGTTTTAAGAGCTTCCAATTCCTTTTCGGAATCGGAAACCTTTCTCTCCAAGTATTTAAAAATCTTTTTGTTCGAGGCTAAGCGTTGAAAAGCTTCCTTAGCCTCGTGGTGCAACATATCAAAAGCCTTTTGTAATTCTAAATGAGACATACTTTTAGAATGATCATATTTAGAGTGTTTTACCTCTTTCTTCTTGTTTTGACGTGCCATAAGACATAGATTAACGGATTCACTTTCGTCACTTGAGCTATCATCTTTTTCCGACTCGCTATCACTCTCCCAAGCGATGTATGTTCGTCTAGACTTGTTTGACTTTTTGTGTTGACGATTCTTATCCTTATCCTTATCCTTGTCTTTCTTAAGTGATGGACAATCCGGCTTGTAGTGCCCGGATTTTTCACAGTTGTAACACGTTCCTTTAACCTTGCCATTCTTGTTGCCTTCCTTTTTAGATTGCCTCCTAAATTTGACTAGATTTTTATCCGAGTGTTGAATCTCATTCTTCCGAACGTATCTATTGTATCTCTTCACAAATAGACTCATGTCATCATCGGAGTCATCATCTTCGTCATTGTTGGTTTCATCATCACTTTGCTCTTGAGATGTGGACTTTGAACAAGAAGCCTTAAGAGCAATCGGCTTCTTTTCCATATCTTTTGTTTTCTCCTTCTTTATACTCTTTTCATGTTTATTAAGGCTAATGAGCACTTGCTCATGCTCATCGAGTTTGCCAAATAATGTGGTGAGGTCTAGAGTAGCTAGATTATTGACCTCCTTGATCGCGGTGACCTTCGGCTGTCATTCCCTATTAAGACACCTCAAAATCTTGTTAGTAGCAACCTCGTTTGGAATTGGTTTACCAAGTACATGCAATTTGTTGATAATGTGAGTAAATCATTTTTGCATATCCGCAATGGTTTCCCCTTGCTTCATGTAAAAAAGATCAAACTCTTGCGTTAGTGTGTTGATACGGGCCATTTTAACATCATTAGTGCCTTCGTGGGCTACTTGTAAAGCATCCCACATGGCTTTGGCCGTTTCACAATGAGAGACTCGATAATAATCGTGAACTCCCAAAGAGGAGATCAACATATTTCGAGCCTTCCAATCATAGCTGTACTTTTTCTCGTCCTCCTCATTCCATTGAGCTTCGGGTTTGGGAACGACAACGCCTTCAACATTGGTCATTGTAATTTCCATGGGACCGTTTAAAATAACGTTCCAAACCTTCCGATCTATGGAATTTATATGGACGCGCATACAATCCTTCCAGTAGCTGTAATTATCGCCTGTAAAAACTGGAGCTCTATTATAAGCCCCTTTAGGCTCGTTCGCCATATTCCAAGAAGTTTTACCGAAGCACCAGATAAACTGGAGCTCGTGATACCACTTGTTATACGATGGCTAGGATCTAGAAGGGGGTTTGAATAGATCCCTCGAGTTTTACACGCAAATGGCTTTCCAAAAATTGGTTTTAAAAGTTTTAACGGAAGCAACCACTGAATCACGTCTACAACGAACGTCTACTAAAAGGATCAGATATGCACGACAATATTAGGAATGAAATACGGATGAGAAAAATTCAGATTAATCAACAAAATTAAACACAATCAACAATGTTTTATTTGCTTGATATTAATCCAATCCAACGAGATAGGTTGACAAACAATTAAATGCAAATGTGTTCGATTTTGCTTTGAAACAAATTATCGAACACTTGGTGTGCGTAAACACATTAAGTGCAGATTTCCAAATAATGTGATGTTAAGCTGATCCTAAATACAATCCAAGGGATTGTATCAAATTTACAAAACAATTTATCAACTCAAGATTACACGATCTCAGAAATTTCGATCAATTTAAACTTCACAAATTCGAACAATATTGAAACGTAAAAGAGTAGGGAAAGAGAGGAAAAACACGATTTGATTAGGCAGTTCCCCAATCGTCCTCGCTATGGGTACCTCTGTCCCCAATTCCAAAAATGGAATTGAAATATATATATATATATATATTTATATATATATATATTTATATATATATATATATATATATATATATTGCTGTTTGCAAATTGTTTATACAAGAGAAGAACAATGAACATCCAAACCCTCAAACGTCTTTGATTGTTGATGTAGAGTCTTCTCTCCCCTTGATTTAAGACGAATCAAGTGCCTCGAATTCGGTTGAACAAATCACCGTCTCACACTACTAGACTGCAAGAAACCACCTTTCTTCAGTCACCTTCACTCGCTCGATTTCGATCATCCGTAATTTGATCCCCAAACCTTTCTTCTACGATCCTCCGACTGTAGCTACTAAACCGATCGAATACCCTGTTCTTCGGTTACCTTCGCACGGCTGAATCCCTGTAAAACGAAACGGTTTGTGCCAAAAACCCCCAAAATCTCCTTGATTCTTTGAGGACAAAACCTAAGGTTTTATTCAAGAAACACGTACCAATTCTCAACCCAGATCAGAAGATTTACACACTCTTAATTCTGAACATTATCACTTCAAAATAATGGGCGACACAAACAAAGATGATTATGTGTGATTGCTTGTTTACTCAAGGTTGAAGATGAAGATGAAGAGAAAGATTGGTATCTATTTTCACGTTTCTTGTTCTTTTGAAAAGTGAACTGACCCAACTATATATAATGAATAAAAAAGACCAACAATATGAAGTAACATAAATAACAGAAAAATTAAATGCAGAAAAATCAGTTCAGACAGTGTTGGGTCGACCGCTCCTTTAATGAGGGTCGGCGTGAGCTATCCCGTGGGAATTACTACGCAAAATAAATGACCATGCGTCGACCCATCAACACCTTGCGTCGACGCAAGCCTGCTGATTTTGCAGAAATCCAAATACCCAGAAGCATGCGTCGACCGCATGCAACAGGGGGTCGGTGTGCGCTGTCCCGAACTTTTCACAAAACTAGTTCAAAACAGCATGAGTCGACTCATGCTCATCTTGGGTCGACTCAAGACTTGCAGATTTTCAAAAACTCATTTTTCTGCACGTTTTTGCTGACCAAGACTCAAAACAAGTATGCCAAACATCAATATTATGATCATGCACATGTAGAAATTGTGTAGACTTCTTCCTATATGTTTAGACACATGAAAATTTATGGTTAGATGCAATTTGCCCGACAATGAAGTGATACCGCTCAAATTACAATCTATTGACTATCTTATTTGTTGACATCATTAAAACCGAAATAGATGAAAGACCTTAGCCCTCACATATTAGCTCTCACAAAATGGTCCATCGAGATGTCCGAGTTTAACTTCTCTTTAGAGCCTAAGAAAGTTATGAAGGCCCAATTATTCACAAACTTCATGAGATAAATGAATTCATACTCACCGAACCAGTTCTAATATGGATCTTTTTCACAAACGGGTCATCCAATAGTAGAGGGAGTTAGGTCAGTCTCATATTCAAAAGTGAATCCAGTTTAGTGATTGAAGTATCTCTATGTTTTGAGTTCCTCATTATCAATAACTAGTTTGAGAATGAAGCTTTCATTCCAGGTCTCACATTATTAGCTGAGACGGGCTTACAGACAAATTTACTTCTAATAGTATCACAAGTTAAAAGAGAGGCTTAGACTATAGACCCAATATTGTAGCGGTATGTCAACCCGACTAGAAAAATATTTGTGAAGTTTAAATGTCATGAAATATTAGATTTCCCTAGAGAGTAGAATACTAGGGAGGGCATCCCATCTAAGCTCGCCAAACCATAACCATCAGTTTTAACCATTCCTTCATCTATAAAACCATGAGAATTATGTGATTTATTTGAATTAAATGAATTATTTGATTTATTGAATTTATATGAAATATTTGATTTATTGAATTTATGTGAATTATTTGATTTATATAAATTAATTGATTTATTGGACTTAGTTGAAATAATTGATTTATTTGAATTATTTATTTAAATTAAGTAATTTATTTAATTTATTCTATTTGATAGAATATTATAGAATTTCTGGATATTAGTTGGGTTTGATGTAGTGTGTGAATAGTAAGTGAGATGGGTTGGGATAAGCCCAATTTGTTTAAAACAATTTTAGAGTTTAATAAGAAAATAGAAAGATAGTAAAGAAGGAAAAAGTGGGAACAAGAGAAAATAGAAGACAAGAGAAGAAAAGTGTAGAGGAAAGAAGAGGAGAGAAGAAGAAGAGGGGAAGTAAAAATCCAAGCTCAAGAAATTCATCCAAAACCAAGGTAAGGGTGAGTTTTCACTCATTATTGGAATTATTTGATGATGATTAGTGGGTAGAAATAGGTTTAGATTAAGATCCTCAAAATTTTCTATGGAATTAGAAATTGTTAGGTTAACATTAATCTTTGAAATGTGTTAATTTTTGTGTGTTTTGGACTTGATTTTTGGTATAGTATAGAGACCCATTTAATATTTAGGATACCCATTGAAATTGGAAAAATTAAAAAAATATTGTTTATTCCTTACTCTAGCCGGATAGAAATGGAATTTAATTGTGAACTTTATATTTTTTTTTCTCTTTTAACTACTGTAGCGCTGCAGATATATATATTACAAGGCAATGAAAAGTAATAGGAAATAAAAGAGACCCTTTAGTCCATATGCAGTAACATAGGGTACTAGAAGAATTAGTATATAATTTTTTTATAAACCCCATTTACTGTAACGAAAGGTTATTATATATATATATATATATATATATATATATATATATATATAGAAAAGAAATATTCAGTTTTATTATGTGTATTTATGTGAATTGTTGAATTGGTGAAATTGTGGATTGTGTGGATATACTTGTGAATGATATGGTTACTTGAGTAATACTTTGTTGATGAAACTTTGAAGTGTGAGAATAATTGTGATTATGCTTGTCTGCCTTAAATTAATTATTATCTTATGATTTCAATAATTATGTGAATTCGCACCCTTCTGTTGGAATGATGTTTTATACGACATCGCTCAGGTACTGAAGATTAGAGTTGCTTGCTAGTACGAGGATAACTATTTGGAGTAGCTTGTTTAGCTTCCTTATTTATTTTGGGTCTAGTCGTGCTCTGGTTATGTAACACAGGGGAACGTTTGATTTATGTTTTGAGAGATACGATTGTATACTCTATTTATTTGTTAATCTGATTTGAATTTTATGGTGAAGTGGCTTTTTATGCCTAAGTTGATTTAATGAAGGAAGTTTATTTGAGACTTGAATGTTATGAGATTCTTAATGAAAGTGATTCCGCTGCTACATGTTAGGTGAAAGTATATGGAAGCATGAAGTCAATTTAAGTGTTATTGAGCATGACAGGTGTTTTGTGATGTATTGAAAATATATGTGACACCCTTTTATGAAATGCATGATAAATACTCTGATTATTTATATTTATTCCGCGGGATTTAGAAGGGTGTTACAATAGGCAGATCCGTAATAATTTTGTCGCTTCACCCCCCTTAATGACACGAGCACCGTGAACACCTGACCACTCTCACTCAAGGACATCTTTACCTGCCTCACGGTCATGAAACCCAACTCTGTACTCTCTTCGAAGTTAAGAAACTGCACTGACTTATCAAAAAAGTTGATAAACACATGGTTGAACTCCAACCAATTCATTCCCATAATGAAGTCAAGCTGACTTAGAGGCAAACACACCAAGTCCATCTCAAAATTTGTCCCAAAAATTGTCAGAGGACAATTCAAACACACCAAGGAACTAGTCATTGAACCACTAGCTGAGGTATCAATGACCATGCTACCATTTATAGTAGATACTTCTAATTTCAACCTCGACACACACTCAGCAGATATAAATGAATGTGTCTCACCCGTATCAAAAATATTAATTAAAGGAGTATTATGTATAAAGCATGTACCTCGAATCAAGTTATCTGACGCAGTAGCCTATGCTCCAGACAACGCAAAAAACTTCCCTCCATATTAGGCCTTCTTAGGTTTCTCACACTAAGTACTAATATGACCCCGCGTTCCATAGTTAAAGCAAGTCAAATTATTACTCCTACAGTCAGCAGCGCGGTGAACTGGCGTCCCACACTTGAAGCAATTCACATTTTTGCTCTTGCACTCAGGAGCACGATGTCCATACTCACCATATTTAAAGCATCTCACAAAAAGAGGAGTGTCTCCCCTAATTCACTTCTTCTCATATGGAACCCTCTGTTTCTCTTTATCAGCTGGAGTACCGTACGACTTCCCACGTATCTAACTCTTCCCTTTCCTCTCACAAATACTCTTATAGTGAGCAGATTGGGCTCTGATATCCTCATCATAGATTATGCATTTATTCACCAATACAGAAAAGCGGCAGATCTCCTGATAATCGATACCTTATTTGATCTCGCACTACTACAAAACGCTAAAACAACAACGCCGGGCTTACAACGGATTCGTAACCCACTGTTGTAATAGGTTACAAATTTTGCAGCTGATTTATAAAGCCATATTTAACGACAGTCGTATTAAACAACCGTTGTAATACATGGTGTGTAACAAGCTTCGATTCCCAGCAACTACATTTTTTTCCATATTTTTACATTTTAAACACGGTTGAATTATAACACCGTTGTAATACATGTAACAAGCTTCGATTCCCAGCAACTATATTTTTTGTCATATTTTTATATTTTAAACATATATTTTATTTCTTTTGTTAGTGTTACGGGGATTTAACCTCAAAACTCAAAATTCATCATTGTTTTTCTTTTAAACATATATTTTATTTCTTTTGTTAGTGTTTTTAAGTGCAAGAGAATATTATATATAACTTTAAAAATAAAACTGTAAGAGATGAGCATATATAAAATAACATTTTATTAAGATTCCATTAAGAAGAGTACATTGATAATCATATTACATATATTTATCAATGTCAGAGCCCATAGCTGCAAATGCATCTTCATAATCCAGACATCTCTCCTCACTCCCCTCATCGGAATCATAATAAACAGTCCTCCTTTTCTTCTTTATTTTTTTCTTCTTCAGCTTCTTCTTCTTCTTCTTCTTCTTATCCTTCCTCACCCTTAAGGCATCCCTGACGATAGCCGCTGGTTGGACCTCCTTAATTGGCGTCTGACGTTCCTCATTGGTGATGTTTCTAGCATTCTCATTTGTAGAACTCATTTGTTACGAAGAATATATTATGAAGAAATGTAAAGTTTTCTATTTATAGATGAGGTTGAAGATGAAAAGTCTAATAGTTTAATGCTTGCAATGATGATAACTTGTAAATGGTTGATATTCTGGAACAATATTTTTTGAAAAACGGAGAAAATTTTAAATCATTATGGCCAGAGTGTTCTCTACTCCGGGAAGAGCAAGGGTTATAATATTACAACGGTTAATAATAATAACCGTAGTGATACCCCTTATACTTGGTACAAGGTTCGACTCCAGGCAACAACATTTTTCTATTTTACGTAATTATAGAAAAATGTTGTTGCTTGGAGCGAACCTTGTACCAATTATAAGGGGTATCTCTACGGTTAATATAACTAACCGTTGTGATATTATTAAAATAATATATATACTTATCATTACGGTTATTTTAGAAAACCGTTGTGAAATATTTACCTATATAAGGGAATTAAATTTCTATTATTGACAGTAGCGCCGTTTCCTTCACAGCGAAACCCTAGCACCCATTTTTGGTAGCAAACTTCATCTTTTTATAGAATCCGCGAGAAGAAATACAAGAAGTATGAAGCTTTTGATTTAAGTTTCTTCCTCCTTGTATTTCTTCTTGCAGAATCTAAAACTAGATGAACATGGTGATGATGCTGGCGGAAGCAAGCGTAATGTACATATTGTTTATGGAAAATAAGGTATTCTTCTACTTCAATCTCTTTGTTAGATAGTTCTCATTATCTCGTTTGCTTCATGTTGTTTTTGTTGATTGTTCTCATTTTGTGCAGATTCGACTTCAATGCTTCACAAGCAAGGTGAACTTCATTGTAATGGTACATTCCCACTTCTAAGGGTTTTGTTTCAACTTTTGGTTGTTTTGTTTTGAATACTAACTAATTTTCTTCATTGCTTCCCACTTCGTAGGGTTTGTTTCACATGGTGATGATGATGGTGGTACATATATATATGAATTCATTCTGATAAGGTACATATATATGAATTCATTCTGATATTGTATATGAAATTTAGTTTATTATATACTACGTATATTGTTTGTTTCACTATCCTTTTATTGAAAATGCAATCAGTTAAATTGATATAGAACATTAGTTTATTATATACTATGTATATTGTATATAGTTAAATTGAATACTAACTAATTTTCTTCATTGCTTTCCACTTCTTAGGGTTTGTTTCACATGGTGATGATGATGGTGGTGCATATATATGAATTCATTATGATAAGGTACATATATATGAATTCATTATGATATTGTATATGAAATTTAGTTTATTATATACTATGTATATTATTTGTTTCACTATCCTTTTATTGAAAATGCAATCAGTTAAATTAATATAGAACATTATAATCTGAAAATTAAGATGTATTTGGAAACCAACCTTTATCATGTCAATGTTTTTCGAATTGCATCCATTTCATTCAGCACATTTAATGTTCCTTAACATAAAATTTATGGTCCAATGGTCCGTTTGCTTCAATTCATCGATATCTTTTATCATAGTTTACCTCATCGTCATCACTAATCATCGTGGTTGTTAAGATCATGATTGTTATGATGATAAAATCGCGATGATTTTTGGCGATGATGAGGTAAACTATAATAAAAGATATCGATGGATTGAAGGAAATCGACCATTGAACCATAAATTTTATGTTAAGGAACATAAAATGTGCGGAATGAAATGAATTTAATTCGGAAAATAGTGGTGTGTTTAAGTTGGTTTTCAAGAACAGTTTAATTTTCAGATTATATAGTTCTTTACCAATTTTAATGGTTGTATTTCTTTAATTAGGTGTATGGTAAAACAAGCAATATACATTTGTATTTAATAAACTAAGGATACATTCCACAACGATTGAGACACATAACCGTTGTGATAGTTAATATGTATGACAACGGTTGATACTCATAACTATTGTGATAGTTAATATATATTACAACGGTTAAAATACCTAACCGTTGCAATATAGCGCGCGCTTCCAGAATACAACAACGGTTTCCAGACCGTTGTAGAAATAACGAACTTACAACGACAATCTACATAACAACGCCTTCGCCCACGTCATTATATGTCATTCCCAACCGTTGTTAAATGGGTTTTTCATAGTAGTGTCGGTACGTAGCCCGCTCTCAAACTTGATGCACTTTGAACCCTCAGCAGCAACACTATTATAATGCAACAAAACTTCACTAGCTCCTAAAACTTGGCAACATACTCTGCAACCGTCGATTTTCCTTGCTTCATCTCAAGGAATTCAATCTCCTTCTTTCTACGCACATCCTCATGAAAGTATTCCTCCAAAAACCGCACTCTGAACACGACCAAAGTAATCTCAGTACCAACCACCTCTATCCTCTGACGTGTGTTATCCCACCAATCTTCGACTTCATTAGACAACATGTGACTACCAAATAATACCTTATGTTATTCAGTACATGCCATCACTTAGAAAATCTTTTCAATCTCTTTCATCTATGCATGAGCACCCTTCGGGTCATATCTTCTCGTGAACGTCGGCGGATTGTTTCTCTGAAATTTTCCCAGACCACATAACTCATCACCAACCTAACTTTATTGTCCATGCAATGCTTGAGCCACTGACTCCAACGCATCACCAATTGCGTAATCGTTTCTTTCAGCCATTACGCACACCATCAAATAAACATTAGAAGAACAATGCATCAACAATGTACACACACATATCGCATACTAGGGAACGATTAGCATGTCAAAAACTTGGCTAGATGGACCAACCAGGCTCTTATACCACTATGTAACATCCTACTTCCCAACTCGATAAATAAATAAATAAATCACAATTATTCACATTGCGAGATGCTACTCACAACCATTAAACAAAATTGAATCACGTAATAATGAAAAACAACCCATTTGAATAAGCAGCGGAATTACAAAATATTTGGCATAAAATCCTTAACAACATTATTAGTTTGAAAGGAGGTTCATCACAAAATAAAATCAAACAGAAAGATACATAACATAAGCAATTATAGGACATCCTGATCCCCTCGTGTTACTTATCAGAGTGACTCCAACTATAGACCTGAAGGACAAGTAACTAAAGAGGCACAACATTGTCCTCAACCTCAAGCTCCTACTCAGGTACCTGATCATCTGTATTCTAGAGGAACACAGATACAACAACACAAAGACGGGTGAGAATACATTCATATAATAAACGGGGGGTAAACATTCAGGATAAATTCACACATCTACAAAATCATTCGCATAATCAGAAAACACACCAACATCATGTATTCACACCAACATCACAATCATACAATATAATGCAAAAATGACTCGACTCATGCTCGTCACGGTCCCCACTTTGAAATGGACTCATAAATCAACTCAAAGTTTAGTTCTTCATACGAACCAGGTCCCAATCTCTGTGAACTCCGAGCCCCCACTCTGAGCTCCAAGCCCCCACTCAAGGCTTGAGTCAAGTCACTAGTCCCCACTATGAACTAACAAACATCCCTCTTCACAACAACGACACACATGATGTATGACATATAAAAATGAATTATATCCCCACTCTAACTATACATACTCACTTAATAACCAATCCTCATAATACAACTCAGCAGGTCAGAACACGTCTCTTGACACGACGACGGGTAACCCGTCATCAAGATGACGCATGTCATTCTTCTTACTGTTAAACGATAGACTTAGATCTAGATGAGGGGTGAAAAGATCACAAATTTAAAAACAAAACTTTTGGCAAAAATTGTTTTCATAAGTTTTATGGCACAACGGAAACAACCCGAATCGAATCCTCTAACCGAACCTACTATCGAAAAGCTCGGATATGCGTAACGTAAACCAATTATATGATAATGAACACAAATTGTTCAACAATGATTAATTCACAAATCAATTAAATGATAAGCTATGCATAAAGCTTATTTCCAATGAACAAAAATCAATTAAAATACTCAATGGCAAATTATCGAACACTTTGTGTGCGATAGATAATGTTTGGAAATTAATTTTGTTTTGTTGATGTTAAAATCCAATCACAATCAAAGTGATTATGAGTATATCAACAACAACACTTTAAAAAGATAATTGAAAAACAATTTCCAATAGAATTGATCAAAATAACAATGAAGAGAGATATAAAAATTTGTTTAGGCAGTTCCCCAATCGGCCTCGCTATGGGTACGTCTGCCCTCAATTCGAAATCAAATTGAGATGGTTGCAATTAACCTTATCTTTGTAAAAATGTTTATACAAAAGGTGAAGAAATCTAACCCCACAAACCCCATAGTTTGTTGTTGATTCTACCACCTACAAACCCTTGATCAAAGCTTGATCAAGTCACCAACAATGCTGCTACAATCCACCAGTTATTGACTACTTGCTTGCAAGACCTCCTCGTCTTCAAGGTTTTTACTTGGTCGAATTAATCCCTAGCACACACTTGTTGAACCCATCATTCACAAACACAATTCACCGTCTCGCGCTACTCCTTTGCAGGGATCCACCTTGTCCCAAGGCCTTCACTCGGTCGAATTTGTATTTACGTGATCTTGTCCAAAACCTTCAAATCACAATGATCTTGAAGGAAACCCCTAGCTTGGTTTTCTTATTTAAAACATACAAAGATCCCAACCCAATATTCTCGATTACAGTAACCTAATTGGACATTCAACCCTAATCTAGATGGTCTCCAAATCAAAAAATGATTATGAGTAGTTTGATTATGTGTGTGCATGGAAGAGAGGTTGAAAATGATGGGAATGCTTTGTAATTCTGGTTTCGTTTAGGTTTTACACTAGTACCTTACTAGAATATGATGAATCTATGAGTATGTATAGGTATGGGAGAAAATGAGCAAAAGGAATGCAATTGGATGGGCATCGTATGTGTCAGTCTATGAAAGCAATAGGTCGGCCTATGAAGGTACTAAAGTCGGCCTATAAAGGTTTCAAGTCAGCTTGTGAAGGTCTTGTGTTGACCATGTGTTGACCTAAGTGAGGCGACCTCTAGGCAGTGGCTACATGCTTTAATATTGATTTGTGGAAGCCGACCTGAAATAACCATGTGTCTACCTATACTAAAGTTGAAACTTCTATAGGTTGACCTGTTTACGCATGTGTCGACCTGAAATGTGTTGACCACCCAAAAATATATTTTTTCAATGCATTTTTCACAAAAACTAAGTTTTCAATGCATGTAGAATGTAAACTCCTTTTCCAAATCATTTGAATTCTTCCTAGTACTAAGATGCTCATCTATAATGGGAAGATATCGTCCAATATACATAAAGCTACACTATCCTAAATTTGACATCATTCAAAATCCAAAAATACACTCACATACTCCCCATTTTTTATGATGGCAAAACATGAGACGATGCGTTTCGTGATGTTGTTGCCTTTATGAAGACTCCCCCTCAATATGTGCATCAAACTTCATCTTGTACATTACTGTTAGATGATACGCTTCAATCTAGAGGAGGACTGAATGGATCACAAATTTTACAACAAAAAACTTTTGGCAAAAATCTGTTTTCAAAATATGATGCACCGAAAAAACGACTTGAATCGAATTGTCTAATCGAACCTACTATCGAAAAGCAATATACGTATCGCAAACCAAACAGAGTGATAAAGAAATTAAATGTTCAACAATGATCAAGCTACAAATCAATTAAATGCAATGCTAATCGTAACTCGTATATCCAATGAACCGAAACACAAACAAAATATGCACAAATATTTTATCGAACACTTGGTGTGCAATCGATAGCGATTAGAAATATAATTTATTTTGTTGATGTTAAAAGCCAATCAAAATCAAAGTGATTATGATTATATCAACAACAACACTTTTAAAAGATAGTAGAAAATAATTTCCAATCGAATTGATCAAACAACGATGAACTCGATAAATTGCGAATCAACAATAAAAGCAATAAAAGGATAAGAGAGAGAGAGAGAGAGAGAGAGAGAGAGAGAGAGAGAGAGACCAAGATTTGTTTAGGCAGTTCCCCAGTCGGCCTCGTTATGGGTACGTCTGCCCTTAATTCAAAATCGAATTGAGATAGTGCTATTAACCTTTTCTTTGCAAAAATGTTTATATGAGAGATGAAGAATGCAAAACCCAAAACCCGATTGTTTTGTGTTGATTCTTTCACCTCCAAACCCTTGATCAAAGCTTGATCAAGTAACCAACAAGACAGCTAGAATCCTCCGATTATCCCGAGCACGCAACTTATTGAAACCTGAGATTTCCAAACACAATTCACCGTCTCGCGCTACTCCCTTGCAAGGAAGCCACCTTGTCCCAAGGATTTCACTCGGTCGAATCTGTGTTGACATGATCTCATCCAAAACCTTCAAATCAACTCGATCTTGAAGGAAAAACCCACCTTGGTTTTCTTATTTGAAACACACAAAGCCCCCAACCCAATATTATCGGTTACACCAAACCTAATTTGACGTTATCAACCCTAATCTAGATGGTCACCTAATCAAAAAATCTTTATGTGTAGTTCAATTGTGTGTATGCATAGAAGAAGGGATGACGATGATGAACAACTTTGTAATTTGGTTTCGTTTAGGTTTTATTCACTAGGAAACCTTAAATAGAAGAAGATGCATGTATGAGTATATATAGGTATGTGAATGAATGGGCAAAAAGAAAGCAACAGGTTGGAGCAAACCTGAAATTTTTGAATGGGAAAAACATATAGGTCGGCCTATGAAAGCAATAGGCTAGCCTATGCGTGTTGTTTAGGTCGGCCTATGAAGGTCATAGGCCAGCCTATCTGGCAGCCTGTTACACAACCTGTGGGCAGAACTTACAGGCTTTAATACTGCTCCATATGCGCCGACCTGAAAAATCCATGTGCCGACCTATTCTGAAGGTGAGGCTCGTATAGGTTGGCCTGTTCTTGTATAGGTCAGCCTAAAATGGCTTTGCATGTCCAAAAATATGTTTTTCAATGTACATATGATGTTGAATCCTTTTCAAACTGATTTAAATGCTTCCTAATGACAAGATGCATATCTAGAATGGGAGGATACCGTCCAATATACATAATGCTATACCTTCCTAGTTTTGACATCACTCAAAATATACAAGCACTCACATACTCCCTCTTTTTTATGATGGCAAAACATGAGACGACGCGTTTAGTGATATTGTTGTCTTTTTGAAGACTCCCGCTGAATATGTACATCATCCTTCTTTATCTTGTACACTTCTCCCCCCTTTGACAACATCAAAAAGAGACCTAGCAGACAATTAGAAGTATCAATAATCACAAAAAAATACAAAATACCACACAGAGGTAATTTGCAAAGAGAAGAACATCAATATGAAAGCACTCACATATAATGATATGCATATTGATTTAGAATGCCTAAACAAAAATATAATGACACTATAGAACAATAGAACATAATTGCCACTCATAGTGCTAAATAAAATAATGGAACATGAACAATGAAAAATATAACATAACAACCAACCCTTGGGCTGCTACAAAAGCGACACGATTACGTGACATATGCTTTTGGTGCTCTCGAAATGCTGCACACACATGTGCTCTAGCAAGGCGATTAACAAAGTCATCACCACTCAAACCAAAAACAGAGATGTAACCATAATGGTTACACACAACAAGAATCCATTTAACATCATAACATGTTCAACCAAAGTTCATGAAAAATACATAACAAGCCAAATGCACTAAAGAAAATGTTTCAAGTATATAGAAGGAATAGCACAACATCATTATAAGCATATAATTGATAAAGATCAATAGTAATTTTTGGAAGTGAGAGTTGATAAACTACTTTATTTATTAAGGATATTAGTCATTTGGAGTACTAAGAGAATTCACTAAGCAAGAGAAAGAAAAGGAACAATATTACCTCTCATGTAGATTGATGAACCATGCACTCTTATGAGATGAAACTCCCAATAAAGGTTAGAGTAAGAGTATATAAAGTGCATACAAGAAAATGATATTCTAGACAAGATTAGAGATATCGAGTATCCCCAAATCCCTTCGGATGTTGAAAAATGGTTCGGTCGCAAGTCGTTTTGTGAAAATATCTGCAAGTTGATGTTTATTATCAACATGCTCGAATACGTCATCACCTTTTTCAACAGATAACGTAGGAAATGATGGCGAATCTCAATATGCTTAGTTCATGAATGTAGCACCAGATTCTTGGTTAGATTTATAGCGCTAGTGTTATCACATATAATGGGAATATGTTGCAAGTCTATATCAAAATCAAGTAATTATTGCTTGAGCCACAAGATTTGGGCACAACAACTACTGGCCGCAACATATTCCGCCTCGGCGGTTGACAACACAATAGAAACTTGCTTCTTGCTATGCCAACTTACTAAGGCATTTGAAAACATGTGGCAAGTTCCACTAGTGCTTTTCCTATCTGGTTTGCAACCAGCAAAATTGGAGCCGGTGTATCCAACCAGGTTATAATCGCTTCCTTTAGAATACCAAAGCCCATATTGAGAGGTACCGTGAAGATACCTAAGAATACGCTTGACGGATTTTATGTGAGATTCTTTAGAAGCCGATTGATAACGGGTACACATGCATATGCTAAACATGATATATAGCCTAGATGCGGGAAAATATAGAAGATAGTCGATCACACCTCTATATTTCATTACATCTACATCCTTACCATTTGAGACCTTTTCCAAATTACCATTTGTGGCCATAGGTGTATCGATAGACTTTGCATCTTCCATGCCAAAGCGCTTTAACAATTCTTTGCAATACTTCATTTGACACACCAACGTACCCTCTTTCAATTGCTTGATTTGAAGCCCAAGGAAGTAATTCAACTCCCCCATGAGACTCACCTCAAACTCTCCCTGCATAAGCTTAGAGAACTCTTCTACAAGTTGCATATTAGTTGATCCAAATATAATATCATCAACGCAAACTTGAACTAGAAAGGTGTGTTTCCATTGGCGTTTAATGAATAGGGTAGTATCTACTCTTCCCCTTGAGTATCCTTGGTCAATTAAAAATTTTCTTAGTCGCTCATACCAAGCCCTAGGGGCTTGTTTGAGACCATACAAAGCTCTTTTGAGCTTGTACCCATAGTTTGGATACACACGACGTTCAAACCAGGGGGTTGAGCTACATACACTTCTTCATTAATAAAGCCATTTAGAAATGCACTTTTCACATCCATTTGATATAACTTGAAATTCTTAGTGCAATCATAGGCTAGTAGAAGACGTATAGCCTCAAGTCGAGACAACGGAGCATAAGTTTCCTCATAATTGATGCCCTCCTCTTGGTTATAGCCTGGTGCCACTAGACATGCCTTTTTGCGGGTTATCACCCTGTTTTCATCAAGTTTGTTCCTAAAAACCCATCGGGTGCCAATTACTTGATGATCTTTAGGATGAAGGACAAGGTCCCAAACGTCGTTTCTTTTAGATTGATTTAGTTCATCTTGCATGGCCATAAGCCAATGCTCATCAAGCAACGCATCTTTAGCATTTTAAGGCTCTACTTGAGACACAAATGCACAGTGATAATAGAAATTACTTATCATAGAGTGAGTAGTTACTCCCTTTGTAATGTCTCCAAGTATGTTGTCGATATGGTGATCCTTTGATGTCTTCCAAGTCAAAGGTAGACCTTCCATTGCAGTAGGACTTTCTTCCTTTTCCTCTTCA
This sequence comes from Lathyrus tuberosus, assembly GCA_022829125.1. Taxonomy (NCBI): domain Eukaryota; kingdom Viridiplantae; phylum Streptophyta; class Magnoliopsida; order Fabales; family Fabaceae; genus Lathyrus; species Lathyrus tuberosus. The sequence goes on from JALAZF010000032.1 coordinate 9,766,660, forward strand.
TCATTGTCATCTTCTTTCTCCTCATCATCCACCGCTTTAGGTTGATCAATCCCTTGTTCGGTTCCATTGAGAATATCTTGAGAAGACACACATACATTGTAACAGCCCGCGGCCGCTCGCGCACGAGTCCCGACACTATTACCAACTCAGACTTAATCACTAGCCCCCTTTTTTCCAACTATACTAGTGTTTTTGCCTCCCGTAGGAATTGAACCATGTACCTGGGGATAAGTACCACGTTCAATGCATTCCCACTACCAATTGAGCTACAGCTCATTTGGTAGTGGGAATGCATTGAACGTGGTACTTATCCCCAGGTACATGGTTCGATTCCCACGGGAGGCAAAAACACTAGTATAGTTGGAAAAAAGGGGGCTAGTGATTAAGTCTGAGTTGGAAATAGTGCCGGGACTCGTACGCGAGCTGCCGCGGGCTGTTACATTAAAAAGGCGCCTTTTTATTGTAACAGCCCGCGGCCGCTCGCGCACGAGTCCCGGCACTATTACCAACTCAGACTTAATCACTAGCCCCCTTTTTTCAACTATACTAGTGTTTTTGCCTCCCGTGGGAATCGAACCGTGTACCTGGGGATAAGTAATAAAATCAGGGTTTTCATTTTAAAAATTCTTCAACATAAACAGGATGTCACATTTTCAACAGAAAACAACTTCATATTAATCACAAATAATTCAGATACATAACACTGATTCGGATGAACTGATAACAACCTGAATTATCCTTTTGAAAACAAAACAACTTTTATTAATAAGCGGCTTCACATAATTCAACTTATAATGACATAACCTCATGTCCAACTCAAAACAACTTTGAAACAACAATTCTTTAATAACAATAATTTAAGATTCAACTACTAAGACAATAACAACAAATAAACAACAATCGTTCATCCCCCCGAGTGCTACGTATCAGAGCAAGACCAACTCGAGCTAACAGCATCTAAGACTTCACATTATACCTCAACTTCTGCAGCTATTCTTGAGTACCTGCTCAGTTACCCATAATAGGTAACATCATTACAGAAGGGGTGAGATATCGAATATTATAAACAAAATATGATAATTAATATGCTAGATTAGGATCATACGAATTTCACCGCTTCCTACAACAGTCATGCAACAACCAGAAATAAACAACTTAATAGCAACCCCAACTTGTATTGACAGCAACTTATAGTAATAACAACATATAACAACAGCTTATATAAAAGATGCAAATTATGGTAAGAACAACATATATAACAACAGCTCACGACATTAGTAATTTATATCAAGCAACAAGACATAGCAATAACAACTTATAACAAGCAACAACTTCACAACAACGGCAACTTCACAACAACAACGAATCAAGAACAACCGCAACTTCACAACGACTCAAAATGTGACACAACTATGCACATGCATGTGGTACCATCGGAGTAAAACTCCCAACTTAAACATATGCCAGGTTATCGAGGCATTTCAACAAGGCATAAGCCTTCAACGTGGTGCCATCAAGGCCAACTTAATCAATGCCATCAAGGCCAACGTGGTGTGAGCATACAGCCCCGACTCATGAATGCAATGTATGCGACAATTATCAAAGGCATACAATCACTACATCATCAACAAGAACAACCAGAACAGCAACAACGAAAACAACAACTCAAACATGCATCAATAGCATCAACTTAATCCAACATTGGTCATTCGACCTACAACTTAATCAACAACAACACAACTCAAACAACATTGGTCATAAGACCTGCAACTTAAATACTTCGCCCGTAAATCGGGACAATACAACTTATCCAACTGTACCTGCAATTCCACGCGTTCAACTTAATTCAACAAAACAAACTGACTAAAATCACCTACTAATTATTACGAACTACCTCGACAATTTTCGTTAAATTCCGGACAACTAAGTTTCTCGCCTAAACCGGCTAAACCGACTGAAACTACACTGCTTTTAACTTCTGTTACTACTACCAGTTTATTACCAAATTATGTTTTCTGATTGATTCCAAGCTTCTGTCATGAATTGTTATTAACCTGCTACTAAATTACCTTCACTGTTAATATTGATTTATGTCAAAACCACTAGCCTCTGCTATTCAAAAATTCTGCTACTTTTGTTACTGCCAAGTTACTAGCATCTCTGCTATGTATAGTCTTATCCTGCTAGCACTACCAACCCTGTCACTTCACTGCTACTGAAATGCATACTGCTACTAAATTAATTAAACTAGTACTCTGCTAAATTACTTGAACAAACTTTGTTTAACCCCAAATTATTTTTGGGACACCATTGCTGCTAAAATAAAACCTACTATACTAACTGGATGCTTTTCAATACATTTATGTATATAGATTCTTGCACCATTTAAAACTACTACATTAATATCTCTTGGAATTGACTCATTAAATAGCCTTTTACAAAAGCACAGCAAGATACACTTCATTGGTGCTAAATGTATTTGCAACTAAAACTTCAAAATTAATCCAACAAAGCAAAATTAACCCACTCCTAAAGAGGACAGCCGTCTCATTCCATAAACAATATATAGACTCCTTTAGTTAAGTGTTAAAATACTGTCAGGTCTAATTAATATCATAAAACACTATCTCATTAAATTAAGTAAATAGTTTACTTATGCATTAAACTAAATTGAGTTCAAGTGACAGACGACCCAAGGTGAACGTCTCATCCACACACCTTAGGAGGCGCCCATCTCAATTCTTGGAGGCCCTCGCCTCCTTCCTTTAATTAAATGGGGCGCTCACCTCCATTGCTCTGAGGCCCCCGCCTCCAATTGTTCTGAGGCCCCCGCCTCCATTGCTCTGAGGCCCCCGCCTCCAATTCCTACACTTTGGCTCACAATTTTCCAGATTCCACTCAATGTCAATTTAACCAATTACGACATATAACACATCAACACATCAACATATTTTCTTCGATCAACTATCTCAGACACAATCAACTTATACTCACTGCAACATCAATTTTCAATCACAACGATAATTTCACATAAACCCAATTTCCCATTATGTGACAGTATTAGACCAAACAGAGATTACTCAACAAAATTACAGACAGTAGCAATTCAATACAACCTAATACCCACATAACATTCATCATAACCCGGTTATAATAGTCGAACCCACCCTTACCTTGGATTGGAGACCGCTCTAACCCACCGGTTGAATCCTTGTTCACTATAGCTTCAAATATGTGCTCTGCAACTTCTCCTCGTACGGCATCTTTGTTCCCTTTTTCCCGTTTTCCTTCGTAACTGCCTATCTCTTTCTCCACACAAAACCCTCGTTCTGCATTTCCTTTTCTCACCTTACTGCTACTCCTTTTCTTTTATTTTCCAAATAATCTAATAATAACTAATAATACTATTATTTGATTTAATGGGCCAACTAATCCACACCTCCACATTGCCACATACCACACCACAACTAACCCTAATAAATAATAATATTATTACTAATATTACTCCTTCAGCATAATCAACTTATTAATTTTTCGATTAACCGACTATTAATCCGACTTTAACTTAATAATTCCGATCGACATATCAAACCAATTAGCCTCTTAAAATAATACCGATAACACCCAATTACTCGATTAATTCTCAAACTTCGTCTAAATCCAATAATAAAACCCTTCACTAATTTAATTAACTAATTAATTAAATTCGGGGCGTTACAACTCTCCCCTACTTAGGACATTTTCGTCCTCGAAAATCTATCTGACACAACCATCCTTAACACAACATTCGTATTTTAATCTTTCGATTTAACAACAACTCAATCACGGTTTAAACCCAATACGTATACTCCGATACTTCAATTACTCTTGCAACATAACCGTTACTATTCGCCAACCATTCTAGTAATACCTTGGAAACAATCACCTTACAACATAGTAACAACCTTCACTTGCCTATACTCGACTATACAACATCGCATCATTACCGCACATGCACCTGGGGATAAGTACATAGTTCATTCCATTCCCACTACCAATTGAGCTACTAGCTCAATTGGTAGTGGGAATGCATTGAATGTGGTACTTATCCCCAGGTACGCGGTTCGATTCCCACGGGAGGCAAAAACACTAGTATAGTTGAAAAAGGGGGCTAGTGATTAAGTCTGAGTTGGTAATAGTGCCGGGACTCGTGCGCGAGCGGCTGCGGGCTGTTACATACATCATTAAGAACAACACCTTTCCCAACATCTTTTGGATGAGACTCATCAAAGGTAACATGTACGAACTCCTCAACTATAAGCAATCTCTTATTATAAGATTATGAGGAAGATACCCTCATAGGCTTTTGCATCGAATTTTCCAAGATTATTTCTATTGTTGTTCAAAACATAACATTTACATCCGAAGACATGTAAGTGAGAAACATTAGGCTTTCTACCTCTAAGTAGTTCATAGGGGGTTTTATCTAGAATAGGACGTATAAGTACCCTATTCATGACATAGCAAGTCGTGTTAATGGCGTCCGCCCAAAAATACTTAGGCAAATTTCCCCCATTAAGCATAGTCCTCGATAGCTCCTCAAGGATTTTATTCTTATGTTCCACAGTGCCATTTTGTTGTGGAGTTCTAGGAGCGGAAAAGTTATGCTCAATCCCATGTTTATCACAATAATTTTCAAATAGTTTATTTTGAAACTCTCCTCCATGGTCACTTCGAATGGAAATAATTTTCAAATTCATTTTGTTTTGAAATAACCTAGCAAATTGCTTAAAAGTCTGGTAGGTCTCATCTTTACTTGACAAGAACAAGACCCAACAATATCTCGAGTAATCATCTGCAATAACAAAGCCATAGTAATTTTCACCTATGCTTTTGGCCCTAGAAAGACGAAAAGGTCCATGTGAAGAAGCTCAAGAGGTATCGAGGTAGAAACAAGTTTTTTAGATTTAGAAGACATTCTCTTTTGCTTCCCCATTTGACAAGCTTCACATAGGTGGTCTTTAGTGAACTTTATTTTAGGTAAACCAATCACCAAATCCTTTGAGGATACTTTGTTCAATAGATCAAAGTTAAGATGAGCTAGGTGTTTATGCCATAACCAAGAGTTTTCACTTATGGTGGCAAGACACTTAGCATCTCCTATGGATACATCATCTAGACTTAGCATATAAGTATTATTTACCCTCAAGCATTTAAACATACATTCATTCTTTTCATCATGTACAAACAAGCAACAAGATTTTGTAAAGGTAACTTTGAAACCCTTGTCGCAAAGTTGGCTTGTGCTTAGAAGATTATGTTTAAGGCCATCAACTAGCATAACATCAGAGATAGTAGTAGACGATGGATTACCTACACTACATTTTCCAAGTATAGCACCTTTGTTGTTATCTCCTTATGTGACGAATCCCTTCCTCTTTGGCACGAAGTCAATGAAAAGAGATATGTCACAATTCACATGCCTTGAACATCCACTATCAAGATACCACATCTTTTCGGTAAATTCAAGACATTCAACCTGAAATTTTAAACAAAGGCAATAGGTACCCAATTTTCACTGGGTCCTTGAAAGTGAGTGAGATCAAAGTTGCTCTTAGGAAACCATTGAACATCTCATTTAGAAACAAATAGCTTCCTAAATTTTCACTTTTCAATGGTGTGTCCCTTTTTGCAACAATAATGACAAGATAGATTTTTATGAGACATGTCCTTGCTATTTGAATCCTTATGCATGTCTATGTTTCATTTTAGAGTAATTTAAATGTTTTTCAACCTTAGAAGCATCAATATCAAACACAATCTTAGGTTGCAAGGCATCATCTAATTTGACTTTAAGAGATTTGACTTCCACTTGTCTATTATGACAATACTCACAACCAAACCTAGGGGGTATTATGTCCTCTTTCTTGTCACTTTGAATTTCTATCATAGATTTCTTAATAGCCTCAAAATTCCTTTAGGATTCTAACACTTTAGATTCTAAATTTAAAATCACTTGTTCACGTGAAGCTAACTTGTTGAAGGCTCTCAAGGCTTCTCTATGTAGATTTTCAAAGGCCTCGTGTAATTGAAACTAGGATAAATCATTAGTGGATTCAAGTTTAGAGGAAATTGCATTCTTCTTTTTATTCCCTTTAGCCATGAGACAAATTCAAGCCGATTCCACACTTGAAGTTGTGCTTTCATCACTAGAAGAATCACTAGCCCTTTCCCAAGCTACATGAGCTTTTATAGACTTTCTAGAAGACTTGTGATGGCTCCTTTCTTTATCCTTTATTCTCATGGGACATTCTGGTCTATAATGACCAATTTCACCACAATGATATCAAGACCTTCTAAGCTTGCTCTTTCTATCTTCATCATCCCTGGAGGAACTTGTCAACCTTTTAAACTTGGCTATGTTCTTGTCAAATTTTTTTAACACCGTTCTTCCTTATGTACCATTGGTATCTCCTTACGAACAACCCCACATCTTTCTCACAAGGGTTCTTATCATCATCACTCTCACTACTACAATGCTCATAATATGAAGGCCTTGAGCTAGAAGTCTTTAGAACAATGTACTTCTTCCCTTCTTCTTTGTCTTTCCCTTTCTCACTCTTTGATCGCTTTTCGTATTCCTTCTCGTATTTTGCCAAGCAAGTAAGCTCTTGCTCATTCTCTTCCAACTTACCAAGCAAAGCTGTAAGATCAAGCAACTTAAGATCATTTTCTTCTTTAATAGCGATGACCTTTGGTTGCCATTCCCTACTTAAACACTTCAAAACTTTGTTAGTAGTAAGTTCATTGGAAACGGGATTACCTAGTGCATTTAATTGATTTATAAAATGAGTGAACCATTTTCGCATATTCGCAATGGTTTCACCATGCTCAATATAGAACAACTCAAACTCTTGATTCAATGTGTTGATCCTAGCTTATTTGACATCATTAGTACCATCATGGGTAATCTCCAATGCGTCCCACATAGCTTTGGTGGTCTCACAATGAGAAACGCGATAAAACTCATCAACTCCTAAGGCGGAAGTGAGAATGTTTTTTGCTTTCCAATCATGTGACCACAATTTCCAATCATTATCATCCCATTGTGCTTCCGATTTAGGTATTGTGACACCATCTTCATTGTTCATAGTTATTTCATTTGGACCATTTGGATAGCATCACAAATACCTTTGTCAACGGAGTTGACATGAATACGCATAAGTGCTTTCCAATAGCCATAATTTTTGCCAATGAAAATTGGTGCTCTATTTTACGCACCATTAGGTTCGGTAGCCATTCTTCTCAGAAATGTATCTCAAGCACGAAATGAACCAGAGCTCTTGATGCTACTTGTTAGACGATAGGCTTCGATCTAGAGGGGGGGGGGGGTGAATAGATCACAAATTTTACAACCAAAAACTTTTGGCAAAAATCTATTTTCAAAATATGATGCAGTGGAAAAACAACTCGGATCAAATCGCCTAACAGAACTTACTATCGAAAAGAAATATACATATCGCAAAGCAAACGGAGTGATAACGAACGTAAATGTTCAACAATGATCAAGCTACGAATCAATTAAATGCAATGCTAATCATAACTCGTATATCCAATGAACCAAAACACAAAAAAAATACGCACAAACAATTTATCGAACACTTGGTGTGCAATCGATAGCGATTGGAAATATAATTCATTTTGTTGATGTTAAAATCCAATAACAATCAAAGTGATTGTGATTGTATCAACAACAACACTTTTAAAAGATAGTAGAAAATAATTTCCAATCGAATTGATCAAACAACGAAGAACTCGATAAATTGCAAAATCAACAATAAAAGCAATAAAAGGATAAAAGAGAGAGAGACCAAGATTTGTTTAGGCAGTTCCCCAATCGGCGTCGTTATGGGTACGTCTGCCCTCAATTCAAAATCGCATTGAGATAGTGTTATTATACTTTTCTGTGCTAAAATATTTATACAAGAGATGAAGAATGCAAACCCCAAAACCCTATTGTTTTGTGTTGACTATTCCACCTCCAAACCCTTGATCAAAGCTGGATCAAGTGACAAATAGTGCGGCTACAATCCTTCGATTATCTCAAGCACACAATTTGTCAAAACTCGAGATTCCCGAACATAATTCACCATCTCGCGCTACTCTCTTGCAGAAACCACCTTGTCCCAAGGCTTTCACTCGGTCAAATATGTGTTGACGTGATCTCGTCCAAAACCTTCAAATCAACTAGATCTTGAAGGAAAACCCCACCTTGGTTTTATTATTTGAAACACACAAAGCCCCCAACCCAATATTCTCGGTTACACCAAACCTAATTGGACGTTATCAACCCTAATCTAGATGGTCAGCCAATCGAAAAATGATTATGTGTAGTTCAACTGTGTGTATGCATAGAAGAAGGGATGAAGTTGATGGGCAAATTTGTGATCTGGTTTCATTTAGGTTTTATTCACTAGGAAACCTTACCTAAAAGAAGATGCATGTATGAGTATATATTGGTATGTGAATGAATGGGCAAAAGGAATGCAACAAGTTGGAGTAAAACTAAAATTTTTAGATGGGAAAAACATATAGGTCGGCCTATGAAAGCAATAGGTCGGCCTATGCATGTTGTTTAGGTCGGCCTGTGAAGGTCATAGTCCGGCCTATCGGCAGCCTGTGACGCAACTTGTAGGCAGAACCTACAGGCTTTAATACTACTCTATGGGAGTCAGCCTGAAAAATCCAAGTGCCGACCTATACTGAAGCTGAGGCTCATATAGGTCGGCCTGAAATGACTTTGCATGTCCAAAAACATGTTTTTCAATGTACATATGATGTTGACTCCTTTTCAAACTGGTTAAAATGCTTCCTAATGACAAGATGCGTATCTAGAATGGGGGGATACCATCCAATATACATAACACTATACTTTCTTTGTTTTGACATCACTCAAAATATACAAGTACTCACAATTACTTCTCCCTCTTTGACAACATCAAAAAGAGAACAAGCAAACCATGAGAAGTATCTTTAATCACATACAGACCAAAATACTACACAAAGGCGAATTGCAAAGATAAGATAGTCAACATGATATCACACACATAAAGTGACATTTACATTGAAATATAATGCTTTAAACTTGAATAGAAGCTAACAAAGCAACAATAGAACAGAATTGTAGATTATTAAAGTTCAATAACATAACAGATGAGAACATGAAAGAAACAATGTCATCAAAACTCTTGAGATTGCTACAAAAGCGACACGATTACGTGACATATGCCTTTGGTGCTCCCGAAATGCTGCACACGCATGTGCTCTAATAATTCGATACAAATTCATCACCATTCAAACCAAAATCAGAGATGTAACAGTAACAATGATACACACAACAAGAATCTTATTAACATCATAATGTGTTCAATCAAGTTTCATGCACAAATAGATAACAAGCCATATGCATCAAGAATACGACATCCCCTTTTTCAACATGCTCAAATATGACATCCCCTTTTTCAACATGGTCACCTAGGAAATGGTTACGAATCTCAATATGCTTAGTGCGTGAATGTTGCACCAGATTCTTGGTTAAGTTGATAGCACTAGTGTTGTCGCACATAATAGGAATACATTGCAATTTTATATTAAAATCAAGTAATTGTTGCTTAAGCCACAAGATTTGAGCATAACAAATACTGGCCGCAACGTATTCTGGCTCGGTGGTTGACAAAGAAACAGAAACTTGTTTCTTGCTATGCCAACTTACTAAGGCATTTGAAAACATGCGGCAAGTTCCACTAGTACTTTTCCTATCCGATTTGCAACCGACAAAATTAGAATCGGTATAACCAACCAAGTTACTATTGCTTCTCTTAGAATACCACAGTCTGTATTGACAAGTACTATGAAGATACCTAAGAATATGTTTTACAACTTTCAAGTGGGATTCCTTAGGAGTCGATTGATAACGGGTGCACATACACACGCTGAACATGATATCAGGCCTAGATGCGATAAGATATAGAAGAGATCCAATCATACCTTGATATTTCTTTACATCTACATCCTTACCCTTTTCATCTCTTTCAAGTTTACCATTTGTAGCCATCGGAGTATCAATAGGCTTTGCATCATCCATGCCAAATCTCTTTAGCAAGTCTTTGCAATATTTAGTTTGACATGCAAATGTCCCTTCATTAATTTGTTTGATTTGAAGAGCAAGGAAGTAGTTCAACTTCCCCATAAGGCTCATTTCAAACTCTCCCTGCATAAGCTTTGAGAACTCTTCTACAAGTTGCATATTATTTGATCCAAAAATAATATCATCTACATAAACTTGAACTAGAAAAGTGTGCTTCCCTTGATGCTTAACGAATAATGTAGTATCTACTTTACCCCTTGAGTATCCTTGATCAATTAAAAATCTACTTAATCTCTCATACCAAGCCCTAAGAGCTTGTTTGAGACCATACAAAGCTCTCTTGAGCTTGTACACATAATTTGGATATTTGTTACTTTCAAAACCGGGGGGTTGAGCTACATACACTTCTTCATTAATATAGCCATTTAGAAATGCACTTTTCATGTCCATTTGAAATAACTTGAATTTTTTAGCGCAAGCATAGGCTAGAAGAAGGCCTATATCCTCAAGGAGAGCAACCAAAGCACAAGTCTCCTCATAATTAATGCCCTCTGTCGCGGTGAGAATCAGAGACCATAGCTATTAAGTTAGCTAGGCTTCACAAATCTTAATTCACCACCGATCTTTAATTTATCCAAGGGAAGAGAAAAAGAACGAATAAACCCATAAATATGCAATGCAATGCAAAGCAAAAGAGAATCTAAGGTTCAGGGGTTGGTTATACTAAGGGAAGGTACTAGCACCCTAAGTATCTATAGTACTCTATAGTAACCTCTTGTCTTATTGTGTTATTTGTTAGTTGTTTGTAAAAGGTGAAAAGATGGGTAAAGATGAAAAAGAAAAAGGTAGCTCGCTAGCATCATCGCAATCCTATGCCTACGTATCCTGTATAAGAAGTCAGAGCAATCGTAGTTTGGCTAACTACAAGTGAAAAAAAGAAAAGTATGTAAGAATAAGAAAAGTGTGAAAAAGAAAAACAGTGCTCCCCAAGGCATGAGACCTTGTGCCTACGTATTCTCAAAAGGAACTTGAGAAATCAGAGCATTCGTAATTCGGAACCACGGTGTTACGGTGAGAATAGGATAACAAGCTATTGATTAACTTGCATCACAGTTCTTAAGTGTTCACCACCGTCTTTGATTTATCCCAAGGAAAGGTTCAAAAGCGAAAAAACCTAGAGATCTAAGGTTCGGGGGTTGGTTACGCAGGGAAGGTATTAACATCTTAAACGTCCATAGTACTCTACGGGAACCTCTTGTTAGTACTTATGTTATCTATTACCCGCTTGCTAAGGGTGCTATGCTAAAGGTTGAAAACCTAGGGGTTAGTATCTAAGTATACTCGACAAGATATCGCATCTTGTGCCTACGTATCCCGAGGGGAGCGGAATCAGAGTATCCGTAGTTCTGAGAAGAGGAACTTCTTGACGTGGTCAAGGTTCCAAGGGGAGGTAATATCTATGGCAAGACATTACATAGAGTGCGACGACTCTAAAGTTGTAAGTTGGTTTAAGAGAGGTAGGATTATAAATGTTCACGGCGGAGCATTTATTTGGAGTACAGAGACTCCGATCCTAAGGCTAAGATTCTAAGCGTCTGCAGCGAGACATGCAGTACGGCGACTCCGAATCCTAAGGCCAGGGGTTCTAAAGTTAGTCTTATGACGTTTGAGTCAATATTAGGGTACCTTTCCTTTGGAGTTAGAGGGGACAATTAATTTAGGATTTATTTGTGCGCACTAGCAAGGTGAGCTAGTATAGTGTACGGTGACCAAAGGTTGAATGCGATGCCTAAAGGCAATCGACTTACATGGGTAGAAAATGGGCTCGACGTTGGATCGAGGATTTTTAATGTTTTAAAAGGTTTGACAAAAAGCAATGCATACATCAAGATTAGCATACAGAGAAAAAAATCAGACATCAAACAAGATGATAACACAAGCAAGATAATAGAAACACTCAAACATACGATGATGGATTCTAGCGGGGAATGATTTATTGAGAAAAAGAGTTTTGATTTTAAAGGGGAAATTAAAGAGGTTTATTATTATTTAGAATCATGTTAAAGATTATTTTTAATTTAAAAGTTAAAGTATTTTTTTTAATAAAAAATGTTTTATTTTATTATTTTTAGTAAAAGTTTTCATTGTTTTTTTTAAGGTTTTACTAATTAAAAAGTTAATCGAAAGTTCTTAATTAATATTTAGTTATATTTTATAAAAAAAAAGTTTTAAAGTATAAAAGAAGTTATCCCTTATTTTTTATAAAGATTTAGAAAAAGTTCTATGTTTAAATTAGTTAATAAATTTGATTATTAAAAAAAAAGGAATTTACTTATTAAAAGGTTAAATTGGTTTTTAAAAAATAGACTTAATTAAACAAACGGATGAATCGTGGCAAAGGGAGAGAGGGTCCATCGCGGACCCTTAGATCTCCACCGTTAGATGAAGGCACGTGTGACCTAAAGGATAAAGAGTGAGGGTGCATAAATGGTGTGGTGGGCGTGAGACGGGAATCGAACGACAAAACAAAAGAAGAAAACCGCGGATCCTCACTCTCTCATCCTATCTCTCGTCTCTCAAAATAGGGTTTGTGAACCCTAATCGCGCCACCACCATCATCTTCTTTCTTCTCTCTCAATTGAACGAAACAAACCAAATAAACCCTAACCCCAGCAAGCCCAATACCCCAGTTTTCATTATGATTGATGATTACAATTACAGGATGCATAAGATTAAAGCAAAGCGAGAAGGAAAAAGCATAGGAATGGCCGGCGACGGTTGCGACGGCTCCGTGAATCTCCAATCAGGGATGTATCTCTTCTCTTTTTACCTTTTGCGAGCTCTTGTGATCTGTGTTGTTTGATGTTTGTGGAGTTATGTTCTGTTATTTTGTATATGAACTTGTATGGTGACTTCGGTGTTCTGAAGTTCTTTTTCAATTGAATGTGTTTGATGAAGGCGTCTGCTGTATGGTTATTGTGGCTTGGTTATGCATGTTGAAAGAGTCTTTATGGTTGATATCTTAGTCGTGTGTATGATTCTGGTGTGATGCTCTGTAAGCTTTCTATGTTTGACAAGATAAAATGGTTCTTTTATGAATTGATGACGTTTGGTCTGGGGTTAGATGTATGACAAGCTGATATACGATTTGTGAATATCTTGGGTTTATTGTTCGGTATTCTGGTGTATGACTGGTTTGAGAATTTTCTGGTATGGGATTTTATGTTTGAGCAAGACTGATGTGAAATTGGTTTTGTGGTTGTTTTCTCCCCCCACCCCCTTTTCCTACGTGTACTGATTTGTTTATATAGGCCTTAGGAAAACAACCTTGTTGAATGGCAATTAATGAGTGTCTGAAGCATGTCTACTAGCATTAGGAAAGTATTTGAAGTTGTATCTAAGACATGTTGGATTATATTTGGAAAGGATTGAGTTGGTTTGAGACATGTTTAAATCGGTTCTGAAAAGGAATTATGTTGTTTGATACCTGTTTGGTACGCTTTGGAAAGTAAATTGATGGTATGATATGCTTTCAATTTGACTTAATTAAGTCCGAACATGCTTGGATTGTTTTGGAATGTTTTTGAAGATGTTTGAACATGTTTTGGGAATAATTGAAACAATGCTTTGATGATGTCTGGTGGCGGTTTTGGAAAGTTTTTGAATGTGTTTCAACATGTTTCGATTGGTTTTGGAAAGAAATTAAAGCCATATTTTTATGCTTTGAATTTGTCTGACAGTCTTGAAAAGGTCTTCGTTTTCAGCTTAAACATGTCGGCGTGTCGTTTTGGGAACATTCTGAATATGGACTTAAGCATATTTGCGTATGTTTGATTTTTTTATTAACCAAATGTATCTGACGAGGCATTCTATTAATGACAATTGCAGAATTACTGCTCCAATAACACTGCAGCAACTTTGGCAGCATTGACGCGTCCTTAAGTTATGGAATAAGTGAGCCAAATCCATTAAAGTCAAATAATACTCAAATCAGGGAAATGACCCACTTGGTATAAAAGGAAGCAGGTGGTGCTGTTTGACATGATTTTGGATCTGTTTGTTCATGTGACATGTCACCGTTCCTTGTCGATGGCATCACAACAGCGCTATCATCATGCTAGATTAGGTTGGAATGGTTTTGGCCTGAATGTATTAAAGAGATCAAATGCATATCTCTTATTATTCTCCTTGTTAAAATATACTTTGTGATGAACATTTGAAAGAAACACGAACTTGAATTTATTCTTGATAATACTTTTTGGATTCCACTATAAATTTTTGGTAAACCTTGCGCTTTAACTTCTTGAAATTCGAACTTGAATCTTTGAATTTTGTGACAATTTGAACCCTTATGAATAAAAAAAATGTAGCTTGTTCTTAAGGCGTGGAAATTCAACATAAATTGAATTCAAAGTATGCCTTGAAGCTTCAAACTAAAACTTTAATCCTTGTGATAGGTTCTAAATGAAGGCCTCTTGATCATAGTTCCAATAAAACTTGCACTTTAAGAAGAGAGGCATGCATCCCATAAAACATTTGTCATTCATAGATATTGCAAATTTGATTAAGCCTTTCCAAACAACATGAACTTGTATATTGATATCTAGATCTTGAATTTGGAAATCCAACCTTAGATAATGAGTTTTGTAACCAAATCTTGAGAATTTGTGAGAGTTTCACACTCCTACCAACGGTCAAAGTAACTTGAACATTCCAAAATCCAAATGATCTTCAAACTTGCTTGAAGAATACCTTGATAGTTCCAAGAACACAAATATTCTTCTTAGAACAGAGAGCAATGAGCTTCACACTGGGATCATATGTGAATTAGAACTACAAGAATGGTGTAGGAACTTCAAACTTGGCCTTGTAAACTTGTAATGAATCAACGGGCTTGAATTGGGTTTCAAACTTCTATTTCCTCCAAATCAAAACTTTCCCTGATAAAACAGAACAAAGAGCAGGCACACTTCTTGAATCTGAGGAGTTACAGAGGGGGGGAAAAGCCATCCTGCGATATAATTGCCACACAAACAGTGATCAGTCTTAGGGTACCAAAATTCACATCCAACGGGCATAAATACTTAATCTCCTGCATGGGGAAGGCTTTGAGAAAATGTGAAAGAGGAAAGGCTTTGGTAGTGGTTTAGGGACCAACAGGATAGAGGCACACAATCTCACAGGAATCCACACACACTTACAAGACTAGAGAACCTCCACAAACACACACACAACACAGTTTTCAAGACCTTGAATCTTCTGCAACAGTACCTGTATTCACAAATGTAACAAACAAGCAAAAACTAGATAAAGAAGTTAGTTATGCAAGAAAGATGACCTAAGATGTGCTGTAGATGATTAATGAATCTAACGGAGAAATTTGGGGTACAACAGTTGCCCCTATTTAAATATCTTCACCGGATGACATGAATGATGAAGATCGTCAATAGGTCATGGTGAAAGATATTTAAATACAGATAACCGAAAATTTTGCCCTTAGATGCAATGATCGTGCAATGCTATGGACAAACTAGACCTAATGTCGACATGCTATGAACTCTAGCATGATGAGAATGATAAGATGATAAAATACAAGAATGCAGACGAAAACGAAAGTAAACACGGAGCGGAAGACGAACACAACGAGCAACAAACTCACCGAGGACGACCAGACACACAGGGGAAAAGAAACAACACTGGGGAAACCAAAGCGACGACTCAACAGGTTCAAGCGTGACCAATTGTCGTCTAAGCAAGAAAGTAGGATCCATATGGTAGTAGGATCGAAAGATGAGCTCCAAAGGCTGTATGTAAAAGATAGTTCATCAAGTTCAAGAGTGACTAGATGACGTTAGGTAGGATAATATCCTTAACGAAGATTGATTCAGAAAGACTGTCTCCACTGGGGAAAGAAAAGCTTCACAAACAAGTGGCTTCATCAAGTAGTTGTCAGCAAAAATAGTCCATTTCACTGAAGAGTGATGTCGTCGAAGAGTTTGACGTAGAGACACACTTCACTGGAGAGCAGCACCGTCGAAGAGTCTGAAGAGATACACATCGCTGAAGAGCAACGTCGTCGAAGAGTCTGGAGAGATAAACTTTGCTGAAGAGCAACACCTTCGAAGAGTCTGGAGAAATACACATCGCTGAAGAGCAACGTCGTCGAAGAGTCTGGACATCGAAGAGTCGGGAGAGATACACTTTGCTGAAGAGCAACACCATCGAAGAGTCGGGAGAGATACACTTTGCTGAAGAGCAATACCGTTGAAGATTCTGGAGAGAACTGACTAAGAGTAGCAATAAGTTGTATTTGCAAGGTAGTTGAATAATAATCTGGAGTAGACTGCCACTTGTTGTTTGGGTTTAGATTCCACAAAGACGTCGTTCCAATCGACACTGTTGGAGAATAGATTCTTCAAAGAGGATCCATAAAAGATTAGTCCTGCGAGACGTAGTGCAAAATAAAATGCACGTTCAAAGATAGGTTCGATGACCTAATAGTTAAAGGTGGTACCCCTAGGGACCAAAGTTTAATCTAGGATCAAGCTAGAAAGAAACGGTCAAACAAGACCCGCTACTGAGAAGTGAACTCGAGTGGCGATTTATCTTATCTATGCACGGAAAAGATAACTGAAATAACCATCATCCATGAGGGTTGAACTCTGTGGGGAAACTTAGAAAGAATAGCATTTTCTGCCTAAGGCTGACGATTCTACTTAGAGAGATCGGACAAACCCAAAATTGGCGATAAACACGACCAAAGATAAAGCGACAAAGAACAAACAGAAAACAAACACACACGGATGTGATGCAAATGATGTCATGCTATGCTTATGCTCATGCTGACAAAATAGAAAAGGAAACAGGATGAAAAAAACAAAACGACGAGGAAGCCCGTCCCTCCTCTGCACGAGAGATACGTCTGTTAAGCTCGTATAGAAATCCAAAGGCGAAACTAATAGTTAAACTTCAAAGTCCAAACTTCTCTAGGGAAATAGCAATCCACTTGGGGATATAATATCATGACTTCACTTAGGGATCGTCAAGATGAATCTGATTATCTGGATGAGAAATATCCACTGGGAACGAACCAAATTCGTGTTCGTAGAGACTTTGATAGGGATAAAATAAATATCCTTTATGCTAGTTCTATATTGGCAGCAATTTTGCTAAAACAAAGTGGTTCATCAAGATGTTTTACTTGATGTCTGACGTGTTGGTTCTAACATTCTGCAGGTGGTGTTTCTTAGTATTCCAGGACTTTGGGCATGATGTCAAACACGATGTCCTAACATCTGCTACCAGAACATTCTATTGAGAATGTTATGTTTTATTTGCTGCACTCTTTTTTCAATCTGTTGAGTAATTGCGTGCGAAAATCTTGGAGTATCTTTAAATTGAAGCAAGCAATTTCTGTGATATTTTGAAGATTAGGTTGTTGTTATTTTCGTGTAAATAGATATGGAGAATAATTAGCTTTAATTATTATTTGATTCAAAGATCTGCTAATGCCCAAGCCCAAGGAGTGTATTACTATTTAAAGATGTTCAACCCTAATTGCTGTGTAGAGAGAATAAGTTATTGTAAGCTGCGTTCAAGTTTTAGGGTTTTAACATTGTATTGTTTTTGTGAGCCATTCATTCATCTGTTAGATGCTTGAATTGGACTGAGTAGTTGAGTTGTATTGTGTCCACTCTAAGCTTTTAAGTACCAGTTCTTTGTTCTTGATTAAAGCTTTTAAGCAAGATCAAGTTTTGTATTTGAAGTGTGTTCTTCTCTTTAGTATTGTTCTGTAGTTATCACTGCATGTGATTGAGGGGGAGTGAGAGGTGTCTCGTGTCTAAGTGTCTTAGATAGAAATCTCACAGGTAGAGATTAGGTGAGAAGATTGTAAACTGGAGTGTGTTTATTGAGAGTCTTCAAACTAATTCTGTTTAGTGGATTTCCTTCCTGGCTTGGTAGCCCCCAGACGTAGGTGTGATTGCACCGAACTGGGTTAACAATTGCTTGTGCCTCTTTGCTATTGTTTACTGTTTTATATCTTTCTTATATTGATCATTGTTCAGATATTAGTGTCGTGACATCTACTTCGACATCTCATATCTGATACCAGAATTTCAATTGGTATCAGAGCAGGCACCCTGTTCTATTTCTGGGTGAGATCTAGGGACGACATTTTCTGGTACTATGGATAAGGAAGGAGGATTTGTGAATAGACCACCCATCTTGGATGGATCTAACTATGATTATTGGAAACCACGCATGGTGGCCTTCTTGAAATCATTGGATAGTAAGGCTTGTAAAGCTGTCTTAAAAGGATGGAAACATCCTGTCATTATTGGGAAAGATGGAAAAGAAACATCTAATCTGAAACCTGAGGAAGAATGGACTAAGGAGGAGGATGAACTGGCTCTTGGAAACTCTAAAGCTTTGAATGCCTTGTTCAATGGAATTGATAGAAACATATTCAGATTGGTGAACACTTGTGAGATAGCTAAAGATGCTTGGGACATACTCAAAACTACTCATGAAGGTACTTCCAAAGTAAAGATGTCAAGACTTCAACTGCTGACTACCAAGTTTGAAAACTTAAAGATGAAGGAAGATGAGAGCATACATGACTTCCACATGAATATTCTTGAAATAACCAATGCCTCAAGTGCCCTAGGTGAAAGGATGACTGATGAAAAGCTGGTAAGAAAAATTCTCAGATCTCTCCCCAAGAGATTTGACATGAAAGTGACTGTCATAGAAGAAGCTCAGGATATCAGCAAGATGAGGGTTGATGAACTTGTTGGATCTCTTCAAACATTTGAACTAGGAATAAGTGACAGATCTGAAAAGAAAGCCAAGAACATAGCATTTGTTTCCAATACTGAAGATGAAGAGGAGGAGAGTCCCCTGGATGGTGATGATAGCCTATCTAATGCTATAGTTCTGCTAGGAAGATAGTTTAACAAGGTAATGAAGAGAATAGACATAAAGTCAAGATCAAATGTCAAGAACAACTCATCTGACATCAGCAGGTCCAATGATGGTGGAAGGAGAACAAGGTCTGAAGAAAAATCTACTCAAGGAAAAGGAATTCAGTGCCATGGTTGTGAGGGATTTGGTCACATTAGAGCTGAATGTCCTACTTACCTCAAGAAACAAAAGAAAAACCTAGCTGTCTCCTGGTCTGATGAGGACTCTGAAAGTGAAATTGATGAAGAATCTGCTAAACATGTGACTGCCTTGACTGGAAGATGTGTCTCTGATGGAGATTCTAGTGATGATGAACTGACCTTTGAAGAGCTTGCAGCTTCTTACAAAAAGCTGTGTCTCAAAAGTGAAGAAGTATGTCTTGAAGGGGAGAAACAGAAGAAACTTATCATTCAACTGAAGGCTGAAAACGTTGAGCTAGAGAATGAAGTCATGTTGTTAAACTCCAAACTTGATCAAATGACCAAGTCTGTCAGAATGCTGAACAGTGGAACTGACACATTGGATGAAATCCTTCAGAGTGGAAAAATGGCAAGTGATCTTACTGGGTTGGGATTTGAGAGAGACAAGAAATCATCTTCTGATGATAGTTCTTCTGGACCTAAACGTAACATGTCACACCAGATGTCTAAACATCATGGAAGAAAACATGTATCTGAACCTAAACATAATATGCCTCAACATCATAGGAGTGGTCATCCCAACCACTTAAGAGGAAGTTTCCAAAGATGGAGATGCCATTAATATGGGCGATTTGGTCACATAAAACCTTTTTGCTTCAGACTCTATGGATATCCCAACCCTGCTTCTCAACCTAGATCAAATACAAACATTTCTACTAATGGAAGACAATGGGTTCCCAAGACTGCTGCCACCAGCCTGATAGCTCACATGTCTCTCAGAGTCTCAGCTAAGGAGGATTGGTATTTTGATAGTGGTTGTTCAAGACACATGACAGGGATTAAGAATTTGTTGGTTGACATCAAATATCACTCCACAAGCTATGTGACTTTTGGTGATGGAGCCAAGGGTGAAATCAAGGGAGTTGGAAAGTTGAACTGCTCAGGAGTTCTAGACCTTGATAATGTGCTACTGGTAAAAGGGTTAACTGCTAATTTGATCAGCATCAGTCAACTGTGTGATCAAGGATTCAATGTCAACTTCACCAAATCTGAATGTTTGGTTACAAATGAAAAGGATGAAGTGATCATGAAGGGAGTCAGATCTAAGGATAACTGCTACTTATGGGTTCCTCTAGATTCTAGTTACTCATCCATTTGTTCTCTTGCTAAAGATGATGAAGTGAATTTGTGGCACCAAAAACTTGGTCATCTACATCTAAAAGGCATGAAAAGTATCATCTCCATGGAAGCTGTCAGAGGAATACCTAAACTAAAGATTGAAGAAGGAAGGGTATGTGGTGAATGTCAAGTTGGAAAGCAAACCAAGATGTCACATCAGAAGATTAAACATCTCAGTACTTCAAAAGTATTGGAACTACTTCACATGGATTTGATGGGGCCTATGCAAGTGGAAAGTCTTGGTGGGAAGAAGTATGCTTATGTGGTTGTGGATGATTTCTCCAGATATACTTGGGTGAGCTTCATTAGAGAAAAATCTGAAGTGTTTGATGCGTTCAAAGATCTTTGCCTAAGACTCCAAAGAGAAAAGGAGAGTAATATTGTTAGAATCAGAAGTGATCATGGGAAGGAATTTGAAAATAAAAAATTTGCTGAATTCTGTTCCTCTGAAGGGATTGGCCATGAATTCTCTTCTCCCATTACTCCACAACAAAATGAAGTTGTGGAACGAAAGAATAGAACTATCCAGGAATCAGCTAGAGCTATGATTCATGCCAAGAAACTGCCTTACCATTTCTGGGCTGAAGCTATGAACACTGCTTGCTATGTTCATAATAGAGTGACCCTAAGAACAGGAACCACTACTACCCTGTATGAGATATGGAAGGGAAGAAAACCTATTGTTAAATACTTCCATGTGTTTGGTAGCAAATGCTATATCTTGGCAGATCGTGAACAAAGAAGAAAGATGGATCCAAAAAGTGATGAAGGAATATTCTTGGGCTACTCTACTAACAGCAGAGCCTATAGAGTGTTCAACTCCAGAACTAAGGTTATGATGGAGTCCATAAATGTTGTTGTTGATGATTTGCATAAGGAGACTGATGTTCTAGACGATGTGGAACATTCCTTGATACATCTGCAGAAATTTCAGACAAAAATGTTGATCCCAATCCTACTATTGCAGAACCTGATTCTGAGCCAGTAAACAAAGGACCTTCCATCAGAATTCAGAAGGATCATCCTAGAGACCTTATCATAGGTGATCCAAATGAGGGGGTCACTACCAGATCAAGAGAAGTCATCACAAGCTCTTGTTTTGTGTCAAAAATTGAACCCACAAATATTAAGGAAGCTTTAACTGATGAATTCTGGATTAATGCCATGCAAGAAGAGCTAGGGTAATTCAAAAGAAATGAAGTATGGGAGCTGGTTCCAAGACCTGAAGGAACAAATGTGATTGGAACAAAATGGGTTTACAAGAACAAGTTAGATGAAAAAGGATTGGTCACAAGAAATAAAGCTAGACTGGTTGCTCAGGGATATGCTCAAATTGAAGGGGTTGACTTTGATGAAACTTTTGCTCCTGTTGCTCGTCTTGAATCTATCAGACTACTATTGGGAGTTGCTTGCATCTTGAGGTTCAAGCTGTTTCAGATGGATGTCAAGAGTGCCTTTTTAAATGGTTATTTGAGTGAGGAAGTATATGTGGAACAACCTAAGGTATTCATTTATCCAACCTATCCTGCACATGTTTATAAGTTGAAGAAAGCTCTATATGGTTTGAAACAAGCTCCAAGAGCATGGTTTGAATTTCTTGTTGAGCATGGATACAGAAAAGGTGGCATAGATAAGACTTTTTTTGTCAAAGATGAAGGAGGGAAACTCATGGTTGCTCAAATTTATGTTGATGATATTGTGTTTGGTGGGATGTCAGATACGATGGTTAAACATTTTGTTCAGCAAATGCAGTCTGAATTTGAGATGAGTCTTGTTGGTGAGTTAACTTATTTTCTTGGGTTGCAAGTCAGGCAGATGGAAGACTCTATATTTCTATCTCAGAGTAAATATGCCAAGAACATAGTTAAGAAGTTTGGAATGGAGAATGCCAGTCATAAAAGAATACCTGCTCCTACTCATCTGAAGCTGTCCAAGGATGAAAATGGTGTTAATGTGGACCAAAGTTTATATAGGAGTATGATAGGAAGCCTACTGTATCTTACAGCTAGCAGGCCTGACATTACTTTTGTTGTAGATGTTTGTGCTAGATATCAAGCTGAACCCAAAGTGAGTCATATCAATCAAGTCAAGAGAATTCTAAAATATGTAAATGGAACACGTGATTATGGTATGTTATACACACATGGATCTGGCTACACTTTATCTGGATATTGTGATGCTGATTGGGCTGGAAGTGCTGATGATAGAAAAAGCACTTCAGGAGGTTGCTTCTTCTTGGGGAACAATCTTATATCATGGTTTAGTAAGAAGCAAAATTGTGTCTCTCTATCTACTGCTGAAGCAGAGTATATAGCAGCTGGAAGTAGTTGTTCTCAACTAGTATGGATGAAACAAATGCTCACTGAATATAATGTCACACAGGATGTCATGACATTGTATTGTGACAATTTGAGTGCTATAAACATATCCAAGAACCCTATTCAACATAGCAGGACCAAACATATTGATATATGTCATTATTTCATAAGGGAACTCGTAGAAGACAAGGTTATTACTTTGGAACATGTGGCCACAGAAGAGCAGTTAGCTGACATTTTCACTAAGGCTTTGGATGTAAGTCAATTTGAAACCTTAAGAGGAAAATTAGGCATTTGTATTTATGAAGATCTGTAGCAATTAATGGCGCGTGGGCAGCTTTCATTGGTATTTAAAAATTTAAAAAATCATTTACTATCTTGTGGCAATATCATTTACTTCCGTTTAAGTTTCCAACAAAAGCAGCCACCCTACCATAGGAAATCATTTCATCACATTTTTCCCACACGCTACATCCATCCTTTCTTGCTCAGTTATTTCACCTTCCCTCTCAGAAAAAGAAGTCTTTCTACTCCATGTTCAAGCATTTGCATGAAGTTTACGATGTCTCAACAATATTCTTCTCCATCCAAGAACTCTCCTGCTAAAAATCCTACCACTTCGAAATCTAGGGTTTCTTTGGAAGGTATCTCTCCTGAAGCTGTTCTTGACGTTGCTCCATTGTCCATGATTCCCCATTCTGAAACTGAAAAGACAAGGCCCAACAAACTGCATGTAAGAAGTTCCAAACGTACACCTGCAAGTAACTCCTCTAAAACCACTGTTGAGTCTTCTTATGATCATAGGGAAGGTAGTAAGTATGTGGATAGAACCATTAAAAGTATTGTCATTGGTCTATTGTATGGAGAGCGTAGGGTTCCTGGGATTAATGTCCCTCTGTCTAAAATTGATGCTGTTCCTACTTTGGATGCACATCAAAGTGAGGAAGGAAATGTAGACTCTTCAAATTCTGAGAAAGATACTGAGACTGCAAATTTGCACAAATTGGCTAATTATGTGCTTAAGGAAGGAAGAAGTGAGGGTGTTACTGAGGACTCTAGTTCAGGGAAAAAGAGTGTTGGTGCTGATCAGAGTAAGGAAAAAATTGTTAACTCTGATGATGTTGTTGTGAATCTTGTTGATGTTCCCTCTGACAACGAGTTAATTGCAAATGTGCATCCTGGTATTGCTAAGAGGTTGAAGGCAAGAAAAGGGAAATCTATGGATACCTCTCCTAAAGTGAAAGTTGTTGGTGGTTAGAAAAAGACTACTGTTGTAGGACCTCTAAAATCCTGGAGCAAAGTGTCCACTTCCTCCAAAAAGAGGAAGATTAGTGCTGATTTTGATTCTGACTTTGATGTTGAGGATGATGTCCAGGACATCACTCCTGTGAAAAGGACTGTGTTAAAAAGAATTTCTGGAATAGTCCCTGATGTTCCTTTGGATAACATCTCCTTCCACTATGCTGACAGTGTTCAAAAGTGGAAGTATGTTTATCAAAGAAGGATAGCACTGGAGAGAGAGTTAGGGAAAGACGCTTTGGATTGTAAGGAGATAATGGCCTTGATTGAGCATGCTGGATTGATGAAGACAGTGACCAAGTTTTCAAAATACTATGATGTGCTAGTGAAGGAGTTTATAGTCAACATTCCTGTAGACTGTAATGATAAGCAGAGTAAGGATTTCAGAAAGGTGTATGTGAGAGGAAAGTGTGTGGAATTCTCTCCTACCATAATCAACAAGTACCTTAGCAGAAATGAAGATGATCACTGTGAGCTGGAAGCTACTGATAATCAAGTGTGCAAGACTATCACAACTAATCAGGTTTGAGGTTGGCCTATGAAACACAAGTTATCTGTTGGTCTGCTAAGTGTTAAATATGCTATTTTGCATAGGATAAGTGCTGCTAACTGGGTCCCCACAAATCACACTTCCACTATTTCTGTTGGTCTGGGAAGGTTTATATATGCTGTTGGGACTAAGAGGAGTTTTGATTATGGTTCCTTTATATTTGATCAGACTATGAAGCAAGCTGGTACTTTTGTTGTGAAAATGCCCATTGCCTTCCCCTCCCTTATCTGTGGCATTATTTTAAACCAGCACCCTGGTATCCTATCTCAGTCTGATGTTGTTTGCAAAAGGGGGTCTGCATTGTCCCTTCACTATAAACTGTTTGAAGGTAAACATGTCCCTGACATTGTCATGACATCTGCCTCTACTTCAAACCAACCCACAAACAAGTTTGGGGTAATTTCTGAGTTGGTAGAAGCCTGCAAGGAACTGGATGAGGTTATTAGAGTTAGTACTCAAAGAAAACTGAAGTTTGAAAGAATGATCATGACTCTTAGAATGACTGAAGGTGATACTGTTGAGGATGCAAATGAGAAGGAAGGTTCTGATGAGGGTGATTCTGGTGAGTCTGATGGCAATGCAGAGGATGCTTCTGGTGAGTCTGATGGCAGTGCAGAGGGTGATGAAGACAAGTCTGAGAGTGAGGACTCTGCTGGTTCTGGAGATGCTTGAGTGTTCTGTCATGAAGTTGTTTTTTGTTATTTTGGTTCTTTTTTTCTGGTTTTCTTTTGGCACCCTTGTGTGCTTGAATTCTGTTCTGGTTTTCTGATGGCACTCTTGTGTGCATAATCTGAATGTTGAAGATGTTTGTACTGCTCTCATGGTGACAGCTTCTTTATGATAATTTTAGCTTTTCTTGTTATGGAATTTTCTATCTGATGTTTGTCTAATTATGGCTAAAAATGGGGAGAAAGAAGTAGCTTTAACTTAGTAGTTTTGTTCTGTGTGTGCAACTGGTTTTTTTTCGTTTCTGCTCCTTGGCTTGAGGGGGAGTTTCTGGTTAGATGTGTATGTGCTTGGAATGTTAGTTGTGTATGTGTGTTGCTTCTGCTGCAGGGATCTCTGATCATTGTTGGTGCTATAGTGTTTTAGCCCAAATTTGCCAAGGGGGGAGTTTGTTAGTTATGTATTGGCAGCAATTTTGCTAAAACAAAGTGGTTTATCAAGATGTTTTCCTTGATGTATTGACGTGTTGGTTCTAACATTCTGCAGGTGGTGTTTCTTAGTATTGCAGGACTTTGTGCTTGATGTCAAACACGATGTCCTAACATCTGCTACCAGAACATTCTGTTGAGAATGTTATGTTTTATTTGCTGCGCTCTTTTTGCAATCTGTTGAGTAATTGCGTGCGAAAATCTTGGAGTATCTTTAAATTGAAGCAAGCAATTTCTGTGATATTTTGAAGATTAGGTTGTTGTTATTTTCGTACAAATAGATATGGAGAATAATTAGCTTTAATTATTATTTGATTCAAAGATCTGCTAATGCCCAAGCCCAAGGAGTGTATTACTATTTAAAGATGTTTAACCCTAATTGCTGTGTAGAGAGAATAAGTTATTGCAAGCTGCGTTCAAGTTTTAGGGTTTTAACATTGTATTGTTTTTATGAGCCATTCATTCATCTGTTAGATGCTTGAGTTGGACTGAGTAGTTGAGTTGTATTGTGTCCACTCTAATCTTTTAAGTACGAGTGCTTTGTTCTTGATTGAAGCTTTTAAGCAAGATCAAGTTTTGTATTTGAAGTGTGTTCTTCTCTTTAGTATTGTTCTGTAGTTATCACTGCATGTGATTGAGGGGGAGTGAGAGGTGTCTCGTGTTTAAGTGTCTTAGATAGAAATCTCACAGGTAAAGATTAGGTGAGAAGATTGTAAACTGGAGTGTGTTTACTGAGAGTCTTCAAACTAATTCTGTTTAGTGGATTTCCTTCCTGACTTGGTAGCCCCCAGACGTAGGTGTGATTGCACCGAACTGGGTTAACAATTGCTTGTACCTCTATGCTATTGTTTACTGTTTTATATCTTTCTTATATTGATCATTGTTCAGATATTAGTGTTGTGACATCTACTTCGACATCTCATATCTGATACCAGAATTTCACTCTATAACTGAAATAAGCTGAAGTGAAGTAGTAGATGCCACGGAAATAAAATAAATATCCGCTATAACTGAGATGATCTGAAATGAGAATGTAGTAGTAGATGCCATAGATGGGGCATCACGGGGATAAAATAAACATCCACAACTTTTTCGGGGAAGCTTGAACCCATATTGTAGTTGCAGACGTCAAAATCTAGTCTTCAGTGGGGATGAAATAAGCATCCACTGCTGAGGAAGATTGGAATCCTGAGGAAACACTGCGGAGTGAAATACACACTTACTTCATCGGGGAGGGTTGATGCCAAGGAGATTTACTGGGGATACTTTGGTCAACCAAATGCTAAAATTTTGTACTGATCTTGTTATAATTGCTTGAGGTAATGATTCACTAGGGAATCATCATGACTACATGAAGTAGAACTTGTTGGGGAATTATCATACCGCTTGTGGCAGAAACTCTTCGGGAAACGCTATGAAGTCAGTGAAGTTTTGACTTGCATGGTAGTCGCCATTTTTAATTGTTGAAGAAGTCTTCAATTCTCAAATGCCGGATTGCATGGTTTTGAAAAAGAGTCATCTCGAAAGGATTTTACAGAAGATCTGTCGTTCAAAAATACTCCAGCGTCTTCTAACTCTTGAGAGATTTGTAGAATCTCAACGTAACTGGCTCAGATTAACGGTATTTGGTATACTGAATCTTCAGAGTCTACCCCTTGGGTAAGTCAATTTGTGAGGTAACAAACTAAAAAAACAAACTTGCACCTGCTCGGATCTTCAAGCAACATGCTCCTGATTAGATATTTTCTGAAATGAGAGGCCATCTTCAACATAGTTTCAATCAGGAATTGAACTTCGCGTAGCGGTTTGCAATAAGGCTTCTATGATATTAAGCAATATTAACATGCAGAAGGTGTACATTCTGAAACTGCTAGTACAACATCATGTTTGTTTTGAAGTTTTATCGAAGAAAAACATATCACAAACATGTGACTGAATCACTAGTTAGGATATGACAATAATTTTCCTTTTACAAAGCCAGTATGAATTTTGAGCGTGACTCATAGGAGTCAGGAACATTATCTCGTCTAGTATGCTTTTGAAATGAACTCTACTTCAATAAGTTCTTTTGAGGTTTTTAATGGTTTGGTTCACAGTTTAGGAAGACAAAGGATACGAGAGTCAAAATTGTTTGTACCCGACCCTTTTGTGGAGTTATTTTGAAGGTTTAAGGGTCAAAATTTATTTGTACCCACTCTCATTTTGATAGTTTGGAAGCTCGGTCACTTGGGTTCGAGAGTTACCCTGCCCCAGGTTAAAATGAGGTTTTTTTTTCGAGGCATCAAAAGGGTTAACAAGCGGTTATCTCTGGTGTTTAAACAATGCCTTATATCCTTAGCAGGGTTTTCGTTCAAAAGCATACGACAGGAGATGTCATGTTTTATTTCGTCATCCTCCATCCACTAGTATTGGCATTATAAAATAGTAAACAATTTTAAAAATGAGCGAAGCGAATGGATTTCTTCGAAACAAACATTAAATTGCATTAACGTTCAAAATAACAAGTTCTTACATGTAAACATGTTTTAATAACCAAAGAAAAGCGATAACATGCAAATAAATAAACAACTGATACTTCCGGGAAAGATTTCCTCTTTATTTTCCATTTGAGCTAACTATCTTCAAAATTGACTTTCGAGATCAGTCTGAGGATCATTTTCATATCCACTCTCGGTATTTTCTTCCATAACCAAGACTGATGAACCCGTGTGATTGGGTGAAGGAGTATTGATTTGAATGCCATGAGGCGTGAACGAGATCATCTTGGAGTCTAGCAGATTTCGAACCTTACTCGGAAGTACCTTACAGTCATCAGTTGAATGCCCCGGTGCCCCAGCGTGATAGTCACATCGGGCGTTAGCATCAAAACCTGGTGGGTATGGAAAAGGTATCGACTTCAGTTCCTTCGGCAATATAAGTCCACTTTTGATTAAATCTGGCAAGAATTGACTGTATGGCATTGGTAGTGGAGTGAAATGTCTCTGCTTCTTTAGTCTTTGACGCGGCTGATGGCGGTATGACTGTCGATACCAATGAGGTATTCGATTTGGAGAAGAATACTGCCCTTGAATATTTAATGGTGTTCGACGCAGAGACCCAAAAGACTACTGACTCCGAACACTTGAGTTGCGTGAGGGACGAGACTGACATATTGGGTACTCCCCAATGGAATTAATTTCTTTCTCCTGTTCTTCTTGAGAACTGACAATTAATTCACTCTCAATGGCTCAGATGTTTGAGGTACTTCGGATTTTTCCTTTCTTAAGACCAATCTCGATGCGCTCTCCGGCTATTACCACATCAGAGAAATTTCTTGTCACAATGCTAAACAACTTTTCTCGGTACAGGCCTTGGAAAGTATCCACGAACCAGCCAACCAATTCTTTATCCAAGAGCGGCGGTTGAATGCGAGAAGCTACTTCTCTCCACCTCTGAGCATACTTTCTAAAGGATTCATTGTCTTTTTGAGATAAGTCTAGCAAGTGCAGGCGACTAGGAGCTAGGTCAAGATTGTAGTTATATTGCTTCACAAAAGCACTGGAAAGGTCTGACCATGATTGGAAGTCGCTACTTTTTAGCTGCATATACCAATTTAGTGATGCCCCACTCAAACTGTCTTGGAAACAGTGGATCATAAGTTGTTCATTACGGACATGAGGAGTCATCTTTCTGCAAAACATCACTAAATGCTGCTTTGGACAGCTGTCCCCTTTGTACTTCTCAAACTTTGGTGTCTTGAACTTTGGAGGCATTACAAGGTCGGGTACCAAACACATGTTCAAGGCATTCAGATCACCAACGTCACGGCCCCTGATGGTATCAAGTCTTCTTTCCAAAGCACGACATTTTTCCAAAATCTCAACATTTCGTGGATCTTCAGTTTTCGTTTCATGGATCTCCTCTTGGGACTCTGGCTCTGAGGGTGCGAAACTATGATATTCCATAGCATCAACAGAGGAAGAACGTCTATCCCAGATAGTAGCACATTCTGGTATAACCTGGTTCTCAACAGGAATCTGCACAGGTTGAGCTTGGGTAACATTGTTCACAACAGTCCTCTGAGTATTGTCATCTTTCATCGCCAAGGCTGTCATAGCTTCCACAAGTTGACTGAACTCAAGATCTGCTCTGGTTGCAAACTGGCTCTGCTCTTCTGAATTCATGATCTTTCAAAATCTCTTCAAGTTCCAAGATTGTTTTCGCGAAATCAACAGATGGATCGTGAACAGAGGATGGACGAGATCACAGGAACAAACAGAAGAAAAGGAAACGATGCAAAGAATGCAAATGCAAATGATATACGAATGCAAGAACGATGCAACTATCAAGGAACTCAAAATCATATTTATAGTCATTGTAGATATAACATTTTATTAAAATTTCCAAAAGGCTAGTACACCTCCAAAGTTTTATTACATAAGCAACATAACACAAAAGGAACTAGGAGTCTAAACTGCTGGATGATGCCCCTTGTCCTCCGCGGAGTTCTTCCATTAACCTGTTGATCAGATGTTGCATCCTTGCTTTATCCAGGGTAAGCTTCTCTATTTCAGCCTTCAACTTCGAAACTTCATCTAATTGGACCACAGGAGGCTTGGGACGAGGATAAGGCATCCTCAAGGTCAGAGCCCTTTCACGCGCCCATGCTAGACATGCTTCAGTAACTGAGCAATCAGGATTTGTTGTTGCCGTCATTCCTTGTCGATTGATGCGATGCCAAGCAAACATAATTCCAGTTTTCAGTTCCAAGTTCTCTCCTTGATAGAGAAAAAGTCTTGTCAGGTTTTCTGGATTGGGTACTTCTTTCATTGGGTGCCCAAATTGACGACGGGCAAGTACGGGGTTGTAACTGACACATCCCTTTGTACTAAGAAGAGGTACATTGGGAAAGTCTTCACAGATATGAATCATGGGGATTCCTCCATACATTGGGTCATTCCAAACAATATCCGAGTAAGTAAGAGCCATGAGCTTCACAGGCCATTCTGAACCATCTTTCACATCCCAGAAAGCTGTAGACCTCAGTAGGTGCGAAATAAACCACCTATAGAGGATAGCAGTGCTGCAAGTAATCCGACCTTCTCCCTTCAGAACCTTCGAGTGGATAGAATGGTAGGCATCGGCTAACAATGTAGGAACTGGATTTTTGAGCATAAAAATCCTTATGGCATGGACGCCAACAAAATCTTCAACATTGGGAAATATAACAAACCATAGGCCAGCAGCATAAAGATGTGCTCGAATGCTCCAGTGTTCCCTACACTAGAAAAATGTCGAGCTTTCTCGAACAAGAATTGGGCAGGCAAACCATCGATTCCTCCTCTGAACGTCATGTGAGTTCGGATCTCTAATAGCTTTATGCGGGTCGCTCTTGCGATATCTTCCTGGCTGGGTCTTCCTTCTCCACCGGAGAGCGAATATGAGTCTTTAACAGGGATCCCAAACAGAGCGGAATACTCTTCCAACGTAGGCGTCAACTAGAAATCTTGAAAGATGAAACAATGGTAAATCAGGTCGTACAGTTGAACCAGCCTCTCCAACAAACCAGTAGCTACTCGGATCTGCAGCAGCGGGAGAATCCTTCCATACTTCGCGGTGAATGCCTCGGGATCTTTGATCTGACTTCCTAGTTCCCTTAGTTGTTCAACATCCGAAACCTTGAAGGTGTACGACAAAATTCCCTTCTTTCCGTAATCCATCGTACAATGCTTGCAAAACAACTCTAAGTTCCTTGATAGAGAGAGAAAAGAGAATGCGAATGCTATGCAACAAGATTCATGGAAACTTAGCTATTTATAATCATTGAGGAATATCAAAAGACTTGATTAAAAATCATTA
Organism: Lathyrus tuberosus; assembly: GCA_022829125.1. Classification (NCBI taxonomy): domain Eukaryota; kingdom Viridiplantae; phylum Streptophyta; class Magnoliopsida; order Fabales; family Fabaceae; genus Lathyrus; species Lathyrus tuberosus. The sequence goes on from JALAZF010000032.1 coordinate 9,798,228, forward strand.
AAAAAGCGATTACAATCCATTAGTATTCGGAATACTAAAAGATTGATTTATTACAAAAATTAATTATAAACCGCGTCAGCACGCCTTACAAAAGTCATAACGAAAAAGCTAAATAAAAGTTAATAATGATAGATCTAAGGAGACTCTTCTAACGTCTTCTTTGAGTCCTTTGATTTCCTCTTCCATCTGAGCTTCTTCCAGAATAAGCTTGTCGACTTCCAAAATGTTGATTGATGACTAGGATGGGATAAGACGTCTTGAGATTTCCGTTTCTTGCAAGAAGTCACTTCTTCCCAAAAAATCCTCCTTTTATAGTTATCTTAGCTTGAGTATTAACCGAAGATAGGAAACGGACGTATATCTTAAATTAGTAGCTCCATCAGCTGAGAATATTCTTTATGAGTTGACAACAGCTAGTAATCAGGAATAGTGATAGACTGTAGTAGAACGGAGATAATAACTTCATATCTTGTCTTGAACCTTTCTTTATCTGTCAGCAAGGTCTCCAATCTCCTTAGATCGTCCAGGTTATGACTCTTGTAAGTGTACTTCAACGTTTTCTTTCTTTTTCGGAGTGTATGGTATCCCTACGATGTTTACAAATAAAGCTAAGTTCCATGAAACTTTATGATATGATGCTTATGAATGCAGGGATGTAAACACACAAAGCATAAAGCACAGATAAGCAGACATGATCAAACAGACAAGTAAAAGTCCTAGGTTTGAGAGGTCACAGCGTGGAGCCAAGGTCTAACCATCCCAATAGATGTGTACTATGGTTTCAAATGTACCTGCCGAACGGGTTCTACAAAGTTCCCAGAGTCTACGACCCATCTTTCGGATATTATCGATTTCCCAATTACTTGGTAGTCAATAATATTCTAAAGAGAGTCTCGTCTGAGTGTAGTATCGCGTATCAACCATTTTAGGATTACTCCCTTGTAGTCATCGTACTACATCCTAAAAGGCTAAGTTGGGTTAAAGGTAACTACGATCCTCAATATCCCGGGCTCCTAGGTCGAAAGTAGTAATGTATTCACGATAGCTCGTTCAACAAATACCACCTTCGAGAGGGCCTCAACTGAGTGTGGAATCTCAAATCGACTTCTTTGGGATTTCTCCCTCGAAATCTCCTCGACTATATCCACGATCCTATCTTATATGTACTCTCAAGTCCGGGTTAGGACTTATCTCACCCCTCAAGTGTAACAACCCTGCCAAACAGAAAATCCAAGCAAGCAGATAAACAAGTATACATATATATACAAGTATAAACAAATAACATGAAAGAAACAAGTTAGGGGGAACCCTCTTAAGGGTCCCCAGTGAAGTCACCATTTCTGTTGCGGTGAGAATAGGATAACAAGCTATTAATTAACTTGCATCACAGTTCTTAAATATTCACCACCGTCATTGATTTATCCAAAGGAAAGGTTCAAAAGCGAAAAAACCTAGAGATCTAAGGTTCGGGGGTTGGTTACGCCTAGGGAAGGTATTAACATCCTAAACATCCGTAGTACTCTACGGGAACCTCTTGTTAGTACTTATGTTATCTATTACTCGCTTGCTAAGGGCGCTATGCTAAAGGCTAAAAAACTAGGGGTTAGTATCTAAGTATACTCGACAAGATATCGCATCTTGTTCCTACGTATCCCGAGGGAGCGGAATCAGAGCATCCGTAGTTCTGAGAAGAGGAACTTCTTGACGTGGTCAAGGTTCTAAGGGGAGGTAATATCTATGGCAAGACATTACATAGAGTGTGACGACTCTAAAGTTGTAAGTTGGTTTAAGAGAGGTAGGATTATAAATGTTCACGGTGGAGCATTTATTTGGAGTACGACGACTCCGACCCTAAGGCTAAGATTCTAAGCGTCTGCAGTGAGACGTGGAGTACGGCGACTCCGAATTCTAAGCCCAAGGGTTCTAAAGTTAGTCTTATGACGTTTGAGTCAATATTAGGGTACCTTTCCTTTGGAGTTAGAGGGGACAATTAATTTAGGATTTATTTGTGCGCACTAGAAAGGTGAGCTAGTATAGTGTACGGTGACCAAAGGTTGAATGCGATGCCTAAAGGCAATCGACTTACATGGGTAGAAAATGGGCTCGACGTTGGATCGAGGATTTTTAATGTTTTGAAAGGTTAGAAAAAAAGCAATGCATACATCAAGAAAAGCATACAGAGAAAAAAATCAGACATCAAACAAGATGATAACACAAGCAAGATAATAGAAACACTCAAACGTACGATGATGGATTCTAGCGGGGAATGATTTATTGAGAAAAAGAGTTTTGATTTTAAAGGATAAATTAAAGAGGTTTATTATTATTTAGAATCATGTTAAAGATTATTTTTAATTTAAAAGTTAAAGTATTTTTTTTAATATAAAAGGTTTTATTTTAGTATTTTTAGTAAAAGTTTTCATTGTTTTTTTTAAGGTTTTACTAATTAAAAAGTTAATAGAAAGTTCTTAATTAATATTTAGTTATATTTTATAAAAAAAAGTTTTCAAGTATAAAAGAAGTTATACCTTATTTTTTATAAAGATTTAGAAAAATTTCTATGTTTAAATTAGTTAATAAATTTGATTATTAAAAAAAAGGAATTTACTTATTAAAAGGTTAAATTGGTTTTAAAAAAACAGACTTAATTAAACAAACTGATGAATCGTGGCAAAGGGAGGGAGGGTCCATCGCGGACCCTCAGATCTCCACCGTTAGATGAAGGCACGTGTGACCTAAAGGATAAAGAGTGAGGGTGCATAAATGGTGTGGTGGGCGTGAGACGGGAATCGAACGACAAAACAAAAGAAGAAAACCGCGGATCCTCACTCTCTCATACTATCTCTCGTCTCTCAAAATAGGGTTTGTGAACCCTAATCGCGCTGCCACCATCATATTCTTTCTTTTCTCTCGATTGAACGAAACAAACCAAACAAACCCTAACCCCAGCAAGCCCAATACCCCAGTTTTTACTATGATTGATGATTACAATTACAGGATGCATAAGATTAAAGCAAAGCGAGAAGGAAAAAGAAGAGGAATGGCCGGCGACGGTTGCGACAGCTCCGTGAATCTCCAATCAGGGACGTCTCTCTTCTCTTTTTACCTTTTGCGAGCTCTTGTGATCTGTGTTGTTTGAAGTTTGTGGAGTTATGTGCTGTTGTTCTGAATATGAACTTTTGTGGTGACTTCGGTGTTCTGAAGTTCTTTTTCAATTGAATGTGTTTGATGAAGGTGTCTGTTGTATGGTTGTTGTGGCTTGGTTATGCATGTTGAAAGAGTCTTTGTGGTTGATATCTTAGTCGTGTGTATAATTCTGGTGTGATGCTCTGTAAGCTTTCTGTGTTTGACAAGATAAAATGGTTCTTTTATGAATTGATGATGTTTGGTATGGGGTTAGATGTATGACAAACTGATATACGATTTGTGAATATCTTGGGTTTATTGTTTGGTATTCTGGTGTATGACTGGTTTGAGAATTTTCTGGTATGGGATTTTGTGTTTGAGCAAGACTGATGTGAAATTGGTTTTGCGGTTGTTTTCTCCCCCCTTTTCCTGCGTGTACTGATTTGTTTATATAGGCCTTAGAAAAATAACCTTGTTGAATGGCAATTAATGAGTGTCTGAAGCATGTCTACTAGCATTAGGAAAGTATTTGAAGTTGTGTCTAAGACATGTTGGATTATATTTGGAAAGGATTGAGTTGGTTTGAGACATGTTTAAATCGGTTATGGAAAGGAATTATGTTGTTTGATACCTGTTTGGTACGCTTTGGAAAGTAAATTGATGGTATGATATGCTTTCAATTTAACTTAATTAAGTCAGAACATGCTTGGATTGTTTTGGAATGTGTTTGAAGATGTTTGAACATGTTTTGGGAATAATTGAAACATGGAAAGTTTTTGAATGTGTTTCAACATGTTTCGATTGGTTTTGGAAAGAAATTAAAGCCATATTTTTATGCTTTGAATTTGTCTGATAGTCTTGAAAAGGTCTTTGTTTTCAGCTTAAACATGTCGGCGTGTCGTTTTGGGAACATTCTGAATATGGACTTAAGCATATTTGCGTATGTTTGATTTTTTTATTAACCAAATGTATCTGACGAGGCATTCTATTAATGACAATTGCAGAATTACTGCTCCAATAACACTGCAACAACTTTGGCAGCCTTGACGCGTCCTTAAGTTATAATAAGTGAACCAAATCCATTAAAGTCAAATAATACTCAAATCAGGGAAATGATCCACTTGGTATAAAAGGAAGCGGGTGGTGCTGTTTGACATGATTTTAGATCTGTTTGTTCATGTGACATGTCACTGTTCCTTGTCGATGGCATCACAACAACGCTTTCATCATGATAGATTAGGTAGGGATGGTTTTGGCCTAAATGTATTGAAGAGATCAAATTCTTCTCTCTTATTATTCTCCTTATGAAAATATACTTTGTGATGAACGTTTGAAAGAAACACGAACTTGAATTTATTCTTGATAATACTTTTTGGATTCCACTATAAATTTTTGTCAAACCTTGCGCTTTAACTTCTTGAAATTCGAACTTGAATCTTTGAATTTTGTGACAATTTGAACCCTTATGAATAAAAAAAAATGTAGCTTGTTCTTAAGGCGTGGAAATTCAACATAAATTGAATTCAAAGAATATTGTATGCCTTGAAGCTTCAAACTAAAACTTTAATCCTTGTGATAGGTTCTAAATGAAGGCCTCTTGATCATAGTTCCAATAAAAACTTGCACTTTAAGAAGAAAGGCATGCATCCTATAAAACATGTGTCATTCATAGATATTGCAAATTTGATTAAGCCTTTCCAAACAACATGAACTTGTATATTGATATCTAGATCTTGAATTTGGAAATCCAACCTTGGATAATGAGTTTTGTAACCAAATCTTGAGAATTTGTGAGAGTTTCACACTCCTACCAACGGTCAAAGTAACTTGAACATTCCAAAATCCAAATGATCTTCAAACTTGCATGAAGAATACCTTGATAGTTCCAAGAACACAAATATTCTTCTTGGAACAGAGGGCAATGAGCTTCACACTGGGATCATATGTGAATTAGAACTACAAGAATGGTGTAGGAACTTCGAACTTGGCCTTGTAAACTTATAATGAATCAACGAGCTTGAATTGGGTTTCAAACTTCTATTTCCTCCAAATCAAAACTTTCCCTGATAAAACAGAACAAAGAGCAGACACACTTCTTGAATATGAGGAGTTACAGAGGGGGGGAATAGCCATCATGCGATATAATTGCCACACAAATAGTGATCAGTCTTAGGGTACCAAAATTCACATCCAACGGGCATAAATACTTAATCTCCTGCAGGGGGAAGGCTTTGAGAAAATGTGAAAGAGGAAAAACTTTGGTAGTGGTTTAGGGACCAACATGATAGAGGCACACAATCTCACAGGAATCCACACACACTTGCAAGACCAGAGAACCTCCACAAACACACACACAGCACAACCTTCAAGACCTTGAATCTTCTGCAATAGTACCTATATTCACAAATGAAACAAATAAGTAAAAACTAGATAAAGAGGTTAGTTATGCACGAAAGATGACCTAAGATGTCATGCAGACGATCAATGAATCTAAGGGAAAAATTTGGGGTACAACACACGGGTAAAAGTAATGTTTGTTGGTTGGTTTTAGGAGAAGAGACAAGTTGTCATCTTAAGGAGAATACTCAACTAAACCACCACAAACATGTGGAAGATGGATCTTTGCTTCATATTAAGAGAAGGGCTCCAAATCGAATATAGAATCGACGAGTATGCCACATACCTCTCTCAAATGGAAACGAATCAACACCTTTCTCAACTATGTCATGGGGTAGGAGATTTACATCTCAACTAAGAATGACTCACATCTAATCTCTTTTGAGAAGAGGGAACCTGATTGTGAAAACTGAAATATCCTAAGGGTAGCTACCTAAGAGGGTCTTAACCTAAAGTAATCAGTCAACAATCTAAGTATGCACAACCTAAGGTGATCATCCTAAAGGGAAACAAGGGTCATACAATGGGTGAAAGATGCAAAAGAGAAATGCAATGCACATGACCATAAAGTCAACCACAGACCTTTCCCTTGGTTTTAAACATAGGCAATCATGAAGATTTAACAACCATAAGTGAACATCAAACAAGATAAGCATCATAATATCCAAGGAGTACAAAGCAAAACCTCAAGTGTCAAAGTTTCTTGTGACAAGACAATAACATTTGTGTAAAGCAATCATCAAGACACGTGATCAATACAAGCTCACCATACCATCATGGAATCAACAAAACAATACATGTCAAGAAACTCAACAAAACCCTAATCATGACATCATGGAATCAACAAAACAAAAGTTACCAATACATGTCAAGAAAAGTTATCCACAAACATGAAGTCGAGTCATCCTAAATGAAACAAAACCTAAGTCATCACATAGATATATCCTCATCAAGTATCATATCTAAGGCATGGTCAAAACAAGAAAACAACCATCTCATGGAGAGAAAACATGCATTCATACTTCAAGGATCAATTTATGAATCAAACAAAAGTAATGATCAAAGTGTAGCAAGATGGTGGCATTCACAAAACACATGAAAGAAGAGGTCAACAATAATTCAATCAAGAAACCATGTCAAGCTAATGAACATACAATAAATCATATGACCAAAATAAAAATAAAACAAATGAAATCTTTAGATTTTTTTTAATGAGATACAAAATGATAAAAATAAGTAAATATTTAAAAGATGAAATAAAAATATCTTTCAGTTTTTTAAATATTAAATGATTAATTAAATTAGAAAGTAAAAATATTAAAAATAAATTATTAAAATTTTTTTTTGTTTTTCTTCTAACATTTAACAATCCAAATCAATTAAAACAAATAATAAAAACATTGAAACAATTAAGAAATGAAATGAAATTTAAAAAAAAAATAGAGGGGGTGCAGTGAGTAAAATGGGTGTAAGTATAGTGAAACAAAACAAAATGGGCTTTCTCAGCCCATTAAAAACAACAATAATAAGGATTTCTTTATAAAAGAAAAAAAATAAAAAATAAAAAAGAATCAGAACAACAATTCATGATCAAAGTCAGTGTCTACCACATTACTCTCACCCGCCGCGATAGCTTCCTCTAAATCTCTCTCGTAATCTCAGGATTTGCTCTCTTTGTTTTTCTTTTCTTTGCGCGTATCTCTCTCTCTCTCATCTCACTTCTTCTGTTTCGGTATTTTGATGTTGTGATTTAGGTTGTTGTTGTTGCGGTTTGCTGAGTTTTGAGCGTGGTGTTGGTGGTTGTAGATTGTGGTGGCTTTGTTTGTGAGTATTATGGGACAATGATAAACATGGAATGGAAGAAGATGAATGGTTATGTTGAGGCGAGGTGCGAAATGGAAACGGAAAGAATGGAGAGAAGGTCGAGTTTGGACATTGGTGAAATGAACCTAATGGCGCATGATAGCTTCAATTGCCACAGATCTGAGTGAGGGAGTGAAGGTTTAGGGTTTTATTTAACACTATCGGAAAGAGATAAAACTTCAGTAGTGCAATGAAAGAGAGCGCGAAAATAAGGTTAGTGACAGTGGGAACGAAAATGGCAATGACATATATTTTAACTAATTTGATGGATTTGTTTTCTTTTTGAGTTTCTATATCATTTTTGTATTGTTATTCTCTATGAGTTTCTATTCTACTATGTGATAGTGGTTATTGGAGTGGTGTTTTACTAGGGGTGGCAAAATGGATGGATTAGATGGATATGGATTGGATTGTTAATGGATGGATCAAAACAATCCATTAGTCCATTAACAATCCACTAAAATTTTCTTACAATTATCCAATCCAATCCATCCGTTAAGAATAAAATCCATCCAATCCATCCATTAACATATTTTTAATGGATGGATATCCATCCATCCATTTTTTTTTATTTTAAAAAAATCGGTTTTTTTTGGGGAAAAAAGTCTGTTTTTTTCCAGGAAAAAAAGTCAGTTTTTTTTCGGAAAAAAAATCAGTTTTTCTTTTTCGGAAAAAAAAGTTGGTTTTTTTGGGAAAAAAAAGCAGTTTGTTTTTGGAAAAATAAAGTCAGTTTTTTTTTTTTCGAAAAAAAAACTCGGCTTTTTTCCGAACAAAATCAGTTTTTTTTTTGGAAAAAAAGCAGTTTCTTTTTTCGAAAAAAAAGCAGTTTTTCTTTTCGGAAAAAAAAAGTCGGTTTTTTTGGAAAAAAAAAGTCAGTTTTTTTTTTGGAAAAAAAAGTCGGTTTTTTTTTTCGGAAAAAAATCGGCTTTTTTTAGGAAAAAAATTCATTTTTTTTGGAAAAAAAAATTATTTTTAAAAAAAAAATCCATTTTTAATTCTTTTTTAAAAAATAAATCTAACGGAGATAAAAATAATCCATTGGATCCTTAAAATATGTTAGATGGATTGAACCAATCCGTGCATATAAATGGATGGATTTAATCCAATCCATTAACTTACTTTTTATGTGGTGGATGGATTTGATGGATTTTTTGATGGATGGATGGGATGGATTTTGCCTTAATGGATCCAATTGCCACCTCTATGTTTTACTGCATTATTATTGAGAAATGGAGAAGAAGAGGTTTGTTTATGAAGGGGTAGGTTCGTGTTGCCGTTTTTGGAGAGAAGAAGGTTGTATATGAAAGTTGTTTTGAGGAAATGAAGATGCGGTGGTAGTCGGTTGGACCCCGATTTCATGTACAGGTAAGAGGAAATGTGGTTGCCGGAGATTTCACGGCGTGTGTATGGAAAGTGTTGGCTCGTTTATTACTTGCAGGGGGAGAGGTTTATGAGGAAGAGTGAGAAGCAACTTGTTTTTGTCAGGGAGTGAATGGATTCTAAGGTAGTGTCATGGAAGGGTGGTTGTCGGTTTTTCGACGAAGGTTTGGCGAAATGTGATATGCTTACCAAGAAGAAGAAAAAGAATGAGGTGAGTTGCAGTGGTTTCATGTAGTGCTTTCCTTACATGGTTGTGACATGACCCTTCACGAGGTGTTATGGTTTAGTTGTTATATGTTGTAGTGATTTATGAGGGTTTGAAGATGGTGGATGGAATATGAGTTGTAGAGAGGAAATATTGTTATCAAGAAGAATCCCAAAAAAAAATGTTGGGAGGAGTTTTTTTTAATGATGAAAGGTTGTATGTGCCTATCAAATAGCAGTGGGTTGTTTGTGATGTAGAGTATTTTTGTCTTTTTCTCTTAACAAAAGATTGGTAGTTGTTATGTGTGGAGTGTGTAATGAAAGGTGGTCAAAGTGAGAGAGAGAATAGTACACTGTGGGGTGATGCGTAGGTCTACAGCATAAGGAGCATGCATGCTACGTATTTCTTTTCACCAATATGAATAAAAAACAAAATGGTTTGTGGAAACTTAATTAGTAAGTACTTCTAAAAATAGATAAATTTCAAAATTTAAATATTAAAAGTAAAATAATATAAAAAATTATAAAGTAAAATGTTTAAGATAAAATCTGAAAGGAAAATAAAAGAGATTAAATAAAAATATTATTAATTAAAAAATAAATAAAATCGGTAAAAAAGGAATAATTGGACCATATCGAAATGCTCGAAAAAATAAAATGAATACACCAAAATGATCAGCGTTAAATAAACGAATTGGAAAAATACAGCGTTTGGTCAATTTTTGAAATACATTTTACTCGATTAAATGGCTTAAACTGTCCAAAATGCGACCGAAAAGTGGTCGAAAAATGTAAATGAGCACGCCAGATTAAACTACGCAAAACATAGATTAATATGACTGACGTTTGCAGGCTCGATTTTTAAAATTTTCCAGCCACTGGTTTTACGCACAATTGACTTTTAGTTTGACTGATTCGGCTGTAAATCCAACAAATTTATTTCAGGTGATAAATTGGGTATTATGCATGATAAAATGCGCGATATGCTATGCGGACGATGCAAAACGAAAATACATAATCTTAGGAGATATGGAGATTGAAATCTTCGTCTCGACGAGATAGGAGATACTTAAATACAAACATGCACAATTTTTGGCCCTAAGATGCCACAAAGATGCTTATGATATGATATGATATGAAATGCGAGACACAGATCCTATGGGGGATGATTCCACAGGAGAAAAGTGTTTACATAAAATATTGCTGAAGCGCAGTTAAAGAATGAAAGACCCGACGAGGAACAACATAGCAAACAAAGCAAGACTCCACGGGGAAAAGATTGATAACTTCAAGGGGAAAAGTCTACCAACTACCACTGAGGATGGCTTAAACATATGATATCTCCTATGGAAAGAGGATATGTAGTGCATACTACCAAATATACGGTAGCCTAAGCAATGGGCAATAAACTTGAAAGGGAAAGATGACCTACTACCGAACATATGGCAGCCTAAGCAAAGGTATCTGACCAAAAAGATGTGTGTTACCTACTATCAAACATATGATAGCCTAAGCACAAGTAACAAATTTGAAAGGAATGATGACCTACTACCAAACGTATGGTAGCCTAAGCAAAGGTATTTAGAGAAACAAAGGAATATATATTACCTACTACCAAACAAATGATAGCCTAAGAAAAGGTAATACACAAGAAGGGAAATAACACCTACTACCAGACTCATGGTAGCTTAAACCAAAGGTACCTGACCAAAAAGATGAGATGTATTACCTAATATCAAACATATGATAGCCTAAGCAAAGGTAATCACTTATGGGGGAAAGATAGCCTACTACCAACACCTGGTAGCATAAGCAAAGACATCTGACCAAAAATAGATTGACATATTACATACTATCAAACATATGATAGCCTAAGCAGAGGTAATAGACTTGAAAAGACAGATCACTTACTACCAATTTGTGGCAGCCTAAGCAGGGGTGTCTTAATCCAAAGGAAATATTACCTACTACCAAACATATGGTATCCTAAGCAACAGGTAACTGACCCAAAAGACACAGTGTATTACCTACTATCAAGCACGATATCCTAAGCAAAAGGTAACATACTGAAAGGAAAGATGACCTACTACTGAACGAATGGTAGCCTAAGCAAAGATATCTGACCAAAATAAGCTTCCATGATATGATCTAGCTTCTTATTTTACTAAATGATCCATTTAGAAAAGGTAAAGAAAATTCCCCAACACTTCAAGGTTATATGCCATGAGCAGGTCTCAGTTTCTTCTTTTTCTTGAAAAGGGTAAAATAAACCTCCCTACGCCTCGAGTCATAAGCCACGAACGGGTCTCAGTTTCTTCTTTTACTTGAAATGGGTAAAGTAAACCTCCCCACACTTCAGGTCATTAGCCACAAACGGGTCTCAGTTTCTTCTTTAATCAAGGTCTTTCACTTGAAAAGGTTAACAATAAACCTCCCCACGCCTCGGGTCATAAGCCACGAGCGGGTCTCAATTTCTTCTTTAATCAAGGTCTTTCGCTTGAAAAAGGTAACAATAAACCTCCCCACGCCTCGGGTCACAAGCCACGAATGGGTCTCAGTTTCTTCTTTAATCAAGGTCTTTCACTTGAAAAAGGGTAACAATAAACCTCCCCACGTCTTGGGTCATAAGCCACAAACAGATCTTAGTTTCTTCCTGGAAAGGTGAATACTTATGGGAGAGTATATTCATAGGGGATTGGAATTTCACTGGAGATTTATGACTTCAGCGGGGATCCATAACTTATTGGGGATTAGGAAGCTTCATCGGGGATCTTCGAAAGATACGGGCCGGTTGACTTGTAAACATGTCTTCTCAAATAAAGAGAAAGAGCAATTGTAAGAATCTTCACCAAACTTCTCGATAGATGCCATTTGATGGTAGCAAATTGAATAGTGGACTCACTGGGGAGAACATCACTGAGGAGAAATATTGTTGTAGTTTGAAATTGCATCGAAGAAAATAAAATCTGGTAACAGGAACTCTCAAATAAAGAGAAACACTTGTAAAGTCTTCAACCAACTTCTCTGACGGATTTCCGGAGAGATGCCATTTGATGGAAGAAAAGTTGATAATCTTGATAACTTACTGGGGATAGACAAGCTGTCTTGAGGAGACTGCTATTTGACATCCAAATAGAGAACCTGAGAACAAAACAAGCTTCTCAAATAAAGAGGTTGTCACTTTTCGTCTGGGTATAAGTTCCAAGAATATGGTTTTGTCTTCCATGGTGATCTTCACATAGATTCTTCCTGGGGAGACAAAGTGAAAAATAAATGCACACTCGATCTAGGTTCAACAGCCTAGAGAGATTTGAAACATAATTGTCAGGGACCAAAGTTTAATCCAGGGAATAGCTGAAGAGAAACAATCAAGCAAGACTCTATCCATTGAGGAACGAACTCAACTGAGGATTTTTCTTTGTCCAAAAATGAAAAAGAAAAACTAAAGCAACAATCTTTCATGAGGGTCAAACTCAGTGGGGGAATTAGAAAGGATGCACACTTTCTGCTTAGGGCTGACGACTCTACTAGAGGGAGAAGACCAACCAAATCACTTAGGGATAAACGCAGCCAAAGTGAATGATCAAACAAGCATCACAAAAATTCAAAATGCGCATATGCCATGTATATCTGTATGAATGTATGTATGTCATGTTATGCTTATGTTGACAAAACAAATAAGGAGAACTAAATTGAAGATGAAATAAACATCTCGACGAGGATACTCAGCCAATCTTCATAAGATAGAAACATCACTAGGGATGAATACGAAGCCACCTATGGAATCACAGTTCTTCTTCAAGGCTTCAAACTTCTCTGGGGAAAAGAAGAGTACTCCACTTGGGGATAAACATCATGACTTCACTTAGGGGATTATCAAGATGAATCTCAGCTTCCTGTTGGGGATACAAAAAATCCACTAGGAAAGGATCAAGCTCATGATTAGAGAGAAACTTCATAGGGGATAAAATAAATATCCAATGCAAACTGAAGTAGTCTGAATGAGAGTTGTAACTGGAGATGCTAGAGTTGGGGCCTCATAGGGGACAAAATAAATATCCACTTCATTGGGGAAGCTCGGATCAAAGTCGCAGCTATAGATGTCAGAGTTGAAACTCCATGGTGTAGCTCTGGTTTTGTGACGCGACCACTACCGCATTAGTGCTACTTTCTGATTTCTAATATTTATCCTATGATGCTTAAAAGGAAGGCGAAGATACTTTAAACTAACCCTGCTCACAATTGTTTTTCTTACAAATGCTAAGAGATCTAGAATCAGGGGTTGGTTATACTGAGGAAAGCTACTAACACCCTGAGTATCTATAGTAATCTATAGGAACTTTTATTATATACATTTCTACTGTTGAATTACTTATTGCTTATATTTGTTTGCTGCTAAATTGGGAAAGTTTCTCCTTTGTGAAAATTGAGGAAAGTGTTTTTGTTGTTTTAGGGTTTTATATTGTTTTTGGAAGGTACCTAGACCTAAGGTTTTTTATCTGTGTGTTCGCTAAGATTTCGCAATCTTATGCCTACTATTCCCATAAAAAGATTTTTGGGAAATCAGAGCATTCATAGTTCCTCCTAATCTATGGGAGGAAAAAATTTGTTTTGTATCTTGTTCAAAGCCCAAGATGATGAAGCTAAAAGAGTGTTTGAAAGATTTGACAAATTGTCATCTTTAAGGGAGATATCTCACCTATTCACTACAATCATTTGAGAGTGATGTCATAAGGGAAAGAGCTTTAAACTTATTGTGTTAAGCAATGCCACTTTTTCCTTTATGAATTCTTTACAAACTAAAAGAGGGACCTTAACTTGGATATAGAATCGACAAGTGTGCCACTTACAGAAATTTAGATGAAAGAAAAGATTTTTGAACCATAATAAAGGAGGGACTCCAGCTTGGATATTGAATCAACAAGAGTGCCACTTACAACAATTATCTGGAAAACAATTTTGGATTGTTTGACTTGAATTGTAGTGTTTAGAAGATATACCTTCCTACAGGGATGGCTCAAGGTCTCATATGTGAGAAGATGAATTTGTTTAGGTATCTTGATTGAAGCCCAAGATATGAAGCTGAAATAGATTAACTCAACTGGGGAGTTTGACCTGTCTTGTACAAAGCCCAAGATTGAGGCTGATTGACTGGAGAAATTATCCTGTATGAAAGCCTGAGAGAAGGCTAATGACTGTTGAGGAAATTTGAAGAGACTGACTCAATACTGAGGATTTGACCGACTCTTTTGGAGATTTTATTTGTATCCTGTAAAAAGCCCAGGATGAATGAGGCTAAATTTTTTATTGTAGTCTGTGCAAAGCTTAGGATGGTGAGGCTAAAAGACTTTATTGTATCCTGTACAAGCCCAGGATGGTGAGGCTAAAAGATTTTATTGTATCATGTATAAAGCCCAGGATGGTAAGGCTAAAAGACTTTATTTATGCTTTTAAGAAACCTAAGGGTCCTTGTATGATGCCCAAGAGGAGGCTGTGGGGATTGAGTGAGACTTCCCAAGTCTCCTTGTATGAAGCCCAAGAGGAGGCTAGCTTGTTGGGGATATTCTTTGTATGATGCCCGAGAGGAGGCAATGATGCTTGTATAAGGCCCAAGAGGAGGACAGGGAACTAGTTTCTTGAACTAAGTTGTGATTGAAGGGATCCTATTGTTTGACCTATGTCTAAACTAAGGATGATATAAATGTCAAGAGAAAACTTCACAAAATATGAACAATCATGATTGAAGATTAACAAGTATAGCTATTGATATGACATGTTTGAATTCATGGAAGATTTGGCATCTTTAGGGTTTTCGAATGTGTTATTAGTGTGTTTTATTCTATTCACAAAGGTGTTAGGTCTTACACTCTTGACAGAGGCCCAAGATTTATTGAAAAGAAGAGAAAAGGTGGTGAGTCTTACACTCTAAGCAGAGGCCCAAGAGTTAATCTTAATTGAAAATAGGAGATGATTTTGAAAGAGAGGGATGGGACTTACACTCTGGATAGAGGCCCATGAGTTTTGAAATGTGTAGTTGAAAATGTAATGCGTATTATACTCTTGACAAAGGCCTAAAGATTTTAACAATTGGTTTTGAAAATGTGATGAGTGATGGGTCTTACACTCTAATAGAGGCCCATGGATTTTGATGATTTGAAAATCAAAAGGGGTTGGGACTTACACTCTAGCAGAGACCCATGAGTTTTGAAATTTTATTGAAAGATGATGTGTATTTCAAAGAGATTTATTTATCATGATGAAAGTTTATGAAAGAAATACTTGAACATTGTAGCAAAGATACAAGTTGAACATGTTAAGACAAGTTGATAACAATCAAACATTCATGTTAGGGTTTAAACATGGGCTTGGATAAAATGGAAACATCACAAAGCTTCATATAGATAAACATGTATATAAAAGCGTTTTAGGGCAAAGTTCAAATGTTTTAGGAGCATACAAACATGATATGATCAACAAAAAGGCACATAAACATGTCAAAGTCATGTAAACATGGAAGAAAATCAACATGTTAAGGCAAAGGATCAAGCAAGAATTCAATGGCATGATTGAAAGTTCATTATGTAAACATACACTTGAAAATGTATTAAAATCAAGTGAGGATAAGGATGTTCAAATTCATAAAAACATTTAAGGTTCATACAAGATGTATATGGTTCAAACAAGTCATTATGAGCAAGAAAAGGCAAGGAACCATTCAAAATAATCAAGAAGAAACTTAAGAAATCCTAAAAAAAAAAGTCACACACTTTAAGCACTTATAAATACGAGAAAAATAATTGTCTTTGATATTTTCTTTTCACAACTAGAAAATAGACATTATCCTGAACATTTTGCAAAAAGAATGGGTTTAAAATGATAAAAAAATGAGAGAGTTGTGATAGTCTGAAAATGTGAAGAAAGTTAAGAAAAAAAGTGACAAAAAAAAGGAATGGTCCCCATGGGTGTTGAACCCATGTTAGGTTGGCTGAGGCTTTAAAACTAAACAAAATGAGCTAGCGCGCGCATGTGAAATAATGGTGGAAGCACTCTATTTTATATTAAGTTCAATTAAAAATCCAAAAAAATAAAAAGAACTGGGGCGAGGGGGATTCGAACCCCAGTTCTAAAGGTTCAAAGGACACAAGGCGCGCAGGTTAAACCACTAGGGTGGTGATACATCCGTGTATCATACCACACCCATTAAAAGATAAGGGTGAAAGTGTCATATGCCTGGCCAAGCAAAAGGGCGCCATGGCTAGTTCTTGCCCAAGGAGGCCTGGTTTTTCTTCATTTGCAAGAAGGGTATAACTTCTTCATTTCTCCATGAAAATGGATGAAATAAAGATGGATCTTGCCTAGAATTTCATGAGGAGTTCAATGGTGGTTTTAGATTTTTCTAAAGATGCCTAAATTTTAAAACCCGATAGTGGTTTCAAAAAGGCTTCAAATTTGCAAGTTCTATGCTACAACTCTATACAATCAATAATAGCATGATAAAACAGTTCAAACACAACAAATAAGACATATATGATATGATCATGATCAATGTACATAAAAGCAAAGCATATTTCTCAAAGTTCAAGTTCTTAGGAAGCTTACCTCTTGAAGCTCACTTGTCAATTTGCAAGAAACTTGTTGCAAAAGTAAACCAATGCTTTGGAAACCACCAATACACCTTGTAGAAGCTCCTTGGATGCTTGGAATCAAAAGGAAACCTCTAGAACAGAATCTGTCTCCTTTTTGCAAAAAGTGTCAAAAGTGGTCAAAATGGAAACTCCTTCAAATGGGGTTACAGTTGAGAAACTCTTGTTGGAACAATTTAGGGATGTTATTTAGAGAGTGTTTGGAGTGTTGTTTGGTTTTGAAATGGACAAGATCAAGACATGGCTTAAAAAATGCAGAAAAGTCAAAATATGAGGTTTTGATGGTTGACTTTCTGATTTTGGTGATTTGAGATGAAGATGATGGTTTAGACACCTCTAATGGATGATTTGTGATGTGTTTGGATGGTTGTTTGAGTGGTTTAGGGTCTGGTTTTGAAAATTCCAAGTTTGCTCTTTGGAACTTTGAAAACTTGAAGTAAAGAGGGAGAATGAGAAAACAAGTCTTTGGTATTGTTTTGGTGTATTTGAACTGATACAAAATGACCTCTATTTATAGGAGAACTGATTTGTTTTCGATGAATATTGTTGCATGAGGGAGCATGTTATTATCCAATGGATATAGCCATGTAGCTCTTACTTAAAGGCTAAGGTACCTAAAGTCTCCATAGCATGACTAGAACCTTGACTCAATTGGCATTTTGCTGGTTTGAACACTCATTATTTTTTAACTGATCTGAATCTGTGTGGCTCATTTCATGCCAAATGACAAACTTGAATTCATGGCTATGTAATGATGATTTTTCACATGCTAAGAGATGGGATCCTTGACTTATAGTCCAAAGTTGAAGATATTATGTGATTCAACAAGATTCCTTCTGATCTTGGAGGATGACAAGGTTTGCAAAGTCACTAAATCTGTTTTGAAAAATCGTGTGATGCAAGTAATCATGAAAACTATCTTGAAAAATCAGTTTGATCATGGCATGTTGTGAGGATCATATCTCCTTGCTCAAGTAGAATCAATGGATGTTCTTGTACTATTTGGAAAGCTGAGATATCCTTTTTTAACTTTGCTGCCTGCCTTTGGTCTTGAATCTTCTTGTATCATGGTGAAAAATGGCCTCAAAGTTGGCCAAAACATAAAACAGATTCTGCCTAAGAAATTTCTAAGTGTCAAAGTTCAAAATGTCTTGAAACCCTAACTTCATGGCCTTATATCTCAAAATCTATGCATTTTTTGGGGATGGTTCACCCCCGCAATCTTGTTGTATGGAAGAAGATCTATCATTTGAGCTTTGGACTGCAAAAAATGGTTGCTTGGATCACAAGTTATGGCCTTGTAAAGTTAGGTGCTTGAACATAACTTTCCATAACTTAGTGAAATTTTCAATTCTCCCAATTTTGCTTCTTTTGCAAGTAACCTTGATTTTTTATCAATCCTTGATTAAATGAAACTATGGATCATATTTCCTTGAATAATAGCCTTTGATGATCAATTTTGCTCAAAAAGTCAAACTTTGACTTTGTGTATCAGATGAATTTTGTGCTGAGAAACCCTAATTCTTGATTTTCAATTAATGAATATCCCAAGGTGATTTTAAACTTATGAATGGACTTCAAGGGTATGTATGAGTGTCTTGAATCATGTCCCAAGGTTTGAGATCATGTCTTGGTCAAAAGTCAAAGGTATGGTTGACTTTTCATCAAAACCCTAATTTGTGGCTCAAATGGATTTGAATTATTGCATTGTTTATGAATCAAGTTTTTTAGATCAATCCAATCATATGAATGGACTAATATGATGTATTTGAGGTCCTTGAAACATATCTTGAGGTCTTGGTCCATGTCTTGTCCCACAAGTCATCCCAGGGATTGAATTAGGTCAAAACCCTAATTTTGGTGCACTGAGGGTCTTGAGTCTTGATGAGCTTGTCATGATGCAATTTTGTATTTGATTATTGATGAGTGAAAGTTCTTGATATTCATGGATGATATAGAGACTTGTGGTGTTGAATATGATGCTTATCCCTTGATAATTCATCTTCTTGAGCTTTAGGGGGATCACCTAACCTGTGAAGCAAGTAAACACACATATCTTGTATTTGTGATGGGTTAGTGATGCATGAAAGTATATTTATATGATATGCATATGATGTGGAATATTAGGGTCAAAATTTAGGGTATGACAGATGCCCCTATTTAATCTTCTAGGACCTGAAGGTATGGATGATGAAGTCATTCATATATTCAAGGTAATAGAGGATTAAATATCAGAATACCCGGAATTTTGACTATGGATATAGATGAAAACTTGAACAATGACAAATTCCCAATGCTGGAACATGTTTATCCATCTTCTTTTACTAAGTAATCCTACTTAGAAAAGGGTAAAACTTCCCCTCGATCCTGGTCTTCAGCCATGGAACTGGTCTTAGTTTCTTGAAATAAACTTCCCCTCGATCCTGGTCTTCAGCCATGGAACTGGTCTTAGTTTCTTCTTATCAAGTCTTTCTCTTGACAAGGTTCGGGCAGATAAACTGTGAGGGTCTTCATCAAACTTCTCACTGGAATTCATTTGAGGAGATTCCATTTGATGGAAGTAACCTTCATCATACTTTTCTTCAAGACTCTTTCGAAGAGATGCCATAGGATGAGCAAAGACCTGGTAGCAGGCTCACTGGGGAATGCCACAGACTGTAATGTAGAGGTTTGCAAACTTCTCTATTGAGATGCCATTTGCTTGGGGAGATTTCATCATACTTCCCTTCGAGACTCCTTCGTAAGGTATGCTATGTGATGTAGGGCAATTTTGAGGTGCTGATGACTTTGTTGAAAGAGGCACAAACTTCTTGGGAAGAGATTGCCATTTGTCGACCCATTGGGAATTTCTGGGACAAGAACAAGCTTCTTAAGGGATTGCCACTTATTTTGTCAGGAGGGGGATAAACTTATCTTTGACGGTGATAGACAAACTATTCTGAAAGACACTTCCATTTGTCGATTGGTAGATACTTCTTGAGAGATATGATGTCTTTGCTACCAAGAAACTTTGCTGAAAAGCTTTCACTGGGGATTTTCCTTTATCCGGGAAAGCAAACTGTGTCTTCGTTGGGAAAGAGTAAGGTTCCATTGGATGTCCTTGTCCCTTAGAGGTTCAAGTTATCAAAATGGTCAAGGACCAATTTCAATCCAGGAATAAACTGGAGAGAGGATTTTTAAACAAGACATTTCCCAATGAGGAATGAACTCGAACCGGGAATTTATCCTATCCAAGAGTGGAAAGGAGAAATGAAGTGAAATTTCCACAAGAATCAAACTCAGTGGGGATTTTGAAAGAATGTATATTTTCTGCTTAAAGTTGACAACTCTATTGGAGAGAGGGAATCATTTGGTGATAAAACACAACCAAAGTGAATGACGCAACTTATGCATTATGAATATGAATATGAATTGATTATGCATGATGTATGAATGAATGTTATGCTCATGCTGACGAAACAGGCACAACACACAAACTGGTGATGAACAAAATCGTATACTCGGCCATTCTGGAGAATAGAGGCATCACTGGTGTTTTTAATGGTAAAACCCTGTCAGGGACATGGGCCAGATCTTATCTTGATTCCTGGAGGTAGCACCTTACTTGGGGGAAAGGGATTAAACATTCATTTGGTAGAAGAAATGAAACTCGACCCTTATTGGGGATGAATAAGATGTCCAACCTTATCTATTTGAGGTAATGATCCGTCACTCGGGGACATTTGGGAAATTAATCACAAGAGCAATCGATTTTACATTTCAAGGTTTTAATCACTCTTGGAGAAGCTGTAGTTATTCCTTATTATGTTCATAAATAGAAGGAAAAAGCCATCTTTAGGAAGCAAAAGTAAATTCACATTTTTTTTGTTTCAAGAATGAAAATCAAATAAAATGCCATTTTGCAAGGCAAAAAAAAGTGGGAATTGCAAACAAAAGGCACGAAGGCTCAAATTTTCATTAATATGATAGTAATCAGCCAAATGCGTGATTCCATGGAACATTACAAAGTTAGAAAATGGTAATTTAAAGGGAAAGGGCTACATTGAAATATAATGACCGCTATCCTTCTAACAATTTTGAATTCCAAGTATTCTTGAGCTTCTGTTGAAAGTGACTTGATTGAGGATTCTTTGACAGCTGGCATTGCTTTAGATGATCCAATCTCGTTGGATACAGTTACTTGCCCTAAATCCCTAACTTTTTGCCTAGATTGCCTTTTTCAGGTTTTCAGTCTATCGGGATGATTATTTTCTATTTACGTCTCTAATTTTTGCCTGGACTGCCCTTTCGGGTTTTCAATCTACTGAGATGCTCTTTTTTGTCTAAGTCGCCCTTTCTGGTTTTCAACTTAGTGAGTTATTTTTTTTAGGCGAATTATTTCTTGACTGCATCGACATTCACAAGACGAGTGAATTCTTCACCGTCCATAGTTGTAAGCATTAATGTACCACATGAGAAGGCTTTCTTAACAACATATGGGCCATCATAATTTGGAGTCCATTTGGCCCTAGAGTCGGTGAGGAAAGATTGGATCTTTTTTAGCACGAGGTCACCTTCTCTGAATACCCGAGGTCGGAACTTGTTGTCAAAAGCTTTCTTCATCCTTTGCTGGTATAAATGACCATGGCATAAAGTCGTCATTCTCTTTTCTTCGATTAGATTCAGTTCGTCATATCTGCTCTGACACCATTCAGCTTCCATTAGTTTAGCTTCCATCAATACTCTTATGGACGGGATCTCAACCTCTACAGGGAGCACTGCTTCCATGCCATATACTAGAGAGAAAGGGGTTTCCCCTGTTAAAGTGCGGACGGATCTGCGATAACCGTGAAGAGTAAATGGGAGCATTTCGTGCCAATTCTTGTAAGTCACGACCATCTTCTGAATGATTTTCTTGATATTTTTGTTAGCTGCTTTAACCGCTCCATTCATCTTCGGCCGGTAGGGAGACGAGTTATAGTGTTCAATCTTGAATTCACACATAATTCTTTCATCATTTTGTTGTTCAGGATCGATCCATTATCAGTAACGATTTGGCTAGGAACACCATAACGACAGATGAGGTTGTTTTTGATAAACTGGACCACCACTTGTTGGGTCACATTGGCGTATGATACTGCTTCGACCCACTTAGTGAAATAATCAATAGCGACCAAGATGAAGCGATGCTCATTTGAATCCTTAGGCTCGATCATGCAGATCACGTCGATTCCCCATATGGAAAAAGGCCATGGAGAAGAGAGAACTTTGAGAAGAGTTAGAGATACATGAATTCTGTCGGCGTAAATCTGACATTTGTGACATTTCCTCATGTATTTGTAGCAATCAGTTTCCATTGTCAGCCAATAATATCATGCTCTTAATATCTTTCTTGACATTGCATGTCCATTGGCATGCATGCCAAAGGATCCTTCGTGAATCTCTTTCATTAGCATGTTCGCTTCGCGTCTGTCCACGTATCTGAGCAAAACCATGTCGATGTTTCTTTTGTAGAGTATATCATTGTTCAGGAAGAAGTTGCCAGCCAGTTGTCATACCCCAAATTTTGACCACTAAGATTCCCCATCATTATGCAAACCATCATCACAATATGGATGAACCATCATACCTCATTAGTCTCCCCAAAGATGGGTGAGCATCCACTACAATCAAACTTAGGGTTTCAAGCCCTCTCAGAGCTCTTAGACAATGGATCAATCAAGGAATGACATGATCTTTAACTTGTCTAAACCTCTCAAACACCCACAATGGATCAATAGGACTCCCACATCAAGGATCAAGCACAAGGCTGCAACATTCCAAGTGAATTAAGCCTCAAGATCGCCAGTGTCACTAAATTAGGGTTTTGGTCGACCAAGGCCTCCAGATGGAAATTTTCTTCTGTGCATGAGCCAATGCTTCAAAGCATAACCCAAAATACTACAAGGGACCTTATGGAACCAATCATCAAGTCAATTTAACCTCAGGGGATGCATTCATAAAAAATCAGGAATTAGGGTTTCTTGACCTAATTCACCCCTAAGTTGACTTTTGGGACAAAGCATGAGACAAAACCTCAAGACATGATTTGAGGGTCCCTAATACACTACATTGATCCATTTTCAAACAATGGATTGATCCAAGAAGCTTGATTCACAAGTTTCAAGTTCATCAGAACCACAGTTAGGGTTTCGCGGAAAAAGTCAATTGTGCCTTTGACTTTTGACCAGGACATGCTACCAAACCTTGGGACATGATTCAATACACCCTATAACACCTATGAAATGAATCCATCAAGTTTGATTTAGGTCAAGGACTTGATTTCATAGAGGATCCCACTGTTTGGAATTCATTTGATAAAAAGTCAACTGTGCCCAAAAGTCAAAGTTTGACTTTTTGATTTTTTGATCAATTATGGTTCCCTAACCCTAAAATGATGTTAATGCGTGATTGGGATCATCATTCATCAAGAAAAATCAAGAAAAGTGGGATAACTTGTAAAAGGGTAACCATTAAAAACTTAGAAATTTTCTAAGTTATGGAACAAAGTGGCTAGAGTACCAACTTCCAAGGATCATAACTTGTGATCCAAGCAACCATTTTGGCTAATCCAAAGATGGATTTGTAGATCTCATGGCATACTTTAAAAGTGTCAACTACACCTCACTCCAATTCTTCATGGATTTTTAGTTATGGAGTGACCAAAATGACAAAAACATGAAAATGCCACTTTTTCCAACACTTAGTGAAATCTTCACTAAGTCAGAATCTGTTTCACTTTTTTCAAAATGTAAGGGAATTTTTCACTTAGATCCAAAAAGTGTCAAGACAAACTATGATCACCCACATGTTGTATCATATGAGAGCTTTCCAAAATGGCCAAGAACTCCATCAAATCCCATTTGAGCTAAGAGTTATGACAATGGCAATATGCCTTGCTGCAACTGTCATGGCAAGGCAGATTTGTGCATTTTGCTCGATTTGATCAAATTGTGCAAATGACAAACAAGTTTATCCATCTGAACACCTCAAGGGGAGACCAAGGAGGAACAAACACTAATCCAGAAGCCTCCCAAGTCTTTGGAACTAAAAGTAGCATGCCAAACCTAAAAACCCTAAAAGGGGGACCATACTCCAATTTTGTTTTGGAGCATTCAATGGATGCACCAAGGTGGCATGAACTGAGCCTTTTCCAACTAAATGAGTCAAGGATGATCTCTGAACTAGGGAACCGAAGGCCTGTGCTCTAACCTCTAGTCAATGGCTAGAGGAGACTTAAGATTCCAAAGTGATGCAATTGGACAATGAGCTGCTGCAGTTGCCATTCACTATTGCTTGCAAAACAAACTTGCTCTACTATAAATAGAGCTCATTTGTGCTCAGTTTAAGTACATCAAAGGCCTACAACACTTGCCTTTCTCAAAATCATCTTCTCACTCTCAAAAATGCCTTTCTTAGCAAGTCACTATCGAATTTTTCAGTAGAGAGCAATTCCACTCAAACCAATTGCTCTAACACCTCATAAACATTATATGTGAGCTAATCAAACACTAAACACACAACTGTAACACTGATTTCTCAGAATCACCAGCCAGTTGCTCATGTTTTCAAACAAGTTGCAGTTGAGATGCCATGAAGTGATCCAGCCATTTCCAATCAAGTCCAAGCATTCAAACACACTCCATATGGTGTAGGGAAGCTGTTCAGATCATCACAACTCATCTGTAACACCTCCAACTCAAAAAACACATTGCTCTTGCTGTCACGACCTTCAAGTAAGCCTAAACTTGGTCATCTCTTAATCTATGCATATTTCCTCGCACAATACTTTTGCCAAATGTTCATAATCATGCATAGAATGTTTCCCCTCAATTAATTGCTTTGTTTGAATCGTGTATCAAAATTCTCAGCCTTCATGCAAATTTTAGGGTTCTTGAGGTTTTGTCTTGATTTCTTATTCCATGCTTAAAATAAATGAAATTAAAGACCATATACATGATCGTGAGGTGAAAACGAGCAGATTGATATGTGGATTGTGTGATTTCATCAAGTATTCAGTGAGATTGGATAGAAAATGCAAATCTGAGCAAAACTCCCTTCGCGAGTGTTCTTGGCCCATGTTCTTGGCGCCTTTTTCACATATTTGAATTTTTGAATTTTGTGATTTTATATAATTGATTCAAAAATTAATTTCTCTCCGAGTTTTAATTATTTTGAGTTGATTCTTTTTTTAATAATTCACAAAAATGTTAAAATATTTTATTTTGCCAAAAATTCCCAAAAATATTATTTATTTCATATACTTGATATTTTTGCAAAGAATTAATCTTTTATTTGTTTTTTAACATTTAAAATATTTTTTCCTCCTTGATTTTCCAAATTTAATTGGTTTCCAATCATTTTGTGGATATAAACATAATTTTTGAAACATTGATCCAAGATCACCACTCATTTTTCACATGTTTTCAATACTTTTTATTAATTTTTTGACAAAATTAATTCCTTTTTTAAACAATATTAGGGTTTTGATTAATTCAACCCTCATCAATCATTTTCAAACACTCTTTGGGCCTCTAATAGAGTGTAAGACCCAATCCCCTTTTAACCAAAATTTTTGGGGCCTTAGATATTGTATAAGTCCCTCGGTGTTAAAAGAATCTCGGCGCGATCGCCATTTCAGAACAAAAACAATTATGGGCCTACCCTCGTGTTGTAAGTCCCACTTTTCTTTTTCAAAACCTTTTTGGGCCTCTAAGAGAGTGTAAGACCCAACCCCTTTGTAAATAATACCTTTGGGCCTCACACATTGTATAAGCCCCTATGCATATTTTCAAACGTTCGGCGTGATCGTCGCCTTTTTAACAAAATCAACTGGGCTTCTCCTTGAGCTATAAGACCCATCTTTATTAATTTTCAAACTCTTTGGGCCTCTAATAGTGTGTAAGATCCAACCCTTTTTTCCAAAATGATTTGGGCCTCACATATTGTATAAGTCCCTCTGTACAGTTTTCACGACAACGGTGCGATCATCGTTAAAACTTGGGCCTCTCCTTGAGCTGTAAGCCCCAAAAATCTTTTCAAAGCACTTTCTCCTTTGATTTTGAATTCAAACATATGCTCTTATCAAAACTTTCTTTAATTTCTTTGCTGAACAACTAACAAAACAACACGGAAGCTCTACAACGGGTAAGTGTGTATCCGCTTTCATTTACCGCTTCCATATGTATATAACTGTATTGTGGGGCTGTTTCACTGTAAGTCTTCTTTCACATCCTTTTATATACTTATCACATATCAACTGTGTAATACTAATATAGTTATTTAGAGTTTTCCCCGGCAACTACGTCTAGAACTAGGTAAAGCCTGTTGGTCACTCTCGAACACAAACAGAACTAGATCCCCCGTAGGATTCCAGATGCAGTCTTCCCTCCTCTTGGGGTTAAACAATATGGAACAAAGAGAAAGGCAGTATTCTCAGTGAACCTTTTCTCAGACTGTCACCCTTAGAAATTGTCAAAGAAACTCTAACTCCCCAAAGATGATCTTTTCTCCGTAAATGGCATCTCTTGAGTTTCTTCCAAATTCTCGAACTTTCCTGGAATGACCTCTTCTCTGTGAATTGCATTTCTTGAACTTCTCTTGGTTTGGGGACCCACAGGCTTCCTAAAAGCATCCCCGCCTCCTCTTGGGCGTTGTATAAGGACCCTTTTGCTTCTTAGAAGTTCTCATGCCTTCTCTTGGGCTTAATATAAGGACCCTGACGACCTCTTAAAGGTATAAGACATAACTTAGTCATCCTTTGCTAAAGCAGTCTTTCCAGCGTCAAAAATCCGGCCATTTTAGGGTTGATACTCATCCCTTAATGCCCGCGCCTCCTCTTGGGCATTGTACAAAAGATAAAACTCTAGACTTGGACAGTCTAAACCTCTTGAGTCTCAAAGACATTCTCAAGTTCCTTTCAAACATAGGAAAAAACACCGATCACTCTGGATCAGTCTCCAGCAGAAACCCGATCTCTCTCATGAGAGTTCCCCACACTTGGACCCGCTTCAGGATCTCAATAATCCTCAGCAGTAAGTCAGCCTCCTCTTGGGCTTTGTACAAATGATTCTCCCCAGTGGAGCTAACTTTTCAGACTCTCTTGTTGAGTCAACCACTTTTAGCCTCTGTCTTGGGCTTTGTACAAGACATGTAAAAAACACTCTCTTGTTGAGTATAAAAGACTCTCTTGTTGAGTCAATCTCCTTTTAGCCTCAATCTCGGGCTTCGTACGAGACAACAAATCACTCTCTTGTTGAGTATAAAAGACTCTCTTGTTGAGTCAATCAACCTTCAGACTCTCTTGTTGAGTCAATCACCTGTTCAAGACTCTCTTGTTGAGTCAACCTTTTTAGCCTCCGTCTTGGGCTTTATACAAGATAGATAAAAGTACTCTCTTGTTGAGTCAAACCCTTTCAGACTCCATCTTGGGCTTTATACAAGATACATTCTCCCCAACGGAGTCAAAATCCCTTTTAGCCTAAATCTTGGGCTTTGTACAAGACAGAAAGAACATTTTCCCCGGAAAAGTCAAACTTCCCGCCTCCTCTTAGGCTTTGAATAAAGAAACCCCCGGTGAGTCAATCAACCTCTTAGCATCAAACTTGTGCTTTGATCAGGGCACACAAAAATCAACAATTCCCTCAAAGAAAGTCCAATCCCTCTTTAGAGATGACAAATTCTCTCTCAGTCATAACTTTTTAGCTTCACATCTTGGGCTTTGAACAAGATACAAATACCCTTTTAGCTTCAATCTTGGGCTTTGAACAAGACACCAAAGCATCTCTTTCCTCCCATAGAATAGGAGGAACTACGATTACTTTGATTTCCCTGTTTCGTTAAATGGGAATACGTAGGCATAAGATTGCGAAATCTTAGCGAGCATACTAATAAAAAAACTCAAAGTCCAGTACCTTCACACATCCATCGAAAACATCAGACCTAGTACCTTACCAAAATCCTCCTGTACAGTCACGACACTCCGTTCTTAAACGAAATACCCTAAAGACAGACCCCCTTATTTTGATAGCATCTGTAAACTAACAGTTTTGACTGTTTAACCTCAGTATGCAAGAAGGGTTAATTTGAGACATCTATTTCCCTTCCTTAATCAGCTTCACAGGATAAAAAATGAATCGAACTATAGTACCAAAGCGATAGTGATTCAAAACCACAAAAATCGCGCTACAGAAAAAATGGCGACCACAATGGGAGTCTGTTCTTTCTTACAGTCTTAGGTGGAAAACTTTAAACTCACGAAATACCACAGAAATGACGACTCTGCTGGGGAGTCATTGTCTGTATAGGATCATAGGATTATAGAGGTCTAGGATCTTAGGACAAATATATATACTGCGTTTCCTAATTGATATCTGTGTTTACTTTTCTGCTAATGGGAATGTGTGTGATGCTGCATGTGGAAAGATTGAGTATACACCTAAGATAAGTGATGGCACTAGACGGGTAATCTTACGGGGAGTGAATCCCATATAAGAGGTCCCGGTCGACCATCGAATCAGTGGAGATGCCCTTTGCAGATTCAATGCCTATACGACTTTGGTTGTTGAAAGTATATTATTCGATTGGGTTATCTGAGAAGCTGGGGATTTTAGTAGACTGAAACCATTTTGTAGTACGGAAGCTATCGAAAATAGTTGTCACGTGATACTACCCTCATTTGAGATTACTCTAAGATACTACAGCTCGCTGGCGATCCGCTTGCTGTCGTTATCCCAAGAGGGGTCAGTGATTTTGAGGACAGGTGCAAAAATCACCAGTATAAACCTTTGGGGATGGGTAGAGCCATGACTTCATGACACCGACCCTTTGACCCCATGTTTTTTCTATGTTTTTGTGTGCTGCATTCATGCATTCATTTCATTAAAAAAACTTTAAACAAAGAAAAATCTTCTCTTTTAGTCTCTCTTTTTCAAATTAAACTAAGACAATGATTGCAAATGTCAGATAAAGAGATTGCTAATGGATTTCGGTAGAAGGAAGACTCATAAGTACACCTTCAAGGTTCCAAAACTAGAGGATTTAAGAGGTCTGGTAAGGATGATAACCAACCCTGTGGCTTTTAGAGCTAAGTACGGGGGACTGCTATCTCTGTTAAGGGTCTATGTAATTGAAGGAATCCTGTCCATGCTAATCCAGTTCTACGACCCGGTCTATCACTGTTTCACATTCACGGATTATCAACTAGCACCAACACTGGAGGAGTACTCTCACCTGACTGATTTACCCATTACTGACTAATCTCCCTCTTCTGGACTGGAAGAAATTCCAAAGGATCAAACCATTGCAAGAGCAATCTATTTGGACAAGTCAGAAGTCAAGACTCACATGATCATTAAGGGTGGTATCCAGGGTTTGGCAGCCCAGTTCTTGATAAAGAAAGCTCTGTACTTTGCTAGTATAGGGAACGTGGCCGCTTTCGAAAACATCTTTGTTTTGCTTACCTACGGGTTATTTCTGTTTCCCAACATTGATAACTTCGTTGATGTCAATGCCATTAAGATTTTTTTTTGGAAACCCTATACCGACCCTGCTCGCAGATGCTTATCATTCTGTACACTTAAGGAATTTGTATAGCGGAGGAATGATCACATGTTGTGTACTCCTGCTATACAAATGATTCATTTCTCATTTGCCAAAGTCCGCTGCATTTTGGGATCAAAAGAATACTTTACGTTGGTCGCAGAGAATCATGTCTCTTACCAACTCTAACATTGATTGGTACAATCGAATTTATGACGGGATCAAAATCAGTGACCGTTGTGGAAACTTCCCTAATGTACCCCTTATAGGAACTAAAGGGGGAATTAACTATCATCCAATTTTAGTTCGTCGTCAACTCGGATACCCGATGAGGCATATCCCGCGTAATGCTCATCTGGAAGGTCTTTTCTTCAAGGAAGGAGAAAATGATAGGGCACTAAAGACAGAAATAGTGCATGCCTGGAAACACGTTCATAGGAAAGGAAGAGAGTCTCTAGGAAAACCAGACTATGTCTCGGTGGAACCTTATCTCCACTGGGTACAAACTAGAGCTCTCAAGCTGAGGATGCCTTACCATCGTCAGGAAGTTCTTCCATTAAGGGACTGTGTCCTTTACTTTATGTCTGATACGGAAAAACTACAGGCGGCTCTTTACAAAGTTCAACAGGATAAGAGGTCTTGGAAGAACAAGTACCGTATTCTCAATGTGGAGTGCAAGAAAATACAGCAACTGTTAAAAGAAAAAGACGCTCTGATCGAGATTTTAGAGCAACATGCTGTAGAAAACCAAGACGACTGAAGGAATTTGCTCGCCCCTTTCACTTGGCAAAGGAATGACAACCCGACAACGGCTCAAGAGCCCCGGTCAAAGAAAAGGAAAATACCAAAATCAGCACCTGAGCTCCCCTCAGAGAGGACTCGGGACCCATAAGTTTAGATTTCCTTTTGCAGCACTATGTAAATTACTGTATTTCTATTTCCGCAATCTTTGAATTCAATAAAACAGGGTCTTCCCCACTGTTTGATATTTGCAATCCAATTGTCGAAGTTTATTTTGATTAAACAAAAAAATATATATAATTAATATAATCATTGCATATCATTCATCATTCTCACGTAACGCATTCTTCTTACCTACGAATCTCACATTTGTGTCTCGATTCTAGAGTCAAACTGTCTCATTCGTACAATACTCGGGCCAATCGACAGAAAAAGATGGATGATCTCGAGGAAGAGAACAGAGAGTTGAGGGAAGAGATCGACACTCTGAAAGAGGATCTGAGAAAGCTTCATAACGACATGCAAGCTCTAGTAGAAGCTCAGATGCAACAACAAAAGACTGTGATCTCAGATATCACCTCAACGCCCATAGTGGAGAAGTATGATCCTAGGTATAAAATGCCGAAAGATCGTCCCTGGGGCATGCCTATCAACTATATCGCGGAAGGATATATTCCACCGATCACGGAGGATCCGGGAACTACAGCAGGAGCCGCTGATCATAAAGGTTACAAACTTCAGGAGGCACCACGAGTCTCGACCGTAATGACTATACCACCACCCGTGGTACATGCTATCCCGGAAGGACAGATTCCACAGATACCTTCTGGTGGAAACGAAAGTATGGATAACAGAATGAAGGAGTTCCAAGAACAGTTCCTAGAAATGTAGAAAGAGCTGCAAGCCCTCTGCGGTCAGGATCTATTCGGAAAGGACGCCGCAGACCTTGGTTTGGTCCCCAATGTAAAAGTTCCGCACAAGTTCAAGGTGCCCGAATTTGAAAAGTACAAGGGTAACTCTTGCCCTCAAAGCCATTTGGTGATGTACGCTCGGCGAATGTCAACTCAGACAAAGACCCAGGAGCTACTGATTCACTATTTTCAGGATAGTTTAACCGGTGCCTCACCCAAATGGTACATGGGTTTAAACCGCACTAAGATCGGCACTTTCAGAGATCTTGGCGCTGCTTTCATTCAACAATATAAGTATAACCTGGATATGGCACCGGACAGAGATCAACTCAGAGCCATGTCACAGAAGGACAAGGAAACCTTTAAGGAGTACGCTCAGAGATGGCGTGAAATTTATGCCCAGATTTGTCCACCTCTTGAGGAAAAAGAGATGACAAAGATCTTCTTAAAGACCTTGAGCTCATTTTACTACGACCGAATGGTCGCCAGTGCGCCCAGTGACTTTACTGAAATGGTAGGCATGGGAGTTCGTCTCGAGGAAGCAGTCCGAGAAGGACGTTTAGTTAAAGACGCTGGATCATCAAGCAGTACCAAAAGATACGGTAGTGCTCTCCCTAAGAAAAAAGAGCAAGATATTGGCAATATCTCTCTTGAAAAGCAAAGGTGACGGTACCAACCAGTAGCAGCTGTAACTCCTACTATCAACTCTGCGCCTGTTCCTACGTATTAACCTCAGGTTGCTCATAGCCAACCAAATCAACAGCAATATCAGCAAAGGACACAACAGCCTCTTCAGCAGGCTCGTCCTCCATATAACAACAACCATACAACGCGACCACCAGGGTTCAACCCTATACCAATGTTGTACGCAGAATTGTTTCCACTCTTACTGGTCAAGGGACACATCTAAACCAGGTCTTCTCTTACAATACCGGAAAATCCGCCTTTTTGGTTCAAAGCGGATCAGACTTGCCCTCACCATCAAGGATGACCAGGGCATAACATAGAAAACTGTCTCGGTTTCAAATCCGATGTGCAAAAGCTTGTTAGGAGTGGGGTCTTATTTTTCAAAGATACGAATCCGAATCTTCTCACAAACCCGCTACCTCAACACGAGAAAGCTGCAGTAAATTTGATAGAAGGAGAGTCCAACAACAGCTATCAAATTCATGATGTACTCTTATTAAGGGCCAACCTGGTTAAGATGCATCGCAGACAGAGCAGATACGGTCATGTACCGTCTCACAATTATCACCAGTGTGATATCTGCTCTAAAAAAATCAAGGATGTTCTGTGGTGCAATCAGCTCTACAGGAACAATTGGATCTCGGATGGATCCAAGAGCACCGAGTTCGTGAAGTCAACATGACTTATGCAAATTCCAACATCATTCAGAACCATGAGATCTGTGCAATGAATGTCAACTTGGTGGCAATGCACTCAAGGTAAAGCCAGTATCATAATCTGCCGCGGCACGATTACAATTCCTGTCTGACTTGCTCGGTAAACAAACAGGGATGCTCTTTTGTACAAGAGGCCCTCCAGTGTCAGATGGATCTTGGGTGGATCCAGGACTACCATGATAGAAATCCTTATCAAGTTAACATGATTTAAATCTTCGATATTTGTTTGATGAATACCAGCTTGGTGGAGTTACACGCCAAGCAAGTCCAACTCGGTTTTCTCACTTCACATGATTATCTGAGCTGTAAAGTATGTGGTGAGAGTAACCAAGGGTGCGCTCTCGTTCAAAGAACTTTACAACACTTGTTAAACCATTAGTGGCTTCCGATCTATCTAGACGAAGACACGCAACAAATCAGTGTGACAAATGGGAACCCTACTAGACATCAAAGTCAGGATGTCCGATCTATGGAAATAGACCTAGTAAGGTTACACTGCATTCAAAGCGGACGTGGCCAGGTGCCACCACACAACTACGAGCGCTGTAGAGTCTGCTCGGAGAATAACCAAGGATGCTACCTCGTGCAACAGCTCTTTAAATTCAGTTGGACCGCAAGGAGATTCAACCGTGTCCGGGTTCTAGATCAATTAACTGGATGGCAGACTATTTCGCTGACCAGATTAAGGATGTTGTCGTGATCTCTGATCGCGAAAGGACCAAAAATGTTTATACCATCATCCCTCTACTTGAAGAATCAAAGGTTCTTAACCAAGAACTGATTGAAGTTACTTACGACAGTCAGAGAAATCAGAAGGCTCCTGTAGTTATCTATCTGTCGGGACCAGTGTCGCACAAGTTTGATAAAGCTATCCCTTACAAATATGGTGAAACAACAATTAAGAATACAAAGGAAATTCCATTACCCTCCGTCGTGAATATTGCAGGCATCATCCGAGTAACACAGAGCGGTCGAATCTTCAACAGAGGAGTTGGAGAACCTAACAAAGAAAAGGAACTTCAGACAGAAGCTCCTAATCCACCAGTCGGTCAATCCAGTAACCCCGACCTTTCAAGGAACGATGATGAGATGCTGAAGCTCATCCAAAGGAGTGAATACAACATTGTTGATCAACTATTGCAAACTCCTTCAAAGATCTCTGTGTTATCTCTTTTACTCAGTTTCGAAGCCCACAGAGAGGCTCTACAGAAAGTCTTAGAACAGGCATTTGTGGAACAGGATCTGTCAATAAGATAATTCGACAGCATCATCTCCAACATCACTTCCTGCAATAACTTGGGGTTTAGTGATGAGAAATTTCCAGAAGAAGGCAAAAGTCACAACATGGCGCTCAATATCACAGTTAACTGCCAGGACAATGCCTTAGCCAGCGTACTGGTAGATACCGGATCGACTCTCAATGTTATGCCGAAGTCCAATCTAATGCGACTATTATTCAAAGGATCTCCGATGAGAGACAGTAAGGTCATCGTCAAAGCATTTGACGGATCCCAAAAAATAGTTATCGGCGAAGTCGACCTTCCCATAACTATCGGTCCTCACACTTTCCAAGTCACTTTCCAAGTCATGGACATCCGAGCAACATACAATTGTTTGTTGGGAAGACCTTGGATACACCAGGCTGGGGCAGTCACTTCGACACTTTACCAGAAGCTGAAGTTTGTCAAGAATGACCAACTCGTCACGGTCTGTGGAGAACAAGCCTTGATCGTGAGGAACCTTTCATTGTCCACTTGTGTAGAACCCGAGGAGGTTGTTGGAACTCAGTTCCAGGAAATTTCGGTAAGCAATGAGAATCAATTAGAGAAAGGAACATCGATCTCCTCGTACAAAGATGCTCTCGAGGTAATCAAAAGTAACAATGCAAAGGGATGGGGACAACTTGTCATTCATACTGACAATAAAACAAAGAAGGGTCTTGGTTTTTCTGCAACCTGTACCCAGACAGCTACTAAAGATGAAAGTCTTCATCCCATTCAGAACTTCTTCCATAGTGGAGGTTTCCTTCACCCAGTGTCTCAAGAAGTACATACCATCAACGAGGGAGATTCCTCTGACACAGATGAGGAACGGAAGTCCTATCTTAACGAGGACGGTTATATGTCTCAGGAAGAGGTGCCTACACCATTTTTCTATCCCGCACAGAGTCTGAGATTTATACGAAGGTCAAACGTCGAGATGATATACAGAGATTATGATCCGGAAGGATGCTGTGCTCCACCAAACTCATTAGAGGAGGACACTCTGATGAAAGGCATCTTTGACCATGACTATTATGGCCCGATGGATGGCCTGCCTATCTGGCAGCCGTACCCAGGAGACTTAGGGCAAGAAAATCAGCTGAGCATCATTGAAAATAATACCTGCATCCCCACCATGTCATGGGATCATTACTCAGGGCATTCAGAAAATATACAGCACGACGATGAATTGGCAAAGTTTGCCGGACTAGAATTCATCAATTATGCTTTTCCTAATGTCAACGTCATCGAAAGGGATGACTCCTCCAGTTCAAAAGAAGTGTGGTACACCTTAGGACAACCAAGTGGAAAATATGACTTCTTAGTTAAGTATACCGCTCTTGAGAGCTCTCGTATCAGGCTCGAAGACATTCAGCCAACTGGATGGGGAGATATACCTGAGAGCACAAATACTATACAAAATACAACTGAGGAATCCTCCTATGACAACTCTTCCTGGGAGACAGAACCCAATGATCCTGGTCCACCAGAAATCAGCGTTATTTCTGAAGACAAATTAAGAAGGAAGGTAAGAGACTTTGTGATTCATCGAGGAGTTCTCCGCCAATGGGTTGCTGTCAACGTTCTGAAAGTTGTTCATAAGTCGAAGTAATTGTCGTCTTTACTTTAACCTTTCACCCTGCTCAGGATAAACAGATGTTTTGATATGGCTCACTTTCTGTAAATATACCTCTTCGCTTTGCCCAAAGCGACTGAGTTTTGTTTTATAGGGCTGTAGTTTCAAGAATCGACAAGATCATAAATAAAATAACGTCGTTCTGTAATTTCCGCATCAATTGATGTTTTCTCTTTTCACTTTTTCAGAAAATGGTAATCCTAAAACAAACATAAAATTAAATAATAAAAACATGCAGTAAAAAAAATACACTGCACACACTCTTGCATTTCTCTCAATCTCTTCTAAAAAGCAAATCATCACGTCATGCAGATTGCTTGTTTCAAACCCCATTGAAACATACGATCCAATGCCTTCTCCCAACATTGAATTCCCGGTATTTGAGGCTGAAGAAGAAGATGGCGACGAAATTCCAGAGGAGATCTCCCGATTACTCAGACAAGAGGAAAGGTCCATCGAACCTTACAAAGAGCCATTGGAAACGGTCAACTTGGGTTCAGAGGAAGAGAGAAAAGAAGTCAAGATTGGAGCCCTACTCAGTCCAACTGTCAAAGAAAGTTTGACAAAGCTTCTCAAAGAGTTTCTCGATGTATTCGCTTGGTCCTATCAGGATATGCCAGGGTTGGATACTGTCATACCCCAAATTTTGACCACTAAGATTTCCCATCATTGTGCAAATCATCATCACAATATGGATGTACCTTTGTGCCCCATCAATCTCCTCAAGGAATTGTTGCGCATTCACTACAATCAAGCTTAGGGTTTCAAGCCCTCTCTGAGTGCTTAGACAAAGGATCAATCAAGGAATGACATGATCTTCAACTTTTCTAACCTCTCAAACATCCACAATGGATCAAAAGGACTCCCACTTCAAGGATTAAGCACAAGGTTGCTCCCTTCTAGGTGGATCAAGTCTCAAGATCGCCGGTATCACCAAATTAGGGTTTTGGTCGACCAGAGCCTCCAGATGAAAAATTTCATCTGGACACAAGCCAAAGATCCAAAACACAACCTAATGTACTCCATGGAACCTAATGTACTCCATGGAACCTCATGAACCCATTCATCAAGTCAATTTTGCCTCAGGGGATGCATACATCAAAAATCAGGAATTAGGGTTTCTTGACCTAATTCACCCCTAAGTTGACTTTTGGGACAAATCATGAACCAAGACCTCAAGAGAGGGTTTGAGGGTCTCTAATGAACTACATTGATCCATTTGGAACAATGGATTAATCCAAGAAGCTTGAGCAACAAGTCTCAATTTCATCTGCACCACAATTAGGGTTTTAAGGAAAAAGTCAACTGTAACTTGGACTTTTGACCAGGACATGCTACCAAGCCCTATGACATGCACCAATATACCCTATAACACCCATGGAACATGTCCATCAAGTTTGATTTAGGTCATGGACATGATTTCATGAAGAATTGCACAGTTTAGAATTCATCTGATAAAAAGTCAACTGTGCACAAAAGTCAACTTTGACTTTTTGAGATTTTTCACCAAAATGGATTTTTAACCCTAAAATGATGTTAATGTATGATTTGAATCATCATTCATCAAAAAAAATCAAGAAAAGTTGGATAACTTGTAAAAGGGGTAACCATAAAAACTTAGAAAATTTTCTAAGTTAAAAATAAAGTGACAAGGGTACCAACTTTGGAGGATCATAACTCCTAAACCACAAAGCCATTTTTCCTCATCCAATATGGATTTGTAGCCCTCATTACCCTCTACAAAAACTTCAACTAGACCTAAGTCCAATTCATTAAGGATTTTGAGTTATGGAGTGATCAAAATGGCTGAAAAATGAAAATGTCACTTTTTCCAACACTTAGTGAAATTTTCACTAAGTCCAAATCTGTCTTCATTTTTTGCCAAATGTAGGGGGATTTTTCACTTGGATTCAAAAGAGATCAAAACCAAACATGTTCAAACAGTTGTTGTATCATGTAAGGGCTTTCCA
Source organism: Lathyrus tuberosus (assembly GCA_022829125.1). Classification (NCBI taxonomy): domain Eukaryota; kingdom Viridiplantae; phylum Streptophyta; class Magnoliopsida; order Fabales; family Fabaceae; genus Lathyrus; species Lathyrus tuberosus. The sequence goes on from JALAZF010000032.1 coordinate 9,835,322, forward strand.
AAATGGCCAAGAACATTGCCAAATTCCATTTGAGTCATGAGATATGACATTGGAAAGTTGCCTTGCTGAAATCTGCCAAGGCAAGGCAGAATTTGCATTTTTGCTCGATTTGCCAAAATCAGCCAAATTCAAATGCTCCTATCCACTTGGACACCTCAGAGGATTGAATCTAAAGGGGACAATCACTGAGCCAAGCCTCCAAATTCTTTGGAACAAGAAATAGCATGTTGAACCTAGAATGGCCAAAATAGGGACAAGACTCCAAATTTGGATTGAAGCATTCAATGGAAGCATCAAGGTGGCATGGACTGAGCCATTCTCATCTGAAATTAGTCAAGACTTATCCAAGACCAAGGGAACCAAAGCTCTGTGCCGTAACCTCTAGTCAATGGCTAGAGGAGACTTGGATTTTCATTTGCCAACATTGGCCAAACCTACTTAGCAGCTGCCATTCACTATTCCTTGCAAAACAAACTTGCTCTACTATAAATAGAGCTCAATTGTTATCAGTTTGAGTACACCAAAGCCATCTAACAGATGCTTTCCTCAAAATCTCTTTCTCTTGGCAAAAATGCCTTTCTTAGCAAGGTAGCTATCGGGTTTTGAGTTTGATAGCTTTTCCAATCAAACCAATCACTCACACACCTCACATACATCATATAGAAGTGATCCAAACACTCACATAACATCTGGAACACATATTTCACAAAATCACCAGCCAATTGCTCAAGTTCTTGACAGTTTTGCAGTTGAGGTGCCATCTTCAACTCCAAACCATTTCAATCCATTCCAAGTACTCAGACACATCACTTGGTACCTAGGGAAGCTATCCACATCATTGAAACCTAGATGTAACACCTCCAACACAAATCACGATCACCAGCTACAAGTGGTACACATGAGCTCTTCTAACTCTATGATCCACACAATTTTTGTTGCACAATAATTTGGCCATATGTTCATAATCATGCATGGAATGTTTTCCCTCAATTAATTGCATTGTTTGAATCGTGTATCAAAAATCCTAGCCTTCATGCAGAAATTAGGGTTCTTGAGGATTTTTCATGATTTCTTGTTATATGTTTAATTTAAAGGAAATTAATGGACATAGACATGATCGTGAGGTTGAGACGAGCATAATGATATGTGGATTGCATGTTATAATCAAGTATTTAGGGAGATTGGATAGAAAATGCAAATCTGAGAATCTCAGAACACGCGCGTGTTCTTCAGCTTGTTCTTGGCGCCATTTTTAGAAATTTGAATATTTGAATTTTGTGATTTTATTTAATTGATTCAAAAATTAATTTCTCTCTGAGTTTTAATGATTTTGAGTTGATTCTTTTTTTAATAATTCACAAAAATGTTAAAATATTTTATTTTATCAAAAAATCCCAAAAATATTATTTATTTCATATAATTGATATTTTTGCAAAGAATTAATATTTTAATTGTTTTTGACATTTTAAATATTTTTTCCACATTGATTTTGCAACTTTTAATGCTTTCTAATTATTTTGTAGGTCAATACTTAATTTTTGAAGCATTAATCCAAGATCACAATTTGTTTTTCGTATGTTAAACAATTTTGATCATTTTAATTGAATTTTTATTCAATTAAATACATTTTTGAAAACAAATTAGGGTTTTTGGATTAATTCAACCCTCATAAATCATTTTCAAAACACTTGTGCCTCTAATAGAGTGTAAGACCCAATCCTTTTTTGGCCAAACATTTTGGGCCTCAGTGTATTGTATAAGTCCCGATACCGTCAAAAACAAACGGCGCGATCGTCGCCTTTTCAAAATAACCATTGGGCCTCTCCCAGAGCTATAAGACCCATTCAAAACACTTGGGCCTCTAATAGAGTGTAAGACCCAATCCCCTTTTAACCAAAACATTTTGGGCCTCACTTATTGTATAAGTCCCTCAGCGTTAAAAGAAAATCTCGGCGCGATCGCCATTTTAAACGGAAAAATCAATTGGGCCTACCCTCGTGTTATAAGCCCCACTCTTTTTCTTTAAACCTTTTGGACCTCTTGAGAGAGTGTAAGACCCATCCCTTTATACAGAAAAACTTTTTTGGGCCACAGTCACTTGTATAAGTCCCTCTGTACAAATTCAAACAGTGCGCTCACTGATAAAACCATGGGCCTCTCCTTGAGCTGTAAGCCCCAAATCTTTCTTTTTCAAATCACTTTCTCCTTTGATTTTGAATATATTGTTGTTTTCAATCTTTCTTTGTTGAACAACTAACTAAACAGCATGGAAGCTCTACAACCAAGTAAGTGGTTATTGCTTTCATTTACCGCTTTCATATACATATAACTGTATTGTGGGGCTGTTTTGCTGTAAGTCTTCTTTCATAAACTCATATCAACTGTGTAATAATAGTATAGATATTTAGAGTTTCCCCGGCAACTACGTCTAGAACTAGGTGACGCCGTTCCGTTTATTCATAGAAATAAGACAACTAGATCCCCAATAAGATCACCAGATACAGTCTTCTCTCAGGTTGTCCTCATTAGGAATTGTCAAGAAACTCTACTCCCAGAGATGAATGTATTCTCCGTGAATGGTATCTTTGAGTTTCTTCCAAATTCTCGAACTTTCCTGACTTTGATTTATTCTCGGTGAATAGCATTGCCTTGAATTTCTCGGGGTGTGGGGGACCCACGGGCTTCTTAAAAGCATCGGCCTCCTCTTGGGCATCGTACAAGGACCCTCAGGCTTCCTAAAAGCAACCCCGCCTTCTCTTGGGCTTAGTACAAGGACCCTACGGCTTCTTAGAAGTATTCACAGCCTCCTCTTAGGCTTCGTATAATGATCTCTTCCTTCGGGAATGATAGCCTCCTCTTGGGCTTAGTACAAGGACCCGTCGGCTTCTTAAAAGATTCCAGCCTCCTCTTGGGCTTCGTACAAATTGTCCCGACGACCTCCTAGAGGTATAAGAACAGAACTTAATCATCTTCATAGAACAGTCCTTTCATAGAGTCTACTACTATTTCTCAAAGCATGGTACAAAAGATAAAACTCTAGACTTGGACAGTCTAATCTCCTTGAGTCTCAAAGACATTCTCAAGTGACCCCTTCGTTAAATAGGGAGAAAACCCCGTAGACTCGGATAGTCTCAATACCCTTCGGATTTCCCGCTTCCTTAAAGAACAGGAATAACCCGGATCCTTGAATCAAATCCCTGAGTACAGTGTTGCTCATATAAAAACTGATTTTCTCTTTAAAATCAGTATACTGGACCTGTCACTTAACTGAACAGTCACCATAGCCTCCTCTTGGGCTTTGTACAATGATTCTCCCCAGCGGAGTCAAACAACGTTCAGCCTCTCTCTCGGGCTTTCTACGAGACACATAAAGAGACTCCCTCGTTGAGTCAATCACCCTTTCGCCTCCATCTCGGGCTTTATACGAAATACAAAAAGGTTCTTATTGAGCCAAACAAATTTTAGCCTCCATATCGGGCTTCGTACGAGATACCAAAAAACTCTCTTGTTGAGTCAAATAGCCTCCATCTCGGGCTTTATACGAGATACCAAAGAACTCCATCGTCGGGTCAAAACCTTTTAGCCTCTCTCTCGGGCTTTGTACGAGACACATAATAGCCTCCTCTTAGGCTTTGTATAAGAAAACCACTGGTTGATCCAATCAACCTTTTAGCATCAAAGTTGTGCCTCGTTCACAGTACACAAACATCAACAACTATTTCCCCTTCATCTAATTGCTGTAAGCGGCAAGCCTCTGGATTATCTACATCCACGCCACTGTCCCTCTTTTAGTATGAGAAATTCCTAAGGAAATATGGCATTGCTCTAAACTGAGTTAAAGTCTTCTCCTTCAGGTTAAAATCCCCTATAAAGGAAAATTATGGCATTGCTAGGATCCGCGTATCCTGGTTAAAGTAATTCTCCTTTATAACAGTTGTGACATACAACCCCCCTCTTTAGAGATGACAAATTCTCTCTAAAGTCAACACCCTTCAGCTTCACATCTTGGGCTTTGAACAAGATATAAACCACCTTTCGCTTCACGTCTTGGGCTTTGAACAAGACACCAAAAACACCCATTTCCTCCCATAGAATAGGAGGAACTACGAACGCTCTGATTTCCCTGTTTCGGTAAACGGGAATACGTAGGCATAAGATTGAAAGAAAAATCTTAGCGAGCACACTAAACAAAAAACCCAAATCCCATATCTCCATCAATCAAAAGCAGTAATTCAAAAACATCAGTCCTAACATCCTAATCCTTGTTCCCCGCCAGAAACCTTCTGTCAAGGTAAAAAGAGAGAAACCGTATTGGCGAAAATACAAATAACCAGTACAAAGGCCCCCCCACATTGATAGCATTCGTAACCTAACAGACCGCTGTTTAAACTCAGTATGCAAAGCAGGGTTAATTGGAGACATCTATTTCCCTTCCTTCATCAGCTCACAATAGGATAAAAAATGAATCGACCTGTAGTTAACGCTCAAACCGCAGAGAGCGACCATCGCTTAAGAACCGCATCCAAAATCGCTCGCTACAGAAAAATGGCGCCCACCGTGGGGCCCGTCTCTGTTTTTCTTCTTCCTTTTCATCTCTTGTGTGAAACCACAGATTAGGGCTTCCGCCAGGGAACCCATTTCTGTTAGGAACTTAAGATTCATAGCTTTAAAGGTCTAGGATGATTAGGACAAATATATATACTGCTTTTCCTAATTGCCATACATGTTTATTTTTCTGCTAATGGGAATGCGGGTGATGCCGTATGTGGAAAGATCGAGTATACACTTAAGATAAGTGATGGCGATGGGGTCGACCATCAACCTCAGTGGAGGCTGACCAACGCAACCCATTCTCTCACCTAGACAATGGGCCGGTTGTTAAGTCTGAGAAGCTGAGGAGCCAAACCCTTTTGTAGTGCGAAAACTATCGGGAATAGTTATTACGCGATACTACCCTCATTTGAGGCTGGTGATCTATTCTTGGTGAATGGCACTTACTCTAAGATTGCTCTACAACTCGATGGCGATCCGCTTGTTGTTTTGCTTTCCTGGGAGGAGCTGATGATAATGAGTACAGGTACAAATATCACCCTAGTATAAACCTTTGGGGATGGGTAGAGCCTTGACTTCATGACAACGACCCCTTGACCCCATGTTTTTTCTATGTTTTTGTGTGCTGCATTCATGCATTCATCTAAAAAACATTAAAACATTCAAAAAACTTCTCTTCTAGTCTCTCTGTTTTTCAAATTAAACTAAGACTGTGATTGTAAATATCAGAGAAAAGGATTACGCTAATGGATTTCGGTAGAAGGAGAACTCATACGTACACCTTCAAGGTTCCAAAGCTAGAGGATTTGAGAAGGTTAGCAAGGATGATCACTAACCCTGAGGCTTTCAGAGCCAGGCACGGAGGTTTGCTACCACTATTAAGAGTCCATGTGATTGAGGGAATCATGGATGCGCTCATTCAGTTTTACGATCCGGTTTATCACTGTTTCGCATTCCCGGATTACCAGTTAGCACCAACACTGGAGGAGTATTCTCATCTGATCGATTTACACATTACCGATCGAGCTCCATTTTCTGGACTGGAAGGAATTCCAAAGAATCAGACCATTGCAAGAGCAATTCATTTGGACGAGTCTGAGGTTAGGACTCACCTAACCACCAAGGGTGGCACCCAAGGTTTGCCAGCCCAGTTCTTGACAAAGAAGGCCCTATATTTTGCCAGTATAGGAAACATGACTGCTTTTGAAAGCATCTTTGTCTTGCTCACCTACGGGTTATTTTTGTTTCCCAACATTAATAACTTCGTCGATATTAACTCCATTAAGGGTTTTCTCATTGGAAACCCTGTACCGACTTTGCTCGCAGATGCGTATCATTCTGTACACTTGGGAAATTTGTACAGCGGAGGGGAGATCACATGTTGTGTACCTTTGCTTTATAAATGGTTTATCTCTCACTTGCCCAAGTCTGCTGCTTTTTGGGATTGCAAGGGTGCCTTACGTTGGTCGCAGAAGATCGTGTCTCTTACCAACTTTGATATAGATTGGTGTAATAGGATTTATAAGGGAATTAGGATCATTGACCGTTGTGGAAATTTCCCCAACGTACCCCTCATAGGAACTAAAGGAGGAATCAACTACCATCCGGTATTGGTTCGCCGTCAATTTGGATACCCGATGAGATACATCCCACGGGGTGTTCATCTGGAAGGTCTTTTCTTCAAGGAAGGAGAAAATGACAGAGCACTAAAGATGGAAATAGTGCAAGCTTGGAAACAGGTTCATAAGAAAGGACGAGAGTCTCTAGGAAAACCGGACTGTGTCTCGGTGGAGCTTTATCTCCATTGGGTATAAACTAGAGCTCTCAAGCTGAAGATGCCTTATCCTCGTTACGAAATTCTTTCGCTGAGGGAATCTGTCATGTACTTAATGACGGAAACTGAAAAGCTTCAGGTTACTCTCAACAAAGTTCAACGGGAGAGAAGGTCTTGGAAGAACAAGTACCGCACCCTCGACGTAGAGTGCATCAAAATACAGCAATTACTGAAAGAGAAAGATGCTCTGATTGAGATTTTGGAGCAACATGCTGTGGATAATCAAGATGACCAAAGGAATTTTCTCGTTTCTTTCACCTGGCAAAGGAATGACAACCCGATAACGGCCCAAGAGCCCCGGTCAAAGAAAAGGAAGATACCAGAATCAGCACCTGATTTCTCTTCAGAGAGGACTCGGGACCCATTAGTTTAGGTTTCTATTTCTGCACCTTGTAATCTACTGTATTTCCATTTCTATAATCCTTTGAATTTCAATAAAAAGGGGTTTCCCCACTGTTTAATATTTGCAATCTAATTGTCGAAGTTTATTTTGATTAAACCAAAACACAATTAATATAATCATTTCATTCATCATTCTCACATCGCGTATTCTTCTTACCTACGAATCTCATGTTTGTGTCTCGATTCTATAGTCAAACTGTCTCATTCGTATAATACTCGGGTCAATCGTCAGAAAAAGATGGATGATCTTGAGGAAGAAAACAGAGAGTTGAAAGAAGAGATCGACGCTCTAAGAGAGGATATGAGAAAGCCTCGTAACGACATGCAAGCCATGATAGAAGCTCAGCTACAAAGAACTGTGATCTCAGAGATCACCTCAACGCCCGTAGTGGAAAAGTATGATCCTAGGTATCAGATACCAAAAGATCGTCCTTGGGGCATGCCTGTTAACTATATCCCGGAAGGATATGTTCCGTCGATCACTGAAGATCAGGGAATCACAACAGAAGCTGCTGGGCCTGAAGGTTACAAACTTCAGGAAAGCGAAGATGCCAAAGGCATACTGAAGACTCCTGAAGGTTACAAACTTCGGGAGACGCCAAGACTCACTGTCGTAGTCACGGTCCCACCCCCTGTGGTGCACACTGTCCCGGAAGGACAGATTCCACAGACACCTTCTGGTAAGAAGGAAACTATATTTGACAGAATGGAGGAATTCCAGGAAGAGTTCTTGGAAATCCAGAAGGAACTGCAAGCCATTCGCGGTCAGGATCTATTTGGAAAAGGCGCTGCAGATCTCTGCTTGGTCCCAAATGTGAAAGTCCCGCACAAATTTCAAGTGCCCGACTTTGAAAAGTACAAGGGTAACTCTTGCCCTCAGAGCCATCTGGTGATGTACGCTCGGCGGATGTCAGCTCAGACGGAGAATCAGGACCTACTGATTCATTACTTCCAGGATAGTTTAACCGGTGCCGCAATCAAATGGTACATGGGTTTAAACCGTACTACGATCAGTACATTTAGAGATCTTGGTACTGCCTTCGTCCAACAATACAAATACAATTTGGACATGGCACCCGACAGAGATCAACTCAGATCGATGTCGCAAAAGGACAAGGAAACCTTTAAGGAGTATGCTCAAAGGTGGCATGAAATTGCCGCTCAAATTTGTCCACCTCTTGAGGAAAAAGAGATGACAAAGATCTTCTTAAAGACCTTAAGCTCATTTTACTATGACCGAATAGTTGCCAGTGCACCCAGTGATTTCACCGAAATGGTGGGCATGGGCGTACGTCTTGAGGAAGCCGTCCGAGAAGGACGTTTGGTAAAAGACACTGGATCGACTAGCGGTTCTAAAAAATACGGTAGTGCTCTCCCTAAGAAAAAAGAGCAGGATATTGAGAATATCTCTCTCGGAAAGCAAAGGCGACGTTATCAACCGGTAGCAGCTGTGACTCCTGCTATCAACCCTGCGTCTATTCCTACGTATCAACCTCAGGTTGCGCAGAGCCAGCCTGATCAGCAAAGGACACAACAGCCTCTTCAGCAGGCTCGTCCTCCATATAACAACAACCGTACAACACGGCCACCAGGATTTGATCCTATACCCGTAACGTACGCAGAGCTGTTTCCATTACTACTGGCTAAGGGGCACATTCAGACTAAACCTCCTCTTACAGTACCAGAAAATCCGCCTTTTTGGTTTAAGGTGGATCAAACATGCCCTTATCATCAAGGAGGTCCAGGGCATAACATAGAGACTTGTCTCAATTTCAAGTTCGACGTGCAAAAACTTGTTAGGAGCGGGGTCTTATCCTTCAAGGATACGAATCCGAATGTTCTCACGAACCCGCTGCCTCAACATGAGAAGGCTGCAGTCAATTTGATAGAAGGAGAAACTAACGATGTCTATCAAATTCACGATGTACTCTTATTGAAAACTAATATGGTCAAGATGCATTGTAGACAGAGTGGATATGGCCATGTGCCACCTCATAATTATCACCAGTGTGATATCTGCTCTAAAGACAACCAAGGATGTTCTGTGGTGCAAGCAGCTCTACAGGAACAGATGGATCTCGGATGGATCCAAGAGCACCGAGTTCGTGGAGTTAACATGGTTTACACGAATTCTAACGTCATTCAAAACCACGACATCCGTGCGATGAGTGCCAACTTGGTGGCAATGCACTCAAGGCAAAGCCAGTATCATAATCTGCCACGGCACGATTACAGTTCCTGTCTGACTTGCTCGGTAAACAAACAGGGATGCTCTTTCGTACAGGAGGCCCTCCAGCTTCAGATGGATCTTGGATGGATCCAAGATTACCATGATAGGAATCCTTATCAGATCAACATGGTTCAGATCTTTGATATTCGCGTGATGAATGCCAACTTGGTAGAGTTACATGCTGAGTAGGTCCGACTCGGATTCTTAATATCACATAACTATCAAAGCTGTAAAGCGGGTTGCGAAAACGATAGAGGTTGTACCCTTGTCCAGGAGGCACTTCAGCACTTGTTAAATCACTGGTGGATGCCAATCTATATGGATGAAGATACTCAGCAAAGTAGTATCAGTAACAGGAATCCTACTCGTCGTCAAAGTCAGGATGTCTGATCTGTGGAAGTTAACCTAGTGAGGTTACATTGTATTCAAAGTGGGCGTGGCCAGGTGCTACCACACAATTACGACCGTTGTAGCGTCTGTTCGGAAAGTAACCAAGGGTGTTACCTTGTGAGAGCAGCTCTTCAGGGTCAGGTGGATCGTGGAGAGATTCGTCCATATCCGGGTTCTGGACCCATCAACTGGTCGCCGAATTACCTTGCCGATCAGGTTGAGGATGTTGTCACAATCTCTGGTCATCACAGGACCAGGGATGTTTTTGCCATCATCCCTCTACTTGACGAATCTAAGGTTCCCAACCGGGAACGAATTGAGATTACTTACGATGGTCAGAAAAATCAGAAGGTTCCCATAGTCATCTATTTGCCGGGACCACTACCGTATGAATCAACTAAGGCTATCCCTTATAAATACGGTGCAACGACAGTTGAAAATGGAAAGGAAATTCCATTACCCTCCGTCGTGAATATTGCAGACATCAGTCGAGTAACACGGAGTCGTAGAATCTTCAACCGAGGGGTTGGGGAACTTAACAAGGAAAAGGAACTTCAGACGGAAGCTCTTGATCCACCAGTCGGTCAATCCAGTAATCCTGACCTTTCGAAAAATAATGATGAGATGCTGAAGCTCATCCAAAGGAGTGAATATAACATTGTGGATCAACTGTTACAGACTCCTTCAAAGATCTCGGTATTATCGCTGTTACTCAGTTCAGAAGCGCACAGGGAGGCTCCGCAGAAAGTTTTGGAGTAAGCCTTTGTGGAACAGGATGTAACAATCAGACAATTTGATAGCATTGTCTCTAACATCACTTCCTGCAATAATTTGGGATTTAGTGATGAGGAACTACCCGAAGAGGGTCGTCGTCATAACATGGCGCTCAACATTACAGTTAACTGCCAGGATGATGCTTTAGCCAGCGTACTGGTAGACACAGGGTCAGCCCTGAATGTTATGTCGAAGTCCACTTTAATGCAATTATCATTCAAATGGCCTCCGATGAGAATCAGCGAGGTTGTCGTCAAAGCGTTCGACGGATCCAAAAAAACAGTTATCAGTGAAGTTGATCTTCCTATAACTATCGGTCCTCACACTTTCCAAGTCACTTTCCAGGTCATGGACATCCGGGCAACGTACAGTTGTTTATTAGGAAGACCTTGGATACATCAGGCTGGAGCGGTTACTTCAACCCTCCACCAAAAGCTAAAGTTCGTCAAGAACGATCAACTTGTCACGGTTTGTGGGGAACAAGCCTTGCTTGTAAGTAACTTATCATCATCTACTGGTATAGAACCCAAGGAGGTTATTGGAACTTAGTTCCAAGCACTGTCGGTAAGCAAAGACAATTAGTTCAAGGAAGGAACCTCGATTTCCTCATACAAGGATGCTATCAAAGCGGTCGAGAGTACCGATACGAAAGGATGGGGACGGCTTGCCATTCCCATTGACAATAAAACAAAGAAGGGTCTTGGTTTTTCTGCAACCTGTACCCAGACAGCTGCCAACGATGACAGTCTTCATCCCCTTCAAAACTTCTTCCACGGTGGAGGTTTCCTCTACCCAGTGTCTCAGGCAGTACATGCTATCAATGAGGAAGATCCCTCTGACACAGATGAAGAATGGAAGTCCTACCTTAACGAGGACGATTATATGTCTCAGGAAGAGGTACCTATGCCTTTTTGTTTCCCTACAGAAAGTTCGAGATTTATACCAAGGTCAGATGTCGAAATGATATATGGAGATTGTGATCCGGAAGGATGTCGTGCTCCGCCAAATTCATTAGAGGAGGACACTCTGATGAAAGACAACTTTGACTACAATTACTATGGCCCAATGGATGGTCTGCCAATGTGGCAGCCTTACCCAGGAAACTTGGGGCAAGAAAGTCAGCCGAACAATGAAAATCAGCTGACCGTCATTGAACAGAATATCTGTGTCCCCACCATGTCATGGGATCAACACTCAGGTCATTCAGAAACTACTCAACATGAAGATGAATTCGCAATGTTTGCAGGACGTGAATTCATCAACTATGCTTTTCCCTAGGTTAACGTCATTGAGAGAGATGACTCCTCCAGTTCCAAAGAAGTTTGGGACACTCTGGGAGAACCGAGTGGAAAATACGACTATATGGTCAAGTACACTGCGCCCAGAAGCTCTCGTATTAGGCTCGAAGACATCCAGCCAACTGGATGGGGGGATACAGCTGAGAGCACAAATACTATACAAAATGCAACTGAGGAATTCTCCTACGACAATTCTGATGCATACATCAAAAATCAGGAATTAGGGTTTCTTGACCTAATTCACCCCTAAGTTGACTTTTGGGACAAATCATGAACCAAGACCTCAAGAGAGGGTTTGAGGGTCTCTAATGAACTACATTGATCCATTTGGAACAATGGATTAATCCAAGAAGCTTGAGCAACAAGTCTCAATTTCATCTGCACCACAATTAGGGTTTTAAGGAAAAAGTCAACTGTAACTTGGACTTTTGACCAGGACATGCTCCCAAGCCCTATGACATGCACCAATATACCCTATAACACCCATGGAACATGTCCATCAAGTTTGATTTAGGTCAAGGACATGATTTCATGAAGAATTGCACAGTTTAGAATTCATCTGATAAAAAGTCAACTGTGCACAAAAGTCAACTTTGACTTTTTGAGATTTTTCACCAAAATGGATTTTTAACCCTAAAATGATGTTAATGTATGATTTGAATCATCATTCATAAAAAAAAATCAAGAAAAGTTAGATAACTTGTAAAAGGGGTAACCATAAAAACTTAGAAAATTTTCTAAGTTAAAAATAAAGTGACAAGGGTACCAACTTTGGAGGATCATAACTCCTAAACCACAAAGCCATTTTTCCTCATCCAAAGATGGATTTGTTGCCCTTATTACCCTCTACAAAAACTTCAACTAGACCTAAGTCCAATTCATTAAGGAATTTGAGTTATGGAGTGATCAAAATGGCTGAAAAATGAAAATGTCACTTTTTCCAACACTTAGTGAAATTTTCACTAAGTCCAAATCTGTCTTCATTTTTTGCCAAATATAGGGGGATTTTTTACTTGGATTCAAAAGAGATCAAAACCAAACATGTTCAAACAGTTGTTGTATCATGTAAGGGCTTTCCAAAATGGCCAAGAACATTGCCAAATTCCATTTGAGTCATGAGATATGACATTGGAAAGTTGCCTTGCTGAAATCTGCCAAGGCAAGGCAGAATTTGCATTTTTGCTCGATTTGCCAAAATCAGCCAAATTCAAATGCTCCTATCCACTTGGACACCTCAGATGGCATTGCTCTAAACTGAGTTAAAGTCTTCTCCTTCAGGTTAAAATCCCCTATAAAGGAAAATTATGGCATTGCTAGGATCCGCGTATCCCTGTTAAAGTAATTCTCCTTTATAACAGTTGTGACATACAACCCCCCTCTTTAGAGATGAAAAATTCTTTCTAAAGTCAACACCTTTCAGCTTCACATCTTGGGCTTTGAACAAGATACAAACCACCTTTCGCTTCACGTCTTGGGCTTTGAACAAAACACCAAAAACACCCATTTCCTCCCATAGAATAGGAGGAACTATGAACGCTCTGATTTCCCTGTTTCGGTAAACGGGAATACGTAGGCATAAGATTGAAAGAAAAATCTTAGCGAGCACACTAAACAAAAAACCCAAATCCCATATCTCCATCAATCAAAAGCAGTAATTCAAAAACATCAGTCCTAACATCCTAATCCTTGTTCCCCGCCAGAAAACTTCTGTCAAGGTAAAAAGAGAGAAACCGTATTGGCGAAATACAAATAACCAGTACAAAGGCCCCCACACATTGATAGTATTCGTAACCTAACAGACCGCTGTTTAAACTCAGTATGCAAAGCAGGGTTAATTGGAGACATCTATTTTCCTTCCTTCATCAGCTCACAATAGGATAAAAAATGAATCGACCTGTAATTAACGCTCAAACCGCAGAGAGCGACCATCGCTTAAGAACCGTGTCCAAAATCGCTCGCTACAGATACCAGCATTGTGGAACATCATCTAGCGTTGAGATCAGAATGTCCACCAGTAAAACAGAGGTTGAGACAGACTCATCCAGACATGGCCATCAAAATCAAAGACAAAGTACAAAAACAGATTGACGCGGGTTTTCTCGCCACATCGGAATATCCTCAATGGTTAGCCAACATAGTACCCGTTCCGAAAAAGGATGGAAAGGTCAGAATATGTGTAGACTACAGGGATCTGAACAAAGCCAGTCCGAAGGATGACTTTCCCTTACCGTACATTGACATGCTGGTAGACAGTACAATAAAGTTCAAAGTTTTCTCCTTCATGGATGGATTCTCGGGCTATAATCAGATAAAAATGGCGCTGAAAGATATGGAGAAAACCTCATTCATTACCCTATGGGGGCACCTTTTGTTACAAGCTAATGTCGTTCGGTTTGAAGAACGCCGGGGCAACCTATCAAAGGGCCATCACTACTCTGTTTCATGACATGATACACAAAGAAATCGAGGTATATGTCGATGATATGATTGCAAAATCTAAAACAGAAGAGGAGCATGTGACCCACCTGTCAAAACTATTTGAGCGGTTAAGAAAGTACAAACTCCGCTTGAATCCCAATTAGTGCACATTCGGTGTCCGTTCAGGGAAACTGCTAGGGTTCATCGTCAGCCAGAAAGGAATTGAGGTTGATCCTGACAAGGTCAAGGCCATTCAAGAAATGTCTTCTCCAAAGACTGAAAAACAAGTTAGGGGATTCCTGAGACGTTTGAATTACATTTCCAGATTTATATTCCTCATGACCGCGACATGTGCGCCGATCTTCAAATTACTCAAAAAGAATCAGGACTGCGTTTGGACAGAAGATTGCCCGACCGCCTTCGACAGTATCAAGGTATACCTGTTGAACCCACCTATTCTATCACCTCCAGTGGAAGGAAGACCACTGATCATATACCTAACAGTCTTGGAAGACTCCATGGGTTGTGTACTTGGCCAACAAGACGAAACCAAAAGGAAAGAGTCTGCCATTTACTATTTGAGCAAGAAATTCACCGACTGCGAGACTCGGTACACTATGCTTGAGAAAACTTGTTGTGCTTTGACTTGGTCAGCCAAACGTCTTCGCCAGTATATGATTCGTCACACTACTTGGTTAATCTACGAAATGGATCCAATCAAGTATGTCTTTGAAAAGCCTGCTCTCACGGGAAGGATTGCCCGTTGGGAGATGTTGCTATCAGAGTACGACATCGAATACCATGCTCAAAAAGTCGTTAAAGGAAGTATTTTAGCCGATCATTTGGCTCATCAACCGATTGACGATCAAGAATCAGTCGGATTTGACTTCCCAGACGAGGATGTCATGTACTTGAAAATGAAAGATTGCGATGAACCGCTACCCAGTGAAGGGCCAGAACCAGGTTCCCAATGGGGACTAATCTTTTACGGAGCTGTCAATCATTAATGAAATGGAATTGGGGTAATCATTATAACACCTCAGGGTACCCACATTCCTTTCACCGCCCGACTGACATTCAAGTGTACTAACAACGAGGCCGAATACGAAGCTTGTGTCATGGGTGTCGAAGAAGCGATCGACTTAAGGATTAAGAACTTGGATGTATATAGCGACTCAGCCCTGGTTATCAGTCAGATCAAAGGAGATTGGAACACATACCAGTCCGGGCTGATTCCTTACAAAGACTATGCAAGAAGGTTGTTACCATTCTTCAACAGAATCGAGTTTCATCATATCCCTCGTGAAGAGAATCACATGGTTGATGCATTAGCCACTCTCTCTTCCATGATTAGTATAGGTCAATGGAATGACATGCCTAAGATCGACATAATGTGCTTGGAACGACCCGCTTACGTCTTCACGATCGAAGCAATTATAGACGACAAACCTTGGTATCACGATATCAAATGATTCCTTCAGAAATAAGAGTACCCGCCTGGGGCATCCAGAAAGGACAGAAAAACCCTCAGAAGGCTAGCAGGCAACTTCTTCCTGAGCGGTGATACACTCTATAAGCAGAATTTTGACATGGTCTTGCTCTGATGTGTAGACAGACCAGAAGCAAACATGCTGATAAAGGAAATTCACGAAGGATCCTTTGGCACCCATGCCAACGGACACACGATGGCGAGGAAAATTCTGAGAGCGGGGTACTACTGGTTGACCATGGAATCCGACTGCTACAAGTACATGAGGAAGTGTCACAAGTGTCAAATATACGCTGACAAAATCCATGTACCGCCAACAGACCTCAAAATTCTCTCTTCCCCATGGCCTTTTTCCATATGGGGAATCGACATGATTGGTATGATCGAACCCAAGGCTTCAAACGGACATTGGTTCATCCTAGTAGCCATCGATTACTTCACCAAGTGGGTTGAAGCAGCATCGTACGCCAATGTAACCCGACAAGTGGTGGTCCGATTTATCAAAAACAATATCATCTGCCGTTATGGTGTTCCAAGCCAGATCATTACTGATAATGGATCCAACTAGACCAACAAGATCGAACACGATAACTCATCTCCCTACCGACCTAAGATGAACGGAGCGGTAGAAGTGGCTAACAAGAACATCAAGAAGATTATTCAGAAGATGGTTGTAACCTACAAAGACTGGCACAAGATGCTACCCTTTGCTTTTCACGGTTATCGCACATCTGTCTGCACTTCAATAGGGGCAACCCCTTTCTCTCTAGTATATGGTATGGAAGCAGTGCTTCCCATAGAAGTAGAGATCCCATCCATCTGGGTATTGATGGAAGCTAAGTTAACAGAGTCTGAATGGTGTCAAAGTCGACACGATGAAATGAATCTAATCGAAGAGAAGCGAATAACGGTAATATGCCATGGTCAGTTGTATCATCAAAGAATAAAGAAGGCGCTTGACAAAAAGGTCCGACCTCGCGTCTTCAGGAAAGGAGACCTTGTGCTAAAAAAGATACAATCATTTCTCACTGATTCTCGGGACAAATGGACTCTGAATTATGACGGCCCCTATGTGGTCAAGAAAGCCTTCTCAGGCGGCGCCTTGACACTTGCAACCATGGAAGGAGAGGAATTTTCCTACCCCACAAATGTTGACGTATTCAGGAAATACTTCGCCTAAATATAATGAAAACAAATCGTCTCGGTGGATTGAAAACCCGAAAGGGCGGTCCAGGCAAAAATTAGAGACATAAGCAAAAATCATCCTGATGGATTGGAAACTTCAAAGTACAATCCAGGAAAAAGTTAGGGATTAATGGCAAGTAACTACGTCCAACAAAGGGGCAAATCCCTCAGCGGCAGTTACACCATCCGTCAGGAAAACTCCAGTCAAGGTCATCTTCGACAAAAGCTCAGGATGTCCAGAATTCAAAGTTGGTAGAAGGATAGCGGCTGTTATGTTTCAATGTAGCCCTTTTCCCTTAAATTACCATTTTCTAACTTTGTAAATACTCCATGGAATCACACGTTTGGCTGATTTTCATCCTATCAATAAAATTTGAGCCTTAGTGCTTTTGTTTGCAATTCTTATTTGTTTTAGCTTTACAGAATGACATTTTAATATGATCAACGATTCTTGAAATAAAACAAAAATGAATTTACTTGTAAAATTTTTTCTGCTTTTAAAATAAAGATGGAAATTCTTTTGACTGTTGAACATCGAAAGAACATCGATCGCTTCTCCAGAAGTAGTCGAACCTCAAAGTGTAGAATCAAAGTACTCCTTCTAAACCAGCACGCCTGAATGAAGGATCAGCTGTGTCAGAGACCATGTTTCATCTGACACCCCTCGACAGAGTTCTTGTCTCCTAAGCCCAACCAACATTGTTCCCCATAGGGACTATCTTGCCTAAGCAAGGCAGAATTGCTATTTTGGACCCAGTGGTACTTCTTCGTCATCCAGCAGTGGCCGAGTATCCAGTCGTGTTCATCTATTAGTCTGTATGTCGTGTCAGTTTTATCAGCATAAACATACATACATCATGCATTATTGATTTACATTCATATTCATATTGCATCACTATCACTCTAGTCGGTCTTGTTTCCAAGTGATAAAAGTCCTCTCAATCGAGTTGTCAGATCTTTCCTTGTCAGGAAATGTCGTGTCTGAACAACCTCTCCTCCAGTTCATTTCTGGATTGAAGGTGGTTCTTTGACCACTTTGATAACTTGAACCTATGAAAAGCCAGTGAGATTTCTATAAACGTCACTCTTCACCATTGAAGATGATATTTTCGCTTTCCCGGATTGAGGAAGATCCCCAGAGAAAGCCTCTTAATCAAAGATTTGGCAATACAGCTGTTCTTCTTCGGAAAATTCACTGACAAAAAAGGTCATCAGTACCTCAAGATTAGATTGCATCACATGGCATTCCTCCGAGAAGATCTCGAGGAAAAGTATGATGTAATATCCCCAAATAGGAAACAGTCTCTCAAGAGACTCGTTTTCCCCAGTAGAGTCAACAAATGGTGTCTTCCACAGAGAAGTTTGTGCACCTCTACAGCTCAGATGAATGGGTTTCCCCAGCAAGTCTGACATCAAAAGTTTTTTCCATCAAATGGCATCTCCCAGGAAAAGTCGGCGAGAAGTTTGAGGGAAACCGCTACGACCAGCGTCCCTTGTCAAGAAAGTTTATTGACAAAAGAAACTGAGACCAGTTCCTTGGTAGGAAACCAGGATCGATGGGAAGTTTATATCAGAAACTGAGACTAGTTCCTTGGTAGGAAACCAGGATCAAGGGGAAGTTTATATCAGAAACTGAGACCAGTTCCTTGGTAGGAAACCAGGATCGAGGGGAAGTTTATTTTCAGAAACTGAGACCAGTTCTTGGTAGGAAACCAGGATCGAGGGGAAGTTTCTACCTCTTAAAAACATCATTACTTAGCAAAAGAAGATGGATGGGCAAGCTGCCATTCATAACCACCATCAAAATTTCGGGTATTCTGATATTTAATCCTCTTGCACCCCGAATGCCCAAATACCTTCGCCATTCACACCGTCGGGTCCAAGAAGATTAAATAGGGGCATCTGTCATACCCCAAATTTTGACCACTAATATTCCCCATCATTGTACAAACCATCATCACAATATGTATGAACCATCATACCTCATTAGTCTCCCCAAAGATGGGTGAGCATCCACTACAATCAAACTTAGGGTTTCAAGCCCTCTCAGAGCTCTTAGACAAAGGATCAATCAAGGAATGACATGATCTTCAAATTGTCTAAACCTCTCAAACATCCATAATGGATCAAGAGGACTCCTACATCAAGGATCAAGCACAAGGCTGCAATATTCCAAGTGAATTAAGCCTCAAGATCGCCAGTGTCACCAAATTAGGCTTTTGGTCGACCAAGGCCTCCAGATGGAAATTTTCTTCTGGGCATGAGCCAATGCTTCAAAGCATAACCCAAAATACTCCAAGGGACCTTATGGACCCAATCATCAAGTCAATTTAACCTCAGGGATGCATTCATAAAAAATCAGGAATTAGGGTTTCTTGACCTAATTCACCCCTAAGTTGACTTTTGGGACAAAGCATGAGCCAAAACCTCAAGACATGATTTGAGGGTCCATAATACACTACATTGATCCATTTTTAAACAATGGATTGATCCAAGAAGCTTGATTCACAAGTTTCAAGTTCATCAGAACTACAGTTAGGGTTTCGCGGAAAAAGTCAACTGTGCCTTTGACTTTTGACCAGGACATGCTCCCAAACCTTGGGACATGATTCAATACACCCTATAACACCTATGAAATCAATCCATCAAGTTTGATTTAGGTCAAGGACTTGATTTCATAGAGGATCCCACAGTTTGGAATTCAATTGATAAAAAGTCAACTGTGCCCAAAAGTCAAAGTTTGACTTTTTTATTTTTTGATCAATTATGGTTCCCTAACCCTAAAATGATGTTAATGTGTGATTGGGATCATCATTCATCAAGAAAAATCAAGAAAAGTAGGATAACTTGAAAAAGGGGTAACCATAAAAAACTTAGAAAATTTCTAAGTTATGGAACAAAGTGGCTAGGGTACCAACTTCCAAGGATCATAACTTGTGATCCAAGCAACCATTTTGGCTGATCCAAAGATGGATTTGTAGATCTCATGGCATACTTTAAAAGTGTCAACTATACCTCACTCCAATTTTTCATGGATTTTTAGTTATGGAGTGACCAAAATGACAAAACATGAAAATACCACTTTTTCCAACACTTAGTGAAATTTTCACTAAGTCAGAATCTGTTTCACTTTTTTCAAAATGTAAGGGCATTTTTCACTTAGATCCAAAAAGTGTCAAGACAAACTATGATCACCCACATGTTGTATCATATGAGAGCTTTCCAAAATGGCCAAGAACTCCATCGAATCCCATTTAAGCTAAGAGTTATGACAATGGCAATATGCCTTGCTGCAACTGTCAAGGCAAGGCATATTTGTGCATTTTGCTCGATTTGATCAAATTGTGCAAATGACAAACAAGTTTATCCATCTGAACACCCTAGGGGGAGACCAAGGAGGAACAAACACTGATCCATAAGCCTCCCAAGTCTTTGAAACTAAAAGTAGCATGCCAAACCTAAAAACCCTAAAAGGGGGACAAGACTCCAATTTTGTTTTGGAGCATTCAATGGATGCACCAAGGTGGCATGAACTGAGCCTTTTCCAACTGAATGAGTCAAGGATGATCTCTAAACTAGGGAAATAAAGGCCTGTGCTCTAACCTCTAGTCAATGGCTAGAGGAGACTTAAGATTCCAAAGTGATGCAATTGGACAATGAGCTGTTGCAGTTGCCATTCACTATTGCTTGCAAAACAAACTTGCTCTACTATAAATACAGCTCGTTTGTGCTCAGTTTAAGTACACCAAAGGCCTACAACACTTGCCTTTCTCAAAATCATCTTCTCACTCTCAAAAATGCCTTTCTTAGCAAGTCACTATCGAATTTTTCAGTAGAGAGCAATTCCACTCAAACTAATTGCTCTACCACCTCATAAACATCATATGTGAGCTGATCAAACACTAAACACACAACTGTAACACTAATTTCTCAGAATCACCAGCCAGTTGCTCATGTTTTCAACCAAGTTGTAGTTGAGATGCCATGAAGTGATCCATCCATTTCCAATCAAGTCCAAGCATTCAAACACACTCCATATGGTGTAGGGAAGCTGTTCAGATCATCACAACTCATCTGTAACACCTCCAACTCAAAAATCACATTGCTCTTGCTGTCACGACCTTCAAGTAAGCCTAAACTTGGTCATCTCTTAATCTATGCATATTTCCTCGCACAATACTTTTGCCAAATGTTCATAATCATGCATAGAATGTTTCCTTCAATTAATTGCTTTGTTTGAATCGTGTATCAAAATTCTCAGCCTTCATGCAAATTTTAGGGTTCTTGAGGTTTTGTCTTGATTTCTTATTCCATGCTTAAAATAAATGAAATTAAAGACCATAGACATGATCGTGAGGTGAAAACGAGCAGATTGATATGTAGATTGTGTAATTTCATCAAGTATTCAGTGAGATTGGATAGAAAATGTAAATCTGAGCAAAACTCCCTTCGCGCGTGTTCTTGGCCCATGTTCTTGGCCCCTTTTTCACAAATTTGAATATTTGAATTTTGTGATTTTATTTAATTGATTCAAAAATTAATTTCTCTCTGAGTTTTAATGATTTTGAGTTGATTCTTTTTTTAATAATTCACAAAAATGTTAAAATATTTTATTTTGCCAAAAATTCCCAAAAATATTATTTATTTCATATACTTGATATTTTTGCAAAGAAATAATCTTTTATTTGTTTTTTAACATTTAAAATATTTTTTCCTCCTTGATTTTCCAAATTTAATTGGTTTCCAATCATTTTGTGGATATAAACATGATTTTTGAAACATTGATCCAAGATCACCACTCATTTTTCACATGTTTTCAATACTTTTTTATTAATTTTTTAACAAAGTTAATTCCTTTTTTAAACAAAATTAGGGTTTTGATTAATTCAACCCTCAACAATCATTTTCAAACACTCTTTGGGCCTCTAATAGAGTGTAAGACCCAATCCCCTTTTAACCAAAATTTTTGGGGCCTCAGATATTGTATAAGTCCCTTGGTGTTAAAAGAATCTCGGCGCGATTGCCATTTCAAAACAAAAACAATTCTGGGCATACCCTTGTGTTGTAAGTCCCACTTTTCTTTTTCAAAACCTTTTTGGGACTCTAAGAGAGTGTAAGACCCAACCCCTTTGTAAATAATACCTTTGGGCCTTACACATTGTATAAGCCCCTCTGTATATTTTCAAACGTTCGGCGCGATCGTCGCCTTTTTAACAAAATCAACTGGGCTTCTCCTTGAGCTATAAGACCCATCTTTATTAATTTTCAAACTCTTTGGGCCTCTAATAGAGTGTAAGACCCAACCCTTTTTTCCAAAATGATTTGGGCCTCACATATTGTATAAGTCCCTCTGTACAGTTTTCAAGACAATGGTGCAATCATCGTTAAAACTTGGGCCTCTCCTTGAGCTGTAAGCCCCAACAATCTTTTCAAAGCACTTTCTCCTTTGATTTTGAATTCAAACATATGTTGTTATCAAAACTTTCTTTAATTTCTTTGTTGAACAACTAACAAAACAGCATGGAAGCTCTACAACGGGTAAGTGTTTATCCGCTTTCATTTATCGCTTCCATATGAATATAACTGTATTGTGGGGCTATTTCACTGTAAGTCTTCTTTCACATCCTTTTATATACTTGTCACATATCAACTGTGTAATACTAGTATAGTTATTTAGAGTTTTCCCCGGCAACTACATCTAGAACTAGGTAAAGCCTGTTGGTCACTCTCGAATACAAACAGAGCTAGATCCCCCGTAGGATTCCAGATACAGTCTTCCCCCCTCTTGGGGTTAAACAATATAGAACAAAGAGAAAGGCAATATTCTCGGTGAACCTTTTCTCAGACTGTCACCCTTAGAAATTGTCAAAGAAACTCTAACTCCCCAGAGATGATCTTTTCTCCGTGAATGGCATCTCTTGAGTTTCTTCCAAATTCTGGAACTTTCCGGGAATGATCTCTTCTCTGTGAATTTCATTTCTTGAACTTCTCTTGGTTTAGGGACCTACAGGCTTCCTAAAAGCATCCCCGCCTCCTCTTGGGCGTTGTACAAGGACCCTTCGGCTTCTTAGAAGTTCTCATGCCTTCTCTTGGCCTTAATACAAGGACCCTGATGACCTCTTAAAGGTATAAGACAGAACTTAGTCATCCTTTGCGAGAGCAGTATTTCCAGCGTCAAAACTCCGACCATTTTAGGGTTGATACTCATCCCTTAATGCTCGCGCCTCCTCTTGGGCATTGTACAAAAGATAAAACTCTAGACTTGGATAGTCTAAACCTCTTGAGTCTCAAAGACATTCTCAAGTTCCTTTCAAACATGGGAAAAAACACCGATCACTCTGGATCAGTCTCCAGCAGAAACCCGATCTCTCTCATGAGAGTTCCCCATACTTGGACCCGCTTCAGGATCTCAATAATCCTCAGCAGTAAGTCAGCCTCCTCTTGGGCTTTGTACAAATGATTCTCCCCAGCGAAGCTAACCTTTTCAGACTCTCTTGTTGAGTCAACCACTTTTAGTCTCCGTCTTGGGCTTTGTACAAGTCATGTAAAAAACACTCTTTTGTTGAGTATAAAAGACTCTCTTGTTGAGTCAATCTCCTTTTAGCCTCAATCTCGGGCTCGTACGAGACAGTAAATCACTCTCTTGTTGAGTATAAAAGAATCTCTTATTGAGTCAATCAACCTTCAGAATCTCTTGTTGAGTCAATCACCTGTTCAAGACTCTCTTGTTGAGTCAACCTTTTTAGCCTCCGTCTTGGGCTTTATACAGGACAGATAAAAGTACTCTCTTGTTGAGTCAAACCCTTTCAGCCTCCATCTTGGGCTTTATACAAGATACATTCTCCCCAACGTAGTCAAAATCCCTTTTAGCCTCAATCTTGGGCTTTGTATAAGACAGAAAGAACATTTTCCCCGGAAAAGTCAAACTTCCCGCCTCCTCTTAGGCTTTGTATAAAAAAAAAAACCCCGGTTAAGTCAATCAACCTCCTAGCATCAAACTTGTGCTTTGATCAGGGCACACAAAAATCAACAATTCCCGCAAAGGAAGTCCAATCCCTCTTTAGAGATGACAAATTCTCTCTCAGTCATAACTTTTTAGCTTCACATCTTGGGCTTTGAATAAGATACAAATACCATTTTAGCTTCAATCTTGGGCTTTGAACAAGACACCAAAACATCTATTTCCTCCCATAGAATAGGAGGAACTACGATCGCTCTGATTTCCCTGTTTCATTAAACGTGAATACATAGGCATAATATTGCGAAATCTTAGCGAACATACTAATAAAAAAACTCAAAGTCCAGTACCTTCACACATCCATCAAAAACATCAGACCTAGTACCTTACCAAAATCCTCCTGTACAGTCACGACACTCCGTTCTTAAACGAAATACCCTAAAGACAGACCCCCCCTATTTTGATAGCATCTGTAAACCAACAGTTTTGACTGTTTAACCTCAGTATGCAAGCAGGGTTAATTAGAGACATCTATTTCCCTTCCTTAATCAGCTTCACAGGATAAAAAATGAATCGAACTATAGTACCAAAGCGATAGTGATTCGAAACCAAAAAATCGCGCTACACCAGTCTTCTGAGAGTCTTCCTATCTTTCCTTGATGCCCTAGCTGGGTATTCCTGTCTTTGAAGGAAACATTTGATATCATGATACCATGGTTTGTCATCGATGACTGTTTCAACTGCAAATATGTAAGCGGGCCTATCAAGGCGCACTATGTCAATTTTGGGCACGTCGTTCCATCGATGTACAACAATCATGGAGGATAAAGTTTCCAGTGCGTCAACCATATTGTTTTCTTCACGAGGAATGTGATGGAAATCAATTTTGTTGAAGAAACGTAACAACCTTCTGGCGTAGTCTTTGTAAGGAATCAATCCAGTCTGGCATGTGTCCCATTCTCCTTTGATCTGATTTATAACCAAAGTCGAGTCTCCATACACATCCAAGTTCTTTATCCTTAAGTTGATAGCTTCTTCGAGACCCATGATGCAAGCTTCATATTTGGCCTCATTGTTTGTATATTTGAATGCTAATCTGGCGGTGAAAGGAATATGGGTACCCTGAGATGTAACAATGATTGCCCCAATTCTGTTTCCATAGGTGTTGACAGCTCCGTCGAATATTAATCCCCATCGGGATCCTGGCTCTGGCCCTTCGTCCAGTTGCGGTTCATCGCAGTCTTTCGTCTTTAGGTACATTACATCCTCATCTGGAAAGTCAAATCTGATTGATTCATTATCGTCAATTGGTTGGTGAGCCAGATGATCGGCTAGAATACTTTCTTTGATGGCTTTTTGAGCATGATACTCGATGTCGTATTCTGATATCAACATCTACCAACGGGAAATCCTTCTAGTTAAAGCAGGTTTCTCGAAGACATACTTGATTGGATCCATTTCGGAGATTAACCAAGTGGTAAGACAAATCATATACTGGCGAAGACGTTTAGCAGCCCAAACTAAAGCGCAACAAGTTTTCTCGAGCATACTGTATCGAGTTTCACAGTCCGTGTATTTCTTGCTCAAGTAGTAAATGGCGTATTCTTTTCTTCTTGTTTCATCTTGTTGACCTAGCACACATCCCATGGAATCTTCTAGGATTGTTAAGTAGATGATCAGGGGTCTTCCTTCTACTAGGGGAGACAAAATAGGTGGATTCAGCAAATATTCTTTGATACTTTCAAAAGCTCTTTGGAAATCTTTTGTCCATACCCATCCTTGGTCCTTTCAGAGCAGCTTGAAAATTGGCGTGCATGTTGCTGTCATGAGAAATATGAACCTTGAGATGTAATTTAGGCGTCCCAAAAATCCTCTTACTTTCTTTTCTATTCTGGGTGAAGGCATTTCTTGAATGGCCTTGACTTTGCCAAGATCAACTTCAATTCCTTTCTTGCTGATGATCAATCCCAAAAGCTTTCCTGAGCGAACACCAAATGTACATTTGTTGGGATTCAAGCAGAGTTTGTATTTTCTCAGACGCTCGAATAATTTTGACAAATTTTCCACATGTTCTTCTTCTGTCTCAGACTTGGCAATCATGTCGTCCACATACACTTCAATTTCTTTGTGTATCATGTCATGAAATAGAGTTGTCATTGCCCTTTGATAAGTTTCGCTTGCATTTTTTAATCTGAATGGCATCAATTTGTAGCAAAAGGTTCCCCATGGTGTAATGAATGAGGTTTTTTCCATGTCTTCTGGTGCCATTTTGATTTGATTATAGCCTAAAAATCCATCCATGAAGGAAAAAACTTTGAATTCTGCAGTGCTATCCACTAACATGTCAATGTGTGGTAGGGGAAATCATCCTTTGGACTTACTTTATTTAAATCCCTGTAGTCTACACACATTCTGGCTTTTCCATCCTTCTTGGGAACTGGCACTATGTTGGCTAGCCACCGAGGATATTCCGACGTGGAAAGGAAGCCTGCATCGATCTGCTTTTGGACTTCTTCTTTGATTTTGATGGATATATCTGGATGAGTCCTTCTCAATTTTTGTTTAACTGGTAGACATTCTGGCTTTAATAGTAAATCATGTTCCACAATGTTGGTATCTAACCCTGGCATGTCTTGGTAGGACCAAGCAAACACATCTGGAAATTCTTTGAGAAGCTGTACCAGACTCTTTCTGACAGTTGAACTGGGCAGAGCTCCAATCTTAACTTCTTTTCTTTCTTCTTCCGAACCCAAATTGATTATTTCCAATGGCTCTTTGTGGGGCTGAATGGACTTTTCTTCCTGTTTGAGTAGTCAGAAGATCTCATATGGAATTTCTTCGTCTTCTTCTTCTTCAGCTTCGAATACCAGGAACTCAAAGTTGGGAGAAGGCATTGGATCATATATTTCAACGGGGTTTATAGAAATTAATCTGCATAATGTGATTGATGATTCTTTTTTAGAAAAGATAGAAAAAAATGCAAAAAGTGATGTGCAGTGTATTTAGAAAAATGTTTGTTATTTTTGTCTGTTTTAGGATTACCATTTTCTGAAGAAAAAAAAAGCAAAAACAACAATAAATGCGGGAATTCAGAATGACGTCTTTATTTATGATTTGTCGATTCTTGAAACACAAGCCCTATAAAACAAAAGTCATCTGCCTTGGGCAAGGCAAAGAGGAGATATTTACAAGAAACGATGCCCTATAAAACATCCTTTCACCCGGGCAAGGTTAGAGGTCAAAATAAAGATGAGGCATTTACTTTGAGATGTGAACAACATTCGGGACATCAACAACTATCCAATTACGACGAACTCCTCTATGGTTTACAAAGTCTAGTACTTTCCTTTCGGGATTGTCTTTAGTAATGACACTGACTTTCGGCGGAGTCAGATCACTAGAGTCTTCTTCCCATGCAGAGTTATTAGCATAGAAATTTCCTGTTGCCTTTTCACATGTTTCTTCTTGATCAGAAGGATCTCCCCATCCAGTTGGGTGAATATCTTCAAACATGATGCGAGAGCTTTCAGGAGCGGTATACTTCACTAGAAAGTCAAACTTTCCGCTTGGTTGTCCCAAGGTATCCCAAGTTTCTGAGGGATTGTCTTCCTTGATGACATTGACTTCAAGTAGTGCAAAGTTGATAAATTCTTGTCCAGCAATTCTTGCGACTTCATTGAGACAATGTTTGATATGCTCAGGATTTTCTAAGTAAGGTCTCCATGCTTCTGAAGGAACAGATGAATCTCTTTCAGAGTTATCTGGAAAATATGCATTCTCCGACTGTCTTTGATATCCTTGATCCTTCATGTAAGGCTCCCAAATAGGCAAATCATTCAAGGGATCATCCGAGCTGTAGTCAAAATTATCTTCCATCAGAGTATCAATTTCTAATGAATTGGGAGGAGCACGACATCCTTCAGTACTGTAATCTCTGTAGATCATTTCGACATCTGACTTTGGAGTATATCTAGAGTTTTGTTGCGGATAGCAAGATGGTATGTATGCCTCTTCTTGTGATACATAACCTTCATCGTTGAGGTATGAATTCCATTCTTCATCTAGATCGGAAGAATTGTCTTTTAAGTCTGACCGGTAAATAGCAAGTGTACTATTTAACGATGTAGTAATAATTAGGGTTTTCCCCAGAGTCGGTCTCTCGAGGACTGCGTATAATATGTAGTGTAGATGTTATTTCAATTAAACAAAAGTTTCCTTGGGTTTTAGAATTTGGTTGTAAAAATGTAAAACTTGCAAATATAAAGCAATCGTGCAAATTAAAGATTTAATTACACTGAGAAAAATGCTAGGGGAGATGGTTGAATTGCTCTGCAAGAACCCTAAATAATTATTCAGAAAGACATTCCTCAAACCTTATATTACCGGATCTTAATAAAAGTTTTTCTTAATTCCTTAATAAAAAACCCTTTGATGTTCTCCCTAGACCCTAATTCCTCAGTTGCCTAGGAAGACTATCAAGCAATAGTTCTGACAAAGATTTTACCGCAGTATGATTATGCAAAAGGCGTTAGGTTAGTTTTTCAGACCTAATCCCTAACCGTGAATCGAATCCAATTTTCCAATAAAGATAAGCATTAAGCATCTTGCATAATAAAAGATTAAGGTAAAAGGCATGATCTCATAAAATAATGTAAAAAGGTTCATTACATTGCAATTCAGGACCACCCCCTAGCAATGGGGGGTTTAGCCGATCATGTTCAAACTAAAAACAACAACGATAATAAAAAGGAAATTTGACATTACAATAATAGTGGATTACTTTGATCCTCAATTGCTTCCGCCAATTGTTGATCTTCGTTCTCCGTAAACTCTCTCAAGCATAAAGTTCGTAAACTTGATCGTCAAAGTTTAAAAGTAAAGTGTCTTTTTCCTCTCTAAAATCACCCTAAATTAGCCACTAGTTTCTAATGTCTCAAGAAATTCCCCATCTGCCCCTTGACTTTCCAAAACACCTTTAAAAATAAAAGTAAATATTTTTCTCGCCCAGGCCAACACGGGCCGTGTCAGCTGACATGGGTACCCGTGTTGGCATTCTGCCTCTTGATCACCATTTTCCCTTTTCACGTTTCCTTGCCAGGCAAGCTGACACGGGCCGTGTCAGCTGACACGATCCCCCGTGTCAGCATTCTGTCTTCTTTTCTAATCTCTTCCTTTGGGATGCCTTCCTGACACAGCCAGTGTCAGATGACACTGGTGACCGTGTCAGGATCACTGGAGCTCTAAAAAAACTCTGAAAACTTCCTTCTTCCGCGCAATACTTGTGAGTGAACCTGCTAAACATAAAACACTACCAACAAACGCATAAAAAGGTAACATAATAGCAAAAACTAATAAAAGAAATGGTGACGAAAAGACAATGCAAAAAGTAAGAATAAACTGAAAAATAATTAAAAATACTCAATAATGTGTTACCGATTGTACCGTTTAGTGCTAAATGATGAACGAAAAATAAGTGAAAGTGGTGACCGATCACAACCCCAAACTTATTCATTGCTTGTCCTCAAGCAATGCTCAAGATAGCAATCAGGTCACCGCCGAATTATTCTTCAACCGCAGTACTGCTGAAATTCTTCGCGACTCATTTCCACTTTTCTCTCAACTGTTCCTTCTTACCCGACTAATGGCGATTGACTACACTTCCACAATTCAGCACCTTTTCTCTGCCAGTTTGTTCACACTCTCGCCAAATCACTCGGGTTCAAGTGTTTACACTCTTAAGTCGAAGCATGCATCGTCATCTCATAAGTTTGCACAACGTCTATTATCATAACACACACACACAACATACACTATGCGAGGACTTTACAGGTTGTAACGGGGCTAAGGGACAAGATGGGATAAACAAACAACATGGAAAAAACACAGGGGTTATAGGCTCAGATTTAGTGTTATTCTTCTCATCAATGTGTATTTGTTCTTTTGATACTCAAAGGGTTAGACACCGCTCTGCTCAAAATATCCAGTTTCTCTCCTCAAATGTATATTGGAGGGTGTTTTACAATTTTTTCCACTGGATCCTCTCAATGATGAATGCATTCTCACAAATTATTCTTTTATATATATATATATATATATATATATATATATATATATATATATATATATATATATATATCTTTAACTTTTTTCGAATGCACTTACTCACTATTATTGCGAGTGTTCCAACCCCAAACTTAGAATTTTTACACATATCAGAAATTTTCTAACACCCATCGGAGCAGGGTAAGGAAGTGTTTAGGTTTACGATTTATAAAATGTTGTTTAGTAACAAATAAAGGGAATACGACTCAATGGGGGTAGCAAAGGATAATGTACAAGGATGGGCTACAAAGGCTCAGGGCTAAACAGAAACAATTGCCTCAGTGTGTGTAAGTGTACAGTGGAACTTCAACAGGCAGATGCGTAAACCAAAAGAGACGAGTACATACCTGACACTCTCATGCTGCAAAAGTGTATGGCTTTTTAGGATCCTCCCAATGTTGGTCTGCTGACATTTCTAAGGTGTCTTCGGTGTAATGTAGTGTCATTTCGCCTCGGATGCAAAGTACTTCGGTCTTGATCCAGTGTCGGAAATCACGTCCAATCTTTTTCCCAGCAATACCTACTTCCGGGGGTTTCCTTTAGCACGTGTTGGACTTGCATCTTTTCATCCACCTATCACAAGTTATCCAATTCACCCGGCTCTGTCACCATTAATCTGTAACACACCTAAACATACAGCACACCAAATCAAAGCGAACAATTGAAACAAACAAAACACTCAAATAAATAACGAAATAAACAACGAAAAGTAAATAAAATAACACCCCCCACACTTGAACTAAACAGTGGCCTCACTGTTACAGAACAAAATGTGAGAGGGGACTCACAAAGCCTCACTGGGGAGGAGGAAAGTGCAGCCTTATCTGCTGCATCCACTGGTGCATCTCATCAAGCATCTGCCCCTGTCGGTTCTATTCACTTCCCTGGCGTGACTGCTCCTCCCGGATCTCTCCAATCTCGGTTTGCAACCAAGACCATTGGTCTGGTGCCAATGGTGTAGTCCCGGTGCTTGAGTGGTCGGTGTCATACCCCAAACTTGTCCTACCTGTACATATTTTCTATCCACTGACAATTATTCAAAAAAATCCAAAAAAATCTATTGACTCGTTAGTCATTTTCATTTTTTCTAAACTATTCTTTATTCAATTTCCAAATCCATTTATCAATTAATATTCCATATCCACATTTCTAATTACACTTCATACCCAAATTTGTGTCCATGTCTATTTTTTTTTGTTTCTAACTAAGTATTCATCTTTCATTTTCATTCTTTTTCTTTTTTATCCACTTCCAATTTCTCTATTAATATCCAATCTTAATCCAAATTTCTTTTCTTGTCTTTTTTTTAATTCTTATCCACATATCCATTTCATAAGCCGTTATCCAGCATGACCATTTGTTTCAAAAAAGTATATTATTCATAATCAATCTTTTTAGTATCTTTTATCTCCAAATTCATTTTTACCAATAAAAGGCCCATTTTAAGTCAAAGCCCATTACCATTTTTTTTACAAAATAAACCCATTTTGTATTTTGTCATTGAAAAAACTCACAAATAATACAAATCCAAGCGATAAAAAGTCTCCATCAGGATTTGAGCCATGGTTACCATTAAAATATCATCAAAACCATTTTACAATATGGTAAAAAAGGGTACAACCAAAATTCATCTTCATAAGGTCATAGCCTTTTTCAATATGCTTCAGTACAGTACATGTTGTTACAACAATACCACTAGCCTCCATAATCCCTGCGCAACATTTCCAAGCCTTGGCCCCACGAATTTCCACCTAAATAACAATTTGCAAAATCATCACCCATCACCTCCATGATTCACGCAGCAGCGACCATTCCTTCACTTGTACGACGGAACCGTACACCACGCAGAATTCTCCAGCTCATCAATTTCCCTCACATCCTTCCCATTCTACCCTCGCCTCACAGCTACAAATAATACACACACTCCTCACTCCAAATGAAAAACCTAGCCGCCACTAAATCTCACCTTCAACCATCACAAACCTTCAACTCACCTCAAACACTCAAAAGAAGAACCTCTCCCAAAAGAACCATTCACTCACCAAATGCTGCGAACTAACTCACCTTTTTTTCCGACGCACAACAAATCCATTCACCGCCACACATAACCTTCGACGCGAGATGAAAGAGGACCTCACCGCGTGAGAGATGAAACTACCGAATCACCTCTATGACCTTCCTTGTTTCCTTCTTACGTTTTCAATCTCAACCACCAGTAGCTCCATATCACCACCAACAACCAAAAAACTCCCATCACCATAACGCCGCGCCGCCGCGATTGAGAGAGAGATCGGTGAATCAAAAAGAAAAAAACTGAACCGAGAGAGGAATCGGAACAAGAAACCCAGCGTGGACCGAAACCATACCCGAAGTGATTGAGACGAATCGAAACGGTCGAGAACGGATTCGCGCAAGTTGAATTGATTTGCATCACGATGACTTAGAATTGTTGCTTCAGAGACAATGTTGTCTTTGACCATGTTTTCTTATTTTCCTCTTTTTTTGCTTTAGATTTAATGTATATTCAATATAAAATGAAGTTGAGGTTAAAAAGCAGTGCCATTGTATGGTTCTGGGCCTTATAGCCCGTTTTTATTTGCTTATCACCTTTTTTGTCTTTTGGACACCGGATTCCACTATGCTGAGATGATGATGGGCCTAGTTCTGGCCCATCTGATTTCTATTACCGCCAACTTCTTGCTTAAACGCACCCCTCCTTCTTTTTGTTTTTTTTTCTTCTTTCTTTCTTTTTTGTATTCTTTTAATTTGTTTTAAAATCATCTTACTATTTAATATGTTAACTATTAATCTTTTGGCTAACTAAATTCCATTTTCTTTTTTTCAAATTTTTATGGGCCAATGACATAACAACCACCATAAATTGGATTTATGAAAATAGATCTATAATTTTGGTTAATATGAGGCCTACCTTTTTTTTTTTTATTCATTTTTAAGTCGATTTATGTAATATTTATCATTTTAGTTTATTTATTTCAATTTATTTTGTATTTATCATTTTATGAGATTTTTGTTATTTATTAGGTCAATGAAAACATATATCGATTGATTTGTCGATTTTTCGACTAAATCTCGGTAAAGGTGAAACCTTTACTTTTTTTTTTCATGTCATTTTCTATTTTTATCATTTTTTGGTTCATTTACATTTATTTTAGGTCGATGAAAACCAAATATCGATCAATTTATCGATTTCTCGATAAAAGTGAGACTTTTATCCTTTGTATTCATTTTCTCGATTTTATTTCATTTTTTTATTGTTGTTAATATTCATTTTGGGTCGATGAAAACCAAATATCGATCGATTTATCGATTTCTCGATTAAATCTCGATAAAGGTGAGACCTTTATGCTTTATATTCACATTTTCGATTTAATTTCTAATTTCTATTTCACATATTCTTATTCAATTTTGGGTCAATGAAAGTCAAAGATCGTCGATTATCAATTTACCGATTAAATCCGATTAAGACGAGACCATTTTTACTTTATGTCAACTTTAACCTCTTGTCAATATTATCTTGTTTATTTTCCGTCGAATATTATCCCGATTATACTATCGTTCATTTTTATTCATATCCATATCATATTCGCATTCATATTTATCTAATTATTTTATTTGTTCAAACACTTAATTCCCGATTAAAACACATATTCAAACCATTTTTCTTAATTAAATTGCGAAAGAATTGAATTCTTGAGGTCTAGCACTTCTTGGGTTCTTGAGTGACCGCTAATGAGGCGCACGCCTTAGGTGGCGATCATTCGACCTTTCGCTCTTAAAACACTCATCTAAGCTATTTGGACAAAAGAATGCCATTGGAATCTAGCATTCCACGTGGTACTTTTTTTGTTCGTCAAACAATATTTCATAAATCAATCGAATGAAAAAGGTGTCGTTGGATCTAGCATCCCAATAATGCCCCAGTTAATTGGTTGCGAGGCCGACGTCTCGTTTATCGAGTAATCGTCATTCTCCCTAAAACATTTAACAAATCAAATCACTTCCAAACCAGTACTCGACTCGTCGTCGAGCCACTCTTCAAAACATTCTCGTAAGTCGAGTGTCTTTTGCCTCGTCGTCAAATGTACACTCGCACATCTCGAGGTTTCGTTACTAGGAGCATCCCTAGGGACTAGTGTCGATCCTCACATATTTTCGCAACCCAAGTTGAATCAATCTTTTTCAAACGTTTTTCTTAATCAACTTACGAAAGGAGGAGATTCTTGGAATCTAGCATTCCTTTGATCTTCGAATGAATGGCTCTTGAGGCACGCCTTTAGGTTGTTATTCATTCACCCTTTCGTCTTAAAACACTTAACCATTATCGAACATTTTTCATAATCAACTCACGAAAGAACTGAGTTCTTGGAGCCTAGCATTCCTTGGATTCTTGAGTGATTGCTCTCGAGGCACGCCCCTTGGGTTGTATGTCATTCAATCTTTCGTCTCCTAAAATTCAAACCCTAACCCTTTTTTTTTGTGGGCGTACCACGAACTACGACTGCTCTGATTCTTTATTCTCGTCTGAGTAAAGATACGTAGGCACAAGATTGCGATGATCTTGGCGAGCACACTGCCATCTTTTTCCGTCAAACCCCGTAGTCGAACTACGATTGCTCTGATTCCTCATTCTTGTCCGAATGAGCATACGTAGGCCCGAGGTCGCGATGATCTTGCCGAGCACCCTATCCTAAAACCACCCTATTTCCCCTTAGTGTCTTTTCCCTTTACCTTACCTTTTCGCATATACCGTTGAGACGAAAACAAACAAGCTTAGATAACATTCCTCACAAATCGAACTAAGAGGTTCCCGTTGAGTACAACGGACATGAGGGGGTGCGCGTACCTTCCTCTCACGTAACCGACTCCCGAACCCAGAATGTGGTTGCGACGACCATGTTCTTATCTTTCTCCTTAAAGGTTTTCTCGATATTTTCCTTTCCCTCTTTTGGGATAAATAAAGTTCGGTGGCAACTCTGTCGAACCGTTTTCCGCGCCTTTCGCGCGAGGGTCGTATTTTCGATGAATTTTCGAGGTGCGACAGCTGGCAACTCTGCTGGGGACCTTTGCTCCATGCAAGAGAGAGTCGAGCCTATCTTAGAGTGATTTGTGAGGAGCGTTGTCTTTGTTTGCATGTTTTTTCTCGTTTATGTATTTGTTCTCTTATTGCTTTCTCCTATTGTTCTTATCTGTTGGATCTTGGGATGATATCATGAGTAAAGTTCTACACCCGAGCTTTGGTAAAAGCAGAGAGAACACATAGTTTAGAATTGGATGTCGAGTAGTGTTAGTCCCCAAGGACTCGCTCCTTGCGTGCCTAGCATGAAAGCTCCCCTAGAGTAGACCTTTTCGTAGATCCTGTTGTAACGCAGCTAGCCTGTCGCACAACTTGATTCATGAAGGGTCCGTGACTCTATGAACCACTCTTAGAACCAAGTTCTATATTGGTGGTCGTGTAGTGTTAGTCTCAAAGGACTCGCTCCTTGTGCGCCTAGCATGAAGACCCCGCTCAGGGGAGACCTTGTTGTCATTATCGTCGTAATGCAGCTAGCCTGTTGCGTGACATTGATGCGATCTGTGTTCGTAATCCTGGGAACCTTATCCGTCAATATAGAAACCATCCCGTGAGTGGGTTTGTGGGTAAAGAAGCTAAAACTTTCCTCATAGGGCCTACCTATAGGGTTTCTTTGATCAGAGACTTTGGTTATCTACCCGTAAACAGCCAACCTCAGAAGTGTTTGAACCTGCGATCTGCGATCCTGGATCTTGCATCTTGCATTGCATCTCATGTCATTGCATTGCATCAGTTATTCATCTTGCATTGCATTTTCAACCTTAGAATCTCACTTCACCTTCCTTCCTTATCCAGTAAATCAAGCTGATTCCTCGACACCAGTACGCAACTCGAGCCAATACCAGACGCATGATGGAGCAGATTCAACAAGAGCAAGCTGCCTTCAGAGAAGAGTTGGACTCTATGAAGGGAAAGATCGACCAGATTCTCGAAGCCATCATGATGGCCAGAAAAGAAGAAGAACTGCGTGAAGCTGCTGCCGCCAACAACACTGTTCAAGCATCTACCTCTAGGCTCTCAGTTCATGTTCCCAACCCTATCACTTATGGGATACCAATGGACTTCGCTCCTGCCACATCTCAACCACTTCCAACATCTGGAGTCACTGTTGGAGCCATTCCGCAAGCCCAACCTGTTGTCACTCAGATTCCTACTACTCATGCTGAAGAAAATATGGTAGACCAGTATGATGAGGTCCAGAACTACCAGGCCTCTATCCCGATTGTCAATCCTACTGCTGCTCAGGATTCTAAAGCTATCCAGATGTGCCGTGATCTAGCTGAGAAACTCCGAGTCATGGAGGGGCGCAACTCAACTTCTTTGAATGCTTTAGATATGTGTTTGGTGCCAAATGTTGTCATTCCTCCCAAGTTTAAAGTGCAAGACTTCCCAAAGTACAAAGGTCTCAATTGTCCTCATATGCATCTAAGGATGTACTGCCGCAAAATGGCCGCCCATGCCAAAGACGAAAAACTGATGATCCACTGCTTTTAAGACACTCTGTCTGGAGCATCTCTTGAGTGGTATATGCAGCTGGAGCGTAGCAATGTGCGCACTTGGGATGATCTCGCTGATGCATTTGTCAAGCAATACAAATACAACACTGACCTTGCTCCAAACCGTACTCAACTTCAGAGTATGGCTCAGAAGGATAACGAATCCTTTAAGGAGTACGCACAATGCTGGAGAGAGCTAGCTGCAAGGGTACATCCACCTCTTGTTGATCGTGAACTGATTGACATCTTCATGGGTACTTTGCAAGGCCAATACTATGAGAAGTTGATTGGTAATGTTTCTGCCGGATTCTCCGATTTGGTGATTGTCGGTGAGAGAATTGAGGAAGGTCTAAAGAGTGGAAAGATCCAAGGAGGATCTAGTAGTCAGTCTGCAGTTAAGAATCCCTTCAATGGATACAAGAAGAAAGAGGGTGAAGCCAATGTTGTTTCTGCTCAGAAAGGGCAAGCTCAATAACAGGCTCCCCCTCCAATGCCTTTTCAAATGCCATACTTCCAGTATCCATATGTTGCTGCTGCGCAATATGCACCAATGCCTTATTAGCCAACTGTTCAAGCTGTTCAAGCTCTAATACCTCAGCAGCAGGCTCCTCAACAACAATCCTACAATCAACAAGGGTATCAATATCCTCCCCAACATCAACAACAGAGAGTTGCTCAACAACGCCAGCCTAATCAATAGAGGACAAGGAGGTCTGATAGAGACTTTGATCGTCTGCCAACATCATATGCTCAAATCTTTGCTCAGTTGATGGAGAAGAAAGCAATCGCTCTGAGGGACCTAGCTCCTCCAACTGTCATCCCCCCAGATTATGATGCTAATGCTCATTGCGAGTTTCATAAGGATGCTCCAGGGCATACGATTGAGGACTACAGAGCTTTCAAACACAAAGTTCAAGACATGATCAACTCAAAGTTTCTCACGTTCAATGGGAGGGCTCCAAATGTCGTCAACAACCCTCTGCCGCCGCCAAACTAGTACCAGCAGCAAGTCAAGTCAAGTCAAGTTCAAGTTTCCCCGAAGAAGGCAGTCATGTTGCCATCCTGTTATTTGCATTCTTGTATTTTGTCTTTGTTTGTTTAAGTACTGTACGATTTGAACAATTGCCTTTTATATTTGGTTTTCTTAATGTATTGATTATGCATGTTTCGAATCAGTTATGTCGTATTCACTCATTTTTACTCATCACTGACACATTTATTTCCATTTCGCTCTCTATATCATATTGTTGTTTTAGCAATGACTGGAGGGAGGATGATGACAACGAAATACCCATAATTGCAAAATGTATGCTTTCGGATAGAATCTCGTCAATGATGTACAGGCATTGTTTCAATCCCCCAAACACTGGAGAGACGAGGAGTTAATCCCTAGCTAACCACTTCCAGCCAAGAAGTAGCAGTTTCCTTCGGATCTATAAACCCTTACACTCAACGTGGGGCAGGGTAGTGTTCAGTTAATCCAATTACACACTCAAATCACAAAGACAAAATCCAAAAGACATGACAGTTGTACATCAATGACCTATGACTTGGCAGTCACTACCCTCCAACAAAACAAAACAAAAATAAAAAAACAAAAGCCTGCTAAGTCAAGCATCTCAAAGAAGACTTAGGCAAAAATCAAGGTTACCCTGATGGGCCTGACAAGCGAAATCAGTCCATGCAAAAGATAGGGGTCAAAATAAAAACAAAAGAGGCCCTCGAATCCTCACCAAAAACAAATAAGATCCAGTGACCACCATATCAAAACCAAAGGGTCACTGACATCCATAAAAAAAAAATAAAGGTGACTGCCATTTCGAGCATACCTTGAACCATCACTCTTACACCGTTAACCCTTTTGGAATACAAACATGTGCAAATTTAACTGAACGTAGGACTGGAGATCATCACGAAGAAGGGGTGGGTACAAATTATACTTTGAGCCTATTATCCTTTGTTTCATAAACCGTAAACCAGACCACGTTACAACCCTCGAAAGACCTAATTGAGGCGAAGTTTATTCTGAAAGCATACTGTTGCAAGGTTGCGTAACCTGACTCCCCACATATTTGCTAATCTTCAGCATTGGTGTCATTCTCCTTGCTATATCTTTCACACCATCAAAGTCAGCACACATCTGGGCTAACGGTCCATTCGTCTCACTATCACGACACTCCAATAAACGACTCTTTTTCAAAACTTGCATGAGCATTGTATTAAGATTACCATTTGTGAATGAGCAATTTTAACTGCAAATCAGTGCTAGACATCAAAGCAATTCCAACAAGGGGCAATCAAAGAGGAACTTGACTTTTCAGTGGTGCCGACCCGAAGCAAGACCCCCTCAAACCCTCAAGCTGGGGCAAATCCTTCAACAGCTAAATCAGGGGTAAGTCATCTCAAAGTACATCAAAGCTTAGCTTCCAAAGATCAAATCATCTCAGAGCTGGTTAATCAGGGGCAAACCATTACCATGTTTAGACTGGGGCAAGACTCATTGCAGCAAGCAACCTTAACCAACAAGCACAAATCAACAAGTGATCAAACTTGAGGCTTCAAGAGCATCTTCGTCCGCTTCAATCATGGCGTCTTCAATGAACTGAGTGTCGAGGAAATCAAATCCCTCCCACCGTCCAAAAGTCCAATCCTCATTGGCAACTAGCAAAAGTCCACCATGCTGGCACCTTCATATCCAATCACCCGTCTGCAATCATACGCATCATATGCATCGCATTTATCATCATAAACATCATTTGCATCATGTGCATACCAAAAACCAATCATACTTCCCAGCACTTGCATCTCCGCGCGTCAGCATTTGCATTGCATATCATCACAAAATCAAGCATTCATACATGCGTAAGATCCAGGATCAATCTCAAGATTTCAAGACGATCTTCAGCCCAGCCAAGGGCATCTCCTGCGAATCCGTGGGCGTTCCTCACGAAGTTGTTCAACCTTTCGTTGACCAAGCTCAAGACAATACTACAAGTAATCTCCAGCCCAGTCAGGGGCATCTTTTCAAGTTCATGGGCGTTCCTCATGAAGTTCTTCAACCTTTTGTTGATATAGTTGTGATCTCCAAGAAAGTCAGTGTACATTCCTCATTGGGTTGTGTTCCTCAACCTTTTGTTGCTGAGGTCGTCATCCCCATCCTAACCAATAAACATTCCTCCGAGTCAGTGGGCGTTCCTCATTGAAACGTTTTTCGTAGTCGAACTACGACTGCCCTGATTCTTTATTCTCGTCCGAGTAAAGATACGTAGGCACAAGATTTCGTAGATCTTGGCGGGTTACCTTCTCCATTTTTTGCTGTTTACCTTTTCATTTTTTGCTGTTTACCTTATCCATTTTTCACTGTTTCCCTTTCGTGGCATCTCCTCATTGATTCTTTACTTCAACCTTTTGTTGATGTCTCCAAATAAATCTCATCGCATCCCCAGCAAACTTGACCTTTTGTCAATTGCCCTACTATCATCCTTTTGGTGATAGCCAAATCCAGTCAACTCAATTCAACCTGCATCCTTTTGGTGTAGGTAACCCTCAAATAAAAACTTTTCTATCATCCTTTTGGTGACAGCCTAAACCGTGTTATTTCAGTTTAACCTTCATCCTTTTGGTGTTGGTCCTCACAAATAAGAAGTTCCTATCATCCTTTTGGTGGTAGTAGCTTGTTTTGATCCGTCATCTTTTTGGTGTCGCCGATCCATAAGTCTTTGGTCTGTGTGTCATCCTTTTGGTGAGTGACAGCCTTCGTGTGTGTGCCCTATTATCCTTTTGGTAATAGCAGGCTG
This sequence comes from Lathyrus tuberosus, assembly GCA_022829125.1. NCBI lineage: Eukaryota > Viridiplantae > Streptophyta > Magnoliopsida > Fabales > Fabaceae > Lathyrus > Lathyrus tuberosus. The sequence continues at coordinate 9,875,338 of JALAZF010000032.1, forward strand.
TGTGTATGCCCTATTATCCTTCTGGTAATAGCAGGCTGTGTTGTGTGCCCTATTACTTCGTCGGTAATAGCAGGCGTTGACCTCATTTCCATCCTTTTGGTGGAAGGGTCGGTGTGTGTGCCCTACTATCCTTTTGGTAGTAGCCGGCTGTGTTGTGTGCCCTATTATCCTTTTGGTAATAGCAGGCTGTGTTGGGTGCCCTATTATCCTTTCGGTAATAGCAGGCCGTGTTGTGTGCCCTATTACTTCGTCGGTAATAGCAGGCTTTGACCTCATTTTCATCCTTTTGGTGGAAGGGTCTGTGTGAGTGTGTGCCCCATTATCTCGTCGGTAATAGCAGGCTTTGACCTCATTTTCATCCTTTTGGTGGAAGGGTCTGTGTGCGTGTGTGCCCTATTATCCTTTCGGTAATAGCAGGCTGTGTTGTGTGCCCTATTACTTCGTCGGTAATAGCAAGCTTTGACCTCATTTTCATCCTTTTGGTGGAAGGGTCTGTGTGCGTGTGTGCCCTATTATCTCGTCGGTAATAACAGGTTTTGACCTCATTTCATCCTTTTGGTGGAAGGGTCTGTGTGCGTGTGTGCCCTATTATCTCGTCGGTAATAGCAGGCTTTGACCTCATTTTCATCCTTTTGGTGGAAGGGTCTGTGTGCGTGTGTGCCCTATTATCCTTTTGGTAATAGCAGGCTGTGTTGTGTGCCCTATTACTTCATCGGTAATAGCAGGCGTAGACCTCGTTTCCATCCTTTAGGTGGAAGGGTCTGTGTGCGTGTGTGCCCTATTACTTCGTCGGTAATAGCAGGCTTTGACCTCATTTTCATCCTTTTGGTGGGAGGGTCTATGTGCCTGTGTGCCCTATTATCTCGTAGGTAATAGCAGGCTTTGACCTCATTTTCATCCTTTTGGTGGAAGGGTCTGTGTGCGTGTGTGCCCTATTATCCTTTTGGTAATAGCAGGTTGTGTTGTGTGCCCTATTACTTCGTCGGTAATAGCAGGCGTTGACCTCATTTTCATCCTTTTGGTGGAAGGGTCTGTGTGCGTGTGTGTGCCCTATTATCCTTTTGGTAATAGCAGGCTGTGTTGTGTGCTTACTTCGTCGGTAATAGCAGGCGTTGACCTCATTTTACATCCTTTTGGTGGAAGGGGCTGTGTGTGTGTGTGCCCTATTACTTCTTCGGTAATTGCAGGCTGTGTCGTGTGCCCTATTATCCTTTTGGTAATAGCAGGCTGTGTTGTGTGCCCTATTACTTCGTCGATAATAGCAGGCGTTGACCTCATTTTCCATCCTTTTGGTGGAAGGGTTTGTGGGCGTGTGTGCCCTATTACTTCGTCGATAATAGCAGGCTTTGACTTCGTTTCCATCCTTTTGGTGGAAGGGTTTGTGTGCGTGTGTGCCCTATTACTTCGTCGGTAATAGCAGGCTGTGTTGTGTGCCCTATTACTTCGTCGGTAATAGCAGGCATCGACCTCGTTTCCATCCTTTTGGTGGAAGGGTCTGGGTGCGTGAGTTTACTATCATCCTTTTGGTGATAGGTCGGTCATCCTTTTGGTGCCAGATTTCCGGTTATCCATTATTTCACATCCCAAGCATTTTCTCTCTCCTTCGGACAAATTTCTGGTTTTCTTCATATCTAATTGTCTTCTACCTCGAAAGTTGAACGCCATATCAATTCATCTAACTCGGTTCAAGCCAATTAGATAGGGGCATCTGTCATACCCCAAATTTGTCCTACCTGTACATATTTTCTATCCACTGACAATTATTCAGAAAAATCCAAAAAAATCTATTGACTCGTTAGTCACTTTCATTTTTTTCTAAACTATTCTTTATTCAATTTCCAAATCCATTTATCAATTAATATTCCATATCCACATTTCTAATTACACTTCATACCCAAATTTGTGTCCATGTCTATTTTTTTTTTCTAACTAAGTATTCATCTTTCATTTTCATTCTTTTTCTTTTTTATCCACTTCCAGTTTCTCTATTAATATCCAATCTTAATCCAAATTTCTTTTCTTGTCTTTTTTTTAATTCTTATCCACATATCCATTTCATAAGCCGTTATCCAGCATGACCATTTGTTTCAAAAAAGTATATTATTCATAATCAATCTTTTTAGTATCTTTTATCTCCAAATTCATTTTTACCAATAAAAGGCCCATTTTAAGTCAAAGCCCATTACCATTTTTTTTACAAAATAAACCCATTTTGTATTTTGTCATTGAAAAAACTCACAAATAATACCAATCCAAGCGATAAAAAGTCTCCATCAGGATTTGAGCCATGGTTACCATTAAAATATCATCAAAACCATTTTACAATATGGTAAAAAAGGGTACAACCAAAATTCATCTTCATAAGGTCATAGCCTTTTTCAATATGCTTAAGTACAGCACATGTTGTTACAACAATACCGCTAGCCTCCATAATCCCTGCGCAACATTTCCAAGCCTTGGCCCCACGAATTTCCACCTAAATAACAATTTGCAAAATCATCACCCATCACCTCCACGATTCACGCAGCAGCGACCATTCCTTCACTTGTACGACGGAACCGTACACCACGCAGAATTCTCCAGCTCATCAATTTCCCTCACATCCTTCCCATTCTACCCTCGCCTCACAGCTACAAATAATACACACACTCCTCACTCCAAATGAAAAACCTAGCCGCCACTAAATCTCACCTTCAACCATCACAAACCTTCAACTCACCTCAAACACTCAAAAGAAGAACCTCTCCCAAAAGAACCATTCACTCACCAAATGCTGCGAACCAACTCATCGTGGACCGAAACCATACCCGAAGTGATTGAGACGAATCAAAACGGCCGAGAACGGATTCGCGCAGGTTGAATTGATTTGCATCACGATGACTTAGACTTGTTGCTTCAGAGACAATGTTGTCTTTGACCATGTTTTCTTATTTTCCTCTTTTTTTGCTTTAGATTTAATGTATATTCAATATAAAATGAAGCTGAGGTTAAAAAGCAGTGCCATTGTATGGTTCTGGGCCTTATAGCCCGTTTTTATTTGCTTATCACCTTTTTTGTCTTTTGGGCACCGGATTCCACTATGCTGAGATGGTGATGGGCCTAGTTCTGGCCCATCTGATTTCTATTACCGCTAACTTCTTGCTTAAACGCACCCCTCCTTCTTTTTGTTTTTCTTTCTTCTTTCTTTCTTTTTTGTATTCTTTTAATTTGTTTTAAAATCATCTTACTATTTAATATGTTAACTATTAATCTTTTGCCTAACTAAATTCTATTTTCTTTTTTTCAATTTTTTATGGGCCAATGACATAACAACCACCATAAATTGGATTTATGAAAATAGATCTATAATTTTGGTTAATATGAGGCCTACCTTTTTTTTTAATTCATTTTTATGTCGATTTATGTAATATTTATCATTTTAGTTTATTTATTTCAATTTATTTTGTATTTATCATTTTATGAGATTTTTGTTATTTATTAGGTCAATGAAAACATATATCGATTGATTTGTCGATTTTTCGACTAAATCTCGATAAAGGTGAGACCGTTACTTTTTTTTTCATGTCATTTTCAATTTTTATCATTTTTTGGTTCATTTACATTTATTTTAGGTCGATGAAAACCAAATATCGATCGATTTATCGATTTCTCGATTAAATCTCGATAAAAGTGAGACCTTTATCCTTTGTATTCATTTTCTCGATTTTATTTCATTTTTTTATTGTTGTTTATATTCATTTTGGGTCGATGAAAACCAAATATCGATCGATTTATTGATTTCTCGATTAAATCTCGATAAAGGTGAGACCTTTATGCTTTATATTCACATTTTCGATTTAATTTCTAATTTCTATTTCACATATTCTTATTCAATTTTGGGTCAATGAAAGTCAAAGATCGTCGATTATCAATTTACCGATTAAATCCGATTAAGACGAGATCATTTTTACTTTATGTCAACTTTAACCTCTTGTCAATATTATCTTGTTTATTTTCCGTCGAATATTATCCCGATTATACTATCGTTCATTTTTATTCATATCCATATCATATTCGCATTCATATTTATCTAATTATTTTATTTGTTCAAACACTTAATTCCCGATTAAAACACATATTCAAACCATTTTTCTTAATTAAATTGCGAAAGAATTGAATTCTTGAGGTCTAGCACTTCTTGGGTTCTTGAGTGACCGCTAATAAGGCGCACGCCTTAGGTGGCGATCATTCGACCTTTCGCTCTTAAAACACTCATCTAAGCTATTTGGACAAAAGAATGCCATTGGAATCTAGCATTCCACGTGGTACTTTTTTTGTTCATCAAACAATATTTCATAAATCAATCGAATGAAAAAGGTGTCGTTGGATCTAGCATCCCAATAATGCCCCTGTTAATTGGTTGCGAGGCCGACGTCTCGTTTATCGAGTAATCGTCATTCTCCCTAAAACATTTAACAAATCAAATCACTTCCAAACCAGTACTCGACTCGTCGTCGAGCCACTCTTCAAATCATTCTCGTAAGTCGAGTGTCTTTTGCCTCGTCGTCAAATGCACACTCACACATCTCGAGGTTTCGTTACTAGGAGCACCCCTAGGGACTAGTGTTGATCCTCGCGTCTTTTCGCAACCCAAGTCGAATTAATCTTTTTCAAACGTTTTTCTTAATCAACTTACGAAAGGAGGAGATTCTTGGAATCTAGCATTCCTTGGATCTTCGAATGAATGGCTCTTGAGGCACGCCCTTGGGTTGTTATTCATTCACCCTTTCGTCTTAAAACACTTAACCATTATCGAACATTTTTCATAATCAACTCACGAAAGAACTGAGTTCTTGGAGCCTAGCATTCCTTGGATTCTTGATTGATTGCTCTCGAGGCACGCCCCTTGGGTTGTATGCCATTCAATCTTTCGTCTCCTAAAATTCAAACCCTAACCCTTTTTTTTCGTGGGCGTACCACGAACTACGACTGCTCTGATTCTTTATTCTCGTCCGAGTAAAGATACGTAGGCACAAGATTGCGATGATCTTGGCGAGCACACTGCCATCTTTTTCCGTCAAACCACGTAGTCGAACTACGATTGCTCTGATTCCTCATTCTTGTCCGAATGAGCATACGTAGGCCCGAGGTCGCGATGATCTTGCCGAGCACCCTATCCTAAAACCACCCCATTTCCCCTTAGTGTCTTTTCCCTTTACCTTACCTTTTCGCATATACCGTTGAGAAGAAAATAAACAAGCTTAGATAACATTCCTCACAAATCGAACTAAGAGGTTCCCGTTGAGTACAACGGACGTGAGGGGGTGCGCGTACCTTCCTCTCACGTAACCAACTCCCGAACCCAGAATGTGGTTGCGACGACCATGTTCTTATCTTTCTCCTTAAAGGTTTTCTCGATATTTTCCTTTCCCTCTTTTGGGATAAATAAAGTTCGGTGGCGACTCTGTCGAACCGTTTTCCGCGCCTTTCGCGCGAGGGTCGTATTTTTGATGAATTTTCGAGGTGCGACAGTAGGCTCTGAAGTGTGAAGGAATAGTCTGTTTTGACTCAGGCTCTGCATTATAATTCTCCTGGCCTTGGGTACCTGCTAGGGCAATTGCCTCCTCTTCTTCATCCGCGAAGTTGACACCAACACTTCTATACAACTAGTTCTCACGCTTAGAAATCCCAATTCGAGCCGGATCGGGTAGCCCAATGATAAATTTGTTCCTGATCATCACAGCATAGTAGTCATATTCAACCTGGATCATCCCCTGATGCATTAGTGCTGCCATGTCCAACTTGGTCGTCCCCTTAACTGGGCTTTTATCAACATCCGGCTGATAGCCAAAATGTTCAGCTATTTGGGTGATAATGCCCCCAACAGAAATACCTCCTTGCGTAACTCTAGCCACCCGTCCTAGGTAATCAGCCGTAAAGGCAGCCACATTCACAGAAATATTATTTGCCATGGCATACATAAAATACAACTCCCGCTTGGTGGCTACTCCTGTACTGTCGCCTCGACCGAATAGGGTATAAGCTAAACCCTTTTGTGCCATACGAAAATAGGGGTTCTGGATGTGCGACACTTTAGCCGCCTTAGAATTATAACCTGAGAAGCCAGTTATGGCACTCCAGAAATCTCGAGCAATAAAATCTTTCGGGACAGCCCCGTGTCCATAGATAGGAAGGCGCAAGATACTTCCCAACTCTTCAACTGTTAAAGTATGATCTGTATTGTTCAATATAAACTTCAAAGTACCATGATAATGATACACAGATTCCGTCCACTCCTTCTGCAATGAAAACTCCAAAGAACTCAAAAATTCAAGGGTTATGCGCTCATAAGTGTGCGCTTCATAATGCATGAATTCTAGCATTCCTAAGGTGCAGAACATCCTATTTACCTCATCAGATATTCCTAAAGAAATAAGAGTTTTAGAGCAGAGATACCGTGTGGCGTAATTTTACGCTTTACATGGGCAGAATATCGTGCTTCATGTGCCGGGTCATCGAAGATGATTTCGTGCTCGTTCGGCTGGCGAGTTACTTTTTTTCTTGGTCTAGAAGGCGCAACAATGGCCATCTTTCCTTTGTCCACGCGCTTTGGTGGCATTTTCGTCAACCTGCAAAATCAACAAAAACGAAAACAGAGATAATGCAAAAATACCACCGTAGAAATGTAGAGGATGTCGAGGAGAACAACTTTTGTGAAGCGGATAGAGGAGTTTGTGGAGTGGGTGAGTGAGAAAATGGAGATTGAATGGTGAGTGAGAGAGGGGGTTTCTAGGTTTTTTAGAGAGGAAGAAGAAGAATGTATATGGAAAAGTGGGGGAGAGAAAGATTAGGGATAATAAAATTAATTTATGAGTGGTTAATATGGAATGATAAGATTTTTACTACATGGGCCCCACAACATTCAAAATTTCAGATTTTCAAAATTCACAAAAAATTGAAAATTCGCCTCCCTGACACGGGCCGTGTCAGCTGACACGGCCCCCCGTGTCAGCTGACACGACACCCCGTGTCAGGATTCTGCCACAACGCCACAAAAATAATTAAAAACCTCTCCTTCAGTAGGCCTGACACGGGCCGTGTCAGGGGACACGACCCCCCGTGTCAGCCTACTGCCACCTGGCCAAAATTAATTCCAACATTTCATTCTCTCAGCAAGCCTGACACGGGCCGTGTCAGGGGACACGAGGGTTCTGCCACAATTTTTTTTTTCACTTTTTCTTTTCATTATTCTCATGTTGTAAAGACTCTTATATATCCGATGCTGATGTATCTAGCTATAATGCATAAAAATACATAATCCTTCTCATTATTGGCCTTGTGAGTATCTGCAAAAATAAACAACAAACAAAACAAAGAAACTTATTAGAAATAAAATACGTGGGTTACCACCCACGCAGCGCTGCGTTTAATGTCGCATGGCTCAACGGTCGCTCGTCTTACCCTGTAAGACGAACAACATCCACTTGACCAAATGATTGCCCTTGATAATAGGGCTTTAACCTCTGCCCATTTACCTTAAAAATGTCTCTGTTTGCTTGATTTTTCAACTCAATAGCCCCATGAGGGAATACTTTGTGAACAGTAAATGGTCCTGACCATTTAGACTTCAACTTACCCGGGAATAATTTCAACCGAGAGTTGTATAAAAGTACCAGTTGTCCTTCCTAAAACTCTTTCTTTTGGATCCTCCTATCATGCCATTTCTTAGTCTGATCTTTGTAAACTTTAGCATTTTCATATGCCCGATTCCGAAATTGCTCTAACTCATGGAGTTGAAGAATTCTCAAACTTCCAGCTTTAGATAGATCCATATTGAGGAATTTCGATGCCCAGAGTGCCTTGTGTTCCAACTCTAACGGTAAATGGCAGGCCTTTCCATAAACTAATTAGTACGGAGACATACCGATTGGCGTTTTAAATGTCGTTCGATACACCCAAAGAGCATCATCCAACTTAGTTGCCCATTCTTCCGAGAGAAATTAACCGTATTTTCAAGAATTTGCTCTAGTTACCGGTTAGACACTTCTACCTGGCCACTTGTTTGAGGGTGGTATGGAGTGGTGATCCGATGCTTCACATTATACTTTTGGACAGCCTTTCCATGAGGTGATTTAGGAAATGTGTTCCTTCATCACTTATAAGTGCTCTCAGTACTCCAAACCTAGTAAAAATGTTCTCTTTCAAGAACTTCACCACTACCTTTGCATCATTGGTGGGCAAAGCTACGGCTTTAACCCATTTGGAGACATAGTCCACCGCTACTAAGATATATAGTTTTCCAAATGATGGTGGAAATGGCCCCATAAAGTCTATTCCCCAAACATCGAACAGTTCAACTTCCAACATAGAATTCTGGGGCATCTGATTTCTCTTAGATATATTCCCTGCTCTTTGACACTTATCACACTCTTTTACCATCTCTTGAGCATCTTTGAACAATGAGGGCCAGTATAACCCTGACTGAAGAACTTTGGATGCAGTTCTATCCCCACTGAAATGCCCTCCGTACTCTGAGTCATGACAAGCTTTCAACACATCCCTCTGCTCTTCCTTGGGCACACACCTTCTGATCAATCTGTCAAATCCTCGTTTGTATAGGAATGAATCATCCCATAAGTAAAACCTGCAGTCATGCAAAAACTTTTTCTTCCGGTTATAATCAAAATCATTAGGAATGATACCCCCTACCAAATAGTTTGCATAATCTGCAAACCAAGGAACACCAATAACAGTGAGGATGTGTTCGTCAACAAACTCATCCTTTATTGGGTACTTTTCTTCAGTTTCTTCAATAGGTGACATGCGAGAAAGGTGATCCGCCACAATGTTCTCACACCCTCTCTTGTCACAAATCTCGACATCGAACTCCTGAAGGAGTAGAATCCATCTCAAGAGTCTTGGTTTAGAATCCTGCTTAGAAAAAAGATACTTCAAAGCAGCATGGTCAGTATAAACAATGACTCTTGAACCCAACAGATATTGCCTAAATTTATCAAAGGCATACACGACTACTAACAACTCTTTTTTGGTAGTTACGTAGTTCATCTGTGCAGGGTTCAAAACATGACTAGCCTAGTAAATAACATGCAATAACTTATCTCTCCGCTGTCCTAAAACAGCCCCTACTGCAATGTCGCTAGCATCGCACATGATCTCGAACGGTAGAGATCAATCGGGGGCAATAACAATGGGTGCCGACACTAATTTATTTTTTAGTGTCTCAAATGCATCGGCACACTCCTTATAAAAAACAAAAGCCCTATCTTTAACCAAAAGAGTAGTCAGGGGTTTGGCTATTTTATAGAAGTCTCTTATGAACCGGCGGTAGAAGCCCGCATGGCCTAAGAAACTTCGTATACCATTTTCATTCACAGGTGGTGGAAGTTTTGAGATTACATCCACTTTAGCTTGGTCAACTTCAATTCCCTTGTGGGAAATTTGTGACCCAGAACTATACCTTCGCGTACCATGAAATGGCACTTCTCCCAGTTGAGGATCAAGTTGCTCTCCTGGCATCTTTCTAAAACAAGAGAAAGGTTAGTTAAACAATTATCAAAAGAATATCCAAATACCGAGAAATCATCCATGAAGACTTCCATATGCTTTTCGAGCATATCGGCAAAAATGGAAATCATGCATCTCTGAAATGTAACAGGGGCACTACATAACCCAAATGGCATCCTTCTGTAAGCAAAAACACCATATGGGCATGTAAAAGCCATCTTATCTTGATCTTCTGGAGCAACCGCAATTTGGTTGTAACCGGAGTATCCATCTAGGAAGCAATAGTAATCATGACCCGCTAGCTGTTCTAACATCTGATCAATGAACGGCAGTGGGAAGTGGTCTTTCCTTGTGGAAAGATTCAACCTTTGGTAGTCGATACATACCTGCCACCCCGTAATCGTCCTCGTAGGAATCAACTCATTTTCTCATTTTTGATGATGGTGGTTCCCCCTTTCTTGGGCACTACATGGACAGGACTCACCCATGAGCTGTCAGATATCGGGTAAATTAAACCTGCATCGAGCAATTTCACCACTTCTTTTCTTACAACTTCTTTCATGGCTGGATTAAGTCTTCTTTGAGGTTGGACAACCGGTTTATGATCATCCTCCATGAGAATTTTGTGCATACAAACAGTGGGACTAATACCTTTCAAATCCTCAATTTTCCAACCCATAGCTCCCTTGTACGTTTTGAGAACTTCAATCAACTTATCTTCCTGGACAATTTTCAAACTAGCACTTATGATAGCTGGACATTTACCTTCGGTGTCGAGGAAGACATACTTAAGGTTTTCCGGAAGTTGTTTCAATTCCGAACTCTTTTTTATCTCTTCACTCCCCTCCACCAATTTAGGTTGTCTTAAATCCTTCCACCGGTGTTGTCGAGATCCCTTCTAAGGAGGTAGAGCTTCCAACATGGCTAACACTTATGACTCTCCCTCACCTACTTCTTCGCTATCTTCGAAAATTGACAGACTTAACACTTTTTCTAGAGGCAATTGGGCTGCACTTATAAGATTTTCATTTTCCGCAACTTGGTCAATCACTCCAATATTATTGCTGGTGCCAAAATCACTTTTGTGCTTCATTGTATTTCTCACGTCAATCTTCACCTCTTCATCATAAACCTTCATAGTTATGGTTCCCCCTTCTATATCTATCATGCATCTCCCGGTTTCCAAAAATGGTCTTCCGAGAATAAGGGGAATCTCTTCATCTTCCGGCATTTCAAGAATCACAAAATCCACCGGGAATACAAACTTGTCAACTTTCACAAGAACATCTTCCACGACCCCATAAGGTCTCTTTATCGAGTGATCCACAAATTGAAGTGTCATCCTAGTATCTTTTACCGCACCTATACCCAACTTTCGGTAGATGGATAAAGGCATTAGGCTCACACTAGCACCCAAGTCAATAAGAGCTTTCTGAAATGATCTATCCCCAATGGTGCAAGGAATAGTGACAACACCTCGATCTTTCTTCTTCATTGGAATCTTCATACCCTGCAAAATAGCACTACACGTTTCGGTTAGAATAATAGGATCCGTGTCAACGGTTCGCTTCTTTGAAATGATATCCTTCATGAACTTTGCATAAGTGGGCATTTGCTCGAGTGCCTCCAAAAATGGAATATTGAGCTCAAGCTTTTTGAACATCTCCAGGAATTTTTCAAAGTTCTTCTCTTGTGGCCCCTTCTTTTTGTTCCTTTGCGGATAAGGAAGCTTAATGACCGGTTTGGACTCAATAACCTTGTCTTTCACTACTTGTTCTGGTGGCACCACCGCTTCAGCTACTACTTCATTTTCTTTTATCTCAAGATCAACCTCAAGCAATTGGTCTTCCAATTCAAAAAATTTCTCGAGAACCTCAATAGATTTTCCACTCCTCGTGGTCACAGCACTCACATTATTATGATCCCGTGGGTTGGGCACAGTGGCACTCGGTAAAGCACCTGGTGCTTGAGAATTTGCTAGTTGTTGTGCTATTTGGCTCATTTGGACTTCAAGGTTTTTTATCGAAGCACCGGTGTTCCTAAGATTGCTTTGTGTCTCTTCTTGAAATTGGGAGCTCTGAGCGACCATCTTTTCAATGGAAATTTCCCAATCAGCTTTTCTAGGTGCTTGTTGCTGAAATTGTTGCTGGACTTGTTGATTATACGGTTGTTGAATTTGTTGCTGTTGAGGATGATACTGTTGTTGTTGTGGTTGGTTCTGAGGTGGAGCAACCCCTTGCTTGAGAGCATTACCTTGTTGATCTTTCCATGAGAAGTTCGGATGATTCCTCCACCCGGGATTATAGGTGTTGGAATAAGGATTATTTTGCTTTAGAAAATTAATGGCTTCCACTTGTTGCGCGGTAGCCACACAATGCACAGTAAAATGCGGTCCCCCACAGATTTCACAATTGATCGCTTGCACTGGTTGAACCTGTGCTACAGTTTGGGTATCAAGATTCATTTTCTTTAACCTTCTCTCTACCTCAGCCGCAGTCCGATCTTCCATTTTCACAACCTGTTCTGTCAGCTTCAAATCAATTATCTTCTCAGGTTGGCTAACACTGCGATCATACAACTCCAAGTGCTCATTTGCTGCGATCGCTTTAATTATTTTTTTAATGCTAGTGGCTGTTGAAAAATTTGTAGAGCCACCGGCAGCTGTATCAATAAGCTGCTCCATCTTCATCTTTAGCCCATTCACAAAATTCTGCATTTGTTCGATTGTGTCCATATTATGAGTGGGACATGCAACCAAACACCTCTTAAATCTCTTGTAGGCATCTCCAAGTGATTCTCCTTCTTTCTGCTTGAAATTAACAATGTCATACCGCTTTCGGATGTATACAGACGTAGGGAAATGCTCGTTCAGAAATGTAGTCTCCATCTCTTGCCAAATAGTAATACTCCCAGCGGACAGCAAATAAAACCACTCCTCGGCTTCATCAGATAAAGTAAACGGGAACATCACCAACTTCTTTGCCTCTTCAGAGTGTCCCTCAATTTTCAAGGACGTTCTCATGGTAAGGAACCTTTGTAAGTGCTTGTTGGCATCTTCATTGATTCTTCCTGAAAACGGCATATTCTAAAGCTGTCGGATGATAGATGGGTGCAGCTGGAACTGTGCAACAGTAACTGGTTGATTAACTATTGTCAACCATACTGTTGGAGCGTTTTCTCTGCCATAATCACCCAGAAGTCTTTCGGCAGGAGGATCTTCCGCCATAATACTAGTTTTCGACTCGGAGTCTGTGCCGGAATCGGTGTGCTTGAGTGCCCTAAAACTGACTCTTCTTTAACGTGCTCAGGGATAATTGGTTCTGAACTCGATGCTGCCAGTCTTTCTAGCCTAGCTTGACGACGTCTGGCGTGCAAGAATCTCTCTGGTTCTGCGTCAAAAGAAAATTCAGCTGAGGCCTTACCTCGCATACACAGGTTAGAACAGTATTAGTAATTATAAAGAAAAATAATAACAGGAAAATAAACTAAAATTTTGGTCACAGAGTGACAAAATTTCAATTGAATTAAAATCGACACCAAGAATTTGGCAGTCCCCGGTAACGGCGCCAAAAACTTGACCGGTAAATAGCAAGTGTACTATTTAACGATGTAGTAATAATTGGGGTTTTCCCCAGAGTCGGTCTCTCGTGGACTGCGTATAATATGTAGTGTAGATGTTATTTCAATTAAACAAAAGTTTCCTTGGGTTTTAGAATTTGGTTGTAAAAATGTAAAAATTGCAAATATAAAGCAATTGTACAAATTAAAGATTTAATAACACTGAGAAAAATGCTAGGGGAGATGGTTGAATTGCTCTGCAAGAACCCTAAATAATTATTCAGAAAGACATTCCTCAAACCTTATATTACCGGATCTTAATAAAAGTTTTTCTTAACTCCTTAATAAAAAACCCTTTGATGTTCTCCCTAGACCCTAATTCCTCAGTTGCCTAGGAAGAATATCAAGCAATAGTTCTGACAAAGATTTTACCGGTTACAACGGGGTATCCCCATTCCTAGGTAATATCTACCGCAATATGATTATGCAAAAGGTGTTAGGTTGGTTTTTCAGACCTAATCCCTAACCGTGAATCGAATCCAATTTTCCAATAAAGATTAGCATTAAGCATCTTGCATAATAAAAGATTAAGGTAAAAGGCATGATCTCATGAAATAATGTAAAAAGGTTCATTACATTGCAATTCAAGACCACCCCCTAGCAATGGGGGGTTTAGCCGATCATGTTCAAACTAAAAACAATAACGATAATAAAAAGGAAATTTGACATTACAATAGTAGTGGATTACTTTGATCCTCAATTTCTTCTGCCAATTGTTGATCTCCGTTCTCCGTAAACTCTCTCAAGCATAAAGTTTGTAAACTTGATCGTCAAAGTTCAAAAGTAAAAAGTGTCTTTTTCCTCTCTAAAATCACCCTAAAATAGCCACAAGTTTCTAATGTCTCAGGAAATTCCCTATCTGCCCCTTGACTTCCCAAAACACCTTTTAAAATAAAGTAAAGATTTTTATCGCCCAGGCCAACACGGGCCGTGTCAGCTGACATGGGTACCCGTGTTGGCATTCTGCCTCTTGATCACCATTTCCCCTTTTCACGTTTCCTTGCCAGGAAAGCTGACACGGGCCGTGTCAGCTGACACGGCCCCCCGTGTCAGCATTCTGCCTTCTTCTCTAATCTCTTCCTTTGGGATGCCTTCCTGACACGGCTAGTGTCAGATGACACTGGTGACCGTGTCAGGATCACTGGAGCTCTAAAAAAACTCTGAAAACTTCCTTCTTCTGCGCAATACTTGTGAGTAAACCTGCTGTACATAAAACACTACCAACAAACGCATAAAAAGGTAACATAATAGCAAAAACTAATAAAAGAAATGATAACGAAAAGACAATGCGAAAAGTAAGAATAAACTAAAAAACAATTAAAAATACTCAACAATGTGTTACCGATTGTGTCGTTTAGTGCCAAATGATAAACGGAAAACAAGTGAAAGTGGTGACCGATCAAAGTCATCTCCCTCGATGGTGTGGACCTCTTGGGAAGTAGGATGGAGGAAACCTCCGCTGCAGAAGAAATCCTGATCTTTCGCAGCGGAGGTTTCCTCTATCCTATCCTGAATAGGTCTAGTAGCCTCGTCCTTCTTTGTAATCTTGGTAAATGTTGGTGTAAAATTGAAACTTTTTCTTATTCTGTTATCGATAGGAATCACAACTTGTCCTCATCCTTTAGTGATACTGTTTTCCACTATTCTAACAACGTCTTGATATGAGGAAATAGATGTTCCTTTTTCTTGATTGCTTTTGTTACTCACTGAAAGTGTTTGGAATTGAGTTCCAATAACTTATTCTGGTTCCAAGTAGGAGAATGATGATAGATTGCTCAGGATTAAAGCTTGTTCTCTACATAATGTGACCAACTTGTTGTTCTTTACAAACTTCAGCTTCTGGTGAAGTGTTGAGGTGACTGCTCTTGCTTCATGGATCCAAGGCCGTCCCAATAAACAACTATATGCTGCTCGGATATCCATGACTTGGAAGGTGACTTGGAAAGTGTGAGGACCAATGGTTATAGGAAGGTCTATTTCGCCAATAACTGTCTTTTTAGATCCGTCAAAAGCTTTGACTATGATCTCGCTGCCTCTTATTGGGGTGCCTTGAAAAGATAGTCGCTCAAAAGTTGATTTTGGCATGACATTTAGGGATGAACCAGTGTCTACTAGTATGCTTGCCAGGGCATCGTTCCCGTAGCTGATTGTGATATTAAGTGCCATGTTATGATTTTTGCTCTCCTCTGGGAGCTCTTCATCACTAAAAGCTAAGTTGTTACAGGAAGTGATGTTAGAAACGATGTTATTAAATTGATCCACCGTTACGTCTTGTTCGACGAAGGCTTGTTCCAAAACCTTTTGTAAAGCTTCTTGTGAGCTTCCGAACTCAGCAGAAGGGATAATACAGATATCTGGGAAGGAGTATAAAATAATTGATCCACAATGTTGTATTCAATCTTTTGGATTAGCTTTAAAATTTCATCATTGTTTTTCATCTGATCTGTACCACTTGACTGACCAATCTGTTTATCAGGAGCTTCAATTTGAGGTTCTTTTTCATTTGTGGGCTCTTCTATTCCTCTGTTGAAGATTCGACCACTTCGTGTGACACGACTTATATCAGCGATGTTGACAATGGATGGCAGCGGGACTTCTTTTTCGTCTTCCATCATGGTGACACCATATTTGTAAGGAATGGCTTTCTCTGATTCATATGGCATCGGGACTGGTAAGTAGATGACCAAAGGAGTTATGTGACTCTTCCGACTGTCATAGGCAATCTCTATTAGTTCCAGTTTGGGGATATCAGGAAGTTTTCCACTGTCGAAAGGGATCTCCAAGCGCTTTGGTTCACTGAGCAGAGGAATTATGGTGAATACATCTTCATCAATTCCGTAGTTAATGGATTATCTTTCATTGAAGAATGTAATGGTCCTTCGGTCCAACAGTCCTCGAATCTGATTTCGGATCCAGAGGCAACCATACCGATTTCTGCGGCATTTTCTGCAAGCTGAGCGATCATGGTGATTTGGACCAAAGTAGTTAAGTCCACACAAGTTTTTGTGAAATTTGACCAATGACGTTTCAATGTGTTTGATATCATGAACTGCGTACTACCCCAGGCAATCTTGCACCATATTGATTCACTGATAGTCCCCCCTTCTGTTTGGTAGGATCTCTCTTCGGTCCACCTGATTCTAGAGGGCTGCTCGTACGAGGTAGCATACTTGGTTATTTTCTGAACATATCCCGCAGCGTTCATAATTGTGGGGAGGTGATCATCTGTATCCACTCTGTATGCAATGCATCTTTACCAAGTCTATTTCTAATAAGCGAATGTCGCGGCTTTCATGTCTACTTGGGCCTTCTTCAACTATGTTGACTTGATGAGTTTCCGTGTCTTGGTATATTGGGAACCACCAGTGATCTAATAAGTGTTGAAGAGTTCTTTGTACAAGCGCGCAACCTTGATCTTTCTCGAAGCAGGCTTTACAATCCTGATACTTGTGCGATGCTAAGAAGCCAAGTCTATTTTGAGTGTAATTCTACCAAACTTGTGTTCATCAGGCGAATGTCGAAGATTTGAACTCTGTTTGGACATTCATCAATCATGTTGATCTAATAATCATTCCTTCCGTGATAGTCTTGGATCCAACCTAGATCCATTTGACGTTGGAGGGCTTCTTACATAAAAGGACATCCTTGATTATCTTTTGAACAAATTGGGCAAACGTTGTAGTCGTGTGATGGCAGATTGTAATGTTGACTTTGTCTATAGTGCATTGCCACCAAGTTTACATTCATTGCGCGAATGTCAAAATTCTGAATGATACCTGGACATTTATAAACCAGGATTACTCCATGGATTCTGTGTTCTTAGATCCAGTCCAGATCCATTTGCTCTTGAAGGGCATCTAGTACAACGCTGCACCCTTAGTTGTTCTTGGAACAAATATTGCACTGATGATAGTTGTGCGGTGGCACATGACCATACCCACTTTGTCTGCAATGCATATTCACCAGATCTGCTCCTAGTAAGCGTACATCGTGAATCTGATAATTGTTGCCAAGACCTTTGTCAATCAAGTTGATAGAAGTTTTCTCATGATGAGGTAACGAATTACTTTGAACATTTGGATTAGTTTCCTTGAAAGACAAAACTCCACTCTTAACAAGTTTTTGTACATCGGATTTAAAACCAAAACAATTCTCGATGTTATTCCCCAGTGCTCCTTGATGATAAACATAGAATTGGTCATCTTTGAACCAATAAGGGGGATTCTTAGGGATGCCAGGAGGAGTCCTGGTTTGGATGTGTCCTTTTGCTAGCAAAACTGGGAATAGCTCCACATATGCCATTGGGATAGAATCAAAACCTGGTGACCTTGAGACACGATTATTGTTGTTGTATTGCGGGCGAGCCTACTGAAGGGGTTGCTGTTGTCTTTGCTGATACTGTGGTTGTTGAGTTTGCGAATTTTGAGAAATCTGTGGTTGAAATGTCGGGACTGGCGCTGAGTTGATAACAGGAGATACCATTGCTACCTTTCGAGGTTAGTATCTTCGTCTTTGTTTCCCTTGTGAGATAGTGTTGATATCTTGCTCTTTCTTATTTTGGAAAGTGCTCCCATATCTCTTACTACTACTAGATGGTTTTGCGTCCTTGACCAACCGACCCTCTCGGACTGCTTTCTCAAGGCGTACTCCCATGTTGACCATCTCAGTGAAGTCACTAGGCGCACTTGCGACCATTCGGTCATAATAGAATGAGCTCAAGGTTTTCAAGAAGATTTTTGTCATTTCTTTCTCCTCGAGAGGAGGACAAATCTGGGCGGCAATTTCACGCCATCTCTGAGCATATTCTTTGAAGCTTTCCTTATCCCTTTGAGACATAGCCCTGAGTTGATCCCTATCAGGCACCATATCCAAATTGTACTTGTACTGCTGAACGAAAGCTGCTCTGAGATCTCTAAAAGTACCGATCTTTGCACGATTTAACCCCATGCACCATTTGAGCGTGACACCAGTTAAACTGTCTTGAAAGTAGTGGATCAGTAACTGTTGATTTTCCGTTTGGGTGGATAACTTCCGAGCATACATTACCAAGTGACTTTGAGGGCAGGAGTTGCCTTTGTATTTTTCAAAGTCGGGCACCTTAAATTTGTGCAGTATTTTAACGTTTAGGACTAAGTAGAAGTCGGCAGCATCTTTCCCAAACAAGTTCTGTCCGCGAATGGCATGAAGTTCCTTCTACATTTTCAAGAACTGTTCTTGGAATTCATTCATTCTTTCGTATACTTCTATATCCTTGCTAGGAGTGGCATGAAAGATCTATTCCTCTGGGATAGTATGTATCACAGGTTGTGGTAAAGACATTATTGCTGCAGTTCTTGGTGCTTTAGTGACCTGAAGTTTGTAACTTTCAAGTATAGGAGTCTCTGTCATAGGTCTTGCATCTTCATTTACCTGAAGTTTGTAACCTTCAGGCATGGAGATTCCAGTCGTGGCTCCTAGGTCTTCAGCGACCGGAGGTATATATCCTTCAGGCACAAAATTGAAAGGCATTGTCATACCCCAAATTTTGACCACTAGATTTCCCATCATTGTGCAAATCAACATCACAATATGGAGGAACCATCATACCTCATCAGTCTCCCCAAAGATGGGTGAGCATCCACTACAATCAAAATTAGGGTTTCAAGCCCTCTCAGAGCTTTTAGACAAATGATCAATCAAGAAATGACATGATCTTCAACTTGTCTAGCCTCTCAAACATTCACAAGGGATCAAAAGGACTCCCACTTCAAGGATTAAGCACAAGGCTGCTCCCTTCCAGGTGGATCAAGCCTCAAGATCGCCAGTGTCACCAAATTAGGGTTTGGTCGACCAGGGCCTCCAGATGGAAATTTTCCTCTGGGCATGAGCCAATGCTTCAAAGCATAACCTAATATGCTCCATGGAACCTCATGGACCCAAGCATCAAGTCAATTTGACCTCAGTGGATGCATACATCAAAAGTCAGGAATTAGGGTTTCTTGACCTAATTCACCCCTAAGTTGACTTTTGGAACAAATCATGAACCAAGACCTCAAGAGAGGATTTGAGGGTCTCCAGCATACCACATTGATCCATTTGCAACAATGGATTAATCCAAGAAGCTTGAGCAACAAGTTTCAATTTCATCTGAACCACAGTTAGGGTTTCGCGAGAAAAGTCAACTGTAACTTTGAATTTTGACCAGGACATGCTCCCAAACCCTAGGACATGATTTAATATACCCTATAACACCCATGGAACATGTCCATCAAGTTTGATTTAGGTCAAGGACATGATTTCCTAAAGGATTGCATAGTTTGGAATTCATCTGATAAAAAGTCAACTGTGCACAAAAGTCAACTTTGACTTTTTGAGATTTTTCACAAAAATGGGTTTTTAACCCTAAAATGATGTTAATGTATGATTTGAATCATCATTCATCAAGAAAAATCAAGAAAAGTGGGATAACTTATAAAAGGGGTAACCATAAAAACTTAGAAAATTTTCTAAGTTATGAACAAAGTGGCAAGGGTACCAACTTTGGAGGATCATAACTCCTAAACCACAAAGCCATTTTTCCCCATCCAAAGCTTGATTTGTAGATCTCAATATCCTCTACAAAAGCTTAAAACTGACCTCCCTCCAAATTCCTCATGGATTTTGAGTTATGGAATGATCAAAATCACAAAAAGTGAAAATGTCACTTTTTTCCAACACTTAGTGAAATTTTCACTAAGTCAGAATCTGCCTTCACTTTTTTCCAAATGTAGGGGAATTTTTCACTTGGATCCAAAAGGTATCAAAACCAAATATGATCAAACAGTTGTTGTATCATATGAGGGCTTTCCAAAATGGCCAAGAACATCACCAAATTCCACTTGGGCCAAGAGATATAACAATGGCAATATGCCTTGCTGAAAACTGCCAAGGCTAGGCAGGATTTTGCATTTTTGCTCGATTTGGCAAAATCAGATAATTTCATCAAAATCTCTTCTTTCACTCCAATTTTGCCTTCTAAGGCAAGTCACTATCGAGGTTTGAATTTGAGAGTTTTTTCAATCAAACCAATCACACACACACACACCTCATAAACATCATATAGAAGTGATCTAAACACTCACATAACATCTGGAACACCAAAATCACAAAATCACCAGCCAGTTGCTCAAGTTCTTGACAGATTTGCAGTTGGGGTACCATCTCAAGTTCCAGATCATTTCAATCCATTCCAAGCATCCAGACACACTCCATGGCACCTAGGGAAGCTATCCAGATCATTGAAACCTAGATGTAACACCCCTAACACAAAACACGATCACCAGCTGCAAGAGGTAAGCATGAGCTTTTTTAACTCTATGATCCATGCATTTTTTGCTGCACAATAATTTGGCCATATGTTCATAATCATGCATGGAATGTTTTCCCTCAATCAATTGCATTGTTTGAATCGTGTGTGGAATTTCTGAACCATCATGCAGAAATTAGGGTTCTTGAGGTTTCTCTTTGATTTCTTATTCCATGCTTAAAATAAATGATATTAAAGACCATAGACATGATCGTGAGGTTAAAACGAGTAGATTGATATGTAGATTGCATAATATAATCAAGTATTCAGTGAAATTGGATAGAAAACGCAAATCTGCAGAAACAGAGGGTGGCGCGTGTTCTTGCCATGTTCTTGGCGCCCTTTTTCAAATATTTGAATATTTGAATTTTGTGATTTTATTTAATTGATTCAAAAATTAATTTCTCTCTGAGTTTTAATGATTTTGAGTTGATTCTTTTTTTAATAATTCACAAAAATGTTAAAATATTTTATTTTACCAAAAAATCCTTAAAATATTATTTATTCCATATAATTGATATTTTTGCAAAGAATTAATATTTTAATTGTTTTTGACATTTAAAATATTTTTTCCTACTTGATTTTGCAAATGTTAATGATTTCTAATCATTTTGTAGGTCAAAACATGATTTTTGAAACATTAATCTAAGATCACAATTTGTTTTCCACATGTTAAACAATTTTGATCATTTTAATTGAATTTATTATTCAATTAAAATACATTTTGAAAACAAATTAGGGTTTTTGATTAATTCAACCCTCATCAAACTTTTTCAAACACTTTTGGGCCTCTAATTGAGTGTAAGGTCCAATCCTTTGTAAATACAAACCTATTTTTGGGCCTAACTTATTGTATAAGTCCCGTCGTATTTTAAAAAGTTCGACGCGATCATCATCCGTTGAAAAACAAACCTTGGGCCTCTCCTCGAGCTATAAGACCCATTCAAAATCTTTTGGGCCTATATTAGACTGTAAGACCCAACCCCCTTTGAAAACCTAACCATTTTGGGCCTCAATGCATTGTATAAGACCCACCGCGTTTTCAAAAATCTCGGCGCGATCGCCATTTTCAAACAAATGACCCTGGGCCTCTCCTTGAGTTGTAAGCCCCACCACTTGTACAAAAATAAATCTCTTGGGCCTCTTGAGAGAGTGTAAGACCCATCCCCTTGTACATAAAACTTTTTGGGCCTCAGTCACTTGTATAAGTCCCTCTCTACAAAACGACAATGCGATCACTGATAAACCTTGGGCCTCTCCTTGAGCTGTAAGCCCCAACATCTTTTCAAAATACTTTCTCCTTAAATTTTGAATATACTGTTGTTTTCAATCTTTCTTTGTTGAACAACTAACCAAACAACATGGAAGCTCTACAACCGAGTAAGTGTTTATATGCTTTCTTTACCCGCTTTCATATACATATAACTGTATTGTGCGGCTGTTTCAGTGTAAGTCTTCTTTCATAAACTCATATCAACTGTGTAATACTAGTATAGATATTTAGAGTTTCCCCGGCAATTACGTCTAGCACTAAGCCCTGTTGGTCACTCTTAAATACAAACAAAACTAGATCCCCATAGGATTACCAGACACAGTCTTCCCTCCTCTTGGGGTTAAACAATATGGAGACGTGAAAGGCAGCATTCTCGGTGAACCCTTTCACAGACTGTCACCCTTAGAAATTATCAAAGAAACTCTACTCCCCAGAGATGATCTTTTCTCCGTGAATGGCATCTCTTGAGTTTCTTCCAAATTCTTGAACTTTCCTGGCTTGATCTATTATCTGTGAATAGCCTGTCTTGAATTTCTCAGGGTTTGGGGACCCACAGGCTTCCTAAAAGCATCCCCGCCTCCTCTTGGGCATTGTACAAGGACCCTACGACTTCTTAGAAGTATTCACAGCCTCCTCTTAGGCTTCGTATAAGGATTCTTCCTTCGGGAAGAGAGCCTCTTCTTGGGCTTCGTACAAATTGTCCCTCGGCTTCTTAAAAGTTTCCAGCCTCCTCTTGGGCTTCGTACAAATTGTCCCGACGACCTCCTAGAGGTATAGGAACATAAATTAGTCATCTTAATAGAACAATCTTTCAAAGAGTCTAGATCTTTCTACCGTGAATGTACTGTTATTGCTTCTTTAAGCATAGTATAAAAGATAAAACTCTAGACTTGGATAGTCTAAGACCCTTGAGTCTCAAAGACATTCTCAAGCCCCTCTCAATTAGGGAAAAAACACCAGTAGACTCGGACAGTCTCCAATACCCTCTGGATTCCCCATTTCCTTAAAGAACAGGAAATAACCCTGATCCTCTGATCAATCCCAAAGCATAGCCTTACTTTTAATCAGTCTCTTTATAAGAACTGATTTTCTCTTTTAACCAACCTACTGGACCTGTCACTCAACTGAAACAGCAACCTCTTTTAGCCTCTATCTCGGGCTTTGTACGAGATACAAAAAGACTCTCTTGTTGAGTCAATAATCTTTTTTAGCCTCTATCTCGGGCTTTGTACGAGATACAAAAAGATTCTCTTGTTGAGTCAATAATCTTTTTTAGCCTCTATCTCGGGCTTCGTACGAGATACAAAAAGACTCTCTTGTTGAGTCAATAGTCCTTTTAGCCTCTATCTCGTGCTTCGTACGAGATACAAAACACTCTCTTGTTGAGTATAAAAGACTCTCTTGTTGAGTCAACCTTTAGCCTCCGTCTTGGGCTTCGTACAAGACACATCTAAAAGCACTCTCTTGTTAAGTCAAACCCTTTTAGCCTCTCTCTCTCTCTCTCTCTCTCTCTCTCGGGCTTCGTACAAGACACATAAAAACACCCTCTTGTTGGGTCAATAGCCTCCTCTTAGGCTTTGTATAAGAAAAACCCCGGTTGAGTCAATCAACCTTTTAGCATAAAAACTGTGCCTCGTTCATAAGATACAAACATCAATAACTCCTTTCATCTAATCGCTGTAAGCGGCAAGCCTCTGGATTATTTACATCCACGCCACTGTCTCTCTTTTGGCATGAGAAATTCCTAAGGAAATATGGCATTGCTCTACACTGAGTTAAAGTCTTCTCCTTTAGGTTAAAACCCCCTATAAAGGAAATTATGGCATTACTAGGATTCACATATCCCAGTTAAATTAATCCTTCTTTATAGTCAGTCACCCAACAGTTGTGACAAACAGACCCCCTTTAGAGATGACAAATTCTCTCTAAAGACAACACATTTAGCTTCACATCTTGGGCTTTGAATAAGATACAAACCACCTTTAGCTTCACATCTTGGGCTTCGAACAAGATATAAACCACCTTTAGCTTCACGTCTTGGGCTTTGAACAAGACACCAAAACACCATTTCCTCCCATAGGCATAAGATTGAAAGAAAAATCTTAGCGAGCACACCACATCAAAAAACCTCAGGTCACAAATCATCACGTATCCACCAAAACATCTGAGTCCATATTCCCTACCAAAAGTCTAAATTCAACCAAAATAACCTAAGAGAGCCCCCCCCCCCCCCCACATTGATCGCATCTGTAAACCAACAGTTTTGACTGTTTGACCTCAGTTTGCAAAGCAGGGTTAGTTGGAGACATCTATTTCCCTTCCTTCATCAGCTTCAATAGGACAAAAAATGAATCGACCTGTAGTAACCCAGAGCGGCAGTGCTTAAGAACCACGTCCAAAATCGCTCACTACAGAAAAATGGCACCCACCGTGGGGCTCTCTTTTTTATCTCTCAGGTAGAAACCGAAGAATAATGACTTCACTAGGGACTTCACTGGGATATGACCTTTTTGACTTCACTAGGATCTTAGGTCAAAAACCTTTAAAGTTGGGAAGATACCACAGGATGGCGACTCCGTCGGGAAGCCATTTTTGTCAGGAACATAGGATTCATAGCTCTTTAAAGTCTAGGACTTTAGGACAAATATATATACTGCTTTTCCTAATTGATATCTGTGTTTATTTTTCTGCTAATGGGAATGCATGTGATGCCGCATGTGGAAAGATTGAGTATACACCTAGGAAAAACCTCTTTTAGTAGTGCGGAAACTATTGGAAATGGTTGTCACGCGATACTACCCTCTTCTGATGGTTCTTCGAAAAACATCACCTAGCACGGTTCCCGGCCCGCTGGTGTTTTCTCGACAAGAACTGATGATGTTGAGAGACAGGTACAAAAATCACTAGTATAAACCTTTTGGGGGGGGGGGGGGGGTAGAGCCTTGACTTCATGACACTGACCCTTTGACCCCATGTTTTTCCTATGTTTTTGTGTGCTGCATTCATGCATTCATCTAAAAAACATTACATCAAAGAAAAATTTTCTCTTCTAGTCTCTCTTTTTCAAATTAAACTAAGACAATGATTGCAAATGTCAGAGAAAAAGATTGCGCTCATGGATTTCGGTAGAAGGAGAACTCATAAGTATACCTTCAGGGTTCCAAAACTAGAGGATTTGAGAGGATTAGCGAGGATGATCACTAACCCTGAAGCTTTCAGAGCCAAGTACGGAGGTCTGCTACCTCTGTTAAGAGTCCATGTGATTGAAGGAATCATGGAGGCACTCATTCAGTTTTACAATCCGGTCTATCACTGTTTCACATTCCTGGATTACCAGCTCGCACCAACGCTGGAGGAGTATTCTCACCTAACCGATCTACACATTACTGATCGAGCTCCATTTTCTGGACTGGAAGAAATTCCAAAGGATCAGACCATTGCAAGAGCAATCTATTTGGTTGAGTCAGAAATCAAGACTCACATGACCACCAAGGGTGGGCTCCCAGGTTTGCCAGCCCAGTTCCTGACAAAGAAGGCTATGTACTTTGCTAGTATAGGGAACATGACTGCTTTTGAAAACATCTTTGTCTTACTCACGTACGGGTTATTTCTGTTTCCCAACATTAATAGTTTCGTCGATATCAACGCCATTAAGGTTTTTCTCATTGGAAACCCTGTCCCAACTTTGCTCGCGGACGCGTATCATTCTGTACACTTAGAAAATTTGTACAACAGAGGAATGATCACATGCTGTGTACCCCTGCTATATAAATGGTTTATCTCCCATTTACCCAAGTCTGCTGCTTTTTGGGATCATAAGAGTGCCTTGCGTTGGTCGCAGAAAATCATGTCTCTTACCAACTCTGATATAGATTGGTGCAATAGGATTTATGACGGGATCAGGATCATTGACCGTTGTGGAAACTTCCCCAACGTACCCCTCATAGGAACTAAAGGAGGAATCAACTACCATCCAGTATTGGTTCGTCGTCAATTTGGATACCCGATGAGGCATGTCCCGCGTAATGCTCATCTGGAAGGTCTTTTCTTCAAGGAAGGAGAAAATGACAGGGCACTAAAGATGGAAATAGTGCACACTTGGAAACATGTTCATAAGAAAGGACATGAGTCTCTAGGAAAACCGGACTGTGTCTCGGTGGAGCCTTATCTCCACTGGGTACAAACTAGAGCTCTCAAGCTAAAGATGCCTTATCCTCGTCACGGAGTTCTTCCACCGAGGGAATCTGTCATGTACTTCATGACTGAAACGGAAAAACTTCAGGTTACTCTCAACAAAGTTCAACAGGAGAGGAGGTCTTGGAAGAACAAGTACCGCATTCTCAATGTAGAGTGTACCAAAATACAGCGACTGCTAAAAGATAAGGATGCTCTGATTGAGATTTTAGAGCAACATGTTGTGGATAATCAGGATGACCAAAGGAATTCGCTCGCTCCTTTCACTTGGCAAAGGAATGACGACCCGACAACGGTCCAAGAGCCCCGGTCCAAGAAAAGGAAAGTACCAGAATCAGCACCCAGTTTCTCCCCAGAGAGGACTCGGGACCCCTTAGCTTAGGTTTCTGTTTCCGCACCTTGTAATCTACTGTATTTCTATTTTCGCAATCCTTTGAATTTAATAAAACGGGGTTTCCCCCACTGTTTGATATTTGCAATCTAATTGTCGAAGTTTATTTTGATTAAACCAAAAAAAAAACAATTAATGTAATCATTGCATTCATCATTTTCACGTCATACTGTCTCATTCGTCAATACTCGGGCCAATCGTCAGAAAAAGATGGATAATCTCGAGGAAGAGAACAGAGAGTTGAGAGAAGAGATCGACGCTCTGAGAGAGGATATGAGAAAGCTTCATAACGACATGCAAGCCATGGCAGAAGCTCAGCTACAAAGGACTATGATCTCGGAGATCACCTCAACGCCCATAGTGGAGAAGTCCGATCCTAGGTACAAAATGCCGAAAGATCGTCCCTGGGGCATGCCACTTAACTATATCCCGGAAGGATATGTTTCGCCGATCAATGAGGATCAGGGAACCGCAGCAGGAACCACTGGGCCTGAAGGTTACAAACTTCGGGAAAGCGAAGATGCCATGGGCATGACAGCAACTCCTGAAGGTTACAAACTTCGGGAGGCACCGCCCGTGGTACACACTGTCCCGGAAGGACAGATTCCACAGATGCCTTCTGGTGGAAACGACAACATGTTCGAAAGAATGAATGAGTTCCAGGAACAGTTCCTGGGAATGCAGAAAGAACTGCAGGCCCTTCGCGGTCAGGATTTATTTGGAAAGGACGTCGCGGACCTCTGCTTGGTCCCCAATGTGAAAGTCCCGCACAAATTCCAGGTGCCCTACTTTGAAAAGTACAAGGGTAACTCTTGCCCTCAGAGTCACTTGGTGATGTACGCTCGGCGAATGTCAGCTCTGACAGAGAATCAGGATTTACTGATTCACTACTTTCAGGATAGTTTAACCGGTGCCACGTTAAAAT
This sequence comes from Lathyrus tuberosus, assembly GCA_022829125.1. Taxonomy (NCBI): domain Eukaryota; kingdom Viridiplantae; phylum Streptophyta; class Magnoliopsida; order Fabales; family Fabaceae; genus Lathyrus; species Lathyrus tuberosus. The sequence goes on from JALAZF010000032.1 coordinate 9,902,567, forward strand.
GGTACATGGGTTTAAACCGTGCTACGATTAGCACTTTCAGAGATCTTGGCACTGCCTTCGTCCAATAATATAAATACAATCTGGACATGGTACCCGACAGAGATCAACTCAGATCAATGTCACAAAAGGATAAGGAAACCTTTAAGGAATACGCCCAGAGATGGCGTGAAATTTCCGCTCAAATTTGTCCACCTCTTGAGGAAAAAGAGATGACAAAGATCTTCTTAAAGACCTTAAGCTCATTTTATTACAACAGAATGGTTGCCAGTGCACCCAGTGACTTCACCGAGATGGTCGGTATGAGAGTTCATCTTGAGGAAGCCGTCCTAGAAGGACATCTAGCCAAAGACACTGGATCATCAAGTAGTACAAAGCGATACGGTAGTGCTCTCCCTAAGAAAAAAGAGCAAGATATTGGGAATATCTCTCTTGAAAAGCAAAGGCGACGTTATCAGCCAGTAGCAGTTGTGACTCCTGCTATCAATCCTGCGCCTATTTCTACGTATCAGCCTCAGGTTGTGCAGAGCCAACCTAATCAGCAAAGGACTCAACAGCCTCTTCAGCAAGCTCATCCTCCATACAATAACAACTGTACAACGCGGTCACCAGGATTTGATCCTATATCCGTATTGTACGCATAACTATTTCTGTTACTACTGGCTAAGGGGCATGTCCAGACTAAGTCCCCTCTTACAGTACCGAAAAATCCTCCTTTTTGGTTTAAAGTGGATCAGACTTGTCCTTACCATCAAGGAGAACCAGGGCTTAACATAGATAACTGTCTCAGTTTCAAATCCGGCGTACAAAAGTTTGTTAGGAGCGGGGTCTTATCTTTCAAAGATATGAATCTGATTGTTCTCACAAACCCGCTGCCTCAACACGAGAAAGCTACAGTCAATTTGATAGAGGGAGAGACTAATAACGTCTATCAAATTCATGATGTACTCTTGTTAAGGACCAATCTGGTCAAGATGCATTTCAGACAGAGTGGATATAGCCATGTGCCACCTCATAACTATCACCAGTGTGATATCTGCTCTAAAAGAAATCGAGGATGTTCTGTGGTGTAATCAGCTCTACAGGAACAGATGGATCTCGGATGGATCCAAGAGCACCGAGTTCATGGAGTTAACACGGTCTACACGAATTCTAACGTCATTCAGAACCATGACGTCCGTGCAATGAATGTTAACTTGGTGGCGATGCATTCCAGGCAAAGCCAGTATCATAATCTGCCGCGGCACGATTACAATTCCTGTCTGACTTGCTCGGTAAACAAACAGGGATGCTCTTTTGTACAAGAAGCCCTCCAGCGTCAGATGGATCTTGGATGGATCCAGGACTATCACGATAGGAGTCCCTATCAGATCAACATGATCCAAATCTTTGATATTCACTTGATGAATACTAGCCTGGTGGAGTTACATGATAAACAGGTCCGGCTCGGGTTCCTGGTATCACATGATTATCAGAGCTGTAGGGCGGGTTGCGAAAATAATCAAGGTTGTGCCCTTGTCCAGAAAACCCTTCAGCACTTGTTGAATCACTGGTGGCTTCCAATCTATATGGATGAAGACACCCAACAAATTAGTATTACCAACGGGAACCCTACTCGGCATCAAAGTCGGGACGTTCGATCTGTGGAAACTGACCTAGTAAGGTTACATTGTATTCAAAGCGGGCGTGGCCAGGTGCCGCCACACAACTATGAACGTTGTAGAGTCTGTTCGGAAAGTAACCAAGGATGTTACCTTGTGCGAGCAGCTCTTCAGGGTCAGGTGGATCGTAGAGAGATTCGCCCATACCTGGGTTCCAGACCAATCAACCGGGCGCCGGACTACCTCGCTGATCAAATTGAGGACGTTGTCGTAATCTCTGATCATCAGAAGGCTAGGGATGTTTGTACCATCATCCCTCTACTTGACGAATCGAGAGTTCCCAACCAGGAACGGATCGAAATTGCTTACGATGGTCGGAAAAATCAGAAGGCTCCCATAGTCATCTATCTACCGGGACCATTACCGTATCAATCAACTAAGGCTATCCCTTACAAATCCGGTGCAACAACAGTCGAGAATGGAAAGGAAATTCCATTACCCTCCGTCGTGAATATTGCAGACACCAGTCGAGTAACACGGAGTGGTCGAATCTTCAACCGAGGAGTTAGAGAATTTAACAAAGAAAAGAAACCTCAGACAGAAGTTCCCAATCCACCAGTCGGTCAATCCAGTAATCCCGACCTTTCGAAAAACAATGATGAGATGCTGAAGCTCATCCAAAGGAGTGAATACAACATTATTGATCAGCTATTACAAACTCCTTCAAAGATCTCTGTGCTGTCACTGTTACTTAGTTCAGAAGCGCACAGGGAGGCTCTACAGAAAGTCTTGGAGTAAGCCTTTGTAGAACAGGATGTAACAATCAGATAGTTCGATAGCATTGTCTCTAACATCACTTCCTGCAATAACTTAGGATTTAGTGATGAGGAATTACCTAAAGAGGGTCGTCGTCATAACATGGCGCTCAATATCACGGTCAGCTGCCAGGGCGATGCTTTAGCCAGCGTACTGGTAGACACAGGGTCAGCCCTGAATGTTATGCCGAAGTCTACTTTAATGCAATTATCCTTCAAAGGACCCCCGATGAGAACCAGTGAGGTCGTCGTCAAAGCATTTGACGGGTCCAGAAAAACGGTTATCGGCGAAGTCGACCTTCCCATAACTATTGGTCCTCACACTTTCCAAGTCGCTTTCCAGGTCATGGACATCCGGGCAATGTATGGTTGTTTATTAGGAAGACCTTGGATTCATCAGGCTGGGGCGGTTACCTCGACCCTCCACCAAAAGTTAAAGTTCATCCAGAACAACCAGCTCGTCACGGTCTGTGGAGAACAAGCTTTGCTCGTGAGTAACTTATCATCATCTACTGGTGTAGAACCCGAGGAGGTTATTGGAACTCAGTTCCAAGCACTGTCGGTGAGCAAGGACAATCAATTCGAAGAGGGAACTTCCATTTCCTCATACAAAGATGCTATCAAAGCGGTCGAGAGTACCAATACAACAGGATGGGGACAACTAGTCATTCCTACTAACAATAAAATAAAGAAGGGTCTTGGTTTTTCTGTAACCTGTACCCAGACAGCTACTACCAGCAATGAAAGTCTTCATCCCATTCAGGACATCTTCCACAGTGGAGGTTTCCTTCACCCAGTGCCTCAAGAAGTGCATACCATTAATAAAGATGATCCCTCTGATATGGAGGAAGAATGGGAATCCTATCTTAACAAGGACGGTTATATGTCTCAGGACGAAACGCATACTCCTTTTTACTTTCCTACACAGAGTCCGAGATTTATACCCAGGTCAGATGTCGAAATGATGTACGGAGATTGTGATCCTAAAGGATGTCGTGCTTCACCAAACTCATTAGAGGAGGACACTCTGATGAAGGATAACTTTGACCATAACTATTATGGCCGGATGGAGGGCCTGCCAATGTGGCAGCCGTATCCAGGAGACTTGGGGAAAGGAAATCAACCCAACAATGAAAATCAGCTGAGCATCATTGAAAAGAATACCTGCGTCCCCACCATGTCATGGGATCGACAATCAGGTCATTCGAAAAACGTCCAGTACGACGATGAATTTGCAACATTTGCAAGACTTAAATTTATCAACTATGCTTTTCCCGAGGTCAACGTCATCGAGAAGGATGACTCATCCAGTTCCAAAGAAGTGTGGGACACCTTGGGACAACCGAGTGGAAAATACGACTTCATGGTCAAATACACCGCTCCTGAAATCTCTCGTATCAGGCTCGAAGACATCCAGCCAACTGGATGGGGAGATCTACCTGAGAGTACAAATGCTATGCAAAATACAACAGAGGAATCCTCCTACGACAATTCTTCCTGGGAGACAGATTCCAATGATCTTGCTCCGCCAGAAATCAGCGTTATTTCTGAAGACAAATCAAGGAAGGTGCCAAACTTTAGGATTCACCGAGGAGTTCTCCGCCAATGGGTTGCTGTCGATGTTCCGAAGATTGTTCATAAGTCAAAGTAATTGTCATCTTTAACCTTTCACCCTACCCAGGTGAAACAGATGTTTTGATAGGGCTCGCTTTCTGTAAATTTCCCTCTTCGCTTCGCCCAAAGCGACAGAGTTTTGTTTTATAGGGCTGTAGTTTCAAGAATCAACTTGTTCATTAATAAAATAACATCATTCTGTAATTTCTGCATTTATTATTGTTTTCTCTTTTTGCTTTTCTCGAAAAATGGTAATCCTAAAAAACAAATCAATAATAAAAAACAAGCAGTTTTCCAAAGAAATACACTGCACACACTCTTGCATTTCCTCTATCTCTTCTAAACACAAATCATACCGTTATACAGATTGCTTGTTTTAAACCCCGTTGAAACATACGATTCTATGCCTTCTCCCAACTTTGAGTTCCCGGTATTTGAGGCTGAAGAAGAAAATGATGACGAAATTCCAGAAGAGATCTCCTGATTACTCAGACAGGAGGAAAGGTCCATTGAACCTCATAAAGAGCCATTGGAAACGGTAAACTTAGGTTCGGAAAAAGAGAGAAAAGAAATCAGGATTGGGGCACTGCTCAGTCCAACTGCCAGAGAGGGTTTGGTAAAGCTTCTCAAAGAATTCCCCGATGTATTCGCTTGGTCCTATCAGGATATGCCAAGGTTGGATACCAGCATCGTGGAACATCATCTACCATTAAGGTCAGAATGTCCGCCAGTAAAACAGAGATTGAGACGGACTCACCCGGACATGGCCATCAAAATCAAAGAGGAGGTACAGAAACAGATTGACAAGGGTTTCCTCGCCACATCAGAATATCCTCAATGGTTAGCCAACATCGTACCCATTCCAAAAAAGGATGGAAAAGTTAGAATGTGTGTGGATTACAGAGATCTAAACAAGGCTAGTCCAAAGGACGACTTTCCTTTACCACACATCGACATGCTGGTAGACAGTACAACAAAGTTCAAAGTTTTCTCCTTCATGGATGGATTCTCGGGCTATAATCAAATCAAAATGGCGCCGAAAGACATGGAGAAAACTTCGTTCATTACCCCATGGGGTACCTTTTGTTACAAGGTAATGTTGTTCGGTTTGAAGAACGCCGGGGCAACCTATCAAAGGGCCATGACTACTCTGTTTCATGACATGATACACAAAGAAATCGAGGTATATGTCGATGATATGATTGCCAAATCTAAGACAGAAGAGGAGCATGTGACCCATCTGTCAAAGCTATTTGAGCGGTTGAGAAAGTACAAACTCCGCTTGAATCCTAACAAATGCACCTTCGGTGTCCGTTCGGGAAAACTTTTAGGGTTCATCGTCAGCCAGAAAGGAATTGAGGTTGATCCTGATAAGGTCAAGGCCATTCAAGAAATGCCTTCTCCGAAAACTGAAAAACAAGTCAGAGGATTCCTAGGACGTTTGAACTACATCTCCAGATTCATATTCCTCATGACCGCAACATGTGCGCCAATTTCCAAATTACTTAAAAAGAATCAGGAATGCGTTTGGACAGAAGACTGTCAAACCGCCTTCAACAGTATTAAGGAATACTTGTTGAACCCTCCAATTTTATCACCTCCAGTGGAAGGAAGGCCTCTGATTATCTACCTCACCATCCTGGAAGACTCCATGGGCTATGTACTTGGCCAAGAAGACAAAACCAAACGGAAAGAGTCTGCCATCTACTATTTGAGCAAGAAATTTACCGACTGCGAGACTCGGTATACTATGCTCGAGAAAACTTGTTGTGCTTTGGCTTGGGCAGCCAAACGTCTTCTCCAGTACATGATTCGTCACACTACTTGGTTAATCTCAGAAATGGATCCAATCAAGTATGTTTTCGAAAAACATGCTCTCACGGGAAGGATTGCTCGTTGGCAGATGTTGTTATCAGAATATGACATCGAGTACCATGCTCAAAAAGCCGTTAAGGGAAGTGTTTTAGCCGATCATTTGGCCCATCAACCGATTGACGATCAAGAATCAGTCGGATTTGACTTCCTAGACGAAGATGTCATGTATCTAAAAATGAAAGACTGCGATGAACCGCTACCTAGTGAAGGGCCAGAACCAGGTTCCCAATGGGGACTTATCTTTGACGGAGTTGTCAATCATTACGAAAACGGAATTGGGGCAATCATTATTACCCCTCAGGGTACCCATATTCCTTTCACCGCCAGACTTACGTTCAAGTGCACAAACAGCGAGGCCGAATACGAAGCTTGTATCATGGGTCTCAAAGAAGCGATCGACTTAAGGATCAAGAACTTGGATGTATATGGCGACTCAGCCCTATCAAAGGAGATTGGAACACATACCAATCAGGACTGGTCCCTTACAAAGACTATGCGAGAAGGTTGTTACCCTTCTTTGACAGAGTTGAGTTTCATCACATCCCTCGTGATGAGAATCACATGGCTGATGCATTAGCCACTCTCTCTTCCATGATTAGTGTAGGTCAATGGAATGACCTACCTAAGATCGACATAATGCGTCTTGAATGGCCCGCTTACATCTTCACGATTGAAGCAGTCATAGACGACAAACCTTGGTATCACGATATCAAATGCTTCCTTCAAAAACAAGAGTACCCACCTGGGGCACTAAAGAAAGGACCGAAAGACCCTCAGAAGGTTAGCATGCAGTTTCTTCCTAAGCAGTGATACACTATATAAGAGAAACTTTGACATGGTCTTGCTCCAATGCGTAGACAGACCAGAAGCAGACATGCTGATAAAAGAAATTCACGAAGGGTTCTTTGGCACTCATGCCAACGGACATACAATGGCGAGAAAAATTCTAAGAGCAGGGTACTATTGGTTGACCATGGAATCCGACTGCTACAAGTACATGAGGAAGTGTCACAAGTGTCAGATATACTCCAACAAAATTCATGTACCGCCTACACATCTCAAATTTCTTTCTTCCCCATGGCCTTTTTCCATATGGGGAATCGACATGATTGGCATGATTGAGCCCAAGGCTTCAAACGTACATCGGTTCATCCTGGTAGCCATTGATTACTTCACCAAGTGGGTCGAAGCAGCGTCGTACGCTAATGTAACCCGACAAGTGGTGGTCCGATTTATCAAAAACAACATCATCTGCTGTTATGGTGTTTCGAGCCAGATCATTACTGATAATGGATCTAACTTGAACAATAAGATGATGAAAGAGTTGTGCGCAGAGTTCAAGATCGAACACCATAACTCATCTCCCTACCGACCCAAGATGAACGGGGCGGTAGAAGCGGCTAACAAGAACATCAAGAAGATTGTTCAAAAGATGGTTATAACCTACAAAGACTGACATGAGATGCTACCCTTTGCTCTTCACGGTTATCGCACATCTGTCCGCACTTCAACAGGGGCAACCCCTTTCTCTCTAGTATATGGCATAGAAGCAGTGCTCCCCATAGAGGTAGAGATCCCATCAATTCGGGTATTGATGGAGGCTAAACTTACAGAAGCTGAATGGTGTCAAAGTCGACACGACGAACTCAACCTGATCGAAGAGAAACGAATTACGGCACTATGCCATGGTCAGTTGTATCAACAAAGAATGAAGAAGGCGTTCGACAAAAAGGTTCGACCTCGTGTCTTCAGGAAAGGAGACCTCGTACTCAAGAAGATACAATCATTTCTCACTGATTCCCGAGGCAAGTGGACTCCGAATTGCGATGGCCCCTATGTGGTCAAGAAAGCTTTCTCAGGCGGCGCCTTGAGACTTGCAACCATGGACGGAGAGGAGTTTGCCTACCCCACGAATGTTGATGTAGTCAAGAAATACTTCGCCTAAAAAAAACTTCTCGGTGGATTGAAAACCCGAAAGGGCGGTCCAGGCAAAAATTAGAGACATGATCAAAAATCATCCCGGTGGATTGGAAACCTCAAAGTACAATCCAGGCAAAATTTAAGGATAATGGAAAGTAACTACTTTCGACAAGGGGGCAAGTCCCTCAGCAGCAGTTACATCATCCGTCAGGAAAACTCCAGTCAAGGTCATCTTCGACAGAAGCTCAGGATGCCCAGAATTCAAAGTTGGTAGAAGGATAGTGGTCGTTATGTTTCAATATAGCCCTTTTCCCTTAAATTACCATTTTCTAACTTTGTAAATACTCTATGGAATCACGCGTTTGGCTGATTTCCATCCTATCAATGAAATTTGAGCCCTTGTGCTTGTGTTTGTAATTCTTATTTGTTTTAGCTTTACAGAATGACATTTTAACATGATTAACGATTCTTGAAACGAAACAAAAATGAATTTACTTGTTAAAACTTTTTATGCTTTTAAAATAAAGATGGCAATTTCTTTTGACGGTTGAACATCGAAAGAACATCGATCGCTTCTCCAAAGGTGTTCGAGCCTCAAAGTGCAGAATCAAAGTACTCCTTCTAAACCAGTATGCCTAAATGAAGGATCAACTATGTCAGATGCGAATGCTCCATCTGACCTCTTCGTCCGAGTTCTTATCTCTTAAGCCCGACCAGCGTCGCTCCCAACAGGGACCGTTTCTACTAAGCAAGGCGGAATTGCTATCTTGAACCAGCGGTACTTCTTCGCCCCGCGATGGCCGAGTATACAGTCATGTTCATCTATTAGTATATATGTCGCGTCAGTTTTGTCCGCATATACATATATACATCATGCATTATTGATTTGCATTCATATTCATATTATATCACTATCACTCTAGTCGGTCTTATCCCCTAGTGATAACAGTTCTCTCAATCGAGTTGTCAGTTCTTTCCTCGTCAGGAAAGGTTGCGTCGGAACAATCTCTCTCCTCCAGTTTATTTCTAGATCAGAATTGGCCCTTGACCACTTTGATAACTTGAACCTCTGAAAGACCAGAGAACCTTCAACCGATGTCACTCTTCGCCATTGAAGATGATATTTTCGCTTTCCCGGATTAAGGAAAATCCCTAGAGGAAGCCTCTTAAGCAGAGATTCCGCAATAAAGTAGTTTTTCTCCGAAAAAAACCACTGATGAAAAGGTCATCGGCACCTCAAAATTGGATCACATCATATGGCGTTTCTCCGGGAAGATCTCGAGAAAAGTATGATGCAATATCCCCAAGCGTGAAAGCAGTCTCTCAAGAGACTCGTTTTCCCCAGTAGAGTCGGAAAATGGCGTCTCCAAACAGAGAAGTTTGTACACCTCTACAACTCAGACAGATGGGTTCCCCAGCGAGTCTGACATAAAAAGTTTTTCTATCAAATGGCATCTCCCCAGGAAAATTCGGCGAGAAGTTTGAGGAAAACCGATACGTATAACGTCCCTTGTCAAGAAAGTTTATTGACAAAAGAAACTAAGACCAGTTCCTTGGTAGGAAACCAGGATCGAGGGGAAGTTTATTCCAGAAACTAAGACCAGTTCCTTGGTAGGAAACCAGGATCGAGGGGAAGTTTATTTCAAAAACTAAGACCAGTTCCTTGGTAGGAAACAAGGATCGAGGGGAAGTTTATTTCAGAAACTAAGACGAGTTCCTTGGTAGGAAACCAGGATCGAGGGGAAGTTTTTTTACATTTTCTAAGCATCATTGCTTAGCATAAGAAGACGGATGCGCAAACTGCCATTCATAACCACCATCAAAATTTCGGGTATTCCGATATTTAATCCTCTTGCACTCCGAATGCCCGAATACCTTCGCCATTCACACCTTCGGGTCCAAGAAGATTAAATAGGGGCATCTGTTATACCCTAAATTTTGACCACTAAGATTTCCCATCATTGTACAAATCATCATCACAATATGGAGGAACCATCATACCTCATCAGTCTCCCCAAAGATGGGTGAGCATCCACTACAATCAAAATTAGGGTTTCAAGCCCTCTCAGAGCTTTTAGACAAAGGATCAATCAAGAAATGACATGATCTTCAACTTGCCTAGCCTCTCAAACATCCACAAGGGATCAAGAGGACTCCCACTTCAAGGATTAAGCACAAGGTTGCTCCCTTCCAGGTGGATCAAGCCTCAAGATCGCCAGTGTCACCAAATTAGGGTCTGGTCGACCAGGGCCTCCAGATGGAAATTTTCCTCTGGGAATGAGCCAATGCTTCAAAGCATAACCTAATATGCTCCATGGAACCTCATGGACCCAAGCATCAAGTCAATTTGACCTCAGGGGATGCATACATCAAAAATCAGGAATTAGGGTTTCTTGACCTAATTCACCCCTAAGTTGACTTTTGGGACAAATCATGAACCAAGACCTCAAGAGAGGATTTGAGGGTCTCCAACATACCACATTGATCCATTTGCAACAATGGATTAATCCAAGAAGCTTGAGCAACAAGTTTCAATTTCATCTGAACCACAGTTAGGGTTTCGCGAGAAAAGTCAACTGTAGCTTTGAATTTTGACCAGGACATGCTCCCAAACCCTAGGACATGATTCAATATACCCTATAACACCCAGGAACATGTCCATCAAGTTTGATTTAGGTCAAGGACATGATTTCCTAAAGGATTGCACTGTTTGAAATTCATCTGATAAAAAGTCAACTGTGCACAAAAGTCAACTTTGACTTTTTGAGATTTTTCACAAAAATGGTTTTTTAACCCTAAAATGATGTTAATGTATGATTTGAATCATCATTCATCAAGAAAAATCAAGAAAAGTGCTTGGGCCAAGAGATATAACAATGGCAATATGCCTTGCTGAAAACTGCCAAGGCTAGGCAGAATTTTGCATTTTTGCTCGATTTGGAAAAATCAGATAATTCCAAGCCTTGTCATCACTTTGGATATATCTGAGGATCAAATCTAAAGGGGACAAACACTGAGCCAAGCCTCCAAAGTCCTTGGAACAAGAAGTAGCATGCCAAACCTAGAATTGCCTAAAAGAGGGACAAGACTCCAATTTTGGATTGGAGCATTCAATGCATACACCAAGGTGGCATGGACTGAGTCATTTGAAACTGAATTCAGTCAAGACTTATCCAAGACCAAGGGAACCACAGCCCTGTGCCCTAACCTCTAGTCAATGGCTAGAGGAGACTTGGATTCCAAAGTGCAACCATTGGCCAAACCTCTGCTGCAGTTGCCATTCACTATTGCTTGCAAAACAAGCTTGCTCTACTATAAATAGAGCTCAATTATGACCAGTTTGAGTACACCAAAGCCATCAAACAGATGCTTTCCTCAAAATCTCTTCTTTCACTCCAATTTTGCCTTCTAAGGCAAGTCACTATCGGGTTTTGAGTTTGAGAGCTTTTCCAATCAAACCAATCACACACACACACACACACCTCATAAACATCATATAGAAGTGATCCAAACACTCACATAACATCTGGAACACCAAAATCACAAAATTACCAGCCAGTTGCTCAAGTTCTTGGCAGATTTGCAGTTGGGGTACCATCTCAAGTTCCAGATCATTTCAATCCATTCCAAGCATCCAGACACACTCCATGGCACCTAGGGAAGCTATCCAGATGATTGGAACCTAGCTGTAACACCCCTAACACAAAACATGATCACCAGCTGCAAGAGGTAAGCATGAGCTCTTCTAACTCTATGACCCATGCATTTTTTGCTGCACAATAATTTGGCCATATGTTCATAATCATGCATGGAATGTTTTCCCTCAATCAATTGCATTGTTTGAATCGTGTGTGGAATTTCTGAACCTTCATGCATAAATTAGGGTTCTTGAGGTTTCTCTTTGATTTCTTATTCCATGCTTAAAATAAATGAAATTAAAGACCATAGACATGATCGTGAGGTTAAAACGAGTAGATTGATATGTAGATTGCATGATATAATCAAGTATTCAGTGAGATTGGATAGAAAACGCAAATCTGCAGAAACAGAGGGTGACGCGTGCTCTTACCATGTTCTTGGCGCCCTTTTTCAAATATTTGAATATTTGAATTTTGTGATTTTATTTAATTGATTCAAAAATTAATTTCTCTCTGAGTTTTAATGATTTTGAGTTGATTCTTTTTTTAATAATTCACAAAAATGTTAAAATATTTTATTTTACCAAAAAATCCCAAAAATATTATTTATTTCATATAATTGATATTTTTGCAAAGAATTAATATTTTAATTGTTTTTGACATTTAAAATATTTTTTGTCTTCTTGATTTTGCAAATGTTAATGATTTCTAATCATTTTGTAGGTCAAAACATGATTTTTAAAACATTAATCTTAGATCAAAATTTGTTTTCCACATGTTAAACAATTTTGATCATTTTAATTGAATTTATTATTCAATTAAAATACATTTTGAAAACAAATTAGGGTTTTTGATTAATTCAACCCTCATCAAACTTTTTCAAACACTTTTGGGCCTCTAATAGAGTGAGTGTAAGACCCAATCCTTTTTAAATAAAAACCTATTTTTGGGCCTCACTTATTGTATAAGTCCCGTCGTATTTCAAAAAGTTCGACGCGATCATCGTCCGTTGAAAAACAAACCTTGGGCCTCTCCTCGAGCTATAAGACCCATTCAAAATCTTTTGGGCCTCTATTAGAGTGTAAGACCCAACCCCTTTGAAAACCAAACCATTTTGGGCCTCAATGCATTGTATAAGACCCACCGCGTTTTCAAAAATCTCGGCGCGATCGCCATTTTCAAACAAATGACCCTGGGCCTCTCCTTGAGCTGTGAGCTCCACCACTTGTACAAAAATAAATCTCTTGGGCCTCTTGAGAGTGTGTAAGACCCATCCCCTTGTACATAAAACTTTTTGGGCCTCAGTCACTTGTATAAGTCCCTCTGTACAAAACGATCGTGCGATCACTGATAAACCTTGGGCCTCTCCTTGAGCTGTAAGCCCCAACATCTTTTCAAAATACTTTCTCCTTAAATTTTGAATATACTGTTGTTTTCAATCTTTCTTTGTTGAACAACTAACCAAACAGCATGGAAGCTCTACAACCGAGTAAGTGTTTATATGCTTTCTTTACCCGCTTTCATATACATATAACTGTATTGTGGGGCTGTTTCACTATAAGTCTTCTTTCATAAACTCATATCAACTGTGTAATACTAGTATAGATATTTAGAGTTTCCCCGGCAATTACGTCTAGCACTAAGCCCTGTTGGTCACTCTTAAATACAAACAAAACTAGATCTCCATAGGATTACCAGACACAGTCTTCCCTCCTCTTGGGGTTAAACAATATGGAGACGTGAAAGGCAGCATTCTCGGTGAACCCTTTCACAGACTGTCACCCTTAGAAATTATCAAAGAAACTCTACTCCCCAGAGATGAACTTTTCTCCGTGAATGGCATCTCTTGAGTTTCTTCCAAATTCTCGAACTTTCCTGGCTTGATCTATTCTCTGTGAATAGCCTGTCTTGAATTTCTCAGGGTTTGGGGACCCACAGGCTTCCTAAAAGCATCCCCGCATCCTCTTGGGCATTGTACAAAGACCATACGGCTTCTTAGAAGTATTCACAACCTCCTCTTAGGCTTCGTATAAGGATTCTTCCTTCGGGAAGAGAGCCTCTTCTTGGGCTTCGTACAAATTGTCCCTCGGCTTCTTAAAAGTTTCCAGCCTCCTCTTGGGCTTCGTACAAATTGTCCCGACGACCTCCTAGAGGTATAGGAACATAAATTAGTCATCTTAATAGAACAGTCTTTCAAAGAGTCTAGATCTTTCTACCGTGAACGTACTACTATTGCTTCTTTAAGCATAGTATAAAAGATAAAACTCTAGACTTGGATAGTCTAAGACCCTTGAGTCTCAAAGACATTGTCAAGCCCCTCTCAAGTAGGGAAAAAACACCAGTAGACTCGGACAGTCTCCAATACCCTCTGGATTCCCCATTTCCTTAAAGAACAGGAAATAACCCTGATCCTCTGATCAATCCCAAAGCATAGCCTTACCTTTAATCAGTCTCTTTATAAGAACTGATTTTCTCTTTTAACCAACCTACTGGACATGTCACTCAACTGAAACAGCAACCCCTTTTAGCCTCTATCTCGGGCTTCGTACGAGATACAAAAACACTCTCTTGTTGAGTCAATAATCTTTTTTAGCCTCTATCTCGGGCTTCGTACGAGATACAAAAAGACTCTCTTGTTGAGTCAATAATATTTTTTGGTCTCTATCTCGGGCTTCGTACGAGATACAAAAAGGCTCTCTTGTTGAGTCAATAGTCCTTTTAGTCTCTATCTCGGGCTTCGTACGAGATACAAAACACTCTCTTGTTGAGTATAAAAGACTCTCTTATTGAGTCAACCTTTAGCCTACGTCTTGGGCTTCGTACAAGACACATCTAAAAGCATTCTCTTGTTAAGTCAAACCCTTTTAGCCTCTCTCTCGGACTTCGTACGAGACACATAAAAACACCCTCTTGTTGGGTCAATAGCCTCCTCTTAGGCTTTGTATAAGAAAAACCCCGGTTGAGTCAATCAACCTTTTAGCATCAAAACTGTGCCTCGTTCACAGGATACAAACATCAACAACTCCTTTCATCTAATCGCTGTAAGCGGCAAGCCTCTGGATTATTTACATCCACGCCACTGTCCCTCTTTTAGCATGAGAAATTCCTAAGGAAAGATGGCATTGCTCTACACTGAGTTAAAGTCTTCTCCTTCAGGTTAAAACCCCCTATAAAGGAAATTATGGCATTGCTAGGATTCACATATCCCGGTTAAAGTAATCCTCCTTTATAGTCAGTCACCCAACAGTTGTGACAAACAGACCCCCTTTAGATATGACAAATTCTTTCTAAAGACAACACCTTTAGCTTCACATCTTGGGCTTTGAACAAGATACAAACCACCTTTAGCTTCACATCTTGGGCTTCGAACAAGATATAAACCACCTTTAGCTTCACATCTTGGGCTTTGAACAAGACACCAAAACACCATTTCTGTAACGACCCAGTTTTTGTGTGAGTTTTATTTAATCGAGTCGTTTGATTATTTTATTATTATTTTATTTTATTTTCTACTTTTATCTGAAAATATGTTATTTTTCAATGTTGTGATATTTTATCGGGTTTTGGGATCGTTTGCGAGATATTTGAGTGTGGGGATATTTTGGTCATTTTAGGATATTTTTCATTAAGTAAGAAAATACAAAATAGAAAGAGAGGAAAATAGAAAGAAAGAAAGGGAGAAGAAAGAAAAAGAGGAGAAAAGAGAAGAAGAAGAGAAATAGTGAGAAAACTTGGGAAAAATCAAAGAAATCAACTCCTAGAATCGGTTTAATCGGGTAAGGGTGCGAAACTCAATTATTGTATGATTGTGTATGATTATGTATGAGTATTTGTGGTGTTTGTTGGATTGAAATGAAAATATTTAGTAAAACCCATATTGTGTCAAATTGATTAGAAATTGATTAAATGTGTTGGAAATCATGCTGTTAGTGTTCATTATTGTTGGTATATGATAGATACATGTTGTTATGCATTGTATTGGTAATTTTTCTGGGTGTAGGTGAAAATTGGAGGATTTTTTGTTAGAAAACGCAGAACTTCGTTCTGCAGAAATTTTTCTGGTTTTTCCAGGTCATACGCGTATGGGGCATGTTCATACGCGTATGGACCTTGGCAATACGCTTATGGAGGGCGAGTCATGGGCCAATACGCGTATGGAATGTTATTTTGCTCGACCATCTGCCCATTTGCGTATGATACGCGTAGCATTTCTGGGCAATACGCGTACGAAGTTGGGCATTACGCGTACGGACTTTTACACGTGAACTTTGGGGAAAATGAGTCTCTGCTCATACGCGTATGGAGCAGGGTAATACGCGTATGGACAGGACAATTGCAAAATGGGACTTTTCAAAATATAGTTTTTCGTTTTCTTTCGTAACTTGAGTTCCGTTTGTCCGATTTTTACATTCTTGGTATCGTTGTGTAGCTGTTGAACTGTACTTTCTTATTATGATGGTGTGGAAATTGTTAGCCGATTTAATTATGTCGGAAAATCGGGAATAGTGTCGGTCGTCGACTTTTGTCATTACAACTGTGCGTAATTGATGTGTATTATGCAAGGTGCTGTTGTATGAGGTAAATGTATGTGTTTAGATGGGGTTGTGATGATTTGTGGCCGTATGGAAATTAAATGCATTGTTTTAGGCATAAGTGCAAAGTGTGATTTTGTCGATATAAATGAATGTATTTATGTGTGCATATTAAATGTCATGGGTCATTGTATGCCAAGCATCATGATATGCATTGTTGAGACGTCCTGAGAGACGGTTTGGATTCCAGAGGGAATTCGCTATAACGTCGTGTGCCTTATACAAAGAGGTGTGAGCGATGATTATAGACGATCGTGTGCCCATGTGGGATGTGAGCGATTGGGTCGTGTGCCTTATACAAAGAGGTGTGAGCGATCCATAAACGTCGTGTGCCTTATACAAAGAGGTGTGAGCGACGGGGAACATCGTATGCCCGACGGGGAGTTACAGTGATGTAACGAGCGATGATTCCAGTAGAGTTCCTGAGTGAACTAGTGATGAGAAACAATGGAAGTCGTTACCGCATGTGCATATGCATAGAGTCGTTGTGTCGGTCTCTTGCATTTGCATAAATCATTTATGGTTGATTATGTGTGGATTTGTGGATAAAGTGATATATGGATATGTGTTGGTGATGGAAATATGTATTATGTCTTGTAATGCCTTGTGTATGATTTATGGCGTGAGTTGTGGTGAGAAACGTATACATGTGTGTATTTTTGTGTTATATATAATTGTATGCAATTATATTATGGTTGTTTTTCTCACCCTTCTGCTGTTTATAATGCTCTATAAGGCATTGCAGATTAGAGTTGCTGGAGGTATTTTTGTGAAACTTTGCGCCTTCATTCTTTTGTCGGTCGGCTATGATATGTGACACCGGGTAGTTAGGGAGGCCGTTAGTGATTATTGTGTATTATGTATATATATCTTTTGGCTTGTGCATGTACAACTCGATGTATGACAAACTTTCATGTGATGTATATGTATGTTATTCAGTTTTAGATTTTCCACTTTTATTCTAAATTCTGAAATGTGGGTGTAAGGAACTGAGTTCCTCTGTTGATAGCTACCCCACTGTTGCATATCTTTATGAGCAGGTGTTGTATGAATTGTTTCAATTTGATGTGACCCCTCGGTCTATGCCATGATAATTTAAATATACTCTGACGAAATTTTGAATTTTCTTTTACTGTTTTAATTAATTGGGGGTTTAGATTGGGGGTGTTACATTAAGTGGTATCAGAGCCAGTTTGTGTCAGTCCGTGTCAGTTGTGTCAGTCCTTGTTGGTCGTTGTGGTTGGATGAGTTGTTTGTTTAACCATAGTTTCTGTTATTGGAAATGAACAGAATATGGCTGGAAGGAATGATGCTGCTTTAGTTGCGGCTATGCAAGCTATGGCTCGTGTTGTGTAGGGTGCACCTAATGCTGCAGGTAATGATGAGTTCAGGAAGAACAAACCGCCTGTCTTCAAAGGAAGATATGATCCAGATGGTGCACAGATTTGGCTGAAAGAGATTGAAAGGATTTTCCGAGTGATGGATTGTGCTGAAGATCAGAAGGTGAGACTGGGTACTCACATGTTATTGGAAGAAGCTGATGACTGGTGGGTTAGTACTCGTCGTGTGTTAGAAGCTGCAGAGGAGGATATTACTTGGGCTGTGTTTAGTATGGAGTTTCTGAGGAGGTATTTTCCTGAAGATGTGAGGGGAAAGAAGGAGATTGAGTTCTTGGAGCTAAAGCAAGGTAATATGTCTGTTGTTGATTATACTGCTAAGCTTATGGAACTTGTGCAGTTTTATCCTCATTATGCTGAAGCGACTGCTGAATTCTCTAAGTGTGTAAAGTATGAGAATGGCTTGCGTCCTGAGATAAAGCAGGCAATTGGATATCAGAGGATTCGGAGGTTTTCTGATTTGGTAGATTGTTGTAGGATTTACGAAGAAGACAGTAAGGCTCGTGCTACACATTACAAGAGTGTGAGCGAGAGGAAAGCGAAGCAACAGTTCTGTGGTGGTCCGTATGTGACACCAGCTGATAAAGGTAAACAAAGAGGGAATTTTGAGAAAAGGTCAAGTGGAGGAGGAATGTCTGGTCCTATGAGATGTTATAGGTGTGGTGAAGTGGGGCATCGTCAGTTTGAGTGCAGGAAAATCATCGTCAATTGGCATTTTGCAGGTTTGAACACTCATTGTTTTTGAACTGATCTGAATTGGTGTGGCTCATTTCATGCCAATTCAATGCTTCACTTAAATGCCAAATGACAAACTTGAATTCATGGCTATGTAATGATGATTTTTTACATGCATGGGATCCTTGACTTATAGTCCAAAGTTGAAGATATTATGTGATTCAACAAGATTCCTTCTGATCTTGGAGGATGACAAGGCTTGCAAAGTCACCAAATCTGTTTTGAAAAATTGTGTGATGCAAGTAATCATGAAAACTGTCTTGAAAAATCAGTTTGATCATGGCATGTTGTGAGGATCATATCTCCTTGCTCAAGTAGAATCAATGGATGTTCTTGTACTATTTGGAAAACTGAGATATCCTACTTTAACTTTGATGCTTGCCTTTGGTCTTGAATCTTCTTGGATCATGGTGAAAAATGGCCTCAAAATTGGCCAAAACATAAAACAGATTCTGCCTAAAAAAATTTCTAAGTGTCAAAGTTCAAAATGTCTTGAAACCCTAACTTCATGGCCTTATATCTCAAAATCTATGCATTTTTTGGGGATGGTTCAGCCCAGCAATCTTGTTGTATGGAAGAATATCTATCATTTAAGCTTTGGACTACAAAAAATGGTTGCTTGGATCACAAGTTATGGCCTTGTAAAGTTAGGTACTTGAACATAACTTTCCATAACTTAGTGAAATTTTCAAATCTCCCAATTTTGCTTCTTTTGCAAGTAACCTTGATTTTTTGATCAATCCTTGATTAAATGCAACTATGGATCATATTTCCTTGAATAATAGCCTTTAATGATCAATTTTTCTCAAAAAGTCAAACTTTGACTTTGTGTATCAAATGAATTTGGTGCTCAGAAACCCTAATTCTTGATTTTCAATGAATGAATATCCAAAGGTGATTTTAAACTTATGAATGGACTTCAATGGTATTTTTTAGTGTCTTGAATCATGTACCAAGGTTTGAGATCATGTCTTGGTCAAAAGTCAAAGGTATGGTTGACTTTTCATCAAAACCCTAGTTTGTGGCTCAGATGGATTTGAATTCTTGCATTGTTTATGAATCAAGTTTTTTAGATCAATCCAATCATATGAATGGACTAATATGATGTATTTGAGGTCCTTGAAATATATCTTGAGGTATTGGACCATGCCTTGTCCCACAAGTCATCCCAGGAATTGAATTAGGTCAAAACCCTAATTTTGGTGCACTGAGGGTCTCGAGTCTTGATGAGCTTGTCATGATGCAATTTTTTATTTGATTATTGATGAGTGAAAGTTCTTGATCTTCATGGATGATAGAGAGACTTATGGTTTTGAATATGATGCCTATCCCTTGATAATTCATCTGCTTGAGCTTTAGGGGGGTCACCTAACCTGTGAAGCAAGTAAGCGCACATATCTTGTATTTGTGATGGGTTAGTGATGCATGAAAGTATATTTATATGATAAGCAAATGATGTGGAATCTTAGGGTCAAAATTTAGGGTATGACACATGGGGATGAAATAAACATCCACTTCGTTGGAGAAGATTGAGTTGTAAGAGATTCACTGAGGAATGAAGTAGACATTCACTTCTTGATTGTTGGCTTCTATTCTTGAAGATATCAGCATCTATCAAAGCTCTAGTCGTTCCAAAATTGGGAGCAATGGAATGGAGAGAGTTGTTGGTTGATTTCTGTCACGTTGACTTGGTACTTGGAAGTTTGGTTCCAGTTTGTATCTTGAAGTCAGTTTGAAGAGAAGGTCAGTTGAGATCGTGTTTATCAAATTCATGATCTATGAATTTGTTAAATATTATTTTCGACAAAGTTGCCAAAGATACTTGAGCTTTCACTCAAGTCCGCTCATAAAGGCATCTCTGGTTGTGTTTAAGAGCTCTTTCAGAAGGATAATCTGGTTCTCATGCCGAAGATGGATTTCTGAAGACCTCTAGTGCTGATGGATGTTATTCAACTTGGAGATAATGGGAGGTGATTTATTTTCACCATTCATGATTTGCAAGAATTCTATTAACAAAGGAAAGTCATAGGCAGGTTGAGTCAAGGGTGACAGACTTGATGTCTCAACATGTTGTTTGACTAGAAAGATGTTGACACATTTGTGGTGTTATCTGGTAGATCATATATCCTACAGGATGTATGGCTTTATGGACAAGGATTTAAGATTCATTGCTATTTGTGATATTCACAAGTATTTAATGGATTATCCTTAGTTGATGATCAAGGAAGATGAAGTCGAGGTGTCTCATTAGTTGTTTCATCATCTATATTCAAGTATCTAGTCCTTGGATCTGTTTGGGCTTCCACAAGGATCTGATGTTCAACCAGATGTTGAAACATTCTATCAACAGAGATTGTGCAGAATCTTGTTGATTCAAGGAATGAATCTCTAGAGCAAAGGAGTTGTAGCTGATGATCTTGGTACCATACATGTGTGTATGGTAGGATCTGTTTTTATTATGGTGTTGCAAAAGCACATATTCTGACTAGGAAGTTTCGTGGCAGGGAGCTTATCTAGAATGTAGTGTTGATGTAAGTGAAGATGAAGACATTTATCTTGGATCAGTTTATTTCTGATCTAGGTGCATTGGAGTGCAGCAAGGGTGTTCCTGTCTCGACTCTAGGAGCATGTGATCTTGTTCATCTTGGAGGTCAAGGATAAGTGGCAATTATCTCTGACTATCTGAAGAAGTATCTACTTACAGAAAGCGGGATTTTTTTTGTAAAGATCTTGTGAGACTGATCTCATCTGAAGAATCAAGCTTTGGCATGTTTGGTTTCTCTGAAGATGAGGTGGTTATTGTAGTGTGGAGGTTGTCTACTCTCACTTGATATCATTAATCTAGTCAATGAGAACATGGAACTCTTGTTCTTTTATAGGGAGGAGGTTCTTCTAAGTGGCTGAATGAAGAACTGAACTCTCCAGCTGGATGTCTGATAAGATGTTGTGACATCAAGCGGAAACTTCAGGGTCTTAGTTGATGTTGTGGCGCATCATCGTATGATAAGTTGATCTTCTCATAAATAAATGGAATTAATGCTTCAAAAAGGTCTATCTCATGCAGTTTGCGGGAGCTGTGAGAAGGAGTAGATGTTACATGTCCGAGTCTTGGTGTATCTAAGATGGCTTGCTATGGAGTGGGTGGAACATGTAACTTGAAGATTAGGTTTCATTGGTGGATCAGAAGATTTTCTGGAGCTCTGAAGAAAGCTGAGATTAACCAAATAGTGGCATTTGGTTGATCTCTAATGTGAATTCAAGCAGTGTGCTTGGAACTAATTACTCTTGTGCAGAAGGGTAGTTGGTTGAAATTCAAAGGAGGTTCTGGTTCTATTCATATCTTGGAGCTTGTGGTAGAATCCTTAAGTTGTTTATGGAAGATTACCTTCTTTTGGGATATATATGAGAGTTTATTTCTCTCTTTGGTTGTCTGGAGTTCTCATTGATCAAGCTGGTGGAGCTGTGTTCTCTGAAGATCTTTAGTTGGATTACTATGCAGATAGTAAGTCCAGTGGTGATTGTATCAAGAACCATAGTGTATGGTGTCTGTGATATAATCAGGATGTCCTAACTGATGTTAGAACATCATCATGTTTTCTGGACTTGGAGTTCAGATTGTGGAAGCTGATATTCGCCAGTTGAATCAGAAGTGTTCTAACTTATCATATGGGAGAATGATAAAGTGAAGACTGTCTTGAATCATGGGGTGTTTATCTGGATGGCTAACTCTTGCTGAAGTCAGAATGCTTGTGGAGAGGTGGTTTCTTCTACTACAAGTCACTCTAGAAAGAAGTGGATCAGTTTGGTTCCTGTGGTGCAAGTAAGCTGAGGATTTATGAAGCATATATCTGATGTCCTTCAAGTGTGAAGAACATCTGGGCTAGCTAACAAACTAAGGGACTCTGTATGTCTCTTTGAGGAATGTGAAGCATTCCATATTTAATTGGATTTTATCTCAAGGAACAAGGATATCTATGGGTGTAAAATTCAAGGTGGATTTGTACAGGGTATGGATGGTTTCTGGATGAGAGGGATCAATGGTGATTTTGGTCTCAATCCAAGAGTTTGTTGGTTGTGGTACAAGGATGTGATCCTGGTACTCTCTCACTATATGATCATGAAGTTTGTCATGGGATATCATGTGGTGATTTTGGGGTGTTTCTTATTGGAAAAAGCATCATTTGTGAAAGATAGGGGGAGAACTTCTATCTGTTGGGCGCACTAGTGTGGTACATAGATTGTTTGTGGAACAAGCAGTAAGTGAATGCGTTCAGCAGATGTGTTGAACAGGGAGTGCGCTCTTGAAGACATGAAGATGAGTCTTATGTTTTCCATTCATTTTAAGGTGTACTTCTTGCAAAGGAGCACTGGTTATCTACGACAGGGGGAGTTGGACTTCTATTTTGGATTTGTTGTTGTAGTAGTGCAGTTGTTTATCAAGATTGTTTGTGGTCTCAAGCAGTCTGTGATAGAATTCCTCTGGTGAGGGTGTAATGTAAGACAAAATGTCGTGACATTATGCTACTGTTATGGTTCTGAGAGGACTTGACAGGTTAATTTTGGTTTTGTCATTATGTGTCAATGGATTGAATTTGAGTTGTTCAAGCGTCTTGGAAGTCTTTGTTGCTATCTGGGAGATGTTTGAAGAAATGTCTTAACATCTTGGTCAGTGTTATAGGATTGTTCTTGGGGGTTCTTTGAAAGGCTTTGTGACTATACTTCAGAGTCTACAAGAGGGACTAAACAAAGTATGACAAGGTGTTAGAACATTGGTTATGACGTATGGCTGATTCCTGATTGTTTGTCTTGGATGGTGGAGAGAATGTATCTTAGGGAACGCGTGTTAAACATGTGTCTTGATACAAGTGCATTCTTTGGACGGTTTATCCTAAGGTTGAAACAGTCAAATCCTAGTTGGGCAGTGCACAATCATTTATGTTGAATTTATCTACCTAAATTTATTTCTCCATTGAATTGTTCAGTGGTAACTTCTATGGACCGTAAATTTCTAGAGAAACTGTTTGGGTATTTAAAAGGGGTGTTTGCTTCAGGATTCTCAGGTTGAGGTTCTTGTTCTAGGTTGCGTCGTCATGTCTTTTGTTCGGGTTTGGGTAAGTACCATATGGGTATGGAACTGTGTTGGCTACTTTTGCAAATTTTTGGCTAAAAAGGGGGAGAATGGGTGTGTATTCATCTCGGTTGTGTGTTGGTTCTTACAACACACAACTGATATTCTTCTTGGTGAGGAGTTCATCCTTGCAGTTATTTTGCAAGGATGTTGGATGGGATGTTCTAACATCCTCTCCGAGTCTTTCCCTTGTGCCTTGTGATCTGAGTTATGAAGCAGGTTGTGTCTTGTGACCTGAGTTACATACTCTATGGACTCTGTGTTACATATGATACATATGTTTCTTCTTAAGCTCTTTCTGGATCTTTTTATGGGTTCTCTTATGCCCCTTAAGAGGAAGATTTATCCCTCCGTGGCAAGTAGAGGTTTGAGGGGTGTGTGTTGTATACTCTTCCTTATGTACACCAACGGACAACTAGGAATTTCAGGGGTAAGAAGGAGTCTCAGAAGTGTGCCAATCATAATCACCATTCTCAGGAAGAAATTCAATGATGTTCGGACTTTCTTTTTCTACCGAAGAAGTTTTAACCAAAAATTTGTCAAAAGGGGGAGATTGAAGGCTCTGCAGATTTGAGCAAATTTTTGGTAAAACATAATGTTGGGCAAGATGTTCCAACATGAAGAAGTCTGGTGGAGGAAGACTTGTCAGGCATGATGTCCTAATGTGTGTCTCGACATCTTGACCTAATGTAGCAGGTTGTTGCTAATCTGGTCCAAGATTTAAGGAGCAATCAGAACATGGATCAAGGAAGAAATAAACAGAAGATTCGAAGCCCAAGACAGAAGACTATATAAGAAGACCAAGACCTAGGATAGAAAAGAGACTTAGGAATCCTGTTGTAATAATTGTAAAGTAGAAAATAGGGTTTAAGGGTTTTGAGAGTCGTAGGACTTTCTTGTGTTGTAAGTCTCCCTCTGTATCGGTTTGATACACTGTGGTAGCATATATGCTTGTACAGATTCACAAACCTGTAGGTAATGAATCGTGTATTGTTCTTGGATGAAGCTTTGAAGCAAATCCAAGTTGTGTTGTTAGTCGAGAATGCTCGACTGAACTTTGTATTGAAAGAGGTGTCTTTCAAGTAGGATGATACAGTTATTGTGACTATAACTGTTAGATAATCACAGATTGTGATTTAGGGAGTGAGATTTCTTTTATCAATTAGATGTGACTTCTAATGATAAAGTTTTCATTGGGTAGTGATAGGTAAACCAGAGTTTGTTTACTATAAACCAGATGTTGTTTACATAAAACTATACTACTGATAGTGGATTCTTCTTCCTGGCTTGGTAGCCCCCAGATGTAGGTGATTTGCACCAAAATGGGTCATTATATTATGTGTTGTTTATTATTCTGCAATTTACATTTCAGTTTTGATCAACATGTTGTAACAGGTGTCGAAACATCTGTCATACTGCTGTTGTTGATATCCAGAATATCAGTTTGTTTATTTTGTCCTTGTTTTAAAGTTATGCAGAGAAAAAATTCGAGACAAGTGTTAGGACATCTGCTATCTGCTATACCAGAATTTCACAGCCCACATATCTTCTTCTCATTCTTAGTATGTACCGAATAGTAGAAATCGCCGACGAGAGTAGGTACAAGATTTTTCATCTTGCAGATACAAATGACCTTCATATCAACAAAGTCAACTACACTGGGAAAGAGGACGATTCCATAGATACAGAGAGCCAGGATGGCGTTAAAAGTACCCAAAATGCAGGCATCAACGTACACTTTAGCTTCACTCACTAAGAAACCCAAATGAAAACCAGACAGTCCTCCCTTAACCTTAACGTTGGCTTCCATCACAGATTTGCTCAAATAAAGAGCAACAACAATATCCCAACACTCGGGAATCTTCATAGATCTGTGGAATGGTACTTGATCCGCGACCGGTATCCCCAAGATGGGAGAGAATTCCTCTAAGGTAGGAGCTAAATGATAATCCTGGAAAGTGAAGCACCTCAGCGGAGGATCATAGAACTGTAGCAGCGTGTGAATGACACTCTTCTTGGAGTCTGTAATTGTGTGAAGAACACTCAAAATATTCCCATAATCCTTCTTGAAGTCTTCTAGATTGCTTGGGATGGTCTTAGCAACCAGATAGTGAAGTAAACCCAAAGCATGCGTAGGAAACTTGTAAGAAATATTACTCTTTCTGCCAGTATCCATCTTCACAGAAGCTTAGCTAACTAGAATCAAAGCTAAGATACAACCCCTGGCAATAAAGAAACATGTGTGTTAAAATGCAGTTATGATATGGTGATATGAATGCAAAGACACATGATCAATCCTCCCACAAATTCTGGATAATCATTGTACTGATACGGGATAGGTCAAACATAACAGGTTCAAAAGTTTGTCTCTACAAGAAAACTAGAAAACTGGGTTGGATGAAGGCCAATGTTTCCTGCAAAAACCTATCCCCTCTCACATGTGGGTTATAGTCTTGGACGGAGGTTCCTAACGGTCCTCAGTTTCACAGGCTCTCAGATCGAGAAATAATAATACATTCATGATTTCTCATTTAGAATTATTACCCCTCAAGGAGGCCTCTACTGATTTCCAAATAACGGTCTCCAGAGTCATGAGCTCTCTATGGGAAAACCCTGTCATCTGCATAAGGCATGCAGGACAGTATATCTCCCAAGAAAACCTCATCTGAATGTGGGTCTCGTGTCGACTACACGTGGCAAGGCGCCACGCAAGTTGAACACGACTATCCACTCTAATCCCATGTGTATGCTCAAGCCTGGGTAGTGGGCTTATCTCTCAGTAACAACCCCTCCCAACAGCACAACAATATCCAGAATAATATGGTGAGAAAAACAAAATGCAATGCATACAAACAAATAAGCAAAGAAAGCATATAGATAAACACCCAGAGAGAAGAAACAAACACGAGCTAGGACTGACTCACATAGGGAACCAGAGTCCCCAGCAGAGTCCCCAGCTGTCGCTACGCGAAAAAAATAACCTGCAAAGACACAGAGTCACCATCGAACTTTATTTATCCCAACGGGGAAAGGAAAACATCGAGAAAACCTCAGAAGGGAAGAGAACATGGTCTCGCAACCAAATTCGGGGTTCGGAAGTCAATTACGCAAGAGGAAGGTATTAGCACCCCTCGCGTCCGTTGTACTCAACGGGATCCAATCTTGTTGTTCTAATCAAAGGGTGTGTACATCTAAAGCTTAACTTACTAAGGGAACATGAAAACGAAAAGGGAGAAAAACCAAAAGGGACTCGATAGGATCTCACAATCCTATGCCTATGTATTCCCTCATGCAATGGGAAATTCAGAGTCAACGTAGTTTGGAGGACTACGGGTAAAAGGGAAGGTTACACACCAAGGATTGGGGCCCTTGTGCCTACGTATTCTCAACAAGAATGAGAAATCAGAGCGTCCGTAGTTCGTGGGACCACGGGTTGCTTAGTGTTTTTTATGAACAATGCTAATGTTCGCATTCTAGCAGTTTAGGTGTTTGCCGCTCGTTGTCTAAAGTCTTACGCGTTACCTGTTTGCGGTAGAATGGCAATAACATGCCCTTTCTGAAAAAAGGTTTGAAGAGAAAATCCCAAAGGACAAAATGATTTAGATTTGTTAAAGTGTTTTAAAGAAGTGAATTGAATCAATTTGTGATGTGTATCGTAATAAAGTCTATGACAATAGGAACGAATACTTTGCACAAACGATGCGAGACAGCTCACGCACAAAGCATTATAGAAGAGGTAAGGAAAGATTCCCGCTCATCATTTCCCAAGTATTTAAGGCTCTTGACGTACTATGCACATCATATTTATTAAGTATCTTGAATTGATTAAGAGAGAGAGGAGAAGAAAGACACAACGCAAGATCTAAGAGAAAATTTGGTCCTAGATGTTATCATGCAATGTGGTCGTAAGGTTAGGATTAGAAGCCGATTCTATCCTAATGTTGTCATGCAAGATGAACCTAAAGTTGGGATTAGGGAGAAGCTACCCTAATGTTGTCATGCTTGGATTGACAACCTAATGTCTATCCTACTCCAAACTTAATCAAAAATTAAGTTGGACTAGGGAGCCTTAAGGGAATATGCAAGAGCAAGCAAAAAGCTAAGAAATAACACAAACAGCAGCATGCGACAACGCTTCAATCAGAACAGCAGTGTATTTCACACAACAACACAACAACATTTGACAGCATATATTTTCAGAACGGGCATGTATGCAACAACATAATGGTAGCATTTAACAGCGTACATGTACAGGACAACGATGTATGTATCGGCAGCATGAATGCGTTCAACAAGGATCAAGCATGAATTAACATGAACACGTGTTATACAAGATCAAACAAAGCATGTAAACATGTATCAAAAGATTAATTAATCAACCAATATGAACATGCATCAACAATGGAGCAAATGAACATGCATCATGGAATTCAACAATCAACAATACGTATAAGCATGTATCAACATTTAAACGATTGATGTAGACATGTAATTGACAATCAAGCATCATGAATATGCAACAACAAGAAGCAAGTGTCAACATGAAAGCAATTAAGCAACATGAACATGCATCAAGAATGCAAGCAATTATCATGGATACGCAACACATAATCAACAATCATGTATCAAAGATCCACATACGTACTGGAAATGAAGGCTAAACAGCTCTAGAAGATTCCACAAATATCAAACATATCAAGCAATGAAGGTTAAAAGTGGAAAGGAGTCAAGGAAAGCTCACGAAATCAGCAAAAATCACCTTCAGCATCAGGTGTAATCAGTTACCTGATATGGTGTAACCGATTATACCATGTTCAAGAACAAATCCAGGGGCGAAGGAAAGGGTGTAATCGGTTACTCCACAGGTGGTAACCGGTTACACCTGTAGCAAACAGCAAAAACACTATAGAAAAGCATTTATTCAAAATCACTTAGTTTATCCAAATACCACATGTTAGGGCATGCAATTGAACACGAAAATCACAGCAATTATGAGCAAATAAACACTAATTAAATCCATCAAACATCAACAACATCAAGCATGCAAATAAATGGATCAAGAAACATATAAATCACAAGAAGCTACATTGTGACAATTACAAAATTAAGCCAAAAACAATGTTAGATCCAAGAACTACCAACCTACAAAGCTAAGATTTGCTTTGGTAATAGTTGTAAACAAAACTTGATGAATTGAGCTAAGAAAATCAGATATCAAATGAATTCCTAGCAAGAAACTTGAAGAACAATGCAATAAGATGAACTTGCTTCCAAAACTCCTCGAGCAATCACTTCCAAAAACCAGATCTAGATCTAAGTTAAACTCTACTGCAGAATTAATCAATGGAAAAGCAATGTAATGGAGGTTTAGCTCAAGGATTAACAAACTTCAATGCAAAATTTGTTAACTCTAATGATAGAGCTTTGGTGAGGTTAGTGATGAAGATGAAAAAAGGTTTAGAGTGAAAATTCTACGTAAGTGAGAGAGAATTGAGAGTGAATTCAGAAAAATGAGTGAAAAATGAATTGGGTTCCCTTTGGTTTAGGAAAGAATTGTTTAAATATAAGCTAGGCTTGGAGCTCAAAGAGGTTTGGATTGGGTTTGGAAATATGCTTTGGGAATTAGGTATGGAATGAGGTTTTAAATGTGGTATGGAGTTAGTTAGAGTTTGCAATGCTCTAGATCCTTCTACTGATGCAATAATAACACCAAAAAAAATGAATTTGAGTGAAAATTCTACAGTGCTGCAAAGCTGCTATTCTTGGCAAAAATGACATGATGTAACCGGTTACATGAAACAGAGTAACCAATTACATGCTTCAAAAATTCAAAAATGGCGCCTTCTAGAGGGATGTAACCGGTTACAAGCTTTTGGGTAATCGGTTACATCGAGGCAAAAATGAGAAAATTGCCATATTGCAACTTGTTCTGGGCATGGCTCTGCGTCTGAACCTCAACCCTCGGTATGACACTTAAATGATGCTCGAAGTATGATAGATAACTTGTCTAGAACAAATCATGTGAACTTCATGCTCTCTGTTCTCGATTTTGAAGTAATCAAATCAGTCGCTGAGCAAAATAAATGCTTGAAGACTTTGATGACTGTGAGTTTAGCTCTGAATTCTTTAAAGAACTTAGGTCTCTACACCCTCTGAAACAAAGAAAACTCGTAAGTGCAAGAAATAAACTGTGGTCCCATGTCTTCTAAGCCCAATGCAATGCATGATTAATGTTACGACAAATGCATATGGATGCAAACATAAGCCAGTTAAGGTTAGAAAACAAAGGGCAAATTTTGGGGTGCAACAATAACCAACTTCTAAAGGGCCGTTGCTAGTTACAACTGGACTTTCAAATATAGGGCCAGTGACAACTGGACTTTGGGTACCAATGACAATTGGATTTTGAATATGCCAATAAAAATTGGACTTTTAAACGAATGCCAGTGACAACTGGACTTTAAGAAAAGTGAATGCCAATAACAATTGGACTTCAAAAGGAATGCCAGTGACAACTGGACTTTAAATACCAATGACAATTGGATTTTAAGCAGTGTGGGTACCAGTGACAACTGGACTTTAGGGGACACCAGTAACAACTGGACTCTGAAGATGTCAATAATAATTGGACTCTCAAACAAGGCCAGTAACAACTGGACTTTTAGGAAAATGAATGCCAATAACAATTAGACTTTAAAAAGAATGCCAATGACAACTGGACTTTGCAAAGGAATGCCAGTGACAACTGGATTTTGGGGTACCAATGACAATTAGATTTTGTAATGAGTGCCAATAACAATTGGACTTTAAAATAATGTCAGTAACAACCAGACTTGAAAAAGGGAGCCAGTGACAACTGGACTTTGAATACCAATGACAATTGGATTACAAAAGGAAAAGTGATAGCTGGACTTTGAAAGATGCCAATGACAATTGGGCTTTTGAAAAGATACTGGTGACAACCGGATCTTAGGTCAAAAGATAACAATCAACAATGATACATGGGTTAATGATAAAATGAGCATGAAACAACTATATGAATGTTCATGAGATGCAAATGCTGACTCTATACAGACTGGGAGTTTGGTGGTGACACTTATGGAGATTCTAATTGCTCAACACCAATAACTTAACCAAATGTCATGTGATGGACACTGCTGAGGGATAATTTATCAAATTTGATAGCTGTATCTGATCAATGGATCATTCCATAGGATTGACAGGTTATGCCCCATAGAGATCTTTGTTGTAATGATATAGGTGTGCTTTTGCAACCTTGAGACTTCTGGAAAAACAAATAATTTCCTTTTAATCTTCCAATATGTTAAAGAAAATTATGTTTTTTCATTATATGTTTAAAAATCTTTTCAAGTTCGAAGTCTCATTATTAACAAATAAATGACACTTTGCATAATAAAGAAAAGCAGAGAAAAACACAGATGACAGAATTGATATGCAAAGTTTGTATTTATTCAAGAATGGTAACACGCAAATGGAGATGTTCCATGGAATATTACAATTTGAAAATGGCAATAGGGAAAAGGTTTACATTGAATCCAATAACCACTACTAGCCCTAATAACCATGACTCCATAAAACCTTGCTTGTGAAAGGAGCAGTTGGATTGATCTTCAACTTTTGACTTTTCTCGCGTTGATAAACACTATCTAATGCAATCTTTGCCTTTTGTCCCTAATTTTTTCCTGGGTCGCCCTTTCGGGTTTTCAATCCACCGGGACGCTATTTTTTTACCTAAGCTGCCCTTTTAGGTTTTCAACTTAGCGAGCTATCTCTTTTTTTTTTATCCCTAACTTTTGCCTGGATCACCCTTTCGGGTTTTCGATCCACCGGGATACCCATTCTTGCCTAAGTCTCCTTTTCAGGTTTTCGACTTAGCGGGCTCTTTTTAGGCATAGTATTTTTTAACTGCATCAGAATTCACGTGGTGTGAGAGTTATTCATCATCCATAGTGGTAAGAATCAGGGCTCCTCCTGAGAAAACCTTTTTTACCACATATGGGCCATCATAGTTAGGAGTCCACTTCCCACATAAATCTTTGTATACTGGCAAAAGCTTCTTAAGCACGAGATCTCCTTCTCTGAATTCCCGAAGAAGGACTTTCTTGTCAAACGCCCTCTTGAGCCGCTTCTGGTACAGTTGTCCATGGCACATGGCGGTCATTCGCTTCTCATCAATGAGGTTTAATTGGTCATATCTATTTTGGATCCATTCAGCTTCTTCCAACTTTGTCTCCGTCAAGATTCTCATAGACGGTATCTCTAATTCGATTGGGAGAACTGCATCCATCCGATATACCAAGGAGAAAGGGGTTGCCCCTGTTGAAGTACAGACTAAGGTCCAGTATCCGTGAAGTGCAAATGGTAGCATTTCGTGCCAATCCTTTTAAATTTTCACCATCTTCTGCAGGATCTTCTTGATGTTTTTGTTAGCGGCTTCAACAGCCCCATTCATCTTCGGACGATACTGGGAAGAGTTATGGTGCTCAATCTTGAAGTTCTCGCACAACTCTTTCATTATCTTGTTATTCAGATTCGTCCCATTACCCGTGATTATCCGAATGTGAATTCCATTGCGACAGATAATCTCTTTCTTGAGGAAATGGACAACCACTTGCTTGGTCACGTTGGTGTAGGAAGCAACTTCTACCCATTTGGTGAAATAGTCAATCGTAACCAGGATGAAACAATGACCATTGGAAGCTTTAGGCTCTATTGCACCAATCATATTAATGCCCCACATTGAAAAGGCCAACGTGATGTCAAAACATTTAACAGAGTTGGCGCCACATGCACCTTGTCAACATAAATTTGGCACTTGTGACATTTTCTGGCATAGTCGAAACAGTCAAACTCCATGGTTAACCAGTAATAACCAGCTCTCAAGATTTTCTTGGCCATGGCATGCCCATTAGCAGGGGTTCCAAAGGATGCCTCGTGAATCTCTTTGATCAACAGGCCTGCTTCGTGTCTATCAACGTATCTGAGCAGAACCATGTCATGGTTTCTATTGTATAACGCGTCATTGCTTAGGAAGAACTTGGATGCTAACTTCCTTAAAGTCTTCTTATCCAAGTTTGTAGCATTTTTTGGATATTCTTGTTTTTGCAAGTAGTGTCTGATGTCATGAAACCAAGGTTTTCCATCGGCTTCCTATTCAACCAATTGATAGTAAGTTGGCTCAGTATTTCAATTGATTGAGATGAGAGGCACTTCATTGTGAAATCTGACTTGGTACATTGAGGTTAGCATAGCCAGAGCGCCTGCTATTTGATTTTCTGTCCTTGGGACATGACGAAAAGTGAATTTATCAAAGTATTTTATCAATTCCACAGTGTAAGCACATCATGTAATCAACTTGGTATCTCGGGTTTCCCATTCACCTTTGACTTGGTAGATCACCAAGGCTGAGTCTCCACACATTTCAAGGATCTTGATTCGGAGGTCAATCGCGACTTCAATCCTCAAGATGCACGCCTCATATTCGGCTATATTATTTGTGCATTCAAAACACAACCTTGCGGTGAAAGGAGTATATCCACCATTAGGATTCATCAAAACAGCTCCCACTCCATGCCCCATGTAATTGGAGGATCCATCAAACATGAGCTTCCATCGAGAACCAGGTTCAAGTCCTTCATCAGATCCAGGGATCTCACAATCTTTTATAACCATAATATCTTCATCGGGGAAATCAAACTTCAAGGGCTCATAGTCTTCAACAGGCTGGTGTGCAAGGTACTCATACAACACGCTTCCTTTAATAGCCTTTTGGGTCATGTACTGAATATCGTACTCAAACAACAACATGTGCCAATGGGCAAGTCTTCCAGTTAAAGTCGGATTTTCAAAGATGTACTTTATTGGATCCATCTTCCAAATCAACAAAGTGGTATGAGAAATCATATATTACCTGAGACGTTTGGCGGCCCATGCCAGAGCGCAACAAGTCTTCTTCAAAAGTGAATATCTTGTTTCACAATCGGTGAACTTTTTGGTCAAGATAAATAACATGCTCCTTTCGGCCGGTTTCATCATGTTGTCCTAGTACGCACCCCATGGATTCCTCAAGCACATCCAGGTACATAAATAGGGGCTTCCCTTGAACAGGTGGAATCAAGATATGTGGCTCTTGCAAGTAATCTTTAATCTTCTCAAAAGCTCTTTGACAGTCGGGATTCCACTCAACTGTTTGATCCTTTCGAAGTAACTTGAAGACAGGTTCACACGTAGTAGTCAAATGAGAGATAAACCTGGAGATGTAGTTCAATCGCCCAAGGAAACCTCTAACTTCTTTTTCGGTACGTGGAGCATGCATTTCTTGTATCGCTCTGACCTTGTTTGGATCTACCTCAATCCCTTGTTGACTAACGATGAAGCCGAGTAATTTTCCAGATCGAAAACCAAATGTGCATTTAGTAGGGTTCAAACGTAGTCGGAATTTTCTGAGGTGCTCAAACAACTTTTGTAAGTGGTCCATATGGTCCTCCTCACTTTGGGATTTGGCGATCATGTGATCGTCATAAACCTCAATCTCTTTGTGTATCATATCGTGAAAGAGGGTGACCATCGCTCTTTGATATGTTGCCTCTGCGTTCTTGAGACCGAAAGGCATAATCTTGTAGTAGTACGTCCCCCAAGGGGTGATGAATGTGGTTTTTTCCATATCATCGGATCCATCTTGATCCAATTATAGCCTGAGAAGCCATCCATGAAGGAGAAAACAACAAATTTAGCGGTGTTGTCTACCAGAGTGTCAATGTGTGGAAGGGGGAAGTCGTCCTTTGAACTAACTTTGCTTAAATCCCTGTAATCGACAAACATCCTGACTTTGACATTCTTTTTAAGCACGGGCACAATGTTGTCTATCCATTGAGGATACTTCGAAA
Source organism: Lathyrus tuberosus (assembly GCA_022829125.1). NCBI lineage: Eukaryota > Viridiplantae > Streptophyta > Magnoliopsida > Fabales > Fabaceae > Lathyrus > Lathyrus tuberosus. The sequence goes on from JALAZF010000032.1 coordinate 9,936,786, forward strand.
CCGCTAGGAAACCAGCGTCAAATTGTCTCTTGACCTCTTCATGAATCTTCAAAGTCATGCCTAGTCTTGTTCTTCGAAGTTTCTGCTTGACTGGTGGGCATTATGGTTGAAGCGGTAGTTTGTGCACAACAATATCGGTATCCAAACTCAGCATGTCCTGATATGACCATGCGAATACATCCACGAACTCTAATAATAGCTTGACCAATCTCTCTTTGATGTTTTCCCCAAGTGTGGCTTCAATCTGGACCTTTTTCTTCCCTTCCTCGATACAAAGGTTGATTCTTTCCACTGGATCTTGATGTGGCTGGAGGGCTTTGGAATCGTGTTCGAGCAGCCTTGCCAATTCATCAAGAATATCACAATTTTCCTCACCCTTTTCTTCCACTTTGTAGATGGGGAACTCAAAGTTAGGAGGGGGAGTAGAGTCATTGGATTCAATGGGTGTATTGATTCTGCATGTTTTCGAATGATTGCTTTTTATTAAAAGTGGAAATTAAAATGCAAAAGAAAAATGTTTTTTAGTAGTTTTGAAAAGATTGCCATTTTCTTGAAAAACAAGAAAAACACAAATAAAATGAACAACAAGAATTTAACAAAATGTCTTTTATTCATCATAATGATTTTGAAAATGAAAAATGGCCCTACAACATGATCTGTTAGCCTTGGGCAAAGCTAAGGATTTGGAAAACAAAGGAAAACAACAATTACTTTGACATAGGAATAATCTCAGGGATCTCAATTGCTTCCCAATTGGTCAAAGTTGCTTCACACTGATACACCAAATTTGATATGTCTTCATCTTCAATGTCTTCTTCAACTGCGTTGACTTGATCTCTATAGACATAACTTGCACTGATGAATACTTCTTGAATGGTTGGCATACGGTCCTTTGCAGGGACCAGGGCTCCTTCTTTGACAGATGGCTTGTATCCCAAACCGAAATGGTCTTTCTTCATGCTGATATCAATTACTTGTCCCCAACCTTCAGGGCTTTCATTCTTAATAGTTGATATTGTACTCTTTACAGAGGCAAACAAGGGTTTCTTCTCCCCAGTTTCCTTCACTTCTATAAAAACAGCATTGGCTATCTCCAGAGCTTGGAAAGAAGTTTCCAAAGCGTCTTCATCAGCCTCAATGTAACGGAAGGAGGATAGGTGGCTAACCATAAGATCTTATTCACCAAAAATAGTTACTAACTTGTTGTCGATGACAAACTTCATCTTTTGATGCAAAAGTGGAAGTTATTGTCCCAACAGTGTGTATCCATGGTTGCCATAGTAAGCAACTGTAGGAAGGATTAATATCCATGACCTGGAATGTAATATTGAAAACATGTGGGCCGATTAAAATAGGTAACTCCACTTCACCAATGACGATTCTTCGTGACCCATCGAATGCTTTGACCACCAATGCGCTAGGTCTCATTTCTGATCCTTGATAGGCTAACTTAGCAAGTGTCCTTTTAGGCAGAACATTAAGAGAGGATCCTGTGTCTACTAGAACTCTTGCCAATGTATCTTCTTGGCATTTAACTGATACATGCAACGCACGATTATGATTATGTCCCTCCTTAGGGAGCTTTCCTCCTCTAAAGCTTAAAGTGTTGTAAGCAGTAATGTTGGCGACCACTCCATCGAATTGGCCGACAGTTATGTCCTGAGTAACGAGAGCTTGTGCAAGCACTTTTAGTAGTGTGTTCCTATGGGCAGGAGAACACATGAGCAGAGACAAAATTGAAATCTTGGATGGTGTCTAGTGTAATTGGTCAACAATTTTATAACTGCTCTTCCTGATGATTCTTAGGAACTCTGCATCTCCATTGGACTGAACTACATTTTGCTCTTAGTGAGAAACTGTAGTTGTGGTTTCTTTATGTGGCATTTGAGAGGTCACCACAAATTGAGGAGTATAAATTCGACCACTACGGGTCATCCTGCTCATTCCTGCAATATTGGTGACATTGACGTTATCATCCTTCAAACTCTTATTTTTTCCTACTTCCTCAGACTCTTTGTCAATCATAGTAACATCGTACTTCTACGGCACTGCCTTAGTACTTTCAAAAGGGAAAGGATTGGGCATGTAGACAACCACAGGTGTGGGTTGATTGACTATCTAAACAACATCTTTGCTTTGGTAAGTTATAACAACCGGCTCTGGAAGGTTGAAAATAGGTTCTTGTAAGTTGAAAACTGGTTCTAGTAAGTTAAAGATCGGCTCGGGCAAGTTGAAGACCAGTTCTGGCAAGTTAGAAGCAAGTTCTGACAAATTGAAGACCGTGTAGCGTGCGATTTTTGTCGGTGACGCGGCCACCTTACCACAATGGTTGGAATTGGGTGCTACTTTCTGATTTCTTATTTATCCTATGAAGCTGGAAAGGAAAGGGAAGATATCTAAAACTAACCTTGCACGCAAATGTTTTCTTTAACAAATGCTAAGAGATTGGGGATTCGGGGTCAGGTTATACAAAGGGAAGTTGTCAACACCCAGTGTATATATGGTTATCCATAGACTTTTTATTGCTTGTTTCTCTATTGATTTGAACTGCTTTCTAGTGTTTATCTGTCGTGGGTTGGGAAAGTTTCTACTTTGGGACTGTTGAGAGACTGTTTTTTTATTTGTGTGCTTGCTAAGATTTCGAAATCTTATGCCCACGTATTCCCGTAAAGATAACTGGGAAATCAGAGCAATTGTAGTTCCTCATATTTCTATGGGAGGAAAGATGTTTAGTGTCTTGTTTAAAGCCCAAGATTGAAGCTAGATGAGTATTTGTGTCTTGTTCAAAGCCCAAGATTGAAGCTAAAGGTTGACTGAGAGATAATTTTTCATCTCTAAAGGGAGATATCTCACCTATTCATCACAAAAGGTTGGGTACTTGATTATAAAGGAAAATTACTTTAACTGGGATATGAGAATCCAGCAATGCCATAATTTCCTTTAGAAGGGTGATGTCATGAAGGAAGAAACTTTAACTCAGTATTGAGCAATGTCATTTTTCCTTATGAATCTTTCATGCTAAGAGAGGGACATTAGCTTGGATATTAGGAATCCAGAGGCTTGCCACTTACAACAGTTAAATGAAAGATGATTTTTTACCAGGATCAGAGAAGGACTTCAGCTTGGATTTTGAATCAACAAGTGTGCCACTTACAACAATTATCTGGGAAAAAGGTTTTGGTTATTTGTTTTGAGGTGTGATGTATAGAGGAAATATCCTCCTACAGAGAGGACTCAATGGTCTCATATGAGGGGATGTTGATTTTTGTGTGCCTTGATTAAAGCCCAAGGTTGAAGCTAAAAGGTTGGAAAACTGATTCTACTGGGGAGAGTTTTATCTGTCTTGTTCAAAGCCCAAGATTGAGGCTAAAAAGAGATTGACTCTACTGGGGAGGTTTTATCTATATTGTACAAAGCCCATGATTGAGGCTAACTCTACTGAGGAAAATCATTATATAAAGCCTAAGAGGAGGCTGGTTGGGGAAATTCTTATAAGAAGCCTAAGAGGAGGCTGACTTCTGCTGAGGATTATTGAAGTCCAGAGACAGGTCCAATATGTGTTGGGGAATCCCAAAGGTATTACACTTTCTGGGGATTAAAAGGGGAAAGTTACACAATCAGATACCATGAGGCCCTGATTCTGTTAGGGTTTTATTGATGGTAAATTGACCCTGGCTAAGGTTTTTTCAAGGTGAAGGTTTAAACCTTGAGTTTGAAAACCTATGGAGGTTTTAACTTTGCTGGAGGTTAGTATGTTGATGAAATAATCAGGGTTTTTCCTGTGTTTTTACGAAACTTGAGGGTTTCTTGGTGAGATCCAAGAGAATATGAGACTTTCCAAGTCTACTTGAATGAAAAGGTTGACTCTTAGCTAGAAAATAATCTTTGTATGATGCCCAAGAGGAGGCTAAGACTGTCCAAGTCTCTCCATATGTGGTAGGCTCTAGTGTAGAGAGGGGTCTTTGTATGATGCCCAAGAGAAGGCTGAGGTTTTAAGGGATGAAGATCAATCCTATGATGGTCTGATGTTTTGGAATTCTGACTCTCCTGAGGATTGAACTAGTAGAGATGACTAATTTTTGTCCTATACTTGTAGGAGGCCTTTGGGTCCTTGTACTGAGCCCAAGAGGAGGCTGAGAACTTCTAAGAAGCCTATGGGTCCTTGTACTAAGCCCAAGAGGAGGCTGGGGATGCTTTTAAGAAGCCCGTGGGTCCAAACCTAAGAAAAGTTCAAGAAAGGTTTCACCGGGAATAAGTCCTTTCTTTGCAGAACAGTTCTAGGGTTTGAAGAAATTTAGAAGAGGTTTCACCAGGAATTAATCCTCTCTGGGGAAATGAATTTCTTATACATAATATTTCTAATTTTGGACAGTTTTGAGAAAATTTTCACCGGGAATAATACCTTTCTCTGTTCCATATTGTATAAGCCCAAGAGGAGGCAAGACTGTGTCTGGAATTTCCAATGAGGAACTAGTTTTGACTATGTTGAAAGGGAAACCTCTGGTTTGATCTAAACCTAGACCTAACTATTGCGGAAAACTCTAAGCAAGTATGTACAAGCATATATATATACAGATGAAATATATAAACAAGTATGTATTGAAGAGATAGTGGAACTTACAGTTGTGCAAGCCCAAGCATAGTAACTACAGCTGTATGGTTAGTTTTCAAGAAATTGAAGAAAGTTTTGATAAAACCTTGAATTTGGAATTGAATTAAAAAGAAAGTTGTTTTAAAAGGAAGTTTGGGGCTTATACTCAAGGAGAGGCCCAGATGAATTCTTTTGAAAAGGCGATGATTGCGTCGTAGTTTTGAAAACCAAAGAGGGACTTATACAATGACTGAGGCCCAAATTATTGTATTCACAAAGAGGACGGGTCTTACACTCTATTAGAGGCCCAAAAGTTTATTTTTATACAAGGGTTGGGGCTTATAACTCAAGGAGATGCCCAGATGAAAAACAGTGATCGCACCGTTTATTTTGAAAATCGCGTCGGGATTTATACAATGACTGAGGCCCAAATTATTTATGTACAAAGGGAGTTGGGTCTTACACTTTATTAGAGGCCCAAAAGTGTTTGAAAAAGAAGAAAAATGGGGCTTACAACTCAAGGAGAGGCCCAGGTGAAAATTGTTTTGAAAATGGTGATCGCGCCGAGATTTTTAAAATCGTATCAGGACTTATACAATGACTGAGGCCCAAATTTATTTATTTACAAAGTGGTGGGACTTAAACTCTACCAAGAGGCCCAAATTATGTTTCATATGAAGTTTGATCAAGAGGAAACCCTAATTTTGTTTTAAAAAAATATAATTTTCAAAGAAAAATAAGTAATAAATGATATGAAATACCAAATGTATTGAAAAATAAGTTGTAAATTTTGAACAATGTTTTGAAAAATCATGTTTAATCACATGAAAGCTTGGCCCAATTAAATTTGAAAATTCAAGGTGGAGACCTCATTTTAAAAATGTTTGAAAATAAATAAAATGAAATTAATTACAAAAATTCAAGCTATATTAAATAAAAAATATAAATTTTATTTTTTTGTAGAATAAAATATTTCAATATTTTTGTGAATTTTCAAAAAAAGAACCAATAAAAAATAATTAAAATTGAGAGAGAAATTAATTTTGAGATTAATTAAGAAAATCATGAAAAATAAGAAAAAAAATAGCAAAATGAGAGAGAGCCAAAAAATGGTCTGGGTGGGTGTTGAACCCACGCCCTCCAACCAAACACACATGCGCTGCTACCACTAGGGTGGTGATACATCCGTGTATCAAAACCACCCCATATGTATATAAGGGTGGCCTAAATTTCAAGTCAGGCCAAGGCAAAAAATCAAGTTTTGAGTGATTTGCAAGAAGGATCATATCTCCCTCATTTCTCCATGAAATTGGATGAAATTTAGATGGATCCTACCTATCATTTCATGAGGAATCCAATGGTGGTTTCAGAATTTTCTAAAGATGCCTACATTTTAAAACCTGATAATGGTTTCAAAATAGGCCAAAATTTGCAAGTTCTATGCTATCTCTTCATACAAGCAACAATAGCATGGTAAATTGGTTCAAACACAACACATATGATATGTATGACATGTTCATGATCAATGGACATCAAAGTAATGCATATTTTAAAGAGTTCAAATTGTTATGCACTTACCTCTTGAAGCTCCTTGTGCTATCTTGAAAAATGCTTGTGCCAGCAGTAATCTAATGCCTTAGACACTCTTGATTGATCCCTTAGAAGCTTTTATGATGATCAAAACCAGCTGGAAACCTCAGGAACAAGAACTGGCTCTTTCTTGCAAAAGTGGCAAAAGTGACCAAAATGGTAACTCACTCAAATGCTGTTACAGTTGAGGGAAACTTGTTGGGACAGTTTGAGGATGATATTTGGTGATTATTTGAAGTGTTGTTTGGTTTTGAAAGTGACTGAATCAAGACATGGCTTGAAAAATGCAGAAAAGTCAAAAATTTGAGGTTTTGGAGGTTGACGTTCTGATTTTAGTGTTGTACAATGAGGATGAAGGTTTGAACACCTCCAATAGATGGTTTATGATGTGTTTGGATAGTTATTTGAGTGGTTTATGCTCTGGTTTCAAGAATCCCCAAATTGCTCCATTGTGACTTGAAAATGAAGTAAGAGATGGAGAGTGAGAAAACAAGGCTTTGGTATTGTTTTGGTGTCTTTGAAACATCAGAAATGACCTCTATTTATAGTGGAGGAAGTTTGTTTTTGAAGGAATAGTGATTGGATGAGGGAGCATGCTATTATCCAATGGATTTTGTCATCTAGCACTTTCTTAAATGCCAAGGTACTAAGTCTACTCTTATCTTGACTTCAACCAACTTTGCAGGTTTAAACACTCATGTTTCTTGACTCTGTTTGGCTGGTTTGTAACTGATTCATGCCACCTCTATGCACCACATAAATGCTTGATGCCAAATTTGAAATTCAAGGTTCATGTAAATGATGGTTTTGCACATACCAAGTTGATTTCTTAACTCAAGGGTTCAAAGTTGAAATCATCTAGTGACTCATCAAGATTCTTTCTGATCTTGGAAGAGGACAAGGCTTGGAAGATGACAAAATTGGAAATGGAAATCATTTGGCACAAGAAATGTACACAATCTGCCAAATGCTCACATGAAAATCAGTTTGAGCAAGGCATGTTGTGAGGTTCATAACTCCTTGCTCAAGTTGAATTAATGGGAGTTCTTGTACTCCTTGGAAAGCTTGTATATCCTACTTTAACTTTGTTGTCCAACATTGGTCTTGAATCAATTTGGAACATGGTGAAAAATGGCCTCAAAGTTGGTGAAAACCCAAGACAGATTCTGTCCAAAATTTTCACTAAGTGTTGGAAAAAGTGGTTATTTTCATGTTTTTGTGATTTTGATCAATCCATAACTCAAAATCCATGAGGATTTGGAATCTGATGTAGCTGACAATTTTGAAGTATGTAATGAGAGCTTTCATTTGAGCTTTGGATGGAAGCAAATGGCTTTGTGGTTTAGGAGTTATGACCTTGCAAAGTTGGTACCAAATCACTTTTCTTCCATAACTTCAGAAAATTTTAAGTTTCTTAAGGTGGCCCCTTTTGCAAGTAACCTCACTTTTCTTGATTTTTCTTGATGTATGATGATCCAAACCATGAATTAACATTGTTTTAGATTTAGGTAAGCCTTGATTGTCAGGAAATTCAAAAAGTCAAACTTTGTTTTTTGGCACAGTTGACTTTTTGCCAGATGAATTCCAAATTGTGTGATCCTCTATGAAATTAATACCTTGACCTAATTCAAACCTAATGGATGGATTCCATAGGTATTATAGAGTGTCTTGAATCATTTCCCAAGGTTTGGGAACACGTCTTGGTCAAAAGTCAAAGATACAGTTGACTTTTCATCAGGAAACCCTAATTGGTCCAAATGAATTTGAATCCTTTCATTGCTTGTGAACCAAATTCTTTGAATCAATCTAACCTGGTGAATGGATCAAAATGATGTATTAGAGGTATTCAAAACACTTCTTGAGGTCTTGGTTCATGTCTTGCTCCAAAAGTCAACTTAGGGGTGAATTAGGTCAAGAAACCCTAATTTCTGATTTTTTATGAATGCATCCCCTGAGGCTATTTTGACTCTACGATTGGGTCCATGAGGTCCCTTTGATCTTATTGAAGCATGTTTTGAAGTATTGGCTCATGCCCGGATGAAAATTTTCATCTAGAGGCCTTGGTCGACCAAAACCCTAATTTGGTGACACTGGCGATCTTGAGGCTTGATCCACTTGGAATGTTGCAACCTTGTGCTTGATTCTTGATGTGGGAGACCTTTTGATCCTTTATGGGTGTTAGAGAGGCTAGAAAATTTGAGGATCATGTCCATTCTTGGTTGATCCTTTGTCTGAGTACTCTGAGAGGGCTCAAAACCCTAATTCTTGGTTATAGTGAGTGCTCAACAATCCTTGAGAAGATTGATGAGGTATGACGGTACATCCATATTGTGGTGATGATTTGTACAATGATGGGAAATCTTGTGGCCAAAATATGGGGTATGACAGACCGGTTCTGGCAAGTTGAAGACCGACTGAATCACTTCCACTTCCTATCTCTTTGCACGAATACTGACTTATAATAACCCATGATCGATTAAACCCTGTACATCCCTTCGTACCACATCACATATTTTTGGATGGACAACACAATCAACACATTCTTCATGACAAACTTTTACCACTCCAGCCTCCACCAACTTTGCATGGAGTTCTATCAAGGGGTCTTGATCTTTGCCACTTCTATTATCAAAACATCATTAGAAGCTTCATCCACCGCATTGACAGTTCCATGTGCGGGAAGAGGATTGTTTTTGACATTCGGTCCTGAGTCCTTGAATGACCGAATCTTCTTCTCTATCAAATCCCTCACTATGTTTTTCAGAGCATAACATCCCTCCAAATCGTGTCTGGGTGCACCCTCGTGGAAGGGGCAATGGGAATTCGGGTTATACCAATGGGGAATAGGATCTTGTGGAGGACCCAAAGGTATGGGAACCACCAATCCTTATTTGCAGCAAAAAGGGGGTATAGCTCGGTATACGTCATTGGAATAGGAATGAATGGAGGTTTACCACCTTGTCTTCTATTTTTGGCAGACTCATTCCGACGCGGTACCTGAACTCTCGGTTTTGAAACGCTTGAGCTGCTGGTTGAAATATAGAAGCAGCCTAAGCTAGTTGATAAGCAGGAACTTGAGGGTGATTGAAAGTTAGTGTGATAACTGCCACATACAGTTGTTGAACGTATTGCATGGGATACGCTGGTTGTTACTGAAGTTGTTGTCTCCTCCATGACTGACTCTCCCTCTACTGGATGAAATAGCGTTTGCCTATCCTTCCTTCTTTTTCTGGAAATTTCTAGAAATCTTCTTAGCATTGTTGTTGGAAGTTCCAGCCGTACTGATCATTTTTCCATTTTTCAAGCCCAATTCAACTTTTATACCCACGACAACCAAGTCAGAAAAACTTGTCGACACGCTTCTTACCATCATTTGGTAAAACATTGGTTGTACAGTGTCTATAAACCAATCTTCCAGTTCCTTTTCTGACAATGGCGGTTCGACTTGGGACGTCATCTCTCTCTCTCTCCAGTGTTGAGCATACTCTTTAAATGACTCATTCTCCTTCTGGGACATATTCAGCAATTGTCTTCTGTCACGAACCATGTCTATGTTGTACTTGTAATGCTTTATGAAAGCATCAGACAAATCTTGAAAACAACAAATGCGGCTTTGATCAAGGCTTAGGTACCACTTAGAGGGGGCACCCTTCAAGCTATCCTGGAAGCAATGGATCATGAGATTTTCATTCTCAACATAAGCAGCCATCTTACGGTAATACATGACGAGATGGCTCTTAGGACAAGTCTGGCCTTCGTATCTGTCAAAGTCAGGAGTCTTGAATTTTGCAGGAATTAAAAAACCAGATACAATACACATCTCTCTAGAGTCAGCGCCAAAAACCTGATCTCCCTCCATGGCTCTCAACCTCTTCTCAATGATCTGGACATCCTCCTTGATGCCCCTTATCTCTCCATGTCTCTCTTCTTCTTCATAAGACGACTCAGGACCATGTTGTGGATCTACGAAATAAGGTCCTGCATGACCGACTGGAAGTGCAGAAGCATGGACTAAAGGGTAAGCCTCAGTAGCTACTGGTAGAGGAATAGCTTATTGAGTGGATTGCACTACACCGGGTGGTGCTTGAGCCTGAGGCGTGAAACCAGGCGGTAGTCCAAAAGGAGGCTATTGTTGTAGGTTGGCGTTCAAGTACTGGACCAATAATTTCTGAAACGACCATCGGTTATGTGACCATTTTGGAGTTGATGACCTGCAGCATCTCCATCATTTGCCCGAAGCTCCCTCGAAGGTCTTTGTGTTCTGAACTAACCCTCTCCAATTCCAGTTCTTGTTCGGCCATTCTCTGACGAGCTTGGCTTCTGGTGTTGTATCGATGTTGAGGACTCAGTGTGGAACTGAAGGAAGACAATGGAATGAGTTTTTATTTAAAGAAAACTATGAATGCATATGGATGTATGTATGGATGCATTTATTTTTGTGCAAAGCTCTTAGTAGTCTTGTTAGTTTTTGCTAAGAACATAAACATTTTCCATTGCAATTAATCAGAAAAGAAATAATAGAACAAAAAACTCTCATTTCATTAATATTGGAAGCCAAATTCAGATACAAGCAAAATAGGAAAGATAAACTTATTAATAAAATTACAAATCAATTCTAAAAGTGACTCCTTGGGCTCTGCAAACCGCCTCTAAATCAGTAGTAAGCTCTTCCACTGTCCTCTTCCAACATTTCACAAAGTCGAACACGGGGACTGAAGTATTTTCTGGAGTCATGACTTGATATGAAATCTTCAATTTTTCAGGGATTTGCTGAAGGACAGAGTTAGATAATCTACCCATGTTCACATATTTTCTCTTCCATTCAGAATAAAGGACTTGGAGGTTGCTGATGATGCCATACCTCTAAAGTACAACATCTTCTGCTTTGCGATAACTTCCTTCCCAATACTGGCACTTATCCTACACCTCTAGGTAGAGTTCATCATAGATTTCATCTTCCAACCTCTTGATCTTTTCAACAACCCTACTCAATTGGTACTTCACTTGCAAGTACTCACGTTGTGCCTTCTCTTTCTCTAATACCTCATGGGCTAGCTGATTTTTGTAGCCTTTGACAACGTCGTTCAACTTGCAAATCTGAGCTTCGAAGCTCTCTCTTTCCTCTTTCTTCATTTGAGTGGCTATCTTCACATCATTCTTTAGGTCTCTGACTCTGCGCCAAACTTGGTCCAACTCTTCATTTCACCCATCCAACTCTGAATTAGCACCTTTGAGTATGTCACTAACCTGTTCCTTCTTTCCTTTCTCCTCCCTAGCCCTTTTCTTGCTATCCTCAAACTTTTCCTTCAACTCTTTACTCTGTCTTCCAAAACTTCACTTTTTTACTTAGTTCGATCGAGTTGGATTCGGAGTTGAGTGTTCTCATCTTCGAGCTCTTGGATTTTAGCCTTGAGCTTCTCCATGTCTTCAGGCAAGATTTGTTCAGGTTTAGGATTTGGTGGAAAAGCTAAGGCATTAAAGGTAAAAGGAAGCTTGACTACTCGTGCTCTTTCCTTCACCCATTGAACATAGGGTTCTCGAGCAATGATATTCTTTCTTCCCTTATCTGGATTACTCCTAACAATTTTTGTCCATGCCTTTCTTACTTTCCTTACAGCTGGACTCTTTGGGTCGACATTGTAACGCCCGGTTATTTAATTAATTATTTAATTAACTATATTCGTATTATTGTGTTAATTTGTGGTGATTTTCGAAATATCGGAATGTTGTGTTAAGTGGCTATGTTGGTTTTAGTTGGATTAATTTAACTAAGTCGATTTAAGTGGTAGAAATAATATAGTATTAGCTTACTAGAATTATAATAAGTTAGTGGGCTTATAAGATGGGTAGTAGTGGTAAAAGGTGAGGTGTGGAATTGAGCCCAATAAGAGTTAGTAAGAATTATAAGGGTTAAGTTAAATAAAATTAGGGTAATTAGAAGTGGAGGAAAGATCAAGTATGTGGAAGTTGCAAAGTTGCTGAAAAGGAATAGACCAGTAGAACGTGAAGTTGCAGAGAGGAGAAAACAAGGGTTGCGAGAGATCGTGTAGAGGCTGCGAGAGAGCAAGAATTCGATCGGAGATTTTAGAGCAACCTTCAATCCAAGGTAAGGGTGGGGTTCTGACTCTATAATGGGATAGTTGATGAGTAATATGTGGGGTTGGTAATATAGAATTCTCCTCTATTTTGTGTAATCGATGTCGTGAATATTGAATTTGGTTTTCTGTTGATGAATTGTTTGTAGAATTTCTTATGTCTGTGTCGAAATGATTGTCGTAGAAATGTTGAAATGCATTGCGATTGATGAATTGGTTGTGAGAAACTGGTATATGTTACTTTAGGGTGTAATTCTGTTGTAGTTCTGTTTCACTGTCTTGGACAAATTGAAATTGATATGAATCTGAGGAAAGGTTGTGAATTTGGAAAGTAACTGGAACGAACGAATTCTGAGATGAAGGGTTTTGGGGTCGTGACGACCGTGATAGTTTTGTGACGACCGTGATGGTGTCGTGACGACTGTGATGGTGTTGTGACGACCGTCACACATGCTGCTGTGTGTTTCTTTTCCTGTTTCTGTTATGTTCTGATGTGGTGTGTTTGTTCTGTCCATTTTAATTGAGAAGTTGTTATATAATTCAATAGCATTGGACATAGAATTATGATGGAACCAATTAACCGATTTTTAGTCGAAAACTACCGATTGATTAAATGATGGATTGTGATATATTTTAGATGATGCATAATTATATATCCTAGTTGTTGTGATATTATTGTTGGAAATTATCAAGCTGTGAACGATGTTGAATTGCCTCTAACTATTGGCAAGAATTAAGTTGTGGGCCTATGGCCAATGTTGAGCTGTTGTTGTGCGGATTGATAAGTATTAGTGATGTGAGTATGATGTTCATATTTGAGTCACATGGCATAACATATTAAGCTGGCCTGGATTGGCAAAACATTAAGCTGGCCTGGATTGGCAAAATATTAAGCGAAAGGCTTATGCCTTGTTGAAGTCAATATTAATTGGCAAATTTTTAAGTTGGGAGTTATGCTCCAATGGTACCACATGCATGTGCATTTCGAGTTGCATTTCATGTTGCATAGTTGTTGTTATGTTGTTGATTAATGATGAAGTAAAAGTTATTGCTATGCTGCTGTTTTACGTTGATTGAGATATTGTGAAGTGGTGATTGTATAATCTGATCTAATATATTATTTATCATATATCTGATTATATTGTTCGATATCTCACACCTTCTGTTTGAATGTTGTCCCTATGTTGGCAACGTGCAGGTAATCAAGAGGAATAGCCGGTTACATTAGTTCAAGTCGGTGATTGTCGCTCTGATACGTAGCACTCAGGGGGATGACGCGTGTCTTATTTTGTTTATTTGTTTACATGCTGAATTTTTAAGTTGAATTGTCAAAGAACACTTTGTTGCTTATTTTAAAGTTGTTTAGTTTGGATAAAGATCATGTTACTTTGATTATGAATCCGTTGCATCGTATTCTATAAAGTTGAGTTATTTTGGAGACTATTTGTTGATTTATGAGTTTTTTTTTCTTGAACTTGCTATGTATCTTTCATGATTATCTATCATGTTATTGATTTTAAAGTTGAAAAATGTGACATCCTGTTTTATGTTGAAATTTTATCACTCTGATTTCTTTATAAATATCGGGTAGAAATGGGGTGTTACATTAGTGGTATCAGAGCAGGTCGGTCCGTCCAGCCAAGTTGTCGAGTCGTAGTTGTTTAACAATCGAGTATTGTTAACTAGTCCTAACTTTTGTTTATGTTGAAGTGACAAGTTGAGATGGCTGGAAGGAACGATGCTGCAATGGCTGCTGCTATGCAAGCAATGGCCCAAGCTATGCAGAACCTACCGAACGCTGATGAGAATGCTGGATCTCGTAGTTTGGCGACCTTTCAGAGGGAGAATCCACCTACCTTCAAGGGCAAGTATGATCCTGATGGAGCGTTGGATTGGTTGAAAGAGATGGAGAGAATCTTCCGTGTGATGGACTGCACTCCAGCGCAGAAGGTTCGATATGGGACTCATATGCTAGCATTCGAGGCTGATGACTGGTGGCTAGAGACTCGTCAGAGGTTGGAAGCTGCAGGTGAAGGTATCACTTGGGTTGTGTTCCGGAGGGAGTTTCTGAGGAAGTATTACCCAGAGGATGTTCGTGGTAAGAAGCAGATTGAGTTTCTTGAGCTGAAGCAAGGAAACATGTCGGTTACCGATTATGCTGCAAAGTTTGTTGAGTTGGCTAAGTTTTATCCGCACTATAACGGAGATGATGCTGAATTTTTTAAGTGCATCAAGTTTGAGAGTGGGTTGCGCCCGGAGATTTTGAAGGCAGTTGAATATCAGAAGATTCGTGTTTTTGCGGATTTGATTGATAGTTGCAGGATTTTTGAAGAAGATAACAATGCTCATTATAAGATCATTAATGAGAGGAAGGGCAAGCACCAACAGAATCGTGGCAAGCCTTATGATGCTCCGGCGGGAAAAGGTAAGCAGAAAGTAGCTGATGGCAAAATGACTAGTGGGGGAGATGCTCCTGCTGGCATAACTTGTTTCAAATGTGGGAAACTTGGTCATAAGAGTAATGTGTGTACTACTGAGGTGAAGAGGTGTTTCCGTTGTGGTAAGACTGGGCATGCAATATCTGAGTGCAAGCATAAAGAGAGGATTTGCTTTAACTGTGGTGAGGAAGGACACATTGGTAGTCAGTGTCAGAAACCAAAGAAGGCGCAAACCGGTGGGAAAGTGTTCGCGTTGGCTGGGACTCAGACAACTAGAGAGGACAGACTCATCAGAGGTACATGTTTCATTAATAGTACTCCCTTAATCGCTATGATTGATACTGGTGCTACTCATTGCTTTATTGCTGCTGATTGTGTTAAGAGATTGGGTCTTATGTTGTCCTCTATGAATGGAGAGATGGACGTCGAGATTCCAGCTAAGGGATCGGTGACTACTTCTCTTGTGTGTTTAAAGTGCCCTTTGTCGATCTTTGATAGAGACTTTAATGTTGATTTGGTGTGTTTTCCGTTAACTGGGATGGATGTAATCTTGGGTATGAACTGGTTAGAATATAACTATGTTCATATTAATTGTTATAACAAGACTTTGAGGTTTTCAACTCTTGAAGAGGAAACTGGTTTGTTGTCTGCTAGACAGTTGCAACGGTTGATGCAAGAAGAAGCTCAGGTGTTCTCGTTGATGGCAACGTTATCTATTGAGAACCAAGCTATAATTAATGAGTTGCAGGTGGTGTGCGAATTTCCTGAAGTTTTCCCTGATGAAATTCCTGAAGTACCGCCAGAAAGAGAAGTTGAATTTGCAATTGACCTTGTACCTGGTACCAGGCCTGTTTCTATGGCACCATACAGGATGTCTGCATCTGAATTGTCAAAATTAAAGAAACAATTGGAGGATTTGATTGAAAAGAAGTTTGTGAGTCCAAGTGTATCGCCGTGGGAGGCTCCAGTGTTGTTGGTGAAGAAGAAAGATGGGAGTATGAGGCTCTGTGTTGACTATAGACAGTTGAACAAAGTGACGATTAAGAACAAGTATCCGCTTCCGAGAATAGATGACTTGATCGATCAGTTGGTAGGTGCTTGTGTGTTTAGCAAGATTGATTTGAGGTCAGGCTATCACCAGATTAAAGTGAAAGATGATGATATTCAGAAGACGACTTTTAGAACGCGTTATGGACATTATGAGTATTTGGTGATGCCGTTCGGTGTTACTAATGCGTCGGGAGTATTCATGGAATACATGAATCGTATCTTTCATACGTATTTGGATCGGTTTGTAGTGGTGTTTATTGATGACATATTGATTTACTCCAAATTAGAAGAAGAGCATGCAGAACACTTAAGACTGGTATTGCAAGTGTTGAGAGAGAAGAAGCTATATGCAAAGTTGTCAAAATGTGAATTTTGGTTAAAGGAAGTTAGTTTTCTTGGTCATGTCATTTCAAGTAGTGGCATTGCTGTGGATCCATCTAAAGTAGACGTTGTGCTGCAATGGGAGACTCCAAGGTCGGCTACCGAGATAAGAAGCCTTTTGGGATTAGCTGGTTACTATAGAAGGTTTATCGAAGGTTTTTCTAAGTTGGGACTTCCGTTAACTAAGTTGACGTGTAAAGGTGAGGCGTTTGTGTGGGACGTTCGATGTGAAGAAAGCTTCACGGAATTGAAGAAGAGATTGATGTCGGCTCCGGTTTTGGCATTACCTAATTCAGGAGAACCTTTTGTGGTATATTGTGATGCATCCAAGATGGGGTTAGGTGGTTTGCTTATGCAGAATGGTAAGGTAGTTGCTTATGCGTCGAGGCAATTTAGGACTCATGAAAAGAATTATCCTACGCATGATTTGGAACTTGCTGCAGTTGTTTTTGTGCTGAAGATTTGGAGGCATTATCTTTATGGTTCTAGATTTGAAGTATTTAGTGACCATAAAAGTTTAAAGTACTTATTTGACCAGAAGGAGTTGAATATGAGACAGGGAAGGTGGCTGGAGTTATTAAAAGATTATGATTTCGGTTTGAATTATCATCCAGGTAAAGCTAATGTTGTGGCTGATGCTTTAAGCCGAAAGACTTTGCATATGTCGGCGATGATGGTTAAAGAGTTGGAATTAATTGAGCAGTTCAGAGATATGAATTTGGTTTGCGAAGTGACACCGCAGAGTGTTATGTTGGGGATGCTGAAGATTAACAATGATTTTCTGGATAGTATCAGAGAATCTCAGAAGTTAGATGTGAAACTAATAGATTCGATGGTTGGAATCGATCAGCCTGAGAATAGCGATTTTAAGATGGACGCGCATGGTGTGTTGAGATTCCGTAATCGAATTTGCATTCCTGATGATGCGGAGATGAAGAAAGAGATTCTTGAGGAAAGTCATAGAAGTAAATTGAGTATTCATCTGGGAGCTACAAAGATGTATCAAGATTTGAAGAATTTGTTTTGGTGGCCTGGGATGAAGCGTGATGTAGCGCGGTTTGTGTATGCATGTTTAACTTGTCAGAAGTCGAAAGTTGAACATCAGAAGCCTGCGGGGTTGATGTAACCGTTGGAAGTTCCAGAATGGAAATGGGATAGCATTTCAATGGACTTTGTAACGGGATTACCAAACACTTCAAGAGGATATGATTCGATTTGGGTGATTGTTGATAGGCTTACGAAGTTGGCTCATTTTATTCCTATTAACATCACTTTTCTGGTATCGAAGTTGGCAAAGATTTATATTTGGGTAATTATGAAGCTGCATAGTGTTCCTTTGTGTATTGTGTCGGATAGAGATCCGAGGTTTACTTCTGATTTTTGGGAGAGTTTACAAGAGGCATTGGGATCTAGGTTGAGTTTGAGTTCGGCGTATCATCCTCAGACAAATGGTCAAACTGAGAGGACTATTCAGTCGTTGGAGGACTTGTTGAGAGCTTGTGTTCTTGAGCAAGGAGGTTCGTGGGATACTTATCTTCCCTTGATAGAATTCACTTATAATAACAGTTACTATTCTAGTACTGGAATGGCCCCTTTTGAAGCATTATATGGTCGGAGATATAGGACTCCTTTATGTTGGCATGAATCTGGAGAAAGTGTAGTACTTGGACCTGAAATTGTTCGAGAGACTACTGAGAAGGTGAAGTTGATCCGAGAAAAGATGAGATCTTCCCAAAGTAGGCAGAAGAGTTATCATGACAAGCGAAGGAAAGACTTAGAATTTCAAGCAGGTGACCATGTGTTTTTAAGAGTTACACCTATGACCGGTGTTGGACGTGCATTGAAGTCTAAGAAGCTCACTCCTCATTTTATTGGTCCGTATCAGATTTTGGACAGAAATGGGAATGTTGCTTATAGAGTGGCTTTACCGCCTAATCTGTCGAATTTGCACGATGTGTTTCATGTGTCACAACTTCAAAAGTACATTTCAGATCCATCTCATGTGATTCATATGGATGATGTGCAAGTACGGGATAATCTTACTATTGAGACAATGCCTGTGCGAATCGCGGATCGGGAAATGAAGACCTTGAGAGGCAAGGAGATTGCGTTGGTGAAAGTTGTCTGGTTATGAGCTGCCGGAGAAAGTATGACGTGGGAGATGGAAAGCAAGATGTGGGAATCCTATCCCGAGTTGTTTGAACAAGGTAAATTTTCGAGGACGAAAATATCCTAAGTGGGGGAGAGTTGTAATGCCCGGTTATTTAATTAATTATTTAATTAACTATATTCGTATTATTGTGTTGATTTGTGGTGATTTTCGAAATATCGGAATGTTGTGTTAAGTGGCTATGTTGGTTTTAGTATGATTAATTTAACTAAGTCGATTTAAGTGGTAGAAATAATATAGTATTAGCTTACTAGAATTATAATAAGTTAGTGGGCTTATAAGATAGGTAGTAGTGGTAAAAGGTGAGGTGTGGAATTGAGCCCAATAAGAGTTAGTAAGAATTATAAGGGTTAAGTTGAATAAAATTAGGGTAATTAGAAGTGGAGGAAAGATCAAGTACGTGGAAGTTGCAAAGTTGCTGAAAAAGGAATAGAACAGTAGAACGTGAAGTTGCAGAGAGAAGAAAACAAGGGTTGCGAGAGATCGCGTAGAGGCTGCGAGAGAGCGAGAATTCGATCGGAGATTTTAGAGCGACCTTCAATCCAAGGTAAGGGTGGGGTTCTGACTCTATAATGGGATAGTTGATGAGTAATATGTGGGGTTGGTTTTATAGAATTCTTCTCTGTTTTTGTGTAATCGATGTCGTGAATATTGAATTTGGTTTTTTGTTGATGAATTGTTTGTAGAATTTCTTATGTCTGTGTCGAAATGATTGTCGTAGAAATGTTGAAATGCATTGCGATTGATGAATTGGTTGTGAGAAACTGGTATATGTTACTTTAGGGTGTAATTCTGTTGTAGTTATGTTTCACTGTCTTGGACAAATTGAAATTGATATGAATCTGAGGAAAGGTTGTGAATTTGGAAAGAAACTGGAACGAACGAATTCTGAGACGAAGGGTTTTGGGGTCGTGACGACCGTGATGGTGTTGTGATGACCGTGATGGTGTCGTGACGATCATGATGGTGTTGCGACGACCGTCACGCATGCTGCTGTGTGTTTCTTTTCCTGTTTCTGTTATGTTCTGATGTGGTGTGTTTGTTCTGTCCATTTTAATTGAGAAGTTGTTATATAATTCAATAGCATTGGACATAGAATTATGATGGAACCAATTAACCGATTTTTAGTCAAAAACTACCGATTGATTAAATGATGGATTGTGATATATTTTAGATGATGCATAATTATATATCCTAGTTACTGTGATATTATTGTTGGAAATTATCAAGCTGTGAACGATGTTGAATTGCCTCTAACTATTGGCAAGAATTAAGCTGTAGGCCTATGGCCAATGTTGAGCTGTTGTTGTGCGGATTGATAAGTATTAGTGATGTGATTATGATGTTCATATTTGAGTCACATGGCATAACATATTAAGCTGGCCTGGATTGGCAAAACATTAAGCTGGCCTGGATTGGCAAAATATTAAGCGGAAGGCTTATGCCTTGTTGAAGTCAATATTAATTGGCAAATTTTTAAGCTGGGAGTTCTGCTCCAATGGTACCACATGCATGTGCATTTCGAGTCGCATTTCATGTTGCATAGTTGTTGTTGTGTTGTTGATTAATGATGAAGTAAAAGTTGTTGCTATGCTGCTGTTTTACGTTGATTGATATGTTGTGAAGTGGTGATTGTATAATCTGATTTAACATATTATTTATCATATATCTGATTATATTGTTCGATATCTCACCCCTTCGGTTTGAATGTTGTCCCTATGTTGGCAACGTGCAGGTAATCAAGAGGAATAGCCTGTTACCTTAGTTCGAGTCGGTGATTGTCGCTCTGATACGTAGCACTCGGGGGGATGACGCGTGTCTTATTTTGTTTATTTGTTTACATGCTGAATTTTTAAGTTGAATTGTCAAAGAACACTTTGTTGCTTATTTTAAAGTTGTTTAGGTTGGATAAAGATGTTGTTACTTTGATTATGAATCCGCTGCGTCGTATTCTATAAAGTTGAGTTATTTTGGAGACTATTTGTTGATTTATGAGTTTTTTTCTTGAACTTGCTATGTATCTTTCATGATTATCTATCATGTTATTGATTTTAAAGTTGAAAAATGTGACATCCTATTTTATGTTGAAATTTTATCACTCTGATTTCTTTATAAATGTCGGGTAGAAATAGGGTGTTACATTAGTGGTATCAGAGCAGGTCGGTCCGTCCAGCCAAGTTGTCGAGTCGTAGTTGTTTAACAATCAAGTATTGTTAACTAGTCCTAATTTTTGTTTATGTTGAAGTGACAAGTTGAGATGGCTGGAAGGAACGATGTTGCGATGGCTGCTGCTATGCAAGCAATGGCCCAAGCTATGCAGAACCTGCCGAACGCTGATGAGAATGATGGATCACGTAGTTTGGCGACCTTTCAGAGGGAGAATCCACCTACCTTCAAGGGCAAGTATGATCCTGATGGAGCGTTGGATTGGTTGAAAGAGATGGAGAGAATCTTCCGTGTGATGAACTGCACTCCAGCGCAGAAGGTTCGATATGGGACTCATATGCTAGCATTCGAGGCTGATGACTGGTGGCTAGAGACTCATCAGAGGTTGGAAGCTGCAGGTGAAGGTATCACTTGGGATATGTTCCGGGGGGAGTTTCTGAGGAAGTATTACCCAGAGGATGTTCGTGGTAAGAAGCAGATTGAGTTTCTTGAGCTGAAGCAAGGAAACATGTCGGTTACCGATTATGCTGCAAAGTTTGTTGAGTTGGCTAAGTTTTATCCGCACTACAACATAGATGATGCTGAATTTTCTAAGTGCATCAAGTTTGAGAGTGGGTTGCGCCCGGAGATTAAGAAGGCAGTTGGATATCAGAAGATTCGTGTTTTTGCGGTTTTGATTGATAGTTGCAGGATTTTTGAAGAAGATAACAATGCTCATTATAAGATCATTAATGAGAGGAAGGGCATGCACCAACAGAATCGTGGCAAGCCTTACGATGCTCCGGCGGGAAAAGGTAAGCAGAAAGTAGCTGATGGAAAAATGACTAGTGGGGGAGATGCTCCTGCTGGCATAACTTGTTTCAAATGTGGGAAACCTGGTCATAAGAGTAATGTGTGTACTGCTGAGGTGAAGAGGTGTTTCCGTTGTGGTAAGACTGGGCATGCCATATCTGAGTGTAAGCATAAAGAGAGGATTTGCTTTAACTGTGGTGAGGAAGGACACATTGGTAGTCAGTGTCAGAAACCAAAGAAGGCGCAAACCGGTGGGAAAGTGTTCGTGTTGGCTGGGACTCAGACAACTAGCGAGACAGACTCATCAGAGGTACATGTTTCATTAATAATACTCCCTTAATCGCTATGATTGATACTGGTGCTACTCATTGCTTTATTGCTGCTGATTGTGTTAAGAGATTGGGTCTTATGTTGTCCTCTATGAATGGAGAGATGGTCGTTGAGATTCCGGCTAAGGGATCGGTGACTACTTCTCTTATGTATTTAAAGTGCCCTTTGTCGATCTTCAACAGAGACTTTAATGTTGATTTGGTGTGTTTGCCGTTAACTGGGATGGATGTAATCTTGGGTATGAACTGGTTAGAATATAACTATGTTCATATTAATTGTTATAACAAGACTTTGAGGTTTTCTACTCCTGAAGAGGAAATTGGGTTGTTGTCTGCTAGACAGTTGCAACGGTTGATACAATAAGAAGCTCAGGTGTTCTCGTTGATGGCAACATTATCTATTGAGAACCAAGCTATAATTAATGAGTTGCAGGTGGTGCGCGAATTTCCTGAAGTTTTCCCTGATGAAATTCCTGAAGTACCGCCAGAAAGAGAAGTTGAATTTGCAATTGACCTTGTACCTGGTACCAGGCCTGTTTCTATGGCACCATACAGGATGTCTCCATCTGAATTGTCAGAATTAAAGAAACAATTGGAGGATTTGATTGAAAAGAAGTTTGTGAGGCCAAGTGTATCACCGTGGGGGGCTCCAGTGTTGTTGGTGAAGAAGAAAGATGGGAGTATGAGGCTCTGTGTTGACTATAGACAGTTGAACAAAGTGACGATTAAGAACAAGTATCCGCTTCTGAGAATAGATGACTTGATGGATCAGTTGGTAGGTGCTTGTGTGTTTAGCAAGATTGATTTGAGGTCGGGCTATCACCAGATTAAAGTGAAAGATGATAATATTTAGAAGACGGCTTTTAGAACGCGTTATGGACATTATGAGTATTTGGTGATGTCGTTCGGTGTTACTAATGCGCCAGGAGTATTCATGGAATACATGAATCGTATCTTTCATACGTATTTGGATCGGTTTGTAGTGGTGTTTATTGATGACATATTGATTTACTCCAAATTGGAAGAAGAGCATGCAAAACACTTAAGACTGGTATTGCAAGTGTTGAGAGAGAATAAGTTATATGCAAAGTTGTCAAAATGTGAATTTTGGTTAAAGGAAATTAGTTTTCTTGGACATGTCATTTCAAGTAGTGGCATTGCTGTGGATCCATCTAAAGTAGACGTTGTGCTGCAATGGGAGACTCCAAGGTCGGCTACCGAGATAAGAAGCTTTTTGGGATTAGCTGGTTACTATAGAAGGTTTATCGAAGGTTTTTCTAAGTTGGCACTTCCGTTAACTAAGTTGACGTGTAAAGGTGAGGCGTTTGTGTGGGACGTTTGATGTGAAGAAAGCTTCACGGAATTGAAGAAGAGATTGGTGTCGGCTCCGGTTTTGGCATTACCTAATTCAGGAGAACCTTTTGTGGTATATTGTGATGCATCCAAGATGGGGTTAGGTGGTGTGCTTATGCATAATGGTAAGGTAGTTGCTTATGCGTCGAGGCAATTGAGGACTCATGAAAAGAATTATCCTACGCATGATTTGGAACTTGTTGCAGTTGTTTTTGTGCTGAAGATTTGGAGGCATTATCTTTATGGTTCTAGATTTGAAGTATTTAGTGACCATAAAAGTTTAAAGTACTTATTTGACCAGAAGGAGTTGAATATGAGATAGTGAAGGTGGCTGGAGTTATTAAAAGATTGTGATTTCGGTTTGAATTATCATCCAGGTAAAGCTAATGTTGTGGCTGATGCTTTAAGCCGAAAGACTTTGCATATGTCGGCGATGATGGTTAAAGAGTTGGAATTAATTGAGCAGTTCAGAGATATGAATTTGGTTTGCGAAGTGACACCGCAGAGTGTTATGTTGGGGATGCTGAAGATTAACAATGATTTTCTGGATAGTATCAGAGAATCTCAGAAGTTAGATGTGAAACTAGTAGATTCGATGGTTGGAATCGATCAGCCTGAGAATAGCGATTTTAAGATGGACGCGCATGGTGTGTTGAGATTCCGTAATCGAATTTACATTCCTGATGATGCAGAGATGAAGAAAGCGATTCTTGAGGAAAGTCATAGAATTAAATTGAGTATTCATCCGGGAGCTACAAAGATGTATCAAGATTTGAAGAATTTGTTTTGGTGGCCTGGGATGAAGCGTGATGTAGCGCAGTTTGTGTATGCATGTTTAACTTGTCAGAAGTCGAAAGTTGAACATCAGAAGCCTGCGGGGTTGATGCAACCGTTGGAAGTTCCAGAATGGAAATGGGATAGCATTTCAATGGACTTTGTAACGGGATTACCAAACACTTCAAGAGGATATGATTCGATTTGGGTGATTGTTGATAGGCTTACGAAGTCGGCTCATTTTATTCTTATTAACATCACTTTTCCGGTATCGAAGTTGGCAGAGATTTATATTCTGGTAATTGTGAAGCTGCATGGTGTTCCTTTGTGTATTGTGTCAGATAGAGATCTGAGGTTTACTTCTGATTTTTGGGAGAGTTTGCAAGAGGCGTTGGGATCTAGGTTGAGGTTGAGTTCGGCGTATCATCCTCAGACAAATGGTCAAACTGAGAGGACTATTCAGTCGTTGGAGGACTTGTTGAGAGCTTGTGTTCTTGAGCAAGGAGGTTCGTGGGATACTTATCTTCCCTTGATATAATTCACTTATAATAACAGTTACCATTCTAGTATTGGAATGGCCCCTTTTAAAGCATAATATGGTCGGAAATGTAGGACTCCTTTATGTTGGCATGAATCTGGAAAAAGTGTAGTACTTGGACCTGAAATTGTTCGAGAGACTACTGAGAAGGTGAAGTTGATCCGAGAAAAGATGAGATCTATTTTTAAGAGTTACACCTGTGACCGGTGTTGGACGTGCATTGAAGTCTAAGAAGCTCACTCCTCGTTTTATTGGTCCGTATCAGATTTTGGACAGAATTGGGAATATTGCTTATAGAGTGGCTTTACCGCCTTATCTGTCGAATTTGCACGATGTGTTTCATGTGTCACAACTTCGGAAGTACATTTCAGATCCATCTCATGTGATTCATATGGATGATGTGTAAGTACGGGATAATCTTACTATTGAGACGATACCTGTGCGAATCGCGGATCGTGAAATGAAGACCTTGAGAGGCAAGGAGATTGCGTTGGTGAAAGTTGTCTGGTTATGAGCTGCCGGAGAAAGTATAACGTGGGAGATGGAAAGCAAGATGCGGGAATCCTATCCCGAGTTGTTTGAACAAGGTAAATTTTCGAGGATGAAAATATCCTAAGTGGGGGAGAGTTGTAACGCCCGGTTATTTAATTAATTATTTAATTAACTATATTCGTATTATTGTGTTGATTTGTGGTGATTTTCGAAATATCGGAATGTTGTGTTAAGTGGCTATGTTGGTTTTAGTTGGATTAATTTAACTAAGTCGATTTAAGTGGTAGAAATAATATAGTATTAGCTTACTAGAATTATAATAAGTTAGTGGGCTTATAACATGGGTAGTAGTGGTAAAAGGTGAGGTGTGGAATTGAGCCCAATAAGAGTTAGTAAGAATTATAAGGGTTAAGTTGAATAAAATTAGGGTAATTAGAAGTGGAGGAAAGATCAAGTACGTGGAAGTTGCAAAGTTGCTGAAAAAGGAATAGAACAGTAGAACGTGAAGTTGCAGAGAGGAGAAAACAAGGGTTGCGAGAGATCGCGTAGAGTCTGTGAGAGAGCGAGAATTTGATCGGAGATTTTAGAGCGACCTTCAATCCAAGGTAAGGGTGGGGTTCTGACTCTATAATGGGATAGTTGATGAGTAATATGTGCGGTTGGTTTTATAGAATTCTCCTCTGTTTTTGTGTAATCGATGTCATGAATATTGAATTTGGTTTTCTGTTGATGAATTGTTTGTAGAATTTCTTATGTCTGTGTCGAAATGATTGTCGTAGAAATGTTGAAATGCATTGCGATTGATGAATTGGTTGTGAGAAACTGGTATATGTTACTTTAGGGTGTAATTCTGTTGTAGTTCTGTTTCACTGTCTTGGACAAATTGAAATTGATATGAATCTGAGGAAAGGTTGTGAATTTGGAAAGAAACTGGAACGAACGAATTCTGAGACGAACGGTTTTGGGGTCCTGACGACCGTGATGGTGTTGTGACGACCGTGATGGTGTTGTGACGACCGTCACGCATGCTACTGTGTGTTTCTTTTCCTGTTTCTGTTATGTTCTGATGTGGTGTGTTTGTTCTGTCCATTTTAATTGAGAAGTTGTTATATAATTCAATAGCATTGGACATAGAATTATGATGGAACCAATTAACCGATTTTTAGTCGAAAACTACCGATTGATTAAATGATGGATTATGATATATTTTAGATGATGCATAATTATATATCCTAGTTGCTGTGATATTATTGTTGGAAATTATCAAGCTGTGAACGATGTTGAATTGCCTCTAACTATTGGCAAGAATTAAGTTGTGGGCCTATGGCCAATGTTGAGCTGTTGTTGTACGAATTGATAAGTATTAGTGCTGTGATTATGATGTTCATATTTGAGTCACATGGCATAATATATTAAGCTGGCCTGGATTGGCAAAACATTAAGCTGGCCTGGATTGGCAAAATATTAAGCGGAAGGCTTATGCCTTGTTGAAGTCAATATTAATTGGCAAATTTTTAAGCTGGGACTTCTGCTCCAATGGTACCACATGCATGTGCATTTCGAGTCGCATTTCATGTTGCATAGTTGTTGTTGTGTTGTTGATTAATGATGAAGTAAAAGTTGTTGTTGTGCTGCTGTTTTACGTTGATTGAGATGTTGTGAAATGGTGATTGTATAATCTGATCTAATATATTATTTATCATATATCTGATTATATTGTTCGATATCTCACCCCTTCTATTTGAATGTTGTCCCTATGTTGGCAATGTGCAGGTAATCAAGAGGAATAGTCGGTTACCTTAGTTCGAGTCGGTGATTGTCGCTCTGATACGTAGCACTCGGGGGGATGATGTGTGTCTTATTTTGTTTATTTGTTTACATGCTGAATTTTTAAGTTGAATTGTCAAAGAACACTTTGTTGCTTATTTTAAAGTTGTTTAGGTTGGATAAAGATGATGTTACTCTGATTATGAATCCGATGCATCGTATTTTATAAAGTTGAGTTATTTTGGACACTATTTGTTGATTTTTGAGTTTTTTTTCTTGAACTTGCTATGTATCTTTCATGATTATCTATCATGTTATTGATTTTAAAGTTGAAAAATGTGACATCCTGTTTTATGTTGAAATTTTATCACTCTGATTTCTTTATAAATGTCGGGTAGAAATGGGGTGTTACAGAGATCATTGGCAATGAACGATAAAAGATCTTCATCTCTAGGGGGCATCCATAGCGTGTCCAAATTGTCTCTTGAGTAACACTGGGTTGTAATTGATGCAACCTCATGCTCCCACGAGAGGCACATTGGGAAATCCTCCACAATAAAATATGATGTCCTTTGGTTTCTCACTCCCTCTTATACCATGGGATGTAACTAGCGGTGAGTGAGGCGAATCTCTGAGGCCACGAGAGTTTTTTAGCAACAAAAGGACTTTCTTGAGGCATTTGGGTCCTTAGCCATTTATGCAAGAGTGGAGCACAACAGAGGAAAGTCTCACCTTTCTTTTCATTCCTAGTGTGAACCGTATGGTAGTGATCACCTAGGAGGAAAGGCACAGGGTTTCCAGTCAAGAAGATTTCTACGGTCACCTGATCCACAAAATTTTCCACATTCGGAAACATCGCAATTCCATAGACCAAGAGTGCCAAAATTGCACCACATATCTCCCATTTCTCCTCTTTGGCGTACTTCCATGCTTGCTCCTCTAAGAACATCCTTGAGAATCCTTTGGCCCCTATGGGCGCCCAATTAGCTACCACATCTCCTGTAGGGATCCCTAAGGCAAAGGCCGCCATAGTCAAAGTGATTTCTTCTTCAAGTTTTGGAAAAGGGTTGCAGTCTTTGATGGGAAGTCCTAATATCTTTTCAAACTCTTCTAAAGTGGGAGCTATTTGAAAATCAGCAAAGGTGAAACAACGAATGGAGACGTCATAGTACTGAGCCAAAGCTGTGAGGGCTTCATATTCTTTCTTCTGTGTCAACAACTCCAGAAATTTCCCAAAGGAAGCATGAAATTTGTTGTGCTTAATGGGGGTGATCTTGGCTTTCAAAGCTTTTAGACTGTCAATTATAGGCTCCTTGTATTTGAAGGTGAAGGTGTTTTTTCTGTCAGTCTTCTTGTTCAACCTCATTGTTCCCAAATTCACATTCATCATGATTGCTTTTGGTAAATGCTTCAATCTGCAACAAGAACAAGATACTAAGAGCTTTGTATTTTTTTTATGATGTATGAATGTATGAGTGGATACATGAATAGATTCCAAACACACAAGTGTGAGGTATGGATGAGGGCCAAAACTGATTGCTTCTCAAACAAGGTTCTCACATGGTGTGATCTATGGTTTAAATAGGGACCCCAAAGTCATGGGTTCACATGAATGTTTATCACACACGACATGAGCATGTCGGTCGATAACTTCATCATATGAACCTCTTTTGGATGAGATCTTCGTATTGAACCTCGTGAGAAGAGCTTCTTGGGGACCCATACTACGTGACCATCGACTCTGGGTTCTAGACAAGGGTTTCAGAGTCATGGACTTTGTTAAATGTTTGTTACGTATGTCGGTCATTGCCAGGCAACAAATCCATCAAGAAAGTTTATTCTAAATGAGATCTTAGAGTCATGGATCCCAAGAAAATATTGATCAAACACGCCAAGAGCTTGACGATCGCCAATTTCCTCAAATGGAATCTACTCTAAGCAAGGTTATCGCATCGATTTTCACGAGAAGAGCTTCTCGGAAGCCCATACTACTCAACCACTCCTATCTCAGTATCACACTCTAGACTCGAGTGTAGAGTCTTTCCCTCAAGGTTTTGTAATCAGAAACCAAGTACCAAGATTCGATCACATTTTAATATCAATAAACAAATAAAGAAATCCATACAAATAAACAAACATAAACACACACAAAAATCTAACTAGGCTTGACTCACTTAGGGATGAGAAAGTCCCCAGCAGAGTCGCCATCTATCGTACCTCGAAAAATGAGAGCGACCTCACGAAGCGCAATTGCACGCTCGCGGGATGGACTTAACAGAGTCGCAACTGATATTTATTTACTCCCATATAGGAAAAGGGAAAATATCAAATAAAAACCATAAAAGAAAGGATAAGATATGGTCATCGCAACCAATGCCTGAGTTCGGGAGTCGGTTACGCAAGGGGAAGGTATTAGCACCCCCTCACGTCCGTTGTACTCAACGGGAACCGTTAGGTTAATTTGTGTGTGTTAGTGTTCGCTTAGGAAATGGCTTCTTGGTTATTAACAAGGTGAAAGATAAGAGAAATGGACCTAAGTGTTTTATTACTAAGGGGGCTCGGCAAGACTTCGCAGTCTCGTGCCTACGTATCCTCATAGTGCAATGAGGAACTCAGAGCCTTCGTAGTTCGGGCTAACAAGGTTTGTTGGTCGATTTTAGCGAAAGATATTTAGTCGCATTCGACAGAAAACATTGCCTTACCCAAAACACGTGAGGAGCGGACGCTTACATCACAACCGAATGGATTTACAAATCAACATTCGCGGGAAACGCCTCTTACCTCAGCTCAAGTAGTTTATGGACGAAGCAATGTTTTGCCTCGTCTCGAGACACAATATCTTAAGTTTTATGAAAAGATTTGAATAGTTTTAGGTATTTTTGAGTTTGATTTAGAAAATTCACTCGATGTTGATCGAGGTTTATTCATGATTATGGTTTGAAATGATCGAAAAGGTTGATGGCGATGCGCGAAGCAATCGACTTACAAGTTGGGTGTTTTAAAAAAGGGCTTGATATTAAATCAAGAATAAGTTTGAAAAAGGGTTTGTTAATGGGGTGGAGTTAAAATGGTGATCAATTGGTGTTGGACCAATGTTTTTTAAAATGGATCTTGGTGTTGACAAAGTCCTTTTTTTGATTTTTTTGAAAGGTTGATTTTATGTTTTTTTTTTGTTGATTTTAAGTTAGTAAGTTAACTTCTATCCTAAAATGAATAATACGAAAAAGGTTACACACAAGGGTGGGGGATACATCAAGGTATACAAGGGATATGCATAAGACAATAAATTAAACTAAGGTCCTCTTTTTTGAACTTAAACACAAGTATCATGGAAGGTAACAATCAAATGTCACAAATATGGATCAAGCAAAGCATGCATCATAAAGATAATCACTTAAGCACAAGATAAGCATCAAAACATGGTATCAACATATCACAAAGATCATTATTCAAACAAGTAGTTCAAAGCATTAAGGTTTTAAATCATGTGAATGCCCATTTCTAAACAAAACCTAAAAATCATCCTAAGCATGGCAATGATTTAAACATCAAGACAAACATGAACGTTAAGGTCAAGTATCTAGCAAAGAATCATATTCATCAAGATAAAAACCCTAAAAACCTAACCAAAGTCAAATATTCATCCACATAAGTCACAACATCACTAATGGCTCAAGAAATCATCTCGCAACATTCATCAAGATAAATGACATTAATATAACATCAACAAAGTGAATAAATAGCAAAAACAAGTCAAAAATAAAACACTAATACCAAATGCACATGATAAAATAAAAGAACACACTACTAAATATATTTTTTTAGGTTTTTTGTTATTCAAGAAAAATATTATGATTTTTTAATGATGATAAAAAAATGGTGAAAAGCAAATAAACAAAATAAATTTTTTTAAGTTTTTATATAAAATACAAAAAAACATGATAGATAAAATAAAAGAAATAAACATATTTTCTAATATTTAAAAAGTGTGGAAAATGAAATAAGAAAAGAAAAGGGAAAGAAAAGAAAAATAAAAAATAAAAAAGAAATAAAAAAGAAATAGGAAAAGGAGAAAGGGAAGAAGGGAAAGAAGAAGAAATAAGTGATAAAAAATAAAGGGGGGTCGTTGGGTGTTGAACCCGCGCCCCCCAGGTTAAACCTAAAACATGCTTGCCAACTGCGCTAAGCCTTCTGGGCTGTGAGGTTTTCGCTCAAAAAAATATATAACAAAAATAAATATAAAAATGAACATGGCGCGAAACTGACTTCATCTTTTTCCTCGTGTTGTTACCGTAACTTTTATTTTTCAAAAAAATGCAACTTCCTCATTTTTGTACTAAATGGGACAAGTAGATACACTATCCTGCTTAGAATTTCACAAGGAATCCAAATATGCCCTTAGTTTTTATTTATTTTATCTCAAACTCATGAATTTTGGACAAAACCAGATGAACCCTAAAATTTCAAACATAAATTAAATGGCATACATCAATAATCAATGGATAATAGCTTAGGGGTTTCATTCCTCATGGCAAAACTAACGTGATGGTAACAAGAATGAGTGAAAATGATGCTTAAATAGTAGAGAACCAGAAATAAAGAAAGTACCTCAAATGGTGGATTCGTGGACCTGTCAAACGTGCTTCCAACAATGATGTGATGATCCTATTAGCTTCCTCTTGTTCCCAAGAGTGGGAGTATATGCTTAGAATGCCTTGAAACCCTCTCAAATGCTCTACCCGAATCTACTTAAAAATGGAAAAAGTGAGTTATGGTTATGGAGTTTGAGGTGCTACAGCATGATTTTATTGCATACAGAAGGTTTGGTGAGTTGTTTGGAGTGTGCGTGTGGTGGAAAAATGGAAGAATGATGAAATTCGAAGTTTGCTTCAATGGAGGTTTTTGAATTTTTGATGAAATGTTCTCTCTACTCAAAGGCTTGTGTGTTCATGTTCTGATGTTTGCTTTGCATTTGTAGAGGTCTTGTAACTAGGTTTGGATGGAGGTTGATTCTGATCTTGGTTTGAAGTTTGTCTTGTAATGCTCTTGTTTCACAAGAATGACAACTTTGGTTCTATGCACTAAGGCATCGGTTCTTGGCCTCATGATCATTTTGAGCTCTTAATCTTATGCTTGGAAAGATACTTTGGCCTTAGGAAGTCAGTTACTTTAGAGTCCAACCATGTCCAACAAGTTTTGACCAAGTTTCAAATTTCACTACATGCCAAAATACTAATCCCCAAGTGATCAGTTGTGCAACAGATTTGTCCTTATTGTAGGGGCCTATCTTGCACAAATTTGGTATCAATGTGAAGCTAGCATGGAAAGGAACAAAGTTCATGTCGAGTGCAAGCTGAGAAAATACTTGGAAGATGCTCCAAAATGGCTCCAAATTCGTGCGGATAAAGCTGAATTTGACACTTAGAAAAAATTATGGTTCATCATGAATCTCATTTCATGGTGAAACCCTAACTATGAGCCCTCATATCTCTCAATTGGCAAAAGCTTTTTGAACCAAATTTTCCACCATGATGAAGTAGGAGGTATGATCTTCAAATGCAGCCCTCAAGTGTTCCAAATGAATTCCTAGATTGATCATAAATTATCCATAAAGTCATGCACTTGGAAAGGTCAAAAACTTAGAAAAAATTCTAAGTGTTT
This sequence comes from Lathyrus tuberosus, assembly GCA_022829125.1. Lineage (NCBI taxonomy): Eukaryota > Viridiplantae > Streptophyta > Magnoliopsida > Fabales > Fabaceae > Lathyrus > Lathyrus tuberosus. The sequence goes on from JALAZF010000032.1 coordinate 9,968,973, forward strand.
TGAATTTTGCAACAACTTGAAACCTCAACTTTGGTCATCAATTTCTTCCACTTCAAGAAAGATTTTGGCTCCAAATTTTCATCAACTTGTAGTATCAAATGCCCTCTTTAAAAGCAGCCCTCAAGTGTTTCAAAAGGATGCTTGAGGAAGAAGTTACAACCTTGAAAATTTGGTCACTTGATCATGGATTTTTGTACTTAGTGAAATTTCAAGAAACCCTAATTTGGTCAATTCTTATTTTTTATTGATTTTCTTGATTTAGCTTGATCAAACTCAATTATATTCCATATTTTCATGATTTTTGACTTGAGGAATCCATGGTTAACCAAAAATGTCAAAAGTCAAACTTTGACTTTGAGCATCTGTTGACTTTTCATCAGTTGAATCAAAATTCTTCAACTATTAGTGAATCCAACTTCTTTAGTAAATTTAATCACATGAATGGACCACAATGATGCATTTGTATCCTTTGGATCACATTCCAAGCCATGGGATCATATTTTGGTCAAAAGGTCAACATCAGTCTGACTTTGACCAAAAACCATAATTTGTAGCACATGATGGACTGAGGCTTGATGAACTTGAATTGATTCCAATTTAAATTTGATCATTGATGGAGGGGTTCTCTTGGTCACTAAGCATGAATTGAGGAGCTTGAAATATTTAGGATCACACTAATCTTCTGATTGATTAAACACTTGAACTCCTTGATGCAAAACCCTAACTTGTGGACAAGGCAAACAAGACACACACAAGAAATGATTGATGCTATGCAAATGATGAAAATGAAAGAACTAAGGTGGGAACTAAGGTGGGGTCAAATTTAGGGCATGACATGTTCTATCAATGATCATGACCATTCGTAAGGATCACTAAAGGGAAATTTTTATTTTCCACTGCGTTTTGGATCACATATTTCCTTTCACTTGCTATCACCAAAAGGGTGATAGTAAGTACACAGTGGTTTCAGAGGGTGTCATCACCAAAAGGATATTACACAGACCAAAGATCCAAGGATCACCGGAACCAAAAGGATGACAGATCTATGACCAAATGGATGATAGTAAACACACACAACTTGCAGAGATTGCCATTGACAAAAGGACAACCGTGAGAGCATAACTGCAAAGATTACTAACACCAAAAGGATGACGGATCTATCACCAAAAGGATGATAGTGAACACACACAAAGATCTCTGACACCAAAAGGATGACGAATCTATCACCAAAAGGATGATAGTGAACACACACAAAGATCTCCGACACCAAAAGGATGATAGTGAACACACACAAAGATCTCCAACACCAAAAGGATGATAGTGAACACACACAAAGATCTCCGAAACCAAAAGGATGACGAATCTATCACCAAAAGGATGATTGTAAACAAACCATCACCAAAAGGATGAAGGTAAAACACAACTTTCTATCACCATAAGGGTGATAGTAAGACACACATAACGATCACCCTCACAAAAAGGGTGATTGAAAGACTATTGACAAAAGGTCAAAAATGCTATCAACAAAAGTCAATAGAGCAAACTTGCTGTAGGAATATCGGTACATCAACGAGTAAAACTTGTTTGGGGATATCAACAAAAGGTTGAAGCAAAGAAGTTACCAAGGAACATCATCCTTATCAATAAAAGGTTGAAAATAAGCAACTCACTGGGGAACGCCCAAGATAAAGGTAGGAATTCATCCAGAGAAATCATTGACTGGTATAAGGATATCAACAAAAGGTTGAAGCAAAGAAGTTACCAAGGAACATCATCCTTATCAATAAAAGGTTGAAAAGAAGCAACTCACTGGGGAACGCCCAAGATAAAGGTAGGAATTCATCCAGAGAAATCATTGACTGGTCTGAGGATAACAACTTCATCAACAAAAGGTTGAGAAAACAACTCCATGGGGAACGCCCACGGAACAACGCATGGTAAGAACTGGCTGAGCTGAGGATCAACTTGGATTTTCATGATTGATTCTAGATCCTGAATTATGCATGTATGCATGTTTGATTTTGTAAAGGTATTCCACTTCAGATGGAAAAACGATGCAAATGTTGATGCATTAAGATACATGTAGGGATGTAAATGTTGGGGATATATATAATTTTGGCTCATGTATGCAATGATGCATATGATGTATATGAATGCAGATATGTGAGGTTTTATAAAGGTGAAGACAAGGTGGACTTTTATTTTGGTAGTTGTCAATGTGGATTGGACTTTGGTTGGTGAAAGAGTTTGACTTACTGACTGTCATACCCCAATTTTGATCCTGAATATTTGAATTGACGCGTTATTGTAGCATCTGCGTCATCTGCATAACATAGCATGCATTTCATCTTGCATAATGCCTAAATTGCCAGCCAGAATAAATTTGTCGGATTTACAGACGAATTGGTCAAATTGAATGTCAACTGTGCACAAAATCAATGGACAAAATGTTTCAAAATCTAGTTTGCAAACGTTAGTTTTATCAATCTATGTTCCGCGTAGTTTAACCTGGCGCGCTCGTTTTATTTTTTCGACCACGTTTTGATTAGTTTGAGCCTTTTAACTAAGGAAAATTTATTTCGAAATTTGACAAAACACTGTATTTCTCCGAGTATTTATTTCGCGCAGATCGTTTTGGTGTATTCATTTTTTTCTTTCAAGCACTTCGATATCAGACTGTTTTTTCGTTTTTAACCGGTTTTATTTTAGTTTTTATTTAATAATTGTTTTATTTAATTAGGTTTAATCAGATTTTTTATTTAGATTTATTTAAATAGTTTTTTTTATTATATATTATTTTTATTTCATTTATCATATTTTCTTTTTTTTTGTAATATAAAAATTTGTTTTTTATATTTTTTTGGTTACACTTAGTCATTAAGTGTTGGAAAGTTTTTTGCCTTTCTTCATGAAAAAAGACGAGTATGCATTGCATGGGGGACTACAACAGAGCAGAGGACTTATTTTTTTTTTCTCTGCACTCATATAAGCCAACAACAACAACTCATAAGGGGATACTATGAACAAACCAAAAACGATTCACTTTTCTCTCTTCACCATTAATCCTCCACCATCTTGATTCAACAACACCACACCTTCTTCTATACACAACCCTTTCTCCGCCTCATCATCCTTCCATGTACACCAAAACAGAAAACTCTCCATAATATTTTCTTCCATAAAAAACATAATCAGTTCTCTAACTCACAACAATAACCACCGTACTACTCTCCGTCTTCATCTTCATCCAGCTCAACCCACACAACCCTTTAGACCTCACCTCTCTCCCTGCTTTTTTTCAAACGTTAAACAACACCCACAACACACCTGCATCTGTCTCCCTCCGTGACTCAACTTCTCTCACTCCACCCTCTAACACCGTGCATTTCTTCCACCATAAACCCACCTTTGTTTGTCAAACCGCGCCACCCTCTCACGATTCTCCCTCTGATCTGGAACCATAAAATAACCTCCATCATTTCCATTTGAAAGCTCCAGCAACGAGACACCACGACGACAAAAACTCATCTCACATATTGTGCCAACTTCATCTTTTTGCTGCTTATTAACATCTTTTAACACCATATGGTCGCCACCTCCGTCGCGCTTTTGTTTTCGCCGATAACAACACGGCAACCATCACCAATCTCCTCCATTCTTCTTCCTCGATTCGTTTGGAAACCATTGCGCAACAACCTCCTCAATCATCGAAGAAGTTGTTTGGTGAATGATGCTTGTTTGGTTTATGAGGATCCAAATTCTGGTTTAGGTTGTAAACCATGTCTTTATTATGCTAGAGGCTACTGTAAGCTTGGAACTAGTTGTAGGTTTCTTCATGGTGGCTTCAGAGATGGCAGTGAAGGTGATGTAGGATTAGTTTCATGAGCAGCTCCTTAGATCTAAATCTATGCAAAAGGATTTGATTAGTTAGATGAGTGAAGCCAAGCTTAAGGTTGGTTTTTATGTTGATCTTAAAGTTAAGCATTTGTTCATTGTCGGGATGAGAGGTATCAATGCCATGGACCATAATCAAGGAAGACTCTACAACTTTTGTTTGAGACAGGTAAATTTTTTTATTTATTATTTGGCCAGTTAATGAATTATTTCCTGCAATGATTTTGTTCTTGATGTGGTATTTTCCATTTTACTTTTCATTAAAAAAAAGAGGACCAAAGTCTATTTGTGTACCATTTAAAGTTTTAAATATTTTGTTTGTCTATTTATAGATGAATGTACATGTGTGCGTGTGTGTTATTTTACAAGTTAGTGTTTCAAGTTGCATCTCTTGATAATGCATGCTATTTAGATTTATATGGTATATTTAAAGTTTAACTGAATATAGCTTAATATAATGTCTTGAGATTGTAGGCATTAGACTATGACTTCTCGTTTTTCTATAACCACAATACTATGTTTTGTTTTTTCTATTTATTCTTGGATTTGCATGCTTTATAGCATTTAGCCATTTACCTCATTTCCTGATTATTTTATAGAACTTTTTATCCTTGCCAATTTATTTAGATTCTCATGCTTTTCATCACGCTTCATGTAGATAAAGTTGAATATTATATAAATAAGATGTGATGTGCAATTTCCATACTTTGATGGAATTAGATTCTCTCCGGCCATTTATCTCGTGCTGCCATCCTGCTACAATCTCAATCCTTCATCTGTCTTTTCTCTCTCTCTTCAAAATTTATTTTATTTATTTATTTGTCTTTCAAAATTCCATATCCATTGGATCATGAGCATGAGAGATGGCTGAAGAGAAAAGCAGGAGAGGATCATTTTCCATACTTTGATATAGTAGTAAAGATTGTAGCGCATGATTCTCCTTTTGCACACTACACACAAATTTTGTACTCTTCTCATGCCCTTTCCTTACTATCTTTTTAATTTCTTTTTTTATTTATTTGCTTAGTTTAAATTATTAGTTAATTAATTGTTTTTTTATTACTATAACTAAATCAAATTTTGTTTATTTTGGGGCTAATTTGGACATTTGAATTAAGCCAATCAAACTTTTGTTATTGACACCCCATGGTGTCTTCTTTTATGATAAATGTGATAAGTTTTTTTTTCGATTTTGACAATATTGATGTAATAATTTTGCAATACTATTCTAGATGTTGATTATATCTTGTTGCATCAATTTCATTGCATTGCGATTTTGAAGTTAAAATCCAATTTAACTTTCTATAACCGCTTGGATGCATAGAATATTTGCTCGACTTCTTATATAGTGATTCATACAGGAATCCACTCTAAGTTAGCTAAGAGCTAAATTCAGTTGCCTTTGATTTCAGTTTATTTCTCGAGTCCCGTAGCTTACTCTTGGGCCTTCTTACAACGAGACATCTTTTATTTCTCGCATCTGTCCCTTGTACTTTTTTCATGTATCCTCACCCATTTGTTTGTAATTGTATGTTTGTTTCTCTCTTTCATTTATTTAGGTAGAAATTAACTATTTAGATAATTAACCATAAAACCAAAAAAAAACATAAAATTAATCTTTCAAAAAAAATCAAAAGAACTTGGTCAACACCAAGTTTCATTTTCAAAAACATTGGTCAACACCAATTGATTACCATCCAAACCATCACTCCCTTACCTAACTTGTAAGTCGATTGCTCCACACATCGCCATCAACCTTTCCCTTCGAAATCCTTTCACTTCAAACCCTTTCATAACCATGAATATACCTCGATCAACATCGAGTGCATTTTCTCAATCAAACCTCAAAATACCAAAAAATACTCAAACACTTTTCATTAATAAAGATGAAAAAGGAACAGGGTGTAGTCAACGTCTCCCGAGAAGGAGGACACTAGATGTAGTTCTCGCTTGTCCGAGCTCTCTCATCAATTCAAAACACTTCAACACATCAAACTCTTTTTCACCCCGTCGTCCGATTAATCCTAAAACCTTTTCATAAACGTAAGATATTGTGTCTTTAGATGATGCAAAACATTGCTTCGTCCACAAACTATTTGAGTTGAGATAAGAGGCGTTTCCCGCGAATGTTGATTTGTAAATCCATTCTTTTGTGATGCAAACGTCCTCTTTTCACTTGTTTAGGGTAAAGCAATGTTTTCTGTCGAATGCGACTAAATATCTTTCGCTAAATCGACCACCAAACAAACTTTTGCTACCCAGAACTACGTGTGCCTTGATTTCTCTTTTGAGATACGCAGGAGTAGGATTACAAAATCTTGTTAGACCCCCTAGTAATAAAAACCTTTTAGGTCCCTTTTCTCTTTTCTTTCCCCTCTTATTAAACCGAGAAACCTAACCTTTAAACAAAAGCTAACATGCACAACTAACCTAACGGTTCCCGTTGAGTACAACGGACGTGAGGGGGTGCTAATACCTTCCCCTTGCGTAACTGACTCCCGAACTCAGATATTGGTTGCGATGACCATATCATTGTCTTTCTTTTAGGGGTTTTATTCGATATTTTCCCTTTCCCTCTATGGGAATAAATAAAGACCGGTGGCGACTCTGTTAATTCCATCCCGCGAGTGTGTGATTGCGCTTGCGAGTTCGTTCGCATTTTTTGAGGTACGACAGATGGAGACTCTGCTGGGGATTTTCCCATCCCAAAGTGATTCAAGCCTAGTTAGGTTTTGTGTGTGTTTATGTTTGTTTATTAGTTTGGCTTTTCTTTTATCTTATGTTATATTTTATTACATTGTGATTGAATCTTGGGTACTTGGATTCCTGATTGCAAAACCATGAGGGAAAGGCTCTACACCCGAGCTTTGAGAAAAAACATGAGATAGGACAATGGTTGAGTAGTGTGGGTCCGCGAAATTTAGATCTCGTTAGGGTCGACATGAGAACCTCACTTAGAGTAGATCTTTTGAGAATATTGGAGCCCGACATGTAGTTGTCATTGGCCTCGATGTTTGTATAAGAATCCTTAACTCTAATAACCTTTGTAGAACCTTAAACCCTTGGCCTACTAGGAATGATGGTCGCGTGGTACTGGTCTTTCGAGAGGTAGATCTCGAAGGATCGGTACGAAGATCTCGCTCAGAGTAGACTCTCTCAATGGAGTTGACACCTAGCATATAGTTGTCATTGGCAACAAACATTCGTTTGAATTCATGATTCTGGAAACCTTGTCTAGAACCATAGTCGATGGTCGCATAGTGCGGGCCCCCGAGAGGTAGATCTCGTAGGGTCGGTACGAAGATCTCATCTAGAATAGATTCATTTGATGGAGTGGACGACTGACATGTAGTTGTCATGGTTGGAAAACATTCTTACGAATCCATGACTCTGGGGTCCTTTTTTGTAACCTTAGATCACACACGGTGAGAACCTTATTCTGTGAAAAGCAATCAGATTCATCTATACCTCGGACCTTTGACCCCATGTACCTAAAAAGAAAAAACAAGAAAAATACATGGTATCTCATTGCATCCATTCCATTGCATATGCATCTCATCAGCATGCATGCCTACCATTTCCACAAAGCAAAAACTTATCGTCATCCAGTGTCCATAATCCACCAGCTGATTTCTCGGTACCCGCCTGTTACGGTGAGAATCGGATATCAAGCTATTAATTAACTTGCATCACACATCATGAAATTCACCACCGAGCTTTGATTTATCCAAAGGAAAGGGTAAAGAATGAAAACCCTAAGTTAAGAGAATCTAGGTTCGGGGGTTAGTTATACTAAGGGAAGGTATTAGCACCCTAAGTATCTGTAGTACTCTACAGGAACCTCTTGTTAGTATTTGTGTTATGTTAAAGTTTGCTTGCTAAATGAATCTGTGCTACGGTAAAGGTAAAAACCTATGGTTATGTACACTAAGTTTGCTCGCCAAGACATCGCATCTCGTGCCTACGTATCCTGACGGGAATGGAATCAGAGCATTCGTAGTTCCCCGACTAAGGGGTAAAAGGGTGAGAAAAGGTGAAATCCAAGAAGGCATTGGATGTAAAGGAAAAAAGGTGGAAAAAGAAAAAGGTAGCTCGCTAGGATCTCGCAATCCTATGCCTACGTATTCTCAAAGGGTACTTTGAGAAATCAGAGCGTCCGTAGTTCCCCGTAACGGGGTAAAGAACTCTTGACTGTGGTCAAGGTTCCAAGGGAAAGTAGGGTCTGATAGTAAGACACCTACGTGGAGTGCGGAGACTCCAAACCTAAGGCTAGGTTAAAAGGGAATAAAGTGTTCACAGGAAAGTAGGGTCTGACAGCAAGACACCTACGTGGGGTGCGGCGACTCCCAACCTAGGGCGAGGTTAAAAGGGTAATGAGCTATCTATGACTTTGAGGTCAATAGAGAGACTTTCCTTTGGAAGAAGGGTTGGATAACAACTTCTTATGGGCAAGAATGTTTGTAAAGATATTTACATGAAGATGCAACATCAAACAACAAGGTATCAAAGTGAAACAAAGCTCACAACACCATACAAGGTTAAAACCACGTGCATTAGGCATCATCTAATCAAGATGAACAAAATAATATGATGAAAGAATCAAGAGAAGTCAAGATGTTCATGGAAAAACCCTAAAAAGGCCCTTTACTTCCAACATTAATAGATACCTCAAAAGTATTTGTTTTCACCAATTTCTTTTTATATTCAAAAAGTAGACACATTAAGGAGTACTTTTCAAAAAGAATGGACAATAAATAGTGAATAATGAGCAAGTTATAATTTCTTGAAAACAAGGCATGAATCATAAAACTAGAAAATAAGCAAGTGATTAAAAAAGTAGGGAAAGGACTCCCATGGGTATTGAACCCGTGTCCTTGTGTTCACAGCCCAAAACACTTACCACCTTACCCAGTGCATGTGTATTATTCAAAAGTGATCAAGGAAAAATATATATGAAAAGTGTGTGTTTTTCAGAAAACAAAAACAAAGGACTGGGGCGAGGGGGATTCGAACCCCAGTCCTCATGGTATGTGCGCGTGTGTTCTTACCACTGGGGTGGCTATACATCCAATGTATAAGCCGCCCCTGAAATCTTTTAAGCTCTCAAGGTGAAATAGTAGGAAAATTAAAACAACATGATAAAAAATGCTTCACGTGATGTTCCCGTCAATTGGTTAACCACAACATTAAAGCGCATACTGCAAAAATAATAAACTCTGACCAATCATAAAGCCATGCTCCCACTCAAATCATGCAGACGCACAACAACAATAATAAACTATCGTGAATAAGGACAAGGTGTACATGTTCTTGTTTAAACCATGATATCCTCACAAACTTGATCAAATACTATGAAACTGAACACCACTTGGTACTACTCAATGCAGGGATCAATAACATAAACTTAAAACGTTCAAGATACTAACATGCACAACCAGAAAAACAACACAAAGTAGAGGGGTTCATGAAATAAAAACATTATTTCCTCACGTCCTAACACCACATGCAGATCCAACAACACTCTCGTACTACCTAGTCATACAATAGACAGCCTGTGAATAGCTTTAAACATGCAAACTTTCATGGGAATACAAATAATCATGTCATCAAACCTTGATTGTGCCAATGGTGAACTTAACATTAACATTTAAACCTGTCCCTCTGAACATGTGAACATACACGCGGACATGGTAATGATATGAACATATGGTCAAGGATATAAGGAAAAGGTGAGACAAAAATAACTTATCGTGCCAACACATATTCAAACAGATTCTCAGCATTTGGAGATACAAATATTATGTTGTCAAAAGCTGACAGTGTATGGAACAAGCAACAATGTAACATTATGCTATCAAATGTTCAAACAAATTCTCACATCATATTCATGGTCACTCCACTAAAATGCAAAACAAGCAGCATGGTAGCATGGTCATGATATATGGAGCATGGAATAAGAAAGAAAGAAGAATACCTAGTCGAGAGGATCCACTGCCTCTTCAAAGGTATGAGTCGGAGAGGATCCACTGCCTCTTCAAAGGTATGAGTCTTTAAAGCTTAAAGAAACTGAGTGCCTTTATCTTCATATTACAGCTGCTGCAAGTATCTCTTTCCTTCTCCTTTCTTGCCAAGCAAAGACTCATAAGTTGCTTAGAGTTTGGAATCGTGTGTATTCAGATATTGTAGATATTGTTGGTGTCTAAACAAGTGAGGATGCCTCCCTTTTTATAGTAGAAGCAACTGGTTAATGGTGACAAAAACACAACGGTCCTTGGTGTTGTCCAAGAGGAAAGATGATAGAGTATGCGCATGGTCGTTCTGCTTTTCTTGAGCCAAGTGAGAGTTGTAGTGGTTGCTGGTTTTTTTGGGCTTAGATCAGAAGAAAAAGGTGAGTCAAGGACCAAGAAAAAAAGACACATGAAGCATTACACAAAGGATTGTTGTCTTGACTTTTGTATATTCATTTGCAAAGTACAAAAGTGGTTGTACTTGGGGAACTTCCTTGCACGGGTTTGGTAGACAAAGGTGTTGGAAGTTGGCGAGAAAGGAATCAGTACCATTGTACTTGTGGATATGGTTCATATTTAGTTCAAAAGGAAGGTAGTTTGTGTAATGAACTATGTCAAAGGGTCCACTTTATCACATGATAACATCAAATCTGTTGAACCAAATGAGTTGGTTCTTGGCCCTCTTAAAGCAGGGCATGGAATGGAGCGATTTTGATGTTGGTGGCAAATTGAGATTAAGTTTAAAACATGTGAAACAGTCGTGTAAAGTTTGGTGTATCAAAGAGTTTGGAAAATCTGAATTGTCCCAAGTGTGTACACATTTCATATCAACTTTAGGATGTCATAACTTGATGATCAATGCTCCAATTTGTGAGATTTTTTGCTCTATGTAAAGTAGACATTTGATAAAGCAACTTTCATGTGGAAGGTAACTTGAGATGAAGCTTGTAACATTGGTAAAAGATGCCATGAACTCGTGTCCCTCATGTTGTCCAAAAGAACTTAGAAAAATTCTAAGTTAGGGAATTTTCACAATTTGAAATACCCAACTTTAAAGCATCATAACTTGAGATGGGTTTATCCAAATGAAGAGTTCTACACATGCTTGGATATCTTGAAGAACAAGGAACACCTTTCATGTGCAAAGATTTTTGATTTGAAGCTTGGAACTAGGTGAAAGATTGAGTCAAAGTTGGATGAAAATTAGGGTGAAAATGACCAAAATTTCACTAAGTTAAAAATGCATCTTGGCTTCCAAGTCTCACAACTTAAAATCCACGCCTCTTTTGAAGAAAGGTCCTCTAATACCCTTTGAAGTTCATGGAGAGAGCTTCCATTTGATTTGAAGTTGGCACAAGAAGTGAATTTTCCACACTTAGAAAGTTTCATGGACCAAACATTGCCCTTCTTTTAAGAAACCTTTCAAGACTTGACTTCTCATGCCCTAACTCAAGAATCAAGCATGTATTGATGGAATGTGGCTTGAATGCTTCATCTTGGATCAAAGTATCAAAAGTCAAAGGCTTGATTTGTCTGCCAAAACCCTAATCTTTTTCTCATGAGCTTCACTGGATAATCTCTGGTGATCTTGTCCTTCTTCTTGTGCCAAACCTGACTTTTACACAAAAGGAACAAACACACAAGATATGGTGGTTAGTTAATGATGCATAGATGATTGAAACCTACATGCAAGTGCAAGATGTTATGATATCTAAGGGGTAAAAATTTGGGGTACAACAATTGCCCCAATTTAAATAGCTTTACCGGATGACACGAGGGATGGAAATCCTCGAGAGATCAAGGTGAAAGGTATTTAAATATAGCAAACCGAAAATTTTGCCCTTAGATGGGATGCAGATGCTAAGGACAACTAACAGACATGCAAATGCAGGCATGCCATGAATTTCTAGTTGTGATGATATGATAGAATGGTAAATGCAGAAATGCAGACGAAGACGAAAGAAAAAAGAGATAAAGTCCGCACAATGAGCAATCGCTTACTGGGGATGACAGCCACACTGGAGAACTGAAGTGAACTGGGAAATCTAAAGTGATGAGATCAACTAGTTCAAGCATGACCGACTGACACTTTAGAAAGAAAAGATGACACAAGATCCTCAATGGAAGTAGCACCGAAAAGACGGCCTCCACTAGGGAATCAACAGCCATATCCTTTTTTGTAATATAAAAATTTGTTTTTTATATTTTTTTGGTTACACTTAGTCATTAAGTGTTGGAAAGTTTTTTGCCTTTCTTCATGAAAAAAGACGAGTATGCATTGCATGGGGGACTACAACAGAGCAGAGGACTTGTTTTTTTTTCTCTGCACTCATATAAGCCAACAACAACAACTCATAAGGGGATACTATGAACAAACCAAAAATGATTCACTTTTCTCTCTTCACCATTAATCCTCCACCATCTTGATTCAACAACACCACACCTTCTTCTATACACAACCCTTTCTCCGCCTCATCATCCTTCCATGTACACCAAAACAGAAAACTCTCCATAATATTTTCTTCCATAAAAAACATAATCAGTTCTCTAACTCACAACAATAACCACCGTACTACTCTCCGTCTTCATCTTCATCCAGCTCAACCCACACAACCCTTTAGACCTCACCTCTCTCCCTGCTTTTTTTCAAACGTTAAACAACACCCACAACACACCTGCAACCGTCTCCCTCCATGACTCAACTTCTCTCACTCCACCCTCTAACACCGTGCATTTCTTCCACCATAAACCCACCTTTGTTTGTCAAACCGCGCCACCCTCTCACGATTCTCCCTCTGATCTGGAACCATAAAACAACCTCCATCATTTCCATTTGAAAGCTCCAGCAACGAGACACCACGACGACAAAAACTCATCTCACATATTGTGCCAACTTCATCTTTTTGCTGCTTCTTAACATCTTTTAACACCATATGGTCGCCACCTCCGTCGCGCTTTTGTTTTCGCCGATAACAACACGGCAACCATCACCAATCTCCTCCATTCTTCTTCCTCGATTCGTTTGGAAACCATTGCGCAACAACCTCCTCAATCATCGAAGAAGTTGTTTGGTGAATGATGCTTGTTTGGTTTATGAGGATCCAAATTCTGGTTTAGGTTGTAAACCATGTCTTTATTATGCTAGAGGCTACTGTAAGCTTGGAACTAGTTGTAGGTTTCTTCATGGTGGCTTCAGAGATGGCAGTGAAGGTGATGTAGGATTAGTTTCATGAGCAGCTCCTTAGATCTAAATCTATGCAAAAGGATTTGATTAGTTAGATGAGTGAAGCCAAGCTTAAGGTTGGTTTTTATGTTGATCTTAAAGTTAAGCATTTGTTCATTGTCGGGATGAGAGGTATCAATGCCATGGACCATAATCAAGGAAGACTCTACAACTTTTGTTTGAGACAGGTAAATTTTTTTATTTATTATTTGGCCAGTTAATGAATTATTTCCTGCAATGATTTTGTTCTTGATGTGGTATTTTCCATTTTACTTTTCATTAAAAAAAAGAGGACCAAAGTCTATTTGTGTACCATTTAAAGTTTTAAATATTTTGTTTGTCTATTTATAGATGAATGTACATGTGTGCGTGTGTGTTATTTTACAAGTTAGTGTTTCAAGTTGCATCTCTTGATAATGCATGCTATTTAGATTTATATGGTATATTTAAAGTTTAACTGAATATAGCTTAATATAATGTCTTGAGATTGTAGGCATTAGACTATGACTTCTCGTTTTTCTATAACCACAATACTATGTTTTGTTTTTTCTATTTATTCTTGGATTTGCATGCTTTATAGCATTTAGCCATTTACCTCATTTCCTGATTATTTTATAGAACTTTTTATCCTTGCCAATTTATTTAGATTCTCATGCTTTTCATCACGCTTCATGTAGATAAAGTTGAATATTATATAAATAAGATGTGATGTGCAATTTCCATACTTTGATGGAATTAGATTCTCTCCGGCCATTTATCTCGTGCTGCCATCCTGCTGCAATCTCAATCCTTCATCTGTCTTTTCTCTCTCTCTTCAAAATTTATTTTATTTATTTATTTGTCTTTCAAAATTCCATATCCATTGGATCATGAGCATGAGAGATGGCTGAAGAGAAAAGCAGGAGAGGATCATTTTCCATACTTTGATATAGTAGTAAAGATTGTAGCGCATGATTCTCCTTTTGCACACTACACACAAATTTTGTACTCTTCTCATGCCCTTTCCTTACTATCTTTTTAATTTCTTTTTTTATTTATTTGCTTAGTTTAAATTATTAGTTAATTAATTGTTTTTTTATTACTATAACTAAATCAAATTTTGTTTATTTTGGGGCTAATTTGGACATTTGAATTAAGCCAATCAAACTTTTGTTATTGACACCCCATGGTGTCTTCTTTTATGATAAATGTGATAAGTTTTTTTTTCGATTTTGACAATATTGATGTAATAATTTTGCAATACTATTCTAGATGTTGATTATATCTTGTTGCATCAATTTCATTGCATTGCGATTTTGAAGTTAAAATCCAATTTAACTTTCTATAACCGCTTGGATGCATAGAATATTTGCTCGACTTCTTATATAGTGATTCATACAGGAATCCACTCTAAGTTAGCTAAGAGCTAAATTCAGTTGCCTTTGATTTCAGTTTATTTCTCGAGTCCCGTAGCTTACTCTTGGGCCTTCTTACAACGAGACATCTTTTATTTCTCGCATCTGTCCCTTGTACTTTTTTCATGTATCCTCACCCATTTGTTTGTAATTGTATGTTTGTTTCTCTCTTTCATTTATTTAGGTAGAAATTAACTATTTAGATAATTAACCATAAAACCAAAAAAAAACATAAAATTAATCTTTCAAAAAAAATCAAAAGAACTTGGTCAACACCAAGTTTCATTTTCAAAAACATTGGTCAACACCAATTGATTACCATCCAAACCATCACTCCCTTACCTAACTTGTAAGTCGATTGCTCCACACATCGCCATCAACCTTTCCCTTCGAAATCCTTTCACTTCAAACCCTTTCATAACCATGAATATACCTCGATCAACATCGAGTGCATTTTCTCAATCAAACCTCAAAATACCAAAAAATACTCAAACACTTTTCATTAATAAAGATGAAAAAGGAACAGGGTGTAGTCAACGTCTCCCGAGAAGGAGGACACTAGATGTAGTTCTCGCTTGTCCGAGCTCTCTCATCAATTCAAAACACTTCAACACATCAAACTCTTTTTCACCCCGTCGTCCGATTAATCCTAAAACCTTTTCATAAACGTAAGATATTGTGTCTTTAGATGATGCAAAACATTGCTTCGTCCACAAACTATTTGAGTTGAGATAAGAGGCGTTTCCCGCGAATGTTGATTTGTAAATCCATTCTTTTGTGATGCAAACGTCCTCTTTTCACTTGTTTAGGGTAAAGCAATGTTTTCTGTCGAATGCGACTAAATATCTTTCGCTAAATCGACCACCAAACAAACTTTTGCTACCCAGAACTACGTGTGCCTTGATTTCTCTTTTGAGATACGCAGGAGTAGGATTACAAAATCTTGTTAGACCCCCTAGTAATAAAAACCTTTTAGGTCCCTTTTCTCTTTTCTTTCCCCTCTTATTAAACCGAGAAACCTAACCTTTAAACAAAAGCTAACATGCACAACTAACCTAACGGTTCCCGTTGAGTACAACGGACGTGAGGGGGTGCTAATACCTTCCCCTTGCGTAACTGACTCCCGAACTCAGATATTGGTTGCGATGACCATATCATTGTCTTTCTTTTAGGGGTTTTATTCGATATTTTCCCTTTCCCTCTATGGGAATAAATAAAGACCGGTGGCGACTCTGTTAATTCCATCCCGCGAGTGTGTGATTGCGCTTGCGAGTTCGTTCGCATTTTTTGAGGTACGACAGATGGAGACTCTGCTGGGGATTTTCCCATCCCAAAGTGATTCAAGCCTAGTTAGGTTTTGTGTGTGTTTATGTTTGTTTATTAGTTTGGCTTTTCTTTTATCTTATGTTATATTTTATTACATTGTGATTGAATCTTGGGTACTTGGATTCCTGATTGCAAAACCATGAGGGAAAGGCTCTACACCCGAGCTTTGAGAAAAAACATGAGATAGGACAATGGTTGAGTAGTGTGGGTCCGCGAAATTTAGATCTCGTTAGGGTCGACATGAGAACCTCACTTAGAGTAGATCTTTTGAGAATATTGGAGCCCGACATGTAGTTGTCATTGGCCTCGATGTTTGTATAAGAATCCTTGACTCTAATAACCTTTGTAGAACCTTAAACCCTTGGCCTACTAGGAATGATGGTCGCGTGGTACTGGTCTTCCGAGAGGTAGATCTCGAAGGATCGGTACGAAGATCTCGCTCAGAGTAGACTCTCTCAATGGAGTTGACACCTAGCATATAGTTGTCATTGGCAACAAACATTCGTTTGAATTCATGATTCTGGAAACCTTGTCTAGAACCATAGTCGATGGTCGCATAGTGCGGGCCCCCGAGAGGTAGATCTCGTAGGGTCGGTACGAAGATCTCATCTAGAATAGATTCATTTGATGGAGTGGACGACTGACATGTAGTTGTCATGGTTGGAAAACATTCTTATGAATCCATGACTCTGGGGTCCTTTTTTGTAACCTTAGATCACACACGGTGAGAACCTTATTCTGTGAAAAGCAATCAGATTCATCTATACCTCGGACCTTTGACCCCATGTACCTAAAAAGAAAAAACAAGAAAAATACATGGTATCTCATTGCATCCATTCCATTGCATATGCATCTCATCAGCATGCATGCCTACCATTTCCACAAAGCAAAAACTTATCGTCATCCAGTGTCCATAATCCACCAGCTGATTTCTCGGTACCCGCCTGTTACGGTGAGAATCGGATATCAAGCTATTAATTAACTTGCATCACACATCATGAAATTCACCACCGAGCTTTGATTTATCCAAAGGAAAGGGTAAAGAATGAAAACCCTAAGTTAAGAGAATCTAGGTTCGGGGGTTAGTTATACTAAGGGAAGGTATTAGCACCCTAAGTATCTGTAGTACTCTACAGGAACCTCTTGTTAGTATTTGTGTTATGTTAAAGTTTGCTTGCTAAATGAATCTGTGCTACGGTAAAGGTAAAAACCTATGGTTATGTACACTAAGTTTGCTCGCCAAGACATCGCATCTCGTGCCTACGTATCCTGACGGGAATGGAATCAGAGCATTCGTAGTTCCCCGACTAAGGGGTAAAAGGGTGAGAAAAGGTGAAATCCAAGAAGGCATTGGATGTAAAGGAAAAAAGGTGGAAAAAGAAAAAGGTAGCTCGTTAGGATCTCGCAATCCTATGCCTACGTATTCTCAAAGGGTACTTTGAGAAATCAGAGCGTCCGTAGTTCCCCGCAACGGGGTAAAGAACTCTTGACTGTGGTCAAGGTTCCAAGGGAAAGTAGGGTCTGATAGTAAGACACCTACGTGGAGTGCGGAGACTCCAAACCTAAGGCTAGGTTAAAAGGGAATAAAGTGTTCACAGGAAAATAGGGTCTGACAGTAAGACACCTACGTGGGGTGCGGCGACTCCCAACCTAGGGCGAGGTTAAAAGGGTAATGAGCTATCTATGACTTTGAGGTCAATAGAGAGACTTTCCTTTGGAAGAAGGGTTGGATAACAACTTCTTATGGGCAAGAATGTTTGTAAAGATATTTACATGAAGATGCAACATCAAACAACAAGGTATCAAAGTGAAACAAAGCTCACAACACCATACAAGGTTAAAACCACATGCATTAGGCATCATCTAATCAAGATGAACAAAATAATATGATGAAAGAATCAAGAGAAGTCAAGATGTTCATGGAAAAACCCTAAAAAGGCCCTTTACTTCCAACATTAATAGATACCTCAAAAGTATTTGTTTTCACCAATTTCTTTTTATATTCAAAAAGTAGACACATTAAGGAGTACTTTTCAAAAAGAATGGACAATAAATAGTGAATAATGAGCAAGTTATAATTTCTTGAAAACAAGGCATGAATCATAAAACTAGAAAATAAGCAAGTGATTAAAAAAGTAGGGAAAGGACTCCCATGGGTATTGAACCCGTGTCCTTGTGTTCACAGCCCAAAACACTTACCACCTTACCCAGTGCATGTGTATTATTCAAAAGTGATCAAGGAAAAATATATATGAAAAGTGTGTGTTTTTCAGAAAACAAAAACAAAGGACTGGGGCGAGGGGGATTCGAACCCCAGTCCTCATGGTATGTGCGCGTGTGTTCTTACCACTGGGGTGGCTATACATCCAATGTATAAGCCGCCCCTGAAATCTTTTAAGCTCTCAAGGTGAAATAGTAGGCAAATTAAAACAACATGATAAAAAATGCTTCACGTGATGTTCCCGTCAATTGGTTAACCACAACATTAAAGCGCATACTGCAAAAATAATAAACTCTGACCAATCATAAAGCCATGCTCCCACTCAAATCATGCAGACGCATAACAACAATAATAAACTATCGTGAATAAGGACAAGGTGTACATGTTCTTGTTTAAACCATGATATCCTCACAAACTTGATCAAATACTATGAAACTGAACACCACTTGGTACTACTCAATGCAGGGATCAATAACATAAACTTAAAACGTTCAAGATACTAACATGCACAACCAGAAAAACAACACAAAGTAGAGGGGTTCATGAAATAAAAACATTATTTCCTCACGTCCTAACACCACATGCAGATCCAACAACACTCTCGTACTACCTAGTCATACAATAGACAGCCTGTGAATAGCTTTAAACATGCAAACTTTCATGGGAATACAAATAATCATGTCATCAAACCTTGATTGTGCCAATGGTGAACTTAACATTAACATTTAAACCTGTCCCTCTGAACATGTGAACATACACGCGGACATGGTAATGATATGAACATATGGTCAAGGATATAAGGAAAAGGTGAGACAAAAATAACTTATCGTGCCAACACATATTCAAACAGATTCTCAGCATTTGGAGATACAAATATTATGTTGTCAAAAGCTGACAGTGTATGGAACAAGCAACAATGTAACATTATGCTATCAAATGTTCAAACAAATTCTCACATCATATTCATGGTCACTCCACTAAAATGCAAAACAAGCAGCATGGTAGCATGGTCATGATATATGGAGCATGGAATAAGAAAGAAAGAAGAATACCTAGTCGAGAGGATCCACTGCCTCTTCAAAGGTATGAGTCGGAGAGGATCCACTGCCTCTTCAAAGGTATGAGTCTTTAAAGCTTAAAGAAACTGAGTGCCTTTATCTTCATATTACAGCTGCTGCAAGTATCTCTTTCCTTCTCCTTTCTTGCCAAGCAAAGACTCATAAGTTGCTTAGAGTTTGGAATCGTGTGTATTCAGATATTGTGGATATTGTTGGTGTCTAAACAAGTGAGGATGCCTCCCTTTTTATAGTAGAAGCAACTGGTTAATGGTGACAAAAACACAACGGTCCTTGGTGTTGTCCAAGAGGAAAGATGATAGAGTATGCGCACGGTCGTTCTGCTTTTCTTGAGCCAAGTGAGAGTTGTAGTGGTTGCTGGTTTTTTTGGGCTTAGATCAGAAGAAAAAGGTGAGTCAAGGACCAAGAGAAAAAGACACATGAAGCATTACACAAAGGATTGTTGTCTTGACTTTTGTATATTCATTTGTAAAGTACAAAAGTGGTTGTACTTGGGGAACTTCCTTGCACGGGTTTGGTAGACAAAGGTGTTGGAAGTTGGCGAGAAAGGAATCAGTACCATTGTACTTGTGGATATGGTTCATATTTAGTTCAAAAGGAAGGTAGTTTGTGTAATGAACTATGTCAAAGGGTCCACTTTATCACATGATAACATCAAATCTGTTGAACCAAATGAGTTGGTTCTTGGCCCTCTTAAAGCAGGGCATGGAATGGAGCGATTTTGATGTTGGTGGCAAATTGAGATTAAGTTTAAAACATGTGAAACAATCGTGTAAAGTTTGGTGTATCAAAGAGTTTGGAAAATCTGAATTGTCCCAAGTGTGTACACATTTCATATCAACTTTAGGATGTCATAACTTGATGATCAATGCTCCAATTTGTGAGATTTTTTGCTCTATGTAAAGTAGACATTTGATAAAGTAACTTTCATGTGGAAGGTAACTTGAGATGAAGCTTGTAACATTGGTAAAAGATGCCATGAACTCGTGTCCCTCATGTTGTCCAAAAGAACTTAGAAAAATTCTAAGTTAGGGAATTTTCACAATTTGAAATACCCAACTTTAAAGCATCATAACTTGAGATGGGTTTATCCAAATGAAGAGTTCTACACATGCTTGGATATCTTGAAGAACAAGGAACACCTTTCATGTGCAAAGATTTTTTATTTGAAGCTTGGAACTAGGTGAAAGATTGAGTCAAAGTTGGATGAAAATTAGGGTGAAAATGACCAAAATTTCACTAAGTTAAAAATGCATCTTGGCTTCCAAGTCTCACAACTTAAAATCCACGCCTCTTTTGAAGAAAGGTCCTCTAATACCCTTTGAAGTTCATGGAGAGAGCTTCCATTTGAGCTTTGAGTCACTCAATTTGGATGTGTGGTTTGAAAGTTATGGCTTTCTGAAGTTGGCACAAGAAGTGAATTTTCCACACTTAGAAAGTTTCATGGACCAAACATTGCCCTTCTTTTAAGAAACCTTTCAAGACTTGACTTCTCATGCCCTAACTCAAGAATCAAGCATGTATTGATGGAATGTGGCTTGAATGCTTCATCTTGGATCAAAGTATCAAAAGTCAAAGGCTTGATTTGTCTGCCAAAACCCTAATCTTTTTCTCATGAGCTTCACTGGATAATCTCTGGTGATCTTGTCCTTCTTCTTGTGTCAAACCTGACTTTTACACAAAAGGAACAAACACACAAGATATGGTGGTTAGTTAATGATGCATAGATGATTGAAACCTACATGCAAGTGCAAGATGTTATGATATCTAAGGGGTAAAAATTTGGGGTACAACAATTGCCCCAATTTAAATAGCTTTACCGGGTGACACGAGGGATGGAAATCCTCGAGAGATCAAGGTGAAAGGTATTTAAATATAGCAAACCGAAAATTTTGCCCTTAGATGGGATGCAGATGCTAAGGACAACTAACAGACATGCAAATGCAGACATGCCATGAATTTCTAGTTGTGATGATATGATAGAATGGTAAATGCAGAAATGCAGACGAAGACGAAAGCAAAAAGAGATAAAGTCCGCACAATGAGCAATCGCTTACTGGGGATGACAGCCACACTGGAGAACTGAAGTGAACTGGGAAATCTAAAGTGATGAGATCAACTAGTTCAAGCATGACCGACTGACACTTTAGAAAGAAAAGATGACACAAGATCCTCAATGGAAGTAGCACCGAAAAGACGGCCTCCACTAGGGAATCAACAGCCATCATCCATGAATGGAACGGGATGGAAAAAGTTACAACATTCAGAAGATCATTCAATGAGGTAAAGAGAAATATATGGGAAGAACATGAGACATTCGAGCAAACATCGGAGGTATTCAGAAGAGCATTGAATAAACTCCGGAAAAAACAGACAACGGAGACACCCAGAGGAACGTTGAATGAACTTCGGGAAAACAATCAGAGATATTCGGAAAAGCATCGAATAAACTCTGGCACACATGAAAACATCAGAGACATCCAGAAAAACAATGCTCCGGAAAACCTTAGAGATATTCAGAAAAGCGTTGAATGAACTCTGGAACATATGAAAACATCAGAGACATCCAGAATAGCATTGGATGGAGAATGGAAACAGACTTGAAAACCTCTAGCAACTGTGAACCACAATCAGAAATAAATTAAAAACATCTAGAAGAGCATTAGATGAAGACAAAGATTCTGAACATACATCTGAAACATTTAGAACATCATTAAATGCACGGGAAAAGGTTTTGAAGACATATCCGAAAGAGCATCAGATCAGCAACATTATATCTGGAAGAACACCAGATAGACATAAAGGAGCTCTGGAAAAACATCAGAACAAGACACATCTGGAAAAACCTCAGACGGTAAAGGAGAAGAAATTCTGGAAAGACATCAGAATTACAAAGGTATATATCTGGAAACTCATTGGGAAGTGAAACAAAACCTAGAAGGGTATTAAAATACAATGGAAATATCTATAAAAACATTAGATAGGTTCTGGAAGAACATCAGAACAAAAGACTCAATCTGGAAAAACATCAGAAAGAGAGACACATCCGGAAAAGCATCAGATGGTAAAAGGCAATGTCATTCCAGAAAAGCATTAGAATTAACAAAGCAAGTATCTGGAAAAACATCAGATAACAAAGACTCAATCTGGAAAAACATCAGAGAGAGAGAGAGGCACATCCAGAAAAGCATCAGATGGTAAAAGAAATGAAATTCTAGAAAAGCATCAGAATTAACAAAGCAAATATCTGGAAAAACATTAGATAACAAAGACTCAATCTGGAAAAACATCAGAAAGAGAGACACATCCGGAAGAGCTTCAGATGGTAAAAGGCAATGTCGTTCCGGAAAAGCATCAGAATCACAAAGGGGTATATCTGGAACAACATCAGATAACACAAGAGAGAGTTCTGGGAAAACGTCAGAACAGAAGACTCTGTCTGGTAAAACATCAGAGGAGACAAATATATATGACATCCAAGAACGACATTGGAGAAAAGACAGGCGAAGACATCCAAGAATAGCATTGGATACAAAAGAGGAACCGACATATCTGTTTGGTAGGTGCCATGTAAGTTGGAATTTGACCACGAGGTAAGACGTGGATAACAACACGACCTCGAGAGAAATGCAAATGAGGATGAAACACTCATGTTATGCATATGGTATATGAATTATGCAGATGATACGTGATCAAATACAAATGCAGATGTAGAAGTCGACGTCATGGCTCAACTCTTTTGTGGAGAAGACAATACTAGAAGGCTGATTCCTCAACACGGAGCCCACTGTCATTCTGCTTGGGACTAGAGATGCTACTGCTGAACACATCATTGCCACACTGGTAAACTGTATCCAAATTGATGATCCTTGTAGGAAGGATAAAGAGTTGTTTGGGGATTCTTCAGGTAAACTGCCCCAGACTAGCTGATTATTGTAGATGAGCTGATCATTGCTTCAGCTTGATTGATTCTGGAAATGACCGTTTCATGGTGCTCTTAGAAAGCTTGCCCCAGTCTGAGTCTTGAAAGATGATTGTTTTACTGTACACTGGGAAAGCTTGCCCCAGCCTGAGTCTTGAAAAATCTTCTGTATAAACCAATTATGAGAAGTCGCCATTAACCCATAAATCTTGAACTGATTCTCAACAGGATATGGAAGGAACTTGCCCCTGATTGGATCACCGACCAAGTTTCTCAAATGTTTGAAAATTCCTTAAGAAGAAAGCTAGTTCGCTGACAAAAATGTTCATACAAACATAATAAATGCAAAGTTCATGCAACTTTTGAAATCAAAATCATTTTTGGAAAGATGCAAAGCATATGGGTTACTGGTCAGAACACAACGGTTCAAGACATTAAAGTGAAAAGTATAGCAAAAGTGGTAATGTCAAAATAGATGATCTGCAAAGATCTTTTGGAGTCAGTTTACGCAACCTTGCTGTAGTATGCTTTCAAAATAACCTTGCTTCAATTAGGTCTTTTGAGGGTTATAACATGGCCTGGTTTACGGTTTAAGAAACAAAGGATAAAAGCTCAAAGTTTATTTGTGCCCACCCAATCTTCGTGATGATCTCCAGTCCTATGCTCAGCTAACTCAAACTATGCACTCAGGTTCCATAGGTTAGGAATTGCACTGATGATAGTAATGATGATGGTTCAAAATTCGATGGACTTGAGATGGCAGTCACTGCTTCCTTACAACTTTTAGTCGTCATACAAGCTTGTTATTTCTTCTCTTTGTATAAGGTAAGGTCATGAGCTTCACAACTTTCTTAGAGTTTGCCTCGAAAGGGACTCGGCTCATTCTTTGAGTAAGTATTTCTTGATGACCCTTCTTCATTTATCACTTTGGGAACAACTTGTACAACCTTTATTCATTTAATTTTGAAGAGTTGAAAGGTTGTGAATGTCGGGCTTAATGATTACAGTGAACCATCATTGGTGTTTGACTTGAAAGACATCTTCGACACTTGCTTGATGTGTGCGAAGGAAAATTTGTGAACTTTTGTTGAAAGGCGTCTTGCATGAAACTCTTGAATTTGAATGCACAGTCCAGTTAACTGAGAACTACCCTGCCCCAAGTTAAGATTGCGGGTTTTTATTTGTAAAGAAAAGAAACTCCTACTTCAAGGCTCGAAGGGGTTAAAAAGGGGTTATCTTCCTTATGTCTCCAGTGTTTGGGGAGTTGAAACAATGCCTTACATCGTCAGCAAAGTCTTGATTTGAAAGCATACCACAGCAATTATGAGTATAATGTTTTCATCATCCTACCTCCAATCTTTGCATAATCAAAAGGAAAGTGGAAAAGAGATAAAGTATTTTGCAAAAGAAAGCATAGAGATGTAAATAGCAAACATAAATGAATTAAATCAAAAAGTTGCAATGCTCATTTCATTAATTGCGAAAATACAAACATAATTTGAAGGCAAACAACCATTACAAAATAAGGAATATGCAAACAACAAGATACAAGGCCTAGTGACTAATCAAACACAAGGATGAGTTGTCCTATCTTTAAGAAGTAGCTAAGCCGAAGTCGACTGAGGCTTCACTTGGTGTGCCCTAGCAGAGGGTTGTTCTGGACATTGGAATTATCATGAAATTTAAGAATTCCAATCTTAATCAAATCACGCACTCTGGCCTTTAGTGCATAGCAATTTTCCAAGTCGTGGCTTGCGGCACCTTCATGGAATGCACAGTGGAGATCAGATCTGAATCCAGCTGGAAGAGGATTTGGAAGAGGTAAAGCCCTTGTGGTAATCAAACCTTGCTCAACTAGACCAGGATACAGTTCAGTGTACTTCATGGGAATAAGATCAAATTGATTCTTATTACGGTACTGGTTCTGTCTAACAGCCGGACGTTGGGGAGCTTGAGCTGGTCGTGGAGCAGCAACCACGGGAGTAACAGCAGCAACAACAGGGTGAATGGCATACTGAGGTTGAGGACGAGGCCTTCTTGTATCAATTATGACAGCATTAGTCTGATCTTCCTTCTTCTTCTAAAAGTTCCCATAGGATTTCTTCACAACATTAGAAGGTTCAGCAGCCTTTGACACTTTTCCATTCGTAAGACCCTCCTCGAGCCTTTGGCCGATAGTAACCAAATCAGTGAAGTTGGAGGAAACACTTCCAATCATCTTTTCCCAATAGAATGGGGACAGGGTATCCATGAACATTCCAGTCAACTCTTTCTCAGCCAAAGGAGGTTCAACTTGGGAAGCTAATTCTCTCCAGCGCTGAGCATACTCCTTAAAAGATTCTTTCTCATGCTGAGTCATGTTTTGCAGCTGGCGGCGATCAGGAGCCATGTCAGGGTTATACTTATACTGCTTCATGAAGGCATTTGTGAGATCTTGGAAGCAGTGAATGGAGCTTTGCTCGAGACCCATATACCATTGGAGTGATGCTCCACTCAAGCTATCTTGAAAATAGTGGATAAGGAGTTTCTGATTCTTGGTATAAGCAGTCATCCTGCGAAGATACATGAACAAATGAGCCCTTGGACAAGAATGGCCCTTGTACTTCACAAATTCTGGAGTTTTGAACTTAGCAGGCATAACAAGATCAAACACTAAGCACATGTTGTCTGCATCCACATTAAAGAAGTCATTACCCTCAACAGCTTTGAGTCTTTTCTCTAAGGTCTAAAACTGCTCACGGACAACTTCAGGTTCAACAAAGTCTTCACAGTCTTCACCCTGAGCACTGGCAACATTATACTCATAGAGGGGATTATCAAAAGAAGCTCGAACAGTCTGCGGAACGGCATGGACTACAGGTCTGGGCTCGGCGAAAATAGGAGCTTGAAATACAGGCATAGCAATCTGACCAACCATAGCAGTGGATACAATCGGTGGAGAATAGTTGTGTGGCAAACCAAACTCAGGCCAAGTTGAAGGTGGCATCTGAACAGGTGGAGGATCAACGCTTGAAACTTCCTGGATGACTGTCCTTTGGGGAGGCTCTTCTCTAGCTATCAAAACTTGAAGCATCTCAGTGAGTTTAGTCATGCTCGACTTAAGGTCATCGATCTCCATTCGGACCTCAGCATTGTGTGCCTCTTGCTCTAACATCTTGCGCCTGTAGTTAGCTCTAGTCCGATATCGGTGTCGAGGAATCAGCTTGACGACTCACCGGTGACACTGGAAGATAGAGACAGCTGGAAATGAGTAACTGGAAAGACAGACATATGCAATGAAACATGCAAAGATGCAAATGATATGCAATGCAATACAAAAGGATGTGAAACACATGAAACAGGATCAAGAGTTTGAGATCACAGCATGGAGTCTGGGTGAAGAACCAACCACTGGGTGTGTACTAGGGTTCTTGTGGCCATAGAACAAGGTTCTAAAGAGTTCCCAGAGTCAACAACCCATCTTTCGGATATTATCGATTTCCCGAATAAACTCGGTAGTCAATAATATTCTCAAGAGAGTCTCGTCCGAGTGTAGTATCGCGTAACAACCATTTCAGAAATAGACTCCCTCATAGTCACCGCACTACGTCCTAAAAGGCCAAGTTGGGTTAAAGGTAACTACGGTTCTCAGTATCGATGGCACCTATGTCGAGAGTAGCACGTTTTCACGAATAGACTCGTTCAACATGACTAGACTCCCAAGAAGGCCTAAACTGAGTGATGGTGTCTCAAGTCAACTTTTTCGGGAATCGAATCCCTCAAAGCCTCCTTGAATATACCATCGTCCTATAATAAGTGCACTCAAGTCCGGGTATAGGACATATCCTCACCACTTAAAGTAACAACCCTGCACACAGAAAACCCAAGCACAACAGGCATATATATACAGATATACAAAATACACAAGTATACCAGCAAGCAAACATATAAATTATCACAAAGACAAACAAGGTGGGCTTAACTCTCTTAGGGGAAGTCCCCAGTGAAGTCGCCATTTTCTGTTGCGGTGAGAATCGGATATCAAGCTATTAATTAACTTGCATCATACATCATGAAATTCACCACCGAGCTTTGATTTATCCAAAGGAAAGGGTAAAGAATAAAAACCCTAAGTTAAGAGAATCTAGGTTCGGGGGTTGGTTATACTAAGGGAAGGTATTAGCACCCTAAGTATCTGTAGTACTCTACAGGAACCTCTTGTTAGTATTTGTGTTATGTTAAAGTTTGCTTGCTAAAAGAATCTGTGCTAAGGTAAAGGTAAAAACCTATGGGTATGTACACTAAGTTTGCTCGCCAAGACATCGCATCTCGTGCCTACGTATCCTGACGGGAATGGAATCAGAGCATTCATAGTTCCCCGACTAAGGGGTAAAAGGGTGAGAAAAGGTGAAATCTAAGAAGGCATTGGATGTAATGGAAAAAAGGTGGAAAAAGAAAAAGGTAGCTCGCTAGGATCTCGCAATCCTATGCCTGCATATTCTCAAAGGATACTTTGAGAAATCAGAGTGTCCGTAGTTCCCCGCAACGGGGTAAAGAACTCTTGACTGTGGTCAAGGTTCTAAGGGAAAGTAGGGTCTGATAGCAAGACACCTACGTGGAGTGCGGCGACTCCAAACCTAAGGCAAGGTTAAAAGGGAATGAAGTGTTCACAGGAAAGTAGGGTCTAGGTTAAAAGGGTAATGAGCTATCTATGACTTTGAGGTCAATAGAGAGACTTTCCTTTGGAAGAAGGGGAGGATAACAACTTCTTATGGGCAAGAATGTTTGTAAAGATATTTATGTAAAGATGCAACATCAAACAACAAGGTATCAAAGTGAACCAAAGCTCACAACACCATACAAGGTTAAAACCACATGCATTAGGTATCATCCAATCAAGATGAACAAAATAATATGATGAAAGAATCAAGGGAAGTCAAGATGTTCATGAAAAAACCCTAAAAAGGCCCTTTACTTCCAACATTAATAGATACATCAAAAGTATTTGTTTTCACCAATTTCTTTTTATATTCAAAAAGTAGACACATTAAGGAGTACTTTGCAAAAAGAATGGACAAAGAATAGTGAATAATGAGCAAGTTATCATTTCTTGAAAACAAGGCATGAATCATAAAAATAGAAAATAAACAAGTGATAAAAAAAAGTAGGGAAAGGACTCCCATGGGTATTGAACCCGTGTCCTTGTGTTCACAGCCCAAAACACTTACCTCCTTACCCAGTGCGTGTGTATTATTCAAAAGTGATCAAGGAAAAATATATATGAAAAGTGTGTGTTTTTCAGAAAACAAAAACAAAGGACTGGGGCGAGGGGGATTCGAACCCCAGTCCTCATGGTATGTGCGCGTGTGTTCTTACCACTGGGGTGGCTATACATCCAATGTATAAGCCGCCCCTGAAATCTTTTAAGCTCTCAAGGTGAAATAGTAGGCAAATTAAAAACAACATGATAAAAAAAACTGCTTCACGTGATGTTCCCATCAATTGGTTAACCACAACATTAAAGTTCATACTGCCAAAACAATAAACTCTGACCAATCATAAAGCCATGCTCCCACTCAAATCATGCAGATGCACAACAACAATAATAAACTTTCATGAATAAGGACAAGGTGTACATGTTCTTGTTTAAACCATGATATCCTCACAAACTTGATCAAATACTATGAAACTGAACACCACTTGGTACTACTCAATGCAGGGATCAATAACATAAATTTAAAACGTTCAAGATACTAACATGCACAACCAGAAAAACAACACAAAGTAGAGGGGTTCATGAAATAAAAACATTATTTCCTCACGTCCTAACACCACATGCAGATCCAACAACACTCTTATACTACCTAGTCATACAATAGACAGCCTGTGAATAGCTTCAAACATGCAAACTTTCATGGGAATACAAACAATCATGTCATCAAACCTTGACTGTGCCAATGGTGAACTTAACATTAACATTTAAACCTGCCCCTCTAAACATGTGAACATACACGCGGACATGGTAATGATATGAACATATGGTCAAGGATATAAGGAAAAGGTGAGAAAAAATAACTTATCGTTCCAACACATATTCAAACAGATTCTCAGCAATTGCAAAACAAGCAGCATGGTAGCATGGTCATGATATATGGAGCATGGAATAAGAAAGAAAGAACCTAGTGGAGAGGATCCACTGCCTCTTCAAAGGTATGAGTCTTTAAAGCTTAAAGAAACTGAGTGCCTTTATCTTCAGATTACAGCTGCTGCAAGTATCTCTTTCCTTCTCCTTTCTTGCCAAGCAAAGACTCACAAGTTGCTTAGAGTTTGGAATCGTGTATATTCAGATATTATGGATATTGTTGGTGTCTAAACAAGTGAGGATGCCTCCCTTTTTATAGTAGAAGCAACTGGTTAATGGTGACGAAAACACAACGGTCCTTGGTGTTGTCCAAGAGGAAAGATGATAGAGTATGCGCATGGCCGTTCTGCTTTTCTTGAGCCAAGTGAGAGTTGTAGTGGTTGCTGGTTTTTTGGGCTTAGATCAGAAGAAAAAGGTGAGTCAAGGACCAAGAGAAAAAGACACATTAAGCATTACACAAAGGATTGTTGTCTTGACTTTTGTATGTTCATTTGCAAAGTACAAAAGTGGTTGTACTTGGGGAACTTCCTTGCACGGGTTTGGTAGACAAAGGTGTTGGAAGTTGGCGAGAAAGGAATCAGTACCATTGTACTTGTGGATATGGTTCAGATTTAGTTCAAAAGGAAGGTAGTTTGTGTAATGAACTATGTCAAAGGGTCCACTTTATCACATGATAACATCAAATCTGTTGAACCAAATGAGTTGGTTCTTGGCCCTCTTAAAGCATGGCATGGAATGGAGCGATTTTGATGTTGGTGGAAAATTGAGATTAAGTTTAAAACATGTGAAATAGTCATGTAAAGTTTGGTGTATCAAAGAGTTTGGAAAATCTGAATTTTCCCAAGTGTGTACACATTTCATCATATCAACTTTAGGATGTCATAACTTGATGATCAATGCTCCAATTTGTGCGATTTTTTGCTCTATGTAAAGTAGACATTTGATAGAGAAACTTTCATGTGGAAGGTAACTTGAGATGAAGCTTGTAACATTGGTAAAAGATGCTATGAACTCGTGTCCCTCATGCTGTCCAAAATAACTTAGAAAAATTCTAAGGGAATTTTCACAATTTGAAATACCCAACTTTTAAGCATCATAACTTGAGATTGGTTTATCCAAATGAATAATTCTACACATGCTTGGAACGCTTGAAGAACAAGGAACAACTTTCATGTGCAAATATTTTTGATTTAAAGCTTGGAACTAGGTGAAAGATTGAGTCAAAGTTGGATGAAAATTAGGGTGAAAATGACCAAAATTTCACTAAGTTAAAAATGCATCTTGGCTTCCAAGTCTCACAACTTAAAATCCACGCCTCTTTTGAAGAAAGGTCCTCTAATACCCTTTGAAGTTCATGGAGAGATTCCATTTGAGCTTTGAGTCACTCAATTTGGATGTGTGGTTTGAAAGTTATGGCTTTCTGAAGTTGGCACAAGAAGTGAATTTCCCACACTTAGAAAGTTTCATGGACCAAACATTGCCCTTCTTTTAAGAAACCTTTCAAGACTTGACTTCTCATGCCCTAACTCAAGAATCAAGCATGTATTGATGGAATGTGGGTTGAATGCTTCATCTTGGATCAAAGTATCAAAAGTCAAAGGCTTGATTTGTCTGCCAAAACCCTAATCTTTTTCTCATGAGCTTCACTGGATAATCTCTGGTGATCTTGTCCTTCTTCTTATGCCAAACCTGACTTTTACACAAAAGGAACAAACTCACAAGATATGGTGGTTAGTTAATGATGCATAGATGATTGAAACCTACAGGCAAGTGCAAGATGTTATGACATCTAAGGGGTAAAAATTTGGGGTACAACACCGCCCTGAACCAGTGGTAGCTGTTGAAGGACGACAGAGCTTTTAAAGCAGAATCATACAGTGAAAAGAGGAATATAAACACCTTGCAAGGAGAAGTAAACTAGACGTTGGAACCTGTGGTAGCTATGTCAAATTTTCAGCATGCTGTTGCGGAGAATGTTGGCCCCCACCAGACCCTACTATGGTGACTAACCCAATGTACTATCATCCCCCTGAATTTCTTCCTCAACAAGTGGATGTTCATACTCAACCTCAGCCAGTGCATATCCCGGTATCAAGTGAGATCCCTATTGTACAAAAGAACCTAATTGTTCATATTGGTGAAGAGGATCCTCAATTCACGAGAAATGTACAAATTCTCAGAGTGCCTGTCTAATGACAAAAATAGAGCATTCTCAAGTGGCAGAAGTCACAAAAATAAGTTGTGATCTTGAGAAACGATTAAGGGTTATAGAAGGCTCTAACACAGTAAGACTTGATGACATGTGTTTGGTGCCAGGTTTTGTTATACCTCCAAAATTTAAAGTACCCGACTTCGAGAAATACAAAGTGGATAGTTGCCCAAGACACCATTTGGTGATGTTCTATCAAAAAATGGCCTCCCATACGCATGATGATAAGTTGATGATTCATTGTTTTCAAGATAGTTTGAGTGGGCCACATTGGGTTGGTACATGAAGCTGGAAAATAGTCACATTCAATCATGGGAAGACTTAGCCAGCGCCTTTTAGAAGCGGTACAACTACAACTTGGGTGTGGCTCCGGATAGAAGACGGTTGTTGAGTATGTCTCATAAAGACAATGAATCCTTCATAGGATATGCACATCAGTGGAGAGAATTGGTCGCCCAAGTACAACCACCACTTTTAGACAGAGAATTAGTTTACATGTTCATGGATACCTTGCTGAGCCCATACATTGAAAGGATGATAGGTATTACTTCATCTGACTTCTATGACTTGGTAAAAGTTGGGGAACGCATCGAGAGTAGTCTCAAGAACGGAAAAATCCAAGACGTCTCAAGCAGCCAGGCTAGTGAGAATGAATCCCTCATCAACTCCCAAGAGGAAGAAAAGGATGTAATCAATGCAGTCATGGCAGATGTCGAGTATTTTCATGGTGCACCAACAAGACATTATGGTCCTCCATCTTCTCAACGATCATCATTTCCAGTGCCATGCTATGTTTATAGGAAACCAGCAATGCCTAGAGCACCATACCAACAAACTGGGAAAGCTCCTATTTCAAATCAGCGAGCCCAAAGCCGAGGATATCAGTATCAGCATCAGAGCTAACATGGGCCTCGCAACAACTTAGAAAGAAGGAATGCTCCTCTTGATCCAATTCCCATGTCATACAATCAACTTATGCAGCCTCTGGTTCAAAATTCGTTGGCGGTCCCCAAGTCTCTGAAGCCTGTTCTAAAGTCATACTCACCTGGGTACGATCCCTATGTGCAATGTGGATATCATGGCGGATCGATATGACACTCAACAGAAGACTGCAAAGCTTTCCAATCCAGGGTACAACAGTTGATCAAAACAAAGTATATAGCCTTTTCATCAGAAGGAATCTTGTTGGTGAACGTCAACCTCTAACCCTGATAAGTGCGAAGACATCAAGGAGCATCTCTTGAAAATAGTGGATCAAACATGAAGTCATCTTCAATGCTAACAGCCATGGGGCATTTTTATCATTTGCATTTGTATTTTCTTTATCTGTTAAATGCTACTTGTTTTTAAACATTATTGTTCTTTTAATGGTAATATTAATGAAGTGATCATGTATTTTCTGAATTAATCCATTCGTATTCACTCTTGCTATTTTTCCTTCGTTCATGCAAAACAAAAAATTCTTCCATTCACTTATCTTTATCAAACCGTTGTTTTAACAAAGATTGGAAGGAGGATGATGAAAACCATATACCCATAATTGTTGTTGGTATGCTTTCGAATATAACTTTGTCAATGATGTAAGGCATTATTTCAAATCCCCAAACACTGAAGATATAAGGAGTTAGTCCCTAGTCAACCACTTTGAGCCTAGAAGTTGGTGTTTCTTTCGAATTAAAAACCTTTAATCTTAACCAGAGGCGGGGTTGTTTGTTCAGTTAATCTGACTTTGCATTCAATTTGCAAGAGAAAAACATGCCACCTAAAGAGATCAACCATATGTATCCTTCTCATACACAAAGTGTCGAAGAAGTTGAGAATGTTAGAACAAGATTTGTTATTGACATATTCTCTTTTAGTTTTGATGACAACAAAAGTATTAAAAGAAAAATGGTTTATTTGATGTGTGTTTTATTTATGTAGATTCTTGTTCTTGTACATAAATAATCAGAATCTGTTTTACTTAGACACACTTGGGAGTTGCTTCATTGCTAGCTTCTTGTGGTAGAGTTTGAAGAACAATTGCTAGTGTGGCTTGGCGTAGACTCTGAGCTGAAGGCCTCAACATTCAGACGAGTTTCTACACTTGGTGATTGTATATCAACATCTGGCACCATTCAGAGTTGGTGATAAAGCTGTGGCTTGTCTGTACTACTAAAAGCAAAATGTATTGTCTTATCAGCCTGTCAGCTCGAGTCAACAAGATTGTAAGGCTCAAGAAAAGCTGGTATGTTCTATGGATATCTTCTACCAATGGCTCTATCAGTACAAAACCTCTTGAAGACTTAGGTTAAACGTGTTACACACTGGATTAAAAACCTACTGTGCATCCAACTTCAATGTCTCTTGTACTATAGAGTAAAGGCAAAGACACTTGATCAAGACATTTCCTCAACGGCTAGTTTCTACAAATGCTATATATATATATATATATATATATATATATATATGGCTAAAGATTCAAGTTTGAATCTTAACAAGGATTCTTCTGATGAAGGAGTAGCAAGATCAAGTAATTATCAACTCTAATATAATATGAAGATTTTCTGTTTTAGGTTGTAATTGTAAAAGCCTTAAGATTTCTTATCATTAAATATCTTAGAAATCTTAAGAGCTTTAGGCCTTTGTCATGGTGATTTCCAGTACCTCTGATGCTTGCATCATGTACACATTATTCTCTATTATGCTGAGCCTTCAGTAGTTTAGATTAAGTCTCTTGCTACGTGCTTGAGCAAAAAGTATTGTCTCTTTGGGATTCAAGCAACAAGTCTTGAGCCAAGATGCTTAAGCCACGTAAGTCTCATTGCTTAAGTGCTTGAACTGTGAAAGTCTTATTCAGCTAGTCTAATTAAGCAAAGGGAGGTCTAAGTATGATGACCAGAAGAGCATTTGGCTCGATCAAAGGGTGTGAGCAAGAGAAGTCTTAGACATGTGCTCTAAGCAAGGGGAAGTCTCAACCTGAAAACCTTGGAGCAGGTGGCTCGGTCAGAGGGTGTGAGCAAGGGAAAGTCTTAGACATGTGCTCTAAGCAAAGGAAGTCTCAGACAGTTGGTCTGAGCAGTTATAAAAGTCTTATGCGGAGCATAAGCGATTGTAATCATGAAATGGTTATAACGAAAATCTCTTATGAGGCAAGGGGACTGGAGTACTCTCAGTTAGGGGAGGAACCAGGATAAATCTTTTGTGTCTTCTATTGTTATTTTATTTACTTCTGTTATATTCGCTGCTAATGAATTAAACAGAATCTGAACACCAGTTCTGATTCTGAAACTTTGATCAAAAGCTAAAATAAAAGTAAATGTGAAACACAATTCAACCCCCCTTCTTGTGTACGTTTTACACCTTCAGAGAAGAGCCAAAAATCTTATAGTTGTTGTCCCTCAATAACTAATAAAATGGCAGTCGTAACCTTTTAGCAAAATAAAAAAAATGAAAAATGAAAAGCCCGCTAAGTCGACTACCACAAAAGATGACTTAGGCAAAAATCAGGGCATCCCGGTGGACCGAAAACTTCAAAGAAGTGGTCCAGGTAAAATTAGGGATAAAATTAAATCAAAAGAGGTCATCAAAATCCTTGAAGAAAAATACAAAATAAGGTGACTGCCATTTCAAGAAAATCTCATCTTCAATCCTCATCCTTACCATCACACTTTCAAACCTTTTTATGAATTGAATGCATATGACAATTAACTGGACGTAGGACTGGAGTTCATCAAGGAGAATGGGTGGGTTAAAATTAAATTTTGAGCCTTACATTCTTTTGTTTCAAAAAACTGTGAACCCGGCCACGTTACAACCCTTAAAAAACCTAATTGAGGCAGGGTTATCCTAAAAGCATACTACAACAAGGTTGTGTTTACCTGACTCCAAACGATCTTTGTTGATCATTTGTGTTAATCACATCATCTTTCACCCTGTAAATGGTTAGATCAACATTGTGTTCTTATCATTGACCCGTTCACTGTATATCACCATCATTTCGATAATTTTGATTTCAAATTTTGCATAAGCACCGCATTAAAATTACCATTTTTGAATGAATTATTTTAATTGCAAGTCAGCATTTAGCATAAAAGGAATCTCAACAATGTGCAATCATTTTAGGAACTTAATCAAGTGAAAGAAGTCAAGTCAGGGGCAGATCATTTTCAGTATCAGTTAATCTGAGCCAATCACCCCAAGAGTCAGTTAATCAAGAAGCAAATCTTCAAGACTCGGACTAAGGCGAGCCACCACAAAGAGCTCAATGAAACCAACTCTCTAAAGTTTATTCAATCAAAAGTCTTCTAGTCCAAGAATTGGCAAGTCAATGGGAAAACCACTACGATATTCAAACATTGGGGCAAGCTTCCTCAAGGTTATGGAGAGTTATTTTCCAATTCCTTTTAAGGAGAATTTCTTCAAAGACCCAACAGACTGAGGCAAGATGAACCACAGAGGGGCAATTCCTCTCCATGTTAAAGCTGTTCAAATAAGTCGTACGTCAGTAACCGTGAGTTCAAGACAAGTGCCAGGGAATCATGTTGTCACCCCATTGTTGTACCCCAAATTTTACCCTCAGATTTTTCTGATCATTTCATATCATTCTGAGTCGGTCTCTGTTTTCGCATTTTTAGTAAACATCTCATTAATCATGCATTTTCTTCTTCATGTCATTCTTGATTTAAATTATTTATTATTTTTGTATTTTTAGTTAGATTCTCATTTTAAATTTGTCTAAGATTTATTTAGTTTATTTTCAATATAGTTTTATTTTTAACTTAGTTCAATTGTAATTTTAGTTTAGCTTTTATTTTTAGTTTAGTTTTAATTAGATTAATTTTAATATAGTTTATTTTTAATTTTAATCTAACTTTAGTATTAATTATTTTAAGTTTATTAATTTATTTTAATTTTAATTTTAATCATAATTTTATTTTAATTTAAGTTTAGTTATCTTATTATAGATTAGATTCTAATATTATTATAAAATCCCAAAAAAATAAATAAAACAAAAGTAACAATTACAAAAAATCCATTTATTTTGTTTTGGTCTACAGGTCAGGTCACACGACAGAAGGTCTTTGACCTCACATCCCACTCTTGACACCATTTTTTTTTTTTTACAATTACACCAAAATGAATATTACATTGTTGCACCATGCCAAAGCCAAAAGACTCAGAAAAACTCTGCTCTGCTATCAGTCCAGCCTACACCATTGACCAACATCACAACGGTACAACGCTCTGCCCCGCATTCCCTATTTTTTGCAACAAGGAGACCTGCACCAAGAAAGTAACTTTTAGAATCAATACAAAATTGAGCAAATTCTGCAATATAAAACAAACACAGTCTGCATCATTTGAAAGTAACAA
Source organism: Lathyrus tuberosus (assembly GCA_022829125.1). NCBI lineage: Eukaryota > Viridiplantae > Streptophyta > Magnoliopsida > Fabales > Fabaceae > Lathyrus > Lathyrus tuberosus. The sequence continues at coordinate 10,005,722 of JALAZF010000032.1, forward strand.
GACAGACTCAGAGACTTAATCGATAAGCTAACTTTGAATTTAAAAAGAGAGGAGAGAAGACACTCTTGAAGAGAAACCAACAACCCCTCACATCCACACCTCATAAGACCAGAAACCAAACAAGTCTCTCTCTCCATCCAATATACCACCACTCGATTCAACAACATTAAAAAATAACAACACAGCTCATCAACAACAACAACTGCTTCGGACAACGCCTCGCATTCTATTTTGAGATCGAAACCACGTCGACAACGTCAGCTCGGATCCACAGAAGCACTTAACATTTCGAGTCGTACGCGAGTTTTGGTTTTCGGAGCAAGGAAAGTTAACTCTCACATACATCAGTTCAGAGTAGAAAAGAAAATCACCAAGATTCGCGCGTGTTTCTGGTGATACGCAGCGACGCTTCCAACAAACGAGATTCGACTTCGCGGTAACAATTCCAAACGAGCTTCTTTTGTGTTTGATATATACTTTATCTCCTGATTTGTTTTCATGTTCATAATGTTACGCCGACGCGACAATCTCGCAGCCTTGAATGGTCTTGTGCTTATTCTCATTTCTTTTGGCTCATTTCTGTTAAGTGAAACGTTCATATGCTTGTTGGCTATTTGGGTTATTTTCATTTTGACCGGGTTGTCGTGTTTGTTCACTGAGTACATAGGGGTCAAGGTTATTGCATGAATTTTGCAGAGTATATTAGTTTTGTTGTTAATATGATTCTCTTTTCATTTCTTTTTTTTATATACTATAATGTGTGTCTCAATGGTTTATTGTTGTTAAATTTTTGAAGAAAAAGAAAGTTTTTGTTGTTTGTTATACGAGTATATGCATGAGAATCGTGAGAGATTAGATAGAAAGAGTCATGAGAAAGCACTGGAAGTTTTTTTTAACGTTTGTTTCATCTTAAGAAGTATACTACATTTCATTTTGTCCTTACAAAGAGGGTGACACATGAGTTTTGGTTATGGAGTGTTGTCTTGTCCCTGTATGCACATGTTTAGTCATTTAGTCATTACCATAGGAGAATTACATGTATATTTCTCTTCCTTTTGTTGTTTAAAGTTTTGTCTATACTAAAAAAAAACTTTGATTTGTTTTGTTGTAGTAATAATTTATTTCCTTTCAACTTTATTAAGTTTCTAGGTGTTGGGAATTATTTTTGGTTAATATATAAAAAAAAAAGGTTCTGTTTCAATTTTTTACCTATTTTGCTATTTAGTTTAGTCAATCTTACTTATTTAGTTTTAACTAAGCTTAAGTAATTAATTAGTTTTTTAGTTTTTAGCTAGAATTAGTTTCAATTAAAATTAATTAGTTAGTTAGTTAAGTAATTAATTAGTTTTTTAGTTTTTAGCTAGAATTAGTTTCAATTAAAATTAATTAGTTAGTTAGTTTAGTAATTAATTAGCTTTTAGTTAGAATTAATTAGCTTTTAAATAGAATTTGTTTTATTTTTTTATTTTGGTCTATTTGGATTATAATTTACTTTTAATTTAATCTTGACATTTTGATATTCATTTTTCATTTAATTCTTGATGTATTCGTTGTATATATTGCTTGTCTCTTACACTTGATTTTGGAGGATTTCCTCTTTGTCCCTCTGTTGCCTATATTCCATTCCAAAGGAAAAGTCTCTCTATTGAGTTCATGTCATAGATAGCTCAAATACCCTGTTAACCTCAAACCATTTCACAAGAGATAGCCATTAATCTCTTCTCCCTTCTGGCCTGACATTCCCAAAGAGATAGCTATTAATCTCCTTTCCTTTAAGACGGTCCAACCTTTCACTATCCTTTCAAGAGATAGCCATTAATCTCTTTCTCCTAACCAATTAATCCTTACAAGCTTTGCTTTCAAGCTTTCAACCCTACTTTCCCTTGGAACCTTGACCACAGTCAAGGGTCCCTCACCCCCATTGAGGGGAACTACGATTGCTCTGATTTCTCAAGTTCACCTTGAGAATACGTAGGCATAGGATTGCGAGATCCTAGCGAGCTACCTTTTTCTTTTTCCATCTTTTTCCTTTACATCCGATGCCTTCTCGGATTCCACATCTTCTTTTTACACCCTTAGACCATACTTAGTGTATATACCTAGGTCTTTATCTTTACCTTAGTACAAATTCTTAGCATGCAAACTTTAACATAACACAAATACTCAACAAGAGGTTCCTGTAGAGTACTACATATACTTAGGGTGCTAATACCTTCCCTTAGTATAACCAACCCCCGAACCTTAGATCTCCCCCCTTTAGGTTTTTCTAATGATCTTGAACCTTTTCTTTGGATAAATCAAAGTCGGTTGTAAAAGAAAAATGATGCAAGTTAATTAATAGCTTGTTATCCGATTTTCACCGCAACACCCATCAAATAATCTTTTGATTTTGGCAAAGAAGTCGTGTTACAATGAGAACCCTTCCAATTTATGACCCACACATGGGCCACTTTGGAAACCTTCGAGTCATTGCAAAAATATTTCACATGCATGAATCATGTCGCTTCTCTCTAGCATTAAGCCATGCATATCATCTCATTCATTGAGCATATGGCCATAGCTAGAAAGATTAATCATAAAAAAACCAATTCTCGTTTGCTAGCCTGTGTTTAACTCCAGTTCTCGTCTGGTAGTCTTTTCTTAAAACCATTTCCCGTCTGTTGGCCTTTAGTAAAACCAGTTCCCGTCTGGTAGCCGATTGTTAACTTCAATTCTCGTCTGGTAGCCAGTTTCTTTTTCAAAACCAGTTCTCATCTGGTAGTCCATTTTAAAGTCAGTTCTCGTCTGACTATAAATCAAAAGAAACCAGTTCCTATCTGGTAAATCATTTGAAAGTTAGTTCCCATCTGACAGTCAATTTTCAAGCACTAGTTCTCGTCTGGTAGTCTTTTCTTAAGCACCAGTTCTCGTATGGAAGTTCATTCTCAAGTCCAGTTTGTTACTGGCACTCTGTTTTTAAAGTCCAGTCATAACTTGCATTCCGTCTAAATCCAATCATAATTGGTACTTGAAGTTTGGTTGTTGCCAATTTCATCTAAAGTCCACTTGTAGCTGGCACCAATCCGTTAGAAGTCGGTCATAACCAATGCTTGCGGTCTAAGTCCAATTGTTGTTGACGCATACAGAGAGTTTGATTACCTTGTTGCTTTTCTTGATGGTTCCTAGAAGGTCATGTATGAATCTTTATTTTAAAGAATTTCCAGAAGCTTGGATGTTATTCTTATCAAAAAACTCCAATGATGTTTGTTTTGATTAATTTCTTCGTAAAGAATCATCGTATGCCTTGTTTTATGTGGATGATCTTCTAGTAAGAAGACTCCAATATCTCGTTTTGTATGGATGATCTTCTAATAAGAAGACTCCTAATCTTGTCTTTGTCCAGATGATCTTCTAGTTAGAAGACTCCAGTTTTGTCAACTATTTCCTATATTTCTTCAGGTCATATTTGAACCTGTTTGATAAATCGCTTTGAATTTTCCCCAGTGTCTGTTCCCCAGCATTTGTCATCCCTAGTGAGTCTTTATTCATTATCTTTGATATCTCTTATGGATCACAACTACCATATGTCTCCATCTTTCCCAACAAGTCTGTCCATCATCCATCATAAAAAAAATCATGCTAGGATTCATCATATCCCCAACAAATAAAAAGAGAGTCCTTCATTTATTCGTAACATATCATTTCATATGCATTCAGGGACAAAATTCAGGTTTTTTTAATATTTAACTATCTTCCACTGCGATCATATGAAAAATATCCTTCTCCATATTCTATGGTTGAAGATACTTAAATAGGGACAACTGTCATACCTCAATTTTAACCCTAAATATTTGAATCGACGCGTTATCATAGCATCTGTGTCATCTGCATAGCATATCACGCATTTCATCTTGCACAATGCCTAAATTGTCAGTCAGAATAAATTTGTCGGATTTACAGACGAATCGGTCAAATTGAATGTCAAATGTGCGCAAAATCAGTGGACGAAAAGTTTCAAAATCGAGTTTGTAGACGTCGGTTATATTAGTCTATGTTCCACGTAGTTTTACCTGGTGTGCTCGTTTTATTTTTTCGATCACGTTTTGATCAGTTTGAGCCTTTTAATCGAGGAAAATTTATTTTGAAATTTGACAAAACACTGTATTTTTCCGAGTCGTTTATTTCACGCTGATCATTTTGGTGCATTCATTTTTTCTTTCGAGCACTTCGATACCAGGCTGTTTTTTTCGTTTTTAATCGATTTTATTTTAGTTTTTAGTTAATAAACATGCTATTTTATTAGGTTTAATCAGATTTTTTATTTAGATTTATTTAAATAGTTTTTTTATTATTTATTATTTTTATTTCATTTATCATATTTTCTTTTTTTATAATATAAAAATTTGTTTTTTTTTAATCTTTTTTTTGGCAACACTTAGTCATTAAATGTTGGAAAGTTTTTTGCTTTTCTTCGTGAAAATAGACTAGTATGCATTGCATGGGGGACTACAACGGAGCAGAGGACTTATTTTGGGTTTTTTTTCTCTGCACTAATATAAGCCAACAACAACTTCTCATATGGGGATACCATGAACAAACCAAAAAACGATTCACTTTTCTCTCTACCAAAAAACGATTCACTTTTCTCTCTTCACCATTAATCCTCCACCACCTTGATTCAACAACAACACACCTTCTTCTATACACAATCGTTTCTCTGCCTCATCATCCTTCCATGTACACCAAAACAGTAAACTCTCCATAATTGTGAAACTATATCGTGTGCATGAAGAAAAGAGAAAAAGGAGAAATCATGCAAAGAAGAATATTGGAAGTAGTGGTATTATTCATAGCTGAATAATACCAAGTAATGATAATCTCTTATATAGTTGGTTACATTGATGACAGTTACAACAAACTTCTAACTACCAATTGTAACTAACTAAAAATAGTTACATTACAAGAGGCTTCCTCTCTAAGAAAGTCCATTACTCCTTATGTTTAACATCCCCCCTCAAGCTGGAATAGATGTTAATCATGCCAAGCTTGCCTTGAAGGTTGCTAAAAGGTCCCACATGGAGAGACTTTGTTAGTATGTCAACTACTTGATCCTTGGAGCCAATAGGAAGCAAGTGAAGAATACCAGCTTGGACTTTGTCTCTAACAACATGGCAATCGATCTCGATGTGCTTAGTTCTTTCATGGAAGACAGGGTTAGCAGCTATGTGTAATGCTGATTTGTTGTCACAATATAGCACAAAAGGAGTAGTGTGATGTATCATGAAGTCTTTCAACAGATATAGAATCCATTGTCCTTCACAAGTAGCTTGTGCCAATGCTCTATACTCTGCTTCAGATGATGATCTAGACACAATGGCCTGCTTCTTGCTCTTCTAGCTGATGAGTGAGTTACTAAGAAAGAAACAGAAACCAGTTGTGGATCGTCTAGTATCAAGGCAAGCTCCCCAATCAGAGTCAGAAAAACCTTTAAGGGTAAGGTCAGATGATGAACTGAAGAATAAGACATTACCAGGACTGCCTTTAAGGAACTTTAAAACATGTATGCCTGCCAACATGTGATCAGTATGTGGAGCACTCAAAAATTGGCTGAGCTTGCTTACAGCATAAGCTATTTCAGGCCTTGAATATGTAAGATACAAAAGTCTGCCAATTAATCTTCTAAACTCAGTAGGATCAGAAAGAACATCACCAGACTCTTTATGTAATTGTTGATGGGTTGCATATGAGTGCTACATGGCTTAACACCAGTCAATCCTGCATCCTGCAATAAATCTAAAATGTATTTTCTTTGACAAAGACTGATGCCTGTTGTGGATCTGCTTACTTCAAATCCAAGAAAATACTTAAGTGTGCCCAAATCCTTGATGTTGAACTTTGTGTGAAGGAGTGATTTAATGTTGTTTATTTCATCAACATCATTCCCTCCTAAGACTAGATCATCAACATAAACAAGGATAGCAGTGAAACATTGAGCCTTGCATTTGGTGAATAGAGAGTAGTCAGACTTGGATTGAATGAAGTCTGACTGTAACAATGTTTCAGTCAATTTAGCATTCCACTGCCTACTGGCTTGCTTAAGGCCATATAGAGACTTGTTGAGCTTGCAAACAAGAGTGGAATCAGTTAGGAGAAGTCCAGGAGGAGGTTGCATATAAACCTCTTCAAATAAATCACCATGTAGAAAAGCTGTGTTAACATCTAGCTGGAAAAGAGGCCAGTTATTTGCAGCAGCAATAGCCAAGAACACTCTAATAGTAGTCATCTTAACTACGGGGCTGAAAGTGTCCATGTAGTCTAATCCCTGGTCTGAGTAAAACCCTTTGCCACTAGCCTTGCCTTATACCTCTCTATAGAGCCATCAGCATGCATTTTAAGTTTGAAAACCCATCTACATCCAATAACCTTCTTGTGCTGAGGTAATTTGACCAAATCCCATGTATGAGTCTTCATAAGAGCAGTCAGTTCTGATTTAATGGCATCATTCCAATGTGGATTGGTAATGGCTTCTTTATAGGAATTTGGCTCAAAAATAGATGACATATTTAGAATATACTGGTTATGGTTATCTGAAATATTGTGGTAAGACAGAAAGTGAGATAAAGGATACTTACATTGAGAAGAAGATTGTGTGACAGCTGAATCATCAAGTTGCACTGCATTCTCAATCAAGTTACAATGATAATTTTGAAGGTAAATGGGAGGGTGACTAGCTCTTTGAGATCTTCTTATAGGAGGGTCAGGTTGAGGTATGTTTGGAGACTTAGAAGGAATAGAAGAAGAGCTAGTAGGGGCAGGCTGATCAGAAGTAGAATTAGGTTGAGGTATGGTTGTGGATGAGCTAGAAGGGATAGAATGATGAGAATCAGGAATATATGGAAAATCAAAATTAGATGTAGATGGAGAAATAGGTTAAGGGATGGAAGTAGAAGAAGAGGAAGGACTGTCTTAGTAAGGAAACACAGTTTCAAAAAATGTGACATCTCTTGACAAGAAAATTTCTTTGGAATGTAAATCAAAAAGAATATGCCCCTTGACTCCAATTTTGAATCCTAGATAGATACATTTTCTATACCTGGAATCAAGCTTCTTTCTATGAGTGTGTAGTGTAGATGCAAAGCACAAGGAACCAAAAACTCTAAGAGAAGTAATTTCAGGCTGTTGATCATTCAAAACAAAATATGGTGATTTGTTGTGTAAGAAAGGTGTGGGGAGCCTATTAATGAGATGAATGGCATGGCTGATAGCAAAAGACCAAAATAGTTTAGGAAGATGAGCCTGAAATAAAATGGCCCTTGTAATGGCAAGGATGTTAATGCTTCCTTTCAACAATGCCATTTTGTTGGGGGGTAGAAACACAAGAAGTGTGGTGAAGAATGCCATGAGCTTGGTAGTAATCTTTAAGCATGAACTCACAGCCATTATCAGTTCTAATGCATTTAACAAACTTGTGGTATTGAGTAAGAGCCATGGAAACAAAGTTTTTAATAAGAGAAGAAGTTTCAGCCTTGGTGTGCATGAGAAAAATCCAAGTGAAACGACTTTTGTCATCTACTACAGTTAGAAAATATTTGTGGCCTTGAATAGATGGGACAGATAGTGGACCCCAAATATCCATATGAATCAGATCAAAAATATCAGTGGAATGATGAATACTATCAGAAAATGGTAATCTCTTTTGTTTGGCATAAAAATAAGTGTCACAAGGTACATTGGATGAGGGTAGAGTAATAAAAGGAAAAACTTTCTGTAGTTCAACTAATTTGGCATTAGTTGGATGTCCTAATCTCCAATGCCGAAGATTACAATCATTCTTAGGGCTAGAAACTACATCAGAAGCAACATTGATGTGATGAGGAGAAGGGATAGACACTTGTGGTTGATTGAGAATGTACAAGCCTCATTTCAATTCAGCTGCACCAATCATCTTCTTGGAGTAAGAATTCTGTATAAAACAAGTGGAATTGTCAAAAATCAATTGACAGTCAAGATGAAGAGTAAGTTTAGGGACAAAAATAAGATTGAATGAAAAATGAGGCATATACAAGACATTGGTTAGAAGAAATTGCTCATTAAAGTAAATGGTTCCCGCATAATTTGAAGTAACTAAAGAACCATTTGGCAATTTGACAGTAATGGGATGAATTCTTTTCAAACAAGAAAATAATTTTCTTGAGAAACAGACATGATCTGTGGCACCAGTATCAAGAATAAAGGATTCAATAATATCTTGAATTAGTATTGTGCAAATAATACCTGAATGAGGGGTCATTTTGGGTTACCATTTGATTGACACTGTGAGGAGTGGAAGACTGATTCAGCAGAGCTAAAAGAGCCTTATGTTGAGCAGGTGTAAAACTGATCAATCCTTGATTAGTAGGTGGTGTTGAAGAAGATTCATTCTGAGCCTCATTATCTACCTCAGGTTCAGTAGAAACATTGTTGACTTAACTTTGGTGTTGCCAATGATGAGGATAGCCATGCTTTTTGAAGCATGTATCTATAGTATGGTTGGCCATACCACAATGAGTACAAACCCTCATGCCTCTACCACAACCAGTGTTGTATCTACCTCCTCTTTGACCTCTGCCTCTAGCTGAAGTTTGGCCTCTACCTTGAGATGAATTATTAGGAAAAGCTAAAACTTTTGATTCATCAGTGATGACTGCCAATTGTCTTTCCTGCTGCACAAGTAAAGAATAAACCTTGTAAATATTGGGAAGTGGATCCATTAACATAATTTGAGATCTCACTGCTGAATAACCATCATTTAATCCCTTCAAAAATCTGATAACCTGATCAGAATCATGGTAGCTGCGAATCTTGTTTATGGCAGAACAAGTAACATCACATTCACAAGAAGGAATTGGACAAAAATTGTCCAATTCTTGCCATAACATTTTCAATTTGGTATAGTAAGATGAAATAAAAGAATCACCTTGCCTAAGGGTGCAAATTTCTTCTTGGATTTCAAAAATTCTAAACACATCGCCATGATAAAATCGATCCTTCAATTCTTTCCATATGCCTGAAGCTGTCTCCATCCAAAGAACACTCTGTGAGATTTCAGATTCAACTGAATTGTTGAGCCATGACATAATCATTGTGTTGCATCGATCCCATGCAATGGAGTCACGATCTTTATATGGTGGTCACGTCAAAGCACCATTGATGAAGTGTAGATTGTTCTTCGATTTTAATGCCATTGTCATTGATCTTGACCAAGAATGATAATTTCCAGCATTCAATAGAGGAGTTACAAGAATCAATGCAGGGTTTTAGTTCGGATACATGAAGTATGGATTAAGAGTATCAGTTTGATACCCTTTATTTGTTGAGGTAGCAGAGTGATTCTGATTGCCATTGTTGGAGCTTGAAGAACTTTCAGTGGACATGTTGAAGAGAAGAAAATGCGCAGAAAGGAAGAAGAATGAGTTGTGAACAAAGGGAATTAACCACAGGTCGATGATACCATGTGAAACTATATCGTGTGCATGAAGAAAAGAGAAAAAGGAGAAATCATGCAAAGAAGAATATTGGAAGCAGTGGTATTATTCACAACTGAATAATACCAAGTAATGATAATCTCTTATATAGTTGGTTACATTGATGACAGTTACAACAAACTTCTAACTGGTTTACAACAAACTTCTAACTACCAATTGTAACTAACTAAAAACAGTTACATTACAAGAGGCTTCCTCTCTAAGAAAGCCCATTACTCCTTATGTTTAACAATAATATTTTCTTCCATAAACAACATAACCAGTTCTCCAACTCACAACAATAACCACCGTACTACTCTCCGTCTTCATCTTCATCCAGCTTAACCCACACAACCCTTCAGATCTCACCTCTCTCCCTATTTTTTTAATGTTAAACAACACCCACAACACACCTACAACTGTCTCCCTCTGTGACTCAACTGCTCTCAATCCACCCTCTAACATCGTGCATTTTTTCCACCCTAAACCCACCTTAGTTTGTCAAACCACGCCACCCTCTCACGATTTTCCCTCTGATCTACAACCTAAAACAACCTTGAACCTCCATTATTTCCATTTAAAAGCTCCGGCGACGAAACACCACGACGACAAAAACTCATCTCACATACAGTGCCAACTACATCTTTTTGCTGCTTCTTAGCATCTTTCAACACCATCTCGTCGCCACCTCCGCCGTACTTTTGTTTTCGCCAATAAAAACACATCAACTATCACCGAACTCCTCCATTCTTCTTCCTCGATTCATTTGGAAACCACTGCACAACAACCTCCTCAATCATCGAAGAAGTTGTTTGGTGAATGATGCTTGTTTGGTTTTTGAGGATCCAAATTCTATTTTAGGTTGTAAACCATGTCTTTATTATGCTAGAGGCTACTGTAAGATTGGAACTAGTTGTAGGTTTCTTCATGGTGGTTTCAGAGATTGCAGTGAAGGTGATGTAGGATCAGTGTCATGAGCAGCTCCTTAGATCTAAATCTATGCAAAAGGATTTGTGTTTGAGGCAGGTAAATATTTTTTTATTATTTGGTCAGTTAATGAATTACTTCCTGCAACGATTGTGTTCTTGATGTGGTATTTTACATTTTACTTTTCATTTAAAAAAAGAGGGCCAAAGTCTATCTGTGTACCATTTAAAGTTTTAAATATTTTTTTTGTCTATTTATAGATGAATGTACATGTGTGTGTATGTTTTATTTTACAAGTTAGTGTTTCAAGTTGCATCTCTTGATAATGTATGCTATTTAGATTTATATGGTATATTTAAAGTTTAATTGAACATAGCTTAATATAATGTCTTGAGATTGTTGGCATTAGACTATGACTTCTCGTTTTTCTATAACCACAATACTATGTTTTGTCTTTTCTATTTATTCTTGGATTTGCATGCTTTATAGCATTTACCTTATTTCCTGATTATTTCATATAACTTTTGATCATTGCCAATTTGTCGTGACTAAGACGAGACTATTTCTACTTCATTTCAATTTTAAGTTATTTGAATACTAACTTTTTCATTTCTCTCTTTAATGAGACTTGTAAATATTTTCTGATGAAATCTTGTGGACTACTATTCTGGTTGCCTGTTTCATTTGACACATCCTCGATACTATTCCGAAGGAAAGTTCTCCTCAGTTGACTCATAAGTTAATAAACCAATCATACCACCTTGGCCTCATAAGAGCCTTTCCCTTTTCCTGGCCTCATAAGAGCCATGGAATCATAACTTAGCAGTAGGTTAGAGTTTTGAATTCTATGTGATTCTCATCATTATGAGAACTCACTTTTCCCATCATAACTTAGATTTAGAGAGTTTCTTAAAACTCTAAATGAGCTCATACTCATTTCCCCTTGGAACTTTGGCCATAGTCAATGGTTACTCTTTCACCCTTAGTTAGGGGAACTACGATTGCTCTGATTTCTCAAGTTCACCTTGAGAATACGTAGGCATAGGATTGCGAGATCCTAGCGAGCTACCTTTTTCTTTTTCCACCTTTTTACCTTTACATCCGATGCCTTCTCGGATTCCACATTTTCTTTTTACACCCTTATACCATACTTAGTGTATATACCCCTAGGTCTTTCTTTACCTTAGCACATTTCCCTTAGCAAGCAACTTTAACATAACACAAACAAACAAGAGGTTCCCGTAGAGTACTACGGATACTTAGGGTGCTAATATCTTCCCTTTGTATAACCAACCCCCAAACCTAGATTCTCTTTTTTAGGGTTTTCGATCTTTACCCTTTCCTTTGGATAAATCAAAGCTCGGTGGTGAATTTCAAAGTTTTGCGATGCAAGTTAATTAATAGCTTGTTATCCGATTTTCACCGCAACAGAAATGGCGACTTCACTGGGGACATTCCCCTAAGAGGGTTAAGCCCACCTTGTTTGTATTTGTGTTATTTATATGTTTGCTTGTTTGTATATCTGTACATATTCATATCTGTATATATATCTGCTTGTGCTCGGGTTTTTCTGTGTGCAGGGTTGCTACCTTGAGTGGTGAGGGTAAGTCCTAACCCAGACTTGAGCGTACACTTATGATAGGATCGTGGACATAGTCAAGGAGACTTCGAGGGAGAAATCCCAAAGGAGTTGACTTAAGGTTCCACACTCAGTTGAGGCCCTCTTGGGGGTGGTATATGCTGAATGAGCAATCGTGAATGCGTTGCCACTTTCGACCTTGGTGCCAGGGATACTGATGACCATTAGTTACCTTTTACCCCACCTGGCCTATTTAGGATGTAGTGCAATGATTATGAGGGAGTAATCCTAAATGATTTCTACGCGATACTACGCTCAGACGAGACTCTCTTGAGGATTTTATTTATCACCGAGCAATTGGGAAGTTGATAAAATCCGAAAGATGGGTTGTCGACTCTGGGAACTCTTTAGAACCTTGATCTGCAGATACAAGAACCCTAGTACACACCCTTGGATTGGTTCTTTACCCAGACTCCATGTCGTGATCTCAAACCCTTGATCCTATTGCATGTGTTTTGCATCATGTTTGCATTGCATTGCATTTCATTTGCATCTTTGCATGTTTCATTGCATACGTCTGTCTGTCCAGTTACTCATCTCCAGTTATCTCTATCTTCCAGTGTTTGTCTGTTAGTCGTCAAGTTGATTCCTCGACACCGATACCGGACTAGAGCTAATTACAGACGCAGGATGTCAGAGCAAGAGATATACAATGTTGAGGTCCGAATGGAGATCGATGAACTTAAGTCGAGCATGACTAAACTCACTGAGATGCTCCAAGTTTTGATTGCTAGGGGAGAGCTACCCCAAAGGACTGTCATCCAGGAAGTTTCAAGTGCTGATCCTCCACCGGTTCAAGTGTCACCTTCAACTTGGCCCGAGTTTGGTTTGCCACACAACTACTCTCCACCGATTGCATCTACTGCGATGATTGGTCAGAATGTTATGCCAGTGTTTCAAGCTCCTATTTTTGCCGAACCTCAACCTATAGTTCAGACTATTCGAGCTCCCTTTGAGGATCCCCGCTATGAGTACAACGCTGCTAGTGCTCAGGGTGAAGAACCTGAAGACTTTGTTGAACCTGAAATTTTCCGTGAGGGTAATGATTTCTTTAATGTGAATGCAGACAACATGTGCTTAGTGTCTGACCTTGTTATACCTGCTAAGTTCGTAACTCAAGATTTTGTGAAGTACAAGGGTCACTCTTGCCCAAGAGCTCATTTGGTCATGTATCTTCGTAGGATGACTGCTCATGCCAAGAATCAGAAGTTGCTTATCCACTGTTTTCAAGACATCTTGAGTGGAGCATCACTCAAATGGTACATGGGTCTCGAGTAAAACTCTATCCATAGCTTCCCAGACCTCACAGATGCCTTCATGAAGCAGTACAAGTATAACCTCGACATGGCTCCTGATCGCCGTCAGCTGCAAAACATGTCTCAGAATGATAAGGAATCTTTTAAGGAGTATGCTCAGCGCTGGAGAGAGTTGGATTCCCAAGTTAAACCTCCTTTGGCCGAGAAGGAATTGACTGGAATGTTCATGGATACCTTGTCCCCATTCTATTGGGAGAAGATGATTGGAATTGTTTCCTCCAACTTCACTGATTTGGTTACTATCGGCCAAAGACTTGAGGAAGGACTTAAGAATCCCCAGGCAGCTCTTCATCCTTCCTACGAGGATCATCAATTTGGATATAGTTTACCAGTGTGGCAATGATGTGTTCAGCAGTTGCATCTCTAGTCCCAAGCGGAATGGCAGTGATCTCCGTGTGGAGGAATCAGTCTTCCAGTTTTGTCTTCTCCGCAAAAGAGTCGAGCCGTGTCGTCAGCATCTGCATTTGCATTTGATCACATATCATCTGCATAATTTATACATATGCATATCATGAGTGTTTCATCCTCATTTGCATTTCTCCCGAGGTCGTGTTGTAATCCACGTCTTACCCTGTGGTCAAAGTCCAATTTACTTGGCGCCTACCAAAACGTTACCTGTCCTTTCATTCAGTGCTATTCCTGAATGTTGTCATTCTCTTGTGCATCTGATCTTGTTGATAGATGTTGGTCTTCTCTCATTCCAGTGCTATTCCGGGATCTTCATATTCTCTCACTCCGGTGCCATTCTTGGATGTCTGTCTCTTGTGATCTTCAGTGCCATTCCTGAAGTCTTATTTGTACATTCAGTGCCATTCCTGGATAAGTTTTCTCCTTTGCATTCAGTGCCATTCCTGGATGTTTTTCTCGCTATAATTCGATGCCATTCTCAGCTATTATGATTCATACCTTCCATTCAAAGCCATTATTGAATGTCTGGTGTCCTTTTATTCAACGCCATATAGTCTTCCTTGTTCACTTTATCTAAAGCCGTTATTAGATATTGTGATCTATACCTTTCATTCAAAGCCAGTATTGGATGTCCGGTTTCTCTACCATCTGATGCCTATCCGGATGTGTCTCTCCTTCTGATGTTTTTCAGATCGAGTCCTTGTTCACTTTATCTAAAGTCGTTATTAGATATTGTGATTTACACCTTTCATTCAAAGCCATTATTGGATGTCTGGCTTCTTTACCATCTGACGCCTTTCCGGATGTATTTCTCTATCGGATGTTTTTCTAGATCGAGTCTTTGTTCACTTTCATCTAAAGCAATTATTAGATATTGTGATTTGTATTTTTCATTTAAAGCCATTATTGGATGACTGGTTTCTTCACATCCAATGCTTTCTTGGATCTCTGCTTTGTTTACTTTTATCTAAAGCCATTTTTAGATATTGTGATTTGTACCTTTCATTCAAAGCCATTATTGGATGTCTGGTTTCTTTTGCCATCTGATGTTTTTCCGGATGTGCCTTCTCTGTCTTTTCTGGCTTTTCTTGAAGATCCCGTTTGAACTCTTCAGTATAAGAAAATCTCAGAAAAACTTTTGTTGATGTCTATCCTTTTATTTCAAATTGATCCCCAGTGGAGATCATGTCTTCTTTCTGGTTCCATGCCCAGTAAAGAGTGTACTTTCATTTCCCCAGTGTCGTCCGGTCACCTATAAACCTGTCGTCCATCTCGTTAAACTTTTCCCCATTGGAGAGCACCTCTCTGGCTCCCATTCCCAGTGAGGACCTGTAGGACTTCCTCTTTACGTTTCTATCCCCAGTGCATCCTTAGAGTCTCCCCATTGAGTCTCTTTTGTTGATCGATCTGTATCCCCAGTGAGTCTTTCTCGTGGATGCTAACCTCATCCTTCCCCAGTAAGGCTCATCTGTGGTGGTTTACTCTTTATTTCTGGAGTCTGTCAGCATTCTTGCGCTATCATAACATCATTCCATCATACTAGAAGTTCATGGCATGTCAGCATTTGCATGTCTGTTGCTTGTCCTTAGTATCTGCATTCCATCTAAGGGCAAAATTTTCGGTTTGCTATATTTAAATACCTTTCACCTTGATGCACCAAAGATTTCCATTCCTCGTGTCGTCCGGTAAAGCTATTTAAATAGGGGCAACTGTTGTACCCCAAATTTTACCCTTAGATTCTTGGATCTTTTGCATATCCTTTTGATTGGTCTCTGTTTTCGTATTTTTTAGTCCATTAATCAATAATCAGGCATTTTTCGTTAGAATTTAATTGGTTTGTTTTACTAACCATTTTCAATTATCTTTTTTTATTATTTTAGTTTTATTTATTTATTATTATTTCTTTTTTATTATTATTATTATTAATTTTATTAGTTTTATTATTATTAGTTTTACTAAGCTTTATTATTATTGTTAGTTTTATTATTATTATTATTATTATTACTTTTATTTTTCTTCATAAAGGGAAAAATGGTAAGTGGGGACCACTACAATACAAACACTTCACATGGATTGCCAACTTGGATTCATCAATGGCCAAAAAGCATTCTTACACTTCACTTATCAATGGCCAAGAATCATTCTCATAAAGTCACATGGATTGCCAACTTGGATTTATCAATGGCCAAAAAGCATTCTTACACTTCACTCATCAATTGCCAAGAATCATTCTCATAAAGTCACATGGATTGCCACATCAACACTCCCACTTTATTCACACTATAAATAAGATCTCTCTTTCTCTCATTTGACACACCAGATTCACCCCACACAAAGGCTGAATACTCTCTTAATTTTCTCCCTCAGTTATTCTTGCAAATTTTCTGGAGAGAAGGCTCGTCTTCATTTTTCCATAACTCGTGTCATTGAAGAGGCAGTGGACCGTCTCCACTAGGTAACATTCACCTCTTTTATTTCTCCGTTTTCAAAGTACCATGATCATTTATCTATATTGTTATCAAGTTCATTAGCATGTTAATATTTTTCTGGAAAAAGTATTGTAATATCCTATAATTTTTGTTTGGTTTTATTATGAATGATGTTTAAAAGATAAGATAAAAATTCAAAAAGACAAAAAACATGCTTCATCATCACCCTTTTATTATTTCATACTATTTTTATTTTATTTTCCATTTATTTCTTAATTTTGTTTCTCTAGTTTTTATTTTAGGAGCACTTTGAATTTTTAGTTTCAATTTATCATGTTATTTCTTGAATTCATAACTTTTTCTTTCGAATTTTGTTTTGATTTTTATTTTTCGCTTACGATCTTTATTTCGATTTTTAAGGCCAATGATATTACAAAATCATGACTTAGTTGATTTATGCAAAATGACTAAAAAGTCTTGATATGTATGAGACTCATTTCTTTATTTTTGTTGGTCAATGAAAGTCGAATATCAAAAGATTATCGATCCTCCGATTAAATCTTGATCAAGACGAGACTAACTTTATTCTTCATTTCGAGTCCATTTTCTTTACTTTAGGCCGATGACATTGCACAAATCTTGACTTTGATTATTTCAAATCAATAAAGTCTTGATAAATATGAGGCCACTTTTTACTTATTTTTATTGGTCAATGAAAGTCAAAAATCTAAGATTATCGATTTATCGATTTAAATCTTGATTAAGACGAGACCAACCTTATTTTTTCATTCCGGTTTCATTATCTTTATTTTGGTCGATGACATAACAAACTTCATGGTTTGGTTGACTTCATTGAATCAACAAAACTTTGATCAATATGAGACCGCTTTCTCTTTATTTCAGTTTCATTTACTTTTTTAGTCGATAAAAGTCAAGAATCATTGATTATTGATTTCTCGATTAAATCTTGACTAAGACGAGACTATTTCTACTTCATTTCAATTTTAAGTTATTTGAATACTAACTTTTTTCATTTCTCTCTTTAATGAGACTTGTAAATATTTTCTGATAAAGTCTTGTGGACTACTATTCTGGTTGCCTGTTTCATTTGGCACATCCTCGATACTATTCCGAAGGAAAGTTCTCCTCAGTTGACTCATAAGTCAATAAACCAATCATACCACCTTGGCCTCATAAGAGCCTTTCCCTTTTCCTGGCCTCATAAGAGCCATGGAATCATAACTTAGCAGTAGGTTAGAGTTTTGAATTCTATGTGATTCTCATCATCATGAGAACTCACTTTTCCCATCATAACTTAGATTTAGAGAGTTTCTTAAAACTCTAAATGAGCTCATACTCATTTCCCCTTGGAACTTTGGCCATAGTCAATGGTTCCTCTTTCACCCTTAGTTAGGGGAACTACGATTGCTCTGATTTCTCAAGTTCACCTTGAGAATACGTAGGCATAGGATTGCGAGATCCTAGCGAGCTACCTTTTTCTTTTTCCACCTTTTTACCTTTACATCCGATGCCTTCTCGGATTCCACATTTTCTTTTTACACCCTTAGACCATACTTAGTGTATATACCCCTAGGTCTTTCTTTACCTTAGCACATTTCCCTTAGCAAGCAACTTTAATATAACACAAACAAACAAGAGGTTCCCGTAGAGTACTATGGATACTTAGGGTGCTAATACCTTCCCTTTGTATAACCAACCCCCGAACCTAGATTCTCTTTTTTAGGGTTTTCGATCTTTACCCTTTCCTTTGGATAAATCAAAGCTCGGTGGTGAATTTCAAAGTTTTGCGATGCAAGTTAATTAATAGCTTGTTATCCGATTTTCACCGCAACATTGATGTTCAACACGATGTTGAAACATGTTCAACACGATGTTGAAACATGTTCAACACAATGTTGAAACATCTCTTCATCTGGTTTGTGCAGAATCATGGGAGGGGTACTGCATAAGCTTTTGGATCTATTTATCTTGGGTGTTGACCTAAGAATCTGCTTCGGTGTGGTGTGGTAGAAGCATCTGATCTCTGGAGAGTTTCCTGGCAAGAAACTGGTCTAGACAATGGTGATGTTGAAGATAAAGAAGAAGACATCATAATCTTGATGAATAGTTCTTGGATCAGTTTATTTCTGATCTAGGAATATTGAAGTGCAGCAGGTGAGTTCCAGTTGTTACTAGAAGCATCTGATGTTTATCTGGAAAGTGTCTTAGCAAGAGACTTGTCCAGAATATGGTGCTGGTGATGGCATAGCTTGGGCAGTTTATTTTCTGATCTAGGTACATAGGAGCATGTGATTTTGCTCATCTTGAAAGTCAAGGTTAAGTGGCAGTTATCTCTGACTTTCTACAGACTGCTCTACTTAAGGAAAGTGGCATCCTTTGGTATAGCTAAGGTGTAGTCTATGACTACTTCTCTTCTGAAGAATCAGACTTGGCACGTTGAGTTCTTTGGAATTGTGAAGCATATATTCATCAAGGTGTGAGCTTGAATAGAATACCTGTGATATGATTAAGCAGGATGGAGGTTATCTACTCAAACTTGGTTGTTAAATCAAGTCTATGAGAACATGGAACTCTTGTTCTGTGATAGGGAGGAGGTTCTTCTAAGTGGCAGAAGGAAGGGCTGAATTCCTCAGCTGGATGTCTGATCAGATGTCAGGACATCAAGCAGAAACTTCAGGGTCTTAGTTGATGTTGTGGCGCATCATCGTAAGATAAGTTGATCTTCTCAGAAAGAAATGGAATTAACTCTTTAAAAAGGTATATCTCATGCGGTTTGCGGAAGCTGTGGAAGGAGAATATGTTACATGTCTAAGGCTTGGTGGATCCAAGATGGCTTACTATGGAGTAAGTAGATCATGAGACTTGAAGATTAGGTTTCATTGGTGGATCAGAAGATTATCTGAAACTCTGAAGAAAAGTTAAGATGAACCAAACAGTGGCATTTGGTTGATCTTTATTGTGCATTCAAGCAGGGTGCTTAGAACTAGTTACTCTTGGACAGAAGGGTAGTTGGTTGAAGACATAAGGAGGTTCTGGTTCAGGTCTATCTTGGAGCTTGTGGTAGAAGTTCTAGGTTAATGATGGAAGATTACCTTCTTTTGGTGGATGAGAGTTTATTTCTCTCTATGGTTATCTGGAGTTCTTGTTGATCAAGCTGGTGGCGCAGTGTTGTTTGAAGATCTTCAGTTGGATTACTATGTAGATAGTAAGTCCAGTGGTGGAGCATATCTAGAACCATGTTGGTTGGTATCTATGATATGTGAAGGATGTCCTAACTGATGTTAGAACATCTTCTGGGTGAGTTATCCTTGGAGTAGGATTCTAAGTTTTAAGTGTGGAACTTGACACTCACATCTTGTCTAAGAGGTATTTATCTTGTCGTACGGGAGAATGATGGATAAAAGACTGACTTTGAAGTCTGATGTGAATGTGATATGCTAGAAGTGGATCAGTTTGGTGCTTATGGAGCAAATAGGATGAGGATTTCGGGAGCATGTGTTTGATGTCCTTCAAGTGTGAATAACATCTGGGTGAGCTAGCAAACTAAGGGGCTTTGTATGTCTCTTTGAGGAATGTGAAGTATTCCAGATTTAATTGGGTTTTATCTCAGGGAACAAGGAGATCTATACATGAGAATTCAGGAGGAATTCGTGTGGTGTATATATGGTTTCTGGAGGATAGGGGTCAATGGTGTTTTGGTCTCAATCCAAGAGTTTGTTGGTTGTGGTACAAGGATGCGTTCCTTCTCACTATATGATCATGAAGTTGTCATGGGATATCATGTGGTGATTTTGAGGTGGTTCTTGCTGAAGAATCATGTGTTGAGAAAGATAAGGGGAGAACTCATGTCTGTTAAATGTACTGGTGTGGTACATGGTTTGCTTGAGGGTCAAGCATTAGGTGAATGCGTTCAGCATGTGTGTTGAATAGAGGGTGCGCTCTTGAAGACATGAATATGCGTCTTATGTTTTCCATTCATTTAGGGTGTTTTTCTGGAAAAGGAGCACTGGTTATCTACGACAGGGGGAGTTAGACTTCTGTTTTGGATATATGGCTGCAGTGGTGCAGATTGGATATCAATATTGTTTGTGGTTTCAAGCAGTTTGTGATAGATTGCCTCAGGGGAGGATGATATGTCGAGAAGATTGTCTTGGCATTGCTCTGTTGTTGCAGGCTGTGGGGGTATTGATCAATACAGAAGTTTTTGGTAGATAATGTCTAACATGATGTCAGGACATTGTTAAGGACATGCTGGTAAAGTAACTGGTCTTTTTGGTCGGTGTACCTTGGATAGTGGAGAACATGTGCGTGCAAAATCTGTTCTTCGTTACTTGCTTATTTTTGGACGATGTTCTGTAAAGAAGAAACAGTCAAAGCATTCTTGGCCGGTGCACTCTCGTTGTTGGAGAAATCTCATTCTCTATTAATGTCCTTATTGAATTGACCCTTGGTTCGTTACTTCCTATGGAGATTGCTCGGGTATTAATAGGAAAGCCTTGGTCTCGTTTGTCTCAAGATGTGTGTGTTCTCATGGCATTATTCAGAATTCATCCTTGGTTGTGTCTGGGTTTGCTTGGGACACTTTTGTCAATTTTTGGCAAAAGGGGGGAGAAAGGTTCGAGCCTGCCTCAGTCTCTTTCATTCTCAAGTCCTTCTTTTGTGTCTTGTGTCCTGAGTTAAGATATACACCTAGGAATTTCAGGAGTCTCCAATCTCTTGGGTGTGTATGTGGGTGTGTACTTCTAGACACCTCATTGTTTCAGGGGGAGTCACATCAGTATTCCAATCATAGCCGACACTCAGGGTGAAGAGACTTAAGGAACATCCTGGATTTATTGTACAAAAGGGGTTTTAGCCAAAATTTGCCAAAAGGAGGAGATTGAAAGCTCAAATGATTTGGACAAATTTTGGTATAACTCAATGCTAAAGAAGATGTTCCAACATGAAGACCAAAGTAAATAATTCTGCCAAAGATCACAGATGTCGAATGAGATGTCCCAGCATGCAGACTCAACATCCTAGACTGTTATAACAGATCAATTTAAATCTGTTTTATATCTATTGCAAGACTCAAGGAGCAATCGCAGGAGTGGATCAATGACCAAAGATGGAAAGCCCAAGACAGCAGAAGACTATATAAGAAGACTTAGTCCTAGGGTTTTACGCATGTACCTTGAATGTAACTTTTGTAACTTAGTTCTTTTGTGTAAAAATAAGGGTTTAGGGTTTTGAGAGTCGTTGGCTCTTAGGATTGTAAGTCTCCCTTTGTATCGGTTTGATACACTGTGGAAGACATAGGTACTGTACAGATTCAGAAGCCTTTAGGTAATGAATCTTGTATCATTCTTGGATGAAGCTTTGAAGCAAGTCCAAGTTAACTTGTTGGTCAAGTATGCTTGACAGAATTCTGTATTGACAGGGAAGGTTTAGATATCACAGGTTGTGATTAAGGGAAGTGAGTCGTGGTTCTCATATCAAAGAAGGTGTCTTTGATAAAGATTTCATTGGGTAGTGCTTAGGAGATAAAGTTGTAAACGGGGGAGTTTAGCTTTATGATGATACTACAGTTAGTGGAGTCTTCTTCCTGAATTGGTATCCCCCAGAGTAGGTGAATTGCACCGAACTGGGTCATCATATTCTGTGTTGTTTATCATTCTGCAATTTACAATTCAGTTTTGATTAACATGTTGGAACAGATGTCGAAACATCTGTGTTTCTGCAGTTACTGATATCTTGGTGTTCAATCTGCTGTTCTGTTTCTTGTTTAATAATTATGCAGAACAATGTCTTAACATGTGTTAGGACATCTGCTGTCTGCTATGCCAGAATTTCAGTTTCCTACTTAGATGTCATTAGAATCAACATTAACACCTAAGTCATCACCATTTCTATCACCACTGCATTGTACATCACCATCATCAGCATAAGAACCTCCATCACCAGTATAATGTACTTCGTCGTCATAACCTCATCCTAACTCAATTTCATCTACTACCACAAGATTGTCTATATTATGCTCGACATATACATCTACTAACTCGTGCATAATCTTTAGAAAATTGAAGAACAGCAATATCATTGTTAAGAGGTCTAAGACCACAAACAAAACTAAACATAGAGTTTAAGTACTACATACACTTAATATTCTTATAACCTTATTTTTTATCATACTCACCAATCGTATACATGACATATAACCAGCATCTCACATCCAATTCATTTTTGAGACCTCCCAATTAACAAACCATTTAACATGTGTATGAACTAATTCACCCTTATGGTGTATCTTTAACTTAATTCTTTGACGTTGAATCGGCCTGAACAAAATAATATGATTTTCTTAAACAAATATGGACAATAGCAAACTAACTAAACAACATAGACAATTTGATACCCCAACATAAATACTAAACAAAAAAACATGTGAGACCACAACAAACATACTAAACAACGTGAAAAAAAAAAATTGGGACCACAACATACAGGAAGAAACATGTGGGACCAGCGAATACACAAACATAAGCAGGACATACTTTTGTTCAGATAGGGGACCACGAATAATATACTTGACACAAAATTTTAATTTTTTCCTTGATATTCCATAGTTTAGGTGGTTTCGTCAATCAGAAACGATTGAGAAAGATATGAACTTCACTTAAGCTTCAATTGAAAGTGATTAAAAAAATTCAACCTTCGCTTCAGCTTTAGAAAATACCAACTTCGTTTGTATGCGCTTCAAGATAAACAATTGAGTAAAATAACAGTTGACAAAGGAAGATCGAATATTATTTAGGTTTTCGCTTTTAAGGTTAAAAAATGGGAGAAGATTGTTAAAAAAAAAAATAAGAATTGTTTTATAAAAGTTAAACTATTTTATTAATTGAATTGTTTGAAATTTTAAAATCAATTATTCATTTAATTATATAAAATGGCATGCTTACATGATGCCACACTGTCAATAACACATTAAGAAAATGTCAATTATACAAAATTGATGGAGACAAAAAAATCTCAGGAATTGATGTAAAGAAAGGATAAAAGACTGAATTTTAAAATAGAACTGAAATTTTAAAAAAAAAAATGAAAGATTGAAAATGCATTTAAAACAAACATAAAGAAATATAGTAGAATAACCATTTTTCTTATACTATGTAACAATTTTTTTATAGAAGTCGTGGAGAGAAAATAATATTAAAATATATTGAATAACCAGTTATTGTATTTTGTTATATTAAGTGTGCAAAATTTATATAGCTAATAAAGAACAACTGACCAAACCAACTAATTAGTTAAGTAACTAATTAGTTTTACTAACTAATCTAAATATATCTTCTTATGCAAAATCTTTAACTAATCGAAACATATTTTTATGCTAAATCTTCAACTAAATAGCTTTTACATAGAGTATGTGCATTGATGTGGACTAATTTTATATTTTCTTTAATTTTATAAATTTATGATTAATGAATTAGCCAAACAGTGTTGCTTCCTTGCCTTCCAAGGAAGTTTGTATTTTTCTATATTCAATATCTAAAAAAAGTAATTATCTTTGTTGCTTGTGTTTGTCGTTTTGGTGATTATTGCCATTTGATGGAACCTTTTTGTTTCTATTCTTTAACATTTATGTTTTTTTAGGTAGAAATCAATAGGATATTATCTTTTCAATGACAGTTGAATGATGCAGCACTGTTCAAGAAAAGAATGAACATTAACGACAAACATGATGTATCTCAGCCCAAAATTTCTGATGCTTAACTGTACTTTTTCATAATAGCAGAGAAGATATTATTTTTAACACAGATTCTGAACATATAATTCTCCCCAGCATCACCCCACGAGAAAAAAGCTTTTCTGCAAAACTAAGACAAATAAAATTTCACTATCTCTATACCCTCTAAATAAATTTATCTAGTTTTCGTGATTTGGCGGTCCTGGTGGCCGGAAAGTCTGCAATTGCAAGTTAGAGCTTGTCTGGATCTCGGTCAAAAAGGCATCACCCTTCTCGATTTGTATCACTTCTAATGTGCTTCCAAGAACATCAGCTGCAAGTCCAATTTGTAAGAGGCGTCCTGGTTCTTCTCCGCCGTAGTGTATTAACCGCCCAATTTCCTTCAAAGAGACTACATGCTCTGTTATAGCTTTAGCGAAAATGCGGCCAAGAAACTCCGGTGCTTTTGGGGCATCCGTAACCACCTCTTCCAAAGTACTTAGAACAGATTCAAACCTGTCGAAGATAAACAGAAATTAGCAACAATTTCAATTTTTTAATGTTTACAGTAACAGATTCTCATTACTAGTCGTTATTTTCAAATAAAACTCACCCTTTAATGAGCTGGGCTTGACTTAAGGTGCCACCATGAAGTTTCACAAGGTCGATCAGCAGTTTGGCTAAAAGATCTCGATGTATGTCCTTTCTTTCAAATGAATCTGTGACCCAGACAGAAACCATGGAAGGATGAAAGCTTGGAGAATTCAGATCTTTGACACACAGAACAACTTCGTTCACATCTCTAGCACTAAATTGTACCATTTAAAGTCAGATCAGATCGTTTAGAGAAAAGACAAGATAACTTGAAAATAAATCATTGCAGAAACACCACACAAATTAGAAAACAAGTTGGTGTGACATGCATAATAAGTTTGATTTTGTTGGTTTAGCAAAATCTGTTTCGAATTTGTTTCTTGTTGAATGAAGATGTTGAGTTTCAAAAAATAAAGTTTGATTTTAATTTGGTCCTATGACAACAGCTATAAAACCTGCAACTGAATATAAAATAAAAAGGGAGACTTAACCTGTCATCGAATAGAAATAATAAAAAGTAGGGAGATCTAACTACAAGTTTACAACTAAGACAATTAAATATAGTTGAACTAGAGGAACAATGTAAGGCCATGTGAAAATGCAAACATGTTGATAAACTTAGAAACATGGGGGGCCAAAAGTTTTCATGTTGAGACAGAAGATTTAATAGAAACACAGCTCGCACCCAGAGGCTTAATAATGCATGTCCAAAACTTAAAGAACAAAATAATAAAGGGGATGTTTGTTTCCTGGTTGCATAATTGCACTTTTAAGAAAATATGCATACCAAACTAGAAATAGCATTTCTTGGAAAGAAAACATAATTGGTACAATAAGATTAAACAAAGGGAATAGAAACCACAAGAAAATAAAGCAGTACCTATAGTATTCTCTGATTGCTGCCATGGACATGTTCTGTAGTCGCTCTTCTGACAAACCCTTTTCTGAAGAGGTATTATGGGAGCCTGATGTCTCCTGTGCTTGGGCAGGTGGTTGATTTGAAACAGGTTTATCAAGAATGCTATTATTTACATTTCTCAAGTCCCTGTTACTATAATTCATATTCTGCTCTGGAACACTTGATTGATCATGAGCATTTGGACCAGAAAATCTATCCGGAACATATCTTGGAGGTTGGTCCTCCCTAGAGTTGTATGAAGCATGTTCAGATAAATTACTATAACCATTAAGACCCGTAGAACTTGAAACTGCATGAGGACCTCTGATGGACATTCCTCTAGCCAAACCACCTTGGGGTCCCAAGTTTATTGACTCATCAGCTAAAGGTCTTTGAGGCAAGGGAATAGACAGTGTCCTAACCTCGTAAGATTGCCTTTCATACCCACGAACATCCTGAGAACCATACCCACGAACTTGAGTAGGCAATCCACCCATCTGAGCATTAGGAGGGGATAATATAGATGAACCTCTTGAACCAAAATCCATAGGGACTCTTCTTGCTGCACTAATACCCATACCACGACCCAGCCTACCAGCTTGGGATTGCCTCTCTTGGGTAGCATCTCGGTGCACCTCTTCAATCTTCTTTGGACCTTCAACTTTTCTCCTTTGTTGCCATCTATTCTTTCTTAAATCAATGGTATCCTTCAACATGAACCTCACCCTAGAAGATAAACTCATGTTGTTTGATAATAATTTAATCCTTTCAAAATATACATCCATATGTTCCTTGGCTTTGGGGTGATCAATCATCTCCCCAATAGTACTCATCAGTTTGCATAAAGCTTCAATATCTTCTTCATCAGGATTCTGACACTGACCCAGTAACTTTTTTATGCACTCGTGCATTATCCTCTCTGTCAGCATTCTCTTCTTATATAGCTCTCCAATTAATCTGATATTACCCAACATTCGTCTTCTAGCCTTGGATCGTTTTGTTTCTCTTTCCTCGTCAGACTGTTTCACCTCACCCTCATCAGCTTGATTAGCTTCTTCTTGCTCTCTTTCACCCCTCTCAAATTCTTCCTGGCACTTGTTTAACAATAATCTCTTAAATGTTATCTTTTCATTGTCTTGACTGAGATCAGGCAATGCAGCTGCCAGATGAAAACAGAAATTGGCATACATTTCACAGAAGGTAGGTTCCATCAAGGCCTTCTCAAAAATTTGTGAGATGACACCAGTGAGAGTGACTGCATTGTCAATATTAACTGCTTTTACCTGCTCAAAAAGTTTCTCAAAATTCTGTGGAGTTAACTTGTTCAATATACCCTTCAACTGTCTCTGCTTCGCCTGTTCCTCATCTGTTACTTTACCAACCTCATACTTCTTCTCAGCTTTGTGCATCGTCACCAAAGGAGATTGATAAGGAGATGGAATTAAACCCCTCTGCTGGAAGCTAGCACTACGCTGCCACCTTTCACCATCAGGGCTATTTCTTTGCATTCCTCCCTGATTTAACATGGGTTGCATTGGCCCAGATAGAATCCCTCCACCATATTGCATTCCCTGTGCGCGTAGATTCATTAAAACACCAAAATTGCCTACTTGGCCAGGTGTAAGTCCTGTATTACCTCCACTACCAATAACACCAGACGCTTTACTCCATTTATCGTCCTCAGTAACACCACTCCCACGACGATCCATCCGAGACATCCCACCCGACCTATCTGTATTTCTTCCAGCAGAAGGATGTGAATCACGCTCAATAACATGAGAACTAACATTGGGAGTCATCAAAGCCTCCATGTCTGCCAAAATTTCAAACCCTTCAGGAAGATCAGTGCAATGCTCTGCAAATTTCAAAAGAAAATCTCGAGAGTATTTTTTTTCATTAACTGCACTTTCGTTGCTAACCAGTTGAGTTTTATTTGATACTTCTAGTTTTGGTGTGGACATGTCAGCGACATCCTCCCAGTCCTCAAGTTCAGCCTTACTCTGCCTGCATTGTTCATTTGCAACTACATTTGGCTGAGAAGCATCCACAGGCAACTGCTTCAAATTTCCAGAAGAAACACATCCAGTATTCTCCAAACTGACAACAGCCTCTTTCTTTTCCTCAGGTCGCTTATATGCGTTATAAAGATCAAATGTCATCCCAGTAGCATCTGCTTTCAGAAGAACCTCTTTTAGTTTCTTTTTTCCTTTTGATGAAGCTTTCACTTTACTTGGCTCTAAACTTGGTCGGTCCGTAGTACTCGGTGCTCCTGGAAGAGACACCGAGCCACTGCCAGCAATAGCATCCTCTGAACTATCCTTGCAATGTTTTGAAGCTGTTTCTAAATGATCAGAAGATTGCCGATATGATGAGCCAAAATTTGTAGAAATAGCATCATTACTATTTACACTATCATTTCTGTTTAAAGTGTTACCTTTAGAATCCAGTGCAGTAGAGGTAGACGCGTTTAAATTATCAGCCATCCTGTCACATTCTGTGATGTAACTTACAGATCCACCCTGCCCTTGCTGTCCAGTCTCTAAAGTTACATCCTCAGTGTTTAACTCTGTAACACCATGTTTGAGTTGATTAAATTCTGTCCCGCCGTCACTAACATTTTTACATCCCTGAAGAGTTGAAACGGTCTGTCTTAATAGTTCATCCTCTTGGGATAATTCATCTACCTTAGCACTATTATGATTGTTCAAACTAACAACAGCTTGAGTAACAGGTCCTTCAGCTGAAACACAAGCAGAGACCTGTCTAGAACAAATAGTCTTTTCCTCAAGTGTCACAGAAGGCAGGTTCTCACTGGCAGCTGATAACGTGCCTGAAGCTGCTGCTGATAAATATTCACAGGCAATTGCTGCAGAATGTGTTGTTTTAGTTCCTACAATTTCAGAAGCTACACAATCAGAGGTACCACCATCAACAGCTACAGAAGGTTCATTGGCCACAGCAGAAGATTGTACAGCCACCTGTGTGGGATAAAATAAAAATAAAAACATTCACAAGACTTGAACCAAACTGAGAACAAATTAGCAAAAGGATATTTGATTAGCTAGCACTTTTGTACCTGATGCTGCAACTGTTCTTTCTTCTGATTATCCTTCAAAGAATTTGACCTGCTAAGAGATTCCTTGTTTCTGCCCTCGTTTTTGGATACATCTGAAACCATATTCTTACTCAAGGCAGATGAAGAAGGCAACAAGGACGCTGATGTAAGCTTCTCAGAAGATGCAACAGTAGATTGTTGGGAAGAGATCTCAGAACAAGTGCCAGACTGTTTTGGTGGCACAGAAGCACTGGCATCACTAGATGTTACCAAGGAATTAGGAGATCCATCTGTTTTAGCACCAGAAATTGAATCGGAAAATGATGAGATCACAACGCCAGACCCACTTGGCTTTATAGACACATAAGAGGCTCCTGACACAGTTGATGAGATTGCATTCGGCACATCACAGGGAAATTCCCGATTAGGTTGTTCAACAATGCCAGAAATAGAAGCAACAGTTTTAATAACAGGCAGGGAACTATGAGATGCTGAATTCGCGAAACCAACATTTTGCGGACCACGATTCACTGTATAACTTAATCTTGGTGGCTGGGTAGTGGGGGTTATCTGGCTATTTGATAATGGAAGAGAACTAGGAGTTTGATAAAAGGGAGAATTGGATTGATAGTAACTGATAGGATGCGAAGCAGGAAATGACTGGACAGGCGGAGATTGAGAAGGGATGCCAGAATGAGGCCTAGCACCAGATGACCCGCCATCTGAATATGCATTGGCCTTTTTATCAAGTCTAAGCTCTTCGTGGGTATCAGGGTGAGTTATTTTCACTGTAGTAGTTTTACGAGGAGCAGCATAATTTCCTCCTTGCTGAGGAGAATATTGTGGGTTGATTCCCATACCAATGTTGCCGAACTGATGGGCCATTTGATGACTAATTTGAGGAGTGAAACCCATATTTTGGCCTTGATGCATGATTCCGTGAGGATGGATAGGATGGGGTTGATGACTTGGAACGAATACTTGGTGTTGCATTTGCGCAGCATTTCCAATTGGTAAAGGCGTCTGAAGAGATG
Source organism: Lathyrus tuberosus (assembly GCA_022829125.1). Classification (NCBI taxonomy): domain Eukaryota; kingdom Viridiplantae; phylum Streptophyta; class Magnoliopsida; order Fabales; family Fabaceae; genus Lathyrus; species Lathyrus tuberosus. The sequence goes on from JALAZF010000032.1 coordinate 10,035,233, forward strand.
TTTTTGACATACTTCGAGGTTGAATCTGTGGATTAGGAACACCAAAGTGCACAGGTGCATGTGACTGGTGATATGGCATTGCCATTGACATAGGAATAACAGAAGGCTGGTGCATCAAGCTTGGTGGAGGTAAATGTGACAATTGAGTATCCTTTTTTGCCCTTGTACCAGTATGAATCTCCCCGCCCTTAGATTGGTCAACGACACCTGTATCCTTATTAGCTGGCAGCTGCTTTGGAACAGGAAGCTGCTTTGGAACAGGAGGTGTCGGCACAGAAGGCACAGGTCTTGAAGAATCATGACGAACCTGAATGTTATGAGATTAGATAAAAAAACATTATTTGCATTGATTGCTATGAAAGCAAGCAGACAATATCAACTCCAACAAGACTACATAAAAAAATTGACGCACTGCTTTGTCAACTTCTATTACGGGAAAATGATATCACATCAAACTTTCAAAGGCATTAGTGGTGTCAGAATCAGGGCCCACCATTACATCCTCTTTCCTACTTAAGGATAAGGTAGTGTTGGTAAATCTATATTGTTTACAAATAACAAGATGAAAGGGAAAAAGAAATAACACACCTGATCACGCTTTTGCTCATCTATATTAGGAGGGGCTGAGCTTGTGCGGGCAGGAATCTGCATACATTATAATAGAAGACGATTAACTACCCCTAAAATTTTAGACATTGTGTAATACTAAACTACAGGTGCACGTTAAGTAATTTGCAGATGAGAAACTTACAGTCATCACATTCATAATGCCAGGACTAATAGATCCAAATTGGAAAGGGAATGCTTTGGATGCATCTCCTGAGAAAGATAGCATAATCAGAATCAGATCACTCTCACAAGCCACAAATAATAAGTTAGAAAAAGTTATTTTTTCAACTATGACACTATACAAATTAAGAAACCAAAACTCTTATGACACATCTTATGTGCTACATAAAAACCTGAATGAGTGGTAATAACATACCCTTAGCAGGGGTCGTAGGAGCTGCTGAATCAGAACTCGCGGGGGGAGGTTGAGAAATAGGAGCTTTAGGAACAACCCTGGCGCTCCTCTGGGCAGCTGATGTTTCAGATGGCTTGGTAGTTGCATTTGTAACTGATGCATCAGACCCTCCTATGATAAAACATAGATAAGCTCCATCCGTTAGAAACAATCAATCACATTTTACCAAACACTCAATAGTAATTCAACCAAATAACATTGCATAACAAACCACTCAAAAATATTATTCTAAGGTCCAAGCTTACCATGAAATTGTGGCTGTACATGAGAACTTTTTGGTGTTGCTCGGACTACAGAAGCATAATTTAACTCAGCAGAATTCGCATTTGCCGGGGTAGGGTTTACCCTAGGCGGTCCACCTTGTGCATGATTATTAGACTTCTTATTAAAACTAACACAAACAACAACCAGTATCAAAATGTTGAAGGAAAGTAAAGAAATAAAAAATAAATCATACAATATAATGCTGGCTTAAATAGCAAATGGTCAATAGTCTCTACAAACATCAGTCACTAAAAAAATATTTTTCCGTTTTTAGTCCCTACAAATATAGCATCTTTTGCTTTTAGTTCAATGATGTTTTGCTTTAACCCTGCAAAATTTGTTCAAAAATTGGTTTTTACTTTTTGTAATATTCTTTTGTTCATATTTTGGAGGATTAAAAATTAAAATCCTAAATTCTCCCTATTATAAGGATCAATTCCAATATGAATCAGTTTTACAATGACTAAAACAAAACAACAAGGACCAAGAGCAAAAAAAAAAAATTGTACATTTACCAAAACTAAACAAGAAAACAAAAATAAATAAATACATGACTAAAACAAAAACTCTAATACTTGCAGGGTCCATTCACATATTCAAAAATCATATTTCAAAATCTACACCATCTCACACAGTGAAAACAACAAATACAAAAATTTGAAAACCCCAAGAAACTAACCTCCGAGAAGACGAGAGTGCGGGAGAAGGCACGGCCGCGCCGGTGCCGGCCTTAACGTAAGAACCGCTGGAGTTACCTCGGTGCTGACTAAAGCTGGCGGATCGGGCGGAGCGTCGGTACGCAGAGTCGCTCTTATCGGACTTTGATTGATTGAAGGACATAAATCCCAACCCTTAATTCGTCAAAAAAATTAAATTAAAGAACCAAAAAAATTAAGAAAAAAAAGAGGGAATTTTCCCCCTCAAATTTGCCTGCAAGAAAATAACGAAATCATGATCACGTGGATAACATGCATTTGAGGAATTTGAAAATAGAGGAATTTGAAAATAGAATTGATAATGATTGGAATGTATACAGGGGAAAAAAAAAAGTAGATATAGAGATGCAGAGTGAAGTGAAGACGTGAAGAGAGTGATGTGAAATTAGGGTTTATATTTTATTAAATCGGTGGTTAATAGTTTTGCAGTAGAGAGAGAAAGTACCTGAGAGATGACGACAGAGTAGGAAAGAGAGAGAGGGTATATGTTCGGTGAGTGAGGTTAGGAAAATAAAAGATACTGTACGAAACACTGAGACTTTATAGTTTATAAGGCAGTTAAACAGATAGATTTTCGGAGAGAACTTTAATGACTATCTTATCATGAGAATTGAGAGCATATATAGGATCTCTTCAAATTTTTAACAAATCTTTTCAACTAGATTTTATACATGTTTTAACTAGATTATTAAACTAGTAAAAGACCCGTGCGTCCGCACGGGTAAGTTCATTCATATTTTAGATCATTCGAGTTGGTTGTTGCTTATATATATATTTGATATTATATCTTAAATTATCAATTTGTATTTTCACATAAAATGATCATTGAATAGTATTATAGTATAGACAATTGCCATGTAGTTCATAGAATAATATAAAAATAGAAGATAGCAAGCATCACATAACATTATTATTAATATTCACATAACATTATTGTCATGAATAAAAATAGAAGATAGCAAGCATCACATAACATTATTATTAATATTCACCAAGATAGTATATGATAAAGAAGATTAAAAATTATAAGGCATCAAAGAACGATGATAGTATGACATAACATGAATAGTGAACTAATTAGAAGTATCAATACATATTACATAGTAAACTAATTAGAAGTATCCACACATATTACAGTTTGGAATTGAAATAAGATATAAAGCATTTTTTTTTATGTGTAAAATTGGCCATTACTATGAAGTTTGACACTCAATTTAGTAGTAGTTGCAAAGGTTTGTTGATGCATCAATTTAGAAAGGCTGATGGCATTTATTGGAAAATTAGATGAAACACTACATTGATTAAATTTGACAACAGCCAAATTTTATGAACTATTCCAATATTCCAATAACATTTTAAAGATAAAATATTATATAAAAGTGGAAAATTGGCAACCAACTTTAACAGTGGAAATTTGTATTTTGGCACAATTTAACAGTGGAAAATTTGTGACAATGTGTGACAACCAACTTTGCACACTATCAAAACAAAACCACATAAACTAATGAGAGCAATTTGTTAATTGGTAAATCAATCATCAATGATATACCAAGTTTATATGGTACAAGGTTTATTCTTTTGCAGCTGCATATGAATAGATAGTATAAGTGCATCATTTTCCGCACCTATCTCGATACAACGCAATATTTCCTTCGGATGATCATACCATGTTACTAACAAAAACTCTATCTGACTAACCTATACACTTGAAATTTCTTGTATACTACCTACCTACATTAAAGTTATCAAGATTCACCGTCGAACCAAATCCAACAAATAAGAAATAAGAAGTTAAGCCTTAACAGCAGAATTTATTCTGAGTGAAGGTAATGATGACAGAAGATTTCTAATTTCAAAACCCTTTCCCTAAAAAGAAGCAAGGCAGAGACCCATTATAGCCATGGCAACTACAGAACATGCAGGAGGAACTGCTTGACTACTTCCTAAAAATTGTGTTGCAAGAAGACCTGCAAGGGTCGAGCTCTGCATTCCAGTGCATAATGAAATTGTCCGGTTCACCTGTTCTTCTTGCCTGTGACAGCATATAACTCCTTAGATACCCTAAAAATAGTTAAACAAATTGAAAGTTCAGCTTTCTTCATATCTATATGTTTAGGAATTACAAATTATTAACAGAAAAAGACAAGCAAAATACATTTGATTATTCTATAAATCCTAAAAGTGATTTTGTTTTCTTATAATAAGGATTAAGAACCAGGTGGAGTATACAGACCGACAAGAGGGCATTCAGAGTAAGGATATGGATTCACACTCGCATATTCAGCACATCGGTGACAGTTGAATCAAAGTTGAACTGTCCTAAAAACCAGATTCGGAATTTGGACCGTTCAATCATAATTCAACTGCCACCGATGCACCATACATGAACAAATTTCCACAGCAAAGGGGGTCTAATATAATACACTACTCTCTTACAAGCCATTAATCAAACACATCATAGTCTAATAGTTAAACATTTAGCAATTAATTAACATTCACCAATAGTCTCAATAATAATAAAAAAAACAATCTTTCAAGCATAAGTTCAATCAATAGAAAATAGTAAATGTCAGTTACATGGAATTTATCAGTAGGTTGGTTTTATCTATATTACCTGCAATTTCTGGCGTTTAAGCATCTGTTCTTCAAGTTCATCAAAAGGTAGAGGCTAGAGCAACTCCACAAAACATGTATTTGCCCATCAAATAATCCAGAAAGAAGTTACATAAGTGAAATTACAGAAACATATATGATGCATTACCTCTCCCAAAAACTCAACAACAAAATCATCTTGAGAGAATCATTCTTCCTTGTTGCAAACAACACCAAGCCCCTGCATGATCCATTCCAACAGACAGTCTGGGTAAAATAACAGTTTAAAAGCAGTAAACAGAGAAAATTCCAGTGGATGATAGTAATAAATCGTACTAAATAACAAAAAAACATATACCTTTCTATAAGCTACATATTTGTCATTTAGACGACTGTCTATGGCCTTTAGAACACCTTAACACATTCTAATCATTCTTGCATCACAATCTTCTTCAGAGCATCTTTTAATATCGTCAATAACAGGCTGCAAAGGGTAGTCATTGGAGTATTTTCAGTTCCAGTAGGTTGCAAAGAGACAGTTAAGCTGTTTGGAAAGGCAAGATCCTATGATTATACACCAATAATAACAACAAATTTCTGCTCCTTTTCAATTAGGTGGGTTCATTTACATGGATCAATCGATGTCATAAACCCCTACCGTGTTTAATCATAACCACTTACGTACAATCATGTTCTATAGAAATGGAAAGGTTGTTGAGAATGCACCATAAGTTCTTAATAAAGAAACTTTTAGCTTACGTTTTTTAAAAATTAGATTATTAATATAAGCTTGTCTATGAGGTTGTTCATCAATGAAGGAAACTAAGAACTGATGTGTCCTTTTGACCAACCTAGCTGGCCATGTGGCATAACCAGCCAAGTTAAAACTATTTCTTTGATATTTTGAAATCTAGCTCTCAATAATTACCAGTATATATATCTTTAGTGTCTAAAGTGCAGCTTAGCTGGAAGAGTTCTGTCATCTGCTTTAATAAATATGCAAATTAGTCCAAGTATCTTGGGTGGGCATGTGGTTCATTTTTTATTTGTCGCTGCCATTTGAATGCATGTTTAGGACATGAGGTCACAAGAAACAGCAAAGGAAAATAGAAACAAGAAAGTAATGAAATGCCAAGTAGAAAAAATAGGACAACAACTAACTAAGTGTTTTATGTTCTGTCAACTATTTAATTAAATCACTATAACATTTCATAATTTATTAAATAAAATTAGAATAAAGACTTGAAAAAACATTTGGGGACTAATAGATGAGATGCAAACATGGAAATGAAACAAAAACATTTTTTACATTTTTAATCATATTCAACCATTGTCAATTTCATAGATATTTCAATATTTTCTGCAATTATAAGGATACATATTTATATTGGAAAAACAAAAACAGACTGCATTGCACCAGTCATGGTCTAGTGCCTACCTGTTTTCGTATCCTTGATCTCTTAGCTGATTCCCTGTTTGACTGTCTTTTCCGTTTGCATTAAAACCTTTAAACCCAAATACATTGAGGCTTGACAGAAAGCAGTGAGGTACCACTGCAGAAGTAAATACATCTTTATCTAAGTCAGCTACTCCCTGAAATTTGTGTATCATGAGTTATCTATCATGTAATAAAGGCTCTATTAGGATAAATAATTCTAAACAAATACACAAGAGTTTTGAATTTGTTTGAACAAAACAGTGAGTAGCTAAACTTACATTAAGTAAAACACGAGTATTAAGAATTGGTGAATTCTTGAGTAATTGCAACAAAGCTTCACCATTGACTTCATTTAGTTCCAGATATGTCAACCTTCCAAATACAGGCAGATTGGTGAAAATATCTTTAGCATGCCTAAAAATCTGTAGAATAAGGAAATGTTAACATCAAATAAAGCAACACTAAGTATATCATACAATACTTTATCGTCAATTTTTTCCCCTAGATCTCTGTCACACGCTCATTTAGTTACTTACAGTTCATGAATCATAACAACTTAGCCTTGAAAGCAATATGGCACCAGATGCAGAGATCCTTGATCACAGATCAAAAGTAATTGTGTTATTGATATGACAAATGCACGACACATGTTATGGAAGATAACACACGTGCAAAAACACAATTAGAGCTAGATAACAGGCACCAATGTACAAGAACGTGTGTCCAAATTTCAGTTAGTCAACCTTATTATGTTTGAAGAAGAATAACATCAACATAATTTTCAAATCCAAAGTCTAACAATCCAAACACAAACAGAGTTTTAAATAGAGGTCTGCGTCTAACAATCATAACAATACCATGTCTACCACATTTGACTGCAATTTTCTGCAATATCAACGAACGCGACCCGACTGCAATCTTTACCAACAGTCCTGACCCATACAATGAAGATTTCTTTCATATTTAAACGGCCTTCCCCCGTTGCGAGCTCCCAAGCTCTTGTTAATGTTATAAATAGGATTTTTCTTGTGAGGTTTCCAAGTCTCGAGGGGTGAATTGCTATGCCAAATAATGAATAAACATTAATAATCACGATACGCCAGCTCATGCTCTTGTTCTGAAATAGCTGGCCCAAAAGTCCCATGCTTGGTCTGATAGTCTTCATATTCGTATAAGCACGATACGCCACCTGAAGATGCAAAAGATGTTTGTTTCAAATGGTAAATTTTGGAAATTTACTTCATTTCATGCACCAAAACATAACATATTATCAATGTAACTCTGCATAATTATTAAGTTTCAAATATATTGAACAATGATTCTTACCAGAGCATTGTGCATATTGCCTGGAGAAGCAGAAATGAAGATGTCACTGTGCATGCCTACATAATAATCAACGGCAGCTAATAATGATGCCTTTCCTTTAACCTTTGAAAGTTTCTCTTCAGAGGCTAGACTCTTCTTATCTTCCATAAAAGGAAATAACTTGCTTAAAGTTTCCAACCTAGCTTTTCCACCATAAACCTAAAAGCATAGAACCAATCAAGACTAAGTGCAAAATTAAAGCATAAAATGATAATGAACAAAGATGTCAAAATTTAATTTAATTTATCAGAAAATATTATTATGAATATTGTAATGAATCTTCACTGTTATATGGACACAAGCTATCCTGTTATGAGCTGCTAATAAACCTTGTGTGAAGCAAGATAAAGCCGTGTTTTGTTGTTGAACCCCAATGCAGTTAGGAGCAATCCAATCTCTTCTGGAGTCAGGGGCAACGCCCCTGGTTTCTCAACTCTTCATCGGTGAATTGAGAATTCAATACTCTTCCCTGCCAAAGCACCTGCCTGTATTTAGCTAGAGCAATTTTCTCAGCTTTACCCCCACCAAAATCACAGGCTGAATGGGCAGCCATATCCTGCACATGTCAGCATATAATATTGTAATCTCGATGCAATGACAAGACTTTCCAAATGAGATTAAAATGACAAGCGACCAATAATTTTTTCCTCTTAGAAAAAATGCAAATGAAAACAATACTTTATCAAAACGCAGATGCAACACAACAAACTTCCCGCTTTGTCATTTTCCTAGCTTATTGGTTTCCTCAAGCAAACAGTCATTTGCTTCTTCATCTTGGGTGACAGTAGCATTTGCTTCTTCATCGAGAAGAGAGTTTAGCTGGCTACCTGTAATCAAAAGATTAAATCCTGGTTCAACCTTGAGAGACAGATCATCCACCACATTACCAGTAGGGGTCACAACCTGATTTTTGGGAGCAAAGTCGCTATTTAAACATTAAAACCATTTGCCAAGAACAAAACATGAACATAATTATGATAAACAGAGGCAAAAACACCATATAATGTATCAGCATCTCGATGCATAAATACAACACTACCAATCGAAACCGAAACAAACTCGAACCCAATCGTAACAGCAATCGACTTCGAAAATGAAAATTAATAGACAAAGATTTTAGCTAATTTGCTGGGACTTATTATCATTTTTCTGCTCCCATTTCCATAGTACACAACCTCAAAATCCCACGTTCGGGATTCACAAAGCCTGGCATCACAAAAACTACACCATCCTGTCCATTCATAAACCAATTTAACGACTTAAGAACTCAGTTAACAACAACACAATCACAATAAAAAATACAGAAATGATACTTAATTGTTTCTAATTAATCAAGTCAAGTACCAGAAGCTTGTCTAAGCCTTTAGATTCCGAACAAGTAGGCGAAGATTTCCCAGCAGTTTCATATTGAACTTTCGTCTTCTTCTTGGTCGGTGACGAGATTGCAGATTGATGAAAGGAAGAAGAAGAATGAGGATGGAGGAGTTAGGTCTGCAAAAAAGGAGATTGGAAAAAAAAAGTGTTGTTGGAGAGAGAGATTTGGACGAATAGAGGGATTATGTTTTTACCCGGTAAAAGCATGTCCAAAATTTGAAAAAGAATTTCAAATTACTTCTGCCAGGTGGCAAAATGAGGCATTGTAATTGGAGAGTGGTTTTGCAATTAGTAAAAGACATATAAGGGCTTTTTAATAGGGTAATTAAAATTTAATGAAAGGGTAATTAAGGGGGTTTGGTACCATTTTCTATTAATAGGTAGTTAGTTGAAGATCAATTATAGATAATGATTTGGTATATTATTAAATTAAATGAAAGTGATATTTTATTGTTTATTTATTTATTTTATATTAGATACACACGTAAAACAATTTTATATTATCAATAAATAGCTATTATTTACATTGTGTTTCTTTATTTTATTATGGTATTTTATATATTTATATGTAAATTCAACTATCAATTGTATTTTCCATTAATTATATTCTTATTAGATATTCTTCAACTTTAAATTTTTATCAAAAGTAGGGGAGAATATGATAGGTCTAGATGCCAAGGCTATAATTCTCGGTATATTTAAAATTTAATTCGATCTAACTCGTTTAATAAAAAGGTTAGACTCAAACATTTTAAAAAATCTATTAATTTAAATACGTCAGATCAATGTTTATAGAAAAATCTATTAAACTTATCCGGTTAGTCTATTTATATGTAATTTTATATATTACATTAATTTATAAATTAATATAAATAATTAATTTTTGTAAAATCCTAAAAGATATATAAAAATTATAAACAATCATGTTTAATGATTTAAAAATATTAGTATTCAAAAGAACATGTACACTAAAAGCACATTCAAAGTAAGGCCTCTCACCACCGTGACCTTGCCCTAAAGCCACCGCAAATACTAAAAGCCTCTGGTCACTCCCACCAGCGTAGTGGTGCCACCCACATGTACCTTTTTAGCAAGTACAGTGACGCCCACTGTGGGACCTCGATAAAACTAACTTGGGTCACGTCTTTTATTTTGGGTCCGCCAAAGGCCCAAATGGCCAAGGCGCGGTCCATCTCAAATCCACTTCACTTAACTCAAGATATAAAATCAAATCATGTGAAAATGCAAGGTACATGGTCCGATCTCCATTTTTTCAATATACACATCTTGAATTTTAAATTGACTTAGGTGTTGGAGTGCTAACCATGCAGGTCCACCTCGCGCCGCCGTGATGGAGATCAATATCAGTGTTTTAAGATCATCAGTTCTTCAACTACATCTATTTATGGTTCCCGGACGGAATAGTGATGCCATTTGCGAAAATCGATTTCTGATTTATGTGAATTTCCACCATCAGATTAATCTCAATCTGAAATCAGGTTTATAATAACAGTAGAAACAGTAACTTCCGCCACCATTTCTAAGATCCTCAATACATCTCCTGAACCAAGCAATTGTCAAATATCACTGATTGACAAAGCCTATGATACCGCTTAATATAGTATTTATCCTTCGTCAGATTGCTTTCTACTCGTAGCGGGTGCCAGCATTCGGCGAAGTGAGGGTCGATTGGAGTTAGGATTTCTAGATCGATAGAAGATCAATTGAATTTCTAACTTCAATTTGCCTTTGATTCTTGCAATCACCATCGCTTATCGAAACCTAATATGATTCCTTATAGACGACGGAAGATCTTGTAACATCCTCTACACATATATAATGGATCTGTTAGCTACCCGACGAGTGGATCTAAGTCCGTATAACAAGGGAGATATGTTAACGTTTAGTGATTCAGTGAGTCGTCCTCAAGGAGCTACATATCTAGTTGTGACAATATGAGAATGAGAGCAAAAAATAAAGGTAATCGTCAACTTTCTAGTAATATCGTATCGGAGTACCTTCAGAGGTGTCCTATGGAGAGCTTTTCTAGTGAAACTATGTAATGGCATCTCTGGTCCACCTAAAGGTTACTTATCATGGTTAAGACGAAAGACCGACCATAGTGAGTGTTGGCATGGATGAGGGGAAATTAATCAAAGAAATCATACAAACGGACATTCTAGCATCGACTACAACCTCAAAATCAGAAGTAGAAAGAGATCTAAGAGTTCCCGGTGCGTTCGACCTAGATGCTCGCGAAGGCGAGGTTTAACTGGTGCCAAATGGTGATTTTGGGTCCATTTGGCTCAGGGATAATCCTGCCAAGTTAGTAAAAATAGGCGTCAAGCTCCCTTAGGAAGTAAGAGTCGCCGTGATTAAATGCCTTCAGGCTAATGTCAATCTTTTTGTTATAACCTCACATGAGATGCCCGACATTGATCCTAGCACAACGTGTCATCACTTAAATGTGGAAATTGGTGCTCGTTACAGCTCCCAGTGTTGGAGGAGGCAATCCCCATAGAAAGATGAAACCACTACCAGCACAGTTAATGGCTTATTAGCCACCAAATTCATTTCTGAAGTAAGCCTCTGTAAATAAGCCTTTATAAATACTTCTACCCCAAAAGAGAAAGAACAGATCTTAACTAATACAAATCGTACCTTCATACACACATATACCTAAGCATACCATTTTGTAGCAAGGCCTCTCGCCTCACATGATCAGATTCCTAAAACTACCATAATCATTGTCGTAGAGAACTTCTCACAGGCGTGGGCAAGTCCTAACCACCGTTATTTGTTATACACATACAAAAGCTTCTGAGTCCCCCTGTCATTGCAGGAGGAACACACACGCATATACTTTTTAACTAGTATAGTAGTATTCACAGTAGGATCCCGATAAAACTAACCTGGACCACACCTTCTCCATTAGCATCACCCGACTCACAGTTACCTTTTACTCCTACACTTAGCCACTTCCAGCCATGATTAACAAAAGAGTTTTATCCCATACACCAGAAGGTACTAGCGGTAGCGGTGATGCTGACGCCCTGGTGGAGATGTGTGCCGCCATGGATGAGTTACGCTGCCATAACTACACACTAGAGGATGATGTCCACAATATCATACATCGCCAACAAGAGTTTAATCCCCATGAAGAGATAAAATTGTTGGATCCCTAGCCACTCTCATATGAGATATGTGTGGCACTTGTCCCGAAGGGATTCAAACCCTCCTTGTTGGAAAATTTTGATGGGCTCAGTGACCTATACGAGCATGTCACCTCCATCAACACACAGATGGCCATCATAGAAGCATCTAAATCCCTGAAGTGCAAGTTATTGTCTGGCACCTTCAGGTATGTCGCCCTTTGATGGAATATGGGCTTGCCCCGAGCCTCTATAACCAGCTATTATGAGTTGTTAAGAAAGCTTGTGTACTAGTTCACCGTCAGCCGTCATAGAAAGATGTCCACCACCAACCTCTTCAACATAGAACATGGTCTATCAAAACCGTCGAGGGACTACCTCACTTGATTTAACGAGGCCACTATCAAGGCCGCTCCGCCAAACCAAGAAATATTTGTAGGGGTGTTCCAAAATGGACTCAAGGTGGGACACTTAAACGAATCTCTCACCCACAATCCAACGCTCTCGTTGGAGGAGGTGGTTACCAGAGCAAAATGCTACATAAAATGCAAGGAGAGCAACATTGAAAAGAAGGCCCATGATGTCAAGGAGCGTGTTCCCAATGCTGAGGGTTCACATCAACAGAGAAAGAGCGATTGTACTTATCCCATAAAAGACAAGACAATGTTCAAGATGATATGCAAGGTGACGAAGAATTTCACGCCCCTAAACACATGTTGTAAGCAGATTTGGTGCAAGGTTCTTCAACTGCACAAAAAACTTACACCGCATGATCCAAAGGCGGATGTAATAGGCCCTAAACTAGTAATATGGTGCAAGTTCCACAGAGTCCAGGGACACCACACTGAAGATTCTTACTAGCTAAAAAAAGAAATTAATAGGCTGATATAGGAAGGGCACCTCAAGAAATGTGTGAAGGGCGACTTCTCCAATGCATCAAACAAATCCAACTCGTATAGAAGAGAGGGCATGGGAATTCCCAGACCCAATAAAGCAAAATAGGTATCCCAAGGTGAGGGAAATAAAGTTATACGCCACACACTCAACACCATAGCAGACGAATCTGCCAAAGGCGGGGAAACTAGTTTTGCTCGCAGAAGGTACGCACACCAAATCCTGAATATAAAAGACCTCCCATAGGTCAAAAGCGGGGGCAAATCTGTGTGCCAGAAGCCACAATCATTTTCTCAAAGAAAGATCCTGCTAGCATCCACCTGCATAATGATGACCCCCATGGTGATTACCGTCAAGTGCGACAAATGAGAGATAAAAAGGGACCTCGTCGACCAGGGGAGTTATGCATACATACTTTATTAGGTGGAGTTCAACAAAATTCGCCTCTCATACATCAGACAAATCTAACTCTTATGGGAGAGAGGGCATTGGAATTTCCATACCCAATAAAGCAAAATAGGTATCCTAAGGCAAGGGAAGTAAGTTGTACATCACACACTCAACATCATAGTAGAAGGATCCACCAAAGGCGGGGAAACTGCTTCATTCGTAGAAGGTATGCTCGCCAAATCCTAAATATAGAAGACCTCCCAGAGGTTGAAAACGAGGGAAAACTTATGCGCCAAAAGCCACGTTCATTTTCTCAAAGAAAGATGCAGTTGGCATCCACCCTCATAATGATGACCACATGGTCATTACCGTCAAGTACGACAAATGGGGGATAAAAAGGGACCTCGTCGACCAGAGGAGTTATGTATACATACTTTATTAGGAGGCGTTCATCAGAATTTACCTTAACCCAAAATATTTGAAGCCTTTCAAAGGATTGTTGTTTGGATTCTCTGGAGAATAGGTAAAAGTAAAAGTATATATCACCTTGAAGATCACTTTCGAAGAACAGGATCAGGCCAAAGAAATAAAGGTCAGGTATTTGGTCATTAATGCCCCATCTTCCTATAATATGATTATAAGGCAACCAACTTTTAATCGATTGGGCACCGCCTTATAAACTTTGTATTTATGCATGAAATACCATCTCCCAAATGGGTGAGTGAGAGTTATCCAAGGCGATCTGGAAATTTTCATGAACCCTCTAGCAACCAACCTTGCCTTAAATCTCTTCGACATCACTTCTTCGATTCCTTTCTTAATCTTGAAAATCTACTTACAACTGACTAACTTGGCTCCTGTAGGTTTCCTAATAAACTCCTGTATGGCCTCTACAAGTGTTATTATAATAAAGAGATTTCATCTCATCATCCATGGCTTTCAGCCATTCAGTCTTATTCCAATTCCTAGCTTCGTTGTAGTCTCTAGGTTTTTCATCAATAAACCCACTTGCAGAGATAAAGGAAAATGTTATGAGATATGCATAACAAAGTTTCTGAGGTGGCTTATTCACTCTCCTTGCCTTGTCTCTTACCAACAGGTAGTCATTATCAGTCTCCACATCTTCATCAAAACCTCGTTCTTCTTCTTCGACTTCATCTGGGTTATACAATTCAGCATCAATATGCTCCACCTCAATAGGAAACTCTTCCTATTCTTGCTATTCTTCAGAGATCTTTTCATTTTGACTAACATCATCAGTTTTCTTGAACCTAATTTATGCTTCACTGAAAACTATATCATGACTTGTGATACACCTTCTCTGACCTGCTTCTAGGCACCACAACCTATAGATTTTAACTCCCTCAGGATACCCAAGGAACATACATCTTAGAGCTATAGGTTTGACTTTGTCTTGCCTAATGTGAGTATATACTACAAAACCAAATACTTTATGTTTGTCGAGATCTGGTGGATGACTCGGGCAAACTTCTTTAGGTGTTTCATCCTCAAGGCAGTCGAGGGACACCTGTTTATCAAGTATGTTGCAGTCATAGTAGCCTTAACCTAAAACACCTTTTTCAATCCAGTATTAACCAACATGCATTTAAACCTTTCTAGGATAGTTCAATTGAATCTCTCGGCCATACCATTTTGTTGGGGAGTACATGCTACAGTAGACATAGCATAATAACTATTGAAAGCATCATTGTAGAACTCAAGGCCATCATTGGTCCTTAACCTTTTAACCTTCCTACCAGCCTGATTTTCAACCAGAGTCTTCCAACTTTTGAAATTCTCAAAAGTTTCATCCTTAAGTCTTCTGAGTGAATATCCATGAATAATTATCAACTATGGATAGAAAATACCTTACACCTGAGTGTTAAGGATTTCTTGCAGGCCCCCGAGTATCAACATGAATATAATCAAGGGATCCATGTGTTCTTTGTTTGTCTTTACTAAACACACAAGGTTCGCAGAACTCCAGCTTTTCGACCTTGTTACCACCTAGCAGATTTTGTTTCCCCAATTCGACCAGGACACTTTTACCGACATGGCCCAATATCGTGTACCATAGCTAAGTCTTCGACACAGGTTTTATGGATGGAATGTTTTTTGAACCACTTATAACTTCAGCATCAAGGGATATAAGCCTTGCTTTTTTCTACCTCTTAATACTTCCTTCAATCCCTTCATGACTCTCAGGATACCTTGCTCTCCCTTGAACAAATATCCTTTCTTGTCAAATTCACCAAGAGAAGTCAAATTTTTCTTAAGACCAAGTACACACCTGATACTAATCAGTAACTTTATTGACTCGTCACGAAGCTTGAATCTCCATATCTAATTCATGCAATTTTGCAGACTTTGTTGTTTCCCAACAGTACTAATCCACCATCTTCATCACATAATTCCTTGAACACATCTTTGTTTGGAGTCATGTGCCAAATGCAACCAAAATCCATGATCCATTACTTGCTAGAATTTTCACTAGAAATCACCAGTACATCAGATGATTCATAATCATCTTGAATAATAGTTGCATTACCATTATTGTCCTTGCCATTACCATAACTCTTCAACCTGTCAGGACACACTTTTCTAGTATGACCTTCCTTCTTATAGTGGTAACACTTAATAGCAAGAGCATCACCACCATAAGGCTTCTATAGACCTTTACCATTCTTCTCCTCAAACTTACCATCTTTCTTTGAGAATTTTCCTTTAACATGCAATCCTTCACCAACATATGACGACTTGTGCTCCTTTCTTTCATTTAAATCCTTTGAGTATAAGACTGATTGAACTTCTTCAAAGGTTAGGGACTCTCTTCCATACAATAGAGTTTATTTGAAGTGAGCATAAGATCTTGGTAAAAACACACAACAACAACAACAGCACTTGATCTTCATCATCAATCCTGATATCGATATTCTCAAGATCAAGATTCAACTTGTTGAACATATCCAAGACTCAATATGATGGCACTGTGGACTTTCTCGATCCTCGTCTCTTCTCATTTTCCATTAGGGAAATATCCATCTTTTCTGACCCCTTTCAACGCTTTCAACAACCCTACTGAACAAGAAGAGCTTGCATCTTCAAGCACTATAGTATAAAATCATTCACTCCGGTGAATTTCTGAATCTCATTATTCTTTGATAGCATCTTATCAACACTCACCACACCAGTTTATTAATGTAAATGATGCCAACTGCAACAAATCTATGAGAAAGAGATATTTCTTGAATAAACAAGAAAATGATTCAATTCACGAAGAGAGAGAAGAGAGAAAAAGAAGAAGAAGAAGAAGAAGAAGAAGAAGAAAGAGAAAGAGAAATAGAGTTGGTTATAATAATTTTACTATTCACTTTCTCAATTAGGGTTAACAGATTTGTTGTGAATTGATGTCTTCAAGAACAAACCAAAATATGAGAAAAAGATTGAGTTTCTTGAACAAACACAAGAAACACTATTACGTTTTACAAAAGGGAGAGAAGAAGGAATAAGAAGAATAGGAATTGGTTAAATCTATTTTTCTATTCACTTTCTCAATAAGGGTTTAAAGATTATGATAACTCGAATTCGTATCGTATTTTCCGACTCATTACGCGCACTTTTAGTACTGTTTTATCGAGTTTTTCATACTATTTACTTTGATTTATTATGTTTTCCTTTTTTTTTATGTCGACAGGTGTTTAATCGGCAAGTATGGAAAAAATAGCGAAAACAGAGCTGAAGAGTGAAGAAAAACAACAAAAATGCAAGTTTTGGCCTCCCCAACTGAATGGCGCTCGCCATTTGCCCTTACAGAGGAGAAAGGCATTCGCCATGTCCCAAAAAAGGAGGGAAATCACCTTTTGAACTAATGGTGGTCGCCGTTAGGCATACGGTGGTCGCCATTATGCGCGGGAGCAGTTTTTCAGTGACAGTTTGACAGTTTTGCTTGGTTTGAATTCAAATCGTACCAGCCCTTCTTGGAGCCAATTTTCCTCTATAAATACACCCTTGAGGGTCTGCATTTAGGGGGATTCGAGTTGCGCGAAAGCGCTGCCAAATTCTTTAGCCTAACTACAGATTTACTTTCCAAAGCAGCAATTGCTCACACTTAGTTGTATCACTGTTGTAATCTTTTACATTATTGTCGATCGTACGCTTGGAACAATTTGTCATTCAATAAAAGTTGTTTTCATTCCAGTTTATTTTAGGTTATTTACTTTCCTGTCTTTACTGTATTGTTTAGTTTATTTGCTTGCAACATAACTTGATTTCAAGATAAAAACTTAAATCTGAGTTAATGTTAAAATCAATCAGTATGTATGATTTAATTTCCAGCATTGTTAATATGTTAGTTTTAGGAGTTAGTATGTTAGGCTAATTCTGTCTGAGTCCGACGTATCAGAACCGTCGTTACCGACGGGACTCTGTAGATGTATTAAGTATGAAATCGCGATTGTATGTTGTTTTGGTTATAATTTCTATGCATAATTTAAGTAGCTTTGTCATGAGAGTGAGAAGTTATTTAACATTGCTTTGTCATGAGAGTGAGAAGCATATAAAGGTTGAGCCGAGAATCGCGAGAGCGTGAGGAGCGAACCAGATAGTAGAAATTAGGCATCATATCTAAATACAGCGAGATCGCTTTAGATGTCGATTAAGATATTGTTGGCTTTCAAATAGTGTTTCTTAGTTACCGGGCGAGCGAGAGCAAAATCTTGGGATTAAGAGATATGGCTTTAGTTAAGACCGCGAGAGCGTGAGGCGGAACCTTTAAGTCGGTATATTCTACAAAATAAGCATATAGTCATAATTAGTACCCGTATTCTACAAGTCCCTTAGGAACACGAAATCCATATTCCGGGCTCGCTTTATCGTTATTTTCAAACTTTTAGTAATTAGCGTTTATATTTCCATTCGTACCATTTTAATCATAACCTTAGCTTTATAAAGCAACAATAGATTACAGTAGGTTGACATTGGTCTCTGTGGGTTCGACAATCTTTTATATTACTTCGATAAATCTGTGCACTTGCGGAGCATCAAGTTTTTGGCGCCGTTGCCGGGGACCAACGGTCAATATTGTGATTCCATTGTCGCACCGTATAGACTAAGGCACTCTTGTTGGAAAAAAAAACATGTATCACCCAAATTTCCTCTACGATTACCATTCCCAAAATTTCCTCTACGATTACCATTCCCAATATTTTGAGGAACCACAAGAATCCTATAATCCCGGCCTTGAATTATTGATGGAGGATTTCAATACGTCACTCACTCACTCTCAACCAAATTTCCTCTATGATTACCACTCCCAATATTCTGAGGAACCGCAAGAATCCCATAATTCCAACCTCGAAACATTAATGGAGGATTTCATTGAAACAATAACTAATTCTAGGCTAGAATCTATGATAGAGTGCTTTGTGGAGACACAAACTCTCCAGAATGAAGAGTTTAGAAAACAACATCTCGATACTTATGAAACCTTTAGGCAGATGAGCACTGTGGTCGAGTCCCTCGCGACTCACAACGAGGCATTGAAGACTCAAATCTCCTTGCTTGCACAAACACCTATAGGATGTTTCACTGAGAGACATGCGGATGTTGTAACAACCAGTAGTGAATACCAAATAGAAAATCCTTGGGAGAGTGATAATGAATTTGAGGAGAGTTATGGTGAGAAAGGCGTAGAGATTGAGAAAAATCCATCGACACCACCCGAAAGGGAGGTTGTCGAAGAGGTAGAGAAGGAAGCATCTATTATTGTTCCACCTCCCTATATCCCACCAATTTCTTTCCTGCAAAGGTTTGTAGAAGTTAAGGTAGACTCCAAATCCAAAACATATGTGGAGGTTTTGGAAAATATCCACACCGATACACCTTTGTCTGAGGTTCTGCATAAAAAGAGAAAATTTGAGGACCATGAAACTAGGGATATCATTACTGTTAAGAGGGTAAGGTTAACCTTTGAGGTGGTGGATGAAAGAACTAAGCCCAAACTTGAAAAGCTGATACTTAGGATAGATCCAGAACCACCACCACAAGTTCAAAAGAATGAACCACCCCATAGAAGGAAGAAAAGAAAAGGTGAGGGATATGTGATATGGCTTGATAAGTGGCCATGGAAATCGAAGATTATTAGACGTCGAGTTATCGACGTTAAATAAAGCGCTGTATGGGAGGCAACCCACGGGGTTTTTTATTTTAAGTTGTTAAGTTTGTTTGTTTGAATTTGCAGATAATAAAGAAATGTATTGCTTGTCATGTCTTAGCTACATCTAGGCAAAATTTCTCGATCCTGGAGATGAGATGGTGTTCACGGACATTCCTACGAATGTCGCTGCTGGTGGTGACACCAATGATGAGTATGATAGGAGAGTGCATGTCTCTCCCGTTCATAACTCATTTTTTCATCGTTCTTCTCTTAGTCATGTTCCACCTGCACACACTGCACTATATCTTTCTAACATTTTTGCAGGTACTTCCTCCGGAAGCGGGCGAATATGATGAGCTGATTCAAGAATTGCGTAATTAAAGATGTCATAAAATGCCAGACGCCAAAGTAGAAGTGGTCAGTGAAGACAGGGACAACAAAGGAAGGATCAGAGTAGATTTGGCCATGGTGGCAAACAGTAGCATTCGCACAGGTTCTATCTTTCCTTTTTCCACCTTTTATCAAAACATTGAGGACAATGTTTGGTTTAAGTGTGGGGGAGGAACTTTACCGCTTTCTAGTTAGGTTTATCATTTTCTAGTTTATTTCTTGCTTTTAGGAATTTTATTTGTTTTTAATGTTTTGTCGAGTCTTTGCATGTGCTTTCGAGTCTTTATCTGTGGTTTTCACTTGTTATTCAATTTCCCTGAAATTTTAAAAAATTTTAACCTCCAACTATTTTTTGTTTCGTTTCATGGCACGACACTCTGAAAGTATATAGGTTGTTTAACCTGTGTTAGATAGACTTGGGAAAGTTTTGTAAATATCGGTACCGTTTCTACACCTTAGATTCCCTAAGTATGTGATATTGATTTAAATAGATATTATGCCAAGACCTTATGCCTAGTTTCTTAGAAGTAGCCTCTTGATTAGTTTATACTAGCATTCAGCACCATCCTTGTGTACAAACTAAGTAACAAACCGATGCAAATATGTGTTGATCTAAAAAATTTGAATAATGTGATTTTTATAAAAAAGAAACGAATAAAAGACATGTTCCCGCTAAGTTAGGTGGTCCTCACCCGACCATTTAGCCTAAAGGTTCGGACT
Source organism: Lathyrus tuberosus (assembly GCA_022829125.1). Classification (NCBI taxonomy): domain Eukaryota; kingdom Viridiplantae; phylum Streptophyta; class Magnoliopsida; order Fabales; family Fabaceae; genus Lathyrus; species Lathyrus tuberosus. Next base: position 10,055,706 of record JALAZF010000032.1, read on the forward strand.
TTTGAAATTCGTAAGCAAAAGAAAACATAATGTGCGAAAAAAAATTGATTGAATGTCGAGATCATATAACACAAACAGGTTCGCTTACCATGTAAGTACAAAGGATAACGGGCTTAATGTGATTGCGCGAGAATGAAAAAGAGGTGAAATAGGATAAAGGATGTAGGTCGAGTTATAATGTCATGATTTGAATTGGTATTGCATAGGAAGGGAGTCTTTGTCCGCAAATGTGGAAATGTGTCGTTACGATATCCTTGTTTTCACTATTTAGTACCTATCGATCAAACATTAGCCTAGCAGCCACGTATGATTAGAGTCTCATTGTGCCTATGTTTCGAACCGTGCTTATTTTCTTTTTACTGTGTTGGTTGATTGCTTGAGGACAAGCAATGGTTTAAGTGTGGGGGTGTTGATAACTCGAATTCGTATCGTATTTTCTGACTCATTACGCGCACTTTTAGTACTGTTTTATCGAGTCTTTCATACTATTTGCTTTGATTTATTATGTTTTCCTTTGTTTTTATTTCTACAGGTGTTTAATCAGCAAGTATGGAAAAAAGAGCGAAAACAGAGCTGAAGAGTGAAGAAAAACAGCAAAAATGCAAGTTTTGGCCTCCCCAACTGAATGGCGCTAGCCATTTGCCCCTACAGAGGAGAAAGGCGTTCGCCATGTCCCAAAAAAGGAGGGAAATCACCTTTTGAACTAATGGCGGTCGCCGTTAGGCATACGGTGGTCGCCATTATGCGCGGGAGCAGTTTTTCAGTGACAGTTTGACAGTTTTGCTTGGTTTGAATTCAAATCGTACCAGACCTTCTTGGAGCCAATTTTCCTCTATAAATACACCCTTGAGGGTCTGCATTTAGGGGGATCCGAGTTGCACGGAAGCGCTGCCGAATTCTTTAGCCTAACTACAGTTTACTTTCCAAAGCAGCAATTGCTCACACTGAGTAGTTGTAGCACTGTTGTAATCTTTTACATTATTGTCGATCGTACGCTTAGAACGATTTGTCATTAAATAGAAGTTGTTTTCATTCCAGTTTATTTCAGGTTATTTACTTTCTTATCTTTACTGCATTGTTTAGTTTACTTGCTTGCAACATAACTTGATTTCAAGATAAAAACTTAAATCTGAGTTCCTGTTAAAATCAATCAGTATGTATGATTTAATTTCCAGCATTGTTAATATGTTAGTTTTAGGAGTTAGTATGTTAGGCTAATTCTGTCTGAGTCCGGCGTATGAGAACCGTCGTTACCGACAGGACTCCGTAGATGTATTAAGTACGAAATCGCGATTGTATGTTGTTTTGGTTATAATTTCTATGCATAATTTAAGTAGCTTTGTCATGAGAGTGAGAAGTTATTTAACATTGCTTTGTCATGAGAGTGAGAAGCATATAAAGGTTGATCCGAGAATCGCGAGAGCGTGAGGAGCAAACCAGATAGTAGAAATTAGGCATCATATCTAAATACAGCGAGATCGCTTTAGATGTTGATTAAGATATTGTTGGCTTTCAAATAGTGTTTCTTAGTTACCGGGCGAGCGAGAGCAAAATCTTGGGATTAAGAGATATGGCTTTAGTTAAGACCGCGATAGCGTGAGGCGGAACCTTTAAGTCGGTATATTCTACAGAATAAGCATATAGTCATAATTAGTACCCGTATTCTACAAGTCCCTTAGGAACACGAAATCCATATTCCGGGCTCGCTTTATCGTTATTTTCAAACTTTTAGTAATTAACGTTTATATTTCCATTCGTACCATTTTAATCATAGCCTTAGCTTTATAAAGCAACAATAGATTACAGTAGGTTGACATTGGTCTCTGTAGGTTCGACAATCTTTTATATTACTTCGATAAATCCGTGCACTTGTGGAGCATCAAGTTTTTGGCGCTGTTGCCGGGGACCAACGGTCAATATTGTGATTCCATTGTCGCACCGTATAGACTAAGGCACTCTTGTTGAAAAAAAAACCATGTATCACCCAAATTTCCTCTACGATTACCATTCCCAAAATTTCCTCTACGATTACCATTCCCAATATTTTGAGGAACCACAAGAATCCTATAATCCCGGCCTTGAATTATTGATGGAGGATTTCAATACGTCACTCACTCACTCTCAACCAAATTTCCTCTATGATTACCACTCCCAATATTCTGAGGAACCGCAAGAATCCCATAATTCCAACCTCGAAACATTAATGGAGGATTTCATTGAAACAACAACTAATTCTAGGCTAGAATCTATGATGGAGTGCTTTGTGGAGACACAAACTCTCCAGAATGAAGAGTTTAGAAAACAACATCTCGATACTTATGAAACCTTTAGGCAGATGAGCACTGTGGTCGAGTCCCTCGCGACTCACAACGAGGCATTGGAGACTCAAATCTCCTTGGTTGCACAAACACCTATAGGATGCTCCACTGAGAGACATGCGGATGTTGTAACAACCAGTAGTGAAGAACAAATAGAAAATCCTTGGGAAAGTGATAATGAATTTGAGGAGAGTTATGGTGAGAAAGGCGTAGAGATTGAGAAAAATCCACCGACGCCACCCGAAAGGGAGGTTGTCGAAGAGGTAGAGAAGGAAGCATCTATTATTGTTCCACCTCCCTATACCCCACCAATTTCTTTCCTGCAAAGGTTTGTAGAAGTTAAGGTAGACTCCAAATCCAAAACATATGTGGAGGTTTTGGAAAATATCCACATCGATACACCTTTGTCTGAGGTCCTGCATAAAAAGAGAAAATTTGAGGACCATGAAACTAGGGATATCATTACTGTTAAGAGGGTAAGGTTAACCTTTGAGGTGGTGGATGAAAGAACTAAGCCCAAACTTGAAAAACTGATACTTAGGATAGATCCAGAACCACCACCATAAGTTTAAAAGAATGAACCACCCCATAGAAGGAAGAAAAGAAAAGGTGAGGGATATATGAGATGGCTTGATAAGTGGCCATGGAAATTAAAGATTATTAGACGCGAGCTATCGACGTTAAATAAAGCGCTGCGTGGGAGGCAACCCACAGGGTTTTTTATTTTAAGTTGTTATGTTTGTTTGTTTGAATTTGCAGATAATAAAGAAATGTATTGCTTGTCATGTCTTAGCTACATCTAGGCAAAAATTCTCGATCCTGGAGATGAGATGGTGTTCACGGACATTCCTACGAATGTCGCTGCTGCTGGTGACACCAATGATGAGTATGATAAGAGAGAGCATGTCTCTCCCGTTCATAACTCATCTTTACATCGTTCTTCTCTTAGTCATGTTCCACCTACACACACTGCACCATATCTTTCTAACATTTTTGCAGGTACTTCCTCCGGAAGCGGGCGAATATGATGAGCTGATTCAAGAATTGCGTAATTAAAGATGTCATAAAATGCCAGACGCCAAAGTATAAGTGGTCGGTAAAGACAGGGACAACAAAGGAAGGATCAGAGTAGATTTGGCCATGGTGGCAAGCAGTAGCATTCGCACAGGTTCTATCTTTCCTTTTTCCACCTTTTATCAAAACATTGAGGACAATGTTTGGTTTAAGTTTGGGGGAGGAACTTTACCGCTTTAACTTTACCGCTTTCTAGTTAGGTTTATCATTTTCTAGTTTATTTCTTGCTTTTAGGAATTTTATTTGTTTTTAATGTCTTGTCGAGTATTTGCATGTGTTGTCGAGTCTTTATGCGTGGTTTTCACTTGTTATTCAATTTCCCCAAAATTTTAAAAAAATTTAACCTCCAACTATTTTTTGTTTCGATTCATGGCACGACACTCTGAAAGTATATAGGTTGTTTAACCTGTGTTAGATAGACTTGGGAAAGTTTTGTAAATATCGGTACCGTTCCTACACCTTAGATTCCCTATGTATGTGATATTGATTTAAATAGATATTATTCCAATACCTTATGCCTAGTTTCTTAGAAGTAGTCTCTTGATTAGTTTATACTAGCAGTCAGCACCATCCTTGTGTACAAACTAAGTAACAAACCGATGCAAATATGTGTTGATCTCAAAAATTTGAATAATGTGATTTTTATAAAAAAGAAACGAATAAAAGACATGTTCCCGCTAAGTTAGGTGGTCCTCACCTGACCATTTAGCCTAAAGGTTCAGACTCTTGAAATTCGTAAGCAAAAGAAAACATAATGTGCGGAAAAAAAAATTGATTGAATGTCGAGATCATATAACACAAACAGGTTCGCTTACCATGTAAGTACAAAGGATAACGGGCTTAATGTGATTGTGCGAGAATGAAAAAGAGGTGAAATAGGATAAAGGATGTAGGTCGAGTTATAATGTCATGATTTGAATTGGTATTGCATAGGAAGGGAGTTTTTGTCTGCAAATCTGGAAATGTGTTGTTACGATATCCTTGTTTTCACTATTTAGTACCTATCGATCAAATATTAGCCTAGCAGCCACGTATGATTAGAGTCTTGTTGTGCCTATGTTTTGAACCGTGCTTATTTGCTTTTTACTGTGTTGGTTGATTGCTTGAGGACAAGCAATGGTTTAAGTGTGGGAGTGTTGATAACTTGAATTCCTCTCGTATTTTTTGACTCATTACGCGCACTTTTAGTACTATTTTATCGATTCTTTCATACTATTTTCTTTTATTTATTATGTTTTCCTTTGTTTTTATGTCGGCAGGTGTTTAATTGGCAAGTATGGAAAAAAGAGCGAAAATAGGGCTGAAGAGTGAAGAAAACAGCAAAAATGTAAGTTTTGGCCTCCCCAACTGAATGGCGCTCGCCATTTGCCCCTACAGAGGAGAAAGGCGTTCGCCATGTCCCAAAAAAGGAGGGAAATCACCTTTTGAACTAATGGCGGTCGCCGTTAGGCATACGGTGGTCGCCATTATGCGCGGGAGCAGTTTTTCAGTTGCAGTTTGACAGTTTTGCTTGGTTTGAATTCAAATCGTACTAGACCTTCTTGGAGCCAATTTTCCTCTATAAATACACCCTTGAGGGTATGCATTTAGGGGGATCCGAGTTGCGCGGAAGCGCTGCCGAATTCTTTAGCCTAACTACAGTTTACTTTCCAAAGCAGCAATTGCTCACACTGAGTAGTTGTAGCACTGTTGTAATCTTTTACGTTATTGTCGATCGTACGCTTGGAACGATTTGTCATTCAATAGAAGTTATTTTCATTCCAGTTTATTTTAGGTTATTTACTTTCCTGTCTTTACTGCATTGTTTAGTTTACTTGCTTGCAACATAACTTGATTTCAAGATAAAAACTTAAATCTGAGTACCTGTTAAAATCAATCAGTATGTATGATTTAATTTCCAGCATTGTTAATATGTTAGTTTTAGGAGTTAGTATGTTAGGCTAATTTTTTCTGAGTCCGGCGTATGAGAACCATCGTTACCGACGGGACTCCGTAGATGTATTAAGTACGAAATCGCGATTGTATGTTGTTTTGGTTATAATTTCTATGCATAATTTAAATAGCTTTGTCATGAGAGTGAGAAGTTATTTAACATTGCTTTGTCATGAGAGTAAGAAGCATATAAAGGTTGAGCCGAGATTCGCGAGAGCGTGAGGAGCGAACTGGATAGTAGAAATTAGGCATCATATCTAAATATAGCGAGAGCACTTTAGATGTTGATTAGGATATTGTTGGCTTTCAATTAGTGTTTCTTAGTTACCGGGCGAGCGAGAGTAAAATCTTGGGATTAAGAGATATGGCTTTAGTTAAGACCGCAGGCGGAACCTTTAAGTCGGTATATTCTACAGAATAGGCATATAGTCATAATTAGTACTCGTATTCTACAAGTCCCTTAGGAACACGAAATCCATATTTCGGGCTCGTTTTATCGTTATTTTCAAACTTTTAGTAATTAGCGTTTATATTTCCATTCGTACCATTTAATCATAGCCTTAGCTTTATAAAGCAACAATAGATTACAGTAGGTTGACATTGGTCTCTGTGGGTTCGACAATCTTTTATATTACTTCGATAAATCCGTGCACTTGCGGAGCATCAGATTACAAGTGAATACCAATAATTAACCTATCTCAACAACCTGATAGAACTAGTTTATTTATAGACTACTAAGCTAACTCAGGATACAAGCTAACTTAACAGTTAGGCTTAAAAGTAAGGCCCAATTCGACATACTAACTTAAATTACAAGTTAATATATTTCAACATTATGCTCGAACAGACTTCGACTACATCATACACAACTCTTGTCGAACCATGAAGCTACCCTCGTCGACACTATTGTTCGATCCAAATACCACAAATCTCCACCTTGGAACAAACTCTATAACAAGGGAACAAACTAGCTTTCATCATGCAGCTTTATCAACTGCATATTGTGGTAAAACATGCTACTTGGCAATGTCTTAGTGATCATATCAGCAACATTGTGATCAGTCAAAACCATTAACACTTGGATTTTTCCACGCTCGATTATCTCTATGACGAAGTGCAGCCTCATACATCAATGTGTTTGGTTCGCTCATAATAGGCAGAATTCTTTGACAGGTTTATTGCGTTTTGACTGTCACATTTAACAGTGATAACTCGACCTTGAAGTTTTAGCTCCTTAGCAAAACCTGCAAGCCACAATGCTTCTTTCACAGCTTTAGTGAGGGCGATATACTCTGCTTCAGTGGTTGATAAGGCAACAACCTTTTGAAGTGTTTCTTTCCAACCGATTGTTGGGCCAAACATTGTGAAAACATATCCAGAAATAAATTTTATGGAATCCATACAACCTGCATAATCAGAGTCGAGAAATCCTTCGATTTCAACTTTACTATCATCACCACAAGCTCCACCATAAATCAAGACTATGCTCAGAGACCCATTGATGTACCTAAGAATCCACTTTAATGCTTGCCAGTGCGTCTTCCCAAGATTGGCCATATACCTACTTACAAGGCTCACTCCATACGCTATGTATGGCCTCGTACAAACCATATCATACATCAAAGAACCAACTATACTAGCATATAGGATGCTATTCATATAGGTTCTTTCGACTTCAGTACTAGGACTTTGAGTCGTGCTCAGCTTGTATTCAGGATTAGTCGGTGTTAGAACAGGCTTTGAATTCGACATACCAAACTTATTGAGAATCTTCTTCAGGTATATCTCTTGAGATAAGTATAATCTCGAATGCTTTCTATCTCTCTGGATGTCAATCCCAAGAATTTTAGAGGGAGCTCCCAAATCCTTCATGTCGAAATCCTTATCGAGTTTAACCTTCACCTTCATAATATCTTCGACATTATTGTTTACTATGAGGATGTCATCCACATAAAACAACAAAATAACAAGTGAATTTCCTGGTCGAAATCTGAAGTAAACATAGTGGTCGAACTGGCTCCTAGTGAAACTAATGTGTGCCATGAACTTATCGAATCTCCTATTCCATTGTCAAATAGATTATTTCAGGCCATACAAAGACCTGTTCAGCTTGCACACATAATCTTCCTTTCCCTTTTCTGCATACCCTTCAGGTTGCCTCATAAGGATTGTTTTATCTAGATCACCATACATGAAGGCTTTATTCACTTCCATCTGTTCAAGTTCTAGGTCAAACTTTGCCACCATGGCTAACAACATTCTAATGGATCTATGCTTTACAATAGGTGAGAACACATCATTAAAGTCGACACCTTCTTTCTGAGTGAACCCCCTAGCAACCAACCTTGCCTTAAAACGCTTCGACTTCACTCCTTCGATTCCTTCCTTAACCTTGAAGATCCACTTACAGCTGAGTAACCTGGCCTCTGCATGTTTCTCGATCAACTCCCAAGTGTTATTATCATGAAGAGATTTCATCTCATCATTCATGGCTTTCACCCATTCAGTTTTGTCTCGACTCCTCATAACTTCCTTATAGTCTTTAGGTTATTTGTCCAGAACCTCACTTGCAGAGATTAAGGTATAAGCTATAAGATCTGCATAACCAAGTCTATGAGGTGGATTGATGACTTTTCTCGATCTGTCGCTTGCCAACATGTAGTCATTATTAGTATCCTCATCTACATCAGCAACTTGAGATTCTTTTTTGACTTCATTTGGGTTATGTAATTCAGCATCACTATGCTCTTTCTCAAAAGGAATCTCTTCATGTTCCAAATCTTCTTCAGAGATCTTTGAACTTCGACCAATGTCATCAGTTTTCTTGAAATCCATCTCATCTTCATTGAAAACTACATCTTGACTTGTGATACACCTCTTGTGACATGGCTCTAGGAACCACAACCTATAAGCTTTGACTTCTTTTGAGTATTCAAGGAACATACATCTCAGAGCTTTAGGTTCGACCTTGTCTTGCCTAATATGAGCATAGGCTAAACAACCAAATACTCTAAGTCTATCGAGACTATGTGGATGTCTCGACTAGACTTCTTCAGGTGTCTTCATTCCCAAGACTGTCGAGAGACACCTATTTATCAAGTATGTTGCAGTCGCAGCAGCTTCTGCCCAAAACACCTTCTTCAATCCTGCACTTACCAACATGCACCTTACCCTTTCCAGAATGGTTCGATTAAACCTTTCATCCAAACCATTTTGTTGGGGAGTCCCTGCAGTAGTTTTGTGCCTTGAAAGACCATACGCAACACAATAGTTGTCAAAAGCCTCGTTGCAAAATTGAAGACCATTGTCGGTCCTAAACCTCTTGACATTCCTGCTAGTTTGGTTTTCGACCAGAGTCATCTAACTTTTGAACTTTTCAAAAGTTTCATCCTTAGTCTTCTAGATTAATACCCATAACTTTCGGGAGTAATCATAAACTATGGATAGTAAATACTTTGCACCCGAGTGTGAAGGATTCCTTGCAGGCCCCCAAAGATCAGCATGAATGTAATAAAGGGATCCTTGTGTTCTTTGTTTACCTTTGTTAAATTCCATTCTATAGGATTTACCAAATACAAAAAGGTTCACAAAACTCCAGTTTTTCGACCTTGACACCACCCAGCAGATTTTGTTTCGACAATTCGACCATGCCTCTTTCACTGACATGGCCAAGTCTCTTTTGCTATTTTCTTTCATTCAAATCCTTCGAGTATAAGACTGATTAAACTTCTTCAAAGGTTAGGGGCTCTCTTCCATACAAGAGAGTTTCTTTGAAGTGAGCATGAGATTTTAGTAAAAACACACAAAAACAAAAACAACAACAACACTTAATCTTCATCATCAATCTTGATATTGATATTCTCAAGATTAAGAATCAACTTGTTGAACATATTCAAGGCTCAATATGATGGCACTGTGGACTTTCTCGATCCTCGTCGTCTTCTCATTTTCTGTTAGGGAAATATCCATCTTTTCTTACCCCTTTTAATGCTTTCAACAAACCCTACTGAACAAGAAGAGCTCGCATCTTCAAGCACTATAGTATGAAATCATTCACTCCGGTGAATTTCTGAATCTAATTCTTCTTTGATAGCATCTTATCAACACTCACCACACCAGTTTATTAATGTAAATGATGCCAAATGCAACAAATCTATGAGAAAGAGAGATTTTTTGAACAAATAAGAAAATGATTCAATTCACGAAGAGAGAGAAAAGAGAAAAAGAAGAAGAAGAAGAAGAAAGAGAAACAAAGTTGGTTATAACAGTTTTACTATTCACTTTCTCAATTAGGGTTAACATATTTGTTGTGAATTGATGTCGTCAAGAACAAACCAAAATATGAGAAAAAAGATTGAGTTTCTTGAACAAACATAAGAAACCCTATTAGGTTTTGCAAAAGGGAGAGAAGAAGGAAGAAGAAGAATAGAAATTGGTTAAATTTGTTTTTCTATTTACTTTCTCAATAAGGGTTCAAAGATTACAAGTAAATACCAACAATTAACCTCTCTCAACAACCTGATAGAACTAGTCTATTTATATACTACTAAGCTAACTTAAGATACAAGCTAACTTTACAATTGGGCTTAGAAGTAATACCCAATTAGACATACTAACTTAAATTACAAGTTAATATATTTCGACATCATGCTCGAACAGACTTCGACTACAGCATACACAACTCCTGTGAAACCATGAAGCTACCCTTGTCGACACTAGAGTTCAATCCAAATACCACAAGATTATAAGTGAATAACAACCAACCCTTTCTCACAACAAGTGAGAAAACAACCTGTAAGTTCTGTGGTTTTGGGATTTGCAGCAATTTTGCTAAAATAAGTATCACAACAGGATGTTGATCAAGATGTCTTGACATGTTAGTCAGACATCATTGATGGTCAACACGATGTCGTGACATGATGTCATGACAATATTATACCAGAAGATTAGGGTTTTACTTTTTAGGAAACTTTTTATTTTTTTTCTTTCTATTTTCATGTAGAAGATTGTGCAAATTATTTGCAGCTGCTGTTTTGGATTTGCGCCCAAGCCCATGTTGATCAAAAGATATTTAAAGGGTTGTTCTAAACCTAATACATCAAAGAAGTCGTGTATTGAAAAAAGAGTTTTAGTGTTTAGTGTGTTTTTGTTATTTGTGATCCACTTTTATATCACTTTGATATCTGAGTTGGACTGTGTTGTTTGTGCATTTGTGAGCCATTCATGTACCTCTTAGGTGCTTGAATTGGACTGAGTTTGAGTTGTAATCACTCCCAAACTTTTAAGTAAAGAATGGCTTTTGAGTCATTGGAAGTGTGTCTTCTATTGTTCATTTTTTGTTGATTTCATAACTGTTGTGTGATTGAGGGAAGTGAGAGGGCCTTATATCTAGGAGTTCTTAGATAGAAATAGCACGGGTAGTAATTAGGTGAGAAAATTGTAAATCAGAGGTTGTTTACTGAGGCTTCAAACTAATATTATTATAGTGGATTTCCTTCCTGGCTTGGATGCCCCCAAATGTAGGTGATGTTGCACCGAACTGGGTTAATAATTGATTGTGTCATTTACATTTAAGCAATTACTTTAACTGTATAATTGTTTGTGTTGTCCATACTGTCCTGATCCCAGTGTCGTGACATCTTACTTGACATGTGGTGTCTGTGTACCAGAATTTCAACTTGGTATCAGAGCAGGCATCATGTTCTATTTAGGGTGAGCTCCAGGGAAGATTTGTTCTGGTACTATGGAAAAGGAGGGAGGAGGAAATGTTAACAAACCCCAGTCTTAGATGGCACCAATTATGACTATTGGAAGGAACGTATGGTGGCTTTCCTAAAATCTATGGATAGAAAAACCTAGAAAGTTATCATCAAGGGTTGGGAACATCATGTGGTTAAGGACAAAGATGGGAAGGAGACTTTGAAGCCAAAAGAAGACTGGACTAAGGAAGAAGATGAAACTGTCCTTGGAAACTCCAAAGCTTTGATTGCCCTATTCAATGGAGATGACAAAAACATGTTTAGGTTAATAATAACTTGTACTATGGCCAAAGATGTTTGGGGAATTCTCAAGACCACACATGAAGACACATCTAAGGTGAAGATGTCTAGACTTCAGCTGCTTACTGTAACACCTCAAAATTTGTCCTCTTGTCTTTTTAACTGGCTTATGTTTCATTGCATGCTTTGCATTGTCATCCTTGCATTTCATTGGTTCATTGGCATGTGATTAGGGTGTCTAAATCAAATCCAAGGAGCCTTGAGCCTCAAGAGATCTTAAATTGAGTCATCACCTTATCATATGATCAAGCTTGGCGAGAGAATGCAAGGGAATCACATCATCTTAACCAGTGCAAAACTAGGGTTTTGGAATTCTTGAGTATGATACCCCAATGGGCAAGATACTTAAGCTTCTATAATCATCAAATGGCATATCTCATCTTTGTTTGCAAGGATGTACCTCATACTCAGAGGAATTTAGATTTGGAGGATGTGCTGATTTCTCCTAGACTGAGGGTCTAAAACTAGGGTTTGCCATGAAATCAGTTTATTTCTGATTCTTTGGGAAAAACTTGATCTCATGGTATTCTACATGTCCTCGAGTGTCTAGGGATGAATAATTGTCTATCAGTTTGGTTTGGAAGAGTTTCAACTGATCAATTGATTAAAAATCACGAGAATTGGGGGAAAGTCAACTGTGCAGAGGAAAAAGTCAACTCTTGACTTTTTGAGGTCCATTTCATGTCCCTCATCTCAAATATGTTCATTGTTGAAGATTTGATCAAGAAATATTAAGGGATTCACCAAAAATCAGAAGATGTGGAAAGTTTCCAAAAATAGAATTAAGGGTTTCTAAATATGGCAAGTTTTGGCAGGGTGCACACCCATCTTTGAAGCATTCTTTCTCCATGGTCCAAGCTCCAAATGGAAGGGTTATGGAGGCCTATCAAAATTTCACATTACAAGCTTCAAAACCATACCAAGAACATCTCCATTGGATCAAAATTGAAGGAGTTATGATTGATTAAAGTTGAGAGATTTCAAGGAAAAATGCCAAGGCATGACCAGCCAGAACGCCATAATTTTTACAAACACTTGGTGTGCATGTTGTGTCCAAGTTCAAGGCCATTTATCTCCATGATGGAGGTTTCAATTGGAAAATTATTCAACATCAATCTTGTTCATTTCCATCTCCTCTTCAATTCTTGTGTTCAAAGATTTTTCATTTAATCATTCCTTTGAGAGTTATGGTGGCTCAAAGTAGGTAACCTTTAACTGTTTTCTTCATGTGCCATGGGCTGGTCAAAGGCAGGTTTGGTAACATAAACATTGCAGTCAGAACCAAACACTTTCGTGAGTGATTTTAAACACCTTAGAGGCTTCCATGGTATTTGCTTTGAACATTAATGTCGTTGTCTTCCATATCCTCTTTCCAAAGGGCTCAAGAGTTGGCAATTCCATCCATGGAGTAGTGAGATTCCATGCTCTAAAGATCACTTCATGCCATCTGTTTTCTTTCACACCAAGCAAACCAAAACTTGTTGGAATATTGTTGGCATGCGCATATACTCCTCACACATCACCTTTACCATATTTTACCATGCAAAGGTCTTACATCATGCATACCACATGTACATACTTGCCATATATGTTCAAACATGTTCAAATCCAAAAATAAAAACTTTCTTAACAAGTTGTAATGGTACCAGCTGCTATGTTACTGACCACACATCACACCACCCTTCATCATGAAAGTCCATAACAACAACCATACTCCTTCCACACATGAAAATTCGTACTACACATAACCTCACTTTAACTCCCATTTTTTATTAACCTCACACTAACTAGACTTTAAATATGATTAAACTTTCTATCCCACCATATATAAACCCTTAATCACCTCATAACAGAAGTTAGTTACTCATTTTCACAGTTAGATCCCGTTTTCATCACACAAGCAAAAACTCTCTCTTTCACTCTCAAAGTTCAGTTTTGGATTTCTCTCTGATTCTTGAAGGTTTCCAAGAGTTTTCTTCAAGTTCTTCACCACTACAACGTGCTCTTGCTTCTGTTTGCATCGTGTGAACCTTACATCCACATTGAAGATTTTGGAGTTTTGAATCTTCTTCATCAACAAGCTATTTTCACAGTTGACAAGTTTCAACAAGCATTTATTTCGCTCTCATTGGTTCTACACAAGACTCTAGAAGCTCCTTAAGGCGTTAGATCTACATTTTAGCAAGGTACGTTTTTGGATCTCATGGCTTAGACATTGACATTTAATGATTATAATGGTGGAGGAGGGTGTATTGAAGTCCTATGGAGTGTATGCAATGTGTGCTGGTTAAAGAATTGAATAAAGCTTGAAATCTTGATGAATGTGTGTATGTGAATCCGTGACTTTATGTCTATGTTTTTGTGTGATTAACGCATCTTTTTAGATTTTTATTTCCAGGGCTGTGTTCCTCGCGTTGAGTACTATAATTTAGATATAAATTTTGTCAAATTTCGTTAAGAAATGAGAGAGTTATGCCAGGTTGAAGATTGGGTGAAAATAGAGTTTATCGTGTGGTTTTCTGGTTTTGTGGTGGTGGAAGTTTGAAGACGATGACGTGTCGTCTCTTTACTGACTGTATTTGTTCTTTTCATGCTAGCCAATAGGAGGATGGCAGCGCATTAATGAAGTTGGGAGTGGTGCGGGAATATTCCTCTTTTTTGTTCAGCGTGATTAAGTCATGATGCATTATTAATTGTGTAAATCATTGGTTAATGATTGGAGGATGATAGCAATAATCAGGAAGATAGTGCTGCAGGCAAGCGGCCACGTGTAGCTAGGGTTTGGATTCGCGTGCGTGAGTGATTAGAAAGATCCAGCTGCAAGTTTCATCGTGTGGTCAGGGTTGTGCCACGGAATAAGAGCTCACATGCTGAGCATATGGCTTCATTTTCCCTTTTTTTTTGTTTTTTTCTCTCAGAACGTTGACCCATGGGTTAATGAGCATGTGGGCCCAGCAGAACAGCTACTCTGCACCCCCTTTATTGGGCCCAACGTTATTTGAACTGACTGTTTGCTATTTTCACACCCCCCATGGAATTCTCCAGTTTTTCTATTTTTTGGATGCCTGTCTCAAAAGGATTTTTGAAAAATAGTTCCTTTTTACTAAAAATACTGAGAAAATTCATGATTGGTCCTAACCCTCTCTTTTAATTTTTGGTATTTTTTATTTTCATTTTGATTAATTTTGATGCCTTTTTTCGAATTTTCTTTGTGTTGTACCTTAATGAGCATAGTTTGTGATACTTGGTGCACAAATCATTTTCTATAAGAAGTTTGGTATTTATTTTTTACATGGAACTTTACATGAGATATTAGGATATATTGAACACTACTTTGTAATTTTTTGGGATTTTTTAGCTGATGCTTGGTTGGCTTTTAAATGCTATCTTAAATGTGTTTTTTCAATGACTATAGTGCATGTTATAGGTCTTCTTTAAACATGATAACAAATGAATTTTTGCTCATTATTTTGCATATTGTTTAGCCTCTGATTATACTCCATCTCGCTTGTTTCCTTTGAATTTTTACAACATTTAACCATGTTTGTGTTAATTGTTGAAGGGCACCTTGTTTGTGTAGATGTTTAGAGTGCAAGTTTTAGGGCTTCATGCTCATTGTGTAACCATTCAACATGATACTTAGGCATTCATTTGTGTAGGTGTTTAGGCATCCTTATAGGTCATCTAAAACCAAATTATAAGTCTTTAACACCTAGCTTTGATTGATTCGTATAGACTTACATGAACATGGATTGATACTTGGTGTTTGATCTTTCTTTGTCTACTTTTTCTTATGTGTTGCATGGCATATCCTCATGAAGACTTATAGGACCTAAAAGCTATCCAAAATTGACTCACTTTCTGTTTTAGATCATTACTAACCATTCATGTGGGACTTATAACTTCATTTCCCTTTTATTGAATTCATATGATCACAAATTGTCTTCACTTGCTCAACTTGTTTTAGTTTCATTTGTTTGTGTAATATGCTTTTGCTTGTTGCATCATTCCATTATACATGATCTAATAGGACCTATAATATGTTCATATAGTTGTAAATACTCTTTTTACCCACAAGTGCTCATTTGTTTTATGCATTATGACTTTGATGTGTAATCTCCTAAATTGAACATTGTTTGTTAACTTTGTTTGAACCTTGTGTGATCTATTTCTTCTATTTATTTTAGGACTTATGTGAGACCTATTAGAGATCAATAAACTCTGATCTTGTCATGTCTAATACGCCTTTAACTCATTCTAATTTCATCTATCTTCACTCATTTCATAAGTCATACATGCTTGACAATTTTGAACTTGTTTTGCTCTTAATCTTTAGCAAGTAATGACATGAGTTGTGTATGAATATTATAGGACTCTTATTTTGATTTCCATTTCATGTAAAGGGTGATATGCTACTGACTTGGATACTCATGCATGATTCATTTCACTTACATGACTTCTTTTGGTTTGTTTTGTCTAGTATGTGCATAGTTTGAACTCGCATGAACTTGTTTGGACCTAGTTGTTCTTATTCTTCGATGTGCTTCAATGTGAGACTTGTATGGGCTTTGTAAGAACATTCTTGATTTCTAAATGCCATTTCAAATGTCATGAGCTACTGCCTTGTATCCATTTGCATGATTATTCATCTTACATCTTCATTTCCTACTTGCATTACAAGTATGCTTCATTGTTGGAACTTGGATAATGTTTGCTCCCACTTCTTCTTACTTGATCAATGCTTGCATTCATGAATCACATGCCATCTTAATGACATACCCATGCATTAATAAATGTCATTTACTTCTGACCTTGATGTCTACATGTGCATTCGTTCATGTTTATGAACCGTATGCATTCATCTTGCATAGTTAATGTTTAACTTGCATTTGTTTGATTTTTTGGTGCATGTTCCAACATAGTTTGACTTTGTTTGATACCTTAGCATTAATAGGGACCATTAAGATGTAACTACTGCCCTTGGATGATCCTTAACTTTTAGGACCTTCCCTTTTAGTTTTAACTTCAGTTTCTTCTTATGTTGTCTCCCTTAAGACAACTAGCATCGTTTGGTTCAATTTCTTTCACTTGTATTCATTAATTGTGATGATTATGTACTAACCTTTGGTGTAGGGGCAGAGGTAAGGTACTTGAACATGTGGATGGTTATCCATGTTCATCTCTTCTTTCATCTCTCACCTCTTTTACTTGTCTTTCTCTCTTGTGAATAGCATGATATAATGCTTTGTGTACAACTTTTTCACACCCTTTGGGATCCTAGCTCATCCTTAATTTTTTATTAAGGTGAGGTAGGATAGGTATTAGGTAGTGCCATCCCTCTCTTATTCTTAGACTTAGGTTCTTAAACCTTGACCTTAGGGCCACATTCGCATTATAACATTAGGAACATTAGTTTCCCTTTAGTGTTTTCTTTTCAACTTGAGTCTTCTCTTCTCATCTCATAATCTTTATAAAACACTTAATAAAGGATTAACATGTATTGCGCATGAGCCTTATATGTGGGAAATGAGATAGTGGGGGATCTTCCTTCACTTTCTTAGAATGTTTAGCATGCGTCCCGTCTTGGGTCGATACGCGAGACATTCGATCCTATGTCATAGACTTTAGTGCAATACTTGTTATAACTACGAAATAACCAAAACACTTCTGTCTAAAAAACACAAAACAAACTCAAAACCTTTTTATCCTTCGGGATCGTTAAGTTTCAAACCTCATTTTAAGATAAGGGCACGTTACTTCCGTCTCGTCGCAAACAGACATCGACCCTAACTGCAGAACGCGAACTTAACGTCGCTCATAAAAAACACCGACCTTATTATGCTCTGATTTCCTCCTTCTAGTCCGATTGAGGATACGTAGGCACGAGACGATGATGTCTTGGCGAGCAACCTTCCCCCATAGTCCGTGTCCGAACTACGTTGACTCTAAACTTCCCATTGCACGAGGGAATACGTAGGCCTAGGACTCCGACGATGTCCTATCGAGTCACTTCTTTTTATTTTCTCCCCAGTTTCTTCGTTCTTCTCCGTTCCCGTTTCTTTTCCCTTCCAGTAGCAGCGGAGCTCCAGATGACAACACCCTTTGATCGAGACAACAAGCGTGGATCCCATCGAGTACGATGGACGCGTGGGGGTGCTAATACCTTCCCCTCGCGTAACCGACTCCCTTACCCGTTTCTCTTGGTCGCGAGACCGCGCTTTTCCTTCCCTCAGGTTTACGCAGTGTTTCCTTTCCCTCTCTTGGGATAAATACACATTGATGGCGACTCTATTTCCGCGCCACTTTCGCGTTTGTACTTGGATGAAAATCCTAGGAGCGACAGTTGGCGAATCTGCTGGGGACTGGTTGACCTCTTGCTGGTCCATCCCCTTTTGCGAGTCAATCCTAACGCTTGTCTGTTTTATTTCATTGGGTGTTTACTGTGGTGCTGTATTGCTGTTTACTGTATTACTGCTTTACTATACATTGTTGTTTTACCGTATTTACTGCATTACATTTTACTGTTATATGTTATGTGCTGGATTTTTCTGTTTGGTGGGCAGGGTGTTCTGAGAGATAATCCCATTACACAGGCGTGAGTACACACATAGGACTAGAGTGGATAGTAGTGTGGCCTACGTAGCGTCTTGGTACGTATGGTTTACATGAAATCCACGCCCAGACGAGGTTTTCTTGGGAGATGTTCTGATTTGCGCGTCTTGTGTATTTCAGAGTGTTAACCTAGAAAGCTGTCGATTCTGGCGACCATTCCCGAGGACTCAGCAACGACACTCCTCCCGAGAACGATAATGGCTGACCAGAAATGGCAAACCCATTACGATTCTCGATCTGAGGACCCAATGCTGGGAACTTGCTATAGGATATCCTTATTTTTAGGGAATCAGTGGACGACCTCTTTGTTTGGCGATAGTATTGTACCCCGAGGGATGAATGTACTATTGCTTCTCAAATCGAGAATCCGAAACTGAGGAACCTTGGTTTTAGTACCCACACGTGAGAATGGGCGGATGTTTACAGGTTTGCAGGTGACTTAGACCTCCCACTTACCCGGTTTTATGGTTCTTACAGTTCATCCTGCTATATTCAGATGGTTATTGTTCACAATCCCGCACTATTCACAGATTTACACTGACACGATTCTTACCGTCTAGTACAGACACTCGACACTCTGATACTGTACCTTTTGCATTGCATTATCATGTCATTAACATTCATGTTTATCATTTTCAGGTGCTCGTTTTACCTCTGATTCTAGGCAATGAGTTCAACAGAGACAAATACTGAGAGGAAGAATAATGTTGCTTACAGATTTCTAGAGCCAACTTTAGACCTACTTCACAAGGTGGTAGCCATGGCTGACCCGGGTGTTCTTATCATCTTCCAAAAGAAATATGGGAGATTGGCGAAAATGGTCCGTAACATTACAAAGTATGAGCATGACGCTCTCCACACATTATTGCAGTTCTATGAGCCGTCGTTGAGATGCTTTGTCTTTTCGAAGTATATCTTAATGCCTACACTGGAGGAGTTTTCATTCATCTTGGGTATCTCAGTCAAATCGACAATGCCATTCTTTTCTGGGGATCACCCTAACATAAAAGAAATTACAACCGCCCTACAGGTGGAACAATCAGTGCTGAAGAGAAATGTTGCTAGTAAGAGTGGAGTTAAAGGTTTTCACTTGGAATTTCTTGCCGACCAAGCTCAAGAATTTGCCAACGCCAAGAATTGGGCGGTCTACAATTCTATCCTGGCCTTGTGTATCTATGGCATCGTTCTGTTTCCTAACCAACGTCACTTTGTGGAAATACACGTTGTGAGGGTTTTTGTCCTGAAAAATCCAGTCCCCACTTTGTTGGGTGATTTCTACCACTCGGTGCATTTCAAAAATGAGAAAAGAAGGGGGGTCATGTCAACTGCTGTACTCCACTTTTGTCTGATTGGTTTCTGAAACATTTGCCTCAATCTGGTGCATTTGTGGACACGAAGGATTCTCTAAAGTGGTCTAAACAGATAATGGGGTTGACTTCTGATAACATTGTTTGGTTTGACCATCAGTTGCGAGGAGTAGAGATTATTACCAGCTGCGGGAACTTTCCGAATGTGCCTCTGATAGGCAGGAAAGGGGGAATTAACTACAACCCAATCCTGGCTATCAGACAATTTGGATATGCTTCAAGGAATCCTCCGGCTGACCAAGATATCGAAGAATCCTTATTCTTTAATAGGGTTGAGGACAAAGAGGTGTTAAGGGAAGCTGTGCATGCTTGGGGGCACATCCATAGAACTGGGAAGACTGTCTTTGGAAAAGGTGATTGTAGAGCCTATTCACAATATACATAGTGGATTCAGAGAAAGGTTGAAGAGGTTCTTTTGCCTTTTTCACGAGAGCCACCTTTGTATCCATTGATGTCGGAATAACCTACCATTGTTCCCATTGAGGAGTTTAACAAGCTGCAAGCTTTGGTGAATGAGCTCCGGGTAGAAAACTCTGATTTGAGCAGTCGTCTGCAGGATGCTCTGCATACCAACAAAGACCTGGAATGGAAAACTCAAGATGCATTAAAGGTTTTAGCAGATAAAGAAAAATATTTTGCTAAAAGGGCCCGACATTACCAAAAGGTTAATATGGCCGCCGATACTTCCGGTCAAACTCACAGGCAGACCAAACAGTCCTTGGCCCAAGCAAAAGCCAAGCTCACTAAACTTCAGCAAGCATGGGACGAAGTTAGAATTGAGAATTCAGAGCTACGAGAGGAATTAGAAGCCAGAGAAGCTGAACTTCAGAAAGCGCATGAACAACGAAGAAAGCATCGTGAAGACTCCGGTAAAAGCCAAGAGCAGTTGAGGAGCACTAGAGATGAGTTGAAAGCTTCCAAGAAAGAACTTGAAGATGCCATGGCAAAGATGAAAGAGCTCAAAATACAAGCTGGGGTGAAAAGGTTTAAGGAAGTGAGTAATGATGAGGCCCTTTTGATGTACATGGACTCATTAGCTGAAGCCCTAAAGAAGAGGGATGTTTTGATCAAAGAAATGATCGAAAGGCCGGGTCATCAGCGCACCAGAATCCTCTTTGAAGAGATCAAGCATTCTAGTGAGAAATTGAAAGATTTGGAGTTAGATGATTGATATTACTTTTCCATCTTCCTAATGTAGTTTTTGTTGATGTATCGTTGGCTACCATCAGGCTTGTTGATGGAGCCACTTTCTTGATGTACTTCCCATTTATGGACTCATTGTAAAATGCTTCATCACTTATTGGTTTTCTGTTAAATTCAAATGAATGGCTTATTCATAGGTGGTTCTTCGACATCGCTCTATTCACAAGCACATTATGACAACACCTTATCACAACACAGTTCTTCGCAATATTTTTCTCCCAACATTATGTGACTATTATCAAGTTTCTTGCGATTAAGACTGGAATCAGGGTGTAAAACGCCTTGGGGATGAAAAACATGGCATTTGCATTTTCATAATCATAAGCATTTTTGCATAACAGGTACTCGTTCTAGATTTTTCTAACCTTTATTTGGTTACAGACAGGATAACTGACCAACCGATTCACCAATATTCTACTCGACTCAACCAGAAAAGAGTAATGGAGCAAATGCAAGCAGAAATGGCCGCCATGCAAGCCCGTATGGCCCAATTCATGGAACTGATGCAAGGAGTTGCACAGGGGCAGGAGCAGCTCAGAACCCTTGTTCAACCCCTGGTGGCAAGAGTAGATGAGGATGGTGTACTTCATGGTGGTCTCCAAAACAATGTTATTCCTCCAGGCGGAGGTGTTAATGGAAATGGTGCTCAGAACGGACCTCCAGGCGGAAGCCCTGTTATTGTTGTCCCTCCGGGCAGAGGAGGAAATATGGTGATTCCTTCAGTGGTTGGAGGAGGAAACAGTATCCACGCAATTCATGGCCATCCCTTTGATGACCAACAAGACGATGTTTTTTCTGTGCCGAGTGGAGATGCTGGTCTCCTGATTGTTGATGATCAAAGGATTAGAATGATTGAAGAACAACTAAAGGGGTGGTGAATCAAAATTCTGTGGGAATGAATCTGGATGACCTAGGGTTGGTTCCTGACGTGAGAATTCCACATAAGTTTCAAGTCCCCACTTTTTAGAAGTACAACGACACTACTTGCCCCAAGACACATGTTCGGGCATACGGAAGAAGGATGGCTGCGTACTCCCGTGATGAAAAATTGCTGATGCACTTCTTCCAGGACAGCTTGTCTGGGGCATCCCTGGAATGGTACATGCAGCTAGAGAGATGCCATGTACACAACTAGAGAGAGATGGTTGAAGCATTTGTGAAACACTATCAGTATAATACTGATTTGGCTCCCAATCGTACACAGCTACAGAGCATGTCCCAAAAGAACAGTGAAAGCTTTAAAGAGTACGCGCAGAGATGGCGCGAGATGGTGGCAAGGGTACAACCACCTGTGTTGGAGAAGGAAATGCTAAATATGTTCATGGCTACATTGCCAGGACATTATTATGAGAAGTTGTTACCATGCATGTCAGGCAAGTTCACTGATCTGATCATGGTGGGGGAAATGCTAGAGAGCGGAATCAAAGCTGAGAAAGTTTCGGGTAATGATGGGTTGTCTTCTAGTCAGGGGAAGAAACCATATGTGAATTATAATAAGAAGGAGGAAACCAATTATGTCTCGTCTTACCGAGGTAAAGGGAAACAACGCCAGAATTATAACCAACAAGTAGCTTCAGTGACAATTCTTGCAGCACCTCCACAGCAGCAACAGAATCGTGCTCCACGCCAGCAGCAATTTATGCCTAAACAAAACCGACATATTGATGCCCCGCCTCTACCGTATTCACAGTTATTCCAACACTTACTTCAGCTGCAACTAATTCAAAAGAGGACTCTAGCTCCTATCACTGGTAATCCACCTCCGGGTTATAATCCTAACGCCCATTGCGACTTTCATTCTGGGGCACTCGGACATCATATTGAGGACTGTAAACCTTTTAAGCACAAAGTCCAAGACTTGGTGGATTCTAAGGCCATAAAATTTTCAAATAGCGTGCCGAATGTTATCCAGAACCCAATGCCTGATCATGGCGGGCCGAGGGTTAATGCTGTGTTAGAGAGTGAATTTTTGAATCTGGTTATGAATGTGAACGAACTAAGGACTCCTTTGATGGCGGTAAAGGAGAAATTGTTGATGGGTGGAGTATACCCCGGTTGT
This sequence comes from Lathyrus tuberosus, assembly GCA_022829125.1. NCBI lineage: Eukaryota > Viridiplantae > Streptophyta > Magnoliopsida > Fabales > Fabaceae > Lathyrus > Lathyrus tuberosus. The sequence goes on from JALAZF010000032.1 coordinate 10,078,330, forward strand.
GACAAGAATTCTTCAGAGTGTATGTTACAGATGAATGGTTATGGGATGTTGAAATCAGGAGTTCAAAAGTTGATCGATGAAGGTAGGTTGCAGTTTGACGGGTGTGACCAACAAAAAGAATTTATTGGCAGTGAGGTGGCTACTATCACTATTCCCTTTAAGACAATCACAATTTCAGCGGCGACAAGACCAACGCCGGTTATAATTACAGGTCTTGGACCCATTCCTTATGAGAGCACCAAGGCCATTCCTTGAAACTATGGTGCAAAAGTTTTCGTTAATGGGCAGAAACAAGAGTTAGTGGGAACCTCAGCAGCAAATTCCAGTCTTGAGAATAATGAGGAAGCAGGAGCTATTACCCGAAGTGGCAGAATATTTACCCCTTTTGATGAACAGGCTGGTATTTCCAGACAAGATAAAGGTAAGCAAGTTGTAGATAATTCTGTACAAACGCCAGTAGTGAATGATCCCACTGCAAGGCTGGTTGATAACTCTTTCTCCGAGAATGTGGAAGAGTTTATGAGGTTGACTCGAAGAAGTGACTATAAAATAGTGGATCATTTGCACCAGACCCCATCCAAGATATCCATCTTATCCTTGTTGTTGTGTTCGGAAGCTCACCGAAACGTATTATTGAAGCTACTGAATGCCGCTTATGTACCCCAAGAGATCTCAGTTAATCAGCTTGAGGGGGTGATAGCCCATGTTAATGTAGGCAATGGTTTAGGGTTTACTGATGTTGACTTGACTCCAGCTGGGAGGAACCATAATAATGCCTTGCATATTTCTGTTGAGTGTCGTGGGTCGTTGATGTCTCATGTGCTTGTGGATACAGGGTCATCTTTAAATGTTTTGCCTAAGAAGGCATTGATGAAGCTGGACACCCGAGGGTTGATATGCACGCCAAGTGATTTGGCGGTGCGCGCATTTGATGGTTCCAAAAGATCTGTTTTTGGGGAGATTGTGCTGCCAATTAAGGTTGGCCCGGAGGTCTTTGACGCCACATTCTATATAATGGATATTCAGCCTGCTTACAGTTGTCTACTTGGTCGGCCATGGATTCACAGTGCTGGGGCTGTGACGTCTATACTCCATCAGAAGTTGAAGTACATGGTAGACGGACACGTGGTGACGGTCTGCGGAGAGGAGGATATTATGATAAGCCATCTATCTACTTTCAAATATGTGGAGGTAGATGGCGAAATACAGGAAACGTTATGTCAGGCTTTTGAAGCGGTAAAAGTTCATGAGGAAGCTCCCAAGGTGGTTAGCCCATCTGAAGTGGTTGAGCAGCCTACAGTGATAGATCAGTCGGAGATTTCTATGTCTTCCTTCAAGGATGCACGGGCTGTAGTTGAAGCTGGAAGCTCACAAAAATGGGGTCAGGTTATTGAGGTTCAGAAAAAGCAAAATACTTACGGGCTGGGTTACAAGCCACCCAGGCGTCTTGAAGAGCCTCCGAAGTTTTACGACCCGGTTCATTTTACCAGTGCTGGGGTATTCTTTGATAGAGTCAACGCTATTGAAGAGGATGGGGATAGCGATTGCGACATGGATAATTGGATCCGCCCCTGTGTTCCGGGTCAGAGTCTTCGCTACTGGTCATCTCAGAAAGTCATTCCAGTGACCGGACCAGAGTAATTGTCTTTGTTTTTCTATTATGTTTGATCCTACGTTCTGCTCAGGACGTTACGATTCTTGTTTGTAGGGCTTGAACATTTTGTAGGTTTTTTTATCAATAATAAAGGACTTTTCGCATTCAAATATTTCTGATCCCTATTTTTATGTTTTATTTTGTGCATAAAATCACATCAAAATAGAAATGTGTTTTGTTTGTTGCATACATAATAAAACATGAATCATCTATCATGCAGGTTACCTTGTTCAGATTCCACCCCTCATGATTCGGTTATAGCTCGGTATGATTTCGACAATCCCATATATCAGGCTGAAGAAGAGGCAGATGAAGACTGTGAACTTCCCGAGGAATTGGTCAGACTATTAAAACATGAGGAAAGGGTCATTGTGCCTCATCAGGAGGAGACTGAGATTGTTAATTTAGGAACTGAGGACGTAAAGAAAGAGGTAAAGATTGGGGTTGCTTTGGAAGACAGTGTAAAGAGAAGATTGATTGAAATGCTTCGAAAGTATGTAGATATCTTCGCCTGGTCTTACCATGACATGCCTGGGCTTGACACTGACATCGTAGTACACCGATTGCTGCTTAAAGAAGGTTGTACTCCGGTTAAACAGAAACTGAGAAGAACAAAACCGGACATGTCTTTCAAGATTAAAGAGGAGGTTCAGAAACAGATAGATGCTGGATTTCTGGCTGTGACAAGTTATCCTCCGTGGGTTACTAACATTGTGCCTGTACCTAAGAAGGACGGAAAGGTCAGGATGTGTGTTGATTACAGAGATCTGGATAGAGCAAGCCCGAAAGATGATTTCTCGCTCCCTCATATTGACTTGTTAGTGGACAACATTGCTCAGTATTCTGTGTTTTCCTTCATGGATGGTTTCTCTGGGTATAACCAAATTAAAATGGCCCCAGAGGACATGGAGAAAACAATGTTCATAACACTGCGGGGAACATTCTGTTACAAAGTGATGCCCTTTGGATTGAAAAATGCTGGGGCAACTTATCAGCGGGCAATGGTGACTCTCTTTCATGATATGATTCACAAAGAGATCGAGGTCTATGTTGATGATATGATCGCGAAGTCACAAACGGAGGAAGAGCATCTGGTAAATCTTCAGAAGCTATTTGATAGGTTGATAAAGTTCAGACTGAGGTTGAATCCGAACAAGTGCACCTTCGGTGTGAGATCTAGAAAGTTATTGGGGTTTATTGTCAGTGAAAAGGGTATCGACGTTGATCCTGCAAAAGTAAAAGCCATACAAGAAATGCCTGAGCCGAGAACAGAGATGGAGGTTCGTGGCTTCCTAGGGAGGTTGAACTACATTACTAGATTCATCTCTCATCTTACAGCCACTTGTGAACTAATATTCAAATTGTTAAGAAAAGATCAAGAAGTCGGGTGGAATGAGGATTGTCAAAAAGCATTCGAAAAAATAAAAGAATATTTGCAGGAACCTCCGGTCCTTATGCCGCCAGTACCAGGAAGGCCATTGATTATGTATCTTACGGTTCTTGAGAACTCAATGGGGTGTGTGCTTGGTCAACACGACGAGTCAGGTAGAAAAGAGCATGCCATATACTACCTGAGTAAAAAATTCACTGATTGTGAGTCAAGGTACTCAATGCTGGAAAAAACATGTTGTGCACTCGCTTAGGCAGCTAAGCGTTTGAGGCAGTATATGTTAAACCACATAACCCTCTTGATTCGAAGATGGATCCGATCAAGTATGTGTTTGAAAAGCAGACATTTTCTGGAAGAATAATCCGTTGGCAGATGGTTCTGACGGAGTACGATATTCAATATGTTTCCCAAAAAGCCATTAAGGGAAGTGTTTTGTCAGAATATCTTGCTGAACAACCAATTGAGGATTATCAACCGATGAAGTTTGAATTTCCTGATGAGCATATTATGTATCTGAAGATGAAAGACTGTGAAGAGCCTTTGTATGATGAGGGACCTGAAATTGGATAATATGGAAGCTAGTCTTTGATGGAGCGGTCAACTCATATGGTAACGGAATCGGGGAAATCATTACGACTCCACAGGGTTCTCATATACCCTTCACTACCCGATTAGTGTTCATATGCACCAATAATGAGGCAGAGTATGAAGCATGCATCATGGGGTTAGAAGAAGCAATTGATTTGAGAATCAAGAACCTCGATGTTTAAGGTGATTCCGCGTTGGTGGTTAATCAGATTACAGGTGAATGGGAAACTCGTCAAGCGAATTTGGTGCCTTATAACAACTATGCCAGAAGGTTGTTACCTTTCTTTGACAGAGTCGATTTCCATCATATACCCCAGTTAGAGAATCAGATGGCAGATGCGTTGGCAACGTTATCTTCGATGTATCAGGTGAACCGTTGGAATGAAACTCCCTCGATCAGAATCATGCATCTGGATAGACCAGCTTTTGTGTTTGCGGTTGAAGGGGTATCAGATGGTAAACCTTGGTATCATGATATTAAGGTCTTTCTGAAGAGTCAAGAGTATCCAGTTGACGCGTCCACCAAATATAAGAAAACTCTGAGGAGGTTGGCGGGAAATTTCTTTTTGAATAAAGATGATGTGTTATACAAGAGGAACTTTGACATGGTCTTGTTACGTTGTGTTGATAAACACGAGGCATGCCTGTTAATGGAAGAAGTTCATGAAGGTTCTTTCGGTACTCATGCCAATGGGCATGCTATGGCTAAAAAGCTATTGAGAGTGGGGTATTACTAGATGACTATGGAGTCCGACTGCTTTAAATACGCCCGGAAATGTCAAAATGCCAGATTTATGCCGACAAGGTGCACGTGCCACCTACTCCTCTGAATGTATTGTCATCACCTTGGCCCTTTGCTATGTGGGGCATTGATATGATCGGGAAAATCGAGCCGACTGCTTCCAATGGGCATCGTTTCATTCTGGTTGCCATTGATTACTTCACTAAGTGGGTGGAAGCAGCCTCGTATGCTAACGTCACCAAACAAGTGGTAGCCAGGTTTATCAAGAAGGACATCATCTGCCGGTATGGAGTCCCAGAGAGAATCATTACTGATAATGGTTCGAATTTGAATAATAAGATGATGAAGGAGCTATGTCAGAGCTTTAAGATTGAACATCATAACTCTTCTCCCTATCGTCCAAAGATGAATGGGGCTGTTGAAGCGGCAAACAAGAACATTAAGAAGATTGTGCAGAAAATGGTAGTGACCTATAAAGACTTGCATGAGATGTTGCCTTATGCTTTACATAGTTATCGTACTTCGGTGCGTACATCAACTGGGGCAACTCCTTTCTCACTTGTATATGGTATGGAAGTAGTTCTACCAGTAGAGGTAGAGATCCCTTTTTTAAGAATTCTGGCAGATGTGAAGCTTGATGAAGCCGAATGGGTGCGCTCCCGATTGAATCAGCTGAACCTTATTGAAGAGAAGAGATTGGCAGCCATTGCACATGGCCGGTTGTATCAAAGCAGGATGAAGAAAGCCTTTGATCAGAAAGTGCGTCCTCGGTGTTTCCAGGCCGGCGAATTGGTTTTGAAAAGGATCATTCCTCCTCAAACAGATCACAGGGGCAAATGAACCCCAAATTACGAAGGTCCATATGTAGTAAGACATGTTTTCTCTGGTGGAGCCTTATTACTCTCAACTATGGATGGCGAAGATTTTACATCCCCTGTGAACGCAGACGTAGTCAAAAAATACTTTGCATAAAATGGACCCACCGGACACAAAAAGAAAGTCCAGGAAAAAAAGGGGCATCCCGGCGAACCACAAAAAGAAAGGTTCGGACAAAAATTAGGGATAAAAAGAAAAAAGAATAAACCCGCGAAGTTGAAAACCTGAAAAGGCAACTTTGGCAAAAATGGGTATCCCGGTGGATTGAAAACCCGAAAAGGGCGATCCAGGCAAAAGTTAGGGATTTGAAAGCAAAAGGCTACGATCTGCGTTCGATCTGTGAACACTTTTGTTACATGGGAATTTCAAAGGAAAGGAATCGGCCCAGTCAGTCTCTTCAAAGGTCAAAACATATGCGGATAAGCGAGACATACGGGTCATAGCTGAATTGAATCATGGTGGATATCTGTTACCCACATTGCCGACATGTGTATTTTCTTTTGATTTTTATGCAATTACCTCCTTTTAGGAATTGCTTCCGAATGTAAATGCCTATTTACAGGCCAATTCATTCAATAAAATTTTCATTTCATTCAAAGAGCTTTCCATTTTTATTTTATGTTTTACTGTTTTGTTTGTGAAAACGTCCGATATTTTTGATAAAACATTGCATGCGAAAATGTTGAGCTTTGCGAAGCATATCGGAAAACAGTGGAAGTTGCTCATGAAACAGTCATTAGGATGGTAATCTAGATAGCCATTTTGCATTATCTGTTAATTTTGTTTGCAGGGTAGCGGGATTTCTCCCCAGTAGAGCTACTATCCTCAGCATCGAAATTTCATCCTCCTCAGCAGATTGTTACTCTCCCCAGACAGAGTATCGAGGATTATCTTCCTCAGCAGAGTACAAAGGATTAATTCCCCAGCTAGAGTTATGGTTGGTTTATTATTCCCCAGCAAGCAGTTTGAAGTGGATTGCTTCGAGGTGAATGTTGATGTATCTCCAGCAGGAGATGTGTTGGATGTCTTTGAAAAGACTTTATTTTCCCCACAGAGTCTGGTACTCACTTTCCTCAGCAGGTCAGGAAGTGTAATTCCGTCAGCAACGACACACTCTAATCTCCAGCAGGGTAAATTCTTTCCTGCAACAGCTGGTTAAGCTCAATGATATCCCTCGGCAGGTTTCATTGACTTTTCTCCCCAACAGAGTTGTTCTCTCTGGCATTGAGGTTTCATCATCCTCATCAGACTGTCACTCTCCCCAGTCATAGTACATAAGATTGTTCCCCAGCCAACTTCTAAAGTGGATTGCTTTAGGATGGATGTTGTTTTACTACCACAGAAGATTTGTGGAGCATATTCACGAGACAGAGATGTTGTCTTCCCCGCAGAGTATTGGTGTCTATTCCCCTCGGCCACTCAGGAAACGTGTTTTCACCAGCAACATCAGGATAAGGGCGAAGTCATTTCCCCAGCAGCGGGTTAAGTCCAATGGTGTCCCCAGCGGGTCTAGTATTGGTGATTTGTCTCCCCAAGTAGAGTTTGGTGGTAATCCTTGCAGCGGTTTGTTCAACGATGGTTGATATCCCCAGCAGGTTTTAAGTCCAAGTGATATTTGGCACTCTTCTGATTCAGGTCTTGGTTTCCTTTTCAAAGAGTTATGTATAATCCCCAGTAGAGTGGATGTTCTTTTGGGATTTCATCTCAAGCAGAGTTTGTGATCAGGAAGTCGTTCAGTGAAATCTTCCTCAGCAGGATCTTTTAATTCAGAGGACAATTTAGTTTGTTATCCCCGGTAGAGCTGCCTTTGTCTTCAGCATTTATTTTGCTGAGACGTTTCTTTTGCATTGCATAAGCATCTTTGCATGGCATCCTCCCAAACGCGTAGCATTTCCATTTCGTATGGAGCATTACGCCATAAAAAATTCAAACATATGCATTCGAAGCATAATTTCGGGTATGTTGTTTGCCAGTTCTCTTTCTCAGCAGAGATGGTATAATTTCGGGTATGTTGTTTGCCAGTTCTCTTTCTCAGCAGAGATGGCATAATTCTGGGTATTTTGTTTGCTAGTTCTCTTTCTCAGCAGAGGTGGCATAATTCTGGGTATTTTGTTTGCTAGTTCCCTTTCTCAGCAGAGATGGCATAATTTCGGGTATGTTGTTTGCCAGTTCTCTTTCTCAGCAGAGATGGCATAATTCCAAGTATTTTGTTTGCTAGTTCTCTTTCTCAGCAGAGATGGCATAATTCTGGGTATGTTGATTGCCAGTTCTCTTTCTCAGCAGAGATGGCATAATTCCAGGTATGTTGTTTTCCCGTTCTCTTTCTCAGCAGAGGTGGCATAATTCTGGGTATTTTGTTTGCTAGTTCTCTTTCTCAGTAGAGATGGCATAATTCCGGGTATGTTGTTTGCCAGTTCTCTTTCTCAACAGAGATGGCATAATTCTGGATATTTTGTTTGCCAGTTCTCTTTCTCAGCAGAGATGGCATAATTCCGGGTATTTTGTTTGCTAGTTCTCTTTCTCAGCAGAGATGGCATAATTCCGGGTATTTTGTTTGCTAGTTTTCTTTCTCAACAGAGATGGCATAATTCCGGGTATGTTGTTTGCCAGTTCTCTTTCTCAGCAGAGATGGCATAATTCCGGGTATGTTGTTTGCTAGTTCTCTTTCTCAGCAGAGATGGCATAATTCTGGGTATAATGTTTGCCAGTTCTCTTTCTCGGCAGAGATGGCATAATTCCAGGTATGTTGTTTGTCAGTTCTCTTTCTCAGCAGAGATGGCATAATTCTGGATATTTTGTTTGCCATTTCTCTTTCTCAGCAGAGATGGCATAATTCTGGATATTTTCTTTGTCAGTTCTCTTTCTTAGCAGAGATGGCATAACTCAGGAGATTTTGGTTTATCCTCGGTGAGATCGCCAGGGATGTGTTCATCCTACCTGTGCTCCCCGGCAGAGTCTTTTATTTAGACTTCTCCTCTCCCCAGCAGAGTCATCTTATCTGTGGGTTGTAGGTCCGTTGATTTTACCTCTCACCCTTCCAGTTCACGACCGTATCTTTGCTAGGAGTTTGCTTTTGATTGGCCAATCTCTTTTGTAAACCCAGTTCTCTTTCTCATCAGAGATGGCATAAATCAGAAGATTTTGTTTCATTTTATCCCCAGCGAAGTCCACATTCGGCTTGGTCTTTCTTTTTTAGTCCGCTTTCGGTCGTACTCGTTTGTTGTTATGAGTCCGCTTTCGGTCGTACTTGTTTGTTCTTTTCGAGTCCGCTTTCGGTCGTACTCGTTTGTTGTTGAAATTCCGTCCTCGGTCGGTCTTTCTTTTCGAGTTCGCTTTCGGTCATGCTCGTTTGTTTTTATATCCCTAGTGGGTCCGTCTTCGGTCGGTCTATTCTCCCGAGTCCGCCGTCGGCCGTTCTCATATTCATTATATTTTTGTTATCCCCGCAGATTGCAAATTTCCAGGTTATGTTGGTATTCAATCTTCGTGTATCCCGATCACCTGGAAGCCTTTGCTTCCATACTCTCGGATCCAAGAAGTTTGAATAGGGGCAGCTGTAACACCTCAAAATTTGTCCTCTTATTTTTTTAACTGGCTTATGTTTCATTGCATGCTTTGCATTGTCATCCTTGCATTTCATTGGTTCATTGGCATGGGATCAGGGTGTCTAAATCAAATCCAAGGAGCCTTGAGCCTCAAGAGATCTTAAATTGAGTCATCACCTTATCATATGATCAAGCTTGGCGAGAGAATACAAGGGAATCACATCATCCTAACCAGTGCAAAACTAGGGTTTTGGAATTCTTGAGTATGATACCCCAATGGGCAAGATACTTAAGCTTCTATCATCATCAAATGGCATATCTCATCTTTGTTTGCAAGGATGTACCTCATACTCAGAGGAATTTAGATTTGGAGGATGTGCTGATTTCTCCTAGACTGAGGGTCTAAAACTAGGGTTTGCCATGAAATCAGTTTATTTCTAATTCTTTGGGAAAAACTTGATCTCATGGTATTCTACATTTCCTCAAGTGTCTAGGGATGAAGAATTGTCTATCAGTTTGGTTTGGAAGAGTTTCAACTGATCAATTGATTGAAAATCATGAGAATTGGGGGAAAGTCAACTGTGCAGAGGAAAAAGTCAACTCTTGACTTTTTGAGGTCAATTTCATGTCCCTCATCTCAAATATGTTCATTGTTGAAGATTTGATCAAGAAATATTAAGGGATTCACCAAAAATCAGAAGATGTGGAAAGTTTCCAAAAATAGAATTAAGGGTTTCTAAATATGGCAAGTTTTGGCAGGGTGCACACCCATATTTGAAGCATTCTTTCTCCATGGTCCAAGCTCCAAATGGAAGGGTTATGGAGGCCTATCAAAAGTTCACATTACAAGCTTCAAAACCATACTAAGAACATCTCAATTGGATCAAAATTGAAGGAGTTATGATTGATTAAAGTTGAGAGATTTCAAGGCAAAATGCCAAGGCATGACCAGCCAGAACGCCATAATTTTTACAAACACTTGGTGTGCATGTTGTCTCCAAGTTCAAGGCCATTTATCTCCATGATGGGGGTTTCAATTGGAAAATTGTTCAACATCAATCTTGTTCATTTCCATCTCCTCTTCAATTCTTGTGTTCAAAGATTTTTCATTTGATCATTCCTTTGAGAGTTATGGTGGATCAAAGTAGGTAACCTTTAACTGTTTTCTTCATGTGCCATGGGCTGGTCAAAGGCAGGTTTGGTAACATAAACATTGCAGTCAGAACCAAACACTTTCGTGAGTGATTTTAAACACCTTAGAGGCTTCCATGGTATTTGCTTTGAACATTAATGTTGTTGTCTTCCATATCCTCTTTCCAAAGGGCTCAAGATTTGGCAATTCCATCCATGGAGTAGTGAGATTCCATGCTCTAAAGATCACTTCATGCCAGCTATTTTCTTTCACACCAAGCAAACCAAAACTTGTTGGAATATTGTTGGCATGCGCATATACTCCTCACACATCACCTTTACCATATTTTACCATGCAAAGGTCTTACATCATGCATACCACATGTACATACTTGCCATATATGTTCAAACATGTTCAAATCCAAAAATAAAAACTTCTTTAACAAGTTGTAATGGTACCAGCTGCTATGTTCCTGACCACACATCACACCACCCTTCATCATGAAAGTCCACAACAACAACCATACTCCCTCCACACATGAAAATTCGTACTACACATAACCTCACTTTAACTCCCATTTTTTGTTAACCTCACACTAACCAAGTTTCTAACTAGACTTTAGCCGTGATTAAACTTTCTAACCCACCATATATAAACCCTCAATCACCTCATAACAGAAGTTAGTTACTCATTTTCACAGTTAGATCCAGTTTTCATAACACAAGCAAAAACTCTCACTTTCACTCTCAAAGTTCAGTTTTGGATTTCTCTCTGATTCTTGAAGGTTTTCACGAGTTTTCTTCAAGTTCTTCACCACTATAACGTGTTCTTGCTTCTGTTTGCATCGTGTGAACCTTACATCCACCATTGAAGATTTTGGAGTTTTGGATCTTCTTCATCAACAAGCTATTTTCACAGTTGACAAGTTTCAAGAAGCGTTTATTTCGCTCCCATTGGTTCTACACAAGACTCTAGAAGCTCCTTAAGGCGTTAGATCTACATTTTAGCAAGGTACGTTTTTGGATCTCAAGGCTTAGACTTTGACATTTCATGATTATAATGGTGGAGGAGGGTGTATTGAAGTCCTATGGAGTGTAGGCAATGTGTGCTGGTTATAGAATTGAATAAAGCTTGAAATCTTGATGAATGTGTGCATGTGAATCCGTGACTTTATGTCTATGTTTCTGTGTGATTAACGCATCTTTTTAGATTTTTATTGCCATGGCTGTGTTCCTCGCGTTGAGTCTACAATTTAGATATAAATTTTGTCAAATTTCGTTAAGAAATAAGAGAGTTATGCCAGGTTGAAGATTGGGTGAAAATAGGGTTTATTGTGTGGTTTTCTGGTTTTGTGGTGGTGGAAGGTTGAAGACGATGACGTGTCGTCTCGTTACTGGCTGTACTTGTTCTTTTCATGCTAGCCAATAGAAGGATGACAGCGCATTAATGAAGTTGGGAGTGGTGCGGGAATATTCCTCATTTTTGTTCTGCGGATTAAGTCATGATGCATTATTAATTGTGTAAATCATTGGTTAATGATTGGAGGATGATAGAAATAATCAGGAAGATGGTGCTTCAGGCAAGCAGCCACGTGAAGCTAGGGTTTGGATTCGCGTGCGTGAGTGATTAGAAAGATCCAGCTGCAAGTTTCATCGTGTGGTCAGGGTTGTGCCACGGAATGAGAGCTTACATGCTGAGCACATGGCTTCATTTTCCCTTTTTTTGTTTTTTTCTCTCAGAACGTTGACCCATGGGTTGATGAGCGTGTGGTCCCAGCAGAACAGCTACTCTGCACCCCCTTTATTGGGCCCAACGTTATTTGAACTGACTGTTTGCTATTTTCGCACCCCCATGGAATTCTCTAGTTTTTCTATTTTTTGGATGCCTGTCTCAAAAGGATTTTTGAAAAATAGTTCCTTTTTACTAAAAATTTTGAGAAAATTCATGATTGGTCCTAACCCTCTCTTTTAATTTTTGGTATTTTTTATTTTCATTTTTGATTAATTTTGTTTCCTTTTTTGGAATTTTCTTTGTGTTGTACCTTAATGAGCATAGTTTGTGATACTTGGTACACAAATCATTTTCTATAAGATGTTTTGTATTTATTTTTTACATGGAACTTGACATGAGATATTAGGACATATTTAAAACTACTATGTAATTTTTTGGGATTTTTTAGGTGATGTTTGGTTGGCTTTTGAATGCTATCTTAAATGTGTTTGTTCAATGACTATAGTGCATGTTATAGGTCTTGTTTAAACATGATAAAAAAAGAATTTTTGCTCATTATTTTACATATTGTTTAGCCTCTGATTATAATCCATCTCACTTATTTCCTTTTAATTTTTACAACATTTAACCATGCTTGTGTTAATTGTTGAAGGGCACCTTGTTTGTGTAGATGTTTAGAGTGCAAGTTCTAGGGCTTCATGCTCATTGTGTAACCATTCAACATGATACTTAGGCATTAATTTATGTACATGTTTAGGCATCCTTATAGGTCATCTAAAACCAAATTATAAGTCTTTAACACCTAGCTTTGATTGATTTGTATAGACCTACATGAACATGGATTGATACTTGGTGTTTGATCTTTCTTTGTCTACTTTTTCTTATGTGTTGCATGGCATATCTTCATGAAGACTTATAGGACCTAAAAGCTATCCAAACTTGACTCACTTTCTGTTTTAGATCATCACTAACCATTCATGTGTGACTTATAACTTCATTTCCCTTTTATTGAATTCATATGATCACAAATTGTCTTCACTTGCTCAACTTGTTTTAGTTTCATTTTTTTTGTGTAATATGCTTTTGCTTGTTGCATCATTCCATTATATATGATCTCATAGGACCTATAATATGTTCATATAGTTGTAAATACTCTTTTGACCCACAAGTGCCCATTTGTTTTATGCATTATGACTTTGATGTGTAATCTCCCAAATTGAACATTGTTTGTTAACTTTGTTTGAACCTTGTGTGATCTATTTCTTCTATTTATTTTAGGACTTATGTGAGACCTATTAGAGGTCAATAGCCTCTAACCTTGACATGTCTAATATGCCTTTAACTCATTCTAATTTCATCTATCTTCACTCATTTCATAAGTCATACATGCTTGACAATTTTGAACTTGTTTTGCTCTTAATCTTTAGCAAGTAATGACATGAGTTGTGTATGAATATTATAGGAATCTTATTTTGATTTCCATTTCATGTAAAGGGTGATATGCTACTGACTTGGATGCTCATGCATGATTCATTTCACTTACATGACTTCTTTTGGTTTGTTTTGTCTAGTATGTGCATAGTTTGAACTCGCATGAACTTGTTTGGACCTAGTTGTTCTTATTCTTCAATGTGCTTCAATGTGAGACTTGTATGGACTTTGTAAGAACATTCTTGACTTCTAAATTCAATTTCAAATGTCATGAGCTACTGCCTTGTATCCATTTGCATGATTATTCATCTTACATCTTCATTTCCTACTTGCATTACAAGTATGCTTCATTGTTGGAACTTGAATAATGTTTGCTCCCACTTCTTCTTACTTGATCAATGCTTGCATTCATGAATAACATGCCATCTTAATGACATATCCATGCATTAATAAATGTCATTTACTTCTGACCTTGATGTCTACATGTGCATTCCTTCATGTTTATGAACCGTATGCATTCATCTTGCATAGTTAATGTTTAACTTGCATTTGTTTGATTTTTTGGTGCATGTTCCAACATAGTTTGACTTTGTTTGATACCTTAGCATTAATAGGGACCATTAAGATGTAACTACTGCCCTTGGATGATCCTTAACTTTTAGGACCTTCCCTTTTAGTTTTAACTTCAGTTTCTTCTTATGTTGTCTCCCTTAAGACAACTAGCATCGTTTGGTTCAATTTCTTTCACTTGTATTCATTAATTGTGATGATTATATACTAACCTTTGGTGTAGGGGCAGAGGTAAGGTACTTGAACATGTGGATGGTTATCCATGTTCATCTCTTCTTTCATCTCTCACCTCTTTTACTTGTCTTTCTCTCTTGTGAATAGCATGATATAATGCTTTGTGTACAACTTTTTCACACCCTTTGGGATCCTAGCTCATCCTTAATTTTTTATTAAGGTGAGGTAGGATAGGTATTAGGTAGTGCCATCCCTCTCTTATTCTTAGACTTAGGTTCTTAAACCTTGACCTTAGGGCCACATTCGCATGATAACATTAGGAACATTAGTTTCCCTTTAGTGTTTTCTTTTCAACTTGAGTCTTCTCTTCTCATCTCATAATCTTTATAAAACACTTAATAAAGGATTAACATGTATTGCGCATGAGCCTTATATGTGGGAAATGAGATAGTGGGGGATCTTCCTTCACTTTCTTAGAATGTTTAGCATGCGTCCCGTCTTGGGTCGATACGCGAGACATTCGATCCTATGTCATAGACTTTAGTGCAATACTTGCTATAACTACAAAATAACCAAGACACTTCTGTCTAAAAAACACAAAACAAACTCAAAACCTTTTTATCCTTCGGGATCGTTAAGTTTCAAACCTCATTTTCAGAAAAGGGCACGCTACTTCCGTCTCGTCGCAAACAGGCATCGACCCTAGCTGCCGGACGCGAACTTAACATCGCTCATAAAAAACACCGACCTTGTTAGGTCGAACTACGACTGCTCTGATTTCCTCCTTCTAGTCCGATTGAGGATACGTAGGCACGAGACGGCGATGTCTTGGCGAGCAACCTTCCCTCATAGTTCGTGTCCGAACTACGTTGACTCTGACTTTCCCATTGCACGAGGGAATACGTAGGCCTAGGACTCCGACGATGTCCTATCGAGTCACTTCTTTTTCTTTTCTCCCCCGTTTCTTCGTTCTTCTCCGTTCCCGTTTCTTTTCCCTTCTAGTAGCAGCGGAGCTCCAGATGACAACACCCTTTGATCAAGACAACAAGCATGGATCCCATCGAGTACGATGGACGCGTGGGGGTGCTAATACCTTCCCCTCGCGTAACCGACTCCTTTACCCGTTTCTCTTGGTCGCAAGACCACGCTTTTCCTTCCCTCAGGTTTACGCAGTGTTTCTTTTCCCTCTCTTGGGATAAATACACATTGCTGGCGACTCTGTTTCCGCGCCACTTTCGCGTTTGTACTTGGATGAAAATCCCGGGAGCGACACTTACTACCGGATTTGAAAATCTAAAGATGAAGGATGATGAAAGTATTCATGACTTTCACATGAATGTTCTTGAAATAGTTATTGCCTTTAGTGCTTTGGGAGAAAAGATATCAAAAGAAAATTTGGTTAGGAAGATTCTCAGATCTCTTCCTAAGAGATTTAACATGAAGGTAACAACCATTGAAAATGCCCAAAACATCAGCAGCATGTGAGTTGATGAACTTGTGGGGTCACTTCAAACCTTTGAATTGACTCTTAATGTTAAAACTGAAAAGAAGAACAAAAGCATAACTTTTGTCTCCAACACTGAAGATGAAGAGGATCAATGTGACCTGGACACTGATGAAGGAATGTCCAATGCCATTGTTCTGCTTGGAAGGAAATTCAACTAGGTGTTAAAGAGAATGTATAGAAAGTCAAGACCTAATGTCAAGAACATCGTATCTGACATCAGCTAGAACTATGATTCTTAAAGAAAAGCAAGAACAAAAGAAAGGTCCAATTAAAATAAAGGGGTTCAGTGTCATGAATGTGAAGGCTTTGGACATATTATAGTAGAATGTCCTACCTATCTCAAGAAACAACATAAGGGGCTGTCAATTTCTTGGTCTGATGATGAAAGTGAAACTGAGGATGAATCTGCTAAACTTGTAACTGATCTAACTAGAAGGTGGGCATCTGATGTAGATTCCTGTGATGAAGAAACTCCATATGCTGAACTGGCTATTTCCTATAAAGATCTGTGCATCAGAAGTGACAAGTAGAAGGAAACTATTTCTCAACTTTAGATTGAAAAGGAAGAATATGTATCCATCATCTATTGGCTGCAGGATGAGGTAACTCTGTTGACTTCCAAACTTGAAAATATGACAAAGTTTGTAAAAATGTTGAACAATGGTTCTGATATGTTAGATGAAATTCTTCAAGTTGGAAAAAGGACTGGTAACTTAAAAGGTATAAGCATTGTTTATCAACCTCTGAAAGGAGACACCCTATGTAACCAAATTTGTTTCTCCTAGAAGGAAGCATGGGTAAATGATGTCAAATCAAATGTCTCGACATCGTGTCAGACATCAGAATACTCAAGTTGGAAGCAAGGCCTTGCTTTGAAGATGTCATTATTGTGGTAAATTTGGTCATATTAAGCCCTTTCTACTTCAAGCTGTATGGCTATCCAAAAGGTCCAACACAACCTAGGGTTAATCAAGTTGTAGTTAAACCTATAAAGAAATGGATTCCCAAGGAAGTTACTACTTCACTTATTACACACACTTCTCTCAAAGCTTCAGCTAAAGAAGATTGGTATTTTGACAATGGATGCTCTAGACATATGACTGGAGTAAAGAAGATTATGGTGGACATAAGTCCCACTCTACCAGTTATGTCACTTTTGGTGATGGTGCCAAAGGTGAAATTAAGGGAGTTGAAAGACTACCCTAAACAGGATTCTCTAGTCTTGACAATGTACTCATTGTCAAAGGTCTAACTGCTAATCTAATAAGCATAAGTCAGTTATGTGATCAAGGTCTGAAAGTGAATTTCACTGAGTTTGAATGTTTGGTCACTAATGGGAAGAATGAAGTCCTAATGAGGGGATTCAGGTCTAAGGACAATTGTTACATATGGACACATCAGTCATCAAACTATTCCCCCACATGTTTGATGTCCAAGGAAGATGAAGTCCAGTTGTGGTACCAAAAGCTTGGTCATTTGCATCTAAAAGGTATAAAGAAGATTATGTTTAAAAAAGCTATCAGAGGTATCCCCAAGCTCAGGATAGAGGAAGGTAGAATCTGTGGTGAGTGTCAAATTAGAAAGCGGACCAAGATGTCACACCTGAAGATCCAACATCTGACTACTTCAAAAGTTTTAGAACTACTTCACATGGATTTAATGGGCCCTATGCAAGTTGAAAACCTTGGTGGAAAGAGGTATGCTTATGTTGTTGTTGATGATTTTTCAAGATTCACCTAGGTGCATTTCATCAGGTAAAAATCAGATGTTTTTGATCTCTTTGAAGAATTATGTCAAAAGCTTCAAAGAGAAAAAGAAAGCAAAATTATCAGAATTAGAAGTGACCATGGAAATGAGTTTGAAAATAGAAAATTTGCTGATTTCTGCTCCTCTGAAGGTATTAGCCATGAATTCTCCTCTCTCATCACTCCTCAGCAGAATGGAGTTGTTGAACGTAATAATAGAACTCTTCAAGAATCAGCTAGAGTCATGCTACATGCTAAGCATCTGCCATATCATTTTTGGACTGAAGCAATGAATACTGCTTGCTATATTCATAACAGAGTTCCATTGAGAACCGGTACTTCATCTACACTGTATGAATTATGTAAAGGAAGAAAGCTTATTGTTAAATACTTTCATGTTTTTGGAAGTAAATGCTACATTTTGGCTGATTGTGAACAAAGAAGAAAGATGGATCCCAAGAGTGATGAATGGATATTCTGGGCTACTTCACAAACAACAGAGCCTATAGAGTTTTCAACACCAGAACCAAGGTCATGATGGAATTTATTAATGTTATGATATATGATTCAACTATGGAGAAGAAAACGAATGTCGAAGATGATGTTGAAACATCACCTCATGTGACTGATACTTCTGAAAATGTGGCTGATGCTGATAACAACAATGAAGCTGCAGCTGTTGAGGATGATAACAATCAAGCCAACAAGGGTCCCTCTATCAGAATTCAGAAAGATCATCCTAAAGAACTCATCATAGGAAATCCTAATGAAGGAATTATCACTAGATCAAGGGAGGTGGTATCTAATTCTTGTTTTGTGTCTAAGATTGAACCCAAAAATGTGAAAAAAGGCTTTAACTGATGAATTCTGGATCAATGCCATGCAAGAATAATTAGAACAGTTTAAGAGGAATGAAGTTTGGGATTTAGTTCTTGGGCTTGAAGAAACAAATGTCATTGGTACAATGTGGGTCTATAACAATAAAACTGATGAGAATGGAGTTGTCACCAGAAATAAGGCCAAACTTGTGGCTCAAGGGTACACTTAAATTGGAGGAGTAGACTTTGATGAGACTTTTGCTCAAGTTGCTCATCTTGAATCCATAAGATTATTGCCAGGAGTGGCGTATCTACTAAAGTTCAAGCTATTTCAGATGGATGTGAAAAACGCCTTCTAGAATGGGTATTTGAATGAGGAAGTGTATGTTGAACAATCAAAAGGGTTTATTGATCTTACTTTTCCAGATCATGTGTACAAATTGAAGAAAGCTCTTTATGGGCTAAAGCAAGCTCTTATGGCTTGGTATGAAAGGGTGACCGAATTTCCTGTCAGTAATGGGTACTGGAAAGGAGGAATAGACAAAACTTTGTTTGTTAAAGAAAAGGATGGCAAACTCATGATTGCTCAGATTTATGTGGATGGCATTGTATTTGGTGGGATGTCAGACCAGATGGTCCAACATTTTGTCAAATAGATGTAATCTGAATTTGAGATGAGTCTTGTAGGTGAATTAAATTATTTTCTCGGACTTTAAGTGAGACAGATGGAAGACTATATTTTCATCTCTCAAGGTAAGTATGCCAATAACATAGTAAATAAGTTTGGTATGGAGAATGCTAGTCACAAGAGGACTCCTGCACCTACTCATTTGAAACTATCTAAAGATAAAAATGGTGTTAATGTGGATCAAAGTATGTCAACAGAAGCATGATAGATAGCCTATTGTATCTCACAGCTAGCAGACCTGACATCACATTTGTTGTTGGTGTTTGTGCAAGGTATCAAGATGAGCCCAAAACTAGTCACGTCAATTAAGTAAAGTGGATTCTAAAGTATGTCAATAGTATAAGTGACTATGGTCTGTTATATTCTCATGGTTCTGATGCAATTCTTGTTGGATATTGTGATGTTGATTGGGCAAGTAGTGTTGATGATAGAAAAAGTACTTCTGGGGGATGTTTCTTCCTAGGGAATAACCTTATATCTTGGTTTAGTAAGAAGCAAAATTGTGTGTCCCTATCCACTGCTGAGGCTAAGTATATTGCTGCAGGAAGCAGCTGCTCTCAGTTGATTTGGATGAAGCAGATTTTAAAAGAGTATAATATCAAACAAGATGTCATGACATTATACTGTGACAACTTGAGTGCTATCAGCATTTCTAAAATTCTCGTTCAACATAGTAGGATAAAGCATATTGACATTCATAGTCATTTTATTAGAGATCTTGTTGAGGAAAAAATTGTTACTCTTGAACATGTGGCCACTAAGAAGCAACTGGCTAATATTTTCACCAAAGCTTTGGATGCAAATCAGTTTGAAAAGTTAAGGGGTGAATTGGGAATTTTCATTTTTGAAGAACTATAGCAATTAGCCTTGCTTGTGCTGGAGACAAGGAAGAGAATGATGTTGGTGCTGATATTTCAAATGTCTTTATTGTTGTATAATTTATGGCTAAAAAGGGGGAGTAATAATGGTTGTTTGGTTGGTTGTGGTAGTAATTTCAATTTCAGTTGTTGTTGTTTAAGATGGTGTATGAGGGGGAGGAACATGAATGTGACTTCTCTTACTTTGTGGTTTCTTCTGAGTAGTCTGTGTTTGGTGGTATTGGGATGTCTTACTATATGTCTTGACAACATGTCCTGTTTGGGAGAATTTATTTGTCTAATTTGTCCATGCAGAATTGTTTTTTGTGTAGCACCCGTGCGCTTGTGCCTGTTTTTTTCTTTGAGTGGGAAGTGTGCTGGCTGCTCTCTTGAGGGGGAGTAGATGTGGTTCTGTGTGACAGGGGGAGTTCTATCTGTATCTGAATTGATGATCATGCAATTCAGGGGGAGTATGGTAGTATGGTGTTTTGTGTGCATAGGTTTGATGTTGTGATGTCAGACAAGATGTCTTAAC
Source organism: Lathyrus tuberosus (assembly GCA_022829125.1). NCBI lineage: Eukaryota > Viridiplantae > Streptophyta > Magnoliopsida > Fabales > Fabaceae > Lathyrus > Lathyrus tuberosus. Next base: position 10,098,313 of record JALAZF010000032.1, read on the forward strand.
ATTGTGTTTCAATTTTTTGGAGGTTCTTAGTGTGTGAGAGTTTATTTCTCTCTGGGTGTTGTTTTCTATGAGGCTGGGGTTCTACCTTATTTCTGCTGCGCGTGCCTCTATTATTGTTCTGGTGTTTTTGTTTACGTGTGGTTCTTGGTTCTTTTGAGTTGCTGTTGTTGTGTTTGGTTCTGTTTCTCCAGTTTTTCATGCAAAAGTTGTTTTAGCCAAAATTTGCCAAAGGGGGGAGATTCTAAGTTCTGTGATTTTGGGATTGGCATCAATTTTGTTAAAACAAGAATCACAGCAGGATGTTGAGCAAAATGTCTTGACATGTTGGTCAGACATCATTAATGGTCAGCAGATGTCGTGACATGTTATACCAGAAGATTAAGGTTTTACTTATTTGGAAGATTTAGTTTTAAAGTGTGAGATTCTATTTTTTTTAGTTCACACTCTGTCGCAATCCAAGGAAGTTTACTTTAGGAACTCAGGTTTTGTGCCAGCAGTGCATTTGTTTCATAAAAAGGATCTTGGAGAATTTTTAGGAAACTTTCTATTTTGTTTCTATTTTTATGCAGAAGATTGTGCAAATTATTTGCAGTTACTGCTTTGGATTTACGACCAAGCCCATGCTGATCAAACGATATTTAAAGGGTTGTTCTAAACCTAATGCATCATAGAAGCCATGTATTGAAAGAAGATTTTTAGGGTTTAGTGTGTTTTTGTTATTTGTGATCCACTCTTATATCACTTTGATATCTGAGTTGGACTGTGTTATTTGTGCAATTGTGAGCCATTCATGTACTTCTTAGGTGCTTAAATTGGACTGAGTTTGAGTTGTAATCACTCCTAAACTTTTAAGGAAATAGTGGATTTTGTGTCATTTGAAGTGTGACTTCTCTTGTTCATTGTTGTTGAGTTTATCACTGTTGTGTGATTGAGGGAAGTGAAAGGGGTCTCATATCTAGGAGTTCTTAGATAGAAATAGCACGGGTAGTGATTATGTAAGAAGATTGTAAACTGGAGGTTATTTTCTGAGGCTTCAAACTAATACTATTATAGTGGATTTCCTTCCTGGCTTGGATGCCCCCAGATGTAGGTGATGTTGCACTAAACTGGGTTAACAATTGATTGTGTTATTTACATTCAAGCATTTACTTTAACTGCATAATTGTTTGTGTTGTCATACTGTCCTGATCCCAGTGTCGTGACATCTTACTCGACATCGGGTGTCTGTGTACCAAAATTTCACAACCAATATATATATATATATATATATATATATATATATACACACACACACACACACACACACACACACTACTAGCATATTAGGTTATGTATGATGATAACTCTCATACTTGACATGTACATAGCTACTACATAACATAAACCTAACTAACTTTAACCTCCATATGCTTGAACACACTTTGACTACAACATGCACATTCGACCCAGTCGAATCCCCCTTGTTGAGACTAAATTTCGATCCAATACTACGCAAACATATGCCTTTAGCACATGATCTCAAAAAATCTAACCAGTTAAACCATATGGTTGAATATTGTTCCCATACACTAACATATTATAGTTTGTGGTCCCCAAGGAAGTGGGTTTGAAAAAGAGGGTCTCCTCAGTGGAATTGGTCCATTTTTACACAGTTGTTAAGGAAATTAGGCCTCGTAAGTTCTTGGCCCATGCGCAAGTAGGCTTCTGCCAATCTAATGTTGTCGATTTTGACCCACTTGTTGATGACGGGATCCTCTTTGAAGAAATTCCTTCTTCATCCAAAGATAGCGAACAAAACTCACAGGGCATTTCGTCATCATATTTCTATGCCGAATCAAAGCTCTCTCTGTCGGGAAACCAACTTTGCAAGTCGGTTGTATGTGGTTCACCGTTGGTCGTCAGCAATTCTTTTTAGCCCCTGAGGAGATCGCGATTTAATAGCAATGTTTTTCTCAAAACAGCTTTATCTGCTGAATTTGTGAAGGCGGGTGTTATGGTTTCTACAAGTGTCCCTAAGCGTGTAAAGTCTTTCGAGGTGGGTTCTGAGGATTTTTTGAAAGCTCCAGCATGCGGCGAAAATTCAGATTCATGTCTGGTGCAGGGTAATCGAAGGTTTTGGGTGAAAGAGAGGGAAGAAGTTGCTGTAAAACTTTGGTCTAAAGCGCCAGCTTTCGGGATAAAGGGAGGCGCATCTAAAGATGGTGTGATCGAAGCAATTCACTCTATGGAAACCAGAGATTGGAGAATCAAGACTCATAAGGATGTTAACAAAACAGGCCAGTCATGAATCTTCTCTCTTACAATGTTTGTGTGTTGAGCAGTTTCCTGAAGCGGAAGCAGCTGAGTTCGTTAATTAGAAAGGACTGTTTTGATGTTTGTTTGTTGCAAGAAACGAAGTTGTGTCAGATATCGGCTTTAGCAGTTATCATACCCCAAATTTTGACCAGACATTTTAAAACTTGCATTCATCCGCCTTTATTTTCACTTTGCATCATCTGTATAATATAACTTGTTTTTCATCATGCACAATGCCCAAATTATCAGTCAGAATAAACCTGTCGGAGTTACAACTGAATCTATCAAACTGAAAGTCAACTATGTATAAAATCAGTGGACGGAAAGTTTCATAATTGAGCTTGTAGACGTCGGTTATTTTGATATACGTTTCGTGTAGTTTAACTTGGCGTGCTCATTTTATTTTTCAATGACTTTTCGACCACGTTTTGATCAGTATGAACATTTTTAGTCCCGATTTATTTCAAAGTTTGACCAAACGCTGTATTTTTCCGGGTCGTTTATTCCGCCCTGGTAATTTTGGTGCATTCGTTTTTAATTTTTGAGCACTTTGGTACCCGACCTTTTATTCGTTTTTTAATCATTTTATTTATAATTTTTAGTTAAATATTTATTTAATTTATTTAGTTAATTAGAATTTTATTGGCTAAATTACAATTTTGGTCCCTCTGTTTTGGTTTACTCATGGTTTTAGTCCCCCGTTTTCTTTTTAAACAGTTTTGGTTCCCCATCCCAATTTTGATCCAACTGTTCATGCACTGTTCATGTACGGTCATGCACTATTCATGTACGGTACATATACAGTCAGCGTTTTTTTTGGATCAAAATTGGGATGGGGGACTAAAACTGTTTAAAAAGAAAATAGGGGGACTAAAACCGTTAGTAAACCAAAACAGGGGGACCAAAATTGTAATTTAGCCTACTTTATTTTAATTAAGTTTAATTTATTTTTACTCATTTATTTTTTTATATAAGATTTAAATATATTTGTTTTTATCTCTTTTTTTTTAGTAAACTTAGCCATTAAGTTTGAGAAAGTTGCTTCTATATTTGTTTCACTTAGTAAAGTTTTTTCTATACATTGCATAAAGACCATCTTCTTTTTTCACTTCACTCCCACTCCTCTCCCTCCTGTGCGACAAACATGGTCACTTAAAACCATAATCTACACTTTTCCATCCTCAAAATAATACATAACTCACAACCATTTCCTCCTCCATCCAAGTTCACAAACATCACTAACACAACACACTTGAACTTTTCATCATCACACTCACTTTCATCATCTTCGACTCACCCACCTTTTTACAACATACACTTTCAAACTCACCCTCATGTTCATTGTCTCCTCCATACTACCAACCATTTCAACAACATCAACAATTCATTTTGTACCTTGAAGTAACTTGTTTTAAGGATGGGTTATAACTAATACTGTGTTTGGGTGCTTGGAACTTGTTGCATTTTGTTGATGTCAGTGTTGTGCTGGCTATTCTTTGGAGCCTACTTCTTCTTAAAAGATGTTCAGCAAGGTTTGCACCATTCTTGACAATCTTCAAGGAGATCCTTACAACAACAGCTAGAGGGCCAACCACAAACCCACAATCTTTCACCGTCTCTTACCTCATCAACAATTGCGACTTCTCCCTAGAAACCGCCTCCGAAGCTTCCCACAATCTCACTCGCCTCCCCACCCTATTACACTCCATCTAAACCTCTTCGCCGTTACCACCTTGAAACATCATCAGAGATACCACATACAGCCACCTCCGAGCTTCTTTTAATATAACACAAAACAATCCTCATCACACCTAGCTTCTACCAACAAACCACTGTACATAACACGAAACACACTTATTATCCTTCCAAAACCTTAAAAAAATAACTTACTCACTCTTCCTCTCCCCCTTATCGTCACCTCCATCTTACCTCTTTTCATCTTCCTCTTTTCCAATCCATAATACAACCCTCACAAACAGAGGAAAATCACAACATCAAAAGCAACACCAAATTCCTCTTCAACCATCTGCCATTATTCACGCCGATAACTAAGCCGTCGGAGCTCAGGCACGAATGCTCTTACAAACCGCTGCACTTCGTCGCGCAACAACGCCGGCACAAAAAAACCAACACAATCAATCCAACAACACTCCCTAAAACCTCCACCGCAACTCACCTCACTTCACAACCAAACTACCTCCCTCAAGCCTCCACAATAGCAACAACCTACCTTGTTCAACCACCACTTCATACATCCCGCACCTTCAACAAACAACATTAATTTTTCAAAATCATTACACAACAACAGATTGAGAGGGAAAGATCATGACGGAGAAAAGAGAAGTAAGCCGCGAGAGAGATTGACGAGATAAAGGAAGTCGCGCAAGACTGAGAGAGGGAATGAGAAGAGAAAACGAATTTTAGAGATTTGGAAAGGTAAAAGGGAGACAGATCACGAGATAAGCAGTGTATTGAATTTTTTTTCTCCCTTCTTTTGAAAGTCGTAGATGACATGTTTTTTTTTCCTTTTAATTTTTTAGTATTGGTCTTAATGGGCTTTAAGTCCATCCTAATTTAGCCTACACCCCCCTTTTTTTTTTCAAAACTTCATTTTATTTTCTTTTTTAAATCTTCTTTTTTCATTTTATTTTCTTTACAATTTATTTTCTTTATTTCTTTTATTTATTTTAAATACCAAAAATGTTAAAAATGTTGTTGGTCATGGTATCTTTCTTCTATTATTTTATTTTTAGCATTTATTTTGTTTTTATTTAAGCTTTGATATTGTTCTTGTTGAATTATGATTCTTGTGGTGTCATTGATGCTTTGAGTTAAGTTACGTTGAACTTAAATGGACATTTGAACATGTTGATCACGCTTGTATGCTTGCCTCATGACTTGTTATTTCCTTTGATTTGTTGATAACATGTTTAGGGTTTGATGATTTAAGATGAGTATTCTTGATACATGAATTCACATGATGTTACTCGATACTTTCCTCTTCTCATATGCTCAAGATTTTTCTCATGATTGAATGCCCTTGATTCATGTTTCTTTTACTTTGGTTCATTGCTTGATGTGTCTTTGATGTTGCTTTGACATGCTTTGAACTTACACTTAAACTTTGATTTGTGATTGATCTTACTTGTTAGTTCACCTTGATGTTTAAGCTATACCTTGATTATTTGAACTCATATGTTCCCTTAGGATCTCCTAGTTCAACTTAATTTTTTATTAAGATTAAAGTAGGATATATTTTAAGTTCCTAATCTTTTGCATGACAACTTTAGGGTATATTCTCCTTTCATCCTCAGTTTTAGGATTTAATCTAGCATGATCACATTAGATTAGAGTTCCCTTTTATCTCAACCTTATGACTACTTTGGATGACAACATTTAGGATCCAGTTCCCCAACGTTTTTCTTTCTTTTTGCATCCAAACCTTTTCTTGCATCAAAAATCCAAAAAAACACTTAATAAACACAATGTGCGTAGTACGTCACGAGCCTTAAGCACATGGGAAAAAATGATCGGGAATTTTTCCATACCTCTTCTTAGGATGTTTTGTACGCGAGACGCTTGGATCGTTTGTACAAGACATTCACTCATACTGTCATAGGCTTTAGTACAATATGTGTCTCAAACCATTTTCAAAACCCTAACAAAAACACTTCAACAAATGCAAATCACTTTATCCCTAGGATTTTCTCTTTCAAAACCTTTTCATAAAGGGCATATTATTTCCGTTCTACCGCAATACAGGTAACACATAAGACTCCACGAGCGAGCGGTAAGACACCTAACTGCTAGAACGTGAATGTTAACACCGTCCATAAAAACACCAACAAACCGTAGTCCCACGAACTATGGACGCTCTGATTTCTCATACCTGTTGAGAATATATAGGCACAAGGGCTCCAATCCTTGGCGAGCAACCTTCCATTTTTTACTGTAGTGCTCTTAACTACAATTGCTCTGACTTTCCCATTGCACAAGAGAATACGTAGGCACATGATTGTGAGATCCTAGTGAGCCCCCTTTTGTTTCTTCATTTTGTTTTCCCTTTTCATTCACGTATTCCCTTTGCAAGGTAAGCTTTAGATATATACACCCTTTGATTAGAACAACAAGAGTGGACCCTGTTGAGTACAACAGACACGAGGGGTGCTAACACCTTCCTCTTGCGTAATCGACTCCCGAACCCCGGACTTGGTTGTGATGACCATGTTATTTCCCTTTTGAGGTTTTCTTGATGATTTCCTTTCCCCGTTGGGATAAATAAAGTTCGATGGCGACTCTGTATCTTCGTCGGTTGTTTTTCGTGTAGCGACAGCTGGCGACTCTGCTAGGGAAATGCCTAAGCGAGTCAATCCTAGCTCTTGTTTGTTTTCTTTTTCTTTGGGTGTTTATATTTATGCTTTATTTGCTTTATTCATTGCATTCATTGTATCTTTTCCATTCATTTTATCTTGGATATTGTTGTACTGTTGGGATGGGTTGTTGTTGAGAGATAAGCCCATTACCCAGGCTTGAGGATAGACATAAGACTAGAGTGGATAGTCGTGTTGACTTGCGTAGTGCTTGATACGTATATTTGGCACGAGACCCACATTCAGACGAGGTTTTCCTTAGATACATCTTTGTCTTGCATGCTGATAACACTATTTTAGTGTGTTACTTTGACCCATTTTATGTGGCATTTTAGTTTAGGATTTGGTGATTTAATGTGAATTTAGCTTATTTCAGTATGTTTTAGCTTTGGGCACACGAGGTGCTTCTTTTATGGTTTTGAATGTGTTTTTGTCTAAAAAGGAAGTCAGTTAATGGCAAGTTGAGGCTTGACCCTGAGAGACGGATTCTGGAGCAGAATGGGAAGCTGAAGAAAAGGAAGTGGTTGATAAATTAATCAATTATTTCATCAAGATGATTGGAGAAGAAAGTTACTAGGGCTCACGTGGCATTATTTTGAAGAGCAATAGAGCAAGAGAAATTGGATAAGATCAAGGAAGCTAGAAGACAAATGGTGGTACGGTGGGGACCACGCTGCAAATGAGCACCCAACACCAAGCCACCAACCGTCCGCACTGCTCCACCACTCTGCCACAGCAGCCTGCAAAAGTAACTTTGTCTCCCACCAATATTTGTACCAGATAACTTGCAAAGGAAGGGTTGAGGGACAACTGGTCCACTTTCGGATTTGATATGGGCCCAACCTTAATTTTATCAAGAAGCCCATGATCCAAGAAAGTAGCAGCTCTCACTCCCACTTGCCTCTATATAAAGAAGACTTGCGCATTGAAGAAGAGGGCGGAAATTTTACACACAACAAACATTTTTTATTTCAGTTTTAGTTTATTTAAGGGTTAGAGTAATTGTAGAGGGTCTTCTCTTCACATCCAATCTTCTGCATTCCGCTAAAAGCTGTCGTGACTGAAGAAAGCTGTTGCTGTTTACCTAACGCAAGAGATCTCCAAGTTACTATTAGGTTGCATTTCTTTACTTCTCTTTGTAAGAACATGTCTCCTCTTAGTTTCACTTCAGTAGTTTGTACTCAGCTCACTATGAGCTAAACCCTTGTTTGATGAGCTTAATGAAGTTAGTATAAAAGTTGTTTTTATGTTGAAATGATGTGATGTTTAGTGTCTTATTTTGTTATGTGTTTTTATGCTATACACTTGATTCTTAGAGTGATCAACTAGGGAAAAGGTAAAATCTTGTTGTTGAGAAAGATCCAACAAACAAGTGGATTTCATAACAAAAGTGGTTAATAAAGTAGGATAGAGATATTCACTTAATTCAACTTGCTTAGAGATAAAAAGTTGAGACCATAAAGAATTTCAGAATTAAAACCAGACATATTTTAGAGTTACAAGTGAGACTTAGAGATTTGTTCCCTTGCCCTAGTTATGCATGTTTTTGATGTTGTAGATCACAAAAAAATATTATTATTTGATATATTTTTAATATATTCAAAATTATTGTTTTAAATTGTTTTAAATGCTTTTAAAATGATTTCTTTTTCTTGATTTTTAAAACCAAAATGATTTTAAATATTCATGTGGATAAAATACTTTTTCATAAACCTTAATCATTGTTTATAACATGATTAATGATTTTATTTGATATTTTTATCATTTTTTACTTGATTTTTCTTTGAAAAATGCCTTTAAAAAAATGAAATTGGGGTTTCTTTGATTTTCACCCTAACAAATCTTTTTCAAACACTTTTGGGCCTTTAATAGAGTGTAAGACCCAACCCTTTTTTTGAAACCAAATAATTTTGGGCCTCAGTCATTGTATAAGAACCACGGTGTTTTCAAAGATCTTGGCGCAATCGCCATTTCAAAAATAATCAATTGGGCCTCTCCTTGAGCTGTAAGCCCCATCACTTGTACAAAAACCTTATGGGCCTCTAATAGAGTGTAAGACCCAATCCCCTTTTAACCAATACAATTTTGGGCCTCAGATATTGTATAAGTCCCTCTGTGTTAAAAGAAAAAAATCTAGGCGCGATCGCCGTTTTCAAAACAAATAACCCTAGGCCTCTCCTTGAGCTGTAAGCCCCACCACTTGTATAAAAATATACAAGTGGGCCTCTTGAGAGAGTATAAGACCCATCCCTTTGTACATAAAACGTTTTTGGGCCTCAGTCACTTGTATAAGTCCCTGTACAAATTCAAAACCACAGTGTAATCACTGATAAAACCTTAGGCCTCTCCTTGAGCTGTAAGCCCCAACAATTTGTTCAAAGCACTTTCTCCTTTAATTTTGAATATAATATTGTTATCAAATCTTTCTTTGTTGAACAAATAACAAAACAACATGGAATCTCTACAAACGAGTAAGTGTTTACCCGCTTTCTTTATCCGCTTTCATATATATATAATTGTATTGTGGGGCTGCTCACTGTAAGTCCTCTTTCACAAACTTTTATATACTCGTCATATATCCACTGTGTAATACTAGTATAGTTATTTAGAGTTTTCCCCGGCAACTACGTCTAGCACTAGGTAAAGCTCTGTTGGTCACTCTTAAATACAAACAAAACTAGATCCCCATAGGATTACCAGACACAATCTTCCCTCCTCTTGGGGTTAAACAATATGGAGACGTGAAAGGCAGCATTCTCGGTGAACCCTTTCTTAGACTGTCACCCTTAGAAATTGTCAAAGAAACTCTAACTCCCCAGAGATGATCTTTTCTCCGTGAATGGCATCTCTTGAGTTTCTTCCAAATTCTCGGACTTTCCTGGCTTGATCTATTCCCGGTGAATGGAATGTCTTGAACTTCTCGGGGTTTGGGGACCCACAGGCTTCTTAAAAGCATCCCCGCCTCCTCTTGGGCGTTGTACAAGGACCCTTCAGCTTCTTAAATGCTCTCATGCCTTCTCTTGGGCTTAGTACAAGGACCCAGAGACCTCTACAGGTATAGGAACATAACCTAGTCATCAATTTGCTAGAGCTGTCTTTCTAAGTCAAGGGTCAGACCAGTTAATGGGTTAACCTTCATCCCTTAACATACCAGCCTTCTCTTGGGTATCACACAAAGATCTTTCACTACCTGAGAATCGATTTCTCAAAACACCAGTAGGCTTGGACAATCTCAATACCCTTTGGATTTCCCATTTCCTTAAAGAACATGAAATAACCCTGATCAATCCCAAAGCACGAAAATACCTTTAATCAGTCCCTTTATAAGAACTAATTTTCTCTTTTATCCAATATACTGGACCTGTCACTAAACTGAAACAGTCACCAGCACAATAGCGTCCTCTTGGGCTTTGTACAAATGAGTCTCCCCAGCGGAGCTAACCTTTTTACACTCTCTTGTTGAGTATAAAAGACTCTCTCATTGAGTCAAACCTTTAGCCTCCATCTCGGGCTTCGTACGAGATACAAAATCACTCTCTTGTTGAGTATAAAAGACTCTCTTGTTGAGTCACACCTTTTAGTCTCAATCTCGGGCTTCGTACGAGATACAAAAACACTCTCTTGTTGAGTATAAAAGACTCTCTTGTTGAGTCAATCACCTTTTAGCCTCTATCTCGGGCTTCGTACGAGATACAAAATCACTCTCTTGTTGAGTATAAAAGACTCTCTTGTTGAGTCAATCACCTTTTAGCCTCCATCTCGGGCTTCGTACGAGATACAAAAACACTCTCTTGTTGAGTATAAAAGACTCTCTTGTTGAGTCACACCTTTTAGCCTCCATCTCAGGCTTCGTACGAGATACACAAACACTCTCTTGTTGAGTATAAAAGACTCTCTTGTTGAGTCAATCCACCTTTTAGCCTCTCTCTCGGGCTTCGTACGAGATACATAAAAGCACTCTCTTGTTGAGTCAACCCTTTTAGCCTCTCTCTCGGGCTTCGTACGAGACACATAAAAACACCCTCTTATTGGGTCAATAGCCTCCTCTTAGGCTTCGTATAAGAAAACCTCGGTCGAGTCAATCAACCTTTTAGCATCAAAATCTGTGCCTTGTCACAGTATACAAACATCAACAACTCCTTTTCCCCCATCTAATTGCTGTAAGCGGCAAGCCTCTGGATTATTTACATCCACGCCATTGTCCCTCTTTTAGCATGAGAAGTTCCTAAGGAAAGATGGCATTGCTCTAAACTGAGTTAAAGTCTTTTCCTTCAGGTTAAAAACTCTCATAAAGGAAATTATGGCATTGCTGGATTCACATATCCTAGTTAAAGTAATTCTCCTTTATAACCAGTCTCACAACAGTTGTGACAAACATACCAAATATCCCCCTTTAGAGATGACAAATTCTCTCTAAAGTCAAAACCCTTTAGCTTCACATCTTGGGCTTCGTACAAGATACAAATAGACCATTCAGCTTCACATCTTGGGCTTTGAACAAGATACAAATCACTTTCAGCTTCACGTCTTGGTCTTTGAACAAGACACCAAAACACCTCTTTCCTCCCATAGAATAGGAGGAACTACGATTGCTTTGATTTCCCTGTTTCGTTAAACGGGAATACATAGGCATAAGATTGGAAAAATCTTAGCGAGCACACTAATCAAAAACCCAAAATCCCGTACCTTCATACATCAATCGAAAAGCATCAGTCCTAACATCCTACCAATAGCCTAGACCCTGTGTTAACAAAATAACCTAAGAGAGACCCACAATCTTAATAGCATCTGTAAACCAGCAGTCACCTGTTTAAACTCAGTTTGCAAGCAGGGTTAATTGGAGACTTCTATTTCCCTTCCTACATCAGCTTCAATAGGATAAAAAATGAATCGAACTGTAGTACCCCAAAGCGATAGTGTTTCGCAACCAGGCAAAAATTTGCGCTACAGAAAAATGGCGACTTCACTAGGGACAATCCTGTAGAGATCTTGTTCTCTTCCCATCTCTTAGGTAGAAACCTTGAGTTCACATTCACGTCACAGAAATGGCGACTCTGTTGGGGAGTCATTGTCTGTATAGGATCATAAGACTAGAGTGTCATACCCCAAATTTTGACCACTTATATTTCCCATCATTGTGCAAATCATCATCACAATATGGATGTATCTTTATGCCTCATCAGTCTCCCCAAAGATGGTTGAGCATCCACTGCAATTAAAATTAGGGTTTCAAGCCCTCTTAGAGCTCTTAGGCAAAGGATCAATCAAGAAATGACATGATATTCAACTTGTATAATCTCTCAAACATCCATAATGGATCAAAAGGACTCCCACTCCAAGGATTAAGCACAAAGCTGCTCCCTTCTAGGAGGGTCAAGTCTCAAGATCGCCAGTGTCACCAAATTAGGGTTTTGGTCGACCAGGGCCTCCAGATGGAAATTCTCCTCTGGGCATGAGCCAATGCTTCAAGGAATAACCTATGATGCTCCAAGGGACATCATAAACCCAATCATCAAGTCAATTTTGCCTCAGGGGGTGCATTCACCAAAAATCAGGAATTAGGGTTTCTTGACCTAATTCACCCCTAAGATGACTTTTGGGACAATTCATGAACCAAGACCTCAAGACATGATTTGAGGGTCTCTAATATACCATATTGATCCATTTGGGACAATGAATTGATCCAAGAAGCTTGAGCAACAAGTTTCAATTTCATCTGAACCAAAGTTAGGGTTTCGCGGGAAAAGTCAACTGTAACTTCGACTTTTGACCAGGACATGCTCTCAAGCCCTAAGACATGATTCAATACACTCTATACCACCCATGGAACATGTCCATCAAGTTTGATTTAAGTTAAGGACATGACTTCCTGAAGAATTGCACAGTTTGGAATTCATCTGATAAAAAGTCAACTGTGCACAAAAGTCAACTTTGACTTTTTGAGATTTTTCACAAAAATGGATTTTTAACCCTAAAATGATGTTAATGTATGATTTGAATCATCATTCATCAAGAAAAATCAAGAAAAGTTGGATAACTTGTAAAAGGGGTAACCATAAAAACTTAGAAAATTTTCTAAGTTAAAAATAAAGTGGCTAGGGTACCAACTTTGGAGGGTCATAACTCCTAAACCACAAAGCCATTTTCTCCCATCCAAGGCTTGATTTTAGATCTCATTGCCCTCTACAAAAACTTCATCTAGACCTAACTCCAATTCATTGTGGATTTTGAGCTATGAGCGAGCCAAAATGGCTGAAAACATGAAAGTACCACTTTTCCAACACTTAGAAAAAATTCTGTCCAAGACAGATTTTTTTGGAAACACCAAAACTTGTGAGGTTTTTTCACACAGTTACAAGCTGAATCAGTTCCAAAGATAAACATCAATGTTATTGCAAATGTTGCCAAGAATCCAAGCAACTCAATAGCATGAAACCAATCCACTTGTGCCAAGAATTATGGCTGCCACAACACACCATGTCAAGGCTGCCATGAAAAATCAGTTTAGGAGTTTTGTGCCATCCATGATTTCTGAGTCAAAAGAAATGATCACTATGCCACATGCCTTCAACCTGATCATGAACCAACTGATCCAACTGATAGGGATGAGTAAAAAAGCCAAGGAATATTCCAACTTGAAATTCATCCACTTTGGCACATTTTGCCTTGAATTCAAAGGGCATTAATGTGGAATAGTGCATTTTCAACAAAGCCACTCTACTCAGTCAAGTTCTCTGATTAAACAACAATAAAAACATCTGAAGAATGTGATTTTGGTCAAGGCATAGCCCTGCTCTTGGGGGTGGCTAGTTTGCCTTGCTTGAGAAGAAATCCTCCAAGCCAATCCATGCGAATGTGATCTGATCCAGCAGCCATTCACTATTCCTCCAAGGTAAAAGTTGATCACCTATAAATAGAGGTTCTAATGGATCATTCAACTCACACCAAAGCCAGTTACAACACTGCTTTCTCTCATTCTTCCTTAAACCTCAAGTTTCTTGGTTTTTGAGTAACCACAATCGGGTTTTGAGTTGTAGCCTTAAGCAATTAATTCCAATTTCTCAAACACATCACATATGATGTATTTGAGGTGTCCAAACACTTAAACACTGACTGTAACACCTCAGGCTCAAAATCACCCTTCAACCAAGCCATTATGCCTCAATTATGCTGGTGGAGGTCTCCAGCTTGATCCAAAGAGTTTCAAAGTAATCCAAAGCTTGCAACACACTCCATAACATCCATTGAAGCTATAGGGATCATTAATTCACAACTGGAACAAATTTTGTGCAGAGTTCCATTTCAGCTTGCATCAAGGTAAGCCTCAAAACTCCAACTCCATGATCCATGCATATTTCCTCGCATGATATTTTTGCCAATTGCTAGCCATCATGTGTTGATTGTTTTCCCGCAAAAAATTTGATCATAGGACTCATAATCATGTCTGCACGATTGCTTTTGCAAAATTAGGGTTCATACGGCCACAATGATATAATTTGTTATACACTGAAAATGAATGAAATTGGGTATTGCCATCTTCTTCCTTGTGAAAAACGCATGAGTTTGGTGTTTGAATCATGTCAAATGGTTGAGAGATGAGTGAGATAGAGGGCTTCACGCATCAGAGCTTGAGGAAGAAGATGGCCATGGCGCCATTTTTAGAAAATCCAACTAGTTTGATATATATTTTTCGCTTGCCATGTTATTAATGAATTGGCATTGCGCCCCAGTGGTTGATCAACTGGTTTGTGTGTACTAGCAAGCAAAAGGTCTGGGGTTCGAATCCCCCTCGCCCCAGACCTTTTTTTTTATCACTTTTTCCTATTTTCTTATTTTTCATATTATTTTGTTAATGATTTCAAAAATTAATAACTCACTCAATTTTAATTATTTTTTACTGATTCTTTTTGCAAAAAATCATAAAAATGTTGAAATATTTTATTCCACAAAAAAATTAGATTTATATTATTTATTTAATATAATTAGTATTTTTGTGAATAAATTCATTTTAATTGTTTTTTAAACATTTTAAAAGTGAATATTTACTTTGAAAATCAAGACATAATGAGTTTAAATATCTCTTGTGATTTATACCTCATTTTTCAAACCTTAAACAAAAATCACAAGTGGTTTATTCAAACCTATTTGGTATTTTTTTTTATTTTCTTTAAAATATTTACATTTAAAGATTAAAATTAGGGTTTCTTTGACTTTCAACCCTCATAAACCATTTTCAAAACTTTTGGGCCTCTAATAGAGTGTAAGACCCAATCTTTTTTTGACCAAATCATTTTTGGGCCTCAGTGTATTGTATAAGTCCCGATACCATCAAAAACAAACGGCGCGATC
Organism: Lathyrus tuberosus; assembly: GCA_022829125.1. NCBI lineage: Eukaryota > Viridiplantae > Streptophyta > Magnoliopsida > Fabales > Fabaceae > Lathyrus > Lathyrus tuberosus. The sequence goes on from JALAZF010000032.1 coordinate 10,113,327, forward strand.
GTCGCCTTTTGAAAAATAACCTTCTGGGCCTCTCCTCGAGCTATAAGACCCATTCAAAACTTTTGGGCCTCTAATAGAGTGTAAGACCCAACCCCCTTTTAACCAAAAACATTTTTGGACCTCACTTATTGTATAAGTCCCTCTGCGTTAAAAGAAAACCTCGGCGCGATCGCCATTTTTAAACGAAAAATCAACTGGGCCTACCCTCGTGTTATAAGCCCCACTCTTTTTCTTTAAAACCTTTTGGACCTCTTGAGAGAGTGTAAGACCCATCCCTTTGTAAAGAAAACCTTTTTGGGCCTCAGTCACTTGTATAAGTCCCTCTGTACAAATTCAAACAGTGCGCTCACTGATAAAACCCTGGGCCTCTCCTTGAGCTGTAAGCCCCAAATCTTTCTTTTTCAAAGCACTTTCTCCTTTGATTTTGAATATACTGTTATTTTCAATCTTTCTTTGTTGAACAACTAACCAAACAACATGGAAGCTCTACAACCGAGTAAGTGGTTATTGCTTTCATTTACCACTTTCATATACATATAACTGTATTGTGGGGCTGTTTCACTGTAAGTCTTCTTTCATAAACTCATATCAACTGTGTAATAATAGTATAGATATTTCGAGTTTCCCCGGCAACTACGTCTAGAACTAGGTGACGCCGTTTTGTTTCATAGAAATAGACAACTAGATCCCCAATAGGATCACCAGATACAGTCTTCTCTTCGGCTGTCCTCATTAGGAATCGTCAAGAAACTCTACTCCCAGAGATGAATGTATTCTCCGTGAATGGCATCTTTAAGTTTCTTCCAAATTCTCGAACTTTCCTGACTTGATCTATTCCTTGTGAATAGCTTGCCTTGAATTTTTCGGGGTTTGGGGACCCACGGGCTTCTGAAAAGCATTAGCCTCCTCTTGGGAATCGTACAAGGACCCACTGGCTTCTTAAAAGCAACCCCGCCTCCTCTTAGGCTTAGTACAAGGACCCGCCGGCTTCTTAGAAGTATTCACAGCCTCCTCTTAGGCTTCGTATAATGATCTCTTCCTCCGGGAATGATAGCCTCCTCTTGGGCTTCATACAAGGACCCGTCGGCTTCTTAAAAGTTTCCAACCTCCTCTTGGGCTTCGTACAAATTGTACCGACGACCTCCTAAAGGTATAGGAACAGAACTTAGTCATCTGCATAGAACAGTCCTTTCAAAGAGTCTACTACTGTGTCTCAAAGCATGGTACAAAAGATAAAACTCTAGACTTGGACAGTCTAATTTCCTTGAGTCTCAAATACATTCTCAAGCACCCTTCAAGAATAGGAAGGAACCCCGTAGACTCGGACAGTCTCAATACCCTTTGGATTTCCCAATTCCTCAAAGAGAAAGAAATATCCCTGATCCTCGAATCAAATCCCTGAGTGCAAACAGTACTCATATAAGAACTGATTTTCTTTTTAAAACCAATATACTGGACCTGTCACTCAACTGAAACAGTTACTATAGCCTCTCTCTTGGGCTTTATACAATGATTCTACCCAGTGGAGTCAAACAACGTTTAGCCTCTCTCTCGGGCTTTGTACGAGACACATAAGAGACTCCCTCGTTGGGTCAATTACTCCTTTTAGCCTCCATCTCGGGCTTTGTACGAGATACAAAAAGCTCTCTTGTGGAGTCAAATAGCCTCCATCTCGGGCTTTATACGAGATACCAAAATATTCCCTCGTTGAGTCAAAACCTTTTAGCCTCTCTCTCGGGCTTTGTACGAGACACATATTAGCCTCCTCTTAGGCTTTGTATAAGAAAACCACTGGTTGATCCAATCAACCTTTTAGCATCAAAGTTGTGCCTCATTCATAGTACACAAACATCAACAACTCTTTCCCCTTCATCTAATCGCTGTAAGTGGCAAGCCTCTGGATCATCTACATCCATGCCACTGTCCCTCTTTTAGCATGAGAAATTCCTAAGGAAAGATCACATTGCTCTATACTGAGTTAAAGTCTTCTCCTTCAGGTTAAAATCCCTTATAAAGGAAATTATGGCATTGCCGGATTCGCAAATCCCAGTTAAAGTAATTCTCCTTTATAAACAGTTGTGACATACAACCCCGTCTTTAGAGATGACAAATTCTCTCTAAAGTCAACACCCTTTTAGCTTCATATCTTGGGCTTTGAACAAGATACAAATAGACTCTTCAGCTTCACATCTTGGGCTTTGAACAAGATACAAACCACCTTTTGCTTCATGTCTTGGGCTTTGAACAAGACACCAAAACACCCATTTCCTCCCATAGAATAGGAGGAACTACGAACGCTCTGATTTCCCTGTTTCGGTAAACGGGAATACGTAGGCATAAGATTGAAAGTAAAGATCTTAGCGAGCACACTAAACAAAAACCCTAAATCCCATATACCATAATCTGAAGCAGTATCCTAACAAAATCCCAGAGAGAAATCAGTATTGGCGAAAATACAAATAACCAATACAAAGGCCCCCACCACATTGATCGCATCCGTAACCTAACAGACCGCTGTTTAAACTCGGTATGCAAGCAGGGTTAATTGGAGACATCTATTTCCCTTCCTTCATCAGCTTTAATAGGATAAAAAATGAATCGACCTGTAAGTAAACTCAACCGCAGTAAGAGCGACCAGCGCTTAAGAACCGCGTCCAAAATTGCTCGCTACAGAAAAATGGCACCCACCATGGGGCCGATATCTCTTTTGTTACAATTCTAGGTGAAAAACATGGACAAGTCCTTTTCATGGCGGTGGCCGCCACAGAAAAATGGCGCCCACCGTGGGGCCCAATTTCTTTTTTCTCTTCACTTGTGTGAAAACCACAGATTGGGGCTTCCGCCGGGGAACCCATTTCTGTTAGGAACTTAGGATTCATAGCTTTAAAGGTCTAGGATGATTAGGACAAATATATATACTGCTTTTCCTAATTTCTATACGTATTTATTTTTCTGCTAATGGAAATGCGTGTGATGCCGCATGTGGAAAGATTGAGTATACACTTAAGATAAGTGATGACAACGAGGTCGACCATCAACCTCAGTGGAGGCTGACCAATGTAACCCGTTCTTTCACCTAGACAATGGGCCGATTGTGATGTCTGAGAAGCTGAGGAGCCAAACCCTTTTGTAGTGCGGAAACTATCAGGAATAGTTGTTACGCGATACTACCCTCATTTGAGGCTGGTGATCTATTCTCGGTGAATGACACTTACTCTAAGATTGCTCTACAACTCGCTGGCGATCCGCTTGTTGTTTTTCTTTCTTGGGAGGAGCTGATGATAATGAGTACAGGTACAAAAATCACCCTAGTATAAACCTTTGGGGATGGGTAGAGCCTTGACTTCATGACAACGACCCTTTGACCCCATGTTTTTTCTATGTTTTTGTGTGCTGCATTCATGCATTCATTTAAAAAACATTAAAACAATCAAAAAATTTCTCTTCTAGTCTCTCTGTTTTTCAAATTAAACTAAGACTGTGATTGCAAATATCAGAGAAAAGGATTGCGCTAATGGATTTCGGTAGAAGGAGAACCCATAGGTATACCTTCAAGGTTCCAAAGCTAGAGGATTTGAGAAGGTTAGCGAGGATGATCACAAACCAAGAGGCTTTCAAAGCCAAATACGGAGGTTTGCTACCACTGTTAAGAGTCCATGTGATTGAGGGAATCATGGATGCGCTCATTCAGTTTTATGATCCAGTTTATCACTGTTTCACATTCCCGGATTACCAACTCGCACCAACGCTGGAGGAGTATTCTCATCTGATTGATCTACACATTACTGATCAAGCTCCATTTTCTAGACTGGAAGAAATTCCAAAGAATCAGACCATTGCAAGAGCAATTCATCTGGATGAGTCTGAGGTCAGGACTCACCAAACCACTAAGGGTGGCATCCAAGGTTTTCCAGCCCAGTTCTTGACAAAGAAGACCCTGTATTTTGCCAGTATAAGAAACGTGACTGCTTTTGAAAGTGTCTTTGTCTTGCTCACCTACGGGTTATTTTTGTTTCCCAACATTAATAATTTCGTCGATATCAACTCCATTAAGGTTTTTCTCATTGGAAACCCTGTACCGACTTTGCTCGCGGATGCTTATCATTCTGTACACTTGGGAAATTTGTACAGCGGAGGGGAGATCACGTGTTGTGTACCTCTGCTTTACAAATGGTTTATCTCTCATTTGCCTAAGTCTGCTACTTTCTGGGATTGTAAGAGTGCCTTGCGTTGGTCGCAGAAGATCATGTCTCTCACCAACTCTGATATAGATTGGTGTAATAGGATTTATGATGGAATCAGAATCATTGATCGTTGTGGAAACTTCCCCAACGTACCCCTTTATAGGAACTAAGGGAGGAATCAACTACCATCCAGTTCTCGTTTGTCGTCAATTTGGATACCCGATGAGGCATATTCCGCTGAATGCTCATCTGAAAGGTCTTTTCTTCAAGGAAGGAGAAAACGACAGAGCACTAAAGATGGAAATAGTGCACACTTGGAAACACGTTCATAAGAAAGGACGAGAGTCTCTAGGAAAACCGGAATATGTCTCGATGGAGCCTTATCTCCACTGGGTACAAACTAGAGCTCACAAGCTAAAAGTGCCTTATCCTCGTTACGGGATTCTTCCGCCGAGAGAATCTGTCATGTACTTCATGACAGAAACTGAAAAGCTTCAGGTTACTCTCAACAAAGTTCAAAAGGAGAGAAGGTCTTGGAAGAACAAGTACCGCACCCTCGACTTAGAGTGTATCAAAATACAGCAATTACTGAAAGAGAAAGATGCTCTGATTGAAATTTTGGAGCAACATGCTGTAGAGAATCAAGATGACCAAAGGAATTTGCTCACTCCTTTCACTTGGCAATGGAATGACAACCCGACAACGGCCCAAGAGCCCCGGTCAAAGAAAAGGAAAGTACCGGAGTCAGCACCTGATTTCTCTTCAGAGAGGACTCGAGACCCATTAACTTAGGTTTATGTTTCTGCACTTTGTAATCTACTATATTTTTGTTTCCGCAATCCTTTGAATTTCAATAAAAAGGGGTTTCCCCACTGTTTGATGTTTGCAATCTAATTGTCGAAGTTTATTTTGATTAAACAAAAAAAAACAATTAATATAATCATTGCATTCATCATTCTCACATCACGTATTCTTCTTACCTACAAATCTCACGTTTGTGTCTCGGTTCTAGAGTCAAACTGTCTCATTCGTATAATACTCGGGCCAATCGTCATAAAAAGATGGATGATCTTGAGGAAGAAAACAGAGAGTTGAAAGAAGAGATCGACGCTCTGAGAGAGGATATGAGAAAGCTTCGTAACGACATGCAAGCCATGGCAGAAGCTCAGCTACAAAGGACTGTGATCTCAGAGATCACCTCAACGCCCATAGTGGAGAAGTATGATCCTAGGTATCAAATGCCGAAAGATCGTCCTTGGGGCATGCCTGTTAATTATATCCCGGAAGAATATATTCCGGCGATCACTGAAGATCAGGGAATAACAACAGAAGCTGCTAGGCCTGAAGGTTAAAAACTTCGGGAAAGCGAAGATGCCAGGGGCATACTGAAGACTCCTGAAGGTTACAAACTTCGGGAAATGCCAAGATTCGCTGTCGTAGTTACGGTCCCACCCCCTATGGTGCACACTATCCCGGAAGGACAGATTCCATCGATACCTTCTGGTAAAAAGGAAACTATGTTCGACAGAATGGATGAATTCCAGGAGCAGTTCCTGGAAATGCAGAAGGAGCTGCAAGCTAATCGCAGTCAGGATTTATTTGGAAAGGACGTCGCAGACCTCTGCTTGGTCCCTAATGTGAAAGTTCCGCACAAATTTCAAGTGCTCGACTTTGAAAAGTACAAGGGTAATTCTTGCCCTCAAAGCCATCTGGTGATGTACGCTCGGCGGATGTCAGCTCAGACGGAGAATCAAGACCTACTGATTCATTACTTCCAGGATAGTTTAACCGGTGCCGCATTAAAATGGTACATGGGTTTAAACCGTGCCACGAGCAGCACATTCAGAGATCTTGGTACTGCCTTCGTCCAACAATACAAATACAATTTGGACACGGCACCCGACATAGATCAACTCAGATCAATGTCGCAAAAGGACAAGGAAACCTTTAAGGAGTATGCTCAAAGGTGGCGTGAAATCGCCGCTCAAATTTGTCCACCTCTTGAGGAAAAAGAGATGATAAAGATCTTCTTAAAGACCTTAAGCTCATTTTACTATGACCGAATGATTGCCGATGCGCCTAGTGATTTCACCGAGATGGTGGGCATGGGCGTACGTCTTGAGGAAGTCGTCCGAGAAGGACGTTTGGTAAAAGACACAGGATCGACGAGCGGTACTAAAAAATACGGTAGTGCTCTCCCTAAGAAAAAAGAGCAAGATATTGGGAATATCTCTCTCGGAAAGCAAAGGCGACGTTATCAGCCAGTAGCAGCTGTAACTCCTGCTATCAGCACCGCGCCTACGTATCAACCTCAGGTTGCGCAGAGCCAACATGATCAGCAAAGGACACAACAGCCTCTTCAGCAGGCTCGTCCTCCATATAACAACAACCGTATAACACGGCCACCAGGATTTGATCCTATACCCGTGTCGTACGCAGAGCTGTTTCCATTACTACTGGCTAAGGGGCACATTCAGACTAAATCTCCTTTTACAGTACCGGAAAATCCACCTTTTTGGTTTAAGGTGGATCAAACTTGCCCTTACCACCAAGGAGGATCAGGGCATAACATAGAGACTTGTCTCAATTTCAAGTCCGACGTGCAAAAACTTGTTAGGAACGGGGTCTTATCCTTCAAGGATATAAATTCTAATGTTTTTACGAACCCGCTGCCTCAACACGAGAAGGCTGCAGTCAATTTGATAGAAGGAGAATCTAACAATGTCTATCAAATTCACGATGTACTCTTGTTGAAAACCAATCTGGTCAAGATGCATTGTAGACAGAGTGGATATGGCCATGTGCCACCTCATAATTATCACCAGTGTGATATTTGCTCTAAAGACAATCAGGGATGTTCTGTGGTGCAAGCAGCTCTGCAGGAACAAATGGATCTCGGATGGATCCAAGAGCACCGAGTTCGTGGAGTTAATATGGTCTACACGAATTCTAACGTCATTCAAAACCACGACATCCGTGCGATGAATGTCAACCTGGTGGCAATGCACTCAAGGCAAAGCCAGTATCATAATCTGCCGCGGCACGATTACAGTTCTTGTCTGACTTGCCCGGTAAACAAACAGGGTTACTCTTTTGTACAAGAAGCCCTTCAGCGTCAGATGGATCTTGGATGGATCCATGACTACCATGATAGGAATTTCTATCAAATCAACATGGTTCAGATCTTCGATATTCGCATGATGAATACCAACCTGGTAGAGTTACATGCTGAGCAGGTCCGACTCGGATTCCTAATATCACATGACTATCAAAGCTGTAAAGCAGGTTGCGAAAACGATCGAGGTTGTACCCTTGTCCAGGAGGCACTTCAGCACTTGTTAAATCACTGGTGGATGCCAATCTACATGGATGAAGATACTCAGCAGATTAGTATCAATAACAGAAACCCCACTCGGCGTCAAAGTCAGGATGTCCGATCTGTGGAAGCTAACCTAGTGAGGTTACATTGTATTCAAAGTGGGCGTGGCCAGGTGCCACCACACAATTATGACAGTTGTAGCGTCTGTTCGAAAAGTAACCAAGGGTATTACCTTGTGAGAGCAGCTCTTCAGGGTCAGGTGGATCGTGGAGAGATTCGTCCATATCCGGGTTCTGGACCCATCAACTGGACGCCAAACTACCTTGCCGATCAAGTTGAGGATGCTGTCACGATCAGTGGTCATCACAGGACATGGATGTTTTTGCCATCATCCCTCTACTTGACGAATCTAAAGTTCCCAACCGGGAACTGATCGAGATTACTTACGATGGTCAGAAAAATCAGAAGGCTCCCGTAGTCATCTATCTGCCGGGACCACTACCGTACGAATCAACTAAGGCTATCCCTTACAAATACGGTGCAACGACAGTTGAAAATGGAAAGGAAATTCCATTACCCTCCGTCGTGAATATTGCAGACATCAGTCGTGTAACACGGAGCGGTCGAATCTTCAACCGAGGGGTTGGAGAACCTAACAAGGAAAAGGAACTTCAGACGGAAGCTCCCGATGCATCAGTCGGTCAATCCAGTAATCCCGACCTTTCGAAAAATAATGATGACATGCTGAAGCTCATCCAAAGGAGTGAATACAACATTGTCGATCAACTGTTATAAACTCCTTCAAAGATCTCGGTATTATCATTATTACTCAGTTCAGAAGCCCACAGGGAGGCTCTACAGAAAGTCTTGGAGCAAGATTTTGTGGAACAGGATGTAACGATTAGACAGTTCGATAGTATTGTCTCTAACATCACTTCCTGCAACAATTTGGGATTTAGTGATGAGGAATTACCTGAAGAGGGTCGCCGTCATAACATGGCGCTTAACATTACAGTTAACTGTCAGGACGATGCTATAGCCAGCGTACTGGTAGACACAGGGTCAGCCCTGAATGTTATGCCGAAGTCCACTTTGATGCAATTGTCATTCAAAGGCTCTCCGATGAGAATCAGCGAGGTGGTTGTCAAAGCATTTGACGGATCTAGAAAAACAGTTATCTGCGAAGTTGATCTTCCTATAACTATCGGTCCTCATACTTTCCAAGTCACTTTCTAGGTCATGGACATCCGGACAATGTACAGTTGTTTATTAGGAAGACCTTGGATACATCAGGCTGGAGCGGTTACTTCAACCCTCCACCAAAAGTTAAAGTTCGTCCAGAACGATCAACTTGTCACGGTTTGTGGGGAACAAGCCTTGCTCGTAAGTAACTTGTCATCGTCTACTGGTATAGAACCCGAGGAGGTTATTGGAACTCAGTTCCAAGCACTGTCGGTGAACAAGAACAACCAGTTCAAAGAAGGAACTTCCATTTCTTCATACAACGATGCTATCAAAGCGGTCGAGAGTACCGATACGACCGGATGGGGACAGGTTGTCATTCCTATTGACAATAAAACAAAGAAGGGTCTTGGTTTTTCTGCAACCTGTACCCAGACAGCTGCCAACGATGAAAGTCTTCATCCCCTTCAAAACTTCTTCCACAGTGGAGGTTTCCTTCACCCGGTGTCTCAAGCAGTACATGCTATCAATGAGGAAGATCCCTCTGACACAGATGAATAATGGAAGTCCTACCTTAACGGGGACAGTTATATGTCTCAGTAAGAGGTGCCTATACCATTTTGCTATCCCGCACAGAGTCCGAGATTTATACCCAGGTCAGATGTCGAAATGACCTATGGAGATTGTGATCCGGAAGGATGTCGTGCTCCGCCAAATTCATTAGAGGAAGACACTCCGATGAAAGACAATTTTGACTACACCTACTATGGCCCAATGGATGGTCTGCCAATGTGGCATCCCTACCTAGGAAACTAGGGGCAAGAAAGTCAGCCGAGTAACGAAAGTCAGCTGGCCATCATTGAACAGAATACCTGTGTCCCCACCATGTCATGGGATCAACACGCAGGTCATTCAGACACTACTCAACATGAAGATGAATTCGCAACGTTTGCAGGACTTGAATTCATCAACTATACTTTTCCCAAGGTCAACGTCATCGAGAGAGATGACTCCTCCAGTTCGAAAGAAGTGTGGGACACCTTGGGACAACCGAGTGGAAAATACGACTATATGGTCAAGTACACTGCGCCCGAAAGCTCTCGTATCATGCTCGAAGACATCCAGCCAACTGGACAGGGAGATACAGCTGAGAGCACAAATGCTATGCAAAATACAACAGAGGAATTCTCCTGCGACAACTTTGCTTGGGAGACAGATTCCAATGATCATGCTCCACCAGAAATCAGCGTCATTTCTGAAGACAAATCAAGGAAGGTGCCAGACTTTGTGATTCACCGAGGAGTTCGCCGCCAATGGGTTGCCATCGAGGTTCCGAAGGTTGTTCATTAGTCAAAGTAATTGCCATCTTTAACCTTTCACCCTGCCCAGGTGAAACGGATGTTTTGATAGGGCTCGCTTTCTGTAAATTTCCCTCTTTGCTTAGCCCAAAGCGACAGAGTTTTATTTTATAGGGCTGTAGTTTCAAGGATCGACTTGTTCATTAATAAAATAACGTCGTTCTGTAATTTCCACATTAATTGCTGTTTTCTCTTTTTGCTTTTTCAGAAAATGGTAATCCTAAAAAACAATTAAAAACAAAAACAAGCAGTAAAATAAAACACTGCACACACTTGCATCCTTCTTTATCTCTTATAAACACGAATCATCACGTCATGCAGATTGCTTGTTTTAAACCTTGTTAAAACATACGATCTGATGCCTTCTCCCAACTTTGAGTTCCCGATATTCGAGGCTGAAGAAGAAAATGACGACGAAATTCCAGAAGAGATCTCCCGATTACTCGGACAAGAGGAAAGGACCATTGAACCTCACAAAGAGCCGTTGGAAACGGTAAACTTCGATTCGGAAGAAGAGAGAAAAGAAATTAGGATTGGGGCACTGCTCAGTCCCATTGCCAGAGAGGGTTTGATAAAGCTTCTCAAAGAATTCCCCGATGTATTCGCTTGGTCCTATCAGGACATGCCAGGGTTGGATACCAGCATCGTGGAACATCACTTACCGTTAAGATCGGAATGTCTACCAGTAAAGCAAAGGTTGAGACGGACTCACCCGGACATGGCTATCAAAATCAAAGAGGAGGTACAGAAACAGATCGATGCGGGTTTTCTCGCTACATCAGAATATCCTCAATGGTTAGCCAATATTGTACCCGTTCCCAAAAAGGACGAAAAAGTCAGAATGTGTGTCTATTACAGGGATCTGAACAAGGCTAGTCCAAAGGACGACTTTCCTTTACCACACATTGACATGCTGGTAGACAGTACAACAAAGTTCAAAGTTTTCTCCTTCATGGATGGATTCTCGGGCTATAACCATATCAAAATGGCGCCGAAAGACATGGAGAAAACTTCGTTCATTACCCCGTGGAGTACCTTTTGTTACAAGGTAATGCCGTTCGGTTTGAAGAACGTCGGGGTAACCTATCAAAGGGCCATGACTACTCTGTTTCATTACATGATACACAAGGAAATCGAGGTATATGTCGATGATATGATTGCAAAATCAAAAACAGAGAGTGAGCACGTTGAACATCTGTCAAGATTGTTCGAACGTTTAAGAAAATTCAAGCTCCGCTTGAATCCCAACAAGTGCACCTTCGATGTCCGTTCAGGGAAACTACTAGGGTTCATCGTCAGCCAGAAAGGAATTGAAGTTGATCCTGACAAGGTCAAGGCCATTCAAGAAATTCCTTCTCCAAAAACTGAAAAACAAGTCAGAGGATTCCTGGGACGTTTGAACTACATCTTCAGATTCATATTCCTTATGACTGCGACGTGTGCGCCAATTTTCAAATTACTCAAAAAGAACCAGGACTGTGTTTGGACAGAAGATTGCCAAACCGCCTTCGACAGTATTAAGGAATATCTGTTGAATCCTCCGATTCTATCACCTCCAGTGGAAGGAAGACCACTGATCATTTACCTCACAATTCTAGAGGACTCAATGGGATGTGTACTTGGCCAACAAGACGAAACCAAAAGGAAAGAGTCTGCCATTTACTATTTGAGCAAGAAATTCACCGACTACGAGACTCGGTACACGATGCTTGAGAAAACTTGGTGCGCTTTGGCTTGGGCAGCCAAACGTCTTCGCTAGTACATGATTCGTCACACTACTTGGTTAATCTCTGAAATGGATCCAATCAAGTACGTCTTTGAAAAGCCTGCTCTCACGGGAAGGATTGCCCGTTGGCAGATGTTGTTATTAGAATAAGACATCGAGTACCACACTCAGAAAGTCGTTAAAGGAAGTGTTTTAGCCGATCATTTGGCTCATCAACCGATTGACGATCAGGAATCAATCAAATTTGAATTCCCAGACGAAGATGTCATGTATCTAAAAATGAAAGATTGCAATGAACCGCTACCCAGTGAAGGGCCAGAACCAGGTTCCCAATGGGGACTTATCTTTGATGGGGCAGTTAATCATTATGGAAACGGAATTGGGGCAATCATTGTTACCCCTCAGGGTACCCACATTCCTTTTACTGCCAGACTTATGTTCAAATGTACGAACAACGAGGCCGAATACAAAGCTTGTATTATGGGTCTCGAAGAAGCAATTGATTTAAGATCAAAAACTTGGACGTATACGGCGACTCAGCCTTGGTTATCAATCAGACAAAAGGAGATTGGAACACATACCAATCAGGATTGATTCCTTACAAAGACTATGCAAGAAGGTTGTTACCCTTCTTCAACAGAGTTGAGTTTCATCACATCCCTCGAGAGGAGAATCACATGGCTGAGGCATTAGCCACTCTCTCTTCCATGATTAGTGTAGGTCAATGGAACGACTTACCTAAGATCGACATAATGCGCCTTGAACGGCCCGCTTACATCTTCACGATTGAAGCAGTCATAGACGACAAACCTTGGTATCATGATATCAAATGCTTCCTTCAGAACAAGAGTACCCATCTGGGGCACTCCGAAAAGACAGGAAAACCCTCAGAAGATTGGCTGGAAACTTCTTCCTGAGCGGTGACACTCTCAATAAGAAAAATTTTGACATGGTCTTGCTCCGATGCGTAGACAGACCAGAAGCAGAAATGCTGATGAAAGAAATTCATGAAGGATCCTTTGGCACTCATGCCAATGGACACACAATGGCGAGAAAAATTCTAAGAGCAGGGTATTACTGTTTGACCATGGAATCCGACTGCTACAAGTACATGAGGAGGTGTCACAAGTGTCAGATATACTCCGACAAAATTCATGTACCACCAACGCATCTCAAATTTCTCTCTTCCCCATGGCCATTTTCCATATGGGGAATCGACATGATTGGCATGATTGAGCCCAAGGCTTCAAACGGACATCGGTTCATCCTAGTAGCCATTGATTACTTCACCAAGTGGGTCGAAGCAGCGTCATTCGCCAATGTAACCCGACAAGTGGTGGTCCGATTTATCAAAAACAATATCATCTGCCGTTATGGTGTTTCGAGCCAGATCATCACAGATAATGGATCTAAGTTGAACAACAAGATGATGAAGGAGTTGTGCGCAGAGTTCAAGATTGAACATCATAACTCATCTCCCTACCGACCCAAGATGAACGGAGCGGTAGAAGCGGCCAATAAGAACATCAAGAAGATTGTTTAGAAGATGGTTGTAACCTACAAAGATTGGCACGAAATGCTACCCTTTGCTCTTCACGGTTATCGCACATCTGTCTGCACTTCAACAGGGGCAACCCCTTTCTCTCTAGTATATGGCATGGAGGCAGTTCTCCCCATAGAAGTAGAGATCCCATCAATCCAGGTATTGATGGAAGCTAAGCTTTCAAAAGCTGAATGGTGTCAAAGTCGACACGACGAATTAAACCTGATCGAAGAGAAGCGAATCACGACACTATGCCACGGTCAGTTGTATCAGCAGAGAATGAAGAAGGCGTTCGACAAAAAGGTCCGACCTCGCGTCTTCAGGAAAGGAGACCTTGTGCTAAAAAAGATACAATCATTTCTCACTGATTCTCGGGGCAAGTGGACTCCGAATTATGATGGCCCCTGTGTGGTCACGAAAGCTTTCTCAGGCGGCGCTTTGAGACTTGCAACCATGGACGGAGAGGAATTTTCCTACCCCACAAACGTTGATGTAGTCAAGAAATACTTCGCCTAAACTAAAAAAAAAAACGTCTCAGTGGATTGAAAACCCGAAAGGGCGGTCCAAGCAAAATTTAGAGACAAAAAAAAATCATCCCGGTGGATTGGAAACATCACAGTACAATCCAAGCAAAAGTTAGGGATAATGGCAAGTAACTACGTTCAACAGAGGCAGGTCCCTCAGTAGCAGTTACACCATCCATCGGAGGAAAAATCCAGTCAAGGTCATCTTCGACAGAAGCTCAGGATGCCCTGAATTCAAAGTTGATAGAAGGATAGTGGTCGTTTTGTTTCAACGTAGCCCTTTTCCCTGTAAATTACCATTTTCTGACTTTGTAAATACTAAATGGAATCACGCGTTTGGCTGATCTCCATTTTATCAATAAAATTTGAGCTCTTGTGCTTTTGTTTGTAATTCTTATTTGTTTTAGCTTTACAGAACGACGTTGTTAACATGATTAACGATTCTTGAAATAAAACAAAAAATGAATTTACTTGTTAAAACTTTTTCTGCTTTTTAATAAAGACGACAATTTCTTTTGACTGTTGAACATCAAAAGAACATCGGTCGCTCCTCCAGAAGTGATCAGACCTCAAAGTTCAGAATCAAAGTACTCCTTCTAACCCAGCACGCCTGAATGAAGGGATCAACTGTGTCAGAGACATTGTTTCATCTGACACGCTTCAGTTGAGTTCTCATCTCCTAAGCCCGATTAACATAGCTCCCAACAGGGACTATCTCTCCTAAGCAAGGCAGAATTGCTATCTTGAACCAGCGGTACTTCTTCGCCCTGAAATGGCCGAGTATCCAGTCGTGTTCATCTGTCAGTTTGTATGTCGCGTCAGTTTTGTCAGCATATACATACATGCATCATGCATTATTGATTTACATTCATAGTCATATTGCATCACTATCACTCTAGTCAGTTTTGTCCCCTAGTGATAAAAGTCCTCTCAATCGAGTTATCAGTACTTGTCTCGTCAAGAAGCGCGGCGCCCGAACAGTCTCTCTCCTCGAGTTTTATTTCTGGATTGAAGTTGGGTCCTCGACCACTTTGATAACTTGAACCTCTGGAAGACCAGAGAGTCCTCAGTTAACATCACTCTTCGCCATTGAAGATGGTATCCTTGTTTTCCCGGATTAAAGAAAATCCTGGGAGAAAGCCTCCTAAATCGGAGATTCGACAGTACGACAGTTTTTCTCCGAAAAACCCACTGATGAAAAGGTCATCGGCACCTTAAAATTGGATCACATCCTATGGCATTTCTCCGAGAAGATCTCCAAGAAAAGTATGATGTAGAGACCCCGAACGAAAGCAGTCTCTCAAGAGACTCGTTTTCTGAATAGAAACAAATGGCGTCTCCAATAGAGAAGTTTGTGCACCTCTACAACTCAGACGAATGGGTTCCCCAGCAAGTCTGACATCAAAACCTTTTCTGTCAAATGGCATCTCCCCAAGAAGATTCGGCGAGAAGTTTGAGGAAAACCTCTATGCATAGCGTCCCTTGTCAATTAAGTTTATTGACAAAAGAAACTAAGACCAGTTCCTTGGTAGGGAACCAGGATCGAGGGGAAGTTGACAAAAGAAACTAAGACCAGTTCCTTGGTAGGAAACCAGGATCGAGGGGAGGGTTATTTCAAAAAGAAACTCAGACCAGTTCCTTGGTAGGAAACCAGGATCGAGGGGAAGTTTATTTCAGAAACTAAGACCAGTTCCTCGGTAGGAAACCAAGATCGAGGGGAAGTTTAAATCAGAAACTGAGACCAGTTCCTTGGCTGAAGACCAGGATCGAGGGGAAGTTTACCTTTTCTAAGCATCATCACTTAGCTAAAGAAGATGAATGCGTAAGCTACCATTCATAACCACCATCAAAATTTCGGGTATTCCGATATTTAATCCTCTTGCACCCCGAATGCCCGAATACCATCGTCATTCACACCTTTGGGTCCAAGAAGATTAAATAGGGGCATCTGTCATACCCCAAATTTTGACCACTTATATTTCCCATCATTGTGCAAATCATCATCACAATATGGATGTATCTTTATGCCTCATCAGTCTCCCCAGAGATGGTTGAGCATCCACTGCAATTAAAATTAGGGTTTCAAGCCCTCTCAGAGCTCTTAGGCAAAGGATCAATCAAGAAATGACATGATCTTCAACTTTTCTAACCTCTCAAACATCCATAATGGATCAAAAGGACTCCCACTCCAAGGATTAAGCACAAAGCTGCTCCCTTCTAGGAGGGTCAAGTCTCTAGATCGCTAGTGTCACCAAATTAGGGTTTTGGTCGACCAGGGCCTCCAGATGGAAATTCTCCTCTGGGCATGAGCCAATGCTTCAAGGCATAACCTATGATGCTCCAAGGGACATCATAAACCCAATCATCAAGTCAATTTTGCCTCAGGGGATGCATTCACCAAAAATCAGGAATTAGGGTTTCTTGACCTAATTCACCCCTAAGATGACTTTTGGGACAATTCATGAACCAAGACCTCAAGACATGATTTGAGGGTCTCTAATATACCATATTGATCCATTTGGGACAATGAATTGATCCAAGAAGCTTGAGCAACAAGTTTCAATTTCATCTGAACCAAAGTTAGGGTTTCGCGGGAAAACTCAACTGTAACTTTGACTTTTGACCAGGACATGCTCTCAAGCCCTAAGACATGATTCAATACACTCTATACCACCCATGGAACATGTCCATCAAGTTTTATTTAGGTTAAGTACATGATTTCCTGAAGAATTGCACAGTTTGGAATTCATCTGATAAAAAGTCAACTGTGCACAAAAGTCAACTTTGACTTTTTGAGATTTTTCACAAAAATGGATTTTTAACCCTAAAATGATGTTAATGTATGATTTGAATCATCATTCATCAAGAAAAATCAAGAAAAGTTTGATAACTTGTAAAAGGGGTAACCATAAAAACATAGAAAATTTTCTAAGTTAAAAATAAAGTGGCTAGGGTACCAACTTTGGAGGGTCATAACTCCTAAACCACAAAGCCATTTTCTCCCATCCAAGGATTGATTTGTAGATCTCATTGCCCTCTACAAAAACTTCAACTAGACCTAATTCCAATTCATTGTGAATTTTGAGCTATGAGTGAGCCAAAATGGCTGAAAACATGAAAGTACCACTTTTCCAACACTTAGAAAAAATTATGTCCAAGACAGATTTTTTTGGAAGCACCAAAACTTGTGAGGTTTTTTCACACAGTTACAAGCTGAATCAGTTCCAAAGATAAACATCAATGTTGTTGCAAATGTTGCCAAGAATCCAAGCAACTCAATAGCATGAAACCAATCCACTTGTGCCAAGAATTATGGCTGCCACAACACACCATGTCAAGGCTGCCATGAAAAATCAGTTTAGGAGTTTTGTGCCATCCACGATTTCTGAGTCAAAATAAATGATCACTATGCCACATGCCTTCAACCTGATCATGAACCAACTAATCCAACTGATAGGGCTGAGTCAAAAAGCCAAGGAATATTCCAACTTGAAATTCATCCACTTTTGCACATTTTGCCTTGAATTCAAAGGGCATTAATGTGGAATAGTGCATTTTCAACAAAGCCACTCTACTCAGTCAAGTTCTCTGATTAAACAAGAATAAAAACATCTGAAGAATGTGATTTTGGTCAAGGCATAGCCCTGCTCTTGGGGGTGGCTAGTTTGCCTTGCTTGAGAAAAAATCCTCCAAGCCAATCCATGCGAATGTGATCTGATCCAGCAGCCATTCACTATTCCTCCAAGACAAAAGTTGATCACCTATAAATAGAGGTTCTAATGGATCATTCAACTCACACCAAAGCCAGTTACAGCACTGCTTTCTCTCATTCTTCCTTAAACCTCAAGTTTCTTGGTTTTTGAGTAACCACTATCGGGTTTTGAGTTGTAGCCTTAAGCAATAAATTCCAATTTCTCAAACACATCACATATGATGTATTTGAGGTGTCCAATCACTTAAACACTGACTGTAACACCTCAGGCTCAAAATCACCCTTCAACCAAGCCATTATGCCTCAATTATGCACGTGGAGGTCTCCAGCTTGATCCAAAGAGTTTCAAAGTAATCCAAAGCTTGCAACACACTCCATAACATCCATTGAAGCTGTAGGGATCATTAATTCACAACTGGAACAAAGTTTGTGCAGAGTTCCATTTCAGCTTGCATCAAGGTAAGCCTCAAAACTTCAACTCCATGATCCATGCATATTTCCTCGCACGATATTTTTGCCAATTGCTTGCCATCATGTGTTGATTGTTTTCCCTCAGAAAATTTGATCATAGGACTCATAATCATGTCTGCACGGTTGCTTTTGCAAAATTAGGGTTCATACGGACACAATGATATAATTTGTTATACACTGAAAATGAATGAAATTGGGTATTGCCATCTTCTTCCTTGTGAAAAAACGCATGAGTTTGGTGTTTGAATCATGTCAAATGGTTGAGAGATTAGTGAGATAGAGGGCTTCACGCATCAGAGCTTGAGGAAGAAGATGGCCATGGCGCCATTTTTAGAAAATCCAACTAGTTTGATATATATTTTTCGCTTGCCATGTTATTAATGAATTGGCATTGCGCCCCAGTGGTTGATCAACTGGTTTGTGTGTACTAGCGAGCGAAAGGTCTGGGGTTCGAATCCCCCTCGCCCCAGACCTTTTTTTTATCACTTTTTCCTATTTTCTTATTTTTCATATTATTTTGTTAATGATTTGAAAAATTAATAACTCACTCAATTTTAATTATTTTTTACTGATTCTTTTTGCAAAAAATCATAAAAATGTTGAAATATTTTATTTCACAAAAAAATTAGATTTATATTATTTATTTAATATAATTAGTATTTTTGTGAATAAATTCATTTTTAATTGTTTTTTAAACATTTTAAAAGTGAATATTTACCTTGAAAATCAAGACCTAATGAGTTTAAATATCTCTTGTGATTTATACCTCATTTTTCAAACCTTAAACAAAAATCACAAGTGGTTTGTTCAAACCTATTTGGTATTTTTTGTTTATTTTCTTTAAAATATTTACTTTTAAAGATTAAAATTAGGGTTTCTTTGATTTTCAACCCTCATAAACCATTTTCAAAACTTTTGGGTCTCTAATAGAGTGTAAGACCCAATCTTTTTTTGACCAAATCATTTTTGGGCCTCAGTGTATTGTATAAGTCCCGATACCGTCAAAAACAAACGGCGCGATCGTCGCCTTTTGAAAAATAACCTTCTGGGCCTCTCCTCGAGCTATAAGACCCATTCAAAACTTTTGGGCCTCTAATAGAGTGTAAGACCCAACCCCCTTTTAACCAAAAACATTTTTGGGCCTCACTTATTGTATAAGTCCCTCTGCGTTAAAAGAAAACCTCGGCGTGATCGCCATTTTTAAACGAAAAATCAATTGGGCCTACCCTCGTGTTATAAGCCCCACTCTTTTTCTTTAAAATCTTTTGGGCCTCTTGAGAGAGTGTAAGACCCATCCCTTTGTACAGAAAACCTTTTTGGGCCTCAGTCACTTGCATAAGTCCCTCTGTACAAATTCAAACAGTGCGCTCACTGATAAAACCCTGGGCCTCTCCTTGAGCTGTAAGCCCCAAATCTTTCTTTTTCAAAGCACTTTCTCCTTTGATTTTGAATATACTGTTGTTTTCAATCTTTCTTTGTTGAACAACTAACCAAATAGCATGGAAGCTCTACAACCGAGTAAGTGGTTATTGCTTTCATTTACCGCTTTCATACACATATAACTGTATTGTGGGGCTGTTTCACTGTAAGTATTCTTTCATAAACTCATATCAACTGTGTAATAATAGTATAGATATTTCGAGTTTCCCCGGCAACTACGTCTAGAACTAGGTGACGCCGTTTCGTTTCATAGAAATAGATAACTAGATCCCCAATAGGATCACCAGATACAGTTTTCTCTTCGGCTGTCCTCATTAGGAATCGTCAAGAAACTCTACTCCCAGAGATGAATGTATTCTCTGTGAATGGCATCTTTGAGTTTCTTCCAAATTCTCGAACTTTCCTGACTTGATATATTCCTTGTGAATAGCTTGCCTTGAATTTTTCGGGGTTTGGGGACCCACGGGCTTCTTAAAAGCATCGGCCTCTTCTTGGGCATCGTACAAGGACCCACAGGCTTCCTAAAAGCAACCCCGCCTCCTCTTGGGCCTAGTACAAGGACCCGTCGGCTTCTTAGAAGTATTCACAACCTCCTCTTAGGCTTCGTATAATGATCTCTTCCTCTGGGAATGATAGCCTCCTCTTGGGCTTCATACAAGGACCCGTCGGCTTCTTAAAAGTTTCCAGCCTCCTCTTGGGCTTCGTACAAATTGTCCCAACGACCTCCTAAAGGTATAGGAACAGAACTTAGTCATCTGCATAGAACAGTCCTTTCAAAGAGTCTACTACTGTGTCTCAAAGCATGGTATAAAAGATAAAACTCTAGACTTGGGCAGTCTAATTTCCTTGAGTCTCAAAGACATTCTCAAGCACCCTTCAAGAATAGGAAGGAACCCCGTTGACTCGGACAGTCTCAATACCCTTTGGATTTCCCAATTCCTCAAAGAGAAGGAAATATCCCTGATCCTCGAATCAAATCCCTGAGTGCAAACAGTACTCATATAAGAACTGATTTTCTCTTTAAAACCAATATACTGGACCTATCACTCAACTGAAACAGTTACTATAGCCTCTCTCTTGGGCTTTATACAATGATTCTACCCAGCGGAGTCAAACAACATTCCGCCTCTCTCTCTCGGGCTTTGTACGAGACACATAAGAGACTCCCTCGTTGAGTCAACTACCCCTTTCAGCCTCCATCTCGGGCTTTGTACGAGATACAAAAAGCTCTCTTGTGGAGTCAAATAGCCTCCATCTCGGGCTTTATACGAGATACCAAAATATTCCCTCGTTGAGTCCAAACCTTTTAGCCTCTCTCCCGGGCTTTGTACGAGACACATATTAGCCTCCTCTTAGGCTTTGTATAAGAAAACCACTGGTTGATCCAATCAACCTTTTAGCATCAAAGTTGTGCCTCGTTCACAGTACACAAACATCAACAACTCTTTCCCCTTCATCTAATCGCTGTAAGCGGCAAGCCTCTGGATCATCTACATCCATGCCACTGTCCCTCTTTTAGCATGAGAAATTCCTAAGGAAAGATGGCATTGCTCTACACTGAGTTAAAGTCTTCTCCTTCAGGTTAAAATCCCCTATAAAGGAAATTATGGCATTGCCGTATTCGCAAATCCCGGTTAAAGTAATTCTCCTTTATAAACAGTTGTGACATACAACCCCCTCTTTAGAGATGACAAATTCTCTCTAAAGTCAACACCCTTTTAGCTTCATATCTTGGGCTTTGAACAAGATACAAATAGACTCTTCAGCTTCACATCTTGGGCTTTGAACAAGATACAAACCACCTTTTGCTTCATGTCTTGGGCTTTGAACAAGACACCAAAACACCCATTTCCTCCCATAGAATATGAGGAACTACGAACGCTCTGATTTCCCTGTTTCGGTAAACGGGAATACATAGGCATAAGATTGAAAGTAAAGATCTTAGCGAGCACACTAAACAAAAACCCTAAATCCCATATACCATAATCTGAAGCAGTATCCTAACAAAAACCCAGAGAGAAATCAGTATTGGCGAAAATACAAATAACCAATACAAAGGCCCCCACCACATTGATCGCATCCGTAACCTAACAGACCGCTGTTTAAACTCGGTATGCAAGCAGGGTTAATTGGAGACATCTATTTCCCTTCCTTCATCAGCTTTAATAGGATTAAAAATGAATCGACCTGTAAGTAAACTCAACAGCAGTGAGAGCGACCAGCGCTTAAGAACCGCGTCCAAAATCGCTCGCTACATAGAGGTCTAGTATGATTAAGACAAATATATATACTGCTTTTCCTAAATGATATCTGTGTTTATTTTTCTGCTAATGAGAATGCGTGTGATGCCGCATGAGGAAAGATTGAGTATACACCTAAGATAGGTGATGGCAATGCGGGTAATCTTACTGGGAGTGAATTCCAGTTAAGAGCCCTCGATCGACCATCAAACTCAGTGGAGACTCCCTTTGCAGATACATTGCCTATACGACTTTGGTTGTTGAAAGTAGTGTGGTCGACTGGGCTATTTGAGAAGCTGAGGTTTTTGGTAGACTTAAGTCATTTGTAGTGCGGAAGCTATCGAAAATAGTTGTCACGCGATACTACCCTCATCTGAGATCACTCTAGGATACATCAGCTCGCTGGCGATCCGCTTACTATTGTTATCCCAGAGGGGTCAATGATTTTGCGGGCAGGTACAACAAATCACCAGTATAAACCTTTGGGGGGGGGGGGGGTAGAGCCTTGACTTCATGACACCGACCCTTTGACCCCATGTTTTTTCTATGTTTTTGTGTGCTGCATTCATGCATTCATTTAAAAAACATTAAAACAAAAAAAATCTTCTCTTCTAGTCTCTCTTTTTCAAATTAAACTGAGACAATGATTGCAAATGCAGAAAAGGAGATTGCACTAATGGATTTCGGTAGAAGGAAAACTCATAAGTACACCTTCAAGGTTCCAAAGTTAGAGGATTTAAGAGGTTTGGCGAGAATGATCACCAACCACGAGGCTTTCAGAGCTAAGTATGGAGGGTTGTTATCTCTATTAAGGGTCCATGTAATCAACGGAATCATGTCCACGCTAATCCAGTTCTACGATCCGGTTTATCACTGTTTCACATTCCTGGATTATCAGCTAGCACCAACACTGGAGGAGTATTCTCACTTGACTGATCTACACATTACTGATCAAGCTCCCTTTTCTGGACTGGAATAAATTCCAAAGGATCAAACCATTGCAAGAGCAATTTATTTGGACGAGTCAGAAGTCAGGACTCACATGACCACTAAGGGTGGCATCCAAGGTTTGCCAGCCCAGTTCTTAACAAAGAAGGCTCTATACTTTGCTAGTATAGGGAATGTGACCGCTTTCGAGAGCATCTTTGTTTTGCTCACCTACGGGTTATTTTTGTTTCCCAACATTGATAACTTCGTAGACATCAATGCCATTAAGATTTGTCTGATTGAAAACCCTGTACCGACCTTACTCGCAGATGCGTATCATTCGGTACACTTAAGGAATTATACAGCAGAGGAATGATCATGTGTTGTGTACCCTTGCTTTACAAATGGTTCACTTCCCATTTGCCCAAGTCTGTTGCATTTTGGGATCAAAAGAATACTTTACGTTGGTCACAGAGAATCATGTCTCTTACCAACTCTGACATCGATTGGTACAATCGAATCTACGACGGGATCAGAATCATTGACCGTTGTGGAAATTTCCCAAATATACCCCTTATAGGAACTAAGGGAGGAATCAACTATAATCCAATTCTCGTTCTTCGTCAATTTGGATACCCGATGAGACATGTTCCGCGTAATGCTCATCTGGAAGGTCTTTTCTTCAAGGAAGGAGAAAATGACAGGGCACTAAAGATAGAAATAGTGCATGCCTGGAAGCACGTTCATAGGAAAGGACGAGAGTCTATAGGGAAGTCGGACTGTGTCTCGGTGGAGCCTTATCTCCACTGGGTACAAACTAGAGCTCTCAAGCTGAGGATGCCTTACCCTCATCACGAAGTTCTTCCATTAAGGGACTCTGCCCTTTATTTTATGTCTGAGACGGAAAAGCTTCAGGTTACTCTCAGCAAAGTTCAACAGGAGAAGAGGTCATGGAGGAACAAGTACCGTATTCTCAATGTGGAGTGTAAGAAAATATAGCAGCTACTAAGAGAAAAAGATGCTCTGATTGAGATTTTAGAGCAACATGCTGTAGGAAATCAGGATGACCAAAGGAATTTGCTCGCTCCTTTCACTTGGAAAAGGAATGACAACCCGACAACAGCTGAAGAGCCCCGATCAAAGAAGAGGAAAGTACCAGAACCAGCATTTGAGCTCTCCTCAGAGAGGACTCAGGATCCATTAGTTTAGGTTTCCTTTTTCAGCACTTTGTAATCTATTGTATTTCCGTTTCCGCAATCCTTTGAATTCAATAAAATGGGGTTTCCCCACTGTTTGATATTTGCAATCTAATTGTCAAAGTTTACTTTGAATAAACAAAAACATACAACATTGCATATCATTCATCATTCTCGCATAAACGCATTCTTCTTCCCTACGAATCTCACATTTGTGTCTCGGTTCTAGAGTCAAACTGTCTCATTCGTACAATACTCGGGCCAATCGTCAGAAAAAGATGGATGATCTCGAGGAAGAGAATAGAGAGTTAAAAGAAGATATCAACACTCTGAAAGAGGATCTGAGAAAGCTTCATAACAACATGCAAGCTCTAGCAGAAGCTCAGATGCAAAAACAACGGACTGTGATCTTAGAGATCACATCTACGTCCATAGTGGAGAAGTATGATCCTAGGTACAAAATGCCGAAAGATCGTCCCTGGGGCATGCCACTCAACTATATCTTGGAAGGATATGTTCCGCCGATTGCTGAGGATCAGGGAACCGCAGCAGGAACCGCTGGGCCTAAAGGTTACAAATTTTAGGAAAGCGAAGATGCCAGGGGCATGACAGCAACTCCTGAAGGTTACAAACTTTGGGAGACACCGAGAGTCTCGGCCATAGTGACTATACCACCGCCCGTTGTACACACTGTCCTGGAAGGACAGATTCCCCAGATACCTTCTAGTGGAAATGACAACATGTTCGATAGAATGAATGAATTACAGGAACAGTTCTTGGAAATGCAGAAAGAACTGCAAGCCCTTCGCGGTCAGGATCTATTTGGAAAGGACGCCACAGACCTCTGCTTAGTCCCCAATGTGAAAGTTCCACACAAGTTCCAGGTACTCGACTTTGAAAAGTAGAAGGGTAACTTTTCCCCTCAGAGGCATTTAGTGATGTACGCTCGGCGAATGTCAGCTCAGACAAAGAACCAGGAGCTACTAATTCTTTACTTTCATGATAGTTTAACTGGTGCCGCATTAAAATGGCACATGGGGTTAAACCGCACCACGATCGGCACATTCAGAGATCTGGGCGCTGCCTTCGTTCAGCAGTACAAATATAATCTAGACATGGCAATGGACAGAGATCAACTTAGATCGATGTCATAAAAGGACAAGGAAACCTTTAAAGAATACGCTCAGAGATGGCGTGAAATCGCCGCTCAGATTTGTTCACCTCCAGAGGAAAAAGAGATGACAAAGATCTTCTTAAAAACCTTAAGCTCATTCTACTACGACAGAATGGTTGCCAGTGCACCCAGTGACTTCACCGAGATGGTGGGCATGGGAGTTCGTCTTGAGGAAGCTGTCCGAGAAGGACGCCTAGTTAAAGATGCTGGATCATCAAGTAGTACAAAACGATACGGTAGTGCTCTCCCTAAGAAAAAAGAGTAGGATATTGGGAATATCTCTCTCGGAAAGCAAAGGCGACGTTACCAACCAGTAGCAGCTGTAACTCCTGCTATTAACCCGACGCCTGTTCCTACGTATCAACCTCCGGTTGCGCTGAGCCAACCTAATCAACAGCAATATCAACAAAGGACACATCAGCCTCTTCAGTAGGCTCATCCTCCATATAACAACAATAGTGCAACACAACCATCAGGGTTCGACCCTATACCCATGTTGTACGCAGAATTGCTTCCGTTACTACTGGTCAAGGGGCACGTCCAAACTAAGTCTCCTCTTACAGTACCGGAAAATTCTGCCTTTTTGGTTCAAAACGGATCAGACTTTTCCTTACCATCAAGGAGGACCAGGGCATAACATAGAGAACTGTCTCAGTTTCAAATCTGACGTACAAAAGCTTGTTAGGAGCGGGGTCTTATCTTTCAAAGATGCGAATCCTAATGTTCTCATAAACCCGCTGCCTCAACACGAAAAAGCTGCAGTCAACTTGATAGAAGAAGATTCTAACGACATCTATCAAATTCACGATGTACTCTTATTGAGGGCCAACTTGGTCAAGATGCATTGTAGACAGAGTGGATGTGGCCATGTGCCACCTCATAATTATCACCAGTGTGATATCTGCTCTAAAAACAATCAAGGATGTTCTGTGGTGTAGTCAACTCTACAGGAACAATTGGATCTCGGGTGGATCCAAGAGCATCGAGTTCGTGGGGTCAACATGACCTATACGAATTCCAACATCATTCAGAACCACGACATCCATGCAATGAATGTTAACTTGGTGGCGATGCACTCAAGGCAAAGTCAGTATCATAATCCGTTGCGGCACGATTACAATTCCTGTCTGACTTGCTCGGTACACAAACAGGGATGCTCTTTTGTACAAGAGGCCCTCCAGCGTCAGATAGATCTTGGGTGGATCCAGGACTACCATGATAGAAATCTTTATCATATCAACATGATTCAAATCTTTGATATTCGTCTGATGAATACCAGCTTGGTGGAGTTACACGCCAGGCAGGTTCAACTTGGTTTTCTCACTTCTCGCAATTATCCGAACTATAAAGTATGCAGTGAGAGTAACCAAGGGTGCGCTCTCGTTCAAAGAACTTTACAACACTTGTTAAACCACTGGTGGCTTCCGATCTATCTGGAGGAAGACACGCAACAAATCAGTATGCTTAATGGAAACCCTACTCGGCGCCAAAATTAGGATGTCCGATCTATAGAAACAAACCTGGTAAGGTTGCACTGCATTCAAAGCGAGCGTGGCCAGGTGCCACCACATAACTACGAACGCTGTAGAGTCTGCTCGGAGAGTAACCAAGGATGCTACCTTGTGTGGGCAGCTCTTCAAGGTCAGTTAGATCGTAAAGAGATTCACCCATGTCCGAGTCCCGAGCCAATTAATTGGATGCCAGACTACTTCGCTGATCAAATCAGAGACGTTGTCATAATCTCTGATCATCGACGGAACAAGGATGTTTGTACCATCATCCCTCTACTGGACGAATCAAAGGTTCTTAGCCAGGAACTGATTGAAGTTACTTATGACAGTCAGAAAAATCAGAAGGCTCATGTAGTTATTTATCTACCGGGACCGTTACCGTATGAAAGAGCTAAGGCGATCCCTTACAAATACGGTACAATAATAATTGAGAATGGAAAGGAAATTCCATTACCTTCCGTCGTGAATATTGCAGACATCAGTCGAGTAACACGGAGCGATCGAAACTTCAACCGAGGAGTTGGAGAACCTAACAGAGAAAAGGAACCTCAAACAGAAGTTCCTAATCCACCAGTCGGTCAATCCAGTAATCCCGACCTTTCAAAGAACAATGATGAGATGCTGAAGCTCATCCAAAGGAGTGAATACAATATTGTTGATCAACTGTTACAAACTCCTTCAAAGATATCAGTGCTATCATTTTTACTCAGTTCCAAATCCCATAGAAAGGCTCTACAGAAAGTCTTAGAGCATGCCTTTGTGGAATAGGATGTGTCAATACGACAATTCGATAGCATCATCTCCAACATCACTTCCTGCAACAACTTAGGATTCAGTGATGAGGATTTGCCAGAGGGGGGTAAAAGTCACAACATGGCGCTCAATATCACAGTTAACTGCCAGGATGATGCTTTAGCCAGCTTACTGGTAGACACAGGATCGACCATCAACGTTATGCCGAAGTCCACTTTAATGCAACTATCATTCAAAGGATCCCCGATGAGGGGCAGTGAGGTCATCGTCAAAGCATTAGATGGATCTCGGAAAGCAGTTATCGGCGTAGTCGACCTTCCCATAACTATCGGTCCTCACACTTTCCTAATCACTTTCCAGGTCATGGACGTTCGGGCAGCGTACAACTGTTTATTAGGAAGACCTTGGATACACCAGGCTAGGGCAGTCACTTCGACGCTGCACCAAAAACTGAAGTTTGTCAAGAACGATCAACTCGTCACGGTCTGTGGAGAACAAGCCTTGATCGTGAGTAACCTGTCATTATCTACTTGTGTAGAACCCGAGGAGGTTGTTGGGACTCAGTTCCAAGCACTTTCGGTGAGCAACGAGAATCAATCAGAGAAAGGAATCTCTATTTCCTCATACAAAGATGCTCTCGAAGTAATCAAAAGTAACGATGCAAAGGGATGGGGACAGCTTGTCATTCCTACTGATAATAAAACAAAGAAGGGTCTTGGATTTTCTTCAACCTGTACCCATACTGCCGCTAACGGTGAAAGTCTTCATCCCATTCAGAACTTCTTCCATAGTGGAGGTTTCCTTCACCCAGTGCCTCAAGCAGTCCATACTATCAACGAGGGAGATCCCTCTGATACGGATGAGGAATGGAAGTCCTATCTCAATGAGGACGGTTATATGTCTCAGGAAGAGGTGCCTACGCCATTTTTCTATCCCGCACAGAGTCCGAGATTTATACCCAGGTCAGACGTCGAAATGATATATGGAGATTGTGATCCGGAAGGATGCCGTGCTCCACCAAACTCATTAGAGGAGGACACCTTGATGAAAGACAACTTTGACCACGACTATTACGGCCCAATGGATGGCCTGCCTATCTGGCAGCCATATCCAGGAGACTTGGGGCAAGAAAATTAGCCGAACAATGAAAATCAGTTGAGCATCATTAAACAGAATACCTACATCCCCACCATGTCATGGGATCAACACTCAGGTCATTCAGAAAATATCCAGCATGACGATGAATTTGCAAAGTGTACAGGACCAGAATTCATCAACTATGCTTTTCCCGAGGTCAACGTCATCGAAAGAGATGACTCCTCCAGTTCCAAATAAGTGTGGGACACTTTAGGACAACCGAGTCGCAAATTTGACTACTTGGTCAAGTACACCGCTCCTAAAAGCTCTCGTATCAGGCTCGAAGACATCCAGCCAATTGGGTGGGGAGATTTACCTGAGAGAACAAATACTATGCAAAATACAACTGAGGAATCCTCCTACGACAACTCCGCCTGGGAGACAGATTCCAATGATCCTGCTCCACCAGAAATCAGCGTTATTTCTGAAGACAAATCAAGGAAGATACCAGACTTTGTGATTCACCGAGGAGTTCGCTGCCAATGGGTTGCAGTCGATGTTCCGAAGATTGTTCATAAGTCAAAGTAATTGTCGTTCTTTAACCGTTCACCCTGCCCAGGTGAAGCGGATGTTTTGATAGGGCTCGTTTTCTGTAAATTTCCCTCTTCGCTTCGCCCAAAGCGACAGAGTTTTGTTTTATAGGGTTGTAGTTTCAAGAATCAACTTGTTCATAAATAAAATAACGTCGTTCTGTAATTTCCGCATTAGTTGCTGTTTTCTCTTTTTGCTTTTCTTAGAAAATGGTAATCCTAAAAAACGAATAATAATAAACAAGCAGTTTTTCAAAAAAAAAATATACACTGCACACACTTTTGTATTCTCTCTATCTCTTCTAAACACGAATCATACCGTCATGCAGATTTCTTGTTTTAAACCCCGTTGAAACATACGATGCGATGCCTTCTCCCAACTTTGAGTTCCCGGTATTTGGGGCTAAAGAAGAAGATAACAACGAAATTCCAGAAGAGATCTCCCGACTACTCAGACAAGAGGAAAGGTCCATTGAACCTCACAAAGAGCCGTTAGAAACGGTCAACTTGGGTTCGGAAAAAGAGAGAAAAGAAATCAGGATTGGGGCACTACTCAGTACAACTGCCAAAGAGAGTTTGACAAAGGTTCTCAGAGAATTTCCCGATGTGTTTGCTTGGTCCTACCAGGACATGCCAGGGTTGGATACCAGCATCGTGGAACATCATTTACCGTTAAGGTCAGAATGTCCGCCAGTAAAGCAAAGGTTGAGACGGACTCACCCGAACATGGCCATCAAAATCAAAGAGGAGGTACAAAAACAGATTGACGCAGGTTTCCTCACCACATCAGAATATCCTCAATGGTTAGCCAACATTGTACCCGTTCCAAAAAAGGACGGAAAAGTCAGAATGTGAGTCGATTACAGAGATCTAAACAAGGCTAGTCCTAAGGACGACTTTCCTTTACCACACATTGACATGCTGGTTGACAATACAACAAAGTTCAAAATTTTCTCATTCATGGATGGATTCTCGGGCTATAACCAGATCAAAATGGCACCGAAATAGATGGAGAAAACTTCGTACATTACCTCATGGGGTACCTTTTGTTACAAGGTAATGTCGGTCGGTTTGAAGAACATCGGGGTAACCTATCAAAGGGCCATGACTACTCTGTTTCATGACATGATACACAAGGAAATTGAGGTATATGTCGATGATATGATTGCCAAATCTAAAACAGCAGAGGAGCATGTGACCCACCTGTCAAAATTATTCGAGCGGTTGAGAAAGTACAAACTTTGCTTGAATCCCAACAAGTGCACCTTCGATGTTCGTTCAGGGAAACTTTTAGAGTTCATCGTCAGCCAAAAAGGAATTGAGGTTGATCCTGACAAGGTCAAGGCCATTCGAGAAATGCCTTCTCCGAAAACTGAAAAACAAGTCAGAGTATTCCTGGGACGTTTGAACTACATCTCCAGATTCATATTCCTCATGACCGTAACGTGTGCGCCGATCTTCAAATTACTTAAAAAGAACCAGGACTGCATTTGGACAGAGAACTGTTAAACCGCCTTCGATAGTATTAAGGAATACCTGTTGAACCCACTGATTCTATCACCTCCAGTGGAGGGAAGACCACTGATTATCTACCTAACAGTATTGGAAGACTCAATGGGTTGTGTACTTGGCCAACAAGACGAAACAAAAAGGAAAGATTCTGCCATCTACTATTTGAGCAAGAAGTTCACCGACTGCGAGACTCGGTACACTATGCTTGAGAAAACTTGCTGCACTTTGGCTTGGGCAGCCAAACGTCTTCGCCAGTACATGATTCGTCACACTACTTGGTTAATCTCCGAAATGGATCCAATCAAGTATGTCTTTGAAAAACCTGGTCTCACGGGAAGGATTGCCTGTTGGCAGATGTTGTTATCAAAATATGACATAGAGTACCACGCTCAAAAAGTCGTTAAAGGGAGTATTTTAGCCGAACATTTGGCTCATCAACTGATTGACGATCAAGAATCAATTGGGTTTGACTTCCCAGACGAAGATGTCATGTACCTAAAAATGAAAGATTGCGATGAACCGCTACCCAGTGAAGGGCCAGAACCAGGTTCCCAATGGGGATTAATTTTTGACAGGGCTGTCAACACTTACGAAAATGGAATTGGGGAAATCATCGTAACACCTTAGGGTACCCACATTCCTTTCACCGCCATACTTACATTCAAGTGTACAAACAACGAGGCCGAATACGAAGCCTTTATTATGGGTCTAAAAGAAGTTATCGACTTAAGGATTAAGAACTTGGATGTGTATGGAGACTCAGCCCTAGTTGACAATCAAATCAAAGGAGATTAGAACACATACCAATCAGGACTGATTCCTTACAAAGATTATGCGAGAAGGTTGTTACCATTCTTCAACAAAATCGAGTTTCATCACATCCCTCGTGATGAGAATCACATGGCTGATGCCTTAGCCACTCTCTCTTCCATGATTAGTGTAGGTCAATGGAATGACTTACCTAAGATCGACATGATGCACCTCAAACGGCCCGCTTACATCTTCACGATCGAAACAGTCATCGACGACAAACCTTGGTATCACGATATCAAATGCTTCCTTCAGAAACAGGAATACCCACCTGGGGCACTAAAGAAGGACAGAAAAACCCTCAGAAGGCTGGCTGGAAGTTTCTTCCTGAGCGGTGATACACTCTATAAGAAAAATTTTGACATGGTCTTGCTCCGATGTGTAGACAGACCAGAAGCAGACATGCTGATAAAAGAAATTCACGAAGGATCCTTTGGCACTCATGCCAATGGACACACAATGGCGAGAAAAATTCTAAGAGCAGGGTACTACTGGTTAACCATGGAATCCGACTGCTACAAGTACTTGAGGAGGTGTCACAAGTGTCAGATATACTCCGACTAAATCCATGTACCGCCTACCCATCTCAAAGTTCCCTCTTCCCCATGGCCATTTTCTATATGGCGAATCGACATGATTGGCACGATTGAATCTAAAGCTTCAAACGGACATCGGTTCATTCTGGTCGCCATTGACTACTTCACCAAGTGGGTTGAAGCAGCATCATACGCTAATGTAACCCGACAAGTGGTGGTCCGATTTATCAAAAATAATATCATTTGCCATTATGGTGTTTCGAGCCAGATCATTACTGATAATGGATCCAACTTGAACAATAAGATGATGAAAGAGTTGTGTGCTGAGTTCAAGATCGAACACCATAACTTATCTCCCTACCGACCCAAAATGAACGGAGCGGTAGAAGCGGCTAACAAGAATATCAAGAAGATCATTCAAAATATGGTTGTAACCTATAAAGATTAGCACGAGATGCTACCCTTTGCTCTTCACGGTTATCGCACATCTGGTCGCACTTCAACAGGGGCAACCCCTTTCTCTCTAGTATATGGCATGGAGGCAGTGCTCCCCATAGAAGTAGAGATCCCATCAATCCGGGTATTGATGGAAGCTAAGCTAACAGAAGCTTAATAATGTAAAAGTCGAAATGGTGAACTGAATCTGATTGAAGAAAAGCGAATAACGGCTCTATGCCACGGTCAGTTGTATCAACAAAGAATGAAGAAGGCGCTCGACAAAAAGGTCCAACCTCGTGTCTTCAGGAAAGGAGACCTTGTGATCAAGAAGATACAATTATTTCTCACTGATTCCCGGGGCAAATGGACTTTGAATTATGACGGCCCCTATGTGGTCAAGAAAGCTTTCTCATGCGGTGCCTTGAGACTTGCAACCATGGATGGAGAAGAATTTGCCTACCCCACGAATGTTGATGTAGTCAAGAAATACTTCGCCTAAACTAAAAAAAAAAGAGAAAAAACGTCTCGGTGGATTGAAAACCCGAATGGGCGGTCCAGGCAAAATTTAGAGACATAATCAAAAATCATCACGGTGGATTGGAAATCTCAAATTACAATCCAGGCAAACATTAGGGATAATGGCAAGTAACTCTGTTCAACAGGGGCAAGTCCCTCAGCAGCAGTCATGCCATCCGTCAGGAAAACTCCAGTCAGGGTCATCTTCGACAGAAGCTCAGGATGCCCAGAATTCAAAGTTGGTAGAAGGATAGTGGTCGTTATGTTTCAATATAGCCCTTTTCCCTTAAATTACCATTTTCTAACTTTGTAAATACTCTATGGAATCACGCGCTTGGCTGATTTCCATCCTATCAATAAAATTTGAGCCCTTGTGCTTTTGTTTGTAGTTATTATTTGTTTTAGCTTTACAG
This sequence comes from Lathyrus tuberosus, assembly GCA_022829125.1. NCBI lineage: Eukaryota > Viridiplantae > Streptophyta > Magnoliopsida > Fabales > Fabaceae > Lathyrus > Lathyrus tuberosus. Next base: position 10,146,479 of record JALAZF010000032.1, read on the forward strand.
AACGACGTTTTTAACATGATTAACAATTCTAGAAATAAAACAAAAATGAATTTGCTTGTTAAACTTTTTCTGCTTTTAAAATAAAGATGGCAATTCTTTTGACTATTGAACATCGAAAGAACATCAATCGCTTGTCCAGAAGTAAGAGAGCTTTAAAGTGCAAAATTAAAGTACTCCTTCTAAACCAGTGCACCTGAATGAAGGATCAGTTATGTCAGATGCGAATACTCCCTCTGACATCCTCGGCAGAGTACTTATCTCCTAAGCCCGACCAACGGTTGTCCCTGCAGGGACTATCTCTCCTAAGCAAGGCATAATTGCTATCGTGAACCAGTGATACTTTTCATCTCCCGCTGTGGCCGAGTATCCAATCATGTTCATCTACTAGTCTATATGTCACCTCAGTTTTGTCAGCATAAACATACATACATCATGCATTATTGATTCACATTCGCGTTCATATTGCATCACTATCACTCTAGTCGGTCTTGTCCCGTCGTGATAACCGTCCTCTCAATCGAGTTGTCAGTTCTTTCCTCGTCAGGAAACAGTGGGGCTGAATAATCTCTCCTCCAGTTTAATTCTGGATTAGAATTGGCCCTTGACCACTTTGATAACTTGAACCTCTGAAGAACCAGAGAACCTTCGACAAACATCACTCTTCGCCAGTGAAGATGATATCTCCGCTTTCCCGAATTAAGGAAAATCTCTAGAGAAAGCCTTGTAATCAGAAATTCGGTAATACGTCAGTTTTTCTCTGAAAAATCCGCCGACGAAAAGGTCATCAGCACCTCAAAATTGGGATACATTATATGGCATTTCTCCGAGAAGATCTCGAAGAAAAGTATGATGTAATATCCCCAAGCCGGAAGCAGTCTCTCAAGAGACTCATTTTCCCTAGTAGAATCAACAAATGGCGTCTCCAAACAGAGAAGTTTGTGCACCTCTACAACTCAGACGACTGGGTTCCCCAACAAATCTGACATCAAAAGTTTTTCCGTCAAATGGCATCTCCCCAGGAAAATTCGGCGAGAAGTTTGAGGAAAATCGCTACACATAGCGTCCCTTGTCGATAAAGTTTATTGACAAAAGAAACTGAGACAAGTTCCTTGGTAGGAAACTAGGATCGAGGGGAAGTCTACATCAGAAACTTAGACCAGTTCCTTGGTAGGAAACCAGGATCGAGGGGAAGTTTACATCAGAAACTTAGACCAGTTCCTTGGTAGGAAACCAGGATCGGGGGGAAGTTTATTTAAGAAAACTGAGACCAGTTCCTTGGATGAAGACCAAGATCGAGGGGAAGTTTTTACCTTTTCTAAGCATTATTTCTTAGCAAAAGAAGAAGGATGTGTGAACTACCATTCATAACCACCATCAAAATTTCGGGTATTCCAATATTTATTCCTCTTGAACCCCGAATGCCCGAATACCTTCGTCATTCACACCTTCGGGTCCAAGAAGATTAAATAGGGGCATCTTTCATACCCCAAATTTTGACCACTAAGATTCCCATCATTTTGCAAATCATCATCACAATATGGATGAACTTTCATACTCATTAGTCTCCCCAAGGATGGGTGAGCATTCTCTACACTCAAAGAATTAGGGTCCCAAGCCCTCTCAGAGCATTTAGACAAAGGATCAATCAAGGAATGACATGATCTTCAACTTGTCTAACCTCTAAAATATCCAAAAAGGGTCAAGAGGTCTTCCACGTCAAGAATTAAGCACAAGAGTGCAACATTTCAAGTGGATCAAGCCTCAAGTTCATCTAATACAAAGTCAACTGAAGCAGAAAGTCAAAGTTTGACTTTTGGACAACTTTGAGCTTCACAAGCCATTACTCAAGAAAATATGATGGATGATTTAATTTGATCAAATTTTTTCTAAGTTAAAATCATGTTCAAGTGCACAACTTTTCAAGGTTGTAACTATTGGTCCAAGCATCCATTGATTTTGCTTAAGGGCTACTTTTAAAGAGGGTATTTGATACTTCAACATTGTAGAAGGAATCAACTCAAAATATCATAAGGATTGAAAGATATAAGTGATCAAAGTTGGGAATTCTTAATGTCAAATGTTCCGACATTTCATAGGACATCATTAATATTTTTCCAGCAAGAATTTCCCAACTTCAAGGATGTTTTTCTCCATGATCCAGTTGATTCAAGCCATGTCATGAACATGAAAGTTGAAGTAAGTAATCTCACCTTTCCAGAAAGTCCTAGAAAGCTCATTTATCATTCTCGAGCAGAAAGTTATGGTCTCTGCAAAAGGCATTGATAAAACAGAATTTTCATGACAGCTTTTAGGACAAATTTGATCACACAAGTTCAAGGTTATTTTTGAGAAGTTTACAAGTATTATCTTCACAAACCTTGAACATCAAAGTTGAAGTGCGTTATCTCAGCTTTCCAGAAAGTTGTAGAACGTCCATTTATCATACTCGAGCAGGAAGTTATGGACTTTACAGTAAGGCTTGCTGCAGCTGTTTTTTAGGACATATTTTGTGCACTTTTTCTTGTGCCACACAATTTTCAAGCTTTGTCACCATGCAGGACAAGCATCAAAGGTGAAATTCACTTCAACTCAAAATATCATAGTGGATTAAAAGATATAAGTGATTAGAGTTTGGAATTGTTAATGTTCAAAGTTGTCAACATTTCATAGGACATCATTAATATTTTTCCAGCAAGAATGTCCCAACTTCAAGGATGTTTTTCTCCATGATCCAAGTTGATTCAAGCCATGTCATAAGTATGTCATCTCAGCTTTCCATAAAGTCCTGGAACATCCATTTATCATTCTTGAGCAAGAAGTTATGGATGTTTCAACAAGGCTTGCTGCAGCTGATTTTTAAGATAGGTTTCAGGACAGATTTGCACATTTCTTGTGCCACACGAATTTTTAAGCCTTGTCATCATTTTGGACACATGTGAGGATCAAATCCAAGGGGGATGATCTGATCTCCAAACCTCCAAAGTCCTTGGAACCAAAAGTAGCATGCCAAACCTAAAAAAACCCTAAAAGAGGGACAAGACTCCAATGTTGGTTTGGAGCATTTAATGGATGCTTAGAGGTGACATGAACTGAGTTTCCTCCAACTGAATTCAGTCAAGATTCATCCAACAATAAGGGAACCAGCAGCCTGTGCCCTAACCTCTAGTCAATGGCTAGAGGAGACTTGGATTCTCATTGATCAACATTTGTCAAACCTCTGCTGCAGTTGCCATTCACTATTGCTTGCAAAACAAACTTGCTATACTATAAATAGAGCTCATTTGTGCTCAGTTTGATTACACCAAAGCGATCAAACATATACTTTCCTCAAAATCACTTCTTTCACTCCAAAAAGCCTTCTTTAGCAAGGTAATTCTGATTTTTTGAGTTAGAGAGCATTTCCACCATAGCTCATGATCCAAACACATCAAATATGTCATATCTAAGATGTCCAAACTCTCACTAGTGACCTGTAACACCAAAATCACAAAGTCACCTCTCAAAACCTCAAAATTAGACTTTTTTGCATTTTTCAAGCCATGTCTTGATTCAGTCACTTTCCAAACCAGATAAAGCCTCAAACACACTCCAAATATCATCCTTGAACTGTCCCAAATGGTCCCCCATCTGGAACACCATTTGAGGGAGTTGGCATTTTGGCCACTTTTGCCCATTTTGCAAGAAAGAGCTCAAACTTGCTCCAGAGGTTTCCAGCTGATTCCAACCATCCTAAAAGCTTCTAAGAGGTCATTTGAGGGTGTCCAAAGCATCAAATTATTTCTGGAACAAAGCACTTGGTAGGTTGCACAAAATCTCCAAAAAAGAGGTAAGCTTCACAACTTGATTTCTTTGAATCATGCTTTCCTTTGATGTCCACATACATGCATCATATTGAACAATTGAAGCAAAAATGCAGTCCTTAATGTGTATGTTGTGATCCTCCTACTGTTTACACTTTAACATGTTTATATGTGGAGTTTATGTTGTTTTAAAATCCATGTGTAGTTCTGGTTTTTTGCTTCGTGCATTATATACATTAAGTTTCAGTATGTATGAGTAGTACCATTGGATTCCTTGTGAAAAATCGGTCAAGATAGGTTCTTACGGATTTTAATTTCGTTAAAAATTGAGAGAGTTATGAGTGTTTGAAATTTGATAAAAAAGATGTTGAAAACTAAAAGAGATGTCGAATGTGATGTTGTGACATCTTTCCTCTTTTTCTTATTTTATCTTCAAAACTCAACCAATTCTTTTACATAGCAAAAATCATCATTTTCCAATTTTGTTTTACACACTTCTTATTCATACTCCATAATATTTTAATCCACAAAAAAATATTATTATTTGATATATTTTTAATATATTCAAAAAATATTGTTTTAATTTACTTTAAATTGTTTTAAATGCTTTTAAAATGATATCTTTCTCTTGATTTTTAAAACCAAAATGATTTTAAATATTCATGTGGATAAAATACTTTTTCATAAACCTTAATCATTGTTTATAGCATGATTAATGATTTTATTTGATGTTTTTATCATTTTTTACTTGATTTTTCTTTGAAAAATGCCTTTAAAAAATGAAATTGGGGTTTCTTTGATTTTCACTCTAACAAATCTTTTTCAAACACTTTTGGGCCTCTAATAGAATGTAAGACCCAACCCTTCTTTTGAAACCAAAATAATTTTGGGCCTCAGTCATTGTATAAGACCCTCAATCTTTTCAAAGCACTTTCTCCTTTGATTTTGAATACAATATTGTTATCAAAGCTTTCTTGGTTGAACAACTAACAAAACAGCATGGAAGCTCTACAACCGAGTAAGTGTTTACCCGCTTTCTTTATCCGCTTTCATATATATAACTGTATTGTGGGACTGCTCACTGTAAGTCTTCTTTCACAAACTTTTATATACTCGTCATATATCCACTGTGTAATACTAGTATAGTTATTTAGAGTTTTCCCCGGCAACTACGTCTAGCACTAGGTAAAGCCCTGTTGGTCACTCTTAAATACAAACAAAACTAGATCCCCATAGGATTACCAGACACAATCTTCCCTCCTCTTGGGGTTAAACAATATGGAGACGTGAAAGGCAGCATTCTCGGTGAACCCTTTCTCAGACTGTCACCCTTAGAAATTGTCAAAGAAACTCTGACTCCCCAGAGATGATCTTTTCTCCGTGAATGACATCTCTTGAGTTTCTTCCAAATTCTCGGACTTTCCTGGCTTGATCTATTCTCGGTGAATGGCATGTCTTGAACTTCTCAGGGATTGGGGACCCACAGGCTTCTTAAAAGCATCCCCGCCTCCTCTTGGGCGTTGTACAAGGACCCTTCGGCTTCTTAAAAGCTCTCATGCCTTCTCTTGGGCTTAGTACAAAGACCCAGAGACCTCTACAAGTATAGGAACAGAACCTAGTCATCAATTTGCTATAGCTGTCTTTATGAGTCAAGGGTCAGACCAGTTAATGGGCTGTCCTTCATCCCTTAACATACCAGCCTTCTCTTGGGCATTATACAAAGATCTTTCACTACCTGAGAATCGATTTCTCAAAACACCAGTAGGCTTGGACAGTCTCAATACCCTTTGGATTTCCCATTTCCTTAAAGAACAGAAAATAACCCTGATCAACCCCAAAGCACAACAATACCTTTAATCAGTCCCTTTATAAGAACTGATTTTCTCTTTTATATACTGGACCTGTCACTAAACTGAAATAGTCACCAGCACAATAGCCTCCTCTTGGGCTTTGTACAAATGAGTCTCCCCAGCGGAGCTAACCTTTTCACACTCTCTTGTTGAGTATAAAAGACTCTCTCGTTGAGTCAAACCTTCAGCCTCCATCTCGGGCTTCGTACGAGATACAAAATCACTCTCTTGTTGAGTATAAAAGACTCTCTTGTTGAGTCACGCCTTTTAGCCTCCATCTCGAGCTTCGTACGAGATACAAAAACACTCTCTTGTTGAGTATAAAAATATCTCTTGTTGAGTCAATCACCTTTTAGCCTACATCTCGGGCTTCGTACGAGATACAAAATCACTCTCTTCTTGAGTATAAAAGACTCTTTTGTTGAGTCAATCACCTTTTAGCCTCCATCTCGGGCTTCATACGAGATACAAAAGCACTCTCTTGTTAAGTATAAAAGACTCTCTTGTTGAGTCACACCTTTTACCCTCCATCTCGGGCTTCGTACGAGATACAAAAACACTCTCTTGTTGAGTATAAAAGACTCTCTTGTTGAGTCAATCCACCTTTTAGCGTCTCTCTCGGGCTTCGTACGAGATACATAAAAGCACTCTCATGTTGAGTCAACCTTTTAGCCTCTCTCTCGGGCTTCGTACGAGACACATAAAAACACCCTCTTGTTGGGCAATAGCCTCCTCTTAGGCTTCGTATAAGAAAACCTCGGTCGAGTCAATCAACCTTTTAGCATCAAAATCTGTGCCTTGCTCACAGTATAAAAACATCAACAACTCCTTTTCCCCCATCTAATTGCTGTAAGCGGCAAGCCTCTGGATTATTTACATCCACGCCACTGTCCCTCTTTTAGCATGAGAAGTTCCTAAGGAAAGATGGCATTGCTCTAAACTGAGTTAAAGTCTTCTCCTTTAGGTTAAAAACTCCCATAAAGGAAATTATGGCATTGCTGGATTCACATATCCCAGTTAAAGTAATTCTCCTTTATAACCAGTCACACAACAGTTGTGACAAACAGACCAAATATCCCCCTTTAGAGATGACAAATTCTCTCTAAAGTCAAAACCCTTTAGCTTCACATCTTGGGCTTCGAACAAGACACAAATAGACATTTTAGCTTCACATCTTGGGCTTTGAGCAAGATACAAATCACTTTCAGCTTCACGTCTTAGGCTTTGAACAAGACACCAAAACACCTTTTTCCTCCCGTAGAATAGGAGGAACTACAATCGCTCTGATTTCCCTGTTTCGTTAAATAGGAATACGCAGGCATAAGATTGAAAAAATCTTAGCGATCACACTAATCAAAAACCCAAAATCCCGTACCTTCATACATCAATCGAAAAGCATCAGTCCTAACATCCTACCAATAGCCTAGACTCTATGTTCTTAACAAAAAATCCTAAGAGAGACCCACAATCTTAATAGCATCTGTAAACCAACAATCATCTGTTTAAACTCAGTTTGCAAGCAGGGTTAATTAGAGACTTCTATTTCCCTTCCTTCATCAACTTTAATAGGATAAAAAATGAATCGAACTGTAGTACCCCAAAGGGATAGTGCTTCGCAACCACGCAAAAATTCGCGCTACACCTACACCATTTTGCTTTCCAACACAGAGTCCGAGATTTATACCAAGGTCAGACGTCGAAATGATATATGGAGATTGTGATTCATAAGGATGTCGTGCTCTGCCAAACTCATTAGAGGAGGACACTCTGATGAAAGACAACTTCGACCACGACTACTATGGCCCGATGGATGGTCTGCCTATCTGGCAGCTGTACCCAGGAGACCCGGGGCAAGAAAATCATCCGAACAAATAAAATCAGCTGAGCATCATGGAATAGAATACCTGCGTCCCCACCATATCATGGGATCAACACTCAGGTTATTCAGAAAATATCCAGTACGACGATGAATTGGCAAAGCTTGCCGGACTAGAATTCATCAACTATGCTTTTCCCGAGGTCGATGTCATTGAAAGGGATGACTCCTCCAGTTCCAAAGAGGTGTGGGACACCTTAGGACAACCAAGTGGAAAAAATGACTATATGGTCAAGTACACTGCTCTTGAGAGCTCTCGCATCAGGCTCGAAGACATTCATCCAACTGGATGAGGAGATATATCTGAGAGCACAAATACTATGCAAAATACGACAGAAGAATCCTCCTACGACAACTCTGCCTGGGAGATAGATTTCAATGATCCTGCTCCACTAGAAATCAGTGTTATTTCTGAAGACAAATCATCACATCATGCAGATTGCTTGTTTTAAACCCCATTGAAACATACGATCCGATGCCTTCTCCCAACTTTGAATTCCCGGTATTCGAGGCTGAAGAAGAAAATGACGAAGAAATTCTAGAAGAGATCTCCCAATTACTCAAACAAGAGGAAAGGTCCATTAAACCTCACAAGGAGCCGTTGGAAACGGTCAACTTGGGTTCAGAGGAAGAAAGAAAAGAGATCAGGATTGGGGCACTGCTCAGTCCAACTGCCAAAGAGGGTTTGATAAAGCTTCTCAAAGAATTTCCCGATGTGTTCGCTTGGTCCTATCAGGACATGCCAGGGTTGGATACCAGCATCGTGGAACATCATCTGCCGTTGAAATCAGAATATCCGCCAGTAAAACAGAGGTTGAGACGGACTCACCCGGACAAGGCCATCAAAATCAAAGAGGAAGTCCTGAAACAGATTGACGCGGGTTTCCTCGCCAGGTCAGAATGTAATACCCCGTAAATTTATAAACGCTTGAGTTAATATTATTATGATCAACTGGGTTCCGGAGTACTCTGAGTAATTATTTGATAAAATAATTAGAGTAAACTGACGAACTCAGAGTTGATTAAATTAATAGTATTTAACGTTGAGTTTTTATAATTTGATGTATTTGAGCTAATTTTGGACATTTAGTAGTGTTACTAAAAATGATAGTTTCTATACTATCTATTTTCTTTTCATTTTTTCCTTGAAAACCAAACAAAGCTAAAGAGAAAGATAGAAAGAAGGAAAAACAAAGGAAAAGGAGGAGAAAGGAAAAGTGGAAGAAGGAAAGGAGAGAAAATTTCCAAAAGCTCAAGAATCATCATCAATTCATCTGTTCTTCATCAATTCGTCTCAATTTCAACCTCCTCGTCTAGTAATCCAGGTGGGTTCTAGTTAGACTCTTTAGAGTAGGATTATTTTGAGTTTAGAGTTAGATTAGAAATTGTGAAAATTGAATCTTTTTGCACAAAATTCGTGAATCTAACTGCTAAATGCAATGCTTGATTATATGTTATACTGGTTGTGATGTTATAACATGTTTTGATGCATTTTGATTGATGAAAATGGGATTTGGGGTTGATTTTGGATCAACCCGTAGCAGAGAAATTCTGCAGGAACTTCTGCATTTTTCCTCTGCCCATACGCGTATGGAGCATGTCAATACGCGTATGGAGCTGGTCAATACGCGTACGGCAAGGGCAATACGCGTATGGATGGCCGGAGATTTTGGGCAATACGCGTATCGCTTGGGGCAATACGCGTATGGCTGGGCGAGATTGTTGGGCAATACGCGTACGGAGAGTACCAATACGCGTACGGCCAGGAGAGTTACAGAATCCTGCTGTTGTGATTTATTTTCCCGATCGATTGTTTCCAATGCCGTAACTTTTTATCCGTAACTCGGAATGGAACAATTTTGGTATCGTTGGAAAGGTAATAAAATGTACTTTCTTATTACATTGGTTTTAAGATTGACGGCCGATTTAATTATATCGGAATTGTTGGAATTGTGTCGTTTTGTTGATTTTGGTGTGTATTGGTTGTTGAAAATGTAAGCATGAATAAAATATGGAATAAGTAGAGTGAGGACAATTACCCTAAGCAGTGTCGGAAAAATATAAATGATTGAACACTAGTATGGAACATGTGTGTTAACCGTTGGGTTGTGATAAGGCGTAATGGCCTTGTGATTGTTGAATACAATCACGACTGTGTGTGATCACGTAATCGTAACCGATTGTTGTTGTTTTTGCGAGTGCGTTTCATGGGTCTCGAGCTCCTCTGAAACATATGCACCACTACTTGGCAGGTTTGATTTCCCGTGCTGTACGAATGGCGCCCATGGAGCGTATGCTTGTGACGGTTAATGGCCCGTGTGAAGTGACGGTTCATAACGGTTAATGGCCCGTAGAACCCGAATCCATTCGTATGTCAAGTAGGTTGCAAGGATCCATGACCCGGGTCGACTTCTAGACGTAGAAGAGGACGGGAATAGGGGATACCTTGGCGTGGTTACGGATTAGTGATATTGTGAGTTGATGAACTCATAACATGTTTCCATATAGTGTGTGTGTACTCATGGTCTTTCCCCTTTCCCCTTGGACGTGAGTTAGGACTTTGTTAGAACCTTGTAAAGCCGAGAGGACTTTAAGATAGGGAACTCACTGAGATTTGATGTATCTCACCCCACTGTTGTTGTTTACATCACAGGTTCTGCAGGTTTGGCGAAGGGTAAGGACAAGGTTATTTGACTTTCCTTACGGATCGTGGTTTTGTGATGGCATGGCTTCCGCTATGGCGTTATGTTTTGAGATCATTGTTTTGATCTAGTTCTTAGTTTTTATCATTTTGGAACATCTTGTATATGTAATGCCTTAGACTTTTAGTTCTTTTGTATTAGAGGCATTTATATATATAATGTGTTAACTAGGAACTTATTATGTTTCAGTACCAAAAAGTGAAACTCATGTATAATATATGATTTGAGGCATGTATTGTATATGGTCTTTACAGTTGGTATCAGAGCAGGTCGTATCCTCGACCTAGCCATGAAATAGAATGAGTGTTTCTTTCCGTTTCATATGCGGCGTGTCGCCATGGGTCTTGTCTGTTATATTTATGGTATTGAGTCTGATCAACTTAATCCTATTGATATGGAATTCAGGAACATGGCTGATAGACGCAGAAACAACCGTGGAAGACCAAGGACTACTCCAGCTGGGACAGTTCCACAAGGTGATGAAGGGAATGCCCCGTTGTACCAATTTATGCAACAGATGCAGCAACAGCAGAATCAGTTCATGCAAGGGATGATGCAACAAATGGCTGATGGTCTGCATCCTCCAGTGGTTGTTCCGGAAGTTACGGGAGGAACCTACAGGGAATTTGTTCGGATGAATCCTCCGGAGTTTCAAGGAGGGCTAGATCCGGTGAAGGCACATGAGTGGATAACAGGTATGGAAAGGATTTTTCAGATAGTTCATTGCAGTGAGGAGAATAAGGTGGTCTTTGCTTCTCACTGGTTGAAGGGTCCTGCCATGAGGTGGTGGGAGAGCGCTTCAGCCTTGATGACAACTCAGGAAGTGCCGAAAGTGTGGGAACAGTTTAAGGTAATCTTTATGGAGAAATATTTTCCGAGTTCTTTAAGGTCTCAAAAGGAGTTTGAGTTCCAACAGTTGAGACAGGGAAATTTGTCAGTGGCTTCTTATGCGGAACAATTTGAGATCATGGCTGATTATTCTAGACAGGCCATGTATGCCCCTGATGAGAGGTGGAAGATAGATCAGTTTCTGTTTGGATTAAGGGCTGAGATTTCACACAGTGTGTCTCAACGGGAATTTGCTACTTATGCTGAAATGTTAAGACAATGTTATGTGGCGGAAAATAGCTTGAAAAAGATACAAATGGAGGTGGATTCGAACAGGGTAACTCAAGGTGACCGTGGAAGGTCGAGTCAACAGTTTAGGCAAAGGCAACAGTCTTCCAAAGGGAAGCAAGTACAGGGCTCTAGAACTAGTGTACCTCCGGTGTGTCGTACTTGCGGTCGGAATCATTACGGCCGATGTGGTATTGAAAGTGTGAGGTGTTACCAGTGTCAGAAGGTGGGCCATTTGGCGAGGGATTGTCCTCAGGGTAGAAATCAAACACAAGGGAAGACTACTGGCCGAGTGTATACCATGGATGCAAGGAAAGCAAAGGGTGATAATTCCTTGATTGCGGGTACGTGTTTTGTTAATGGACATCCTTGTTTTGTTTTATTTGACTGTGGGGCTACACATTCTTTTGTGTCTTTGAGATGTGTGAAGCGACTAGGGTTGCAAACTATTCCTTTGTTTCCTCCTATGGTGGTTACTACTGCCATGGATGAAATGGTTGAAACACCACTGATGTGTGAAAATTGTGTGTTGTCGGTGAACGAAAGAGTCTTCCAGATTGATCTTATTTGTCTGCCGCTTGAGAAAGTGGATGTTGTTCTGGGAATGGACTGGCTTTCAGCTAATTCGGTTTTTATCGGTTGTGAGGAGAAGCTAATTATTATTCCATCTGCTGAGGCTACTCCGAAAGATGTATTATCAACGATTTTAGAAGGTACGGTGGGAATGGTAAATTTCTTGTTTGAGAAAGAGAAATCTGTTTTATTGGTTCTTACTAAGGAGGGAGGTAGTGAACAGCAAGTTTTGAGTATTCCAATAGTGTGTGAATTTCCTGAAGTGTTTCCTGAGGATGTTTCTTCTCTTCCTCCGGAGAGAGAAGTTGAGTTCTCTATTGACCTGATACCGGGAACGGCTCCTATATCTGTTTCTCCGTATCGGATGGCACCGCTTGAATTAAGAGAATTAAAGGACCAATTGGAGGACTTGATGTCCAAGCATTTCGTTAGGCCTAGTGTTTCATCGTGGGGAGCTCCAGTGTTACTGGTAAAGAAGAAAGATGGGGGAATGCGTTTGTGCATTGATTATCGTAAGTTGAATAAAGTTACCATTAAGAATAAGTATCCCTTACCAAGGATAGACGACTTATTAGATCAATTGAAAGGAGCCTGTGTGTTCTCGAAGATTGATTTACGGTCGGGTTATCACCAGATTCGAGTGAAGAGTTCCGATGTGCCAAAAACTGCATTTAGGACACGTTACGGTCATTACGAATTCTTAGTGATGCCTTTCGGTGTGACTAATGCTCCAGCTGTTTTCATGGATTACATGAATCGAATATTTCAGGCTTACTTGGACCAATTTGTGGTAATCTTTATTGACGACATTCTTATTTATTCTCGTACTCCACAAGAGCACGGAGAACATCTGAGGATTGTCTTGTCGGTCTTGCAAGAGAAGCAATTGTTTGCTAAGTTGAGCAAGTGTGAGTTTTGGATGTCGGAAGTTAATTTTCTTGGACATGTTATATCTCGAGGTGGTGTGGCAGTGGATCCATCGAAAGTAGAAGCAGTAATTAATTGGGAGAGACCGAGAAATGTTTCAGAAGTCAGAAGTTTCTTGGGATTGGCCGGTTACTATAGAAGGTTTATCAAGGACTTTTCTCAATTGGCCTTACCAATGACGAAACTTACTCGGAAGGATGTTACGTTTGAATGGGATTCAGGTTGCGAACAAAGTTTTATGCATTTGAAGGAAAGTTTGACGAGTGCTCCAGTATTAATTATTCCTGATCCTAACAACTCTTATGAAGTATTCTGTGATGCTTCTAAGAGGGGATTAGGGGGTGTTCTGATGCAAGGTGGTCAAGTGGTAGCTTATGCTTCTCGACAGTTAAAAGTTCATGAGAAGAATTATCCGACTCATGATTTGGAACTAGCTGCAGTGGTTTTTGCACTGAAGGTGTGGCGTCATTATTTATATGGTGTACATTTTGAAATGTTCAGTGACCACAAAAGTTTGAAGTATTTGTTTGATCAAAAGGAGTTGAATATGCGACAAAGAAGGTGGATGGAGTACTTAAAGGATTATGACTTAGAATTGAAGTATCATCCAGGAAAGGCGAATAAAGTAGCGGATGCCTTAAGTCGGAAAATGGTTCATAGTGCAGAATTGATGATTTTGGAGTATTCATTATTGGAAAAGTTTAGAGATCTTAATCTCCAGTTTGCGTGGACTCCGAATGGTGTAATTATGGGAAATTTGAATGTCAATTCTACTTTGAGAGTTGAGATTCAACAGGCACAATTGTTAGAAGAAGAGTTACAAGAATTGTTACTTCAGCCGGGTTTTACACGAGCGACAGATGGGATTGTTCTGTTTAACCAAAGGATATAGCGGAATATGTGTCAGAATGTGCAGTATGTCAACAGGTGAAGATTGAACACCAAAGACCGGGCGGTTTGTTACAACCTTTGGATATTCCAGTTTGGAAGTGGGATAGTATTTCTATGGATTTTGCAGTGGGTTTACCCCGTACCCAAGGTGGGTATGATTCTATTTGGGTGATTGTAGATCGACTAACGAAATCTGCACACTTCTTAGCCGTAAAGACTACTCATAAGGCAAGTCATCTTGCAAGGTTGTTTATTGCTGAGATTGTGAGATTGCATGGTATTCCTTCTAGTATTGTGTCCGATAGAGATCCGAAGTTTACTTCGAGATTTTGGAAAGTGTTCCAACAAGCGATGGGTACGAATTTGAGTTTGAGCACGTCGAATCATCCTCAAACGGATGGTCAGACTGAACGAACAATACAAACGATGGAGGATATGTTAAGAGCTTGTGTGTTAGAGAGTAGAGGGAATTGGAAGGAACTTTTGCCGTTAATTGAGTTTTCCTATAACAATAGTTATCATGCGAGCATCGGTATGGCTCCGTATGAAGCATTGTATGGGAGGAAGTGTAGAACACCTTTGTGTTGGGCTGAAATTGGCGAAGATAGAATTTTGGGACCCGAGATTATTCAAGAGACTACGGAAAAGATTCGAATGATCCGCGAGAAGGTTAAACAAGCACAAGATCGTCAAAAGAGTTATGCGGACAATCGTAGGAGACCTTTGGAATTTGAGGAAGGCGACCATGTATTTCTGAAAGTTACTCCGAGATTGAGATTGAAAGGACTGTTTAAGTCACGTAAGTTAAGTCCGAGATACGTGGGACCGTATCAGATTTTAGAAAGGATTGGTGAAGTTGCTTATAGATTAGCCTTACCACCCTCTCTATCGGAGATGCATGACGTTTTTCACGTATCTCAGCTCCGTAAGTTTATTCCTGATCCTCTTCAGCCGATTTTACCGGAATCAGTGGAAATAGAAGCAGATTTGACTTTTGAACCACAACCGAGTTGTGTTGTGGGAAGGGAAACAAAAGTGTTAAGGAACAAAGATATTCCACTTGTTAAGGTGCAATGGGATATGACGCATCCGGGCGATGCTACTTGGGAACTAGAATCGGAAATGCGAGATTCTTATCCACATCTGTTCAGGTAATATTCTAAATTCGAGGACGAATTTTTATTTAAGGGGGGGAGGATGTAATACCCCGTAAATTTATAAACGCTTGAGTTAATATTATTATGATCAACTGGGTTCCGGAGTACTCTGAGTAATTATTTGATAAAATAATTAGAGTAAACTGACGAACTCAGAGTTGATTAAATTAATAGTATTTAACGTTGAGTTTTTATAATTTGATGTATTTGAGCTAATTTTGGACATTTAGTAGTGTTACTAAAAATGATAGTTTCTATACTATCTATTTTCTTTTCATTTTTTCCTTGAAAACCAAACAAAGCTAAAGAGAAAGATAGAAAGAAGGAAAAACAAAGGAAAAGGAGGAGAAAGGAAAAGTGGAAGAAGGAAAGGAGAGAAAATTTCCAAAAGCTCAAGAATCATCATCAATTCATCTGTTCTTCATCAATTCGTCTCAATTTCAACCTCCTCGTCTAGTAATCCAGGTGGGTTCTAGTTAGACTCTTTAGAGTAGGATTATTTTGAGTTTAGAGTTAGATTAGAAATTGTGAAAATTGAATCTTTTTGCACAAAATTCGTGAATCTAACTGCTAAATGCAATGCTTGATTATATGTTATACTGGTTGTGATGTTATAACATGTTTTGATGCATTTTGATTGATGAAAATGGGATTTGGGGTTGATTTTGGATCAACCCGTAGCAGAGAAATTCTGCAGGAACTTCTGCATTTTTCCTCTGCCCATACGCGTATGGAGCATGTCAATACGCGTATGGAGCTGGTCAATACGCGTACGGCAAGGGCAATACGCGTATGGATGGCCGGAGATTTTGGGCAATACGCGTATCGCTTGGGGCAATACGCGTATGGCTGGGCGAGATTGTTGGGCAATACGCGTACGGAGAGTACCAATACGCGTACGGCCAGGAGAGTTACAGAATCCTGCTGTTGTGATTTATTTTCCCGATCGATTGTTTCCAATGCCGTAACTTTTTATCCGTAACTCGGAATGGAACAATTTTGGTATCGTTGGAAAGGTAATAAAATGTACTTTCTTATTACATTGGTTTTAAGATTGACGGCCGATTTAATTATATCGGAATTGTTGGAATTGTGTCGTTTTGTTGATTTTGGTGTGTATTGGTTGTTGAAAATGTAAGCATGAATAAAATATGGAATAAGTAGAGTGAGGACAATTACCCTAAGCAGTGTCGGAAAAATATAAATGATTGAACACTAGTATGGAACATGTGTGTTAACCGTTGGGTTGTGATAAGGCGTAATGGCCTTGTGATTGTTGAATACAATCACGACTGTGTGTGATCACGTAATCGTAACCAATTGTTGTTGTTTTTGCGAGTGCGTTTCATGGGTCTCGAGCTCCTCTGAAACATATGCACCACTACTTGGCAGGTTTGATTTCCCGTGCTGTACGAATGGCGCCCATGGAGCGTATGCTTGTGACGGTTAATGGCCCGTGTGAAGTGACGGTTCATAACGGTTAATGGCCCGTAGAACCCGAATCCATTCGTATGTCAAGTAGGTTGCAAGGATCCATGACCCGGGTCGACTTCTAGACGTAGAAGAGGACGGGAATAGGGGATACCTTGGCGTGGTTACGGATTAGTGATATTGTGAGTTGATGAACTCATAACATGTTTCCATATAGTGTGTGTGTACTCATGGTCTTTCCCCTTTCCCCTTGGACGTGAGTTAGGACTTTGTTAGAACCTTGTAAAGCCGAGAGGACTTTAAGATAGGGAACTCACTGAGATTTGATGTATCTCACCCCACTGTTGTTGTTTACATCACAGGTTCTGCAGGTTTGGCGAAGGGTAAGGACAAGGTTATTTGACTTTCCTTACGGATCGTGGTTTTGTGATGGCATGGCTTCCGCTATGGCGTTATGTTTTGAGATCATTGTTTTGATCTAGTTCTTAGTTTTTATCATTTTGGAACATCTTGTATATGTAATGCCTTAGACTTTTAGTTCTTTTGTATTAGAGGCATTTATATATATAATGTGTTAACTAGGAACTTATTATGTTTCAGTACCAAAAAGTGAAACTCATGTATAATATATGATTTGAGGCATGTATTGTATATGGTCTTTACACAGAATATCCTCAATGGTTAGCTAACATAGTACCAGTTCCGCAAAAGGACGAAAAGGTCAGAATGTGTGTGGATTACAGAGATCTAAGCAAGGCTAGTCTGAAGGACGACTTTCCTTTACCACACATTGACATTCTAGTTGACAGCACAACAAAGTTCAAAGTCTTCTCCTTCATGGATGGATTCTCGGGCTATAATCAAATCAAAATGGCGCCGAAAGACATGGAGAAAACTTCGTTCATCACCCCATGGGGTACCTTTTGTTACAAGGTAATGCCTTTCGGCTTGAAGAACGTCGGGGAAACCTATCAAAGGGCCATGACTACTCTGTTTCATGACATGATACACAAAGAAATTGAGATATATGCCGATGATATGATTGCCAAATCTAAAACAGAAGAGGAGCATGTGACCCACCTGTCAAAACTTTTCGAGCGGCTGAGAAAGTACAAACTCCGCTTGAATCCCAACAAGTGCACATTCGGTGTCCGTTCAGGGAAACTCTTAGGATTCATCGTCAGCCAGGAAGGAATTGAAGTTGATCCTAACAAGGTCAAGCCATTCAATAAATGCCTTCTCCAAAGACTGAAAAACAAGTCAGGGGATTCCTGGGACGTTTGAACTACATTTCCAGATTTATATTCCTCATGACCGCGACATGTGCGCCGATTTTCAAATTACTCAAAAAGAATCAGGACTGCGTTTGGACAGATGACTGCCAAACCGCCTTCAACAGTATCAAGGAATATCTGTTGAACCCACCGATTCTATCACCTCCAGTAGAACGAAGGCCACTAATCATTTACTTAACCGTCTTGGAAGATTCGATGGGTTGTGTACTTGGCCAACAAGATGAAACCAAAAGAAAAGAGTCTGCCATCTACTATTTGAGCAAGAAATTCACCGACTGCGAGACTCGGTACACTATGCTTGAGAAAACTTGCTGTGCTCTGGCTTGGGCAGCAAAACGTCTTCGCTAGTATATGATTCGTCACACTACTTGGATAATCTCTTAAATGGATCCAATGAAGTAAGTCTTTGAAAAACCTGCTCTCATGGGAAGGATTACCCGTTGGCAGATGTTCTTATCAGAGTATGACATCGAGTAACACACTCAGAAAGTCGTTAAAGAAAGTATTTTAGCTGATCATTTGGCTCATCAACTGATTGACGAACAAGAATTAGCCAGATTTGACTTCCCAGACGAAGATGTCATGTATCTAAGAATGAAAGATTGCGATGAACCGCTACCCAGTGAAGGGCCAGAACCTGGTTCCCAATGGGAACTTATCTTTGACGGAGCTGTCAATCATTATGGAAACGGAATTGGGGCGATCGTCATAACACCTCATGGTACCCACATTCCTTTCACCGCTAGACTTACGTTCAAGTGCACAAACAACGAGGCCGAATACGAAGCTTGTATCATGGGTCTCGAAGAAGCGATCGATTTAAGGATCAAGAACTTGGATGTATATGGCAACTCAGCCCTGGTTATCAATCAGATCAAAGGAGATTGGAACACATACCAATCAGGACTGATTCCTTACAAAGATTACGCAAGAAGGTTGTTACCCTTCTTCAACAGAGTCGAGTTTCATCATATCCCTCGTGAAGAGAATCACATGGCTGATGCATTAGACACTCTCTCTTCCATGATTAGTGTAGTTCAATGGAACGTCTTACCTAAGATCGACATAATGCGCCTTGAACGGCCCGCTTACATCTTCGCGATCGAAGCAGTCATAGATGATAAACCCTGGTATCATGATATCAGATGCTTCCTTCAGAAACAAGAGTACCCACCTGGGGCATCCAGGAAAGACAGAAATGTGAGGGAAGATTCTCTCTATGTACTTTATTTTTAATGATGTCAAAACCTTCATGATTAGAACATAGTGGTTTATATGAAAAACTCAAGTAGTTAAGTATTGCACATATGTTTGATTATGATTAGAAATGATCTAGGTTCATTAGAGATGTCCCAACACCTTAGGAATCTCAAAATCCTGATTTTTTGCATGTTTCTAGGGTATGCGTCGACTCATCACCCTGTATAGGTCGACCTATGCAGTCTGCATTTGATAGTGTAGAAAACTGGGAGGTATGCGTCGACGCACTCCCTGTTCCGGTCGACGCACAATATGCATTTTTGCGTAGTTGTGTGCGCGGGCTTGCACAGGTCGCCTATACCTTCTGTATAGGTCGACCGCTCACTGATTCCTGCCAATTTTCTCACTTGTATTTTCATCTTAAAATTCTGTTATTTCCACATTATTACATAGCATAATATATATATCTTGTTAGTTCATTTTTTCATTTTAACAACAAGAAACGTGAAAGATTTTATGCCATTTCTCTCATCATAAAAAAAGAAAGCACTAGATATAAAGCGAATAAGTTTTTGGCGCCGTTGCCGGGGAAGTGTATAAAAGTTTGAATTACTGTATTTATTTTTTGTTTAAGAAATATTGTATTTGAGCCTTTAACGTTTGCTGTGATTTGGTGTCACGACAGGCTTAAGCCGTTGCATGCACAGGTCGTTACAACCAGTTTACAGTGGTTATCCTGAACCTGAAAGAATTCTCAAAGCACGAAGGAGATTTTTACGCTCTCAGAAAATATCTGGAGATTCCTCAACCTCAGCTGTGGCTGAGCCTGAAGGAGTAGTGCACGAGGTGGACACAGACGAAGAAAGTTCATCGTCATCATCAGACGAGTCACTGCCAGAGGCAGACATGGCAAAGCCAGACATCATTGGTATTACCAATGATCGAGCGCGCAACATTAGGGACTATGTTGTCTTTAACCCTAATGCTATGAATACTGGCATTGCTAGACCAGCCATCACAAAACCACAGTTCGAGTTCAATCCTATGATGTTCCAAATGTTGCAAGCTGCTGGTCAATATTCAGGCTTTCCCCATGAAGATCTACACCTGCATTTAAAATAATTTCTGGATGTTGCTGACAACTTTAAGATCCTTGACGTGCCTGTCGATACCTTTAGGTTAAGGATTTTTCCATACTCTCTAAGGGATAGAGCCAAGAGCTGGCTTAATTCTTTGGAACCAAATTCCATTACTACATGGAACACTTTGGCAGAAAAGTTTCTGGCCAAATATTTTCCTCCTTCCAAGAATGCAAAGATGAGAAATGAGATCACTTCATTTAGGCAATGAGATGGTGAATCGTTGTTTGATGCATGGGAAAGATTTAAGGAGATGTTGAGACAATGTCCTCATCATGGGATTCCCATATGCATACAACTTGAGACCTCATTCCTCAAGAGAATCAAGAAGTCATTATTGAAGGAATATGTTAGATGCATCCAGTGGTGGAGCTCTTTTGTCTAAATCTTATGATGATGGTTACAAGTTGATTGAGAGCATTACTGCCAACACTTATCAATGGGCAATCACTAGGGCCACTACAAGTTCAACTCAAAAGAAACCTGCTGGAGTGCATGAAGTCACCGAGACCACAACTCTTGCTGCTCAAGTGGCTCAGATCCACCAGATGATGAAGAATCTGATGAGTCCTGAAGTGACAAAGCCTGAACTAGTTAAGGTGGTTACTGACGCTACTGAGGTTGCCTGTGTCTACTATGGAGGACCACATTTGTTTGAAGAATGTTTTGCAAATCCTGTTTCTGTTAACTATGTTGGCAATCCCAACAACAACAACAGATACAATAATCCATACAACAACACTTACAACCCAGGATGGCGCAACCATCCCAATTTTTCATGGAGTAACAATCAAAGTCAACCGAAGCCACAAGCAACAACACCACAAGTCCCACTTGGTTTTTCTAACCCTAACTATGCTGGGGTTAATCAAGGAAACAACCATTTGGAGAATGTTCTTATGTCCTTTATTCAAGAAGCAAAGAATCAATTTCAATCACAAGGGGTGAGTATCAAGAACTTGGAAAATCAAGTAGGGAAAATTGCCACTGCTTTGAGCTCAAGAAACTTGGGAACTCTCCTTAGCTCTACTGAGACTCCAAATACACAAGCTGGAGTGAAGAGTGTTGAAACATGCCAAGTCCTCAAACTCAGAAATCGTAAAGAAATTGAAGAGGCCGCTACAAAGAGCAAAGATTCAAGCACTGATCTGTCTATGCCAGACAGTTCTGGAGCAAGAAACCAAGTTGAAGAAGAACCATCTTCATCTGGGTAACATAAACACAAAGATGATGTACCTACTGCAGACCTTATTCCTCAAGAGAATCAAGAAGTTATTATTGAATCCAACAGAAAGCAAAAGTTTGTTCAAGAAAGGCCACCACCTCTTTTTCCACAAAGGATAAAAAAGGCCAAAGAAGAGCAATAATTTATGAAATTTATGGAGATCTTAAAGCAGCTTCACATTAACATACCATTGATTGATGCTATTCAACAGATGCCAAACTACTCAAAGTTCATGAAGGATGTGTTCACCAAGAGAAAAGGGGTAGGAGAATTTGCTACGATTGCACTCACATAAGAGTGTAGTCAATTGGTTCAAGGCAAACTCCCTCCCAAACTGAAGGATCCTGGAAGTTTCACTATTCCATGCACCATTGGAGATACCTTTTGTGGAAAGGCACTTTGTGATTTAGGGGCTAGCATTAATCTCATGCCCCTATCCATTTTCAAGAAGCTAGGGATAGGCGCTGCCAGGCCTACAACTATCACCTTTCAGCTGGCAGATAGAAGTATTTGCTACCCACAAGGAAAGATAGAAGATGTGCTGGTAAGGGTTGACAAATTTGTCTTCCCTACTGATTTCACTGTTATGGACTTTGAGGCTGATGAGGAAACACCCATCTTGTTGGAAAGGCCATTCCTAGCAACGGGTAGAACCTTAATTGATGTAGAAAGAGGAGAACTCACTATGAGAGTGAACGAGCAGCACATAGTGTTCAACATACTCAATGCCTTGCAATACCCAGAAGAAGAGGTAGTTGACTGTTCCATGATATCTAGTTGGGAAGGTTTACTTCATAAAAACCTCCTAAAAGCTAGTGATGTGTTGAAAATTGAGCTAGGCAAATTGGAAGATGAAGGAATAAAAGATGGGATCATTTATGGTCCAATGAAGAAGCAAGAGGAAGAATCTGTGGAAGTGATAAAATCTACCACTGTTGCTCACAAGCAGCAGTTGCCTTCCATAGAGCAACCTCCTGAATTGGAGCTCAAGCAACTGCCGGAGCATTTACAGTATGCATATCTGGAGGTAGGACAAAAGTTGCTAGTTATCATTGCTACATATCTGCAAGAAGAGCACAAGGAACAACTAATTTCAATACTGAAGAGACACAAGAAGGCAATTACATGGCAGATTTCTGACATTAAGGGAATCAGCCCAGCAATTTGCATGCACAGAATCTTGTTGGAAGAAAATACTAAGAATATCATTGAAAGTCAAAGAAGGCTGAACCCAATCATGAAGGAGGTTGTAAAGAAAGAAATTATCAAATGGCTGGATGCATGAATTATTTACCCTATCTCTGATAGTGTGTGGGTGAGTCCCATCCAGTGTGTACCGAAGAAGGGGGGCATGACAGAGATAATCAATGAGAAGAATGAGCTTATCCCCACTAGAACTATTTCTGGTTGGAGGATTTGCATGGATTATAGGAAGCTGAACAAGGAAACCAGGAATGATCACTTCCCTTTGCCTTTCATTGATCAAATGTTGGATAGGCTAGCTGGAAAGGAGTATTATTGCTTCTTAGATGGATATTCGGGCTATAACCAAATTGCAATAGCCCCGGAAGATCAAGAGAAAACAACATCCACTTGCCTTATGGCACCTTTGCCTTTAGAATGATGCCGTTTGGACTGTGCAATGCACCAGCCACCTTCCAACATTGCATGATGGCTATCTTTTCAGACGTCATAGAGAATTCCATGGAAGTCTTCATGGATGACTTTTCGGTTTTTGGAGAGTCATTCAAGGATTGTCTAAAGAATCTAGAGTTGGTGCTGGAAAGATGTGAAGAGAATAACCTAGTTCTTAATTGGGAAAAATGCCATTTCATGGTAAAAGAAGGGATTGTTCTTGGTCATAGAATTTCAAAAGAATGATTAGAGGTGGATCAAGCAAAGGTAGAGGTAATTGAAAAGTTACCCCACCAGTCAACATCAAGGGCATTAGGAGTTTCTTGGGGCATGCCAGATTTTATAGGAGGTTCATAAAAGATTTCTAAAAAATAACCAAACCCATATGCCAACTGCTGCAGCATGACACGCCTTTTGTCTTCAGTAAGGAGTGCCTTGAATCTTTCAATCTTTTGAAGGAGGCTCTCATTTCTGCACCTGTAGTCAAAACCCCTGATTGGTCCAAGCCATTTGAATTAATGTGTGACGCCAGTGACTTTGCCATTGGTGTTGTGTTAGGCCAAAGGCACAACAAAGTTTTTCACACCATCTACTATGCAAGCAAGACTTTGATAGAAGCACAAATCAACTACACAACCACTGAGAAGGAGCTGCTGGCAGTAGTGTTTGCCTTTGATAAGTCCAGACCTTATTTGGTAGGAACTAAAGTCATTGTGCACACTGATCATGCAGCAATCAAGTATTTGATTGCCAAAAAAGATGCAAAGCCACGGCTCATAAGATGGGTTCTCTTATTACAGGAGTTTGACCTAGAAATAAGGGAAAAGAAAGGAGTTGAAAACTCAGTTGCTGATCATCTCTCAAGGATACCTGAAGAAGTTAAACCCCAAAATAGTGGGGACATTAAAGAAAGTTTTTCGGATGAGAAGCTGTTGTTGATTACTGATGCCATAACTCCTTGGTACGCTGACATTGCTAACTACTTGGTCAGCAGAGTCATACCACCATAATTCAACTTCCAACAAAGAAAGAGGCTCTTCCACACTATCAAGAGCTATTTGTGGGACGAGCCCTACTTGTATAGGAAGTGTGCTGATAAATTATTGAGGAGATGCGTTGACTATGAGGAGGAACGATAGATCTTGTTGGCCTGCCATAAAGCCCCCTACGGTGGACACTTTGGAGGAGTCAGAACTGCAGTAAAAGTGCTGCAATCAGGTTATTTATGGCCTTCTATTTTTAAGGATGCTCATGACTTAATCAAAAGGTGTGATAGATGCCAGAGGGTTGGGAATGTATCCATGAGACAAGAAATTCCACTCACAAGCATTCTTGAAATATAAATCTTTAATGTGTGGGGCATTGATTTCATGGGACCTTTCCCTCCATCCTTCGGCAATCTTTACATCCTTGTAGCTGTGGATTACGTATCCAAGTGGATTGAAGCAGTAGCAACACCATCACATGATGCTAAGGTGGTGACCAAGTTCTTGCTCAAGAACATCTTGACAAGACATGGCATGCCTAGGGCCATCATCAGTGACGGCGGATCCCATTTTCGCAACAAACTTTTTGAAAACTTAATGGAAAAATATGGGATAAAGCACAAGGTTGCTACAGATTATCATCCACAGACTAGTGGGCAAGTGGAGCTTTCCAATAGAGAAATTAAGAGAATTTTGCAAAAGGTGGTTAACCCCACAAGGAAGAATTGGTCCAAGCACTTGGACGAAGCACTATGGGCGTATAGGACTGCCTATAAGACTCCCTTAGACATGTCTCCTTATAGATTTGTCTATGGAAAGGCGTGTCACCTACCCATTGAATTGGAGTATAAGGCTTTTTGGGCTGTGAAGCAACTAAACTTTAATCTTAAAAATGCTGGCCAAGCTAGAATGCTCCAATTGAATGAGTTGGATGAACATAGGTTGTTCTTATATGAGAATGCTGAGTTGTATAAAGAAAAGACCAAGAAGTGGCACGACAGGAGATGTCAGAAGAGGGAATTGGTAAAAGGGCAAAAAGTTCTACTTTTTAACTCAAGGCTAAAGTTATTTCCTGGAAAATTAACATCAAGATGGTCTGGACCCTTTATTCTGGAAGAGATTTACCCCATGGTGCTGTAGAGTTGTTGAATGAGAAAAATGGAGAAAGATTCAAGGTTAATGGCCAAAGGGTCAAGACTTATTTTGGAGAAACCTCACACAACACAAGGGGTTCCCTCCATTTCATTGATTAATGGATACTTGTTTTGGTCAGGCGATAAGACCTTAAAATAACGCTACTGGGAGGCAGCCCAGCTTTATGCAATTTCTTTTATTTATATTTTTGTGCAGGATCATTTAAGTTTTTGTGGTATCAGCCTATGGCAAGACGTGACGCGCCAGAAAAGGACAAGAGAAGAGTGGAGAAGGAATATGGGAAGATGTGTAAGAATTAATTCTGCTAAGTCCATAAGGAAGTGATTAATGCTGATCTGACATTAATTAATTTCTCTTAGACACGAGGAAGCAAACAAAGCGTTTTGTTTCAAAAGAGGGAGAGAGAGTGAAGATTGGCATTGGGATCATGCGCCTTAGACCATGCGTAGCTGCAGAGCAATTATAGCGCAGTCTGCCACACCAGACTGCCTTGTCTATCAAAACACACTAAGGCCACTACTGGTGTCTTTTCCTTGGTCAGTTTCAAGTCTTTTCGCCTCTTGCCCTAATTATCACAAAAAGAGAAAATTTTCTCTCCATCTCCCCAAAACCGTATTTTCCTCTCTCCACTTTCCAAATACTTTTTTTTCCTCCACAATTATACCAACACTTTTCTCTCTCTCTCTCTCTCTCTCTCTCTCTCTCTCCAAAAATTCAAAACAACCGTTTCATTCCTCATTCTCTACCTTTTCTTCCCGGAACCCTAATTTCTCACAAACCCTTTCATCTCCCTTTCACTCAAAAATGACAAAAGATGCAGCCACTGGTCGCCGCTACAAAACAGTAGCAAAGAAAAGTGTCATCCCCATGGTTGACCTTTCAAGCCAAGAGGAAGATGACACCTTTGTGAATGTTGAAGCCCACAAGCGATTTGTGGATCATTTCAGCAAGATGAACATTTTTGCTGAGAGAGGCTTTGTAATGGACAATGAGGACGATAAGCTTGGACTTCCTGGTGACTTAGGAGTGACTATCACAAAACTAAAATAGGGCAATTTCTACAAGCAACCAGGTCCCTACAACTCAACATTGGTCAAGGAGTTTACTTAAATATAACAGACCCAGGTCACAAAAGGTTGGAAGTGCTGGTTAGAGGAACGAGGGTAGTATACAATGAATCTAACATCAATTTTTACTTCAAACTGGAAAACAAGGAAGATGAGTACCAAAACCTAGTACTTACTTCGCAGGAGGATGAGCATGATGCTTACATGGAATCATTATGTGTGCCTGGAACAACTTGGGTAGAGAAAGCAGTCCGAAGGATGGACTTGAGGCCTGATGTGAAGGTGTGGTACCAGTTCGCTAAGCACTCCATTAAACCAACTGATCACAATGAGACAGTTTCAAGGGCTAGCTTGGTGTTGCTTCACTGTATAACTGGACTGAGAGAAATCAACATTGGGAAAGTCATAGTTCAAGAGATCCATGCATGTTCTAAAAAGAATGAAGGAATGCTTTACTTTCCACGCCCATCACAACTCTCTGTCGAAGGCAAGGCGTGCCGGAGTATGACTCTGACATTTTTGGTTCTCCACAACAACCTCTAGACAAGAATTTGATTATGACATTGATGAAGCCCAAGGGAGCTAGAAAAAGGCCAGTTGGAGTGAGTCAATCTTCTTCTGGATTGTTTGAGCAACAAGACCTATCATTGGAAGTCCTTCTGCAGATATAGAAGGATCAAAGGGAGTATTTCTCATTTCAGAAGGCATAGACAATCTAGCAAGAGAAGTTGTGGGCCATGCAAGTCCCTTCAAACTTGCTTGAGCCTCCAAAATTTCCTGACCATATTCTAGGAGACACTGAGCCTGCTGCTGTTGAGGATGAAGTAGAAGAGAAGAAGTCTACAAAGAAAGAAAAGGAAAAGAGTCCAAAGAAGGCCGCTGAGTGGAAGGTATCTGGTGTCGCGACGGAGGAAATCAATGTCCAAGACAAAGAGAAGAAGGAGCAAGAAGGAAAGGCTACTGAGGCTAAGAGGAAGAAAAAGAAGCATGACATGCCTGCACCCAGAAAAAGCTCCAGGCTAAGGGCCTAATGTGGTAAGGTGAAATAGGTAAGCAGTGGCATGCCTTCTCTTTCCACTAAACAGTGAGGACACTGTCCTTACTTTAAGTATGGGGGAGGACGCTGACGCTTAGCCTATCTTCACCATTCTAACCCTTTATTGACACAATTTGAATATTTTGTCTACTGCTGTGCATGTTTCTGCTTTTGGGATAATGTTTTGGATGGCCGTGTTTTGAGCCATGAATGTTTGAATATTTTGTGGGGCAGTTTTGATGCCCCAAGTACTTATTGATCCGCTTTTTAATCTGCATGATATTTTCAGTCAATTGTTAGTTGTTTTATTTAGTTGTTAGCTATTTTATTTTTAGTCGCTTTAGTTGCATGATTTAGTTTAGAGTTAATATGCAAGGGAATGTTTGGTTTAAACAACAAAAGGCCAAGAATTTCAAATTTCAAATTTGTGTGCTTGAAGAGGGGAAGGAATCTATTGAGAAGTGAACAAAGCAAAGTGTAGTGATTGAGCTAGTGAGTTTTGACAGAGGAAGCTGAGGTTCTCTGTCACGACACCACTAATCTTTTAACCCGGCTTAAATTTTTTTCAAAAAAAGAGAACTGATTTGTTGGAAATAAATAGGAAGGTTAAAACCTTAAGAATCACAAAGGGAAGGACAAAAAGACTCGAATGTTGGTTGAGATGATTACGAAAGAGGCACACTCCACATGAAAACACACAAAAGTGTGCAAAAGTGGCAAAGACCACCAACAATAAAATTCCTGTGCCCAAAACTGGTGGAACATCAAGCATCTCATCATAATATTCAGTTGGACTCATCACAAGTGAGATCCTTTTGAAATGGGATGCTTTGCCAAAAAAAAAGAAGAGAAAAAGAAAAAGAACAAAAATACAAAAATAAGTGGAAAAGTGTGGTCCCAACTGTGAAAGTCAAAAATACCATTTGAGAGTCAGAAAAGAATTCCCTAGTGAAACCAAAGGAAGAGACCCCACTCACAAGAGTACACAAAAAAGGGATCAAAAGAGAGAAATTTTGGCTTGTTTTTTAGAAGAGTAGAGTCGTGACAAGAGATGTCGGTTCTCTCTTGCACTTGACACCACTTTGACTAATTGCAAAGCTGAGCAAGTTTCACTTAATATAGTTTTATTACCCTCCAAATCTAACGCCAAGTCATCTTTCTAACCTGATCGAAACTGTTGTTCTCCAAATTCATTACCCTAGTCATTCACTGTCACATCACCTGAGGACAGGTGATCGTTCAAGTTTGGGGGAGTGATAACACTATTTTAGTGTGTTACTTTGACCCATTTTATATGGCATTTTAGTTTAGGATTTGGTGATTTAATGTGAATTTAGCTTATTTCAGTATGTTTTAGCTTTGAGTACATGAGGTGCTTCTTTTATGGTTTTCAATGTGTTTTTGTCTAAAAAGGAAGTCAGTTGATGGCAAGTTGAGGCGTGACCCTGAGAGACAGATTCTGGAGCAGAATGGGAAGCTGAAGAAAAGGAAGTGGTTGATAAATTAATCAATTATTTCATCAAGAGGATTGGAGAATAAAGTTACTAGGGCTCACGTGGCATTATTTTGAAGAGCAATAGAGCAAGAGAAATTGGATAAGATTAAGGAGCTAGAAGACAAATGGTGGTATGGTGGGGACCACGCTGCAAAAGAGCGCCCAACACCAAGCCACCAGCCGCCCGCACTGCTCCATCACTCTGCCATAGCAGCCTGCAAAAGTAACTTTGTCTCCCACCAACATCTGTACCAGATAACTTGCAAAGGAAGGGTCGAGGGACAGCTGGTCCACTTTCGGATTTGATATGGGCCCAACCTTAATTTTATTAAGAAGCCCATGATCCAAGAAAGTAGCAGCTCTCACTCCCACTCGCCTCTATATAAAGAAGACCTGCGCATTGAAGAAGAGGGCTAGAGATTTTACACACAACAAACTTTTTTTATTCGAGTTTTAGTTTATTTAAGGGTTAGAGTAATTGTAGAGGGTCTTCTCTTCTCATCCAATCTTGTGCATTCCGCTGAAAGCTATCGTGACTGAAGAGAGCTGTTGATGTTTACCCAACGCAAGAGATCTCCAAGTTACTATTAGGTTGCATTTCTTTACTTGTCTTTGTAAGAACATGTCTCCTCTTAGTTTCACTGCAGTAGTTTGTACTCAGCTCACTATGAGCTAAACCCTTGTTTGATGAGCTTAATGAAGTTAGTATAAAAGTTGTTTTTATGTTGAAATGATGTGATGTTTAGTGTCTTGTTCTGTTATGTGTTTTTATGCTATACACTTGATTCTTAGAGTGATCAACTAGGGAAAAGGTAAAAGCTTGTTGTTGAGAGAGATCCAACAAACAAGTGGATTTCATAACAAAAGTGGTTAATAAAGTAGGATAGAGATATTCACTTAATTCAACTTGCTTAGAGATAAGAAGTTGAGACCATAAAGAATTTCAGAATTAAAACCAGACGTATTTTAGAGTTACAAGTGAGACTTAGAGATTTGTTCCCTTGCCCTAGTTATGCATGTTTTTGATGTTGTATAGATACACCACTAGACCACGTTCTGACGTTTTGAGGCACGACACTTCACATCATGAAAGCATTTTAGCAACAACTATACTAATGGATTTTAGCTCATTAACTGCTCTCTCTGATATTTTAACTCCTTTTTATTTATCATCTTTATCTTAGTTAATTGTGTGTTGATCATGCCATTTATTATTATTATTTTGTTACCTTGCTCATACTTTTTCTTAAACAAAGAAATTAATATTTATAGTTCAAAGCTTTCATCACTTCCTGTGGGTTCGACCTTTACTTTATCACTTGCTGCATTATCAAGCATGTATACTTGCATGTGACACTTTTGCTTTAAAGCCATATAAAAAAGAAAGCACTAGATATAA
Source organism: Lathyrus tuberosus (assembly GCA_022829125.1). Lineage (NCBI taxonomy): Eukaryota > Viridiplantae > Streptophyta > Magnoliopsida > Fabales > Fabaceae > Lathyrus > Lathyrus tuberosus. The sequence continues at coordinate 10,176,434 of JALAZF010000032.1, forward strand.
AGCGAACGCATGCCTATGCAATAGACAGATTGTTTTCATAGAAAACTTATGACTCTGGAGACCTTTCTTTGGAAATCAGTGAAGGCCTCCTTGAGGGGTGATAATGCCAAACAATAAATTGTAAACATATTATTACTTCTCGACCTGAGAGCCAGAGAAACTGAGGACCTATTAGAAACTTCTGTCCAAGATTAAAACCCACATGTGAGAGGGGATGGGGTTTTTGCAGGAAACGTTGACTTCCATCCTACTCGGTTTTATTGTGTTCCTTATGGAGACGAACTTTTGATCTTATCCCTTTACCAGTACAACAGTTATCTAATATATGTGGAGGCTTTGATCTCATGTCCTTGCATTCATGGCATCATATCATATTTGTAACATACATGTCCTCTTATTTCCATGGATCTTGTCTATGAGTCTTGTCATTGAACCTTTCTTTTTCTTAAAACTTGAATCAAAGCATGAAGACTCCTTGGAAATAATCGAACATGGCATTTCATTGCATCCATTCCATCGCATTTGCATCCATCAGCATTGCTTACCATGTCCACAAAACTCATTCCACCTTTTGTCCATGACCAACCAGCTGATTTCCCGTCACTCGTTCTGAACAAATAGTAGTTGTTGAAAGATGACAAAGTGTTTGAAGCAAGACTGAAATTTTGGTATAGAAGATCACGAAGATGTCTAACAGGATGTCGAAACACTTGATCTCTGCTTCTCAATGACAAGAACAAGGACAGTAACAGAATGCAAAAAGTAAAGAAAACACACAGCAATTGTTAACCCAGTTCGGTGCAACTCACCTACGTCTGGGGGCTTCCAAGCCAGGAATGAAATCCACTAAGCAATATTAGTTCAAAGCTAAATTCCTCCGTTGACAACTTGTCACCTAATCCCTACCCGTGCTATATTTCTACCTAAGACACTCCTAGGTATGAGACCCTTCTCAATTCCCTTTTAATCACAGTAGTGACTAAACAATTACAACTTAATAAAACAATCCAACTCAAGTATTCACACAATACAAGAGAGGTTCACAAAATACAAACCCTAAACTCACTAGCCAACAATTTATTTTTCGACATCTTTCCTAGGTTATTTCCATCCTATTTATAACCATCAATAAGACTGAATTTGGGCTTCAGAAACGCAGCAATTCTGCTCCACAGAATCTGCAACTAATTCTCCTCTAGAATAGTTTCTTCAATCCTAAGTTTCCTAAAGTGTCTCCACACTTAGAAACAACATCTTCAAATTAGAATCAAAATCTTTGATTCTTCAACCTTGGGCGCTATCTAGGAAAACCAAATAATCCCATAATACTCTAAAATCTGGAAAGACATAATTAAAACTGAAAAGTAACAGACAAAGACATTGAATCATCATGATAGGACATCTTGTCCAACATCTGTATCTTCAGTTAGTTCTTCATGTCAGGATATCTTGTCCAACATCTTACTGTCAAGTTAGTTTTACCAAAATTGATGCCAGCCACAAAGGCTTGGACTCATCAATCTCCCCATTTGGCAGATTTTGGCTAAAACTAACTAAATGAAGCTTGCAGACAGAAAACCACAGTCTGAGGCCAAGAAACAAAACATTAGAACATCAGCAGTGAAAAAACTTCAAATATCTTGCCTCCCCCTCAACCAGTTTCTTCTTCTGCAAGCAGCAGAAAAACATACTCCCCCTTAATGGTTAGCAGCAGCAGCAGTTGGCAGACAGTGGTTTGTAAAGTTAGTATTACTCCCTCTTTTTAGCCATAATATAACACAGGAAGATAAACTAACCAAATAACCCAGCAAAAGTATAAAGTATAAGAGTACAAAACAAGCACATAAAGTGACAACATAATTCTGGGCATTAAGCCCTTACATAGCCACAAAAAAAAAACGAAGACAGCATTCAGCAGTCATCTTCAGTTCCCTCGTCATTCTCTTCCTCTTCTTCACGATAGGGTACAGTTGACAAGTATTGCTCAGCCTGAAAGTAGTCTTTGAAGACCTCTCTCTACTTGATGGGAACACATATGCAATTACTTGAATAGCATTCCCACACCAAGTGGACTGCTACAAATCTTCAGACAGGCAAACTTCAAGCTTGCCTCTCAACACTTCAAATTGATTAACATCCAAGGCTTTAGTGAAGATGTCTGCTAATTGATTCTCTGTGGCAACATGCTCCAAGGTTATGACTTTTTCTTCCACAAGATTCCTAATAAAGTAATGCCTGATGTCAATATGTTTGGTTCTAGTGTGCTGAATAGGATTCTTTGAAATCTTAATGGCACTTAAGTTGCCACAGAAAAGTGTTATGACATCTTGAATGACATTGTACTCAGTCAATATCTGCTTCATCCACATCATTTGAGAATAACTGCTACCAACATCTATGTATTCAGCCTCAGCAGTAGACAAATAAACACAGTTTTGCTTCTTACTAAACCATGAAATCAAGTTGTTTCCCAAAAAGAAACATCCACCAGAGGTGCTCTTCCTATCATCAGCACTCCCGGTCCAATCAGCATCACAATATCCTATTAACACGAAATTAGAACTATGAGTATATAGCAGGCCATAGTCACATGTGCCATTCACATACTTTAGAATTCTTTTGACCTGATATCTAACACAGACTCCTACAGCAAAAGTTATGTCAGGTCTACTAGCAGTAAGGTATAGAAGACTGCCAATCATGCTTCTATATAGACTCTGATCAACACTAACACCCTTTTCATACTTAGACAACTTCAAGTGTGTAGGAGCAGAAGTTCTTTTGTGGTTAGCGTTCTCAAAGCCAAACTTCTTCATAATACTTTTAGCATATTTCCCTTGATAAAGGAATATTGAGTCTTCCACCTGTTTAACTTGGAGACCAAGAAAGTAGGTTAATTCACCCACTAAACTCATCTCAAACTCAGATTGTATTTGCTTAATAAAGTGTTGAACCATCTCATCCGACATCCCTCCAAGCACAATATCATCAACATAGATTTTGGCTATCATGAGTTTTCCATCCCTTTCTTTGACAAATAGGGTTTTTTCAATTCCACCTTTCCTGTAACCATGGTTGACAAGGATCTCAATTAACCTTTCATACCAAGCCCTTGGAGCTTGTTTCAACCCATACCAGGCCTTCTTTAACTTGAACATATGATCTGGAAATGTAGGATCAACAAATCCTTTAGGTTGTTCCACATATACTTCTTCATTCAAGTATCCATTCAGAAAGGAACTCTTAACATCCATTTGAAATAGCTTGAATTTCAACAGGCAAGCTACTCCAAGTAACAGTCTCACAGACTCCAATCTAGCAACAGGAGCAAAAGTTTCATCAAAGTCTACTCCCTTAATCTGAGTGTACCCTTGAGCAACAAGTCTAGCCTTGTTTCACGTTACCACACCTTATTCATCAGACTTGTTTTTAAACACCCATCTTGTACCAATCATATTTGACCCTTTAGGTCTTGGCACAAGATCCCAAACCTCATGCCTATTGAACTGCCAGAGTTCCTCTTGCATAACATTGATCCAGAATTCATCAGTCAAGGCCTCCTTGACATTCTTGGGTTCCAGCTTTGAGACAAAACAAGCCCCAGCAATAACATCTTGTGACCTGGTCATTCTTCCACCATTTGGATCTCCTATTATAAGCTCCTTAGGATGATCTTTCTGAGCTCTAGTGGAGGGTCCCTTGTCAACCTTTTCTATCACTGCAAGTTCAGGATTAACATCATTTAATTCTACAGCACCCTCAGGAGCATCATGTGATGTTCCAACATCCTCTGTGACATCTTCATCCCCTATGGGAAAGAATGCTCCAATATCATCAGTAACACCAACTTTTGTAGTTGAGTCATCAACCACAACATTTATGGCTTCCAGCACAACCTGAGTTCTTGAGTTGTAAACTCTGTAGGCTCTGCTATTTGTAGAGTATCCCAGAAAGATTCCTTCATCACTTTTGGGATCCATCTTCCTCCTTTGCTCACGGTTAGCCAAGATGTAACATTTGCTTCCGAAACATGGAAGTATTTCACAGTTGGCTTCCTTCCTTTCCACAACTCATATAATGTGGCAGATGTTCCAGATCTGATGGTTACTCTGTTTAGAATGTAACAAGTTGTGTTCATGGCTTCAGCCCAAAACTGATATGGAAGTTTCTTGGTATAAAGCATGACCCTTGCACATTCTTGAATTGTCCTATTCTTTCTCTCAACCACACCATTCTGTTGAGGAGTGATGGGTGAAGAAAACTTGTGACTAATTCCTTTAGAGGAACAGAAATCATTAAACTTGATGTTTTCAAACTCCTTCCCATGGCCACTTCTTATTCTAACTATGCCATAATCCTTCTCCCTTTGAAGTTTTTGACACAGTCCTTTGAACATTGCAAATACTTCTGACTTTTCTTTGATGAAATGCACCCATGTGTGTCTAGAGAAGTCATCCACCACAACATAAGCATATCTTTTTCCTCCAAGACTTTCAACCTGCATAGGTCCCATCAAGTCCATATGAAGTAGCTCTATGTTTTTTGAGGTGGTCAGATGTTGAAGCCTTTTATGTGACATCCTTGTCTGTTTTCCAATTTGACATTCACCACATACTCTTCCTTCATCTATTTTTAGATTAGGGATACCTCTGACAACCTCCTTAGAAAAGACTTCTTTCATTCCCTTCAAGTGCAAATGGCCAAGTTTTTGATGCCACATCTCCACCTCATCTTCTCTTGACATCAAGTAGGTGGAGGGATATTTTGGTTCAAGGGGAGCCCACAAGTAACAATTATCCTTGGATCTGGTACCCTTCATGATAAGTTCCTCTTTATCATTTGTTAACAGACACTCAGATTTAGAGAAATTAACCTTGAGGCCCTGGTCACACAATTGGCTAATACTTATCAGATTAGCAGTCAATCCTTTGACAAACAACACTTTATCCAGGCTAGGTTGCCCAACATACTTTAGCTTCTCAACACCTTTTATCTCACCTTTTGACCCATCTTCAAAGGTGACATAGCTAGTGGAATGAGGTCTAATATCAACTAAGAACTTCTTGACACCAGTCATATGTCTAAAACAACCACTATCAAAATAACAGTCTTCTCTAGCAGAGGCTCTCAGAGAGGTATGAGCTATGTGGGCGACAGTTTCATTCTTAGGAATCCACTTCTTCTTTCCTTTAGCAGCCTCCTTTCTCCTTTTAGGTCGAGTTGATGATTTGGCATAACCATGCAACTTGTAGCAGTAAGCCTTTATGTGACCATACTTTACACAGTGATGACACTTCTTGTCTTGATTCTTTCTTCCTAAAGAGTTCTTTTGAGGCCTTTGACAATGTTGGGATATCCTACTTGACACCGTTTGATCCTGCTTTCTTTTCTGTTGAACGGAGTTCACACCAGACCTTTGTCTTTTATTCCTAACTTGATCACTATAACCGAGTCCTCTTCCATTTTCATCATTTCTTCCTGAATTAAGAATTTCATCCAGCACATCTGAACTGCTATTGAGCATTCTTATGTACTTAGTCATGTTGTCAAGTTTAGAATTGAGCAACACAACTTCATCTTCCATATCAGAAATGGTGGCCAAGTGCTTTAGTCTTTCATCATAAAGGTGAGTAATAAGATTCTGCTGATCATGCCCTAATTGACACACTTCAGCACTTCTGATGCACAACTCCTTATAAGAGGCAGCTAGTTCATCAGGAGTGAGATCTTCAATGTCTGATTCCTTGGCCGAATCATATACTCCAATAAGTGCAGAGACATGTTTAGCGGTTTCTTTGTCGCTTGAGGAGTCATCTTCAGACCAAGAAGTAGATAAGCCTTTCTTCTCCTTCTTAATAAAGGTAGGACACTATGCTCTTGTGTGTCCAAACCCCCCTCACTCTTAACATTGGGTTCCCTTTCCCCTGTTGGATTTCTTATCATTACTAGTTCTTCTTCCAAAATCTTTCCTTCTGTTGATGTCGGAAGACTGAGCCTTGACATTAGATCTTGACTTCTTGACCAGTTTCTTCAACAGTTGGTTATACTATTTTTCAAAAAATCCCACAGCTTTGGACAATTCCTCATTAGAATCACACTCTTCTTGATTAGACACCAAAGCTAAACTTTTCTTCTTTTCAGCTTTCTCACTGATTGCCATCTTAAAAGTCTCCACTTTCATAGTGTTTATATCTTGGGCTTCCTCAATAGTAGTCACCTTCATATCAAATTTCTTTGGAAGTGACCTTAGGATCTTCTGAACCAACTTGGCTTCTAGAATTTTCTCTCTAAGATCACTTGAAGGGTTAGCAATATCAACAATGTTCGTATGAAAGTCTTGTATACTTTCATCCTCCTTCATCCTCAAGTTCTCAAACTTGGTAGTGAGAAGTTGAAGTCTTGAAGATTTCACTCTAGAAGTTCCTTCATGAGCAGTCTTCAAGATCTCCCAAGCATCCTTGGCAACAATACAGTTCTTGATCAGCCTGAAGATGTTCTTGTCAACACCATTGAACAAGGCATTCAAGGCTTTGGAGTTACCTTGAGCAAGCTTATCATCTTCATCATCCCAGTCTTCCTCAGGTTTCAACTCATCAGTGATCTTCCCATCCTTATCTTTGGACTTTGGCCTTTGGTGGGTCCCACCCTTTGACCATAGACTTCCAAGCTTTACCATCCATAGACTTGATTAATGCCACCATGCGCACTTTCCAATATTCATAATTGGAACCATCAAGAATGGGTGGTCTATTTAAAATTCCTCCTTCTTTATCCATTGAACCAGAAAGTATCATCCCTGAATCTCACCCAGATGCAGAGCAGGATACCTGCTCTGATACCAATTGAAATCCTGGTATAGTAGATCACGAAGATGTCTAATAGGATGTCAAGACACTTGATCTCTGCTTCTTAATGACAAGAACAAGGACAGTAAGAGAATGCAAAAAGTAAAGAAAACACACATCAATTGTTAACCCTGTTCGGTGCAACTCACCTATGTCTGGGTGCTTTCAAGCCAGGAATGAAATCCACTAAGCAGTATTAGTTCAAAGCTAAACTCATTCGTTTACAACTTGTCACCTAATCACTACCCGTGCTATATTTCAACCTACGACACTCCTAGGTATGAGACCCTTCTCAATTCCCTTTCAATCACAGTAGTGACTGAACAATTACAACTCAATAAAACAGTCCAACTCAAGTATTCACACAATACAAGAGAGGCTCACAAAATACAGACCCTAAACTCACTAGGCAACAATGTATTTTTGACACCTTTCCTAAGTTAAATCCATCCTATTTATAACAATTAATAAGACTGGATTTGGGCTTCAGAAACGCAGCAATTCTGCTCCACAGAATCTACAACTAATTCTCCTCTAGAATAGTTTCTTCAATCCTAAGTTTCCTAAAGTGTCTCCACACTTAGAAACAACATCTTCAAATTAGAATCAAAATCACTGATTCTTCAATCTTGGACGCCACCTAGGAAAAACAAATAATCCCATAATACTCTAAAATCTGGAAAGACATAATTAAAACTGAAAAGTAATAGACAAAGATGTCGAATCATCATGATAGGACATCTTGTCCAACATCTTGATCTTCAGTTAGTTCTTCATGTCAGGACATCTTGTCCAACATCTTACTGTCAAGTTAGTTTTACCAAAATTGATGCCAACCACAAAGGCTTGGACTCATCAAAGACCAAAGGCCAAGTTGGAAGTCGTTGGTAGCTATGTCAAGGAACAAACTCCAGCATGTTGAGGTGGAGAATGTTGAGCCTCCTGTTAACCCTCAATTTCGACGCCAGACAAAATCAAAGTTATGTTAATGTTAAAAAAAAAAGTTATTCTTAATATAAAAAAGGCTTCGACCTAACTTTTGGGAGGCCTGAGTCGAATAAGTGTGGAGAAGTCTTAAAAAATGGCTAAGTATGGAAAGGGTTCTTCGACCGGGAGAATGTAGCGCTGCAGCGGTTATGTTAAGATTGGAGGGAATTTCCAATATTTGAAATTTAAATAAGAACAGTTGTGGACGTGGGAACAGTTGAGATTAAGGTGAAGGCGCCAAAATCCACACGTTCGAAGCAGTAACCACCACTGAGTAGTTATTTCCTAGCACTATAAATAGGAGTTGGTTCTATGTAAATGGGGTGTTCATATTTTTGTACAAGTTACTCTAAGAAACTCAAAGTACCCGCGTGTAGAGAAACGAGTTCGTGAGAATGTACGTAATGTAACACCATTGTCTTCATTAATCTAATTTATCTTCAGCATGTTTACTTTCCATGTCTTTACAGTCTCTTGAAATTTATCTTCCATACCAAATTTATGTTCAAAGTCATTTAAGTTTTCTGCGTTTTACTTTCGACCGCATTCTATGTTCAAGCCTTTAATCTTCAAACCTTTACTTTTCAAAGCCTTTCATTTTCAAGAACGTGAAGTTCCCCTTTAAATCAACTGCATTTATTTTCGAAGTTTTTTACTTTCCAGCACCTTACCTTCGACAGCACTTTTACTTTCCCAGCCTTTACTTTCCAAGAACGTGGAGTTCGTTGCATTTTACTTTCAGAGCTTTTACCTACTCGACGCCTTTAATTTTCGCACCCTTTACTTGCATTACTTTAAATTTCAAGTTCTCACTTTACTTTATTGCCTGTAGTCGAACGTGGAGTTCAGTTAGATTTTATTTTCAGCATTGTCGAACGTGGAGTTCAGTTTACCTTTTCTTTAAGTTACACTTGTCTCTCAAACTTAGCACATGTCCTAGGATTTGTGTGATCGATCCTGCAAGTTAAATCAATTTGCGTTTAGATTGATAGATCAGAGGTTGTTTACCAAAATTCACAGTAAACAAATTGGCACGCCCAGTGGGACCCAGTGCTAAGTCAAACCTTTTTGTCAGCCTCATCTCTCTTGGTGAAGAAGTGTTTTCGTTGCATGTTATTGAGAAGTGGGAAGTTAGCCACAGCCAGCGAAGAGATACCAAAGAGAAAATATACTAAGAAGATGGCAACTAATGCCAATCAACAAGTTGATCCTCAAGGGAGTATTTCAAACACTCAGTCCAGTAGCAGTATTGGGACTCAAAGCACTCCATCACCAGTATCTTCGACAGAAGGACCAGCGTCACTTCCGTTAGTGGTGTCTGAACCAGGATCAACATATACAAAATCATATACTCAACCTGTGTTGGACTATGTAGGACCATAAAGTTCTAATTCGCCAGGAGGAAATACAATGTACAGGCCCGCTCCTCCACCAGGTTTCCCACATCCAGGGTCAAGGAGTCAACCCTATGGTATGCCTACATCAATGATGCAAAACCTGCAGAGTGCTCCACCTATATTTTCAGAAACTGTTGTGTCTTCGCCACTACAGGGGTCATGATCAGGGGGACGAAACAATCAGAGTATAGGCGTTGGTTACTCTGTTCAAACCCCTAGCCTTACAAATACCTCCATAAATTGTTTGAGACAGCAGATGGATGAAAGTAACATGCAAATGGTACATACGTTGTCTCAGACAATGGGAGAAGTTTTTCAACCTTTGATTCAAAATACAACTCAAACTAACCAACAACTGGCTGCACAAGTGGCACGCATGGCTGATTTCATGGGAGTGCCAGCAGTAGATCGGAGAGCGACGGTGGTCGAAGATATCCCAAGGCGTCATCAACGTCAGATACCTGATGCTAACTTGGAGGATCAAGAGATGGTTGACCATTTCAGAGTCGAACCACCAAGAAACCAGATGCCATACCAGATGGAGGTAGAACCAGTAGTGATGGTGAACAGGAACCAAAACGCAGACCAACTACTTAGGCAGGTTCGACACCAGAATCAAGCAGAAGAAAATAATCTTGCAGCCATGGTCGAAAGGATAATGACTAGAAATGGGATGAATTTTGGCTTCACCAGGCCAAATTATACGTCACCTGTAGTGGACTACATTCTCCAAGCAGAACTTCCCCCTAGGATGAAGGTTCCAAAGTTCAGCAAATTTTCAGGAGATACTACGGAGTCTACTGTCGAACATGTGGCTAGATATTTGATCGAAGCGGGCGAGATTGCTGCTGACGAAAGCCTTAGGATCAAATACTTCCCAAGTTCCCTTACTAAGAATGCCTTCACATGGTTTACTACGTTGCCTCCGAATTCCATATACAATTGGACCCAATTAGAACGTTTGTTTCATGAACAGTTCTACATGGGGAAAACTAAAATTAGTTTGAAAGAATTGGCTAGCATCAAGCGCAAGGTCACTGAGCCAATTGATGATTACCTGAATAGGTTTTGACTTCTCAAAGCCAGGTGCTTTACTTAAGTGCCAGAACATGAGTTGGTCGAAATAGCTGCTGGGGGTCTTGATTATTCCATTAGGAAGAAATTAGATACCCAATATCTTAGAGATATAGCCCAGCTTGCTGATAGGGTTCGACAGCTAGAGAGGCTGAAAGAAGAAAAAGCCAAATTCAGTAGGGGTAAAAAAGTAGCGTTCGTCGAATGCAAGGAAGAGGTGGAGAGTCTGTATGGTGAGCCATCTTGTTTCGACGAAAATGAGGTTGACATTGCTGAGTTAAAGCAAGGTCCATCTTACGCTTGCAAATTATTGGCTCCTTCAAAAGGAAAAAATCCTGTCGAATCTAACGACAAATTCCCTAAGAAAACATATACGTTCTATGTCACTAAATGTGACGAAATTTTTGATTTGTTAGTTAAAGATGGGCAAATGATAGTGCCTGCTGGTGCTAAAACGCCACCTTTAGAACAAAGAAAGAAAAGAGGTTTTTGTAAGTACCATAATTTTTTGGGTCATAAAACTTCTCAATGTTTTCTTTTCAGGGATCTGGTGCAAAACGCTATCCAGGAAGGAAGGCTGAAGTTTGGGGAAAAAGGCAAAGCCCAGATGAAGATTGACTCTGACCCGTTGCAAGTTGCAGAGGCCAACTATACAGAGCCTCATGAGGTTCAGATGGTGGAAGCCACAGGGGGATTCGACGAGTCAGTCAACATGGTAGAAGTTACTGAAGACTTCGCCATCAGTGCTGTGAAGATTGAAGGTTCTAGTAAGGCTACAAGTGGCCTAAACGTTGATGGCACCAGTTTGATGTTGGTGACCAAAGAAACTGCTGATAAGTTTGTGAAAATGGATAATGCTGTTAAGGGTTTTGATGTAACCATGAGTGGGTGGAAGATAACTGTCAATGAAGGCATTAATATGGTCGAGTTGGCTGAGGAGTCTGATTCTAGTTCAGATAGTATCAACACCAATGAGGCTATGGGTAGAAATGCCCCCAAAGTTCAAGTTGTTAAGGAATTGGAAGATGACATGCTCTTGGTTGGAGAGATGCTGGACATGGATGGTTGTCTGGTGGAAAATTGGATATGTATGGCTGCTGAAACTTTTTTCAAGACATCTCCTGATGTCGAGAGAGTTAATGCTGCGGAGATGGTAGAGGCTGAGAAAGTTGCTTGGGAAAAAGCTTCCCAAAGAGCTGCAAAAGCAGCAGTAGGTGGTGGCTACTTGGCAAAGACCGCTGAAAGTCTGGAAGCCAGCTTCTCCAAGATGCGCCTGAAGGACAGAATGGATGTCAACATGGTCGAAATTACTGATCAAAAGAATGAACCATTGAGTAAGGTAGATGAGCAAAAGAAACTCAACAAAATGGCTTATCCTAAGCCAGAAGAGACAATTGTGGACTTCTTACATCGTTGCCAGAAAAAAGACTCAGGAGTAATGTTGTGTCCCAGGTGCAGCGCCATTTTTGATGAAAAGGCTGCCCACAAACTTGAAGATGTTAAGAAAGCTGGCAAAAGCTGGGGGCAGAAGGTGATGAAGGGACACCGAAGTTTTGACCATAGGCGACTTTCGACAGGGCTAAAAAACGAAACACCAGGAATTAGGCCAGGCACGTTCAAGCCAACGGTGAATGCACCAATAGGTAGTTGGATCAAACCTGTCGAAGGGAGAGGACAGAAGAAAAAGTGGGAGAAGTTCGATGTGGAAAGAGGTGCGTCATTTGAGTACAGGAAGGAGAACCGCACCACAAACAAATCAGCATACATTTCGCAAAATTACAAGGGTAACAACCCAATGTCTAGATCACAATGGCGAAGAGAGCAGCGCAGGCGAAAAGCTGTTAGGGAGGCCCAGGTGCAAGGGGAGTCAAGTACCAATGTGGCTGGGGCAATGGAGAAACTGCCCATACGACGAAAGTTGTTTACTATTCAGCCAGAAAAGAAGGTCGAAGAGGATGATGAGATGACTGATAACTTCGACAATGAGTCAGCCGCTTCCCTAGACATTTTGGTAAATGTGGTGTCAGTAATGCCAAGAGAATTTGGTCAAGTCTCAAAGATCGAAGATTTAGACCAAACTGCTGAGTTGGAAATGATGGCACACAAGCCTGTGTGCTATTATATCAAGAACAATGGGTGCGTCGAAGAACAGAATGCTTTCTTTGAGCGTCCCACGGAGGCAATGAAGGGTCACTTGAAGCCTCTTTATATTACTGGAAAAGTGGAGAACGTTCCTGTCAACAAGATTTTGGTAGACTGTGGTGCGACGGTTAATTTGATGCCAAGATTTCTGTTGAGCAAGATTGGAAAATTTGAAACTGATACTAAACCCCACAACATGGTTCTGTCGAACTATGAAGGAAAAGTTGGTTCTACTCTGGGAGTGATTCAGGTAGATCTAACTGTGGGAACTATCACCAGACCAACAGTGTTCATGGTCGTCGAAACAAAGGCTAACTATAATCTACTCTTAGGAAGGGAGTGGATTCATGGGATAGGAGCAGTACCCTCATCTATGCACCAGAGGATCACAATCTGGAGACCAGATGGGATAGTGGAAAACATTGAAGCTGATCAAGGGTACTTCAAGGTGCCTGTTAATCATGTGGACAGTAGACAATTTGAGAAACATCTGGCGAACATTGCTCCATGTCCTCCAGCTGATTTTGAGTTTACACCTGACGAGGAAACGTTTTATTCGCTGTACTTACACCCTGTCGAAGGTTTCAGATGGGACAGGGAGGTACCAGGAGGAAGATTGCCATGCCTAGGCACACCTCCAATAGAGCCCACAGGGTGGGGAGATGAATTCAGTGATCATGACTGAGTTCGATGCTATGAAAAGAATTTCGGCCTATGTGGCCGAAACAAAACTACAAGCGGCTTTGGAAGCCGCCAATGATTATATGGCTGGTGAAGCCATTTCTGAAGTGTATCCAGAAGGTCCTGGCAAGGATTTCGACCCAAAACCACCAGATAAGGTTGAAACTGGAGGGCAAAGCCAGAGGCTCGACGCTATCTATGAAGACGAGCCTTTGGGATTTGAAAAGGATCCGTTGGCAAACAATATAAAAATGCTAGCACAAGATCCTTTGGAAGAAGTGGATCTCAGTGAGGGGGCAACCAAAAGGCCTACTTACATCAGTGCCAATCTTGATCCCCAGTTGAAAGTCGAAGTAGTCCAGCTGTTGAAAGAATTCAAAGACTGCTTCGCTTGGGATTATGATGAAATGCCTGGTCTGAGCAGGGAGTTAGTCGAACACAAGTTGCCTATGACGCCTGGGAAAAAACCAGTCAAGCAGAATCCAAGACGGTTTGCACCAGAGATACTATCAAAGATCAAAGAGGAAGTCGAAAGACTGCTTCGTTGCAAATTCATTCGCACTGCAAGGTATGTCGAATGGTTGGCTAATATAGTACCTGTTATTAAAAAGAATGGGTCTTTGAGAGTGTGCATTGATTTTAGGGATTTAAACTCTGCAACTCCCAAAGATGAATATTCAATGCCAGTAGCAGAAATGTTAATAGATTCTGCAGCAGGACATGAATACCTTAGTATGCTGGATGGATATTCTGGCTATAACCAAATATTCATTGCTGAGGAAGATGTTCATAAAACTGCTTTCAGATGCCCTGGAGCCTTAGGCACCTATGAGTGGGTAGTGATGCCTTTTGGTCTTAAGAATGCTGGTGCTACTTATCAAAGGGCAATGAATTCAATTTTCCACGATTTTATAGACACATTCATGCAAATTTATATTGATGATATTGTTATAAAATCTATTTCTGGGAATAGTCACATTGACCATCTTCGACAATCCTTTGAAAGGATGAGAAAATATGGTCTTAAAATGAATCCTCTTAAATGTGCTTTTTGTGTGCAGGCAGGGGATTTCTTAGGCTTTGTGGTCCATAAGAAAGGGATTGAAATAAATCAGAATAAAACCAAAGCCATAATGGAGGCGAAAGCGCCATCAACCAAAAAGGAGTTGCAGTCGTTGTTGGGAAAAATCAACTTCTTAAGAAAGTTTATATCTAACCTGAGTGGCAAAACACAAGCTTTTTTACCATTGCTTCGTTTTAACAAAGATGGTTTCGAGTGGGGGCAATTGCAGCAGGAAGCCTTCGACAAAATCAAGGAGTATCTAAGCCACCCTCCAATTCTTTCACCACCTTGTAGAAACAAAAGTATGAGATTGTACATAGCTGCAACAGATAAAACTCTAGGGAGCATGTTAGCTCAAGAGGATGAAAATGGAGTAGAAAGAGCCATTTATTACCTTAGTCGAGTTTTAAATGATGCAGAAACTAGGTATAGCATGATTGAAAAGTTATGTTTATGCTTGTATTTCTCTTGTACTAAATTAAAGCAATATATAAAACCTGTTGGTGTGTATGTTTCGTCTCACTTTGATGTTGTAAAACATATGTTATCTAAACCCATTTTGCACAGTCGAATTGGCAAATGGGCATTAGCATTGACAGAATTTTCCTTGACATATCAACCTTTAAAAGCTGTGAAAGGGCAAATAGTTGCAGACTTCATAGTTGACCATTCCATAAATGAAAATGATTCGAATTACGTCGAATTAAGATCTTGGAAATTATACTTTGACGGATCAAGTCATAAAAATGGAACGGGAGTAGGTATATACATTATTTCTCCTGATAAAATTCCAACAAAATTCAAGTACAAGGTCGAAGGTCCTTGTTCTAACAATGAGGCTGAATATGAAGCATTAATTGCTGGCCTTGAAATTTTGTTAGAATTGGGGGCAACTAGAGTCGAAATAATGGGAGATTCAGAATTGGTTATAAAATAAATCACAAAGGAGTATAAATGTGTTAAAGAAAATCTCATTATGTACTTTGTGATAGCCAATAGATTATTAAAGAAATTTGAGGTAGTGGCCATTCAACACATACCTAGAATAGAGAATCAAGTTGCTAACGACTTGGCCCAAATTGCTTCTGGATATAAGGTGTCGAAGGAGAACCTTCAAGAAGTAATTGAGGCAAGGGGTAAGGTGGTGGCTGTTGGATTATGTCCATCAGACTTAGAAACAACTAAGCTTGGGTGTATAGATGGCGAAATTTTTGAAATTTTTGCCATAGATAATTTAACAGATGAAGATTGGAGAAAGCCCATAGTTGAGTATTTGCGAAACCCAACGGCTTCGACAGAACGGAAAGTCAGGTATCAAGCTTTGAGCTATGTGCTGATGGGGAATGAATTGTTTAAAAAGACCCCTGAGGGAGTCTTATTGAAATGTCTTAGTGAGGCAGAAGCGTATTTGGCACTTTCGACAGTACATAGTGGGGCATGTGGAGCACACCAATTTGGCCAGAAGATGAAATGGTTGTTGTTTTGACAAGGCATGTATTGGCCCACTATGCTGAAGGATTGCATAGAATTTGCTAAAGGGTGCCAAGAATGTCAAATTCATGCTGGCATACAACACATCCCTGCAAGTGAATTGCATTCTATAGTGAAACCATGGCCTTTCAGAGGATGGGCTTTGGATATAGTGGGAGAAATTCGACCAGTATCTTCAAAGAACCAGAGATATATTTTGGTGGGAATTGATTATTTCACCAAGTGGATCGAGGCAATACCACTGGTGAATATAGGTCAGGAAGATGTTATTGAGTTCATCCAAAGTCACATTATTTATAGATTTGGTATTCCTGAAACAATTACCACAGATCAGGGATCCGTGTTCACTGGTCAAAAGATGCAGGAATTTGCCAAAGAGATAGGTTTTAAGTTATTAACTTCTACACCGTATTATGCTCAGGCCAATGGGCAAGTCGAAGCGGCCAATAAGATAGTGATTGGACTAATCAAGAAACATGTGGGAAAAAGGCCTAGAAATTGGCACAAGACGTTAGACCAAATTCTTTGGGCGTGTCGAACATCCCCCAAGGAGGCTACCAACACTACCCCATTTCG
This sequence comes from Lathyrus tuberosus, assembly GCA_022829125.1. NCBI lineage: Eukaryota > Viridiplantae > Streptophyta > Magnoliopsida > Fabales > Fabaceae > Lathyrus > Lathyrus tuberosus. The sequence continues at coordinate 10,192,690 of JALAZF010000032.1, forward strand.
ACTCACTTTTGGTCATGATGCAGTACTACCTGTTAAGATTTATCTACAGTCTGTAAGAGTTCAAAGACATCATGAGATTCCCTCTGAGAAATATTGGGAGATGATGATGAATGAATTAGTGGATTTGGATGAAGAAAGGCTTAGAGCCTTGGAGTTGCTGAGAAGACAAAAGAAGAGGGTCGAAGAATCCTACAACAAGAAGGTTAAATCTAAATCTTTTGCATGTGGGGAATTGGTTTGGAAGGTGATTTTTCCCATGGATCGAAAAGATAGAACATTGGGCAAGTGGTCCCCTAAGTGGGAATGACCATTCCAAGTCATACAAGTATTCTCTAATGGAGCTTATGAAGTGGAAGAATTAGACAGAGATAAAAGAATCTTGAAAGTAAATGGCAAGTATTTGAAAAAATATAAGCCTATGCTGCAGGAGATTCATATAAAAACATAAGCTTTATTTGATAAAAGAAAGCCAAAATGGGCCGAGTCAGGCTAATATGACATACAAAGCGAAGAGAAAATAGTACAACATTTTTCTTCATTAATCTAAGGTTATTCATAATCTCTCCAATCTATGGATTTGAGGAATTCCATATAATCTGCATCTGGCTCATCATCAGATTCTTGGGGGCTGGAATGCCTTTTCTTGGAGATCTTCATTTTGGTTTCCTTCTTCTTGGCTAAAGAGGCTGCTCCAATGGAGGCAGTGGGTTGTTGAGGCGCCTCTACTTTCTTTGTTTCCTCAGTTGCCTTGGCCTTTCCAGCCATCTTCTTGGTTGGAGGTTTCTCGGAAGTATTCATGGTTGCTTTTACTCAAAACATGGTCAGATGAAAGAGATTTATAGAGGCTAAGGGCTGATTGGATTGGCCAGCCAAACGGTGGAACTAGGTGAGTGATTCTTGGAAACAGGCCTGAGGGCTATGCTATAAGTGTCACTTTAAAGCTAGAAGCTTATACCTTGGAATTTAAAGCTGGAAGGGTGACTTTCCAAGAAAAAGATAGAACGCTTTAATTGCGAATTTGACTAGTAAAAAATAACGATAGAGAACATCATCATGCAATATAGGTCGAAAGCAGTTAAAGGCAAAATAATAATGATAAATTAAATCAGTGCCAACAGGCATAAAATTGTCATTACATAAAAAGCCTGAAAAAGCCAAGAAATAAGTGATGATTAGACATATGAAATAAAGGTGTCAAAGGTATCAGAAGGGAAGCCTCGACGCCAACTGAGAAAAAGACTCTATGTGATATTTGAGACGAGCGTTGCACAAAGATTCGTCAAGTTTTGCGTCCGCGAGCTCTTTCTCGTATCTTTGGGCTGCCTCAATATGATCAATAGCATGCTTCGTCTCTTCAGCTATCTCAGTGTCGTCGAGTTGGCGCAGATCACGGTTGCGGTTTTCAGCATTTGCAATTTTGGCTTGTAGCTCTGTGATCTGTTGCTTCCATGCTTCAATGTCCTTCGTGTTGGAGGCTATCTCGTCTTGCTTTTTCTTTTGATTAGCCTCCATATGTTGGATCTCTTCGTACGCCTCTTGTGCACTACACCAGGCTGCACTCTCACTGCCAGATGTTCTCTCGATGGTATCCTTGATCGAGGGAAGCAGTTTTATTTCTGCAGCTATTTGGTTTACCACGGCAGTTAGCTCTATCAGAAAACCAGAGACATCTGGATTGAGGGTAGTGAGCTCAATCTTTGCAAGGGTGTCCTTCAGGTAAGCAGTTGCAGTTGGATCTGAGGCCAGAATTTTGTAAATATCCCCTTTGAAATTTTTTTTCTTGATGGCTTGGAGGATTGATTGGGAGAAGTCATATGGTGCTGAGGTCGAAGAAACAGAGGAAGAACCGTGCCTTTGCTCAAGAATTAATTTGGCAAACTCACGTGGGTTCGACCACTTGAGCGCTATCAGTGAGTCCCCAGATAGTGGAGCGACCAAAGGCGAAGGAGTGTGGTGGGGGCGAGGCTCAGCTTGTTCTTCTTCTTCTTCTGATGATTCCTCTTCCTCTTCACCTTCTTCTACTCCCATTTCCTCATCAGATTCATCCGCAGCTGGTTGCACATTCTCTTGCTGATCAGCCGGTGGGGTTTGATCAAGAGTGGCGTTGTGTGTTTGGATCTCAGGTTCACGCCTTTCGTCTTCAACCATCTGGCCCTTATCCATGGAGGTACCCTGATTGATAAGTGGTGGGCTTGAAGCGTCATCCTCATCAGAGTTAGCTCCCTCTGCTTGTGCATGCTGAGTTGGGGTTGGAACTGGTGCAGCATTAGCTGCTGTAACACGTGGAATAGGTTGATTAATCTCACTTAAACCAGAGCCAATATCAGAAGATGGGTGATAAGTTGGCTCACCTTGGCTGTTGAGAAGCGTGGTAGTGAGGCTTTCTGAAGTTGGGTGAGAAACGGATTCGTCAAGTGTGGTGGCGGCAAAGTTGCTTGGAGTTGGTCGAGGGTCCGGATTGTTGATGATGGATGCCTGAAGAACACAAGAGAAGATAATGAGAATGAAATAATAGGCGGAGGATGTCAAGCATGATAGAAAAGGTAATGGTGGGCATACCTGAGTTTGTTCAACAGCAGGACTTGATTCTTCAACCCCATGGTCACCAAGAGGGGTTCTCAAGGCTACCTGGGAGGGTTCCTTCTCGACACCACTTGTGGTGGGTGCCTTTTCGAGTATTTTGGCCACCTTCGAAGGAGGTGGGCCAGCAGGTCCAGAGGCCTTTGCGGGTTTTTTCCTTTTCCTCGTGAGAACCTCTTCAGGAGATTCATCTGAGGCCTCTGAAACTGTAACCACACCTGGGGTATCCTTCTTACCTTTCTTGGAAGGTGTTGGAGGCCTTCGACCAGTCTGAAGAGGCGGTGAAAATGAGGAAGAAATTCATAGAGTATAAGTAAAACAAAAGGTGCAAAGTATACCTGTGTACTCCCTTGGTCTTTGCCACTTTGCAAGGTGGCAGCTCTAGTCGAAGCAGCTTTCCTAGGCACAGCTGAAAGATAGCACACAATTGTTACAAGTTAATGATTACATGACTAGTCATAAGGCCATGGAGTAAGGATCTCAAACCTTCATATATTTCAGATTCGACATGAACGTCCTGAATTCCTATATGAAGGTGCCCTTTAAAACTGTCTAACGTATGCTTAGTTGAAACCACTCGTTGGGCTTTTGGCTGAGACTGCTGTCGAAGAAGCTTTAAATGCTCCCCACAGACAAACCAATCTGGAAATGGAGGGGCAAGCGCCACCCCAAAATCAGCAGTAGGCAGTCGGGGGAACTTTGGGGGAAAAAGTTTAAAAGCTACCTCATAACGTTTCTCACGAGGGACGTTGGGAGGAATTTTTAGTTGATCTAGCTTTTCTAGAAATTTTCTCTTTAGAGTACCAGCAACCTCATGAATGGTTCGACTAAGATCACCTGGTCGATAGATAGTTTCGAAGTATTTTTGAAAAGCCTGTATTTCTTCGATGTGAGTGAACTTACTTTTTTTCGTCTTGTCCTGCACATGGAGGAAAGCTTGGTCAAGTAACGAAGAAAACGTAGTCGCATCAAGGAAGTGCTCATTATAATGCTTCAACCACCATTGGTGGAAGGATGAGGTGCATAAAAAGGAAGGTTCGAAAAACATAGGGGAGAGGATGCTTCTTTTTTCGTTCCTGATGTTGAGTGCTTCAGAGACGTTCTCCTCGTCGAGGTAGGCGGTGTGAAAAATCACTTGACCCTTTTTCTCATATAAGCACTGAGGGAAACTCTGGGCCAGCCCAAATTGTCGAGAAACCAAGTTGGGTTGGTAGGCAATCAACGCTGATAAACCTCTCCCTAGGTTCAGCCTGTGGACAATAAATCTAGGAATCAAAAAGGCTTCCCAGATGGCAATAGACTATGGATCAAGGGGTTGGAGAGGATTTGGAAATGGCCTTTGAAACCACTCAGGGCCATGGCTTCGTCGAACAAAGGGTGCCATGCTAGGAGTAAACTCATAGCGTTTGGCGAACATCATTATATAACTAGTGAAAGCCCTTTGAAGGTTTTCACCATCATCATTAGGAGTGAGCTTAGCTAGACGTATTCCTTCGACGCTCCTCTCCTTGATCTCAGCAGAAGCTTCATCGACTATGCCTTTTCTAGGGAGGCTGGCCTCAAACGTAGCATTGAGCCACAGTTGAAGTAACCAAAGAGGACCGCTAAAATGCATAGGACCTTGGGCGTCCACGTTCTTCAGTCGAGAAGCCCCTTCACTGATAGATTCGTAAAGGTTCGCCAGAATGAGTTCACTCAGACAGGTCCCTCTGTTGTGGTGGAGTTGGTTCACCAGGGGCAGGTATTTCTTAGCCACCTGCAAGGACTTGGTACAAAAAACATACTTCGACAGCCAGACTGTGAGGAAAGCGATGTGTTCTTCATCAGACACCTCATCATCTTCTTGTTTGAAGTGGTGCTTGATAAAGAGGGTGTAGGTCAATTTTGAGCCTGCAATATTGATGGTATCATCAGCATCAACCTCAGGATTGTAGACAAAGCCATCTGGTCGAAGCCCCGTGATGGCAGCTACATCAAAGAGGGTTGGAGTGACCATTCCACATGGCAGGTGGAATGTATAATGGGTGCTGTCCCAAAAGTATAGAGATGTTGCCAACATGTTCAAGCAATAGGGTATATTGGTCTTCGACAGCATCAGAAGGTCATGGATCCCTATCTCCTTCCAATGGTCAGCTTTAACTTTCTCCATCTTCGCCATCCATTGGTCGAATTCTTTTAAAGGGTGGACGACTCTCATCAACCTAGTGCCATCAGTGAGATAGCCAACATTGAGTTTGGGTAAAGGGGTCTCTTCAGGGGAAGCTCCAGCAGCAGAATCAATTTTAGGGGAACTCTTTTGCCCTAATGGTTTGGATTTCCGGTACGATGGGAAAAAATCACTCAGCTTCTCGTTGGAAATATCCACCTCAGCCAAAGGACCAGATAATGCATAAGTTTTATCAGACATAACAAGGGGAATCATTACCTGAGATTGGTAGATGGCTCTTGCTTCTGTAGAGGTAGGTTCCGGCAAACAACGACGGTTATCTACCAGTTGAGGACCTGGGATGTTAGCGAACGGTGGGATGGTTTGCTTGAACGGAGTGACTTTGCCCTTTTGGGTCTTCTTTGCTTGAGGGTTAATGTGGGAGGATACCATTGTGGAAGAAGATGGAAAGATGGTGTCTTTACTGGGTTGCGCAAAAAACTGAAGAGAAGAAGAGTTGCTTGAGAGTACTAAAGGAGTGGAAAGATCGCAAAATGGCGGAAAGGGGTATATATAGATGTTTGAAAACCTTCAGGGACTTGGATCCACCGTTGAAGCTAAGGGGTTAATGGGACACGTGGCTTCCTCCTGAAGGCGTGATGGAAAGGAGCAGTTATGTGCAGACTGATCACGTCTGTTTTCAAGAAAGGCGTTATGATGAATACGGCTGAAAAGATGTTTTAAGGATTTGTCATGATGGCGTGACGTCAGAGGCGTGGTTTAAAGGAACTGAACAGTTTAGCCATTAGGGAATTAGTGGGATGTTAAGTTAAGGCCATGCAAATAGGCGTCGAAATAAGCATCATGTCAAGAAATGACCTTCCTACCAAGTCTGGCGAAAGGACATTCCTTGGGGGCAATTTGTTAACCCTCAATTTCGACGCCAGACAAAATCAAAGTTATGTTAATGTTAAAAAAAAAAAGTTATTCTTAATATAAAAAAGGCTTCGACCTAACTTTTGGGAGGCCTGAGTCGAATAAGTGTGGAGAAGTCTTAAAAAATGGCTAAGTATAGAAAGGGTTCTTCGACCGGGAGAATGTAGCACTGCAGCGGTTATGTTAAGATTGGAGGGAATTTCCAATATTTGAAATTTAAATAAGAACAATTGTGGATGTGGGAACAGTTGAGATTAAGGTGAAGGCGCCAAAATCCACACGTTCGAAGCAGTAACCACCACTGAGTAGTTATTTCCTAGCACTATAAATAGGAGTTGGTTCTATGTAAATGGGGTGTTCATATTTTTGTACAAGTTACTCTAAGAAACTCAAAGTACCCGCGTGTAGAGAAACGAGTTCGTGAGAATGTACGTAATGTAACACCATTGTCTTCATTAATCTAATTTATCTTCAGCATGTTTACTTTCCATGTCTTTACAGTCTCTTGAAATTTATCTTCCATACCAAATTTATGTTCAAAGTCATTTAAGTTTTCTGCGTTTTACTTTCGACCACATTCTATGTTCAAGCCTTTAATCTTCAAACCTTTACTTTTCAAAGCCTTTCATTTTCAAGAACGTGAAGTTCCCCTTTAAATCAACTGCATTTATTTTCGAAGTTTTTTACTTTCCAGCGCCTTACCTTCGACAGCACTTTTACTTTCCCAGCCTTTACTTTCCAAGAACGTGGAGTTCGTTGCATTTTACTTTCAGAGCTTTTACCTACTCGACGCCTTTAATTTTTGCACCCTTTACTTGCATTACTTTAAATTTCAAGTTCTCACTTTACTTTATTGCCTGTAGTCGAACGTGGAGTTCAGTTAGATTTTATTTTCAGCATTGTCGAACGTGGAGTTCAGTTTACCTTTTCTTTAAGTTACACTTGTCTCTCAAACTTAGCACATGTCCTAGGATTTGTGTGATCGATCCTGCAAGTTAAATCAATTTGCGTTTAGATTGATAGATCAGAGGTTGTTTACCAAAATTCACAGTAAACACCTCCATTAGGCTTTATTGTGCCGACCAACCCATTGTATAATCTTTTGCCTGATGATGATTCTCCACAAGTAAACATTCTTTCTCAACCCCAGAGGATGCCATTTTCTGATCATATGAAGGAAAAGTTTCATGCCCTCGAGAAGAAACTACAAGTTATGGAAACACATGACACGCCTGGGCTTTATGCCATTGATTTGTGCTTAGTGCCAGATTTAGTAATCCCTCAGAAATTCAAGGTACCCAACTTCGAGAAGTACACAGGTCTCAGTTGCCCAAAGCGTCATTTGGTGATGTTCTGTCGAAGAATGACTTCCTTTGCCCATGACGATAAGTTGATGATTCATTGGTTTCAAAACAGTTTAAGTGGGGATCATTGAGTTAGTACATGGATTTAGAAAGGTGTTGTATCCAGTTATGGAGGGATTTTGCCAGCACTTTCCTAAAGCAATATCAGTACAATTTGGATGTGACTCCTAGTTGCACGCAATTGCAAAGCCTATCTCAAAAGAGTGGTGAATGCTTCAAGGAATATACACAGCGGTGGAGAGAATTGGCAGCTAGGGTGCAACCACCACTCTTGGACAAAGAATTGATTGACATGTTCATAGACAGTCTGCATGGCTCTTATCTTGAAAGAATGGCTGGCAGTGCATTTTCAAGCTTCTCTGACCTTGTGATAGTAGGAGAATGCATTGAGAGCTACCTCAAAGCTAAAAAAATCCAGGACACCTCGAATAGTCAGGCCGGTGAGACTGAATCCCTCAACTGTTAGACGAAGGCAATTGATCTAGAAGGGGGGGGGGGGGGGTTGAATATATCACTTCTTTTCAAATGCGAGTCGGCGCTAAAATTTGTTTTTAAAAATATTTTGCGGAAGCGGCCGAGGATAATTCGTCTACACAAACCGAGTTACTGAGAGGATCGGATACACGTAAGCCAAATGGAACGAAAGGCTCGAAGAGAAAAATTAGAATCGTAACTTAACAATTATTCAATTTTCCAAAAGCACTTAATGAGGTGCAATCTCCAATGAGCAGTCAAAAATTAAACCAAACTTGACAATATATTAAACACCTTGTATGTGTTTAATCTATCAAGCACTTGGAGTGCGTAAAACTCCAAGCTAAACCTTCTATGATAGTTGATGCATAATTTTCACTAAGCACAATCCAAAAATGATTGTGCAATGGTTTTCAAATTAATTTTCTGCACAAAACTATACTAGAATTTTTATCGATCAATTGAACGATTACAAGCGTAAATAATTCGAAATATAAATGAGATAAGGAAAAGGAAACGACATCAGGTTTGTTTAGGCAGTTTCCATTTTGTCCTCGCTTCGGGTACGTCTGCCCCCAATTCTAAAAACTAGAATTGAGATATCTATAACTTGTTTGCAAATGTTTTTACAAGAGAAAACTTAGCTATCCCACACTCAAGAAACTTCGCTGATGCAGATACTTTGTCTTCTCTTCCTTTGATTCGAGTCGAATCAAGTGCCTCGAACTTGTTGGAAGAACCTCCGTTTACCGTTACTAGATTGCAAGAACACACAGGTCTTCAATCACCTTCACTCGGCTGATTCTGATCCACACACAGTTTAATCCTCAAACCTTGTTGCACAATCCTCTGGTTAACACTACTAGATCGACAAAACTCTCTGTTCTTCGATCACCTTCGCTCGACTGAATTCAATGCACACAAGATCTGATCCAAAAACCCCCAAATCTAAATGATCTTGGAGGAAAAAACCCTAGAGGTTTTATTCAAGATCAAACCCACTGAAACACTCACCCCAAACCAAGATACAACTCTATTCTTTGGACGTTATCACTTCATGATGTAGAAAATCAACAAAAATGATTATGTGTATTTGTTGAGAAAGGTGCAAGATGAAGATGAAAGTAATAAGAGAAAAAGTTTCAATGTATTTCTTTCACTTGTTCTTGTTGATGTGTAAAAAATGAGGAACCATCTTTATATATGATGCAAGGACCAACAGAAAATAATAACAACATTTTGAACAAGGAGAAAAACAGAAAAATTGACTACTTACAGCGAGCGGTCTGTGAGAGCAAGAATTGTCTCTACAAGTCAATCTATGTTTTGATGATAACAATAAGTATTTGTGAAAGAATCATTTTATGGTCTAACGTGTGTTATGTGCAGATCATAAGAACTAAAGACATCAGAACTAACATGCACCAGCTAGATGCACTATGATTAAATATATACATATGCGAAGTTACTATGTGTGACTAAAGTCGAGAGAAGCAAGAACGCTTCTTTATCTAGTCATGATCAGCCAGATCCAAGGATGCCAAGATTTCTGTCGTAATGCTCTTGTGAATGCTCTCTGAAAGTGATTGAGATTCTGACTGAAGATAGCGAAGCTTCTGAAGAAGTACACTCTGAAAGAACCAAAGTGCGGAAGACTCCTATGACTTAAAGCTCAGATGGCTAAAGGCGCTGAAGACCAAGTACAGAAAGAATCTAAAGACTGATGAGTTCTGAAGATCAAGGTTTCAAATAAGAAGTTCTGAAGACTCTAAAAACAGGCTCTGAAGATTCGGAAGACTTGAAGCAGAAACGAATAACGTTTTTAAAGACTGCTGAAGTTCTGAAGACTGATACCTAATGGACTTCTTCAATCGACTGAAGACTTGAAGCATTAGATATACTGCTAAGAAGACTCTACTCATGCTTCATCAAATTAACACCAGAAGCCACTGAAGTTTTGAAGTCTAAATATTACCGTTGTGAGTTAACCTCCAGATACATTCCCTACAATCCTGAGAATCTCCTACCTACTCCCAAAGCTTGGTACAAACTTATGTTGTCAAATTTTCTTCCCAGAATAGATAACAATAATCTAATTCGATTTCACGATCATAAGTTCATTTATTTACTAATGAATGAATTTCGGATAAATTTACCATACTCAATCTTCAACTGTCTCTGGAAAACCATTCTTGAGTCTCGAAACCTCACAAAATCCTACATTCCTTATGGAAGAGTTTTGTCTGAGATTTTCTTCAGGGATGGAATTGTGGACATGATCAAAGAAAGAATTAAAGAAGATGGTCCTGATGAGTTTTCAGAAAACTGCTTGTTGAAGACAAAATGCGAAGTCTTTAGTGACTAGAGAAACTATGTTAATTATGCTTTAATCGTTCTTTTGTACTTGTGCTAAATTGTCCTTAGACTAGTTAAGAAAACGTATTGTCAAATCTATAATCATTAATTAAAGTCTCTCTTTGAATAATAAAATTTTACATAGATAATAAAGCCTTATTAGAATTTTAAATATTAATCCATTAAGAATTTTCTGCGACTCAAATTTATTACCATCATTAATTTACCTGACTCATTGACCACTCACCAAAAAGCCATCATTAACTCCAGTATCCTTTCCAATAAATAAGTAACTAACTCGTCTCTTTAGCTACACACGTTTACATCTGGAAATATGCTAGAATTAGCAACGATGGAAAAACCATCTGGTCGGAAGTCTACCTTCAACCCATTGCTGTCTTTGTCTCCTCAATAGAGAAAATCACTGGCTGTGTCTCCTCCGGAGCTACGATTGATGACTATCAATCGAACCTAAGCTTGGTGGATCAGTGCAAAATTTTATTTGACGACTCAGTCCCTTACGAACCAAACAACCCTGAAAAGCTTCTCCCTTTTCCAAAAGCATGGTTCATATTTTCCCTGACCAACCTTCGTCCTCATATGGCTCCTGAGAACATCTTAACGCACAACGACAGAATCCTTATCTTTCTTCTAACACATCATGTTACAATAGATCTCCCTAAAACCATTTTTAATCATATGAAACATTCTATCAAAGTCTCTAGAAACAAAGCACATGCCTTCATTCCGTATGGAAGAATAATATCGGAAATACTTCTACAAGAAAAGGCCTGGGATTTAATTATTAGGCTTGAACCTGGTACTTATCCTGTTGAAATCAATTGTGAGAATATGGATAATGTTGAGGATTCTGATGATTAAAGTTGTGATGATCTTCTAGCAGTTGCTATGTTACAGTCTTTAATATTTTTGTGTTTAATGTACAATCGCCCCTGAGTTAATGAAAATGCTTTATTAGTCTCATGTGAAAGTTTTAGAACCTAACTCCCTCACTCTTTCTCATAGAATCTCTTAGATAATTCAACCAGTATTGGAAATCATAATGGCTAAATTAAAAGAAACTCATTTATTTATCCCATCTAGAAAATTGCGTACAAAAGTTTTCTCTTATAAGAACCAATTTCCATCTAGTCTAGATTTGTATATCTTGATAAAATCCGTCCATAATACAATCTATATCCTTATGCAATCTATATGTTTTTGTTTAAATCTTTATCTAATGCAATCTATGTCTTTAGTTGTTTAATTTAATCTATGAACTTCTATGTTTAAATACAGTCAATCTGTTAAATGAGCTCCTTGTTGGTTATTTTTAATTGTCCTTCAGATTAATTTTGCCATAACGAAAAATTAGTAAAATAAACCTAATGCCTTTAAAATACCTGAACACTAGTATTGGCTTCCATTACCTTCAATTGATATCACTCATATACTTGATTTAATATGCCCTGACACTTTTTGATGATGTCAAAAAGGGGGAGAAATATAATGATTTTGATTGAAAGAAGGAAATCTTAAAGAATGCAGAACTCAAACAAAGTACTCATATAAAATGCGTTGCTACTAACGTTTGTTGTTTGATATTATCCGAGGAACTCTAAACAAGTTCACTCGGCATTCTAAGAAACATGTTAAGCTGGAAGAATCAGATTTATCGTAATCCTTATCTCACTTAGCTCAGAAAAGAAGTAAGAAAACTCTGAAAGCAGTCAAGACTAAAGTATACATTTCAAGATGCTCACTCAGAAGATCTGTGCAAATCAGAAGTCAAGAACTGTCTGAAGACCCGGATTGAAGATCCAAGAAGAACTCGTTCTAATGTTTACCAGAAACAAATCTAAATGAAAACGATTTAGTATTAGACTAAATCAAAGATTAGTATCAGACTCATCAATCAGAGCAAAGCTGTGGATTACTGTCAAAATACCTTCATTGGTATCAATATCAGCACTCTAATGAATTACCTCTCAAGTGTATGAGAAGAAGTCCTTCACTTGGTATCAGACTTAACATACTCCGCTATAAGACTCAGCACATCACATGGTAACAAATCAAAATTAAATCATGAGTATCAGATTCAGAATCAAGCGTTGATTGATCACTTTAATTAAACCTTCAATTGGTATCTGATCAGAAATCAAGCTTTGATAAACTACTAAGTATGACTTTAACAAGGTTCTGAGATGTAGACCTGTGTTCAAAAGTCAAAACAGTCATGATCTACATTGGTTTTTAAAACCTTACCATCCAGAATTATGATTCTGAAGATCCTAATATTTGACTTATAGGAATTAGGGGGAGACTGCCCTAAAGATCAAATTGTAAAATCTCAAATCCTCACTAAGTCTGGAACTCAGGGGGAGTTTCTTTTAAAGACAGTGTCTGTCTCTGATAGATAGCAAGGCTATGACTATCAGTCAAGAACTGTTCTGATCTTATGCTTAATGGAATCTGCTGAAAAGTAGAAATGCTTCAGATGTATCTGAAGATAATAAGCTCTGATACAACAACAAAGAAAACTGAGTTCTGAAGATCTGAAGATAGAAGTTCTGACAAACTAGTCCAGGTGCTAAAAACTCTTTGTTTTCCTAAAGACAAGATAGAGAAGTAAGTCTTTTCTATTCCTGGTCTGACAACTCAAGTTGTTACTCTGTATATCTTTGGATTACATAAAATCCTAGATGATCTCAGATGAAACTTTGAGGATAACTCATTCAGGGGGAGCTGCTGTTCCAAACTCTGAATTTGTTTGTTTTGGTGATTACCTTGTATAAAATGTTCAATCAAAATACTTGGTTTTGTCATCATAAAAAAGGGGGAGATTGTGAGAGCAAGAATTGTCTCTACAAGTCAATCTATGTTTTGATGATAACAATAAGTATTTGTGAAAGAACCATTTTATGGTCTAACGTGTGTTGTGTGAAGATCATAAGAACTAAAGACATCAGAACCAACATGCACCAGCTAGATGCACTATGATTAAATATATACATATGCAAAGTTACTATGTGTGACTAAAGTCGCGAGAAGCAAGAAAGCTTCTTTATCTAGTCATGATCATCCAGATCCAAGGATGCCAAGATTGCTGTTGCAATGCTCTTGTGGATGCTCTCTGAAAGTGATTGAGATTATGACTGAAGATAGCAAAGCTTCTGAAGAAGTACACTCTGAAAGAACCAATGTGCGGAAGACTCCTGTGACTTGAAGCTCAGATGGCTAAAGGCGCTGAAGACCAAGTGCAGAAAGAATCTGAAGACTGATGAGTTCTGAAGATAAAGGTTTCAAATAAGAAGTTCTGAAGACTCTGAAGACAGGCTCTAAAGATTTGGAAGACTTGAAGCAGAAACGAATAACGTTCTTAAAGACCAAGTGCTGAAGTTCTGAAGACTGATTCCTAATGGACTTCTTCAATCGACTGAAGACTTGAAGCATCAGATATTCTGCTAAGAAAACTCTACTCATGCTTCATCAAATTAACACCAGAAGCCACTGAAGTTTTGAAGTCTAAATATTACCGTTGTGAGTTAAATGTACACACTGCCCAAGAAAAGATGTCCGGTCACTTCTCCCGCTGCAAAAAAGAGATGTGACAGTACAACTCATTATATCACAATGTCTCTTTTCCAAACAGCCAACAGTATTCTCAAACGGCTATATTTCTACTGGCTATATAATGGAAAGAGTTTTTGCTTCTGATGTGTCGATCACTTGTAGAATTATGAACTGAATGTTCATCTACAAAATTGACTAAGTCATTGTGAAGATAGTAACAACGATGAGTTCTCGTTGTAACACTTAGAATATTCAAAAGCTATCATCATTTCACCAATGGCAATTATTGTTGAAACTCAAGAAGAAAAATCAACACAACAACAACAATAAAAAACAAAAGCTGTTGATGAAGAAGACAACATTGAAGATCTGTCAAGTCATCAACCTACCTTCTCGTCAGGACTACATTGAAGATCTGAAGCAAGGAGTTGCTGCTCAAGCTTGCTCAACCAAGAAGACGAAGAAGAAGAAGATCTACAAGATGTCAACAATTGTAATATCTAAATACATCTTTGTAGTTTCTTAGGAAAGCAAGGAGCTGTTGCTCAAATCTTGCTTGAACACATGTGTGTGTTCTTTGTACTTAAACTTAGGAGAAACTTGCTTATGAAGAAGCACAATCTGTAATCTCCAGTTTGCCAATTCAACTAAATGAATTAAGACTCATCAAGTGAACGTTATATCCTGATGGGATCCCTGAATGGTTCAGCTGTGAGTTGAGGCCCTTGAGTAGATCACGTGGTGATCAGATACTTAAGGTGACAATGGCTGGGTGTCATTGTGGAAAATCCTAAAATATGGTCAGTAGCGTTATATTCATTGTGGTGAATCCCTGAACGTCTAGATGTGAAATCCCAGCAGTGGGTCTGCTAGGTCAATGTTTGTTATATTCATTAAGTTGAATCCCTGAACGGTTCATTGCATGTTAGTCACAGTGCGGCTGTGCAAGTTGTTAGTCACCGACGTGGCCCGTGCATGTGTAATCATGATTTGGTTATAGTGGACTAAGTCCTTGTGTTCAAGGCGAAATCACCTGAGGAGGGTGGACTGGATTAGCCCGCGTGGTGAACCAGGATATATCGTGTGTCCTTTACTCTTTTGCTTAGTATCTCTATTTATGTTTCTGCATTGAATATCAGAACCACATATTAAGCAAAGTCAGAACCTTGCAGCCTATCTCTGATAAGCTTCCGCTCTGCAAGTTCTGAGTATCGTATCTTATGATCAGAATCTATATGGTTCTCATGCTTCATTGTTAAGAGATCAGAATCTCTCAACAACATTGAAGGTTCTTGAGCGTCTCTCTAACAAAATGCGAAATGTTACAAAAAGAGTAAATACATAATTCAAACCCCCCTTTCTTGTGTCTTTCTCGCACCTTCGCAGTCGACCACTCCTTGAAGAGGGTCAACCTGCGCTGACCCGTGGAGCAATCTGCGCATGTTGGAAGACCATGCGTCGATCACTACAGGGACCATGCGTCGACGTATGGCTGGGAAAAATACACAATCTGAAATTCCAGAAGCGTTCGTCGACCGCAGGGTAGGCACACGCTTACCCGAGCGAGACACACACATTGTCAACATATTGTGAGTCGACCGGACCTCAGCTTAGGTAGACTCAAAGCTTTAAAAACACCCAAAAATTGATTTTTTGACACAATTTTATCTATATAGGCACAATTTATGCATTCCTAATACTAATATCATGATCACCCATATTTAATGGATATGCAAGACTCCACCATGTATTTAGACTCATGATTATGCAATGCAAAATTGGAATGCCGACACCAATGAGATGACACCGTCCAAATTACAAACTACTAGCCCTCACATACATTTTGACATCATTAAAATAAAGCTCAAATGAGAGGCACCTTGCCCTCACATACTCCCCCTTTTTTATGATGGCAAAATCTTCAGCTTGTTTTGTAATTTGAATCTCATCCTCCCCCTAACTGTGTGAATTCCTCTAAGATTCAATCTTTTGCTGCTTGTAAATGTCCTTCTCCCCCTTTGACAACATCAAAAAGAGAACAAGATGATGGTCAAAGAAATATATCATATACGTATGGATACACTCAACATCTTGCAAACAAGATACATTAACAAACATTCACATAGAATAATGATAATGCGAAAAAATAGATGGATAAATAAGGCACAAGAGATGCATACATATAGACTCAACATACATTCCATAATAGTTCAAATGTCAACATAATCCAAAAGCAAACCAAGTACGTAATCAAAATGCAAGCAAATAACAAGTCATACAAGCCAAAAACTAGATATAACATGCATCAAACTATGAACCTATCTCTCAGGGTCTCCTCCCCCTAAAGTTGTGACATCGTCCTCTGAAATAGGGGTCTTGAGGTGGAGGAAGAGGTTGTTCTTCCAACCGCTCATTCAGTTCCAATACAGCCCTGTTGAGTGTGTTGATACCATTCGTCACACAGCGTGTCTGACCTTCGGCAGCAGTATCCAACTTGTCAAAACGAGTCATGACAATAGTAGCAAACTTGTTGAAGGTTTGATTTTGTGCCTCCAGCTGGTTTGAGAGAGTTGTATACCTCTCTTCTTGTGTGGTCATGGACATGTCTTGCTGCAACTGCATTGATCTTAACATGTCGAGGATTTCCTCGTTGCTCTGTTGCGGTGGCTGTGTAGGTGTAGGAATCGAATATTCGGGCTGGTGCCATTCATATTCTTCATGTTGTTGCCAGCCATGATTTGGAGGAACATAGGATGAACCAAGTGAGGTTCATCATGTGTGTTGCCATTCACCCAACCCTGATTTTCATATGGATCTTGAGGTGGAGAGTATCCCATCCATTCAAGATTGTCATCTTCCACCGTATTTACCTCAGTTTGCATGTTGTTACCGGTTTGTCATTCTTGTACATTTTCTTCTGCATCCTCTTCTTCATTTGGAACATCATATTGAAGATATTGGTATGTTGCTCGGTGCTTAAATTTAAATTCCCCGTCTTCAGAGTCCCAAAAGTAACCCATCATAGTCAGAGTCTTCTGAGTAAACTCTTGATCAATGGTAAAGGTCACGTAAGGAATACCTGGGACCGTTACCTCAACCTTTTTTCAAGAGACACTGAATAAAGGAGGCATAACATAAAGTCGTACCTCTAGTAGAATCGCGAAGTGCAAACATCCGATATGTGAAGTAATACGGCCAGTTAATCTGCTTTTTGTTTTTCAGCAAATAAATCAAATGGACTTCTGCTTGATCGACCCGAGAGTACCCTCATTTCTTAGGCCGTAAGATGTGAGTGACAATCCATTGAAGATTATGATCAACTAGTTTCAACATTCCTGTTGTGACTGTTTTAGGAAATAGGTTGTTGTTCACAATGCTCTCCGAGAAGGGGTCTCGTAGCATTGAGTTCAAAGCAGGCTTAAACTCATAGTTGTCAACAAATACATTGTTCGTTACCTTAGGAAGACCTGCAGTTTCTAGTTTAACCAGACTGTTCCAAACAGATGCATTTACCGAGTAGTTCTTACCACCAATCGTATATTGAAAGTCCGTACCTTCAAATTTGCCCAAAATTCCAGTGTAAAATAGCTTCACCAAGTCTTCATTATACTTGGTATCACATTCTAGAAATTCATCAAACTTTTGAACATTTAGGATTTCAATGATTTCAGATAGGTGATAATCTTCAGCCCTCAATGGATAGTACACAAACTGCTTAATCACAGCGTGGTCTCGAAAATCTTTGTTGAATGTCTCAGATAAATCATCAGACAGTAATGAAAGAGCATTTACCGGTATTGTCGATGAACCAGCCCTTGATGTTGAAGCTCTTGAGGTCCTCTTTCCTATAACTCTTTTTGAAGCCATTGATGAGCAATCTATGAACTCGGATGAACAGTACTCACTTTGTAGAAGAAGATGAATAGTACATAATCTATATGATCAAGATGAATAAACTGAAAAACCTTGGTTCTTATGTAGATAAAACCTTTGAACACCTCTTGGATTATAAGATTTGTTGGATTTGAAGATAGTTGTGGCAATGGGTTTTTAGGGTTTGAGATTTTAAGGAGAGGAGAAGAGAGAGATGAGGAGACAATAGAATCAAAGTGTTATGACATGAAATTGGAAAATGAAACAAAAAATATTAATGTAGTTAATTTGCTCAACATGAAACGGCGTGCGTCTTCCCGAGGAAAGGAGAATCAGAATTCCTTAGTGACGGTCGACTGAAACAGGTCATGCGTCGGCGCAAGTTGAGCGAATTTTGACAATTTCAAAAGTTTAACGGGATGCGTCAACCATTGGTCGGCGTGCGCTGACCCGCACCCACTTTTGAGAAAAATGACATTTCTTGAGTCGACCCATGCCATGTTTTGGTCGACTCAAACCAGCATAACATGGAAAAATGCATATTTTGAGCTACTTATGCAACAAGTAATGATAAATAACACACCATACACATGCCAATACTAAAAAATGGATCAAAAATACATTTAATCATAAATAAAACATCAATTTAAACCACATTTTGGCCATAATAATTCACAAACATAATTGATCATGAATAGAATTCCTAAGAAGGAACGATATTACCTCCGACGATTGATGATGGATGCCCTCACATATAGCTTAATCTTATCACTTATTGTTAGTTAAAAGAAATAAAGACAAGCAAAGAAATAGAGCATGCAATCATATAATCAAACTCGATCCGAGATATCGAGAACACCAAGTTCCCTACGGATATTAAAGAAAGGCTCCGTTGCAAGAGGTTTAGTGAAAATGTTTGCAAGTTGATTCTTAGAATCAACATGCTCAAATACCACATCACCTTTCTCTACATGATCCCTAAGAAAATGATGCCTTACTTCTATATGTTTTGTGCGAGAATGTAATACCGGGTTTTTGGTTAGGTTAATGGCACTTGTATTATCACACAAAATAGGAATACGCTCAAGTTAAACATTGTAGTCGAGTAATTGTTACTTAAGCCATAAGACTTGAGCGCAACAACTACCGGCCGCAACGTATTCCGCCTCGGCTGTTGACAAAGCAACAAAAACTTGCTTTTTCCTATGCCAACTCACTAAGGAATTCGAGAAAAAGTGACAAGTACCACTAGTACTTTTCCTATCCGATTTGCAACCGGCAAAGTCAGAATCGGAATAGCCAACCAAAGAGCAATCGCTTCCTTTGGAGTACCAAAGCCCATATTTTGGAGTACCGCATAGGTACCTAAGTATGCGCTTCACAACTTTTAAATGCGACTCCTTAGGACACGATTGGTACCTAACACACATGCAGACACTAAACATGATATCTCGTCGTGATGCGGTAAGGTAAAGTAGAGAGCCAATCATACCTCTATATCTTTTGACATCTACATCCTTACCTGTTTCATCTCGACTCAAGTTGACACGCGTAGGCATCGGAGTGTCAATCGCCTTTGAGCTAGCCATGTCGAAGTGCTTGAGTAGCTCAAGACAATACTTTGTCTGGCTCACGAACGTCCCTTCATCAAGTTGCTTGATTTGCAATCCGAGGAAATAGTTAAGCTCCCCCATCATGCTCATCTCGAACTCTCCCTGCATTAACTTAGAAAGCTCCTTGACCATATTTGTGTTATTAGAACCAAATATAATATCGTCTACATATACTTGTACCAAAATTTGGTGTTTTCCTTGACGTTTAATGAAAAGAGTTGTGTCAACCTTTCCTCTAGAGTACCCTTGATCAAGTAGAAATTTGCTAAGACGCTCATACCAAGCCCTAGGGGCTTGTTTGAGACCGTACAAAGCACATTTTAATTTGTAAATGTGATCGGGATGCTCATGGGACTCAAATCCAGGAGGTTGGGCAACATAAACCTCTTCGTTAATATAACCGTTAAGGAACACACTTTTTACATCCATTTGAAATAATTTGAAGTTTTTCGCACATGTATAGGCAAGCAATAGGCGTATAGCCTCGAGTCAGGCAACAGGCACATAAGTTTCCTCATAGTCTATGCCTTCCTCTTGGTTATACCCTTGCGCAACCAAGCGCGCTTTATTTCTAGTTATAACTCCATTTTTGTCGAGCTTGTTCCTAAACACCCATCGGGTGCCGATTACTCTATGGCCTCGCGGAGGAGGGACAAGGTCCCAGACCTCATTTCTTTTAAATTGATTCAACTCCTCTTGCATTGACAAAAGCCAATGTTCATCGAGTAAGGCCTCTTTTGAGTTTTTAGGCTCAACTTGCGAAACGAAAGCGAAGTAATAACAGAAGTTACTTAGCATGGAACGAGTTGTTACTCCCTTTGAGATGTCACCGAGAATGTTGTCGATGGGATGGTCTTTGGAAGACTTCCAAGCTGGAGGAAGGTCATCTTTATTAGACGGATGATCCTCCTCACTCTTCACTGGTTGGTGATCTTTTTCCTCCTCAACAATGCACTGCTTCAGGTTGATCAGTCCCTTTATCAGTGTCCTTGAGTATGTCTTCAGAAGATACACCTGCACCATGAAAAGAACTACCTTTTCTAAAATTTTTTCGGATAAGACTCATCAAAAGTAACATGAACCGACTCCTCAACAGTAAGTAACCTCTTGTTGTAAACCCTATATGCCTTACTAGACTGAGAATATCCAAGAAAAATACCCTCGTCGGCCTTAGCATCGAACTTACCAAATGTCTCTTTACCATTATTCAACACAAAACACTTACAACCAAAAACGTGAAGGTGAGATACATTGGGCTTTCTCCTTTTTAAAAGCTCATACGGTGTCTTGTTTAGAATAGGACGGATGAGCACCCTGTTCAAAACGTAACAAGCCGTACTTATGGCATCGGCCTAAAAGTATTTTAGAAGTCCACTCTCATTGATCATAGTCCTTGCTAATTCTTCCAAAATTATGTTTTTACGTTCCACAACCCCGTTTTGTTGAGGGGTACATGGTGCGGAAAAATTATGATCAATCCCATGGATTTCACAAAATGCTTCAAAAAGATGATTTTCGAACTCACCACCATGATCACTGCTAATTGATATAATGTTTGTGTTTAATTTGTTTTGGGATAACTTGGTAAATCTTTCAAAGGCCAAAAAAGTATCGCTCTTGCTTGCTAAGAAAATAGTCCAGCAAAATCGAGAAAAGTCATCGACTATCACAAAACCATAATAGTTACCACCTAGGCTTTTAATCCTAGATGGTCCAAATAGGTCCATATGGAGGAGCTCAAGGGGTCTCGTAGTTGAAACAATGTTTTTAGATTTAAACGAGATCCTTGTTTGCTTCCCCATTTGACACGCATCACATAAGTGATCCTTTGTGAATTTGATTTTGGGCAAGCTGATCACTAGGTCTTTAGAAACTATTTTATTAAGCAAATCAAAATTGACATGCGCAAACCGCCTATGCCATAACCATGAATCTTCACTCATGGTGACTAGACACTTGTCGCTACTCAAAGATACCTCATTTAAGTCTAGCATATAGACGTTATTCACCCTCAAGCCTTTAAACACATCCTTTTTGTCACTATTCTCAATTATGCCACAATCCTTGGAAAAAGATACTTTATAGTCCTTGTCACATAATTGACTAATGCTTAAAAGGTTATGTTTAAGGCCCTCTACAAGAAGTACATCAGAGATAGTAGTAGATGAGGGGTTATCTACACTACCTTTGCCAAGTATTTGTCCCTTGTTGTTGTCTCCGTAGGTAACAAACCCCTTTTTCTCCGCCACAAAGTCGATGAAAAGAGATATGTCTCCTGTCATATGTCTTAAGCAGCCACTATCCAGAACCCATCTTCTTTCCGTGGTCTCAAGACGTTGTACCCACATAGTCAATCAAGGGAAATAGGTACCCAATTCTTATTGGGTCCTTGGTGGTGAGTGAAAACAGGATTGCATTTGGGCAGCCATTGATAAAAGCCTTTAGGAACCAAAAACCTCCTAAAACGACACTTAGCAATGGTATGACCCCTTTTGCAACAATATAAGTAAGTGAGGTTAACATGAGAATCACTTTTGCTAGGTTGATTTCTAATCACATAAGTATATTTTTGATATGGATTAATCATGCTTTTCTTAAAGTGTGATTTATCAATAGCAAAAGTTATTTTTGGTTCTAGAGCCTTGTCAAGCTTGGCCTTAAGAGTTCTAACCTCTTTTTGCCAAATGTGACAAGTATCGCAACCAAAATTTAACCACTTAATCTTGTCTTCCACAACATCTACCTTTGTTACTTCCACCGTGGACTTTTTGAGAGCCTCTAATTCCTTTTCGGAATCGGAGATCTTTTGCTCCAAATGAGAAAATATTTGTTTATTTGAAGCTAAAAGTTTAAAGGCTTCCCTGGCCTCATGGTGTAGAGTATCAAACGCACGTTGTAGTTAAGAATAAGACATTGAATTAGAGTTATCGTACTTAGAGTGTCTTACCTTTTTTGTTCTTTTTCTTTTGGTGAGTGGAAAGGCAAAGGTTGACGGATTCTCCTTCGTCACTTGAACTTTCAGCACTGGATGATTCACTATCGCTTTCCCAAGCGATATAGGCTCTCCTAGGTTTTGATTGTTTCTTTCCGTGATGACTTTTGTCCTTACCTTTGTCCTTCTTCAACAATGGACAGTCTGACTTATAGTGGCCGACTTTCCCACAGTTATAGCAAGCCTTAGATTTCCACTCTTTTGTCTTCATTCTTTGAAGACTTTGATTATTTACGAAAGTTGACGAGGTTTTTCTCCGAATGTTGAACACCATTTTTCTTGATATAGCGATTGTACCGCTTCACAAATAATCCCATATCTTCATTCGAATCTTCTTCCTCGTCATCACTAGATTCACTCTCGCTCAGCTCGTATGCAGAGGACTTTGAACTAGAAGTCTTTAGAGCTATCGACTTCTTTTCCGCTTCCTTGGTCTTGCTCTTTTCCTTCTTCTCTCTTTTCTTAAATTGGTCTAAGCTTATGAGTATTTGATCATGTTCCTCGAGCTTCCCAAACAATGTTGTGATGTCTAACGTAATTAGGTCGTTGGCTTCTTTGATGGAGGTCACCTTCAGTTGCCAATCCCTAGTCAAACACCTCAAGATTTTGTTAGTAGCAACCTCATTGGAAATTGGCCTACCAAGTGAATGAAGTCTATTGATTAAATGAGTGAACCTCTTTTGCATATCGGCAATGGTTTCCCCTTGCTTCATGTGAAAGAGGTCGAACTCTTGAGTAAATGTATTGATTCTAGCTAGCTTGAGGTTGTTAGTACCCTCATGGGCAACTTGTAACAGTCCCACATAGCTTTAGCACTCGTACAATGTGAAACTCTACAATATTCGTCAACTCCCATAGAGGAGATCAGAATATTTCTAGCCTTCCAATCGTAGTTGTACTTTTTCTCGTCTTCTTCATTCCATTTTGCTTCAGGCTTAGGTACTACCACGTTATTCGCATCGGTCATGGCTATTTCCATTGGACCATTTTGGATAACGCTCCATACCTTTCTATCAATAGAATTGATGTGAACGCGCATACAATCCTTCCAGTAACTATAATTCTCACCATTAAAAATAGGTGCTCTATTATAAGCCCCTTTCGGTTCGTTTGCCATTTTCTAAAAAGTTATACTTGAAGCACTAGAATTAACCGGTGCTCCTGATACCACTTGTTAGACTAAGGCAATTGATCTAGAAGGGGGGGTTGAATAGATCACTTCTTTTCAAATGTGAGTCGGCACTAAAATTTGTTTTTAAAAATATTTTGTGGAAGCGGTCGAGGATAATTCGTCTACACGAACCGAGTTACTGAGAGGATCGAATATACGTAAGCCAAATGGAACGAAAGGCTCGAAGAGTAAAATTAGAATCGCAACTTAACAATTAATCAATTTTCCAAAAGCACTTAATGAGGTACAATCTCCAATGAGCAGTAAAAAATTAAACCAAACTTGACAATATATCAAACACCTTGTATGCGTTCAATCTATCGAGCACTTGGAGTGCGTAAAACTCCAAGCTAAACCTTCTATGATAGTTGATGCAGAATTTTCACTAAGCACAATCCAAAAATGATTGTGCAATGGTTTTCAAATTAATTTTCTGTACAAAACTATACCAGAATTTTTATCGATCAATTGAACGATTACAAGTGTAAACAGTTCAAAATATAAATGAGATAAGGAAAAGGAAATGACATCAGGTTTGTTTAGGCAGTTCCTCTTTCGTCCTCGCATCGAGTACGTCTGCCCCCAATTCTAAAAACTAGAATTGAGATATCTATAACTTGTTTGCAAATGTTTTTACAAGAGAAAACTTATCTATCCCATACTCAAGAAACTTCATTGATGCAGATACTTTGTCTTCTCTACCCTTGATTCGAGTCGAATCAAGTGCCTCGAACTTGTTGGAAGAACCTTCGTTTACCGTTACTAGATTGCAAGAACACACATGTCTTCAATCACCTTCACTCGGCTGATTCTAATCCACACACAGTTCGATCCTCAAACCTTGTTGCACAATCCTCCGGTTAATGCTACTAGATCGACAAAACCCTTAGTTCTTCAATCACCTTCGCTTGTCTGAATTCAATGCATACAAGATCTGATCCAAAAACCCCAAAATCCAAATGATCTTGGAGGACAAAACCCTAGAGGTTTTATTCAAGAACAAACCCACTGAAACACTCACCCCAAACCAAGATACAACTCTATGCTTTGGACGTTATCACTTCATGATGCAGAAAATCAACAAAAATGATTATGTGTATTTGTTGAGAAAGGTGCAAGATGAAGATGAAAGTGATGAGAGAAAAATTTTCAATGTATTTCTTTCACTTGTTCTTGTTGATATGTAAAAAATAAGGAACCATCTATATATATGATGCAATGACCAACAGAAAATAATAACAAAATTTTGAACAAGGAGAAAAACAGAAAAATTGACTACTTACAGTGAGCGGTCGACCACTCCTTGAAGAGGGTCAGCCTGCGCTGACCCGTGGAGCAATCTGCGCATGTTGGAAGACCATGCGTCGACCGCTACATTGACCATGCATCGACGCATGACTGGGAAAAATGTACAATCTGAAATTCCAGAAGCGTGCGTCGACCGCAGGGTAGGCGCCCGCTTACCCGAGCGAGACACACACATTGTCAGCATATTGTGAGTCGACCGGACCTCAGCTTAGGTAGACTCAAAGCTTCAAAAACACCCAAAAATTGATTTTTCGACACAGTTTTATCTATATAGGCATAATTTATGCATTCCTAATACTAATATCATGATCACCCATATTTAATGGATATGCAAGACTCCACCATGTATTTAGACTCATGATTATGTAATGTAAAATTGGAATGCCGACACCAATGAGATGACACCGTCCAAATTACAAACTATTGGCCCTCACATACATTTGACATCATTAAAATAAAGCTTAAATGAGAGGCACCTTGCCCTCACATCAACAACTCCCAAGAGGAAGAAGAGGATGAAACCAATGCAGTCATAGGAAATATTAAGTATTCTCAGGGTACACCAGCTAAACCTTATGGTCCCTCGTCTTCTCAGCGGTCATCATTTTCATTGTCGTACCATCCTTATGGGAAACCAATCATGCTTAGAGTGTCGTACCAGCAACCCTGGATTGCTCCTCGTGCAAATCAACGAGCCTATGGCCGAGGATATCAGAATCAGCGTCAGAATCTGGATAGGCCTCGCAACAACCTAGAAATAAGGAATGCTCCTCTTCATCTAGTTCCTATGTCGTACAGTCAACTCTTGTCACATCTAATTCAAAGCTTGTTGGTGGTTCCCAAGTCTCTCAAGCCATTGCCAGAGCCATACCATCTTGGGTACAATGCCTACATGCAGTGTGGATATCATTGAGGATTAATGGGGCACTCAATTGAAGATTGCAAAGTCTTCTAAGCCAGAGTACAATAGTTGATTGATAAAGGGTACATATCCTTTCCAGAAGGAAGCTTGGTTGTGCATGTCAACCTCTCATTTGTTTGAGTTCGAAGACTTCAAGGGTCATCTCCTAAAGCCAGTGGTTCAGACAGAAGATATCCTCAAAATTGGCAATCATTGGATCAACTTTTATCATTCACATTTGTATTTTCTTTCCTGTTGAATGCTACTTATTTTTAAACATTGTTATTTTGAATGGTAATATTAATGAAGTGATCATGCATTTTGTGAATTAATCATGTCGCATTCGCTCTTTCTTTTCTTCACTTATATCAAAAAAAACAAAAAATACATCCATATATACCTCTCGTCCACTTTTTTTATCAAACTGTTGTTTTAGCAAAGATTGGAGGGGGGATGACGAAAACAAAATACCCACAATTGCTCATAGTATACTTTCAGATAAAATCCAGCTAATGATGTACATGCATTATTTCAAATCCCCTAAACACTGGAGAAATAAGGAGTTAGTACCTAGTTAACCACCTCGAGCCTAGAAGTAGAAGTTTTTTTCGGATTTCTAAACCCTTACGCTTAACTTGGGGCATAGGGTAGTGTTCAGTTAATCTGACTACACATTTGATTTCAAGATGAAACATCCCATCTGAGGGTCAACCACATGCTATTCTTTGCACCCATCCTGAAGTGTCGAAAGAACCTCGCAAAATTTAAAAGTTATGACAGTTGTTCTTCAATGACCAATGATTTGGCAGTCACGAGCCTTTCCAAAAGAAAAGAGAAAAAAAGAGAGAAAAAAGAAAAGCCTGCTAAGTCGAACACCCAAAGAGGCGACTTAGGCAAAAATTAAGTCAATCTCGGTGGACCAAAAGCTTCAAAAAGTGGTCCAGGCAAAATTAGGGATCAAAAGCAAAAGAGGTCCTCAAATCCTCAAGCAAAGTAAAATAAGATTCAGTGACCACCATGTCAAAAAATAAAGGGCACTGACATCCGTCAAAAATAAAATAAGGTGACTGCCATCATCATCTTCACTTTTACACCGTCAAACTCTATATGTGTGTGTTGATTTAACTGAACGTAGGACTGGAGATCATCACGAAGAAGGGGTGGGTTAAAATCAAAGTTTGAGCCTTGTATCCTTTGTTTCTATAACCGTGAACCAGACCACGTTACAACCCTAAAAAAACCTAATTGAAGCAAGGTTTATATTCTGAAAGCATACTACAACAAGGTTGGGTAATCTGACTCCTACAGATTTGCTAATCTTCATCTTGCTATATCTTTCACTAGCAAAATCAACACTACGTTTGGATTAGTGGTCCACTCGTCACACACTATCACATCATTCCAATAAATGACTCTTTTTCAAAACTTGCATGAGAATCGCATTAAAATTACCAATCGTGAATGAACAATTTTTAATTACAAGTCGGTACTTGACGTTAAGGAAATTCTAACAAGGAGCAATTGAAGAGAACTGGATCATTCAGCGAAGTTGACCAGAATCAAGAATACCTTGTAGTTCTATGGATCAGAGGCATTGATATTCGATGATTATGGAACAGTCAATCTAAAGCAAGTCCCCAAACATCAGTTGATTATGGGGCAAATCATTCAAGAATCAGTGGATCAGAGAGAATTATCTTAAGACTTTACTAACCAGGAGCAGGCCACCTAAAGGTTCTTTGATTAAGAAAAAGTTCCTCCAGCGCTCATCAGCACAAGTTAAGTTGTTCACTGCTCATTCTGGGGCAAGCTACCTCAGGAATACATCAAAGCCAACCAATCCAAGAGTTGGTTAATCAAGGACAAATCCTTTCATGACTCAAAAATTCTGGGGCAAGCCATCTCGAGGTCATCTCATGGTACAACTACTTCCCAACTTCTTCTCAAGGAAAATTTCTCCAAAGACCCACCAGACTAGGGAGAGATGAGCCATAGAGCGGCAAGCCCTCCATGCCTTCAAAGCTTCTCAAGAAAACTTCGTCAGTAATCTCCAAGTTCAAGACGAATGCCGGGAAATCATGCTATTATCCCCATCCTATAACCTTTGCCTTCAGACAAGAAGCTTTGATACAAAAGAAACCTTCCATCCATTATCCACACAGAGGCATCTTGGAAACTTTCATATCATTGCATAAATCATCCTCATGCATTAGTCGTGTCGCTTCTCTCTAGCATAAATCCATGCATATCATCTCATTCCTCAGGGTTAACCTAACAACTTGAATCTAACCTCAAAAGGCCTTGTAACCCAAATCATCTTAAGACACCAGTTTCTCGTCTGGTAGACAACCTTTAAACCAGTTCCCGTCTGGTAAACACCATTTTAAAGTCCAGTTCTCGTCTGGCAAACCATAAAGTCAGTTCTCGTCTGATACAAAAACAAGAAGTCAGTTCTCGTTTGACAACTCAACCTTTTGCCACCAGTTCTCGCCTGTCAGTCTACCCCTTAAAAACCAGTTCTCGTCTGGTGATTCACCTTCAAAATCCCTAAAACTCCAATCACCATCAATTTGGTCCCCCGTCTAACCAAAGCCCAATCAAACTTGGCACCCCCAAAACAAATCTCTATCACTACTTCCAAAGCCCAACCATACTTGGCACAATCATAGCCCTTGGATCACATATCCTCATATCCCCAGCAGCCCAAGCATACATCTTCATTTTGCATACATAATTATCATTACATTACATCCTCAAAACGCGTAGCATTTCCATTTGATATGGAGCATTACGTAGTAGAAAAATTCAAAAATGCATACGAAGCATAAGCCACATTTGATACCCTGCACGAAAGCCTAAATCAATCTTCAATCATGATAATAATATGTCCCCACAGTGAATGCCGAGCCCATTCCCCAGTAGATTTTTCAATCAATCTCCAAGGCCATGGATCCGTCGATCTTACCCTTTGTTTACCCTTTGTTTCCCCAGTGGAGTCATCTTTTTATGTACAGTTTCTCAGGGTTGTAAGTCCGTTGATTTTACTTCCTGCTTTTTGACCCGTTGATCTTGTCACTCTCTTTCGGGATATAGATCCGTTAATTATACTCCTTGTTACATTTTCTTGGGTTATAGATCCGTTGATCATACTTCCTATTTTTAGATCCGTTGATCTTAATCCACTTTCTTTTTTCTTGGGTAGTAGATCCGTTGATCTCAATTCCCATTCCCCAGCTTTTGAGTCATAGATCCGTTGATCTTTTCTCTTGAGTCGTAGATCCGTTGATCTTACTTCTCTCCATCTTTTGGGTTATGGATCTGTTTATCCTATCCCTGGTTGTAGATATGTTGATCCTACTTCCTATTCATAGATCCGTTGATCGTCCCTTGAGTCGCAAATCCATTGATGTTGCTTCTCTTTATTCTTTGGGTTGTAGATCTGCTGATCCTACTTCCTTTCCATAGATCCGTTGATCTTCCTTTGAGTCACAAATCCGTTGATGTTGCTTCTCTTTACCTTTTGGGTTGTAGATCTGTTGATCTTACTTCCTTTCCATAGATCTGTTGATCTTTTCTTTGGAGTCGTGCATCCGTTGATATTACCTCTTTCCACCCCTGGGTTGTAGATCTGTTGATCCTACTTCCTATTCATAGATCCATTGATTCACAAATTCGTTGATGTTGCTTCTCTTCATTTTGTGGGTTGTAGATTCGTTGATCCTACTTCCTTTTCATAGATCTGTTGATCATTTCTTTGGAGTCGTGTATCCGTTGATATTACCTCTTTCCACCCCTGGGTTGTAGATCCGTTGATCCTACTTCATATCCATAGACCCGTTGGTCTTACCTTGCTTCTTTATTACCTTTCATTGGTGCCATTACCCTATTACCCCATTTCCATATCACCATTGTTTAACCATACCTAAACCTTTTCACCAGAAAACCAGAGAGTCTTTCATGCATTCATAACTTTGCATACCTTGCATATCAAGCATACCATCCATTTGCATCTCCAGCATATCACTACATCTAATCCTTTTTCTAATCAGTCAAAATTTTGGGTATTCTAGTATTTAATCCTCTTTTACCTCGAATGTCTGAAAAGTCGTTGCTATTCATACATTCGAGTCCAAGAAGTTTAAATAGGGGCATCTGTCATACCCCAAATTTTGACCAGACATTTTAAAACTTGCATTCATCCGCCTTTATTTTCACTTTGCATCATCTGTATAGTATAATTTGCTTTTCATCATGCACAATGCCCAAATTATCAGCCAAAATAAACCTGTCAGATTTACAGCTGAATCGGTCAAACTGAAAGTCAAATGTGTATAAAATCAGCGGACGGAAAGTTTCAAAATTGAGCTTGCAGACGTCAGTTATTTTGATATACGTTTCGCTTAGTATAACCTGACGTACTCGTTTTATTTTTCAATGACTTTTCGACCACGTTTTGATCAGTCTGAGCATTTTTACCGATCCCGATTTATTTCGAAGTTTGACCAAACGCTGTATTTTTCCGAGTCGTTTATTCCTCGCTGATAATTTTGATGCATTTGTTTTTAATTTTTTAGCACTTTAGTACCCGACCTTTTATTCGTTTTTTTAATCATTTTATTTATAATTTTTTGTTAAATATTTATTTAATTTATTTAGTTAATTATAATTTTATTTTAATTAAGTTTAATTTATTTTTACTCATTTATTATTTAAATATATTTGTTTTTATCTCTCTTTTTAGTAAACTTAGCCATTAAGTTTGAGAAAGTTTCTTCTATATTTGTTTCATTTAGTAAAGTTTTTTCTGTACATTGCATAAAGACCATGTTCTTTTTTCACTTCACTCCCACTCCTCTCCCTCCTGCGCGACGAACATGTTCACTTAAAACCATAATCTACACTCTTCCATCCTCAAAATAATACATAACTCACAACCATTTTCCTCCTCCATCCAAGTTCACAAACATCACTAACACAACAAACTTGAACTTCTCATCATCACACTCACTTTCATCATCTTTGACTCACCCACCCTTTTACAACATACACTTTCAAACTCACCCTCCTGTTCATTGTCTCCTCCATACTATCAACCATTTCAACAACATCAACAACTCATTTTGCACCTTGAAGCAACTTGTTTTAAGGATGGATTATAACTCCTACTGCGTTTGGGCGCTTGGAACTTGTTGCATTTTGTTGATGTCTGTGTTGTGCTGGCTATTCTTTAGAGCCTACTTCTTCTTAAAAGATGTTCAACAAGGTTTGCATCATTCTTGACAATCTTCAAGGAGATCCTTACAACAACAGCTAGAGGGCCAACCACAAACCCACAGTCTTTCACCGTCTCTTACCTCATCAACAATTGCGGCTTCTCCCCAGAAACCGCCTCCGAAGCTTCCCACAATCTCACTCGCCTCCCCACCCTATTACACTCCATCTAAACCTCTCTGTTGTTACCACCTTGAAACATCACCAGAGATACCACATATAACCACATCCATGCTTCTTTTAATATAACACAAAACAATCCTTATCACACCCAACTTCTACCAACAAACCACTGTACATTACGCGAAACACACTTATTATCCTTCCACAACCATCAAAAAACAACATACTCACTCTTCCTCTCACCCTTATCGTCACCTCCATCTTATCACTTTCATCTTCCTCTTTTCCAATCCATAATACAACCCTCACAAACAGAGCAAAATCACAACAACAAAAGCACCACTGAATTCCTCTTCAACCATCTGCCACTATTCACGCCGATAACCAAGCCGTCGGAACTCACAAATGAATGCTCTTACAAACTGTTGCACTTTGTCGCACAACAACGACATCACAACGAAACCAACACCACCACTCCAACAACACTCTCTAAAACCTCCACCGCGACTTACCTTACTTCACAACCAAACTACCTCCCTCAAGCCTCCATAACAGCAACAACCCACCTTGTTCAACCACCACTTCATACATCCCGCACCTTCAACAAACAACATTAATTTTTCAAAATCATTACACAATAACAGATTGAGAGGGAAGGATCGTGGCGGAGAAAAGAGAAGCAAGTCGCGAGAGAGATTGACGAGATCAAGGAAGTCGCGCGAGACTAAGACAGTGAATGAGAATAGAAAACGAATCTGAGATATTTGGAAAGGTAAAAGGGTGAGAGATCACGAGATGAGCAGTGTATTGAACTGTTTTTCTTCCTTCTTTTGAAAGTC
The DNA here is from genome assembly GCA_022829125.1 of Lathyrus tuberosus. Classification (NCBI taxonomy): domain Eukaryota; kingdom Viridiplantae; phylum Streptophyta; class Magnoliopsida; order Fabales; family Fabaceae; genus Lathyrus; species Lathyrus tuberosus. The sequence goes on from JALAZF010000032.1 coordinate 10,224,209, forward strand.
GCAGATGACATGTTTTTTTTCCTTTTGTTTTTTTAATTTTGGTCTTAATGGGCTTTAAGCCCATCCAAATTTAGCCTACACCCCCCCTTTTTTTAAAACTTCATTTTATTTTCTTTTTTACATCTTCTTTTTTCATTTTATTTTATTTTCTTTACAATTTATTTTCTTTATTTCTTTTATTTATTTTTAATACCAAAAATGTTAAAAATATTCTTGGTCATGGTATCTTTCTTCTATTATTTTATTTTAAGCATTTTTTTATTTTATTTAAGCTTTGATATTATTCTTGTTGAATTATGATTCTTGCGGTGTCATTGATGTTTTGAGTTATGTTACGTTGAACTTAAATGGACATTTGAACATGTTGATCACGCTTGTATGCTTGCCTCATGACTTGTTGTTTCCTTTGATTTGTTGATAACATGTTTAGGGTTGGATGATTTAAGATGAGTATTCTTGATACATGAATTCACATGATGTTACTTGATACTTTCCTCTTCTCATATGCTCAAGATTTTTCTCATGATTGAATGCCCTTGATTCATGTTTCTTTTACTTTGGTTCATTGCTTGATGTGCCTTTGATGTTGCTTTGACATGGTTTGAACTTACACTTGAACTTTGATTTGTGATTGATCTTACTTGTTAGTTCGCCTTGATGTTTGAGCTATACCTTGATTATTTGAACTCGTATGTTCCCTTAGGATCTCCTAGTTCGACTTAATTTTTTATTAAGATTGAAGTAGGATAGATTTTAGGTTCCTAATCTTTTGCATGACAACTTTAGGGTAGATTCTCCTTTCATCCTCAGTTTTAGGATTTAATCTAGCATGATCACATTAAATTAGAGTTCCCTCTCATCTCAACCTTAGGACTAATTTGCATGACAACATTTAGGATTCAGTTCCCCTAGGTTTTTCTTTCTTTTTGCACCAAAAATTTTTCTTGCATCAAAAATCCAAAAAAACACTTAATAAATAGGATGTGTGTAGTACGTCACGAGCCTTAAGCACATGGGAAAAGATGAGCGGGAATTTTTCCTTACCTCTTCTTAGGATGTTTTGTACGCGAGACGCTTGGATCGTTTGTACAAGACATTCTCTCCTACTGTCATAGGCTTTAGTACAATATGTCTCTCAAACCATTTTCAAAACCCTAACAAAAACAATTCACAAATGCAAATCACTTTATCCTTTGAGATTTTCTCTTTCAAAACTTTTTCAGAAAGGGCATGTTATTTCCATTCTACTACAATACAGATAACTCATAAGACTCCACGAGCGAGCGGCAAGACACCTAACTGCTAGAACGTGAATGTTAGCATTGTCCATAAAAACACCAACAAACTGTAGTCCCACGACCTACTGATCTGATTTCTCATACCTGTTGAGAATACATAGACACAAGGGCCCCAATCCTTGGCGAGCAACCTTCCATTTTTTACCGTAGTCCTCCGAACTACGATTGCTCTGACTTTCCCATTGCATAAGGGAATACATTGGCACATGATTGCGATATCCTAGTGAGCCCCTTTTGTTTCTCCCTTTTGTTTTCCCTTTTCATTCATGCATTCCCATAGCAAGGTAAACTTTAGATATATACACCCTTTGATTAGAACAACAAGAGTGGATCCTGTTGAGTACAACGGACGCGAGAGGTGTTAATAGCTTCCTCTTGCATAATCGACTCCCGAACCCCAAACTTGGTTGCGATGACCATGTTCTTTCCATTCTGAGGTTTTCTCGATGTTTTCCTTTCCTCGTTGGGAAAATAAAGTTCGATGGCGACTCTGTGTCTTCGCCGGTTATTTTTCGCGTAGCGACAACAGTGTTTGAATTATAGGGGGTACACATGTTGAGTGGATTTTTAAAACTTCTATTGGAAATTTTGGTGGTTAGTTAATTCTTTGGAAACAAGGATTCTTTTCTTCTTGCTTCAGTTTTAAAGGTGAAGTTTTTATGGGTGTGGGTGGTATTTGGAACAACACTTTGATTTATGTGGTTAATGTCTATTTCTCTTGCTTTTTTGCTAAGAAGAGATGTTTGTGGAGGAAGTTGTAGGAGTATAAGGAGACGTTACCGACAGGGGAGTGGATTTTGGGGGTGACTTTAATGGTGTGAGATTCGAATCTGAATGGAAAGGTTGTGGGCGTTGGGTTAACAGGCATAAGATGAATGGTTTCAACACTTTCATTGAAAGGATAAAATTGTGCGATCCCCCGCCGATTGGTAGAAATTTCACTTGGTTTAGTCTTGATGGGAGAGCCATGAGTCATTTGGACAAATTTTTAATTTCGGAAGGTTTGATGGAGGCTTGGAAAGTCGGGGGTCAGGTGGTGGGTAATAGAGATCTATTAGACCATTTTCCTATTTGGTTCAAAAATGGCATTCTAAATTGGGGTCCGAAACCATTTAAATTCTTCAATTGTTGGACTAAACATGATGAATTCTTGCTTTTTGCGGAGAAAAGTTGGAAGAAGCTGAATGTTAAGGGAAAAGCGATTTTTTCTTTCAAGGAGAAATTAAAACTTTTGAGAGGTTGTTTAAGGGATTGGAATGTAGAGTTTTTTGGCTACTTAAACTTGAGGTAGATTCCGCTATTAAAAAGTTAAACAATTTGGATTTATTGTCTTCGGCTTCAGGTTCGTTTGTGGGGGAAAACTTAGCCGCTAAGAGGGCTTTCGCCTCTTCAAAGGTGCAGGATTCTATGCGCTTCAAGGAGGGTGTCCTTCAGCAAAAGGCTAGGTGCTTGTGGTTAGCGGAAGGTGACTCTAATTAATTTTTTTCATAAGTCCATAAAGCTTCGCCAAAGGAGAAATTCAATTTTGGGGTTGAATACTACAAATGGTTGGATTGACAAAGTGGATTTTGTTAAGAAAGAGGTGAGATCTCATTTTGAGAAGAGGTTTGTGGAAACCGTGCCTTCGAGACCTCTTTTGGATGGTATTTTGTTCAAATCTCTTTCGGTTGAGGATGCCGTTTTCTTGGAGATGCCATTCTCGAAGAAGGAAGTGAAAGATGTCATTTGGAATTGTGATGGGGATACGAGTCTGGGGCCGAATGATTTTACTATGTCTTTTTTCAAGGTTTGTTCGGTGTTCTTGAAGTTGGAGGTGTTGGAGTTTGTTAATGAATTTCATTCTTATATAATCTTATCTCCTTATATGACTTTAGACCAATTTGCTTAATTGGTAGTATGTATAGGATTTTGGCCAAGTTACTTGCTAATAGATTAAGGTTGGTGGTGGGCAAGCTTGTGTCGGTTTGTCAATCCGCTTTTATTCCTAACAGAAATATGTTGGATGGTGTGTTAATTGTTAATGAGTTATTGGATTATGCCAAGAGGTTTAAGAAGAGTTGTATGGTGGTGAAGGTGAATTTCAAGAAGGCATATGATTGTGTGTCTTGGGATTTCCTTAGACACTTGTTGAAAATGTTAGAACAAGATTTGTTCTTGATATTTTCTCTTTTAGTTTTGATGATAACAAAAGTATTAAAAGAACAATGGTTTATTTGATGTGTGTTTTATTTATGCAGGTTCTTGTTCTTGTACATAAATAATCAGAATCTGTTTATCTAAGATACACTTGGAGTTGCTTCATTGCTAGCTTCTGGTGGCAGAGTCTAAAGAACAATTTCTAAGTGTGGCTTAACGCAGACTCTGAACTGAAAGCCTCAGCATTCAGACGAGTTTCTACACTTAGTAACTGTATATCAGCTTCTGGTACCATTTAGAGTTGGTGATAAAGCTATGGATTATCCATACTACTAAAAGCATGTTGTATTATCTTATCAGCCTGTCAGCTCGAGTCTACAGTATTGTAAGGCTCAAGAAAACCTGGTACGTTCTATGGATGTTTACTCCCAACGGTTCTATTAGTACAAAACCTCTTGAAGACTCAAAGGTTAAACGTGTTACACAATAGATTCATAAATCTGTTGTGCATCCATCTTCAACGTCTCTTGGACTTTGGAGTAGAAGCAAAGACACTTGATCAAGTAACCTTCTTAACGGCTAGTTTTTGGAAAGGCTATATATATGGCTGAAGATTCAACCCTGAATTTTTAACAAGGATTCTTCTGTTGAAGGAGTAGCAAGATCAAGTAATTATCAACTCTATGTAATAGGCATATTTTCTATTGTAGGTTGTAATTGTAAAAGCCTTAAGATTTCTCAACCCTGTATATATTTAGAAATCTTAAGTGCTTTAGGTCTTTGTTATGGTGATCTCTCGTACCTCTGATGCTTGCATCATGTACACCTTGTTCTCTATTCTACCGAGCCTTCAATAGTTTAGATTAAGTCTCCTGTTATGTGCTAGAGCAAAAGTCTTGTCTCATTGGGATTCAAGCAACAAGTCTTGAGCCAAAATGCTTAAGCCATATAAGCCTCATTGCTTAAGTGTTTGAGCTGTGAAAGTCTTATTCAGCCAGTCTGATTGAGCAAAAGTAAAGTCTTAGACATGTGCTCTAAGCAAAGGAAAGTCTCATCCAGAAGACAGATGAGCAGGCGGATCAGTCTGATGGTGTGAGCAATGGAAAGTCTTAGACATGTGCTCTAAGCAAAGGAAAGTCTCAACCAGAGAGCAGATGAGCAGGAGGCTCAGTCTGACGGTGTGAGCAAAGGGTAAGTCTTAGACATGCACTCTAAGCAAGGGAAGTCTCAGACAGTTGGTCTGAGCAGTTGTAAAAGTCTTATGCAGAAGCATAAACGATTGTAATCATGAAGTGGTTATAATGAAAAGCTCTTGTGAGGAAATGGTAATGGACTACTCTCATTTAGGGGATGAACCAATATAAATCTTTTATGTCTTCTGCTGTTATTTTATTTACTTTTGCTGTATCCACTGCCAACTGAATAAACTCAGAATCCGAACATCAGTTGGTATCACACAATTCAACCCCCCTTCTTGTGTGCTTTTCACACCTTTAATTGGTATCAGAGCATGGTCTGTGTTTAACACTTAACAGTGGTGCAGATATTGACCCAATAAGAAAAGTATATCTCTTCTTCAAGAAGGAATCAAGTGCCACATGAAAAATATCATATGGCTTTTCCTACCATATTTAAATGGGTGATTCCATTGAATTTAAATGATGGAAAAGCTAAACATATTTTTAACTCATTGGACTTGATAAAGGGTTGTTGAAGGTCTATAGAATATCCTTGAAAAAGGTATTACTATAGAAGTTGATGGTGTTAATAGATGATCTTTTTGAAAATCTCTTTCACCAACTCAGAAGATGCATATTGAATATCTTCAAAGATAGATGCATTCTGGTAGATGCACTATCTCACTTCTGAGTATATCAACATCATTGATATGTCTGATGCTTGGACTATCTTTGAAGTCTTGTGCTTGGATTTGTGGGAATTTGTTTGTGAAGCTTGAAGTAGTTACACTTCATCTAATATTTTCAAGCAAATTCTGAGAGGACTGGTTCTTGACTTAAATCTAAAGTCACCATTTTTTTTATGTTTACATCCAAAATCTGTTGTGTTCTGAAGATTTGTCTGGAAGTCTTTAAAGAAAAGAAATGAAGTTGGATGATGAAAAACTATTCAACAGATTATCTTCTCTTCTTTAGCTTAAGTTATTTGGAATGACTAATGATGAGAAACTTAGGTTTCTTGTCAGAAGGACTTTCATACTAGCTGAATAAATTGTGATATCTGTTGATAAAAGAGTAACTTCAAGAGCTTCTGAAATATGTGTATTTCAACTGATTTCCCAAATCTGAAAGCAAGAAGAAAATTCTACCATAACCTAATATCAGATGTTGTTCAATGCTTAATTGTTTAAAACTGATATTAGTACAAAATACAGATGAAAAGAAGCATATGTGTTCTAAAATAAAAATCAAGTATTGAGAACCAAGAGATGTTGTTAAAGCTATCTTGTTTCAAAATATTTGATTATATGGAGTTTGTTCTTTATGGTGATATCTTAAGAAACTTCATTGCTTCTTGGTTGAGGGTCATCATGGAAGTCATTTTAAAAGACACTTCTATGAGAAATCTTCAACTTCTCTTTAAGCTCTGTTAGCTGTACTAAGACATTACTCTAATCTACTTTAAGTCAATCTTTGATAGCTATCGCCATCTGGTTCTGAGCTTGTCAATGATTTCAAAGTCAAAAGATTTATTCCAAGATAATGAGATTATTCCCATTGCTTAGAACAAGATTATGTTCATATCTCATTCTAGACTTACACTCTAGAGTGACTTATGATCTATTGTTAGATTGAGATGTAAGGCTCAGAAGAGTCTGTTTGTACTTACATGTATGGTCTTATAGAAATATGAGTATCATAATGTATCTGCTACATATATCAAGGAAAGAAGCAGAGGCATCCTCCATAAGGCTGTTTACAAAATTGATTAGGAGAAGAGCCAACAACCCAGATTCAAGTACTGGTGGTACTGAATTTGGTGAGAGTAGTGGAATCAGTGGTTAGACAACCATTGAATTAGAATCCACTCTGTAGTGTGCGATTTTTGTCGGTGACGCGACCACCTTTCCGCAATAGTTGGAATTGGGTGCTACTTTCTGATTTCTTATTTATCCTATGAAGCTGGAAAGGAAAGGGAAGATATCTAAAACTAACCTTGCACGCAAATGTTTTCTTTAACAAATGCGAAGAGATTGGGGGGTCTGGGGTCAGATTATACAATGGGAAGTTGTCAATTATCCAACGTATATAAGGTTATCCATAGATTCTTTGGCATGTTTCTCTATTATCTACTTACTGGTGTTTATCTGTTATAAATTGGAAAAGTTTCTCCTTTGGGAGTGTTGAGAGAGTATTTTTGTTGTTTTCGGGTTTTTCGATGTTTTTGGTAAGGTACTGGACCTAAAGTTTTTGTTATGTGTGCTCGCTAAGATTTCGCAATCTTATGCCTACGTATTCCCATTAAATAAAACAGGGAAATCAAAGCAATCGTAGTTCCTCCTATTCTATGGGAGGAAAAAGATGTTTGGTGTCTTGTTCAAAGCCCAAGATTGAAGCTAGATGAGTATTTGTGTCTTGTTCAAAGCCCAAGATTGAAGCTAATAGGTTTGACTGAGAGAGAATTTGTCATCTCTAAAGGGAGATATCTCACCTGTTCATCACAGTTGTTGGGTAGCTGATTATAAAGGAGAATTACTTTAACTGGAATGTGTGGAATCCAGTAATGCCATAGTTTTCTTTAAGGGAGGTGTCCTGAAGGAGGTAACTTTAACTCAGTGTAGAGCAATGCCATTTTTCCTTAGGAATCTTCTATGCTAAGAGAGGGACATTGGCTTGGATGTAAATAATCTAGAGGCTTGCCACTTACAGCAATTAGATGAAAGGTGAAGTTTACCAGGCTAAGAGATGGACCACAACTTGGATTTTTGAATCAACAAGTGTGCCACTTACAGCAGTTATCTGGAATTAGGTTTTTTTGATTGTTTATTTTGATATGTGATGTACAAAGATATATCTTTCTATAGAGAAATCTTGATTTCCTCTGAGGGGTGTTGATTTTTGTGTGCCTTGATCAAAGCCCAAGGTTGAAGCTAAAAAGTTGACTTTGTTTAGGGAGTTTTATTTCTGTCTTGTACAAAGCCCAAGATTGAGGCTAAAGAGATTGACTCTTTTGGGGAATATTTTGTCTGCCTTGTACAAAGCCCAAGATTGAGGCTAAAAGGATTGGCTCCACTGGGGAGGTTTTATATATGTCTTGTACAAAGCCCAAGATTGAGGCTAAAAGTTATTGACTCAGCTGGAAAATATTTTGTCTATCTTGTACAAAGCCCAAGATTGAGGCTAAAACTGCTGAGGGAAAATCATTATACAAAGCCTAAGAGGAGGCTGGTTGGGGAGTTTCTTATATGAAGCCTAAGAGGAGGCTAGCTTTTGCTGAGGATTCTTGAGATCCAGAGACAGGTCCAAATTGGGGAATCAACTCTTACTGAGGAGTGAAAAAGAGTTGAAGTATCAGATGCCTTGAGGTTCTGATTTTTTTTATGAGGGTTTATTGGTGGTAATTTTACCCTAGCTGGGGAATTTAGAAAGACAGTTAAAGATTGAGTTTAAAAACCTATGAGGTTTTAACTCTGTTGGAAATTGATGAAGTAGTCAAGTTTTTTCCTGTGCTTTTAGGAAACTTGAGGGTTTCTTTGAGATCCAAGAGGAGATGAGACTTTCCAAGTCTACTGGTATGAAAAGGTTAACTCTTAGTTAGAGGATGATCTTTGTATGAGGCCCAAGATGAGGGTGATTTTTTAAGGGATGAGAATCAACCCTAAACTGGTATGATGTTTTGGAGAATTCTGACTCTCTGAAGGATTGATCTAGCAAAAGATGACTAGGTTATGTCCTATACCTGTAAGAGGTCTTCGGGTCCTTGTACAAAGCCCAAGAGGAGGCTGAGAACTTCTAAGAAGCCTGAGGGTCCTTGTATAAAGCCTAAGAGGAGGCTGGGGGATGCTTTTAAGAAGCCTGTGGGTCCAAGCCTAAGTGATGAGTCCAAGCCCTTAAGGTTGGCATTAATTTTGGTAAAACTAACTTAGCAGAAAGATGTTGGACAAGATGTCCTGACATGATGAACTAACTGCAGGTTAAGTTGTTAGGCAAGATGTCCTATCAGGAGGATTCGACATCTTTGTCTGTTACAGTTTTGGGATAACTGTATTTTGGTGACAGGTGTGATTGGAATATGACTTGATTCCAGGTGGCATCTGAGATTGTGGAATCAGAGATTTTGATTCTAAATGGAATATGCGGTTTCCTTGTAAGGGGACATTTTTGGTAACTTGGGATTGAAGAAAAGAATAGGTCGCAGATTCTGAGGAGCAGAATTACTGCACTTTTGAAGCCCAAGTCCAGTTGTGTTTTGCAATATAAATAAGATGGTTTTAACCTAGTTTATGTGTGGAATATTGCAGCTGTTTTAGAAGTACTAGGGTTTGTACTTTTGTGACCCTCTCGTGTATTGTGTGAATACTAGAGAAGGACAATTTATTGAGTTGTAATGTTTTTTCAGTCATTGTTGTGATTGGAAGGGATCTGAGAAGGGTCTCATACCTAGGAGTGTCTTAGGTAGAAATCTAGGAAGGGTAGTTTCTAGGTGCTAAGTTATAAACGTTGGAGCTTAGCTTAGAACCAATTCTACTTAGTGATTTCATTCCTGGCTTGGTAGCCCCCAGACGTAGGTGTTGTTGATCACCGAACTGGGTTAACAATTTCTGTGTGTTGTTTTCGTTCTGTTGTTTACTTCTGCTCTTCTTTAATCCTTGTGAGAAGCAGAGATCAAGTGTCACGACATTCTGTCTGACATATTAGTGATATGCTTAACTAGAATTTCAATTGGTATCAGAGCAAGCATCCTGCTATGTATCTGGGTGAAATTCAGGGACGATACTTTCTGGTTCGATGGATAAAGAAGGAGGAATTCTGAATAGACCACCAATACTTGATGGTTCCAATTATGAATATTGGAAAGTTCGCATTGTGGCGTTTATCAAGTCTATGGATGAAAAGGCTTGGAAGTGTGTGGTTAAGGGGTGAGATCCACCAAAGATCAAAGACAAAGATGGGAAGCTCACTGAGGAGCTGAAACCTGAAGAAAATTAGGATGATGAAGATGATAAGCTTGCTCAAGGAAACTCCAAAGCCTTGAATGCCTTATTCATTGAGGTGGACAAGAACATCTTCAGACTCATCAAGAATTGTATTGTTGCAAAGGATGCGTGGGAAATCCTGAAGACTGCTCATGAAGGTACCTCTCGAGTCAAATCCTCAAGACTTCAGCTTCTCACTACTAAGTTTGAGAACCTGAGGATGAGAGAAGACGAAAGTATACATGACTTTCATATGAATATTATTGATATTGCCAACACATCTAGTGACCTTGGAGAGAAAATTCCTGAAGCCAAGTTAGTTCGGAAAATTCTAAGGTCTCTTCCCAAGAGGTTTGATATGAAAGTGACAGCTATTGAAGAAGCTCAGGACATAAATACCATGAAGGTAGATGAGCTTATGGGATCACTCCAAACCTTTGAGATGGCTATCAGCGAAAAGGATGAAAAGAAGAAAAGTCTTGCCCTGGTGACCAACCAAGAAGAGGGTGACACCAAAGAGGATTTGTCAAAAGCTGTAGGGTTCCTTGAAAAACAATTTCATCAACTGGCAAAGCAATTGGATGAGAAGTCTAAGACAAATGTCTAGGCTCAGACTTCTGACATCTATAGATCAAGAAACTTTGGAAGAAGACCTAGCTATGATAAGAAACCCAACCGAGGGAAGGGAATTCAGTGCTATGAGTGTGGAGGTTTTGGACACACAAGAGGTGAGTGTCCCACGTACCACAAGAAGGAGAAAAAAGGTCTATCCACCTCGTGGTCTGAGGATGACTCCTCGAGCAATGGAGAGACTACTAAGAAGGTGTCTGTAATGACTGGAGTGTATGATTCTGACAAGGAGTCAGATAATGGATCACTCAACCCTAATGACTTTGCTGAATTGCATCAACTAGGACAAGATCAGTAGAATCTTATCTCACAACTTTGTGATGAAAGACTGAACCATCTGGAAACGATCTCTGATTTGGAGGATAAAGTGATGTGGTTAAACTCCAAACTCAACAACATGACCAAGTACATAAGGATGATGAACAATAGCTTAGACATGCTAGATGAAATCGTTATGTCAGGAAGAAATGCCGGAAGTGGAAAGGGTCTTGGCTATAATGATCAAGTTAAGATCAAAGGACATAGGACTAGAGGAAACTCAACCCAAGTGATGTCGAGAAAGATGTCTCAACATCATCAAAGGCCTCAGAACAACTCTCCAGGAAAACAAAAATAGGACAAACAATGTTATTATTGTGGGAAGTTTGGTCATATAAAGGCTCACTGCTATAAGTTGAATGGATATCCTAAATCATCAACACGATCCAGAAGAAGAAAGAAGGCTCCCAAAGGGAAGAAGAAGTGGATCCCTAAGGATCAAACTATAGCTTTCATAGCCCATACCTCCATGAGAGCCTCCGCCAAAAAAGACTGGTACTTTGACAGTGGATGCTCCATACACATGACTGGTGTGAAGAAGTTCTTGGTTGACATCAAACCTCATCCCACTGGCCATGTCACCTTTGGAGATGGTTCAAAAGGAGAAATAAAAGGTGTTGGTAAGCTGAAGTATGATGGTCAGCCCTGCCTTGATAGGGTTTTGTATGTCAAAGGATTGACTGCAAATCTAATAAGCATCAGCCAACTGTGTGACCAAGGTCTTAAGGTGAACTTCTCTGAATCTGAGTGCCTAGTAACAAACGATAAAGAAGAACTCATTATGAAAGGTACCAGATCCAAGGATAACTGTTACTTGTGGGATCCTCATGAAACTCAGTGTCCCTCCGCCTGCCCGGTGTCAAGGGAGGATGAAGTGAAGTTATGGCATCAGAAACTGGGTCATTTGCACTTAAAAGGAATGAAAGAAGTCATATCCAAGGAAGTTGTTAGAGGGATTCCAAATCTGAAGATAGATGAAGGCAAGATATGTGGGGAATGCCAGTTTGGTAAACAAACTAGAATGTCACACAAAAGGCTTCAACATCAAACCACCTCAAAGAACTTAGAGCTTCTCCATATGGATTTAATGGGACCTATGCAGGTTGAAAGTCTTGGAGGAAAAAGGTATGCTTACGTGGTTGTAGATGATTTCTCTAGGTACACTTGGGCACATTTTATCAAGGAGAAATCAGAGGTATTTGAAGTTTTCAAAGGATTGTGTCAGAAACTTCAAAGAGAAAAGGACTCTGGAATAGTTAGAATCAGAAGTGACCATGGGAAGGAGTTTGAGAACAACAAGTTTAATGAGTTATGCTCCTCAGAAGGAATCATTCATGAGTTCTCTTCACCCATCACTCCCCAACAGAATGGTGTGGTTGAGAGAAAAAATAGAACTATTCAAGAGTGTGCTAGGGTCATGCTCCATGCAAAGAAACTCTCGTATCACTTTTGGGCTGAAGCAGTGAACACAACTTGCTACATCTTAAACAGGGTAACCATCAGGTCTGGAACATCTGCCATATTGTATGAACTATGGAAGGGTAGAAAGCCAACTGTGAAATACTTCCATGTCTTCTGAAGTAAATGCTATATTCTGGCAGATCGTGAGCAGAGAAGAAAGATGGATCCCAAGAGTGAGGAAGGAATCTTCCTAGGTTACTCCACAAACAGCAGAGCATACCGAGTCTACAGTTCAAGAACTCAAGTAGTATTGGAGTCCATAAATGTTGTGGTTGATGACTCTCCTGTGGAAGTTGAAGCTACAAATGATATTGGAGCATTCTTCCCCACGGAAGAGGAAAATTTCACAGAGGATGTTGAAACACCTCAATATAACTATGAAGATACTGCTGTACCCAACAATGACAATCATGAATCTACTGTGACCGAGAAAGTTGACAAGGGACCCTCCATCAGAATACAGAAAGATCACCCTAAGAAACTCGTAATAGGGGATCCAAATGGAGGAAGGATGACCAGATCATGGAATATGGTGGCAAGTGCCTGTTTTGTGTCAAAGATGGAACCCAAGAATGTCAAAGAGGCCTTGACAGATGAATTCTGGATTAATGCGATGCAAGAAGAGCTATGGCAGTTCAAGAGGCATGATGTTTGGGATCTTGTACCTAGACCAGAAGGATCAAATGTGATTGGAACTAAGTGGGTATTTAAGAACAAGTCTGATGAACACGGGGTTATCACAAGAAACAAGGCCAGACTCGTTGCGAAAGGATATACTCAGATAGAGGGAGTGGATTTTGATGAAACTTTTGCTTCTGTAGCTAGACTGGAGTCTGTACAACTGCTCCTTAGAATAACCTGTCTTCTGAAGTTCAAACTCTTTCAAATGGATGTTAAAAGTGCCTTTTTGAACGGATATCTCAGTGAAGAGGTCTACGTGTAACAACCCAAAGGCTTTGTTGACCCGACATTTCCAGATCATATCTACAAGCTAAAGAAAGCCTTATATGGGTTGAAACAAACTCCAAGGGCCTGGTATGAAAAACTGACTGATTTCCTTATTACAAATGGCTACAGAAAGGGAGGAATTGATAAAACTCTCTTCGTCAGAGAAAGGGAAGGTAATCTCATGATAGCACAAATCTATGTTGATGATATTGTTTTTGGAAGAATGTCTGAAGAGATGGTCCAACATTTTGTTAAGCAAATGCAATCTGAGTTTGAGATGAGTTTAGTCGAAGAATTAACCTACTTCCTTGGTCTCCAAGTCAAAAAAATGGAAGATTTTATTTTTCTCTGTCAAGGAAAATATGCCAAGAATATTGTTAAGAAGTTTGGCTTGGAAAATGCAAAACACAAGAGGACTCCCGCCCCTACTCACCTGAAATTGTCAAGAGATGAGAATGGTGTAAGTGTTGATTAGAGTCTCTATAGAAGCATGATTGGAAGTCTTCTATATCTTACAGCTAGTAGACCTGATATAACATTCTCAGTAGGAGTCTGTGCAAGGTATCAGGCTGAACCCAAAGCTAGCCATATTAATCAGGTCAAGAGAATTATGAAGTATGTGAATGGAACATGTAACTATGGACTACTCTACACACATAGCTCTGACTCTGTACTAATAGGATACTATGATGCTGACTGGGCTGGAAATGAAGATGATAGAAAAAGCACATCTGGTGGATTTTTTTTCTAGGAAACAATTTAATTTCCTGGTTCAGCAAAAAGCAAAATTGTGTCTCCTTATCTACTGATGAAGCTGAATACATTGCAGCAGGGAGTAGCTGCTCTCAAATGATGTGGATGAAACAAATGCTGACTGAATATAATGTCGCAAAAGATGTTATGACACTCTTCTGTGACAACTTGAGTGCAATAAATATTTCAAAGAATCCCATTCAGCACAGCCAAACTAAACACATTGACATCAGACATCACTTCATTCGAGACCTGGTGGAGGACAAAATTATCACTTTGGAGCATGTGGCCACAGAAAATCAACTAGCAGACATTTTCACTAAAGCTTTGGATGCAAATCAATTTGAGACATTAAGAGGCAAGCTTGGAGTTTTCCTATCTGACGAGGCATAACTTTCCACTGGTTGTGGGAATGATATTCTGGTCTCTGAATATGTATTCCCACCATATTAAGATGGTTTTTCAGTATTCTCTCTTACTCTAGTGTTTTTTTTTCTTTATGTTTTTCTCTTTACTTTTGGTTATGTAAGGGCTGAATGCCCAGGATAATTTTTTTTGGGGTGTGTAAGTTAACAACTATGAACTGTTTTATTGGTTTTTGAGTTAGTCCTTCCACCTTTGTCATATTGTGGCTAAAAAGGCGGGGAAATACTAACATCACTAACCACTGCTGTTTTTCTACTAACCACTGAGGGGGAGTAGATCTGTACTGATTGATGGGGAGACAATGTTAAGTTTCCACTGCTGCTCTGATGATGGTCTCCCTGATATGATTCTGCAGGTCAATGAAAGTTAGTTTTAGTCAAAATCTGCCAAAGGGGGAGATTGATGAGTCCAAGCCCTTGAAGTTGGCATTAATTTTGGTAAACTAACTTAGTAGAAAGATGTTGGACAAGATGTCCTGACAGGATGAACTAATTGCAGGTTAAGTTGTTAGACAAGATGTCCTATCAGGAGGATTCAACATCTTTGTCTATTACAGTTTTGGGATAACTGTATTTTGGTGACAAGTGTGATTGGAATATGACTTGATTCCAGGTGGCATATGAGATTGTGGAATCAGAGATTCTGATTCTAAATGGAATATGCGGTTTCCTTGTAAGGGGACATTTTTGGTAACTTGGGATTGAAGAAAATAATAGGTCGCAAATTCTGAGGAGCAGAATTGCTGCGCTTTTGAAGCCCAAGTCCAGTTGTGTTTTGCAATATAAATAGGATGGTTTTAACCTAGTTTATGTGTGGAATATTGCAGCTATTTTAGAAGTACTAGGGTTTGTACTTTTGTGAGCCTCTCGTGTATCATGTGAATACTAGAGAAGGATAGTTTATTGAGTTATAATATTTTTCAGTCACAGCGGTGATTTGAAGGGATTTGAGAAGGGTCTCATACCTAGGAGTGTCTTAGGTAGAAATCTAGGAAGGGTAGTTTCTAGGTGCTAAGTTGTAAACGTTGGAGTTTAGCTTAGAACTAATTCTACTTAGTGATTTCATTCCTGGCTTGGTAGCCCCCAGACGTAGGTGTTGTTGATCACCGAACTGGGTTAACAATTTCTGTGTGTTGTTTTTGTTCTGTTGTTTACTTCTGCTCTTCTTTAATCCTTGTGAGAAGCAGAGATCAAGTGTCACGACATTCTGTCTAACATCTTAGTGATCTGCTTAACCAGAATTTCACTAAGAAAAGTTCAAGAAAGGTTTCACCGGGAATAATCCTTTCTTTAGTGAAAGTTCCAGGGTTTGAAGAAATTCAAGAGAGGTTTCACCGGGAATTAATCCTCTATGGGGAAATGAATTTCTTGAACAAATTTCTAAGTAGACATAGTCTTGAGAAAAGTTTCACCAGGAATAATGCCTTTCTCTGTTCCATATTGTATAAGCCCAAGAGGAGGCAAAACTGTATCAGGAATTTCCTATGGGGAACTAGTTTTTGACTGTGTTGAAAGAGTAACCACTGGTTTGATCTAAACCTAGACCTAATTGCTGGGGAAAACTCTAAGCAAGTATATACAGGCATACATATACAGATGAAATATATAAGCAAGTATGTAAAAGAAAATGGTAGAACTTATAGTTGTGTAAGCTCCAGCATTGTAACCACAGCTGTATAGTTAGTTATTCAAGAAATTGAAGAAAGTTTTGATAAAACTTTGAATTTGAATCTAAATCAAAAAGGAAAGTTTGTTGTAAAAGGAAGTTTGGGGCTTATACTTAAAGAGAGACCCAAATGAACTCTTTTGTAAAAGGCGACGATCACATCGTAGTTTTGAAAACCACAGAGGACTTATACAATGACTGAGGCCCAAAAAGTTTATGTTCAAAGGGGGTTGGGTCTTACACTTTATTAGAGGCCCAAAAGTGTTTGAAAAAGAAGGAAAATGCGACTTACAACTCAAGGGGAGGCCCATATTAAAAACAGTGATCACACCGTTGTTTTTGAAAATCGCGTAGGGACTTATACAATGACTGAGGCCCAAAAAGTTTATGTGTGACAAGGGATGAGTCTTACATTCTATTAGAGGCCTAAAAGTGTCTTGAAAAATGATTGAGGGTGAAAATAATTAAAACCCTAATTTGATTTAAAAGTACATTTTTATTTGAATAAAAATCATTTAAAGTGATCAAAATTATCAAACATGTGTGAAAAACAAGTTGCGATCTTGGATAAATGTTTGAAAAATCATGTTATATCCATAGAATGATTTGAAAATCAATTGAATTTGAAAGATCCAGAGAAAGAATTTATTTAAAATATTTAAAAACAATTAAAAGGAATTCTTTTCAAAAAAATCAAAATATATTAAATAAATAATATCCTTTTAATTTTTTTGTGGAATACAATAATTTAACATATTTGTGAATTTTGAAAAAAAGAATCATTAAAAAATGATTGAAATTGAAAGAGAAAGAAATTGGCTCAATCCACATTCTACAGTCCTTTTAAATGTTGTTTATTAGACCATATTGACTACAAGGGATAGGAATCTTGAATATGCACTACTTTCTCATAATTTCCTATGAAATTTAAGGCTTCCATGACAAAACTTCATCATTCTCATGAGATAATTCCTTGGTTCTTTGGCACTATCCTGCAGGTTTGTGAGGAGTCACTCTGATCACATTGAATTGCCTTGGCATAGTGATCATTGCATTTGACTCAAAAATCATGGCTTGCAAGAAAACATCCAAACTGTCATGAAAACAGTTGCAACAATGCCTCTTGTGGCAGCCATAACTCTTGGCTCAAGTTAAGTTGTTTCATGCCAATGATCTCTTTGGATTGTTGGCAACATGTATAACAACTTTGATGTTTACATTTGAGATTGATTCTTCTTGTAACTAGGTGTAAACATCTCCCAAGTTTTTGTGTTTCGCCTAAAATCTGTCTTGGACCGAATTTTCTCTAAGTGTTGGAAAAAGAAGCGTTTTCATGTTTTAGTGATTTTGATTCAACCATAACTCAGAATCCATGATGATTTGGAATGAGATGTAGTTGACATATTTGAAGTATGTCATGAGGGCTTTCATTTG
Source organism: Lathyrus tuberosus (assembly GCA_022829125.1). Lineage (NCBI taxonomy): Eukaryota > Viridiplantae > Streptophyta > Magnoliopsida > Fabales > Fabaceae > Lathyrus > Lathyrus tuberosus. Next base: position 10,241,432 of record JALAZF010000032.1, read on the forward strand.
AGTTTTGGATGGAAGCAAACGAATTTGTGGTTTGGGAGTTATGACCTTGCAATGTTGGTACCAAATCACTTTTGTTCCATAACTTAGAAAATTTTAAGTTTTCTATGGTTGCCCCTTTTGCAAGAAACCTCATTTTTCTTGATTTTTCTTGATGAATGATGATCAAAACCATACATTAACATTGTTTTTGACTTAGGGGAGCCATATTTGTGAAAAATTGCAAAAAGTCAAACTTGATTTTGGGCACAGTTGACTTTTTGTCAGATGAATTTCAAACTGTGGGATCCTCTATGCAATCAAGTTATTCAAACCTAATGGAGGGACTCCATAGGTGTTTTAGGGTGTCTTGAATCATTTCCTAAGGTTTGGGAACATGTCTTGGTCAAAAGTCAAAGATACAGTTGACTTTTTCTTCAAAACCCTAATTGTGGTCCAGATGAAATTGAAACTTGTGAATCAGGCTTCTTGGATTAATCCATGGTTGTAAATGGATCAATGTGGTGTATTTTAGGCCCTTAAATCATGTCTTGAGGTCTTGTTTCATGCCTTGTCTCAAAAGTCAACTTAGGGGTGAATTATGTCAAGAAACCCTAATTCCTGATTTTTGATGAATGCTTCCCCTGAGGTTATTTTGACTTGATGATTGGGTCCATGAGGTCCCTTTGAGTATCTTGGGTCATGCTTTGAAGCATCGGCTCATGCCCAGATGAAAATTTTCATCTGGAGGCTTTGGTCGACCAAAATCCTAATTTGGTGACACTGTCGATCTTAAGGCTTGATCCACTTGGAATGTTGCAACCTTTTGATTGATTATTGATGTGGGAGACCTCTTTATCCTTTATGGGTGTTTGAGAGGTTAGACAAGTTGAAGATCATGTCATTTCTTGATTGATCTTTTGTCTGAGTGCTCTGAGGGGGCTTGAAACCCTAATTCTTGATTGAAAAGAATGCTCAATAATCTTTGAGAAGATTGATGAGGTATGATGGTACATCCATATTGTGGTAATGATCCTCACAATGATGGGAAATTTTGTGGTCAAAATTTGGGGTATGACAGATGCCCCTATTTAATCTTCTTGGACCCGAAGGATTGAATGGCGAAGATATTCGGACATTCAGGGTGCAAGAGGATTAAATATTGGAATACCCAAAATTTTGATTGTGGTTATGAATGGCAAATTGCTCATCCATCTCCTTTTGGTAAGAAATGTTACTTATAAAAGGGTAAAACTTCCCTTCGATCCTGGTTTTCAGCCACAGAACTGGTCTTAGTTTCTTCTTGAAATAAACCTCCCCTCGATCCTTTTTTTCAGCCACAGAACTAGTCTCAGTCTCTTTTAAACTTCCCCTCGTTCCTGGTCTTCAACCACGGAACTGGTCTTAGTTTCTTCTTGTCGAGTTTTGTTTCTTGACAAGGAATGCTATCTGTAACGGTCTTCACCAAACTTCTTGCTGAGCTATACTGGGGAGACGCCATTTGATGGAAAAATTTGATGTTAGACTTGTTGGGGACAACCATTCGTCTGAGCTGTAGAGGTGTGCAAACTTCTCTGTTGGAGATGCCATTTGTTGACTCTACTAGGGGAAAACGAGTCTCTTGAAAGACTGTTTTTTTCTTGGGGATATTACATCATACTTTTCTTCGAGATCTTTTTGGAGAAATTCCATGTGATGTGATTCAATTTTGAGGTACTGATGACTTCATTAACATCAAATTTCTTGGGAGAAAAAACTGATGTATTGTCGAGAGTCTTTAGTTAAAAGGCTTTCTCTGGGGATTTTCTTTAATCCGAGAAAGCAAAAATATCATCTTCAATGGTGAAGAGTGATGTTCCAAAGGCGTCTATCGAATGTCTTCTTGCCTTTCAGAGGTTCAAGTTATCAAAGTGGTCAAGGATAATCTCCAATCCAGAAGTAAACTGGGAGAGATTGCTCAGACGATACATTTCTGGACGAGGAAAGAATTGACAACTTTCGGTGAGAAGACTTTTATCACTTGGGGATGAATATGACCAAAGTGATAGTAATGCAATATGAATATGAATATGAATCAATTACGTATGATGTATGTATGTTTATGCTGACAAAACAGATGCGACATACAGACTAGTGAATGAACACGACTGGATACTCGGCCACTGTGGGGGGATAAAAAGTATCATCGGTTCAAGATAGCAATCTTGTCTTGCTTAGGAGAGGTAGACCCTATGGGGGGGGATAAAACCATCAACTGGTCTTCAGAAACTCTGTCAGGGATGTCAGACGGGATATTATATTTGAAATGGTTGATCCTTCATTCAGGTGTACTGGTTTAGAAGGAGTACTTTGATTCTGGATTTTGAGGTTTAATCACCTCCGGAGAAGCTATCGATGTTCTTTTTGATGTTCAAAGTCAAAAGGAATTGCCATCTTTATTTTAAAAGCAGAAGAAAAATTTGACAATTAAATTCATTTTTTTTTCAAGAATCGTTGATCATGTTAAAAATGTCATTCTGTAAAGCAAAATAAATGAGAATTGCAAACAAAAGCACTAAGGCTCAAATTTTATTGATAGAATGGTAATCAACCAAGCGTGTGATCCCATAGAGCATTAAAAAGTTTAGAAAATGGTAATTTATGGGAAAAGAGGCTACATTGAAACATAACGACCACTATCCTTCCACCAACTTTGAATTCTGGACATTCTGAGCTTCTGTCGAAGGCGACCTTGACTGAAGACTTTCGACGGATGGTGTTACCACTGGGGATTTAACCTTGTCGGACGTAGTTAATTTCCATGAATCCCTAACTTTTGCCTGGATTACCTTTTAAGGTTTCCAATCCATCAGGATGACTTTTGCTTATGTCTCTAATTTTTGCCTGGACCGCCCTTTCGGGTTTTCAATTCACCGAGACGTTTTTTTTATTTAGGCAAAGTATTTCTTAACTACATCAACATTTAGGTAAACTCCTCTCCATCCATGGTTGCGAGTCTCAAGGCACCGCCTAAGAAGACTTTCTTAACCACATAAGGGTCGTCATAATTCAGAGTCCATTTTCCCCGGGAATCACTAAGGAATGATTGTATCTTTTTAAGCACAAGGTCTCCTTTCCTGAAGACACGGGGTCAGACCTTTTTGTCGAACGCTTTCTTCATTCTTTCCTGATACAACTGACCATGGCATAGAGCCATTATTCATTTTTCTTCAATTAGGTTTAGTTCGTCGTGCCTGCTTTGACACCATTCAACCTCTATTAGCTTAGCTTCCATCAATACCCTGATTGATGGTATCTCTACTTCTATGGAGAGCACTGCCTCCATGCCATATACTAGAGAGAAAGGGGTCGCCCCTGTTGAAGTATGGACAGATGTGTGATAATCGTGAAGGGCGAAAGGCAGCATCTCATGCCAACCTTTGTAGGTTATAACCATCTTTTGAACGGTCTTCTTAATGTTCTTGTTAGCTGCTTCTACCGCTCCGTTCATCTCAGGTCGATAGGGAGATGAGTTATGGTGTTCGATCTTGAACTCAGCGCATAACTCTTTCATCATCTTGTTGTTCAAGTTAGATCCATTATCGGTAATGATCTGGCTTGGAACACCATAACGGTAGATGAGATTGTTCTTGATAAATCAGACCATCACTTGTCGGGTTACATTAGTGTATGACGCTGCTTCGACCCATTTGGTGAAGTAGTCAATGGCTACTAGGATAAACCGATGTCTGTTCGAAGCCTTGGGTTCGATCATGCCAATCATGTTAATTCCCCATATAGAAAAAGGCCACGGAGAAGAAAGAACTTTGAGATACGTTGATAGTACATGGATTTTGTCAGCATATATCTGACACTTGTGACACTTCCTCATGTACTTGTAGCAATCAGATTCCATTGTCAGCCAATAATATCCTGCTCTCAGAATTTTTCTCGCCATTGTGTGTCCATTGGCATGAGTGCCAAAGGAGCCTTCGTGAATCTCTTTCATCAACATGTTTGCTTCTGGTCTGTCTACGCATCTGAGCAAAACCATGTCGAAGTTTCTCTTATAGAGTGTATCACCGTTTAGGAAGAAGTTGCCTGCCAGTCTTCTGAGAGTCTTCCTGTCTTTTCTTGATGCCTCTGGTGGGTATTCTTGTCTTTGAAGGAAGCACTTGATATCGTGATACCATGGTTTGTCGTCTATGACTGCTTTAATCGTGAAGATGTAAGCGGGTCTTTCAAGGCGCATTATGTCGATCTTAGGTACGTCATTCCAACGATTTACAGCAATCATGGAAGAGAGAGTGGCTAGTGCATCATTCATGTGATTTTCTTCACGAGGGATGTGATGAAACTCGATTTTGTTGAAGAATGGTGACAACCTTCTCACTTAATCTTTGTAAGGAATCAATCCTGATTGATATGTGTTCCACTCTCCTTTGATCTGGTTGATAACCAGGGCTAAGTCGCCATACACATCCAAGTTCTTTATCCTTAAGTCAATTTCTTCTTCGAGACCCATGATACAAGCTTCATATTCGACCTCATTGTTTGTACATTTGAACGTCAATCTGGTAGTGAAAGGAATATGGGTACCCTGAGGTGTTACGATGATTGTCCAAATTCCGTTTCCATAAGTGTTGACATCTCCGTCAAAAATTAGTCCCCATTGGGATCCTGGTTCTGGCCCTTCGCTAGGTAGCGGTTCATCGCAATCTTTCATTTTCAAGTACATGATATCTTCGTCTGGGAAGTCAAACCCGGCTGAGTCCTGGTCGTCAATCGGTTGGTGAGCCAAATGATCGGCTAAAATACTCCCTTTGACGGCCTTCTGAGCATGGTACTCGATGTCATATTCTGATAACAACATCTGCCACCGGGCAATCCTTCCCGTGAGAGCAGGCTTTTCAAAGACGTACTTGATCAGATCCATTTCGGATATTAACCAAGTAGTGTGACAAATCATGTACTGGCGAAGACGTTTGGCTGCCCAAGCCAGAGCGCAGCAAGTTTTCTCGAGCATAATGTATTGAGTTTCACAGTCTGTGAATTTCTTGCTTAAGTAGTAAATGGCAGACTCTTTTCTTTTTGTCTCGTCTTGTTGGCCAAGTACACAACCCATGGAGTCTTCCAAGACTGTTAGGTAGATGATCAGTGGCCTTTCTTCCACTGGAGGAGATAGAATAGGTGGATTCAACAGATATTCTTTGATGCTGTCGAAAGCTTTTTGGCAATCTTTTGTTCATACACAGCTTTGGTTCTTTCTGAGTAGTTTGAAGATTGGCGCGCATGTCGCGGTCATAAGGGATATAAATCTTGAGATGTAATTCAGACGTGCCAAAAATCCCCTGACTTGTTTTTCGGTCTTTGGTGAAGGCATTTCTTGAATAGCCTTGACCTTGTCAGGATCAACCTCAACTCCTTTTTGACTGAAGATGAACCCTAAAAGTTTTCCCGAGCGAACTTTGACAGGTGTGTCACATGCTCTTCTTCTGTTCTAGATTTGGCAATCATGTCATCGACATACACTTTAATTTCTTTGTGCATCATGTCGTGAAATAGAGTTGTCATGGCCCTTTGATAGGTTGCCCCTGCATTCTTTAGACCGAATGGCATTACCTTGTAACAAAAGGTGCCCCATAGGGTGATGAATGAAGTTTTCTCCATATTTTCTGGCGCCATTTTGATTTGATTATAGCCCGAGAATCCATCCATGAAGGTCAAGACTTTGAACTTTGCTGTACTGTCAACCAGCATATCTATGTGTGGTAGGGGGAAGTCATCCTTTGGACTTGCTTTGTTCAGATCCCTATAGTCTACGCACATTATGAATTTTTCGTCCTTTTTCAGGACTGGTACTATGTTGGCTAACCATTGAGGATATTCTGAGGTGGCGAGGAAACCTGCGTCGATCTGTTTCTGCACTTCCTCCTTAATCTTGATGGCCATATCTGGATGAGTCCTTCTCAGTCTTTGTTTTAATGGCGGACATTCTGTTTTCAGTGGTAAATGGTGTTCCAAGATGCTGGTATCCAACCCTGGCATGTCTTGATAGGACCAAGCAAATACATCTGGAAACTCTTTGAGAAGTTTTATCAAGTCTTCTCTGACAGTTGGACTGAGTAGTGCTCCAATCTTAACTTCTTTCCTCTCTTCTCCTGAACCCAAATTGACCGTTTCCAATGGCTCTTTGTGAGGCTCAATAGACCTTTCCTCTTGTCTAAGTAATCGGGAGATCTCTTCTGGAATTTCTTCATTCTCTTTTTCTTCAGCTTCAAATACCGGGAATTCAAAGTTGGGAGAAGGCATTGGACCGTATGTTTCAATGGGGTTTAAAATAAGCAATCTGCATGACGTGATGATTTGTTTTTTAGCAAAGACAGAGAGAATGCAAGAGTGTGTGCAGTGTATTTTTTGAAAAATGCTTGTTTTTATTTTGGGTTGTTTTTAGGCTTACCATTTTTTGAAAAACGAAAAGTGAAAACAGCAATAAATGCGGGAATGACAGAATGACATTATTTATTTATGATTTGTTGATTCTTAAAATACAGTCCTACAAAACAAAACTCTGTCGCTCTGGGCGAAGCGAAGAGGGATATTTATAGAAAAGTGAGCCCTATAAAAAATCTGTTTCACCTGGGCAAGGTGAAAGGTTAAAACAAAGATGGCAATTACTTAGACTTATGGATGACTTTCGGGACATCGACAACAACCCAATGGCGGTGAACTCCTCTGTGAATCGCAAAGTCTGGTATCTTCTTTCTTGGGTTGTCTTCAGAAACAACGCTGATTTCTGGTGGAGTAGGATCATTGGAGTCTTCCTCCCATGCAGAGTTGTCATAAATAAACTCTTCTGCAGTATCTTCCCTAGTGTTTTTACTCTCAAGAGGATCTCCCCATCCAGTTGGCTGGATGTCCACGTATCTGATGCGAGAGCTTTTGGGAGCTGTATATTTGACTAGGAAGTCGTACTTGCCACTTGGTTGTCCCAGAGTGTCCCATATTTCTGTGGGAGTGGACGAGTCATCTTTCTCAATGACGTTGACTTCAGGAAATGCATAGTTGATGAACTCTCATCCTGCGACCTTTGCAAATTCATCATTGTGGTGCTGGATATCTTCGGAATGTCCTGAGTAATTATCCCATGACTCGGTGGAGACGTGGGCATTCTTTTCAATATTACTCAGCTGATAGGCATCGTTCGGCTGACTCTTCTGCCCCAAGTCTTCTTTGTACGGCTTCCAGATAGGAAAGTCATCCAGGGGATCATAATAATCTGGGTCAAAGTTATCTTTCATTAGATCATCTTCTAATGAATTGGGTGGAGCACGACATCCTTCAGGATCACAATCTCCATAGATAATTCGAACGTCTGATCTCGGTATATATCTCGGGCTCTGCTTCGGAAAGCAGAATGACGTGTGCGTTTCTTCCTGAGACATATAATCGTTATTGCTGAGATAAGATTTCCATTCCTCCTCTGTATCAGAGAAGTCGCTTTCATTGATGGTGTGTACTTCTTGAGACACTGGGTGGAGGAAACCTCCGCTGCGGAAGAAATCCTGAATGGGACGAAAACTTTCATCCTTCTTTATAGTCTGGGCACAGGTTGAAGAGAAACCAAGAACTTTCTTTGTCTTATTATCAACAGGAATTACAATCTGTCTCCATCCTTTTGTGTCATTACTCTTGATCACTTCTAGAGCGTCCTTGTATGAGGAAATTAATGTCCCTTTTTCTGGTCAATTCTCATTGCTCATTGAGAGTGCTTGGAAATGGGTTCCAATAACCTCCTCTGGTTCTACACAGGAGAATGATGATAAGTTGCTCACGATTAAGGCTTGTTCTCTGCAGACTGTGACTAGCTTGTCATTCTTGACGAACTTCAGCTTCTGATGAAGTGTCGAAGTGACTGCCCCAACTTCGTGTATCCAAGGTCTTCCTAATAAACAGTTGTATGCTGCCCGGATGTCCATGACCTAGAAAGTGACTTGGAAAGTGTGAGGACCGATGGTTATGGGAAGATCGACTTCGCCGATAAATGTTTTTCTAGATCCGTCAAAGGCCTTAACAATGATCTCACTGCCTCTCATCGGGGCTCCTTGAAATGATAGTCGTATCAGAGTTGATTTTGGCATAACATTCAAAGATGATCCTGTGTCCACCAGTACGCTGGCTAAAGCATCGTCTTGGCAGTTGACTGTAATGCTAAGCGCCATATTATGATTTTTGCCTTCTTCCGGCAATTCTTCATCTTTGAACCCTAAGTTGTTGCAGGAAGTGATGTTGGAGATGATGCTGTCAAATTGTCCTACCGTCACATCTTGGTCCACGAAGGCTTGCTCTAAGACTTTTTTTAGAGTTTCCCTGTGAGCTTCTGAACTGAGCAGGAGAGATAGTTCAGAGATTCGAGATGGAGTTTGCAACAACTGGTACACAATGTTGTACTCGCTTTTCTGGATGAGCTTCAGCATCTCATCGTTGTTTTTTGCAAGTTCTGGATTACTGGATTGACCGACTTGTTGATTAAGAACTTCTGTTTGAGGTTCCTTTTCTTTGGCAGGTTCTCCAACTCCTCTGTTGAAGATCCGACCGCTCTGGGTAACTCGACTGATGTCAGCAATGTTCACGACGGAGGGTAATGGAGTTTCCTTTCCATTTTTTATGGTCGTTGCATTGAACTTGTAAGGGATAGCCTTATCTGACTTGTACGGTATTGGACCTGGCAAGTAGATAACCACAGGGGCTTTTTGATTTCTCTGACCGTTATAGGCAACCTCAATCAGTTCCTGGTTGGGAACTTGTCTACCACCAAGAGGGATTTTTGATTCATTGAGTAGAGGGATTATGGCGCAAATGTCTTTGGTTATTCCATGATCGGAGATTATGGCAGCGTTTTTGCTTCGACCAGGGAGGTATTCTTGTATCATGTTAATCGACCCAGAACTCGAACATGGTCGAATCTCTTTCGGGTCCAACTGACTTTGGAGAGCCGCTCGTACGAGATAGCATCCTTGGTTGTTCTCTGAGCATACTCTACAGCACTCATAATTGTGCGGTGCTACCCGACCACACCCACTTTATATGCAGTGCATCTTTACTAGATCTATTTTTGTTGAGCGGATATCATAACTTTGATGTCTATCAGGATTCCCATCAATCATTTTAATCCATTGTGTAGCTTCATCTAAGTATATTGGAAACCACCAATGGTCCAACAAATTTTGAAGTGTTCTTTGCACAAGCACACACCCTTGGTCGTCTTTACAGCATTCTTCACAGTCTTGATAATCATGTGAAGCCAGAAAACCGAGCCTGACCTGTTTAGCATGTAATTCCACCAGACTGGTATTCATCAAGCGTATGTCAAAGATCTGAACCATATTGACTTGATGGTCATTTCTTTCACGGTAGCCTTGGATCCATCTGAGATCCATCTGACGCTGGAGGGCCTCTTGTATAAAAGAGTATCCCTGATTATCTATTGAGCCGACTGGACAGGTGTTGTAATCGTGTCGTGGCAGATTATAATATTGACTTTGTCTCGAATGCATCGCCACTAAGTTGATGTTCATTGCACGGATGTCGTGGTTCTGAACAATGTTGGGATGTGCATGGTCCATGTTTACTTCACAGATCCGGTGATCTTGAATCCAGCCCAGATCCAGTTGTTCTTGTAGAGCTGTTTGCACTACGGAACACCCTCGATTGTTTTTTGAGCAGATATCACACTGGTGATAATTGTGAGATGGCACATGACCGTACCCGCTCTGTCTGCAATGCATCTTCACCAGATTGGTTCCCAATAGAAGTACATCGTGAATTTGATAACTGCGGCTAAATTCTTCCTCTATTAAATTTACTGCAGTCTTTTCATGTTGTGTCAACGGGTTCGTCTGAACATTCGGATTAGTATCTTTGAAAGATAAAATCCCGTTCCTGACAAGCTTCTGTACATCAAACTTGAAGCTGAGATAATTCTCAATGTTGTGCCTCGATCCTCCTTGATGGTAAGGGCAAGTTTGATCCGCTTTGAACCAAAAAGATGGATTTTCTGGTACTGCGAGAGGAGTCTTGGATTGGACGTGCCCCTTGGCCAGTAGAAGTGGAAACAATTCTGCGTATAACATTGGTATAGGATCAAACCCTGATGGTCGCGTCGTATGATTGTTGTTGTTGTTGTACTGTGGATGAGCCTGCTGAAGAGGCTATTGTGGCCTTTGCTGATACTATTGTTGACTTGGTTGGCTTTGAGCAACCTGAGGTTGATAAGTCGGAGCCGGCGCTGGGTTGATAGCGGGAGTTATCGCTGCTACTGGTTGATATCTTCGCCTTTGCTTCCCCAGAGAGATATTACTGATCTCCTGTTCTTTCTTTTTTTGGAAAGCACTACTGTATCTTTTGGTACTGCTAGATGGCTCTGCATCTTTGACCAATCGTCCTTCTCGGGCTGCTTCTTCAAGACGTACTCCCGTGTTCACCATTACAGTGAAGTCACTGGGCGCACTGGCGACCATTGGTCGTAATAGAACGAGCTTAAGGTTTTCAAAAAGATCTTGGTCATCTCCTTTTCCTCGAGAGGGGGACAAATCTGAGCGGCAATTTCACGCCTTCTCTGAGCATATTCTTTAAAAGTCTCTTTGTCCTTTTGTGACATTGCTCTGAGCTGATCCCTATCCGGTGCCATGTCCAAATTGTATTTATACTGCTGAACGAAGGCGGCGCCGAGATCTCTGAAAGTACTGATCTTGGTGCAGTTTAAACCCATGTACCATTTGAGTGCGGCACCGGTTAAACTATCTTGGAAGTAATGGATCAGTAGCTGTTGATTTTCTGTCTGTGTAGACATTTTTCGAGCGTACATCACCAAATGACTTTAAGGACAAGAGTTGCCTTTGTATTTTTCAAAGTCAGGCACCTTGTATTTTCCGAATAAGTCTTGACTGCGAATGGTATGCATTTCCTTCTACATTTCCAAGAACTGTTCCTGGAACTCATTCATCCTTTCGTACATGTATTTGTTTCCACTAGAAGTTGTTGGCGGAATCTGTCCTTCCGGGACAGTGTGTACCACTGGTTGTGGTATAGACATTATAGCGGTGACTCTTGGTGCTTCCATGCCTTGAAGTTTGTAACCTTGAGGAATTGCTGTCGTAACCCTTGCATCTTCACTTTCCCGAAGTTTGTAACCTTTGGATCCAGCTGTTCTTGCTACGGCTTCAGGGTCTTTAGTGACCGATGGGATGTATCCTTCAGGTATAAAGTTAAGAGGCATATCCCAGGGGCGCCCTTTAGGCATGTTGTACCAAGGATGATTCTCATGTGTCTCCATTATGGGCGTAGATGTGATCTCTGAGATTACAGTCTTTTGATGCCACTGCTCCTGAGCTACTGCCAGGGATTGTATGTCACTGTGAAGTTTTTCCAAACTTTCTTTCAAAGTGTCGATTTCTTCTCTCAACTCTCTGTTCTCTTCCCCGAGATCGTCCATTTTCTTTTGTCGATTGGCCCGAGTATTATATGAGTGAGACAATTTGACTCTAGAATTGTGACACATATGTGAGACTCAAAGATAAGAAAAAATGCGTTATGTGAGAATGATGAATGATATGCAATGACATATTTTTTAGTTTGTTTTAATAAAAAAGAAACTTCAACAAATAGATTACAAATATCACACAGTGGGGGAGACCCCCTTTTATTGAATTCGAAAGACCGCAGTTTTTTACAAAGAAAAGTACGGTATTTTACAAAGTGCTATAAGGAAAATGTCTAAGCTCATGGATCCTGAGTCCTCTCTGAAGAGAGCTCAGACGCGGGTTCCTGTATTTTCCTTTTCTTTGATCGGGGCTCTTCAGCCGTTGTTAGGTTGTCAGTCCTTTGCCAAGTGAAAGGAGCGAGCAAGCTTCTTCGGTCTTCCTGACTTTCTATAGCATGCTGCTCTAATATCTCAATCAGAGCGTCCTTCTCCTTTAACAGTTCCTGGATCTTGGTACACTCCAAATTGAGGATTCGGTATTTGTTCTTCCAAGATCTCTTTTCACGTTGAACTTTGTTGAGAGCGACCTGGAGTTTTTCCGCATCATACATGAAATAAAGGACAGATTCCTTTAATGGAAAAACATCTTGGCGAGGGTAAGGCATCCTCAGCTTGAGGGCTCTAGTTTGCACCCAGTGGAGATAAGGTTCCATGGAGGTACAGTTTGGTCTTCCCAGAGACTCTCTGCCTTTCTTATGAATATGTTGCCAGGCATGCACTATTTCCTTCTTTAGTGCCCTGTCATTTTCTCCTTCCTTGAAGAAAATACCTTCCAGATGAACGTTATACGGGATATTCTTCATCGGGTATCCGAGTTGACAGCGAGCTAAAACTGGATGATAGTTGATTCCTCCTTTAGTTCCAATGAGGGCTACGTTAGGAAAATTTCCACATCTGTCTATGATCTCTATCCCTTCGTAAATCCTATTGTACCAATCTATGTCAGAGTTGGTAAGAGACATAATCCTTTATTACCAACGTAGAGTACTCTTGTGATCCCAAAAAGCAGCAGACTTGGGCAAATGGGAAATGAACCATTTGTAGAGTAAGGGTACACAACATGTGATCATTCCTCCGCTGTACAAATTTCTTAAGTGTACAAAATGATAAGCATCTGCGAGCAAGGTTGGTACGGGGTTTCCTATCAAGAATATCTTAACAGCATTATTATCGACGAAGTTGTCAATTTTGGGAAAGAGGAATAACCCATATATGAGCATAACAAAGATTTCTTCGAAGGCAGTTATGTTTCCTATACTAGCAAAGTATAAAGCTTTCTCCATCAAGAATTTGGCTGGTAAACCCTGGATTCCTCCTTTAGTGGTTATGTGAGTCCTAACTTCTGACTCGTCCAAAGAGATTGCTCTTGCAATGGTCTGATCCTTTGGAATTTCTTCCAGTCCAAAAAATGGAGCTTGATCAGTGATAGGTAAATCGATCATATGGGAGTACTCTTCCAGTGTTGGTGCAAGTTGGTAATCTGGGAAAGTAAAGCAGTGGTAAACCGGACCATAGAACTGAATCAACGTAGACAGGATTCCTTCAACTACGTTAACCCTTAACAGAGACAACAGTCCTCCGTGCTTAGCTCTGAAAGCCTCGGGATTGGTAATCATCCATGGCAATTTCCTTAAGTCTTCTAGTTTAGCCTTGAAGGTGTACTTGTGCGTCTTTCTTCTACCGAAATCCATAACGCAACCTCTGATATTTGCAATTATTGTTTTAGTTTTTTTTTTTTTTTTGAAAAAAATATTTTTTTCTTGTTTGAAAAGAGTTTTTTAAATGAATGCATGAATGCAACACACAAAAACATTTGAAAACATGGGTTCAAGGGTTCAACGTCACGAGCATGGAGTCATGGCTCTACCCATTCCCAAAGGTTGTACTATTTTGGTCAATTTTTGTACATGTAGAACGGGTTCTAAGGTTCCCAAAGTCATCGACCCCTCATAGGGATATAAACAGCAAGCTGATTCACTCGAGCGAGCTGTAATATCCTAGGATGAATCTCATTTGAGTGTAGTATCGTGTATCAACTATTCCCGATAGTCACCGCACTACCAAATGGCCATATGGTTAATGTCTACTAAATCCTCAGGGTCATGGGTACCGCACTGGGAAAGATAATGCTTTCACGACAATCGGTCGTTCAACATCGATACTTCCGCACGGGTACCTCGACTGATTCGGTGGACTGCCAAGTTATCTTGGTCGGGATTCACTCCCTATAAGCGTTTCCTGGATATGCCACCCATATCTTAATGTTCTCTCAAACTTTCCACATGCATATCAATCGCATTCCCATTTGATAGAAAAATTAAACACGGGTATCAAGTAGTAATAACAGTAAATGATATATATATATATATATATATATATATATATATGGGAAATGCTAACATACACCCAAAATTGGTGGACCCCACACAAAAATACACTACATCTATTTTCTTTCTATTTTTTTCTTCATCTTTCTAATGTGGGTCCCACCAAAAATTGGTGGGCCCCACACAAAAATATACTAAGGTGTATGTTGCTAATGCACACCTACATGGGTGTGCATTAGCATAACCATATATATATATATATATATATATATATATATATATATATATATATAGTATAAAAAAATGCCAAACAAAACCTAGACTTCTTAGGAACTCTAATCCTAAAGACTCCCCAGCAGAGTCGCCATTTTTCTGTAGCGTGCGATTTTTATCGGTGACGCGACCACCTTACCGCAATGGTTGGAATTGGGTGCTACTTTCTAATTTTTTAATTATCCTATGAAGCTGGAAAGGAAAGGGAAGATATCTAAAACTAACATTGCATGCAAATGTTTTCTTTAACAAATGCTAAGAGATTGGGGGGTCCGGGGTCAGATTATACAATGGGAAGTTGTCAATTACCGAGCGTATATATGGTTATCCATATATTCTTTTGCATGTTTCTCTATTATCTACTTACTAGTGTTTATCTATTATAAATTGGGAAAGTTTCTCCTTTGGGAATGTTGAGAGAGTATTTTTGTTGTTTTTGGGTTTTTCGATGTTTTTGGTAAGGTACTGGACCTAAAGTTTTTGTTATGTGTGCTCGCTAAGATTTCGCGATCTTATGCCTACGTATTCCCATTAAATAAAACAGGGAAATCAGAGCAATCATAGTTCCTCCTATTCTATGGGAAGAAAAAGATGTTTGGTGTTTTGTTCAAATCCCAAGATTGAAGCTAGATGAGTATTTGTGTCTTGTTCAAAGCTCAAGATTGAAGCTAAAAGGTTTGAATGAGAGAGAATTTCTCATCTCTAAAGGGAGATATCTCACCTGTTCATCACAGTTGTTGGGTAGCTGATTATAAAGGAGAATTACTTAAACTGGAATGTGTGGAATCCAGTAATGCCATAATTTCCTTTAAGGGAGGTGTCCTGAAGGAGGAAACTTTAACTCAGTGTAGAGCAATGCCATTTTTCCTTAGGAATCTTCCATGCTAAGAGAGGGACATTGGCTTGGATGTAAATAATCTAAAGGCTTACCACTTACAGCAATTAGATGAAAGGTGAAGTTTATCAGGATAAGAGATGGACCACAACTTGGATTTTTGAACCAACAAGTGTGCCACTTACAGCAGTTATCTGGAATTAGGTTTTTTTTATTGTTTGTTTTGATATGTGATGTACAGAGAAATAGCTTCCTATAGAGAAATCTTGATTTCCTCTGAGGGGTGTTGATTTTTGTGTGCCTTGATCAAAGCCCAAGGTTGAAGCTAAAAAGTTGACTCTGTTTAGGGAGTTTTATTTCTGTCTTGTACAAAGCCCAAGATTGAGGCTATAGAGATTGACTCTTTTGGGGAATATTTTGTCTGTCTTGTACAAGGCCCAAGATTGAGGCTAAAAGGATTGGCTCCACTGGGGAGGTTTTATATGTGTCTTGTACAAAGCCCAAGATTGAGGCTAAAAGTTATTGACTCAACTGGAAAATATTTTGTCTGTCTTGTACAAATCCCAAGATTGAGGCTAAAACTACTGAGGGAAAATCATTATACAAAGCCTAAGAGGAGGCTGGTTGGGGAGTTTCTTATATGAAGCCTAAGAGAAGGCTAGCTTCTGATGAGGATTCTTGAGATCTAGAGACAGGTCCAAATTGGGGAATCAACTCTTACTGAGGAGTGAAAAAGAGTTGAAGTATCAGATGCCCTGAGGCTCTGATTTTTTTCTGAGGGTTTATTGGTGGTAATTTTACCCTAGCTGGGGAATTTAGAAAGACAGTTAAAGATTGAGTTTGAAAACCTATGGAGGTTTTAACTCTGTTGGAAATTGATGAAGTGATCAGGTTTTTTCCTGTGTGTAACACCCTAATTCCCATCGCGAATAAATAATACATAAATAAATCAGAGTAAATAAAAATTTATTATTCTTAGACAGTAACAAGGATGCCACATTTGAAGAAAGAAAACACAATCCCTGCTCATAAATTTGATACATAGCACAAAATGGAATAAACAAAACAGGGGAACTTTTTCCAACAAAAGGGAAGTTCAATTATGGAATAAAGCGGAAAGATCCATAACTGACTTGTTTTAATAAATAAATCATTTTATAACATCAAAATATTCATACAAAGGTAATACAAAATAGATCCAACAAATGTATACATATATAACAAAAGTGTTCCCCGACTCTCGTGTTACGTATCAGAGCAGACAGACCGACAAAAGGATGGAGAACTAATCTTCACAAAAGCCTCCAAGATACTAATCTGCAATTGCCTCATAGAGAAACAAACCACAGCAGAAGGGTGAGAAATAACAACTAAATCAAGATTGCATAATAATATGCAACACATATAAATTCACATGCATAATTATTCTCACCACAAGCATCACATACTAATACATATAGCATGCCACAGATACATAACATATTTCTAATAATCCAACCTAATAACATATTCACACATAATGCATACCAAAGTTATAACATACGGAAACACACCACCACATCACGTATATTCATATATAACATACCATAGGGAATTAATACAGTCATTGTAATGTACAACATCCCCACAAAACATAGCATATGTCTATACATAAAACTTATCATCCATAACCAATGCATTTATCACAAATGCATATCAAATCACCAATGCTATCACGAGCTCAACACATAATCAATCAATTCACAATTTCCCACACATAATCAATCCATTCACAATCTCCCACACATAATCAATCCATTCATGATTTCCCACACATAATCAATCCATTCACAATTTCCCACACATAATCAATCCATTCATGATTCCCACACATAATCAATCCATTCATGATTTATGTAAATGCACAGAGACCGACACAACGACTATATGCAATGCAATGCAATGCGGTACCATCCATCCATCATTCTCATCATCATTAATTCACTCAGGAATTATTGGAATCATCGCTTGTTACTTAGTGTAACTCCCCGTCGGGCAAACGATGTTCCCCGTTGCTTTAGGTCCTCTTTGTATAAGGCACATGATGTTTATGGATCGTTTTAGGTCCTCTTTGTATAAGGCACACAATCCGATCGCTTTAGGTCATCTTTGTATAAGGCACACGATCGTCTATAACGTCGCTTTAGGTCCTCTTTGTATAAGGCACACGACCGTTACAACAGATTCCCTCTAGAATCCTTTCTTCGCTCACACCCCACAAGGGCACACGACATCACAAGATGCATATCATGATGCTTGGCATACAAATGACTCATGACAATCCAATGCATACATATATACAACCATGTGAACCATCTCAACATCAATAATCATGCATTGCAATCAAACCCAAAACAATGCATTTATTTGCCATCAGTCCACAAACCATCATCACAACATCTCATCACATATATTCACATCATATAACAACACACAAGCTATACATTATATATCAAAAGCATATCGCATGATAACACGTCAATCGCACACAATTACGACGGTAAAAATCCGACAACACCACACTTTCACAAAACCACGACTTAAATAAGTCATCTACTGTCCTCCAAACCATTTTTAATAGAAAAAATATTTCACTAGCTTTCCAACGCTTCGAACGGGGACCAAAACCGACTTACGGTTCAAAAGTTATGAATTCTTGAAGTTTTTTTCACAAAATGTTACAGTGTTAATCAGTTAACACATTTGGTTAATCAGTTAACCATCGCGAAACAGCAGAAAAACCAGAATTTTATGACACAAAATCCCTCCAAACTCATCCTTAAACCCCCCGATCATACCAATGAGTATTCCCGATTAAATCCTATCATTTCCCGACTATTCTACGCTAACTATTCCGCATTCTAACCGTTAAAACATCGATTTCTATCTAATTGATCATAAATTATCAATAAGAAAAAGTTGTGAAACAACCAAAACAATTACAACAAATAACACATATACATACACAAGCAAGATATAATCGAAACTTCTCACCCTTACCCGATTAATCACGCTTGAAACGGAGTATTGAAGATTTCCTCTTCTCCTCTCTTTCTCTCCTCTTCTTTCCCTTCCTCTTCCTTTCTTTCCTTTCTCTTTCTTTTCTCTCTTTTTCTCTCAAATCTCTATTTATAAAAATATCTAATTTTTCTAAAATATCTAACCCCTCAAAATGACCATTTTACCCCTGCTCAAATATCTCGCAAACGCTCTCAAAATGCGATAAAACATAATAACGATGAAAAATAATATATTTTCAAATAAAAGTCAAGAATAAAATAATATAAAAACGAAAATAATTAAATCGACTCGATTAAATAAATTGGACAAAAACCAGGGCGTTACAATTCTCCCCCACTTAGACATTTTCGTCCTCGAAAATATAACTGATACGAACAACTCCGGATACGACTCTCGCATCCGACTAACAAACTATCATGCCAACAAAAGGCACACCACGAATAACACAAACTGATAAACCACCTTGCTAACAGAAGCTACAACAACGACACGACAACGACGACAACTACAATGACAAGATGCAAAGCCCATATAATGCACTTGACGACTAACTCACGACTCAAAGAAAACCATACCCATGTAACACTCCCTTAATCTCCCACATAGGGATTAACCACACGCACTCGAACCAGCACCATGGAAACGAGGCAACGACAAAGACAAGAACCTAAAGTCCCACGACACTACATCGTCTCAACAACATCAACAAAACCAGAATACCAAACATAACATCAATACAACAACGTTGTGATTTACCCGTCAAACATGTAACTAATACATCCATTTACATATTAGTACATGATTAATATTGAAACCTTCCACCTATCACTTCCATTATAGAACATCCCATGATCTCATCATTCCTACATGTTTTCAATGTCCAACCTATGAACTCTTACAAGTCACACCCTCGTATACGAACTGTGCCACATCACGCTTCCGATGCGCACTCTGATCACCCGAAACTATCAAATCTGTCCATTTCATATCCAATTTCTGACTCTCTCTAATATACCCAACCTCACACTCTACTGTGTTATCCACACACCAGACATAAGTCTCTGAACTGCTCAAGTAATTCTAACTCCCTGACCATCAAAACAGACATGTATAAAAACTTTCGAATTAACTCATCACGCACGACATTAACTTTACCAATAGGATAATTCCAGCTAAAGTCATAACTCATCACAAATTCCAACCATCCTCGCTGTCTCATACTATATTCCTTCCGACCAAACAGGTACTCAATATTCTTGTGATTACTAAACACTTCGAACCTAGAACCATAAAGATAATACCTCCAAATTTTCCAACACAATACACTCGCCAACCAATTCCAAATCCTGGATAGTATAGATCCTTTTATGAATCCTCAATTGTCGTAAATCATAAGCTACGACCTTACTCTCTTGCATTAACACACTGACTAAACTCATCAAAGACACATCACAATACCTCACAAACGGTTTGTTAGGATCACACAGAATCAAAACTGGAGCCGTAGACAACTTCTACTTCAGTTCACCAAAACTTACTCACAACAAACATCCAAAACAAATGACTCACCCTTTGCAAGTCAACAGAGATAACAGAAGTACTCACTTAGCAAAGTCTTCCATAACCTGCAGTAACAACCAACTACGCCCAAAAGTTTCTAATTTCCTTAACCAACTTCGGAGCCTCTCCTTGTAGAACTGCATCTACTTCCGATGGATCCATAACCATACTCTCATCCGAAATAACATATCCAAGAAAACTAACCTTTTTCAACCCAAAATTCTCACTTGAATGACTTAGCATAAAACTTCATCTCTTTCCAACACTTGTAATTCAATTCTCAAACACTCTACCTGTTCTTCCTTTGAGTTTATAACAGATCCGAATATCCTCAATCAAAACCACTACGAACTTATCCCAATTCACGACACAATCAAATCAGCCACTTGCAGCAAAACCATTTTTATAAGAAAGAACATCTCATTAGCTTCCTATCACTTCGAACGACGGCCAAAATGGACTTACGGTTCGAAAGATATGAATTTTTAAAGTTTTGGATTTTTAAAATTTTGCGTAGGTTAATCGGTTACCACATTTGGTTAACCGGTTAACCGGCGACTTACAGGGGCTAGAGACATTTTGGTTAATCGGTTAACACTTTTGGTTAACCGGTTAACAATTGAAAAACTAACGTAAAACACCAAATTTCCATGTGTTAATCGGTTAACACATTTTGTTAACCGGTTAACACTGTTGCAGAACCACAAAAACTATGTTTTAATGACAGAAAATTCAACCAAAACCCGATTAAATCCCGTAGACTCATTCCAACAATTCCACCCGATTAAATACCAGCCAATGACAATTATACTAGACCTATCCAAACACCATTCAATCAATCTCAACCAAACCATTCCAGTCATCTATTCTTGAAAGTGGACACTTATTCTCAATCGTTACCTTATTCAACTGTCAGTAGTCCATACACAATTTCTTCTCTTGACCGTCCAATTCCACAAATTCCAACATGTATCAATAACCAACCAAAAAGAACTCTTAATATCAATATTACATCCACACATAAGGGTTTTCTCAAGATTTCCATTAATGCTCTAAAACTCCGTAGACTCCAAACCTCACCAGAACTCTAAGTTTGGCTTTTCATAGTCTCAATACCATTATACACATCATGCTTGTTATTCTGTTCAATCATCCATCCTTTTTGTTACTAACAATACTGGAGCTCTCCAAGACGACACACTTGGCCTCACAATTCTCCTTTCCGGTAAATCTTCCAACTGCTCTATCAGTTCGGATACTTCTAATGCTAACATCCAATATTCCATCCGGAAATACATCTGAAAATCACACACAACTGGCAGCCCATCACTGTGGCCTTTCCGTCAATTTCTAGAAAACTATCATCACAAACATAACAAACATCTTAGTCTCATCTACTAAGAGTTTTTCTATTTACTTAGTAGATATAAACCTCAACTATTCGCCTTCGCCCAATTTAAGTTCACTCTCTACTCTCTGAGAAGCAGCCATTAATAATACCCAATCATTCTCCCTCAGTGACATTCCAACTTGACCAACATACAAAAACCTTGAATCGGCCTCACCTTCAGATATAAAAATCTTCATCAACTCAACAAAACAATCTGTAATCATTTTCTTAAATTCCAAACAATTCATTGCACACACTATCTAAGCCGGAAAGACAAGTCTATTCCATCCAACATAATTCCCGTCTGCTATCAACAAGAGATTAAGGGTGATCAGTTCCTCAATTTGTCAATAGACAGTCGACAATCATGATGGGGCATAAACCGTCTTTACTCAAACTATAATAGCATTCCTTACATCCTGTGCACAAAACTACCTAAGGCACAAATCCTTAGTTGACATAAACCTTACCTTCGCATCCCCTCCAGAATTCGGGAACAACACTGTCCAAACAACACTTACACTCTTGCAACCAACGGCACACTGAGCCAATGTTCCACACCTAAAGCAACTTGGAGAAGCACAAGCTTCTCCCCCACTTATCTCATTCTCAATCCTGAAGATAAAGGATTAGAAAACCAGAAAGCACTGACATTTTTTCACACACATATCACGTACTAAGGGATAAACAACATCGACAGTATGCAACTGTCACACCGACTGACTCAACAACTTGGCCGGACGAACCGACCTGCTCTGATACCACTAATGTAACAACCCAATTCCCATCGCGAATAAATAATACATAAATAAATTAGAGTAAATAAAAATTTATTATTCTTAGACAGAAACAAGGATACCACATTTGAAGAAAGAAAACACAATCCCTGCTCATAAATTTGATACATAACACAAAATGGAATAAACAAAAAAGGGAAACTTTTTCCAACAAAAGGGAAGTTCAATTATGGAATAAAGCGGAAAGATCCATAACTGACTTGTTTTACAAAATAAATCGTTTTGTAACATCAAAATATTCATACAAAGGTAATACAAAATAATTCCAACAAATATATATATATATATATATATATATATATATATATTATATAACAAAAGTGTTCCCCGATTCCCGTGTTACATATCAGAGCAGACAGACCGACAAAAGGATGGAGAACTAATCTTCACAAAAGCCTCCAAGATACTAATCTGCAATTGCTTCATAGAGCAACAAACCACAGCAGAAGGGTGAGAAATAACAACTAAATCAAGATTGCATAATAATATGCAACACATATAAATTCACATGCATAATTATTCTCACCACAAGCATCACATAGTAATACATATAGCATGCCACAGATACATAACATATTTCTAATAATCCAACCAAATAACATATTCACACATAATGCATACTAAAGTTATAACATACGGAAACACACCACCACATCACGTATATTCATATATAACATACCATAGGGAATTAATACAGTCATTGTAATGTACAACATCCCCACAAAACATAGCATATGTCTATACATAAAACATATCATCCATAACCAATGCATTTATCACAAATGCATATCAAATCACCAATGCTATCACGAGCTCAACACATAATCAATCAATTCACAATTTCCCACACATAATCAATCCATTCACAAATTCCCACACATAATTAATCCATTCATGATTTCCCACACATAATCAATCCATTCACAATTTCCCACACATAATCAATCCATTCATGATTTCCCACACATAATCAATCCATTCATGATTTATGCAAATGCACAGAGACTGACACAACGACTCTATGCAATGCAATGCGGTACCATCCATCCATCATTCTCATCATCACTAATTCACTCAGGAATTATTGGAATCATCGCTTGTTACTTAGTGTAACTCCCCGTCGGGCAAACGATGTTCCCCGTTGCTTTAGGTCCTCTTTGTATAAGGCACACGACGTTTATGGATCGCTTTAGGTCCTCTTTGTCTAAGGCACACGATCCGATCACTTTAGGTCCTCTTTGTATAAGGCACACGATCGTCTATAACGTCGCTTTAAGTCCTCTTTGTATAAGGCACACGACCGTTACAGCAGATTCCCTCTGGAATCGTTTCGTCGCTCACACCCCACAAGGGCACACGATATCACAAGATGCATATCATGATGCTTGGCATACAAATGACTCATGACAATCCAATGCATACATATATACAACCATGTGAATCATCTCAACATCAATAATCATGCATTGCAATCAAACCCAAAACAATGGATTTATTTGCCATCAGGCCACAAACCATCATCACAACATCTCATCACATATATTCACATCATATAACAGCACACAAGCTATACATTATATATCAAAAGCATATCGCATGATAACACGTCAATCGCACACAATTACGACGGTAAAAATCCGATAACACCACACTTTCACAAAACCACGACTTAAATAAATCATCTACTGTCCTCCAAACCATTTTTAATAGAAAGAATATTTCACTAGCTTTCCAACGCTTCGAACGGGGAGTAAAACCGACTTACGGTTCAAAAGTTATGAATTCTTGGAGTTTTTTTCACAAAATGTTACAGTGTAAATCGACTCGATTAAATAAATTGGACAAAAACTGGGGTGTTACACTGTGCTTTTAGGAAACTTGAGGGTTTCTTTGAGATCCAAGAGGAGATGAGACTTTCCAAGTCTACTGGTATGAAAAGGTTAACTCTTAGTTAGAGGATGATCTTTGTATGATGTCCAAGAGGATGCTGATGTTTTAAGGGATGAGAATCAACCCTAAACTGGTCTGATGTTTTGGATAATTCTGACTCTCTGGAGGATTGATCTAGCGAAAGATGACTAGGTTCTGTCCTATACCTGTAAGAGGTCTTCGGGTCCTTGTACAAAGCCCAAGAGGAGGCTGAGAACTTCTAAGAAGGCTGAGGGTCCTTATACAAAGCCCAAGAGGAGACTGAGGAATGCTTTTAGGAAGCCTATGGGTCCAACCCTAAGAAAAGTTCAAGAAAGTTTTCACCGGGAATAATCCTTTCTTTAGTGAACAGTTCCAGGGTTTGAATAAATTCAAGAGAGGTTTCACCGGGAATTAATCCTCTTTGGGGAAATGAATTTCTTCTACAAATTTCTAATTAGTGACAGTCTTGAGAAAAGTTTCACCGGGAATAATGTCTTTCTCTGTTCCATATTGTATAAGCCCAAGAGGAGACAAGACTGTATCTGGAATTTCCTATGGGGAACTAGTTTTTGACTGTGTTGAAAGAGTAACCACTGGTTTGATCTAAACCTAGACTTAATTGCTGGGGAAAACTTAAGCAAGTATATACAGGCATACATATACAGATGAAATATATAAGCAAGTACGTAAAAGAAAATGGTAGAACTTACAGTTGTGCAAGCTCCAGCATTGTAACCACAGCTGTATAGTTAGTTATTCAAGAAATTAAAGAAAATTTTGATAACACTTTGAATTTGAATCTAAATCAAAAAGGAAAGTTTGTTGTAAAAGGAAGTTTGGGGCTTATACTTAAAGAGAGGCTCAGATGAACTCTTTTGAAAAAGGCGACGATCACGTCGTAGTTTTGAAAACCACATAGGACTTATACAATGACTGAGGCCCAAAAAGTTTATGTATAAAGGGGGTTGGGTCTTACACTCTATTAGAGGCCCAAAAGTGTTTGAAAAAGAAGGAAAATGGGACTTACAACTCAAGGGGAGACCCAGATTAAAAACAGTGATCGCACCGTTATTTTTGAAAATTGCGTAGGGACTTATACAATGACTGAGGCCCAAAAAGTTTATGTGTGACAAGGGATGTGTCTTACACTCTATTAGAGCCCCAAAAGTGTTTTAAAAAATGTTTGTGAGGGTGAAAATAATTAAAACCCTAATTTGATTTAAAAGTACATTTTTATTTGAATAAAAATCATTTAAAATTATCAAAATTATCAAACATGTGCGAAAAACAAGTTGTGATCTTGGATAAATGTTTGAAAAATTATGTTATATCCATAGAATGATTTGAAAATCAATTGAATTTGAAAGATCCAGAGAAATAATTTATTTAAAGTGTTTAAAAACAATTAAAAGGAATTCTTTTCAAAAAAATCAAAATATATTAAATAAATAATATCCTTTTGATTTTTTTGTGGAATAAAATAATTTAACATATTTGTGAATTTTGAAAAAAAGAATCATTAAAAAATGATTGAAATTGAAAGAGAAATTAATTTTTGAAGTTATTAAGAAATTGTGAAAAAAATGTGAAAAGAATAAGTGGTAAAAAAAATGGGATGGTCCTCCCAAGGTTTGAACTCACACCCTTAGGGTGGAGAGTTTAAAACTTTACCATCTGAGCCATGTGCGTGGGCTGATAGAGAATGGAAAGAGTAATATATGAAAACAACCTTTGAAAATGGTTCAAAAAATAAAACCAAAAGGTTTGGGGCGAGGGGGATTCGAACCCCAGACCCTTTGCTCGCTACACACACAAAACCAGCTGATCAACCACTGGGACGCAATGCCAATTCAAATATATAGTGGCAATGAAATAATATATAGCAAAACTATGTTTGATTCTGAAGAATGGCGCCATGGCCATCACCTTCATCTTCATCATCTTCCTCAAATTTTTGAAATCGTATCTCCATTAATACGCAACCATTTTGGATGATTAAAAAATGAAACTTGTCTATTTTTGAACGAGAAATTGAATGGTATTTACTCTATTTTATTTAAGTTCAAAGAATTGAAAGAAAATGGTTTGAAATCGTATGAACCCTAAAAAGAGAATTTAAAATGAAATTTCATATGTACAAGATATGAAGCAATTCATTGAGGGAAAACGATCTATAAACTATCAGAAACGTATTGGTAACTTGAAAGGATGTTTATGATGCATGAATTAATGAGTTCAGTTTTAATGAAGCTAACCTTGCAAGTGAGAATTGAATTCTCTGTTGGAGATGTTACAGTTGTGTTCTGATGATCTGGATAGCTTCCTTGAGCCTCAAGGATGGTGTTCCAAGGTTGAGACTGGATTGAAACCTTCTGATTCACTTGACACGACTCAATCTGCAGCTTTGAGGCAAAGTTGAGCAAAAGGATGGTGACTTGAAGATTTTGATGTTACAGATTGAATGTAAGTGTTTAGATCACTCCTATATGTTGTATATGAGGTGTGTGAACCATTGGTTTGAGTTGCATTGGTCTCAAACTCAAAACCCGATAGTGCCTTCTCAAGAAAATGGAGTTTTTGTGTTTAAGAAGGAAATGAGAGAAAGCTATGTTGTAAGTTGCTTTGGTGTGTTTGTAAACATCAGAGGTGAGCTCTATTTATAGGTGAATATATTTGTCAAGCATGAACAGTTGGAACTTGAAGGATAAGAACTGAATTCAATGGTCTTGGCTTGGCATAATTGCTTCTTACATAAGGTACAATAGCAGTCCCAAATAGCTCAGATATGTATTGACTCAATCCATATTCTACAGTCCTTTTAAATGTTGTTTATTAAAGCATCTTGATTACAAGGGATATGAATCTTGAATATGCACTATTTGCTCATAATTGCCTTTGAAATTTAAGGCTTCCATGACAAAACTTCATCATTCTCATGAGATTTTTCCTTGGCTCTTTGGCACTATCCTGCAGGTTTGTGAGGAGTCACTCTGATCACATTGAATTGGCTTGGCATAGTGATCATTGCATTTGACTCAAAAATCGTGGCTTGCAAGAAAACATCCAAACTGTCATGAAAACAGTTGCAACAATGCCTCTTGTGGCAGCCATAACTCTTGGCTCAAGTTAAGTTGTTTCATGCCAATGATCTCTTTGGATTGTTGGCAACATGTATAACAACTTTGATGTTTATATTTGAGATTGATTCTACTTGTAACTAGGTGTAAACATCTCCCAAGTTTTGGTGTTTCACCTAAAATCTATCTTGGACAGAATTTTCTCTAAGTGTTGGAAAAAGAAGCATTTTCATGTTTTAGTGATTTTGATTCAACCATAACTCAGAATCCATGATGATTTGGAATGAGATATAGTTGACATATTTGAAGTATGTCATGAGGGCTTTCATTTGAGCTTTGGATGGAAGCAAATGGCTTTGTGGTTCGGGAGTTATGACCTTGCAAAGTTGGTACCAAATCACTTTTGTTCCATAACTTAGAAAATTTTAAGTTTTCTATGGTTGCCCCTTTTGCAAGAAACCTCACTTTTCTTGATTTTTCTTGATGAATGATGATCAAAACCATACATTAACATTGTTTTTGACTTAGGGGAGCCATATTTGTGAAATTTTCCAAAAAGTCAAACTTGATTTTGGGCACAGTTGACTTTTTGTCAGATGAATTTCAAACTGTGGGATCCTCTATGCAATCAAGTTCTTGACCTAATTCAAACCTAATGGAGGGACTCCATAGGTGTTTTAGGGTGTCTTGAATCATGTCCCAAGGTTTGGGAACATGTCTTGGTCAAAAGTCAAAGATACAGTTGACTTTTTCTTCAAAACCCTAATTGTGGTCCAGATGAAATTGAAACTTGTGAATCAAGCTTCTTGGATCAATCAATGGTTGTAAATGGATCAATGTGGTGTATTTGAGGCTCTCAAATCATGTATTGAGGTCTTGGTTCATGCCTTATCTCAAAAGTCAACTTAGGGGTGAATTAGGTCAAGAAACCCTAATTCCTGATTTTTAATGAATGCTTCCCCTGAGGTTATTTTGACTTGATGATTTGGTCCACGAGGTCCCTTTGAGTATCTTGGGTCATGCTTTGAAGAATTGGCTCATGCCCAGATGAAAATTTTCATCTGGAGGCTTTGGTCGACCAAAACCCTAATTTGGTGACACTGTCGATCTTGAGGCTTGATCCACTTGGAATGTTGCAACCTTGTGCTTGATTCTTGATGTGGGAGACCTCTTGATCCTTTTTGGGTGTTTGAGAGGTTAGGCAAGTTAAAGATCATGTCATTTCTTGATTGATCTTTTGTTTGAGTGCTCTGAGAGGGCTTGAAACCCTAATTCTTGATTGAAGAGAATGCTCAACAATCCTTGAGAAGATTGATGAGGTATGATGGTACATCCATATTGTGGTAATGATCCTCACAATGATGGGAAATCTTGTGGTCAAAATTTGGGGTATTACACCCTCAAAGCTGTGTTCAGACTCTATTGGTCAAGTCTGAATATTGAATCGAGTCTGACCGGACAAAAAAAGGTGTGGTATGTTTGTTCTTGTCCGACTTATCTTTTGATTCAATAAGATATTTGTTTAGATATAATGCAAAGTTTCTGTTAGATCTCTAAAGAAGTTTTTTTATTTTTAAAAAGGAGAACTTCAAAAATCTTTAAGATAAAACTTTGTTGTGTTTGTCTATACTGAAGTCTTATCAAGCCAGATGATGATCACATTTATGAAAACAGTTTTCTCACGTTTGTGTTGATACTGTTGCTTGTTAGCTGTCTAAAGAAGACAATTCAATATTCGTCTATCACTCATGACTCTTGTTTCAAGATAAAGTGCTAGTTCTGAATAGAATCTTACAGACTTGTGACTGACAGATGATATCTCTATCTTAGTATGGACTTACTAGACTATGATGGTTGATAGCTTGTGAAAGTTATTAGTTTCTGAGATTCAGAAGAAGATTCTTTCAATCTGACATAACAGATTAAGTAAAAAGTTTTCTAAAAGCTTTTATAATACTTAATCTTTCATAAAGGTGAAACATATTTGCTGGAATTGAATTATCTGCTGGATAAAGAACCTTTGGGTAATGATGTTTTCTCTTTTAGTACTTGCTGTTACTATTCCCTGTCTTGTGAAACATCATTGTGTCCTTTTTCTAACAAGATTCTTATTTTTTTTGGAGATTCTTGTTCAGTTTCTTTTTCTTCTTCTTCTTCTTCTTCTTCTTCTTCTTCTCTTTTTTTTCTTCTTCTTGTGTGCGTGCTGATCAAACCAAACCTGAGATGAGTTCTTCAGTTTATTCTCCTTTGAATCAGCTGGTTTTTATCAATGAAATGTTTGTGGATTTAGATGAGTTTCTTAAGATTGGTTTCAACTTCTAGAAGACTGTGTCCAAACAAAGGTGGAGTGGCTACTTTGAGATGCTTTGTGGTTTCACTATCCAAGTCTTGTCAAAGAGTTTTGGATTAATGCCTTCATTGTTGAGTTGATTTCTGAGTATGTTATTCTGTCTAGAGTAACTGGTGTTTCTATTACAGTAACCTCTAAAGCGATTACAAATGTGATCAATTGTGAGGAGATTGGAGAAATTCCTATAACTCTTGTTTGGGAACACTATCTTCCTACTTGGCGTATCTTTGTAGATCCATTTAATACATCAATGGTTTCTAATCTTCTTCCTGATGCTGTTTTCTAGAGTCAGATTCTGAATTCAAACTTACTGTCAAAGGATCAAGATTTAGACCAAGTGGACCCTATTGAAAAAGATATGCTTCTACCTCTTAATTCATATTTGAAGATTGATCTTTCTCAAGTTATGTTTGACCATCTGAAGATGTCTCTATCTTCTTTTAAAAAGGGAAAGACCTTCTTCATACCTTTTGGACGAGTTATTTCTGAATTACTTGTTCAGCGAGGGGTTAACATAAGTTCTGAGGCTAGTTCTTCCAAGATTTGGAGAGGCAATTTTGAAGCTATCTACGAAAGATTCTGATGTTAAATTTTCTACTTAGTTATGTTTTGTATTGTTGTTGAAATCTTTGTATTAAGTATCTTATTAATATATTCAAAAGTTTGTTCATGCTTGTGTTCAGTTTTAACTGATTAATATTTACTCATGCTATTCACTGAGTATCTGAAATAGATGAAAGAACTCAAATGTTTGCAACTTATTTTATTACTGAAAGAGGAAGCTATTACAAGACAATTAGATTTTTCTAGTTTAATGGATGTGTCCTAAGGAACTCTTTATGACCATCTAACATGTCTAGATTGTCTAAGAAATCTTGCCATTCTTCCTTAGAAAACTCCAAAGCCTCCTTCCTCAATTTGTTTCTGCGTCTGGATCCAGAAGACTTCTTTCTTCTGTGTGTCTTCACAAAGGATGCTGAGAGGAGAGCACTTCTGAAGTTGTCTGCTTGTTTGCAGGTTCTTCAGATGGTGTCTTGCTTTGATTTGCTTGAGTTCCTGGATTCAGTAATGCTACCTTCCCAAAATCTCTCCTTGGAACCCAGATCTGCTTCTGCTTATACATCTTGGTGTTTTAGAGATTAAGTCATGATGGAAGAAAGCTTACTTGAGTCCTTTTATAGACGTATTCCATTTATTATCTTGAGTTTAATATTATTTAAGTCCTGATTAAATCAGTATTTTAATAATGACTCTTGGTAATGTAATCTAATTTATTAAGATTCTCTGAATTAGTGTGAGTTTATGACGCATTTGTTCTAACTGTCATTTGTGTGTCAGTTTCACTTTTTTAAGTGTACCTTCAGATTATCTAAAGTAAAATTCTGGAATGTAAATGCATGATAAAGAAGTATTGGTCTGAAATAAACTTTTCATTAATTAAATGAGGATTACAACTTTTCAACAAAAAAAAGGAGTACAAGATATGTCCTAGAATTCATCTCTAGCCATTGAATCGCGTTCCTAGCAGCGTCCACTGTTGCTGTAGTCTACCTCCTCATCTTCTGAATCAATCACTTCTTCCTCTTCTATATCTGGAAAAGAGCGGTAGAACCTCTTGTTTTCCCTCCTTTTCTTCTTCCTTGATCTCTTCATGCTTCTTCTCTGAGGCTTGAAAGCAGTCACTGTTGAACCTCCTTTTGAAGGTTGTTCAAGTGCTGCTGAAGTGGCTTTTTCAGGAGCAAGTTGTGTTGAGAGCACAGGAACAGTTGTGGAGGACTCAGAAGCAGCTCGATTCTGAGGGGATTGGACTGACATGCTTGTAGAGCTCTCAGTTGTGTCTGTTACGACAGATGCCTTATGACTCTCAGATGCTGAATCCATATTCTTAGGATGGGTGATTGATGAAATTGATTTAGGAGTGAGATGTTTTTATAGTAACTTATGTGGATACCAAGCGTCTAAATTTAATCCTTATTTAATTCTTGGAACAAGTAATGACCACTAAGACTTCAATGCGTGCACTTTACAAACCTTAATGACTCTTATTACTTAATTACTCTTCTTTCTTGGAAACCGGTCTTGTAATGATGATCTGAGTTACATTTATTGGTAATA
Source organism: Lathyrus tuberosus (assembly GCA_022829125.1). NCBI lineage: Eukaryota > Viridiplantae > Streptophyta > Magnoliopsida > Fabales > Fabaceae > Lathyrus > Lathyrus tuberosus. The sequence continues at coordinate 10,272,624 of JALAZF010000032.1, forward strand.
TTTTTTTCTCTCTTTCCTTCTTTTTCTTTTTATTCTTTTTGATGTGACAAAAGGGGGAGAAATAATAGTAAGTATTTAAGTGGAAACTTAACCCATTGAATACATATTGGTCATTTATTTTCTTGTCATTTATTTTTCTTTTACTTGCCCAGGGCGCATTTTGACTTTCTTGTACATATGTTTGAGTATGAGCTTACAAACCTCGGACTTAGCCTATCAGACCCAGAAGGAGCTTACAAACCTCATATTCTGGTGTTGCCAAAGAAAGTTAAAAAAAGAGACATATTTTAACTCTCTTGTATATAGTGTTAAGATAGAGCTTACAAACCTCTGACTTAGCCTATGAGACTCAGAAGAAGCTTACAAACCTTGTATTCTGGTGTTGCCAAAAGGAGTTAAAATGCAGTTATTTTGGTGTTCTTAACTATGGAACTAAGGGGGAGCTTATAAAACTTAACCTTGAAACTGATTGACTCAGGGGGAGCTTGCAAACCTCAGACCCTGATGTTGTTAAGAAGACTAGTTTATTTTTCTTGAGAAATAGTTCTTAATGCTAGAACAAGCTCTGCTGTGAACTATCAGACTCAGGGGGAGCTTACAAACCTCATACCCTGTTGTTGCAAAGAAAATTAAATGCCCAGCATTGTCCTTTAAATACTTATGTTTGTCATCATAAAAAAGGGGGAGATTGTTAGAACAAGATTTGTTCTTGATATTTTCTCTTTTAGTTTTGATGATAACAAAAGTATTAAAAGAACAATGGTTTATTTGATGTGTGTTTTATTTATGCGGGTTCTTGTTCTTGTACATAAATAATCAAAATCTGTTTATCTAAGATACACTTGGAGTTGCTTCATTGCTAGCTTCTGGTGGCAGAGTCAGAAGAACAATTTCTAAGTGTGGCTTAACGCAGACTCTGAACTGAAGGCCTCAGCATTCTGACGAGTTTCTACACTTAGTAATTATATATCAGCTTCTGGTACCATTCAGAGTTGGTGATAAAGTTATGGATTATCCGTACTACTGAAAGCATGTTGTATTATCTTATCAGCCTGTCAGCTCGAGTCTACAGTATTGCAAGGCTTAAGAAAAGCTGCTACATTCTATGGATGTCTACTCCCAACGGCTCTATTAGTACAGAACCTCTTGAAGACTCAAAGGTTAAACGTGTTACACAATAGATTCAGAAATCTGATGTGCATCCATCTTCAACGTCTCTTGTACTTTGGAGCAGAAGCAAAGACACTTGATCAAGTAACCTTCTCAACGGCTAGTTTCTGGAAAGGCTATATATATGGCTGAAGATTCAAGCCTGAATTTTTAACAAGGATTCTTCTATTGAAGGAATAACAAGATCAAGCAATTATCAACTCTATGTAATAGGAAGATTTTCTGTTGTAGGTTGTAATTGTAAAAGAATTAAGATTTCTCAACCCTGTATATATTTAGAAATCTTAAGTGCTTTAGGTCTTTGTTATGGTGATCTCCCGTACCTTTGATGCTTGCATCATGTACACCTTGTTCTCTATTCTGCTGAGCCTTCAGTAGTTTAGATTAAGTCTCCTACTATGTGCTAGAGCAAAAGTCTTGTCTCATTGGGATTCGAGCAACAAGTCTTGAGCCAAGATGCTTAAGCCACGTAAGTCTCATTGCTTAAGTACTTGAGCTGTGAAAGTCTTATTCAACCAGTCTGATTGAGCAAAAGTAAAGTTTTAGACATGTGCTCTAAGCAAAGGAAAGTCTCAGTCAAAAGACAGATGAGCAGGCGGCTCAGTCTGATGGTGTGAGCAATGGAAAGTCTTAGACATGTGCTCTAAGAAAAGGAAAGTCTCAACCAGAGAGCAAATGAGCAGGCAACTTAGTTTAACGGTGTGAGCAAAGGGTAAGTCTTAGACATGCGGTCTAAGCAAGGGAAGTCTCAGACAGTTGGTCTGAGCAGTTGTAAAAGTCTTATGCAGAAGCATAAGCGATTGTAATCATGAAGTGGTTATAATGAAAAGTTCTTGTGAGGCAAGGGGACTGGACTACTCTCAGTTATGGGAGGAACCAGTATAAATCTTTTGTGTCTTCTGCTGTTATTTTATTTACTTATGTTATATCCGCTGCCAACTAAATTAACTCAGAATCTGAACATCTGTTCTGATTCTGAAACTCTGATCAGAAGCTAAATAATAAGAAAACGCGAAACACAATTCAATCCCCTTCTTGTGTACTTTTCACACCTTCAGAGAAGAATGGCTTTTGGTCATAAGTGGAGAAGTTGGATTGAAGCGTTGGTTTTTAATAGCTCGATGTCTATTCTTGTAAATGGTAGTCCGACTCAAGATTTTTCGGTTTATAGAGGTTTACGGAAAGGGGATCCACTTTCACCTTTTCTTTTCTTGTTAGTAGCGGAAGGCTTATCGGGGATGGTAGAAGTGGCTTCTTCCTTAGGAGATTTTCAAGGGTTTTCGTTTGGATGATCGAACTCATTTTGAAATCCTTCAATTTGCCGATGACACCATTTTTATTGGCGATGATTCTTGAGATAATCTTTGGACATGGAAGGCCATTCTTCGAGGTTTTGAGCTTGTTTCGGGTTTGCGTATCAACTTGAATAAGAGTAAACTCATTGGTGCTAATTTGTCTCCGAATTTTATTCAAGCGACATCCTCTTTTCTTAATTGCAAGATTGGCTCCTCTTCTTTTTTGTTCCTTGGTATTCCGGTTGGAATTAACCCTAGGAGATGTGAGGTTTGGCGTCCTATTGTTTCCAAGCTTAGAAGAAGACTTGGAGGGTGGCATAATAGACACCTTTCTATTGGTGGTAGGTTGGTTCTTTTGAATTCCGTTTTGTCAAATCTTCCGACCTTCTTCTTCTTTTTTTACAAGGCTCCTAAAGCGGTTATTAAGGAGATTATTATGCTTCAAAGATCTTTCTTATGGGGGAGATGAGAGGAAAAAGAAGGTGAATTTGATTACATGGAATAATGTTTGTCGTTCAAAGAAAAACAGAGGTCTTGGTGTGAAGCGTTATGGGAAGTTCAATCTCGCTCTTCTTAGAAAATGGAAGTGGCGAATTTTGAATGAGGAGAACTCTTTATGGACTAACCTTCTTTCTTGCAGGTACGGGGATATTAAAAGGGCTATGCTTAGTCCTCCATCTTTTAATTCTAGGAGCAAGGTTTCCTTTTCGTGGAGGGATCTTTGCACAATTGGTGACATGAATTCAGGGCAATTGTCTAATTGGTTTTCTTTGTCTAATTCTCTCAAGCTTGGTTCTGGCATTTTCTTAGAATTGTGGAATGATTGTTGGCTAGGTATTATTCCTCTTAGCTCTATTTTTCCAGATTTATTTCTGTTGGTGGTTGATCGTTTTGTTAAGGTTGCGGATATGGAAGATTAGTGCGCTGACCGTTGGGTTTGGACGATTGGTTCGGATGGCACTAACCTTGTGCAGCCCGCGGCTGTTCAACAGTCCCAGCTACTGCTGTTATTACAGCAGGTGCAGCCCTGGCGCACGTGTTCCGATTCTTTTGTTTGGTGGGGACATGCTTTTGGTTTTTTGGTTTCTAGTGCCTAATTCCATAATTTTGTTTGGTGACGCTCATAGGTAGGCCGTGAACGAGCTCATTTTTATAGCCCTTTCTCGTTTATGGAAATCTAAAATTCCTAGTAGAATTTTAGTTTTCGGTTGGATATTGATATGGAATAGGCTTCCTACGACGACAGAATTATCGAAACGTGGAATTTTGACAGGGCATCATCTCTTGGTTTGTCCTTTGTGTTTTAGGGTTGATGAGGATTTCGACCATCTTTTCCTTAGTTGTCCAATATCCAAGATGTGGTGGAGCAAAATTTGTCTTTGGCTTCGAATCGACGATGTCTCTTCGACGAGTTCTATTTTGGATTGCCTTCTCTTATTGGAAAAATCTTGTAAGTCGACTTGATCTTTGGATACAGGTTGGTTTTTTGGTTTGATTACTTGTTGGGTTATTTGAAATTGTAGGAACGACATTCTTTTTAAGGATATTTTTTTATCAAACTTCAATGGTGTGGAGCTAATTAATAAGCGCTCGTGGGAATGGTTTCGTGTGTTTTTTTTATAGATGGCACTAGTGTATCTTGGTCGGATTGGTGTAGCAATCCTAATATTTGTCTTTTGCAATTCCAGATAGGCGTGTTGGTTGTTGTTGTTTTGTTTGAGGTTTGTCCCTCTTTTTTTCTTTGTTTGTACCTTTGGATTAAGCACCCCTAGTACTACTATTCAATCAAATTTGCTTATTAAAAAAACTAACATATTATAGTAGGAACAATATATTTCAAATAAAGTTCTATTACTAGATTCTAGCTTTATCAAAGGTGACTTTGACACCTCAAAAGGAGGAAACCTCTATCTAACCCTCATTTCGAACGAGGAGTACGTTGGTACTTCAATAAAGGACCATATTTTTGCAGCTTATCTAAGTAAAGCAAGTTTTGTTCCTTTATTTTCAACTCAAACAAGAAGACCTCAAAACTAACGAAACCAATTACTTGCCTTTATTTTCAATTTGACAAGAGGATCGCTTCAAATGGGACAAGAAAACCTTGTAACTTCAACTTGACTATACGACACCCGATAACATCTAATTTTATATGATGGACACCGACAATAAAGTTAAGTAACAAGAAAATTGGCAAATTACGACGGTTCTTTTTGGCAGGTTACGACTGTTATAACCGCCGCAATTTGCATGTTACGACGGTTGCATTTCCGTCCCAAAAATGTGCATCGCAAGGCTGTATTGCGATGGTTGTCAAAACCGTCACACCAACCGTCGTTCTCTTTCACGACGGTTAGGGAACTGGCGTAACCTAAACATTGCGACGGTTACCAACCGTCGTGGAATGTCGTTTTGATTTTTGTTTTCATTATTGATTGCGACAGTTAATTGTGGCGGTTTGAACCGCCGCAATTTGCGAATTTTTTTTAAAAAAAAGTTCTACCCTAAATTTTTTAGCATTATTATAAAAAAAATAAAGCTGAAGTGCTGATTGAAATAGTTTGAGACAATTATCAATAATGTCAACTTTGGCCATGTCATGTTTTCTACTGGGTTTGCTCTAGGTTTACTCTGATTTTACTATTACCAAAAATAATATAGCACAAATTTGCAGTATGGCTCATTTCTTTAACATTTTCTAAGAAATTCATTATGATTTGTATTAATTTTTATAGCAATGAATTAATATTACTTAAGTATGCTCCGGTCAATGTAAATCTAAATATTTGCCCATTGGTAAAGTAGCCATTAGATACCACTTACCATAATTTTATGGGGGTATAAACGTTTTCTAGAATTCAGAGAATTAAAGCTTATAACTTTCAAAATATTCCTACATCCCAAGTCTTTTATTTTAAGCACTCTTATTGTATGTCATGTGTCTGCATTGGTAAAACACTATAAAAGAGAAACAAATATCACCCATAAGCATACTAAAAAGAGATTATGCACATAAATATAAGAGGATCATGCTGATAAAGATCTCATAATAAAACCAGGGTATTAAGGTTAAAATAGTTCTAATTTTTTCAATGTGTTCTATGATGTAAGACATTGCAGTGACTTAATAGTTATACTCCCAATACAATAGGTTCTAATATGAAACATTGAAAAAGTCATATATATGATATCAACTTATTATAAAAAAACAAAGTTGGGTTTGCTGCATGGATCAATTAACACTATAAAGTCCAAGCAAGTATTAGTTCGAAAAATATATCATTGATAGTTTGATAATCACATAGGCATAAAAATGATGTCATCTTAACATAGTCCAAAGTAGAAATAAAGCCCAAGAAATAAAAAAAATTATACTTATAGAAAGTGCCACTTAAAAGTGGCACGGACAGCACTGAACAAAAAAAATACAGTAGGAATGCTTATGTCATGTAGCCTTCAAACACAAAGCTCTTCAAACTAACCTTCCAGATGCCTCTGTATCCTTTAAACTTCAAATCCTCCACCAACTCATCAAATTTATCAACCTCCTGGAATTAATAGAATAAGATCAAATCAGTTAAGAAAGAATCATGATATGATCAGCAAAGAAGGCATGGAAAAAAATTCCAAACAGAAATCTTGCTGAGATGTTAATGCAAATAAAAAACCTTGTTTGAAAAACTATTGCAAAGTACTTTTTGGAAAATGAAGTAGACTATGTCATGAGATGTAAAATTCTGAGTCTGATGCCAACAATTATACGTGAAGAATCTCTCTTGCAATATATTATTCTCTTATGTATTACTACTGCCCGGTACAACATCTATAATTCATGTTGTAATTATTAAACAAGCCAAACCAAATTTTACAAATTATTACAATGTATGGTCACAATCATGTTAAATAGAATATTTGGGCAAGAAGTTAACATTGTGGCATAATATGAAACAGATTGGCAACCTGAAAACACATGATATCAGCATTCCACAAGCCAAGCTCAGACATAATTTTACTTTTTCTCCACTGCAAATTCAACATGTAAGAAGGTACATGATAATATATAGGGGTGTGCAAAAAAACTGGTTTACAAGAACCAATTTTAAAAATATGGTGCACCGATTTTAAAAGTCCATATTATTTAGTTTAAAAACTAGTCCAGATCCATTTTACTAAAACCATAAAAAATCAGTATCCACTTTTAAAAACCAATACATAAATGGTAAATCCACTTTTCAAACATAGTATATTATTTGCTTTGTCTTGTTTCATGGTCATAAGTGACAAAATGAATTTTCAAATTAAATTTTATTCATTTTGTTTTTCCAACTGTTGAAGTATAACTTGTATTAAAACTTTGCTTCTGGAATTACTCAATTTTGTTTTTCTTGATTGAAAATTAAAATTTTTTTTCCAATTTTTTAGTAGTTTTGTTTCATAATTATTACTTATTATTTCTATTCATTTTTATTGAGCTATGTTATTTTAGGAAATGTTTCGGTCGAGATTCAAGGATTCATCGCCGACGAATGGTTATTGATTTAAAAAACAGTTGGATGGAGTGAATAATAAGTTGTTGAATTGAAAATTGAGTTTTAGTTTAAACAAATTTGAGGAAAATTTGGTTTTAAATTTGTTCGAAATAAAAACTGGTTTGTTGGTGCAAACCGGTTATTAACCAAGCCGATCCAAACATAAACCGGTTTTAGAAAAATAAACCAGTTTTGTCAAAGTGGTTTTAAAAACCAAACTGATCCATATATTTGGTTCAATTTGGTTTGGTTTAAGAACTATGCACACCCCTAATAATATAAGTAGAACTAAGTTGGAATTGTGCATCATACCAATTCCAATAGATGAGCCATTTAGAAACTTGAGATAACGATGTCAATGATGTTAAAAGACATCATCAAATTCATAGCATAAAGAACACAAACACCTCGAAAACTGCCGCTGACAATTAACGTGCACCAGATTAAACTCCAAAACAGCAGGACAAAAATTAGAGCAGGCCTCACCACTATCATCCTATTCGCAAAAATCACCACTGCTGCCACTAACCAAAGATGAACCTGACCAAGCTGCATTCATAGATAGCCAATAATTTTGAATGACAGCCACAACATCAACACCGAACAAGCTAAAAGATAACAACCAAAAGGATAAAAAAAATAACAAAATAATGCATCCATTAAACCAAAACTACTCCAAACTGATAAGGATACTACTCAGCCCCTCCAAAACAACAAAACTGCCTAACCATTTCAATACAGACCTGCCCCGCCACAAATCAACAAATAACCATAATTGAACCATTACTAACTCCGAGATTCCACCGATCATTCACCACATCAAATGAACCCTGAATCTTCAAAAGTAATAAGAAAATACCTTAAAGAAACACACACGTTACACATATACTTATGTAAAAAGAAAAGTAAGAAATAATTATAATGATAAACACACACTACACATTTACTTAAGCGTGTCATCACTCTTCCCATCCAAAACAGTAACTCTCTTGAAGAATTTTCAGCAATAGAATAAGATACATACGTTAATTAAGATTAGAGACAAATAATTAGAGCCTAAATCAGAAGCTAAACCCATCAAATTATAGAGTCCAGCCTTACTACTTATTAACCCAATAATGAAATGTCTTCCATTCACAGTTCTGTGTCCAGCCGTATAAATACAGATAAAATAGTAATTCAACATAAATTTCAAGTTAATATAGATATTATAAACTACAGTTTTGATAGCCACAAAGAGGAGGAATGGTTTAAAAGTGAACAACATAAATTCCTCAACAATTTCTAAGATTTAACAACACTACCAAATGAATTAGATTTAGAACACTGCCTTTTCAATGCACTAAAGGTTGCAAGAATACAAAGTATGGAAATTTTAAATCCTTATCTAAATCCTGCTAGTTCAGTGAAAGGGTGAACATGGTGGATTGATGTTTTGAGATTGACCCCACTATGGAAGTGCCTAAAAATTAATAAACTTTAAGAAAACACAAACAGTGGTAAAAGCTCCCAGTGAATATATGTTCTTACAACTTCTCCCTTAAATGGCCTATTCATACATAGTAATATGGTAGTGCAAGGCTGGTTATTCTATTGGATATATTGTAAGGCCATACACCAAAGGCACAATGCAAAGAAACTCAAGATAGAACATCAATTCTAAGGCTATTCAAAAAGAGAACAAACAGGGATGCACATTTAAAGGATCTTGAGCCAAGCATCTAACTGGCAACATTAACTTCAGACCTACCAACCTAACCTCACTCTGCTAACTGTCCTAATTGCCCAACATATGATTGAAACAAATTCAAAAAACACAGAATGTCCAGTAAACAGAAAGCTGATTGAAACACTCAAAATAGGTTGTAAAGCAGGTTGCCGCAAATAGAAAGATGATTGAAACACTCAAAACAGAAGGGACATAGTGTAAAACAGGTTGCTCAAACTGGTTGTAAAACAGATTGCAGCAAATTGTAAAATGGGTTGCAACAAACTAGTTAGTAATAGTGATAACTATAACAAATAACATCATTATCATTGTCTCTCTAATCTGTCTCTCTACTCTAACAAACTGGTTATGATGACATGATAATCTATTTTCTATAACTTCAACTATACTAAAGGTTTAACACTAAAATGGTATATGTAAATTAAGTTCCAAAATGCATTCATAAACAAAATCCCAAAGTAAAATAACACTTTTCTTGCCCATTAAATCTTACCGAAGCAAGTGTATGACAAAGAGATAATCTCACTGCACCGCCTCATACAATGTGCTACTTAAAAAATACTAAAAATACTAAAATTGAACAACAATATTCAGCATGGATATTATTGCATGCTGCTGAAACATGAAAATGGTGTATCAGATGGGGAAAAACACAAGTTTTTCTCCCTCCCCCTGGTTTTCCTTTCCCCCTGCCCCATACCTATTTCGCTTGAATGTTTCAGCTTACCATATTCTGAACTTTGTTGAGCACAAACAAAAAACAAAATACTAACCATACAAACAAACAACAATATTTCTCTTTGATGCTATATAGTCAGGAACAACAGAAAGCATTTAGATGTGAGTTGTTACTGTTGCAATAAGTACCAATCTGAACCAAAAAGAAACTACATATGGAAACCATAAAACATCATTTATAAAATCTCATGATCATGCACACAAACAAGTAGAATGAACTCTGCACTAACAAATTCTTACCTTCATACTACAAACACCCTCATTGAATGTCAAAGATTTATTGTAGAAAGAAGTTCAACTTTTCTCATCCAACGGTATCAAGCTGCCTTTCACATATAATCTCCTCGAGCTTCCTGTTCTAGCCGAAGCGCTCCACATGGAAGCCAATTATGCTCTCATGTTTTGAAATTTGAGGCTGAAATGAGGTGCAAATTACATTTGGTGATAAATTATAATACTATAAAAATCATGTCATCTCAATGGTAATATTTGATTTTTGTTCCTATCTAGAAGCAGGAATGAATTTTCACAACTAATGATGATCATTCTCTTTAAGTTAACAACAAAAGGATAAAATATTTCGGATCAGAGTGTTCTTGTCTTTATGACACAAAGCTTACTTTCATGCTGGCTTTTTAGTTTTTACTACCTGAATTCAATTTCAAACTCTGTTCTAGGTATTTTTTAAGAGAAGATAGTAACCTATAAAGAAGATCAAAATTGACGTAAACACAATAAGAAAATATTAGGCCATTTGTTTAGAAACAAAGTATGAACAGAGAAATCAAGAATAGTAAGCTTAACTCAGGAATAATCAATGCACACAGTAACAAATTTGAATTTCTTCTCCTCTTAGAGTCATTCTCGAGAGCCAAATCCTTGACCTACACACCTACAACAAGGACACAATACTTTGTGTCAGAGACCAAACAGAAAATCGATATGAAATAGAAAAAATATCAAGATGAAGAAGACAAAACCAATACTTTAGGGTTTAGATTTGAAGCTTGAGGTTAGAGATCTCCATGAGAAGCTTTTGGAGATTCGATATCTACTCTTTGTGGAAACATGATTGAGCCATCAATGATCTTAAAATAGGAGGAGGATTCATACAAGCTCTTCGAAATGAAAGACGAATCACTCCAAACAAAGCTCACAAAATACCTTTGTTAGCCAATACCCTCCGCTTCTGCTTTTCTGGCAAGAATGAGATTGAGATCGTAATGGAATGGAAATGAGATTATGCTAAGAGAACTAGGATTTTGGAGACTCGAATGGTTGAGAGATGCAGTTGAAGGATGAAAGGAGAGTGTTGATAAAATTAGGGTTTCAAATTTAGAGTGTACATTCCGATTGAGTTTCGAGAGACTATTGAGTGAGATTAGTCACATTTAATATTGTCCATATTACAAATTATAGATAAAATTGTTAAGCATTATTTATACATTTAAGGAGAGCCGTTTGATAACTATCGCAACCAAAAATATAAATCGTATAACTGTCGCTAATAAGTTTTTAGGGTAGTTTGGATGCAAACCGTTGCAAAATTTATTTATTTTTTTAAAAATTAAGAGACGGATGGATAAAACCATCGTGATAACCGTCGCAATACACAATGGAGGATAGTTTTAATACAACCGTCGCAACTTATGTGTCCTAAAACATCTTTTCTCTTGTATCATCCACCAACGAGTATGGTTTATGCTGCCACATAAATGAGAACTTATTACACGTTTCATCGTTAATTAAAAATGTTACAAAATCTTTGGCCACATGATGGGCTAGGTTTACACATCGAAGAAGAGAACTTGATACAAGTTACACTGTCAATAATAAATTAGGAAAAACCCTAACACACAATGCGTAATGTTTATACCTCATTGACTATATAACTTACTAGAAGTCTACCACCCAAAATGAATCAAGAAAAACTTCAAAATCGTGTTGGAATAGGCATACGCTTCAATGAAGATAACTTACTACAAGTTCCACCACTAAAAATAAAATTAGTGTTCTGGACTGGACCAATGGCTGGACATGGCCCAATCCGCTTTTGCTCCAGAGCGGCCCAAATCGCCTAAGTCCAACCCACAAAGGGGTAAAAGTTACCTTTCTGCCCCTTCAACCGGGCAAGGAATGCATCGTTCCTCCCCGGAATTACTGCTCGTTACGCACGGCTCCATTGCTCCCCGAACAGTCAAAGGCAGGTGCCCGAAACCATGCCTGTGCCCGACATAACGGCTAGTTTCGGGCACTCTGCCCGACATAACGGCTAGTTTGGGTAGTTACCTATTCTTTGGGGAAAACGGTTACTTCGCCCCGAAAATAGGACCGTTGGCCACGCGCTGGGGGCTCTATATAAACCCTCTCGCTTGAGAGGGTCAGGTATCCAATATTCACCCTACGAACTAATACTTTGTACTTGCCCCTTTTCTCTGACCCTTTCTTACTTGAGCGTCAGAGTGCCTTGCAGGTACACCCCCCTCCTCTCCATACGACCAGCATCCCAGACGCATTTGGTGGCCCACTTCTACAGGATCTGATCCAGCCTTCATGATCAGTGGCGCCATCTGTGGGAATCATTGTTCTCCCCATCTTTCTTTACTCCAGAAACCAAAGATCAAAACAATTCTCAAAGATCATCATCATCATGGCCTCTCAAGATCGCGCCAAGGATGCTCTCCAAACCATTATCCTCCCCGTCAACAAATCTGACATTGACGGCCATTCATCTCTCCTCGGAGATGCACGTTTTCTAAGGGACGGAGCCACTGCTTCTCCTTCCCCTACCCCTGCTGAGCGCAACAATGATCAGTCTTCACTTGACGTCCATCCCGTTCCTGTTCCGCCCAACGCCGACCCGGCCGTGGCAGCCCTCCTGGAGGCGATCAATAAAACCAACACCCTGATCCTGCAGCAGAACAAGAGGATCGGGGCATTAGAAGAGTCCAACCGTCCAAGGTTCCCTCCTCCGCAGAGGAACCAGTGACGATCAAGGAGCCCGCAGCCCCGAAGAGATATTGACCGTAGACTGCGCCAAGAGCCTGACCCTCGCGTCGCCTGGAAGCGTGACCAGGTTTCCCCGCGTGACCAGCACTTTCCCGGCCACAAGAGGACTCGAAGGAACGAGCAATCTCCCCCGATCAAGTCTAAAGGTCGGGCCCGTTCACCTTCTCCCCGAAGGAACCGCTCACCTTCTCCTCGAAGGAACCGCTCTCCTTCTCCCCAGAGGAACCACCGCCGCGAGCGTCCCCTTCGGTCCCCATCATTCACCAGTTCTAGCAGCGACGATGAGCCTCACGGCCCATTGTCCCAGGAAATCTTGGCTACCCGTCTCCCTAAAGGCCTGGAGAAGCCCCCGTCACTAGGCACGTATGACAGAACCACTGACCCCGACGAGCACATCGAGAACATTGATGCGCTGTTGGACTACCGCGGCGTACGAGGCGCCATCAAATGTCAGCTGTTTGCGACCACGCTCCGAAAGGGAGCGATGACATGGTACAAGCAGATGCCCGAGGAGTCCATTACCTCATGGAGATAACTGGGCAGGATGTTCTCGCGGCATTTCACAGCATCTCGCTGTCACCCCAAGACCGAGGCCTCCCTTGAGGCCATCATCCAAGGAAAGGACGAACCTCTCCGCGCATATATCGAGAGGTTTAACAAGGAAGCAGTACAGGTCCCTACAACGGACGAAATGAAGATGTTTCTGCTCGAGCAAGGGCTCCATCTGGGCTCCGAGTTCTCTAAAGCCGTCGGCCTCGCCCCACCGAGGAACCTAGATGCCCTCCTCCTCAAAGCTTAATCACACATTCAGTACGAAGAGAAGGTTGCGGCCTGCAACGTCCGAGCATCACGCCATCAGGAGAACGCTCGAGCCTCTAGAGGAGAGGAAGCCTCGATATCTCGTCGGGGTGAACGGAGGCGTGAGGACCGTCCCCGAGACTCCCGCGACAGCAAGGGACCCTCCAGGCGTTTCCATGACTACACCCCCTGACCGTCTCCAGGGAGAAGATATTGTCCGAATGTGCCAATTCGGAGTTCAAGCAGGCAGGGGTCCGCTTCCCCAAACTACTACCGGCCATACCAAACATGGACAAATCAAAGTATTGTCGTTTCCACAAGAGTCACGGCCACACTACAGAAGACCGCATCCATCTGAAGGATGCCATTGAGATACTGATCAAGGACGGTTACCTGAAGCAGTTTGCGAAGAAGAAGGACACTCCTCGGCAGGACACCCAGGAGTCCAAGAAGATAGAGGAGGAAGTACCCTCCTCGGAAGACGCCAACATACAGGTCACTATGTCCATATCGCGACCAGAGGACTTCTACGTCCCAGACGGGCTCAGCGCCCCTGCTTATTTCGCGGCCCACAGCCCGTGGGAGACATTTCCCTCCGCCATGGTCATCTCTGGCGGGGGCTTCAACAAAGTCACGGTGGGCTCCGTAAAACGAAAGTTCGAGCATCTGATTAACACAAGCTCCAATAAGGTGACCACGCTTGATCAGGCCCAGAAGGGCTCCGTCCCCATCTCTTTCTACCGAGAAGAGCTCCTCGGGGGTTCCCCGAACTCGAGCATACCTTTGCTCGTCAGAGCCCGAATGGCGAACTTCGACGTTTGCAGGATCCTCGTCGACCAGGGCAGCTCGGTCGACATCATGTACTCCCAGCTGTTTTCAACACTTTAGCTGGACGAATCACACCTTACCCCCTACGTAGGGTCTGATTTGCATGGATTCAACGGATCAGTGACCAAGCCATAGGGATATGTCAAACTGATCGTAACCTTTGGGTCAGCTGAGACGGCCAGATCCGTCAAGGTACAATTTCTGGTAATCGACTACCCGTCGTTATACCAGTGCATATTCGGAAGGCCAACTCTGGTCAAGTTGGTAGCGGTGCCTTCAACAGCCCACCTGAAGATGAAGTATTACACTTCAAAAGGGATTGTCACCACCCTCCACGGTGATATCGAAGCTGCACGACGGTGTTTTGAAGCAGCTACAAAGGGGCTCAACGCCATTGCGTCCAAGCCAAAACCATCGAGCAAGCCAGCATTGCCAAGCAGCTTCGAGGAAGCCAAGCCTCTGCCCCAGGTCGACTTCATGAACCTCGACAGTCGCTTCCCCGAAGAAGACCAACAAGAGGAACGAGCAGCTTCAGCCAACCCGTCTACATCGTCCAGCAGCAGCTCCCATCCGATGCGCCCAATCCCGGATGGCAACTTCGAGATCGTTCTATTCGGCGACGACCCTCAGCGGGGAGTGAAGATTGGAGCAGACCTGCCCGACATCGCGAGGAAGCAGCTCAAAGCATGCCTCCGTGAGAATGCCGACCTCTTCGCATGGAGCGCCACCGAAATGCCCGGCTTGGATCCATCCGTCGCCTGCCACCAGCTGACAATCAACCCGACCGTCAAGGCCGTAGCACAACGTAGGAGAAAGCAGTCTCCGGAGAAAACGGAGGCTGCCAAAAAAGCTGTAAAGGACCTCCTCGAGGCCAAATTTATTTTGGAGGCCAAGTACACCACTTGGTTGTCCAACGTTGTACTAGTTAAAAAATCTAATGGAAAATGGTGCATGTGCATTGATTACACCGATCTCAATAAGGCATGGCCGAAGGATGCCTACCCCCTCCCCAATATTGATAAACTTGTTGATAATTCTGTCGGTTTTAAACTTTTATCGTTCATGGACGCCTACTCGGGCTATAATCAAATCTCAATAGCAATGGCCGACAAAAAATACACGGTCTTCATGACCGAATCGGGCAACTATTACTACAACGTAATGCCCTTTGGCCTGAAGAACGCGGGAGCAACCTACCATAGAATGATGAACAAGGTCTTCCGGGGAGAAATAGGCGACATGCTCGAAGTATACATGGACGACATGATCGTCAAATCCCACGAGGAAACCGATCATACTGCCCATTTGAGAAAGGTCTTCGAACAGGCCAGGAAATACAAAATGCGTTTTAACCCGGAGAAGTGCACGTTCGGCGTCCGAGCAGGCAAGTTCCTCGGCTTCTACTTAACAGAACTAGGAATCGAGGCCAATCCCGATAAGTGCCAAGCATTCTCCGAGTTTCCTACGCCCAAGTCCAAGAAGTTCATCCAGTCCCTCAATGGGATGCTCGCGTCACTATCTCATTTCGTGGCCAAGTCTGCCCAGCACGCCCTACCATTCTTCAAACTCCTCCGCAAGGAGGCAGCATTCGAATGGACCGAGGAATGTGACAAGACCCTTCTCCATCTGAAATGAGCACTCTCAGAGCCACCAGTCCTCTCTCGCCCGACAATGGCGAAACGTTGTACCTGTACCTCGCCGTAGCAACTGAAGCAGTGAGCGCCGCTCTCATCCGCGAGACACCTGACGGGCAGAAGCCCATATATTTCACGAGCAAAGCGCTGCAAGGACCAGAGTTAAGATACCAATAGATAGAGAAAGTGGCTCTGGCCCTCATCAATGCAGTCAGAAGATTAAGACACTACTTCCTAGCTCACACGATCGTGGTTGGAACAGATCAACCCATAAAACAGCTACTGGGACGACCAGACATGGTCGGTCGAATGCTCAAATGGTCGCTAAAACTGTGTGAATTTAACATCCAATACGAAAGCAGGAAATCCCTCACCCTATCCTTCCCAACCTCGAACAACCAAGTTGAATACGAGGTCGTCCTCGCTGGGCTATGCCTAGCCGAGGACCTGAGCGCAGAAGAAGTCGTCATCTGCACAGATTCACAACTCGCCCTTCAGGTCCGAGGAGAATATCAAGCCAAAAATGACAACCTGACCGAGTACTTAGCCCTAGTTAAGAAGGAAATGGCAAAGTTCGTAACAGTGGAAGTGAAACATGTTCCCCGCGAACATAACGTGCGAGCAGATGTTCTATCCAAACTAGCCAGCACAAAGAAGAAAGGCAGAAACAAGTCTGTCATACAGGAGGTACTTCCTCGACCCAGTATCGAGAAGGCCTCCCCGACTCTCGATGTACAAGTGGTCGACGACAACAACTGCTGGATGACCCCCGTGTACAATTATCTCGCTAAAGACGAACTTTCGTCCGACCCAAAAGAGGCCAGCATAGTTAGGCGAAGAGCTTGCTCCTACGTCCTGGTCGAAGATAAACTCTACAGGCGGGGATTCTCCATTCCGCTGCTCAAATGTGTAGAGGAAGAAATGGTCGCACACATCCTGCGCGAAATCCACGAGGGAATCGACGCCCAACATCTCGGCGGAAGGTCACTTGCCTGAAAGGCCCTCCGAGCAGGATACTACTGACCGACCATGCAGCACGACGTGAAAGAACACGTGAAGAAATGCTATAAATGCCAACGACACGGGGACATGCACCTGGCTCCACCTAACGAACTCAAGGCTATGTCCTCCCCATGGCCATTCGCCTGGTGGGGCCTAGACATCCTAGGACCCTTCGTGGTATGATCGAATCAGAACAAATACCTAATAGTGGGCATGGACTACTTCACAAAATGGATAGAAGCTGAGGCTCTAGCCAAAATAACTGCCCTCAACACACTGCGTTTCTACAAACAAAACATCCTTGCACGTTTCGGCATTCCCCAAGCAATAATGACGGACAATGGGACGCAATTCACGGACAGGAAGTTTCAGGACTTCGTCGTCCAACTGGGCACGAAGCAGCACTTCGCAGCCATCGAGCACCCTCAAACAAACGAGCAGGCTGAAGTGGCTAACCGAGTCATCCTTCGAGGCCTCAAACAAAGGCTAGACGAAACTAAGAAGGCTTGGGTCGAGGAACTGCACAGCATGTTGTGGGCATACCGTACAACCCCACACTCTACAACCGGGGAAACACCCTTCCGTCTAGCATATGGGATCGAGGATGTAATTCCTGTCGAAGTTCACGTACCCTCCAGGCGGACAGAGTCGCCCCTAGACGAGGAGATGAACGACGAATCATTAAGAGAAGAACTCGACCTCGTCGAGGAAATCCGAACCGGGGCAGCCCTCCGCGAAGCCTCACTAAAACAAAAAATTACCATCAGGCACAACGCCAAGGTGATACGACGAGAGTTCGACGTGGGAAGCCTTGTTCTAAGAAGAAACCACAAAGACTCTCGCGAAAGCAAACTAGCAGCCAACTAGGAAGGACCCTATCGCGTCCGAGCAAAAACGGAAAATGGGGCCTACTACCTAGAACATATCAACAGGGAAGAACTCGCTCGACCATGGAACACCAAAAAGCTAAAATAATACTATAGCTAAGGCCCTAATTCTCTGTCCGACCCGTCACGACGACGAACGTCAACTACCGACCACTATGCACGCCTAGGTACAAGCGTCGCATACCAGCAAAGTAGAACCCCGCTCAGTAACGAGCCGAGTAACTGCTCGACGGCGGTCCTCGATCGAGCATCGCTGTCGTCAAAGTACTATGACTGGCAGAACCCCAGCTCACGATGGGACGTTCACGCCGCGAACTCAGGCTTCAAACGGCATCCCCGCCAGGACATTTCCCGACCGTTCGATCAGTACCCCTCACTGCCGAACACATCTACAATGAGCAATCCACCTAAAAGTTCGCATAAGTCCGATACTCCCTATCGCGGGCAGACACATATTCACAACGAGCATGAGTACAACACTTAGCAAAAAATAAAAGCAAGTAAAACCATGCAAATAACCAAGTCGAACATATAATTTAAACATAAATAAGTGGCCACTAGGACCACGGCTGTACTGGATTACATAAAATGGGGGCCAAGCCCCCCCCCCCCAAAATAAATTACAACAATTACTCGGCACGCAGGCCGGACAAGTCACAACAACAAAAAAGCAGACTCCTCATTCGTCCATGTGCTCAGCAGGCTCAGGCTGAGCCCCCTGGTCCTCCACGGGCTGATCCTCGATGTTCCTTTCAAGGAGAGCGTCGGGCATAACGATCCGGCCATCCTCAACATGCGCCAGATAGTGGGTACCCTCGACAGAAAAGTCAAGCTCGGGGTTCACCACCCGCAGTTGAGCCACGACGTTTCTGAAGGATTCATCCGCGACGTCAATACTGTCATCCTCGGCCACCAGCATACGGGCGACCAGCTCGGATCTCGTTTTCAATTCCTTCACATCTTCCGGCTCATCTTCACCCGGGGCATTGACCGCCCTTAACTGCTGGACCAGCTCCTCGGAAGCTTTCTTCTCCGCCGCCAGCGTGGAATTCTCCTTCTTCAACCGAGCTACCTCCTCCTCCGCCTTCTTCCGAGCTTCGTCTGCACCCTTGGCTTCTTCTTTGAGGGACGCCATAGCAGCCCGGGCAGCATTAAGTTCGAACTCAGTTGCAGAATCCCCTTCAGCATAAACTGCTGCCATCTCCAGCATCCTAACCAAAGCTGAAGCGTCTTGAGCCACCAACGCCCTCTTGCTCGGGCGGTCCATGCTTTCCAAACGAAGAGACTCAGCCCGAGGCACTCTGCCCGACATAACGGCTAGTTTGGGTAGTTACCTATTCTTTGGGGAAAACGGTTATTTCCTCCCAAAAATAGGACCGTTGGCCACGCGCTGGGGGCTCTATATAAACCCTCTCGCTTGAGAGGGCCAGGTATCCAATATTCACCCTACGAACTAATACTTTGTACTTGCCCTTTTTCTCTGACCCTTTCTTACTTGAGCCTCGGAGTGCCTTGCAGGTACACCCCCTCCTCTCCATACGACCAGCATCCCAGACGCACTTGGTGGCCCACTTCTACAGGATCTGATCCAGCCTTCACGATCTATTAGAAAAAACTTTCATCTCACAAAATGATTAAGGATTTATCTCTTCATAACATTCTTCAATCTCCAAAATCTTAAGAACCTAAATATCATAATTTATTGGTCTAACACCATAAACCAAATAGTGATTGGTTGTTGATGTTCATTTTGCTCCAATTTTTGTTTTGCGAGTAGCTCAATGCTTTGATAAGATTCGTGTCAACGCTGGACATTTCGGTATGCATTTCTTTGCTTTGATAAGATTTGTGTGGATAAATTTTTGAATGTAGTTCTTGCGGTGGATTTGTGGTGAGCTTATTTCTTGCAGTGAAATCATAATGGTCCGCATTAAATAAGTGTTATTGTTGTTATTCACTGTGTCTATCACGGTTCTGCTTCTGGTGATTTGACTTTATTAGCTGATTTAGTTTGATTGATGGTTTTGCAGGTGTTGGTTCATTTTAATACCCTAATTTCGTATCAGATAAGGTTGATATTTGAATTTGATTTTTCCTTTTTGGATGAGATTAATGTTTGAATATGATTTTGATTTTAGACAAGTTTGAGTGTTTGAATGGTTAATATCCAATTTCCACTATGATTCTTTTTGTACACATTGTTATTCTGATTTATTTGATCTATCTGTGATGGTGTGTTTTTTATTCACATTTTTTGATATTTTGTTTTTTATAATTTCTCTTTCTCGAGAAGTGTTGTTGTCAAACAAACCCCAGAAACTGGCAAGCGAATCCCAGATCCCATGAGCAAATCTCACATTTCAGTGAACAATCGGCCGACTCATGCAAGCTCAAATACGATGCCGACTAATCCTTCACATGTCTGATTTTGATGATTTTGATTCCGATTATGAGGCTTAGCAAGTAAGTTGGAATTCTTTTTTTTTGTACTTAGTAGAATTATATTGGTCACTAGAATTATATGGCTTTGAATATTCAAAATGTGAATTATGAATAATTATGTGTTGGAAGAAAACCATGGCTTGGACGAAGATGTGGAGATTGTGCCCAAGTAGGTAGACATTTTTGTTAATCTGGACGGTAAGTCTTTTCTCAGTGTTATAGCAATAAAATGGTCTTGGTCTTTATTTTCTGCAACATCAATACCGGACCTAACTGTTTAGTTGAACTCGTGAAATTTGATATGGGTGGTTCAGATGCAGTTTTTGGTGCAGCAAAAGCACTTGGTCAAATCAGACCTCTTTGAGGGGAAGTTAGTCACTGAAGACGCGACTTCCCTTTTGTCTATAATTTATTTGCTCTTTGAGTTTTTCAATTTTATGTCAAGACTTTGCTTAGGTATTGTTAGGTGATGTAGTATGGTATATAGAATTTGTTTGGCTTTGCTACTTACCTTTGAAATAATTTGTAGTTACCAGACCATGTTAGACCACGATTATGACATGACCATGTTTCTTTCTTTTAGAATGATGCTCCATACACATCTCTATCTTCTCTGTAACTTCTCAGCAGGGAATTATTAAGAATGCTCAGGAATGTTGTTTGATTGAAATTTATATTGTGTATTTATTGGTCTTCAGGCTTCTGTATAATTTCTTCAATTTTACTACTTCCTTATGCCCAGGCTGCATTGGAACATCTTTCTCAAAGGTCTGATGTTGAATCATCTTTCGCTACAAATCTTTATATTATGAGTAATGAATATACTGTCAGCTGTGTTGATTTAGTGAAATTTTTTATTAGAGTTTTATCTCCTAATTTAGTGGATTCAATTTGTTCTGTACCTAATCATTGTTGGCCATTTTATATATTATGCCCATGTTTGGATTCTATTAGTAGATTCAATTTGTCTCTATTTTGTTATTTCTCTTTGATCTGTACCTAATCATTGTTTTCTATTTTAAAGTTTAAATTTAATTAATTGTAATAAATGTACTATTAATGTATTTTAGTTTTCTGTAATTTTAGATTTGTAATAAATTGTATTAATTTTGTATTATTTTTAATATTAAATTGCAGTATTTTTTTTTGCTTATCGCAAAGGTGTCGACCCACCAAAGGTGTGCCACTAATCCGGCTCGTGCGGAGAGGCATGCGCACTGGCCAAGCATGTTGTTCCGTACCTGGGAATCGAACCCGGTATTCCCCGGGTACGTCCTTGGACGGGACTCCATGCCACTGGAGCACAACCGCTTGGTTAAATTGCAGTAACTTTTAATATTAAAGAATGATGTTTTGATTTTATATTTATTAAGAATAAGTAATAGTAAAATTATATTTGTCGATTAAAATCATTGACATAACTAAATTTATGCATTAAAGAAATAAATATGGTAATTTCATGGAAGAGAATGTATAGGGGTGTACGCGGGTTGGGTTGGATCGGATTTGGCCTAACCCGTTACCCAACCCGTTCAAACTTCAATGGGTTGGTTTCATCATCCAACCCGCAATTTCATTGTTAAAACCGACCCGAACCGACCCGTTCATTTATGGGTTGGGTTGGGTTGGGTTCGCGGGTTGTGTTTCAAATTTAAAAAAATTATGGTTTTTTGTCAATTTAAAAAAATGTAACACAACTCAATACAATCATACTCATTTATAACACTCAAATTCGATGAAACACATCATATAATATCTAATAAAATTCATCAACACGACATAACACTTGATGTTAATATAAAATTTTACAAGTCACGTTATTTCCATTAAATATGTAAGTTAGAAATGATTCAAAAAAATATAAGAAACACATTTAATATTAGAATTACGTAAACTCATTCGTCTAGTAATTTTATTAGTGGAGAATAATTTTTTAAAAAAATTATGGTTATTAGTGAGATATTAGTTTTATATTTTTATTTAAAATTAAAATAAAAATAATAAAAAATTACTAAAGTCTCATCAATGAGTTGGGTCAATGGGTCTGTGGGTTGCAAACCTCAAACCCGATACCCGACCCAAAACTATACGGGTTGTTATGGGTTGGGTTGGGTATACCCGTAAATGAATGGTTGGGTAATTTATGGGTTAGGTTGGTTTGGGTCAATGGGTTCGTGGGTCGACCCACGCCCATGAACACCCCTAAGAATGTATGATGTCTCTTTGTATTTACGTTCTTTGTTGTTATTGAAGTGGTTTATCCTTTGATTGAGGGATTGGTTCTATTATTATAATAATAAGCTATTTTAGTGTTAAGATGTCTTTTTATATTTTGATTTTGATTTATATTTTAATAATGAAGATATAATTATTTATTTATATTTTTAACAAATAAGTAGCGTAATTAATGAATTATTAAATTATTATTTATGTATAAATATATTTTATATTGACTTTTTATATTCAAAGAAAACATAGTAGTATCAATTTCCATTTAAGGACAATTTTTTAAGGGAATTATTAAAAAAATAACGAACATACTTAAATAACTTACATTTATCAACCATTTGAAATTTTAATTACTTTTTTAGAATTTGAAAAATTAGAAAAGAATGACTGCCAAATCTGATTTACTATATTTTATCATTATTATTTACTACACGGGAAAAAGAAAAGTCGATTTAACACAATTAATAAAAATCGTGTTTTTAAGAAATATCTATATTATATATATCTAAAATTAGGGACAATTCAATCTATTTGTTTAAATTTCAAATTTCACTATAGTATATTATTATTATAGCCAACTTTTTTAACTACTACCAATGGAATACATGAAGACAAATACCTTTTAGAATGTATTCTCTTTAAGTGGCACACAATGCACTCATTATTACCAAACCACAAACTTTATGTTGAGCTATTTTAAGTAAGAATCATGAGTCATAAGTTATAAATTTTGTTTTATAGTAACTATTTTTAGTTTAAATTAAGTTGAGTTATATTTGTTCAAATCAAACAATGTTCTCTACTTATGTTCTTAGGGATTAACTAATTTAATTCTTTTGATTATAAGCCTATTATTATTTTTATAAATAAGAAAAAGTCTACACGTTGATACAAATATTTTTATAAACAAGAACAAATTACAATTATTTTTATAAACGGTAAGAAGTTACAAATATTTTTGTAAACAAGAAAAATTTAACTATTTTTACAATTATTTTTATAAACAGGAATAAGATACAAATATATTTATAAATAAACACATGGGTTCAAGGCGCTTATAAATAGGAAAAAAAACTAAATGTTGATGCAATTATTGTTATAAACGGGAATACATTACAATTATTTTAATAAACTGAAATAAGTTACACATATTTTTATAAACGATACAAACTCAACTATTAATACAACTATTTTTTATAAATGAAAATAAGTTACAAATATTTTTTTATAAATGGACACACGGGAAGGCACTTATAAATAGGAAAAAGTCTGTTACAATTATTTTTATAAATGAGAAAATTTATAAATATATTTATAAATAAGAAAAAGTCTATTGTAGATACAATTCTTTTTATAAACAAGAATAAATTATAAATATTTTTATATACGAGTATAAGTTACAAATATTTTTATAAATAGGAAAAGAAAGTTATCAAGAATCAAGCATCAGGTAAAGAATAGTGATGAATTTAGAATGATCACGTGTTATTTTGATCCTTTTCCATTTATTTTTTCCTGTTTTTCAATAGGATCCATTTCCATTTACTTTTTCCTGTTTTTCAATAATAATTTTTAATAAGAGTTTTATTTTCTCAAATAATTAATGGTTTGTTAATGCTTTGAATGAGTCATAAAGAGGTGGTGGCTGCTACACTCCCTAGACCGTCATTTTCTCCTTTCATTTAGGTTTTACCATTTATTGTTTTATTTTATTATTATTTTTATAACATTAATTTATCCAATTTTTCATGTGAGGTGACAGTTACTCTATCATATGTAACACATCATTCTAAGATTTAAATTATTTTATTGAAATTGGTTAAAATTCAAATTACACTAGAAATTAATAGACGCCTTTATTTCATTGACATCTTTTATTTATAATAATTTAAGTCAATTTATTATCTTATTTAAATGTGTTTAAATTAATTAATAAATTCACTTATGATTATTATAACATTTTATTTTAATGAAAAATAAAAATTTATTTCCATCTTTATAATATAATAAAAAATAAAATTTTATTTCTATCCATAAAACTTTATAATATAATGAAAAATATGTTAATGTAAATTTTTTATTTTCAATTAAAAATTAAATGCATAAATTACAAATTTTAATTACAATAGTAAAATTGAACACATTTTTAAATTATTATTTTAAGTCACGGCTTATTTTTATAACAAAGCCGTAAATATGTATTGAGTTGTATATAAAAAATAAATGTTAAATTATTATTTAATATTGTAATTGATTTTTTGATATTCTTAGATCTGATTTTTTATTTACTTACTGGTAGATAAAAAAATTCAACTATTGATACAATTATTTTATACTATTTTATGTTTGTGATATGTTTAACTATTAACTATCCAAAAAAATGAATTTAAAGTTGACAAGTAATTAAAAAAATGAATTCAAACTTAACAAATGAGAATAAGAGACGTGTAATATAAGTCCAGACGGGACTCGACTTTATCCCATATACTCTGATATTTGACATATGATTATTATTTACCAATAAAATATCTTTAATATTATTAATTTTTAAAGTTTAAATAGTCATAAAGTTTCAAATAAAAATAAACAAAATCAATAGACATTTTGTATTTTTTTTTTAAACTTATAAAATTTCTAAAACAAAACAAAATCTTTTCAAAAAAATGATAAATGATAGTCATGAAAAAATAATGATAAATAGTAATCATGAAAAAAATGATGATAAATGGTAAAAATTTATTGATACAATCATTTTTATAAACGAGAATAAATTACAAATATTTTATAAATGGGAAAAATTCACATTACATGTTACAATTATTTTTATAAACTGTAATAAGTTACAAATATTTTTTATAAATGGACACATGAGTTCTAGACACTTATAAATGGGCAAAAATATACATATTGAAATAATTATTTTTATAAACGGGAATAAGTTATAATTATTTTTACAAACGGTAAAAAGTTACAAATATATTTATAAATCAGAAAAAGTCTATTATAAATACAATTATTTTTATAAACGAGAATAAGTTATAAATATTTTTATAAATGAGTATAAGTTATAAATATTTTTATAAACATGAAAAATTCTATTAGGGTTTAATTGATATGCACTGATAGTGTAAAAAAGTTTTACACTATCATCCAATAATAACATAATGTTTTGCCATGTCATATAAATTTTTTAAAAATAACAGTCTGACTTTGCGGGATTCATGGTCGTGATTGGTTGACAGTGTAAAAATTTTTTACACTGTTAGTGCATCACACATTTTCTCATTCTATTATTGATACAATTATTTTTATAAACGCGAATGACTTTATTACTTGAGAATTTTAATATACTTTGATATTTGAAATACATGTAATAATACAAAAAAAAAATCAAAATCTTTTCAAAATAATAAATGGTAGTCATGAAAAAATAATGATAAATAGTAATCATGAAAAAAATTAATGATAAATGGTAAAAATTTATTGATACAATCATTTTTTTTACGGGAATAAATTACAAATATTTTATAAATAGATAAAATTCATATTACATGTTACAATTATTTTTATAAACAGGAATAAGTTTAAAAATATTTTTTATAAATGGACGCACGCGTTAAGATGCTTATAAATGGGAAAAAATCTACATATTGGAACAATTATTTTTATAAACGGGGATAAGTTATAATTACTTTTATAAACGGGAAAAAGTCTACATATTGTGATTTTATGGTTGCGCTGTTGAACTTGCAATCATCTTGATTGACGAAAGTATTTTCAGATGCTGAGCAACAATTTCTTTTAGTTTTTACCATGTAGTAATCTGAAGTTTAACATCATTGTCGTTGTTTTATATTAATTCACTACGAATTCATTTTTGACTAAATTGGATAATCTTTTTAACAAATCCGATTAACATTAAAGACTTAATACTCTCTTGGCCGAGTATATTAATTTAAGAGTTCTTTTCATTTCTCATTTTATTTCTCAATTTATCATCGTAATGAAGGTCCTAGCAGACATAGATCCACGGGTAGATGTGAACATATCTATGAAATACCTGTTCATTTTAATCTCCATCTTTTAAATCTTTCTTTTGCTGCTGTTTTATATTAATTCACTACAAAATTCATTTTTAACTAAATTGTGAATCATTTTAATAAAATTCGATTAACATTAAAAACTTAATACTCTCTTGGTCAAGTATATTAATCTAAGAGTTATTTCTATTTTTCAATTTAAAAGTTTATGCATATTATTAGTCTATATTTGTAATTATATGAATGTTAATCAATTGAAAAATGAATTCAAACTTGATTCTGATATATACTTGAAGGTCTAAATGGAAGAAAATTTAAATTTATCGTTGATACAAATATTTTTTATAACCGAGAATAAAATAAGTGCAATGTTGATACAAATAATTTTATAACTAAGTAGTATTATTTTTTAATATATATATCATTTGATTCTATCTATTAAATTTGTTGCATTATATTGTTCTATATTTTTAATTCTATTAATATTTAGAATTTAAAAAAAAGAATTCAGATTTGACAAGTGATATTTCGCAACGTAGCGTGTGAATACAGACGAGACCCGTGCGATAGCACAGGTATGTTACTAGTTTTTTTTTTTTAAATTAAGAGACAGTTGGATAAAACCGTCGTGATAACCGTCGCAATACACAATGGATGACAGTTTTAATACAACCGTCGCAACTTATGTGTCCTAAAACATCTTTTCTCTTGTATCATCCACCAACGAATATCGTTAATTAAAAATGTTACAAAATCTTTGGTCATATGATGAGCTAGGTTTACACATCGAAGAAGAGAACGTAATACAAGTTACACTGTCAATAATAAATTAGGAAAAACCCTAACACGCGATGCGTAATGTTTATATCTCGTTGACTATATAACTTACTAGAAGTCTACCACCCAAAATAAATCAAAAAAAACTTCAAAATCGTGTTGGAATAGGCATACGCTTCAATGAAGATAACTTACTACAAGTTCCACCACTAAAAATAAAATTAGAAAAAACTTTCACCTCACAAAATGATTAAGGATTTATCTCTTCATAACATTCTTCAATCTCCAAAATCTTAAGAACCTAAATAATAAATATCATAATTTATTGGTGTAACACCATAAACCAAAGAGTCATGAGATATATGAATTGAACTGAATAGTTTATTTATTGTGAGCTGGTGAGTTTTTTTTAATGAATTTAACTTAAAGAAATAAAATGTAAGATTTTGATGATGATCATAATAAAAGAGAAATTTATAAAGTTTTATTTATTAAAATATTATAAATAAAATATATAAATAACTATTATTAAATTTATCATAGTTAAAAAAATTAATGTATTTAATTAAAATGATGATGTGACATTTAATTTAAGTGATGGATGATGTGACGTGGATTATTCTTAATTTAACTATAAGTGATGGATCCACGTCATATTATAATTTGTCACGTTATTCTTAATTTAATTTAAGTGATGGATCTAATTTTAAAAATTATTAAAATAAGAGGATTAAAATTAGAAAATTAAAAATGTAAGGAAAAAATTCTTATATTAATAAAATAGAACTAAAAATTAATCAAGTAAAAAATCTACAGCCGTGAATAATTAAAATAAACATGAACTATTCCCTCTTTCTTATTTATAATAAACAAAAATTTTGGAAATTTGTTGACGTTAAATATAACAAATGAAATTTTTTTTTTAGAATAACACTGTTATTAAAAAATAATACATAAATATCCATTGTTTTAAATAATTTACCAAAATGACAGACTTTGAAAAAAAAGCAGCAGGGTGGCGTCATACCATATGGCGCCTTAGGCAAAAGGGAAATGCACCAAAAGTCATTTCATATGGCGCCTCAGGCATAATGTGCATGCTCTATTTTTTTTTTCATTTTACAGGGGGGGAGTCATACCATATGGCGCCTCAAGTCATTTCTTATTTTTTTAATTTTTATTTTAATTTGGAAATTGAAAAATTTAAAGGAAAAAAAATATAAGGGTAGTCAAAAATACATAATCATGTTCAGAATAAAAATTAGTACAATTGATGGTAAACAAAAATTTAATGGTCGTGCCTATCTAAACGTCCATCGGTTCCACATGTTAGGGCTCTTGCGCGACGTCTAGGTCTACCACAATTTTGTTGAAATGTCTCTGGCCTTTGAGTGTTGACCTGCGGAAGAGACATCTATTGAGATGGTCCCGGCGTATCAGATAAATTTTGAAGCATCTGTCCCCAATAGCGGGATGGTTGTCGCCAACGGCGCTTCCGTAATCCAGTTGCATGCCCATGTTTTCGTAGTTTGTAAGGGGGGTTGGGTTGGTTGTAGACGGTATGGTTGGCCGAAATATTGCATTGAAGGGTGTTGGTACCGATCCAGTGGTTGATGTGGGGTTTGGTAGTCAAATAGTGGGTGGGTTTGTTGGTTGTAGGACGATTGTGTTTGTTGGTTGTAGGACGATGGGGTGTTCATTTGCAGGGGGCTATGGTGGGTTGGGGTGGGTTCGAAAGAGTCGTCAGGGCTATAGGCATTAGTGGGGTCAGTGTAGGTGGGCTAGGGGTAGGAGTAAGGCTCTTCTTGTTGTGACTGAGTTTGTGGCATGATAGGGTTGCGACTTTGGAAGATTGTTTCGGTTGGTATACCTTGTTGTTGGGTATAACAAGGTGTATGATGTTGGGCATGTGGCTGGGCATGTTGCTGTGAGGAAGAGGCATGTTGGCGCGGATCAATTAGATACGTCGGCTTAGAGAGGAATTGTTGGGGTGTTGTAACAGACCTAAACCAAGTCATATATTGTTGAGTTGGTATAACATCTTCCACAACAGGGTCGGATAAGATGTGTTGGTGTCGATTCTCCCAATATTCACACATCTCTGTTGTAAAGTTCGTCCAGTGACCCACGGCCCACTGTGTGTCCACTCTACGTAGATGCCACTGTCCCAAACGTGTCGGAGCGACCGGAATATCCTGATGCATTCTGAACTGCAGTTTTACCTGATCGCTTTAATGCATCTCCACAGTGGTGAACTGAATGATGGGTGTTTTTGATGTCCACACTGCAGCATCATTCACGTTGGGCCGGTGGTCGAGACCCTCGTACGGTGTAAGACCTATAAAAGTACATTAGCAGGAATTAGAATTTTGGAATATTAAATAATATTATGCTATTTTATTTTATCTGTTTCCTATTTAATTATTTATTATGACAAATTTTGTTGAAATTGTATTGGGTCTAAATGAGACTTTCACAATTGACACAATGACTATATTAGATGTAAATCTTTCCATTGTGTCGAAATTTCAAAAATATATTTCTTCTAATTCTTAAGAAAAAGAGCAAAATATACCCGTCGCTTAAATTTTCACTGACTCCGATTGTCATCAAAATTTAAATAGGAGTTTTATATATCGTCTAGAATGAGAATTTAATCTCATTATATTTTTCTAAACTAAGGAACAAAAATTTATTCGGGATAAAAATTTATTCGAAAATTATGTTTTGATTTAATTAAAAGGTTACGGTAGAATTTTTATAATTTTACTGAAAATTATTTGTGAGCGAATTTTGACTCGTCTGAGAGTAAACTAAAACACTCAATGAACTAATAGGATTAGATCCTAAAAATATCTAGATATTTTAAAATATATTATTATTTTATTAGATTAAACATATTATAATAATAATAATAATAATAATAGTTATATATAGTCACGTGTGGCTAGGTGAAGAAACAAAAAAAAAACAGTTTCCTCTTCTTTCAATCTCACGCTCCCTTCTTCTCTCTCTTTTCTATCTCTCAGCAAATCCAAAACAGAAGCTACACCTTTCTCCCTAGCGCCGCCACCCCTTTTTCTCCAACTTTATCTCCGACCACCACAAACTCAAAAGAAAAAACTAAGACCATTTTCTTTCTCATCATCACATGACTTTTATTTTAGACTGAATCGATTTTCTGTTGGAGCATCCTAATACTGTCAATTTCGTGGTCAGATCTAGACTAACACCGCTTAACTTTTGATAAAGTACCACCGTTAATAAACTCATTGTTTTCTCCTTTATAAAACACATAAAGAAAATTCAAGATCGGAGAAATTGTTGAAAACCACCGCGTCGGAAATTGCACCACCGTACCGGAAAATGTAACATTTGTGTTCTAAGAGGTTTTTAACCCTTCATCAATTTTGATCTTGTATTTCTTGTTAGTTGGGACTGACATAAATTTCTCCCCAACGTCCACCCTTTCGGTTTGCTTGATCTCTATCTCCGGCCAGACAAATCGCCACTGTCTTCAGTATTGGGTGGGTTTCTTCACTTTACCTCTGTTCTTAAGAACTTGGATTCTGTTTTGAAATCAATATAATAATTTTAAACATGAAGGATATCACAAACTTAAGTGTATGAAACTGTTTAAAACTATTCTAGTTTTATTATATCAATGCCAATTTATTTCTCATTTGATTTTATTTATATTTAGAAATAAGTGATAGTTGTTTTTGTGATAACTTAATTTACCCAAATAATGACATAATTTTTAAATATATATAGTTATATGAATTAAAAGATCATTCTCTATTCTAATTTGAAAATCAAAGTTTTTATTATGAACTTCTAATTAGCCGGATCAAATTGCTGTAACTTTAAATCTGTACTAAAGAATTAGGGAGGATACTTTGTTTTAAACCTTTTTGTTTTAAGTGTTCAAACAACTTGCCATATGCTATATTATATGTTAACAGTATAACTTAACTTCTTTCAAATAAAAAGAATAATGCTTTTAAACTTTAAGGTCAAAATAACTTATTTTAAATAGGTATAACTATCGTTATTGTAGTTATAATTTATTTTTAGTATCTTAGTAATTCAAGATGTATATACTATGATAATTTTAGAAATAAAATTAAAGTACTATTATGAGTTAAATTAGTCAATGTTATTTTGATAAATGATAATCTTAATAGTAATTAGAGATTTTTAATTTTAATTCCAAATAGTATGTTTAATTGTTAATTATTAATTAATAACTAAATTTTTATTTGGTTTGCAATCATTATTATTCAATTATATATTTAATAAGGATGTAAGTATAATAATTTATTTTCAATAATTTTAATCAAAATATGATCAAAGGATTTGACACAATGGGATGTTCAAAATAATAAATGTTTTAAACTAGTGAGTTAGAAACTTCTTTGAATTAGTATTTTATTATTCTTTTTAAGAGAAAAATTATTTTGTATTTGAAAATATATACTTTAATATAAAAGGGTTACGTTAGTAAAACAATGATAAAACCTAAATCTAATTGATTTGATAAAGGGTTAAGACAAATGTAGTTTGGTTTGTATTAACTTAAGTACGTTCTTTAATTTAAAAGGGTTAAAGTATGAACTGGATCGGAGAGTCCATCGAGAGATACAAATCGGACTCGTATAATGTAAGATGAACTTATTGGATGCTTTCCAAGGTAAGGGCACCTTCTAACGATATTATATATGATTGAATGCATCGTGTTTGTACTCATGATTGTGTGCCCAATTGGGGATGTGTGATGTTCCTTGTGTGCCCAGTTGAGGGATATGTGTCTACATTATGATGTTATATTTGTGAATGTTCTTTCATATGATTTTGAATAAATATATGAATTGATTATTGAGAAAATATTATGTTGCATTTGCATATATATGTGATATGTGTATGTCAGGTGGGCTACATGAGATGGGTCAGTTGTGACCATAAATATTTAAGTTGTGATACATATATATGCTCATGCATTTCATAGTTACGTGGCTACCGGAGAGGAGTCACGAGGTGCACACCGGAGAGGTGGCACGAGGTGTGTGTCTGAGATGGAACCACCTTATCCCGACGTGGATCATTAAGTCTGATTGATGGTGTAGATACCCATCACCTTAGTGGCGCTAAATCTTGAAGCAATACCACGACCCTTTGCGGAGGGATTGAAATTCCGAAATTCATGCATGTGAGGAACCCGGGTAGGGGGATCACACTCATATAGAGTCTGCATTACGATATTTGTGCATTGCTCTATGAATTGAAATAACTGCTATAACTGTGATATGTATCATGGTGTACTTGCATATGTGTATTCTTTCATATATGTTGTTTTTAGATTGTGACCCTCTACTATTATTATGATGTGGCTAACGACCACCCAGGTTATTAGAAGTTGTGATAGTTAGAGTATCCAGGTGTCATGAAGACTTGCAAGATGTGAATGTCTTTGGCGGTCAGAATCATCAAGACTCGATGTCTTAGTGAGTCTTTTGTACTAAGTCAGCATTGGCTTAGAATTCAAGATCAGCTTAGGGTTTTGTTTCAGAGTGTTGTCCATGTTTGTTTATTGGGAAGTTGGTCGTTTAAGCTGAATGCTTAATTTGTATGTGTGGTTTTGACCTTTACTTGTTGTCAGATACTTTGTACGAAATTATATTCAAGTGGTCAAATATTTTATAACCTTGGGCATTGCTCTGGTCCTATTTATGGAAAAGACTTAGACCGAAAAGATCGTACTCTGATTTATCATTTTTATTATTTCCAGAAAAGACAGTTGTCAATATTTTGTGTGGTATTAGTTTTGAAAAAAAAATACACTCCCGCTGTTAAAAATCGAGGTGTTACATTGTGGTATCAGAGCTTTGGTCTAGATTTTCGTGGGGTTGTGAGTTGGGTGTCCTAAGCTGATCAAGTGCCGGGTTTAGTCAAAGTAAATGTTTGGAGTCCTATGTGTTATGTGTTTTTCTGTCTTGAGTCAAGCATAATATATGCTTAGGTAATCGCTTGTTTCTTAACTGAAGTTAATGTCTCCTAGAGTACTTCAGTAAGAAGCATAATTAAACCCCTTGAGCACTAGTCGACTTTGGTCGACACGTGTCTCTAAATTCTTTGGATGTGTTGGTCTAGATGGAACGAGATTGGATCGAGCAAGAACTACAATGGTTTTTCTGCAATGAATCTAGATTAGGAGTTGCAATTGTTCTTGTCACTCAGAGATGTTGAGTGGGGATAAGTGGAAGTCAAGTTCATAAAGGATTTCAAGTAAGAACCTGATTTGGGGGACCTTTTTGAGAAAAATTATTAGATGTTCATTCCGGTGAGTTCAGAACGAGATGCGGTGAAGTTTATTTACTAGGAAGAAGATAATATTTCTTTGAAATCAAAGAGCAGCTTGGATATCAATGGCACATCTTCTCTAGGAAGAAAGTGGGTTGCACGTTAAAAGTGGTCGAACCTAGGAAAGTTAGAGGAAGGTTATGCGATTGGTAGGTACTTGAGGGTTTAATTTTGTTTCTTGAGCTATGTTAGAACTGTAACTAAATGCCTTAAGGATGAATAATGTGATGTTGAAGGTAGGAGACCAAGTATCACCTGGATAAGTTTTAGTGAAGGTGACCATGAGTGGAGTTGTCTTCGAAACTAGAAGTAGGAGTTTGGGGGAAAATGAGTATTACGATTTATATGAGGAAAAGGTAGAAGTAGCACATGAATCTAAGTAATCATATGAGTCAATTTGGGAAGTGTTAAATCATTCAAGTATGGGCGACATGGTTTTACTAGAAATATCAGACCGCAGGTAGACAATGGTTTATTAAAAGAGCGATAGGACGCTGAAAGTTAATATCTGGAGAGACACAGAACCATGGTTTCGGATTTAATGAATGACATTATATGTTATAACAAGTATATGGAGTTCTTGAAGATTAAAGTCTAGAGTTGGATTTAGGGATCGAATATGAGAATAAAGAAATGGTAGCAAAGGAAATCTTGGTTGGGTAGTTGCTCTTTAAAGGTCGAGTGTTAAGATTGGAGATAAGTGCTCACTAACTAGATGGATGAGTAAGATATGTCTGTTTGGAGGAATAGTTCTTTTAGAGTGGTAGATCATAGAGAAATCTGTTAGTGGGTACCTCAGTGAAGATTAAAAATGAATAAGAAACCGATGAGTAAATAGATGTGGCTGGATAGTTAGCAAAAGCTTATGCACAAAGGATTGGTTTGTGTTATAAAAGGATATTTAGATTGGGTGAAGAAAATTAAAGATGTGGTTTGAAAATGACAAGATAGAGGTCATGATAGGTTGAGAAACAACTATAGACGGTTGGTTGCAGAAATTTTGAAGTTGCAAATTATTAGATGATCGAAGAAGATCTAGTATAAGGGCTATTGGAGTTTTAACATCGACGAGGTAGTCACAGAAGAGGATTGAAGTTGTACGTGAACACGAAAGGGGAAGTGTTACTGGAATTTTGATATAGGGGTTAACAATATCGTTGTGTGAATCAGTCAAATTTAAAGGAGTCGTAAGAAGGGATGTAGTGATATACCTCGACGGAAAAGAGGAAGGAGACTGAACATTACTTCAAGGGTGCATGCTGCAGAGGAGGAGTTGCATTCAGGCATAAATTAGAGATTAAGAAGTAGTAGAAGTGGCAAGAGAATAATCATGCGGTTGAAAATCTTATATTACAAGGATAAGGAGTAAGGTATTAGTGACTGGATAGGATGTTATATTCAGAATCTAGATGATGAAATTACTAAGTGAAAAAGCATGTTGGAGAATTCCACATGAGACATGGGAAGTCAGGACGAGGTTAAGTACGATGTGTCATTGATGAACGAATAAATGGAGTGAAAAGATTTAGTATTGGGAAAAAGGTGTTAAGAAAAAGTGTTGGAGAAACGCATAGCGATGCGAATTATGTAAATTTAGAATTCGTGCGAGAAATTTCCTCACCCATAATTTGGAAAATGTGATTGTAAGGGTATGCTTAGGAGTGAAAGGTGCAATTTGAATGGGTCACGTGAGGTGCATTTGTCATATTCGGAAATAAAGAGGATTAAACATTTGTTTATTAGGACGATTCAAGTAGGAGATGGAAAAGTTTGGTGGAGACTAGTAAGACTTGGATTCATTGTACTTGTTATAATGAATATTAACATAGCATAATGGAAAACATGCGTTGAAAAAAATAATGGACATGAGACGTTAACATCGAGAACAGTTAAATAATAGAAGAAGAGATGTTGGAACAATCAAGAATGGTTATATTGACGAGCTCTTATGAGGAAAATAGAATTTAATGGTAAGAGGAAAGAAACTCAATATAGTTTTGAAGCAGATGTAGGATAACACGAAAGATGTGGTGTACCAATGCTGACAGCCAGCGAAGAGGAACATTTCATGTTAAGGCATATAAGAGTAAGTTAAGTAATGATTTGGAAGTAAGGTAGTTATGTTAGAGGGTGATGCAATAGTTTAAGACTGGTGTAAAGGGAATTTGTGTGTTGTAGATGGCATAGTTTTGGCAAGTGAAAGAAAATTTGGGGAGTTTTAATCACCAAATAGATGTTGGGATGGTATTATTAAGATTGTGATTGGAATGAGTGTTGAATGTGAACATATATGGATCTCCACATTTATAAGATCAAAGTAGTAGGAAATTGATAAAGCGTTTAGTAAACCTCGAAAGGACTATTGGACCCTTGTGCCTCGCATAAATTTGAGAACAAGTTGCAAAGGACACTATTGTAGTTAGGTAACGATGGTTTATTCCACCATCATGGTTGTCGCATACCTATTGACAAATTAAGGAGTTGATCACCTTTAATCTCTTGTTAATAGTAGACGGGGCCGTGTTGAATGGAATAGACGAGACTTGCTGACTTTAGTAGTGTGTAAAGTTAATTATCATTTTATCAGAAGGATAATCAGTCACCACTTCGTGTGAATCTAATGGAATGGACTGTGACGTGAAAGTCAGAATATGACCTTGAAAGTTTAAGTATGAACCTAGGATCCTGGAGGACCCATCGTTTATGAATGTGCTCTTGTAAGATTAATTTTGAGTGTTGAACTCATAGTGTGATGTCTAGCCTTGCGTCTAGAGTCTCGGTCAATGCAACTTTGTAGAGGATTGTGATAGGTGCACAATCGTGCTAGTGATGAAGTTAGTAATAACTAGTTAAGTTGTTACATTGCCTTCAAGTTTCGAGGACGAAACTTATTTTAGAAGGGTAGTAATGTAAGACCTATAAAAGTACATTAGCAGGAATTAGAATTTTGGAATATTAAATAATATTATGCTATTTTATTTTATCTGTTTCCTATTTAATTATTTATTATGACAAATTTTGTTGAAATTGTATTGGGTCTAAATGAGACTTTCACAATTGACACAATGACTATATTAGATGTAAATCTTTCCATTGTGTCGAAATTTCAAAAATATATTTCTTCTGATTCTTAAGAAAAAGAGCAAAATATACCCGTCGCTTAAATTTTCACTGACTCCGATTGTCATCAAAATTTAAATAGGAGTTTTATATATCGTCTAGAATGAGAATTTAATCTCATTATATTTTTCTAAACTAAGGGACAAAAATTTATTCGGAATAAAAATTTATTCGAAAATTATGTTTTGATTTAATTAAAAGGTTACGGTAGAATTTTTATAATTTTACTGAAAATGATTTGTGAGCGAATTTTGACCCGTCTGAGAGTAAACTAAAACACTCAATGAACTAATAGGATTTGATCCTAAAAATATCTAGATATTTTAAAATATATTATTATTTTATTAGATTAAACATATTATAATAATAATAATAATAATAATAATAATAATAATAATAATAATAATAATAATAATAATAGTTATATATAGTCACATGTGGCTAGGTGAAGAAACAAAAAAAACAGTTTCCTCTTCTTTCAATCTCACGCTCCCTTCTTCTCTCTCTTTTCTATCTCTCAGCAAATCCAAAACAGAAGCTACACCTTTCTCCCTAGCGCCGCCACCCCTTTTTCTCCAACTCTATCTCCGACCACCACAAACTCAAAAGAAAAAACTAAGACCATTTTCTTTCTCATCATCACATGACTTTTATTTTAGACTGAATCGATTTTCTGTTGGAGCATCCTAATACTGTCAATTTCGTGGTCAGATCTAGACTAACACCGCTTAACTTTTGATAAAGTACCACCGTGAATAAACTCATTGTTTTCTCCTTTATAAAACACATAAAGAAAATTCAAGATCGGAGAAATTGTTGAAAACCACCACGTTGGAAATTGCACCACCGTACCGGAAAATGTAACATTTGTGTTCTAAGAGGTTTTTAACCCTTCATCAATTTTGATCTTGTATTTCTTGTTAGTTGGGACTGACATAAATTTCTCCCCAACATCCACCCTTTCGGTTTGCTTGATCTCTATCTTCGGCCAGACAAATTGCCACTGTCATCAATATTGGGTGGGTTTCTTCACTTTACCTCTGTTCTTAAGAACTTGGATTCTGTTTTGAAATCAATATAATAATTTTAAACGTGAAGGATATCACAAACTTAAGTGTATGAAACTGTTTAAAACTATTTTAGTTTTATTATATCAATGCCAATTTATTTCTCATTTGATTTTATTTATATTTAGAAATAAGTGATAGTTGTTTTTGTGATAACTTAATTTACCCAAATAATGACATAATTTTTAAATATATATAGTTATATGAATTAAAAGATTATTCTCTATTCTAATTTGAAAATCAAAGTTTTTATTATGAACTTCTAATTAGCCGGATCAAATTGCTGTAA
Source organism: Lathyrus tuberosus (assembly GCA_022829125.1). Lineage (NCBI taxonomy): Eukaryota > Viridiplantae > Streptophyta > Magnoliopsida > Fabales > Fabaceae > Lathyrus > Lathyrus tuberosus. Next base: position 10,310,567 of record JALAZF010000032.1, read on the forward strand.
CTTTAAATCTGTACTAAAGAATTAGGGAGGATACTTTGTTTTAAACCTTTTTGTTTTAAGTGTTCAAACAACTTGCCATATGCTATATTATATGTTAACAGTATAACTTAACTTCTTTCAAATAAAAAGAATAATGCTTTTAAACCTTAAGGTCAAAATAACTTATTTTAAATAGGTATAACTATCGTTATTGTAGTTATAATTTATTTTTAGTATCTTAGTAATTCAAGATGTATATACTATGATAATTTTAGAAATAAAATTAAAGTACTATTATGAGTTAAATTAGTCAATGTTATTTTGATAAATGATAATCTTAATAGTAATTAGAGATTTTTAATTTTAATTCCAAATAGTATGTTTAATTGTTAATTATTAATTAATAACTAAATTTTTATTTGGTTTGCAATCATTATTATTCAATTATATATTTAATAAGGATTTAAGTATAATAATTTATTTACAATAATTTTAATCAAAATATGATCAAAGGATTTGACACAATGGGATGTTCAAAATAATAAATGTTTTAAACGAGTTAGAAACTTCTTTGAATTAGTATTTTATTATTCTTTTTAAGCGAAAAATTATTTTGTATTTGAAAATATATACTTTAATATAAAAGAGTTACGTTAGTAAAACAATGATAAAACCTAAATCTAATTGATTTGATAAAGGGTTAAGACAAATGTAGTTTGGTTTGTATTAACTTAAGTACGTTCTTTAATTTAAAAGGGTTAAAGTATGAACTGGATCGGAGAGTCCATCGAGAGATACAAATCGGACTCGTATAATGTAAGATGAACTTGTTGGATGCTTTCCAAGGTAAGGGCACCTTCTAACGATATTATATATGATTGAATGCATCGTGTTTGTACTCATGATTGTGTGCCCAATTGGGGATGTGTGATGTTCCTTGTGTGCCCAGTTGAGGGATATGTGTCTACATTATGATGTTATATTTGTGAATGTTCTTTCATATGATTTTGAATAAATATATGAATTGATTATTGAGAAAATATTATGTTGCATTTGCATATATATGTGATATGTGTATGTCAGGTGGGCTACATGAGATGGGTCAGTTGTGACCATAAATATTTAAGTTGTGATACATATATATGCTCATGCATTTCATAGTTACGTGGCTACCGGAGAGGAGTCACGAGGTGCACACCGGAGAGGTGGCACGACGTGGATCATTGAGTCTGATTGATGGTGTAGATACCCATCACCTTAGTGGCGCTAAATCTTGAAGCAATACCACGACCCTTTGCGGAGGGATTGAAATTCCGGAATTCATGCATGTGAGGAACCCGGGTAGGGGGATCACACTCATATAGAGTCTGCATTAAGATATTTGTGCATTGCTCTATGAATTGAAATAACTGCTATAATTGTGATATATATCATGGTGTACTTGCATATGTGTATTCTTTCATATATGCTATTTTTAGATTGTGACCCTCTACTATTATTATGATGTGGCTAACGACCACCCAGGTTATTAGAAGTTGTGATAGTTAGAGTATCCAGGTGTCGTGAAGACTTGCAAGATGTGAATGTCTTTGGCGGTCAGAATCATCAAGACTCGATGTCTTAGTGAGTCTTTTGTACTAAGTCAGCATTGGCTTGGAATTTAAGATCAGCTTAGGGTTTTGTTTCAGAGTGTTGTCCATGTTTGTTTATTGGGAAGTTGGTCGTTTAAGCTGAATGCTTAATTTGTGTGTGTGGTTTTGACCTTTACTTGTTGTCAGATACTTTGTACGAAATTATATTCAAGTGGTCAAATATTTTATAACCTTGGGCATTGCTCTGGTCCTATTTATGGAAATGACTTAGACCAAAAAGCTCGTACTCTGATTTATCATTTTTATTATTTCCAGAAAAGACAGTTGTCAATATTTTGTGTGGTATTAGTTTTGAAAAAAAAATACACTCCCGCTGTTAAAAATCGAGGTGTTACATATGGCCTCCAGACAAACTACAAGAAGAAAATAATATTTAATTAGAAATTCGGCGGTGTTGCAATTTATGAGACAAAATTATGGTATTTTAAGAAAAAATTACATCGTCTGGGCCAATGTGATCTATTAGGTTGCGGTAGACGGTTATTGCGCTCCTGGGATTTCGATGTAATTCATTCCCGAAACTGACCACCTAAAAAACGTGACACAAATAAGTTAGTTACAAATAAACATCTCATTAATTAAAGGACATAAGTTCGAGTAGTAAAATTGAGCGTACTTGTTTCCGTAGGGAAAAGTGAAGGAATTCCGGTTAACAGGAGCTAGTGTTGGCATTCTGGACCAACCCCACGCTTGAAGGAGATAAGTGCAGCCATAAAAAGTACAAGTGTCATTTTTTGAAGTTTTACAGAGTGACTATAGAGATGGGTCAGGACAGCTGAACCCCAACTATATTCGCGCACTTTGTTAATGTTAAACAACAAAGGTAAATACATAATATTAACACCATTTCCAGTACTTTCTGGAAATAAAAAGTGACCGAACAAAAGCATTAAATAGCACCGAGTTTTTTGTATCTTGTAATACGGGAGGGTTTCCTCGTCTAATACGATAGACTGGTAGTATTCTTTAAGGTATTTTAAGTTAATACCTTGGCCCCTAGGTTGACCATCCCGTGTTGGTTCAGGTGCATCGAGACTGAGCGGTGTGCCCAACAACTCATCACACAGTTGGTTGTTTACAAAAAAGTTCCCGTTGACAGCCTTTCTGTCGATGCGTAGGCCAAGTAACATATAAACATCTTGGAGTGTGACCGTGCATTCACCGAATGGAAGGTGAAATGTGTAGGTCTCTGGCCTCCATCGTTCTAGCAAAGCTAGAATGAATTTTGGGTCAATCGTGTATGACTTGATTTTAATCAACTCACCAAATCCACATGCAGTTAGGTAATCTTCAATGAATTCGTCGTGTAACATGTATTCGTGCCCACGACAACGGAACCTTGATACCTCCTGAACAAAAATATAAATAACATTACTTATATAAAAAGATGGTTCTAGGTTAAGGAAGACAAAACAAACCAAAGTCAAAACACTTACAAAGTCTGCAATGTTTTCCGGTGTACCTCTGTGATCGTTTCCCATGGTGAGTAAAGACATTTTTTGGTATGAAGAAGAAGAGGTTGTAATGGATGAGAATATTTTGTGATTTGAGTAAAAGAGTTTGTGATGAGAAGAGTTTGTGATGGGAAAATTTTGTAAAATGGTGAGAATGTATTTATAATGGTGAAGAATGAGATGAGGGGAGTCACATGATATTGCATGCATTCTTGGTCATTGTGTAACGAATCTCTTAGGTGTTCTCTTGCATGCATGCTTTGGAATTGTAGTGTAACAAGTGTAGTCATAGAAAGAAGTGTATTACTTTTTCGTGTGATGAGAGGAGTGTAAGGAATCTTGCTGACATTGCATGTAACCCCATGTGAGAAGGCTAGTGTAGTCATTCTGAAACAATTAAACTCCCAAGACACATTACTTGTATCAACTATAAATAATAGTGCAGAGGCATACTAAAGAATAGTGGAAGGCTAGTGTAGGCATGCAGAGTTGTGTGGTCTTGTCAAGGCTAGTGTAGGCATGCAGAGTTGTGTGGTCTTGTCAAGGCTAGTGTAGGCATGCAGAGATGTGTGGTCTTGTTAAGAGTTGTGTGGTCTTGTCATAATAGTGATAAAGTCCTTGGGAGATTCTTGGCGTGGAAATGGGGTCTTGTCACACAGAGAAGCACATGGTTCATGCAAGGCAATGGTAAATCATTTTGAAGCAATTAAACTCCCAAGAGACATAACTTGTATCTACTATACGCCTATTAATACACATCAAACATACAGCTTATGATAACATCCTTTAGTTAACATTTTCTTCCAAACACTAAAGTTTGTAAACCATTTCTTCCAAACACAAGTTAGTAAGGTTTTTTGTTATGGCTCAAAGACCACAATACATGATAAGTGCACATCTCAATGGTGAGATGTTTGAATGTCCCATCACAGGTTTCAATTTTAGGGATACGGAAGTCACTAGGTTTTTAATTTAGAAGATCAAATTTTTTACATTAGAAAGCCATATTAGAAAAGAAAATACAGTGCGGTCCAGTTAGGCAAATCGTATACAAAAATCATATGTTTTTTGACGGGCACGACCAATGCAAATTTTTTCAGCTGAAGATTCGGGACGATGATGATGTGCGTAATATGCTTCTCAGTCATGAGTATTCTGGATTCAATGATATTGAGTTATATATTACGTTACAACATCAACAACTGTCTCAACAACTTGAAGTTTCTCAGGTTTTTAACGAATCCGACAACTAACAAGCTGAGGTCGATGTCGTTGACAAGGAAGAAGAAGAAGTGGAGGACATTGTCGATGAAATGGTAAACAACGAGGAGGAAGACCCATTACCAGGCAGTCATGTTTATTGCCCACCTCAACACATGACAAGACTCAACTTAGGCGAGGACGAACCGTCAACGAATATTTTTTACGACCCATACATGCAGACGGAGGGAGTATTAAAAATTGGAGACAATTTTCATACGAAAGAAGATTGTGTCCGAGCTATAAAACAATACCACATGAACTTATCTGCAGATTATAGAGTCGATCGAACAAATCCAACCCTATATAAGATCTATTGTCGTAACGAGGTGAGCCCGTTTAGATTAACAGCATCTTTCCGAAAGCGAAGCGATTCCTGGAAGATAAGGTCAATGGGTCCAGAGCACACTTGCATAATCACGAATCCAAGTCAGGATCATCGCAAGCTTAGCTCTCAACTGATCTGCAACGAAATTCTATCAGTCATTAGCGACAACCCTTCTTTGAAGGTGAGTACAATAATATCGCATATGGTTCAAAGATACAACTATACTCCTTCGTACAGGAAGGCGTGGATTGCTAGGACTAAGGCGGTTGAAACGGTTTTTAGAAATTGGGAGGACTCTTACAAAGAACTTCCAGGATACCTGGTGGCACTTAAACACTATGCTCCAGGGGCTGTTGTCATCTTGGAGACATTGCCGGTGTATACGTCAGACGAGAATTGTGTAAGTGGAAATGGCATTTTCCATAGACTCTTCTGGGCGTTTGAACCATGCATCAAAGGATTTGGGTACTGTAAACCTATAATTAAAATTGATGGAACATGGTTGTACAGAAAATATAAAGGCACGCTACTAATGGCCGTGACACAGGATGGCAACAACAACATTTTCCCTATCGCCTTCGCTCTAGTTGAATGGGAGACTGCTGAAGGTTGGAGCTTTTTCCTAAAAAATCTCCGACAATACGTTGCTCCTCAACCTAACTTATGTTTGATCTCCGATAGACACCCCTTAATCGAGAGTGCTTACAACAATCTTGACAACTGTTGGCAGGATCCTCCCTCAAGCCATGTGTATTGCATTAGACACATCGGCCAAAATTTCATGCGGGAGTTCAAGGACAAAGGGCTAAAGAAGATGGTTACTAACGCGGGTTATGCACTAATAGAGCCTACCTTCAGATACTACCGTGACGAGATCAGACTGACAAATGCAGATGCAATGAGATAGATTGATAATATTTAACGGGAGAAGTGGACAAGGGCATACGAGAATGGGCAGCGATGGGGCCACATGATAACAAACCTCGTTGAATCTATGAACTCTGTATTCAATGGCATCCGAAACCTACCGATAACCGCTTTGGTGAGGACAACATATTTTAGGCTCGCTGCACTCTTTGATACCAGACGTACAAAGTGGGGTTCGGTCTTGCAATCTGGGCAGTTGTTTAGTAATAGTTCAATGACATTCATGAAGGACAAAGCTGCAAAGGCCAACACACATGTGGTCACGGTCTTTGACCGTACTAAAGGTCACTTCAGTGTTGCAGAGTCTATTGATCACAATGAAGGAAGGCCTAGGGGGTGTTACCGAGTGGAACTGGATAGGAGTTGGTGTGACTGTGGAAAGTTTCAGGCATTTCGTATGCCTTGCTCCCATGTTATAGCAGCATGTTCCAAGGCCCAGCTGGACCCAACCAACTATCTCTCTGTTCTTCACCAAGTCATTACTCTATGCAGTGTCTACGTCACTAGTTTTCAAGTGGTAGCAAAGGAGGACTACTGGCCTCCATACGAAGGCGAAATTGTGTGGCATAATGATTTGATGCGAAGAAATAAAAAGGGTCGCCCTAACAGCACCCGTATTCGAACGGAGATGGATGCAGCAGACAAAATGGTGAGGTTATGTGGTTTATGCCGCCAGCCAGGACACAATCATACCAAATGTCCCAATGTGGGCTCTAGCACAACATCATAGTTTCAACTGTAAACTTGTCTATTTATAACAACAACAAATTTTATTTCATTGATGGCATACCTAAGCGATTACAACGACATAACATAACAGAACATAACTTAATAGCTAAACATCAACAAATAACAATGACATAACCTAATGCCAAATCAAAAAATAATAACAACATACCCAAAACAAACAACCCAACGCATCAACTTATCTAGGAAATTACAACCATCAAGTTAATTTTCTTTGGTGTCAACATCATCATAAGGACACCAGCATCATTTTGCACTTTTCTCTAGGTGCGGGTAACTTCATTTAGACCAGACTCCTCAACCTGCCTCTCAATCTTCCTGATCTTTTCACCTGCCTCAAATTCTCCTTCTAGCCAGCAATAAAGTTCGCTATGCAAATGCTCCAACGTCTGCGTGTTCCAGAGTATCATCTTCATTTGAGGCTTTATTGCTGAGAATACAACTAGGGCATTTCTTTTCATCAGTGGAAATGTTGGAAACGGTTCCTCCGGTGCTGATGATGATGACGATGGACGGCGATTTAACCACTCGGACATGGTGTTGGGAAGGGGAGATATTAGGGTACTGGTGAGAAGTGTTAGGAAGGGGAGAGAGTAGGGTAATGGTGAGAAGTGTTGTGGAGTAAAAAATGAGGGTGCAGTCTCATTTATAGACACATCAACTTCCTAACTAAGATTGGAAAGTGCTTATGCTTTCTCTAATATACCCTTCCTTCATTTTTAATTCACACTAACAAATGCCCTTTTCGGTAATTGACTAACTCAATATTCTTTCACCAATCACACTACTCCTTTTGTACATGTGGTACAACTAATTTAAATTTTTTCCTCTCTCACTCATCTCCCCTCTTTTCCTCTTTCTCTCTCTCTTTTTCCCTTTTCTTTCTCTCTTTCTCATCTCCCAGATCTCTCTCTCCTTTTCCCTTTTCTTTCTCTCTTTCTCATCTCCCAGATCTCTCTCTCTCTCTGTTATTTCCTCCCCCTCCCTCTTTTTTCGTCAACTTGTGGTTTTACAGTTGAAAAAGGATCTGTAAGTTTTTGTGATTGTGTTTTTTTCTTCCCGTTTGAATGCTCAACTTGCTCGCCGTAGACTAAGGCATATTACTATGAGGTAATACTTCTCTTTTTCCTCACATTGACTGAGTCAGAACGAATTTGTGTTGTGTTAAGCTGAAATGTGTTACTGTAGCTTCTGATTTAAACTTAAATGCTAATATTTATTTCTTATGATATGAACTACTATCTGTTGACAGGGGCACAATTGTACACAGGAAATTCTTTTATGGTTCAGTTTCTTTGATTCCATTGTCCTCTGCTCTTAGTGTTAGTATGTGTTCTGAGAATTTTATTACTTATACATATATATTATGGCTTTTTGCAGAGATTTTCAAGATTGTGTTTTTGCTCTTTAGCTTAATGTTTATTCATTATTTGCTTCAATAGATATTAATTCATATTAATTTTACATTATAGATTTTACCTTCGCCTAATGTCGTGCTCTTCTGGATTTTATACCGATCGTACTCTTCCACTTGGTCTTTGTTATTTTCCCTCTCCTAATAATCCTTCTTTTGAATCTTTACAGATAATGATATACTAAATACCATCCATCGGTTCTGGCCAAAAATTTTGAGCTCCTTTCGTGGCACAATACCCAATATAATCCTTACAAATTCAGACATATATGCCTCAAGAACAGGTTTATGGGTTTACAACCCCTTCAACCATGAAACCAACTCAATTGAGTTGTAAGTTTTGGGGTCTAACTGTCTAAGTAACTATATTCATGATTAATCTTTTTAATGAAAACAAAACCCTTCAGCTATTATCATTGCATTCCCTACTGCAGATCCTGGAGGTGGAATCAACCGAATTCCAGGGGAATGTAACATTTCAGGAGATGTCAGGTTTATTCTCTTCCTTATAATTACTCAAGGCTATTTGTTATTAATGACGTGAATGTACTGAGATATTTGTTTGTGTTTGTTTGTTGCAGATTAACTCCATTTTACAAGTAAGTTACATCTTATATATATTGTGGCCATATATCAGTCTTTTGGAAGCTTTCGGTTAACTTTTTTGCTTTTCTATTTCATTACTTTCTTGCAATTGCTAAATGCACAGATAGAAGCAAACATGTGAAAGAGTTCTGTTTTTATATGAATTTTCATGCCCAATGCTCTAATGATTTTTTCAGTGTGAAGAATGTAAGATGTGTTTTATTGATTTTTAATGCGGTTGATGGATAAACAATGAAAGATACCCTTGATTCATGCTAAATTGGTGGTATCATTTCTTTTTCCAACAACTATTTAATTATGAAATTATGTTGATTACTATGATTGCAATTAACGGACACTCATGAAAATGTCAGGTTGCTTCACTCTTGAAATTGTAAGGATTATTACTATGACTGTTAGTCTGTTTATAGACAGATTGCTCCACTCTTGAAGCTATCAGGTTTGTTTTGCAACATTCTCTATCAAATTTATTAGAACTATATACCAATCACATATATATGATTTTTCTCCTGGCTATTTTTCTCTTAGCAGCAGAAGGTTGTTGTATCAAATAGGACTCATGTGATGTAATTTGTTCTTGGGATCTTCTTTCGAGTTGTTGGTTGTTCTGGCAGCAGCAGGAGAGTTGTTGTATCAAATACAACATAAATTATTCATATTATACATAGTGAGTCTGGCCAATCAAACCTTAGGAATGTTGCTTTGCTTAGGGTTTTTCCTACAGTCTTAGGTGGTATAGTTTGTCCTGCTCTTGCTTCTATTTTGCTGCTTCATCATGATTGAATATCATTATTAGGTGGATGTATGAATTTCTTTTAAGTTACATACATAACATGCTCTTAGATTAGTGCCCTGTTACACACAAGCTCCTTCCTCCCATAATGTGTTTAATAACATGACAGAACTATTAACATGTCCTGTTTGTCAATTACCAGTGTGATAATTGAGTAAGCTAGCTCCTCTCTTTCTCATCGTACCTCTCCTCTATTTCTAGAATAATTTTGATGTAGGTATGACGTGATTCGATTTCCTACCTTGAAGTTCTTCCCAAAGGGCAATAAAGCAGACGAAGATTGTGGAGGTGGAAGAGACTTAGATGACTTTTTGGCTTTTATCAATGAGAAATCTGGAACAAGTCGTGATTCAAAAGGACAGCTTACTTCTGAGGTTAGTGAATTCTTATCAAATAGAAGTACCGTTACTTTCTCTCATTTGATTAATAAAAAATTGGTGGCAGTGAACATGGTCTTTTTGTGGGGTGAAAATGTTCAAAATTGTTGCACTTAACATTCAGCTCACACTTGATATTTCTCTATAGGCTGGTATAATAGAGAACTCAGATGTGTTGGTAAAGGAGTTTGTAGTTGCTAATGATGAAGAGAAGAAGACCGTATTTGCCAAAATAGAAGAGGAAGTTGCTAAGCTTCAGGGTTCTTCTTCTAGGTAATCTAACATCATCCTTTCATAATATTGTGATGGTTAATTGGCTTGAAATTATGCCCCTTGAAATAAGTTTAATTTGCTCTGTTTATTCTCTATACTTTAAGCCAAAAACTATAGGCATAATAAAACTATTTTTTTCCATTAGATACGGGAAGATTTACTTGAAAACTGCCAAGAATTAAAGTATGTTGAACACTTATTTAATTTGCTTTCGTTTATGAATTCGTTTCGAACACTTATTTATCTTTCGGTTTAGTTTGATATTTTATCGTATGCTGAACATTGAACTATTATGAGATGTGTCCGGAATATCCTAATAATGATAAGCATTACATTGATGTGGATGTGTTCTTTGGTCTCAAATTGAAGTTATTGTTGTTTTACTCTGACTGATTTGATATTGTTGTTGTTGAATCAAATCTGCTGCTGATAAAATGGGTTGTTATTTCATGGCTGCTTGTACCCACTGCAGTGTGTTTATTAAAGTTGTGTGACACTGCCATGTGAACTCTTAATATCTTACACAAGTGACCACTTTGAAGAAATAAATTAAAACTTGATTGAAGTGTTTTTCTAAGTGTTTGTTACTATAGGATGTCATTTACTAATATGCAGTTTGGAGGACTGTTTGCAAAAAACCAGAGAGGGTTAGCCTAGATGAAAAGCTCGCAAAGTCTGGCTGTCCAAATGAAAGTTCTTCTGTTTCATCACCTTTGGTCAAAAGTAAATTTATTATAAAAACTAATTTGGTGCCTGGTGACATGAAGAATAATTTATATAAACTATTCTATTAACAATTTATAATTTTAAGTTATGCATATTAAATAATAATTTTCTTTTATTTTTAGAACAAAACTACTATGTTGTCAGCTACTCATTCGGTTTGTGACTTACTAATTTGTGATGATTTTTAGCTATTGGAGCAATATTTGTCGCGACAGATTCTGTTTGCACGTTGCAGGTTTGAAAACTATGTAGTTTTTTTGCTTTTTTCCAACAACTAACGCAAGACGGATAATTACTGACATTATAAATAATGATGCAGGTACTAAATCAAGATGACACACCTTTGTTGTATAGTCTTATATTTGGGGAAGGTGTTGTGAATGATGCTACCTCAGTGGTGCTTTTTAATGCAATCCAAAACTTTGATCTCAACCAACTTAATCCTTTAATTGCATTGCACTTCTTGGGCAACTTCTTCTATTTGTTTATAGCAACCACTCTCCTCAGCGTTTGGGTAAATCTCTTTCTCTGAATAGCTTTCTCATGCAGACATGTCTACTCAGTGCTTACATCATTAAAAAGCTCTACATTAGCAGGTGTCTTCAATGGATCTTATAATAACCCTTGTCTCTCTGTATTTCCATATTGAGTGCTATTAAGTGATCATGATTATTTGAAACAATTCTTTGCTGAAGTTTAAACAATTTTCTTCTTGATTCCAGGCACTCTACAGATCGTGCGGTTGCTTTTATGATGCTAATGGCATACCTCTCCTATATGCTGGAAGAGGTAGGTTTTATAGAACTTCAGTAATGTTTCTGGATGCTTCCAACATTTCTCACTAGCTTGATGTTGACTTGTCTTCATTTTGTGCAGTTATTCTATCTGAGTGGCATTCTCACAGTATTCTTTTGTGGTACTGTCATGTCGCATTATACCTGGCATAATGTGACTGAGAGCTCAAGAGTCACTACCAAGTATGTCTTCTAAACAGATTTCGTTAAGATATATTCACTGTCTAACTGTAAGTCTCTCTATATACACATCTGTTATATACCTAAACATATTTGTAAGTCCGAAAGAGGGTGAGGTGCATGAAGATGCATCAGATGGTATGAGTACATAGGATTCACATGAAGACGTGCCTGGTGCAGAAGTTAATGCTAATGAAGTTTTTTGCTTTGTTTTTGTTTCGTTCTGATCTAATGATAACTTATAAAGTTTGACAAATCTTTGACTTGATGTGTTATTTGTTATAATTAGAATAGGAGGTGGTTTTCAAAGTTGATTACTATGTACAGTCAATAAATTGTGACTTTGGCACGATTTTTCTTGTGAATCAAAATGTTAAAATGACGGTTTTTTCAGGAAGATGGGCAAAGGTTGGATTGGGTACTCTATTTTTTTGTGAAAGTTTGTTGTGTTTGAATTATATTATATCTATATAGCATTGCTGAATTGTGTTTGTGTGGTTTTGTTTGGGCGAGATTGAGATTGGAAGAACAAGCCAAAAAGGAAGGCCTCTGTCGATGGAGCAAGGTTAGTTTCCAGGTGTTCATTTTAAAATTTTGGAGTTGCACAATTAGACATTACCTAGCATAAAAGTTAATGTATATTTTAGTTATAATTAAAGTTAATGAAAACCACTTTCTTTATTGGTAACTTGGTTTACTTGTAACCAACAGGAGTTTTGTTTGGCATCTTGGTTGATGTAAACTCTTATCTATTATGTATTGTCATTATCTCAATGTTGGGATAATTATTCCATGCATTTAAATATACTACAACTGATGTAAAATGCAATAGTGGACTCAGGAACATCTTTAATTGCTGGTCCAATAGTATCGTCTAAAAAATTATACTTCTTTCTTTATACATTGTTATGTTCCCTTTTCTATGAAGCATTGTGACCGACACAGACACAACACTGACACGTCGATAATTGTAATTATTTTTTGAAAAAGTGGAATAATCAAATGTAACACTACATTAGTTCATCACTGTCAGACATTGAAAACCATTCCATTTGTGATCTTATGGTGTCTTTTTACCTTATATGTGTAACAAACCTGAAGTTGTCACTAAGGTCCTGCAGTACATTTCTAAGGTTAGGTGTTTTGTTTCTCTTCTATGTATCACAATTATTAGACTAAAGTATGTTTAAATATGGGATACATAGGTGATTTTTGTGGATACCAGAGGTCGATGGCGTACTTCAAATCAGATGTGGCGTGTTTATGCTTGTCGTGCGATTGAAATGTTCATTCAGCAAATATGCTTGCTCGAAGGCATTCAAGGACACTTTTATGTGAGACATGCAGTTCACAGACTGCTTTGGTTAGGTGTTCAGAAATTAACGTAATTGTGTTTGGTTAAGGCATGGTAACTCTACATCTTCCAATAATAATAGAAAAATAGTCAATTGCTACTCTGGTTGTCCTTTGTTAGCGGAAATGTCTTCAATATGGTCTTTTGTGTTGGATATTCCTTCTCTAAGTGAAACTACTATTAGGAATATGAGCAAGAACTTGGTTTCATGATTATTAATGAGAATATAAGTGTTTGGGTCGATCCAAAAAACCAGAGTGTATCTGATTCAAATAAAGTTACTGATCGGTTGGATTTGAAACGTGTACCAAAGGTATATATGAATACTATGTTGTCGTTTTCATTTTCATGTGGATGGCTTAATCAAAAGGCCATTTGTTACATAACTTGATGTTTATAGTTCAAATTCTCACTTTTTCATCAAATTATTACGTACCTAATTCTTATTGTTGATCTTCAGTTAAACTGTCCTGCAAAAAAATGTCCTCAAATTAGTGAAGACAATTTTGATATGTATGAACTCGATATAAATATGGAAAACTATGATGAACTCTTATAAACACATTTTTTTAGGCTTTATAATATACCCTAAAGTTGTAAATATTTCTCCTAAAGTAACACATTTTTTTTGCATCATAAACAACTCACATCTGCTACTGATTTTATGTGTGCAGGTTTTAGCATCCTTCTACATAGAAGGCCGATGTTAATCTTTGTGGCTCAGTTGTTGCGAAGGTTCTAATATAGAAGTTCGAGTAGTTCAATGTATATGATGCTAGCGTACGAGGTCATCATGTTGGAACTATGCTTAAGCATTCTGCAGAAACAAAATTGAACAAAAATGGAGCAGAATTATAATAAGTTGATAAAAGTTGATTAAAGACACCAGAAGTAGCATACTATGCCCAAAATACCTTAACAGAATATCAAGGCTCAATAACAAACACAAGAAGTAGCTTCTGTAACAATAGTTTTTATAACAGGGGTTAAGTTTTTTGAACCCAACTTCATAAAGTTTTTCCTATAATTGTTAACATTATGCTATGCTGGTTTCTCGTGCTAATAAAAATGGTTTTATTGCTAACTCTAACTCTCATTATTTTTGGCATTATATATCTACTAAAAAAAAGATACTCATACACCATAACTTTTTAAAAGCACTTACCATTTCAAAAGCACTAAAAAATGGTTGTAGTCAATATAGATCTATTCTTATGTTTATAATTGTGCCTTTGAAACTCCATGACCTTTCAAAAGCATGGCCTTTAAAACTTCATTATCTTATTTTTTTTATTCACCCCCGGTTATAAAAACTATTGTTACAGTATCTACTTCTTGTGTTTATAATCTTGTGTTTATAATTCATCCTTTGAAACTCCATGGCCATGACTAAATAATGAGAAATGTGTTTATATGATGTACCAATCAAGAATGTCATACATGTAATGAAAGTACCATGCTTTTACTTAAAAAAATGTGTCTGCATTTTGCAATGTAAAAATATGTCTATAATGAAGATAGTATGTCATAAAAATTACAAAAGTTGTTTCCCTCACATTGAATTATTTACCAACTATTTTATGAAATTGATTAAGAGGTCAGACTTAAACTTACAGTGTTTGGTTCTTTAAATTAAATTAGTTAATTTGGTATTGCGATCAATATGCATTTTGGAACAATTCTATAGTACACATTTTTTTATCCGGTGTATTTGTTAAACGTTTGTATATTTTAAAATGCTTATTCAAATTCTCACGGGTCACTACCATAACAAAACCTATTTGTTTTTAAGTATTTCTTTTAAAATTTACATATCTATTTAAATATATTTCATATCATATTAGATGAATTTATCTGTGCGGATGCACATGTATGCTGGATAATTATAATAGTCAAATAATTATTTTTGAGATAATTACTCTTGATATTTTTTTTAATTCAAATTTGATCATTTATTATTAATATATATAAAGATGTATTAAAAAAGAGCCACAAACATTTATATTTTTTATCGAATGATTTTAGATAGGAATCAATTTACCCGTGCGGACGCACAGGTATTCTACTAGTGAAACACTGTAGCACAATTATTTTAATCAATTTCCAAATTAATTAAAATAACATTAAAAAAACAAAAAAAAAGGGACATCAACTGAGGCGCCATATGGTATGGCGCCTCCCTTCTGGCAAGTGAAAAAATATTAGGGTATCATAGTTTACCCTGAGGCGCCATATGGTATGGCACGTGCCTTTTGACTGAGGCGTCATATCATATGGCGCCACCCTGTTGATCGTTTCCCAAACCACGCCACTTTGGTATTTTTTTTGAAATGTTATTTTTTTTGGTATTTTTCTTGAAAAAATAAGTTATACTAAAAAAAATGCATAACAAATGTTAACATATTTATGCATATTTAATGTTTTTGTTTCATAATTATCGACACATTAATTATAGAAATAATAATTAAATTAAAGATAAATTACTCAAAGAAAATGAGCATGTATTGATTGAGTTCAGATCTGCTCCAGTTCTTATTTCCTCCAGTTTTCCAGTTATTCCACTGATGTTTGACATGTGTCTCAGCACTAAATCAACGGTTTAGATTAAAAATGAAAATTAGATCGAAAATGAAGCGTTTTATTATGTTTTTAGTTTTTTTGCTTTCTCTCTCTTACTCAAAGTGACGAATCATTTTCTTGGTTTTTTTCAATTATTTCTTACATTCAGACTCCATCTTTCATTCTTGTATCATCCACCATTTTTTGCTTCTTCTTTATCATTTGCATTATGTTTTCACCTTACTCTTCCTCGCTGCATCCATAAAAAAAAATTTATTTTGCTTTTTTTCGCTACCGTTGTCGGCGACTTTTCGTCTTGATTTCTCGTTGCTGCCATAGGTTACTTTTCGTTTTGCTTTCTCGTCGCCGCCTTCAGTGACTTTCCATCTTGCTTTCTCGTTTCTGAGTCAGTGGAACCACTGTCTTTTTTGTCGCGCCGACTGTGGCTTTCCGTCTTACTTCCTCGCCGTCTATGGTTAATCGTTTTCTGTTATCTCAAAATCACATATGTTACTGCTAATATGTTTAGGTTTTGAAACAAAATTTGTGAAAGAGAAAGAAATTCTGCATTTTTAATTTAATTTTTGGTTTTTTATTTGAATCGTTGATTTTATTCTAAGCCACGTGTCAAACATCGCTGGAATTAGGCATGGCAAGAAAACCTGGGCCCGCCGGAGCCCACCCAGACCCGGCCCAAAATTAACGGGGGAAACCCGATTTGATTGGGTGCGGGTGCGGGTGCGGGTAAAATCCGGTTTGTAATTGCGGGTGCGGGTGCGGGGGATGCTACTACCCGCCCGCACCCACACCCGCCCCCGCTCGGTCATATAATATTTACTTTAATACCCATATTTAAATTATTTTATATCACATTTATTCACTTTTGAAGAAATAATTAAAAATCTTCATTAGTCATTTCTCACCATTCACTCAAACTCACATCTTTAGAAACAAGTTTATTATTAAAATGGTAAAGTTTTTAATAAAATTGTTAATTTTTATTACTATTTAAAAAAATATTTTTTTGCGGGTGGGTGCGGGTGCGGGCAAACCCGTTTCTATCGGGGGCGGGTCTGGGTGGTAAATTTTTACCCCCAACTGGGTTGGGAGACGGGGGCGGGTCTATAACAGGGAGGCGGGTGCGGGTGCGGGGCTAGTTAAACCCGCCCCCGACCCGCCCCGTTGCCATGCCTAGCTGGAATAAACTGGAAAACTGGAGGAAATAAGGACTGAAGTGGATCCGGACTCGATAATTTTACATTATCAATTCATCACCATCATACATCTCGCTAGAAACTATAATTTTTAAATTAGGTTAATAAGATAACGGGGTTGATGATTATTTTTAAATTAAATTAATAGCATAACGTGGTTGAATGATGATTTTTAAATTAAATTAATAGTATGACATTGTAAATTAATACTAGTATGACATGGTTGAATCATGATTAAATTAAAAAGATTATCATTAATAAAGAAAACAATTGTCATTTTTATGTATAATAAGGCTGGAAATATCAATCAAACCATCAATAAATTATATATTAGACAAAGCAAGAAAAAGAAAGAGAGAAAACTATAACCGTAAAAACTATAATTATCCATGGATGCAACTATAAATATTTTCAATCAATGCTTCGGGAATTTGGATCTGCACCATTTTCTTATCCTCTATTTAATCCATTTTATTTAACATATCTTTGTCATGTGGCATTAAAGGATTTCAATGGTCCAGATTAAAAACAACATTTAATTCTATGGTTAAAAACATTAAAGGATTTCAATAGTCCATATTTAATTAAAATATTTTTTTAGTTTTTAATCTTGACCGTTCAAATCATTAAATTCTACGTGGCAAAAATCTATTAAAGAAACTTGAATAAATGGAGAATAAGGAAATGGAGTGGATCTAGACTCATGCTTCGGGGCATTGGTTAAGAACTCAAAATAAGAAAAATATGTATGTTCAGTTCATTTAATACACACAATATTCTTTAAAAAAACTGATTATTTCTCTTTTCAGTGCATTGAATATACATATATTTAAAAAAAAAACATGTATTTTTAATCTCTTAAATAATATCCGACTTACCATTTTAATCTCTTAACCGGTGACCGGGGGCACTCGTTAGCATTTCTCTTTTCTATACTCAACAAAACATCTAAGATAAATTAAAGTAGTGTGATGCAACCATACCTTCCGAGCAATATACTCTCAATTTTATGATAAGAATAAACATTAATAGTAGCTAGTTTAGCGGGTTCTTCACTAAGATGATAACTTCCCCCGTTCAAATCCAACTTTAAGGGTCTATTTT
Organism: Lathyrus tuberosus; assembly: GCA_022829125.1. Lineage (NCBI taxonomy): Eukaryota > Viridiplantae > Streptophyta > Magnoliopsida > Fabales > Fabaceae > Lathyrus > Lathyrus tuberosus. Next base: position 10,328,308 of record JALAZF010000032.1, read on the forward strand.
TCCAAAGATCAAGCTTATTAACAATAAATGCTAATTCATCAACGCCGCAAAAACTTAAATGAGACACGTTATTGTTGAAGTTTTTGAAGTAATTCAAGTGTTGTAAGTTACCACGGGTTTGTAACTGGTTACAGCAAGACAAGAGATGCATTCCAATAGCAGAAAATTGGTGTTTTTGAAGGCGTAAATGGTTACAGGATTTGGTTTAACTTGTTATCACTGAAGCTGAATTAATTTCCATTTTATTTAGTGTCAGGTGTAACCGGTTACCCACTTTGGTATAACCAGTTACAAGTCCGAGTTTTTATATTTTTTGTTATTGTACTTGGTCAAATGTGATCCAAATTGATTTGTAACTCCTATATAAGTGTGTAGGGTGCACTCCCACCCTATCTAATGAAAATATAACATCTCACTCTCAATTATCTCTCCCTCTCTCTCTCTCTCTCTCTCTCTCTCTCTTTCTCTCTCTCTCTCTCTCTCTCTCTTAATTCTCCCATTTCACTCTCCACTTCCAAAATTTCTCCACCATTGTTTCACCAATCTTGTGGTTGCTTGCTCCAACATTTGGCATCAAGAGCCTGGTTCGGATCCACAAACACCTAGTGTGCGACATGAATTCTATCTCCAATGAAAGAATCCCTGCAAATTTACCCATCCTTGATGCAAATAACTATGACAAATGGTGCAAGCAAATGAAGGCGTTGTTTGGCTACCAAGATGTTCTTGAGGTGATCAAGAATGGTATTGCTCCTCTTCAAGTTAATGCAACAATGGTGCAATAGGCATCATATAAGGAAGAAAAGAAGAAAGATTTCAAGACGCTGTTCTTGATCCATCAATGTGTTGATGGTGACAATTTCGAAAAAGTTGGTGATTGTGAAACGTCTAAGCAAGCGTGGGGGATCTTAGAGAAAGCTTATGCAGGGGCTGACCAGGCAAATGTGGTTAGGTTACAAACTCACAAGTGTCAACTCAAATTGATTCAAATGAAAGAGAAGAAGATAATTAATGACTTCACAACGTGAATCACCCGGTTGGTGAATCAAGTGAAGACATGCGGAGAAACTGTTACGGAACAGTATGTTGTCGCAAAAAAATCTTGCATTCTTTAACACCAAGATTTGACAACATAGTTGTGGCGATTGAGGAGTCGAAGGATCTTGCGACGATGACCAAAGAGGAGCTGCAAAGTTCTCTCGAGGCTCATGAGCAAAAGATGGAGGAGAGGAATAACAATAAGGCAAAGGTGGATATCGCTTTGCAAGCTTGGTTCAATGAGAAAGACAAGAGATTGAAAGGAAAATGACCCATGAAGAACAAGGGGAATTTTCAGAATTTTGGTGGAAAAGAGTCCCAAAATTCAAAGAATTAGACTTGTCAAAGAGGTGAGAGCAACTACAATAAACATGGTGGTCAAGGCAACTATATAGGTGAAAGGAAGAGGTTTGACAAGAGTAAGGAACAATGCTACAAGTGTCAACGGTTCGGTCATTTTGCAAAATAATGCAATGCGAGTAAAAAGGAATCTCAAGGGGATGAAGTCAAGGTTGCAAGACAAGAGTTTGATGAAAAGAATAAACTCTTGGCACTACAAGAAATAAGATATTTGGCAGCGACTTTTTCGCAACGACTTTCAATTTGTTGACAATATCATGCATATAACAACGACTAATTTAAGTCGTAGTAATAAGTTATTATTTTTGTCAACAATCAAATTATCATTGAGAAAAGTGACTTATCGCAACAATTATTACTGTAGTTTGAAATAATTTGACTTTTTAATATGCATATTGCAACGACTAATGTAAGTCGTAGCAATAAATTGTTATTTTTTCTCGACAATCATATTATCGCTGAGAAAAATGACTTATCACAACAATTATTATAGTCGCTAAAAATAATTCAACTTTTTAACATGCATGTTGCAATGACTAATATTAGTTGTTGTAATAACTTTATATGCCTCTCAAATATCACATTATTTATAAGAAAAAATAACTTATTCTAACAACAAATATTATCGCTAAAAGTAGTATAATTTTAAATATACATATAGCAATGACTAATTGAAGTCATTGTAATAAATTATCTTTTCGCTACAATTTTATTATTGCTGGAAAAAATTACTTATTTTTAAACATAAATCTTTTATGGAAAAATTATAGTTTCTTGCAAAGTATTTTTTTTCTTACATATTTGTTTTGAGTATGGTAAATGATATATCAAAAAAATAGTTACAATTTATATCAAACCTAAATGCAAATAAGAAAGACTATCCAACATATTTGTGCATTTTATTTAAATTCAAACGCAAATATATTGATATTTAATTGTGATCAATAATAACTAATTAAAAATTATATTTAAAATAAAAAAGAATAAAATATTTAGTGAATAATATAAAATTAATATCTTTATAAATTATCAATATATTTATTTCCAAAATATTAAAAATACAATATGTTGTTTGAAGAAGTATTTAATTTTTATTTGTTTGAAGAAGTATTTAATTTTTATTTGTTTGAAGAAGTATTTATGTCAAAAACAAAACATAATTGAAAAATAAATAAAATAATAATAAATTAATAAATTATTCAATGCATATTATGAAAGTAATATGAAGACACTATATGTAATTTGTTCAGATATATATATATATATATATATATATATATATATATATATATATATATATATATATATATATATATATATATATATATATATATATATATATATATAACTTTATTTTAATTAAATAATTATTAAAATAATTATTTATTTATTAATAAACTATTGTGATTATATTTATTTTATATTTACTTCTTTTTTATATTAGTTTTATAATTTCAACATTTGCTTTATAATTTTAGAAGGTAATCCTTACGCTCTTGAAATAAATTATAGCTAAAAAATTAACTATACGATGTTTTGTTATATTTAAGCGACTTAAATTTTTTCCTATAAAAAAACTTATTTAAATTTATTTAATATTTTAATAAAAGTATTTAATTATACTCAATAAAAATTAATAAGTTTAATTAGTATCGGCTGAATTAGTGTGAGAGTTTGTGTTAGCTGAATTATTAATTTGTTTTGTTAAAACAACTCAATTGATAGTTATATAAAGATTGAGTGCAGAGGCGTAGGTTTGAACCCACAACATCCTAATTGTTCGTGGACTTTTGTTATTAGATTATTTAACCCAAAAATAAAAATTACTACTATTAATTTAGAATTTAATTGGTATGCACTGACAGTGTAAAAATATTTTACACTGTCAACCAATCACCCTCATGCATCCCGCCACATCAGACTGTAAAATTTAAATTAATTATATGACATGACAGATTAATATATTTCTATTGGTTGACAGTGTAAAATTATTTTACACTGTCAGTGCATGCCAATTAAACTCATTAATTTAATGTTTTGAAATTAATTAATTTAAGGGTCTTGCTAACCAGTGCCCCAGGGGCACTGGATAAGAAATATTAAATTGTCCTTGATCACATTTAATTCTATTAGAAAATGTATAATTAAATATACTTAATTACTAATTATCTTAGATAAATTTAATACATTCATTTTCTCTCTCATATAATTCATATAATATATTCCATTTTACTCTCATATAATAAATACAATACACTTATTTCTCTCACATATAATACATATTAATATGTAATTAATGATCCTTAACTAGTGCCCCAGGGGCACTGGTTAGCATTGCCCTTAATTTAATACTTTTTATATTTTTTAAATCTTATTAGAAGAGAGATTTCATTGATATTCTTGTCCATAAATTATTTAATGCTTTTAATTTAGTTGATTTAATTTAATTTTTTTAATGTTCAATTTATTTTGCATTAAATTATCTTTTAATGTTTAAAGATGGCAGTTTTGTTTTTATTGTGTCAAATTTTCATGTCAATATCTCTACAATACGATAATTAGATTGTGTGACTTTCCAACAGTTGTTAGATTTTCACGTGAATTTGCCTATAATTATGGAAACTAAAATATTGGATATACCTCCTTTCCACGTGTTTCCTTTTAAGGTGGCACATTAAGTATTTTTTTTTTAATTTTAAATATTATTTTCAAATTTATGTGAGATATTCAAATTTCAAAACATAATTTTTTTTAGGTTTTGCTAATTTATTGTAAATTTGAAATTAGTATGAGTTTGTTCTAAAATTGATTTATTGACCGTATATTTTTAATAATTAGAATAAAAATTCAATTAAAAAAAGAGACTATAAAAATCTAATAAGTGATTAACAACCATCATTCACCAATTGAAAAAAAAGTTTTAGACAACACAAAAAGAAAGAAAAAGAAGAGTGTTAGACAAGAACAAATCAACATTTTATTTAGAGAGATTGGGTAAATTTTTCTTATCTCATGTTATTGTATATTATTATTATTTTTTATCAATTTATTGTATATTATATTATTCTAAATCTATTGACTATCACCTCCCTTTGAATATTATCATATGATTTGAGTGTTAGTAGCATTTTTATTTTCATAAAAGAAAAAAAAAATCATTTTTTATTGATTATGTGTTCAATAGAATGATTTATTTTTGTGAAGTAGAAATATTTCATATATGCTATTCCTAAATAAACAAAACTTTTATTTTAAAGATCTCTGTGATTTTTATTTTCATCATTGAGTTTGGAAGGAAATAAGAAGGCAACTTAAATTTTTAGCTTAAATGCACTTTTAGTCCTCTTAGTTTGACAATTTTACACTTTAGGTCCCCTTATTACAAAACCTAAGAATTTGGTCCCTTAAATTAGATCTATTTTGTATTTACTTGGTCCCCACATAATTCTGATGACGTGTCTTGATTTTTAATGACATGGCAGTCCTGCAATGCTTTCCATGTCACCAAAAAATTTCCATGTTACCCAATATTTTTCATGTCATGTTTTTTAATTACATTTAATATTATTATGATTATTTATTAATTATTGATTTTAGGTTAAAATATCATAAGAATTGTTCCCAATAACATTGTTATTGTCTTCTAACTCAATTTCTTCCCCTTTTTCCATTTTTTTTCTTCGTTGGAATGGAACCACCACCTACTGTGAAATCTCCATCATCTATCACAGACCAAAAACCTTCACTCTTCAATCAATTCCATCCTTCCTCAATAATCTCCATTATCTTCATCAACAACCCTCTTTCTCTTCCATCTTCAACCAAACTTTCTCAAATTTCTAACCTCAATCAATTCCAACCTTCCTCAATAATCTCCATAACTCTTCCCATCAACCGTGAATAAACTCCATTACCATCTCCCTCACGTTGGAACAACAGAAATAACTTTAGACCTCCACTTAAAACAACCTTCCGCCACCAAATCGATCTTTGAACCACCCTCACCTCATAACCACGCCAAACCCTTACCCATCTTCATCAATCCACTCTCAATCAAACCCGTTTCAAACCCTAAACACAAAATCGAAGCCGGAAGAGGGATAATGAGGAGAAAACAAGAACCTTAAACTAAACCTGAACGAAGCAAATCTGAGATGAGATTGGAGATATTTCATTGTGACGATGCCGTTGAATTCGCATTTGATGTTGTTCGTGACATGTTGCAATTTTATATCACGTTTCCCCTGTTTTAATTTTGTTTAGTTTATTTTTTAAGAAAAGAGAAATTAATCGTTGATTCTCTGAAACCCATTGCTATTTTGGGCCAAAAAGAAATTCAGGTTTACCAATTATAATAATTATAAACATAATTTATAAACAATTATAATAATGTTATATATAATTAAAATATGATTTTGGTATTTTGTAAATTTAATTATTAATTTTTATATTAAAAAAATAATATTTGGTGACATGGAAAACATATAAGATTGCCACCTCATTAAAAATCAAGACACATCATCATAATTGTGTGGGGACCAAGTAAATGCAAAATGGATCTAACTTAAGGGACCAAATTCGCAGGTTTTGTAATAGGGGGACCTAAAGTGTAAAATTGTCAAACTAAGGGGACCAAAAGTACATTTAAGCCTAAATTTTTTTTTAACAAAGAATCTAAAATATATGCTTTAAAAATAAAATCTGATGTGAAACATAACCATATTTTCTATTTGTAATTTAATAATTATTTTTAACAAAAATATTCAATTTAATTTAAATATAATTTTAATTATAATGAATATTTCCTTTGTTATATATTTTTAATATTGTGCATATATTATTTTAGAATCATAGGAACGTGTGGTAATGACCAAGCAAAATAAAAGATGGATTAAACTTAGAGATAGAAGCTTACCTGAATATTTAAAAGGAATGGACGATTTTTTAGATTTTCCTTTTTCTGGGACTAAGCCTCCAAAGAAAATTAGGTGTCCTTGTTGTAGATGCAATAACGTCAATTTTAAGACAAGAGATAATGTGGATCACGATTTGCATGAGTGGGGATTTGAACCAAGTTATATGAATTGGGAGTATCATGGAGAATCTTCGAGTGATTCATCAAGTGATAGTGATTTTCAAGATAATGATATTAGCAATGATGTTGAACATAAAAGAAATGATGATGCCCAAACTTTCACCATGCTTTATGACATGCATCAATCATTTAACGCACATAGTGAAAAGGTGTTTGATCATCCTATGTCCAGTAATATCAATGAAGAGCCAAATAAGGAAGCTAAAAGATTTTATGGATTAGTTAAAGATGCTGAACAAAAATTATATCCAGGTTGTAAAAAAAATTCCAAGTTATCTTTTATTATGCGGCTTTTCCATATGAAATGTCTTTGTGGATGGAGCAGTACCTCACTTGACTCACTGTTAAAGCTATTGGTTGAAGTTTTTCCCGAAGGTAATGTGCTTCCTGGCTCAATATACGAAGTTAAAAAGATTATAAAGGATATTGGACTTGATTATGTCAAGATAGATGCTTGTGTTAATGATTGTATTTTGTATAGAGGAAAAGACTATGAAAATCTTGATGAGTGTCCTATTTGTGAGAAAAGTAGATGGAAAGAAAATACGAAGAAGACTAATGTCCCTAATAAGATAGTTTGTTACTTTCCCATAAAACCAAGACTACAAAGATTGTTTATGTCCAAAAAAATTGCAGAAGACATGAAATGGCATAAAAATAAAAGAATTGATGATGGAGTTTTGAGGCACCCAACTGACTCTTTGACATGGAAAAGATTTGATGATCAACACAAGTTTTTCTCTGCAGATGCACGTAATATAAGACTTGGCCTAGCATTAGATGGTTTTAATCCCTTCGGTATAATGAGCCACAATTATAGTATGTGGCCTGTGGTTTTAGTTCCTTACAACTTACCTCCTTGATTATGTATGAAGAAACCCAATTTTATGTTTTCATTACTTATTTCAGGACCAAATAGTCCTGGAAATGATATTGATGTTTACCTTCAACCACTAATTGATGACTTAAAGGAATTATGGGATGTGGGTATTGAAACATATGATGCTTCTTAAAGTAGTAATTTTCAATTACATGCAGCCTTGTTATGGACTATAAATGATTTTCCAGTTTATGGGATGCTATCTGGATGAAGTACTAAAGGAGAATTAGCTTGTGTCATTTAAGATATAGTTTCAAGCAATGCTACATGGATCCCCGTATATTTTTACCTACTAACCATGTTTGGCGTAATAATAAGAGCTCATTTGATAATACAAGAGAGGTTAAACATGCACCACAACCATTGACAGGAGATAACGTCATGGCACAACATGAAAATATACAACCAGTGATCTTTGGTAAAACTATAAGAAAACGAAAGCGGGATGAAGGTGAAAAACATAATTGGAAGAAAAAAAGTATATTTTTCGAATGGCCTTATTGGAGGACTATACTATTAAGGCATAATCTTGATGTGATGCATATAGAAAAAATATTTGTGAAAGTGTTATTGGGACATTATTGAATATTGATGGCAAAACAAAAGATACTTTAAAGTCTCGACTAGATTTGAAACACATGGGACTCAAAGAGTTACTCTATCCTATTAGAAACGGATACAAGTATATAATTCCTCCAGCTTGTTACACGATGTCATCGGCAGAAAAGTCTAAATTTTGTCAAATATTGAAAGATGTTAGGTTTCCCGACTCTTATGCCTCAAATATAGGTCGTTGTATAAATGTAAAGGAATGTAAGATTTCAGGACTTAAAAGTCATGATTATCATGTCCTTTTTGAGAGAATTGTTCCTCTTGCCATAAGGGGGTTACTTCCTAAAGATGCATGTGACCCATTAATTGAATTATCACTATTCTTTGGTGACTTGTGCTCTAGAGAGTTAAAAGTGAATGAATTAGACCGCTTAGAGAAGTATATTGCAGTAACCCTTTGAAAACTAGAGCGCATTTTCCCACCATCTTTTTTTGATGTTATGGTTCATCTACCGATTCGTTTGGCAAATGAAGCAAAACTCGGGGGTCCAGTTCAATATAGATGAATGTATCCTATTGAAACGTTAGTTAGCATAATATGTTGATGTCTAAATTTTAAATATTTTAGTTTTTAATCAATCAATACATATATACATAAATAATTTTTATTGTGTATTTTCTTTTAGATTTTTACGAGTACTATAAAGTTATGTGCGTAACAAATCACGTCCAAAAGGTTCCATATCAGATGGGTATATAGCTTAAGAGTGTATGATATTTTGTGCTAGATATTTGGTTGATATGGACTCTAGACTAAATCAACCTGATAGATATATGGATTGTGTAAGTGACAATTGCACAAGTTTATCGGTGTTTAAAAAAAATGGTCGACCTATAGAAGGATATTTTTGGGAAAATATGAGTCTTTCTGAAATTCATCAGGCTCATTTTTATATATTACAAAATTGTAAAGAAGTCAGACCTTGGATTGAGTAAGTAGCTTACTCTAACTTTACTTCAATATAAAAATTATAACTAACCATAATTTTTTCTAACAAGTTTGTATTTTTAATAATACGAGGGAACACATGTCAAAGATAAGAAATGAAAGTAATATAAATGTTGAAAAGAGGCATATGGACCAATTTCACAAGTGGTTTGAAAATGAAGTAAGTGTCATTTATAAGAGAAGTTAATGGCACTAAGTTATGTTGTTAATTGTTTTATAAATTGATTTTCAAGCAATATTATTATATATGCAGGTTATCTGATTAAAACATTTACAAGATGGAAGGATCAATGATCAACTTGTTGCATTATCAAGAGGGTCAGATTCTCGGGTACTTATTCACAATGGATACATCCTTAATAATTTTAAGTTTCGTACAAAAAAATGTTTAGCAACACTTAAAAACCCAAAATAGTGGTGTGGTTGTGAAAGGAGACGAGTTATCGGGACATGTTGAATGTTATGGGATGATTTAAAAAATCGTTGAAGTAAGGTATTTGGATAATAACTTTGTGATATTATTAAAATGTGATTGGTTTGAGGCTCCTTCTCAAGTTCGAAATCAAGGAAGAGGATATAAAAAAGATGAGTATGAATTTATTAGTCTAGACATCACAAAGATATTTTACATAAATGATGCATTTGTTTTAGGTTCTCAAGTTGGGTCAGTTTATTATATCAAACAAAATGACAATAAAAATTGGTATACTGTGGTAAAAGTAAAACCAAGGAATGTTTACGATTTTCCACATAATGAAGAGAGCCATATCAACTAAATGAGTTTAACAATAACAATACGTATATGACATTAGAAACATTGTTATTGGACAAAAGAGAGATTTTAAACCGAAATGATATTGTTGTAACAAGCTATGAACATACTATTATCGAAGAAGAAGAGTTCAAAGTATCAAATGATGTAAGTGACAATGATACGGATACGAATATGAATCTTCAATGAGGATGACTATTCAGATAATGAATACTCTGACCCTGAATAAAAATAGTTTTTTATATTATTTCTTTTATAAATATGTCTTTCAAATATAAAAATTGACACAACTGTTAAATTTAATAATTCTTCATCTATTATCAATATTATCTTATTTTAATTTAAATTATATGTTTAATTTGTACGCATTATCAATTATTTATTTATTTATGTATTGTTTGTTTATATTAAAATTGATTCTTACAAATCTCTAAAATATAAGTGAGATGAATGACTAAAATAAATATAGTACAAATTAGCAAATTAAATATTATCACTTCATTAATGTATTGTTTTTTTATCTATGAGCAATTTTTTTTTTACAGTTAGTTGATATATTTAAAAAGTTTATATAATGAATATGTTATAAGTATGAAAGTTGTATATATGAAATAAGTAATGAAAGTTGCAAATGAAAATTTTATATATAATTATGAGTTAATGGGTTAGAGGAGTTGTATAAACTATGACTAACTACTCTTGAGTAGAAAACTATCTTCCTATATTTTAGCTTTTTTTTAATTAATTAATTAATAATAATAATAATAATAATAATAATAATAATAATAATAATAATAATAATAATAATAATAAAAAACTATTATACACTATACTTCCTATATTTTAGGCTTTTTAAAATAAATTTTATAATAATAATAATAGTAATAATAATAATAATAATAATAATAATAATAATAATAATAATAATAATAATAATAATAAAGTAATAATAATAAGAAATAATAATAAATTAATATTATTGATTTTTGATGCTATGATTGGACCAAAATAAAGAGTAAATTTTATTTAATTTGTATTATGATAAGAATGTGTTGATTGTATAAACCACGATTCTCTAAACTTTATTGTGCGATTAATTTTTTTATAATAATAATAATAATAATAATAATAATAATAATAATAAACTAATTATAACCATGTTTTTTTATGGAAAGTTACCTATTATGTTTTATTAACCATTTCTATTAATTAAATATTAATCATATTTATAAAAGAAAACTACGTTGGATTTAAAAATGCACTTTTAGTGGGATTTTAAAAAAAAAAATTATAACCATGTTTTTTTAATAAGATTTAAATTTTAGTGGGATTTAAAAAAAACTAATGTGCCTATATTTTAGTCATTGGATTTAAAGATGCAAGTGGGTTTTAAAAAAAAATTATAACCATATTTTTTTTAATAAGATTTAAGTTTTAGTGGGATTAAAAAAAAACTAGCGTGCCTATATTTTAGTCATTGGATTTAAAAATGCAACTTTTAGTGGGATTTAAAAAAAATTATAACCATGATTTTTTAATAAAATTTAACTTTTAGTGGGATTTAAACTAACGTGTCTATATTTTAGTCATTAATAGTGCCTATATTTTAGTCATTAATGATAACTTGGAGTGATAGTGGAATTTATTTAGTCAATTTTTTAATTTTTTAATCATTAATAAATAATTAAAGTGAATATTAATTATGAGTTAATAATATTAAACAATTAATTGAGAGAATTTAATAGGTGATAAGGCACATCAAAATAGTAACCGAATATTTAAATGAGAGTTCAAAGGCATGCCTTTGAAAATGTGATTTAATGGATGATGTGGCAATTTATGATAAGGTCAAAGTCAAAAGAATGGAAATTATACGTAAATTAGTTGTACATAAAATAATTGGTGTTTTTTTTTTCCAATTCACAATTAAATTGGAGGTAATTTTGAGCGCTAATTTTTTTGGCAATTTTTTGATGAGTACTTTCTTTTGATAACTATTACCCATTATCTTCTCTTGTGAGAATTCCTTCCCCATTACTTTTCAATTTCTTTGATAATCAACTTCAAGTAAGCAACAAAAAGGTATTTATTGAACTTCTTAACATTAATTTTTCCTATTCATATACTATTAGGTCTCATATTTCTATCTTAAAAATTCATATTATATTTCTCATAAACTTAACTTTTTGGTCAAAAACAATAGAATATACAAATACAAGAAAAATTGGAAGAGGAAGAACTATTGGCTTAGATATTGTAAAAAAAGAAAAAGAAGAGTGCTATTGGAAAATTGCAAGTTGTTATTCCAAGCGATAAAATGGTAGCCGTTGGGCCAGGAGCTGAAAATTTTGTGACTGAGATTTCAATAGTTGTCCTAAAGAATGCTCATTTTAATGTCAAAAGATAGGGAAAAGTACCAGAAGCTATACATGACAAGATAGTTTCAAAAGTTTTGGTAAATTATAAATTATACATTTTTATTTTATTTTATTTCTTTTATAAAGTACTTACAATAGTTTTTTTTAATTTGTTGACTGCAGGATACTTTTAACATTGATAATACAACACATAATAGGGATGTTATTCTCGATACTGCTAAAAGACTCTATCAAAATCATAGATGTAGATTTTATCGATACTTTAGGCAATACAAGACAAATGAGACAGCTTTAGAACATAAGCCAGATGATATAAGTGAGAAAGATTGAAAATATTTAGTAGATTATTTTTCAAGTGCTTACTATAAGATATGTTTCTATTAAATCTAACAAAAACATGGATGACTTAGTTTAAAATATAAAAAATGCTATATATATATATATATATATATATATATATATATATATATATATATATATATATATATATATTTGTATTCTCAGGAAATAAGTGAAAGGAACAAATTAAATAAAACAAAACAAGTTATGAATCATAGATGTGGAAAGAAGTCATTTTAAGCTGTTAGTTATGATGCGGTAAACAATAGCATTATGATCTTGACGGCTGATCAGAACCTGAAGTGGGCCAAAGATGACGCCTGCGATGCTGGGTGTGAAAGATGAGGAGGGGTGTACCTGCAAGGCACTCCGATACTAAAGTAAGAATCGAGAGAGAGAGAGAGAGAGAGAGAGAGAGAGAGAGAGAGAGAAACAAGTACAAAGTATGTATTTCGTACGGTGATTTTTAATACCTGACCCTCTCAAACGAGAGGGTTTATATAATGCCCCCAGCGCATGGCCAACGGTCCCTATTTTCGGGGTGGAATAACCGTTTTCTGAAGAATATGTAACTGCCAGAAACTAGCCGTTAGGACGGACAGAGGTGCCCGAAACTAGCCATTGCTGCGGGCAGAGGCTAAGTTGCGGGCACGAGCGTCGTGACTGTTTATGGATGGTGGAACCGTGCGTAACGGGCAGTAGCTACCGAGGAGGAGCAGGTGACCCTTGGGGTCGTCCGACCATATTTGCCCGGTAGAGGGGCAGAAAGGTAAATGTTGCCCCAAATTGGCTGGGCTTAGGCAATTGGGCCGTTTTGGGAGAAGAAGTGGATTGGGTCATGCCTAGTCATTTGGCCAGTCCAGAACAGGAGTCCCCCCAAGTCGTTGCTCCTGAGCATGAGAGTGATGACTTAAGGGCAGTTCGCAGTTTCGGGGATGTTCAAAAATGGTCGTTGCTTGCCGACGAGATGAGACTGTTCTAGGATGCCCGAGGGAGTCTGTGCCCGCGGGATATATAACGTTGTCTGGCATGTCCGGCGTACGGGGAGCCCAACGGTTAATGTGATCTGAAGAGGTGAAGTGCCACGTGTGCCTCGAGCCTTGTGCTGCATTAAATGTGTCATGATGGTGCCCCTAGCCGCGCGTGCTTGTGCTCTCAGAGCGTCTATAAATAGAGGGAGAAGCTGCTCATATGCACTTTTCGCTTCTCTCTCCTCTTTCGCTTCTCTGCTCTGAGTTCTTCCATTCGTTGTCGTTCAAGCTGCCGTCAACCACCGTCCAACGGTCGTACCAACTCCGTCCAGAGTCTTCGACCCTCTAATACTTCCTCGACCACGTAAGTTGCTCAACTTGACTCTAGTTTCAGGATTTTTTACTTTCTGTTCTTCTAGAATGCATGTTGTTAGGTTGAATCTAGGTAGTGTAGTAGCAATTGTCGGCGACTATTGGTGGCAGATGATGGTTTGGCCACTTTTTGTCGCTTTCATAGTCACCGGAACTTTAGGAGCTTAGGGGTTTAGGTCATTTCTGACGTCGTTGCGATGGAGGGCACGTTTGTCGCCGGCGGAGCTCATGAATTTTCCTGTGTACCTATGAGTTTTCCGGCAGATTCATGAGTTTTCCGATAGGCCTTCAAACGGTATTCTGGGTAGCGAACTGAGGAGGATCTCCCTGCGTGCATTGGAGGGGTTACCCCGGGAATCTCGTCGCGCCATAACTGTGCCATTTGAGTAGGGCTTAGGTCGGGGACGTCGTCCTCGGGCCTTCGCGCGCCCTTTCACTTGACTAGCCCTGGAAGCGTGGATTTGATTTTGTCATCGAATTCACTTTTGTCCTCTGCTTTTCAGGTGAAGGAGATGGCCCGTGAAACTGAAGAGGAAATTCTCATAGATTCGTCCGAGGAGAGCTCCTCAGAAAGTAGTGGCACAAAAGCTACAACCACTCCCAGCGATGCCGGCGAGACTCCACCTGAGAGGACCTCCACGGAGGAGTGGTTAGTCGCAAAACCCGCGGAGCATGCCTACGTTTTTGCTTCGTATTCTGGGGATGCCTTCACGATCGTGGGGGCTGAAGGGGAATGGAAAGTTCATTTTCCTATAGAAGACGACCGTATCTGCATGGACTACGGGGAGAGTTTCCCGATGTATGAGTACATCTTCAAAGATATTGGGCTATGACTGCCCTTCACTGACTTCCAGAGGCCTGTCTTTATGCATTTAGACCTGGCTCCCTCGCAGCTGCACCCCAATTCCTTAGCCTTTATCCGGGTGTTCGAATTGACGTGCGAGTTTCTGAAGATAGGAGCTACCCTCCTCTTGTTCTTTACAATCTTCCATCTCCAGTGGCAAGTCTCGGGAGGAAGTTCAGTTGGGTCTCGTTGAAGCAGGCGAGGAAATTGTTTAAACTGTTCTCTGAGTCCATTAGAACTTTTAAAGAGAGGTTTTATATTATCGAGCCTGTATCAGCGAAGGCCCAGGACACCACGTATGTCTGGGAGGTGTCCACGGGCGAGAACGGGGAGGATCTTTGCGACGAGCAGGGCAAGGTAGTGGCGCAGAGGTTGTTAAAGTTCCCTTTCTACTGGAGTGGGGCTCACTTTTCCCAGGGAACTGACAAGTATCTTGCCCAGCCGAAGATGTTGGATGATGAGGACAAAGCCGGTTATGCGGCGCTAGTGAACTTTGTCTACAGTTTCACCTCTGCCCAGTGTTGGACTAAGGGTGGGGATCTGATCTTCGAGAAAGATGGTGGGCAGAAGGTGGATCGGGGACCTTCTCGTCGACTCTGTCGGTTGTCCAGAGTTCCCCAGTGCCCGTAACCTCGAGGTTCAAGTGCTTTCGGCAGAACGAGTTGGTGGACCTCATCCAGGCGGGGGAGAATAACAAGTTTAAGCTGCCTCCATGCCTTCACAATGAAAGGTTCTTTGAAGGTTCCTCTTTGACGGTTCCTCGGGAAGAGTCTCTAAAGCTCGAGGCAATAGATCTCCCGAGCAAGAGGGCAATGCTGGCACAGGATGCTTCCGCCCTGATCAGGGTTTTGGAGATGGCGGCGGTCTACGTCGAGGAGGATTCCCTGCAGGACTCTGATCTGAAGAAGGCGCAGGCCGCGATAGCGGTCCTGGAGGAGAAGGTGAAGAAGTCTAAGGAGGAGGTTAGGGTCGTCGAGGAGGCGATGAAAAAGTCTCAGGAGGAGATGACCAAGATCTAAGAGGAGAAAGACACCCTGGCCACGGAGAAGAAAGCCGCAGAGGATTTGGTTGAGCAAATGAAATCTGCTGCTGCCCCTACTGAAGACGAACACGAGAGTCTGAAGGAGCTAAAGACTCGGGCTGAATTGGTTGCCCGTATCGTGCAGGCGAAGGATGACGTCGAAGCCATTGGCGAAGATTCTTTCAATAACGCTGTGGCGCAGCTGAAACTTATGAACCTCGGGGTCTAATTGTCCACTGAGGGGACCAGTTTCCTGTACCATGTTGGGGGTGGAAATATCTTCATCCCCGACTTTCTCCAGATCAACGAGGAGCATCCCCAAACTCTCTAGGAGGAGCCTCAGTAGATGGAGGAGGGATTTTTTTTCGTTGTACCTTCGGCCTGCGTGCCATGTTTATGTAATTTATTGTTTTGAATGGGGTATGGCCCCTTGTTAATGTAACAAGTACAATTGTGGTCCTCGTGACCACTTATTATCGTGATATGTATGTTTCCGGCCGTTCTGTTCGATTTTGTATGATTTATATTCGCGCATGGCTTTATCTGTCTTTATTTTTGCTAAGTGTAGTAACTTTGCTCGATGCGAGTGTGTGCCCCTAATAAGGGTGACTTTGAATGGTTTGTTGTTTTGGGATTTGCTCGACTTAGATATGTTCGTCAGTGAGGGGGACTGGTCGAACGTCCAGGGTAGTTTCCGGGCATGAGAGCGAAGCTCAGGTCGTGTTTGAGGCCTGAGTTCGCGACGTGATCTTCCCATCACGAGCTGGATGTTCTGCCTATCGTGGTACTTTGACGACGGCGGGCTCGGTTGAGGAACCGTCGTCGGGCAGGGGTTATGCTCGGTCTTGAGCGAAAGCCTGCTTCGGTTTGTATGCGGCGCTTGTACCTGGGCGCGCATTCGTGGTCGGGACGCTATGCTCGTCGCATCGACGAAGCAAGCCGACGATTAGGTCCTTAGCTATAATATTATTTTAGCTTTTCGGCGTTCCATGGTCGAGAAAGTTCTTCCCCGTTAAGGTGTTCTAAGTAGTAGGCCCCATTCTCCGTCTTCGCCCGGACGCGATAGGATGTCATACTCCAAATTTTTCCTACCCTCCCATCCAAATCTTATAGCTTATGCATCTTATTTTTCTCATATGCATACCCTCCATTAGGGCATTCAAACGCATCATGCATTCATTAATGTTAAGGCTTGTTGCTTGGATAAGAGGTCATGGACAATCAGGGTTCACATATTGCACTAAGGTTTCATTTCTCATACAGGTTTGTTTCAGCGGAAGATGAAAAGATTATGGGGTAGGGTTTGTCCCTCTGTGCCTATGGTTATCAGCTGGGTCCTCAAAGTCTGACCATGCAATCATCAGGAGCATATTCTGGTGCTCATCATCATCAGTGATCAGAGTTTATTTCCCTCGTCATATGGCTTTCAAGGAGGGATTGGATCAAAACATTTAAGGCATTGACACAAAAAGATTGGGAATCCATTCATATAAGGTTGAATGGTGGTATCCAGAGGATAGTTGAGTGTGGCACTGTGGTCTTGGATTTAGTCAGGGATGGCAAGTATCTTAAGTCAACCATGGAAGACCTGCTTGACTAATTAAGTTTCTTTAGATGCTTATTTAGTACACTAGCCTTTTGGTTATTCAGTTGGGATTCAAGACGAGGCATGGTTCATTCCAAATTCAAGATCCTTATTCATTCAAAATCAGAGATTCAAGTTTCATGTCCATATCCAAAAGTTCCATATTTAAATCCATTGCACATGTCACATATTAAACTCAAATGTCCAATATTCAAATCCACCTTTAAACCACTCTCATCCGAGTTTCATGATCCATATTCATATCCAAAATTACAAAACCAATTATCCAATCCACATCCCTTACTAAAATAAGTTCATAAACCACATTTGAATGTCCATTTTCCAATCTATATCCAATTCAAAAGAAAAACCGTTTCCTAAATCCGGATATCCATTTTAAACCATTCTTTTCTATATAAACCATATTTAAACCCATTGTCCAAATTAAATTCCAAAATCCAATTCCAATTCCAAGTTCTTAATTCATATTCCAAATTCAAACCAAATATCCGAATTCCGACTACATATCCAAATATCCACAACCAATAATCCATATAAAATAAAAGTTACAGTTAGCTATTGATTCAGATATTATAGGTCCAAGGTTTCTTATACAGTGCTCATGAAGCTAGTAGTGGTCACGGTGTGTATCAAGCGACTTTGCATACTAGCTCAAGAAATAGAGGAAGCGAGAAGTTGAATGTAATGTGTCTGAGACCGCACTTTCTCAAATGGCTCAACTTGTAGAAGCTGCTCAATTTGCAAGGGCACCAGTTCAAAAATTTGCAGATGATATTTCGAGGGTTTTTGTTCCAATAGTTGTTGTTGAAGTCTTCATAACTTGGCTGTTTATTCATTGTAAAGAAAGAATTGGTGCTCCTCGAGGTGTGCTCATCAAAGGTGGATATGCAGTGGGAAAAATACACAAGCAGAAATTACTGCAGTAAAAAACAATGAACAAGATCAACTAGAGCATAGCAGGTTGAGAAAATGATAAGTGAAAGGCAATGAACCAATGCAAACTAAAAAGCAGTTCAGTTTGAAATACATGGAAAGTGCAGTAGAAGCAAATCAGGTTCAAATAGTGGTCACATACAAAATTATGCATTAGGCATATGGTATCAAACACAACACATCCAACTCAACTGTCACAATTCAATCAGGTCAAGCACACAATCATAATCCAATTTTATCCAAAACACAACAATTCAGAACATTGCAAGCTGAATTCAAACCAAAGGGAATTCAAGTCCACAATCTTAACACTACAAACCCCATAACCGTATTTCTTTCGTCTCATCATTGATCAGAATTTCCAAGAACATGAAAGTTCCAAACGTACCTGGTGGCGGTGCTGCCTCTGTACTGATGAAATTGGGAGTTATTTGGTGGAATTGGTTTGTATGCTGCTGCTAACAGTCTTTACAATTTTGAAGGAGACATCACCGATTCTGTGCCAACAACAACATCGACGGCTCACTCAGCAGCAGCAGGCAACCTGCAATGCAAAAAAGCCAATTTAACACATCCATACAATTCATTGACAATCCAAATGGTTCCGAAAAAAGAAAAAAAAACAATTAAAACATAACAAACAAGTGCTATTCGACTTCTTGCTCCCTATCTTGATTCACCGACTTGCCAATAATAAAGTCATGCCTCCTGGAGATTTTATTTGATAACTTTAAGGTTGTTAATTTTGGGCTCCATTTTCGAAATAGGCAATAAAAGCTGTTGACGCGTGCAATAAATCGCCATGTGTATTAAGGGGAAGATATGCATTACCGTGGATGTGTGTGGAAAATTGAGAAGCAGTACATTCTACTGCAGAACAAACAGAAGGATGCCCCGTTGAAAGTTTATGCTGATGCATCGGTTGCTGAGTAATACTATGGCAGCACGGCTCCGTCGGCATGCCAATTGTGCAGTTGTGTTATTGTTTGGTAAGAGGATCCTTCAATGGACCTAACAGCTGCGAGTAAACACAAAGAAACGAATAAAAAAAGTCATTGAAATTCAAAAACCGAGCTTCCTCTTCCTAACTACATTTCAAACCAGACTGAAGTTATTTTATAATCATTGGAATTAACACAGAGCAGATGTTCTTGTGGCTCCCTGGATTTGAGTCCCCGACAAAAATAATGATCTTCACAAAGATGCAGACCCTGTTCAAAATAAGGCTTATGAGTAACAGTTTCATCACATTCTAACAATTCCAAATAGCATCCAAGGCATAATTGATCACAAGTTTCAACTCAAATGCAAAGTACACATGTTGTGAGCACAATCCAGAATACGAGGCATACAGGAACATGATGCAAACTGCAAATATATTTCAAATTCAGGGCATTCATGCAAAGATTATACCTAGATGCTACCCATGTTCATGCTATGCATCAAAATCATTCAACATCAAACCATAACAGAGGCCATTATACTAATTTCAACTAGCCCAACTATCAACTTCATTTCAAACATCATACTAACTTCATCTAAATCCCCATTGCATCATCACATAGCAACATGTTTTTTACACTGATTCATTAACAACAGTGCAGGATATTGCTAATAAATCCTCTTCTTTCACTAACCAACATTCAATATATTAACTAACTGAAGCAATCAACACTCACAAAAAAAAACAACTTGATGAAACACTTAACAGCCTTGCAAAACTGGACTCAAAATTAACAATAACTAACTCCAACCAAAGCTTACAAAAATTCCTAACCAACTCCCAACACTCTAACTAACTGCTAAACAAACTTGTAACTGTCATAACAGTTTTTTCCAACTAACATAACCGAATCCAATCCACTCCCTAACCTCCCTATCCGATTCCAAACCTAATCCCAATCCAAAATCCATCCAAACTTCAGCCCTATATAATTTCACCACTTCACAATTGTACCGACTCTCTCAATCACTTTCCTTCACATTCATCATTCTCAACCTCTCAATCTCACTTCATCCTTAGTCTCAACCTTCAAATTCTCTGCATCACCATCATAATTAGAACTCAAAAACCATTATCTATGCTTCAACAACAATTCCCACTGCAAAGACAGTTACAGAAACTCACCAAAATTCAGTTTCACTCTCTCTCAGGATCATCACAACCATCATCACCCTCGTCTCACACAATCTCTTTCCCTCACCATTTTTTCACCTTCTCCTTCAATCACCACCCTTAACACTCTCTCTATGATCTCTTTCAACCTATCCCGCAACATCTCACAATAAATCACGCTTAAGAACGAAGCACGTCAAAATTCACTCACTGCACCCGACTCATACGCAAGGACAATACACAACATCAACAGAGTGTAATCCCTACAGGCTAGGTTCAGAGAAGGAAGAAGAAGTTCAAAGAAGGGAAAAGTCCAGAGGAGGGAGAATATCGAAAAGGATTAGAAGTTTAACGTTACCTTGGAATCTCGCCACTGTCATCCTCGTCGTCTCCGGCAGGTAGGTACGAGCTTTCCCACATTTCGTCTTGATTCGTTCACTACCGTATAGTTTGAGGTAAGGGAAATCAATTCCCCAGCAGTTTGGATTTTGATTTTCCAGAGTGAGAGTTTAATTTAAGGTTTTGTGGCTAGGGTTCTTGAAAGATTCTAATTCGGTTTCGGTGTTAGGCTAGAATTTGGAGTGAATGGGGCACGAATTTAGGATAAGGGGAAGGAGAGGATCTTGTTGATGTATGGTGTGAGTTGATTGGGACTCAGCCACCGCCGGAGGAGATTTCTGGTGCGGCAGAGATGAGGTCTCCGGTGAGAGGTAAATTTTTGGGTAACAATGAAACACGCGTGGGAATTTTTGTGTGCTGAGAATGTCACTTAGCATATTTTCTTGTCTTGAAGTGTATTGGGCTCCTAGGCCCATAATCATTTACTATTTGTACCCTTATTTCTCTTTAGCATCCCTTTGTTCTCTTCTTCTTTTTACTTAATATTTTTTCATTATTTGTTAAAATTTTGTTCATGCCTTGATAAGATTTTTTGGCATTTTGTTAATTGAATCTAATTGTACCTTTTGTTACAATTATGTTGCTATTTTGATTAGGATTTTTGCATGATATTTGTTGAATATTATGTTACTATCTTGATTAAATTTTTGCATGATGTTTGTGGAATTTTGGTGACTTTTTTTATTATAATTTTTTGCCATATTTTGGTTGAATATTATGCTCGTTCTTGATTAGAATTTTTTCACCATTTTATTGGTTGAATTTTATGCATCTTTGATTATATTTTTGCCACTATTATTGGTTGAAATTTTTAATATCAAATTGTTGAATATCTTGTGCCATAGATTTCATGCATTCATTTATGATTTCATGTGACTAACCATTCTACTTTGTTTTGTGAGGTAACACTTGAGGACTCCTCACATTTTGGACATTTGAATTTTAATCATGCCATTGTACTTTTATGGTTCCCTCATTCATTTACTTTTATGCTTTAGATTAGGTTTCCCCCCTCGGTGGGTTTCTCATACTTCCCCCTCCCCACTTACAATGTAATAACATAGAAAATTTTATTTCTCGCTTTATGTTTCATATGCTTGATTGCTTGCATGCTTGTTAAAAAAGATAAAACAAAGTGCTTAGAAAACAATTTCCAAACAAAAGTCAAATAAAAACTCGATCCAACGTTGATCCATTTTCAAACTTATTAATTGGATTGTTTCTCTCACCTCATCTTAGGGCTCTCCTACACTTCTCATACTTCAATCTCTATTCCATTCCATCAAATACAAGCAAGCCTTGAATGTACTAACCCTTGTAAGTCGATCACCGTGCGCATCGCCATCAACCTCCATTAATTCTTATCTTTCACTCATCGCATATCTTTCTCATCTCACCTTTCACAATTCAAAAACATCAAGCACTTGGTCCAACGTCAAGTCATTTTTTCCAAACCTTTTCCACCCAAAAACACTTACTGATGACAAGAGTTTAATCTGGTCCTATTAGGGCGAAAAAGAGTGGTTGGGATACCATTGTCCCCTCAACTCTCGAGTATTTGATTGTGGGTCGTACTTAGCCTATGGTTGGATACTTGTCTCCCTCTAAGTAGCTACAATTAGACCCGCCTCACACCTTTCAAAACAAACTCTTTCCTCTAAAAGCAACTTCACCAATCAAATGTGACATCTTGCCTCGAGGGCGAAATTCTGAAACCTTTTCAAAAGAGCATGTTGTTTCCATTCTATCGCAACACAGGCTAAATCATAAGTCTCCTTACGTGCGAGCGGAAAAACCTATTGCTAGGATGTGAACGTTAACATCGCCCACTAAAAACAACAAACCCACAATCATTTAGTTCCACGAACTACAGATGCTCTGATTCTTCATTGCTCAATAAAGATACATAGGCACAAGATTGCGAGATCTTGGCGAGCTACCTTCTTTCACAACCATCTTTCTTTCACCCCTAGTTTTCTGAACTACAGAAGCTCTGATTCTTCATTTCACAACGAAGATACGTAGACACAAGGGCCCCAATCCTTGGCGAGCACATTAATTTATAACCCCCTTTTTCCCCAAGTAACCTTTAGATAAACGACACCCATTCATGCATAGACAAACAAGATAGTTCTCATCGAGTACGATGGATGTGAGGGGGTGCTAATACATTCCCCTTGTATAACCGACTCCCGAACCCTAATTTGGTTGCGAGACCATTTTCCTCACCTTTTAGGGGTTTTATCGATATTTCTCTTTCTTTGAAATAAATAAAGTTTGGTGGCGACTCTGTATTTTTCGCGTAGCGACAGCTGGCGACTCTGCTGGGGATTATCTCCCTAAGCAAGTCAAACCTAGTCTTGTTTGTTCTTTTGTATGTGTGGGTGTTTCTTTCTATTGCTTTACTTTCTTTTTCCTAATCCATTGATGTTATATCCTGAATATATTTGTTATATTTCTCTTGTGGGGAATGGGTTTCATGATCTTGTTAAGTGATAAGCCTAAGACACGGGCTTGGAGAGTTCACCTAAGATAGTTAGGGAGACTTGTACTGACTCGTCAAGATGTAGTTATCTTGGGGGAAAGGTACGAAGATCTCGCCTAGAGTAGATTTCTTTTGAAGTATGGTTGGCATGTGAGTCATTTCGTGTTGACGACCTTTCTTTTAAAGGAAGTCCATGACTCTAGGGACCTTTAGCAACCCGTGGCTTTTCGAAGTTGAGGGAAACCTTACTTGGAGGAGATCCCCTTGGGAGTATCATTGGTTTTGCAAGTTATTTTTGCATTGATGAGGGTACTTTCAAGACGGGTCAGTGACTCTGAGAACCTTCACGAAAGTCTTAGTACTCACCTGTGAGGGGAAATGGGATTCTATTTTGCAGGGAACCTATAAAACTCTACCAACCCTAAGAACCACGTGCAAATTATCCAAAGACACGCCAAACCTCTGATCTAAGAACATGCATAACATAACATTGCATTCATTTGCACTCAGACCTTATTTTCATGCATTCACTCATAATAATCATATGCATTCATTTCTCAACACAGAACTCATTGGGGACCCTCTTTACAGAGCATATATTTGGATCATCCAAGTTGACTTCCCTACATCCATATCATACCAAAAACAACTAACAAAGACTCATGGATTGGCTAGAGCAAGACCAGATTTCCCTCCGTGCAAACATGGATAACCTGAAATTCAGATTCAATCAACTTCTTGATATTCTCCACATTGTCATTCAAGGACAAGAAGAGATCAGACAAAGTATCACTGAGCTTGCCCAAGTTGCTCCTAATCCGCAATAATATGCGCCTCCTCCTCAGAATTACCAACATAAAAATCAGCTATCGCAAGGTCAGAGAGGACAACACAAGCTCAGAGGGCCTGCACAAAAGATTGATCCTATTCCCGTGCCCTATGCTCAACTCCTTCCTTAATTTCTCACCAGTCAGTTGGTCCAACTACGCGAAGTTGGTCCACCTCTAAATCCTCTCCCAAGGGGATATGATGTCAACGCATGTTGCAAATTTCATTCTGGGGCCCCAGGTCATACAATCGAGAACTGTAGGGCATTGAAGTTCAAGGTTCAAGACCTCTTTGATGCTAAGATCATAGTCCTCACACCCAATGGTCTACTCACTCAGAATAATCTCATGCCTTCGCGTGAAAACACGTCTGCAGTTCCTTGACTAGTGCAAAGGGTAAATTTGAGAAGAGCCTCCTAAGGGACCGTTATCATTTCCTGCATGAAGAACAATCCCAATCTGTGGGTGGATAATAAGGCCAATCATGCCATCAATTGCTTTGTAATTTGATTATTTTCATGTGTAATTTTCTTTCTGTTAAGTGCAAATTCATTTGTAAAACTTTTATGTTTTCAATTGATAACGATAATGGAATAAATATGCATGTTTTGAATAAATCCATTTGTGTTCACTCATACTCTCTCATCGATATCAAACACTTGTTCAAGCAAAATAAAAAAGAGAATGATGAAATCAAAAGACGCAAAACTATCGGTCGTATGCTTTTGAATTAAGCCCTGTTGATGATGTACAGGCATTGCTTCAAATCCCCAAACACCGGAGATATAAGGAAGATAATCCCTCGTCAACCCTGTTGAACCTAGAAATATGAGTTTCTTTCTAAAACGATAGAACCCGCAATCTTAACCTGGGGCAGGGTAGTCTTAAGTGAATTGGACCGTGTGTTCAAATTTCAAAGGAAAAAGAGAGCGTCTCATTTGAGGATCAACCACATATTATCCCTCACAAGAGGTCGTACCTCACAAACCGCAATGGTTGTCCATTACCAACACAAGGAGCGAGGCAGTCACAACCCCTTACAAGCCAAACGAACAAGTGTCACACAATTTGTTCCAAACAAAAAAATGATAAATCAAAAAATATATATATAGAAAAAGCCTGCTAAGTCAAACACTTGAAAACAAGTGGCTTAGACAAAAATTAGGGCATCCCGCTGGACCGCAAACTCAAAAAAACCAGTCCAGGTAAAAGTTAGGGAAATAAAAAAGATATCAAAATAAAAATCCTCAATAAGAACAAGGTCGTGTGACTACGAAAACAAAAAGCGAGTGACAGCCACTCTAAAAAAACCTCAGTGTTTCCTTAACTATCACGTCCATCATGCAACAACCCTTTGAAAGGTGAGCACTTGTGTCGAATTAGCTGAACGTAAGACTGGAGAACATCAAGGAGAATGGGTGGGTTAAAACAAAATTTTGAGCCATAAATCCCTTTTTTCTCAAACCATGAACCAGACCACTTTACAACCCTCAAAAGACCTAATTGAAGTAGGGTTATTTCGAAAGCATACTTCGGTAAAATCGCGTCAAAGCTGACTCCTTAAGAATTGCTTACTGGTCGTGTTGGTATCGATGTGAAGTTCTAATCAGTGAATCGTTCACCATATGTCACACCATTATCTCAGTGAACATGTTTAGATTTCAAAATTGTCATATGCATTGCATTAAAATTATCACTTGCAAAACGAATAGTTTTACTTGCGAATAAGCAATTTGACAACGAGAAAGCTTCCACAATGGAAAGATTGATCAAACCAAGGTACAGAATGCTTGAGGACTCCGTCGAGCAGGGGATCAAAAGATCATCCTGAAAGGGAAAGTCAGTCCAAGATTCAATCAGTCTGGGTCAATCAGGTCGAGATTCGACAAATCTCTCAAAGATCCACCAGTCAGCGACAAATCCCTCAAAGGTCAGCTAGTTAGGGGCAAGTCACCTTAAATGATTACGAAAAGGGGTAAAACGTCTGAAGGTTCCGTTGAGCAGAAGGATAAATCACTTCAAGATTAAGTCAACCTGGGGCAATCAGGTCGAGATTCGACAAATCTCTCAAAGATTAAGTCAACCTGGGGCAATCACGTTGAGATCCGACAATCTCTCCAAGATTCAGTCAATCTGGGGAAATCAGGTCGAGATTTAACAATCTCTCCAAGATTCAGTCAGTCTGGGGCAATCAGGTCGAGATTCAACAAATCTCTCAAAGATAAACCAACTAGGGGCAAAATTACTTTAAGGCTCGTATTGGGGCAGGCCACCACATGAGCACAAGAAGTCACTCCCTTCAAGGGGTGATTAATCAGAAGCACCTCCCTAAGGTTCAGAATGATAAGGGAAGCTTATCTCAAGCCATCGTGGTACAAGTGTCCCAGACTTCCCTCAAGGGAAATTCCTTCAGAAATCCTACAGACTGGGGCAAAACTGGTTGTAGAGGAACGTCTCTTCCCCGTAATTTTCAAGGCTACATCAAGCAGGGTCTGTCACATATTAACAACTGCAAGGTTTAATATAGATGTAGGGAAAGTCAGACCAAGTCACTTCTCCCACCAAAATTACAACTCAATCTTCAGTGGCATAACTGAAGATCCGCTTCGTCAGCAACTCACAAATGCAATGATCATTAATATTCCAAGCTTTCAAACACCAATCCACATTGGTATCTCAAGACAACAAACAAAGGGCTCCCCCAATGAGCCTGTTTCCTCCTTCTGCATATAGTAATCATCATTACATTGCATCCTCAAATGCGTAGCATATCCATCTCGCAACGGACGATTACGCCATCCAAAATTCAAACATATGCATACGAAGCATAAGCCAGATTTGGTACTTTGTGTAACACCCCGATTTATTATTTATTTTTCGTAATTAAAATTATATGAAGTGTGTATATGTGTGTGATTATGTGTGTTTTGGTTGTGTTTGGGCTACCTTTAGTATGGGGTAGTGACCTTGGAATTATGGAGATTAAGAGGTTGGGGGTGTGTGACCAATTATGTAGAACTTGGTGGTGTAGAGAGTAGTACTAATTAAATTATATTAGTAAAATTTGGTTGATCATAATATTAGTCGAATAATATTAAATTAATTAAAATATTGATTATTATTATTATTTTAATAAGTGGGTATTAGTAATAATAATAATATAATATAATAACAAGAATAAGGAGGGCAAAGTGGACTATTCATGAGAATTAGTAAGGGTAAGGAAGGAAAAGCTTAATAGGGGTCTAAGGGTTATAGTAGGAAAAAGAGAAAAATTGGAAAAGGATAGAATCAGTTTGGGGAATGATCGCATTTTTGGGAGAAAAGAGGAACGAAAGAGAGGAGCAGAGCTAGGGCTTAAAGAGCCTTCGAAGAATCGTCACTAAGGTAAGGGTGGGGTTCTTTAATCACTTAAGGGATGAATAATGCATGTATAAGGGTAGATAAATCGTTAGGTTCATCTCTATGCATCTCTCTATTTTCTTTGATTGTTCGTTTCGGTTGCGCGTCGATGATTCTGATAATGTGAAAATTGTATAAATTGATGGATTGAATTGTGATTATGTGTTGAGAGCGAGTTTAAATGATATGTGTTGTTGTTGTATGATTTCCATGTATTTTTAGGTTTGAACGATATTGAACTCGTAAGAATTTTGGGGCAGGGATAGTGCAGAATCGTCATTGCAGGGTTGCTGATTCGCACATTTTGGCCAGGCGAACGGGTCGTCTCGCCAAGTGAAGTGATCTCACTGGGAGGTCGCCGGGCGACACTAAGAGGCAAGAGGGGAGTGAAAAACAAGTGCTACTGGAATTTGTGTGAGGGGAATGATTTCGCTTCTGCTTTGCCGGGCGAGCAGTGGGTGAAAGGGGAATTCGTCGGATGAAAGGGGATTTCGCAAGGTGAAAGTGGATTCACTGACGTCTCGCTGGGAGAACATCAGGCGAGCAGAACTGAAACGAACCGAACCTTCTAAAACTTTAAAAATTCGTATCTTTTGATCCGTAGGTCTGTTTCAGTCGCCGTTCGAATCGTTAGAAAGCTGGCTTCGTGTACTTTCTATTAAAATTATTTTCAATGCCAGAATTCCCACTATTCGACATGTTAGTTGTGTTCCTATGTGCGTTGCGATGTGTTGAACGTGGAAATGTTGTGTTCGGTT
The DNA here is from genome assembly GCA_022829125.1 of Lathyrus tuberosus. Lineage (NCBI taxonomy): Eukaryota > Viridiplantae > Streptophyta > Magnoliopsida > Fabales > Fabaceae > Lathyrus > Lathyrus tuberosus. The sequence goes on from JALAZF010000032.1 coordinate 10,356,465, forward strand.
AGACGAATGTGTGTTTTATCTATGGATTGTGATTGGTGTATGCTTCGGCAAGTATATGCTGCATGTTGGACAATTGTGGTGTGATGCATTGGCTGTATGATAGGTCATATGTATTGGTCATCGTTGTATGTTGTCGTTGATGCATAGCATGTATGCATAAGTTGTGTGATAAGTCGTGTGCCCATGTGGGGTGTGAGCGCCTTATCCGGATTCCTTGAAATGGAATCGTATTATTATTGTTGTTATTGTTGAGGTAATCGTGTGCCCATATGGGTGTGAGCGATTACGGGTGTCGTGTGCCCATGTGGGGTATGAGTGACTTATATGGAAATTTCGACGGGAATTATGATCATGAAAAAGGGATCGAATTGTTACCACATGCATTAAGTCAAGTTGTGAGTCTCATTGCATTGCATTATGTTGTGTTGTGTTGTTGATTATATGATTGTCTGCTGGGATGGGAAATTGTAATTGTTTTGATGTCGTAATGATAGGGTGAATTGTATAATGATTATATGCTTTTATATTTATATTATGCATTTCTTTTGTTGATTTGAGAATCTCACCCCTTCTGTTTGAATGTTTCCTCCACGTGGGTAACGTGCAGATAATCAAGAATAGTGTGAAGTTGCGGTTAGTAAAGATGAAGTCTTTCACTTTATGTTTTGAATCGGCGTCTGCTCTGATGTGTAACACTGGGGATAATGGAACGCATGTTGTTATTTATTTCGTTGTCGCCATTACTTTTGTTTAATTGATGTTGGTTATGTTGTTCAATCATGTTGTGTTTTAAGTTGAATTTCCGCTGCCACATGAGAAAAATATTTCAGTATGATTCTGTTGGTACCGTTAATGATAATTATGTGTTACATGCCGTATTCATGAGCAGGTGTATGTTAGAGAGTGACACCCTTTATGTTGAATTTTTTTAAATTTTTTTACTCTGATAATTGTATTATTTTACGCGGGGGTTTAGGGTGTTACATAGTGGTATCAGAGTAGGTCGGTCCGTCCGGCCAAGTTGTCGAGTCGTTGTCGTGTGACAGTTGATTACTGTCGATGTCGTTTCCGTAACCATTGTGTTATGTTGTTGATGTGTAACAGATTTAGAATGGATGGAATGAACGATGTTGCTATTGCTGCTGCTTTGCAAGCTGTTGCTCAGGCGGTACAGAACCCGCCTCATTCTGGTGGGAATGACGAGTTTCGAAAGAATATACCGCCTACCTTCAAGGGAAGATATGACCTGGATGGAGCGCAGGCTTGGCTCAAGGAGATCGAGAGAATCTTCCGAGTTATGGAATGTTCTAAAGCACAGAAGGTGCGGTTAGGTACTTACATGCTAGCGGAGGAGGCCGACGACTGGTGGGTTAGCACTTGTCAATTGTTGGGAGCAACAGGAGAGGTAGTCACTTGGGCTGTGTTCAACAGGGAGTTCTTGAGGAAGTATTTTCCTGAGGATGTCCGAGGGAAGAAAGAGATTGAGTTTCTGGAATTAAAGCAGGGTAACATGACGGTTACGGAGTATGCTGCCAAATTCACAGACCTGGCTAAGTTTTACCCTCATTACAGTGCGGCATTTGCTGCATTCTCAAAGTGTGTCAAGTTTGAGAATGGATTAAGACCTGAGATCAAACATGCGATTGGTTATCAGCGAATCATAAGGTTTCCAGATTTGGTGGATTGTTGTAGGATCTTTGAGGAAGATAACAAAGCTCGATCGGCTCACTACAAAGGGTTGGCCGAGAGAAGGGGAAAACAGCCGATGAACCATGGGAAGCCTTATGCAGCTCCAGCTGAGAAAGGTAAACAGAAATATGCTGATGGCAAGAATCTGAGTTGGGGAGGTGCCCCTGCTCCTCTTAAATGTTACAGGTGTGGTGAGTAGGTCATAGTGTCAATGAGTGCACGAGTGACGTGAAGAAATGCTTCAAGTGTGGATAAGCAGGACATCTGATTGCTGACTGCAAGGTTAAGGTGGTGACTTGTTACAACTATGGAGAACAGGGCCATATTAGTACTCGTTGCCAGAAGCCGAAGCAAGCTTTAACTGGAGGAAAGGTGTTCGCTTTGACAGGGACTCAGACTTCCAGTGATGATAGACTGACCAGAGGTACATGTTACATTAATAATACGCCTTTGATTGCTATTATTGATACTGGTGCTACTCACTCTTTTATTGCTGCTGATTGTGTGAGAAGGCTAGGCCTTGTTGTTTCTCCCATGAAGGGAGAGATGGTCGTCGAAACTCCTGCAAAGGGATCGGTGACCACTTCCCTAGTTTGTTTGAATTTTCCACTATCAATCTTTGATAAGGACTTTGGCGTGCATCTTATTTGCTTACCGTTGGGAAATCTTGATGTGATCTTGGGTATGAACTGGTTGGAGTTCAATCATGTTCATATTAACTGTTTTAACAAGTCGATGCGTTTTCTTTCTCCTGAGGAAGAGGAAGAAGATGGTTTTTTATCTGCTAGAGTGTTGAGAGAGCTCTTAGAGGAAGAAGCTCAAGTGCTTGCGTTATTTGCATCCCTGTCAGTGGAGAGTGAGTCGGTGATTAATGAATTGCAAGTAGTGCGTGAATTTCCAGAAGTGTTTGCGGATGATATTGCTGATGTACCGCCAGAGAGAGAAGTGAAGTTTACTATTGATCTTGTCCCTGGTACCAGACCTATTTCTATGGCACCATATAGGATGTTGGCATCAGAATTAACAGAGTTGAAGAAGCAATTGGAAGAGTTGTTAGAAAAGAAATTCGTGAGACTAAGTGTATGGCCTTGGGGAGCTCCGGTGTTGTTGGTGAAGAAAAAGGATGGCAGTATGAGGTTGTGTATCAATTACAGACAGTTGAATAAAGTAATAATTAAGAACAAGTATCCACTTCCAAGAATAGATTACCTGATGGATCAGTTGGTGAGTGCCCGTGTGTTTAGCAAGATTGACTTGAGGTCGGGTTATCATCAGATACGAGTGAAGGATGAAGATATTCAAAAGACGACCTTTAGAACCCGATATGGACATTATGAGTATGTGGTGATGCCGTTCAGAGTTACTAATGCCCCTGGTGTATTCATGGAGGAGTATATGAATCGAATTTTTCATGCTTACTTGGACTAATTTGTAGTTGTCTTTATTGACGACATTCTAATCTATTCTAAGTTAGAAGAGGAGCATGCTGAGCATTTGCGGATCGTGCTGCTGTGTTAAAGGAAAAGAAGCTATATGCTAAGTTATCTAAGTGTGAATTCTGGTTGAGAGAGGTGAGTTTTCTCGATCATGTTATTTCAGGTGATGATATTGCTGTGGATCCATCCAAGGTAGATGCAGTTCTACAGTGGGAGACTCTGAAGTCGGTAACTGAGATTAGAAGCTTTTTGAGTTTGGATGGTTACTACCATAGGTTTATTGAAGGCTTTTCGAAGTTGGCACTTCCGTTGACTCAGTTGACTTGCAAAGGTAAAGCTTTTGTGTGGGATGTTCATTGCGAGAAGAGTTTCATTGAGCTGAAGAAGAGATTGACTACAACTCTGATTTTGATTCTACCCGAACCAAATGAACCGTTTGTGGTGTATTGCGACGCTTCTTTGATGGGTCTAGGAGGTGTGTTAATGCATGATGGTAAGGTTGTGGCTTATGTTTCCCGATAGTTAAATTCCATGAGAGGAATTATCCAACTCATGATTTGGAATTAGCTGCAGTGGTATTCGTATTGAAAATTTGGAGGCACTATCTTTATGGTTCCAGATTTGAAATGTATAGTGATCATAAGAGCCTAAGGTATCTGTTTGATCAGAAGGAGTTAAATATGAGACAAAGAAGGTGGCTAGAATTCTTAAAGGATTATGATTTTGGCTTGAACTATCAACCCGGTAAAGCGAATGTCGTGGCTGATGCTCTGAGTCGAAAGTCTTTGCATATGTCGGATATGATGGTTAAAGAGTTGGAATTAATTGAGCAGTTCAGAGATATGAGTTTAGTTTGCGAACAGACACCGCATAGTGTGATGTTGGGTATGCTGAAGATCAACAATGAATTTCTTAATAGTATCAGAGAGGGTCAGAAGTTGGATGTAAAACTGGTGGATTTGATGATTGGAAATAATCAGGTAGCCAGTAATGAATTCAGAGTAGATGAACAAGGTGTGTTGAGATTCCGTGATAGGATTTGTATTCCTGATAATCCCGAGTTGAAAAGAATGATTCTAGAAGAAAGTCACAGGAGTAGCTTGAGTATCCATCCAGGAGCTACAAAGATGTATCAAGACTTGAAGAAGATATTTTGGTGGCCCGGATTGAAACGTATGTGGCTAAGTTTGTGTATGCTTGTTTGACTTGTCATAAGTCGAAGGTGGAACATCAAAAACCTGCTGGTTTGATGCAACCGTTAGATATTCCAGAGTGGAAGTGGGACAACATTTATATGGAATTTGTGACTGGGTTGCCTAATACTCCAAGAGGGCATGATGCCATTTGGGTAGTGGTGGATAGATTGACGAAGTCGGCGTATTTTATTCCGATTAATATCATTTTTCCTTTGCAGAGGATGAGAAATTTATATTCAGGTGATTGTGAAGTTGCATGGAGTTCCATTGAGTATTGTGTCGGATAGAGATCCAAGGTTTACTTCCAGATTTTGGGAGAGTTTGCAAGAAGCTTTGGGATCGAAACTGAGATTGAGTTCAGCTTATCACCTGCAGACGGATGGACAGACAGGGAGAACTATACAATCTTTGGAGGATTTGTTGAAGGCTTGTGTGCTTGAACAGGGAGATGCTTGGGATAACCATTTGCCGTTGATTGAGTTTACTTACAATAACAATGATCATTCTAGTATTGGAATGGCGCCTTTTGAAGCTTTGTATGGTCGGAAGGGTCGGATGCCTTTGTGTTGGCATGAATCTGGAGAGACTGTAGTACTTGGACCTGAGATTGTTCAGCAGACTACTGAAAAGGTGAAGCTGATTCGGAAAAGATGAAAGCTTCGCAGAGTAGGCATAAGAGCTACCATGATGAGAGGAGGAAAGATCTTGAGTTTCAAGAAGGAGACCATGTGTTTTTGAGAGTCACTTCGGTGACCGGTGTTGGATGTGCGTTGAAGTCGAGGAAGCTTACTCCTCAGTTTATTGGTCCATATCAGATTTCTGCAAGAGTTGGGCCTATTGCCTACAGAGTAGCATTGCCACCTAATTTGTCGAATTTGCACGATGTGTTCCATGTGTCACAGCTTCGGAAGTATGTTTCGGACCCATCACATGTGATTCTGATGGATGATGTGGAAGTAAGGGATAACCTTACGGTTGAGGCCTTACCAATACGGATTGAAGACCGCGAGGTAAAGCAATTGAGAGGTAAAGAGATCACTCTTGTGAAGCTAGTGTGGGGAGGTGCTGCCGGTGGAAATATGACTTGGGAATTAGAGAGCAGGATGCGAGAGTCGTATCCGGAGTTATTCGTATGAGGTAAATTTTTTAGGATGAAAATATTCTAAGTGGGGGAGAGTTGTAACGCCCCGATTTATTTTATTTATTTTCCGTAGTTAAAATTATATGAAGTGTGTATATGTGTGATTATGTGTGTTTTGGTTGTGTTTTGGCTACCTTTAGTATGGGGTAGTGACCTTGGAATTATGGAGATTAAGAGGTTGGGGGTGTGTGACTAATTATGTAGAACTTGGTGGTGTAGAGAGTAGTACTAATTAAATTATATTAGTAAAATTTGGTTGATCATAATATTAGTCGAATAATATTAAATTAATTAAAATATTGATTATTATTATTATTTTAATAAGTGGGTATTGGTAATAATAATAATAATATAATATAATAACAAGAATAAGGAGGGCAAAGTGGACTATTCATGAGAATTAGTAAGGGTAAGGAAGGAAAAGCTTAATAGGGGTCTAAGGGTTATAGTAGGAAAAAGAGAAAAATTAGAAAAGGAGAGAATCAGTTTGGGGAACGATCGCATTTTTGGGAGAAAAGAGGAACGGAAGATAGGAGCAGAGCTAGGGCTTAGAGAACCTTCGAAGAATTGTCACTAAGGTAAGGGTGGGGTTCTTTAATCACTTAAGGGATAAATAATGCATGTATAAGGGTAGATAAATCGTTAGGTTCATCTCTATGCATCTCTCTATTTTCTTTGATTGTTCATTTCGGTTGCGTGTTGATGATTTTGATAATGTGAAAATTGTATAAATTGATGGATTGAATTGTGATTCTGTGTTGAGAGCGAGTTTAAATGATATGTGTTGTTGTTGTATGATTTCCTTTGTGATTGCCATGTATTTTTGGGGCTGAACGATATTGAACTCGTAAGAATTTTTTGGCAGGGATAACTGCTGAGTTGCTGATTTGCTCATTTTTACCAGGCGACCGGGTCGTCTCGCCAGGAAAAATGATCTCGCTGGGAGGTCGCTGAACGACACTAAGAGGCGAGAAGGGAGCGAAAAACAAGTGCTACTGGAATTTGTATGGGGGGAATGATTTCGCTCCTGCTTCGTCAGGCGAGCAGTGGGCGAAAGGGGAATTCGCTGGGCGAAAAGGGATTTCGCCAGGAGAAAGTGGATTCGTTGACGTCTCGCTGGGCGAACATCAGGCGAGCTGAACTGAAACGAACCAAACCTTGTAAAACTTTAAAAATTTGTATCTTTTGATCCGTAGGTCCGTTTCAGTCGCCGTTCGAATTGTTGGAAATCTGGCTTCGTGTACTTTCTATTAAAATTATTTTCATCGCCAGAATTCTAACTATTCAACGTATTAGTTGTGTTCCTATGTGCGTTGCGATGTGTTGAACGTGGAAATGTTGTGTTCGGCTGGACGAATGTGTGTTTTATCTATGGATTGTGATTGTTGTATGCTTCGGCAAGTATATGCTGCATGTTGGACAATTGTGGTGTGATGCATTGGTTGTATGATAGGTCATATGTATTGGTCTTCGTTGTATATTGTCGTTGATGCATAGCATGTGTGCAATAGTTGTGTGATAAGTCGTGTGCCCATGTGGGGTTTGAGCGCCTTATCCAGATTCCTTGAAATGGAATTGTATTATTGTTGTTGTTGTTGTTGTTGAGGTAATCGTGCGCCCATATGGGGTGTGAGCGATTACGGGTGTCGTGTGCCCATGTGGGGTGTGAGCGACTTATATGGAAATTCCGACGGGAATTATGATCATGAAAAAGGGATCGAATTGGTACCACATGCATTGAGTCAAGTTGTAAGTCTCATTGCATTGCATTGTGTTGTGTTGTGTTGTTGATTATATGATTGTCTGCTTGAATGGGAAACTGTAATTGTTTTGATGTCGTAATGATAGGGTGAATTGTATAATGATTATATGCTTTTATATTTATATTATGCATTTCTTTTGTTGATTTGAGAATCCCACCCCTTCTGTTTGAATGTTGCCTCCACGTGGGTAACGTGCAGATAATCAAGAATAGTGCAGAGTTGCGGTTAGTGAAGATGAAGTCCTTCACTTTATGTTTTGAGTCGGCGTCTGCTCTAATGTGTAACACTGGGGATAATGGAACACTTGTTGTTATTTATTTCGTTGTTGCTATTACTTTTGTTTAATTGATGTTGGTTATGTGGTTCAATCATGTTATGTTTTTAGTTGAATTTTCGCTGCCACATAAGAAAAATATTTAAGTATGATTCTGTTGGTACCGTTAATGATAATTATGTGTTACATGTCGTATGCATGAGCAGGTGTATGTTGGAGAGTGACACCCTTTATGTTGAATTTTTATGAATTTTTTTACTCTGATAATTGTATTATTTTACGCAGGGGTTTAGGGTGTTACACCTTGCACGGAAGCCCAAATCAATCCCCAGTCAAGACGATGACATATTCCCCAGAGAGAATGTCGATCCTATTCCCCAACAGATATTTCAATCAATCCCCAACAAACGAACCTATGCAAGGCCTGCCATTTAAATCCCCAGTAGATTTCACGTGATACCTTACTCTCTTCTTTCCTGTAGGGTCGTAGATCATACGTCGATCTTACCCGTTGTATCTCTTTTCTCCCGAGGGTCGTAGATCATGCGTCGATCTTACCCTTTTGCCTTTATTCCCCCAGTGGAGTACCTTTTTTTTACCATTTCTTAGGTCGTAGATTGTGCATAGGCCGATCTTCCCTTCGTTTACCTTTTCTTTGGTCATAGATTGTGCATAGGCCAATCTTACCCTCTCTTTACCTTTTTCGTGGGTCGTAGATTGTGTATATGGCGATCTTACCATTCTTTTCCATAGCAGAAGTCACCTTCTGCTCACCCCTGCCTTGGGTTGTAGATTGTGTATAGGCCGTCTTACCCTTCGTTTACCTTTTCTTGGGTCGTAGATTATGCATAGCCAGATCTTAGCCTCTCTTTACCTTTTTTTGGGTTGTAGGTTGAGCACATGCCAATCTTAACCTCTCCTTAACCCTTGTTTACTTTTTCTTGGGTCGTAGATGGTGCTCAGGCCGGTCTTACCCTTCGTTTACCTTTTCTTGGGTCATAAATCCGTCGATCTTACCCCTGTTTACCATTTTTTAAGTCGTAGATCCGTTGATCTTACCTCTCCATACTTCTATTTTGGGTTGTAAATCTGTCAAGATATGTTACCGCACTGTCGTTGATTTCACCTTTTGCTTTTCTATTGGGTTGTAAATCTGTCAAGATATGTTACTGCACTGTCGTTGATTTTACCCTTTGCTTTTCTTTTGGGTTATAAATCTGTCAAGATATGTTACCGCAGTGTCGTTGATTTTACCCTTTGCTTTTCTTTTGGGTTATAAATCTGTCAAGATATGTTACCGCACTGTCGTTGATTTTACCCTTTGCTTTTCTTTTGGGTTATAAATCTGTCAAGATATGTTACCGCACTGTCGTTGATTTTACCCTTTGCTTTTCTTTTGGGTTATAAATCTGTCAAGATATGTTACCGCACTGTCGTTGATTTTACCCTTTGCTTTTCTTTTGGGTTATAAATCTGTCAAGATATGTTACCGCATTGTCGTTGATTTTACCCTTTGCTTTTCTTTTGGGTTATAAATCTGTCAAGATATGTTACCGCACTGTCGTTTTTGCTTTTCTTTTGGGTTATAAATCTGTCAAGATATGTTACCTCACTGTCATTGATTTTATCCTTTGCTTTTCTTTTGGGTTATAAATCTGTCAAGATATGTTACCGCATTATCGTTGATTTCAAGATATGTGACCGTACTGTCATCGATTTTACCCGTTGTCTTGCACTTTTTATCTTTCCTTTGAGTCATAGATTCGTTGATACTACCCTCCCTCTATCTTGCCTTTTGTTAATTCTACTAAACCTTTGCTACCATGTCACCAGCCATGTTCCCCTTCATTATCTCCATAACAACCATATCCAATGAGCCCCTTGTATTGGTACCTTTACCCCATTACAAGTTATCGTTGTTCAACCGCATTTGTTCGCCACAAATTTTTTCCGTCAGAAACACAAAAATATACCGAGGATATATCGCCAATGATTACACCTTCTTTCTAGGGCAAATTTCAGGCCATGATATTTAATCTTCTTCTACCTTGAATGTCCGAGAAGCTAACGTCAATCGCACATTAAGGTTTAAGACGATTAAATAGGGGCAGCTGTCATACCCCAAATTTGTCCTACCCTCCCATCCAAATCTTATAGCTTATACATCTCATTCTTCTCATATGCATACCCTCCATTAGGGCATTCAAACGCATCATGCATTCATTAATGTTAAGGCTTGTTGCTTAAATTAGAGGTCATGGAGAATCAGGGTTCACATATTGCACTAAGGTTTCATTTCTCATACAGGCTTGTTTCAGCGGAAGATAAAAAGATTATGGGGTAGGGTTTGTCCCTCTGTGCCTATGGTTATCAGCTGGGTCCTCAAAGTCTGACTATGCAATCATCTGGAGCATATTCTGGTGCTCATCATCATCAGTGATCAGGGTTTATTTCCCTGGTCATATGGCTTTCAAGGAGGGATTGGATAAAAACATTTAAGGCATTGGCACAAAAAGATTGGGAATCCATTCATACAAGGTTGAATGGTGGCATCCAGTGGATAGTTGAGTGTGACACTGTGGTATTGGATTTAGTCAGGGATGACAAACATCTTAAGTCAACCATGGAAGACCTGCTTGACTAATTAAGTTTCTTTAGGTGCTTATTTAGTACACTAGCCTTTTGGTTATTCGGTTGGGATTCAAGACGAGGCATGGTTCATTCCAAATTCAAGATCCTTATTCATTCAAAATCAGAGATCCAAGTTCCATGTCCATATCCAAAAGTTCCATATTTAAATCCATTGCACATGTCACATATTAAACTCAAATGTTCAATATTCAAATCCACCTTAAACCAATCTCATTCGAGTGTCATGATCCATATTCATATCCAAAATTACAAAACCAATTATCTAATCCATATCCCTTACTAAAATAAGTTCATAAACCACATTTGAATGTCCATTTTCCAAACTATATCCAATTCAAAAGAAAAATCGTTTCCTAAATCCGGATATCCATTTTAAACCATTCTTTTCTATCCAAACCATATTTAAACCCATTGTCCAAATTAAATTCCAAAATCTAATTCAATTCCAAGTTCTTAATTCATATTCCAAATTCAAACCAAATATCCGAATTCAAACTACATATCCAAAAATCCACAACCAAAAATCCATATAAAATAAAAGTTACAGTTAGCTATTGATTCAGATATTATAGGTCCAAGGTTTCTTATACAGTGCTCATGAAGCTAGTAGTGGCCACGATGTGTATCAAGCGTCTTTGCGTACTAGCTCAAGAAATAGAGGAAGTGAGAAGTTGAATGTAATGTGTTTGAGACCGCACTTTCTCAAATGGCTCAACTTGTAGAAGCTGCTCAATTTGCAAGGGCACCAGTTCAGAAATTTGCAGATGATATTTCGAGGGTTTTTGTTCCAATAATTGTTGCTGAAGTCTTCATAACTTGGCTGTTTATTCATTGTAAAGCAAGAATTGGTGCTCCTTGAGGTGTGCTCATCAAAGGTGGAGATGCAGTGGGAAAAATACACAAGCAGAAATTACTGCAGTAAAAAACAATGAACAAGATTAACTAGAGCATAACAGGTTGAGAAAATGATAAGTGAAAGGCAATGAACCAATGCAAACTAAAAAGCAGTTCAGTTTGGAATACATGGAAAATGCAGTAGAAGCAAATCAGGTTCAAATAGTGGTCACATACAAAATTATGCATTAGGCCTATGGTATCAAACACAACACATCCAACTCAACTGTCACAATTCAATCAGGTCAAGCACACAATCATAATCCAATTTTATCCATAACACAATAATTCAGAACATTGCAAGCTGAATTCAAACCAAAGTGAATTCAAGTCCACAATCTTAACACTACAAACCCCATAACCGTATTTCTTTCGTCTCATCATTGATCAGAATTTCCAAGAACATGAAAGTTCCAAATGTACCTGGTGGCGGTGCTGCCTCTGTACTGATGAAATTGGGAATTATTTGGTGGAATTGGTTTGTATGTTGCTGCTAACAGTCTTTATAATTTTGAAGGAGACATCACCGATTATGTGCCAACAGCAACATCGACGGCTCGCTCACCAGCAGCAGGTAACCTGCAATGCAAAAAAGCCAATTTAACACATCCATACAATTCATTGACAATCCAAATTAGGGGTTGCAAAATGGATGGATTAGATGGATATGGATTGTTAATGGATGGATCAAAATAATTCATTAGTCCTTTAAGGATCCACTAAAATTTCTTCTAAAAAATTTAATCTAATCCATCCATTAAAAATAAAACTCATCCAATCCATCCATTAAGATAATTCTAATGGATGGATATCCATCCATCCATAAAACGAAATTAAATATTTTACATTTTTTAATTTTAAAAATCAATCCGGTAAAAAAAAAAATTAACCAGCCTATTGTTAAAGAATTTACGGAAAAAAACCACATTACCGTTAATTCACATCAACATTATCAACATTACAGTTAATTCACATCAACATTATCAACGTTACCACCATTGTTATTTTTTTTATTAGAATTTCATTAAATTGCACTTGTAGAGAAGCTTCAAAGGTATAATTTTTTAAAAATGTCAAATCTTGTGTATATAACATTTAGGATAACGTGAGAGTTTTAAAAAATAATTAACTTTTGTTTTCACTTTTACAAAATATATATTATTATTTGAATTTAAAAATTATTCATTAAAGTTTATAGAAATAGTAAAACAATCCAATGGATTTTTTAAATTGATTGGATGGATTGTATCCATCCATAACATTAAATGGATAGATTGAATTCAATCCATTAACTAATAATTTTTGTAATAGATGGATTGGATGAATAATTTAGTGGAAGGATAGGATGGATTTTAGTTTAATGGATTTCATTGTCACCTCTAATCCAAATGGTTCCGAAAAAAGAAAAAAAAAACAAAGAGAAACATGACAAACAAGTGTTATTCGACTTCTTGCTCCCTATCTTGATTCACCGACTTGCCAATAATAAAGTCACGCCTCCTGGAGATTTTATTTGATAACTTTAAGGTTTTTAATTTGGGCTCCATTTTCGAAATAGGCAATAAAAGCTGTCGATGCGTGCAATAAATCTCCATGTGTGTTAAGGGGAAGATATCCATTACCGTGGATGTGTGTGGAAAATTGAGAAGCAGTACATTCTACTGCAGAACAAACAGAAGAATGCCCCACTGAAAGTTTACGCTGATGCATCAGTTGCTGAGTAATACTATGGCAGCACGGCTCCGTCGGCATGCCAATTGTGCAGTTGAGTTATTGTTTGGTAAGAGGATCCTTCAATGGACCTAACAGATGCGAGTAAACACAAAGAAACGAATAAAAAAAAGTCATTGAAATTCAAAAATCGAGCTTCCTCTTCCTAACTACATTTCAAACCAGACTGAAGTTATTTTATAATCATTGGAATTAACACAGAGCAGATGTTCTTGTGGCTCCCTGGATTTGAGTCCCCGACAACAATAATGACTTCACAAAGATGCAGACCCTGTTCAAAATAAGGCTTATGAGTAACAGTTTCATCACATTCTAACAATTCCAAATAACATCCAAGGCATAATTGATCACAAGTTTCAACTCAAATGCAAAGTACACATGCTGTGAGCACAATCCAGAATACGAGGCATACAGGAACATGATGCAAACTGCAAATATATTTCAAATTCAGGGCATTCATGCAAAGATTATACCTAGATGCTACCCATGTTCATGCTATGCATCAAAATCATTCAACATCAAACCATAACAGAGGTCATTCTACTAATTTCAACTAGCCCAACTGTCAACTTCATTTCAAACATCATACTAACTTCATCTAAATCCCCATTGCATCATCACATAACAACATGTTTTTTACACTGATTCATTAACAGCAGTGCAGGATATTGCTAATAAATCCTCTTCTTTCACTAACCAACATTCAATATATTAACTAACTGAAGCAATCAACACTCACAAAAAAAACAACTTGATGAAACACTTAACATCCTTGCAAAATTGGACTCAAAATTAACAATAACTAACTCCAACCAAGCTTACAAAAATTCCTAACCAACTCCCAACACTCTAACTAACTGCTAACAAACTTGTAACTGTCATAACAGTTTTTTCCAACTAACATAACTGAATCCAATCCACTCCATAACCTCCCTAACCGATTCCAAACCTAATCCTAATCCAAAATCTATCCAAACTTCAGCCCTATATAATTTCACCTCTTCACAATTGAACCGACTCTCTCAATCACTTTCCTTCACATTCATCATTCTCAACCTCTCTCAATCTCACCTCATCCTCGGTCTCAACCTCCAAATTCTCTGCATCACCATCACAATTAGAACTCAAAAAAACCATTATCTATGCTTCAACAACAATTCCCACTGCAAAGACAGTTACAGAAACTCACCAAAATTCAGTTTCACTCTCTCTCAGGATCATCACAACCATCATCACCCTCAGTCTCACACAATCTCTTTCCCTCACCATTTTTCACCTTCTCCTTCAATCACCACCCTTAACACTCTTTCTATGATCTCCTTCAACCTATCCCGCAACATCTCACAATAAATCACGCTCAAGAACGAAGCACGTCAAAATTCACTCACTGCACCCGACTCATACGTAAGGACAATACACAACATCAACAGAGTGTAATCCCTACAGGCTAGGTTCAGAGAAGGAAGAAGAAGTTCAAAGAAAGGAAAAGTACAGAGGAGGGAGAATATCGAAGAGGAAAAGAAGTTGAACGTTACCTTGGAATCTCGCCACCGTCATCCTCGTCGTCTCCGACAGGTAGGTACGAGCTTTCCCACATTTCGTCTTGATTTGTTCACTACCGTATAGTTTGAGGTAAGGGAAATCAATTCCCCAACAGTTTGGATTTTGATTTTCCAGAGTGAGAGTTTAATTTAAGGTTTTGTGGCTAGGGTTCTTGAAGGATTCTAATTCCATTTCGGTGTTAGGCTAGAAATTGGAGTGAATGGGGGACGAATTTGGGATAAGGGGAAGGAGAGGATCATGTTGATGTATAATATGAGTTGATTGGGACTCAGCCGCCGCCGGAGGAGATTTCTGGAGCGGCGGAGATGAGGTCTCCGGTGAGAGGTAAATTTTTGGGTAACAATGAAACACGCTTGGGAATTTTTGTGTGATGAGAATGTCACTTAGCATATTTTATTGTCTTGAAGTGTATTGGGCTCCTAGGCCCATAATCATTTACTATTCGTACCCTAATTTCTCTTTAGCATCCCTCTGTTCTCTTCTTCTTTTTACTTCTTATTATTTTTTCATTATTTGTTAAAATTTTGTTCATGCCTTGATAATATTTTTTGGCATTTTATTAATTGAATCTAATTGTACCTTTTTTTAGAATTATGTTGCTATTTTGATTAGAATTTTTGCATGATATTTGTTGAATATTATGTTACTATCTTGATTAAATTTTTGCAGGATGTTTGTGGAATTTTGGTGCATTTTTTTATAGAAATTTTTGCCATATTTTGGTTGAATATTATGCTCGTTCTTTATTAGAATTTTTTTTGCCATTTTATTGGTTGAATTTTATGCATCCTTGATTAGATTTTTGCCACTATTATTGGTTGAAATTTTTAATATCAATTTGATGAATATCTTGTGCTATAGCTTTCATGCATTCATTTATGATTTCATGTGACTAACCATTCTACTTTGTTTTGTGAGGTAACACTTGAGGGCTCCTCACATTTTGGACATTTGAATTTTAATCATGCCATTGTACTTTTATGGTTCCCTCATTCATTTACTTTTATGCTTTAGATTAGGTTTCCCCCCTCGGTGGGTTTCTCATACTTCCCCCTCCCCTCTTACAATGTAATAGCGTAGAAAATTTTATTTCTTGCTTTATGTTTCATATGCTTGATTGCTTTCATGCTTGTTAAAAAAGATAAAACAAAGCGCTTAGAAAACAATTTCCAACAAAAGCCAAATAAAAACTCGATCCAACGTCGATACATTTTCAAACTTATTAATTGGATTGTTTCTCTCACCTCATCTTAGGGCTTTCCTACACTTCTCATACTTCAATCTTTATTTCATCCCATCAAATACAAGCAAGCCTTGCATGTATTAGCCCTTGTAAGTCGACCGTCATGCGCATCGCCATCAACCTCCATTAATTCTTATCTTCCACTCATCGTCTATCTTTCTCATCTCACCTTTCATAATTCAAAAACATCAAGCACTTGGTCCAACGTTAAGTCATTTTTTTCAAACCTTTTCCACCCAAAAACACTTACTAACGACAAGAGTTTAATCTAGTCCTATTAGGGCGAAAAAGAGTTGTTGGGATACCATTGTCCCCTCAACTCTCGAGTATTTGAATGTGGGTCGTACTTAGCCTATGGTTGGATACTCTTCTCCCTCTAAGTACCTACAATTAGACTCGCCTCACACATTTCAAAATAAACTCTTTCTCTAAAAGCAACTTCACCAATCAAATGTGACATCTTGCCTCGAGGGCGAAATTCTGAAACCTTTTCAAAAGAGCATGTTATTTCCATTCTATCGCAACATAGGCTAAAGCATAAGTCTCCTTACGTACGAGCGGCAAAACCTATTGCTAGGATGTGAACGTTAACATCGTCGACTAAAAACAACAAACCCATAATCATTTAGTTCCACGAACTACGTATACTCTGATTCTTCATTGGTCAGTGAAGATACGTAGGCACAAGATTACGAGATCTTGGCGAGCTACCTTCTTTCACAACCTTCTTTCTTTCACCCCTAGTTTTCTGAACTACGGAAGCTCTGATTCTTCATTTCACAACAAAGATACGTAGGCACAAGGGCCCTAATCGTTGGCGAGCACACTAATTTATAACCCCCTTTTCCCCAAGTAACCTTTAGACGACACTCATTCACGCATAGAGAAACAAGATGGTTTCCATCGAGTACGATGGATATGAGGGGGTGCTAATATCTTCCCCTTGCATAACCGATTTACGGACCCGAATTTGGTTGCAAGACCATTTTCCTCACCTTTTAGGGGTTTTATCGATATTTTCCCTTTCTTCGAAATAAATAAAGTTCGGTGGTGACTCTGCATTTTCGTGTAGCGACATAGGGTCCTTCCCAGTTTGCAGTGAGTTTTCCTTCTCAAGAATCTTTGTGATTCCTTCTTAAGATGAGACTGCCTACTTAGAATTCTCGCCGTATAACTTTGGCATTGTGCCTAATTGCAATTTTTTGTTTTAGTGAGGCTTCGCGGAGAGCTGCTCCTAATCGGACCTCTTCGACGAGATCGAGCTCTTCCCTTAGTGCCTCGCTATTTGTCTCCTCGTCTAGGGGGGATTCAGTCCGCCTGGAGGCCACGTGTATCTCAATGGGGATCACTGTCTCAGTTCTCTATGCTAGACGGAAATGGGTTTCCCTGGTCGAAGAGTGGGGCGTAGTGCGGTAGGCCCAGAGCTCGCCGTGCAGCTCCTTAACCCAAGCTTTCTTCGTTTCGTCCAGCATTCGTTTGAGGCCTCGTATGATTACCCTATTTGCTGCTTTGGCTTGTCCGTTGGTCTTGGGATGTTCGAAGGACGTGAAGGGTTGTTTCGTGCCCAGTTGGGCGACGAAGTCCCAAAACTTTCTGTCTGTGAACTGCGTCCCGTTGTCGGTGACTATTACTTGGGGGATGCCGAAGCGGGCGAGGATGTTCCGCTTGTAGAAGCGAAGTATATTATGGGCCGTTATTTTGGCCAGAGCCTATGCTTCTATCCATTTCATGAAGTAGTCCACGCCCACTATCAAGTACTTGTTTTTATTTGACCCCACGACAATGGTCCCAGGATATCCAGACCCCACCATGTGAAGGGCCACGGGGAGGACATTGCTTTGAGTTCATTGGGTGGTGCCAAGTGCATGTCCCCGTGCCGTTGGCATTTGTCGCATTTCTTCACATACTCTTTTGCATCATGCTGCATGGTCGGCCAATAGTATCCTGCTCGTAGAGCTTTCCTGGCAAGGGATCTTCCTCCGAGGTGCTGGGCGTTGATCTCCTCATAGATCTCGCGCAGGACGTGGGCGACCATCTCTTCCTCGACACATTTGAGCAAAGGGATGGAGAACCCTCGCCTGTAGAGTTAATTTTTGACCAGGACGTAGGAATAGGCCCTGCGCTTGAGTACGCTGGCTTCTTTAGGGTCGGATGGTAGTTCATCCTTAGCGAGGTAATTGTAGACGGGGGTCATCCAGCAGTTGTTGTCACTGATGACTTGTAAGTCGAGGACTGCAGAAGCTTTTTCGATGCTGGGTCGAGGAAGTACTTCTTGGATGACAGATTTGTTTCTGCCATTTTTCTTTGTGCTCGCCAGCTTTGACAAAACGTCCGCTCTGACATTATGTTCGCGGGGAACGTGCTTTACTTCTACCGTTGCAAATTTCGTCATCTTTTCCTTCACCAGGGTTAAGTATTCAGACAAGTTGTCGTTCTTGGCATGGTATTCTCCTCACACTTGGAGGGCCACGAGTTGAGAATCGGTGCAGATGGTGACTTCTTCGGCTCCTAGGTCTTCGGCCAGGCGTAGGCCGACGAGGAAGGCTTCGTATTCAACTTGATTGTTGGAAGTAGGGAAAGATAAGGTAAGCGATACTTCGACGATAATTCCTTCCTCGTTTTCCCAAATGATGCTTGCCCCGCTTCCTGCCTAGTTGGATGCCCCGTCGACGAAGATTGTCCATTTGCGCGCCCCGCAAGTAGGGGAATCGGCGAATGTCATCTCCGCGACAAAGTCGACCAGCGCCTGGGCCTTGAGAGCTTTTCTGCTTTCGTATTGGATGTTGAATTTAGACAGTTCTAAGGACCACTTGAGCATTCTACCGGCCATGTCTGGTCGGCCTAACAGTTGTTTCACGGGCTGATCTATTCGGACCACGATTGTGTGGGACAAAAAGTAGTTCCTTAGTCTCATTGCGGCATTGATGAGAGCTAGGGCTACTTTCTCTATTTGTTGGTATCTTAGCTCTGGTCCTTGCAGCGCTTTGCTTGTGAAGTAAATGGGTTTCTGCCCATCGGGTGTCTCGCGGATAAGGGTTGCGATGACGGCTTCGGTTGCCACGACGAGGTAGAGATATAGGGTTTCGCCGTTGTCTGGCCGAGAGAGAACAGGCGGTTCTGACAATGCTCATTTTAGGTGGAGGAGAACCTAGTCGCATTCCTCTTTCCATTCGAAAGTTGCCTTCTTTCGGAGGAGTTTGAAAAAGGGCAGTGCATGCTGGGCAGACTTGGCCACAAAACGGGATAATGAAGCGAGCATCCTGTTGAGGGACGGGATGGATTTCTTCGAGCTAGGCGTGGGAAATTCGGAGAAGGCCCTGTAATTATCGGGGTTAGCTTCGATTCCTCGTTCTGTTAGATAGAAGCCGAGGAATTTGCCCGCTCGTACCCCGAACGTGCACTTCTCTGGGTTGAAACGCATGCGATATTTCCTGGCCTGCTCGAAGACTTTCCTCAAATGGGTCGTGTGATCGGATTCCTCGTGGGACTTCACAATCATATCATCCATGTATACTTCGAGCATGTCCCTGATTTCTCCCCGAAAGACCTTGTTCATCATCCTTTGGTAAGTAGCGCCAACGTTTTTCAAGCCGAAGGGCATTACATTGTAGTAATAGTTGCCTGACTCGGTCATGAAGGTTGTGTACCTCTTGTCGCTTTTTGCCATTGGTATTTGATTGTAGCCCGAATAGGCGTCCATGAACGATAATAGTTTAAAACCGGCAAAATTATCAACAAGTTTATCTATATTGGGGGAGGGGATATGCATCTTTAGGGCAGACCCTATTGAGATCAGTATAATCAACACGCATACGCCATTTTCCATTAGAATTTTTAATGAGTACAACATTGGACAGCCAAGTAGTGTACTTGGCCTCTGAAATAAAGTTTGCCTCGAGAAGGTCTTTAACAGCTTGTTCGGCAGCCTCCGTTTTCTCCAGAGACTGCTTTCTCATACGTTGTGCTACAGCCTTAGCGGCGGGGCCAATTGTGAGCTAATGGCAGGCGACAGCAGGATCCAGGCCGGGCATTTCTGCGGCGCTCCAGGCGAACAAATCTGCATTCTCTCAGAGGCAAGCTTTGAGCTGTTTCCTCGCTAAGTCGGGGAGTCTGGTCCCGATCTTCACTCCTCGCTGGGGGTCATTGCCGAGCAGGACGAGTTTGAACTCGCCATCCGGAATTAGGCCCATCGGATGGGAGCTCTCGCTAGTGCTGGTTGAAGCTGACGGGCTGCTCGAACAAGTCTGGGTCTCTTTCTGATCGTCTTCAGAGAAGCGGCTGTCAAGGTCGATAGAGTCGACACGGGGCAGCGGCTTTGCCTCCTCGGAACTGCTGGGCAGGACCAGCTTGTTAGAAGTCTTCAGCTTGGCGGCAATGATGTTGAGTCATTTGGTGGCTGCTTCGAAACATCTCCTTGCTTCCTCGATGTCCCCGTGTAGAGTGGCGACTAGACCCTTAGAAGTATAGTACTTCATTTTCAGGTGCACGGTTGATGGTACGACCACCAATTCGGCCAAGGTTGGTCCCCCAAAAATACACTGATAGGGAGAAGGGCAATCGATGACCAGGAATTGGACTTTAATAGACATGGTCGTCTTTGTAGATCTGAAAGTCACGATCAATTCCACGTATCCCCATGGCTTTATGACCGACCCGTTGAAGCCCTGTAGGTCAGAGCCTACGTAGGGAGTCAGGTGCGATTCATCTAGCTGGAGGGTGGAAAACATCTGCGAGTACATGATGTCGAGCGAACTGCCTTGGTCGACTGAGATTCGGCGAACATCGAAGTTAGCCATCTGGGCTCTCACGAGCAGTGGAATGCTTGAGTTAGGAGCCCCCCTGAGGAGTTCCTCGCGGTAGAAGGAGATGGGGACCGACTCTCCCCGGACTTTATCGAGCGTGGTACTCCTATTAGAGCTCGTGCTGAGAAGATGCTCGAATTTCCATTTTACGGAGCCCACAGTAACCTTGATGAAGCCCCCTCCGGAGATGACCATGGCGGAGGGGAAGGTTTCCCACATACTATATTCTGTGAAGTAGGGGGAGCGCTGAGCCCCTCAGGAACATAGAAGTCATCAAGCCACGATATGCTCATGGCGACCTGAAGGTTTGTCTCTTCTGAGGAAGGAAACTCTTCCTCGACTTTCTTCGGCTCCTGGGCGTCCTGCCGAGGAGTTTCCCTCTTCTTGGTAAACTGTTTCAGGTGGTCATCCCTGATCAGTATCTCAATGGCATCCTTCAGGTGGATGCAGTCATCGGTTGTGTGACCGTGACTTTTGTGGAAACGGCAGTATTTCGACTTGTCAGTATTCGGCTTGGCCAGAATCTATTTAGGGAATCGAACCCTTGCTTGTTTGAACTCTGCGTTGGCGCATTCGGAGAAGATTTTCTCCCTGGAGGCGGTCAGGGGAGTATACACATGGAAGCGGCCGTAGGATCCTTTGTTGTCCCAGGAGTGTCCTCGCGTCTTCTGTCTCCCCAGTGAGATGTCGAGGGATTGTCATGTTTGGAGGCCCGGGCACTCTCTTGGTGCCGTGAGTCCCGGGCAGAGCTGATAGCCTCTTTCTCTTCATACTGGATATATGCTTGCGCCTTGAGGAGGAAGGCGTCCAGGGTCCTCGGAGTTTCAATGCCAATTGCTTTGGCAAATTGTGTCTGGGGACGAAGTCCTCGCTCGAGCAAGAACTTATTCATGTCATCGGTCGTTGAGACCTGTACTACTTCTTTATTGAACCTCTCATTGTAGGCTCGGAGAGGCTAATCTTTCCCTTGGATTATGGCCTCGAGGGAAGCTTCGGTCTTCGGGTGGCGGCGGGATACTGTGAAGTATCTGGAGAACATTCTCCCCAACTGTCTCCACGAGGTGATGGACTCGTCGGGGAGTTTTTTATACCAGGTCATCGCTCCCTTTCTGAGCGTGGTAGAGAACAGTCTACACTTGATGGCACCCCAGATGCCGCGATAGTTGAGCAGAGCATCAATATTTTTGATGTGCTCGTCTGGATCCATTGTACCGTCGTAGGTGCCTAAAGACGGTGGTTTCTCCAGTCCCTTGGGGAGGCGCATGGCCATGATCTCCTGAGACAACGGGCCGCGAGGCTCGTCGTCGCTGCTGCTACTGGTCCATGACGAGGATCGGGTGCTTCGGTCTAGAACAGGCCGGTGATTTCTGCGGGGAGATGGGATTCATGCCCGGCCCTTGGATCTGGGCGGAGGTGAACGGTGGTCTCTCCTGGTCCTCTTGTTTTCTGGGGAGTACTAGATTCGCGGGGTGATGTGGTCACGCTTCCTGATGGCATGAGATTCTGGTTCAGGTGGTGCCCAACGGTCTCTTTCACGTAGGGGAGGTGGGCTTCGGGATCGCCGGCGCTCTTTCCTCGGCGGAGGGGATCTTGGCCGGGCAGACCCCTCTAGGGCTCTACCTCGCGTTTTGTTGGAGGATTAGGAGGTTGGTTTTGTTGAGGGCTTCAAGAAGGGCCGCCACGGTTGGGTCGGCATTGGGCGGAACAGGAACAAGCTGGTGGTCCAGGGGGGACTATTCTTCAACATGATCAGCACGAGTGGGGGAGAGAGACGCAGTGGCTCAATCTCTCAGATAGAGGGCGTCGCCTCCAAGGAAGGGTGCAACTCCGTCAGTATCAGTCTTGCTGACGGGGAGAGAAGCAAAATTGCAAGCATCATGAACATGATTTTGGCTTGCCATGATTGGAATCTTGGACAGAGAGCTGTTTTGGTCTTGAATCTACGACGGATGTTAGATGGGGATGACAGAGTTCCCACAAACAATGCCACTGATCTTGACGGCTAATTAGAACCTGAAGTGGGCCAAAGATGATGTCTGCGATGCTGGGTGTGAAAGATGAGGAGGGGGTGTACCTGCAAGGCACTCTGATGCTAAAGTAAGAATCGGGAGAGAGAGATAAAGGCAAGTACAAAGTATGTATTTCGTACGGTGATTTTTAATACCTGACCCTCTCAAATGAGAGGGTTTATATAATGCCCCCAGCGTGTGGCCAACAGTCTCTATTTTTGGGGTGGAATAACTGTTTCCCGAAGAATAGGTAAATGCCAGAAACTAGCCGTTAGGACGGGCAGAGGCTAAGTTGCAGGCACGAGCGTCCTGATTGTTTCTGGATGGTGGAACCGTGCGTAACGGGCAGTAGCTACCGAGGAGGAGCAGGTGATCCTTGGGGTCGTCTGACCATATTTGCCCGGTAGAGGGACAGAAAGGTAAATGCTGCCCCAAATTGGCTGGACTTAAGCAATTGGGCCATTCTGAGAGCAGAAGTGGATTTGGCCATGCCTAGTCATTGAGCCAGCCCGTAACACATTATAAAATCAATTTTGTTTAGTATATTTTTCATTTAATTGATGGCTAATAGATAATTATATGTTGTGATAATATAAATTTGTTTATAGAGAGATCCAGAAACTAAAAAAGAGCCAAACTATCAAGATTTGTGGCGAATGACTCACACAAATAGCAATTGAGAATGGATAAATGATGTCTCTAAGGAAGTTCATGTATGACATATTTATCTAATTTGAAAAACATATATAATGTTGATAAATTTTGTTATTTCTAATTATAATTAACACTTTGAAATAGACGAAGGTTAGAGATGCTTATTGTGATTTTGAAGAAGTCGGATATGTGGATGAAGATAAAGACAAGCTTATAAACATTGCTTTTAAATCAGTTGTAGGAGAAAGATCGGGATATAGTCGTGACTTAGGAGATGGAATAAAATCACAAAAAAGTAAATTTGTTAGTGGCTTACATGAAGAATTAGAAAATGAGCGTAAAAAGAGGCATGGTATGGAAATGAAATTAAAAGATGTAGAAACTCAACTACAAGAAGAGCAAAAAATGAGGGAAGAAATGACTGCAAAGTTTGAAGAGAGTCAAAGACAACTCGAAGAAAAAATGAAAACGCAATTTGAAGAAAAAATGACAACTATGTTTTATAAAATGATGAATTTTTAAGTAAGTATATAAATTGTCCTTTTTATTACAAAATATAGTAAATTAATAGTTTTATATAATCTTTTAATTTATTATATTGAATGTGTCATTAGTGATATTTTGAATATTTTTACAGGGTGGAGAATCTTCTAGTACACCTAATATAATTTTTGAACCTAATCACAAAGTTAATAACATTACTAAAGAAAAATTGTAAGTAGGATTTTCTAACTTCTTACATATGTCATATGAATATTTTAAGTATAGTTTATTTGTTATAAGAATTATATTTTATGATAATGTATTATACAAGTGCTCTTTAGGATTGCTATTGATATATAGTGTTATGGGATGTTAATTGTGTTTTATGTAAAAAGTTGGGAACAACATTGTTACTCTAAGAGTAGTTGAGCTAGTATTTTTGTGTAACAAAGAGTTTTAAAATTCTAGGTTCATCTTGTACTTTGATGTAAATTTTTATACTTTGTTGTGAATTTTTATTTTATTAGTTTTTTTCTATTGCAAAAGAATGTATTGAAAAAGAAAATTGTACACTAATTTTTTATTGTTTTGAAATTTTAGGTTAAATAAGAGTACTTCAACTACTTCACCGAGAAAGCTTAGAAGCAAAGATATAAAGAATAATTAATATTCATGTTGGCGAGAGTCAAACTTGCATTTATTAACTATGTAATTTTTATTTTTATTTTTATGAGAACAATTTTTTTATTATTAATATTTAGTTTTTGATGTTTTTAGGAATTAAAATTTTTATGTCAATTGAGATAATTTGTGATATTTTTTATTTTAATGTTATATTAATTATTGTTTACATTTCTTGAAAAAATATATTACCAATGTTGTGATTTATATTGTTAAATAATTTATTTTTAAATAGTAATTATTTTGGACTGGGCAGGCGCTTGGCCCACTGTAGGGCAAGGCCCAATCCAGTCCAACTCTTGGTCAGACCCAATAGTCAGAAACTAGTCGTTGGGCAGGAACTAGCCGTTGGGCAGGAACTAGCCGTTGGGCAGAAACTAGTCATTGGGCATGTCCCCCTCACTCGCTTGGCAGTTCATGCGACCAACTGCTTCCACGGATCTCACGGAAACAGTTGGACCAGGTCAAGGGTCACGCGCCTGACCCTTCACCTAGCTGTCTCCCATTGGTCGACCAGATATTTCGGACACATGGGAGACCTTGGCCCCGTGCTGGGAGTTACTTCTATAAATACCCTCTCACATGAGAGGGGTAGGTTTGATCACTATTCAATACTTGAAATCATACTTTAGTACTTGCTTTCTCTCTCTTGCCCAATTACTTACTTTGGCATCGGAGTACCTTGCAGGTACAACCCCCTTTCCTCTCCTACAAGCATCATCACTTGCCCTCCACGAAGGCCATGACGATCCAGTCTGATCACCTCAGATCAGTGGCGCCGTATGAGGGAACAAGCTTCCCCATTTTTTTGATTTAAGATTCCCTATTTTTCACCTAAAAGACCAAAGCCCTCTTTCAAAACTCACCTGATCGTCATGGCTTCCATCAGACATGAAGATGCCCACCAAGATTCCGCAGTCGCCGTTGTGCATGACAACGCCGACCATACCATCCCCGAAGCTGTTTTTGTGGAAAACGACCATCGTGACGGAAAAACTGCTTCCCCGTTCTCCGACTACGTCAAGCTTCGCGCACAGGCCGCTGGTCCTGTTTTTGAGCCTATCCTAGTCCCTCAAAACGCTGACCCTGGCACTGCTGCCCTCATCGCCTCTCTCAACAGATCCAACTTTCTGATCTTCCAACAGGGAGAAAAGGTCAGTATGCTCGAGCACGCCCTCCAGGAGTAGCATCCCTCGCAGAAGCCCAACAGTCCTTCTCCACAACCACAGTCTCCCCCTCAGAAGCATAGGTGAGTCAGGTCCAGAAGTCTTTCTCCCACCCGGAGACGCTCGAGATCGGAGGAACCTGATTCAGAAGTTGCCAGAAAATGACATCAATCTCCTCTACGGAGGTCCAGACGTTCCCCTACTCCGAAGAGAACCAGACCTTCAAGGAACCACCATGAGCATCGCAGGTTGCGCATACATTCTCCCCGATACAGCAGAAGTCGCGGGCGTAGCAACTCCCCCTGCCGGTCATCCAGCGCAAGCAGCGACGACGATGTCCATGGGCCCCTATCTCAGGAGATCATGGACATGCGTATTCATCGTGGATTAGAGAAGCCACCTCCCTTGGCCATTTATGACGGGACCACCGACCCGGGCGAGCATATAAAAAACATCGAATCCATGCTCCACTATCATAATGTAAATGGGGTTATTAAATGCAAGTTGTTCCCCGTCACTCTCAGGAAGGGGTCCATGGTCTGGTTCAAGCGGCTTCCCCGGGGTTCAGTCACGTCCTAGAGGGGTCTGAAGAGCCAGTTTTCCCGCCATTTTACCGTCTCCCGGCGACACCCCAAGTCGGAGGCCACACTGGAAGCCATTATGCAGGGTAAGGATGATCCCTTGCGTGCATATATCGATAGTTTCAACAAGGAGGCTGTTGAGGTCCGCACGACGGACTATATGAAGAAGTATCTCCTCGAAAAAGGGTTGAGACCGAAGAGCGAATTTCGCAAGGCTGTGGGCATAGAGTCTCCTCGTACCCTGGCCGAATTACTCCGTAAAGCTCAATCGTATATACGATACGAGGAGAAAGAGGCGACATACAAAGCCCAGGACTCTAGGGATCAAGAGAGTTCCCGGGCAACAAAAAAATACGAATCAGAGGCCCCCAAACGCGATAGAGAGAGACAACGAGATGATCGTCCTCGTGAAGGCAAGGGACCCGCTGGTTGTTTTACAGAATATACCCTGCTGACAGCTCCCCGCGAGCGTATTATCTCCGAATGCATCAACGCGGAGTTCAAGCAGGGGGTGTCCGGTTCCCCAAACCAACGTCGTCTAAGGGAAACACGGACAAGAGTAAATATGATTGCTTCCATCGCTGCCACGACCACGTGACCGAAGACTGTGTGCACCTGAAAGACGCCATCGAAATCGTCATCAAGGAGGGTCACCTAAAGCAATATACGAAGAAGGGTGAATCCTCTCGACGTGAGACTTCGGAAGCCAAGAAGGAAGCAAAGTCTACGCCGCCCAGTCCTCCTCCTAAGGTCGCTATGTCCATCACACGGCCAGAGGACTTCGTCATCCCCGACCATAATGAGGATCCTCCCCAGATATCCGCGCACAGTACCTGGGAAACCTTTCCGACGGCTATGGTTATCTTGTGTGGGGGATACAATGAGCTCACAGTGGGGTCGGTTAAGAGAAAATTCGACCAGCTCATCGACTGCAGTCCTGACCAGTTGTCCATGCTCGAGAAAGTTCGGGGGCGTTCTCAGCCCATCACATTCTACCATGAGGAGCTGCCTAGGGGTTCACCGAACTCACACATTCCTTTGCTCATCAGAGAGAGACTTGCCAACACTGACGTCCGCCGGATCCTGGTCGACCAGACAGCTCTATGGACATCATGTACACCAGTCTATTCAGAGCCTTGAAGCTGGACCAGAAGAACCTATCGCCGTACGTAGGATCCGACCTACAAGGATTCAACTGAGCTACTGCCAGACCCTGGGGATACGTGGAGCTTCCGGTCACTTTCAGGGAAGAGGAGGCTTTGAAGTCGATTAAGACTCAGTTTCTAGTAATTGACTGTCCCTCACTGTACCAGTGCATCTTGGGCAGGCCAACCTTAGCGGAGCTGATTGCTGTCCCTTCAACCGTTCATCTCAAGATGGAGTACTATACGGAGAAGGGCCACGTCGCGACCTTGCTCGGGGATATAGAAGCTGCGAGGAGGTGCTTTGAAGCAGCTACCCGAGGGCAAAGCTCAATTGGTGCAACGCCTAAAGCCGCCAAGCGGGCAAGGGAGGAAGACCATCCTGGCGAGGAAAGTCAGCCTGAGAAGAAGCCAGCTCTCCCAGTACACACGATCGACCTCGACAGTCGGATCTCTGATAAAGGCGAAGAGGATAGCGGCAAAAGCACGCCAGCAAGCACGAGCAGCTCCTTTACATCAGCCATCATGCGTCCTGTACCTGATGGTGAGTTCGAGATGGTCACCTTTGGAAACAACCCGAACAGAGGGGTGAAAATAGGAGCAGGGCTGCCCGACGAGGTAAAGCAGCAGTTGAAGACGTGCTTGGAGGACAACGCGGATCTGTTTGCATAGAGCGTCGCGGACATGCTCGACTTGGACCCTGAGACCGCATGCCATAAATTGACCATTGACCCAACTGCTCGAGCCGTCGCATAACGCATACGCAAGCAATCCGATGAAAAGGCACAGGCTGCCGAAAAACTTGTACAAGACCTCTTAGAGGCAAAATTTATCTCGGAGGCCAGGTATACAACCTGGCTGTCCAATATTGTACTTGTCAAGAAACATATGGAAAATGGCGCATGTGCATTGATTATACCGATCTCAACCGGGCTTTCCCGAAGGATGCTTATACTCTACCCAACATAGATAAGCTCGTAGACAATTCTACAGGTTTCAAGCTCTTGTCCTTCATAGACGCCTATTCGGGGTACAATCAAATCCCCATGCCCGAAAAGGACAAGAAATATACCGCGTTCATGACCTCGTCGAGGAACTATTACTACAATGTAATGCCCTTTGGTCTAAAGAACGTTGGGGCCACATACCAGCGTATGATGAACAAAGTCTTCCGATCAGAAATCGGGACATGCTAGAAGTGTACATGGATGACATGATCGTGAAGTCCCAAGAGGAACCCAATCACACTGCCCACTTGCAAAAGGTTTTCGACCAGGCAAGAAAGTGTAAAATGCGTTTAACCCAGAAAAGTGCACCTTCGGCGTACAGGCAGGGAAATTCCTCAGCTTCTACCTCACCGAGAGAGGGATAGAGGCCAACCCCGACAAGTGTCGGGCATTCATTGAATTTTCCACACACAGGTCAAAAAAGTCCATACAATCCCTCAACGGGATACTCACTTCACTTTCTCGCTTCGTGGCTAAGTCTGCCCAACACGCTCTGCCCTTCTTTAAGCTCCTCAGAAAGGAGGCCACATTCAAATGGACTGAGGAGTGTGAGCAGGCTCTGACCCACCTCAAGCAGGCCTTATCTGAACCCCCCGTGCTCTCACGACCAGAATGTGGGGAGACATTATACCTATACCTCTCTGTCACCAGCGAAGCCATTAGCGCCGCACTCATTCGTGAGACAATTGACAGGCAGAAACCCATTTATTTCACGATCAAGGCCTTACAGGGGCCAGAAATCAGATACGCGCAGATAGAGAAGGTCGCTCTTGCCCTCGTCATCGCCGCGAGGATGCTGAGGCATTACTTCTTGGCCCACACCATAATCGTGCGAACGGAGAAGCCCATAAGGCAGTTGCTTTGTCGACCAGACATGGCCGGCATGTAGCGTGCGATTTTTGTCGGTGACGCAACCACCTTATCGCAATGGGTTTTTCCTTACTGCAATGGTTAGGATTGGGTGCTACTTTCTGATTTCCTATTTATCCTATGAAGCTGGAAAGGAAATGGAAGTTATCTCAAACTAACCTTGCACGCAAATGTTTTCTTTAACAAATGCTTAAGTGATTGGGGGGTCCGAGGTCAGGTTATACAATGGGGAGTTGTAAATTACCCATCCTATATGTGGTTATCCATAGATCGTTAGCAATTATACTGTTTTCTATTTACTGGTGTTTGTCTGTTGATTGGGAAAGTTTCTCCTTTTGGAGGGTTTGAGAGAGAGAGTTTTTGTTGATTTCGGGCTTTCCGATGTTTTTGGTAAGGTACTGGACCTATGGTTTTTTATTAATGTGTGAAGGTACTGGACCTAAAGTTTTGGATTGGTGTGCTCGCTAAGATTTCGCAATCTTATGCCTACGTATTCCCGTTAAAGATAAACAGGGAAATAAGAGCAATCGTAGTTCCCTCCTATTCTATGGGAGGAAAAGATATTTGGTGTCTTGTTCAAATCCCAAGATTGAAGCTAAAGGTTTAATTGAGAGAGAAATTGTCATCTCTAAAGGAGATGTCTCATCTGTTCATCACAACTGTTGGGTGACTGATTATAAAGGAGAATTACTTTAACTGGGATATGTGTATCCAGCAATGCCATAATTTCCTTTATAGAGGATTGATCCTTAAGGAGGAAACTTAAACTCAGTGTTGAGCAATGCCATTTTTCCTTAGGAATATTTCATGCTAAGAGAGCGACAGTGGTGTGGATGTTTGTAATCCAGAGGCTTGCCGCTTACAGCAATTCGATGAAAGAGGTTTACCAGGATAAGAGATGGACAACATCTTGGATATTTGAATCAACAAGTGTGCCACTTACAGCAATTATATGTGATTAAGGTTTGTTTTGATTTTCTGTTTTGATGTGTGATGTACAGAGAAATGTCCTCCTTCAGAGAGGTTTTTGATTTCCTCTGAGGGGATTTTGGTTTTTGTATGTGCCTTGATCGAAGCCCAAGGTTGAAGCTGAAAGGTTGAGTCTATTAGGGAGTTTTATATTTGTCTTGTACAAAGCCCAAGATTGAGGCTAAAAAAGAGACTGACTCTTTTTGGAGAATATCATTATATAAAGCCTAAGAGGAGGCTGGACATTGACTTTTGGTGAAGGTTTTTATCTGTCTTGTACAATGCCCAAGATTGAAGCGAAAAAGACTTATTGACTCCACTGGGGATATATTTGGGGTGTCTTGTACAAAGCCCAAGATTGAGGCTAAAAGGAGATTGACTCTGCTTAGGAAGATTAATTCACAAAGCCTAAAAGAAGGCTGGAAGGAATTGACTCCGCTGGGGAGATATTTTAAGATAAGGTTTAGAAGAAGTTGACTTTGCTGGAGAAAGTTTATATATGTCTTGTACAAAGCCCAAGATTGAGGCTAATGGGAGATGATTGACTCAGCTGAAGATATTTCAGGTGTCTTGTACAAAGCATAAGATTTAGGCTGAAAGAACTGACTCAACAAGAGAGTGTTTTTATTTGTCTTGTACAAAGCCCAAGATTGAGGCTGAAAAAGGTTGACTCAACAAGAGAGTGCTATTAAGGCTAACTCTACTGAGGAAAAATCATTATACAAAGCCTAAAAGGAGGCTGAAAAAGGTTGACTCAACAAGAGAGTGTTTTAAGAAAGAAGATTGACTCAACAAGAGAGTGTTTTTGTTTGTCTTGTACAAAGCCCAAGATTGAGGCTGAAAAAGGCTGACTCAACAAGAGAGTGTTTTTATTTGTCTTGTACAAAGCCCAAGATTGAGACTGAAAAAATGTTGACTTAACAAGAGAGTGTTTTAAGAAAGAAGATTGACTCAACAAGAGAGTGCTGAAAGGTGATGAGGAAGAAGAAAGAATCATTATACAAAGCCTAAGAGGAGGCTGACTGGGGAATTTCTTATACGAAGCCTAAGAGGAGGCTATCTTCTGCTGAGGATTATTGAGATCCAAAGGCAGGTCCAAAGTGGGGAATCAACTCTTGCTGAGGATTATAGAAGAGTTAAGGTATCCGATGCCTTGAGGTTCTGATTGGCTAGTATTGATGATAAGCTGACCCTTAGCTGGGGAAGTTTAGGATGAAAGATTGAGTTTTAGAACCTATGGGGGTTTTAACTCTGCTGGAGATTAACTAAATGACTAGGGTTTCTCCTGTGTTTGTAGGGAGCTCGAGGATTCCTTAAGATCCAAAAGGAGATTGGACTGTTCAAGTCTACTGGTATGAAAGGTTTATCTTTATATGATGCCCAAGAGGAGGTTGATGCTTTAAGGGATGAGAATCAACCCTAAATTGGTCTGAGGTTTTGACTCTTTAGAAAGACTGCTCTAACAAAGGATGACTAAGTTTTGTCCTATACCTTTTAGAGGTCTCGGGTCCTTGTACTAAGCCCAAGAGGAGGCATGAGAACTTCTAAGAAGCCTGAGGATCCTTGTACAAAGCCCAAGAGGAGGCGGGGATGCTTTTAGGAAGCCTGTGGATCCAAACCTAAGAAAAGTTCAAGAAAAGGTTTCACCGGGAATAATCCTTTAGTGAACAGTTCTAAGGTTTGAAGAAATTCAAGAGAGGTTTCACCGGGAATTAATCCTCTCTGGGGGAAGTGAATTTATTAGACAAATTTCTAATAGTGACAGTCTGAGAAAAGTTTCACCGGGAATAATGCCTTTCTCTTTGTTCCATATTGTATAAGCCCAAGAGGAGGCAAGACTGTATCTGGAATTCCTATGGGGAACTAGTTTTGACTGTGTTATTAGAGTGACCACTGGTTTGATCTAGTCTTAGATCTAATTGTCAGGGAAAACTCTAAGAAGATATATACAAGCATATATATACAGATGAAATATATACAAGTATGTAAAAGAGGGTAGGAGGACTTACAGGTGAGCAATCTTCCAACACAAACAAATATATATATATATATATATATGTGTGTGTGTGTGTGTGTGTGTGTGTGTGTGTGTGTGCAAGTATGTAAAAGAAAGCTGTTTAAAACTTACAGGTGAGCAAGCTTCCATTGTAACAGCTGTATGGTTAGTTGTTCAATAAATTAAAGAAAGTTTTGATAACAACTATGAATTTGAACCTAAATCAAAAAGGAAAGTTGTTTTGAAAAGATTGGGGCTTACACTTAAGGAGAGGCCCAAAGAATTATTTATTTACAAAGGGATGGGTCTTACAACTCAAAGAGAGGCCCAAAGTTTTGTTTTTGTACAAGAGATGGGGCTTATAACTCAAGGAGAGACCCAAAGTTTATTTTAAAGAAAAGAAATGGGACTTACAACACAAGGGTAGGCCCAAAAATATTTTGTTTACAAGACGACGATTGCGCCGTGGTTTTTAAAATCGTATCGGGACTTATACAATGACTGAGGCCCAAAAAGGAATTATTTACAAAAAGGGTTGGGACTTACACTTTATTCGAGGCCCAAAGAATGTTTTGAAAAATGTTTGAGAAAGATCAAAATCAAAGAAACCCTAATTTCATTTCTAAAAGTAATTTTTCAAAGAAAATTAATTAAAAATGATAAAAACACCAAATAAGTTTAAATAAACCACTTGTGATTTTTGGTTAAGGTTTGAAAAATGATGTTTTAATCACAAGATAACTTAAAACTCATTTGGTTTTGAAAAGATCAAGAGAAAAGAAATATTTTCAAATGTTAAAAAAACAAATAAAATAAGTTCTTTATGAAAATATTAAATATATAAAATAAATAATATTTTTTGTGAAATTTTTGTAGAATAAAATATTTTAACATTTTTGTGACTTTTTGAAAAAAGAACCAATAAAAAATGAAAAAAAATGAGTGAGAAAATAATTTTTGAAGTTATTAAAAAGATGGTGAAAAAGTGAAAAGAAAACAAGTGGTAAAAAATTAGAAATGGTCCCCCCAAGGCTTGAACTCACGCCTTGGGGTGGAGAGTTTAAAATTCTACCATCTGAGCCATGTGCGTGGGCTGAAAGAGGGCGGCAATAATGAATAATATGTGATAAATCCTTTTGAAAATAGTTAAAAAATATATCAAAAGGTCTGGGGCGAGGGGGATTCGAACCCCAGACCTTTTGCTCGCTACACACACAAAACGAGCTGATCAACCGCTGGGGCGCAATGCCAATTCAAACATAATATGGCAAGTGTATAATATATAGAAGGTTTTGGTTTAAAAACCTGAAGAATGGCGCCATGGCCATCTTCTTCCATGGGCAAGCTACGTGAAGCCTCCTATCTCACTTATTTCTCAACCATTTCACATGATATAAAGATGAAAATCGTGCGTTTTGAAACAAGGAACATGATGTCAATATTCAATTTTGTTTAAATTAAGTGAATCAAAAGATAACATGGTAAAATCAGATGAACCCTAAAATGTGCAAGAGCTATGTGAAATCCTAAACACGAATCATAAACATCAATTAATTGAGGGTTAATGATCTACAGACATTTAGAAACACAATGGTAATTTGAAAATGTGTTTATGATGCATGATTCATTGAGTTTGAAAGTTTAAGGTTTACCTCTTGCAGCTGGTGATCGAGCTTGATGATGGAGGTGTTACAGATGTGTTCCAATGATCTGGACAGCTTCCTTAGGTGCCAAGGAGTGTGTTTGAATGCTTAGAGTGGATTAAAATGAGCTGGAACTTGATGTGGTACCTCAATTACAACTCTGTCAAGAACTTGAGCAATTGGCTGGTGATTTTGTGAATTTAATGTTCCAGATGTTGCTTTAGTGTTTAGATCGCCTACATATGATGTTTATGAGGCATTGGCATGATTGGTTTGGTTTGAATCATCTCAATTTCAAAACCCGATAGTAACTTGAGTTAGAAGGCAAATTTGGAGTGAAAGAGAGATTTTGAGTAAAACATCAGTTTGGGTGCTTTGGTGTACTTAAATTGATCACAAATGAGCTCAATTTATAGTAGAGCAAGTTTGTTTTGGCTGCAATAGTGAATGACAACTGCAGCAAGTCTGTGGCAAATGGTGATCAAATGGAATCTCAAGTCTCCTCTAGCCATTGACTTGAGGTTAGAGCACAAACTATGAATCTTTGGTGGTAGGGATAAGGCTTGACTTAACTTGGATAACATTGTCTTGATGAATGCCACCTCTATGCATCAGTTAAATGCTTTGAAACAAAATTGACCATTTGAAGAATCTTAATTTTTAGGGGTGTCATGCCTAAACATAGATCCATGGACTTGTGAGGCTTGTGAATGAGTGATTGTCCCTTAGTTGTTCCCCCTTGAGGTGTGCAGATGGATAACTATGCTTGAACTTGTCTGATTTTTCCAATTCGAGCAAAAATGCCAAATTCTGTCTTGTACAAGACAGTTTGAATAGGTGGTTTTGAGGGGATCATATCTCCTTGCTCAAATGGAGTTATGGAAAGCTCTTGTGCTTTTTAAAAAGCCCTCATATGGTACAATCCATGTGTGATCATAGTTGGTCTTGAAACTATTTGGATCCCATTGAAAAAACCTCATGAACTTTGATGTTCAAGGCTGGTAACTTAGGCAGATTTTCACTAAGTGTTGAAAAAGTGTCATTTTCTTCATTTTTGTCATTTTGATCACTCCATAACTTAAAATCTATGAAGAATTGGAGTTTGATGTAGTTGAAGCTTTTGTAGAATATAGGAAGACCTATAAATCAGGCTTTGGATCACTCAAAATGGCTGCCTAGATCAAAAGTTATGGTCCTTGGAAGTTGTCACCAAAACCATCCAAATTTGGTCACTTAGAAAAATTTTCAATTTTTCAAGATTACCCCTTTTACAAGTTATCTTGGTTTCTTGATCAATTCTTGTTCAAATGACATTATAAATCATATTTTA
Organism: Lathyrus tuberosus; assembly: GCA_022829125.1. Taxonomy (NCBI): domain Eukaryota; kingdom Viridiplantae; phylum Streptophyta; class Magnoliopsida; order Fabales; family Fabaceae; genus Lathyrus; species Lathyrus tuberosus. The sequence goes on from JALAZF010000032.1 coordinate 10,391,380, forward strand.
TGAAAATATGAGTCATAAGGATCATTTTTACCAAAAAAGTCATGTTTTGACTTTTGGCTCCGGAGCGGTTCGACGCGTAAAAACCCTAATTCTCGACTTTTGGGGAATGCATCCTCTGAGGGTAATTTAACTTTTCAGATGGATTCCTAGGGTTATTTTGAGCATATTGAGTCACATGTTGAATTCTTGACTCATCCTCTTGTGAAAATCTCACTCTGGAGGTCCCAGTCATCCAAAACCCTAATTTGGCGATATCGGGTGTGTTTCGAGGCTCAAACCTCTTGGAATGTGGCAACTTTTGTGCTTGATTTTTGATGTGAGGGTCCTCTTGATCCTTTGTGGATGTTTTAAAAGGTTATACAAGTCGAAGATCATGTCATTTCTTGATTGATCTTTTGTCTAAATATTTTGGGAGGGCTCAAAACCTTAATTCTTGATTGTGATGGATGCTCAACTATATTTGGGAGATTGATGAGGCATGAAGGTACATCCATATTGGGGTGATAATGATGGGAAATCTTGGTAGTCAAAATTTGGGGTATGACAGATGCCCCTATTTAATCTTCTTGGACCCGGAGTTGTGAATGGCGAGGGTATTCAGACATTCAGGGTGCAAGAGGATTAAATATCAAAATACCCGAAATTTTGATGGTTGTTATGAATGGCAGCTTGCTCATCCATATTCTTTTGCTAAGCAATGATACTTGGAAAAGGGTGAAACTTCCCCTCGATCCTGGTCTTCAGCCAAGGAACTAGTCTCAGTTTCTGAAATAAACTTCCCCTCGATCTCGGTCTTCAGCCAAGGAATTGGTCTCAGTTTCTGAAATAAACTTCCCCTCGATCCCGGTCTTCAGCCAAGGAACTGGTCTCAGTTTCTGATATAAACTTCCACTTGACCCCGGTCTTCAGCCAAGGAACTGGTCTCAGTTTCTTCTTGTCAAGTTCCTTCCTTGACAAGGAATGCTATGTGTAGCGGTCTTCATCAAACTTCTCACCTAGTTTTCCTGGGGGGGTGCCATTTGATGGGAAAAAGTTTTGAGGCCAGACTTGGTGGAGGTACCCATTTGTCTGAGCTATAGAGGTGTTCAAACTTCTCTGTTGGAGACGCCATTTGTTGACTCTACTGGGGAAAATGAGTCTCTTGATAGACTGTTTTTCTGCTTGGGGGATATTACATCATACTTTTCTTCGAGATCTTCTCGGAGAAATGCCATGTGACGTAATCCAAATTTGAGGTGCCGATGACTTCATTATTACTGACTTTCTCAGGGGAAAAACCAATGTGTTGCTGAGAGTCTTCGGTTGAGAAGCTTCCCTTGGGGATTTTCCTTAATCCGGGAAAGCAAAAATATCATCTTCAATGGTGAAGAGTGATGTTCCAGAGGTGTCTGCTTTCCTTTCAGAGGTTCAAGTTATCAAAGTGGTCGAGGACAGGCTCCAATCCAGGAATAAACTGGGGAGAAATTTCTCAGACGATACATTTCCTGACGAGGAAAGGACTGACAACTCTATCGAGAGGACTATTATCACTTGGGGGATGCATATTACCAGAGTGATATTAATGCGATATGATTATGAATGTGAATCAAGTATGCATGATGTATGTATGTTTATGCTGACAAAACTGACGCGATATACAGACTAGTGAATGAACACGAAGGGATACTTGGCCATTGCGGGGGATGAAAAGTATCATTGGTTTAAATCTTGTTTTTCTTTGGAGAAGTGGTCCTTGTGGGGGAGAAAGAATCGTCCAGTCGGTCTTAAGAGGTAAGAACTTTGTCGGGGATATCAGACGGGACGTTCGCATCTGAAACAGTTGATCCTCTATTCAGGCGTACTGGTTTAGAAGGAGTACCTTGATTCTGCACTTTGAAGTTCAATTGCTTTCGGAGAAACTATCGATGTTCTTTTTATGTTTAAAGTCAAAAAGGAATTGCCATCTTTATTTTAAAGGTAGAAAATAAATTTTGACAATTAAATTCATTTTTGTTTTATTTCAAGAATCTTGATCATGTTAAAATGTCATTCTGTAAAGCTAAAACAAATAAGAATTGCAAACAAAAGCACTAAGGCTCAAATTTTATTGATAGGATGGAAATCAGCCAAGCGCGTGATTCCATAGAGCATTTACAAAGTTTAGAAAATGGTAATGTAAAGGAAAATGGGCTACATTGAAACATAAGGACCGTTATCCTTCTACCAACTTTGAATTCTGGACATCCTGAGCTTCTGTCGAAGATGACCTTGATTTGAATTTTTTCGACGAATAGTGTTACCGCTGGGGATTTAACCTTGTTGGACGTAGTTACTTGCCATGAATCCCTAATTTTAGCCTGGATTGTACTTTGAGATTTCCAATCCATCGGGATGCTTTTTGATTATGTCTCTAATTTTTGCCTGGACCGCCCTTTCAAGTTTTCAATCCACCGAGACGTTTTTTTTATTTAGGCGAAGTATTTCTTGACTACGTCAACATTCGTGGGGTAGGTGAATTCTTCTCCATCCATGTTGCGAGTTTCAAGGCGCCGCCTAAGAAGGCTTTCTTAACCACATAGGGGCCGTCATAATTCGGAGTCCATTTGCCCCGGGAATCAGTGAGGAATGGTTGTATCTTCTTGAGCACAAGGTCTCCTTTTCTGAAGACGCGAGGTCGGACCTTTTTGTCAAACACTTTCTTCATCCTTTGCTGATACAACTGACCATGGCATAGTGCCGTTATTCGCTTTTTTTCGATTGGGTTTAGTTCGTCGTGTCGACTTTGACACCATTCAGCCTCTGTTAGCTTAGCTTCCATCAATATCCGAATTGATGAGATCTCTACTTCTATGGGAAGCACGGCTTCCATGCCATATACTAGAGAAAAAGGGGTTGCCCCTGTTGAAGTGCAGACAGACGTGCGATAACCGTGAAGAGTAAAGGGCAGCATTTCGTGCCAGTCTTTGTAGGTTACAACCATCTTTTAAACAATCTTCTTGAAGTTCTTGTTAGCTGCTTCTACCGCTTCATTCATCTTAGGTCGGTAGGGAGATGAGTTATGGTGTTCGATCTTGAACTCAGCACACAACTCTTTCATCATCTTATTGTTCAAGTTGGATCCATTATCCATAATAATCTGGCTTGGAACACCATAACAGCAGATGAGATTTTTCTTGATAAATCGGACCACCACTTTTCGGGTTACATTGGTGTATGATGCTGCTTCGACCCACTTGGTGAAGTAGTCAATGGCTACTAGGATGAACCGATGTCCGTTTGAAGTTCTTGGATCAATCATGCCAATCATGTCGATTCCCCATATAGAAAAAGGCCATGGAGAAGAATGTAGTTTGAGATGCGTTGGCGGTACATGGATTTTATCAGCGTATATCTGACACTTGTGACACCTCCTCATGTACCGGTAGCTATCAGATTCCATTGTCAACCAATAATATCCTACTCTCAGAATTTTTCTTGCCATTGTATGTCCGTTGGCATGAGTGCCAAAGGATCCTTCGTGAATTTCTTTCATCAGCATGTTTGCTTCTAGTCTGTCTATGCATCGGAGCAAGACCATGTCAAAGTTTCTCTTATAGAGTGTATCACCGCTCAGGAAGAAGTTGCCAGCCAGTCTTCTGACGGTTTTCCTGTCTTTTCTTGATGCCCTAGGTGGGTACTCTTGTTTCTAAAGGAAGCATTTGATATCGTGATACCATGGTTGGTCGTCTATGACTGCTTCGATCATGAAGATGTATGCGGGCCTCTCAAGGCGCATTATGTCGATCTTAGGTACGCCGGTCTAATGATTAACAACAATCATGGAAGAGAGAGTGACCAGTGCATCATCCATGTGATTTTCGTCGCGAGGGATATGATGAAACTCGATTCTGTTGAAGAATGGTAACAACCTTCTTGCGTAATCTTTGTAAGGAATCAGTCCTGATTGGTATGTATTCCAATCTCCTTTGATCTGATTGATAACCTAGGTTGAGTCTCCATACACATCCAAGTTCTTGATCCTTAAGTCGATCGTTTCTTCGAGACTCATTATACAAGCTTCGTATTCGGCCTCGTTGTTTGTACACTTGAATGTCAGTGGGGCGGTGAAAGGAATATGGGTACCCTGAGGTGTTATGATGATTGCCCCAATTCCATTTCCATAGATGTTGACAGCCCCGTCAATAATTAATCCCCATTGGGAACCTGGTTCTGACCCTTCACTGGGTAGCGGTTCATCGCAATCTTTCATTTTCAAGTACATGACATCTTCGTCTGGGAAGTCAAATCCGACTGATTCTTGATTGTCAATCGGTTGATGAGCCAAATGATCAGCTAAAATACTTCCTTTGACGACTTTCTGAGCATGGTACTCGATGTCATATTCTGATAACAACTTCCGCCAACGGGCAATCCTTCCCGTGAGAGTGGGCTTTTCAAAAATGTACTTAACCGGATCCATTTCAGAGATTAACCAAGTAGTGTGACAAATCATGTACTAGCAAAGATGTTTGGCTGCCCAAGCTAGAGCACAATAAGTTTTCTCGAGCATAGTGTACCGAGTTTCATAGTTGGTAAACTTCTTGCTTAAATAGTAGATGGCAGACTCTTTTCTTTTTGTTTCGTCTTGTTGGCCAAGTACACAACCCATTGAGTCTTTCAAGACTGTTAGGTATATGAATAGTGGTCTTCCCTCTACCGGAGGTGACAGGATTGGTGGATTCAATTGATATCCTTTGATACTGTCGAAGGCCTTTAGGCAATCTTCTGTCCATACACAGTCTTGATTTTTTTTAGTAGTTTGAAGATTGGCGCGCATGTCGCGGTCATGAGGAATATAAACCTTGAGATGTAATTTAGTCGTCCCAGAAATCCTCGGACCTGTTTTTCAGTCTTTGGTGAAGGCATTTCTTGAATGGCCTTGACCTTGTCAGGATTAACCTCAATCCCTTTCTGGCTGACGATGAACCCTAAAAGCTTTCCTGAGCGAACACCAAACGTGCATTTGTTTATGATTCAAGTGGAGTTTGTACTTTCTCAAACGCTCGAATAACTTTGACAAGTGGGTCACATGTTCCTCTTCTATTTTAGATCTGGAAATCATATCATCGACGTACACTTCGATTTCTTTGTGCATCATGTCGTGAAACAGAGTAGTCATGGCCCTTTGATAGGTTGCCCCGATGTTCTTCAAACCGAACGACATTACCTTGTAATAAAAGGTGCCCCATGGGGTGATGAATGAAGTTTTCTCCATATCTTCCGGCGCCATTTTGATTTGATTATATCCCGAGAATCCATCCATGAAGGAGAAGACTTTGAACTTTGCTGTACTGTCTACCAGCATGTCTATATGTGGTAAGGGGAAGTCATCCTTCAGACTTGCTTTGTTCAGATCCCTGTAGTCCACGCACATTCTGAATTTTCTGTCCTTTTTCGGAACTGGCACTATGTTGGCTAGCCATTGAGGATATTCTGAGGTGGCGAGGAAACCCACGACAATCTGTTTCTGCACTTCCTCTTTGATTTTGATGGCCATGTCTGGATGAGTCCGTCTCAGTCTCTGTTTCACCGGAGGACATTTCGATTTCAACGGTAGATGATATTCCACGATGCTGGTATCCAACCTAGGCATGTCCTGATTGGACCAAGCAAACACATCTGGAAACTCTCTGAGAAGTCTTATCAAGCTTTCTTTGACAATCGAACCGAGCAGTGCCCCAATCTTAACTTCTTTCCTCTCTTCCCGTGAACCCAAGTTGACCGTTTCCAACAGTTCTTTGTGAGGCTCAATAGACCTTTCCTCTTGCCTGAGTAGTCGTGAGATCTCTTCTGGAATTTCTGCGTTCTCTTCTTCTTCAACTTTAAATACCGGGAATTCAAAGTTGGGAGAAGGCATGGGATCGTATGTTTCAACGGGGTTTAAAACAAGCAATCTGCATGACGTGATGATTCGTTTTTTAGAAGAGATAAAGAGAATGCAAGAGTGTGTGCAGTGTATTTTCTGAAAAATGCTTGTTATTATTTATTCTTGGGTTATTTTAGGACTACCATTTTCTGAAAAACAAAAAGTGAACACATCAATAAATGCGGAAATTACAGAATGACGTTATTTATTTATGATTTGTCTATTCTTATAGCCCTATAAAACAAAACTCTGTCGCTTTGGGCAAAGCGAAGAGGGATATTTACAGAAAGGTGAGCCCTATAAAAACATCTGTTTCACCTGGGCAAGGCGAAAGGTTAAAACAAAGACGACAATTACTTAGACTTGTGGACGACTTTCGGGACATAGACAGCAACCCATTGGCGGCGAACTCCTCGGTGAATCACAAAGTCTGGTACCTTCTTTCTTGGTTTGTCCTCAGAGATGACGCTGATCTCAGGCTGAGCAGGATCGTTGGAGTCTTCCTCCCATGCAGAGTTGTCATAAACAAACTCTTCTGTTGTATCTTGCATAGTGTTTTCACTCTCAGGCGGATCTCCCCATCCAGTTGGTTGGATGTCTTCGAGCCTGATACGAGAGCTTTCAGAAGCGGTGTACTTGACCAGGAAGTCGTGCTTGCTACTCGGCTGTCCTAAGGTGTCCCATACTTCTGTGGAACTTGAGGAGTCATCCTTCTCAATAACATTGACCTCAGGGAAAGCATAGTTGATGAACTTTTGTCCTGCATTCTTTGTAGATTCATCATTGTGCTGGATATCTTCTAAATGTCCCGAGTAATGATCCCATGACTCAGTGGGGACACGAGTATTCCTTTCAATATTACTCAGCTAATAAGCGTCGTTGGGCTGACTCTTTTGCCCCAAGTTCTCTGTATACGGCTTCCAGATAGGCAAGTCATCCAGGGAATCATAGCCACAGTTGTCTTTCATTAGATTGTCTTCCTCTAATGAATTGGGTAGGGTAAGACATCCTTCAGGATCACAATCTCCATAGATCATTCATACGTATGATCTTGGTATATATCTCAGACCCTGCGTGGGAAAACAGAATGGCATGTGCGTTTCTTCCCGAGACATATTACCGTTGTCGTTGAGATAAGATTTCTATTCCTCATCTGTATCGGAGGAGTCACTCTTGTTGATGGTGTGTACTTCTTGAGACACTGGGTGGAGGAAGCCTCCACTACGAAAGATGTCCTGAATGGGATGAACACTTTCATCTTTCTTGGCAGTCTGGGTACAGGCTGAGGAGAAACCAGGACCTTTCTTTGTCTTGTTATCCGTAGGATTTATAAGCTATCCCCATCCTTTTGTGTCGTTACTCTCGATTGCTTTGAGAGCATCTTTGTATGAGGAAATCGACGTCCCCTTTTCTGGTCGATTCTCATTGCTTAATGACAGTGCTTGAAACTAAGTTCCAACAACCTCCACGGGTTCTACACAAGATAACGATGATAAGTTGCTTACAATCAAGGCCTGCTCTCCACAGACTGTGACTAGCTTGTCATTCTTGACGAACTTCAGCTTCTGGTGAAGTGTCGAAGTGACTGCCCCAGCTTTGTTTATCCAAGGTCTTCCTAATAAGCAGCTGTATGCTGCCCGGATGTCCATGACCTGGAAAGTGACTTGGAAAGTGTGAGGACCGATGGTTATGGGAAGATCGACTTCAGCGATGACTGTTTTTCTGGATCCATCAAAGGCTTTGACAATGATCTCACTGCCTCTCATCGGGGATCCTTGAAATGATAGTCGTATCATAGTGGATTTTGGCATAACATTCAGAGCTGATCCTGTGTCTACCAGTACGCTGGCTAGAGCATCGTCCTGGTAGTTGACTGTAATGTTAAGCGCCATGTTGTGATTTTTGCCTTCTTCCGGTAGTTCTTCATCACTGAATCCTAAATTGTTGTAGGAAGTGATGTTGGAAATGATGTTGTCAAACTGTTTTACCGTCACATCTTGTTCTACGAAAGCTTGGTCCAAGACTTTCTGCAAAGCTTCCCTGTGAACTTCGGAACTAAGTAGGAGAGATAGCATAGAGATTTTAGATGGAGTTTGCAACAGTTGGTCCACAATGTTGTACTCACTTCTCTGGATGAGCTTCAGTATCTCATCGTTGTTCTTTGTAAGTTATGGGTTACTGGACTGACTGATTTGTTGACTGGGAACTTCTGTTTGAGGTTCCTTTTCTTTGGCGGGTTCTCCCACTCCTCTGTTGAAGATTCGGTCGCTCCGTGTTACTTGACTGATGTCAGCAATGTTTAAGACGGAGGGTAATGGAGTTTCCTTTCCATTTTCGATGGTTGTTGCACCGTACTTGTAAGGGATAACCTTTTCTGATTCATACGGTATCGGACCTGGCAAGTAGATGACCACAGGAGCTTTTTGATTTCTCTGACCGTTATAGGAAACTTCAATCAGTTCCGGGTTAGGAACCTTTCTACTGTCAAGAGAAATTCTTGATATATTGAGTAGAGGGATTATGGCACAAACATCTATGGTCCTCCCATGGTTCGAGATTATGACAACGTCTTTGCTTTGATCAAGGAAATAGTCTGGTATCCCGTTGGTCGACCCAGAACTTGAACATGGTCGAATCTCTTTGCGGTCCAACTGATTTTGAAGATCCACTCGTACAAGGTAGCATCCTTGGTTGTTCTCTGAAAAAACTCTGCAGCGCTCGTAGTTGTGGAGTGGCACCCGACCACGTCCGTTTTGTATGCAGTGCATCTTTACTAGATCTGTTTCCATCGAGCGGACATCCTGACTTTGATATCTACTAGGATTCCCGTCAGTCATACTGATCTACTGTGTAGCTTCATCCAGGTAGATTGGAAGCCACCAGTGGTCCAACAAGTGTTGAAGTGTTCTTTGGACAAGTGCACATCCTTGATCGTTCTTACGACACTCTTAACAGTCTTGATAATCATGTGAAGCCAGAAAGCTGAGCCTGACTTGCTTAGCGTGTAATTTTACCAGACTGGTATTCATCAAGCGTATGTCAAAAATCTGAATCATATTAACTTGATGGTAACTTCTCTCATGATAGTCTTGAATCCATCCAAGATCCATCTGACGTTGGAGGGCCTCTTGTACAAAAGAGCATCCCTGATTGCTTGTTGAGCAGATCGGACAGGTATTGTAATCGTGCCGTGGCAGATTATGGTATTGACTTTGCCTTGAGTGCATTGCCACCAAATTAACGTTCATCGCACGGATGTTGTGGTTCTGAATAATGTTGGGATTTGCGTGGGCCTATTGACTTCACGGATTTGGTGGTCCTTAATCCATCCCAAATTCATTTGTTCTTGTATAGCTGATTGCACTACGGAACACCCCTGCTTATTCTTTGAGCAGATATCACACTGGTGATAATTGTGAGGTGGTACATGACCGTACCCGCTCTGTCTACAATGCATCCTGACTAGATTAGTTCCTAATAGGAGTACATCATGAATTTGATAACTGCGGCTAACCTCTTCCTCTATCAAATTTACTGCAGTCTTTTCATGTTGTGGCGACGGGTTCGTCTGAACATTTAGATTAGTATCTTTGAAAGATAAGACCCCGTTCCTGACAAGCTTCTGCACATTAGACTTGAAACTGATACAGTTCTCAATGTTGTGCCCCGGTCCTCCTTGATGGTAAAGGCAAGTTTGATCCACTTTGAACCAAAAAGGCAGATTTTCTGGTACTGTAAGAGGAGACCTGGTTTGGACATGCCCCTTGGCCAGTGGAAGTGGAAATAATTCTGCGTACAACACTGGTATAGGGTCGAACCATGATGGTCGTGTCGTACGATTGTTGCTATTGTACTATGAACGAGCCTGTTGAAGAGGCTGTTGTGTCCTTTGCTAATACTGTTGTTGACTTGGTTGGCTTTGAGCAACTTGAGGTTGATAAGTCGGAGCTGGCGCAGGGTTGATAGTAGGAGTTACTGCTGCTACTGGTTGATACCTTCACCTTTGCTTTTTGAGAGAGATATTACCGATATCTAGCTCTTTTTTCTTTTGGAAAGCACTACCGTATCTTTTGGTACTGCTTGATGGCTCTGCATTTTTTACCAATCGTCTTTCTCGGACTGCTTCCTCAAGGCGCACTCCCATGTTCACCATTTCAGTAAAGTCATTGGGCGCACTCGCAACCATTCGGTCGTAGTAAAATGAACTTAAGGTTTTCAAAAAGATCTTTGTCATCTCTTTTTCCTCAAGAGAGGGACAAATCTGGGCACCAATTTCACGCCATCTCTAAGCATACTCCTTGAAAGTTTCTTTGTCCTTCCGCGACATCGCTCTGAGTTGATCCCTATCTGGTGCCATGTCCAAATTGTATTTATACTACTGGACGAAGGCTGCCCCAAGATCTCTAAAAGTACTGATCTTGGTGCGGTTTAAACCCATGTACCATTTGAGTGCGGCACCAGTTAAACTGTCTTGGAAGTAATGGATCAGTAGCTGTTGATTTTCTGTCTGAGTTGACATTTTTCTAGCGTACATCACCAAGTGACTTTGAGGGCAAGAGTTGCCTTTGTATTTTTCAAAGTCAGGCACCTTGAATTTATGCGGAATTTTTACATTAGGGACCAAACAAAGGTCTGCGGCGTCTTTTCCAAATAAATCCTGACAGCGAATGGCATGCAGTTCCTTCTGCATCTCCAAGAATGTTCTTGGAACTCGTTCATCCTTTCATACATGTCTTCATTTCTACCAAAAATGGCTTGTGGAACCTGTCCTTCCGGAACAGTGTGTACCACCGGTTATGGTATGGTCATTACAGCGGTGACTCTCGGAGCTTCAGTGCCCTGAAGTTTGTAACCTTCAGGTGTTACTGTCGTAAACCTTGCGTCTTCACTTTCCTGAAGTTTGTAACCTTCAGGCCCAGTGATTCCTGCTGCAGTTTCGGGGTCTTCAGTGACCGGCGGGATGTATCCTTCAGGGACAAAGTTGAGAGGCATGCCCCAGGGCCGACCTTTAGGCATGTTGTACCGAGGATGATTCTCATGTGTCTCCCTTATGGGCGTAGACGTAATCTCTGAGATCACAGTCTTTTGTTGTCGCTGTTCCTGGGCTGCTACCAGGGATAACATGTCATTGTGAAGTTTTTCCAAACTGTCCTTTAGAGCGTCAATTTCTTCTCTCAACTCTCTGTTCTCTTCCTCGAGATCGTCCATTTTCTTTTGTCGATTGGCCCGAGTATTGTATGAGTGAGACAGTTTGACTCTAGAATTGCGACGTATACGTGAGATTCGAAGATAAGAAGGTGTGTTATGTGAGAATGATGAATGATATGCAAAGATATATATTTTCAGTTTTAATAAAAAAGAACTTCAACAAATAGATTGCAAATATCATATAGTAAAGGGTGGAGACCCTATTTTATTGAATTCGAAAGATTGCGGAAATGGAAAAGTACAGTATTTTACAAAGTGTTGTAAGGAAAATGGTTAAGCTTATAGATCCTGAGTCCTTTCTAAAGAGAGCTCAGATGCTGGTTCTGGTATTTTCCTTTTCTTTGACCGGGGATCTTTAGCCGTTGTCGGGTTGTCAGTCCTTTGCCAAGTGAAAGGAGCGAGCAAATTTCTTCGGTCTTCCTGATTTTCTACAACATGTTGCTCTAGTATCTTAATCAGAGCATCCTTTTCCTTTAACAGTTCCTGAATCTTGGTACACTCCGCATTGAGGATTTGGTACTTATTTTTCCAAGAGCTCTTCTCACGTTGAACTTTGTTGAGAGCTACCTGGAGTTTTTCCGTGTCAGACATGAAATAAAGGACAGATTCCTTTAACGGAAAAACTTCTTGGCGAGGGTAAGGCATGCTCAGCTTGAGAGCTCTAGTTTGCACCCAGTGGAGATAAGGTTCCATGGAGGTACAATTTGGCCTTCCTAGAGACTCTTTTCCTTTCTTGTGAACATGTTGTCAGGCATGCACTATTTCCTTCTTTAGTGCCCTGTCATTTTCCCCTTCCTTGAAGAAAAGACCTTCCAGATGAACATTATCTGGGATATGCCTCATCGGGTATCCGAGTTGATGGAGAACTAAAATTGGATGATAATTGATTCCTTCTTTAGTTCTAATGAGGGGTATGTTAGGGAAATTTCCACAACTGTCGATGATCTTTATTCCCTCATAAATCCTATCATACCAATTTATGTCAGAGTTGGTAAGAGACATGATCCTTTGCGACCAACGTAGAGTACTCTTGTGATCCCAAAAAGGAGCAGACTTGGGTAAATGGGAAATGAACCATCTGTAGAGCAAGGGTACACAGCATGTGATCATTCCTCCGCTGTACAGATTCCTTAAGTGTACGGAATGATAAGCATCTGCGAGCAAGGTTGGTACGGGGTTTCCAATCAGAAATATCTTAACAGCATTGGTATCAACGAAGTTATCAATGTTGGGAAAGAGGAATAACCCGTATGTGAGTAGACAAAGATATCCTCGAAAGCAGTTACATTTCCTATACTGGCAAAGTATAGAGCTTTCTCCACCAAAAACTTGGCTGGTAAACCTTGGATTCCTCCTTTGGTGGTCATGTGAGTCCTAACTTCTGACTTGTCCAAAGAGATGGCTCTTGCGATGACCCGATCCTTTGGAATTTCTTCCAGTCCAGAAAAGGGAGTTTGTTCGGTGATAGGTAGATCAGTCAGATGAGAGTACTCTTCTAACGTTGGTTCCAGTAGATAATCCGAGAATGTGAAGCAGTGATGAACCAGATCGTAAAACTGAATTAACGTAGACATAATTCCTTCAACTACGTGGACCCTTAATAGAGACAACAGTCCTTCATGCTTAGCTCTGAAAGCATCAGGATTGGTGATCATCCTTGCCAACCTCCTTAAATTCTCTAGTTTCAGAGCCTTGAAAGTGTACTTGTGCGTCTTTCTTCTACTGAAATCCATACCGCAATCTTTCTGATATTTGCAATTATTGTTTTAGTTTATTTTGAAAAAATAAGAGAAGAGGAAAGAGAAGATTTTTTTTCTTTGTTTAAGAGTTTTTTAAATGAATGCATGAATGCAGCACACAAAAACATTGAAAAAACATGGGTTCAAGGGTTCAACGTCACGAGCATGGAGTTATGGCTCTACCCATCCCCAAAGGTTGTATTTTGGTGAATTTTTGTACCTGTAGAACGGATCCTAAGGTTCCCAAAATCATTGACCTCCTAGGGATATCAACAGCAAGCTGGTTCACCCGAGCGAGCTGTAGCATCCTAGGGTAATCTCATTTGAGTGTAGTATCGCATATCAACTATTCCTGATAGTCATCGCACTATCAAGTGGTCATAAGGTTAATGCCTACTAAATCCTCAGGTTCACAGGTGCCGCACTAGGAAAACTCTGCTTTCACAATAATTGGTTGTTCAGCAGGCAGAATCCCACGGGCCCTCGCCTGATTTGGTGGTCTACCAGGATCGCTTATTCGGGATTCACTCCCTATAAGTCCACCCGTCTATGCAACCCTTTATCTTAGGTTTCTCTCAAACTTTCCAGATGCGTATTAATCACTTTCCCATTAACAGAAAAATAAACACGGATATCAAGTAGGAAAAGCAGTATATATATATATATAGTATCTAGTATGATTGCTAACAACCTAGACCTCCTAGGAATTTTACTCCTAAAGACTCTCCCCAGCAGAGTCGCCATTTTACTGTAGCGTGTGATTTTTGTCGATGACGCGACCACCTTATCACCATGGGTTTTTCCTCACCGCAATGGTAGGGACTGGGTGCTACTTTCTGATTTCTTATTTATCCTATGAAGCTGGAAAGGAAAGGGAAGTTATCTCAAACTAACCTTGCACGCAAATGTTTTCTTTAACAAATGCTTAAGAGATTGGGGGGTCCGGGGTCAGGTTATACAATAGGGAGTTGTCAATTACCCATCCTATATGTGGTTATCCACAGATCGTTAGCAATTATACTGTTTTCTATTTACTGGTGTTTGTCTGTTGATTGGGAAAGTTTCTCCTTTGGGAGGGTTTGAGAGAGAGAGTTTTTGTTGATTTCGGGCTTTCCGATGTTTTTGGTAAGGTACTGGACCTAAGGTTTTTGATTAACGTGTGAAGGTACTGGACCTAAAGTTTTGGATTGGTGTGCCGCTAAGACTTCGCAATCTTATGCCTACGTATTCCCGTTAAAGATAAATAGGGAAATCAGAGCAATCGTAGTTCCCTCCTATTCTATGGGAGGAAAAGATATTTGGTGTCATGTTCAAAGCCCAAGATTGAAGCTAAAGGTTTAATTGAGAGAGAATTTGTCATCTCTAAAGGAGATGTCTCATCTGTTTATCACAACTGTTGGGTGACTGATTATAAAGGAGAATTACTTTAACTGGGATATGTGTATCCAGCAATGCCATAATTTCCTTTATAGGGGATTGATCCTGAAGGAGGAAACTTAAACTCAGTGTTGAGCAATGCCATTTTTCCTTAGGAATCTTTCATGCTAAGAGAGGGACAGTGGCGTGGATGTTTGTAATCCAGGGGCTTGCCGCTTACGACAATTCGATGAAAGAGGTTTACCAGGATAAGAGATGGACCACAACTTGGATATTTGAATCAACAAGTGCGCCACTTATAGCAATTATCTGGGATTAAGGTTTGTTTTGATTTTCTGTTTTGATGTGTGATGTACAGAGAAATGTCCTCCTTCAGAGAGGTTTTTGATGTCCTCTAAGGGGATTTTGGTTTTTGTATGTGCCTTGATCAAAGCCCAAGGTTGAAACTAAAAGGTTGACTCTATTAGGGAGTTTTATATCTGTCTTGTACAAAGCCCAAGATTGAGGCTAAAAAAGAGACTGACTCTTTTTGGGGAATATCATTATATAAAGCCTAAGAGGAGGCTGTACATTGACTTTTGGGGAAGGTTTTTATCTGTCTTGTACAAAGCCCAAGATTGAGGCGAAAAAGACTTATTGACTCCACTGGGGATATATTTGGGGTGTCTTGTACAAAGCTCAAGACTGAGGCTAAAAGGAGATTGACTCTGCTTAGGGAGATTAATTCACAAAGCCTAAAAGAAGGCTGGGAGGAATTGACTTTGTTGGGGAGATATTTTAAGAGAAGGTTTAGAAGAACTTGACTTTGCTGGAGAAAGTTTAAATATGTCTTGTGCAAAGCCTGAGATTGAGGCTAATGGGAGATGATTGACTCAGCTGAGGATATTTCAGGTGTCTTGTACAAAGCCCAAGATTAAGGCTGAAAGAACTGACTCAACAAGAGAGTGTTTTTATTTGTCTTGTACAAAGCCCAAGATTGAGGCTAAAAAAGGTTGACTCAACAAGAGAGTGCTTTTGAGGCTAACTATACTGAGGAAAAATCATTATACAAAGCCTAAGAGGAGGCTGAAAAAGGTTGACTCAATAAGAGAGTGCTTTATGAAAGAAGATTGACTCAACAAGAGAGTGCTGAAAGGTGATGAGGAAGAAGAAAGAATCATTATACAAAGCCTAAGAGGAGGCTGACTGGGGAATTTCTTATACGAAGCCTAAGAGGAGGTTATCTTCTGCTGAGGATTATTGAGATCCAAAGGCAGGTCCAAAGTGGGGAATCAACTCTTGTTGTGGATTACAGAAGAGTTGAGGTATCAGATGCCTTGAGGTTCTGATTGGCTAGTATTGATGATAAGCTGACCCT
The DNA here is from genome assembly GCA_022829125.1 of Lathyrus tuberosus. NCBI lineage: Eukaryota > Viridiplantae > Streptophyta > Magnoliopsida > Fabales > Fabaceae > Lathyrus > Lathyrus tuberosus. Next base: position 10,406,945 of record JALAZF010000032.1, read on the forward strand.
TAGCTGGGGAAGTTTAGGATGAAAGATTGAGTTTTAGAACCTATGGGGGTTTTAACTCTGCTGGAGATTAATTAAATGACCAGGGTTTCTCCTGTGTTTGTAGGGAGCTTGAGGATTCCTTAAGATCCAAAAGGAGATTAGACTGTCCAAGTCTACTGGTATGAAAGGTTTATCTTTATATGATGCCCAAGAGGAGGCTGATGCTTGTAGGGATGAGAATCAACCTTAAATTGGTCTGAGGTTTTGACTCTTTGGAAAGATTGCTCTAATAAAGGATGACTAAGTTCTGTCCTATACCTTTAAGAGGTCTCAGGTCCTTGTACTAAGCCCAAGAGGAGGCATGAGAACTTCTAAGAAGCCTGAGGGTCCTTGTACAAAGCCCAAGAGGAGGCGGGGATGCTTTTAGGAAGCTTGTGGGTCCAAACCTAAGAAAAGTTCAAGAAAAGGTTTCACTGGGAATTAATCCTTTAGTGAATAGTTCTAAGGTTTGAAGAAATTTAAGAGAGGTTTCACCGAGAATTAATCCTCTATGGGGTAAGTGAATTTCTTAGACAAATTTCTAATAGTGACAGTCTAAGAAAAGTTTCACCGGGAATAATGCCTTTCTCTTTGTTCCATATTGTATAATCCCAAGAGGAGGCAATACTGTATCTGGAATTCCTATGAGGAACTAGTTTTGACTGTTTTAATAGAGTGACCACTGGTTTGATCTAGTATTAGACCTAATTGCCGAGGAAAACTCTAAGCACATATATATACAAGCATATATATACAGCTAAATATATACAAGTATGTAAAAGAGGGTACGAGGACTTATAGGTGAGCAAGCTTCCAGCACAAACAAATATATATATATATATATGTATATATATGCAAGTATCTAAAAGAAAGCTGTTTAAAACTTACAGGTGAGCAAGCTTCCATTGTAACAGTTGTATGGTTAGTTGTTCAAGAAATTAAAGAAAGATTTGATAACAACTATGAATTTGAACCTAAATCAAAAAGCAAAGTTGTTTTGAAAAGATTGGGGCTTACACTTAAGAAGAGGCCCAAAGAATTATTTATTTACAAAGGGATGGGTCTTACAACTCAAAGAGAGGCCCAAAGTTTTGTTTTTGTACAAGAGATGGGGCTTACAACTCAAGGAGAGGCCCAAAATTTATTTTAAAGAAAAGAAATAGGACTTACAACACAAGGGTAGACCCACAAATATTTTGTTTACAAGGCGACGATCGCGCCGTGGTTTTTAAAATCGTATCGGGACTTATACAATGACTGAGGCCCATAAAGGAATTATTTACAAAAAGGGTTGGGACTTACGCTCTATTAGAGGCCCAAAGAATGTTTTGAAAAATGTTTGAGAAAGATCAAAATCAAAGAAACCCTAATTTCATTTCTAAAAGTAATTTTTCAAAGAAAATTAATTAAAAATGATAAAAACACCAAATAAGTTTAAATAAACCACTTGTTATTTTTGGTTAAGGTTTGAAAAATGATGTTTTAATCACAAGATGACTTAAAATTCATTTGGTTTTGAAAAGATCAAGAGAAAAGAAATATTTTCAAATATTAAAAAAACAAATAAAATAAGTTCTTTATGAAAATATTAAATATATAAAATAAATAATATTTTTTGTAAAATTTTTGTAGAATAAAATATTTTAACATTTTTGTGACTTTTTGAAAAAAGAACCAATAAAAAATGATAAAAAATGAGTGAGAAATTAATTTTTGAAGTTATTAAAAAGATGGTGAAAAAGTGAAAAGAAAACATGTGGTAAAAAATTAGAAATGGTCCCCTCAAGGCTTGACTCACGCCCTTGGGGTGGAGAGTTTAAAATTCTACCATCTGAGTCATGTGCGTGGGCTGAAAGAGGATGGCAACAATGAATAATATGTGATAAATCCTTTTGAAAATAGTTTAAAAAAATATCAAAAGGTCTGGGGCGAGGGGGATTCGAACCCCAGGCCCTTTGCTCGCTACACACACAAAACGAGTTGATCAATCGCTGGGGCGCAATGCCAATTCAAATATAATATGGCAAGTGTATAATATATAGAAGGTTTTGGTTTGAAAACCTGAAGAATGGCGCCATGGCCATATTCTTCCTTGGGCAAGCTACGTGAAGCCTCCTATCTCACTCATTTCTCAACCATTTCGCATGATATAAAGATGAAAATCGTGCGTTTTGAAACAAGGAAAATGATGGCTATATTCAATTTTATTTAAATTAAGTAATCGAAAGATAACATGGTAAAATCAAATGAACCCTAAAATGTGCAAGAGCTATGTGAAATCCTATACACGAATCATAAACATCAATTAATTGAGGGTTAATGATCTACAGACATTCAGAAACACAATGGTAATTTGAAAATATGTTTATGATGCATGATTCATTGAGTTTGAAAGTTTAATGTTTACCTCCTGCAGCTAGTGATCGAGCTTGATGATGGAGGTGTTACAGATGTGTTCCAATGATCTGGACAACTTCCTTAGGTGCCAAAGAGTGTGTTTGAATGCTTAGAGTATATTGAAATGAGATGGAACTTGATGTGGCACCTCAACTGCAACTCTGTCAAGAACTTGAGCAATTGGCTGGTGATTTTGTGAATTTGATGTTCCAGATGTTGTTTTAGTGTTTATATTATCTACATATGATGTTTATGAGGTGTTGGCATGATTGGTTTGGTTTGAATCACTCTCAATTTCAAAACCCGATAGTAACTTGAGTTAGAAGGCAAATTTGGAGTGAAAGATAGATTTTGAGTAAAGCATCAGTTTGGGTGCTTTGGTGTACTTAAACTGATCACAAATGAGCTCTATTTATAGTAGAGCAAGTTTGTTTTGGCTGCAATAGTGAATGGCAACTGCAGCAGGTCTATGGCAAATGGAAATCAAATGGAATCTCAAGTCTCCTCTAGCCATTGACTTGAGGTTAGAGCACAGACTATGAATCTTCTGTGGCAGGGATAAGGCTTGGCTGAACTTGGATAACATTGTCTTGATGAATGCCACCTCTATGCATCAGTTAAATGCTTTGAAACAAAATTGACCATTTGAAGAATCTTGATTTTTAGGGGTGTCATGCCTAAACATAGATCCATGGACTTGTAAGGCTTGTGAATGAGTGATTGTCCCTTAGTTGTTCCCCCTTGAGGTGTGCAGATTGATAACTATGCTTGGACTTGTCTGATTTTGCCAATTTGAGCAAAAATGCCAAATTTTGTCTTGTACAAGACAGTTTGAAAAGGTGGTTTTGAGGGGATCATAGCTCCTTGCTCAAATGGAGTTATGGAAAGCTCTTGTACCTTTTAGAAAGCCCTCACATGGTAAAATCCATGTGTGATCATAATTGGTCTTGAAACTATTTGGATCCCATTGAAAAAACTTCATGAGCTTTGATGTTCAAGGCTGGTAACTTAGGCAGATTTTCACTAAGTGTTGAAAAGTGTCATTTTCTTCATTTTTGTCATTTTGATCACTCCATAACTTAAAATCCATGAAGAATTGAAGTTTGATGTAGTTGAAGCTTTTGTAGAATGTAGGAAGACCTATAAATCAGGCTTTGGATCACTCAAAATGGCTTCCTAGATCAAAAGTTATGGTCCTTGGAAGTTGTCACCAAAACCATCCAAATTTGGTAACTTAGAAAATTTTTCAATTTTTCAAGATTACCCCTTTTACAAGTTATCTTGGTTTCTTGATCAATTCTTGTTCAAATGACATTATAAATCATATTTTATGAAAATATGAATCATAAGGATAATTTTTGCCAAAAAAGTCATGTTTTGACTTTTGGCTCCGAAGCGGTTCGGCGCGTAAAAACCCTAATTCTCGACTTTTGGGGAATCCATCCTCTGAGGGTAATTTAACTTTGAAGATGGATTCCTAGGGTTATTTTGAGCATATTGAGTCATATGTTGAAGTCTTGACTCATCCTCTTGTGAAAATCTCACTCTGGAGGTCCCAGTCGTCCAAAACCCTAATTTGGCAATATCGGGTGTTTCGAGGCTCAAACCACTTGGAATGTGGCAACTTTTGTACTTGATTTTTGATGTAAGGGTCCTCTTGATCCTTTGTGGATGTTTTAAGAGGTTATACAAGTTGAAGATCATGTCATTTCTTGATTGATCTTTTGTCTAAATGTTTTGGGAGGGCTCAAAACCCTAATTCTTGATTGTGATGGATGCTCAACTATCTTTGGGAGATTGATGAGGCATGAAGGTACATCCATATTGGGGTGATAATGATGGGAAATCTTGGTGGTTAAAATTTGGGGTATGACACGGCAGAATACTCAAGTGGTCTTTGGAGCTGTCAGAATTTGACATCCATTACGAGGGCAGGAAGGCCCTCAAGGCACAAGCCCTGGCCGATTTCGTGGCTGAAATGACCCCTCCATCGTCCCTGTCCAGCGGGGCACACAAGTGGACCATCTTTGTGGACGGAGCGTCCAGCTCCTCAGGCAGTGGTGCTGGTATCATCCTCGAAAACGAGGAAGGAATCCTGATTGAAGTATCATTAGTCCTGTCCTTCCCCACGTCCAACAACCAAGCCGAGTACAAAGCTTTCCTCACAGGCTTGCGGCTGGCCAAAGATTTGGGCGCCAGGGAGGTGAATATCTTCACCGATTCCCAACTCGTAGCATCTCAAGTACGAGGAAAGTATCAGGCCAAAAACGACCAGCTGGTCGAGTATTTGACGCTGGTGATGGAAAGAATTACCAAGTTAGACGTGTGGGAAGTCCAGCACATCCCTCGCGACCGAAACACACGGGCATATGTCTTATCAAAACAGGCTAGCACCAGAAAGAAAGGTGGTAACAATCTGAGACACTCACCCAACCTAGTATCGAGAAGCCATCAGGGCTGCTCGAGGTTAATGCCATGGGAGACAGCGGCTGCTGGATGACCCCGGTGTACAATTACCTCACCACAGGGGAGTTTCCTGAGGACGGCAAGGAGGCCAGCGTGACTAAACGAAGAGCCTGCTCGTACGTACTGGTCGAAAACAAACTCTATCGACGGGGATTCTCCATCCCCCTCCTGAAATGCGTTAAGGAGGACAAGGTACCCGAAATTCCCCAGGAAATTCATGAGGGCATCAACGCACAGCACTTAGGGGGAGATCATTGGCACGAAAGGCCCTGCGGGCAGGATACTATTAGCCGACCATGTAGCATGATGCTAAGGAACACATCTAAAAAAGCGACTGATGCCAGCGCCACGGGGACATGCACTTGGCACCCCCTAACGAGTTGAAGATTCTGTCCTCGCCTTGGCCCTTCGCCTGGTGGGGGATGGACATACTCGACCCCTTCACAATGGGGTCTTACCAAAACAAACTTCTGATTATGGCCGTCGATTACTTTACAAAATGGATCGAAGGCGAAGCTCTCGCCAAGATCACAACCTTCAACATACTGCGTTTCTACAAGAGGAACGTCCTTGCACGATTCGGAGTACCCCAGGCCCTTGTGACCGACAACGGAATGCAGTTCATAGACAGGAAGTTCCAAGACTTCATGACCAAGCTAGGCACAAAGCAACACTTCACTTCCGTCGAGCACCCCAGGCTAACGGGCAACCAGAGGCCGCGAACAGGGTAATTCTTCGGGGTCTAAAACGGAGGCTATGAGAAGCCAAGAAGAGATGGGTCGAGGAGCTACTCAGCGTGCTCTGGGTCTATAGAACAACACCACACTCGACCATCGGGGAAACTCCTTTCCGACTAGTTTATGGAGCAGAGGCAGTGATACCGTTGGAGATCAGGGAGCCCTTCAGACGAACGGAAGCTCCCTCGACGAGGAGATGAACGACGAGGCTTTGAGAGAAAAGCTCAACCTAGTCGAGGAGATACGATCAGAGGCAGCTCTCTGTGAGGCTTCACTAAATCAAAAATTAACCTTCCGCCACGATGCCAAAGTCATAAGGCGCGACTTCCCCGTTGGCAATTTTTTCCTACGCATAAACCAAAAAGATTCAAGCGAGGGCATGCTGGCCGCAAAATGGGAAAGACCTTACAAGGTCAAGTCAAAAACAGGCACTGGAGCCTACTACCTAGAAACTTTGGACGGAGAACCATTTGCTCGACCATGGAACGCTGAAAAGCTCAAACTATATTACAGTTAGGACCAGGCACTAGGTTGGACTAACTGCCGACGAGATCGCCCCAACGGGGAGACAGCTCGGCCAAAGGACCATGCCCCGGTGCAAGCACGATCCCTCATTTTACAACGTCGGCCAGTTTCTGCTTATGGGACGAGCAGACTCTGCGTACAACGGGGATACCTCAATCGAGCTCCGCCGTTGCCGTACCAACAAGGCAGGACACCCAGCTCGTGATGAGAATAGTCCAAGCCTATGAGATTAGTACCTCAACCGAGATCCTAGTCCCATCACCGCCAAAATTGCTTCGCCTCCTCGACAAGTCTCCCAAACTGTCGAGCATAACAAGAACAAGTCGAGAAAAACGTCCACACTTAGCATTCAAACATTATAAGCATACACAAATAAATGCAATGAACACAATTCTAAATGAAAAATATTTATATAACTTCGGCCACAAGGTCGGAATAAGTCATCAGTACAAGAAGAGGGTTATGCCCGACAAATGTTACATATTAAAAGGCACGCAGGCCCACAAAATACAAGTACTTCAAAACAAAAACTAAACTGCATCACCAGGAACCTCCGAGGGAACCACCTCGCCATTGACAACCACGTTGAGAACACCCATTCCCTTGGTCAGCAGGTGGACGTCAGAGTTGAGGGCTTTCAACTGCTCCAAAGCAGCGTTGAAACCAAACTCAGTTGCCCCCAGATTATCCTGCTCAAGAAGACGGATCCTTTCGACCAAGTCCCTCTGTGTCTTCAAAGCCTTCTCGTCGCCGGCCTCATCCTGACCAACCGCCGACGATCCCTCCAACTCAGCTATCCTAACCTTCAGGCGGGCATTCTCCTCGTTTACTTTGGTCACCTCCCCCTTCATCTGGGTTACTTTTTTCTGAAGTTCTATCTTGGCTTCCAAATTGCCTTGAAGCTTCTTCAGATCGTTGTAAATCTCTGTGTTCTCTAGCTCCAGGTCGGTGATCTTAGTCTTCGCCCTCTTAAGGTCAACAGCGGAACCATCTCCACGTCCCCAAGGGCCAACGCCGCATCCAGCACCCTGATCATGGCCGCCGCGTCCTGACAGAGGAGCTTCCTCCACACCTGAGGATCTGCAGACAGGATGGCCGAAGCATGAAGTTCGGGAACAATGATAGAGCTCTCCCCGTCGAAAAGTTTCCCCTGAAGATAACAAGGAGGCAGAACGAATCTCCCCCCAACAAAACCACCTGGGCAACCATCCGGCGACGAGCCAACATTATCCCGTTTCCTCTTATGGGTCGTGTCCGGGGTTAGAGGGGTTGAAGTGGTCCCCGGGGCAGAGCCAGTGCCGGCCACAAACTTTTCCAGTGTAACTTGTTGCTTCGCAGCACCAGTCTTCGGCACTAGGGGCACCTTCTTCAGGTTTTTGGCCGCCACGGACCTCACCAGACGCTCTCTCATGTCCGTTATTTTCCCTGCAAATATAAAAGAGGAATATTAGCACGTTAGGCGAAAATTTTAAACATGGGCAAAGGAACAAATTGTACCGAGGAGCTGGAACGCAACATCGTCGGTTTTGCACTCAAGAAGGGCCCTAGTGTTGATATAACGAGCCGCCCGAGCAGGCTCTCCGTCCTCCCCGAACAGCTCTTTTCCATCCCTATCCACCACAAAGGCGGGACAGAAGGTCTCCATGTATGCATGCAAAACTCGATAGGACTCCTTGTCCCCATCACAAAGCTGCTCGTGCTTGACGAGGAACTGATCGGCCCAATATCTAAAATGGGCATACACCCACTCCAAAGGGAACTTAGACACAACCTTCTCAACTTGCTGACCGTCAACCTCCACGGTCTCAAGCGTAGAAATGGATCTCCTAGACACTTCATAGACAGGTTTCAAGACCAAGAACCTGTCCTTGAAATGCCGAATAGATTCTGAGTACGGCCAGAAAAGCCTGCTCTGCTGTTTGAAAGACACCCAGCTTTGCTTCGGGCCCGTTGTACTCCGCTGGATCTGGAAGATGCAAAATAAGAGATCCACGGTCGCCCCGATCCTCAAGTATCGCTAGACCAGCTCAAAAGCGCGAATAAACGCCACGGCGTTCGGATGGAGTTGGGTCGGGCATAGCTCTAAGTGGCAGAAGATGGCCTCCTGAAAGTAGGTGAAGGGCATGCGGTACTTTGCCTCCATAAAGGCGAACTCGTACATGGGGAACCGCATCCCTGGATATACCGAACAGATTCTATCGTTCTCTGTCGAGCAGATAGCTCTCCAATGCACCGGCGCACCCTCAACCCGGTCTTCTAGATAGGGAAACTCCTGAACTTCCTCTTCGGTGAGCGTCGACCTTGTCGATAGGGGTTCCTGGGCGATCCATTTGAGGTCTCCTTTAGCTACGGGGACGTTGGCATAATCTACATACTGCTCCGACTCCTCGTGCGCGGCCCCCACGTCAGGCACGGTCTCTTCGCACTGATCAGCCATTTCACCAGAAAAGCAGAGGAAGAAAAAGTGAATTCGACGACAAAGATCAAATCCACCCTTCCACCACTAATCAAGTGAAATGGCGAGGAATAAGTCGAGGATAACCTCGAGCCCTAGTCGACCACAACAGAATACGGCAGCCTCACGTTCCCCGACAATAGGGACGAATCTCCGCGACTTTACGAAGACCCTGTGGGGAGGAGCTTACACGATAATATAAGCTCATTGCGCGAAAGCCAAAGTCTCACGACGGACAGGCCTAGTGCCCGACTACAAACCTAAAACTAATCCTAACCAGAATCTAGGAAGATCTACATAATCCTACGCCATGTTCTGGACATTCATCCTACGTTCTTCATGTTCTTCACGATCTTCATGAGTTTTCCAGAAATTCATGTGTTCAGCGAAGAACACATGAACATTCATAAAAAAAGTTCATAGCTCACCGGAAAACTCATGAGAATTTCCAGAAATGAAGAACACCAGGGAAATTGTAGAAAAGGATGAAGAACTTACTTGTAAAAATCAAAGGTAGAAGATGAAGATCACAAACTAAGCTTTGAAGGTCGGCGGTGGCGAAGAAACTCCGGCGAGAACACGAGTTGCAGAGCGTAGAGATTTGGGGAGAAGAATTTGAGTGAAGTGTTCAAATGAATCTTCTCTCCCCCTTTTTATAAACATTTCCTCGCTTGGGAAGCGCAAAGGCCATCATAGCCTAGGCGTCTCTAGGCCTAACAAGAATTGAATGCGCCACCACGTGTCAGAAAGAGAATCTTTGTTTGGCATTCCCAAAGCTAGACGTTGCACTCACCAAGTCTGCTACTACCCCGCGAGCACACCGTCTATGATAATACGCACAAGTCATATCCTCGTTAGGACTCATCGACATGAAAAAAACACAGGTTTCACGGGCACGTTTCCTAAACGTGGTCAACAGAAAACGCCGCTTTCACGAGGACATTTCCAAATCTGGTCGACATAAACACGCTACTTCCGCGGGCACGCCCCCACGTACGAAAGGTTGTCGGGCTGTTAAACAACCAGCGTCGATCACAGTAACCACTGAACAGGTAAGGGAATGTCCCCGAACATTGTTACCCAAAGGTAGCAGTCCACAAGGCCATCTCAAGTCATTACTCTGCCCCAGAGCAAAGACTTAGGGGGCTCCTGTTCTAGACTGGGCAGGCGCTTAGCCCACAATAGGGCAAAGCCCAATCCAGTCCAACTCTTGGTCAGACCCGATAGTCAGAAACTAGCCGTCGGGCAAGAACTAGCCGTTGGGCAGGAACTAGCCGTTGGGCAGAAACTAGCCGTTGGGCATGTCCCCCTCACTCGCTTGGCAGTTCATGTGACCAACTGCTTCCTCGGATCTCACGGAAACAGTTGGACCAGGTCAAAGGGTCACGCGCCTGACCCTCCACCTAGCAGTCTCCCATTGGTCGACCAGACATTTCGGCCACATGGGAAACCTTGGCCCCGCGTTGGGGGTTACTTCTATAAATACCCTCTCACATGAGAGGGGCAGGCTTGATCACTATTCAATACTTGAAATCACACTTTAGTACTTGCTTTCTCTCTCTTGCCCAATTACTCACTTTGGCATCGGAGTACCTTGCAGGTACAACCCCCTTTCCTCTCCTACAAGCATCATCACTTGCCCTCCACGAAGGCCACGACGATCCAGTCTAATCACCTCAGATCAGTAATGACAATTTAAATAAAAATGTGAATGATACAAATTTTAAAAGGAAGTTAAACATATAATTATATTTTTATTAAATTACATAAATTTTTGAGAAATCTAATTTATTCCAACAACATTTTTGGTTGAGGTATATAATCGGCAACAATTCATATCGCTGACAAAATTTTTTTCGACAACATCTTTAGTTGTTGCCAAAAAGCATCTTTTGCTAACGACTATGGTCATTGTGCTCTATCAAATAAGGCAACAATAATTATTATTGTAAAAACATTTTTTATGACAGCGACATCAAATGTCATTGCAAAACTTTTTGCAACGACACTTATACCAACGACATGCAACGATATTTTTTTCGCTGCAAAAAATACATTTGGCAGCAACTTCATGTTTTTCTCAACAACTTTTGTCGCCGTGAAAACTCATTTTTCTTGTAGTGTGGTCATGATCACGAAAGTGAATTGTAGCAGTAAACAACTGCTGGACAACAGCTGAAGCAACTCAAAGAATGCTGAAAAATTAAGCTGTGGCCGGTTGAATGATACGATTGGCCGGTTGCATGAAGAGGAAGACACCATGATAAGTGTTGAAATTCTGGTACCAGACGTGTGATGTTAAGGTGTGATGTCACAACAACACACTCTGCATAATGGACAGCAATAACAGTAAATAAATCAACACAATGATTTGTTCACTCAGTTCGATCTAACTACCTACATCTGGGGGCTACCAAGCCAGGGATGAATTTCACTACTTGTAGAATTAAATTACAGACTCAACAACCCAGTTGACAATCTCCTGATCTTAATTCCTACTAGTGACTTTCTACCTAAGAAACCACTTAGATATGAGAACACTACTCAATCCCTAAAACCACTCAAAGAACAACCTCTTTGAGAAACCTTGATCTTGCTTCCTAGCTTCGATCAAGTCATACAGCTCTCTTTGCTTCACAGCTTTAGAGAGGACAGAAAACGACACAACAATTCACCCTAGAATTCTGGTTATACACCTCGTACAAAATACTCAAGACACTCAGCATCTGCTCTTGATCTTCTCTCCATATTTCTGTACTTTTTCCTTTGGTCTTGTGCGCTTTATATAGCTCCTTGAATTGGGCTTGGACTTGTCACAACATTTGATCAGATTTGTTAATTAAAACTGAATCTTCAAAACAGATTTTATCCCCAAAATCTTTTTAAATCTTCAACCTTTTAATTCTCCAACAGACCTGCAATCAAATCTCCCATGTAACAGAAAATATCTATCCCAAGATATTCTCATCCAATGAGTCAACCACTCTCCATAATTCCAGCTAACATGCGTGCCCTAACAACATCTCCTGCTGTTGTTAATTCTGCAGATCTGATGTTACAACATCACCTGTGTGACATCAGACATCCAACTTCAGCACTTAACTACTTAACACAGCCCAGTGTTAAGACTTCAATGTTACAACATCAGCACCTTGACATCAACATTGAACATGCTTTGTTTTACCAAAATTCCAGCCAATCCAGGAACTAACAATCTCCCCCTTTGGCTAATTTTGGCTAAAACAACCTCTGTACTCTGCAATCAACTTCTGCACTCTGCACCTTCAGAGATTTCAGCAGCGGAATAATCTTCAGAAATTTGAAACTCATTAGCAGCAGTTTGACAATCTTCAAAGTCTTCATTACTTGATCTGCTGCAGCACCATCTTCATTATTGACAACAGCCAATTGGTGCTCCCCCTCAAAAACATGAACTAGCATCACAGCTGTTCAGTAGCTCACAATGTGCAGCACTTTTCCCCCTTGATGTCTGCCTGGCTGCACTCTTCAAATGCTATGATATCTTCACTAGCAGCTCAGTCTAAACTCCCCTTCAATAACTGTACTTCTGCATCACAACTAGCAGCACTTGACCTTCTTTGATACTCTTGACTCTCTTGGCTATTTCTCCCCCTTTTTAGCCACAATTTGACAAACCTCAACAAGTAAGTCCTATGACACCCTTTGCTGCAAAATCCATGGACAAGTACTCCCCCTGTCATGATTAACAAATGCTCTAGATGAATATGAACATTTGAGCACACTTGCTGAGCACATTCATTTTGGTACCACTGTCCCTTTTTCCACAGACAATCATTCCCTATCATAATCTTCATCTTCAGACTTCCTGATCAACTTCAGTCTTCTCTACATTCTCCATCCAAGGCAAACCTTCTACTTCATCATTCTCCCGTATGACTATGCAGATGCTCCTTAGATATAATGTAAGCACTAAGTTTCAGATCCAGAACAAAGACATCCTTCACCAAGGATACTCTTGACACTCTTGACACCAGGGTATTACATATGCTCCACTACTGGATTTACTATCAAAATAATCCAAACTCAACACTGTGTCACAAACTCCACAAATTCTCAGCTTACTTAAAAGCTTTACTGAGATCCAGACTCTTCAAGAGATAATGATCAGATCACAATACTTCTACCATTACATCCACCAGTAGTTATTGATACTAGTGAAGTCTTCAAAATCAGTAGTCATGCTAAACTTCACATTCTAATTCACATAAACAGAAACACTTCTTCCACATGTCCAATCTTAATCATCTTCCAGATATAACCACCAGCAAACGTGATGTTACAACATCTTTTGGGACATCAGCTTCACCATCCAAAGGACTCATTGCACAAAGAAGTTCTTCAAGAAGCTCCCAAAAAAAAACACAGTCAGAGCAGCTTAGTCAGGTTAACATACACACCTGAATACCATAAGTTCCCACACCCTCTCTGAACCATATCCTAGCAAACTCAACCATATCCAGAGTATCTATACCAAATTCTTTTTCCAGAACATACTTCCACCGTTTTATGAAAAACACAGGAATGTTATCTAGTATGGCCTTTTGAATTTTCTCAGAAGTTCTAACACCAACGACTTCCTTTATTTGAGAGATATCCTGGACATTTTCATCATACTTATCATTGATCTTCCTATTTCTGGAAGAGATGAACACTTTACTCCTGGATTTTGTAGTATCATCCACATAGATCTTCTGCTTATCAGTTCTCATCTTTGGAGGCGACTCAATAGCTTTCCTCTTCCTTGATTTCAGTCGTTTAGCAACCCTATGAACCACTTTTGCAATTAATTCATCATCACTCTTCTTTATTTTAAGGCTAGAAGTACCTTTCTTGACTTGAGATGTTTTAACATCAGCTCTAGCATCTGGATCTACCAACCTACGGATTGTCAATTTGTGAAATTTTTCTTCTGAACTATAGGAGTCATTAGTCAGGTTGTCATCTTTCTTGGCCTTGTAAGTATTCAGCTCCCAACACTTCCTAAGGTCACAACTTTTGATCCTTCCATCAGCATTGTTGACTCCTTCATCTTGCTCATATAACTGACTACTCAAGTTGGCTTTTAACACATCATCAATCTTAGGAGTACCAGCACCATAAGTCATTAACCCAGATTGACTTTTCACCATACTTTCACACTTGATGTCACCATCTAATGTTACATCATTGACTTCATCATCACCAGACTGGATTTCAGTTTGAGGAATCCACTGATAGCAATTGTCTTTAGATCTTGCCCCAGTCATTACAGCCTCACCCTTCTCATTTGTTACAACATATTTATCTTTGGTATAGCTGACTAAGTAACCATCATCACATAATTGGCTGATGCTTATCAGATTTGCATTCAAACCATTGACAAGATAGACATTGTCAAGTTCAGGTCCTTGTACTTTTCCAATACCTTCAACAACTCCTTTATTCCCCTTACCAAAAATAACTTCAAGAGAGGGGCAAGGGCTAAATTCAGCAAACATGGATCTATATCCAAACATGTGTTTGGAACACCCACTGTCAAAATACCATGTTCCTTCTTTAAACTCTTTGTCAGCCATGTGAGCCAATAAGCACTTCACCTTCTCCTTAGGTACCCATTGTTTAACAACTTTGGGCCTGTACTCTCTCCATCTGTTTTGAGGCTGAGGGTATCCATGCAGCTTGTAGCAAGAGTACTGCATATGTCCAAACCTTCCACAATAAAAACATCTCACCCTTTCATCTCTGAATCTTCTGCCATGATGAGATTGCTTAGGCTGCCATCCATAATGTGGTCTCCTCCTACCATAACTGGCCTGCCTTCTATTATGCTGGTATCTTCTTCCATAAGGAGGCTGAGAAAGCTGTTTCCTGGATTGTCTCCCATTATGGTGTGGCTTTCTTCTTCCATAGATATGAGGAACAGCATTGGTGTAACCATACCCCTGATGTTGAGACACCTGATAAGACATGTGTTGTTTGAACTGAGCAGCTTGCATGCTCTTGTGGTGTTGTGGGGGCATATACTGACTAGCTCCTTGCGGCTGCTTTCTCTTCTGATTAGGACCAATCTTCTTCTCAATCTTCTTAGGTTGTGAAACATCAGCTTTCTTAGGGGTAGGATCCTGCTTCTTTGGCTGATGTTGAGACAAAGGTTGTGACACTTCCTTCTTTGAACCTGAAGTGCTTGCTTCTGAAGTTCCCTTATCCTTAGCCACATAACCTATCCCAGCTTTGTCTCCAGCAGCTTTTTCTGAATGTAGTATCTTGTCAAGAGTGGCTGTCCCACTATTCAACATTCTAACAGATTTAGTCATATGATTAAGATGAGCTTTGACACATAAGACTTCTTTTTCCAATTCAGCTTTGTCATTCTCTAGCTGAGCAATCTGTTTCTTCTGTTGATTCATCTCCTGACACAGTTCAACACTCTTTAAGCATAACTCTTTGTAGGTTAAAGCTAGCTCATCATAAATGACTTCTCCATCACTATCAGGTTCAATAATTCCTGTCAAGGCTGTAACATGCTTTGCTGACTCAATTTCACTTTCACTATCAGAGTCAGACCAGGAAACTGTCATGCCCTTCTTCTGCTTCTTCAAGAATGTGGGACACTCTTTCTTGACATGTCCATACCCTTCACATTCAAAGCACTGAACTCCTTTATCTTGGGCAGTCTTCTCTTCATCCTTCTCTTTTGCCTTGCTGTTGTCAGAAGAGATGTTCCTGACATTAGGCCTGGAGTTATTGTTCATCCTCTTGAACACTTTGTTGAACTGTCTTCCCAACATAACTATGGCTTAAGACAGATCCTTCTGAGACTCATCATCTGTAACTTTCTTAACTTCTGCAGGAGTGGAAACCAAGGCTATACTTTTGGGCTCCTTTTCAGGTTCTTCCTCATTCAAACCAAGCTCAAAAGTTTGAAGAGATCCAATGAGCTCATCAACCCTCATCTTGCTGATGACTTGTGATTCTTCAATGGCAGTTACCTTCATCTTGTACTTCTTAGGAAGAGACCTCAGGATTTTCCTTACAAGCTTTTCTTCTGACATCTTTTCTCCAAGGGCACTGGATGCATTAGCCAGCTCAAGCACACTCATATGGAAGTCATGGATAATCTCCTATTCCTTCATCTTCAGACTCTCAAACTTCGATGTTAGAAGCTGGAGTCTTGACATCTTAACTCTAGATGTTCCTTCATGAGTGGCCTTCAAAATATCCCATGCTTTCTTAGCAACCTCACAGGTATTAATTAACCTGAAAATATTCTTATCCACTCCATTGAAGATTGCATTTAAAGCTTTGGAATTTCCAAGGGCAAGCTCATCTTCTTCCTTGGTCCATTCTTCTTCCGGCTTCAGCTTTGAGGTGCCCTCTTTATCTTTGCCAGCATCATCTTTTTCAAACACCACAGGAGCTTTCCATTCTTTAATGACAACCTTCCAAGCTCTGATGTCCAATGACTTTAAGAAAGTAGTCATTCTAGGCTTCCAATACTCATAGTTTGAGCCATCCAATATAGGGGGTTTGTTGACAAATCCTCCAACCTCTTTGTCCATCTTCACACCAGAAAGTATCTTCCCCAGATCTCACCCAGAGCCAGACAGGATGCCTGCTCTGATACCAATTGAAATTCTGGTACCAGACGTGTGATGTTAAGGTGCGATGTCACAACAACACACTCTGCATAATGGACAGCAATAACAGTAAATAAATCAACACAATGATTTGTTCACCCAGTTCGGTCTAACTACCTACGTCTGGGGGCTACCAAGCCAGGGATGAATTTCACTACTTGTAGAATTAAATTACAGACTCAACAACCCAGTTGACAATCTCCTAATCTTAATTCCTACTAGTGACTTTCTACCTAAGAAACCACTTAGATATGAGAACACTACTCAATCCCTAAAACCACTCAAAGAACAACCTCTTTGAGAAACCTTGATCTTGCTTCCTAGCTTCGATCAAGTCACACAGCTCTCTTTGCTTCACAGCTTTAGAGAGGACAGAAAACGACACAGCAATTCACCCTAGAATTCTGGTTATACACCTCGTACAAAATACTCAAGACACTCAGCCTCTGCTCTTGATCTTCTCTCCGTATTTCTGTACTTTTTCCTTTGGTCTTGTGCGCTTTATATAGCTCCTTGAATTGGGCTTGGACTTGTCACAACATTTGATCAGATTTGTTAATTAAAACTGAATCTTCAAAACAGATTTTATCCCCAAAATCTTTTTAAATCTTCAACCTTTTAATTCTCCAACAGACCTGCAATCAAATCTCCCATGTAACAGAAAATATCTATCCCAAGATATTCTCATCCAATGAGTCAACCACTCTCCACAATTCCAGCTAACACGCGCGCCCTAACAACATCTCCTGCTGTTGTTAATTCTGCAGATCTGATGTTACAACATCACCTGTGTGACATTAGACATCCAACTTCAGCACTTAACTACTTAACACAGCCCAGTGTTAAGACTTCAATGTTACAACATCAGCACCTTGACATCAACATTGAACATGCTTTGTTTTACCAAAATTCCAGCCAATCTAGGAACTAACAAGTGTGAAATTAGTTCAATGCAATAAGGAGTGGTATTTAGACTCATGTTGTTGAACTCATATGACGTGAAGGAAGGATTGGTTTGTCAAAATAATCGTGCCATGAAGAACAAAGTAAAGTTCGCGGATGACACAACTCTAATGGCCGATGAGATCAGTGATGTTTTGATCATGAGGAGGGATGAAGGACATTCTTTGATCAAAGATGTGTTGTATATTCTGGAATCAAATGTAACCTTCTAAGTATTGGCCAATTACTTGAGAAGGGTTACAAGATTCATATGGAAAACAAGGGGTTGCACGTTATGGATGCAAAGGGAGATTTGGTCCTTAAAGCGTCTATGGTTTCCAATAGTACATTCAAGGTTGATTTGAAGGTTATGGAGCATAGATATCTTGATACTACATCAAGTCGTGAAGAGTGGATGTGGCACTATCATCTTAGGCATCTCAATTTTAGAGATCTCAAAAACTTGCAAAGGAACAGAATGGTAACAAGGCTGCCATCGATTAACATACCAGCTGAAATTTGTGAAGAATATGTGCAAGCAAAGCAACCTAAGGGAAAATTGAGCAATGATGCAGACCGGAGAAACAAGAATTACCTTGAGGTGGTGTATTCGGATGTGTGTGAGCCTATGCAAGTAGATTCCATTAGTGGCAATAGGTACTTTGTCACATTTATTGATGATCATAGCAGAAAGCTATGGACATACCTGTCATACCCTAAATTTTACCCTAATATTTTCATTTGCATCAACACACCATGGTCATTTCATCTGATCATGCATCTCATCAATCATATACATTCATCAGTTATCCTAGCGTTTTCATCATTTATGCATCATATCCATTATTCATGTTATCTAACCATCTTGCATTAAAAAATCCAAAAATATATGCATGTTGTTTTCATTTTCTTATTGTCTAAACCCAAGCCTTGTAAGGTTGAATCAAGGCTCATTCAAGGTTGTCAGGTCAAGTGTGTGTGCAATAATGGTTAAGACTCAAGTAAATTTGACCTAATCTTGGGCAAACAAGAAGGGTTTGCTTCGTTGTCAAGGTATCTTGGTTATGGATTGTTTCGAGGGCGGGGATGTACTAAATTCAATCGCTTCATGGTTAAAGATCATCAAGGACCAGATCAGTTCCAATTAGGGTTTTGTGCAGATTCAAGTCCAGTGCATTGAGGCTCATATTTCAAGTCATGATTCTTTAATCTCAAGGCATGTTCATTTGGTCTATAACATTGTCCAAGAAAGATTCAAAATGAGGATGGTAACTCATAAGGATTCAAGTGACTAAGATTGATTCATGTTTAGCTTTATTTCTCAAGAATTGATTCAAGATCTTAGTTATTCTCAAGTGAGGAAATCAAAGTTGTTGGAAATTAATTTTAAATGTGATTCTTGGATTTAATTCAAGCATGGCATATTTCAAGTCAAGATTCAATTTTGGTTCATTTTGGCCTTATTTCTCAAGACTAATTGTAAGGAATATTGATTGCAATTTAGATTCAATTTGTTCATGTTTGTCAAATACTAGAATCAAGATGCACCAATTTTCTATGGTTTAAGTTTTTTTGGTACAAGCAAATTCCATGGTGCAAGTAATATTTACAAGGCCCAATTCAAAGTTCAAGTGTCCAAGTTACAATCCAATTTAATTTACACCAAGGCCCATTACAAATATGTGAAGTGCAAATAATACAATTCAAGCCCAATTCAATTTTACCATAAAAAGCAGTCCATTACAAAATTACTACCAAAAAATACCAAAACAAAAACAACAAGTAGCAACATCATGAAAGCCACGGCAAAAATCAAGCAAAAATGCACGTCCTTCAAGCCAAAACGCAAATCATGAAATTCTCATCCAAACCCAAAATTACCCTTCAAGCTTCCTATAAATCGAGCATAATTCTTCACTGAAAAACAAGCTTGAAAAGCCAAGTCCATCCTGCCAAAATTTCACCAACATCAAACCTCAAGTTTCTATTCACAATCATCTTAAAACCTTCAATTCTAACTCACCAAAACGAAGCCACTGCAAATCACAACTTTCAACTATAAGCAAAATCACAAACACCTTTAACCTTCTGCAAATTTAACTCACTGCAAAAATCCTTTTCACATCTTAAACCTTAATAATCCTGCAAGTCAGATTCAAAACGACATCAATTTGACCTCAGCTAGTACAATACTTCAACGCAAACACACAATACATAACAATAACTCTTCACAAATTCAACAACGGGCATCAATTTCACGTAACGTATCTTGCCATAAACTCACACAACCAAAACGCGAGCAACTCAACAACAAGTATTCACAACGCAAATCCGAAACAAACTCTTGCACAAAACTGCAACAAATCACAACAACACTTCAAAACTCGACGCTAAGTTCATTGTCCCCAACAACAATTCGTTACTCAAACTCACACAACGAAACAACAACGACAACAAACTCGTACGCACTGCCGCAAAGAGAGAAGACCCGAGTGAAAGAGAGAAGATGCAATTGAGAGAGAGAAGACGCGAGCAGAGAGTAGAAACCGAGGCTGAGGAAGAATGAGAAGGAAGGAAAACGAAGGAGATTCGGAGGAGAAAATGGCTAGATCCTTGTTTCAAAGAAGAAGAAGAATAATGCACGTACATTGATGGAGGCTAACTTTTGTTTTTGATTCCTATAGTGCTTCTGCTTCATTTCATTTTGGGCTTCCAAGCCCATCGTTTTTATTTACACCTCCACAGTTACACGTTGCACCCCCTCATCTTTCTATTTTGTTTTTTTTTTTGTTTTCTTTCCTTAATTGTTTTTCTCCTTTTGTTTGCTTTCTTTAATTTTTTTAATATTAGTTTTTGTATTTGACTTTAATTTCTTGTTCAATGATTTTGGATCCTTTATTTCCATTAATATTTTGTTTCTTTGATTTTCATTTCATCTTGATTTCATTTTTACTTTTTGGTTGATGAAAATCTAAATATCATGGAGTATTGACCACAAGGTTGATTGAACCTTCAATATTTCAAACATGTTGACGAATGATCATTAGATCATTCTTGACACTTTGAAGTATTGATAGGTTGCCCTTAGTTGGTCATTTGAAACTCATGATTAAAGATGAGACCATTCTCTTTTTCTTTTCGTGTGACACAACTTTAAGAGAATGATTCATATGTCATTTCTCTAGCATGTTTTAACACAAAGATTGTTACTGACCGGCCTCAGCTAGGTGCGACTTCTATATAAGTCCACTTACGATTGCTTAACATAGCGCTAAATTTGTCCTGATTCAATAAAGCGATCATTCGATCAATGGCCATTAACAACTAACTTCTAACATCTAACTTTACTTTCCGTTCTTTATTTTTCCTCAATTTACTTTCTTCCATTTACTTTCGGAAATTTGTTTCATTGCTCATTTATCATTATGTCATTCAATTCTTCTTTTATTCTTCATCTTATCTTTATCAAAAACCCTAAAAGACATTAATCTTGGACTATGGTTACTATCCCTACCATCATGGAGTTTTGGACCTTGTACTCAACCCTAGCAAAATGAGGCTTGGATCTGGATTCTTTTTTTTCACTGTCTTAGATTAGGACACCTTGCACACACACACACACATTGATTTCTCTTGGGCTACCTGACAACGAGACCCTTTATTTCTTGCATACTTCCCTTGTATTTTTCATTATCTCTTATCCCCATTCGACAAAATGTACCCCCATTCGCATGAAGTGTAATAACTTTATCGCTTTCATCTTGATTGTCCTTTAATGCTTTAAACCCTTTTCAAAAATAACTAATTCTCGATTCAATGTCGAGTCATTTTACACCTTTGTAAGTCGATCGATTTTTAGCATCGCCACCAACCTCACATTGCTTACTCTTGGGCTTTCTTACAATTAGACTTGTTTTGTACCAGACACTTTTATGTACTTGTTTGATGGTTTGGTTTTTAATTTCTTTATTTTTTCGCATTCAAGAAAGTGTATCCCTTCTCTCAACTTGTAAGTCGGTCACTTTATGCATCGCCATCAACCTTAACCCAACACCAATTAGGTTCTCCCTTCCAATCATTTCAAAATCCATACTACGTTTCAAACACAAATTCAAACCTCGATCAACATCTAGTATTTTCACAAATACTTAAACGAAAAAGAAGTAGTCTAAAGCCTTCTATTCTTTTCTCAAATACTTGGATACAAGGAGCCTTCCTTGGCCATTCAAGTATTCGTCATTTGTCAAAACACTTAACATTATCAAACATCATTTCATTAAAGATGAAAAGGGAGATGGTCTCGAGCCTTCGATTCTTCTCCTCAATTGTTTGGGTATGAGTAGCCGTACTCACTAGTCAAACAATTGTCATCTCTAAAAGCTTATAATCCAATTCACTTCAAACCATTTTCATAATAAATCGAATTAAACCTATTTTCCTAAACACTTAGATGAAAAAGAGAGTGGTCTATAGCCTTCTATTCTCTCTCCCGAATACTTGGATACGAGGAGCATTCCTCGGTCATTCAAGTATTTGTCATCAACTTAAAACACTTTAACTATATTAAACCCTTTCACAATTAAGGATGAAAAAAGAGACGGTCTCGAGCCTTCAATTCTTTTCCTCGATTATTTGGATACGAGGAGCCTTCCTTGACCATTCAAGTAATCTTCATCCAAACAAAACATCCAACATATTAACTCAACTTCTCGCCCGTGTGATGAAAACATCTTTCAAAAACGAGTATGCTTTATTCATATCGACGTGAAACAACAAAGACTTTAGCCTCCAAGAGCGAGCAAACGAAGCTTTATTCACTCGATATGTCTAAAGGATCACTCCTTAAAACAAACCAATAATTCTTAGTCGCCCAAACTACGAAGCTCTGATTTCTTTATTGCATTATAAGGATACGTAGGCACGAGATTGCAAGATATTGGCGAGCTATCTTATACCTATTTATTTTCAACCTTTTTCTCCACCGTAGTCCTCCGAACCACGAATGCTCTGATTCCTCATTTCACAATGAGAATACATAGACACAAAGGCCCTAATCCTTGGCGAGCACCCTAATAAAAAACCTCCATTTTTCTCTTGAGGTTTCCTTCCTTTTCTCTTTTTGATTTTTTCGCATTAGAAGAAAACAAATAGCATAAGTTAACATTCAATCACAAATTAAACTAAGAGGTTCCCATTGAGTACAACGAACGTGAGGGGTGCTAATACCTTCCCCTTGCATAATCGACTCCCGAATCTAGAATTTGGTTGCAAGGACCATTTTATTTCTTTAAAGGGTTTTATCGATATTTTCCTTTTCATTATTGGAATAAATAAAGTTCGGTGGTGACTCTGTTAGAACTAATTTTCAGCGATTCATTTTCGCGAAGGATCGTATTTTTTGAGGTAAGACGATACCTAATAAAGAGAAATGATGAGGTCTTTGAAGTGTTCAAGAAGTTCAAGTCCATGGTGGAGAGGCAAAGTGGTCACAAGCTCAAAGTGCTCAAAACAGATGGTGTAGGCAAAATGTCTCAATAACTTTGGGAGGTTTTGTGATCAAGAAGGGATTGTATATGAGGTAGTACCACCCTATACACCACAACAAAATGGTGTAGCCGAATGAAAGAATCAATCGATTATGAACATGGTGATAAGCATGTTAAAGGGGGAGAACTTGCCGAAAGTGCTATGGGGAGAAATAATATCCATAGCTACCTATTTGTTGAATAGGTTCCCTACAAAGAAGCTGGAAAATGTAACACCAGAGGAAGCATGGTCTGGATTCAAGTCAAATATGAACCATTTGAGAGTGTTTGGTTTTGTCACATGCCGACATGTTTTGGGTCAACTTAGAAAAAAGTTGGATGACATGGGAAAGGTGATGATACTTGTTGGTTATCACTATACCGGTGGTTATAAACTGTTTGATGGTGTAAACAGGAGGATTATGATCAGTCACGAGTCGTAATCGATGAATTGAACCAGGTGCAGCAGGGCGTAACCGGTTACCAGGAGACTATAACCGGTTATATGCAGGTTGTAACCAGTTACCAAAATTATGTAACCGGTTACAGGTTCAAAATTTCCAATTCAGAGGAAGCTAGGACCAGAACAACAAGACGTCGAAGCCCGAGCGAAGAAAATGTCAGAAGGTCAACAAGGCAAAGAGGTTTGCCTCAGAGACTCCAAGATTGTAAGCTCTTCCGAGACAACGAAGTCAATGATGATGGTGAGTTCGTCCATTTTGCACTTATGGTCAAATCTGAACCCGCACTGAAGAGGCTTTAAGTGATCCAAAGTGGATTTGTGCTATGAAAGAGGAGCTGAAATCCATTGAGAAGAGCAGTAGTTTGGAGATAGTTGATCTTCCAAAAGGAAAGAAGCCGATTGGTGTGAAGTGGGTGTTCAAAGTGGAGGCAAATCCCAAGGGTGGGATAATTAAGCACAAGGCTCGATTGGTGGCTAAGGGATTTTCGCTAAAAAAAGGCATAGACTTTGAAGAGATATTTGCCTCGGTTGCTAGGATTGAAACAATTAGGCTTGTTGTTGGTATTACAGATAACCACAATTGGCCTATCTACCAAATGGATGTAAAATCCGCGTTTTTGAATGGACCGCTTGAAGAGGAGGTATATGTAGGACGACCCCCTGATTTTATTGTGAAAGACCAAGATGTTAAGTTCTACAAGTTGAAAAAAGCGCTATATGGTTTGAAGCAAGCTCAAAGAGCTTGGAATAAAACAATTGATGGTTTCCTAAAGGATATTGGCTTCAAGAAATGTGTATCCGAGCATGAATTCTATATGAAGAAGAATACGAGTGAAGGAGTAATTATCCTTTGTCTATATGTAGACGATTTAATGATCACGAGCAGCAATACAAAGTGTATTTCAAAGTTCAAGGGTGAACTTATGGAAGAATTTGAGATGACCGACCTTGGTCTCATGACATACTTCCTAGGAATTAAGTTCCACAAGTCAAAAAAGGGATTGCTCGTGCACCAAAGGAGATATGCTCTTGAGATATTGAAAAAGTGTGAAATGGAGCATTGCAATGCTACCATTTCTCCAGCTGAACCAAAGTTGCATTTGTCTAAGAACGAGGATGAGCAAGATGTTGATCCAACTCAATATATGAGGTTGATTGGATCCTTGCGTTACTTGTGCAATACGCGATCGAACTTGGCGTTTAATATCGGTATTGTGAGTAAATTCATGGCGAGACCGATGGTGTCTCACTTGGTAGCAGACAAGAGAATCCTACATTATATCAAAGGTTCTGCTGGCTGCATAATTCTCTTTCACGCAGCGGATACGGGCAGAAAATGCAATTTGCTCGGTTTTACCGTTTCCAATTGGTGCGGAGATAAAGATCATCGAAATTCTACAACAGAATACATCTTTATGTTTGATGGGACACTAATCTCATGGTGTTCGAAGAAGAAACCAGTAGTTGCAGTCTTGTCTTGTGAGGTCGAATATATTGCTGCTTCGTTATGTGCGTGCTAAGTCGCGTGGGTTATGAATCTATTGGAGGACCTGGGCAACAGTGAGGGTGTGGCTGTCACACTTTTGGTTGACAACGTTTCCGCGATTAATCTTGCTAAGAACCCAATTGCACATGGGAGGAGCAAGCACATTGAGATGAAGTTTCACTCTTTGAGAGAACTTGTTAGTGAAGGAAGGTTACGATTGAGATATTGTAGAGGTGAGGAGGACCAAGTTGGTGATTTGTTGACTAAGGGAGTCACAAATGATGTGTTCAAGAGGTTGAAGATGAGCATGGGTATGGTAGACTTGCACCATTTGAATTAAGGTGGTGTGTTGAAGTTTTTGAAGTAATTCAAGTGCTGTAACTGGTTACCACAGATTTATAGCCGGTTACAACGAGACAAGAGATGCATTCCAGTAGTAGAAAATTGAAGTTTTCAAAAACGTATCCGGTTACAAGATTTGGTGTAACCGATTATCACTGGAGCTGAATTAATTTTCATTTTATTCATTGTCAGATATAATCTATTAACTACTTTGGTATTACCGGTTATAAGTCCGAGTTTAAAGTACCAATCTTTATTGTTTTCTTCAATCTTCACTGTCTTTATATATTCCAATTCATAAAAAATAGGTGACATTGGTTATTCCATTTCATTGTTTTACCTTTTCATTATTCCATAGTATATACTATCCATCTGCTACTCCCTCATCATTTTGTTTCTCATTCCTTTACGTTCTTGAAGAGTTGAAGTTGTCTTTAATCTTTATATATAAATGTGAATTTTGTGCAATTAATATGTACTAATAATAATTAATGATGTGAAAAATTGAAAATAATGCATTCGGTTTACAAAGGGGGATGGTATTAAACATAAGAAGACAACAAAAAAAACAAAGTTTCTTATATTCCAATTTAATGTGGATTTTAGAAAATAAGAGAAAAAAAATTGACTAATGTTTTAATTCTTTTAAGGTAGTTCTTTAATACCCATGAGTTTTGATTGGGTACTGGTGTCTTTAATGAAAATTAATTAATAAAATTTAATTTGATTATGTTTTTCTCATTTTAACCATTATCTTATTTAATTAGTACATATAAAGTTTACGGCGCATCAAAAATAATTTTCATCTCATTAAGAAAATGTAGAGAATAATATGCAATAAGTATATCTAGAAATTTTATTTATTTGTGATGTTATTTTTAAAAACCCTAGTAAAATATCCGTGTTTATGTACGGTACGCACATTTATTTTTAATATGTAATAAAAATAAAAATAAAAACAAAATTCTTTAAATAAAAAAGTTATTTATTTTTAAAAGAGATAATAAATTGGTGTCTATAATTTTTTGATGTATAAATATATTTGAATCAACAATTTTTGTATATAAATATTATTTTTGTTTTGGTATTATTTACAAAAATATTTGAATCAATAATAAATTTGTTTTCGATATTATTCAATATTTTGATTAGTAATTTCTTTGATATTTTAAAATAAACGATAAAAATTATGATTTGATCAAAAATTATTTTCTATAGTTGATCAACATCATCAAAAATAATAATAACAATAAAAATCTTAAATTGACAAATAAAATTCATATATTAAGTAATTAAAATTCTCATAAGTAATTAAAACATACTACCTTCGTTCCTAAAATATAAGACCCTTTGAGTTTTTTCTTGTTCCTTTATAGAAAACTTTCTTCAACTTTCAAAGTGCATTAATTATTTTTTTTCAAATATATTTCTAATTATATTTCATATTTTCTACAATCTGTAATAAATACTCTTGTATAAACATTGATTATTTTCTCTTAGTGGGAACAATGCTTGGCCAGACTTATGATCTCTCAGGCCGAACTCTGGATTACTAGAGTCCCTTTTCCCTAGGAACCAGAGTTTGAAAACCAAAAAAAAAAATAAATAAAAAAAAATAAAAAAGATAAATTTATAAAATTATACAAATAGTTAATAAATTTAGCATTCTTACCAATTTTCTTTATTAGCATAATTTAGTTTATGGGGTTTAATATTTAGGGACGGATGTATATAAAATTTTTGATGGTTGAAATTCAAATCAAATGGTCATTAAATTTCTTAAATATATTGTGTTGTAATCATACTAAATAAATATTTGAAAATAATAATTATTTTAATAACTATCAAATTTAAATTTAATATTACATTAAATTATACAACTTTTATAATAATTTTTTTTTTAATTTCTTTTTTGATAAAACTTATTTTCTTAGATCTCTGACAAAAATATATTTAGTTTTTTCCGTGTTTGAATTTATACATTATTTTAAATATATTTACTTTTATTTTATTTAACTGCACAAAAAAAAGTATTGTAATAATAACGGAATACTTCAAACATACAAACTAAGGCTCTGTTTGGGAAGAAACTTTTTGAGCTTATAACTTATATCTTATAGCGTATAAGCTCATATGACAATAAAAGACCTGTTTGGTAACGATCTTTTCATCACGAGCTTATAGCTTATTTTATTAGCTTATAGCTAATTTTCCAGACGCTATTTTAAATAGCGTTTTAGTTTATAGCTTATAGCTTATCCTTTTTTCTTTCATTTTTACCCTTATTATTTTAACTAAAATCCACTACTATCCTTTATAATTTATTATAATTTAAAATAAAATAATAATTATTAAATATCTTTTATGTCATTTTATTTTATCACCTAATTAAACCGTTAATTTTACCAAACACTTCAATTAGCTTATCAGTTATAAGTCATCAGCCATCAACTATAAGCTATAAGCTATCAGTCACCAGCTATCAATCATAAGCTATAAGCTATCAGCTAACTTATCAGCCAACCGCTATTTTTACCAAACAGAGCCTAATATTAATATTATACTATAAGTTTAAAATTTAATACCAATTATTATATTTTAATGATTTAAGAAAAAAAAATAATATCTAAATAGTTATCATTTTTTAGTTTAACACACATAAATTATTTTAAATAACACTTTAATGATTTAAGCAAAAATAACAATATCTAAATAGTTATGATTTTTTAGTTTAACACACATAAATTAATTTAATTCACACTCTTAATTGTACTTTTGAATCTTATTTTATCCGTATCAATTATAATTTTTTTTTGTTTATAAAAATATTTATATCAAATATATATTTTTTTATTTATAAAATTATTTGTATCAACTATATACAAACTTCATCCATTTAAATTTCAAAAGAGTTTACTAAACATTTATGTCTAACAATTGTTTTATATTTAAACCAATAACACATTTTTATTTAGACAAATTTACTCATGAATTCAAAGAAATCATAAATAATTAAATTCAACTACGTTACAAAATTTAGAGAAACATTCTAATTATTCTTTTAATACTTATTTTTTGTCATAAAAAATAATAATGGTTATGTTTTCTATAACACATTGATGAATTTTTGTTACCACCCCGATAATTTTCCGGTAACCATTTTTGGCCATAATTAAATGATAATAAAAATGACGTAAGGTGCTTTAATGATTCCTAGTGTCTATTTTTTAATCTTACATATTGTTACACTGAGAATGAATAATGATAATTTATAAGAATCAATTTAAATTTCTTTTAAAAAATAAGATTCATTTTAATTACAAAATACTTTTCCAAGTTAAAAAAGAACAACGATAACTATTTGTAATGTTGTTGGGTTAATAATGTATGTTGCATTTAGAAAAGAGAAAAAGAGAAAAAAAAACTGATTTAAAATTGATTTATGCATCTGAAAAAGAGAAAATGCATCTGGAAAAGAGAAAAAGACGGTATGAATTTAAAATTGATTTGTTTCATTTGAAATTGAATGTAACTCTAGTTGGAAAAATCAACCTTTATACTAGTAAATCATCTATCAATTATCTGTTAGAAGTAATTCATGTTAGTCTGTCGAAGTCGAAGGGTTTATATAGGTTTTTGTCGAAATGTTGTAGCGTCAGTCGAATAGTTGTAATTGTGTATATTCAGCTGTATTCGACAGAATCGAATACAGCTGGTAAGAGTTAGTCGAAATATTAGTTTTGGGCCTGGGCTTTGATAGCCTATATAAAGGGCTTTGTACTTTGTATTTTGATACAGCAATTTTACACAACAGCTTCATAATAAAATTTTACAAAGTTTCTCCAAACCCTAATCTCTTCTTCTTCTTCTTTCTCTCAAACATTTATCTTTCTTGGAACCAAGTTCCAACAATTGGTATCAAGGAGCCCGGTTGCGATTCAGAGAGAATCTAATGGCAAACGGAGCAACAACGTCCACACAATTCCCAGCGAATTTACCGGTTTTCAAAGGAGAAAACTACCAACGGTGGGTGGCGCAGATGAGAGTTATCTTCAGATTTCAAGATGTGGTTGAAATCGTGAATAATGGCGTAACGGAATTGGGGGCAAATGCTACTGATGAGCAGAAAGCTGCGTACAAGGATTAAAGGAAGAAAGATGGCAAAGCGTTATTCTTGATTCACCAGTGTGTGGATCCGAATGTGTTTGAGAAAATTATTGAAGAAGAATCTGCAAAAGAAGCGTGGGACAAGTTAAATAACTTGTATGGAGGTGACGAGAAACTGAAGAGGGTGAAGCTGCAAACCTTGAGAAAGCAATACGAGATTATTCAAATGAAGGAAGATGAATCAGTCTCAGAATTCTTTTCAAGATTGGTGATGCTGACGAACCAGATGAAGTCTTGTGGAGAAATAATCACATATTTGCAGAAGATTGAGAAGGTACTAAGATCTCTGACTGCAAATTTTGATTACATTGTAGTGTCAATTGAAGAGTCCAAGAATCTTGCTGAGATGAAGGTTGAAGAGCTACAGGCTTCTTTGGAGGCTCATGAGATGAGATTGAAGCAAAGAGATTCAGAAAGAGAAAAGGTATCGGACCAAGCACTACAAGCGAAATTCACCAAGAAATCTGGGAAGGCGAAGCAGGGAAGGAATCATGCTAGTGATGAGAAATCAAGCAAGAGTTCAAAGAATCATGATGATTCGACAAAGAAAGGCATGGGCAACAAGTATTCTGGGAAGAAAGTTGATATGAAAGACGTGCAGTGTTACAATTGCCAAAGTTTTGGTCATTATGCTCGAGACTGTCGAAAGAAGAAGGAAGCACGAGCAAAAGAAAGTGACAAAGCACAGTATGCACAGGCAGGAGAGAGTGATTCTGAAGGTGTGCTACTAATGGCAGACACTCAGTCGAATGATGATGAAACGAATTTGTGGTATCTTGTTTCAGGTTGCAGCAACCACATGACTGGTAACAAGAACTGGTTCAACAAGCTTGATGAATCAGTTAAGAAGGTGATAAAGTTTGCAAATGGTAGACATATCACATCAGGTGGAAAAGGAAACATATCTGTAATGAGAAGAGATGGTAGAAAAGCCAGCATTACTGATGTGTTGTATGTGCCTTCTATGACAAGTAACTTGATAAGTATAGGTCAATTACTTGCCAAAGGACATAATATGAAGCTGGAGAATAATCAAATGAAGGTGTATCATGCTGATGGTAGGTTGGTACTGAAAGCACCATTGGCTGATAACAAGACGTTTAAAGTCCAGATTAATATGATTAATCATGAATGTCTTGCGTCAACTACAGAAGAAGAAAAAAATTGGCTATGGCATCATAGATATGGGCATCTAAACTTCAGGAGTTTGGGTATGCTGAATCATGGTGTATGGTTTACCTTAGGTGAAGGAACCAAATCATGTGTGTGAAGAATGCTGCAAAGCGAAGCAGGCTAGAAAAGCATTCAAACATGATCTGCCAATTAAGTTGAAAGGAAAGTTGGAACTTGTTCATTCTGACGTATGTGGACCTTTTGAGGTTAGGTCGAATGGTGGAAAGCGTTACTTCTTAACTTTCATTGATGAATTCACCAGATATATGTGGATTTATGTGATCGAAAGTAAGAGTGAAGTATTCACAAAGTTCAAGAAGTTTAAGTTGCTTGTCGAAAAACAAAGTGGCTACAAGCTAAAGAAACTGAGAACTGATGGTGGTGGCGAATATGTCTCTCGAGAGTTTGCTAGATTATGTGAAGAGGAAGGTATAGAGCATGAGGTTATTGCACCCTATACACCTCAACATAATGGCATAGCTGAGAGGAAGAATAGAAGTATACTGAATATGACGAGAAGTATGTTGAAGGCTAAAGAGGTGCCAAAGAGATTTTGGGCTGAAGCAGCTTCGACAGCAGTATACATTCTGAATAGATGTCCAACGAAGAAGTTAGTCGAGAAGACTCCTTATGAAGCTTGGACAGGCGAGAAGCCAAATGTCAGTCATTTTAGAGTTTTTGGATCAACATGTTTCAGGCATGTTCTTGAGCAATTGAGAACAAAACTAGATGATCGAAGTCAAACCATGGTGCTCATAGGTTATCATTCGACTGGTGCATATAGACTATATTCACCAGAAGATGATAAATTTGTGATCAGTCGAGATGTTCTGGTAAATGAAAATCAAAACTGGGAGTGGACATGGGTCAGTTTGACAGGATACTGGTCGACAGATGGAAGAGACAGTTCCGACGGTGTTTGAAGAAGATCAACAAACTGAGGCCACGACAAGTCGAAATGAAGAACCTCCTGAGCAGAATGTTAGAAGATCAACTAGAACAAGAGCTGAGTCGACAAGGTTAGCTGGATATGAAAGATTTCCAGATAATGCAATCGATGCAGATGGTGACTTAATAGAAGAAGCAATGATGATGGTTGAAGCAGAACCAATTAATTTGGATGAAGCCATGAATGATTCGAATTGGTGTGAAGCCATGAAGGAAGAACTCAGGGCAATCGAGAAGAACAAAACCTGGGAATTTGTCGAAAGAGCCAGCAAGAAGCCTATTGATGTGAAATGGGTTTACAAGCTGAAACGAAGGCCAAATGGTGAAATTACCAAGCATAAGGCAAGACTAGTGGCAAGAGGATTTCTGCAGAAACCTGGTGTTGATTTCAACGAAGTCTATGCGCCAGTGGCTAGGTTGGAAACAATCAGGATTGTTGTTTTGACAGCAGCATATAGAGGATGGAAGATACATCAGTTGGATGTAAAATCAGCATTTTTGAATGGACCTTTGGAGGAAGAAGTATATGTTAGTCAACCACCAGGATTTGAGGTTAAAGGGCATGAGTCAAAGGTGTACAGATTGAGGAAAGCTCTCTATGGATTGAAGCAAGCCCCAAGGGCTTGGAACATGAGAATAGATAGTTTCCTAATCGAAGCAGGGTTCACGAAGTGTGTGTCTGAGCATGGAGTTTATGTAAATGATGTCGACAATGATAGTCGAATCATTTTATGCCTGTATGTTGATGATTTGCTGATTACAGGTGCAAATGAAGCTGAGATAAGAAAAGTCAAGTCGAAGCTAATGCAAGAGTTCGAAATGTCCGACCTAGGGAATTTGTCATATTTCTTAGGGATGGAATTCAAAGACACAGCAGAAGGTGTGTTCCTGCACCAGAAGAAGTATGCTCAAGACATCTTGAAGAGGTTCAAGATGACTGACTGTAAAGCTGCGACAACTCCATTGGAAACAGGAGCAAAGTTAAAAAGGGTAACTGATGATGAGTTTGTAAGTTCGACACTGTACAAACAAATTATTGGATCCTTGAGGTATCTTTGCAATACAAGGCCAGACATTTGTCAAAGTGTTGGATTATTAAGTCGATTTATGGAGAAACCCCAAGAATGTCATCTCATTGCAGTAAAGAGAGTACTGAGATACATTAAGGGTAAGATTGATCATAGTGTGCTGATGCCATGTCGAAATAAGTCCAAGTCGAAAGATGTGAAGGTTTATGGTTATACTGATTCAGATTTCAGTGGAGACCAAGATGAGAAGAAAAGTACTGCAGGATATATCTTCATGATTGAAGGAGATCCAATCTCTTGGAGTTCGAGAAAACAAAGCATTGTGGCTTTGTCATCATGTGAAGCTGAGTATGTGGCTGCATCGTATGCAGCATGTCAGGCAGCATGGATAGATATGTTGCTCGAAGAACTCAAGATCAAGGAACCTGGGAAGATGAAATTGTTTGTAGACAACAAGTCAGCTATTGATCTTGCCAATCATCCTATGTGCCATGGTCGAAGTAAACACATAGAAAGAAGGTATCATTTTCTCAGGGAACAAGTAACCAGAGGGAAGCTGGATCT
Organism: Lathyrus tuberosus; assembly: GCA_022829125.1. Taxonomy (NCBI): domain Eukaryota; kingdom Viridiplantae; phylum Streptophyta; class Magnoliopsida; order Fabales; family Fabaceae; genus Lathyrus; species Lathyrus tuberosus. Next base: position 10,439,839 of record JALAZF010000032.1, read on the forward strand.
TGAATATTGTAAGACTGAAGTTCAACTAGCTGACATACTTACCAAACCTTTGAAGAAAATCAGATTCGACGAGTTAAAGAAGAGCATTGGGATGAGAAGTCTCGAAAACATGAATTAGGTGGTGTGTTAGAAGTAATTCATGTTAGTTTGTCGAAGTCGAAGGGTTTATATAGGTTTTGGTCGAAATGTTGTAGCGTCAGTCGAATAGTTGTAATTGTGTATATTCAGCTGTATTCGACAGAATCGAATACAACTGGTAAGAGTTAGTCGAAATATTAGTTTTGGGCCTGGGCTTTGATAGCCTATATAAAGGGCTTTGTACTTTGTATTTTGATACAGCAATTTTACACAACAGCTTCATAATAAAATTTTACAAAGTTTCTCCAAACCCTAATCTCTTCTTCTTCTTCTTCTTATTTCTCTCAAACATTCATCTTTCTTGGAACCAAGTTCCAACATTATCAACCCATTAAAAATCAATTGCATGAACTTTTTAAATTACCCTTTCATAATAAATTTTTTACACTAACAAAAGGGCATTTAAGTAATCAACTAATATTCACATTTTATCATTCTCATCCCTTATTAGATCGTGCCGCATATCCAATTTCAAATCATTCATTTTTTACTTTTTACTTTTAACTTTTTCACTCTTCCTTTTCTTTTCTTCATTCAAATTTTAAATTTCCCCCACTTTTTTTTTTTTTTTACACTTTCTCACTATCATTTTAATTTTTTCTCTACATTTTCTTTGCTTAAAAATTAATGAAGAAGAACACAAAAAAAGTTTAATTATTTTATAATTATTATATATTAAAAATATTCATAATTTATCTGATTATTGGATAGCATTCAATAAGAGTGCACACAATTAACTTTTCATTTCACGAATCATTATCAGGACAGTATCTATTTTATTTTAATCAACAATTGTCTTTATTTAAGAGCGAAGTTTTTTAAATTTTCAAATGTGATTTTTTTTCTTTCTGCATCTCACGGGTCTCTTTTTTATATGATTATTTAATACAATTGAGTTTGTATGATCATTATTCATTTTACAATTAAGCAACACATTATAAATTGATATATGTTTTTAAACATATTTTATATTGTAACAAATTGAATATCACTCAATAATTATGCTCGACACTAAATTTTTTTTTCAAATTCTTTTATTTTTATTTCAAATTTACACTAATATCTAAATATATTTAATACCGCATTAAATAAATTTACCCGTGCGGACGCACGGGTATCTTGCTAGTATTGCATAAAATTTGTTAAATCCTGGAGATTATTATAAGTTAATTTGACTTTTTTGATACATTTGATTGTTAATGTATCTAGTCTATATATGGACTAGATATATTAACAATCAAATGTACCACAAAAGTAAAAGTTGCTTATAATACTGACAGGAGGGTGTACTATTTTAGAAATATAAAGTAAAAAAACATTTAATCAACTTTATTGGTAATGTTTAAAACTATTCAATGTTTGAAGTTTGCATTATATAATGTCTTTTCCAATGTTTGATGTTTGCACTATTCAATGTTTGATATTTGCACTAATCAATGTTTGATATTTGCACATTCAATGTCTTTTTCATCCAAGTTTTAGAATTTTTTACCCAAATACCCCGATTTTTCAGCAAAATTCCCAAAATACCCTAGTTTTCAGAATAATTCCCAAAGTACCCCACTTAGGGTTTGGGATTGCACAAGGGCGCCAGTCCTATTGGCAACCCTTCTTTAGGGCAGCAAGGCAATCGCCAATTGAACTGGAGACTGCTCATCAAGTCGCCAATTCAATTGACGACCTAGTGCAAGGGACATAACCCTGTCGCCAATTGATGTGGAGACAGGGTGTGCTTTGTAATTTTTTTCCATAGTGAAATATTACATTAATTTTACATTAGTTCAAATATTACATTAATTTTTGGCTTAAATGCACTTTTGGTCCCTCATGTTTAATTTTTCTAAACATTTGATCCTCCATTAAAAAAACCCATCTTTTAGGTCCCTTATTTTGAGTTTTTTTGGGATAATTTTGGTCCCCTCTTAGTTTAACCTATGTGGCGCTTTAAATTATGACATGGCAATGCTTATGTATATCTTAGTTAGAAATAAAATGTCACGTCATTAAGTAAAACATATTTAATATTATTTTTAATATTAAAAAATATTTCTAATTAAATAATTATAATGTTCTTCCCCAAATCATTCGTATGAACCCAAAATCACATTTTCTTCCCCGGATTTCTTTTCACAATCCCTTCAACAATCTTCAACATATCTTCATGTGAAACAACAACAACCTTCACAAACAAGTACTCACCATCTCTTATCAACTACAAATCCTTACTTTTTGCCTCAACAAAACCATCTCTTATTTCTCTCGCAAAGAAAAATCTCATCCATTCCACCATCTTAAAACCATTACAACCATTAGCAGCTACTACACCACGACTTGCAACGCAAACTCCCTTCAAACTTTGAGCTTCAACCAAAACTCACCTTGCTTCATCCAGAAATCATACAACATCAGATAAGTTAACAACCACAAAAACCTGCAAATACACAATAAACGCAACCCATCATCCTTGAACAATCCATAACAACAACAAGATTTGCAACACATAATCTCCGCCAAAATTCTAGAAACTATAGCTTCAGCAACAACACAACATATAACCACAGCAGAGACAACAATAACAACTCACCCTGTTCTCACCATAATTTAAAATTTACTCCTACCTTCAACACAAACACAAATCCAGCAATATCGCCATTGAGGTTTCCGCCGAAACCACAATTAACTGTAATGCCATCAACACCATAATTCACCATAAATCGTTCAACCCTCCGCCGCATCAAAAATTCAGAACAAACTGGAATTGCGATGCAGAACAGAACCACCGCATAAAAAGGCTGAGACGAAAGAAATCTGGGGAAGAAAATGGGATTTAGGGTTCATACGAATAATTTGGGGAAGAACACACATGGATTATATTTTTATAAACTTATTTCATGTAATTATTTAATTAAAAATATTTTTTAATATTAAAAATAATATTAAATATGTTTTACTTAATGACGTAGCATTTTATTTCCAGCTAGGGTATACATAAGCATTGCCATGTCATAATTTAGAGCGCCACATAGGCTAAACTGAGAGGGGACCAAAATTATCCCAAAAAAACTCAAAATAAGGGACCTAAAAGATGGCTTTTTTTAATGGAGGATCAAATGTTTAGAAAAATTAAACATGAGGGACCAAAAGTGCATTTAAGCCTTAATTTTTTTTGCACGATGAAATAAAATTTTCATTAATTTAATAAAATATTACATTAATTAATGTTGGTGACTGGGTGCATCCAACCGACCACCGGTTCCACATCCCCTAGGCACCCTCACTCGTTGCACTCGTTGTACTCGGCCCCCTCGTTCCCCTTGTTGTTGATTCACGCCCGGTGTTTGAGGAGTTGAAGTCTCAAGAACATTCCGAGATGGTTACCTTAGGATGTCTTGCATTCCCGTGAAGTCTCGGGGACTGAAACTGAGCGTGCGACCCATGCCATGGTAGTTTGGATGTGATGAAGGGGTGATCGGTGTGCGGCCTGGACGATTGAATGGGGACATTGGTGTGAAGGATTCGTTGGTGAAAGGTTGAAATGGTAGTGGTGTTTGAAAGCCATAAGGCTGTTGAGATGGTTGATTGTGTTGGCTAGGGTATAATGTTTGGGCGTTAGGGCTATGGAAAGATGTTTTCCTAATTTGGCTATGGTATGATGTACCCTCGTTTTGGCTGTATCTTGGTGCTGTGTTGGGGGCATAGCCATATTGAGTCTCTTGATAGTAATCATTTTGTTGAAGATGGTATGGGGGACGCTCTTGGTATTGTGGTTGGGTGTATGGCATGTTTGGATGGATAATGGGTTGGTAATTTTGTTGGTAGGGGGTTGTGAGTAACATGGCCTTGGAGGTGGGTTAGACGTTGAGGCTTCTTATGTGTAGGTGGTCTGGCGTGGGTCGTATAAATACCTGTCTTCGGAGACAAACCCAGTTGCAACCGATTTGTACCAAGCCATATAATTATTTGTTGGTATAGATGAGATTGGCATCACCGGCTCACGTAAGACATAGTAGCTGCGGTTTATTCATTTACGACGCTCAGTTTTTGCAAAATCCTTCCAGTCGTCAAAGTCCCATTGATCATTCTCTTTTTAGATGCCATTTACTGATGTCAACAGGCGGATCTGGGATGTTTTGATGCATTCCAAATTGCAGTTTGACACGGTAACTGTTGTGCATCTCCACAGTTGTGAATCTGATGATCGGGACACATGCAGTCCAAACGACAGCATCTTCCTCCCTGACTTGATGTAGGTCTTCCATGCCTAGATATGGATGCCATATGAACTAAAGAATAGAAAAATATTAGATGGTAAAATATCTGATATAAAAGAAGAGAAAATGTTTAGGAGGACTTACATCTGCGGGTGTTAGGTGATCCAAAAGATTACGGTATTGAATGATACAATGTTTCAGACATCTATTGTAACTCATACCCTTAACCGACCATCTAAAAAAAAAGAAGTTTAAGTTGAAAATGTTAGACACAATAATTTTTAAGGATACAAAAAAATTAAGTTATTAACTTACTTTTGTGCATTCGGGAAGGAAAAGTCGTTGTGGTTGACGGGCACTAGGGATGGCAATCTAGACCAGCCCCTAGCTTGGAGCAAAACAACGCATCGAAAAAAAGTAGATGCGTCTTTTTTGGCGCACTTATACAAAGAGCTATACAAATAAGACAGACAAGCGGAACCCCAACTATACTGTCTTGTTTGATTTAGATCTCTCAATAAGGGTAAGTACATAATGTTCATAGAAGAACCAGTACCCTCGGGAAATAAAAATAAACCAATAAGAAGCATAAGGTAACACCTGGTTTTTTGTATTTTCCTATCTTCTGTAGACTTTACAGTTAAAATAAAATTGGCGTACTATGCTTTTAGTTGCGAGAGCAAGATACCTTGGCCTCTTGAGGTCTCATCTAGCAAGTCGGCACCCAAAAGTTCCACATAAATTGATGGATCAAGGTTTGTTGGTCCATTGACTGTCTTACCATGTGTCAGATCAGATGAAAGCGAAGCAGAATACTCAGACGAAACTGAACCAGACAGTGCCGACATGTAGGCCAGATGGAACCATTGTTGATGGAAATGTCATATTCCACCGTCTCTTTTGGTCGTTTCAACCATGCATAAGAGTTTTTGCATTCTGCAAACCTGTTATTCAAATTGATGGAACATGGCTCTACGGAAAAACAAGGGCACCTTGCTTATGGCTGTTGCACAAGACGACAACAGTAATGTCTTTCCTATAGCATTTGCTTTGGTTGAGGGTGAGACCGCTTCTGCTTGGAGTTTCTTCCTTAAGAATCTAAGAACACATGCCGCTCCACAATCCAACCTCTGTTTGATTTTAGACAGGCATATTGCTATAGAGAGTTCCTATAATAACCATGATAACGGGTGGCATAATCTTCCTTCTACTCATGTATATTGTATTAGACATATTTCACAAAACTTCATGCGTGCAATCAAAGACAAGCACCTTCGCAAACAGGTTGTGAATGTTGGTTATGCTCTAACTCAACCAACATTTCAATACTACCTTAACGAAATAAGGATGTCAAATGCAGATGCAGGAAGTTAGTTAGATAACATTCCACTTGAAAGATGGATAAGAGCTTTTGATGGTGGCTGTCGTTGGGGTCACATGATGACAAACCTTGTGGAGTCCATGAACGGGGTATTCAAAGGAATAAGAAACCTTCCGATCACCACTTTGGTGAGTTTAACCTATTATAGGTTGGCATCACTTTTTGCAACAAGAGGCGAAAGATGGAGTGCAGTGTTAGCGTCTGGTCAAGTATACAGTGAGAGCGTTATGAAATTGATGAAGGAGGATACTATCAGAGCCAGCACACATGCAGTTAAAATCTTTGACCGACATAGGCAAACATTCAGTGTACAAGAAACAATGGACCATAATGAGGGGATGCCTAATTTATCGTATGCTGTCAGGCTAAATAGATGTTGGTGTGACTGTGGCAAGTTCTAGGTCCTCCGTGTACCTTGCTCACATGCCATTGCAGCATGGACACATGCTCGTCAGGATGCTTATGGCTATCTATCTGATGTTTACAAGGTGATTAATGTTATGAATGTATATAGCGAAGGCTTCGCAGTGCTACCAATGGAGGATTATTGGCCTCCATACCAAGGTGACATAGTTTAGTACAATGATGAAATGAGAAGAAAGAAAAAGGGGCGCCCAAACAACAAGCGTATAAGAACCGAAATGGATGTCGCTGATAAAATGATAAGACTATGCAGTATCTGTCGTCAGCCCGGACACAATAAAAAAATTGTCCCAATGTTGGAGGAACATCTGCATCATAATTTAGCTTATCTTTTCATTTGTTGTAACCAAATATTTTCATATATTGATGGGTCTTTGTTACAACAATTTTAACAACAAACACGACTGACACAAACAACTATAACAACAAACAACAATGTTAACAACAAACAACACAAACAACTTAATACATTCCTAACAGATTACAACAATCAAACTAATTTCATTCGGTCCAAACATGACTTCCCTCACATCTTTGTCAGTCTTCACACGAACCCATCCACGCAGCCGATCAAGTCTCTCGATACTTCAGATTTTCTCCCCTTCACCAATGTCTCCCTCCAACCACCGATTCAGCTCCCTCTTAAGTTGATTGAAACTTTGTATGTTCCAAAACAGCATGTCGATCAGTGGCTTCTCTCGCGAAAAGAAGACTTCTCCCCATCGACGATGATACATTTTATGAGTAGAACAAAGTTGTGAGATGAGATGTGGAAGTAACTGAGCTGAACACCTCTATTTATAGGGAAAAAATTCAGTTTCTAGGGAGTCTCCACATCAATTGGCGACTCCCTTGTGTCCCTTGCACTAGTTCACCAATTGAATTGGCGACTTGATGAGCAGTCTCCAGTTCAATTGGCGACTATCTTGCTGCCCTAAAAAAGGGTCGCCAATAGGACTTGCGCCCTTGTGCAATCCCAAACCCTAAGTGGGGTACTTTGGGAATTATTCTGAAAACTAGGGTATTTTGGGAATTTTGCTGAAAAATAGGGGTATTTGGGTAAAAAATTCCAAGTTTTATTATTATTATATATTATTATCCATTAATACTTACTGAAAAATATTGTCCCTTCTTCTTATTTATCATCTCTATATTTTTCTCTATTCTCTTTTTTTCTCCTTTTGTTTTTATTATCCATTAGTATTTACTGGAAAACCACTTCACTTCTCTTCTTATTCATCGTCTCTATCTTTTTTTCTACTTTTTTTGTGTGATGTAGAAACGTATATGAACCATATAAATCTGATCGTGAAGGCTGGTCAGATCCTGTAATGGGCCAAGAAGAACGTCTGTGATGCTGGGTGCGTGAGATGAGAAGAGGGGTGTACCTGCAAGACACTCTGATGCTAAAGTAAGAATCGGGGAGAGAAAGACAAGTATAAAGTATGAGTTCTTAGGATGATTTTTTGGATACCTGACCCTCTCAAATGAGAGGGTTTATATAATATCCTCAGCGCGTGGCCAACGGTCCCTATTTTCAGAGCGGAATAACCGTTTCTTGAAGAATAGGTAACTGCCAAAAACTAGCCGTTATGACGGGTAGAGGTGCCCAAAACTAGCCGTTGCCACGGGCAAGGGCATAGTTCTGGGCACAGGCGTCATAACCGTTCTTGGATGATGGAGTCGTGCATAATGGGCAGGAATGTCGAGGAGGAGCAAATGACCTTGAGATTCATCTGTCCACATGTGCCCAGTAGAGGGGCAAAAAGGTAAATGCTGCCCCACCTCAGCTGGACTTAGGCAATTGGGCCGTTCTGGGAGCAGAAGTGGATTGGGCCATGCCTAGCCATTGGTCCAGTCCGGAACAGGAGCCCCCCAAGTCGTTGCTCCCGAGCATGGGAGTGATGACTTAAGGATAGCTCGCAGCCCCGGGGAACTCTGAAGAGGCTGTTGTCTGTCGACGAGACGGGATTGTCCTCGGGTGCCCGGGGGTTATAGTGCTCGCGGGATACGTAACGATGATTGGGCTGCCCGGCCTGCAGGGAGACCGACAGTTGAGGTATTCTGAAGAGACGCCACGCCACGCGTGCCTCGAGCCTTATGCAGCATTAACTGCGTCATAATGGCTAGGCTAGGGTCATGATGATGCCCCTAGCCGCGCGTGTTCGTACACGTGCTTTTAGACTATAGATATATAGGAGGGAGAGCTACTCATTTGCGTTTTCGCTTCTCTCTCCTTCTTTGTTTTTCTCAGAGCTCTCAGTCTATCATCACCGTCAACTGTCACGTCAGCCGCCGCACGTAGTTTCGAGCAAGCTCTTCGGATCTCCACAGTCTCTTCGACCACGTAAGTTACTTGTTTTCCTCTTCATTTCTAGATTTTTCATTTCTGGTTAGTTAGAATGTATGCGGTTAGGTTGAACTTAGGCAGGACTGTTGTGTTTTTCGGGTCTGTTGGTGGTAGACGGTGGCTTGGCCATCTTCTGCTGCTGATGTGGTCGTCGGAGCTCCCTAGAGATCCTAGAGTTAGGCCGTTTCCGGTGCTATCGTGATGATGGTGCAGGTGTAACTGGTGAAGCTACCCAGTTTTCTGGTGCTCTGATGAATTTTCTAATGAACATGAATTTTTCGGCGGAGCTTCAAACGGAAATTGGGTAGTAGGTCGGGGAGATTCCTCATAAGCGCAGGAGGGGTTGCCTCCAGGCATCTCCTTGCGGGAGACCCTTGTGTTTTTTGATTTAGGGCTTAGGTCGGGGACGTCTTCCTCGGCCCTTCGCGCGCCCTTTCACTTGACTAGCGGTGGAAGGGTGGATTTAATTTTGCAGTCGAATTCACTTTTGTCCTCTGCTTTTCAGGTGATTGAGATGGCGCACGAGCCCGAGCAAGAGATTCTCATAGACTCGTCCGAGGAGAGCTCCTCGGAGAATAGCGATTATGAGGTTTCGAATGCCCCCAGCGAAGTTGGGGAAGATCCCGAGCAAATTTCCGCGGAGGAATTGACTGTAGCGGAGCCAGCCGAGCACGCTTCCATTTTCGCGTCCTATACCGGGGATGTCTTTACGGATGTAGGGCCAGAGGGGGAGTGAAAGATACACTTCCCCACTCAAGACGATCGTATATGCACGAACTACGGGGAAAGGTTCCCAATGTATGAGTACACTTTCAAGGAAATATGGCTGAGGCTGCACTTTACTGACTTCCAACAATCTATTTTCGTTCATCTGGATTTAGCCCCGTCACAACTGCATCCAAATTCGTTGGTGTTTATCCGCGCCTTCGAGCTGACTTGCGAGTTCCTGAAGATAGGAGCTACGAACCTTTGTTTTTCACCATCTTCCACCTCCAAAGGCAGGTCTCGGGGAAGAGGTATGGCTGGGTCTCGCTGAAGCAACCAAGAAAACTATTCAAGCCTTTCTTGGAGTCTATCAGGACCTTCAAAGAGAGGTTATATATCATTAAACCTGTGTCAGAGAAGGCCCAAGATACCACGTATGCCTGGGCAGTGTCAACAGACGAGGAGGGCAGAGATATGTATGATGAGGAAGGGAAGTTACTGGCGGACAGGGTGTTCAAATTCCCTTTTCGTTGGAGTGGGAGCCACTTCACTCGGGGTACTGGCTATCATCTTGCCCAGTCGGATATGCTGGACGAGCAGGACATAGCCAGTTACACGGCCCTGGTCAACTACGTTAACTCCTATAGGCCCGCAGAGTGTTGGACGAAGAAGGGTGCCTCGATCTTTGAGGATGATGGCGGGCAGAGAGTGGAGTATCGTTACATAAATACGAAGGCGCTTATGGAGTACAAGACTCCTGCGGATGCTTTTAAGCTACTTGGTAGTTTTAGCCTTTTTTTAGCTTGTCCGAATAATAACTTCTTCGATGGCTGACATGTTTGTTATGTTTTTGCAGGTGAGACGCCTTCTGCCCACGAGAGAATGGTGAAGAATGCCATGGCAAGGGGCAAAGCCGGTGCGGCCACCTCTAAGTCCCAGTTTACACAGCGTGTGCCTCATCCCCAACCTGCTGCGGGGAGCTCTTCGTCTGTTCCTTCGCCTGCTGTCATACCCCAAATTTGTCCTACTTGTGTATAAATGACCTCTGTACATCCTTTTTCTTCTAAACCACTTTTGAATCCAAATATCCGTTTTGAACCACTTCCATATCCATTGTGATTTCATCTCATTATCCAATATAAATATCCATTCATTTTATAAATATCCATTCCCGTAACCATTTTGTTATTTACCCATTTTTCAATCCAATTTTTCATTCGACTATCCATTTTCATTTCATTAACAAAATCCATATCCATTTTCCTAACCTATCTCTAAACCATTTTCGTTCTTTTAAAACCATTTCTAAACATTTCATACTCATCATTTAATATCCAAATGTCATTTCCAATTTTATCCATATCCATTCTTTTCAAATCCATTTTTAAACAATTCTTCGTTTTCGATTATCCCTTTATCCATTTCATTTATCCAATTTTCACAATACCTATCTAAAACCATTTTTCTATTTTATCCATTCATTCCTAATTTTTGTCAAGTATCCATGATGCCCATGATTTCATTGTCTTATTCATTTCTTTGTTCATTTACAATAAAATTGGCAAAAACACAAAAAAATATGAGTCCAATTCATATATTTCACTAAAGGTCATAAGTCCATTTCTTTTTTGAAAAAGTTCCATGCATTTATTTACAATAAAATAAACCCCACAAACTTTTCATACACACACTGTAATACAAAGCAAACAAAGTTATCTACAGCAACAAGCAAGGAAGATCACAACACGCCATGCCAATCCTCTGCTACAGCCATCACGCGGCCCACTTCCAAACCAAGACCACCTTTGCCTACAAAACCAACTTGCTGCCAATACAACTTGTAAGAACATGCCAAAACCGCTCCAAAACTTTGACAACACTCTGCAACACATCCTGCAATAAAGTAAAATTCAGGACTGCACAAACTGACAAAATAAAGGTTGATCTCAGAAGGTACAGACAGAGAGTTTCACATTTGTGGCAAGACATTTTTGAGCATCCATGAAAGCACATCTCAGAGTGACCATAACAAAGATTCTGTATCATTTTCAAACAACCAAACCCTAGCATTTTCTTCTAATATAAACCGTGAGGATAGCAGTCAGGAAGGAAAAATAAAAAAGCTTAGAGACAAACCTTCAAAAAATTGCTGAAGTGTGACAAAAAAAAACCCTTCAGCGATCTTGTTCAATCGCCTCACCAAACATCATCCGAGCTTTCCCTCCATCACCACTTCCAACCTCCATACACAAAACCATAGAAATAATGAAAAGAAAAAGGATGAAGCAGAGGTAGAATCACGAGCGGTACCTCAGATCCTTATCTCCACCGCGATCTTACCATCATCACTTCTCACACTTCCAAAAACACAACCTTTCATATTTTTCCAAAACACACTCACAGAAAAAGCGATATCTTCATCGAACCAAACACAGTGAACCAAAAAATTTCAAGAGAAGGAAACTCACCTTCATATTTGGTCTTCTTCTTTTCGTCGGAACAACCATAAAACAATAGCAGATCGAGATTAGAGAGTGAGAGAGAGGCCGCGATGCGCAAGAGAGATATCACGAAGAGAAAGACAGATCGCGGTTTCGTGAGGGAGACGGATCGAGGGTGTTTTTTTTCCATGGATGGTGTTTCTAAGCTTCCTGCAGCGTGGTTTCTTTCACGTTCCATTTGCCGCCGTTGCCATTTTTTAAGGTTTTCTGTTCATGACACTTAGTAAACCAAACCGGGTTTGGGCCAAGTGGAACGACCCATTTCATTTTCTGTTAACCCATTTTCTGATTTCATTTAGTTATTTAGGTTTTCATTTCTGTTTTTGATTAGTAATTTATTTTAGGATTAGTAACTTATTTTTTGAATTAGTTTTATAACCGTTTTTTAGTAATTTTAAGATTAATATTATAACTTTAGGTTAGTAAGTTTTAAATTTAAGTTAGTATTTTAATTTTAACAGAATTTTAATCTTAGGATTATTAAGTATTTTCTTTCAATTTTTCTTTAAAATTATTTTGTTAAAAAATCTTTATTAATATCATTTTGTTAAAAAAAAAACTTCTTGATAATACTTTTGTAAATATTTTATTAGATATTTTGCTAATTATTTTAAACATTATTTTGTTTTCTCATTATTTTTTTTGGTTATCATTTCGTCTAGATTTATTTTATCTTCATTCCTACCTTGATTTTCATTTCGATTTGTATTTCGATTTTATTTTTGGCCAATGATATGAAAAAATCTTGATTAAGTTGATTTATTGAAATCGATTCAAAATCTTGATTTATATGAGGCCACCTTTTTTTATTTCTTATCGGTCAATGAAAGTCAAAAATCATAGCTTATCGATCTAAGATTAAAGATCTTGATTAAGACGAGACCGATTTTATTTTCACTTTTATTTTTATTCATTTATGGGTCGATGAACATCTAAAACCAAATTTTGTCGATTTAGATGAAACTGTTCTTCGATTTCGATTTCATTTCACATTTTATTTTGCACTATATTCTTTTCATTTCCGATCAATGAAGGTCTTAAACATCATGGAACCTTTTTTTAGAGTTCTTGATTAAGACGAGGTCGTCACCTTCTATTTCCCGATTCACCCGATTAATCATTATCTTGTTTATTTTCCGTCAAATATTATCTCGATTATATTTTTCATTCATACTATTCATATTGTCCATATCATATTCATATTCATGTTTATCTAACAATTTTCTTTGTTCATACACTTAATCTAAATACACTAAATTGGAGACCTTTTATTGCATGTCACCCTTTTTTTTCAATCAAACTTTTGAAAGGAGGAGATTCTTGGAATCTAGCATTCCTTGGGTCTTTGGATGGATGGCTCTTGAGGCACGCCCCTTGGGTTGTCATTCATTCAATCTTTCGACCTTTTTAACTAAACCATTTCCAAACTAGTCCTCGATTCGCCATCGAGCCCAATCGTAAGTCGAGCGCCTTTTGGCTTCACCATCAAACGAACACTTGCACACCTCGAGGTTTCCTTACTAGGAGCACCCCTACGGACTAGTATCGATCCTCACTTCTTTTCGTAGCCAATCCGATTCAACCTATTTCAAACACTTTCTTAATCAACTAACGAAAGGAGGAGATTTTTGGAGTCTAGCATTCTTTGGATCTTCGAATGAATGGCTCTTGAGGCACGCCTTTGGGTTGTTGTTCATTCAACCTTTCGTCTTAAAACACTTAATCATTATCAAACAATTTCATAATCAATAGAATGAAAAAGGTGTCATTGAGATCTAGCATCTCAGTAATGCCCCGATTAATTGGTTGCGAGGCCGACGTCTCGTTTATCGAATAGTCGTCATTCTTTCTTCAAAACACCTAACAAATCAAACACTTCCCACGCAACTGAAACCTTAATACACTTAATCCACAACTCAAACACCTTTCCCAAAGAACAAGGTTTAAGTCATTCTTTCGCGCATATGAACTCGTGCTTCAGCCTCCCCTAGCGAGCAGACAAGCCAATGTTTAGCAGTTAGAATGCAACCTAAACTCTCGTTCGCCTAAAACACGTCCAAATCAAACCTTTTTCTCAATCAAATCTCTAATACACTTAATTCATACTCAAACAACTTTTCATAAAGAACATTGTTTAGTCCATTCTTTCGCGCATATGAACTAGTGCTTCAGCCTCCCTTGACGAGCAGACAAGCCAACGTTTAGCAGTTAGAATGCGAATTAAACTTTTGTTCGCCTAAAAAACACAAACCAACCGTAGTCCCACGAACTACGAATGCTCTGACTTTCCCATTGCACGAGGGAATACGTAGGCACAAGGGTTCTAATCCTTGCCGAGCACCCTAATAAAAAACCACCCCATTTCCCCCTTAGAAAGCAATATCCCCTTAGAAGAAAACAAACAAACCAAGCTAACATTTATCCCGAATCGAATCAAGAGGTTCTCGTTGAGTACAACGGACATAGAGGGTGCTAATACCTTCCCTCTTGCGTAACCGACTCCCGAACCCGAAATTGGTTGCGATGACCATGTTCTTATCTTCCTTTAAAGGTTTTATCGATATTTTCCTTTCCCTCTTTTGGGATAAATAAAGTTCGGTGGCGACTCTGTTTCAAACACTTTTTTCCGCGTCCATCGCGAGGATCGTATTTTTTGAGGTACGATAGATGGCGACTCTGTTGGGGACAACATTTCCCTATGCTAGAGAGAGTCAAGCCTAACTTGACTCGATTCGAGAGTGTTAACTTTGCTTGGTTGTCTTCTTCTTAATTGTTTCTATATTACTTATCTATTTATTGCTTTCTCTTTATCATATGTTGTTTATCATACTTGACTGTTGGATTTTGGGTTGATGTCACAAGTAAGGCTCTATACCCGAGTCTTGGAAAAAGAAGAGAGAACACCTAGTTTAGATTTTGGAAGTAATTAGTGTTAGTCCCCAAGGACATGCTCCTTGTGTGCCTAGCATGAAAACTTCCCCTAGAGTAGACCTTTTCGTAGATCTTGTTGTAACGTAGCTAGCCTGTCGCACGACTTGATTCATGAAGGGTCAGTGACTCTGGGAACCACTCTTAGCACCAGTTTCCATCTTGGTGGTCGTTAGTGTTAGTCTCCGAGGACTCGCTTCTCGTGGGCCTAGCATGAAGACTACACTCATGAGAGACTTTTTCGTCTTCCCGTCACAATGCAGCTAGCCTGTTGCGTGGTGTTGATGCGATTAGGAACCTTATCCATCAACGTAGGAGCTATCCCATGAGTGGGTTTATGGGTAAAGAATCTAGAACTATCCTTATAAAGCCTACCTGTTATGAGGGTTGGGAAGTTACTTGTAATATCCTGGATCCTGGATCTTCCTGCATTGCATTTGTTTGCATATCATTGCATTTGCATCTCATTTACATGGCATACCCTTCCAACCAAAACTCGTCTGATCCTCTGTCCATTTCCTGCCAGTTGATTTCCCGACGCTCATATTGAACCTGTGGTAGCCGTAAAGCATTTGAAGCAATTTCAAGCAGAGATAAAAGGAGCAGAGATACTTTGAAAGTTGTGATAGCTATGTCAGAGGGTAGCTTTCAACATGTTGGGATGAAGGATTTTGACCCCTCGTCAGGTTTTGCTGTGTCGACTAACCCACTGTATGATCATCTACCTGGTGATCATCCTCCACAAGTGAACACCCCTGCTCAGTCTCAGATGATGTCGATGTCTGATTCCATGGAGAAAAGGTTTTGTGCCCTCGAAGAGAAAGTTCAAGCTATGAAAGCGCGCGATACTTCTGGGCTCGATGCTGTTGATATGTGCCTAGTGCCAGACTTGGTAATTCCTCCAAAATTCCAAGTACCCAACTTTGAGAAGTACGCTGGTCTCAGTTGCCCGAAGCGTCATTTGGTGATGTTTTGCCGAAAGATGACTTCTCATGTCCGTGACGACAAGTTGATGATTTACTGTTTCCAAGACAGTCTAAGTGGTGCATCTTTGAATTGGTACATGGATTTAGAAAGAAGCTGTATCCAATCATGGAAAGACTTATCCAACGCTTTCCTAAAGAAATATGAGTACAATTTGGACATGGCTCCCAGTCGCATGCAGCTGCAAAGCCTATCTCAGAAGAGCGATGAATCTATTAAGGATTATGCACAACGGTGGAGAGAGTTGGCAGCTAGGGTACAACCACCACTCTTAGACAAAGAATTGATTGACATGTTCTTGGACAGTCTGCACGCCACCTATCTTGAAAGAATGACTGGAAATTCATTCTCAAGCTTCTCTGACCTTATAATAGTTGGAGAACGCATCGAGAGTTACCTCAAAGCTAAACAAGTCCGAGACGTCTCGAGTAATCAAGCTGGTGAGACTGAATCCTTCAGCAATCCCCAAGAGGAAAAGGATAATGAAATTGATGCGGTAATAGCAAATGTTGAGTATTCTCAGGGTACACCAGCAAGACTTTATGGCCTTTCAGCTTCTAGGAAGTTATCATTGTCAGCACCATATCATCCTTATGGGCAGCCTGTCAATCCTAGGGCGTCATACCAGAAACCCAGGATTTCTCCTCATGCAAATCAGCAAGCCCATGGTCGAAATCATCGTCAGAATTAACATAGGCCTCAAAACAACTTGGAAAGAAGGACTGCTCCTCTTCACCCAGTTCCTATGTCGTACAGTCAACTTTTGCCGCATTTGGTCAGAAGCTCACTGGTAGAGCCCAAAGCTATCAAGCCTTTGCCAGAACCATACCCGCCTGGGTACGACCCCAATGCGCATTGTGAATATCATGCTGGATCCATGGGGCATTCAACTGAAGATTGCAAAGCTTTTCAAGCCAAGGTGCAACAGTTGATTGACAAGAAACACATATCCTTTCAAGAAGGGAACTTGGTTGTGCACGTCAGCTTCTCGCCCAAATGAGTTCCAAGACTTCAAGAGGCAGCCAGTGGTTCAGACAGGAAGACTTCCTCATATGCTGGCAATCATTGGATTATTTTTATCATTTGCATTTGTAATTTCGTTATGTTAAATGCTACTTGTTTTTGAATATTGTTGTTTTGAATGGTAATATTAATGATGTGATCATGCATTTTCTGAATTAATCATGTCGTATTCGCTCATTTTTCTTTACTTATAAATATATAAATACAAAAAAAAAAATTCTTTCATATACTTCTTGTCCACTCTCTTTATCAAACTCTTGTTTAGCAAAGATTGGAGGGAGGATGATGAAAACAAGGTACCCATAATTGCTGATGGTATGCTTTCGGATGGAATCCTGCCAAGGATGTACAGGCATTGTTTCAATCCCCCACACACTGGAGAGACAAGGAGTTAATCCCTAGTAAACCACTTCGAGCCTAGAAGTAGCAAATTCCTTCGGATATTCAAACCCTTACACTCAACCCAGGGCAGGGTAGTGTTCAGTTAATCTGACTCTGTATTCTTTGTACACGTCTTGAGGTGACGAAGAAATCATGCAAAATCCAGAAGTTATGGTGGCTGTTCTTCAAAGACTACTGACTTGGCAGTCACAAGCCTTACTCAAAAAAAAAGGGGGGGGGAGCCCGCTAAGTCAAACACCTCAAAAAGGAGACTTAGGCATAATTTAGGGAAATTCTGGTGGACTTGAAAAGCAGAATCAATCCATGCAAAAGATAGAGATAAAAAACAATACCAAAAGAGGCTTTCGAATCCTAAAAAAAAAACAAAAGAGGTCCTCGAATCCTCACTAAAAACAAAATAATGTGACTGCCATTTCAAGCAAACCTTGAATCATCACTCTTACACCGTCAACCCTTTTGGAGGACAAACATGTGCAGAATCAACTGAACGTAGGACTGGAGAACATTACGAAGAAGGGGTGGGTACAAAACATATTTTGAGCCTTATATCCTTTGTTTCTATAACCGTGAACCAGACCACGTTACAACCCTCGAAAGACCTAATTGTGGCGGGGTTTATTCTGAAAGCATACTACAGCAAGGTTGCGTAAACTAACTCCTAGAGATTTGCTAATCTTCTGAATTGGTGTCATATTCTTGCTATATCTTTCACACCAGCTAAATCAGCACAACGTTTGGACTAATGGTCCATCCGTCACACACTATCACATCATTCTAATAATGACTGATTTTCAAAACTTGCATGAGCATCGCATTAAAATTACCATTTGTGAACGAACAATTTTGACTGCAAGTCAGTGTTTGACATCATGGAAATTCCAACAAGGAGCAATCAAAGGGGGCGGGGTCATTCAACAATGTTGGCAGGAATTGACAACACCTCATAACCCTAGGGAACAGGGGCATTGACATCCAATGATTATGGAATCAGTCAGTTTAAAGCAAGTCCCCGAAGCATTAGTTGATTATGGGGCAAATCATTCAGGAATCAGGTTGAACATGGTGAATCATCTCAAGACTCTACCAACCAGGCGAGGCCACCCAGAGGTTCTTTTGATTAAAGGAAAACCCCTCCAATGTTCAATCAACACAAGTTAAGTCGCTCCAACGCTCATTTTGGGGGAAGCTACCTCAAGGGTACTTCGAAGCCAAATACTCCAAGAGCCAGTCAATCAAGGAAGAATCCTTTCATGGCTTAGAATTCTGGGACAAACCATCTCGAGTTCATCTCATGGTATAATTGTTCTGAGGCACGCCATCTCGAGTTCATCTTATGGTACATCTGCTTCTGAATTTTCCGCTCAAGGACAAACCCCTTTTACGACTTGAAGTTCTGAGGCACGCCATCTCGAGTTCATCTCATGGTACATCTGCTTCCAACTTCCTTTCAAAGACGAAGCCTTTCACGATTTGGAATTCTGGGGCAAGCCATCTCGAGATCATCTCATGGTACAACTGCTTTCAAATTTCCTGTCAAGGAGAAATTCTTCATAAGCCCAGACTGGAGCATGATGAGCTACACAGGGGTAAATCTCTCTGTTCCTTTCAATCTGCTCAAGCGAACTTCATCAAGTGACCTTTGAGTTCGAGACGAGTGTCGGGGAATCCTGCTATCACCCCACAAAATAACCTTTTGCCTTGGAACCTACCCATACCTTATCCTTTACTGGGGCATCTTTGGAAACCTTCATATCATTGCATAAATCACTCATATGCATTAGTCATGTCGTTTCGCTCATTGCATAGACATGTGTATCATACCTCAAGCCTAACCTTCCAACAAGATTTGACATCTCAAAGCCTGGTATCGTAAGACTTGACACCAAAGTCCAACTTAGCTTGGCAATCCAAAGTCCAACTTGACTTGGCAATCCAAAAGTCCAGTTCTCGTCTGGCAACACATTTTAAAGTCCAGTTCTCGTCTGGAAAATCATTTGAAGACCCAGTTCTCGTCTGGCAAAACATCCAAAGGTCCAGTTCTCATCTGACAAATCTTTTAAGGTCCAGTTCTCATCTGGAAAATCATTTCAAGGTCCAGTTCTCATCTGGCAAATCATTTCAAAGTCCAGTTCTCGTCTGGCAAACATTTTAAGGTCCAGTTCTCATCTGGAAAACATTTTAAGGTCCATTTCCCGTCTGGCAAATCATTTCAAAGTCCAGTTCTCGTCTGGAAAATCACTTCAAGGTCCAGTTCCCGTCTGGAAAAATTAATTCAAGGCCTAGTTCTCGTCTGGCAAATCTTTTAAAGCCCAGTTCTCGTCTGGAAAATCTTTTAAAGCCCAGTTCTCGTCTGGCAAATCACTTTAAGGCCCAGTTCTCGTCTGGCAAACCAATTCAAGGCCCTGTTCTCGTCTGGCAAATATTTTAAGGCCCAGTTCTCGTCTGGCGAATACCCTTTTAACACCAGTTCTCGTCTGGTAATTTATCCTCCAATCCAATTTTAGTCTGGAAGTTTTACCCAAAGTCCAGTCTTCATTGGCAACCACTAAAAGTCCACTATGTTGGCATCCTCATAAAACCTAAAAGTCCAATTTCATTTGGCGCATAACCCAAAGCCCAATCTCACTTGGAAATTACCAAATCCAATCCCTGGTGATACCCTCGACCAGGAACTTATCCCCAGCATACCCGATCATTTGCATCATCATGTGCATAACATGCTAGCATCATATTCAATCATATCGATCATTAACATATTAGTCTTGTGCATTCATACATGCATTAGATTCCCTAGCAATTGCATTTTAGCATGTGTTTCAGTGCGTCTCGCATTGCATGGCATATCCATCCCCAGCAGCATAGCATAATAGGATCCGGGGTCGATTCGTAGGCATCTTGGCCAGTCCTCCATCAAAGTCGGCAGTATTCTGAATAAAGATACCCCGCGTGTACTCAAGGAATTATATTCCCCAGTAAGTCATTCTTCAACCATGCAGTTGATAATGATAATCCCCAGCAGCTGTTGTCAGTGCTCCCCAAGCAGAGGTTATCCTAGGAAGTTTCTAGTGAGCTTTCCCCTGCAGAGCCAACACATTTCCTCCGACAGGAATCTTGCTCAACTATCCCTCAGCAAAATTGTTCAGAGATACTGCTTTGGTATCATCGAGGAACCTTAACGGATAAGGGACTGCTTCGACGACCCAGAGAATCGTCTGCCTTTAGAGATACTGCTTTGGTATCATCGAAGAACCTTAATGGATAAGGGTCTGCTTTGACGACACAAAGAATCGTCTGCCTTTCAGAGATACTACTTTGGTATCATCGAGGAACCTTAATGGATAAGGGACTACTTCGATGACCCAGAGAATCGTCTGCCTTCAGAGATGCTGCTTTGCTATCATCGAGGAACCTTAATGGATAAGGGACTGCTTCGACGACCCAGAGAATCGTCTGCCTTCAGAGATACTGCTTTGGTATCATCGAGGAACCTTAATGGATAAGGGACTACTTCGACGACCCAGAGAATCGTCTGTCTTCAGAGATACTGCTTTGGTATCATCGAGGAACCTTAATGGATAAGGGACTGCTTCGACGACCCAGAGAGTCGTCTGCCTTCAGAGATACTGCTTTGGTATCATCGGAGAACCTTAATGGATAAGGGACTGCTTCGACCACCCAGAGAATCTTCTGCATTCAAAATATTACTTTGGTATCACGAAGAACCTTAATGGATAAGGGACTGCTTCGACTACCCAAAGGATCTCAAGTTATTTTTGTTCAGTTGGAACCTCGCTACCTCATTCTGTTAGCTCTTACACTTTACCTTTTGTCAGACAAATTTTGGGGTCTTCTTATATCTAATTGACTTCTACCCTAAAAATGAACGCCATGCAGTAATTCATTTTCTCGGGTTCAAGACAATTAGATAGGGGCATTTGTCATACCCCAAATTTGTCCTACCTGTGTATAAATGACCTTTGTACATCGTTTTTCTTCTAAACCACTTTTGAATCCAAATATCCGTTTTGAACCACTTCCATATCCATTGTGATTTCATCTCATTATCCAATATAAATATCCATTCATTTTATAAATATCCATTCCCGTAACCATTTTGTTATTTACCCATTTTTCAATCCAATTTTTCATTCGACTATCCATTTTCATCTCATTAACAAAATCCATATCCATTTTCCTAACCTATCTCTAAACCATTTTCGTTCTTTTAAAACCATTTCTAAACATTTCATACTCATCATTTAATATCCAAATGTCATTTCCAATTTTATCCATATCCATTCTTTTCAAATCCATTTTTAAACAATTCTTCGTTTTCGATTATCCCTTTATCCATTTCATTTATCCAATTTTCACAATACCTATCTAAAACCATTTTTCTATTTTATCCATTCATTCCTAATTTTTGTAAAGTATCCATGATGCCCATGATTTCATTGTCTTATTCATTTCTTTGTTCATTTACAATAAAATTGCCAAAAACACAAAAAAATATGAGTCCAATTCATATATTTCACTAAAGGTCACAAGTCCATTTCTTTTTTGAAAAAGTTCCATGCATTTATTTACAATAAAATAAACCCCACAAACTTTTCATACACACACTGTAATACAAAGCAAACAAAGTTATCTACAGCAACAAGCAAGGAAGATCACAACACGCCATGCCAATCCTCTGCTACAGCCATCACGCGACCCACTTCCAAACCAAGACCACCTTTGCCTACAAAACCAACTTGCTGCCAATACAACTTGTAAGAACATGCCAAAACCGCTCCAAAACTTTGACAACACTCTGCAACACATCCTGCAATAAAGTAAAATTTAGGACTGCACAAACTGACAAAAAAAAGGTTGATCTCAGAAAGTACAGACAGAGAGTTTCACATTTGTGGCAAGACATTTTTGAGCATCCATGAAAGCACATCTCAGAGTGACCATAACAAAGATTCTGTATCATTTTCAAACAACCAAACCCTAGCATTTTCTTCTAATATAAACCGTGAGGATAGCAGTCAGGAAGGAAAAATAAAAAAGCTTAGAGACAAACCTTCAAAAAATTGCTGAAGTGTGACAAAATAAAACCCTTCAGCGATCTTGTTCAATCGCCTCACCAAACATCATCCGAGCTTTCCCTCCATCACCACTTCCAACCTCCATACACAAAACCATAGAAATAATGAAAAGAAATAGGATGAAGCAGAGGTAGAATCACGAGCGGTATCTCAGATCCTTATCTCCACCGCGATCTTACCATCATCACTTCTCACGCTTCCAAAAACACAACCTTTCATATTTTTCCAAAACACACTCACAGAAAAAGTGTTATCTTCATTGAACCAAACACAGTGAACCAAAAAATTTCAAGAGAAGGAAACTCACCTTCAGATTTGGTCCTCTTCTTTTCGTTGGAACAACCATAAAACAATAGCAGATCGAGATTAGAGAGTGAGAGAGAGGTCGTGATGCGCAAGAGAGATATCACGAAGAGAAAGACAGATCGCGGTTTCGTGAGAGAGACAAATCGAGAGTGTTTTTTTTCATGGATGGTGTTTCTAAGCTTCCTGCAGCGTGGTTTCTTTCACGTTCCATTTGCCACCGTTGCCATTTTTTTAGGTTTTCTGTTCATGACACTTGGTAAACCAAACCGGGTTTGGGCCAAGTGGAACGACCCATTTCATTTTCTGTTAACCCATTTTCTGATTTCATTTAGTTATTTAGGTTTTCATTTCTCTTTTTGATTAGTAATTTATTTTAGGATTAGTAACTTATTTTTAGAATTAGTTTTATAACCGTTTTTTAGTAATTTTAAGATTAATATTATAACTTTAGGTTAGTAAGTTTTAGTTTTAAGTTTAGTATTTTAATTTTAACAGAATTTTAATCTTAGGATTATTAAGTATTTTCTTTCAATTTTCTTTAAAATTATTTTGTTAAAAAATCTTTATTAATATCATTTTGTTAAAAAAAACTTCTTGATAATACTTTTGTAAATATTTTATTAGATATTTTGCTAATTATTTTAAACATTATTTTGTTTTCTCATTATTTTTTTTGGTTATCATTTCGTCTAGATTTATTTTATCTTCATTCCTACCTTGATTTTCATTTCGATTTGTATTTCGATTTTATTTTTGGCCAATGATATGAAAAAATCTTGATTAAGTTGATTTATTGAAATCGATTCAAAATCTTGATTTATATGAGGCCACCTTTTTTTATTTCTTATCGGTCAATGAAAGTCAAAAATCATAGCTTATCGATCTAAGATTAAAGATCTTGATTAAGACGAGACCGATTTTATTTTCACTTTTATTTTTATTCATTTATGGGTCGATGAACATCTAAAACCAAATTTTGTCGGTTTAGATGAGACTGTTCTTCAATTTCGATTTTATTTCACATTTTATTTTGCACTATATTCTTTTCATTTCCGATCAATGAAGGTCTTAAACATCATGGAACCTTTTTTTAGAGTTCTTGATTAAGACGAGGTCGTCAACTTCTATTTCCCGATTCACCCGATTAATCATTATCTTTTTTATTTTCCATCAATTATTATCTCGATTATATTTTTCATTCATACTATTCATATTGTCCATATCATATTCATATTCATGTTTATCTAACAATTTTCTTTGTTCATACACTTAATCTAAATACACTAAATTGGAGACCTTTTATTGCATGTCACCCTTTTATTTCAATCAAACTTTCGAAAGGAGGAGATTCTTGGAATCTAGCATTCCTTGGGTCTTCGGATGGATGGCTCTCGAGGCACGCCCCTTGGGTTGTCATTCATTCAATCTTTCGACCTTTTTAACTAAACCATTTCCAAACTAGTCCTCGATTCGCCATCGAGCCCAATCGTAAGTCGAGCGCCTTTTGGCCTCACCATCAAACGCACACTTGCACACCTCGAGGTTTCGTTACTAGGAGCACCCCTACGGACTAGTATCGATCCTCACTTCTTTTTATAACCAATCCGATTCAACCTATTTCAAACACTTTCTTAATCAACTAACGAAAGGAGGAGATTTTTGGAGTCTAGCATTCTTTGGATCTTCGAATGAATGGCTCTTGAGGCACGCCCTTGGGTTGTTGTTCATTCAACCTTTCGTCTTAAAACACTTAATCATTATCAAACAATTTCATAATCAATAGAATGAAAAAGGTGTCATTGAGATCTAGCATCTCAGTAATGCCCCGATTAATTGGTTGCGAGGCCGACGTCTCGTTTATCGAATAGTCGTCATTCTTCCCTCAAAACACCTAACAAATCAAACACTTCCCACGCAACCAAAACCTTAATACACTTAATCCACAACTCAAACACCTTTCCCAAAGAACATTGTTTAAGTCATTCTTTCGCGCATATGAACTCGTGCTTCAGCCTCCCCTAGCGAGCAGACAAGCCAATGTTTAGCAGTTAGAATGCAACCTAAACTCTCGTTCGCCTAAAACACGTCCGAATCAAACCTTTTTCTCAATCAAATCTCTAATACACTTAATTCATACTCAAACAACTTTTCATAAAGAACATTGTTTAGTCCATTCTTTCGCGCATATGAACTAGTGCTTCAGTCTCCCTTGATGAGCAGACAAGCCAACTTTAGCAGTTAGAATGCGAATTAAACACTCGTTCGCCTAAAAAACACAAACCAACCGTAGTCCCACGAACTACGAATGCTCTGACTTTCGGTTGCGATGACCATGTTCTTATCTCCCTTTAAAGGTTTTATCGATATTTTCCTTTCCCTCTTTTGGGATAAATAAAGTTCGGTGGCGACTCTGTTTCAAACAGTTTTTTCTGCGTCCATCGCGAGGATCGTATTTTTCGAGGTACGACACCTGCCCTGGGGTCTCCGGTGCCCGGGGCTTTGAGGTTTAAACGGACCGGAGCCAATGAGTTAGTGGACCTCCGCGGGGCGGCTGAGAAGAGCAAGTTTGAACTTCCCCCGTGCCTTCACGACAAGAAGTTTTTCGAGGGGACTTCCCTGGTGGTTCCTAGGGCAGAGTCCCTCAAGCTCGAAGGCATGGACCGTCCAAGCAAGAGGGCCATGCTGGTGCAGGATGCCTCTGCGTTGGTTCGTGTCCTAGAGATGGCGGCGGTGTACGTTGAGGGGGATTCTTGTTCTGAGTCGGAACTTAAGAAGGCCCAGGCGACTATAGCATCCTTGGAGGAGACGGCGAAGAAGGCTAGAGAGGAGGCTAAGGTTGCCAACGATGCGAGGAAGAAATCGGATGAGGAGGCTGCCAGGCTGAGAGGGGAGAATGGTACTCTAGTTGCGGAAAAGATAGCTGTTGAGGATCTAGTTGAACAGGTGAGGGCTGCGGCGGCCCCGAATGAAGATGAGCCTGAGGGGGTGAAGGCGTTGAAGACTAGGGCCGAGCTTATTGCCCATCTTCTACGGGCAGAGGACGGTGTCATTTCCATTGGGGAAGAGTCGTTCAACAACGTCGTGGCCCAGCTCAACTGGTGAACCCAGAGGTCCAGATATCCACGAAGGGTACTAACTTCCTGGGCCATGTTGAGAATGGCAAGATAGTTGTTCCGGACTTCTTTAACATTGGTGATAAGAATGCCCGACTTTTGAACAAGGAGACTCAGCAGCCTGATCCTAACCTTGAGCATCCCGAGCAGATGAAGGAGTGGTCTCTTTTTATTTTGTTGTAATGTATCTGGCCTGCGTGCCACTCTTGATGTAATTTTATTTTGTTCGGCAGGGGCGTGGCCCCTTTGCCTTGTAATATGCACACTCGTGGTCCTTGTGGCCACTTTAATTAAATGTATGTATCCGGTCATCGTGGCCGGTTTTGTATGTTTGCGCATGGCTTTCTTTGATTATTTTTGCTAAGTATCTTTGCTTGATACACGTGTGTGCCCGTTATGGGGATCACTTAGATTTGCTTAACGTTTTAGGGAATTGCTCGACTTAGATGTGTTTGGCAGTGAGGGGGACTGGTCGAACGGCCTGGGAATTTCTGGGCAAGATAGCGGAGCTCAGGCCGCGTTTGAGGCCTGAGTTCGCAGCGTGAACCTCCCATCGCGAGCTAGGTGTTCTGCCTATCATGGTACTTTAACGACGGCGGGCTCGGTTGAGGAACCGCTGTTGGGCAGGGACTAGCTCAATCCTGAGCGGGGTCCTGCCTTGGCTAGCATGCAACGCTTGTACCTGGGCGCGCATCATGGTCAGGATGTTATGTTCATTGCTTTGATGAAGAAAACCGACTGTTAGAACCTTAGCTATAATATTGTTTTAGCTTTTCGGTGTTCCATGGTCGAGCAAGTTCTTCCCCGTTGAAATGTTCTAGGTAGTAGGCCCTTTTCTTCGTCTTTGCTCGGACGCGATAGGGCCCTTCCCAGTTAGCGGCGAGTTTGCCTTCCCGAGAGTCTTTGTGGTTCCTTCTCAAGACAAGACTGCTCACTTGGAACTCTCGTCGTATCACTTTGGCGTTATGCCGGATGGCAATTTTTTATTTCAACGAGGCTTTGCGGAGAGCTGCCCCTGATCGGACCTCTTCGACGAGGTCGAGCTCCTCCCTCAGTGCCTCGTCGTTCATTTCCTCGTCCAGGGGCGACTCATTCAGCCTGGATGGTACGTGTACTTCGATGGGGATTACAACCTCGGTCCCATAGGTCGGGCGAAAGGGAGTTTCCCCGGTTGAAGAGTGTGGGGTCGTGTGGTATGCCCATAGGACGTTGTGCAGCTCCTCGACCCAAGCTTTCTTTGTTTCGTCCAGCCTTCGCTTGAGGCCTCGAAGGATTACTCGATTTGCTGCTCGGCTTGCTCGTTAGTCTAGGGATGTTAGACAGATGCGAAGTGTTGTTTCGTGCCCATCTGAGTGACGAAATCCTGAAACTTCCTATTCTTGAACTGTGTCCAATTGTCCGTGACTATTGCTTGGGGGATGCTAAAGCGTGCGAGGATGTTTCATTTGTAGAAATGAGTATGTTAAGGGCTGTTATTTTGGCTAGAGCTTCCGCTTCTATCCACTTTGTGAAGTAATCTACGCCTACTATTAAGTATTTGTTCTAGTTTGATCCTACTACGAATGGCCCTAGGATGTCCAGGCCCCACCAGGCGAATGGCCACGTGGATGACATAACTTTGAGCTTGTTAGGTGGGGCTAGGTGCATGTCCCCGTGCCGTTGGCATTTGTCGCATCTTTTCACGTGCTCTTTAGCATCCTGCTGCATGGTTGGTCAGTAGTACCTTACTCGAAGGGCCTTCTGGGCGAGGGATCTCCCCCCGAGATGTTGGACGTTGATTCCTTCGTGGATTTCGTGTAGGATGTGAACGACCATATCCTCCTCGATGCAATTGAGCAATGGGATGGTGAACCCTCACCTGTAGAGTTTATCTTCGACCAGGACGTAGGAACATGCCATGCGTCTGACTGTGCTGGCTTCTTTGGGGTCGGACGGAAGTTCGTCCCTAGCGAGGTAGTTGTAAATGGGAGTCATCCAGCAGTTGCTGTCGCCGATTACCTGTACGTCGAGGGTCGAAGATGCCTTCTCTATACTGGGTCGAGTAAGCACCTCCTGGATGACGGACTTGTTTCCGCCCTTTTTCTTCGTACTTGCTAGTTTAGATAACACATCTGCTCTGACGTTATGTTCGCGGGGAACATACTTCACCTCTACTGCAGCGAACTTCGTTATCTTTTGTTTGACCAAGGCTAAGTACTCTGATAGGTTGTCATTTTTGGCCTGGTATTCTCCTCAAACTTGAAGGGCCACGAGTTGCGAATCTGTGCAGATGACGACCTCTTCTGCCCCTAGATCTTCGGCCAGGCGCAGGCCAGCGAGGAAGGCCTCGTATTCGGCTTGGTTATTAGACGTGAGGAAGGATAAGGCGAGTGATACCTCTACGATGATTCCCTCGTCATTTTCCAATATGATTCCTGCCCCGCTCTCTGCCGTGCTGGATGCTCCGTCTATGAAAATGGTCCACTTGCGTGCTCCGCAGGTAGGGGAATCTGCGAATGTCATCTCTGCGACGAAGTCAGCCAAAGCCTGGGCTTTGAGGGCTTTCCTACTTTCATACTGAATGTCGAATTCGGACAGTTCTAACGACCATTTGAGGATTCTGCCAGCCATATCGGGTCTCCCCATCAGTTGCTTTACGGGCTGATCTGTTTGAACCACGATCGTGTGGGCCAGGAAGTAGTGCCTCAGTCTTCTCGCAGCGTTGATGAGGGCCAGCGCTACCTTCTCTATTTGCTGGTATCTCAGCTCTGGTCCCTGTAGCGCTTTGCTGGTGAAATATATGGGCTTCTGCCCGTCAAGTGTCTCACGGATAAGGGCGGCGCTTATGGCCTCGGTTGCTACGGCGAGATACAGATATAGAGTTTCACCGCTGTCTGGTCGAGAGAGGACTGGTGGCTCTGACAGTGCTCGTTTCAGATGGAGGAGAGCCTGATCGCATTTCTCTGTCCATTCGAATGCTGCCTCCTTGCGGAGGAGTTTGAAAAAGGGCAGGGCGTGCTGGGCAGACTAGGCCACGAAACGGGACAAAGACGCGAGCATCCCGTTAAGGGACTGGATGGATTTCTTTGAGTTGGGCGTTGGAAATTCGGAGAATGCGATGCACTTGTCGGGGTTGGCCTCGATTCCTCGTTATGTCAGATAGAAGCCAAGGAACTTGCCCGCCCGGACTCCGAACATGCACTTTTCTGGGTTGAAACGCATCCGGTATTTCCTGGCCTGTTCGAAGATTTTTTTCAAATGGACCGTGTGATCGGTTTCCTCGTGGGATTTCACGATCATATCATCCATATAGAATTCGAGCATGTCGCCTATTTCTCCCCAGAAGACCTTGTTCATCATCCTCTGGTAGGTCGCGCCGGCGTTCTTCAGGCCGAAGGGCATTACGTTATAGTAGTAATTTCCCGATTAGGTCATGAAGGCCGTGTATTTTTTATCGCTCATTGCCATTGGTATTTGATTGTAGCCCGAATAGGCGTCCATGAATGATAATAGTTTAAAACCGACAGAGTTATCAACAAGTTTATCAATATTGGGAAGGTGGTAGGCATCTTTTGGGCATGCCTTATTAAGATCAGTATAATCAACACACATGCGCCACTTTCCATTATATTTTTTCACGAGTACAACGTTGGACAACCAAGTGGTATACTTGGCTTCCGAGATAAATTTTGCCTCGAGGAGGTCTTTTACAACTTGTTTTGCAGCCTCTGTTTTCTCCAGAGACTGCTTCCTCCTACGTTGTGCTACTGCTTTGACGGCGGGGTCAATCATGAGTTGATGGCAGGTGACGGCGGAATCTAAGCCGAGCATCTCTGCGGCACTCCAGGCGAACAAGTATGCGTTCTCTCGAAGGCAAGCTTTGAGTTATTTCCGCGTGATGTCGGGGAGGCTGGTCCCTATCTTTACTCCTTGCTGAGGATCGTCACCGAGCAGGACGAGCTCGAAGTCACCATCCAGGATAGGGAGCATCGGATGAGAGTTGTTGCTGGTTGAGGCGGATGAGCTGCTCGGGCCAACCTGGTCCTCCTTATGGTCATCTTCAGCGAAGCGGATGTCGAGGTCAATGGAGTCGACACGTGGAAGTGGCTTGGCTTCCTCTGAGCTGTTGGGCAAGGCTGGCTTGCTGGACGTCTTCGGCTTGGAAGCGATGGTGTTGAGTCCCTTGGTGGTTGCTTCGAAGCATCGCCGCGCAGCTTCAATGTCCCCGTGCAATGTAGCGACCATACCTTTTGAAGTGTAGTACTTCATTTTGAGATGGACGGTTGATGGCACAGCTACCAACTCGGCTAAAGTTGGCCGCCCGAATATGCACTGATAAAGAGACGAGCAATCAATTACCAGGAACTGAAATTTAATAGAGCTGGCTGTCTCTGCAGATCCAAAGGTCACGATCAACTCGATGTACCCCTAGGGTTTCGTGACCGACCTATTAAAACCCTGGAGGTTGGAACCCACGTAGGGAGTGAGGTGCGATTCGTCCAGCTGGAGAGTTGAGAACAGCTGTGAGTACATAATGTCGACCGAGCTGCCTTGGTCGACCAAAATCATGCGAACATCAAAATTTGCCATCTGAGCTTAAACGAGTAGTGGGATACTTGAGTTCGGGGATCCTCTGAGGAGCTCTTCCCGGTAGAAGGAGATGGGGACTGATCCCTTATGGGCTTTATCGAGCGTTGTCACCTTGCTGGAGCTTGTACTGATCAATTGCTCGAACTTTCTCTTTACGGAGCCCACAGTGACTTTGTTGAAGCCCTCTCTAGAGATGACCATTGCGGAGGGGAAAGTTTCCCACGGGCTGTGAGCTGCGAAATATGCGGGAGCGCTGAGCTCATCTGGAACAAAGAAATCCTTCGGTCGTGATATACTCATGGCGGCTTAGAGGTTGGTTTCTTCCGAGAAAGGCAACTCTTCCTCTACTTTCTTTGACTCCTGGGCATCTTGCCGGGGAGCGTCCTTCTTTTTTATAAACTATTTCAGGTGGCCATCCCTGATCAGTATTTCTATGGCATCCTTCAAGTGGATACAATCTTCACTGGTGTGGCCGTGACTCTTATGGAAACGGCAGTATTTTGATTTATCGGTGTTGGGCTGGCCGGTATTTGTTTGGGAAACCGAACTCCCGCCTGTTTAAACTCCGAGTTAGCATATTTGGAGAGAATCTTTTCCCTGGAGACAGTCAGGGGAGTGTAGTCGTGGAACCGGCCGGAGGGCCCCTTGTTGTCCCAGGATTCCCGGGGACGATCTTCGCGCCTTCTTTCCCCTCGACGGGATGTCGAGGGTGTAACACCCCCAATCTATACCCCCAAGCTATTAAGGCGATAAATAAAAATTCAAAATTTCATCAGAGTATAATTAAACATGCACGGCATAGACCGAGGGGTCACATTAATTTGAAACAAACATACAACACCTGCTCATAAAGATATGCAATAATTCAGGTAGTATTACACCCACAATCCAATTACAGAATAAAAACGGAAAATCCGTAACTGAATATCAACATATATATATATATATATATATATATATATATATATATATATATATATATATATATATATATATATATATATATCATGAAAGTTTGTCATACAGCAAGTCATACATGTACAATCCAAAAGATACATATACATAATACACAATATTCACAAACGGCCTCCCTAACTACCCGGTGTCACATATCAGAGCCGACCGACAAAAGAATGAAGTCCTAAGTTTAACAAAAAGACCTCCAGCAACTCTAATCTGCAATGCCTCATAGAGCATTATAAAACAGCAGAAGGGTGAGAAACACAATCATAATATAATTGCATATAATTATATATTAACACTGAAATGCACAAGTAGAATATTCTCACCACAAATGCACCACAATCAAATACAACGAAACATCCTACAATTCTCAGGTATCCAATACCAATACACATTAGTCATACACAATACACTTATCATTCATACAATTATACATATTTCGTCTCATCAATCACATTCACAATTTCATACTCAAATAATCCATGATTTATGCAAATGCACAGAGACCGACACAACGACTCTATGCAATGCACATGTGGTACCGACTTCCAATATTCCTCATCACTAGTTCACTCAGGAACTCTGCTGGAATCATCGCTCGTTACTGAGGATCACTCAAGTAACACCCCGTCGGGCAAACTACGTTCCCCGTCGCTTTAGGTCCTCTTGGTATAAGGCGCACGACGTTTATGGATTGCTTTAGGTCCTCTTTGTATAAAGCGCACAATCCGATCGCTCACACCCCACATGGGCACACGATCGTCTATAATCATCGCTTTAGGTCCTCTTATTTTTAAGGCGCACGATATATCAAATCGCTTTAGGTCCTCTTATTCTTAAGGCGCACGATGTTATAGCAGATTCCCTCTGGAATCAATCCGTCACTCAGGACATCACAAGAATGCATATCATGATGCTTGGCATACAATGACTCATGACATTTAATATGCACACATATACACATTCATAATCATTCATTTACCAACATTTACCATACATCGCATTTTCTCGCCGTAAGGCCACCAACCATCATCACAATATGTATTTCACACAATCTCATCACTCAACAGTACACAAGGCATACAATATCCACGCCAACAACATATTGCACATACACATCAAGTTCACACATTTAAACGGCACAAGTCGACAACACAACAACACATTTTCTAATTCCCGACATTATTTAATCGGTTAACAATCTCAAAACCATCATCATAAGAAAGTACATACTACAAGCTTTCTAACGCACCTAACCACGCCTCAAACCGACTCACGGATCAAAAGTTACAAAGAAAACAAATTGGAATAAACAGTCATGTTCGCAGTGCGAAGCTCCTAGCGAGTCCTTCGCTTCTTCATTCGCAGTGCGAATGTCCCAGCGAACAGTGGCAGAAGCAAAAATAGCCTAGAAAATTTCCAACGTTCACAGTGTGAACCATCCAGCGAATGCTCGCTACCCCATCCGTAATGCGAACCCTCCAGCGAACAGTGGCAGAATGAAAAATAATACAACGTTCGCAGTGCGAACCTCACGCGAACGCTCGCCACCCATTCGCTGGCCATTCGCAGTGTGAGCCTGCGATTTCAGCAAAACCCTGCAGCGCACTAGATCATCTAAAAATGGTATTTTCTCAACCAAAACATTTCCAAACCAACATATAGCAATCAAAACATAACTCAATCACGATAACAAGTATTCTACTACGTTTACACCGATTTTCAACCGTGAAACCATCGATTTCTCATTATCGACCTAGAATAGAAACTATGAAAACACAACAAACAATCCAATACACACATACATAATCATACACAAGCATATAATAATCGAGTTTCGCACCCTTACCCGATTAAATAGCGTGTAGAAAAGTCTGTTGATCGATTTCTTCTTTTCTCTCTTTTTCTTCTCTTCTTCCCTTTTCTTTCTCCTCTCTTTCTTTCTCTCTATTTTTCTCTTCCCTTTTCCTTTCTATTTTCTAACTTAACCAAATAAATCAAAATGCCCAAAATACCCCTACACTCAAATATCTCGCAAATGTTCCCAAAACGCGATAAAATATATTCACGATGAAAAATAACATATTTTCACATAAAAGTCGTAAATAAAATAAAATAATAAAAAACGACTCAATTAAATAAAAATCGACAAAACTGGGGCGTTACAACTCTCCCCCACTTAGAAATTTTCGTCCTCAAAAATATACCTGAGACGAACAACTCTGGATACGATTCCCGCATCCGACTCTCCAACTCCCAAGTCAAATTGCCCTCAGCAGCGCCTCCCCACGCCACTTTCACAAGTGCAATATCCTTGCCTCTCAACCGCTTCACCTCGCGATCCAAAATCCTAACTGGTAATGCCTCAACTGTAAGGTTCTCCCTTACCTCAACCTCATCCATCAGAATCACATGTGACGAATCCGGAACATACTTCTGAAGCTGTGAAACATGGAACACATCATGCAAATTCGACAGACTCGGCGGCAACACCACCCTATAAGCCACAACACCTACTCTCGCAGATATCTGGTAAGGACCAATAAACCGAGAAGTAAGTTTCTTTGATTTCAATGCACGACCCACACCCGTTACCGGTGTAACTCTCAAAAATACATGTTCGCCCTCTTGAAACTCAAGATCTTTCCGTCTCCGATCATGATAACTCTTTTGTCTACTCTGAGAAGCCTTCATTTTCTCACGAATAAATTTCACTTTTTCCGTAGTCTGTTGCACCAACTCTGGTCCAACCACCGAACTCTCACCAGATTCATGCCAACACAACAGTGTTCGACACCTTCGTCCATACAGTGCTTCAAACGGTGCCATTCCAATACTAGAATGGAAACTGTTATTATACGTGAATTCAATCAACGCAAGATAACTATCCCACGCACCACCTTGCTCAAGAACACAAGCCCGCAACAAATCTTCCAACGACTGAATCTTTCTCTCCATCTGACCATCCGTCTGCGGATGATAAGCCGAACTCAAACTCAATTTAGAACCCAAAGCCTTCTGTAAACTTTCCCAAAATCTCGAGGTAAACCTCAGATCTCGATCCGAAACAATACTCAATGGAACCCCATGCAATTTCACAATCACACTGATATAAATCTCCGCCAACCTCTCCAAAGAAAAACTGATGTCAATCGGAATGAAATGAGCCGATTTAGTCAGCCTATCCACAACCACCCAAATAGCATTATTCCCTTATTTGTATTCGGCAACCCTGTCACAAAATCCATGGAAATGCTGTCCCACTTCCACTCAGGAATATCCAACGGTTGCAACAAACCACTAGGCCTCAGATGTTCCACCTTTGATTTCTGACAAGTCAAACAAGCATAAACAAATTGAGCCACATCTCTTTTCAATCCAGACCACCAGAAAATCTTTTTCAAATCTTGATACATCTTATTCGCTCCTGGATGTATACTCAAATTACTCTAGTGTCCTTCCTCCAAAATCATCCTTTTCAAATCTGAATCGTCCAGAATACAAATTCTACCTCGGAATCTCAAAACACCATTAATATCCACTTGAAAATCACCACTCGCATCTTTTCCGTCAACCAACATCAAATCCACTAATTTCACATCCAGCTTCTGCTTCTCACTAACCGTCATCAGAAAATCATTAGTAATCGTCAGCATTCCAAGCCTCATGCTATCCGACGTCACTTCACAAACCAAACTCAAATCTCTAAACGATTCCAAAAGTTCCCACTCCTTAACCATTAAAGCGGACATATGCAACGATTTTCGGCTCAATGCATCGGCTACTACATTAGCTTTACCAGGATGGTAATTCAAGCCAAAGTCGTAGTCCTTCAAAAATTCCAACCATCTACGTTGCCTCATATTTAGCTCTTTCTGATCAAACAAATATTTCAAACTTTTGTGGTCACTAAAGACTTCGAATCTTGCACCGTAGAGATAATGCCTCCAAATCTTCAACACAAAAACCATAGCCGCTAATTCAAGATCATGTGTAGGGTAATTTTTCTCATGCACTCTCAATTGCCTTGAAGCATACGCCACGACCTTACCGTCTTGCATTAGCACACCACCTAGACCAATCAAAGAAGCATCACAATAAACCATAAATGGTTTATTAGGATTCGACAAAATCAAAATCGGAGCTGTCGTCAATCTTCTCTTCAGCTCATTAAAACTTTCCTCGCACCGAATATCCCAAATGAATGCTTGCCCTTTACAAGTCAACTGGGTCAAAGGAAGTGCTAGCTTAGAAAACCCTTCAATAAACCTTCGATAATAACCGGCCAAACCCAAAAAGCTTCGAATTTCAGTAATAGATCTCAGAGCCTCCCATTGTAGAACTGCTTCTACTTTAGATGGATCCATAGAAATACCATTACCTGAAATTACGTGTCCAAGAAAACTCACCTCCGACAACCAGAATTCACACTTGGACAATTTGGCAAAAAGCTTCTTTTCCTTCAAAATCTGCAAAATAATACGCAAATGCTCCGCGTGCTCCTCCCGAGACTTAGAATAAATCAAAATGTCATTAATAAACACAACAACAAATCGATCCAAATGCTCGTGAAAAATACGATTCATGTACTCCATAAACACACCTGGCGCATTAGAAACCCCGAACGGTATCACAGAATATTCATAATGACCGTATCGTGTCCTAAAAGCCATCTTCTGAATATCTTCCTCTTTCACCCTAATCTGATGATGCCCTGGCCTCAAGTCAATCTTACTAAACACACACGCACCAACCAACTGATCCATCAGATCATCAATTCTTGGAAGAGGATACTTATTCTTAATCGTCACCTTATTCAACTGGCGATAATCAATACACAATCGCATACTTCCATCTTTCTTTTTCACCAATAAAACTGGAGCACCCCAAGGAGAAACACTTGGCCTCACAAACCTCTTCTCCAACAACTCATTCAACTGTTTCTTTAACTCAACCAACTCAGATGCCGACATACGATAAGGTGCCATAGAAACAGGTTTAGTACCGGGAACTAGATCTATCTAAAACTCCACCTCTCTCTCTGGCGGCAAGTCCGAAATATCCTCAGGAAACACTTCAGGAAAATCACACACAACCAGAAACACCTCAAGTGAAACTTGACTGTCCACAGTCAACGATGCAAACAACCCAAACAACTGAGCTTCATCCGCCAAAAGCTTCTTCAACTCTTTGGTAGATAAGAAACTCGAGTCTTCGTCTTCCTCAAGAGAAGGAAACCTTACCAGCTTATGATATCAATCAATATGAACCCGATTGAATTGCAACCAATTCATCCCCAGAACCACATCTAAACCCTCCAACGGTAAACACACTAAATCCATCTCAAACTCTTTACCATAAATGGTCAAAGGACAACTTAAACAAACCAAAGAAGTAGTTACTGATCCCATTGCTGGAGTATCAATAACCATCTCACCATCCATCAAAGATAACACAAGATTCAAACGCTTAGCGCACTCAGACGAAATAAACGAATGAGTCGCTCCAGTATCAATAATAGCAACTAAAGGAGTACTATTAATAAAACAAGTACCTCTGATCAGACGATCTACGCTTGAAGTCTGAGTTCCCGCCAAGGCAAACACTTTCCCACCAACTTGAGCCTACGTCGGTTTCGAACACTTTGTGCTAATATGACCAGGTTTCCCACAGTTAAAACACTTAACCACATTCTTTCTCTTGCACTCAGCTGCTACATGTCCTAAACCTCCACAATTAGAACACTTTCCCATATCTTTCCTGCACTCAAATTGACGATGTTCTAGTTCACCACACTTAAAACATCTTGGAGAATTAGACATACATCCTCCACTTGACCTTCGATCAAAAGTACCCTTTTCCTTACCTTTATCAGCTGGTGTTACATACGGCCCACCACGGAACTGTTGCTTCCCTTTTCTGTCACTCACACTCTTGTAGTGAGTAGAACGAGCCTTACTATCCTCTTCATAAATCCTACAACATTCCACCAAATCAGAAAACCTTCTTATCCTTTGATAACCGATTGTTTGCTTAATCTCAAGACGCAATCCACTCTCAAACTTCACACACTTAGAAAATTCCGCAGTCGTTTCAGCATAATGAGGATAAAACTGCACAAGCTCCACAAACTTAGCAGTATAGTCAACAACAGACATACTACCTTGTTTCAGTTCCAAGAACTCAATTTCCTTCTTTCCTCTTACATCTTCAGGAAAATACTTCCTCAGAAACTCTTGTCTAAACAATTCCCAAGTAACTTCTTCATCCCCAGCTCCCAACACCTGACGAGTACTAATCCACCAGTCATCAGCTTCTTCCTGTAACATGTGAGTTCCCAGTCTCACCTTACTGTCCTCAGCACAATCCATAACTCAGAAAATCCTTTCAATCTCTTTCAGCCAAATCTGAGCACCATCAGGATCATATCTTCCTTTGAAGACAGGCGGTTTGTTCTTCCTGAACTCATCATTACCAGCAGCATTAGGTGCACCCTGCACAGCACGAGCCATAGCTTGCATAGCAACAGCTAAAGCAGCGTCATTCCTACCAGCCATATTCTGTTCATTTCCAATAACAACAACTATGGTTAAACAAACAGCTCATCCAAACACCAAGACCAACAAGGACTGACACAACTGACACGGACTGGCACAAACTGACACGGACTGGCTCTGATACCACTTAATGTAACACCCCAATCTATACCCCCAAGCTATTAAGGCGATAAATAAAAATTCAAAATTTCATCAGAGTATAATTAAACATGCACGGTATAGACCGAGGGGTCACATCAATTTGAAACAAACATACAACACCTGCTGATAAAGATATGCAACAATTCAGGTAGTATTACACCCACAATCCAATTACAGAATAAAAGCGAAAAATCCGTAACTGAATATCAACATATATATATATATATATATATCATGAAAGTTTGTCATACAACAAGTCATACATGTACAATCCAAAAGATACATATACATAATACACAATAATCACAAACGGCCTCCCTAACTACCCGGTGTCACATATCAGAGCCGACCGACAAAAGAATGAAGTCCTAAGCTTCACAAAAAGACATCCAGCAACTCTAATCTGCAATGCCTCATAGAGCATTATAAAACAGCAGAAGGGTGAGAAACACAATCATAATATAATTGTATATAATTATATATTAACACTGAAATGCACAAGTAGAATATTCTCACCACAAATGCACCACAATCAAATACAACGAAACACCCTACAATTCTCAGGTATCCAATACCAATACACATTAGTCATACACAATACACTTATCATTCATACAATTATACATATTCCGTCTCATCAATCACATTCACAATTTCATACTCAAATAATCCATGATTTATGCAAATGCACAGAGACCGACACAACGACTCTATGCAATGCACATTCGGTACCGACTTCCAATATTCCTCATCACTAGTTCACTCAAGAACTCTGCTGGAATCATCGCTTGTTACTGAGGATCACTCAAGTAACACCCCATCGGGAAAACGATGTTCCCCGTCGCTTTAGGTCCTCTTGGTATAAGGCGCACGACGTTTATGGATTGCTTTAGGTCCTCTTTGTATAAGGCGCACAATTCGATCGCTCACACCCCACATGGGCACACGATCGTCTATAATCATCGCTTTAGGTCCTCTTATTTTTAAGGCGCACGATATATCAAATCGCTTTAGGTCCTCTTATTTTTAAGGCGCACGATGTTATAGCAGATTCCCTCTGGAATCAATCCGTCACTCAGGACGTCACAAGAATGCATATCATGATGCTTGGCATACAATGACTCATGACATTTAATATGCACACATATACACATTCATAATCATGCATTTACCAACATTTACCATACATCGCATTTTCTCGCCGTAAGGCCACTAACCATCATCACAATATGTATTTCACACAATCTCATCACTCAACAGTACACAAGGCATACAATATCCACGCCAACAGCATATTGCACATACACATCAAGTTCACACAATTAAACAGCACAAGTCGACAACAAAACAACACATTTTCTAATTCCCGACATAATTTAATTGGTCAACAATCTCAAAACCATCATCATAAGAAAGTACATGCTACAAGCTTTCTAACGCACCCAACCACGCCTCAAACCGACTCACGGATCAAAAGTTACAAAGAAAACAAATTGGAATAAACTGTCATGTTCGCAGTGCAAAGCTCCTAGCGAGTCCTTCGCTTCTTCATTCGCAGTGCGAATGTCCCAGCGAACAGTGGCAGAAGCAAAAATAGCCTAGAAAATTTCCAACGTTCGCAGTGCAAACCATCCAGCGAATGCTCGCTACCCCATTCGCAATGCGAATCCTCCAGCGAACAGTGGCAGAATGAAAAATAATACAACGTTCGCAGTGCGAACCTCACGCGAACGCTCGCCACCCATTCGCTGGCCATTCGCAGTGCGAACTTGCGATTTCAGCAAAACCCAGCAGCGCACCAGATCATCCAAAAATGGTATTTTCTCAACCAAAACATTTCCAAACCAACATATAGCAATCAAAACATAACTCAATCATGATAACAAGTATTCTACTACGTTTACACCAATTTTCGACCGTGAAACCATCGATTTCCATTATCGACCTAGAATTGAAACTATGAAAACACAACAAACAATCCAATACACACATACATAATCATACACAAGCATATAATAATCGAGTTTCGCACCCTTACCCGATTAAATAACGTGTAGAAAAGTCGGTTGATCGATTTCTTCTTTTCTCTCTTTTTCTTCTCTTCTTCCCTTTTCTTTCTCCTCTCTTTCTTTCTCTCTATTTTTTTCTTCCCTTTTCCTTTCTATTTTCTAACTTAACCAAATAAATCAAAATGCCCAAAATACCCCTACACTCAAATATCTCGCAAATGTTCCCAAAACGCGATAAAATATATTCACGATGAAAAATAACATATTTTCACATAAAAGTCAAAAATAAAATAATATAATAATAAAATAATAAAAAATGACTCAATTAAATAAAAACTGACAAAACTGGGGAGTTACAGAGGGCTCATCGCCTTTAGAGGCCCGGACATTCTCCTGATGGCGGGAGGCTCGGGCGGAGCTGGCCGCTTCCTTTTCTTCCTATTGAATATACGACTGCGCCTTGAGGAGGAAGGCGTCCAGGCTCCTTGGAGGTGCAAGGCCAACAACTTTAGAAAATTCTGAATGCGGGCGAAGTCCTCATTTGAGCAAAAATTTCTTCATGTCGTTGGTAGTGGGGACCTGCACAGCTTCTTTATTAAACCTCCCAATATATGTCTGGAGAGGCTCATCCTTCCCTTGAATTATGGCCTCAAGGGAGGCTTCAGTCTTTGGGTGGCGGCGTGATGTCGTAAAGTGCCTGGAAAACATCCTGCCCAACTGCTTCCACGAGGTGATGGACTCCTCGGGAAGTTGTTTGTACCAGGTCATTGCCCCTTTCCGGAGCGTGGTCGGGAGCAGACGACACTTGATGGCGCCCCGGACGCCACGGTAGTCTAACAGTGCATCGATGTTTTTGATGTGCTCATCTGGATCAGTCGTTCCGTCGTAAGTGCCCAAAGATGGGGGTTTTTCCAAGCCTTTGGGGAGGCGTGTAGCCAATATCTCCTGAGACATTGGGCCGTGGGGCTCATCGTCGCTGCTGGAACTGGTTTGGGAAGCAGAGTGGATGATTCGCTCGTGACAGCGACTTCTTCGGGGTGATGGTGTAAGTGCCCGACCCTTTGGTCTGACCATGGCTGAATGTTGGTCTCTTTGGGTTCTCTTGTGGCCCGGGGAATGTTGGTTTCGCGGGGGAAACCTGATCGCGCTTCCGAACAACATGAGACTCTGGCTCTTGGCACCCCCGATGATCAGCTTCTCGCCGGGGTTGCGGACTCTTGGATCGTCGTCGATTCTTCCTCGACTGGGGGGGTCTTGGACGGGCAGATTCTTTCAACGCCCCGATCCTCTTGTTTTTTTGGAGGATCAGGAGGTTGGTCTTATTGATCGCTTCAAGGAGGGCCACCACGGCCAGGTCGGCGTTGGGTGGAGCTGGAATGGGCCTTGAGGTCCAGCAAGGGTTGGTCGTCAACACGGTCATAGGAGTGGGGGGTGTACCTGTAAGGCTGATCAAATCATGTAATGGGCCAAGAAGAACGTCTGTGATGTTGGGTGCGTGAGATGAGGAGGAAGGTGTACCTGCAAGGCACTCCGATGCTAAAGTAAGAATCGGGGAGAGAAAGGCAAGTACAAAAGTATGAGTTCTTAGGATGCTTTTTTGGATACCTGACCCTCTCAAATGAGAGGGTTTATATAATGTCCCCAGCGCGTCGCCAACGGTCCCTATTTTCGGGGCGGAATAACCATTTCCTGAAGAATAGGTAACTGCCAAAAACTAGCCGCTATAACGGGCAGAAGTGCTCAAAACTAGCCATTGCCACGGGCAAGGGCATAGTTCTAGGCACAGGCGTCATGACCGTTCTTGGATGATGGAGCCGTGCGTAACGGGCAGGAATGTCAGGGAGGAGCAAATGACCTTGAGATTCATCTGTCCACATGTGCCCGGTAGAGGGGCAGAAAGGTAAATGGTGCCCCACCTCAGCTGGACTTAGGCAATTGGGCCGTTCTGGGAGCAGAAGTGGATTGGGCCATGCCCAGCCATTGGTCCAGTCTGGAACAAAATCAAATTTGAAAGTTTTTATTATAATCATACAAATAATATCAATAATAATTATAATAATAATGATAAAATATATTAAATTAAAATAAATAATAGAATATTTTTCTAAAATAAACACAACCTCGCATCTCATTGTATTTTCTCTCTAAATTTTTTTTTCTCAATCTGAATGTTTAGAAACATTAAAAAATAGTTACACTTTTTTATAATTATAAAATTTTGAAAAATATGGTTACATATACGTATAGATCACAACCTAAAAAAATAAAAAACATTAACTTACACTTTTCATATTGTTTCAAATTCAGTTTTGAAAAAACAAAAAACAAAAAGGAAAAAGAAAAAAGAAAAATAAATCACAAATGTGTAAAACATTAATGAAGATAAAGAAATGACATATAAATGAATGAGAGAAAATGAAAAAGAAAGAAACCGAGAGGAATGTGAGAGATACAGCAAGCAAAAAGAAAAAAAAAGTGGTTAGGGGAAAAGAGAGAAAAAGCGTGATAAAAAAAAGAAAGAGAGAGAAGAAGTTTGCAAATAAGAAAACTTCTTTTTAGCCCTTATATAAAATGTGTTGTAAATTATTAAGAATTAATAATCTTGAGTGTGTTCCAAAATGACAAGAAAATATTAAACTGAAGATTAATTTTTAAATTCAAAAAATAGGCAATACTTGTGAAGTGTTGCAGTTGGTTTGAATTCAGAAATAAACAACACTTGTGAAATATTGCAGTAGGTTTAAATTCGAAAAAAGATAACACTTCATGAAGTGTTACAGAATGCGAAACAGTGCAACCTTTGAAAACTATTGTTGTAGGCGAAACAGTGCAACATTTGGTAAAAGTGCTATTGTAGGCGAAACAATGCAATTTTTGAAATGTGTTGTTGTAGACAAAACAATGCAACATTTTGGAAAAGTGTTGCCGAAAGTGTGTGTTTCATCAAGGGTCGCAACCTTATGAAACAACACCACTTTGACCTATAAATTAAGCATTCCGGATTAAAAAAAAAACAAATTAGAAAAGCCTATCTTTTTCACACAAAATTTCGAATTCCATCTTCCGTACATTCGAGTTTTCATTAGTCTTGTGCATACTCGAGTATAAGCTAAATTATCCTGGGTATTCATGCGTACAAACTTTAAGACAAATTGAGAGTGCTTGAAATACTATAAGGAAAGTGATTCGTTCACGATTCGAGCCTCGGTCCATTAGATTTAAATTAATTTCCTAACAATCTTATAGTATTTTAAATAATGGCAACCGTGGCTTCCGCAAATCGTGTTTTTATAGATACTGCTCTAATCAAGAAATTTAAAAATTCTTGAGAAATGAATGGACAAAAGAAATGAGCAAAAAAGAAGCATTGAGAAGGAAGGTTACTTGATTTGATTGCAGAGAGATAAGACATGTTAAAAATGAATGTCATACACTTCCAAAGAAGAATAAATTCAAGATCAAGAAGAGAAAAATGCATAAAAAACTTATTTTTAAAAATCTGTCAGCACTTTTTAAGTCATATCCGTTGTACTTTTTATGTTAGATCTGGTTAACTGACTTAACAAAATCTGTTGTTGTTTAAAATTTAAAAAATTGTTTGAAATTCAAAATTGATCATGCACGTGTTAAGTCAAGTGTCCGTTTAAACGACTTAACAAGTCCTGAACAAAATTCAAAATTATGTCTTTTCATGAACCATTTTCATTCTAAACTATTGCAAACCTTCATGAAAATGTCTCAAACTTTTGCATCAATTCCTAGAAGTTTCTTAGGATGTATTTAATGGAAAATACATTAGTTTTCAAATTACCTATTTCATTATTAATTTTTCATATCAATTCAAATAATTTTCTAAGTGTTCATTATTTTTCAAAAATGTTGAAATTTTGTGTATAACTTTAAAATCATTCATAAAAGTTTCATAATATTTTTTGAGCACTTAAGGTTCATATATTATTGAATTGTAAGTTGAAAGAGAAATTGTCTATTGAAATTGATTCAAGAACAAATTCATATATTCAAATTTGTTCAAGTATTGTAATTGATCACCAAGTGTGTGGTGACTTAATTTGTAAAGAAAGTGTGTGTACCTTCTAAAAGTATTTGCAAATTGAACGTAGTATATTTTATATTTATAGGAGAAAGGTCCTTTGAATTGGTTTGATTCAAAGTCAACTATAGT
The DNA here is from genome assembly GCA_022829125.1 of Lathyrus tuberosus. NCBI lineage: Eukaryota > Viridiplantae > Streptophyta > Magnoliopsida > Fabales > Fabaceae > Lathyrus > Lathyrus tuberosus. Next base: position 10,483,819 of record JALAZF010000032.1, read on the forward strand.
TGTTGGTGTATTCAAGGAAGTAGTGGCTTCAAGGGACTCCTTATTTTAGAAGGATGTTATTCAAGATGAAATAGATTCAATAATGTCAAACCACACTTGGAAACTTGTCGATCTAACTAAAAGATCAAGATCCATTGGATGCAAGTGGTGTTTAGAAGGAAGTATCATAATGATGGTACGCTAAACACCTACATGTATAGATTAGTAACCAAGACTTTTTTTTAAAAAAAGGAAGGTGTTGATTATTTCGACACATATGCACTAGTTGCAAGGACATCGACAATTAGAGTATTCTTTGCATTAGTTTATTTGCATGACCTCATAGTTCATCAAATGGATGTCAAAATGACATTCCTAAATAGATATATCGATTAGGAGATTTTCATGGGGTAACCAGAAGGTTATGTGCTTCCTGGCAATGAACAAAAGATTCACAAGTTAAGGGGAAGACAAATAGCTTAGGGAGAGACTTTAAATCATTATCAAAATACAAAGTCAAAGAGTTTGTCATCATCAAAAGGGGGAGATTGAGAATAATATATCTTATATCTAGTTCAATTTTGATATAGCCAAAGACTATCAAAGAAGAAAAGGTTCAAAAAAGTCATGCACATCAATGATGAAATTGATCGAGAATGTTGAACATAGAAATTCAAGTGAATATTTGAGACAAGTGAACATAACTAAGGTACTCATTGCAATTCATATTATATTACTTTAAATAACTCAGAATTTCATCTCTCACTTTATCTAAAAACTTTCTTGCATCATCATGCATGATTATCTAAAAACATTCTTCATCTAATTCTTGTTACAAGCGTTTGTACACAAAGTTTTGTGAGAATATTGTGATATTAATTTGTCTCCATGTTGATTATAGATTGATCATTAGAAACAAGATGAATGGAATTTTAGAAACAAAGAGGTTTCTAACTTCCACATTTAAGATAATGATCTTGGACTAGTTGACACACTTTTGGGGATCAAATTAAAGTGAAATAGTGGGGGTTATGTACTTAGTAAAACACATTATGTTGAGAAAGTGCTTGATACTTTCAAACCCTTACGCTTTAAGAAAGGGACCACTCTATTTGATTCTAGTGTAAAACTTCAAAAGAATGATGGAAGAGTTGTGACTCAATTGGAATATGCAAGTGTATGCAATGTACTAGAACCAACATATCATTTGCAATTAGTAAAACGAGTAGATTTTACTAACAATCCAAATGGTGAGCACTGGGAGGCCATCATTAGAATTTTTGGATATCTTATGAAAACAAAAAATCTTGGTCTCCATTATGGTAGAATTCTTGCCATATTAGAAGGATATACTGATGGGAGTTGGATAATGAGTGTTGAATATCATAAATTTGCATTTGGGTGGATATTTACACTAACCTGGGGTGCAATTTCTTGGAAGTTCAAGAAACAAATGTGGACACCTCTTTCAACCATAGAATCATAACTTGAGGCTCTTGCTTCCGCTGGTGAAGAAGCTCGATGGTAGATGGACATTCCGTTGGAAGTTCCATTGGCTAAAGACAATGTTTCAAAGGTGTTGATACATTGGAGTAGTCAAGCTAATTTACCTACAGTATACAAAAAGGTGTATAATAGAAAGTCTAGGCAAGTAGGACTTAGACATTCTTTCATGAGAAAATTGATTAAGGATGTAATCATTTCGTTCATATACGATTGAGCTATAATTTGCTTGGTCCATTTACTAAACCATTGGCCAGAGATTTAGTAAAGACTACCTCGAGAGGTATGGGATTGAAACTCCTTGAATAAGGGTTCCGACAATGGTAACAACCCAATCTGAAGTTAAAAAATCTTGACCTAAGATTCAATGGGTAACAACAAGTCATTAATTTGGATGTTTGTGCAACATTCTGTGACAATGTTGACTATTACATATTGAGGGTTGAATTTTTCAAACTCTTAATGAAGTTTTATATCGACGACATGTATCTCCAGAAATAGATACAAAATGAACTTCACCTATATGAATTTCGAGATGATGTCTTCTCAAAGTGAGGGTTGGAGTTTCTCTCATGAAAAATTCACGAAAACAGGAAAAACACATGGCCATAAATAGTGCTAGGCGTGAGATGCAGGCGAAGAACCATTAAATAATATGTGTAAGGTAACGCCGGTATACTCACAAGGGATAAAGATTCAAAGCATAGCTACCTAACGTTCTGATTAAACTTTGCGTTATCCTTACTAAGGTTAAGTTCAAATCGAAAGATACTTAAATGTATTAACATTTTTTTCCTCTATTTTTTTTGGAATTGGTCTTGTAATTATTAGAATAAGTGGTGGATTATTGTAAATTATTAAGAATTAATAATCTTGAGTGTGTTCCAAAATGACAAGAAAATATTAAAATGAAGATTAGTTTTTGAATTAAAAAAATAGGCAATACTTGTGAAGTGTTGCAGTTGGTTTGAATTCAGAAATAGACAACACTTGTGAAGTATTGCAGTAGGTTTAAATTCGGAAAAAGGCAACACTTCGTGAAGTGTTGCAGAATGCGAAAAAATGAAACCTTTGAAAACTGTTGTTGTAGGCAAAACAGTGCAACATTTGGTAAAAATGTTGCTGTAGGCAAAACAGCAACGTTTGAAAAGTGTTGTTGTAGACGAAACAATACAATATTTTGGAAAAGTGTTGCTGAAAGTGTGTGTTTCATCAAGGGTCGCAACCTTATGAAACAACACCACTTTGGCCTATAAATTAAGCATTCTAGATTCAGAAAAATACATTAGAAAAGCCTACCTTCTTCACACAAAATTCTGGATTCCATATTCCCTACATTCGAGTTCTCATCGGTCTTGTGCAAACTAGAGTATATGCTGAACTATCCTGGGTATTCCTGCGTACAAACTCTAAGACAAATTGAGAGTGCTTGAAATACTATAAGGAAAGTGATTCGTTCACAATTCTAGTCTCGATCCATTCGATTTAAATTAATTTCCTAACAAAATGATCAACACAATTTAATAATAATAAAATCTGACAAAAAATGAGAAAAGATAATAAATAACCAAAATTGAATAGGTGTTGGCAAAAGAGTATGGGGTAGAATTGACTTTTCCTGAATTATTAATTTTCTTATATGATAGATATGTAATATATTAACTATAACTACAAACCCTATTAAAGGATAATAAATAATATTAAAATTTTAATTTATCAAAAAATGTTAATATTTTTTATGATAAAATATTAGCATTTATACAAAAAAATGCTACAAATATTTGTTTTTGATAAAAAAAACATGAGACAATAATGATAGGTGTATACACATATTTTGTATGTAAAAGACAAATTTATCATTCTTTTTAAATTTAAAACTCACTAAAAAAATTTGAATTAAAATTTAGCAAATGAAATCTCTTGACAAGATTGTTTTGATCCTATAAAAATTGATTCAATAAATTAAGAATGACTTTTTTATAAAATTATTTAAATAAAGTATCATAAACTTGATGGAAAAATCATATCTAATACATAATACTGTAAAAAAAGAAAATACTTAACCCCTTCTAATAAGAATTTAAGATGATTCATTTTAAATTCAAATCTACTACATAAATAAAAATATTTATATAATTTTTAATCCAAACCATCTTAAAATAATTTAAATATTGTTAATTTGACTATTTAAAAATTAATATAATTATAAATTATTTATCGACCAACACTGCTCCCTAAAGTCTAAAACTTGTAAAAATTCATGCCCGTCCAGTTAATGCTCACATGCGTAAAAAAAATGGTGGGTGAAACATAATATGGGGTGCGAGCCTAAAACCTAAGCTCGCGCCGTTAAAAATGCATGCAAAATGGACATGTTCGATGGGGTCGGACCCGTTTTACCATCTGTAATAATTTGTGTCATTAATTGTTTGAATATTAGTTATTTACTATTATTTTAATATGATACTATAAAATGCTCCACTTATCTCAATCTATTTTTTGTTGTTAGTTTATTGATGAAATTATATTTTGAGTTTGTTTTGATAATTTATTAATTATATAGTTGATACACATTTGATCACAGATCACATATACCCCATCCGTACATACATATGCATTTGTTGATTACATCAAGAAGATTGTAGTTTATTTTCTTCTCTAGTGTCCATGCTCCTTGCTCAACGGTGATATTGAACATGTTTTTTATTATGTGTACTTTTGAACAAGTTGTTATAAGTATCTTAAATTATTTGTACTAAGTATCTTAAATTATTTTCAAATTTTTAAATTTTGATGTATTTTGATTATGGTTCACTCTACCTTACATAAATATGTTGGTTCGCAATTTTTATCTCTCCATATATACTTTCAAATTAATAATCCTCATCACGCGACTAGTACGAATGCATGAGTCTCTTACTAGTTACACTTGTAAAATCTTAAGAACTTGCATCAAACAAATCACTTTAGCTATTTTATCAATTAATCTATTTTTTTAAGTGACCTAGAGTTTAATTCTTCATTCAAATATCATATTCACCAAGTCAAAACCTACAATTCTTGGATGGTTCCTTTAACATCTTAGGAATGATCAATAATCACAACCCCGTCCTTTTGTTGCGTGGTATTATATTTTCAAGTGGACCATTGAAAATATTTCCTCTAAAGTTGCTAGAGTGAGGCGACCTATGATACAATTATAGATGGAATAAATGAGTCCCATTTTGACTCCTAAAAAAGTAAATTTAAGGCAACCAATTTTGAACAAATGTTAACTTCTAAAAAATAAATAAATGAATGAATGCAATTTACGAGATAGAATATCAATGATTCTATCGATCAAATTAAAAGGTCACAAATGCCTACTTCTATAAATAATAGCCACATTTTAGTTTTTGTGGGGTTAGTGAACTAAAAGTTGGGGTTAATAGTAACCTTGATCTTTGGAAGAAGAAGCCTTTTAGATTAGATTTTAATTGGGAAATGATCCATTTAAGAAAGAACTTGTTAAACTTACTAATGTTAATATTTACTCTTATTACAAGATTGAGAGTGTATTGCTTAAAAGTTACCTATATACCTTAATGGAAAATGGGCCTCACATTGATGCTTTAGGAGTTTTTTATTATTGAAAATGTTGTGAAAGTTTCTAATTAATATATTGATTAATTGATTGATTATAAGTTATTATTTTATGTTTCACTACTATGGAAAACCCATTTAACAACGGTTGCGAAAGATATATAATGACGCGGGCGCAAGTATTGTTATGTAGAGTGTCGTTGTATATATGATACCTACAAGCACGACCCAGAAAGCGTTGTGATAAATTATAAAGCGTGCTACCTATAATGACGGTTATTTTAAATACCCGTTGTTGTATGTCTTTTAATAAAATAAAAAAATGCAAACATTAGAACAACCTATAATGACAGTTATTTTAAAGAACCGTTGTTGTATACTACCTATAATGATGGTTATTTTAAATAACCGTTGTTGTATGTCTTTTAATAAAATAAAAAAAAAATTGCAGCATTAGAACAAGAACAACAGCAAGAACAAGAACGACAACAAGAACAACAAGAACATTAAGAACAAGAATAAGAATAACAACAACAACAACAACAACAACAACAACATCAATAACAACAACAATAACAAGAAGAAGAAGAAGAAGAAGAAGAACAAGAACAAGAACAAGAACAAGAACAAGAATAAGAACAAGAACAAGAACAAGAACAAGAATAAGAACAAGAACAAGAACAAGAACAAGAACAAGAACAAGAACAAGAACAAGAACAATAACAACAACAATAATAACAACAAGAACAACATTAATAAAAAAGAACAACAAGAACAACAATAATAAAAAAGAACAACAAGAACAACAATAATTTAAAAAGAACGCCAACAACTAACATTGCTAACTCGAGTTCTGAAATTTGGTTTAGTGGAGAAATAGAGTACCGTAAATGAAAGATGATGTTTGGAGGTAGAAGATGTCTAAGTTTTAGGTTTCACGTGAATCACTAATAATAGTGTCTTGGCCGTTGATAATCACTAAATGGACGACCAAGATTTGTTTAAGGATATTGAATAAACTCAATATGCGCGCCACCTATAATGTTGGTAATGAGACTTGAAAAAATAAGTAAAAAAACCAAAAATGCTGGTGCTGGAACTTGAACCCATGACAAGACGCTACCTATAATGACGGGTGATTTAAATTACCCGTGGTGAAAGGTCTGTAAGCATTTTGAAAAAATAATTAAAAAACGCCACCTATAATGACGGTTGGTTTAAATACCCGTGGTTAAAGGCATGTCAGCATTTTGAAAAAATAGGAAAGAAGTAACATGATTAAAATAAATTCAGAAAAATCTAAAAACACGAAATTTAATCTAATTAGGTAAAATAAGAATTTTGAAATTTTTTTGAAATTTTTTTAGACTATGAAAACAGTAAAAAATTCATTAAAAATAGAAAAAAAAGATGAATTTAGGGTTTTGAGGGTGAAGTCCCGTAACTCTTCTAGAGTACGGGAATAATGACCGCACGATTTTTCTGCTTCAGATGCACGAAATAGATCTAAAAAAGGAGACGATTTTCCCTAAAACCGGTTTTTTTGAAGAGCAAGACCTAAAACTAAACTATAGGCTATAATGACGGTTGAAAACATAACCGTGGTGAAAGGTTGTGGGCATTTTGAAAAAATATGTAAAAAACCATAAATGTTGGTGTTGGGAATTGAACCCATGACCAGACGCTACCTATAATGACGGTTTTTTAAATACCCGTGGTGAAAGGCCTCACATTTCACCACGGTTGGAATATTAACCGTCATTAAAAGCCTTTTAATGAGATTAAAAAAAATGTGTGCATCTATTAGAACGGTGTATAGGCAAGCCGTTGTAAATCTGACGTTGTTGTATACGCGTTTTGTAATAGTGTTTCTTTTTATTGCTTTGCCTAACATTTGTTAATTTTTATTTTGTCTTAACATTCTACTAGGTAACCAATATGCTTGTTGCAATCCAAACATATGCTTATTGCATTCCTAACATATGCATTCAACACATGATCTTAAACACTCTAACCAGTTAAACCATATGCTTGCATATTATTCCCAATACCCAAACATATTATAGTACGGATAACATATTCCAAATCAGGAGAATCAAGTTCTTTTTGACTAGATTCTAGCTTTATCTCTATCTAGCCCTCATTTTGAACGAGGAGCACCTGGTACTTCAGCAAAAAAACCACATTTTTTTCCAGATTATCTCAGTAAAGCAAGTTCCATGCCTTTCTTTTCAACTCAAGCAAGAAGACCTCAAAACTCCAATGAAACTAATACTCACATTTATCTTCAACTTGGCTAGAGGATCTCTTCAAATCAGACAAGAAGACATTGTAACTTTAACTTAATTATACAATGCCCGATAAAATCTAATTTTAGATGATGGACACCAACAATAAAGTTAGGTAAAACTATCATCCCAACACAAATATGGTTTATGCTGCCACATAAATGAGAAATTATTACACGTTCCATCATTGATTAAAAATGTCAGGAAATACTTTGGTCACGTGATAGGTTAGGTTTTCACATAAAAGAAGAGAACGTAATACAAGTTACACCGTCAATAATAAATTAGGAAAAACCTTAGCACGCGATGAGTAATATTTACACCTTGTTTACTAGAACTTACTAGAATTATACCACCCAAAATGAATTAGGAAAAATCTGACAATCGTGTTGGGTTAGGTATGTTGAGAATATAGCAAGTGTGAGTAGTGTGGGTAACAGTCCCACATTAGTTGGAAATATGGAGACTTGAGCATTTATAAATGAGAGAACCCACCCACCCATCACCTTAAGGTTTTGGGTGAATATGTGGTGTATCTCTCACAAAGGTGTTGCTAAAAAAGAGTAGTCTCACAATGTTCAACACTCCCTAGTAAAAAAACTCCTCCAACACATGATATCACGAGCCTTTGGTTTGAGGAAGGGATCGACTTACTTGTATCAAAAGTCAACGACGCCACAAGGATGGTGAGTAAGAAACGTTCTGTTGAAGAGTGTCAACGGCGCCACAAAGATGGTGAGTAAGAAACATTCAGTTGAAGAGTGTCAATGGCACCACAAAGGCGGTGAGTAAGAAAAACGTTTCGTGCGGTACAAGAGTTTGTGGAAGTAAGAAGAGCTTCCACTTGAGGGGGAGCATTGTGGACTCACATTTGAGGGGGAATGTTGAGAATGTAGCAAGCGTGAGTAGTGTGGGTAATAATTCCACATTGGTTGGAAATGTGAAAACTAAGTGAGAGAACTCACCCACCCATCACCTTAAGATTTTGGGTGAATATTTGATGTGTCTCTCACAAAAATGTTACACAAAAAGAGTAGTCCTACAATGTTCAATGCTCCCTAATAAAAAAACTCCTCCAACAAGATATACACTTCAAGGAAGATAACTTACTACAAGTTCCACCACTAAATGAAATTAGAAAAAACAAGAATTGTGAGATAAATGGGTTGAACTGAATAATTTATTTATTGTGAGATGTTGAGTTTTCTTTTTTTGAATAATTTTTTTAAAGAAATAAGATGTAAGGTTTTGATGATGATCATAATTAATGAGGAATTTATAAAATTTTAATTATTAAAATACTATAAATAAAATATATAAATAATAATTATTAAATTATTATAGTTAAAAAAAATTAAAATATTTAATTAAAATGATGACGTGACATCACATCAACAATCCACATTATATAATTTGTCACATTATTCTTAATTTAATTTAAGTGTACATCTAATTTTAAAAGTCGTTAAAATAAGAGGATTAAAATTACAAAATAAAAAATTTAAGGAACAAATTCTTAAATTATTAAAATAGAACTAAAAGTTTAATCAAGTGAAAAATCTACAAGCCGTAAATAATTAAAATAAATAATTTTTTATAATTTGATCTAATGATCAACACTAGTATTTAATTAAATATGCTTCGGAAAGAAATGTGACTAGGATTCAAACTATGACCATCACATAAGGTGACATGGTAGCCAATTGTGACACCTAGGACATTTGAAGTAAATTTAAACGCATATGAACTAGTCCATCTATCTTATTTATAAGGCATAATTAGTCATTAAATCTCTTAACTTAATTTAATATTTCGCTTTAATTCTTTACCTAAAAATTATTACAAGTTAGTCCGTTTAGGGGTGAGCAAGGGACGGGTCGAGAAGGGTTATGACTAACCTTAATCCTGTCCTAAATTTTGATCGGGCTATTTTAATGACCCTAACCCGTACCTAAACCTGAAAAAAACCCGATATTATATAAGTTACTTGAGACCGGATTAATGTAAGACGATATCGGGTTGACCCGAAATATATGGAAAAAAAATTTAGAGATTTAAGAAATTAATTATAGTATTTTAAAAATTTCATTTAAATAAGAAATATGAATAAAATCATTAACAAGAATGAAAAACAATGAAGACATCTAAAGTCAATTTTTTTAAATAAAAAACATGATGTAATTCTATATATGTCATCACCATTTTATTTTCACTAAAACATAGTAAGAAGATGTAAAATAAAAAACATTATGTAAGAGAATTAGAAAAGTGTGAAAGTGAAAAAGTGGGAAGATGTGTACTTAATACTTAGTGGGTGCATATATTAAATAATGAGGTGGAAAGTGGAAAAGTGTATTGAAAATTTGGAATAATCTAAATATACCAATAAATTAAATAAATAAATAGTACCAGATGTCCATTCATAATATTAGGACGAGTTGGGTAACCCGAGGGTCAACCCGAACCCGTCCCAATCCGAACCCGGGTTCATTTTTGGACAGTCTTTTTTTTTCTTCCATTTTTTGCATGAGACGAGAAAAAGACTAACGCGAAACTATTGGGTTGGGACGAGTTTTCGGGTTGGGTTGGGTTCTGCACACCCCTAAGTCCGTTAACATCACTTTTGTTATCTTGTTTGGTCCTTTCCGTCAATTTTTGAGAAAAAAAAGTTAAGTTCTGGTGACGTGGTGTGACAACAAAGCCATTGATATAAATCTGAGTCAGCATATATAATTAAAAATTTGATATATTATTTAAACTGCGAGAGTTTTGTTTTTGGGAACCCCCGTAATTTAAACAGTGTATCCATTTTTAACTATATACCCTGACTCGGATTTGTACCAATGACTTGTTGTCACGCCAAAATAGGGTTAAGATAAGTGAACCTAAGAGACTAACGTGTAATGTTTTTTTAGTTAAGGGAACAAAGTGAAACATTAAATTGAGTTAAGGGACTAAAACATGTATTAAACCTATTTATAATAAGCAAAAGTTTTTGAAATTTGTTAACTTTAAATATATACAAATGAAAATTTATGCCTTTTTGTTTCATAACTACCCACACATTAATTATAGAAATAACAATTAAATTAAAGGAAAGTGTAAATTTTTTTTTTTTTAAACTCGATATTTTCTGAAGCTTGGTTTCTTAGCACAAACTCGTTTACCACTCGAGGCCAAGTATTTGGTTAAATATAAAATAATTTTAGATTGTCAATCTATCATATTCATGTATTTCGCTACAAACATTAGTTTTTAAGATAATGCTATGATATGGCTGAATAATGAGTTTTTATTGAATGATAGCATAAAATTATTTTACAACCGTAATGTATATTTATTAAACTCAATTATTAATTGTATTATTTTGTTTATTAGAAATAGAAAAATTAAGTACATTTAAGTATTATCTATAATCTATAATAATATATAAAGATAAAATTCGGTTTTAGCGATAACCTATTTTTCTACCAATTTTACTCTTACTTTAATGTGTAATTTATATAATAACTTTCATTGAAATTACTACTATTATTTTGTGAGTTTAATTGATATGCACTGACAATGTAAAATAATTTTACACAGTTAATTTAAAATTTACAGTCTGATGTGACGAGATGCATGAGAGTGATTGGTTGATAATGTAAAATAATTTTATACTGTCAATACATCCATTTAAATTTTTATTTTTTTATATAACTTTCTATTATTAACTTCATACATAATTTTCATTTAAAATTAACATTAAATAAAAAATAAAAAATATCGTTTATAAAAAAGTCGACAGATTGGCATGGGAATGTCCAACCGTGCCGGTCTAAAGGCTAGTTATTAATTAAGGAAACAATAATTAAGGCAGGAAGTATGACTCAAACCATCCATAAAATATGAGGCAAAGCAAGAAAAAGAAAGATAAAAAATTATAACCTTAAAAACTACAATAGCCATGGATGTAACCATAAATCTTTCAATAATCAACAAAACATCTAAGGCAAATTAAAGCAATGTGATGCAACCATACCTTCCAAGCAATAAGAATAAACATTAATAGCAACCATATCTTTCAAACAATTTACTCCCAATCTTATGATAAGAATAAACATTAATAGTAGCAAGCTCAGCGAGTTCCCTCGCTAAGAGGATAACTACCCCAATTCAAATCCAACTTTAAGGGTCTATATTTCCGAAGATCAAGCTTATTAACAATAAATGCTAATGCATCAACTCCGCAAAAACTTAAATGAGACGCACTCATGACAGTAGCAGCCAAATGTCCAACCTCTACACCGTTTTTGCATCCAATCCCACAATGCCTCTCCAAGTTAACAAAATTATCTTTCATTCCATACCCCACGAAGGTGTAATTTGACTGACGAAGAAATTTTTGTATTGAAAAGGGAACCTGGAACTGAGGATGTAGCTCGACAATAAGACCCGAATGTCCGTCATAGTTGGAGAGTTGCTGGTCTGGTACGGGATTTGGTTTCATCATGATCGATATAGAGAGTTGGACGCCACTCGATATCAAATCCGATAACCTTGGTTCTGTAACTGTCTGTTGGGTGTAAGAAAGACGATATGTGGTCGTCGATCACTTTCCTTTGATTTGTTACGGTGGTTTTGATTTCTTCTCCGTTCAACTCTAACGACAAGATATTAGTGTGAAATTCACTTATGATCATAGAAACTAAAGGTAGAAAACGTTCTTCTATATATTCTTGAAACAAAAGGTTACAATGTGTCTTATCTATACAGGGGATACATGTGTTTGGGTGACCTATTTTTATTTCAATCATACCCTTTATAATTACTTTAATTACTTTTTAAAAAAAATTAGCAGTTTTTGGTTTTGAGTGGTTAATTTAAATCACGTATTACCCACTCAACCTCCACTTCCTTTGTCAATTCTACTTCTACGTTTCTTACTGTTAATAAAATTCGAAACATAAATTTAAAACTGCCGCATGGAGCAATTATTGCAATTATTTTTATGGAAGTTGAGAGTGGTTACATATCTATTATGTGGTGTACTTTTTGGGATGACTCACTTTTTGGGGTGACGAGAAATACTTTCCATAAGAACACACCTAAATCTATATTAATCTATTGTTAGAAATAATCAATGAAAAGAGAGAAATTTTTTAATTTATTATAAATTTAATTTTAATTTTAATTGGAATCATAGGGTGGTGGTTATTATGTAGGAGAGAGAAAATATTATTTTTTATTTTTAATTAATAAAAAAAATATTATTGGTTGTTTGTAAATACACGTGTTATATTCGTTCTCATGCAAGTATTTTCCTTGGGGTGACTTACTTTTATGAAAAACTTAGGGCCTGTTTGAATCACTTCTGATTTTTAGTTTTCAAAATTTGTTTTATAAATTTATTTTGAAAAACTGTTTTTAAAAAGAGAATTGAAAAAAATATGTTTGACACTCAAATTCGATTTTTTTTAATATAACGTATTTTTTAAAAAAAAAAACCATAAAAACAAACATTTAAAAAAAGTCCCAAAATGACATGGTTTGAAAATAATTTAATAGGGTGGCGCCATATGGTATGGCGTCTCAGGCATAGGGAAAAACCCTAAATGCCAATCCATATGGCGCCTGGTTCAATATCCATGCCCTAATTTTTTTATTTTCTTTACAGGGGAGGCGCCATATGGTATGGCACCTCAGTTCACTTTTATTTTTTTAATTATTATTTAAATATGGAAATTGAAAAATTTAATAAAAAAATGAGGGTAGCAAAAAATACATAACCATGTTCAGAATAAAAATTAGTACAATTGATGGTAAAGAAAAATTTAATTATCGTGCTGTAGCGAGCGATTTTGGACGCGGTTCTTAAGCGCTGGTCGCTCTCTGCGGTTGAGCTTAAAACTACAGGTCGATTCATTTTTTATCCTATTGTGAGCTGAATAAGGAAGGGAAATAGATGTCTCCAATTAACCCTGCTTTGCATACTGAGTTTAAACAGCGGTCTGTTAGGTTACAGATGCTATCAATGTGGGGGGGCCTTTGTACTGGTTATTTGTATTTTCGCCAATACTGTTTTCTTTCTTTTTTACATGGGCAGAAGGTTTCTGGCGGGGAACAAGGATTAGGATGTTAGGACTGATGCTTTTGAATTACTGCTTTTAATTGATGGAGATATGGGATTTAGGTTTTTTGTTGATTGCGCTCGCTAAGATCTTTTCTTTCGATCTTATGCCTACGTATTCCCGTTTACCGAAACAGGGAAATCAGAGCGTTCGTAATTCCTCCTATTCTATGGGAGGAAATGGGTGTTTTTGGTGTTTTGGTGTCTTGTTCAAAGCCCAAGACGTGAAGCGAAAGGTGGTTTGTATCTTGTTCAAAGCCCAAGATGTGAAGCTGAAAGGTCTATTTGTGTCTTGTTCAAAGCCCAAGACGTGAAGCTGAAAGACCTCGACTTTAGAGAGAATTTGTCATCTCTAAAGAGGGGGAAGGAGAATTACTTTAACTGGGATACGCGGATCCGAGCAATGCCATAATTTCCGAAGAAAGGGTTTTAACCTGAAGGAGAAGACTTTAACTCAGTGTAGAGCAATGCCATCTTTCCTTAGGAATTTCTCATGCTAAAAGAGGGACAGTGGCATGGATATAGATGATCCAGAGGCTTGCCGCTTACAGCGATTAGATGAAAGGAAAAGGAGTTGTTGATGTTTGTGTACTGTGAACGAGGCACAGCTTTGATGCTAAAAGGTTGATTGGATCAACCAGTGGTTTTCTTATACAAAGCCTAAGAGGAGGCTAATTTCCGCTAGGAAAATCATTATACAAAGCCTAAGAGAAGGCTATTTTGTGTCTCGTACAAAGCCCGAGAGAGAGGCTAAAAGTTTGTTTGACTCTACGAGGGAGTCTTTGTGTCTCGTACGAAGCCCGAGATAGAGGCTATTGTTTGTTTAACTCTACGAGGGAGTCTTTGTGTCTCGTACGAAGCCCGAGATAGAGGCTAAAAGTTTGACTCAACAAGAGAGTCTTTGATACTCAACAAGAGAGTGTTTTTGTATCTCGTACGAAGCCCGAGATGGAGGCTAAAGGTTTGTTTCAGTTGAGTCACAGATCCAATATACTGATTTTAAAAGAGAAAATCAGTTCTTATATGAGCAACACTGTACTCAGGGATTTGATTTGAGGATATTTCCTTCTCTTTGAGGAAACGGGAAATCCAAAGGGTATTGAGACTGTCCGGGTCTGCGGGTTTCCTTCCTATTTAACGAAGGGGTCACTCGAGAATGTCTTTGAGACTCAAGGAAGTTAGACTGTCCAAGTCTAGAGTTTTTTTCTTTTGTACTATGCTTTGAGAAACAGTAGTAGACTCTATGAAAGGACTGTTCTATGCAGATGACTATGTTATGTTCCTATACCTCTAGGAGGTCGTCGGGACAATTTGTACGAAGCCCAAGAGGAGGCTGGAAACTTTTAAGAAGCCGACGGGTCCTTGTACGAAGCCCAAGAGGAGGCTATCATTCCCGAAGGAAGAGATCATTATACGAAGCCTAAGAGGAGGCTGTGAATACTTCTAAGAAGCCGTAGTGTCCTTGAATAATGCCCAAGATGAGGCCGATGCTTTTAAGAAGCCTGTGGGTCTTATCATCTCCTTTCCATTAGGAGAGATAACTCTTTTAAAGATAAAAACCACTGGTAAACGTGCGAGGTTTACTATCCAGCGACTTCTAGCTTTTAAAGAGGGTTCCTTAGTTAAGGTCCAAGATTATGACCGTAGTGGGTACCCAAACCCCGAGACATTCAAGGCAAGCTATCCACAAGGAATAGATCAAGTCAGGAAAGTTCGAGAATTTGGAAGAAACTCAAAGATGCCATTCACGGAGAATACATTCATCTTGGGGAGTAGAGCTTCTTGACGATTCCTAAGGAGGACAGCCGAAGAGAAGACTGTATCTGGTGCTCCTATTGGGGATCTAGGCGTCTATTTCTACGAATAAATGAAACGGCGTCACCTAGTTCTAGACGTAGTTGCCGGGGAAACTCGAAATATCTATACTATTATTACACAGTAGATATGAGTTTATGAAAGGAGACTTACAGTGAGCAGCCCCACAATACAGTTTATAATATGAAAGCAGTAAATGAAAGCGATAACCACTTACTCGGTTGTAGTGCTTCCATGCTGTTTGGTTAGTTGTTCAACAAAGAAAGATTGAAAACAACAGTATATTCAAAATCAAAGGAGAAAGTGCTTTGAAAAAGAAAGATTTGGGGCTTACAGCTCAAGGAGAGGCCCAGGGTTTTATCAGTGAGCACACTGTTTGAATTTGTACAGAGGGACTTATACAAGTGACTGGGGCCCAAAAAGGTTTTCTGTACAAAGGGATGGGTCTTACACTCTCTCAAGAGGCCCATAAAAAAAGTTTAAAGAAAAGAGAGGGGCTTATAACATGAGGGTAGGCCCAAATGATTTTTCGTTTAAAAATGGCGATCGCGCCGAGGTTTTCTTTTAACGCAGAGGGACTTATACAATATGTGAGGCCCAAGATGTTTTGGTTAAAAGGGGGATTGGGTCTTACACTCTAATAGAGGCCCAAAGTGTTTTGAATGGGTCTTATAGCTCAAGGAGAGGCCCAAAAGGTTTTTATTTTTAAACGGGCGACGATCGCGTCGTTTACTTGTACAGAGGGACTTATACAATGAGTGAGGCCCAAAAAGTTTTTGTACAAGGGGGATGGGTCTTACACTCTCTCAAGAGGCCCATAAAGTTTTGAAAATGATTTATGAGGGTTGAATTAATCCAAAACCCTAATTTGTTTTCAAAATGTATTTAATTGAATAAAAATTCAATTAAAATGATCAAAAATTGTTTAACACATGGAAAACAAATTGTGATCTTGGATTAATGCTTCAAAAATTAAGTATTGACCTACAAAATAATTAGAAAGCATTAAAAGTTGCAAAATCAATGTAGAAAAAATATTTAAAATGTCAAAAACAATTAAAATATTAATTCTTTGCAAAAATATCAATTATATGAAATAAATAATATTTTTGGGATTTTTTGATAAAATAAAATATTTTAACATTTTTGTGAATTATTAAAAAAAGAATCAACTCAAAATCATTAAAACTCAGAGAGAAATTAATTTTTGAATCAATTAAACAAAATCACAAAATTCAAATATTTGAATTTCTAAAAATGGCGCCAAGAACAAGCTGAAGAACACGCGCGTGTTCTTGGTTTCTCAGATTTGCATTTTCTATCCAATCTCCATGAATACGTAATCATATCATGCAATCCACATATCATTATGCTTGCCTCAACCTCACGATCATGTCTATGTACTTTAATTTCATTTAAATTAAACATACAACAAGAAATCACGAAGAGACCTCAAGAACCCTAATTTCTGCATGAAGGCTAGGATTTTTTATACACGATTCAAACAATGCAATTAATTGAGGGAAAACATTCCATGCATGATTATGAACATATGGCCAAATTATTGTGCGAGGAAATATGCATAGATTGAGAGATGACCAAGTATGTGCTCACCTCTAGGCCGTGACAGCAAGTTCAAAGTGATTTTTGATTTGGAGGTGTTACAGACGAGTGGTGATGATCTGAACAGCTTCCCTACACCCTATGGATTGTGTTTGGATGGTTGGACTTGATTGAAATTGGCTGGATCATTTTGTGGTACCTCAGCTGCACTTTGGTTAAAACCTTGAGCAACCAGCTGGTGATTTTGTGAAATTGATGTTTTAGAAGTAATCTAAGTGTTTGATCAGCTCATATGTGATGTATGTGAGGTGTGTGAGTGATTGGTTTGATTGGAATTGCTCTCAAACTCAAAACCCGATAGTGACTTGCCTTAGAAGGCAAAATTGGAGTGAAAGAAGAGATTTTGAGGAAAGCATCTGTTAGATGGCTTTGGTGTACTCAAACTGACCACAATTGAGCTCTATTTATAGTAGAGCAAGTTTGTTTTGCAAGGAATAGTGCATGGCAGCTGGTAAGTAGGTTTGGCCAATGTTGGCAAATGAAAATCCAAGTCTCCTCTAGCCATTGACTAGAGGTTAGGGCACAGAGCTTTGGTTCCCTTGGTCTTGGATAAGTCTTGACTGATTTCAGATGAGAATGGCTCAGTCCATGCCACCTTGATGGTTTCATTGAATGCCTCATTCCAAATTTGAAGTCTTGTCCCTATTTTGGCCATTCTAGGTTCAACATGCTATTTCTTGTTCCATGGACTTTGGAGGCTTGGCTCAGTGATTGTCCCCTTTAGATTCAATCCTCTGAGGTGTCCAAGTGGATAGGAGCAATTGAATTTGGCTGATTTTGGCAAATCGACCAAAGTTGCAAATTCTGCCTTGCCTTGACAGATTTCAGCAAGGCAACTTGGCAATGTTGGATCTCATGGTGTAGGTTGAATTTGGCAATGTTCTTGGCCATTTTGGAAAGCTCTTACATGATACAACAACTGTTTGAACAAGTTTGGTTTTGATCTCTTTTGATTCCAAGTGAAAAATCCCCCTACATTTGGCAAAAAGTGAGGCAGAATCTGACTTAGCGAAAATTTCACTAAGTGTTGGAAAAAGTGACATTTTCACTTTTCAGCCACTTTGATCACTCCATAACTCAAAATCCTTAATGAATTGGAATGACTTGTAGTTGAAGTTTTTGTAGGTGATAATGAGGGATACAAATCCATATTTGGATGAGAAAAAATGGCCTTGTGGTTTAGGAGTTATGGTCCTCCAAAGTTGGTACCTTTGCCACTTTATTTTTAACTTAGAAAAATTTCTAAGTTTTATGGTTACCCCTTTTACAAGTTATCTCACTTTTCTTGATTTTTCTTGATGAATGATGATTCAAATCATACATTAACATCATTTTAGGGTTAAAAATTCATTTTGGTGAAAAATCTCAAAAAGTCAAAGTTGACTTTTGTGCACAGTTGACTTTTTATCAGATGAATTCCAAACTGTGCAATTCTTCAGGAAATCATGTCCTTGACCTAAATCAAACTTGATGGACATGTTCCATGGGTGTCATAGGGTATATTCAATCATGTATTAGGGTTTGGGAGCATGTCTTGGTCAAAAGTCAAAGTTACAGTTGACTTTTCTCTTAAAACCCTAATTGTGGTGCAGATGAAATTGAGACTTGTTGCTCAAGCTTCTTGGATCAATCCATTGTTCCAAATGGATCAATATAGTATATTAGAGACCCTCAAATCATGTCTTGAGGTCTTGGCTCATGGTTTGTCCCAAAAGTCAACTTAGGGGTGAATTAGGTCAAGAAACGCTAATTCCTGATTTTTGATGAATGCATCCCCTGAGTCAAAATTGACTTGATGCATGGGTTCATGAGGTTCCATGAAGTATATTAGGTCATGTTTTGGATCATTGCCTTGTGCCCAGATGAAAATTTCCATCTGGAGGCCCTGGTCGACCAAAACCCTAATTTGGTGACACTGTCGATCTTGAGACTTGATCCACCTAGAAGGGAGTAGCCTTGTGCTTAATCCTTAAAGTGGGAGTCCTTTTTGATCCATTGTGGATATTTAAGAGATTAGACAAGTTGAAGATCATGTCATTTCTTGATTGATCCTTATCTAAGCACTCAGAGAGGGCTTGAAACCCTAATTTTGATTATATTGGATGCTCACCCATCTTTGGGGAGACTGATGAAGCATGATGGTTCATCCATATTGTGATGATGATTTTCACAATGATGGGAAATCTAAGTGGTCAAAATTTGGGGTATTACACGTGCCTATCTAAACGTCCACCGGTTCCACATGTCGGGGCTCTTGCGCGGCATTTTTGTCCACCACGATTTTGTTGAGGTGTGCCTGGCCTTTGCGTCTGCTGAGATGGTCCCAGCGTATTAGAAAAATTTTGAAGCATCTGTCCCCAATAGCCGGGGAGGGGGGGTTGCCGCCAACAGCGCTTCCGTAATCCAGTTACATGCCTATGTTTTCGTAGTTTGTAATGGGGGGTTGGGTTGGTTGTGGACGGTATGGTTGGCCGAAATGTTGCATTGAAGGGTGTTGGTACCGATCCAGTGGTTGATTTGGGGTTTGGTAGTCGAATAGTGAGTGGGTTGGTTGGTTATAGGACGAATGTGTTTGCTGGTTGTAGGACGCTTGTGTGTTCATTTGCGGGGGGCTATGGTGGGATGGGGTGGGTTCGAAAGAGTTGTCAGGGCTATAGGAATTAGTAGGGTCGTTGTAGGTGGGCTAGGGGTAGGGGTATGGCTCTTCTTGTTGTGAAAGAGTTGGTGGCATGAAAGTGTTGCGGCTTTGTGAATGGGTTGATTCGGTTGGTCCACATGGTTGCTGGGTATAATAAGGTGTATGATGTTGGTCATGTGGCTGGGCATGTTGCCGTGAGGAAGAGGCACGATGGCACGAATCAATTAGATACGTCGGCTGAGAAAGGAATTGTTGGGGTGTTGTAACAGACCTAAACCAAGTCATATATTTTTGAGTTGGTATAACATCTTCCACAACAGGGTCGGATAAGATGTGCCGGTGTCGATTCTCCCAGTGTTCACACATGTCTGTTGCAAAGTTCGTCCAGTGACCCACGACCCACTGTGTGTCCACTCTACGTAGATGCCACTGTCCCAAACGTGTTGGAGCGACTGGAATATCCTGATGTATTCCAAACTGCAGTTTTACCCGATAACTTTGATGCATCTCCAAAGTGGTGAACCGAATGATGGGTATCTTTGATGTCCACACTGCAGCATCATTCGCGTTTGGGACGTGGTCGAGACCCTCGTACGACCTCCAAACAAACTACAAGAAGAAAATAATATTTAATTAGAAATTCGGCGGTGTTGCAATTTATGAGGCAAAATTATGGTATTTCAAGAAAAAATTACATCGTCTGGGCCAATATGATCTATTAGGTTGCGGTAGGCGGGTATTGCGCTCCTGGGATTTCGATGATAATTCATTCCCGAAACTGACCACCTAAAAAATGTGACACAAATAAGTTATTTACAAATAAACATCTCATTAAACGACATAAGTTCGAGTAGTAAAATTGAGCGTACCTGTTTTCATAGGAAAAAGTGAATGGATTCTGGTTAGTAGGAGCTAGCGTTGGGATTCCGGACCAAGCCCACGCTTGAAGGAGATAAGCGCAGCCATAAAAAGTACAAGTGTCTTTTTTTTTGCAGTTATACAGAGTGAACTATAGAGATGGGCCAGCACAGCTGAACCCCAACTATATTCGCGCACTTTGTTAATGTTAGACAACAAAGGTAAATACATAATATTAACACTATTTCCAGTACTTTCTGGAAATAAAAAGTGACCGAACAAAAGCATTAAATAGCACCGAGAATTTTGTATCTTGTAATACGGGAGGGTTTCCTCGTCTAATACAATAGACTGGTAGTATTCTTTAAGGTATTTTAAGTTAATACCTTGGCCCCTAGGTCGACCATCCCATGTTGGTTCAGGTGCATCGAGACTGAGCGGTGTGCCCAACAAATCATCACACAGTTGGTTATTTACAAAACATTCCCGTTGACGGCCTTTCCATTGATGCGTAGGCCAAGCAACATATAAACATCTTGGAGTGTGACCGTACATTCACCGGATGGAAGGTGAAATGTGTGGGTCTCTGGCCTCCATCGTTCTAGCAAAGCTAGAATGAATTTTGGGTCAACCATGTATGACTTGATTTTAATCAACTCACCAAATCCACATGCAGTTAGGTAACCTTCGATGAATTCCTCGTGTGGCATGTATTCGTGCCCACGACAACGGAACCTTGATACCTCCTGAACAAAAATATAAATAACAATACTTGTATTAATAGATGGTTCTAGGTTAAGGAAGACAAAACGAACCAAAGTCAAGACACTTACAAAGTCTACAGTGTTTTCCGGTGTGCCTTTGTGATCGTTTCCTATGGTGAGTAAAGACATTTTTTGGTATGAAGAAGATGAGGTTGTAGTGGATGCGAATATTTTGTGATTTGGGTAGAAGAGTTTGTGATTAGAAGAGTTTGGAGAGAATGTATTTATAATGGTGAAGAATGAGATGAGGGGATTCACATGATATTGCATGCCTTCTTTGTCATTGTGTAACGAATCTCTTAGGTGTTCTCTTGTATGCATGCTTTGGAATTGTAGTGTAACAAGTGTAGTCATAGAGAGAAGTGTATTACTATTTTGTGTGATAAGGGGGTGTAAGGAATCTTGCTGACAATGCATGTAACCCCATGTGAAAATGCAAGGCTAGTGTAGTTTTCTGATTTTGTAGACTGTGCAAATGAATAGTGGAAGGCTAGTGTAGGCATGCAGACTTGTGTGGTCCTGTAAAGGCTAGTGTAGGCATGCAGAGCTTTGGAATCACTTATTTCGTGGAGTGTGAGAAGTGTGGTTACCGAGTGGAACTGGAGAGGAGTTGGTGTGACTTTGTAAAGTTTCAGGCATTTCGTATGCCTTGCTCCCATGTTATAGCAGCATGTTCCAAGGCCAAGCTGGACCCAACCAACTATCTCTATGTTCTTCACCAAGTCATTACTCTATGCAATGTCTACGACACAAGCTTTCAAGTGGTAGCAAAGGAGGACTACTGGCCTCCATACGAAGGTGAAATTGTGTGGCATAATGATTTGATGCGAAGAAATAAAAAGGGTCGCCCTAACAACACCTGTATTCGAACGGAGATGGATGTAGCAGACAAAATGGTGAGGTTATGTAGTTTGTGCCGCCAGCCAGGACACAATCGCACCAAGTGTCCCAATGTGGGCTCGAGCACAACATCATAGTTTCAACTTTAAACTTGTCTATTTATAACAACAACAAATTTTATTTCATTGATGGCATACCTAAGCGATTACAACGACATAACATAGCAGAACATAACTTAATAACTAAACATCAACAAATAACAACGACATAACCTAATACCAAATCAGAAAATAACAACAACATACCAAAAATAAACAACCCAACGCATCAACTTATCTAGGAAATTACAACCATCAAGTTAATTTTCTTTGGACGCATCATCATCATAAGGACACCAGCATCATTTTGCACTTTTCTCCAACTGCGGGTGACTCCATTTGGACCAGTCTCCTCAACCTGCCTCTCAATCTTCCTGATCTTTTCACCAGCCTCAAATTCTCCTTCTAGCCAACAATACAGTTCCCTATGCAAATGCTCCAACGTCTGCGTGTTCCAGAGTATCATCTTCATCGGAGGCTTGACCGCTGAGAATACAACTAGGGCATTTCTTTTCATCAGTGGAAATTCTGGAAACGGTTCCTCCGGTGCTGATGATGATGATGATGGACGGCGATTTAACCACTCAGACATAGTGTTGAGAAGAGGAGAGATTAGGGTAATGGTGAGAAGTGTTGGAAAGGGGAGAGATTAGGGTAATGGTGAGAGGTGTTGTAGACACATGAAATACTGTAGCACCATTAATTTAATCAATTCCGACATTAAAATAAAATTGAAAAAAAAGGGCATCAACTGAGGCGCCATATGGTATGGCGCCTCCCCTTCAGGCACAAAAAAATTTAGGGCTCACCCACTTTGGCCTGAGGCGCCATATGGGATGGCATCTGCCTTTTAATTGAGGCGCCATACCATATAGCGCCACCCTATTATTTTTTTTCAAAACCATGCCATTTTGGTACTTTTTTTGAAATGTTTGTTTTTATGGTTTTTTTTGAATAAATACGTTATATTAAAAAAAAAAATTCCTCAAATTCTTAAAGCTGTTTTAGAAATGAAAAAATAAGAAAATTTATTTTGTAGTTTTTTCCGTGTTTTTGTAAGGTGTAGAAATGGGTAAAATATTGAAAAGTGAAAAGGAAAACACATTTTAGTTGTTTTGGTTTTTTAAATTTAAAAACAACGAAACTTGAAACAGTTTTGGAAAACTATCTTTAGAAACATACACACCAAATAGATTTTTTAGTTCTGATTTTTTAGTTCAAAAAGTCAATCAAACAGACCCTTATCCTTTAACTTCCTCCCTAGCCTTATAATTTTATCATTACAGAGAAAACTACTTTCATATTTTATTTTTCTACTTATCACCCCACAATAAAAACAACAATCATGTACAGTTGAGATCAATTAGCCGCTACATAACTTCATGCTTTCATTCTCGCAATCGGTCATCATTCTCTCAACAGTTAGAATTTTAAGCATTTTGGTGTAGCTTTGTATTTTATGGCGATATATGTGTATATTAGGGACCGCAGTACAAGTTACAACCATCATTCCCATCATCTCCGATATATTTTGATGTTTTTGGATGAGTTAAAACTTAAATATTCATTTATGAGGCTTTCTATGTCAAGAGAGTTATTTAATCTATCATAGTTATAATACTATTGAAAAAGCCAATGGATCACAACCTAAACGAATTGAAATTTCCTAAAACATATAGAGGCTATCAACTGATAAGCTCTTACTCTATCAATGTGACATTTCTATGATTCCTTTAAGTTCTTTTGCATATTTTCTTTTCGGTTACAAGATTATCCTTCCGGTATTATGCATATATACGGATCAGAAACCACCGGACTTACCAGACTTAATGTTACTAAGCATGTGCTGGTTGATTTAAATAAAAAATCATTGTAATGGTATAAATCAAAAGTAACTACTATTAAAAGTAATATGCATACTTTTGTTTGTTTATTTGTTTCATTTATTTAAACCCAATAAATACTTGTTGAAATAGTATAAATCAATCATTCATATTTTTTTTAATCACCTACCATTGTTTCTTATTTTAATTGGATTTGGTGCATAGACAAAAAAAAGTTATTTCATCTTCAATTTTAAAATTTATATTGTTCGTATTATTTTTAGAATTAGATTAGACTGCAAGTTATAGTTTCAAATGGTTTGGTTTAACATTCTTTTGCAAGGAGGATATCAACTTTATTGAATTTGGTGAAGAGTGACGGAGATTTATGTGTTTCTAGATCTTATTTATTCTACTCATACTCTACCAACAAATAGTTTATACTATGTATTAATTTTTTTAATTATCAATAATTATAAATAAAGAAGAGGAGAGAGATATTCATATTAATTGGTACATATTTATTTCATCAACATTGCTATTCCTACACTTACACCTACACCGTATGCACTGTTCACAAATACGGTGAACAATGCCGTGAACTGTGAAACCGTAAATGAACAGTTGCGTGAACAGTGCATGAACAGTGTCATGCAAATAACCTCATGTGCATGAATAGTACCCCCATAAATAGTGTCCGTGCACAGTGCATGAAAAGTAATTTTTTATAGTAAAACAAAATTGGTTATTGAAATGTAAAAAAATTGGTTAATTAAGTAATTGTTAAGTATTAACAAGTGTGAGTAGATAATAGTCCCACATTGGATAGGAATGTGGTGACTTGAGCATTTATAAGTGGGAGAACCCATACACCTATCACCTTAAGGTTTTGGGTGAGTATGTGGTGTGTCTCTCACAAAGGTGATACTTTAGAAAAGAAAGTCCCACAATGTTCAATGCTCCCTAGTGAAAATCTCCCCTAACAATAATATCATGAGCCTTTGGTTCTAGTGAATGACCGACTTACTTGTATCGAAAGTACTCCCCACAGGTGGTGGTTAGGAGGTGTCATGTTGAAGAGTGTCAACGAATATATAAGGGTGTTAAGTAAGAAACACACAATAGAAAATGCAGTTGCACAGTTGAAGCTTTCGCTTAAGGGGGAGCATTATGGAAGCATTGTGGTTAGACTTACACTTGAGGGGGAGTGTTAAGTATTAACAAGTGCGAGTAGATAATAGTCTCACATTGGATAGAAATGTGGTGACTTGAGCATTTATAAGTGGGAGAACCCATACACCTATCACCTTAAGGTTTTAGGTGAGTATGTGGTGTGTCTCTCACAAAGGTGTTGCTCTAGAAAAGAAAGTCTCACAATGTTAATGCTCCCTAGTGAAAATCTCCCCTAACAGTAATGAAGTTGGTTAATAAACGTCCAGATATTAAAAATAGTTTTTAGCAGTAAAACAAAGTAGGTTAATGAAGATATGAACTTGGTTAAGAAACGTCTAGATATAAAAATAATTTTTAGTGGTAAAACAAAGTTAGTTAATGAAATGAGAAATATTGGTTAATCAAGTGATGTAGTTGGTTAATCACACGATACTCCTTAATCCAAAATAAAAAAAATAATTATATATATATATATATATATATATATATATATATATATATATATATATATATATATATATATATATATATATATATTTCAAAGTTTGTCCGCTTTTTTCATCTCCCAAACTCGTATAAATCTTTAATAAGTTTTTTCTGTGTACGTTCCATAAAAAATAATATTATTTAGAAACAATAATCAGAATTAAAAGTAAGATTATAAATATTCATTTTTAATATACTTCAGTATTTTAATATCTCTCTCCCTTTCGTGTTTATCAATCTGCTTTTTTTAGCACACGAGAGTGAAAATATAAACAATATTTTTTGTTTAATTTTAATTTTAATTTTGAATATCTTAAACTTCTCTAAGCATATCATCACTATTAAATAGTATATTATCATCGAATAAAAAGATTAGGAGTTTAATTAACCTTCAGTGGCATTTGTTAGTAGATTTGACTAAGTATGTTTTGGTGTAAGAATAACATTTTTCTTATTTCAATCCCTACTTTATTTCATTGATGTGATGTTTACTTTATATGATTATTAGTTAATTTAAATTATTTAGTTAATAAATTTTGTGATATACATTTGTATAATAACTTATTTTTTCAATTAAATATGTGATAAATCGGACACATATTTATCACATTTAAAGGATTACATAAAAAAAATGAGGAATTAGTTAGCATTCCAAATCCGGATAAAGCTGAGGTCTTTGGGCTCTGGGAGAAAATTTTGTTTTTGGTTAGATTCTTGGGACGTCGATCGCTAATCAACCACACGAATCTGGATTTTCTGCTGCACAAACACATTAATCCAAATGTTCTAATTTCAGAGCTACTGCTGAATAACAATTAAAATTTTCCTACTGATTGGATCTCTTGGTTCCCGTTTCTTCAACTATATATTGATAATCACAAGTTGTAGGCCAAGAATGTGGAGGACTATCTCTATTGGAACTTAAATGCCAATGGCATTCTTGATGTTAAAGAAGCTTATTCTTTCAAAAACGTGTTACTGCCAACTATTCCTTGGAGCAAACAACTTTGGAATGCTCACATCCCTCCTAGTAGATCTATCATTATTTGATGCATGATTCACCGTAAGCTCCATACGAATGACTTTCTCATGTCAATAGGTATTTCCATGGAGTCTCGCTTCCCGCTTTATTGTAAAGCCGCTGAAAGTTTCCAACACCTTTTTTTTACTGTGACTTTGGAATTAATCTTTGGAATTGGTTATGCTTTTTACTGAATTTTCCTAGCAGGGTTTTGTCTATTGATGATTGGATGAGTATCTGCTCCAAGTTAACTTCTTCCCAAGCCGCATTAGTCTCTTTTTCTGATATGGCCTTCTAAGAATAGTTTGAAGCATGAGAGTCACAATGTTAATGTTGTGATGGCTAAGAAGTGGATTATGCACCAAGTGCAACTTTTGGGAAATCACTCATCTAGAGCGTCTTTCATCAGCATGCACGACTTTTCCCTCATTAAAGCTTTCAAGATCTCCATCATACCCCCTAAATCTCCCTACATTAAAGAAGTCATTTGGAACCCCCGTCCTTTTGGTTGGCATAAATGTAATTGTGAGGGCGCTTTGTTCCATGGTTCAAATTGTGAGTGCTTTTGTATTTTGAGTGATGTCAAAACTAGGATAGTGTAGCGTTATGTATATTGGATGGTATCCTCTCATTCTAGATGTGCATCTTGTCATTAGGAAGCATTCAAATGAGTTTGAAAAGGAGTTAACATCATATTTGCATTGAAAAACATGTTTTTAGGCATACAAGTCAGTTCAGGCCGACCTATGCAAGAACATGCTGACCTATACGAGCCTCAGCTTCAGTATAGGTCGGCACATGAATTTTTCAGGTTAGCTTCTATGGAGCAGTATTAAAGCCTGTAGGTTATGCCCACAGGTTGCATCACAGGCTTCCAGATAGGCTGACCTATGACCTTCACAGGCCGATCTAAAAAACACGCATAGGCCGACCTATTGCTTTCATAGGCCGACCTATATGTTTTTCCCATCCAAAAATTTCAATTTTGCTCCAACGTTTTGCATTCCTTTTGCCCATTCATTCACATACCTATATATACTCATACATGCATCTTCTTCCAGGTAAGGTTTCCTATTGAATAAAACCTAAACGAAACCAGATTATAAAGGTGTCCATCATCTTCATTCCTTCTTTTATGCATACACACAATTGAACTACACATAATCATTTTTCGATTGGGTGACCATCTGGATTAAGGTTGATAATGTAACGGCCCAGTTTTGTTAGAGTTATTTAATCGAGTCGATTTAATTATTTTTATTATTATATTATTTTATTCTTGACTTTTATTTGGCAATATATTATTTTTCATCGTGATTATGTTTTATCGCGTTTTGGGAGCGTTTGCGAGATATTTGAGTGTAGGGGTATTTTGGTCATTTTACTTATTTTGTTTAAGTTAGAAAAGAGAAAAAAAGAGAGAAAATAGTAAGGAAGGAAAAGAGAAAGAAGGAAAGAGAAAGAAAAGAAGAAAAGGGGAAAAACTTGGAGAGTAAGAAAACGATCCGACCGACTTTTGAAAACACGATTAATCGGGTAAGGGTGTGAAACTCGATTATCTTATACTTGTGTATGATTATGTATGTATGTATTTGTGTGATATTTGGTTGAAATTGGATATAGAACCAAAACCAATAATATGTTGAGATTGTTAGAATTTGATTCAAATTGTGTCTGAAATCATGTTTTAATGTTCCTAATTGTTGATACATGTTAGATAGATGTTGTTGTGCATTCAATTGGTAATTTGCTGGTATTTAGATGAGATTTGGAGATAATTTTGGGTGAATCCGTAGCAGAAAATTCTGTAGGAAAAATTCTGGGTTTCGCTGCCCATACGCGTATCAGACTTGGCATTACGCGTATTGGTTTGGGCAATACGCGTATGGCTAGGGGGAAATGGGGCGTTACGCGTATGGAAGCTTATTTTGCACGGCCTTCTACTAATTTGCGTAAGGGTACGCGTAAGTGGCATGGCATTACGCATAACAAGTGAGGCATTACGCGTATGGAGTTTTTAGTGGAATTTTGGGGAGGAATCAGTCTCTGCCCATACGCGTAGCACTTTGGGCATTACGCGTATGGAATGGGCGAGCGAGCTGGGCAGTACGCGTATGGCCCAAGGCAATACGCGTATGACCAGAGAGGGTGTAGAATTGTATCCGATTTCTCGTTCGATGCCGTAACTTTTGATCCGTAACTCGGATCGAGACGTTCTTGGTACCGTTAGAAAGCTATTGAGATGTTCTTTCTTATTAAAATAGTTTTGAGATTTGTGGCTGATTTAATTATGTCGGGAATTTGGAAATGTGTCGTTTTGCCAATTTTTATCGTCGTAATTGTGCGTAATTGATGTGTTATCATGCAATATGCTTTTGATATATATCGTATGACTTGTGTGATGGTATATAATGTGCATGCATGTGATGAAATATTGTGATGATGGTTTGTGGCCTAAGGGCAAGTAAATGCATTGTGATTGTGGTTGATTGTATATGCATGATTATTGATGTTGAGATGGTCACATGGTTGTATATATGTATGCATTGGATTGTCATGAGTCATTGTATGCCAAGCATCATGATATGCATCTTGTGATGTTGTGTGCCCTTGTGGGGTGTGAGCGACGAAACGATTCCAGAGGGAATCTGCTATAATATCGTGTGCCTTATACAAAGAGGACCTAAAGCGATGATTATAGACAATCGTGTGTCTTATACAAAGGGGACCTAAAGCGATCGGATCGTGTGCCTTATATAAAGAGGACCTAAAGCGATCCATAAACGTCGTGTGCCTTATACAAAGAGGACCTAAAGCGATGGGGAACATCGTTTGCCCGACGGGGAGTTACACTAAGTAACAAGTGATGATTCCAATAGTTCCTGAGTGAACTAATGATGAGAATGATGGATGGAACGGTACCGCATTGCATTGCATAGAGTCGTTGTGTCGGTCTCTGTGCATTTGCATAAATCATGAATGGATTGATTTTGTGTGGAATTGATGAGTTGAGATATATATATATATATATTGGTGATAAATGTATTGTGCATGATTGATATGCCTTTGTGATGGATGTATGAGATACGAATTGTGTTGTTTTGCATTTGAGTTATGGTGTAAGTTGTGGTGAGAATGTTTTATATGTGTATTTTGTGTTATTATATAGTTGTATGCAATTATATTATAATTGTGTTTCTCACCTTTCTGCTGTTTTGAATGCTCTATGAGGCATTGCAGATTAGATGCTGGAGGTCTTTTTGTGAAGCTTAGGTCTTCATTCTTTTGTCGGTCGGCTCTGATATGTAGCACCGGGTAGTCGGGGAGATCGTTTGTGATTATGTGTATATGTATATATATATATATATATATATATATATATATATATATATATATATATATATATATATATATATCTTTTTGGATTGTACATGTATGACTCTGTATATGACAGACAAACTTTTATGTTATATATATATGAGATTCAGTTGCAAATTTTCCGCTTTTATTCTGTATCTGAATTGTGGGTGTTAGGAACGGAGTTCCTCTGTTATGTGCTACCTGATTATTGCATATCTATATGAGCAGGTTGTTGTATTTTGTTTCAGTTGATATGACGCCTCCGTCTATGCCATGAATGTTTTAGTTATACTCTAATTATTTGTTATCACTTTATTTCCTGGGGTTATAGATTGGGGGTGTTACATTAAGTGGTATCAGAGCCAGTTTGTGTCAGTTCGTGCCAGTCCGTGTCGGTCTTTGTGTTTGGGTGAGCTATTTGTTTAACCATAGTTGCTGTTATTGGATATGAATAGAATATGGCTGGTAGGAATGACGCTTCTCTTGCTGCTGCTATGCAAGCTATGGCTCAGGCTGTGCGGGGTGCACCTAATGCTGGTGGGATTGATGAGTTCAGGAAGAACAAACCGCCTGTCTTCAAAGGAAGGCATGATCCTGATGGTGCTCAGATTTGGCTTAAGGAGATTGAAAGAATCTTTCGAGTGATGGACTGTGCTGAGGAACATAAGGTGAGACTGGGTACTCACATGTTACAGGAGGAGGCTGATGATTGGTGGGTTAGTAAGCGTCATGTTTGGGAAGCTACAGGTGAAGAGGTCACTTGGGCTTTGTTTAGCAGGGAGTTTTTGAGGAAGTATTTTCCTGAAGATGTTAAAGGAAAGAAAGAGATAGAGTTCTTGGAGTTGAAACAAGGTAACATGTCTGTTGTGGATTACACTGCTAGGTTTGTGGAGCTTGTTCAGTTTTATCCACATTATGCTGAAGCAACTGCAGAGTTTTCCAAATGTGTGAAGTTTGAGAATGGGTTGCGTCCTGAGATCAAGCAGGCAATTGGTTATCAAAGGATTAGGAGGTTTTCAGATTTGGTGGATTGTTGTAGAATTTATGAGGAGGATAGCAAAGCTCATTCTACTCACTATAAGAGTGTGAACGAAAGGAAAGGGAAATAACCGTTTCGTGGTGGTTCTTATGTGACACCAGCTGACAAGGGTAAGCAAAGGGTTAATTTTGATAAAAGGCCAAGTGGGGGAGGTATGTATAATCCTCCGAGATGTTTTAAGTGTGGGGACTTAGGACATCGTCAGTTTGAATGTAGAAAGGATATGAGGAAGTGTTCCAATTGTGGAGTTTTAGGACATGTCGCAGCTGATTGTAAGAGGAATGTGGTGAAGTGTTTCAACTGTGGTGAACCTGGTCATGTTAGTACGAAGTGTCCGAAACCAAAGCAAGTTCCAGCTGGAGGGAAAGTATTTGCATTGGCAGGAACTCAGACTTCTAGTGCAGACCGTCTGATCAGAGGTACTTGTTTTATTAATAGTATGCCTTTAGTTGCTATTATTGATACCGGAGCGACTCATTCGTTTATTTCGTCTGAGTGCGCAAAGCGTTTGAATCTTTTGTTATCATCGATGGGTGGAGAGATGGTTATTGATGCTCCAGCAATGGGGTCGGTAACTACTTCTTTGGTTTGTTTAAGTTGTCCTTTGACCATTTATGGTAAAGATTTTGAGATGGATTTGGTGTGTCTGCCGTTGGAGGGTTTAGATGTGGTTCTGGGAATGAATTGGTTGCAGTTTAATCGAGTGCATATTGATTGTTATCATAAGTTGGTAAGATTTCCTTCTCTTGAGGAAGACGAGGAATCGAGTTTCTTATCTACCAAAGAGTTGAAGAAACTTTTGGCGGATGAAGCTCATTTGTTCGGGTTGTTTGCATCGTTGACAGTGGACAGTCAAGTTGCAATTGATGTGTTTCCAGTTGTGTGTGAATTTCCAGAGGTGTTTCCAGAGGATATTTCAGATGTGCCGCCAGAGAGAGAGGTGGAGTTTTCTATAGATCTAGTTCCTGGTACTAGACCTGTATCTATGGCACCATATCGTATGTCGGCATCTGAGTTGGTTGAGTTGAAGAAGCAATTGAATGAATTGTTAGAAAAGAGGTTTGTGAGGCCGAGTGTATCGCCTTGGGGTGCTCCAGTTCTTTTGGTGAAGAAGAAAGATGGAAGTATGCGATTGTGTATTGATTATCGCCAGCTGAATAAGGTGACGATTAAGAATAAGTATCCTCTTTCGAGAATTGATGATTTGATGGACCAGTTGGTAGGTGCGTGTGTGTTTAGTAAAATTGATTTGAGGTCAGGTTATCATCAGATTAGAGTGAAAGAGGAAGATATTCAGAAGATGACTTTTAGGACACGCTACGGACATTACGAATATTCTGTGACGCCGTTCGGGGTTTCTAATGCGCCGGGTGTGTTTATGGAGTATATGAATCGTATTTTCCATGAGCATTTGGATCGATTTGTTGTTGTGTTTATTGATGACATCTTGATTTATTCTAAGTCCCGGGAGGAACATGCGGAGCATTTGCGTATTGTATTGCAAATTTTGAAGGAGAAGAGACTTTATGCCAAGTTGTCCAAGTGTGAGTTCTGGTTGTCAGAAGTGAGTTTTCTTGGGCATGTGATTTCAGGTAATGGTATTTATGTGGATCCATCCAAAGTGGATGCAGTTCTACAATGGGAGGCTCCTAGATCTGTTATTGAAATTAGAAGCTTTTTGGGTTTAGCTGGATATTATCGAAGATTCATTGAAGGCTTTTCCAAGTTAGCACTTCCTTTGACCCAGCTGACTTGTAAAGGTAAAGCGTTCATTTGGGATATTCAGTGTGAGGAAAGTTTTAGTGAGCTGAAGAGAAGATTGACTACAGCTCCGATTTTGGTCTTACCGAATCCTACTGAACCGTTTGTGGTGTATTGTGATGCGTCTTTGAGTGGTTTAGGTGGGGTGTTGATGCAAGAAGGTAAGGTTGTGGCTTATGCTTCGAGGCAATTAAGGATTCATGAGAAGAATTACCCTACTCATGTTTTGGAATTAGCGGCTGTGGTTTTTGTGTTGAAAATTTGGAGGCATTATCTCTACGGTGCAAGATTCGAAGTCTTTAGTGATCATAAGAGTTTGAAATACTTGTTTGATCAGAAAGAGTTGAATATGAGGTAACAGAGATGGTTGAAATTTTTGAAGGACTACGATTTGGCTTGAATTACCATCCTGGTAAAGCTAATGTGGTAGCCGATGCGTTAAGCCGGAAATCTTTGCATATGTCTGTTTTGATGGTTAAAGAGTGGGAACTTTTGGAAGCGTTTAGGGATTTGAGTTTGGTGTGTGAATTGACATCTGACAGCGTGAGGCTTGGTATGTTAAAGGTCACTAATGATTTTCTATTAACCGTTAGCGAGAAACAGAAGTTGGATGTGAAATTTGTTGATTTGATGACGGTTGGAGATCAAAGTGTGAATGGTGACTTTAAAGTGGATGATAAGGGTGTTTTGACATTCCGTGGTAGAATTTGTATTCCTGATGATTCAGACTTGAAAAGGATGATTTTAGAGGAAGGACACCGGAGTAATTTGAGTATACATCCGGGAGCTAATAAGATGTATCAAGATTTGAAGAAGATCTCTTGGTGGTCCGGATTGAAGAAGGATGTGGCTCAGTTTGTTTATGCATGTTTGACGTGTTAGAAGTCAAAGGTAGAACATCAGAAGCCTAGTGGATTATTGCAACCGTTGGATATTCCCGAGTGGAAATGGGATAGCATTTCTATGGATTTTGTGATAGGGTTACCGAATACACAGAGGGACATAATGCCATTTGGGTGGTTGTGGATAGGCTGACTAAATCGGCGCATTTTATTCCGATTGACATCAGTTTTTCTTTGGAGAGGTTGGCTGAGATTTATATTCGTGTGATTGTGAAGCTACATGGTGTTCCGTTGTGTATTGTTTCAGATCGAGATCCGAGGTTTACTTCCAGATTTTGGGAAAGTTTGCAAAAGGCGTTAGGTTCTAAGTTGAGATTGAGTTCGGCTTATCATCCGCAGACGGATTGTCAGACCGAGAGAACTATTCAGTCGTTGGAAGATTTGTTGAGAGCCTGTGTTCTTGAGCAAGGTGGTGCTTGGGATAGTTATCTTTCATTGGTGGAATTCACGTATAACAACAGTTTCCATTCAAGTATTGTAATGGCACCTTTTGAAGCGTTGTATGGAAGAAGATGTCGAACACCTTTGTGTTGGCATGAATCTGGTGAGAGTTCGGTGGTTGGACCGGAGTTAGTGCAACAGACTACAGAAAAGGTGAAACTTATTCGTGATAAAATGAAGGCTTCTCAAAGTAGGCAGAAGAGTTATCATGATTGAAGGCGGAAAGATCTTGAGTTTCAAGAAGGAGATCATGTATTTTTGAGAGTTACACCGGTGATGGGTGTTGGACGTGCATTGAAGTCGAAGAAGCTTACTTCTCGGTTTATTGGTCCTTATCAGATATCCGCGAGAGTGGGTGTTGTGGCTTATCGGGTGGCGTTGCCGCCGAATCTTTCGAATTTGCACGATGTTTTCCATGTTTCACAGCTTTGGAAGTATGTTCCGGATCCGTCGCATGTGATTCCGATGGATGAGGTTGAGGTAAGGGAGAACCTTACGGTTGAGGCATTACCGGTGAGAATTTTGGATCGCGAGTCGAAGCGGTTAAGAGGCAATGATATTGCGCTTGTGAAAGTAGCGTAGGGAGGCGCTGCTGAGGGCAATTTGACTTGGGAGTTGGAGATTCGGATGCGGGAGTCGTATCCGGAGTTGTTCGTCTCAGGTAATATTTTCGAGGACGAAAATCTCTAAGTGGGGGAGAGTTGTAACGCCCCAGTTTTTGTTAGAGTTATTTAATCGAGTCGATTTAATTATTTTTATTATTATATTATTTTATTCTTGAATTTTATTTGGCAATATATTATTTTTCATCGTGATTATGTTTTATCGCGTTTTGGGAGCGTTTGCGAGATATTTGAGTGTAGGGGTATTTTGGTCATTTTACTTATTTTGTTTAAGTTAGAAACTTAAAGAGAAAAAAAGAGAGAAAATAGTAAGGAAGGAAAAGAGAAAGAAGGAAAAGAGAAAGAAAAGAAGAAAAGGGGAAAAACTTGGAGAGTAAGAAAACGATCCAACCGACTTTTGAAAACACGATTAATCGGGTAAGGGTGTGAAACTCGATTATCTTATACTTGTGTATGATTATGTATGTATGTATTTGTGTGATATTTGGTTGAAATTAGATATAGAACCAAAACCAATAATATGTTGAGATTGTTAGAATTTTATTCAAATTGTGTCTGAAATCATGTTTTAATGTTCCTAATTGTTGATACATGTTAGATAGATGTTGTTGTGCATTCAATTGGTAATTTGCTGGTGTTTAGATGAGATTTGGAGATGATTTTGGGTGAATCCGTAGCAGAAAATTATGCAGGAAAAATTATGGGTTTCGCTGCCCATACGCGTATCAGGCTTGGCATTACGCGTATTGGTTTGGGTAATACGCGTATGGCAAGGGGGAAATGGGGCGTTACGCGTATGGAAGCTCGTTTTGCACGGCCTTCTGCTGATTTGCGTAAGGGTACGCGTAAGTGGCATGGCATTACGCGTAACAAGTGACGCATTACGCGTATGGAGTTTTTAGTGGAATTTTGGGGAGGAATCAGTCTCTGCCAATACGCGTAGCACTTTGGGAATTACGCGTATGGAATGGGCGAGCGAGCTGGGCAGTACGCGTATGGCCCAAGGCAATACGCGTATGACCAGAGAGGGTGTAGAATTGTATCCGATTTCGCGTTTGATGCCGTAACTTTTGATCCGTAACTCGGATCGAGGCGTTCTTGGTACCGTTAGAAAGCTATTGAGATGTTCTTTCTTATTAAAATAGTTTTGAGATTTGTGGCCGATTTAATTATGTCAGGAATTTGGAAATGTGTCGTTTTACCGATTTTTATCGTCGTAATTGTGCGTAATTGATGTGTTATCATGCAATATGCTTTTGATATATATCGTATGACTTGTGTGATGTTATATGATGTGCATGCATGTGAGGAAATGTTGTGATGATGGTTTGTGGCCTAAGGGCAAGTAAATGCATTGTGATTGTGGTTGATTGTATATGCATGATTATTGATGTTGAGATGGTCACATGGTTGTATATATGCATGCATTGGATTGTCATGAGTCATTGTATGCCAAGCATCATGATATGCATCTTGTGATGTCGTGTGCCCTTGTGGGGTGTGAGCGACAAAACGATTCCAGAGGGAATCCGCTATAACATTGTGTGCCTTATACAAAGAGGACCTAAAGCGATGATTATAGACGATCGTGTGCCTTATACAAAGAGGACCTAAAGCGATCGGATCGTGTGCCTTATATAAAGAGGACCTAAAGCGATCCATAAAAGTTGTGTGACTTATACAAAGAGGACCTAAAGCGACGGGGAACATCGTTTGCCCGACGGGGAGTTACACTAAGTATCAAGCGATGATTCCAATAGTTCCTGAGTAAACTAATGATGAGAATGATGGATGGAACGGTACCGCATTGCATTGCATAGAGTCATTGTGTCGGTCTTTGTGCATTTGCATAAATCATGAATGGATTGATTTTGTGTGGAATTGTGAATGGAATTGATGAGTTGAGATATATATATGTTGGTGATAAATGTATTGTGCATGATTGCTATGCCTTTGTGATGGATGTATGAGATACGAATTGTGGTGTTTTGCATTTTAGTTATGGTGTAAGTTGTGGTGAGAATGTTTTATATGTGTATTTTGTGTTATTATATAATTGTATGCAATTATATTATAATTGTGTTTCTCACCCTTCTGCTGTTTTGAATGCTCTATGAGGCATTGCAGATTAGATGCTGGAGGTCTTTTTGTGAAGCTTAGGTCTTCATTCTTTTGTCGGTCGGCTCTGATATGTAGCACCGGGTAGTCGGGGAGATCGTTTGTGATTATGTGTATATGTATATATATCTTTTTGGATTGTACATGTATGACTCTGTATATGACAGACAAACTTTTATGTTATATATATATATATGAGATTCAGTTACAGATTTTCCGCTTTTATTCTGTATCTGAATTGTGGGTGTTAGGAACTGAGTTCCTCTGTTATGTGATACCTGATTGTTGCATATCTATATGAGCAGGTTGTTGTATTTTGTTTCAATTGATGTGATGCCTCCGTCTATGCCATGAATGTTTTAATTATACTCTGATTATTTGTTATCGCTTTATTTCCTTGGGGTATAGATTGGGGGTGTTACAGAAACCTCCAATTAGGTTTGGTGTAACCGAGAATTTTTGGCTAGGGGCTTTGTGGGTTTTAAATAAGAAAATCAAGGTGGGGTTTTCCTTCAAGATCAGGTTGATTTGAAAGTTTTAGACGAGATCACGTAAACACATATTTGACCGAGTGAAAGCCTTGGGACAAGGTGATTTCCTTGCAAGGGAGTAGCGCGAGACGATGAATTGTGTTCGGGAATCTCGAGTTTTAACAAGTTGTGTGCTCGGGATAATCGGAGGATTATAGCCGCATTGTTGGTCACTTATGAAGGGGCGAGAAACACAAGAAAAATGGGGGGGGGGGGGGCGGCGACGGTTGAATTGGGTTTCACCAAATTTGATTTTCTTCTCCAACTTCAAACATCATAGTTAACAAGAATAAAGATAAATAGAACACCATTATTTTTATCCTGGTTCACTGTTAACAAAGTTACTTCAGTCCACCCGCTAAGGTTATTTCGCCTTTAAAAAGGACTTAATTCAATAATCTTGAAAGATTACACAAGTTACAACAAGTCTAACCGACCTTGTTGTAAAACACAACTTACATTAACCGTCCTTGTTGCAAACCACAATGGATAACCTCCATTGTCTTCTTGAGAATTCTGACTATACCCTAGTCTCTCAAGGAACTTTCAACCACTGTTGATTACAAATATGTGTATGAGGAAATGCTTCTAGATAAGCAGATTACACAAGTTTAAGTACAATAACACAAAAGTGTTTATAGCAAGATATGAACAAAAGTTCCTTGCTAATCTACAAAACTATCTTAAAAATAATCTCTAAGAGATTGTGCAGTGTTTATGCATAAGTTTTATTAAGAATTCAGCTTAGCTTCTGCTTGGTTTAGATTAGCTTCGCCTTGCTTGGATTTTCTTCTCTTTGTCTCTTCTTGGCCTTTTTCTCTTGATTTTCTCACAATTGGCTCACTCTTCTTCTCTCTGGCTCTTATAGCTCGCCTTTCTCTTGATTAGCTAGCCACTCTTCAATTGCTTCAAAATCTTCCTTTTATAGCTTAAGGAATAGATCCGTTGGAGGGTATAATAGGAAACAAATTCCAACTGTAGTTTCCCAAAGGTCACTTGAAGGAATGGTCAACATCATAATACAAAAGAGCTGTCCTTGCGCCACCTTTTCTAGGTAGAGGTCAAAAAGTACTTTTGTACTTTTATATTCATCAAATCATACAAACCATTTATGATCTTCTGTCTTCTAGTTCTTCAGAGGCTTCAGATGTATATTTGATGAAGCATGTGGTAGAAGGATCAATACTTGTAACTTAACCAAAGTCTTTAGAGTCTCCAGCACTTGTTCAGTAGAACCTTGTCTTTAAAAACTTCAAAACTGGGAGCAATAAAAATGATATCTTCAGAATCTTCATAACTCGTTCAGCAGAACCTTGTCTTCAAAAACTTCAGAACTTGGATTAATTGAAGTACATCTTTGGAGAGCCTTTCAAGCTTTACACACTAAGTCATGATCAGAAAATTTAGTATGACGTTCTTTAAAACCGTTGCATTAGAGGTATTCCTGAATCATAACATGTAACCAACAGGCGTTTTCTTCTAGAGTGATGAGTTCAGAGTCTGATGACGTCACACGCCTTTCCTTCAGAATCTGTTTAGAAAAAGCTACACACTAGAAGAAATCATTAGAGTACATAATTCTTCTCTAAAATATCATGTACAGTTATCATCAAAACTTCAAGATCAGATGCAAAACAAATCTTGTTCTTACAACTTGATCAAGCTTTGATCAAGAGGTTGAAGGTGCAAGAATCAACACAAAATAATAGGGTTTTGGGGTTTGCATTCTTCATCTCTTGTATAAACATTTTTGCAAAGAAAAGGTTAATAGCACTATCTCAATTCGATTTTGAATTGAGGGTAGACGTACCCAGAGCGAGGCCGATTGGGGAACTGCCTAAACAAATCTTGGTCTCTCTCTCTCTCTCTCTCTCTCTCTCTCTCTCTCTTCATCTCTTTATTTCTTTTATTGTTGATTACGTAATTTATCGATTTCGTCGTTGTTTGATCAATTCGATTGGAAATTGTTTTCTACTATCTTTTAAAGGTGCCGTTGTTGATATAATCACAATCACTTTGATTTTGATAGGTTTTATCGTCAACAAAACAAACTACATTTCTAATTGTTATCGATCGCACATCAAGTGTTCGATAAATTGTTTATGTGTATTTTGTTTGCATTTTGCTTCATTGGACATAAGAGTTACGATTAACATGGCATTTAATTGATTCGTAGCTTGATCATTATTGAAAATTTATGTTCGTTATCACTCTGTTTGGTTTGTGATACGTATATTACTTTTCGATAGTAGGTTTGGTTAGACGATTCGATCCGGGTCATTTTTCTGCTGCACCTTCTTTTGAAAACAGATTTTTGCCAAAAGTTTTTGGTTGTAAAATTTGTGATCTATTCACCTCCCCTCTAGATCGAAGCCTATCGTCTAACAAGTAGCATCAAGAGCTCTGGTTCATTCTGTGCTTGAGATACATTTCTTAAAAGAATGGCTACCGAACCTAAGGGTGCGTACAATAGAGCAACAATTTTCACCGGAGAAAATTATGGCTATTGGAAAGCACTTATGCGTATTCATGCTAACTCCGTTGACAAAGGTATTTGGGATGCCATCCAAAATGGTCCAAATGAAATAACTATGACCAATGAAGATGGTGTCACAATACCTAAACCAGAAGCACAATGGGATGATAATGATAGGAAATTGTGGTCACATGATTGGAAAGCGAAAAACATTCTCACTTCCGCCTTGGGATTTGATGAGTTTTATCACGATTCTCATTGTGAGACCGCCAAAGCTATGTGGGATGCATTAAAGATTGCCCATAAGGGTACAAATGATGTCAAACAAGCTAGGATCAACATATTGAATCAAGAGTTTGAGTTGTTCCATATTGAGCATGGTGAAACCGTTGCGGATATGTGTAAATGGTTCACTCATCTTATAAATCGATTAAATGCACTAGGTAATCCTGTGTCCAATGAATTTGCTACTAACAAAGTTTTGAGGTGTTTAAGTAGGGAATGGAAACCAAAGGTCACCGCTATTAAAGAAACAAATGATCTTAAGTTGCATGATCTTACAACTTTGTTTGGTAAGTTGGAAGAGCATGAGCAAGAGCTTACTTGCTTGGAAAAATACGAGAAGGAATACAAAAAGAGATCGAAGAGTGAAAAAGGGAAATACAAAGATGAAGGGAAGAAGTCTATAGCTCGAAAGACTTCTAGCTCAAGGCCTTCATATTGTGAGCATTGTAGTAGTGAGAGTGATGATGACAAGAACTCTTGTGAGGAAGATATGGGGCTGTTCGTAAGGAGATACCAACGATACATAAGGAAGAACGATATTAAAAATTCTGACAAGAACATAGCCAAGTTTAGAAGGTTGACAAGTTGCTCCAAGGATGATGAAGATAGAAAGAGCAAGCTCAGAAGGACTTGCTATAATTGTGGTGAAATTGGTC
This sequence comes from Lathyrus tuberosus, assembly GCA_022829125.1. Lineage (NCBI taxonomy): Eukaryota > Viridiplantae > Streptophyta > Magnoliopsida > Fabales > Fabaceae > Lathyrus > Lathyrus tuberosus. Next base: position 10,524,610 of record JALAZF010000032.1, read on the forward strand.
ATTATAAACCAGAATGTCTCATGAGAATAAAGGATAAAGAAAGGAGTAATCACAAGTCTTCTAGAAAGTCTAGAAAAGCTCATGCCGTGTAGGAAAGTGCTAGTGATTCTTCTAGTGACGAAAGCACAACTTCCAGTATGGAATCAACTCAAATTTGTCTCATGGATAAAGTGAAGAAAAAGAAGAATGTAAGTTCCTCTAAACTTGAATCCACTAATGATCTATCCTATTTTCAATTAAATGAGGCCTTTGAAAATCTACATAGAGAAGCCTTGAGAGCCTTCAACAAGTTAGCTTCACATGAAAAAATTATTTTAAATTTAGAAGCTAAAGTGTTAGAACCCGAAAGGAAGTTTGAGGCTATTAAGAAATCTATGATAGAAATTCAAAGTGACAAGAAAGAGGACATAATACCTCATAGGTTTGGTTATGAGTATTGTCATAATTGACAAGAGGAAGTCAAATCTCTTCAAGCCAAATTAGATGATGCCTTGCAACCTAAAATTGTGTTTTATATTGATTCTTCTAAGGTTGAAAAGCCTTTGAGTTACTCTAAAAAGAAACATAGACATATGCATAAGGATTATAATAGCAAGGACATGTCTCATAAAAACCTATCTTGTCATTATTGTTGCAAAAAGGTACACACCATCGAAAAGTGAAAATTTAGGAAGTTACTTGTTTCTAAAGGAGCTGTTTAATGGTTTCCTAAGAGCAACTTTGGTATCACTCACTTTCAAGGACCTAATGAAAATTGGGTACCTATTGCCTTTGTTTAAAATTTCAGTTTGAATGTCTTGAATCTGCCGAAAAGATGTGGTATCTTGATAGTGGATGTTCAAGGCATATGACGGGTGAAATATCTCTTTTCATTGACTTCGTTCCAAAGAGGAAATGATTCGTCACATATGGAGATAACAACAGAGGTGCTATACTTGGAAAAGGTAGTGTAGGTAATCCCTCATCTACTACTATCTCTGATGTTATGCTAGTTGATGGCCTTAAACATAATCTTCTAAGCATAAGACAACTTTGCGGCAAGGGTTTCAAAGTTACCTTTACAAAATCTTGTTGCTTGTTTGTGCATGATGAAAAGAAGGAATGTATGTTTAAAGGTTTGAGGGTAAAAAATACTTATATGATAAGTCTAGATGATGTATCCATATGAGGTGCTATGTGTCTTGCCACCAAAAGTGAAAACTTTTGGTTATGGCATAGACGCATAGCTCATCTTAACTTTGATCTATTAAACAAAGTATCCTCAAAGGATTTGGTGATTGGTCTACCTAAAATAAAGTTCACTAAAGACCACCTATGTGAAGCTTGTCAAATGGGAAGCAAAAGAGAATTTTTTTTCAAATCTAAAAACCTTGTTTCTACCTCGAGACCTCTTGAGCTTCTTCACATGGACCTTTTTGGTCCTTCTAGGACCAAAAACACATGTGGAAATTACTATGACCTTGTTATTGTAGATGATTACTCGATATATTTTTGGGTCTTGTTCTTGTCAAGTAAATATGAGACCTACCAGACTTTTAAGCAATTAGCTAGGTTATTTCAAAACAAAATAAATTTGAAAATAATTTCCATTCAAAGTGATCATGGAGGAGAGTTTCAAAATCACCTCTTTGAAAAGTATTGTGACAAACATGAGATTGAGCATAATTTTTCCGCTCCTAGAACTCCACAACAAAATGGCATTGTGGAACGTAAAAATAGAATCCTTGAGGAGCTAGCGAGGACTATGCTTAATGAGGGCAGTTTGCCTAAGTATTTTTGGGCGGACACCATTAACATGACTTGCTATGTCATGAATAGGGTACTTATACGTCCTATTCTTGATAAGACCCCCTATGAACTACTTAGGGGTAGAAAGCCCAATGTTTCTCACTTACATGTCTTCGGATGTGAATGTTATGTTTTGAACAATAATATAAATAATCTTGGCAAAGTCGATGCAAAAGCCGATGAGGGTATCTTCCTCTTATACTCACAATCTAGTAAGGCGTATATGGTTTATAATAAGAGATTGCTTATATTTGAGGAGTCCATACATGTTACTTTTGATGAGTCCCATCCAAAAGATGTTAGGAAAGGTGTTGTTTTTCACGATGTAGGTGTGTCTTATCAAGATATTCTCAATGGAACTGAATAAGGGATTGATCAACCTAAAGCCGTGAATGATGAGAAGAAAGAAGATGACAATGACGATGAGAAAAGGGAAGAAAGCCCTGCTTCAGCGGAAGCTCTATCTTTGACTTGGCAGACATCAAAGGATCCCTATCAACAACATACTTGGAGACATTCCAAAGGGAGTAACTACTCGCTCTAAGATAAGTAATTTCTGTTATCACTTTGCGTTTGTGTCTCAAGTAAAGCCTAAAAATGCCAAAGATGCATTATATGATGAGCATTGGCTTATGGTCATGCAAGATGAACTAAATCAATTTAAAAGAAATGACATTTGGGACCTTGTCCCTCGTCCTAAAGATCATTAAGTTATTGGCACCCGATGGTTTTTAGGAACAAACTTGATGAAAACTAGTGGCACAAGGCTATAACCAAGAGGAGGGAATCGATTATGAGGAAACTTATGCTCCGGTGTCTCGACTTGAGGCTATACATCTTCTACTAGCCTATAATTGCGCTAAAAATTTCAAGTTATATTAAATAGTTGTGAAAAATGCGTTTCTAAATGGCTTTATTAATGAAGAAGTGTATGTAGCTCAACCCCCCGGGTTTGAATTTCAGGAGTATCCAAACTATATGTACAAGCTCAAAAGAGCTTTGTATGGTCTCAAACAAGCCCCTAGGGCTTGGTATAGGCGACTAAGCAAATTTTTAATTGACCAAGAATACTCAAGGGGAAAAGTAGATACTGCCTTATTCATTAAACGCCAAGGGAAGCACACCTTTCTAGTTCAAGTTTACGTTGATGATATTATATTTAGATCAACTAATATGCAACTTGTAGAAGAATTCTCTAAGCTTATGCAGGGAGAGTTTGAGATGAGTCTCATGGGGGAGTTAAATTACTTCCTTGGGCTTCAAATCAAGCAATTGAAAGAGGGTACGTTGGTGTGTCAAACGAATTATTGCAAAGAATTGCTAAAGCGCTTTGGCATGGAAGGTGCAAAGTCTATCGATACACCTATGGCCACAAATGGTAATTTGGAAAAGGACTCAAATGGTAAGGATGTAGATGTGAAGAAATATAGAGGAATGATCGACTCTCTTCTATATCTTACCGCATCTAGGCCAGATATCATGTTTAGCATATGCATGTGTGCCTATTATCAACCGGCTCCTAAAGAATCTCACCTAAAAGCTGTCAAACGCATTCTTAGGTATCTTCACGGTACTTCTCAATATGGGCTTTGGTATTCTAAAGGAAGCAATTGTAACCTGGTTGGATACACCGACTCCGATTTTTCTGGTTACAAATCGGATAGGAAAAGCACTAGTGGAACTTGCCACATGTTTTCAAATGCCTTAGTAAGTTGGTATAGCAAGAAGCAAGTTTTTGGTGTGTTGTCAACCGCCGAGGAGGAATATGTTGTGGCCGGTAGTTGTTGTGCTCAAATCTTATGGCTCAAGCAATAATTACTTGATTTTGATATAAACTTGCAACATATTCCTATTATGTGCGACAACACTAGCGTTATAAATCTAACCAAGAATCCGGCGCTACATTCGCGCACTAAGCATATTGATATTCGCCATCATTTCCTACGTGATCATGTTGAAAAAGATGAGGTCGTATTCGAGCATGTTGATAGTAAACATCAACTTGCAGATATTTTCACAAAAACACTTGCGACCGAACCATTTTTCAGCATCCAAGGGAACTGGGGATACTCGATATCTCTAATCTTGCCTAGAATATTATTTTTATTGCATGCATCTTGATCTTTCCGGTTGATCAGAACCTAAAGTGGGCCAGAGACTTCGTCTACAATGCTGCGTTAAAAGGATGAGGAGAGGGTGGACTTGCAAGGCACTTCGATGCTAAAGTAAGAATCGGGAGAAGAGAAGGCAAGTACAAAGTGAGTATGTCTTAGGATGATTTTAGAATACATGATTCTCTCAAATGAGAGGGTTTTTACAATGCCCTCAGCGCTTGGCCATTGGTCCCTATTTTCGAGGCGAGATATTCGCTCCCCAAAAGTAGGTAACTCCTAGAAACTAGCCATTGAGACGGGCAGACATGCTCGGAACTAGCCATTGCTGCGAGCAAGGGCGTGGTCGCGGGCAAGGGCGTCGTGACTGTTCCTGGATGGTGAAACCGTGCGTGACAGACAGAAATGCGATGAAGGGTAGTTGATCCTAGAGGTCAGCTGGCCAGCCTTCCTCAGCAGAGGGGTAGAGGAGAGAATGCTTCTTTTTGCCCTTAGCTGGCAGGGCTTAGGCTATTGGGCCGTTTTGGGAGTAGAAGTGGATTGGGCCATGCCTAGCCATTGGGCCAGTCCAGAACAGGAGCCCCCAAGTCGTTGTTCCTGAGAATAGGAGTGATGACTTAAGGGCAGCCCATGGTCCAGAGGAGGAGTAAGCGTGGTCGATGCCTGTTACTGAGACGAGGTCGTTTCGTGGTGCTCGAGGGTACCTGTGCCCGTGGAACCTGAAACGTTGTCCTGCGTTCCCGACGAGCAGGGAGCCCTACGATTGATGGGACTTGAAGTGATGGAGAGCCATGCGTGCATCGAGCCACGTGCCACATTTAATGCGTAATGATGGCTATGCTAGGGTCATGATGATGCCCTTACGCCGTGCGTGCTCGTGCACGTGCCTCTGATATGTCTATAAATAGAGGGAGGAAGCATTCACTTTTACTTTTTGCTTCTCTCTCTTCTCTTGCTGTTGTCTCTGTTTTTGTCGTCCGCCACCGTAACACTACCGCACAAGCACCGATCAGACTTCGCCGACTAACTATTTTCCCTTTTTGACCACGTAAGTTTTCTTAACCTTTTCTGTTTTATGTGTTTCAATCTTTGTTTTGCTTAGATTGCATGTGGTTAGGATGAAAACTGGGTAGAGTAAGGGTGCATTCCGGCAAATGTTGGTGGCTGACGGTGGTTAGGCCATTTTCTGTCGCCGGCGCCATTGTCGGAGCATTTGGAACTTAGGGGTTTTGTCGATTCTGGCACAGCTGCGACAACGAACGAGTTTGTCACCGGTGGAGCTTATGGATTTTCCGACGTACTCATGATTTTTTCGGTGGACCTTTAACGGAATTCTGGGTAATGCAACGGGGAGGATCTCTCCGTGTGGGTTTAAGGGATTGCCATAAGAATCTCCTCGCACCATTGCTGCGCTATTTGAGTAAGGGATTAGGTCGGGGACGTTGTCCTCGAGCCTTCGTGCGCCCTTTCACTTGACTAGTGGTGGAAGGGTAGATAAGTTTTGTCATCGAATTCACTTTGTCCTCTGCTTTTCAGGTAAAGGTGATGTCTTGCACTCCCGAGGACGAATTATGCTAGAGCGGGACTTGTCCAAGGAGAGCTCTTCGGATGATAGCAGTTTTGACTAAATTGCTGCTCCCTGGATTGCCAGCGAAACCTCCGCTCCCAGTAATACCGGGGAAGAGCGGATTGCTGTTGAGCCTCGGGAGCATGCCTCCCTTTTTCCCTTCCATACTCAGGACGTCTTCACGACGGTGGGGGTCGAGGGAGACTGGAATGTCCATTTTTCTAAGGAGGATGAATGAATATGCTCGGCTTATGGAGAGAGGTTCCCCATGTACGAGTTCGTCTTCAAGGAGATCGGGTTGAGGCTGCCCTTCACGGATTTTCAAGTGGCAGTTTTCAGACACCTAGACTTGGCGCCCTCCCAACTGCACCCGAATTCGATTCCCTTCATCCGGGCATTCGAGATTACATGCAAATTTTTAAAGATTGGATCCACTCTCCCCCTCTTCTTCACTGTCTTCCACCCCCAACTCCAGGTCGTGGGGAGGCAGTTCAGACGGGTTTCCCTGAAGAAGGGGAGAAAATTGTTCAAGGCCTTCTCCAAGTCCATTAGGATGTTTAAGGAGAGGTATTATATATTGGAGCCTGTGTCGGAGAGGGCTAAAGACTCCACGTTCTCATGGGAGATCCGTACGGATGAGAGAGAGGAGCCCTTTATCAACAAGCAGAGCAAGATAAAGGGGCGTCGGATGCTGAAGTTCTGTTTCTCTTGGAGTGAGGACCACTTCGCCCAGGAGACCAAGGAGTACATAGCTAAGCCACCCATGTTGGGGGAGGATGACCGGGCTAGCTACAACAAGTTGGTGGCTTTTATTGATGGCTTCCGCCCTGCCCAGTGCATAACCAGGGGCGGGGACATCATTTATGAAGAAGACGGGGGGCTTAAGGTGGAGACCCGATACATTAATACGAATGAGCTTCTCGTGTGCGGCACGCGCGAGGAGGATCTGGAACTTTTGGGTAGCCATTTATTTCTTCTTAGCTTGTTCGTATTTTTGTTTTTTGTTTACTAACGCGTGTCCGTTGTTTTGCAGGCAAAATGTCCTCGGCCCAGAAGCGTTTGGTGAAGAGTGTCCAAGCCAAGCTCAAGATGGGCAAGAAGATTGGGAAAAGCCGCCTTGCGAGCAAGTGGTTCTGCCCCCGACGGGGTCGGGGACCTCTTCATCTAGAGTCGCTGCCACCCAGACCTCTCCCCTGCCGGTAACCTCAAGGCCCAAGTGCCCCCGGGAGGAGGAGGTCCTTGACCTTACTAATGAGGGGGAGAAGAGTAAATGCGAGATGCCTCCTTAATTCCACAATAGGAGTTTCTTTGAAGGCTCCTCCCTCACACTTCATCGGGCAGAGACCTTGGCGCTCGAGGAGCTGGGTCGTCCGAGCAAGAGGACGCTGCTGGCCCAGGACGCCGCTGCCCTGTTGAGGGTCTTGGGCATGGAGGTGGTCTACACCGAGGAAGGGGGCCTTCAAGAGGCGGAGCTAAAGAAAATCCAGGCTGCCAACGCGGCTCTGCAGGAGGAGCTAAAGGTTGTGAATGAGGCAGTGAAAAAATCTAAGGAAGAGCTGGTCGCGGTTACCAGGGAGAGGGATACTCTAGCCGCGGAGAAGAGAGTTGTAGAGGATATGGTCATTTCATTGAGGGTTGCCACTGCTCCTGCTGAGGACGAAAGCGATGAGGTGAAGAGTCTGAAGACTCGAGCCGAGCTTGTTGCCAGATCAGCCAGGCTGAGGAGGATTGCTTGGGTGCTGCCGAGGATGCCTTTAATAATGCTTTGGAGCAGCTGAAGGGTGCAAACCCCGGGGTCGATCTGTCTACTGAAGGGACTGGGTTCCTCAACAGTGTGATGGACGGCCAGATTTTCGTCCCAGACTTCCTTAGATTTGGCGAGGAACCTGAGTAGCCTGCCCGTGAGGAGCCTCATCCTATGGCTGACTGATTTTCTCTTTTTTGTACTTCCGGCCTGCATGCCGTACATTGTAATTTTTTCTTTTTGGATGGGGCTTGGCCTTTTTTATGTAACCAGTACAATTGCGGTCCTCTTGGCCGTTTTATATTATAATATTTATTTTCGGCCGTGGTGGTCGGTTATGTTTGAATTGTTTCCGATGTTTGTGCATGCATGTTTTTACTTTGCTTAATTTCGCTAAGTGTCACACACTGCTCGTCATTCGTGCCCGTTATATAAGCTATTTTTGTGAACGATTTTCATTATGTTTCGGGGTTTGCTCGATAAATTGGTGTTCGACTGTGAAGGGAACTGATCAAAGGGTCTGGGTAGTTTCTGGGCAAGAGAGCGGAGCTTAGGTCGCGTTTGTGGCCTAAGTTCGCGGTGTGAACTTCCCATTGCGAGTTGGGTGTTCTACCTTTCGTGGTACGTTGGCGACGGCAGGCTTGGTCGAGGGACCGCTGTCGGGCAGGGGTTTTGCTCGTTCTAGAGAAAAAGCCTGCCTTAATTTATTTGGGTATGCAGCGCTTGTAACGGAGCATGCATTTCTGGTCGGCACTCTATGCTCGTCATGTTGACGGAGCACACCGACAGTTGTGGCCTTATCTATAATATTGTTTTAGCTTTTTGGCGTTCCATGGCCGAGCGAGTTCTTCCCCGTTGAGATGTTCAAGGTAGTAGGCCCATTCTCTGTTTTTACTCGAAGACGATTGGGTCCTTCCTAGTTTGCGGCGAGTTCACCTTCACGGGAATCTTTGTGACTTCTCCTTAGGACGAGACTGCCCACTTGAAAGTCTCGTCGTATGACTTTGGCGTTATGTCTAATTGCAATTTTTTGTTTTAACGAGGCCTCGTGGAGGGCTGCCCCTGATCGGACCTCCTCGACGAGATCGAGCTCCTCCCTCAGTGCCTCGTCGTTGTTCTCCTCATCCAGGGGAGCTTCAGTCCGCCTGGAGGGCATGTGTATTTCGATAGGAATTACTGCCTCAGTCCCGTATGCTAAATAGAAAGAGGTTTCCCTTGTTGAAGAGTAGGGTGTAGTATGGTAGGCCTAGAGCACGCTGTGCAGCTCCTCGACCCATTGTTTCTTGGTTTCATCCAATCTTTGTTTGAGACCTTGCAGGATTACCCTGTTGGCTGCCTCGGTTTGTCCGTTCGTCTGCGGGTGCTCGACGGACGCAAAGTGTTGTTTGGTGCCCAGTTGGACGACGAACTCATGGAATTTTTTGTCCGTGAACTGTGTCACGTTATTGGTGACGATTGCCTAGGGGATGCCGAAGCGAGCAAGAATTTTTTGCATGTAGAAGCGGAGTATGTTTTGGGCCGTTGTTTTGGCCAGAGCTTCTGCTTCTATCCACTTTATAAAATAGTCCACGCCTACTATCAGATATTTGTTCTGATTTGACCCTATGCCGAATGGTCCTAGGATGTCTAGGCCCCACCATGCGAAGGGCCACGGGGAGGACATTGCTTTGATCTCATTGGGCGGTGCCAAGTGCATGTCCCCGTGACGTTTGCATTTGTCACATTTTTTCACATCCTCCTTCGTGTCATGTTGCATGGTCGGCCAGTAATATCCTGCCCGTAGAGCTTTCCTGGCAAGGGATCTTCCTCCGAGGTGCTGGGCGTTGATTCTTTCATGGATTTCGCACAGGACGTGGGCGACCATTTCTTCCTCAAAGCATTTGAGGAGAGGAATGGAGAACCCTTGCCTGTAGAGCTTATTTTCGACCAGGACATAGGAACAGGCTCTGTGTATGACCACGCTGGCTTCCTTTGGGTCGAATGGTAGTTCGTCCTTGGTGAAGTAGTTGTAGACTGGGGTCATCCAGCAGTTGTTGTCGCCAATGACGTGCACGTCGAGGGTCGTGGGATTTCTCTCGATGTTAGGTCAAGGAAGTACCTCCTGGATGACGGATTTGTTTCCTCCCTTCTTCCTTGTGCTCGCTAGCTTTGATAGGACATCTTCCCGGACATTGTGTTCGCGGGGAACATGCTTTACCTCCACCGATGTGAACTTCGTCATCTTTTCCTTAACCAAGGTCAATTATTCAGATAGGTTGTCGTTCTTGGCCTGATACTCTCCCCGAACCTGGAGGGCCACGAGCTGAGAATCTGTGCAGATTACGACTTCCTCGGCTCCTAGGTCTTCGGCCAGGCTTAGACCTGCGAGGAAAGCCTCATACTTTGCCTGATTGTTGAAGGTGGGGAAAGATAGGATGAGTGAGACCTCGACAAGGATACCCTTCTCGTTTTCCAGAATGATTCCTGCCTCGCTCCCTGCCGAGTTGGATGCTCCGTCGACGAAGATTGTCCACTTGCGAGTTCTGCAAGTCGGGGAGTCAGGCAAGGTCATCTACGCCACGAAGTTGCCCAGCGCCTGAGCATTGAGGGCTTTTCTGTTCTCGTACTGGATGTCGAACTCGGACAGTTCCAGCGATCATTTGAGCATTCTGCCGACCATGTCTGGGCGGCCCAATAGTTGCCTCACGGGCTGGTCTGTGCGCACCACGATGGTGTGGGCTAGAAAATAGGGCCTCAGCCTCCTCACTGCCTTGATGAAGGCCATGGCGACTTTTTTGATCTGCTGGTATCTAAGTTTCGGTCCTTGCACAGCCTTGCTCGTGAAGTATATGGGCTTCTGCCCTTCAGGGGTTTCACGAGTGAGGGCGGCGTTGACATCCTCGGTTGCGACGACGAGATAGAGATAGAGGGTCTCCCTGTTATCTATCCGGGAGAGGACCGGTGGTTCCGATAGTGCTTGTTTTAGGTGGAGGAGGGCTTTGTCACATTCCTCCGTCCACTCAAAAGCTGCCTCTTTGCGGAGGAGTTTGAAAAAGGGGAGCGTGTGCTGAGCAGATTTGGCCACAAATTGGGACATAGAGGCGAGTGTCCTGTTCAAGGTCTAGATTGATTTTTTCGAATTCGGCGTGGGAAATTTGGAGAAGGCTCTGCATTTTTCGGGGTTGGCTTCGATTCCTCGTTCTGTTAGGTAGAAACCGAGGAACTTGCCTGCCCGTACCCCGAACGTGCACTTCTCCGGATTGAAGCACATCTTGTACTTCATGGCCTGTTCGAAGACTTTCTTTAGATGGAGCGTGTGATCAGATTCCTCGTGGAATTTCATAATCATGTCATCCATGTAGACTTCGAGCATATCCCGATCTCTCCTCGGAAGACTTTGTTCATCATTCGTTGTTAGGTAGCGCCAGCGTTTTTCAAGCCGAAGGGCATTGCGTTGTAGTAATAGGTGCCCGATTCGGTCATGAAAGCTGTGTACCTTTTATCACTTTTGGCCATGGGTATTTGGTTATAGCCCAAATATGCGTCCATGAAAGACAATAATTTAAAACCGACAGAATTATCAACTAATTTATCTATGTTGGGGAGGGGATAAGCGTCTTTAGGGCAGGCCCCATTAAGACCGGTATAGTCAACACACATTCTCCATTTTCCATTTGATTTCTTTACAAGTACAACGTTGGACAGCCAAGTAGTACTTGGCTTCCGAAATGAAATTTGCCTCTAGGAGGTCTTTTATAGCTTGTTTGGCAGCCTTCATTTTTTTTTGGGACTGCTTTCGCCTACATTGAGCTACTGCCCTAACAGCGGGGTCGATGGTGAGCTAGTGGCAGGCCACCTCAGGATCCATCCCGGGCATCTCCGAGGCGCTCCACGTGAACATATTTGCATTCTCTCAGAGACAGGCTTTCAGCTGCTTCCTCGCGAGGTCGAGGAGGCCGGTTCCGATCTTCACTCCCTTGTGGGGGTCGTCACCAAGGAGGACTAGTTTGAACTCGCCATTCGGGATTGGCCGCATCAAATGGGCGGTCTCACCGCTGCTGGTTGATGTGGAAGGGCTACTCGAGCTTTGTTGAATCTCCTTCCCCTTCCTTTTCTGGTTCCTCAAGTCGTTTTTGGAGAAACGACTTTCGGGTCGATGGAGTCGATACGGGGCAGCGGCTTCGCCTCTTTGGAGTTGCAGGGCAGAGCATGCTTGTTGGGAGGCTTTGGTCGGGTGGCGATGGTGTTCAGCCCTTTTGAGGCTGCCTCGAAACACCTTCTCGATGCTTCTATGTCTCCGTGCAGGGTGACGATGAGCCCTTTGGAAGTGTAATACTTCATCTTTAGGTGCACGATGGAGGGCACGACTACCAATTCGGCCAAAGTTGGTCGTCCGAAGATGCATTGGTAGAGGGATGGGCAGTCAATGACCAGGAACTGGACTTTTATGGATCTGTCCATTTCTGTTGCCCCGAAGGTGACAGTCAGCTCCACGTACCCCCACGCCTTTGACTGAGCCAAAAGTTTCTAATGGAATGTGTGCCATGAAGTAAGGAGGGATATTGAGCCCATCGGGGACGTAGAAGTCTTCTTGTCGTGAGATGCTTATGGCGACCTGAAGACTGGTCTCATCCGAGGAAGGCACCTCCTCTTCGACCTTCTTTGATTCCTGGGCGTCTTGCCGAGGAGTGTCCTTCTTCTTCGCGAACTGTTTCAGTTGCCTGTCCCTGATCAAGATCTCAATTGCATCCTTGAGATAGATGCAGTCATTTGTCATGTGCCCGTGGCTCTTGCGGAACTGACAGTACTTCGTCTTATCTGTGTTCGGCTTGGCCGGTATCTGCTTCGGGAAACGGACCCCTGCCTGCTGAAACTCCGAGTTCGCGCATTCAGAGAGAATCTTCTCGCGGGAGACGGTCATCGGAGTGTACACGTGAAAATGGCCAGAAGGCCCATTGTGATCTTGGGATTCCCGGGGGCGGTCATCCCGTCTTTTCTCTGCTCCTCGACGAGTTGACGAGGAGTCGTCGTGCTTGGAGGACCTGGCACTTTCTTGATGCCTTGAGTCCCAGGAAATGTTTGTAACTTCCTTTTCTTCGTACTAGATGTACGCCTGAGCCTTACGGAGGAGGGCGTCCAATGTCGCTGGAGTCTCAATGCCAACCGCCTTGGCAAAGTCGTTGCGGGGACGGAGTCCTCGTTCGAGCAAGTACTTCTTCATGTCATCGGTCGTGGAGACCTGGACGGCTTCTTTATTAAATCTTTCGATATATGCTCAAAGAGATTCGTCTTTCCCTTGAATTATGGCCTCAAGGGAGGCTTCTGTCTACGGGTGAAGACGAGAGGCTATGAAATGTCTGGAGAGCATCCTCCCCAACTGCCTCCATGATGTGATGGATTCATGGGGGAGGCTCTTGTAACATGAAATTTCTCCCTTCCTCAGCATAGTCGGGAATAATCTGCATTTGACGGCGCCCCTGAGTAGGGCATTGATGTTCTCGATGTACACGTCGGGATCTGTAGTGCCATCGTATGTGCCCAGGGATAGGGGTTTCTCCAGCCCTTTGGGTAGGCGTGTGGCCATGATCTCTTGGGACAACGGGCCTCGAGGCTCGTCTTCATTACTGCTACTCGACCTTGAATGAGAGTGGGTTCTTTGTCCAGTGTGAGGACCGCGATCTCAAAGGGGAGAAGGAGTTCGTGCCCGACCCTTGGATTTGGGCAGAGGCGAACGCTGGTGCTCTGTCCGTAGATCCTTTATGGTTCTCTTGGCCCCTGGGGAGTGTTGGCTCCGGGGAGGAGTATGGTCGCGTTTTCTTAGTGCAAGGGATTCTGGCTTCGCTGGCACCCGACAGTCTCTTCCTCGTCTGGGAGAAGGACTCTGAGATCTTCGGCGCTCTCCCCTCAGCGGAGGAGATCTTGGACGGCGAGACTCGTCTAAGGCTCCAATTCTTGCATTCTGCTGAAGGATCAAAAGTTTCATCTTGTTGAAGGTCTCAAGTAGGGCTGCCATGGCCGGATTGGCGTTGGGCGGAACTGAGATAGTCTGATGGTCCTCTGAAGGCTGGACCTCAACATTGCCAGCATGATCCGAGGAGGGAGACGCGGTGGCTCAATCCCTTTGCTGATGAACGTCGTTCCCAAGAAAGGGGGTTGCTCCGTTAGTGTCCGTCTTGCTGACACGGAGGACGACAGTGTTACGAGCATCGTTGACATTGTCATAGCTGGCCATGATCGGAATCTTGAAAGAACTGCTTTGGTATTTGATTTACGGGGAAAGAAAGATGGGGAGAACAGAGTTTCCCACAGACGGAGCCACTGATCTTTTCGGTTTATCAGAAGCTAAAGTGGGCCTGAGACTTCGTTTGCAATGCTGGGTTCAAAGGATGAAGAGGGGGTGTACCTACAAGGCACTCCAATGCTAAAGTAAGAATCGAGAGAAGAGAAGGCAAGTACAAAGTGAGTATATCTTAGGATGATTTTAGAATACCTGACCCTCTCAAATGAGAGGGTTTTTATAACAGCGTTTGGCCATTGGTCCATATTTTCGGGGCGAGATATTCGCTCCCCAAAAGTAGGTAACTGCCAGAAACTAGCCATTGAGATGGGCAGACATGCTCAAAACTAGCCGTTCCTGCGAGCAAGGCGTGGTCACGGGCAAGGGCATCGTGACTATTCCTGGATGGTGAAACCGTGCATGACAGACAGAAATGTGTCGAAGGGCAGCTGATCCTGGAGGTCAGTTGGTTAGCCTTTCTCAGCGGAGGGGAATAGGAGAGAATGCTTATTTTTACCCTTAGCTGGCAGGGCTTAGGCTATTGGGCCGTTTTGGGACTAGAAGTGGATTGGGCCATGCCTAGCCATTGGGCCAGTCCAGAACACATCTTATATACTATTACTCTAACCTTCATTGGGAGTTTTATCTCATAAGAGTGCATGGTTCATTAATCTACATGAGAGGTAATATTGTTCCTTTTTCTTTCTCTTGCTTAGTGAGTCTACTTGTCGTTACTAGTACTGCAAATGACTAATATCCTTGATGAATGAAGCAGTTTATCAACTCGTTCTTCCAAAAATTACCATTGATCTTTATCAATTACATGCTTATAATGATGTTGTGCTACTCCTTCTATACACTTAAAACATTTTCTTTAATGCATTTTGCTTATTATGTATTATATCATGAACTTTGGTTGAACATGTTATGATGTTAAATGAATTCTTGTTTTATGTCACCATTATGGTTCATCTTTGCTTTTGGTTTGAGTGGTGATGACTTCGTTTATCGCCTTGCTAGAGCACATGAGTGTGCAAAATTTCGGGAGAACCAAAAGCATATGTCACGTAATCGTGTGTCGTACCTCGGAAAATATGATCTTCGCGATGCGTAAAATGGGGTTGCACAATCACTGATGGACTTAGGAGAGTCGCCATCGAACTTTATTTATTCCCATGAGGGGAAAGGGAAAACATCGAGAAAGCCCACTGATGAAAGGATATGGTATGGTCATTGCAACCATGTTGAGTTCAGAATTCGGTTATGTAGGGGGAAGGTACTAACACCCCCTACATCCATCGTACTCGATGGGAACCATCTAAGTTGTCTAAGCATGAAAGGGTATTTGATGTCTCAAAAGCTTGCTAAGGGGGAAATGGATGTTTTTTATTAGGGTGCTCGCCAACGATGGATATTCTCATGCCTATATATCCTCATTATTAAACGAGGAAGTCAGAGCTCTATAGTTCGGAGTAGAAAATAGTTGTGTGTTGGTTGATTTTATTAATTTGAAAAAGAGTTTAGGAAGTGGTGCCACGAGGCACAAAAATGAGTTTGATGGGTTAAGTGTTTTTTAGATTTTGAAAAGGTTTGTTCTTGAGTTGAATTCCACTAAAGACTATGGGTAGAGGCGATTATTTCAAGCAACTAAGTTGAACGCCATGTTTCGAAATAATCAGAGTGAGTGTATGGAAGCTCCATTCTCACCCATTCTCCACCACTTAAGGCTCGTGGCACATAATTCTTCTCCTATTTTATTGTGTTTTGAACTTGATTAGGAAAAAGGCCACTTGATGTTGAATCAAGGGTTTATTGGTTATTTTAAGAAAAGTTTTGTGAATGGGTAAGTTGATGGCGATCGTAAAAAAATCAACTTACAAAGGTGAATGCAATATGGAGAGTAGTTGGTTTAAGGGTTAATGGTGATGGAAACCCATATTTATTTTCTTATGAAAAATGCTTGACATTGGATCAAACTTATTTATATTTCTTTGAAAAGTGGGTGGTTGGTTTTATCTTACATTAAGGGAGAACCAAAGCAACTAACAATCAAAGCACTAAGATGAAAATTATTACACTTTATGGGAGTGGGGATACATTTGCTCAAATGGGGATGAATCCAAACAAAAACACAAATGAAATCATCACACAAAGGCATGCAAATAAGCATATGGAATGTAAAATGAGAATCATTGTATGAAAGCCCAAGAAGAGGCTATAAGGTTGATGGCGATCATGAAAACAATCGACTTACAAGGTGTTTGAAAATGGCTTGATATTCAATCAAGGTATTAGTTTGAAAAGGTTTAAGCATGCATATGTGTGTTAGGTGTCAAGAAATGCTAGTTTTATATCCAAATTTGACACCTTTAAGCTCTTTTTATTGCTTTAATCAGAAAATGACTTATCTATTAAGCAATTCTTGCATTTTTTGTGAACATTAGATAGTTTGATGTGTTTGTTAATTTTGTAGTGAAAATATGTCAAAAGGTTGCAGCTCGTTGCGGAAGAAAACTCGAAGAAACAAAAAATGCGCGTGTCTGCCAATATTAGAAGCTTTGCCCGACGAGCATGAAGCGAAGGAAGGTTGCTTCGCCTGGCGAAGCAGCAGCGAGACGTATTGTATTTTGAAAGTCTAATTCCAGTAGCTAGAGGATGTGGCTCGCTGGTAATTTCGCCCGGCGAAGATGGATTCTCCCGGCGAGGAAGAGGCGAGAGATTTAATTAATTTCATTTCAAGTTCCAGTAGCTCCCACGTTTGGTTCGTTGGGTGATTCACCCAGCGAAGGATTGTAGCGCCCAGTGAAGGTAGATATTTTCCTGATGGACCAGCTGGCACTATAGTTGTCAAGTGGCCTCATTTGAGGGCTTCGTCCGACGGAAGAAGGCACTCTCCCGACGAATTTTCCTGGGCAGAAAGTAGTATTTAGGTAGTTTTGAAGATATTTTGTGGATTAACACCTTTTGAAAGAATCATTGTAACCTAGAAACACATTTGGAGCTTAAAAACTTCATCTTTTATTATTTTTCTTAGAATCCAAAGCTTTTATGCTTCAATCCTTGATCCATTGAAGATTGATGCAGCAAAAGCTTTGTCCATTACCTGCTAATCAAGCTACCATGACAATGGGTAGCTAAACACATCTTGTGTCAAGATTAGTGGTAGGTAATCCTTCATTTTGTATGTATTGATCTTGATTATAGTGTGTGAACTTTGTTGATAATAAATATAAAGGAAAAACTTTGTTTATATGGTTTATATTTTGTTTTAGTTCATGATTGAGAAATATGTTCTAAAACTTGACATAAGTTTCAATCCATCAATAATCATGAGGCTAGAGATAGTTTTGAAAGTTGATGTTCATAAATATTGATCTTGAATGTTATCATATTGATAGTTGGAGTGAGAGATCATATAAGGATCAATATGATAAATCCCACAACAAGTGTTAGAGATAAACTTGTTGAGAGGATATGTGGTTATATTCATCGTTAATAAGTTCACATCCTTTATCGAGTAAATACGTACGAAATGGATTATCGGACCCTAATCTTGGAATGTTTTTACCAAATCTTTAAAACCAATTTCTTTACCGTTGATTACTAAATTCTTATGCAAACGATCCGATACGAAACAACCAAACTCTTTGTTACTTTAAATGTTTAAAACGATTTCGACTAGGGAATAGCGGCAATACACATACAATCCATGTGGAGACGATAAAACACCCCCCGAAATGCTTTTCAACAAAATGGCGCCGTTGCCGGGGATTGTTGTTTGATATTGCAAGCATCGCAATAGTTGTTAAGTTTTAAGCTTGTTTAACTTTTTCTTGTGCTTGTTAATTTTTTTTGGCTAAGTGTGCAGACTCTGTTTATGCGAGGGAAGTTACCTGCAGATCAACTTCTTTTCGATCCTGGGATTGAAATAACTGCGCGTAAGTTAAATAGCAAAACAAGGCAGAGGAGGCAACTTGCTAAGGAAAGACGATAACAAGGAGAAAGTTCAACTTCGACACCAATACCACAGTTAACGCCAATCATGGCTGCTCCACCACCACCACCACCTGCTTCAACACCGTGTGTTAATAGTCTGAGGCATACAGCTCAGTTCGCACGTAATGTCCATAATGGTCGGCATTCTGAAATGAAGACGGGTATCCTCACTCTTCTATACCAGAATCTATTCACCAGTATGGATAACGAGGATCCCTTTACTCATTTGACCAAATTCTATGAAATTGCGGGTGCGACTGGAGCCCCAGAAGCTGAAGAAGAGTCTTTGTGTTAAGAGACTGTTTCTGCATTCCCTAATTGGGAAGGCAAAGGAATGGTACCTTGACCAATCAACTGCTATTATGACGGACTGAAACATGTTAGAAGAAAAGTTCTTGGAACGATTTTTTCCTCATAATCGTTTCATGGAAGCGAAAACGGCGATTGCGGTTTTCTCACAAAGTGGGAATGAGTTCACGCAAGTGCATATTTTCATAAATGGTCTTCAAATGGTTCATAAAACATTGTTGGATGCTACCGCAGGTGGATCTTTAATGAGTAAAAGCACCGACGAAGCCATTTCTATCATAGACAAGATCGTACTAAACGATCATCATGGGAATCATAACTGTGGCCAATCTCAAAAGAAACCGGGAGTGCTAGAGTTGGGGAAAAATGATGCAATTCTTGCTCAGAACAAATTCCTATCTCAATAAGTTGAGTTGTTAAAGAAACAAATGTCAAAGCTCCCTCAACAGATTAAAGAGATGCAAGATTTACCGAACAAAAATGTGCAAATAGCGGCGTGTGAGCTATGTAAAGGAGAACACCCCACAGGCTATTGTCCTCCTTGTCCTCTGGCTGATGAAGAAGCAAATTACATGAATAATCAAAATCAACAACAAGGTTATCAAAGGCAACAACAACCTTATCAAAATCAACAAGGATATCAACCAAGAGGAAATTATCAAAATCAACAAGGATACCGACAAAATCCGTATCAACCGGCGCAACCTCAAGGTGAGAGTTCAAAGCTTGAAGACACTCTAAACCAATTCATCCAAATGTCCATGGCTAACCAAAAGACAAATGAAGCATCAATCAAAAATCTCGAAAATCAAGTTGGGCAACTTGCAAAACAAATGGCCGAGCAACAATCGGGGCCATCTTTTTCCGCAAATACTCAAACCAACCCGAAGGAGCATTGCAAAGCGATTGTTACTAGGAGTGGGAGAGAGATGGGAGAAGGAGAAAAAAATGAGAAAAATGTTGATGTAAGAATTGAGGAGGTTGTGGAGGAAGAAAAAGTTGATGATGTTGTAGTTGAAAAGAATGATAAGGAAGAAGTTGAAAATAAAAATGAGAAGTTAGTTGGAAAGATAACCTTGAAAAAGAAAAGATATAAGAAAAGAAGAGAATAGTCAAAAAGGGCAAGGAGATAGTGAATCCAATTCCTATCCAAAATCTACCTTAAGCTCATGTGCCCACAAAGAAAGACAATGAAAGGCATTACACTCGTTTCATGGACATATTCAAATAATTGTAAATCAACATTCCGTTTTCCGAAGCACTTGAACAAATGCCGAAATATGCTAAGTTCATGAAAGATATTCTTACAAAGAAGCGAAGATATTCGGAGCCGGAAACCATAGTGCTATAATACAAAGAACTCTACCAAAGAAAGAAGTCGATCTGGGGCATGTTACTTTGTCGGTAACCATTGGTGATGTCTATGTTGGAAAGGGCTTAATTGATTTGGGCTCAAGCATCAACTTAATTCCATTGTCTATTGTGAAGAGGCTTGGGAACATTGAAATGAAAGCAATTCGAATGACATTACAATTGGCCAACAAATCCACAACTCATCCTCATGGATTGGCTCAAGATGTATTGGTTAAGGTTGATAAATTTTTCTTTCCAGTTGACTTTGTTGTTATTGATATGGAAGAAGACGAAGATGTTCCATTGATTCTTGGACGCCCTTTTATGAAGACCGCTCGAATGATGATTGATGTTGATGACGGCCTTATGAAAGTAAGAGTTCAAAATGAAGAAGTGTGCTTTAATCTTTTTGAAGCAATGAAGCATTCCCATGATAAACATGATAGTTTCCATATTGATGCAAAGGAAGAAGCCATAATGGAAGTCTCAAAGCAAGTTCATATAGTATCTCCCTTGGAAAGAGCTCTTGATGACTCATTTGAAATATTTTCCATTGAAGAAGAAAGGGCACTTGAAGAGTGTTTGAAGGAACTTGAATCTTTAAAAGAGTTACAACCATGGGAAAGTGAAATGGAAGTGTTGAAGAAAGAGGTGAGTGATGATAAGTCTCAACTTGAATTGAAGGTGTTGCCTTCTAATTTGAAGTATGTGTTCCTTGATGACGGTTGTAACAAACCGGTTATCATTAGCACCATTTTAATCAACAAAGAGGAAGACGGTTTGATTCAAGTTTTGAAGAAGAATGAACAAGCTATAGGTTGGGTTCTTTCTGATCTAAAGGGAATTAGTCTGGCCTATTCCATGCAAAAAATCTTAATGGAAGAGGACTTCAAGGCGGTAGCTCAACCGCAACGCCGTTTAAATCCTACTATGAAGGAAGTGGTGAGAAAGGAAGTTGTTAAGCTATTGGATGCCGAAATGATTTATCCAATATCTGATAGTCCATGGGTGAGTCCCGTGCAAGTTGTGCCCAAAAAGGGAGGAATGACCGTTATACGAAATGAAAAAATGAATTGATTCCGACGAGAACTGTAACGGGTTGGAGAATGTGTATCGACTATAGGAGGCTTAACACCGCTACTAGAAAAAATCATTTCCCACTTCCGTTTATGGATCAAATGCTTGAGACATTGTCGGGTCAAGAATTGTATTGCTTCTTAAATGGCTATTCCAGTTATAACCAAATCTCAGATGATCCGGAAGACCATGAAAAGATGGCGTTCACTTGTCCCTTTGGAAGTTTTGCTTATCGGAAGATGCCTTTTGGATTGTGCAACGCACCGACAACATTTCAATGGTGTGTACAAGCCATTTTTTCCGACCTTATTGAGAAAACAATGGAAGCATTCATGGACGACTTCTCCATGTTCGGAGCGTCTTTTGATCTATGTTTAAAAATTTTGGAGACCGTTCTTGAACGGTGTGTGGAAACGAACTTGATGCTAAATTGGGAGAAGTGCAACTTCATGGTAACGGAGGGGATTGTGCTTGGCCATAAAGTCTCCTCTAAAGGCCTTGAGGTGGATCAAGCTAAAATTGAAGTGACCGAGAAGTTACCGCCTCCAACCAATGTCAAAGGAATCCGGAGTTTCTAGGCCATGCGGACTTTTATAGTCGGTTCATCAAAGACTTCTCCAAAGTTGCAAGACCTTTGAGTAATCTACTCAACAAAGATAAGTCTTTCTCCTTTGATGATGAATGTTTAAATGCCTTTCAAATTTTAAAAGAGAAACTCATCACCACACCCATAATCGTTGCTCTAAATTGGACTTTAAATTTTGAATTGATGTGTGATGCTAGCAATTATGCTGTTGGTGCGGTGCTTAGGCAAAGAAAGACCAAAATTTTTCATGCTATACATTATGCGAGTAAAGTTCTAAATGAGGCACAAGTGAATTATGCCACCACATAAAAAGAATTACTCGCTATTGTGTATGCTCTCGAGAAATTTCGGTCTTAATTGATTGGTTCAAAGGTTGTAGTCTACACTGACCACTAGGCCATTAAATATCTGCCTACCAAGCCAGATTCAAAGCAAAGGCTAATCCGGTGGATCCTTTTGTTACAAGAGTTTGATTTGGAAATCCGTGACAAGAAGGGTCTGAAAACTTGGTAGCAGATCATTTATCCCGGTTGGTCAATGTAGAGGTAACACACTGAGAAAATGAGGTCCGAGAAGAGTTTTGGATGAAAAACTTTTTCGAGTACAAGTTAGGCCTTGGTTCGTAGATTTTGCTAACCACAAAGCAACCGAATTTATACTGGAGGACCTAACTTGGAATCAAAGATGGAAATTCTTATCGGATGCTAACTTTTATGTTTGGGATGAGCCATACGTTTTTAAGTTAGGAGGTGATAATTTGTTGAGAAGGTGTGTCACTCTTGACGAAGCTAAAAGTATCCTTTGGCATTGTCACAACTCGCCACATGGAGGGCATTACAATGGTTTAAGAACGGCAACAAAAGTCCTCCAATCGGGCTTTTATTGGCTAACATTGTTTAAAGATGCAAACCTCCATGCAAAAAGTTGTGACACATGCCAAAGAAGTGGCGGGATTGGAAAAAGAGATGAAATGCCCTTGCAAACAATTTTGGAAGTCGAGGTTTTCGATTGTTGGGGTATTGATTTTTTCGGACCATTTCGCCCATCTTTTTCAAACGAGTATATATTGGTTACGATTGATTATGTTTCCAAGTGGGTGGAAGCAATTGCGTCACCGAGGGCCGATGGCAAAACGGTGATAAAAGTTTTAAAGAAAAACATATTCTCCCGTTTTGGCACCCCTCGTGTGTTAATTAGTGATGGAGGGTCGGACTTTTGCAATGCACCGCTCGAAAAGGTCTTAGAGCATTACGGTGTAAAGCATAACGTTGCAACTCCTTACCACCTGCAAACCAATGGTCAGGCCGAAGTGTCAAATAGAGAGGTAAAAAGGATTTTAGAAATGACCGTGTCAAGCTCGCGAAAAGATTGGTCACAAAAGTTGGATGAGGCTTTATGGGCGTATTGCACCGCTTACAAAGCTCCAATCGGTTTAACTCCTTTTCAAATGGTTTATGGCAAGACATGTCATTTACCGGTTTAATTGGAGCACAAAGCTCTTTGGGCATTGAAACTGTTAAATTTTGATCCGAGCTTGGCCGACGAAAAAAGGAAGGTTCAATTACACAAATTGGAAGAAATGAGGAATAATGCGTACCATTCGAGAAAGCTCTATAAGGAGAAAGTAAAAGGATATCATGACAAGAAGGTTTCTCAGAAAGAATTTCGGGTCAGCCAGATGGTTCTTCTATTCAATTCCCATTTGAAACTGTTTCCGGGAAAATTGAAGTCCAAATGGTTTGGACCATTTTTAATTAAAGATGTCAAGCACTATGGTGCCATTGTTATAGAGAATGGCCAACGACTGAAAATCTATCTCGGAGGAGAAATTAATCGAGAAAATTGTGCAGTGTTTCTGGATGATCATTGAGATCATCTTGGACCGTCGAGCTCAAACTATGTTAAACAAAGCACTTGTTGGGATGCACCCCAACATTGTAAGTATTTACACTGCTTTTATGTTGAAATTATGTTTGAAAGTATGTTTGGAAGTGTAGAGATGTTGTAGAGTTAGCAGCCCTCACCAAAACCGAATTTTTCTGTTTCTGGTGTAGTTCGCCCGACGAAGCTTGTTTTCCTGGCCTTCGCTTCTGCGTGGCTGGGCGAAACAGGATGAGGTGGAAAATGAAATTTAAGGGACCACTGCGTTTTCAGAAAGAAAAAGAAGGGATAAAGGAGAAATTGATAAGATTGTGTCCCCACTATAAAAGGGTTTGTGGTCCACTTTAGTTCTTTTCCTCATTTGGTATTTTTCTCTCTCACTACAAACTAAAACCCCGAGTCTCCCTCTTGTAACTCCTTGTCCCTTTCAAATTCTATCAACTCTCAAATCATTTTCAAGGTTAGTCTTTAATGGTTTGTTTTTGTTAAAATTCTTCCTCTTAACTTTTATAGTAGAAGCATGTAGTTAGGGTTTAATTTTGGAAATTTAGATTTAGGAGTAGTAATAGTAAATCTCTTTGCATGTTGCTGTTGTTACTTTGTTTGTCTTGTGATATGTGTGGCAACTATGAAGAAGAGGAGGGTAAAAGTAGAACTGTGTTTTATTTTGCAAGATGTTGTGTTCGCAGGTCTTCGCCCGGCGAGCATGCAGCGAAGCTTCGCTTCTGCTTCACCCGGCAAAGCAGCGACGAGACACCATTCTCAGTTTTGTTTGGTTCTTACTGTTTTAACTCATTTTCTTTTCATTTGTTTGTTAATCTAACATAATTCCTGTTATTGTGTTGGGTTGTTTTCTTTTGTTCTGTCTTGCAGATGGCTCCAAGAATGAAACCCACCGCTGCTAAGAAACAAAAGGGAGCTACAAGTGGATCTGCTACTCCAGCTGAGTATGATCAGCGTCGTTTTCTGAGTGCTACGCATGCATCCAGGATAGCTAGCTTGGAGGGAA
Organism: Lathyrus tuberosus; assembly: GCA_022829125.1. Taxonomy (NCBI): domain Eukaryota; kingdom Viridiplantae; phylum Streptophyta; class Magnoliopsida; order Fabales; family Fabaceae; genus Lathyrus; species Lathyrus tuberosus. The sequence continues at coordinate 10,548,287 of JALAZF010000032.1, forward strand.
GGCCGATAATTTCGGAACAAAAATTCATCTTGAATCACGAGGGTGACTACCGCATGGTTCAGATTATTTTCGAGAGTAAAAAATGGGGACCTTTGCTGAACCCAGTGGATCGTGTCAGTTACGAATTGGCAAGAGAGTTTTATGCAAATGCATTGAAGCCAGAGGGAGAACACTTCATGTTCCAAACCTTTGTGAGGGGAAAATAAATTTGCTTTAGCCGTGATGAAATCAACAATTTATGTGGTCAGCCGTGTACTTTGGGAATTCTGGAAAAAGATGCCTTCACCCAGTTGCTCAAGCAACCTCTTGACCATGAAAAAATTTCAAGTTCAATTTGATATCCGGGAAGAAGTGTTGAGTTGAACGATAAGGGTGAGCCTATCAGGTACAACAGAGAGGATATAACTCCGGAGGCTCTGGCTATACTGCTCTTGCTTTCGTACAACGTTAGGCCAAGACTGCATAGGTCCTCTGTGCCTCTCGAGACCGGCTTACTCATGTACCGCATTATGGAGAATTTGGAAGTTGACATTGCTCAGGTTATGGCAAATGAAATGAAAATTTTTGTGAAAAATACAAGGAGGCCTGGAGTTCACTCTGCTGCACCAATCATTTTTCCATGCCTTATTCAGTCTCTTTGCAATAAAAAGTGGGTCCTTGAACCGAATGTTGTGAATGAAAAAAGGAGAGGGCTCATTGATGATGATTATATAGATAGATATTGCAAAGGAAAGTTGGCTGCGAGTAAGAAAAAATAGAGATGGGTTGTTGGCGAAAGTTCTCAGGCTCAATCAAATGAGACAACTGAGCCCATGGATTTCTCTACTTGGGACCCTAGGATGAGGTCTGCTTTCAATTACTCGGGGGACATGGGCACATCAATTCACAGGTCTAACGAATTTAATTTTAATTGTGTGCAGCAGATCTATCAGTACCAGATGAACCCCTTGGAGGTCACTCTGTTTCCTTCAAGGGAGGACTTCAACGCTTATGCAAATTGGCCTGGGGACATGCTTCCTTTCTTTTCGGAGGGGGCAGGTACAGTTGGAGCTGCTGGTGTTGATGATGCTGCTGGAAATGTTGTTGGTGATGATGCCGATGTGGACATGAGAGATGATTTTGATGAGTTTGGAGGATAGGCTTCAAAGTGAAGGAATTTTTATTGCTTTTTTCATTTAATTTCAGTTTTTAATTTCAGTTTTGAAGAAGTGGTTTAGTTTGTTCTTCGCTTAGGCGAGAATTTTGATGAATTTGGATGTATGCCGGAAGGGTAAGACACATTTTGGGTGTGAAAACACCAAATTAGTAATGATAATTCTGTTTTAAGTGTTTATTTGGCTTGTGCAAAGTTTTTGTTTTAAGTTTGCCTTTGATGTGTGGAAAGTAAATTGTTGGCACAAGAAGTTTGAAAAAAATGAAAAGGAGACCTTATTGCCTTTATGCATGTGGTGATGATAAGCTTCTTGGCATGAGCACAATCAAGGTGTGAAATTGACTTTGTAGAATCATAATGTGAATGTGAAATTTATACTTTTTGAAAAATTGGTCAATGCAATGTTTTGTAAACTCATGGTCATTTTGAATCAATTATGACATTACTACAAATGTGAGTTGCCTCCATTGTTCACAAATTCTAGAGGGATTCGAGTAGTCGTTGTTTACTCGAATAGTTTATGTTTAATCTTACTTGTTTGTTTTAAAATTGTGGAAACATAGAAATGATCAAGGCAATGTTTGAGCACTTTGAGTATAATCACCATTCCAAAAACACCTCAAGTCACCTTGTGAGTGTGCGCGTATTTGAAACCTCTTTTGAGCCTAAAAGATTTTTTTTTATGAATCATGAACCCGAATTTTAACCCATTTTGAAGAGCATTTAAGCTAAGTTTATGGCAATGTTGAAGTTAGGGAGAATGGTTTATTTTGAAAAGAGAAAAAGGATTTGGTGATACAATGCATTCTAAGACAAAAAAATCGAAAAAAAAAAGAGAAGAAAGAAAAAGAGCAAAAAGCACAAAAAGAAAAGAAAATCAAATGAAGAGAATGCATTGTGAAAGAAAGGAATAAGGAGTGAACAAGAATGAAAAATTTGAAAAAGAAATGCTCTTCATAGTTTTTACCCTTTCTTGTTTCAATGACCGTGTACATATGTCCCTTGTTTTTAACCCCGGGCAAGTTAGAACCAATAAAAGTCCTTTTGTGATCTTTGTTTCCATAGTTTTCATGAATTGTAAGATGATTGCATAAATTATTTTGGATGTGGCACGATTACTTATGAGTGTGTTTTGTCCCGTGTAAATAATATTGTTCATAATGCGTGTGAATATTTAGGTGCTTCAATTTGAGCTTGAGGGTACTTGATATTGCATTGTATAATTTTGTGATTAGGATTTGAGTCATATTCATGTTTTGATCCTATGAGTGCTGAGAAGTAGCTTGTGCATGCAGATTGTCGAGTTTGAACCATGCGTGCTATCGGTTGGTTGGGTGTGTGAAAGCTTTTCTTGTGATTTTTGTAAAAAATTTCTTTGATTGAGGGCAAACAAAGATGCAAGTTGGGGAGAGTTTGTTAGGTGTCAAGAAATGCTAGTTTTTATATCCAAATTTGACACCTTTAAGCTCTTTTTATTGTTTTAATCAGAAAATGACTTATCTATTAAGCAATTCTTGCATTTTTTGTGAACATTAGATAGTTTGATGTGTTTGTTAATTTTGTAGTGAAAATATGTCAAAAGGTTGTAGCTCGTTGCGGAAGAAAACTCGAAGAAACGAAAAATGCGTGTGTCTGCAAATATTAGAAGCCTCGCCCGACGAGCATGAAGCGAAGGAAGGTTGCTTCGCTCGGCGAAGCAGCAGCAAGAGATATTGTATTTTGAAAGTCCAATTCCAGTAGCTAGAGGATGTGGCTCGCTGGGTAATTCGCCCGGCGAAGATGGATTCGCCCGACGAGGAAGAGGCGAGAGATTTAATTAATTTCATTTCAAGTTCCAATAGCTCCCAGGTTTGGTTTGCTGGGTGATTCGCCCAACGAATTTGGATTCGCCCAGCGAAGGATTGTAGTGCCCAACGAAGGTAGATATTTTCTGATGGACCCGCTGACACTGTAGCAATCACGTGGCATCATTTGAGGGCTTCGCCCGGTGGAAGAAGGCACCCGCCCGACAAATTTGTCTGGGCAGAAAGTAGTATTTAGGTAGTTTTGAAGATATTTTGTGGATTAACACCTTTTGAAAGAATCATTGTAACTTAGAAACACATTTGGAGCTTAAAAACTTCATCTTTTATTATTTTTCTTAGAATCCAAAGCTTTTATGCTTCAATCCTTGACCCATTGAAGATTGATGCATCAAAAGCTTTATCCATTACTTGTTGATCAAGCTACCATGACAATGGGTAGCTAAACACATCTTATGTCCAGATTAGTGGTAGGTAATTCTTCATTTTGTATGTATTGATCTTGATTGTAGTGTGTGAACTTTGTTGATGATAAATATAGAGGAAAAACTTTGTTTATATGGTTTATATTTTGTTTTAGTTCATGATTGAGAAATATGTTCTAAAATTTGACATAAATTTCAATCCATCAATAATCATGAGGCTAGAGATAGTTTTGAAAGTTGATGTTCATAATATTGATCTTGAATGTTATCATATTGATAGTTGGAGTGAGAGATCATCTAAGGATCAATATATTAAATCCCACAACAAGTGTTAGAGATAAACTTGTTGAGAGGATATGTGGTTATATTCATCGCTAATAAGTTCACATCCTTTATCGAGTAAATACGTACGAAACGGATTATCGGACCCTAATCTTGGCATGTTTTTACCAAATCTTTAAAACCAATTTCTTTACCGTTGATTACTAAATTCTTATGCAAACGATCCGATACGAAACAACCAAACTCTTTGTTACTTTAAAAGTTTAAAACGATTTCGACTAGAGAACGATGACAATACTTATACAATCCCTGTGGAGACGATAAAACACCCTCCGAAATACTTTTCAACAATATGGAATGGAAATCAAGGGCACTATGGTATGAATATCAATCACACATGAATAAGGGCATGAGCATCATAAAAGTCAAGCACTAAATGAACAAAACAAAACACACAAAAGAAATACTTTATTCATCAAATTAAATGTAAATATTTAATAAGATTAATAAAATAATTAATCAATATTAAATAAAGACATTTAAGATAATTAACAAATTAATATTTATTGGATTTTTTATGAATAAAGAAATCAATATAAATATTTAATTAAATTAAACTTAAATATTTAATAAAACTAATATTTAAGTAGATTAATTAATATTAAATATAAAGGTTTAATAAAATTAATTATAAAAATATTTTTTAGGGTTTTAAACATATTATAAAAAATATAAAACAATTAAAAATCAAAATATAAAAAAAAATAACAAAACAAGATAGAAACAAAAAAAAAGAAAAAAAGAAGAATAAGCTAAATGGGTCGTCCAAAAAGTAAGCAGGGGGTGAAGCTAGCGTGAATATACCTAAGCGAATCGCACACTCGATGGTACAACAGAGTCGCCATCAAACTTTATTTATTCCAAAAGGAAAGGGAAAATATAGATAAAACCCAGGGGAATGAGAAACGAGTAAGGGAGTCGGTTATGCGAGGGGAAGGTATTAGCACCCCACGCATCTGTCGTACTCACGAAAGAGGGAAGGAAAAGGGACAAAGAGAGTGTTCGTGGAGGAATGGGGCCCTCGTACCTACGTATCCTCATAGTGCAATGAGAAATTCAGAGCTCCATAGTTCATGGAACCAAGGAAGGAAAGGAGAAGGTAGCTCACCAAGATTTCACAATCTTGTGCCTACGTATCCTCATAGTGCAATGAGGAATTCAGAGCTCCGTAGTTCGTGGAACTAAGGAAAAGACAAAAGAAAGTGGTGTCAAAACCAAGAGAAAGAAGCAAAGAAGTGGTGTTGAAATCAAGAGAAGGAACAATAAGTAAGAGTAAGGGTGCCTTAACCAAGACTCGGTGATTAACCCAAGAAAAATGAAATGTTTGGTCTTTTAACTATGAGACAGTGATTAACCAGGGAAAAGGGATGACTCCACTGGGGGAGGAAAACTGATCTTTTAACCGAGGAACGATGATTAACCAAGGAAAAGGGTGTGACTTCGCAGGGGAAGAAGAAAATTGGTCTTTTAACTGACAGGCAGTGGTTAACCAAAGAAAAGGGTGCTTGAACCAAGAGAAGGTTGTTAAACCAAAAGGAAAAGAATGGTTTTTTAACTGAGGAACGGTGATTAACCAAGAAAATGAGTGTTTTACCAAAAGGTGATTAACCCAACAGAAATCGGTATTTTAATTGATAAATAGTGATTAACCGAAGAAAATGGTGTATGAACCAAGAGAAGGTTGCTGGCCTAAAAGGGATTCGGTATTTTAACTGATAAATAGTGGTTAACCGAAGAAAAGGAGTTTGAACCAAGAGAAGGTTGCTAACCCAAAAGGAACTCGGTATTTTAACTGACGGACAATGATTAACCGAAGAAAAGGGTGTTTGAACCAAGAGAAGGTTGCTAACCCAAAAGGGACTCGGTATTTTAACTGACGGGCAGTGGTTAACCGAAGAAAATGGTGTTGGAACCAAGAGAAGGTTGCTAACTCAAAAATGGACTTGGTATTTTAACTGACGGGCAGTGGTTAACAGAAGAAAATGGTGTTTGAACCAAGAGAAGGTTGCTAACTGAAAAAGAACTCGGTATTTTAACTAACAAGCAATGGTTAACCGAAGAAATGGTGTTTGAACCAAGAGAAGGTTGCTAACCCAAAAAGGGCTAAGTATTTTAACTGACGAACAATGGTTAACCGAAGAAAAAGGTGTTTTAAGTAAGAGAAGGTTGCTAACCTAAAAGGGACTCGATATTTTAACTGAAGGGCAATGGTTAACCAAAGAAAATGGTGTTTGAACCAAGAGAAGGTTACTAACCCAAAAGGAACTCGGTATTTTAACTGATGGGCAGTGGTTAACCGAAGTGTTGCGGTGAGAATTAGATGTTAAGATATTGAATTAACTTTAATCACAAATCATTGAATGTTCACCACCGAACTTTAATTTATCCAAAGGAAAGGGAAAAGATCGAATAAAAACCCTAAGTGCGTAACGTAACAACAAAGCTAAGAGATCTAAGGTTTGGGGGTTGGTTATACTAAGGGAAGGTATTAGCACCCTAAGTATCTATAGTACTCTATAGGAACCTCTTGTTGTATTTGTGTTATGTTATTGTTTGTTTGCTATGTTTGGGAATGTTCTATGGGCTTTTATTGTTAATATGCTTGTCCAAACTTCGCGGTCTTGCGCCTACGTATCCTAACAAGGATGGAATCAGAGCAATCATAGTTTACCTAACTACGGGTGAGGAACTCTTGATAGTGATCAATATTCCGAGGGGAGGGGAATTGTTCATAGCAATAACACTTACATAGAGTCTAAAACTCTATCCTAAGGCTAAGTTGAAAAGTTGATGACTCTAACAAGGTAAAAAGGGGATTTAGGGTAAGGCTAAGCTACCTATGACATAAAGTCAACAAAAATACATTTCCTTTGGATTTGGGAACACAAGGGAAAGAAGGATGAAGGATAAGAAGCTCACCTCACTTTGGGATAAAACTCAAAGTACACGTGAACAAATGGGTGAATATGGATGAGATGAACAAGTATGATACCAATTGCAAATGATAAAGGTAACATTCAAACAAGCATGTATAATTCAAAGCATTATTTAAACTTGGAGAAGGTTCACAAGACATGAATAAGTCAAAGCATTACCTAAACATGGATAGAATTCAAGAAGATATGAATAAGTCAAAGCATTACTTAAACATGGATACAATCAACAAGACATGAATAAGTCAAAGCATTACTTAAACATGGATAAAATTTAATAAGACATGAATAATTCAAAGCATTACTTAAACATGGATAAAATCCAAGAAGACATGAATAAGTCAAAGCATTACTTAATCATGGATAAAATCTAAAAAGACATGAATAAGTAAAAGCATTACTTAATCATGGATAAAGGTCACAATTTCAAACTATCATGGATAAGTCAAAGCATTACTTAATGAATACAATTTAAAGTTCAAACAAAACATGTATAAGTCAAAACATTACTTAATCACGGATTCAAGACACAAATTCAAACTAAACATGTATAAGTCAAAGCATTACTTAAACATGGATTCAAGAAAAAAGTTCACACTAAAAATATATAAGTCAAAGCATTACTTAAACATGGATAAGATCAACAAGACATGAATAAGTCAAAACATTACTTAAACATGGATAACATTCAAGATTCAAACAAGGCATGTATAAGTCAAAACATGACTTAAACATGGATGATATTGAAAGCATGGTTCAAAACATCAAGGCAACAACCAAGTTACATGTTAAGGTTCATGGTGATCATATTCAAAGGTTAAAACATCACAAAGGCTTGAACATACAAGTTATGAATCATGTTAAGGCATGTTGTCAAAGTTAAGGCATTTATGAACACATGACCAAAGTCAGGAAAGCACAAGGAATTGTATACATACAAATGTTAAACAAGATGAAAGAATAGGTAAGCATATCATGCATCATGGCAAGGTAATCAAACCAAAGTTCATGGTATAAGCACACAAAATTTCAAAGGCACAAAAACACGTACACATGTATTAAAGTGTGTCAAACTCAAACCAAAACCAAGAGGTACATGTTAACAACAACAACAAACAAGGTTCATACAAGGCGTATAGCATTCATACAAGTCATGGTGATCAAGAAAAATCAAAGAATCAACCAAAGAAATGCATTTGAAACCCTAAAACAAACCTAAAAAGGTGCCTACTTTGAACAAGCATAAGTGCATGAAAAATTAATCAATTCTGGAATTTCTTCATACCATCATAAAATAGGCAAGATTATGAACACATAGATAAAAGAGTGGCTCAAAAAGGTTAAGGGAGCACAAAGTTATGAGCTTTTGAAGTTGTGAAGAAAAACATGAAAATAAGTGATAAAAAATTATAGAAATGTCACACATAGGGCTTGAACCCAGGCTCAAAATTTAGCCACTGGGCCACTTGACTAGGCTTAACAATATGCGCGTGTGTTGAATGATATATTAAAACAACATGAAACTCAAAAAAATAAAAAAAAAGCACAAAAGGTGTGGGGCAAGGGGGATTCGAACCCAAACCTCATGGATGCAAAGCCTTACAAACACACTCCTTAACCACTGTGGCACAATGGCCATTCAACATATAAAATGGAAGCAATAACATAAATATTAAAACAGGTTTTAAAATATGAAATTCGCGCCAGCTCATCATCTTCTTCCTCCAACCTGTATTCCTCCATCATCATATTTTTTCAACTTCAACTTTTCATAACTTTCTTGTTTTTTAACCAAATTCGACGTTCCCATATACCATTTTGATGGGAATTTCATGAGAAATATGAACATACCATTGGTTTTTATTTATTTACACTCCAACTCACGAATTTTGGGAAAAGCTCAAAGAACCCTAATTTTTCAAACTAAAATTAAATGCCTATTATCCACAACCAAGAGTCACAACCTTAGGGCTTTTATTCACTACATTATGACAAGCAATGTGGTAACAAGAATGATGAAAAATGATGCTCTAAAATAGGAGTTCCAGAAATGGCCAATTACCTCCAAAAATGAGAAATTGTGAATCCCCTTAGAGCACTTCCAGATATGATTTGATGATTTCTACACCTTCAGTGATGTCCCAGGAACATGTTACGATGTTTGGTTGCCCCTGAAATGCTCTGAAACTTCCCCACCAAATCCAAGTACAAATGAGAAAAGTGGCAATTTGATCTTGATGATATGGCTGTTACAGATGCAAAATAATGATTTGGATAGTTGCTATGAAGTTTAGAGATGATGTATGAATGATTAGATTGAATGGAAATGACTAGAATGAAGATTTATGAGGTTTTGGCTCAAAAGTCAACTAATGAGCAAGTGAAGGTTGACTTTTTGATTTGGATGTTTTCTAATTAAATGAATGGTTTGGACAGTTGAGAAGAATGATTTGTGGTGTGTGTGGATATATAGTTTGATTGTTTTGTGCTTGTCGAAGGTTTTGGCAAGTTTTGTGAAAAGTAAAGTTTTGCTACAATGGGGGTTTTCTTGTGCAAATCATGGTGTGTAGAGTGTTATGGCTTGGCCCTCTATTTATATAGGCTCTACATGCTTCAAGCAACTTGCAAAAAACAAGTTTAGTTCATGTGTAATGTTAGTTTGATCACTTGGTTACAAATTGCACAAAAATACATAAATGTCATGATGAAGTGGTGGAGTGAGTTGTGGAACTTAGGAATGCTTTTATGAGGTTTTGGATGTTGCTTCTAATCACTAAAGATGTTTGTGTACAGAAGGAACAGGTTAGGAGCTCAATGCAAGAGTGGTTGGAAAAGTGGAGCTTTATGAAAATGGATATGGAGCTTTTTTGCAAAATGCTCCATAAATGGAATTGAAACTTGGTTAATGGCTCAATTTCTTGTGTAATACACCAAAGGTTTGTGTAATTCTCTGATTAGGGTGAGATTTGCGAGTAACCAGACATGTAATAAAGGGATTTGCAAGTTTGGAATGGTTTTGCTCCAAGAATTCATCATGAAGATGACTTGAAATTCAAGTTTGGAACCCCAACTTCCTATTTTTGAAACTCTTAGCTCATGCATTGGAAACAAATGTACTTGTACTTTTTGGAAAGCCCCGGACATGCTCTACAACTTTTATGTCTTAAATTTTTCTTGAATCAAAATGAATCATGATGAAAACTGGCTCATAAGTTGGTTACTTTTACAAGGCAGATTCTGTCTCAAAAAATTTCTAAGTGTTGGAATCATTTTTGAATGGGACACCAACTTCATGGCCTTATAACTTGAAATCCATGCACTTTTTGGGAATTCATCTAGTTGACAAATTTGTATTAGGGAATGAGCTCTTCAAATTGGTCTTTGGATCACTGAAAATGGATGTCTAGATTAGGAGTTATGACCTTGGCAAGTTGGGTAAAAATCATTGTGCATCCATAACTTAGAAAAAAATCACTTTCTTCAAAGTTGCCCTTTTTGCAAGTAACCTCCAATTTCTTGATTTTTCTTGATTGATCATGATCCAAGACACATGTTAACATTATCCTTGACTTGAAGAAGCCATGGTTGACCAAAATTCCCAAAAGTCAAACCTTGATTGGAGGAAGACTTGACTTTTTATCAGATGAATCTTCACTTCTTGAGCTTCAATGAATTCAATCTCTTGGGCTATTTAAACACCATGGATGGACTACAAGGGTGTATTTGAATGTCTTGAATCGTGTCCCAAGGCTTGAGATCATGTCTTGATCTAAAGTCAAAGATGCAGTTGACTTTGATTGAGAAAACCCTAATTCTTCGTCAGATGAAATTGAATCTTGAAGAACTTGTAATGAAGACACATTGCACTTGATTATTGATGGAGGGAGGTCCCTTGAGTGTATGAGAGCTTGTTTGGATGATGATATATCTAAGACTTTGACTGATCAGTCCCTTGAGCCTCTTCGGGCAAACCCTAGTTCACAGATGAACAAAACAAAATAAAATCTTGATAATTGGTTAGCTATGCATGACTGATACACCTAAGATGCAAATGATTATGAAATTTAGGAGTAAAATTTGGGGTATGACAGTTGCCTCTATTTAACTAACTTTACCGGATGGCATGAGTGATTGCAAATCCTCATGAAATCAGGGTGAAAGGTATTTAAATATAGCAAACCGGAAATTTTGCCCCTAGATGCAATGGCATGCTATGCTATGGACAAAAGACCTATGGCAATGCTGACATGCAATGAACTCTAGTATGATGATATGATGATACGATGATGCACAATGCAGACAAAGAAAGGCAAATGGGGAGTGCCAACGATAATGGGTAACAAACTCACCAGGGATAAAAAACACTAGGGAAGCTGGAACGAATTGTGGATATCTAAAGTGATTCATTAACAAGTTCAGGCATGGCCGTCTGACACTTTAGAAGAAAAGATCCTCACTGGAGGTAGAACCAGAAAGATGATCTCCACTGGGGAATATCTAGAGTAGTTGATCAATAGGTTCAAGCTTGACCGGGTGACACTCTAGAAGAAGCCAAAACAGGACACAATCCTCAAAGCCTTAGGATTGGACAAAAGCAAAGACAAGACCCTCAAAGCCTTAGGATCAAGCCAAACAAAACTGGATAAAAGAAACATCCTCAAAGACTTAGTGTAGCCGCGCAAAATGGACTTCCGCCCTTTTACATGTGAACTTTTAATCTATCCCAAAGGTAGGGAAGGGGAAAAAATCTGAATAAACCCGTGAGTGTGTTCAATGCAAAAAAGACAATGAACTTGAGCGATTGGGGATTGGGATTGGTTATATAAAGGGAAAGTACTAACACCCTAAGTATCTATAGTATCCTATAGGAACCTCTTGCTTATATTTGTGTTTACTGTTGTTTTACTTGCTGTGTTCTGAGGAATTGGTTGATTGATTTTGAAGGAGTGAATGGGGAATATTTTTGGTGTTTTTGTAATGCAAAGTAATCTAAGACAAAGGTGTAAGAACCTAATTGTTTTGTTTACTATTGTGCTCGCTAATATCTCGCAATCTTATGCCTACGTATTCTCAAAAGGAAGTTGAGAAATCAGAGCGTTCGTAGTTTCACCTACTAATGGTTGGATTTGGGTTTGTTGGTTTTTGAGAAGAGACAAATTGTCATCTTAAGGGAGATATCTCACCTATTCACCACAAACATTTTGAGAAATAAAGGGAAGAAGCTTTAAACTTGGATGTAGAAAATCCAGAGTAATGCCACATCTTCCTTTAAATGAGTCTTTGCATATTAAGAGAAGGACCTTGACTTGGATAGAGAACCAACAAGTGTACCACTTATATCACTTAAATGAAAGACATGTTTTGTACACCATAATAAGAAAATGACTCCAGGTTGGATTTTTAATCAACAAGTGTGCCACTTACATCACTTAAATGGAAAAGAGTTTGAAATGTTTGAAGTCTAACTTCCTTGTACAAAGCCCAAGAGGAGGCTAAGTTTATAGTTAGATCTTTAACAAGGGAAACCTAATGTTTGAACTAAGTTATAGTTGAAGGGTGTCCTAATGTTTTTTTATAAACATAAAGGAAAAAAAGAGTTGTTACTGTGCTCGCTAAGAGGAAGTCAGAGCAATTGTAGTTCAGACCTAAGCCCGAAGTGTAATAAATGTCAAGAGAAACTTAACAAGGTAATTTTATTTAATTTTTTAAACAAGTATAGGTATCTAGGATGTCATAAGCATGAAATGATTAAGCATGATATATCAAACAAGTGGAAGTGTATCAAACAAGGATATATGTTTATCATGGTAAGAGTTTATGAAGGAAATACTTGAATGTGTGAGCAAAAATTTAATCTATGAAAGAAAACATATGGAAGTTCAAGCAAGTATGTATATAATATGATCAAAGATTAAATTAATAATGGAGGAAGGTAATCAAAACCCTAATGAAATTTTATACAAGAAACCTCCTGAGAAATACATTCAACCATGGTTTGAACCAAGGGCTTTGGGGAATCCAAAACTCAAGTGGAAACCCAAGTCATCAAGGAAGTCTTTAAAAGAGGAGAAAGAAACTATTTGAAATGAAACCCTAGGATTTCAAAAGAATAACAAATGTATTTTCAAAAGAAAATAATACCTAAATAAGGTATGGATGGAGTATAAGTCCAAAAAATCAAATTTAAATGTTTTGAACAAGGTTTACACAGAGTGTACTATGACCATAAGGTCATGTATGTACAATTAGGTCAAGAAAAATCAAAAGAAAATATGAACAAAGTATGAAAAACACATTAAAAAGTCATGGTTTTCCACTTAAGAAAAATGAAAATAAATAAATATTATTTTTAGAATTTTTAAATGGATTCTCAAAATATACAAGATAAATGAGAAGTTTGCAAAAAATTGACTCAAAATAATTATATTTGCTTATTGTAATAATTGTGTAAAGTTGTATAAAAAATTGAAAGTAAAAGTGATAAAAAAAAGGAAATGGCCTCACTAGGGCTTGAACTCACGCCCTTGAGGTGGTGAGGTTAAAATTTACCAACTGAGCCACTTTTGAGTGGCTGATAGAGAATGACAAATGATAAATATATGTGAAAAATTCCTTTTGAAAATGAAAAAAATAAAATAACCAAAAGGTATGGGCGAGGGGGATTCGAACCCCAGACCTCACACACACAAGCTTCACAAACACATGCCTTAACCACTGGGGTGGTGATACATCCGTGTATCAAACCACACCCAGTTATATATATATATTTTAAAACAACATTAAGTTCAGAAATGGCACCACCACCACCATTGTCGTCTTCATCATCTTTATCAGAATTTTTTAAAATCTTAACTCTCTCAATACGCAACCAAATTGAATGATTTAAAAATGAAAGTTGCTGGAATTTTCAAGAGGAATTGAATGGCATTACTCAATTTTATTTAAATTCAGTGTAATTTGAATTAGCACGTATGAACATATGAACCCTAAAACTGGAAAAATCAATATGAAATTCTGTACACAACAGTTTATACACAATTAGTATAGGGAAAACATTCACGACATCATGACAAACAAGTTTGTAACTTAAATGATCAAATTTGATGCATGAATCATATAGTTCAGTTTTAAAGAAACTTACCTTGCAAGTGAGAATCGAATTCTCTATTGGAGGTGTTACATATGTGACTTGATGATCTGGACAACTTCCTTAACCCTCAAGGATGGTGTTCCAATGCTTAGAATGGATGAAAACCTTCTGAATTACTTGTCTCGATTCAAACTGCAGCTTATGATGTGTGATGAGCAAATGACATGTGAATTGGTGATTTGGTGTTACATAAGTGATTTGAGGTTGTAGATCACTTCTATGATGTTTATGTGAAGTGCTTGGATGCTTGGATTGAGTGGAAATGGACTGGTTTGAGAATTCCAATTTTTTCCCTCTTTGAGAACTTTGAATTTTAGCAAGGAGGAGGAAGGAGAGAAAACTAGCTCTTGCTGAGTTTTGGTGTGTCTAAAATGATCAAAATGACCTCTATTTATAGGAAAAGAAGTTCAGATATTTGAGAGTAAATTGGATGAGGATGTAAGCTATTATCCATCAAATGATGTCATGCACCTATAACTTGAAAGCCAAGGTACACATGGGCTATTCTTCACATGGCTTGAAATCTGATCTTTTGAGCTTGGTTCCTATTGGTTTCATCCCATCCCTTGATGCCCTGATCAAGTTCTATCATATTGGAGGATTTTTGCTTAAAATCACTATTCCACTTTAATGCTAGAGGACAAAACCTCACTTTTCACTTTTGAAATGATCATTTTCACATGCCAAGTGATGAATCTTTGAAAATTCAGCCATGCTTTGCAGAGCACGTGCCTGGATGATCATTTGGGAGTTGATCTTGTGAAGATTTCAGGTTTGTAATACTTATTCAAATCGTGTGGCACAAGTAGTTTAGGTAATTCTGTCATGACAATCAGCTTGATCAAGGCATGTTGCAGCATCCATAACTTCTTGCTCAAGTAAGGGATTTTGATGTTCTTTATCATTTTGGAAAGCTGGTATATCATACTTCAACTTTGATGTTTGAAGTTGGTCTTGAATAATTGTGGATCATAATGAAAAATAGCCTCAAAGTTGGCTCCAACACAAGACAGATTCTGTCTAAAAAATTTCTAAGTGTCAAAGTTCAAAAAGTATTGAAACCCTAACTTCATGGCCTCATTTCTTAAAATCTATGCACTTTTCGGGAATCCACCCTGATTGACAAAGTTGTAGTATGTAACAAGCTCTTCAATTTGATCTTTGGATCAAAGAAATGGTTACTTGGTTTAAAAGTTATGACCTTGGAAATCATTGTTTTTCATGACTTAGAAAAATTTTAAGTTCTCCAAGGTTGCTTTTTTTACAAGTAACCTCAATTTTCTTGATTTTTCTTGATCATACATGATCTAAATCACATATTAACATTGTTCTTGACTTGAAGAGACCATGTTTGACCAAAAACTCCAAAAGTCAAACATGACTTTGACCACAGTTGACTTTTGTATCAGATGAACTTTGAACTTTGTGATCCTTTATGAAATCAAACTCTTAGGCTATTTAAACATCATGGATGGACTCCAAAGGTGTTTTTGAGTGTCTTGAACCATGTCCCAAGGTTTGAGATCATGTCTTGGTCAAAATTCAAAGGTACAATTGACTTTTCCTCAAAAACCCTAGTTTGTGGACCAGATGATTTTAACTTTTTCCATAGCTTATGAATCAAGTCCTTTGGGTTAATACAATCATATGAAAGGATTAATATGAGGCATTTGAGATCCTTAAAATATATTTGGAGGTTTGGGATCATGCCTTGCTTCAAAAGTCAACTTAGGGACTGAATTAGGTCAAAACCCTAATTTTGGTGCACTGAGGGTCTTGAGGCTTGATGAGGTTATCATGATGCAATTTTGTACTTGATTATTGATGAAGGGAAACTCTTGATGTTAATGGATTAATAAGGGATTTGAGATGTTGAATATGATTCACATCCTTTGATAATTCATCTGCTTGAGTCCTCGAGGAGTCACCTAACCTGTAAAGCAAGTAAGCACACATATCTTGTTCTTGTGATTTTTAGTGATGCATAAAGACATGTATAAATGTAATGATAAATGTTATGCCAATGATGCAAATGAGGTGGCATCTTGGGGGTAAAAAATTAGGGTATGACAGATGCCCCTATTTAAGTTTCTCCAATCCGTAGAGATGAAGATTGACATCTTAGTCTCGACCAAATAAGGTAGGCTTAAATATAACAATACACAATTTTAGCCCCTAAGAAGCCACAAAAGGTGATATGATATGAATGCACTTAAGAATGCAAGATATGAGACCTCTGGGAAATGATGCCATGGGAGATTGAGAATAGTTTAAACCACAGGGGTATAAAAAACAGGATTATCCACTAGGTAAAGAAAATCAGGGGAAAATGTTGTAACTTTTATTTAGAGAGAGATAACGACTTTAATAGGGAGAGGAACACAACTCCCCAAGGGATAGTGTTATAACTCTGACAATTTGAACTTCCAATGTTGGGAAAAATGATTCAGCGTCTTCTTTGACTAAGTAGCATTACTTAGAAAAAGGTAAAATAAACTTCCCCATGTTTCGGGTCGTAAGCCACGAAACTGGTATCGGTTTTCTGGAATAAACTTCCCCTCATTTCTGGACATAAGCCATGAAACTGGTCTCGGTTTCTGAAATAAACTTCCCCTCGTTTCTGGACATATGTCATGAAACTGGTCTCGGTTTCTTCTTTATCAAGTTTTTCACTTAAAAAGGGGTAAAACAAACAAGTTTCCTAAAAGGGTAATTACTTGCTGAAATAATAACTTCACCGGGGATCTTCAAAGAGATGCGGACCGGTTTATTTGTACAGATTTTTCAAATGAAGAGGAAATAATCTATAAGAGTCTTCATCAAACTTCTCACCGGAATTCACTGGGGAGATGCCATTTGATGGTAAATTTCTTCATCATACTTCACTTCGAGACTTCTTCAGAGAGATGCCATGTGACGAAGGAAAATTCGGTAGCAGACATAGTGGGGAAATACCGTTGGCTGCAGTTTTGCTTTGGTAACGAGTAGATAAACCACTTGCAGCAATTTATCTCTCATATATACTTGTGATAATCTTTAATAAGTTTCTTTGACGGAAGCTTCCGGAGAGATAACTATTTCTCCATTATACTTCTCTTCGAGGCTTCTTCGGAGAGATGAAATGTAATGTAGGATTCAACAATCAAACTTCTCCATGGGACCTGTCCAGAGAGATGCCTATTTGATAGAGAATAAGGATTCACAACAAACTTCTCTTGAGAGATGTCATTTGCTGGAAAAATATCTTCATTATACTTCCCATCGAGAGTTCTTCGGAGAGATGTCATAAGATGAAAACTATGTTGATACCTTTAACGGGGATAAATAAACTATTCGGAAAGAGACCACCATTTGTCGATTCACTGGGAATATTCAAGGATGAAAACAAGCTTCTCAAATAAAGAGATTTCCACTTGCTGTCATGTGTAGATTCCGAGGCGGAATAAATTTATCTTGCTGGGGACAACTTCGATAGTTTATTTATGGGACCGCAAACCATCTAAAAAGGCGCAAAATAAATGCCCTTTTAATTCAGAGGTTCAAGTTATTAAAATGATCAAAAGACCCACTCAATCCAGGAACAAGCTGGAGAGATACCATCAAACAAGATGCTAACTAGTGAGGAATGAACTCGAACTGGGATTTGTCCCATCCAAGTGTGGAAAGGAGAACTAAATCAAAACTTACATGAGGGTTAACTCAGTGGGGAGTTTAGAAAGGATATATATTTCCTGCCTATGGCTGACCAATCTATTGGAAAGAGGAAACATATCACTTAGGGATGAACACAACTAAGGTAACTGAAACAAATATCATCAACTGAATGCATTATGAACATGGATATGAATTCCAATATGCATGATATATGTATGATATGAATGCGTGTTATGTCTTTATGCTGACAAAACAGATGCAAGAGACATATTGGTGATGAAATAAACATCACAATGTGACCGGGTACTTGGCCAGTTGGTGGCAATATTTTAGCGAGCATTAGGTCCTCTTTTATCAGAGATATGGGATTGTACGTCTGACACATCACGACCATCTGTAGTAAAGACCCATCATTTGGAAATTCCTTTCAAGGTAAATCATAAGAACTTTTGATCTTGTATTTCGAGGTCTTAACCATTCTTGGAGCAACTGTTGATATTCCTCTTTATGTTCACAAATCCAAGGAAAGTAAACACAAGCATTTTAAAAAAAAAATTTAACTTTTTGTTTTCAAGAATTTTTATCAAAGAAAAAAATGTTATTTCACAAGATATATAAATAAAACAAAAATTGCAAACAAGATGGACATAAGCTCTAATTTAATTAATGGGATGGTAACCCGTAAATAGCATGATTCCATGTATTCTTACAGAAGTTTGAAGAGAGAAAAAACGGTAATTTAAAAGGGAAATGGTTACATTAAAAAAATAATGACCGAATTCTCCCTAACAACTTTGAATTTCCAATGTTCTTCGATCTTCGGCGAAGGCACTTTGATTGGAGAGCTTTTCAATGGGCGTGGCTGCCTCAGATGATCCAATCTGGTTTGATGCAGTTACTTGCCAAATATCTCTAACTTTTGCCTAGATTGCCCTTTCGGGTTTCCAATCTACCGGGATGATTTATCTCTTTTTTATGTCTCTGTTTTTTTTGCCTGGATCGCCCTTTCGGGTGTTCAATCCACCGAGACACTTTGTTTCTTTTTTTCAGGCGAAAGATTTCTTGACTACATCGACGTTCGTAGGACGAGTGAACTCTTCGCCGTCCATAGCCGTAAGCATTAAAGCACCGCCTGAGAAGGCTTTCTTAACAACATATGGCTCGTCATAATTAGGAGTCCATTTGCCCCTAGAATCTGTAAGAAATGATTGAATTTTCTTAAGCACAAGGTCACCTTCTCTAAATACACGAGGTCGAACCTTTTTGTCAAAAGCCTTCTTCATTCTTTGTTTATATAACTGACCATGACATAAAGCCGTCATTATTTTTTCTTCGATCAAGTTCAACTCATCGTATCTGCTTTGACACCATTCAGCCTCAGTTAATTTAGCTTCCATCAAGACTCTCATTGATGGGATTTCCACCTCTATGAGGAGCACGACTTCCATGCCATATACCAAAGAGAAAGGGGTTGCCCCTGTTGATGTACGAACAGACATACAATATCTATGAAGAGAAAATGGTAGCATCTCATGCCAATCCTTGTAGGTCACTACCATCTTCTGGATGATCTTTTTGATATTTTTGTTAGCTGCTTCAACAACCCCATTCATTTTAGGCTGGTAGGGAGAAGAGTTATGGTGTTCAATCTTGAATTCAACACATAATTCTTTCATCATTTTGTTATTCAAGTTCGATCCATTATCAGTAATGATCTTACTTGGAACACCATAACGGCAGATTAGATTATTCTTGATAAAACAGACCACCACTTGCCTGGTTACATTGGCATAGGATGCTAATTCAACCCATTTGGTGAAGTAATCAATGGCCACTAGGATAAAATGATGCCCGTTGGAAGCTTTAGGTTCAATCATGCCAATCATGTCAATTCCCCACATGGAGAAGGGCCATGGAGAGGAGAGAATATTGAGAAGAGTCGGTGGTACATGAATTTTGTCGGCATAAATCTGACATTTGTGACACCTTCTCACGTATTTGCAGCAATCAGATTCCATTGACAGCCAATAGTATCCTGCTCTTAACATTCTTTTTGCCATTGCTTGCCAATTGGCATGAGTACCGAAAGAGCCTTCATGAATTTCTTCCATTAACGTGTCTGCTTCGTGTCTATCCACGCATCTAAGCAAGACCATGTCAAAGTTTCTTTTGTACAACACATCATCATTCAGGAAGAAGTTGCCAGCCAATCTCCTGAGAGTCTTCCTATCTTTCTTTGATGCCCCAAGCGGGTACTCTTGGTTTTGAAGGAAGCATTTGATATCATGGTACCATGATTTATCATCAACGATCTCTTCCATAGTAAATACATGAGCGGGCTTGTCTAGGTGCATAACATCAATTCTAGGTATATCATTCCACCGATTTACAATAATCATGGAGGATAATGTAGCTAGTGCATCAGCCATGTTATTTTCTTCACGAGGAATGTGAAGAAACTCAACTTTGTTAAAGAAAAGTAGTAACCTTCTTGCATAATCTTTGTAAGGAATTAATCCGGGTTGACGAGTCTCCCATTCATCTTTGATCTGATTTATGACCAAAGCTGAGTCTCCGTATACATCCAGAATTTTGATCCTTAAATCAATGGCTTCTTCAAGTCCCATGATACAGGCCTCATATTCAACTTCATTATTGGTGCACTTGAATGTCAATCTTGTGGTGAAAGGGACATGAGTACCTTGAGGTGTAACAATAATTGCTCCAATTCTGTTTCCATAAGTGTTGACAGCTCCGTCGAATATTAATCCCCATCCGGATCCTGGCTCTGGCTCTTCATCTGGTAACGCTTCATCACAGTATTTCATCTTTAGGTACATAACATCCTCATCAGGGAAATTAAATTTAACAGATTCGTAGTCATCAATTGGATGGTGAGCCAAATGATCAGCTAGAATGCTCCCCTTGACAGCTTTTTGAGCATGGTATTCAATATCATACTCTGACAACAAAATCTGCCAACGAGAAATCCTTCCGGTTAAAGCGGGATTTTCAAATATATACTTGATTGGGTCCATTTTGGAGATCAACCAAGTAGTATGACAAATCATGTATCGTCGAAGACGTTTAGGAGCCCAAGCCAAGGCACAACAGGTTTTTTCACGCATAGTGTAACGAGATTCACAGTCAGTGAATTTCTTACTCAAGTAATAAATAACATGCTCCTTTTTCTTAGTTTCATCTTGCTGTCCAAGTATACAGCCCATGGAATCTTCCAATACTGTTAAGTATATGATCAAAGGTCTTCCTTCCACTAGAGGGATCAGGATATGAGGCTCAAGCAGATATTCTTTGATGTTGTCAAAGGCCTTCTGACAATCTTCTATCCATATACAACTATGGTCATTTCGAAGAAGTTTGAATATCATCCCACAAGTAGCGGTCATGAGGGATATAAATCTGGAGATGTAGTTTAGACGACCCATAAATCCTTTTACTTGCTTCTCAGTTTTGGGTGCTGGCATTTCCTGAATGGCTTTAACTTTATCAGAATCAACTCCAATTCCTTTTTAACTGATGATGAAACCCAAGAGTTTTCCTAAACGAACACCAAAGGTACACTTGTTAGGATTCAAGTGGACTTTGAATTTCCTCAAACACTGAAATAACTTCAACAAATATTCCACATGTTCTTCTTCAGTTCCGGACTTGGCAATCATGTCATTAACATATAGTTCAATTTCTTTGTGCATCATGTCGTGGAAAAGAGTTATCATGGCTCTTTGGTAAGTTGCATCTGCATTCTTTAGACAAAAAGGCATTATTTTGTAGCAAAATGTTCCCCATGACATAATGAATGAGGTTTTATCCATGTCTTCCGATGCCATTCTGATTTGATTATATCCGGAGAATCCGTCCATGAAAGAGAATACTTTGAATTTTGTAGTGATGTCGACCAACATGTCAATATGTGGTAGTGGAAAGCCATCTTTCAGACTAGCTTTGTTTAAGTCTCGATAGTCCACACACATTCTGACTTTTTCGTCCTTTTTCAGAACAGGCACTATTTTAGCCAACCACTGAGGGTATTCTGCCGTGGCGAGGAATCATGCGTCAATCTGCTTCTGCACTTCCTTTTTAATTTTGATGGCCATATCCGGGCGAGTTCTTCTTAATTTCTATTTGACTGGCGGACATTCTGGTTTAACGGTAAGTGGTGTTCCACAATATCGGTATCCAACCCTGGCATGTCTTGGTAGGACCAAGAAAACACATCTGGGAACTCTTTGAGAAGTTCTATCATTTTTATTTTGACATATGGACTAAGCAGTGCCCCAATTTTGACCTCTTTTCTATCTTCATCGGAACCAAAATTGGTCACTTCTATCGGCTCTTTATATGGATGAATGGAAACTTCTTCTCGTTCAAGTAGTCAGGAAATTTCATCCAGAATTTCTTCCTCTTCTTCATCTTCAGCTTCGAATACTGGGAACTCAAAGTTGGGAGAAGGCATAGGGTCATGTTTTTCAATGGGGTTTTCGATGTTTAATCTACACATATGATCGATTGTTGTTTTTTATAAAATAGATAAATGCGGTGGTGTACAAACATCGAATTTGTTTTTTATTTTTATTTTTTTTTAATATTACCGTTTTTTTTTTAAAAACAGAAAAAGTAAAAAAAAAAACAAACAAACAACATGGTATTGAAAATAACATCTTTATTATTGATTAATTATTTCTTGAAACAAAAGCCTAATACTTAAGATAGGTGGCCCTAAAAACATCTCTCGCTTTGGACCGAAGCGAGAGGACAAAACAAAATAAACATTTACTTTGAGATGTGGACAATAGTTGGAACATCAACAACTATCCAGTTTTGAGGAACTTTCCCAGGTGTCACAAAGTCTTGCAAATCCCTCTCAGGCCTGTCTTCGATAACAACACTGACTTCTGGCAGAGTTACATTGATGGAGTCTTTGATCCTTGCAGATATGTCAAAAAGGTGGTCCTCAATGGCCTTTTCGATGGATTGCGGGGTATGAAATGGTATCACTTGTCTGACCAACGGGTTCTAAAGGATTCTCAATCTGCTTCTCCTTTCTTGCAGCCATATCCTCAACTTCTTTGTTGAATACCCGTCCGCTTCTACTAACTCAGTTTATGTCAACGATGTTGACAATGGATGGTAAGGGTATTTCCTTCCCATCTTCAACCATTGTAGCACCATATTTGTAGGGTAAGGCCTTTTCTGATTTGTAGGGGACTGGACATGGTAAGTAAATGAACAAAGGAGTCATGATGGTCTTTCGACTATCATAGATGACTTATATAGGTTCAATGGTGCGGACATCAGGAATTCTTCTACTGTCAAAAGGAATTTCCATTCGTTTGGGTTCATTAAACTGAGAAATTATGGTGTACACATCCTCATCAGCTTCACCATCAATAGGTTTTTTTTCATGGAGGACCATAACGGTCCTTCGATCTAACAACCCTTGGATCTCATTTTGAATGAGAAGGAAACCACGTTGACTTTTGCGACATTTTCTGCAAGCAGCATGATCGTGATGATTGGGACCAAAGTGATCAAGTTTACACAAGCATTTGTGAAATTTGACCAGCGACTCCCTGAAGTATTTGATATCATAAACTGCATATTCTCCAGGACAACCTTGTACCATATTGATTGGTTAGTGTGGTCTCATTCTGTATTCTTGAATCCAACCTTGGTCCATTTGTTCCTGCAGGGCTGCTTATAAAACATAGCATCCTTGATTGTTTATAGAATAAATTTTGTATGCGGCATAATCATGGGGATCTATGAGACCCCATCTACTATGTCCTTCATGCATTTTTACCAAGTTCCTTCTCAAATCGCGGACGAGAAAGACCCAATAACTGCCCTAGCATCCATAGACCATGTTGACAGAAGCTCTCCCATGTTGAGGTAATGGGTTTGCTTGAACATTTGGGTTACTGTCTTTGAAATACAAAATGCCGCTTTTGATAAGTCTTTGAACATCAGGTTTGAAGTTAAAATAGTTCTCAATGTCATGTCCTGGTGCTCCCTGATGATAGGGGCAAAATTGGCCAGCCTTGAACCAGTATAAAGGGTCTTTCGGGTGAAACGGAGGAGACTTTGTTTGAATATGTCCTTTTGTCAACAATGCCGGGAACAAATCTGTGTATGACATTGGTATAGGGTCGAACCCAGGTGACCTTTGAACATGATTGTTGTTGTTATTGTATTGTGGGCGAGCCTGTTGTAAAGGTTGTTGCTGCCTTTTGCTGATATTGTGGTTGTTGTTGCAGATGTTGATGCTGATGCTGATTCTGATTTTGAATCTGAGAATTTTATGGCTAGTGGGCCAGTGCTGGCGCCGAATTGATAACAGGAGATACATTCGCTATCTGTTGCGGTTGATATCTTCGCCATGACTGGCTTTGCAACACAGTACTGGCATCCTGTTCCTTTTTCTTTGGGAACCCACTTCCGTGTCTTTTAGATGATTCTGCTTCTTTGGTTAACCTCCCTTCTCGAACTGCTTCTTCCAGACGTATGAAGGTGAGAAAAACACAAGAAAGGGGGGGGTGGGTTTGAATTGGGGTTTTCAACAACAAAAAGCTTTTTACTCACTCAATAAAAATCACCACTAATGAAAAACAAAGAGAAATACACTTCAATTTTTATACTGGTTCACTTGAAAATCTCAAAGTTAATCCAGTCTACCCGCCAAGGTGATTTCGCCTTATACCCAAGGACTTAATCCACTATAATCAACTGATTACAACTGCACTAGCAACCGCTGGTGACTAACAAACCACAAAGACACACAGTCTATGTATTCTCAAGGATTCTAATCTAACTGGTCCCTTAAGGAAATACAAACAATAGTTTGATTACAACTGCACTAGCAACCGCTGGTGACTGACAAACCACAAAGACACACAGTCTATGTCTTCTCAAGGATTCTGACCTAACTGGTCCCTTAAGGAAATACAAACAACAGTTTGATTACAAAGTTGTGTTTACAAAGATTGCCTCTACACAAGCAGGTATAAACAAGTTAAAAGCACAATACACTTAAAGAAAATTCTGCACAAATTTAGACAACAGTCTTGTAAAAATTCCTTTGTTATTTAGTTTGCCTGCTTGCAGTAATTCTTCAAGTCTTCAAGTCTTTATATAGCCAGTAAAAAAGATCAGTTGAAGGGTAGATATGGTATTCTTCATGAATGAGCGGGCGACTTGAGTAATGGTTTGATACGGAGGGGACAAGAATCATACTACCTCAATTTCCTTACTCCACGAAATCCGCTTAGTGGAAGGAATATTGGTTTGTACCATGTACTATTTTTCCCACGTATAAACTCGGATCTTATCTTCTATTCTTCAGTGGCTTCTAGATAAATAGTTGTTTGAAGCATGAGTTAAAAGAGTTGATTTTGCTTGAGTTCAGAAACTTCAATCATCAATCAGAAGGTTGATCACATGAATATATGACTTGATATTCTTTAGAGTTTTTAGAACCTTCAGCGTTTAATCTTCAGAAGCTTGAGCAGTCTTCAAAAGTGAATTGACCAGAGTCACACGTCAGAAGCAAGAGCCAAGAGAACGTTGCAGCAACAACATACAATTTTCTTAGAAGCTTCTCATCCGTGAGTTTGAGCAGAAGCGATTTAGATCAATACATTCAGAAACTTGTAACGTTTCACGTTCAAGAGTCAGAATGAGAGTTGTTTGCTAAAGATACACAATAACAAACCGTTAGGGTACCAAAATTGTTCTCACACAAATACTGACTTGTTATCATCAAAACTTAGAGATACAGATGCAAAACAAAATCTTTTTCTAACAATCTCCCCCTTTTTGATATGACAAAACACTGTATTTTGATGAACAATTTTTGTCGGGTAATCACCAAAACATATATCAGAAAGAAGCAGAAAGCTCCCCCTGAGATGAGCAACTCTAAAAATATAATCAGAATGAAAGAACATTTCCCTGATTAACCTTTTTGTTGGAGTAGATGAACCTTTTGTTTAAAAGAACTGGCTTATCTTTCAGAAGTTTCTTGAACTTGTCCTTACTATTGTTAAGCATTTTAACAAGGATTTAACACACAACATTGCATATTAACTTCTGATGAGTTTTACTTCTGATTAGTTGGATAAACTTGAATAATATTTGAAGTCTTTTCTCACTCAAGATGATTTAGAACTTTAAGAAGCTAGCATATCTTCAGAGTTTGGGCTTCATACGTCCTGTTCTAATTTTTCAGGTGTTTCTGATATATAGTAAGTTTTTCCTGAAAGAAAACAACTAACATAATATCCTTTTAAACAAGGGTTAGTGCAAACATTTGAAATGTTTGGGTTTGATTCAAGAGAAATTAAGTATATCAAAATCAATACTTTCTCCCCCTTTTTGTCAGCAATAAAAAAGAAAATATGCAGTAACATGCAATCAGATGCAACAAAAAGATAATATTCATTTGATAAAAAAACTAACGCCAGAGGCACAAAAGTACATAAACAAAGAACAAAACAAGATAACAACCCAAACAAACAAACAACTAGGTGCAACTAAGGGTTAGGGTTGGATGGGGGAAGTCTGGAGAGAATAATCTTAAACATCTTTTCTTGATTATCTAAACGTTCCTTCATCTTGTCCTTGTCTTCCTTCAGCTTAGCAAGAGTCTTCAGAATTTCTGGAATTACTCCAGAAGTAGAAGTCCCAGCAGCAGTAATCAAATTTTCAAAGGGCTCCTTTTTAGTTTCTTTTGTTTCTTTTCGATGTATTCGATTGGTGTAGCATGTACACATCTTGTACTTGGCACCTTCCTTGATAACCCCCTTCAAGTCTTCTCTTAGAATAATCTAAACAATGTCATCAACAAGAAAAGGAACCAGGTTGATAAAAGCATTGTTCCCAGTCTTCTCAGCATGCATCCTAACAGATATCTTCATCATGGTGTTCTTCCTCATAAGAACCACTGAATCTCTGAGAAGTATAAATAGAATTATTGGGAGTGTTATTTGAACACCTTATTCTAAAAAGAACATCATGCACTTGTGGTCAGTGAAAATGTGATCACCCTTTTTAGAGCTAGATCGGTGATACACGCTTCCAATAACTATTTTGAACCATATTCTTAGGATGTTTTCAATCTCTTTGAAGTAATGTGTTAGAGCTATCATTGTATCTCGTTTACGTTTAGACGAGATAAAAGTAACTCTATTTCCTTTAATGATGTGAGAAATGAACCCCGCAATGGTTTTCTCGGTTATCTCGATTTTCCTGTTAGGGAGATAAAAGATAATCTTTTCTTTTTCAGCCATAGTATAATTCAAAATATCTTCAATAAGGATTGGAAGAATGAGACCTTTCAGCCTTTCAAAGAAAGCATTCCAACCTTGGAATTCCTGTGTCTTGGAAAGGCCATAACCCTTTTCTTTTAGATCTTTGAAATCAACATCAGTTTCATAAAGTACATAGAGATCTTCAACAGGAGTGTCTAGAGTGACGACTGGTTTCTTAGAAATAACAGAAGAAGCCTTTAGTTGTTGAGTTTGTGAGGAACGTTGAGATGATTCAGCCATTGATGTTGAGAGTTGAAGTTGAAGGAATGAAGATAGAAGGTTTTGAGTGAACAGTTATTCTGAGGAGATTTAGGGTTTGAAAACTAAAAGTGTGGTAGAAGTGAGCGTAGTGAAGTGTAAATGATGTGATTTTATATAGGCACAAAAACAAAAAAAAATTAATCATAATTACACAAAGTAAATGCACAGTAATAAGGGGAAGGCGTAAAGATTTAACATATTCTCAAGAAGGTTACGAAAAAAATGTGTCAAATCATGATTACGCATGTTCATCAAATGGGAAAGTTGTCACCACTATCGTTCACACATTCTCAGATGAAAAGACAATAATTAATGTTGTAACTGTTCACAATCCAGAAGACAAATCAAAGGATTTCCTTCTGAAAAGAAATGTTCTAATTCATGAACCTCCCTCACTTCAGAAAGCTCATGTTTCAGAACCAAATGCGTAATTTAAAAATAAAATAAATAAATAAATTCATCAGAATCTTATTTCATAAAATTTTGGTAACTTGACACGTTGAAATTTCATCAAATCATTCTAGACACGGTTTTATAAATAAATTTTTCAGAATGAATACAAATCTATCCTCAGCAAGGGGTTTTGTGAAAATATCAGCCCATTGGTGGTGTGTATCCACAAATTTTCAATGAAAAATGCCCTTCTGAACATAGTCACGTAAAAAGTGATGTTTTATTTCAATATGTTTAGCCCTAGAATGTAGAATAGGATTCTTGGATAGACAAATAGGAGAAGTATTATCACAGAAGATAGGAATGTTACTCTCAGAAATCCGATAATCTTCTAACTGACTATTCATCCAAAGAATCTGTGTGCTACATTCGGAAGCTGCAATATATTCAGCTTCAGCAATTGATAAAGAAATTGTGGACTATCTTTTGCTGGACCATGAGATCAGATTGTCTCCTAGAAATTGACAACTTCCAGAAGTACTTTTTCTTTCTATTCTGTCTCCAGCATAGTCAGCATCACAATAGCCTTCCAGTTTGTACTCAGATGATTTTCTATAGAATAGCCCAAGATTAGAAGTACCTTTCAGATACTTAAAGATTCTCTTAACAACTGTTAAGTGAGTTTCTCTAGGATCTGATTAGAAACGAGCACACAGGCACACACTGAAGAGGATGTCTGGTCTAGAAGTAGTCAGATAAAGGAGAGATCCAATCATACCTCTGAATAGCTTCTGTTCTACCTTACCACTTACCTCTTCTTTCTCCAGAATACATGTAGGATACATTGGAGTTTTTGCTGGCTTGCATTCTGACATGTTGAACTTCTTCAAAAGTTCCTTGGTATATTTACTTTGATGAATATATGTTCCTTCAGTTTGTTGATCAATTTGAATTCCCAGAAAGAACTTCAGTTCTCCCATCAAGCTCATTTCAAATTCAGCCTGCATTAACTTAGAAATTCCTTGCACAAGGAAGTATTAGCAGAACCAAATATAATATCATCAACGTAAATTTGCACAACCAAAATGCCATTTTTATAGGTTTTGCAAAAGAGTGTTGTATCCACTTTTCCTCTGGTAAAGTTATTTTCCAAAAGAAAGTTACTTAGCCTTTTATACCAATCTCTAGGAGCCTGTTTCAGACCGTATAACGATTTCTTAAGTTTGAAAACGAAATCTGGGTCTTCAGAACTTTCAAAACCAAGAGGTTGGTGCACATACACTTCTTCAAAAATATACCCATTTAAGAATGCACTCTTTACATCCAACTGATATAAAGTGAAGTCATGATTTACAGCAAAAGAAACTAAGAGACGAATAGATTCTAACCTGGAAATTGGTGCAAAGGTTTTTGTATAGTCTATTCCTTCTTGCTGACTATAACCTTGTGCTACCAGTCGTACTTTGTTTCTTACGACCTCACGTTTTTCATTGAGCTTGTTTCTGAATACCCATCTGGTTCCAATGACGTGGACACCTTTTGGTTTCTAAACAAGATCCCAAACATCATTTTTGGTGAATTTATTTAGTTCTTCTTCCATATCCGGAATCCAATCATTGTCTTGAAGAGCTTCTTCTATAGAGGTTGGTTCGATGAAAGAGACCAAGCCAAGAAGAGTTTCTTCAAAAGGTTTGAATGATGATCTGGTTCTGACTGGTGCGTCTTTATCTCCCAGAATCAATTCTTCAGAATGAGAAGTTCCTGGTCTGCTTTTTTCTGATGAGATGGACCAACAATAGTTTCTGATTGAGTTGTTTCTGAGTCTTTAGTTTCAGCAGCTGTGTCTTTATCTCCAGAGTCTTTATCCTTAGGTTCTGAGAAGGTGATTTCTAAATCTGCAAGTTTCTCAACTAGCTTTGACTTTTCAGGGTCAACCTTATCATCGAATCTAACATGAATTGATTCTTCAACAATTCGTGTTTATGTACTATAAATTCTGTAGCCTTTTGAGCGTTCAGAATATCCTAACAACAAACACTTTTGAGCCTTAGAATCAAACTTGCCAAGATTCTCCTTAGTGTTTAACATAAAACATATACAACCAAAAGGATGAAAATAAGATATGTTAGACTTTCTCTTCTTCCATAATTCATAAGGAGTCTTACCCAAAATAGGTCTAACAGAAACCCTGTTCTGAATGTAACATGATGTGTTTACTGCCTCTGTCCAAAAATGCTTAGTCATATCAGTTTCTTGGATCATGGTACGAGCCATTTTTTGCAAAGTCCTATTCTTCCTTTCTATAACTCCATTTTGTTGTGGAGTTCTAGGACATGAGAAACCATGGGAAATGCCATGAGAATCAAATAGATCCTAAAAGTATATGTTCTCAAATTCTCCGCCATGATCACTTCTGACTTTGACTATTTTACAATTCTTCTCTGTTTGCACTTGAGAGCAAAAGGTAGAGAACACAGAATGCGACTCATCCTTGGGTTTCAAGAAATTTACCCATGTCCAACGACTACTATAGTCATCAACGATAACTAATCCATATTTCTTTCCATTGATTGAAGCAGTTTTCACTGGTCCAAACAAATCAATGAGTAGAAGTTCTAACAGCCTAGAGGTGGAAACAACATTTTTTGCTTTAAAGGAAGTTTTAGAGAACTTACCTTTCTGACATGCTTTATAAAGAGCATCTGAAGTAAACTTCAGGTTTGGTAAGCCTCTGACCAGTTTAAGCTTATTTAGTTGAGAAATCCTCCTCATGCTAACATGACCCAAACGTCTATGCCATACCCATTTCTCTTCATTGTCAGACATTAAACATTTGACATTCTGTTTACTGAGATCAGAAAGTCTAATCTTGTAAATGTTGTTTTTCCTCTTTCCGGTAAAAAAGATTGAGCCATCTTCCTGACTGACAGCCTTACAGGACTTTTGATTAAAGATAATATCATAACCATTGTCACTAAGCTGACTGATAGACAATAAGTTATGCATCAAACCTTCGACTATAAGAACATTAGTAATAGAGGGAAGTTTACCATTACCGATAGTTCCAGAGCCAATGATTTTTCCTTTCTGGTTTCCTCCAAAACCAACGAAGCCTTCAGGCTTAAGTTCCAAACTTTGGAACATATGCCTTCTTCCTGTCATGTGTATCGAGCAACCACTATCCAGGTACCATGATTGGTGTTACAATTGAGCTGCTAGGGATGTCTACAACATAAACTATCTTTTACTTAGGTACCAACTTTCTGGGTCCTTTTTTGTTAGTTTTCCCAGAGTGTTTAGCAACTTTGGGTTTATGTGCAACAGGATAATTAAGTGGAATTTGTGCATGATATTTAGGTTTAGAAACAGATTTCTGTGTCGGTGGAGGTTTCTGTGCAAGCTCAAAATAAACAGGTTTTGTGCCAGCAGGTACAAAGTGCTTATAGAGAGGTTTTAGTTTTACCACGATACTTTCATCAATCTTAGAGGTATCTGTACAACCTAAACCTTTCTTGCTATTTCTACTAACTCCATAGATTAAGGAAGCAATTTTGCTTCTATCTATGCTTTTAGTCAGAAAGTGCTGAAAAGCTCTGTCATATCTAAATACACAGTTGGTACCAGAAGCATCTGGACCTATTTCTTCTTCTAATTTTGAGATTTGACTTCTCAAAGTAGAGTTTGTACTTTCTAAAGAAAATATTTTTTCATTTAAAGAAGAAATATTCTCTTTATGCTTCTCACAAGTTTCAGAATCAATTACTTGGACTTGTTTAACGTCTTTGTATTTGCTTTGAAGACTTTGATACTTCTCTGGTATTTCAGAAAGACATGATTCAAAATCAGAATGAAAGAGATTAGAAAATACCTCTTCAAAATCATGATCATATTCTGCTTTAGAGTCTGATGATACTTTGTCTTCGGGTTCTCCAGAGACTTCAGCATCAGAGGTTGTTTCCATCAATGCAACATTAGCTTGTTCTTCTTCAGAATCTTCTTCTTCTGAATCAGAGTCGTCCCAAGTAGCCATGAGTCATTTCTTACCTTTGACAGAATTATTTTTATGCTTTATGTCTTTCTTGAGCATGAGACATTCATTTTTGTAATGATCTGGCTCTTTGCATTCATAGAGAATAACTTCTTTTCCAGAACTCGACTTCCTTTGTCCAGATGTTGAGTCAGAATGACTGGGAGTCCTTCTAGCTCCTTTGACTGTTCTTCCAGAGTCTGTTGAACCTTCTGGAAATTAATGAAAGTTCATCATCTTCTGAGTCTTCATCAGAATCTTCTGATATTTCATCAGCTTGATAAGCCATTGACTTTTTAGAGTTGGATTTCAAAGCAACTGACTTTCCTTTCCTTTGAGGTTCATCTCCCTCAAGCTCTATCTCATGACTTCTTAAATAACTAACAAGTTCTTCAAAACTGATACTGTTCAGATCTTTAGATAGTTTCAAGGCAGTGACCATAGGTCTTCACTTCTTAGGAAGACTTCTGATGATCTTTTTGACATGGTCAGCAGTTGAGTATCCTTTGTCCAGAACCTTGAGTCTCGCGACTAGCATTTGAAACCTTGAAAACATAGTTTCAACTGTTTCATCATCCTCCATTCTGAATGCCACATATTTCTGGATTAGGGCAAGCACCTTTGTCTCCTTAACTTGAGTGTTTCCTTCATGAGTCATTCTTAGAGAATCAAAAATTGAATTGGCAATATCTCTGTTTATTATCTTCTCATACTCAGTATAAGAGATAGCATTTAGCAGTATAGTTCTTGCCTTGTGATGATTCTTATAATCTTTCTTTTGTTGACTAGTCATAGCACTTCTTGACATTTTTTCTCCTGCAGCATTAACAGGATGACTATAGCCATCAACAACAAGATCCCAAAGATCTACATTATATCCAAGAAAGAAACTTTCAATTACATCTTTCCAATAGTCAAACTTGTCACCATCAAAGACTGGTGGTTTGGCATTGTAGTGATCTTTCTCTACTAGAATATCGGCGACCGCCATTATTTCTCACACACATACTAGATCGGTACTGAACACGGTTAAGAGTTTGATAAACTTTTATATAATCAGAATCGGAGCTCTGATGCCAATTGAAGGTGAGAAAAACACAAGAAAGGGGGGGGGGGGGTTTGAATTGGGGTTTTCAAAAATAAAAGCTTTTTACTCACTCAATAAAAATCACCTCTAATGAACAACAAAGAGAAATACACTTCAATTTTTATACTGGTTCACTTGAAAATCTCAAAGTTAATCCCGTCCACCCACCAAGGTGATTTCGCCTTATACCCAAGGACTTAATCCACTATAATCAACTGATTACAACTGCACTAGCAACCGCTGGTGACTAACAAACCAGAAAGACACACAGTCTATGTCTTCTCAAGGATTCTGATCTAACTGGTCCCTTAAGGAAATATAAACAACACTTTGATTACAACTGCACTAGCAACCGCTGGTGACTGACAAACCACAAAGACACACAGTCTATGTCTTCTCAAGGATTCTGACCTAACTGGTCCCTTAAGGAAATACAAACAACAGTTTGATTACAAAGTTGTGTTTACAAAGATTGCCTCTACACAAGCAGGTATAAACAAGTTAAAAACACAATACACTTAAAGAAAATTCTGCACAAATTTAGACAACAGTCTTGTAAAAATTCCTTTGTTATTTCGCTGTCCTGCTTGCAGTAATTCTTCAAGTCTTCAAGTCTTTATATAGCCACTAAAAAAGATCAGTTGAAGGGTAGATATGGTATTCTTCATGAATGAGCTGGCGACTTGAGTAACGGTTTGATACGGAGGGGTAAAGAGTCGTACTACCTCAATTTCCTTACTCCACGAAATCCGCTTAGTGGAAGGAATATTGGTTTGTACCATGTACTATTTTTCCCATGTATAAACTCATTCTTATCTTCTATTCTTCAGTGGCTTCTGGATAAATAGTTGTTTGACGCACGAGTTAAAAGAGTTGATTTTTCTTGAGTTCAGAAACTTCAATCATCAATCAGAAGCTTGATCACATCAATATCTGACTTGAGATTCTTCAGGGTTTTTAGAACCTTCAGCATTTAATCTTCAGAAGCTTGAGCAGTCTTCAGAAGTGAATTGATCAGAGCCACACGTTAGAAGCAAGAGCCAAGAGAACGTTGCAGCAGCAACATACAGTTTTCTTAGAAGCTTCTCATCTGTGAGTTTGAGCAGAAGTGGTTTAGATCAATATATTCAGAAGCTTGTAACGTTTCACGTTCAAGAGTCAGAATCAAAGTTGTTTGCTAAAGATACACAATAATAAACCGTTAGGGTACCAAAATTGTTTTCACATAAATACTGACTTGTTATCATCAAAACTTAGAGATACGGATGCAGAACCAAATCTTGTTCTAACAACGTACCCCCATGTTCACCATTTCAGTAAAGTCATTAGGTGCACTGGCGATCATGCGGTCGTAGTAGAAGGGATTCAGGGTTTTCAAATATATCTTCGTCATTTCTTTTTCTTCAATAGGAGGACAGATCTAGGCAAAAATTTCTCGCCATCTCTGAGCGTATTGCTTGAAAGTTTATTTTTCTTTTTGAGACATAGCTCTAAGTTGATCCCGGTCGGGAGGTATATCCATATTGTACTTATATTATTTCACAAAGGCTTCACCGAGATCACCAAAAGTCTGGATCCTGGCACTGTTTAATCCCATGTACCATTTAAGTGAGACACCGGTTAGACTGTCTTAAAAGTAGTGGATTAGTAGCTGCTGATTATCTATTTGTGTGGACATTTTCCGCACATACATAACCAAATGTCTTTGTGGGCAAGAATTCCCCTTGTATTTTTCAAAGTCAGGTACTTTGAATTTAAGTGGTATCTTTACATTTGGAACCAGACATAGGTCAGCTGCTTTTTTCCCAAATAAGTCTTGTCCTTTGAGAGCCTTGATCTCTTTTTGCAGGTTTGAGAACTTATCTTGGAATTCATCCCATCGGTCATTTATTCCCATAGTTTCACTTGGAGGAGCATGGAAGATTTGTTCTTCAATGTATGGAGTAGTGTGTATCACATGAGGTGGGGCTGTCATGATTGCTGAGATCTATGAAGCTTTAGGGACCAGAGGTTTGTAACCCTCAGGTACAAAGTTGAAAGGCATGCCCCAAGGAAAATCGAGAGACATGGAATACTGTGGCATAGCAACAGATGTGACAGGTGTAGAGACGATTTCTGGGATGACAGTCATTTGTATTGGAGTTGACGGTTAATTCTGAGCGATAGTCAATGAATCTACCATGTTACTGAGCCTCTCTATATTGTCCTTTAAAGTAGTAACTTCATCTCTCAGTTCTCTATTTTCTTGCTCAAGTCCGTCTATCTTTTTCTGACGATTGGCCCGAGTATTGTATGAATGAGACAATTTGGCTTCAAAGTGAGAACACGTGTAAGTTTCTGGTAGATGCAAAATGCTTACATGATGTATAATGTGCAAAAATACAAATGACTTTGTTTTACAAGGAACTTTAACAATTATGTCGTAAATATTATAAGAAAAGACAACATTTAGGATAACTGAAAAAGATCTTATTTTATTTAATGTATGCAAAGGATTACATTAATGGAAGTACAACTTCAAAAAGATCTGTTACAATGATGACAAAGGTTAAACATGTGGGTCCTAAGGAAATCTTGTTGATGAAGATCCAACCCTGTGTTATTGCTTCTTCTTCTGCCTCTTCAGTTGTGTGTTTTCCATTGTAAGTTGATCGACGATCTTTTTCCAAGCACCTGAGGTAAGAGGAATATGACCAGAGAAAAATAAATTCTCTTGCTCTTCTTGTCTCTCCACAACATGCTGCTCCAGGATTTCTATCAAGTCTTCCATTTCTTTTAGTTGTCTCTTCAATTCTCTTCTCTCAGTCCTTGCAATATGGAATTTGTCTTCCAAAGTGTCTCTTTCCAGCTTCACCCGGGTTAAGAGCTCCTGATATTCTTCCCTTTTCTCAATAGGGATGGTAGAAGATAAATCAATGAAAGGTTGTGAAGGTTTCTCAAGAGGATAAGGCATCTTGAGCTCACAAGCTCTTGCATTAACCCACTGAGTGTAGGGTTTGAAAGCAACACAGTCTTTATTTTCTAGCTGATCCTTGCCTTTTTTATGAGTAGTGTGCCAAGCCTTTATAACTGTTTTTCTCAAATCTGGATTTCCACCCTCATTGAGATAGAAGAATCCTGACACCAAAATACTGCTAGGTTTGTCTTTCATGGGGTACCCAAACTGACGTCTTGCAAGAGAGGGGTTGTAGTTAATTCCTCCATGTATACCAAGAAGGGGTACATTGGGGAATTCTCTACAACTGTTGATGATAACTCCTTTGTCATAAGTTGGGTCATACCAATTTATATTAGTATGAGTGAGAGACATAAGTCTCTGAGACCATTTAAGTTTGTCTGGATTCTCTGTGAAGAGTCTAGTCCTTGGCAAGTGTGACTTGAACCATATGTACAACAAAGGTACACAACACATGATTGTTCTACTACCTTTCATAGTCCTATGATGAATTGAATGGTAAGTGTCCCCAAGTAAAGTAGGTATTGGGTTACCACTCAAAAATATTTGGATGGCATTGAGATCAACATAGTGGTTGATATTTGGAAATAGTATAAGACCATAGATGAGTAGTGCAAAGATAGCTTCAAAAGCACTCATACTATCAGCTTTAGCCAACTCTGTTGCTTTCTCTATTAAGAATTTGGAAGTTAAACCTTTGATTCCTCCCTTGGAAGTGAAGTTGTTTTTTATATCTGAAGTTTCCAAATGAAGGGCCTTTGCAATAACCAAGTACTTAGGAATTTCCTCCAAGCCATTGATAGGAATCTTGTTTAGTATTGGCAAACCAATCCAATATGAATACTCCTCCAAATTGGGTGTAAGTTGATAATCTGGAAAAGTGAAACAATGGTAGAGGGGA
Organism: Lathyrus tuberosus; assembly: GCA_022829125.1. NCBI lineage: Eukaryota > Viridiplantae > Streptophyta > Magnoliopsida > Fabales > Fabaceae > Lathyrus > Lathyrus tuberosus. The sequence continues at coordinate 10,584,697 of JALAZF010000032.1, forward strand.
TCATATAATTGTAAAAGGGTGTCAAGAATTCCTTCTTCAACATTGGTCTTCAGAATACCCAAAATTCCTCCATAACTTCTTCTGAAATTATCCGGACAAGAGACCATACGACCTAACTTTCTCAATTTTGCTGTATCAGGATCCTTGAAGTTGTACTTCTTGGTATTTATTTTCCCAAAATCCATGTTTAAAACTTATGATATTTTCCATAAAGGTTTTAAGTTCCTTGCAAAATTTTGGAAAATGATGTTCGAATGAATGTATGAATGTATGGATGCACACATATACAAAAAATGACAAACATGGGTTCAAGGGTTCGACGTCACGGGCATGGAGTCATGGGTTTAACCAAACCAAAAGAATATGTACCGGGGTTTCATTGTACCTGTAGAACATGTTCTAATATAGTTCCCAGAGTCATAGGTCCATCTTTCGAATATTATCGACACACCGATTACTCGGGAATCAATAATATTCTCAAGAGAAACTCGTCTGAGTGTAGTGTTGTGTATCAACTCTCTCAGGTCTACACCTAGATAATCACCGCACTACATCCAAAAAAAGCCAAGTTGGGGTAAAAGAATACTAAAGGTCCTCAGCTTCGTAGGCTCCCAGGTCGGAAAAAGTAATGACATTATGACTACTCGCATGACATCAGTAATTCCAAAGGGACCTCCACTGAGTGTGATTATATCATATGTCACTCATGCGTAGGATTACTCCAGACATGTAACTTTTGATTATATCAACGTCCTATCTTATTTATGTACACTCAAATTCGGGTTAGGATTTGTCTCACTCATAGAGACCAACCAGAGAGCCCAAACAAGTAGGATGAATAAAACAGCAAGTAAGTGATATCAACAACAAAAATCACAAAATATATGCAAGATAAGCTTAATATTTTTAGGGGGGATGAAATCACTAGTTCCCCAGTGAAGTCGCCATTTTTCTGTAGCCGCGCTAAATGGACTTCTGCCCTTTTACATGTGAACTTTTAATCTATCCCAAAGGTAGGGAAGGAGAAAAAAAATCTGAATAAACCCGTGAGTGTGAGCAATGCAAAAAAGAAAATGCACTTGAGAGATCGGGGATCGGGATTGGTTATACAAAGAGAAAGTACTAGCACCCTAAGTATCTATAGTATCCTATAGGAACCTCTTGCTTATATTTGTGTTTACTGTTGTTTTACTTGCTGTGTTCTGGGAATTGGTTGATTGATTTTGAGGGAGTGAATGGGAAATGTTTTTGGTGTTTTTGTAATGCAAAGTAATCTAAGACAAAAGTGTAAGAACCTAATTGTTTTGTTTATTATTGTGCTCGCTAAGATCTCGCAATCTTATGCCTACGTATTCTCAAAAGGAAGTTGAGAAATCAGAGCGTTCGTAGTTCCGCCTACTAATGGGTGGAATTGGGTTTGTTGGTTTTTGAGAAGAGACAAATTGTCATCTTAAGGGAGATACCTCACCTATTCACCACAAACATTTTGAGAAATAAAGGGAAGAAGCTTTAAACTTGGATGTAGAAAATCCAGAGTAATGCCATATCTTCCTTTAAATGAGTCTTTGCATATTAAGAGAAGGACCTTGACTTGGATATAGAATCAACAAGTGTGCCACTTATATCACTTAAATGAAATACATGTTTTGTACACCATAATAAGAGAAAGACTTCAGCTTGGATTTTGAATCAACAAGTGTGCCACTTACATCACTTAAATAGAAAAGAGTTTGAAATGTTTGATTTATATTATGGGAAATAGAAGAGTCATCTCTTCCATAGAGATGACTCATGTCTCATCTCTGGGGAAGTGTTTTGAGTTTAAAGCCAAAGGTTGGCTAGGGTTTGACTTAAAGTTTGAAGGTTTGAAGCCACAAAGGAGCAGTGTTGACTTTAGGACTCCAAAAGGGAATTCTCATCTCTTTGTTGAAGAGTTTTGAGTTTGAAGTCTAACTTCCTTGTACAAAGCCCAAGAGGAGGCTAAGTTTATAGTTGGAACTTCAACAAGGGAAACCTAATGTTTGACCTAAGTTATAGTTGAAGGGTATCCTAATGTTTTTGTATAAACATAAAGGAAAAAGAGTTGTTACTGTGCTCGCTAAGATCTTGCAATCTTATTCCTACATATCCTTAAGAGGAAGTAAGAGCAATTGTAGTTCAGACCTAAGCCCAAAGTGTAATAAATGTCAAGAGAAACTTAACAAGGTAAGTTTATTTAAGCTTTTAAACAAGTATAGTCATCTAGGATGTCATAAGCATGAAATGATTAAGCATGATATATCAAACAAGTGGAAGTGTATCAGACAAGGAGATATGTTTATCATGGTAAGAGGTTATCAAGGAAATACTTGAATGTGAGAGCAAAGATTTAATCTATGAAAGAAAACACAAGGAAGTTCAAGCAATTATGTATTTAAGATGATCAAAGATCAAATGAATAATGGAGGAGGTAATCAAAACCCTAATGAAAGTTTATACAGTAAAGCTCCTGAGCAAGACATTCAACCATGGTTTGAATCAAGGGCTTTGGGGAATCCAAAAATCAAGTGGAAGCTCAAGTCAAGCATCAAGGAAGTCTTTAAAAGAGGAGAAAGAAACTATTTGAAATGAAACCCTAGGGTTTCAAAAGAATAACCAATGTATTTTTAAAAGAAAATAATACCTAAACAAGGTATGGATGGAGTATAAGTCCAAAAAATCAAGTTTAAATGTTTTGAACAAGGTTTACACAAAGTGTACTATGACCATAAGGTCATGTATGTACAATTAGGTCAAGAAAAATCAAAAGAAAATATGAACAAAGTATGAAAAACACGTTAAAAAGTCATGGTTTTCCACTTAAGAAAAATGACAAAAATAAATATTATTTTTAGAATTTTTAAATGGATTCTCAAAATATACAAGATAAATGAGAAGTGTCCAAAAAATTGGCTCAAAATAATTATTTTTGCTTATTGAAATAATTGTGTAAATTTGTAAAAAAAAATTGAAAGGAAAAGTGATAAAAAAAGGAAATGGCCTCACTAGGGCTTGAACCCACGCCCTTGACATGGTGAGGTTAAAATTTACCAACTGAGCCACTTGCGTGTGGTTGATAGAGAATGGAAAGTGATAAATATATGTGAAAAATTCGTTTTGAAAATGATTTAAAAAAATTACCAAAAGGTCTGGGGCGAGGGGGATTAGAACCCCAGACCTCACACTCACAAGCTTCACAAACACATGCCTTAACCACTGGGGTGGTGATACATCAGTGTATCAAACCACACAAAATTATATATATTTTAAAACAACATGAAGTTCAGAAATGGCGCCATCACCACCATTGTCGTCTTCATCATCTTTATCAGAATTTTTGAAAATCTTAACTCCCTCAATACGCAACCAAATTGAATGATGTGAAAATGAAAGTTGCTGGATTTTTCAAGAGGAATTGAATGGCATTACTCAATTTTATTTAAATTCAGTGTAATTTGAATTAGCACGTATGAACATATGAACCCTAAAACTGGAAAAATCAATATGAAATTCTGTACACAACAGTTTATACATAATTAGTATCGGGAAAATATTCGCGACATCATGACAAACAAGTTTGTAACTTAAATGATCAAATTTAATGCATGAATCATATAGTTCAGTTTTGAAGAAACTTACCTTGCAAGTGAGAATTAAATTCTCTGTTTGAGGTGTTACAGATGTGATTTGATGATCTGGACAGCTTCCTTCACCCTCAAGGATGGTGTTCTAATGCTTAGAATGGATGGAAATCTTCTAAATTACTTGGCTTGATTCAAACTGCATCTTATGATGTGTGATGAGCAAATAACATGTAACTTGGTGACTCTGGTATTACAGAAGTGATTTGAGGTTGTGGATCACTTCTATGATGTTTATGTGAAGTGTTTGGATACTTGGATTGAGTGGAAATGGACTGGTTTGAGAATTCCAATTTTTCCCTCTTTAAGAACTTTGAATTTTAGCAAGGAGGAGGAAGGAGAGAAAACTAGCTTCTTGCTGAGTTTTGGTGTGTCTAGAATGATCAAAATGACCTCTATTTATAGGAAAAGAAGTTCAGATATTTGAGAGGAAATTGGATGAGGATGTAAGCCATTATCCACCAAATGATGTCATGCACGTAAAACTTGAAAGCCAAGGTACACATGGGCTATTCTTCACATGGCTTGAAATCTGATCTTTTGAGCTTGGTTCCTTATGGTTTCATTCCATCCCTTGATGCCCTGATCATGTTCTATCAGATTGAAGGATTTTAGCTCAAAATTACTATTCCACTTTAATGCTAGAGGACAAAACCTCACTTCTCACTTTTGAAATGATCATTTTCACATGCCAAGTGATGAATCTTTGAAAATTCAGTTATGCTTTGCAAAGCACATGCTTGTATGATCATTTAGGAGTTGATCTTGTGAAGATTTCAGGTTTGTAAGACTTATTCAAATCGTGTGGCACCAGTAGGTTAGGCAATTCTGTCATAACAATCTGCTTGATCAAGGCATGTTGCAGCATCCATAACTTCTTGCTCAAGTAAGGGATTTTGATGTTCTTTATCATTTTGGAAAGCTGGTATATCATACTTCAACTTTGATGTTTGAAGTTGGTCTTGAATCATTGTGGATCATAATGAAAAATAGCCTCAAAGTTGGCTCCAACACAAGACAGATTATGTCTAAAAAATTTCTAAGTGTCAAAGTTCAAAAAGTATTGAAACCCTAACTTCATGGCCTCATATCTTAAAATCTATGCACTTTTTGAGAATCCACCCTGATTGACAAAGTTGTAGTATGTAACAAGCTCTTCAATTTGATCTTTGGATCAAAGAAAATAGTTACTTGGTTTGGAAGTTATGGCCTTAGAAAGTAGGGCAAAAATAATTGTTTTTCATGACTTAGAAAATTTTTAAGTTCTCCAAGGTTGCCCTTTTTACAAGTAACCTCACTTTTCTTGATTTTTCTTGATCATACATGATCTAAATCATATATTAACATTTTTCTTGACTTGAAGAGACCATTTTTGGCCAAAAACTCTAAAAGTCAAACTTGACTTTGACCACAATTGACTTTTGTATCAGATGAACTTTGAACTTTGTGATCCTTTATGAAATCAAACTCTTAGGCTATTTAAACATCATGGATGGACTCCAAAGGTGTTTTTGAGTTTCTTGAATCATGTCCCAAGGTTTGAGATCATGTCTTGGTCAAAAGTCAAAGGTACAGTTGACTTTTCCTCAAAAACCCTAGTTTGTGGACCAGATGATTTTAACTTTTTGCATGGCTTATGAATCAAGTTATTTTGGTTAATCTAATCATATGAAGGGATTAATATGAGGAATTTTAGGTTCTTGAAACATATTTGGAGGTTTGGGATCATGCCTTGCTTTAAAAGTCAACTTAGGGACTGAATTAGGTCAAAACCCTAATTTTGGTGCACTGAGGGTCTTGAGGCTTGATGAGCTTGTCATGATACAATTTTGCACTTGATTATTGATGAAGGGAAACTATTGATCTTCATGGATGAATAAGGGATTTGAGATGTTGAATATGATGCACATTCTTTGATAATTCATCTGCTTGAGTCCTTAAGGAGTCACCTAACTTGTAAAGCAAGTAAGCACACATATCTTGTTCTTGTGATTGTTACTGATGCATAAAGACATGTATAAATGTAATGATGAATGTTATACCAATGATGCAAATGAGGTGGCATCTTGGGGGTAAAAAATTAGTGTGTGACACTTAGTATGAAATAAAGACACAATCCTCAAAGCCTTAGTGTTGGACAAAAACAAAGACAAAACCCTTAAAGCCTTAGGATCAAGCAAAAAAATCTGGACAAAAGCAACATCCTCAAAGCCTTAGGATGAAACAAAGACACAATCCTCAAAGCCTTAGGATTGGGCTAAACAAAAATAAGACAAAAACAAACATCCTTAAAGCCTTAGGATGAAACAAAGACACAATTCTCAAAGCCTTAGAATTGGACTAAAGCAAGACGAAATCGTCATAGCAATAGGATTAAACAAAGGCAAGACCCTCATAGCAATAGGATCATGAAAAACAAAACAAAATCCTTATAGCAATAGGATTTGAACAAAAACAGGACCCTCATAGCAATAGGATCATGTAAAACAACGAAATCCTCATAGCAATAGGATTAAACAAAAGCAGGATCCTCATAGCGATGGTGTAGCGTGAGATTTTTGTCGGTGACGCGACCACCTTATCGCAATGGTTGAAATTGGGTGCTACTTTCTGATTTCTTATTTATCCTATCAAGCTGGAAAGGAAAGGGAAGCTATCTAAAACTAACCTTGCACGCAAATGTTTTCTTTAACAAATGCTAAGAGATTGGGGGGTCGGGGTCAGGTTATATAAAGGGAAGTTGTCAATTACCCAGTGTATATATGGTTATCCATAGATCTTCTTTGGCATGTTTAAATACTTTATGGTGTTTATTTGTTATGGGTTGGGAAAGTTTCTTTTTTGGGAGTGTTGAGAGAGTGTTTTTGTTGTTTTCGGGTTTTCTGTTGCTTTTGGCAAGGTACTGGACCTAAAGTTTTTGGTATGTGTGCTCGCTAAGATTTCGCAATCATATGCCTACGTATTCCCGTAAAGGTACTCGGGAAATCAGAGCAATCATAGTTCCTCCTATTCTATGGGAGGAAAAAGATGTTTGATGCCTTATTTAAAGCCCAAGATTGAAGCTAAAGGGTTTGACTGAGAGAGAATTTGTCATCTCTAAAGGGAGGTATCTCACCTGTTTATCACAGTTGTTGGGTAACTGATTATAAAGGGGAATTACTTTAACTGGAATATATGGAATCCAACAACGCCATAATTTTATTTATAAGGGAAATGTCCTGAAGAAGGAAACTTTAACTCAATGTAGAGTAATGCCATTTTTACTTAGGAATCTTTCATGCTAAGAGAGGGACATTGGCTTGGATGTAAATAATCCAGAGGCTTGCCACTTATAGCAATTAGAGGAAGTTTACCAAGATAAGAGAGGGACCACAACTTGGATTTTTGAATCAACAAGTGTGCCACTTACATCGGTTATCTGGAATTAGGGTTTGTTTGATTCTTTGTCTTTATATGGGATATATAGTGAAATGCCTTCCTACGAGAGAACTCTTGATTTCCTCTGGGGGGATGTTGAATTTTGTGTGCCCTGATCAAAGCCCAAGGTTGAAGCTAAAAGGTTGACTCTACTAGGGAGTTTTATATCTGTCTTGTATAAAGCCCATGATTGAGGCTAAAAGGTATTAACTTAGCTGGAGAGTATGATCTGTCTTGTACAAAGCCCAAGATTGAGGCTGAAAAGAGATTGACTCTTCTGGGGAGAGGTTTTATCTGTCTTGTACAAAGCCCAAGATTGAGGCTAAAAAGAGATTGACTCCACTGGGGAGGTTTTATCTGCTGAGGAAAAATCATTATACAAAGCCTAAGAGGAGGCTGACTGGGGAAATTCTTATATGAAGCCTAAGAGGAGGCTAATTTCTTCTAAGGATTATTGAGATCCAGAGACAGGTCTAAATTACATTGGGGAATCAACTCTTGCTGGGGATTGAAGAAGAGTTGAAATATCAGGTGCCCTGAGGTTCTGATTCTGTTAGGGTTTTATTGACGGTAAAGGTTTAAACCTTGAGTATGAAAACCTATGGAGGTTTCAAACTCTGCTGGAGATTGATGAAATGATCAGGGTTTTCTCCTGTGCTTTTAGGAAACTTGAGGGTTTCTTTGAGATCCAATAGGATATGAGACTTTCCAAGTCTATTGGTATGAAGAGGTTGACTTTTAACTGGAGAATGATCTTTGTATGATGCCCAAGAGGAGGCTGATGCTTTAAGGGATGAGAATCAACCCTAAACTGGTATGATGTTTTGGAATTCTGACTCTTTGGAGGATTGAACTAGTAGAGATGACTAAGTTCTGTCCTATACTTGTAGGAGGTCTTCAGGTTCTTGTACTAAGCCCAAGAGGAGGATGAGAACTTCTAAGAAGCCTGAGGGTCCTTGTACAAAGCCCAAGAGGAGGCTGGGGATGATTTTAGGAAATCTGTGGGTCCAAACCTAAGAAAAGTTCAAGAAAGGTTTCAACGGGAATAATCCTTTCTTTAGTGAACAGTTCTAGGGTTTGAAGAAATTCAAAAGAGGTTTCACCGGAAATTAATCCTCTTTGGGGAAGTGAATTTTTTGTACAAATATTTCTAAGTTGTGACAGTCTTGAGAAAATTTTCACCGGGAATAATTCCTTTCTCTGTTCCATATTGTATAAGCCCAAGAGGAGGCAAGACTGTATCTGGAATTTCCTATGGGGAACTAGTTTTGACTGTGTTAGAAGAGTAACCACTGGTTTGATCTTGATCTAGACCTAATTGCTGGGGAAAATTCTAAGCAAGTATATACAGGTATGCATATACAGATGAAATATATGAACCAGTATGTATAGAAGAAATAGTAGAACTTACAGCTGTGCAAGCTCAAGCATAGCAACTACAGCTGTATGGTTAGTTATTCAAGAAATTGAAGAAAGTTTTGATAAAACTTGGAAATTGAATCTAAATCAAAAGGAAAGTTTTTGTAAAAGGAAGTTTGGGGCTTATACTCAAAGAGAGGCCCAAATGAATTCTTTCGAAAAGGCGACGATCACATCGTAGTTTCGAAAACCACAGAGGGACTTATACAATGACTGAGGCCCAAATTATTCTGTTTACAAAAAGGATTGGGTCTTACACTCTATTAGAGGCCTAAAAGTTTATTTTTATACAAGAGATGGGGCTTACAACTCAAGGAGAGGCCCAGATAAAAAAAACATCGATCGCACCGTTATTTTGAAAATTGTACCGGGACTTATACAAATGACTGAGGCCCAAATTATTTATGTACAAAGGGGGTTGGGTCTTACACTCTATTAGAGGCCCAAAAGTGTTTGAAAAAGAAGAAAAATGGGACTTACAACTAAAGGGGAGGCCCAGATGAAAATTGTTTTGAAAAAGGCGATCGCGCCGAGATTTTTAAAATCGTATCGGGACTTATACAATGACTGAGGCCCAAAAAGGTTTATTTACAAAGGGATGGGACTTACACTCTATCAAGAGACCCAAAAGTTTTTTTTTAAATGTTTGTGATGGTGAAAATAATTAAAACCCTAATTTGATTAAAAAATGTATTTAATTTGAATAAAAATCAATTAAAATGATCAAAATTATAAAACATGTGTGAAAAACAAGTTTTTGATTTTGGATAAATGTTTGAAAAATCATGTTTTATCCATATAATGATTTGAAAATCATTTGTATTTGAAAAACCAAGAGAAAGAAATATTTTTAAATGTTTAAAAATAAATAAAAATAAATTCTTTACAAAAATATCAAATATATAAAATAAATAATATTTTTGTGAAATTTTTGTAGAATAAAATATTTTAACATTTTTGTGAATTTTGTAAAAAAGAATCAATTCAAAAACATTAAAATTCAGAGAGAAATCAATTTTTGAATCAATTAAATAAAATATCAAAATATTCAAATATTCAAAAATTCAAAAATGGCGCCAAGAACAAGTCATCTTCTTCCCGCGAGCTCTGGTTTTCCAGATTTGCAAAACCTCTCATATCTCTCTGGTTACTCAATGAAAATGAATTTTGTAAACATGAAACTTGCTCGTTTTTGAACAAGGATTACAACCATATAAATTAATTGCATTTATATTAAGTGTGGAGTGAGAAATCAGAAGATGAACTCAAGAACCCTAATTTTTGCAAGAACATCATGAAATCCTATACACGATTCATACATAGCAATTAATTGAGGGTTATCACTCTATATACATGCAGAAACAAGATGGTAACTCAAAAACACTTTATGATGCATGTAGTATGGAGTTTGAAGGCTTCAGGCTTACCTCTTGCAGCTGGTGATCGAGTTTGATGATGGAGATGTTACAGATGTGTTGTAACGACCTGGACAACTTCACTATACCCTATAGAGTACGTTGAGATGCCTGGCCTTGATTGGAGATGCTTGGATCACCTTATAGTACCTCAACTGCAAGTAGGCCTCAAGTGGAATTTGAGGTCTATGATTCTGGTGTTCCAGATGAAGGATAGGTGTTTGAACAGCTTATATATGATATATTGGATGTGTTTGGATCATAAGCTGTGGTGGATTTGATCTCTAACTCAAAATTCGATGGTGACTTGCAAAATACGGCAATTCTGGTTTTTTGAAATAAATTTTGAGGAAAGCATCTGTTGTGGTGCTTTGGTGTACTCAAACTGACCACAAATGAGCTCTATTTATAGTGTGTCAAGTTTGTTTTGGCAGCAATAGTGAATGGTGGCTGGGACAGTCCATTTTCCATTGGTTTTCAAAAGGAATCTCAAGTCTTCTCTAGCCATTGACTTGAGTCAATGTTGCAGGCTTATGGTCTTCTGATGCTTGAGTTTATCTTGACTTATTCAGTTGTATTTGCTTCAATCCATGCCACCTTGATGCATCCATTAAATGCACCATGACAACTTTGAAGTTTTTGGCTTTTGCATCATTAGAAATCACATGCATACATGATGATCTTATGTCTTGAGAGGCTTGTGACTCAGAGATCTTTTGCCTTGATCTGATCCTTAATGTTTCTAGAAGGATTACAAGACTTGTAATTGCACAAATTGGCCAATTCGAGCAAATGACCTATAATCTGCCTTGGGAAGAAATCAGTCTTTGGTGCCATGTTCCAAGGGTTGTAACTCCTTGCTCAAATTGAATTTGGAGATGATCTGGTACTTATTGGAAAGCTCTCATGACATACTTTAACTTTGATGTCCACCAATGAATCTGGTTCATCTTGGATCAAGGTGAAAAATGGCCTCAAAGTTGGAGAAAATTCAAGACAGATTCTGTCCAAAATTTCATTTAAGTGTTGGAAAAAGTGGTCATTTTCATGTTTTTGTGATTTTGATCAATCCATAACTCAAAATCCATTAGGATTTGGAATCTTTTGTAGTTAACACTTTTTAAGTATGTCATGTGAACTTTCATTTGAGCTTTGGATGGAAGAAAAAGGCCTTAGGGTTTGGGAGTTATGACCTTGCAAAGTTGGTACCAAATCCATTTTGTTCCATAACTTAGAAAATTTTAAGTTTCTTATGGTTGCCCCTTTTTCAAGTTCCTCACTTTTCTTGATTTTTATTGATGGATGATGATCCAAACCATGAGTTAACATTGTTCTTGACTTAAGGAAGCCTTGTTTGTCAAGAAATTCAAAAAGTCAAACTTGACTTTTTGACACAGTTGACTTTTTGTCATATGAAATTCAAACTATGTGATCCTCTATGAAATCAAGTCCTTGACCTAATTCAAACCTAATGGATGGATTCCATAGGTGTTTTAGAGGGTCTTGAATCATGTCCCAAGGTTTGGGGACATGTCTTGGTCAAAAGTCAAAGGTACAGTTGACTTTTTCATTAGGAAACCCTAATTGGCCCAGATGAATTTGAATTTTTGTATGGCTTATGAACCAAGTTCTTTGAATTCATCCAATCTTATAAGTGGATTAATATGATGTATTGGAGGTCTTCAAAATACTTCTTGAGGTCTTGGCTCATGTCTTGCTCCAAAAGTCAACTTAGGGGTGAATTAGGTCAAGAAACCCTAATTCCTGATTTTTTATGAATGCTTCCCTTGAGGCTATTTTGACTTGATGATTGGGTCCACGAGGTCCCTTTGAGCATTTTTGGTCATGTTTTGAAGTATTGGCTCGTGCCCAGATGAAAATTTTCACCTGGAGGCCTTGGTCGACCAAAACCCTAATTTGGTGACACTGGCGATCTTAAGGCTTGATCCACTTGGAATGTTGCAATCTTGTGCTTGATTCTTGATGTGGGAGTTCTCTTAATCCTTTATGGGTGTTTGAGAGGCTATAAAAGTTGAGGATCATGTCCATTCTTGATTGATCCTTTGTCTAAGTGCTATGGGAGGGCTCAAAACCCTAATTCTTGATTGTAGTGAATACTCAACAATTCTTGAGGAGATTGATGAGGTATGATGGTACATCCATATTATGGTGATGATTTACACAATGATGGGAAATCTTTGTGGTCAAAATTTGGGGTATGACAGATAGGACCATGCAAGGATAGGGTAGGATCCTCATAGAAATAGGATCAAACCAAACAATGCTGGAGTTTTCAAACAAGAATTAACATCCAAACCTCTGGAAATTCCTTAAACGAAGAGATCAAATGGGATATTCAGGAAACATCAGGAAAGGTACAGGGTAATTAAACTCTTTTGCACGTGCCAAAACAATTAGACTTAAATCGTAAGCAAAGGTATCATGACCAGCTTCAAACGGATTGATACCAGTATAACTGGATTTTAACAAATATGCCAACGACAATTGAACTTCACAGGGATACATTGGTGATGACCCAAGTTTAGTCTAGGAACAAGCTAGAGAGAAACAGTCAATCAAGACTCTACCCAATGAGGAACGAACTCAACTGGGGATTTATCTTATCCGAAAATGGAAACGATAACCGAAGCAACCAATCTTCCACGAGGATCAATCTCAGTGGGGAACTTAGAAAGGATGTGCACTTTCTATTTAAGGCTGACGACTCTAAAGGAGAGAGGAGACAAACCCGATTACTTGGTGATAAACACAGCTAAAGTAGGCGAACAAAAGACATCAAGGTAGCAAACATGCTCATATGCCATGTATGAATGTATAAATGTATGTATGTCATGTTTATACTTATGCTGACAAAACAAACAAGGAGAGGTAAACTGGAGATGAAATAAACATCTCGACGAGGATACTCGGCCAACCTTTGTAAGAAGGAGACATCTGGAAAGAGATGAATAGAAATCCACATGTGGAACCACAGTCCTACTTCAAGGTTTCAACCTTCTCTGGGGAAAAGAGTATTCCACTCGGGGATATAACATCATGACTTCACCTGAGGGATTGCCATCATGAATTTGATTTCCTTGTTGGAAGAGAAAATTCCACTAGGAAAGGGTCACCCATGATTAAAGAATTCATAGGGTATAAAATAAATATCCACCTCATTAGGGAAGCTCGAACCAAAGTCGTGGTTGTAGTTGTCTAAGTTGAACTCCATGGGGGATAGATAAATATATTCAGTTCGCTGGGGATGAAAGGAGTCACAGGAAATCACCGAAGAATGGAAGAGTCCAAAGAGTCACTGAGGAACATCAAAGTCTAAAGATTCACTGAGGAAATCACCCTATGAAGCCATGGCAACGTACCAGGGAAAATAGGGTAACTTTAGTAAGGAACAATGATGACTCCATAGGGGAGAAAATCCTCAACATCAATAAACATTCATTACATGATGCACACTGGGGAGATTCATGATCAATGGATCAATTAACAAGCGCTGTCAGTTTATGCTTCGTTGGGGATTTTTGCTGAAAGTGGTCTAAGAGTGCTTCTGCAACATTAAGACTTCTTGGGGAAGCAAAACCTTGTTGGAGATTTGGAAACCTCGTCGGGGATCTCAAAAGGGATGCATGCCGGTTGATCTGTGATCATATCTTCTCAAATAAAGAGAAAGGCCAATTGAATTTTTTCCAAACTTCTCAGAGTGATGCCACTTGGTGGAAGAAAAGTCGATATCCTTGACGACTTGTTGGGGATAAACAAACTGCCTGGGAAAGAGCCTACCATTTGTCATCCAAAATAGGAAGTCTGAGAACCAAACAAGTTGCTCAAATAAAGAGGCCGCCACTTGTCGTTTGGGTCATGTTTTGAAGTATTGGCTCATGCCCAAATGAAAATTTTCACCTGGAGGCCTTGGTCGACCAAAACCCTAATTTGGTGACACTGGCGATCTTGAGGCTTGATCCACTTGGAATGTTGCAATCTTGTACTTGATTCTTGATGTGGGAGTCCTCTAGATCCTTTATGGGTGTTTGAGAGGCTAGACAAGTTGAGGATCATGTCCATTCTTGATTGATCCTTTGTCTAAGTGCTCTGGGAGGGCTTAAAACCCTAATTCTTGATTGTAGTGAATACTCAACAATTCTTGAGGAGATTGATGAGGTATGATGGTACATCCATATTGTGGTGATGATTTACACAATGATGGGAAATCTTTGTGGTCAAAATTTAATGTATGACAAATGCCCTTATTTAATTTTCTTGGACCCGAAAGTGTGAATGGCGAAGATATTCGGACATTCAGGGTACAAGATGATTAAATATTGGAATACCCAAAATTTTGACTGTGGTTATGAATAGTAGTTCGCTCATCCATCTTCTTTTGCTAAGCAATGTTACATAGAAAAGGGTAAAACTTCCCCTCGATCCTGGTCTTCAGTCACGGAACTGGTCTTAGTTTCTTTTTGAAATAAACTTCCCCTCGATCTTGGTCTTCAGCCACGGAACTGGTCTCAGTTTTCGGTCTTCAGCCACAGAACTGGTCTCAGTTTCTTCTTGTCGAGTTTCTTCCTCGACAAGGAACGCTATTTGTAACGGAATTCATTAAACTTCCCACCGAGTTTTACTAGGGAGATGCCATTTGATGGAAAAATGAATTGATGTCAGACTTGTTGGGGAAACCCATTTGTCTGAACTGTAGAGGTGTGTAAATTCTCTGCTGGAGATGCCATTTGTCGACTCTACTGGGGAAAAACGAGTCTCTTAAGAGACCGCTATTTATTTGGTGAGGTTACATCATACTTTTCTTCGAGATCTTTTCGGAGAAAGGCCATGTGATGTGATCCAATTTTGAGGTGCTGATGACTTCATTAACATCGAATTTCTTGGGATAAAAACTGATGTATTGCCAAGAGTCTTCGTTTAAGAGGCTTTCTCTGGGGATTTTCCTTAATGCAGGAAAGCAAAAATATCATCTTCAATGGTGAAGAGTGATGTTCCAAAGGGGTCTATCGAATGTCTTCTTACCTTTCAGAGGTTCAAGTTATCAAAGTGGTCGAGGACAAGCTCCTAATCCAGAAATAAACTGGGGAAAGATTGCCAGACGATACATTTCTGGATGAGGAAAGAACTGACAACTTTATCAGTGGGAGGACGTTTATCACTTGAGGGTGAGTATAACCAAAGTGATATTAATGCAACATGAATATGAATATGAAGCAATTATGCATGATGTATGTATGTTTATGCTGACAAAACAGACGCGATATACAGACCGGTAAATGAACACGACTGGATACTCGGCCACTGTGGGGGATAAAATTATCATCGGTTCAAGACATCAATCCTTTCTTGCTTTAGGAGGGGTAAACCCTACTGGAAAGAGAAAGTTATCAATTGGTCTTCAGAGGTAAGAACTCTGCCGGGGATATCAGACGGGGTATTATATCTGAAACGGTTGATCCTTCATTCAGGTGTACCAGTTTAGAAGGAGTACTTTGATTATGCACTTTGAGGTTTAATCACTTCCGGAGATGCCATCGATGTTCCTTTTTGTGTTCAGTAGTAAAAAAGAATTCCCATCTTTATTTTAAAATCAGAAGAAAATTTGAAAGTTAAATTAATTTTTTTTTCAAGAATCGTCGATCATGTTAAAAATGTCATTCTATAAAGCAAAATAAATGAGAATTGCAAATGAAAGCACTAAGGCTCAAATTTTATTGATAGAATGGTAATCAGCCAAGTGCATGATCCCATAGAGCATTTACAAAGTTTAGAAAATGGTAATTTACAGAAAAAGGGGCTACATTGAAATATGACGACCGCTACCCTTCTACCAACTTTGAATTCTGGACATCCTGAGCTTCTGTCGAAGATGACCTTGACCGAAGTCTTTCGAAGGATGGTGTTACCACTGGGGATTTAACCTTATCGGACGTAGTTACTTGCCATGAATCCCTAACTTTTTCCTGGATTATCTTTTGAGGTTTTCAATCCATCGGGATGGTCATTGTTTATTTCTCTAATTTTTGCCTGGACCGCCCTTTTGGGTTTTCAATCCACCGAGACGTTTTGTTTTTTTGTTCATTTAGGCGAAGTATTTCTTGACTACATCAACATTCGTGGGGTAGGTAAACTCCTCTCCATCCATGTTTGTGAGTCTCAAGGTACCGCCTGAGAAGGCTTTCTTGACCACATAGGGGCCGTCATAATTCGGAGTCCATTTTCCCCGGGAATCAGTGAGGAATGATTGTATCTTCTTGAGCATGAGGTCTCCTTTTTTGAAGACACGGGGTCAGACTTTTTTTGTCGAACGCTTTCTTCATTCTTTGCTGATACAACTGACCATGGCATAGAGCCGTTATTCGCTTTTCTTCGATTAGGTTCAATTCATCGTGTCGACTTTGACACCATTCAACTTCTGTTAGCTTAGCTTCCATCAATACCTAGATTGATGGGATCTCTACTTCTATGGGGAGCACTGTCTCCATGCCATATACAAGAGAGAAAGGGCTTGCCCCTGTTGAGGTGTGGACAGATGTGCGATAACCCTGGAGAGCAAATGGTAGCATCTCGTGCCAATCTTTGTAGATTACAACCATCTTCTGAACGATCTTCTTGATGTTCTTGTTAGCCGCTTCTACCACTTCATTCATCTTAGGCCGGTAGGGAGATGAGTTATGGTGTTTGATTTTAAACTCAGTACACAACTCTTTCATCATCTTGTTATTCAAGTTAGATCCATTATCCGTAATGATCTGGCTTGGAACATCATAACGGCATATGAGGTTGTTCTTAATAAATTGGACAACCACTTGTCGAGTTACATTGGTATATGACACTGCCTCGACCCATTTGGTGAAGTAGTCAATGGCTACCAGGATGAACCGATGTCCGTTTGAAGCTTTGGGTTGAATCATGCCAATCATGTCAATTCCCCATTTATAAAAAGGCCATGGAGAAGAAAGAATTTTGAGATCCGTTGGCGGTACATGGATTTTGTCAGCGTATATCTAACACTTGTGACACCTCCTCATGTACTTTTAGCAATCGGATTCCATTGTCAACCAATAATATCCTGCTCTCAGAATTTTCCTCGTCATTGTGTGTCCATTGGCATGAGTGCCAAAGGAGCCTTCGTGAATTTCTTTCATCAACATGTTTGCTTCTTGTCTATCTACGCATCTGAGCAAAACCATGTCGAAGTTTCTCTTATAGAGTGTATCACCGTTCAGGAAGAAGTTGCCTGCCAGTCTTCTGAGAGTCTTCCTATCTTTTTTTGATGCCCCAGGCGGGTACACTTGTTTTTTAAAGAAGCACTTGATATCATGATACCAGGGTTTGTCATCTATGACTGCTTCAATCGTGAAGATGTAAGCGGGCCTTTCAAGGCGCATTATGTCAATCTTAGGTACGTCGTTCCATTGAATTACACTAATCATAGAGGAGAGAGTGGCTAGTGCATTAGCCATGTGATTTTCTTCAAGAGGAATGTGATGAAACTCGATTCTGTTGAAGAATGGTAACAACCTTCTCGCGTAATCTTTGTAAGGAATCAATCCTGATTGGTATGTATTCCACTCTCCTTTGATCTGATTGATAATCGGGGCTGAGTCTCCATACACATCCAAGTTCTTTATCCTTAGGTTTATTGCTTCTTCGAGACCCATGATACAAGCTTCATATTCGGCCTTGTTATTTGTGCATTTGAATGTCAGTCTGGCAGTGAAAGGAATATGGGTACCCTGAGGTGTTACGATGATTGCCCCAATTCCGCTTCCATAAGTGTTGATGGCTCCGTCGAATATTAGTCCCCATTGGGAACCTGGTTCTGGCCCTTCACTGGGTAGCGATTCATCGCAATCTTTCATTTTTAAGTACATGACATCTTCGTCTGGGAAGTCAAATCCGACTGATTCCTGATCGTCAATCGGTTGATGAGGCAAATGATCGGCTAAAATACTTCCTTTGACGGCTTTCTGAGCATGGTACTCAATGTCGTATTCCGATAATAACATCTGCCACCGGGAAATCCTTCCCGTGAGAGCAGGATTTTCAAAGACGTACTTGATTGGATCCATTTCGGAGATTAACCAAGTAGTGTGACAAATCATGTACTGGAGAAGACGTTTGGCTGCCCAAGCCAGAGCGCATCAAGTTTTCTCGTGCATAGTGTATCGAGTTTCACAGTCTGTGAACTTCTTGCTTAAGTAGTAAATGGCAGACTCTTTTCTCTTTGTCTCGTCTTGTTGGCCAAGCACACAACCCATGGAGTCTTCTAAGATTGTTAGGTAGATGATCAGTGGTCTTCCTTCCACTGGAGGAGACAGAATTGGTGGATTCAATAGATATTCTTTGATGCTGTCGAAAGCCTTTTGGCAGTCTTCTATCTATATACAGTTTTGGTTCTTTCTGATTATTTTGGAGATCGGCGCGCATGTCGCGGTCATGAGGGATATGAATCTGGAGATGTAATTCAGGCGTCCCAAAAATCCTCTGACCTATTTTTTAGTCTTTGGTGAAGGCATTTCTTGAATGGCCTTGACCTTGTCAGGATCAACCTCAATTCCTTTCTGGCTGGCGATGAATCCTAAAAGTTTTCCTGAGCGGACACCGAACGTGCACTTATTGGGATTCAATCGGAGTTTGTATTTTCTCAGACACTCAAATAACTTTGACAGGTGTGTCACATGCTCTTCTTCTATTTTAGATTTGGCAATCATGTCATCGACGTACACTTCAATCTCTTTGTGCATCATGTCATAAAACAGAGTTGTCATGGCCCTTTGATAGGTTGCCCCCGCATTCTTCAGACCGAACAGCATTACCTTGTAACAAAAGGTGCCCCATGGGGCGATGAATGAAGTTTTCTCCATATCTTCCGGCGCCATTTTGATTTGATTATAGCCCGAGAATCCATCCATGAAGGAGAAGACTTTGAACTTTGTTGTACTGTCTACCAGCATGTCAATGTGTGGTAGGGGAAGCCATCCTTTGGTCTTGCTCTGTTCAGATCCCTGTAGTCCACGCACATTCTGACTTTTCCGTCCTTTTTCAGAACTGGCACTATGTTGGCTAGCCATTGAGGATATTCTGAGGTGGCGAGGAAACCTGTGTCTATCTGCTTCTGTACTTCCTCCTTAATCTTGATAGCCATATCTGGATGAGTCCTTCTCAGTCTTTGTTTTACTGGTGGACATTCCGTTTTCAGCGGTAAGTGATGTTCCACAATGGGGGGTTACCAACCCTGGCATGTCCTGATAAGACCAAGCAAATACATCTGGAAACTCTTTGAGAAGTTTTATCAAGTCTTCTCTGACAGTTGGACTAAGCAGTGCTCCAATCTTAACTTCTTTCTTTTCTTCCTCTGAACCCAAATTGACAATTTCCAACAACTCTTTGTGAGGCTCAATAGACCTTTCCTCGTGTCTGAGTAATCGGGAGATCTCTTCTGGAATGTCTTTGTCCTCTTCTTCTTCAGCATCAAATACCGGGAATTCAAAGTTGGGAGAAGGCATTGGGTCGTATGTTTCAATGGGGTTTAAAACAAGCAATCTGCATGACGTGATTATTCTTTTTTTAGCAAATACAGAGAAAATGCAAGAGTGTGTGCAGTGTATTTTCTGAAAAATGCTTGTTTTTTTTTTATTTTGGGCTGTTTTTAGGATTACCATTTTCTGAAAAGCGAAAAATGAAAACAGCAATAAATGCGGGAATGACAGAATGACATTATTTATTCATGATTTGTCGATTCTTGAAATACAACCCTATAAAACAAAACTCTGTCGCTTTGGGCGAAGCGAAGAGGGATATTTACAGAAAGGTGAGCCCTATAAAAACATTTGTTTCACCTGGGCCAGGCGAAAGGTTAAAACAAAGATGGTAATTACTTAGACTTATGGACGACTTTCGGGACATCGACAGTAACCCAGTGGCGATGAACTCCTCTATGAATCACAAAGTCTGGTATCTTCCTTCTTGGTTTGTCTTCAGAAACAACATTGATTTCTGGCAGAGTAGGATCATTGGAGTCTTCTTCCCATGCAGAGTTGTCATAAATGAACTCTTCCGTTGTATTTTCCATAGTGTTTTCACTTTCAAGAGGATTTCCCCATCTAGTTGGCTGGATGTCTTCGTATCGGATACGAGAGCTTTCGGGAGCAGGGTATTTGACTAAGAAGTCATATTTGTCGCTTGGCTGTCCCAAGGTGTCCCATGTTTCTGTGGGAATGGATGAGTCATCTTCCTCAATAACGTTGATTTAAGGAAATGCATGGTTAATGAATTCTTGTCCTGCAAACTTTACGAATTCATCACCGTGGTGCCGGACATTTTTGGAATGTCCTGAGTAATGATTCCATGATTATGCGGGGACATGGGTATTCTTTTCAATATTTCTCAGCTGACAGGCATCATCCGGCTGACTCTTCTGCCCCAAGTCTCCTGTGTATGGCTTCCAGATAGACAAGTCATCCAGGGGATCATAATAGTCGTAGTCAAAGTTGTCCTTCATTAGGTTGTCTTCCTCTAATGAATTGGGTGGAGCACGACATCCCTCAGGATCACAATCTTAAATAGATCATCCTGACGTCTGACCTTGGTATATATCTTGGGCTCTGCTTGGGAAAATAAAATGGCCTGAGCGCTTCTCCCTGAGACATATAACCGTAATCGTTGAGATAAGACTTCCACTCCTCATCCGTATCGGAGGAGTCGCTCTCATTGATGGTGTGTACTTCTTGAGACACTGGGTGGAGGAAACCTCCGCTGTAGAAGAAATCTTGAATGGGACAAAAACTTTCGTCTTTCTTAGTAGTCTGGGTATAGGTTGAAGAGAAACCAAGACCTTTCTTTATCTTGTTATCAGTAGGAATTACAATCTATCCCCATTCTTTTGTGTCATTACTCTTGATTACTTCGAGTGCGTCCTTGTATGAGGAAATCGATGTCCCTCTTTCTGGTCGATTCTCATTGCTCACCGAGAGTGCTTGGAACTGGGTTCCAACAACCTCCTCTGGTTCTACACGGGAGAATAATGATAAGTTGGTCACGATTAAGGCTTGCTCTCCACATACTGTGACTAACTTGTCATTCTTGATGTACTTCAGCTTCTGGTGAAGTGTCGAAGTGACTGCCCCAGCTTCATGTATCCAAGGTCTTCCTAATAAACAGTTGTACGCTGCCCGGATGTCCATAATCTGGAAAGTGACTTGGAAAGTGTGAGGACCGATGGTTATGGGAAGATCGACTTCGCCGATAACTATTTTTCTAGATTTGTAAAAGGCTTTGACAATGATATCACTGCCTCTCATCGAGGCTCCTTGAAAAGATAGTCGTATCAAAGTTGATTTTGGCATAACATTCAAAGATGATCCTGTGTCCACCAGTACGCTGGCTAAAGCATCATCTTGGCAGTTGACCATAATGTTAAGCGCCATATTATGATTCTTGCCTTCTTCCGGAAGTTCTTCATCACTGAATCCTAAATTTTTGCAAGAAGTGATGTTGGAGATGATGCTGTCAAATTGTCTTACCGTCACGTCTTGTTCCACAAAGGCTTGTTCTAAGACTTTTTGTAGAGCTTCCTTGTGAGCTTCTGAACTAAGCAGGAGAGATAGTACAGAGATTCGAGACAGAGTTTTTAACAATTGGTCCACAATGTTGTACTCACTTTTCTGGATGAGCTTCAACATCTCATCATTGTTCTTTACAAGTTCTAGATTACCAGATTGACCGACTTGTTGGTTAGGAACTTCCGTTTAAGGTTCCTTTTCTTTGGCGGGTTCTCCAACTCCTCTGTTGAAGATCTGACCGCTCCGGGTAACTCGACTAATGTCGGCAATGTTCACGATGGAGGGTAATGGAGTTTCTTTTCCGTTCTCGAAGGTCGTTGCACCATACTTGTAAGGGACAACCTTATCTGACTTGTACGGTATTGGACCTGGCAGGTAGATAACCACACGAGCTTTTTAATTTTTCTGACCATCATAAGCAGCCTTGATTAGTTCGAGGTTGAGAATTCTTCTACTGTCAAGAGAGACTTTTGACTCGTCGAACAGAGGAATTATGGCACAAACATCCTTGGTTATTCTGTGATCGCAGATTATGATGGCGTTTTTGTTTTGACCAGGGACGTAGTCTTGTATCATGTTAATCGACCCAGAACTCGAACATGGTCGAATCTCTTTCTGGTCCAACTGATTTTGGAGGGATGCTCGTATGAGATAGCATCCTTGGTTATTTTCCGAGCATACTTTACAGCGCTCATAATTTTGCGGTGGTACCCGACCATACCCGCTTTGTATGCGGTGCATCTTTACTAGATCTGTTTCCATTGAGCGGATGTCACGACTTTGATGTCTATTAGGATTCCCATCAGTCATGCTAATCCATTGTGTAGCTTCATCCAGGTAGATTGGAAGCCACCAGTGGTCCAACAGATGTTGAAGTGTTCTTTGCACAAGTGCACACCCTTGGTCGTCTTCGCAGCATTCTTTACAGTCTAGATAATCATGTGAAGCCAGAAAACTGAGTCTGACCTACTTAGCATGTAATTCCACTAGATTGGTATTCATTAGGTGTATGTCAAAGATTTAAACCATATTGGCTTGATGGTCATTTCTTTCACGGTAGTCTTAGATCCATCCGAGATCCATTTGACGTTGGAGGGCCTCTTGTATAAAGGAGCATCCCTGATTGTCTGTTGAGTAGATTGGACAAGTGCCGTAATCGTGTTGTGACAGATTATAATACTGACTTTGTCTCAAATACACCGCCTCTAAGTTGACGTTCATTGTACGGATGTCATGGTTCTGAACAATATTGGGATGTGCATGGGCCATGTTTACTTCACGAATCCTGTGATCCTGAATCCAGCCCAGATCCATTTGTTATTACAGAGCTACTTGTACTATGACACACCCTTGATTTTCCTTAGAGCAGATATCACATTGATGATAGTTGTGAGATGGCACATGGCCGTACCCGCTCGGTCTGCAATGCATTTTCACCATATTGGTTCCTAGTAAGAGCACATTGTGAATTTGATAAATGTTGATAGGCTCTCCTTCTATCAAATTCACTGTGGTCTTTTCATGTTGCGGTAATGGGTTTGTCTGAACATTCAGATTAGTATCTTTAAAAGATAAGATACCGTTCCTGACAAGCTTCTGTACATCAGACTTGAAGCTGAGACAATTCTCAATGTTGTGTCCCGGTCCTCCTTGATGGTAAGGGCAAGTTTGACCTGCTTTAAACCAAAAAGGTGGATTTTATGGTACTGTAAGAGGAGTCCGGGTTGGGACGTGCCCCTTGGCCAGTAGAAGTGGAAATAGTTCTGCGTACAACATCGGTATAGGGTCGAACCCTGATGGTTGCGTAGTACGATTGTTGTTATTGTACTGTGGACGAGCCTGTTGAAAAGGCTGTTGCGGCCTTTGCTGATACTGTTGTTGATTTGGTTGGCTCTGAGCAACCTGAGGTTGATAAGTCGGAGCTGGCGTTGGGTTGATAGCGGGAGTTACCGCTACTATCGATTGATA
The DNA here is from genome assembly GCA_022829125.1 of Lathyrus tuberosus. Lineage (NCBI taxonomy): Eukaryota > Viridiplantae > Streptophyta > Magnoliopsida > Fabales > Fabaceae > Lathyrus > Lathyrus tuberosus. Next base: position 10,608,160 of record JALAZF010000032.1, read on the forward strand.
CCTTCTCATTTGCCTTCTTAGAGAGATATTATTGATATCTTGCTCTTTCTTCTTTTGGAAAGCACTATTGTACCTTTTAGTACTGCTAGATGGCTCTGCATATTTGACCAATCGTCCTTCTTGGACTGCTTCTTCTAGGCGTACTCCCATGTTCACCATTTCAGTGAAGTCACTAGGTGCACTGACGACCATTAGATCGTAATAAAACGAGCTCAATGTTGTCAGGAAAATCTTTGTCATTTCCTTTTCCTCAAGAGGGGGACAGATCTGAGCGGCAATTTCATGCCATCTCTAAGCATATTCTTTAAAAGTTTCCTTGTCCTTTTGTGACATTGCTCTGAGCTGGTCCCTATCCGGTGCCATGTCCAAATTGTATTTATACTACTGAACGAAGGCTGCTCCGAGATCTCTGAAAGTACTGATCTTGGCGCGATTTAAACCCATGTACCATTTGAATGCGGCACCGGTTAAACTGTCTTGGAAGTAACGGATCAGTAGCTATTGATTTTCTATCTGAGCAGACATTTTTCGAGCGTACATCACCAAATGACTTTGAGGGAAAGAGTTGCCTTTGTATTTTTCAAAGTCAGGAACCTTGAATTTATGCGGTATCTTTACATTAGGGATCAGACAGAGGTCTGCGGCGTCCTTTCTGAATAAGTATTGACCGCGAATGGCATGCAGTTCCTTCTGCATTTTCTAAGAATTGCTCCTGGAACTCATTCATTCTTTCGTACATATCTTCGTTTCCACCAGAAATTGTTTGTGGAATCTGTCCTTCGGGAACAGTGTGTACCACTGGTTGTGGTATAGACATTATTGCGGTGACCCTTTCTGCTTCAGTGCCCTGAAGTTTGTAACCTTCAGGAGTTGCTGTTGTAACCCTTGCATCTTCACTTTCCCGAAGTTTGTAACCTTCAGGTCCAGCGGTTCTTGCTACGGCTCCTGGGTCTTCAGTGACCGATGGGATATATCCTTTAGGTATAAAGTTGAAAGGCAAGCCCCAGGGGCGCCCTTTAGGCATGTTGTATTGAGGATGATTCCCATGTGTCTCCATTATGGGCGTAGATGTAATCTCTGAGATCACAATCCTTTGATGTTGCTTCTCTTGAGCAGCTGCCAGGGATTGCATGTCACTGTGAAGTTTTTCCAAACTTTCCTTCAGAGCGTCAATTTCTTCTCTCAGCTCTCTGTTCTCTTCCTCGAGATCGTCCATTTTATTTTATCGATTGGCCCGAGTATTGTACGAATGAGATAGTTTGACTCTAGAATTGTGATACAAACGTGAGACTCAAGGAGAAGAAAAATGCATTATATGAGAATGATGAATGATATGCAAAGACATATTTTTTTAGTTTTTGTTTTGTTCAAAAAGAAACTTCAACAAATAGATTGCAAATATCACACAGTGGGGGACACCCCTCTTATTGAATTCGAAAGATTTCAGTATTTTACAAAGAAAAGTACAGGATTTTGCAAAGTGCTGCAAGGAAAATGTCTAAGCTCATGGATCCTGAGTTCTCTCTGAAGAGAGCTCAGATGCTGGTTCCTGTATTTTCCTTTTCTTCGACTGGGGCTCTTGTCGGGTCGACGACCCTTTGCCAATTGAAAGAAGCGAGCAATTTTCTTTGGTCTTCCTGACTTTCTATAGCATGTTGCTCTAATATCTCAATCAGAGCATACTTCTCCTTTAACAGTTCCTGAATCTTGATACATTCCAAATTAAGGATTTGGTATTTGTTCTTCTAAGAGCTCTTTTCACGTTGGACTTTGTTAAGAGCAACCTGGAGTTTTTCCGCATCAGACATGAAATAAAGGACAGACTCCTTTAAGGGAAAAATTTCTTGACGAGGGTAAGGCATCCTCGGCTTGAGGGATCTAGTTTGCACCCAGTAGAGATAAGGTTCCATGGCGGTATAGTTTGGTCTTCCCAGAGACTCTCTGCCTTTCTTGTGAATATGTTGCCAGGCATGCACTATTTCTTTCTTTAATGCCCTATCATTTTCTCCTTCCATGAAGAAAAGACCTTCTAGATGAACGTTATGTGGGATATTCTTCATCGGGTATCCGAGTTGATGGCGATCTAAAATTGGATGATAGTTGATTCCTCCTTTAGTTCTAATGAGGGGTACGTTAGGGAAATTTCCACATCTGTTTATGATCTCTATCCCTTCGTAAATCCGATTGTACCAATCTATGTTAGAATTGGTAAGAGACATAATCCTTTGTGACCAACGTAGAGTACTCTTGTGATCCCAAAAAGCAGCAGACTTGGGCAAATGGGAAATGAACCATTTGTAGAGTAAGGGTACACATCATGTGATCATTCCTCTGCTGTACAAATTCCTTGAGTTTACAGAATGATAAGCATCTGCAAGCAAGGTTGGTGCGGGGTTTCATATTAAGAATATCTTAACAGCATTGGTATCAACGAAGTTGTCAATGTTGGGTAAAAGGAATAACCCATATATGAGTAGCACAAAGACGTCTTCGAAAGCAGTTACGTTTCCTATACTGGCAAAGTATAGAGCTTTCTCCATCAGGAATTTAGCTGGTAAACCCTGGATTCCTCCTTTAGTGGTTATGTGAGTCCTAACTTATGACTCATCCAAAGAGATTGCTCTTGCAATGGTATGATTCTTTGGAATTTCTTCCAGTCTAGAAAACGGAGCTTGATCAGCGATAGGTAAATCAATCAGGTGGGAGTACTCTTCCAGTGTTGGGGCAAGTTGGTAATCTGGAAAAGTGAAGCAGTGGTAAACCGGATCGTAGAATAGAATCAGCGTAGACATGATCCCTTCAACCATGTTGACCCTTAACAGAGACAAAAATCCTCCGTGCTTAGCTCTGAAAGCCCCGGGATTGGTAATCATCCTTCCCAATTTCCTTAAGTCATCTAGTTTCAGAGATTTGAAGGTGTACTTGTGCGTCTTTCTTCTACCGAAATCCATAATGCAACCTTTGATATTTGCAATTATTGTTTTAGTTTTTATTTTTTTGAAAAAAGATTTTTTTCTTGTTTGAAAAGAGTTTTTTAATGAATGCATGAATGCAGCAAACAAAAACATTTGAAAACATGGGTTCAAGGGTTCAACGTCACGAGCATGGAGTCATGGCTCTACCCATCCCCAAAGGTTGTACTATTTTGGTCAATTTTTGTACCTGTAGAACGGGTTCTAAAAGGCTCCCAAAGTCATTGACCCCTCCTAGGGATACCAAAGCAAGCTGATTCACTCGAGCGAGCTGTAATATCCTAGGATGAATCTCATTTGAGTGTAGTATCGCGTATCAACTATTCTCGATAGTCACCGCACTACCAAATGGCCATATGGTTAAGGTCTACTAAATCCTCAGGGTCATGGACCTAAAGTTTTCTGTTGCTTTTGGTAAGGTACTGGACCTAAAGTTTTTGGTATGTGTACTCGCTAAGATTTTGCAATCTTATGCCTACGTATTCCCGTAAAGGCACTCGGGAAATTAGAGCAATCGTAGTTACTCCTATTCTATGGGAGGAAAAAGATGTTTGGTGTCTTGTTTAAAGCCCAAGATTGAAGCTAAAGGGTTTGACTGAGAGAGAATTTGTCATCTCTAAAGGGAGGTATCTCACCTGTTTATCACAGTTGTTGGGTAACTGATTATAAAGGGGAATTACTTTAACTGGAATGTATGGAATCCAACAATGCCATAATTTTCTTTATAAGGGAAATGTCCTGAAGGAGGGAACTTTAACTCAATGTAGAGTAATGCCATTTTTCCTTAGGATCTTTCATGCTAAGAGAGGGACATTGGCTTGGATGTAAATAATCTAGAGGCTTGCCACTTATAGCAATTAGAGGAAGTTTACTAAGATAAGAGAGGGACCACAGCTTGTATTTTTGAATCAACAAGTGTGCCACTTACAACAGTTATCTAGAATTAGGGTTTGTTTGATTCTTTGTCTTGATATGGGATATACAGTGAAATGCCTTCCTACAGAGACAACTCTTGATTTCCTCTGAGGGGATGTTGATTTTTGTGTGCCTTGATCAAAGCCCAAGGTTGAAGCTAAAAGGTTGACTCTACTAGGGAGTTTTATATCTGTCTTGTATAAAGCCCAAGATTGAGGCTAAAAGGTATTAACTCAGCTGGAGAGTATGATCTGTCTTGTACAAAACCCAAGATTGAGGCTGAAAAGAGATTTACTCTTCTAGGGAGAGGTTTTATCTGTCTTGTAGAAAGCCCTAGATTGAGGCTAAAAAGAGATTGACTCTACTGGGGATGTTTTATCTGCTGAGGAAAAATCATTATACAAAGCCTAAGAGGAGGGTGGCTGGGGAAATTCTTATATGAAGCCTAAGAGGAGGCTAACTTCTGCTGAGGATTATTGAGATCCAGGACAGGTCCAAATTGCATTGGGGAATCAACTATTGTTGGGAATTGAAGAAGAGTTGAAATATCTGGTGCCCTGAGGTTCTGATTCTGTTAGGGTTTTATTGATGGTAAAGGTTTAAACCTTGAGTAATAAAACCTAGGGAGGTTTCAAACTCTGCTGGAGATTGATGAAATGATCAGGGTTTTCTCCTGTGCTTTTAGGAAACTTGAGGGTTTCTTTGAGATCCAATAGGATATGAGACTTTCCAAGTCTATTGGTATGAAGAGGTTGATTCTTAACTGGAGAATGATCTTTGTATGATGCCCAAGAGGAGGCTGATGCTTTAAGGGATGAGAATCAACCCTAAACTGGTATGATGTTTTGGAATTCTGACTCTTTGGAGGATTGAACTAGTAGAGATGACTAAGTTCTGTCCTATACCTGTAGGAGGTCTTCAGGTCCTTGTACTAAGCCCAAGAGGAGGTTGAGAACTTCTAAGAAGCCTGAGGGTCCTTGTACAAAGCCCAAGAGGAGGTTGGGGATGCTTTTAGGAAGCCTGTGGGTCCAAACCTAAGAAAAGTTCAAGAAAGGTTTCAACGGGAATAATCCTTTCTTTAGTGAACAGTTCTAGGGTTTGAAGAAATTCAAAAGAGGTTTCACCGGCAATTAATCCTCTTTGGGGAAGTGAATTTCTTGTACAAATATTTCTAAGTTGTGACAGTCTTGAGAAAAGTTTCACCGGGAATGATGCCTTTCTCTGTTCCATATTGTATAAGCCCAAGAGGAGGCAAAACTGTATCTGGAATTTCCTATGGGGAACTAGTTTTGACTGTGATAGAAGAGTAACCACTGGTTTGATCTAGACCTAGACCTAATTGCTGGGGAAAACTCTAAGCAAGTATATACAGGTATACATATACAGTTGAAATATATAAACCAGTATGTATAGAAGAAATAGTAGAACTTACAGTTGTGCAAGCTCAAGCATAGCAACTACAACTGTATGGTTAGTTATTCAGAAATTGAAAAAAGTTTTGATAAAACTTAGAATTTGAATATAAATCAAAAGGAAAGTTGTTGTAAAAGGAAGTTTGGGGCTTATACTCAAAGAGAGACCCAGATGAATTCTTTCGAAAAGGCGACGATCACGTCGTAGTTTTGAAAACCACAGAGAGACTTATACAATGACTGAGGCCCAAATTATTTTGTTTACATAAAGGATTGGGTCTTACACTCTATTAGAGGCCCAAAAGTTTATTTTTATACAATAGATGGGACTTACAACTCAAGGAGAGGCCCAGATAAAAAAAACAATGATCGCACCATTATTTTGAAAATTGTACCGGGACTTATACAAATGACTGAGGCCCAAATTATTTATGTACAAAGAGGGTTGAGTCTTACACTCTATTAGAGGCCCAAAAGTGTTGGAAAAAGAAGAAAAATGGGACTTACAACCAAAGGGGAGGCCCAGATGAAAATTGTTTCGAAAATGGCGATCGCGCCGAGATTTTTAAAATCGTATCGGGACTTATACAATGACTGAGGCCCAAAAATGTTTATTTACAAAGGGATGGGACTTACACTCTATCAAGAGGCCCAAAAGTTTTTTTTTAGATGTTTGTGAGGATGAAAATAATTAAAACCCTAATTTGATTTTAAAAAAGTATTTAATTTGAATAAAAATCAATTAAATGATCAAAATTATCAAACATGTGTGAAAAACAAGTTGTGATTTTGGATAAATGTTTGAAAAATCATGTTTTATCCATGCAATGATTTGAAAATCATTTGAATTTGAAAAACCAAGAGAAAGAAATATTTTTAAATGTTTAAAAACAAATAATAGTAAATTCTTTACAAAAATATCAAATATATAAAATAAATAATATTTTTGTGAAATTCTTGTAGAATAAAATATTTTAACATTTTTGTGAATTTAAAAAAAAAAAGAATCAATTCAAAAAACATTAAAATTCAGAGAGAAATTAATTTTTGAATCAATTAAATAAAATATCAAAATATTCAAATATTTAAAAATTCAAAAATGGTGCCAAGAACAAGTCATCTTCTTCGCGCGAGCTCTGGTTTTCCAGATTTGCAAAAACTCTCATATCTCTCTGATTACTCAATGAAAATGACTTTTGTAAACATGAAACTTGCTCGTTTTTGAACAAGGATTACAACCATATAAATTAATTGCATTTATATTAAGTGTGGAGTGAGAAATCAGAAGATGAACTCAAGAACCCTAATTTTTGCAAGAACATCATGAAATCCTATACACGATTCATACATAGCAATTGATTGAGGGTTATCACTCTATATACATGTAGAAACAAGATGGTAACTCAAAAACACATTTATGATGCATGTAGTATGGAGTTTGAAGGCTTCAGGCTTACCTCTTACAGCTGGTGATCGAGTTTGATGATGGAGATGTTACAGATGTGTTGTAAGGACCTGTACAACTTCATTATACCCTATGGAGTGTGTTGAGATGTCTGGCCTTGATTGGAGATGCTTGGATCACCTTATAGTACCTCAACTGCAAGTAGGCCTCAAGTGGAATTTGAGGTCTATGATTCTGGTGTTCCAGATGAAGGATGAGTGTTTGAACAACTTATATATGATATATTGGATGTGTTTGGATCATAAGTTGTGGTGGATTTGCTCTCTAACTCAAAATTCGACGGTGACTTGCAAAATAAGGCAATTCTGGTTTTTTGAAAGAGATTTTGAGGAAAGTATCTGTTGTTGTGCTTTGGTGTACTCAAACTGACCACAAATGAGCTCTATTTATAGTGTGTCAAGTTTGTTTTGGCAGCAATAGTGAATGGTGGCTGGGACAATCCATTGTCCATTGGTTTTCAAAAGGAATCTCAAGTCTTCTCTAGCCATTGACTTGAGTCAATGTTGCAGGCCTATGGTCTTCTGATGCTTAAGTTTATCTTGACTCATTCAGTTTTATTTGCTTCAATCCATGCCACCTTGATGCATCCATTGAATGCTCCATGACTGTGAGGGATATCCTTCTAGCTATCTTGTTTTAATGATGTCAACAAACACATTAGATTGTAATTTGAGCGGTATCACTTCACGTGTCGGGCATATAGCGTCTTATCGTTATTGGTCATGTGTCTAGATGCATAGGATCTTGTTCTCTCCAAAAATAAAGGTCCACTATTGTTTTAGTAGTGTCGAGCATGTATGTTTGACCTTGGTCTGGTGAAAATATTCAAAAAGTGAAATTTCCTGAAAAATTTGCCTTCATGCGCTGACCCCTGAAACCATGCGCTAACCCCAGAATTTGTGCGCTGACCTCCAAAAGCCACGGGTAAGCGCACAAACCTGAGAACTCAAAAATGTCAGTTTATGCGTCGACGCGTAGACTCTGGAGGTCGACGCATGACCTTGATTTTTGCATTTTTTCACTTAATTTCTTTTCTGTTGTTTTTCTGTTATTTTTTTTGTTGGTCATATTTTTTTTCATATAAATAGTTTTGGTCTTCATTTTTACATAGAACAAGAAACGTGAAAAATATGTCATTTCTCTCTTCATCTTCATCTTCTTCATTGTGTAAACAAACAATCACACATAATCATCTTTGTTTGTGTCGCCCATTGATCGAAGTGATAACGTTCAGAATTTAGGAAGTGTGATCTTCATCTTCTGGGTTGAAAGTTTGGCAGGTGTTTCTTGAATCAAACCAGTTGGGTTTGTCCTCCAAGAGTCAAAGAGATTTTGGGGGTTTTTGTACAAACTGTTCATTCTACAGGGATTCGGCTGGGCGAAGGTAACCGAAAATTGGTGCAACTGTTTCGGTTTAGTAGCTGTAATCAGAGGATCGTAAAAGAAGGTTTAGGTTCGAATTCTTGGAAGATTTCAATTGACCGAGTGAAGGTAACTGAAGAACGGAATTTTCTTTCGGTTTAGTAGTGTGGGACGGTAATTGAATCATCCATATTCGGAGCACTTGATTCATCTTGAATCAAGGGAAGAGAAAATTCTACATCAACGATCGAAGACGTTCGGGGTGTGAATGTTCATAGTTTTCTCTTGTAATAAACAATTTGCAACAACTACATATATATATATATATATCTCAATTCCTTTTGCAGAGTTGGGGGCAGACGTACCCAAAGCGAGGACGATTGGGGAACTGCCTAATCAAATCTCGTTTGTTCTCTCTTTCCCTTAACTCTTTTACATTTCAGTATTGTTCGAATTTGTGACGTAGAAAACTATTGAAATTTCTGTCGTAGAATAATTGTACGCTGAGAAACTGTTTTGTTAAATCAATACAATTCATTGAATTGTTTTTTGGAGTACATTATCCTCCATAGAAATTCTGCACATAGTGTGTTTACGCACACTAAGTGTTTGATAATTTGTTCCCAAGCAAAATTCGAACACATTGCTTTAAATTGCTTATCAATTAACCTCATTGGATTGGAACAAATATTAAGCAAGTGATAATTTGTTGTCTGCGTTTTTTAAGTGTAGTATTCAGAACTGAATTTTTCTCTTTCGTACTCATCCATAATATATTCGTGCATATCCGATCCTTTCGGTAAAGGTTCGTTGTAGACGTTTTATCCAGTGGTAGCTTCCGTTAAATAATTTTTAAAACAGAATTTTTGTAGACCATTTGCGTGTAAAACTCATGGGATCTATTCAACCCTCCCTTCTAGATCCATAGCCATCGTCTAACAAGTGGTATCACGAGCTCCGGTTTATTCTGGTGCTTCGGTAAAACTTCTTGGATCATGGCGAACGAACCTAAGGGGGCTTAGCTCTAGTTTTTATAGGTGAAAACTACAGCTACTGGAAGGATTGTATGCGCGTCCATATTAACTCTATAGATCGGAAGGTTTGGAACGTTATTTTAAACGGTCCCATGGCAATTACTATGACTAACGCGGAAGGCGTTGTCGTTCCTAAACCCGAAGCTCAATGGACTGAGGAGGACGAGAAAAAGTACAGTTATGATTGGAAGGCTCGTAATATGATCATTTCCTCCTTGGGAGTTGATGAGTATTATCGAGTCTCCCATTGTGAAACAGCCAAAGCTATGCGGGATGCCTTACAAGTAGCCCACGAAGGCACTAATGATGTTAAAATGGCTCGTATTAATACACTAACGCAAGAGTTTGATTTGTTTTACATGAAGCAAGGGGAAACCATTGCGGATATGCAAAAACGATTCACTCACATTATCAACAAATTGCATGTTCTTGGTAAACCAATTCCAAATGAGGTTTCTACTAACAAAATTCTGAGGTGTCTTAGTAGGGAATGGCAACCGAAGGTTACCGCTATCAAGGAGGCCAATGATCTTGCTACACTAGACCTCACAACACTCTTTGGTAAACTCGATGAGCATGAGCAAGTGCTCATTAGCTTGGATAAACATGAGAAGAGTATAAAGAAAGAGAAGGCAAAAGATACGGAGAAGAAGTCGATAGCTCTTAAGGCTTCTTGTTCAAAGTCCACACATCAAGAGCTAAGTGATGATGAAGCCAAAAATGACAAAGATGAAGAATCCGGTGATGATATGAGCTTATTTGTGAAGAGATACAATAGATATATTCGTAAGAATGATATTCAGCACTCGGACAGAAATCTTGTCAAGTTCAGAAAGCAATCTAGAAGTGAAGGAAATAAAAATGGCAAGGTAAAAGGGACGTGCTACAACTGTGGAAAATTCGGGCACTACAAGCCGGATTGTCCATCCCTAAAGAAAGACAAAGATAAGTATAATGACAAGAGTCACTCAAACAAAAAGTCCAACAAGTCTCGACGAGCATACATCGCTTGGGAAAGCGATAGTGAGTTGGAGAAAGATGATTCCTCGAGTGACGAAAGTGAATCCGTCAACCTTTGTCTTATGGCACGTCACAACAAAGCAAAAGAGGTAAAACACTCTAAATATGAAAATTGTCAAAATATGTCTCATGCTGAATTAAAAAGAGCTTTTGATACATTGCACCACGAAGCTAAGGAGGCATTTCAATGCTTAGCTTCGAATAAAAAGATCTTTTCCTATTTGGAGAAAAAGGTTTCCGATTCCCAAAAGGAATTGGAAGATCTTAAAAACTCCATGGTGAATGTATCAAAAACTAAGATCGATGAGAATAAATATCCATGGTTTAACTTTGGGGGCTGTGATACTTGTCATATTTGGCAAAGAGAGGTGAGAACCCTCAAAGCCAAGTTAGACAAGGCTCTCAAGCCTAAGATTACATTTGCTATTGATCGATCACATTATCGTGAAACAATGAATAATCCGTATCAACAATACATGTATGTGATTTGAGATAGTGATAGCAAAGGTAAACTCCAAACGAATCGTGATTGCTTATATTGTTGTAAGCCCGGTCATACTATTGCTAAGTGCCGCTTTCGGAGATTTCTTGTTCCAAAGGGCATTTATCAATGGTTGCCCAAAGGCAATTTTGGTTTCACTTACCATAAAGGACCCAATGAGAATTTGGTACCTACTCTCCCTTGATTATTGTTGTAGGTACAAAGTCTTGAGACCACCGAAGGAAGATGGGTTCTAGATAGTGGATGCTCAAGACATATGACTGGAGACATATCTCTTTTCATCGACTTTGTGGCGAAGAAAAAGGGGTTTGTCACCTACGGAGATAACAACAAGGGACAGATTCTCGGCAAAGGTAGTATAAGTAACCCCTCATCTACTACTATCTCTGATGTACTTCTTGTGGAAGGCCTTAGACACAACCTTTTAAGCATTAGTCAACTATGTGACAAAAATTATAAAGTCTCTTTTTCAAAGGATTGTTGCGTAGTTGAAGATTGCGACAAAAAGAATGTGTTTAAGGGCTTGAGGGTGAATAACGTCTATATGCTAGACTTAAACGAGGTATCATTGGATGGAGACAAGTGTTTAGTCACTATGAATGAAGATTCATGGTTGTGGCATAGACGCTTGGTTCATATCAACTTTGATTTGCTTAACAAAATTGTCTCTAAAGACCTAGTCATCGGTTTGCCCAAAATTAAATTCACAAAGGATCATCTTTGTGATGCGTACCAAATGGGGAAGCAAACAAGGATCTCCTTTAAATCTAAAAACATTGTTTCAACTATGAGACCCCTTGAGCTACTCCATATGGACCTCTTTGGACCTTCTAGGGTTAAAAGCCTAGGTGGTAACTATTATGGGTTTGTTATAGTAGATATTTTTCTAGGTTTTGCTGGACAATTTTCTTAGCAAATAAAAGTGATACCTTTTCGGCCTTTGAACGATTTGCTAAGTTATCTCAGAACAAGTTAAACACAAACATTGGGTCAATCAGAAGTGACCATGGGGGTGAGTTTGAAAATCATTTATTTGAAGCATTTTGTGATTCCAACGGAATTGATCATAATTTTTCCGCACCACGTACCCCTCAACAAAATGGGGTAGTGGAACGTAAAAATAGAGTTTTGGAAGAACTTGGAAGGACTATGATCAATGATAGTGGATTACCAAAATACTTTTGGGTCGACGCGATAAGTACGGCTTGTTATGTTTTGAATAGGGTGCTCATCCGACCTATTCTAAATAAGACACCGTATGAGCTTTTAAAAGGGCGTAAGCCAAACATCTCTCACCTTCATGTATTTGGTTGCAAATGCTTTGTGTTAAATAATGGGAAAGAGACTCTCGGCAAATTTGATGCCAAGGCTGACGAGGGTATTTTTCTTGGATACTCTCTGTCAAGTAAAGCATATAGAATTTATAATAAGAGGTTACGTGTAGTTGAAGAGTCAGTTCATGTTACTTTTGACGAGTCTTATCCGAGAAATGTCGGAGAAGGTAGTTATTTTCATGGTGCAGGTGTACCTACTGAAGACATACTCAAGGACACTGATAAGGGAATTGATCAGCCTGAAGCATTGCGTATTGAGGAGGAAAAGGATCACCAACCAGTGAAAAGTGAGGATGATCATCATGCTGATAAAGATGAACTTCCTCCAGCTTGGAAGTCTTCAAAAGACCATCCAATTGACAACATTCTCGGTGATATCTCTAAGGGAGTAACTACTCGCTCTAAACTTAGTAACTTTTGTTATTACTCTGCTTTTGTCTCCCAAGTTGAACCTAAAAACTCTAAGGAGGCGTTACTCGATGAGCATTGGTATCTATCAATGCAAGATGAACTAAATCAATTATGGAGAAATGAGGTTAGGGACCTTGTCCCCCCTCCGTGAGATCATCGAGTAATAGGCACCCGATGGGTGTTTAGGAATAAACTTAATGAAAATGGAGTAATAACGCGTAACAAAGCTAGGCTTGTAGCGTAAGGCTATAACCAAGAGGAAGGAATCGACTATGAGGAAACTTATGCGCCGGTTGTCCGACTCGAGGCCATACGTCTACTACTTGCCTATGCTTGCACAAAGAACTTTAAGCTATTCCAAATGGATGTCAAAAGTGCATTCCTTAACGGATATATAAATGAAGAGGTTTATGTAGCCCAACCTCCAGGTTTTGAATCACACAAATATCCTGATCATGTTTATAAACTTAAGCGAGCTTTGTACGGACTTAAACAGGCCCCTAGGGCTTGGTATGAACGTCTAAGTAAATTTTTACTTGATCAAGGGTATTCAAGAGGAAAGGTTGACACAATCCTCTTTATTAAATGTCAAGGAAAACACTTATTTTTTGTACAAATTTATGTTGACGATATTATATTTGGGTCTACTAACATGACCTTGGTCAAGGAGTTTTCTAGTTTGATGCAGGGGGGTTTGAAATGAGCATGATGGGGGAGCTCAACTATTTCCTCGGATTGTAAATCAAACAATTTGAAGAGGGCACATTCGTGAGTCAAACGAAATATTGTCTTGAGTTACTAAAACGTTTTGATATGCTGAACTACAAAGCAATAGATACTCCTATGCCTACAAGTGCTAATCTCGATCGTGACGAAAAGGGTAAGGATGTTGAGGTAAAGAAGTACCGAGGTATGATAGGGTCTCTCCTTTATCTTACCGCATCACGTCCTGATATAATGTTTAGTGTATGCATGTGTGCGAGGTATCAGGCACATCCCAAGGAATCCCACCTGAAGGCAGTTAAGCGCATACTTCAATACCTCTCTGGTACTCCAAAGTATGGGCTGTGGTATTCCAAAGGTAGTGTTTGTTCCTTAGTTGGCTACTCCGACTCCGACTTTGCCGGGTGCAAGTTGGATAGGAAAAGTACTAGTGGCACGTGTCACTTTTTCGTAAATTCCTTGGTGAGTTGGCACAGCAAGAAACAGGTTTCCGTTGCTTTGTCAACAGCCGAGGCGGAATACGTTGCCGCCGGTAGTTGTTGTGCTCAAGTCTTATGGATTAAACAACAATTACTTGATTTCAACTTAAAACTTGAACATATTCCAATTTTGTGCGATAACACTAGTGCGGTTAATCTAACTAAGAACCCTGACTACATTCACGCATCAAGCATGTCGAAATACGCCATCATTTTCTTAGGGATCATGTAGAGAAAGGTGATGTTATTTTTGAGCATGTTGACACAAAGAATCAACTTGCTGATATTTTCACAAAACCATTAGCTACAGAGCCTTTCTTTCACATCCGTAGGGAACTTGGCATTCTCGATATCTCGGATCGTGCATAACATCCTTTAGAATTATGATATTCACACACACACACACACACACACACACACACACACACACACACACATATATATATATATATATATGTTTGTTCATGTCTTTGACTAACAATGCAAAGAGAAATTCATCCATATGTGAGGGATCTCACCGTCATGATGTTCAAGGTAATATCGTTCCAACTTATAGAGGTTTATCAACATGTTGTGCCATGTTACTTACTCTAATCTTGATGTTTATTTCATTTTGTGCACTTATCATTCATGTGAATGTTTGGTTCTGTTTGTGTATATGTGTATTTATCTGGTTGGAACAAGAATTTTGCAAAATTTTCATTTTTACAGGTCCATGCGTCGACGCATAGATTCATGCGCTGACCTATTAAACTTTCGGGTTAGCGCATAACCACATGATCAGCTTCTTTTCAAATTTTCAAGAATCATGCGCCGACACACAGATTCACAGGTCGACGTATGAAGGAACCATTCAGACTTCTTCTTTACTGGGTTGCGTGCGCCGACCTAGTAATGTTTACCTTCCCTATGTTTTCTCATTGCACATTAATCTATGATTATTGCATGTCATCTAATTAGTCTTTGTGGTCAATCTCTCCCTATTCTTCTCCTTCAAACCTCATTAATCTCAATTAATCTCCACTAAACCCTCATCAAAACCCTAATAAAACAAAAAAAAAGGGGAAGGGAACACCAAGAGAAAATTCTCTATATATCTGCTGCAAGGTCTTCAAAGTGTTTCACACATCTTCTCTTCTATCTCTGCAAAAATCAAGTGTGATAATCTTTCTTCAACTCTTCTTCAACAATGGCTTCCAGAAGAAATGCTGGTACAAGAGGAGCAAGAGGATCCACTTCACAACCAGCACCAACCAGAGGATCATCCTCACATCGGGTAACTTTTGAATCTTTAATTTCTGAAAGGCTATCCACTATTTTTGCGGAATTATTCTCTAACAGGGCTGTTATAAGACAACATGGATTTTATCCTTTGATGGGTCTAGATTTTCACATTCCTGAAATTTCTGAACTCATAAACTTTCAAAATCTGAATGAATTTGTCGAATGTGATGACAAGTATAGTGAAGATTTAACTCGGTTGTTCTATTGTGGGATGAAGGGAAAATTTCGTGGGGCTGAATTTAAATTCTCTATAAATAATGCAGAATTTCAGGTGACAATGATGTATGGTCTACATTGTTTGTTTTGAACACTGATGAAAATCTCCCAAAGGTTACTGATAAAACATTTGTTCAGGACTATGAATTCAAAACTGCTCTAAATTCAATGTTGAGGGAACCATATCCAGCTGAGTTTGTGGCAAGTGAAGCATTTCCTAAGAGTGTCACTACCGGTCATTTAAAATTTGAAGAACGTATTCTTCAGTGGATTGTTGCTCGCATCTTGAGGCCTAAGAAAGGAGGCTACTCAAGAATTGAACAAGCAGAGGTGCATCTTATCTATATCCTGAAGAAAAAGATCAAAATTAGTTGGCCGTATTACTTTGCTTATAGGATGTTCACCACTCGTAGCTCCAACAAATTTCTAGCACTTGGTTATGCATCTGCTGTGGCAAATTTTTTGAATCACTTTGACATTCCTATTCCACAGATTTGTCACATTCATATTACTGCTGAACAACAGTTTCTGGCCAGAACCTTGTCCATGATGGGTTACCATTGGCAGCCACGTGAGCGCAGGTTCATCCATCGACAAAGAGCTACTCATCCTGAATAGAATGAACCTGTTCATCTTGAAGCAAGTGAGGATGAAGGCAGTCAAGGCAATGTAAATCAAGTTGGTAATGATGAAAATGTGGTGATGCAGGAAGATGTTGTTATGCAAGATAATGTGATTGTAGAAGAAGAAGACAATGAGGCATGGATGAGCTATCAACCAGAAGAAACCTCTGACAATCAAGGTTGGGGTCAGTGGCAACAAAACTGTTGGACTAACCTTGCTGCTGCGTATGTTCCTCCATCTTATGAAGCGGACTATGAATGGCAGCATCCAGAAAATTCTACTCCTCCAACTCCACCTTTTCAGCATGATCAACAATCCTCTGATGAAATTCTAGCAAGGCTGACTGAGTTGTCTCTGCAACATCAAGAATTCCAAGCGCAGCAGGAAACTCGATACCTGACTCAGCAGGACCATCTTACAAACTTGTCTAACCAAATATCGTCTCATGCCACCAACTTCAACAATTTCGCCAATGCAGCTATGAATAGGTTCAATCAAATGGATGCCAATCTAACTCAGCAAAATCTAAACTTGGCAAACAGCCTTGGTAACCTCAATAGCACCTTGATTGAGCTCAACCTTCAACTCGAGGAATTTCCACCACCAAGTCAACACCATAGGGGACGAGGTTATTCGTTTAGGGGGAGGAGACCATAAACCTTAGGGCATTATGTTTAGTTTAGCGTGAATTTGTGTTTTGTGGTTTGATTTTTTTTTGTTATTTTGACATGTGCTGCTATTATGATTAAACCTTATGGAGTGAATGTTTTGCTTTTATGCCATTGTTCCGTATTTAATCATTACTTGTTTACATTAGCGGTATCATATGTGGATGCTGGTAAATGTTTTGTTGTTGCAAATATCTGATGATCCACTACATATTTTAGTATGCTATTTTGACCACCGTCCTCTCTTCTTTTTGATGTTGTCAAAGGGGGAGAAGAAGAATATAAGCAGCAGAAATGTTACTAACCAGATGTCAAAGACAGGGGGAGCATTGATCATCTCAAATTACATCTCTCGTGACAATCAAGAAAGTGTTGCCATCATAAAAAAGGGGGAGTATATGAGGGATATCCTTCTAGCTATCTTGTTTTAATGATGTCAACAAACACATTAGATTGTAATTTGAGCGGTATCACTTCACGTGTCGGGCATATAGCGTCTTATCGTTATTGGTCATGTGTCTAGATGCATAGGATCTTGTTCTCTCCAAAAATAAAGGTCCACTATTGTTTTAGTAGTGTCTAGCATGTATGTTTGACCTTGGTCTGGTGAAAATATTCAAAAAATGAAATTTCCTGAAAAATTTTCCTTCATAAGCTGACCCCTGAAACCATGCGCTAACCCCAGAATTTGTGTGCTGACCTCCAAAAGCCACGGGTAAACGCACAAACCTGAGAACTCAAAAATGTCATTTTATGCGTCGACGCATAGACTCTGGAGGTCGACGCATGACCTTGATTTTTGCATTTTTTTCACTTAATTTCTTTTCTGTTGTTTTTCTGTTATTTTTTTTGTTGGTCATATCTTTTTCATATAAATAGTTTTGGTCTTCATTTTTACATAGAACAAGAAACGTGAAAAATATATGTCATTTCTCTCTTCATCTTCATCTTCTTCATTGTGTAAACAAACAATCACACATAATCATCTTTGTTTGTGTCGCCCATTGATCGAAGTGATAACGTTCAGAATTTAGGAAGTGTGATTTTCATCTTCTGGGTTGAGAGTTTGGCAGGTGTTTCTTGAATCAAACCATTTGGGTTTGTCCTCCAAGAATCAAAGAGATTTTGGGGGTTTTTGTACAAACTATTCATTCTACAGGGATTCGGCTGGGCGAAGGTAACCGGAAATTGGCGCAACTGTTTCGGTTTAGTAGCTGTAATCAGAGGATCGTAGAAGAAGGTTTGGGTTCGAATTCTTGGAAGATTTCAATTGACCGAGTGAAGGTAACTGAAGAACGGAGTTTTCTTTCGGTTTAGTAGCGTGGGACGGTAATTGAATCATCCATATTCGGAGCACTTGATTCATCTTGAATCAAGGGAGAGAAAATTCTGCATCAACGATCGAAGACGTTCGGGGTGTGAATGTTCATAGTTTTCTCTTGTAATAAACAATTTTTAACAACTACATATATATATATATATATATATATATATATATCAATTCCTTTTGCGTAGTTGGGGGCAGACGTACCCAAAGCGAGGGCGATTGGGGAACTGCCTAATTAAATCTCGTTTGTTCTCTCTTTCCCTTAACTCTTTTACATTTCAGTATTGTTCGAATTTGTGACGTAGCAAACTATTGAAATTTCTGTCGTAGAATAATTGTACGCTGAGAAACTATTTTGTTAAATCAATACAATTCATTGAATTGTGTTTTGGAGCAGCTGTACATTATCCTCCATAGAAATTTTGCACATAGTGTGTTTACGCACACTAAGTGTTTGATAATTTGTTCCCAAGCAAAATTCGAACAGATTGCTTTAAATTGCTTATCAATTAACCTCATTGGATTGGAACAAATATTAAGCAAGTGATAATTTGTTGTCTGCGTTTTTTAAGTGTAGTATTCAGAACTGAAATTTTCTCTTTCGTACTCATCCATAATATATTCGTGCATATCCGATCCTTTCGGTAGAAGGTTCGTTGTAGACGTTCTATCCAGTGGTAGCTTTCGTTAAACAATTTTTAAAACAGAATTTTTGTAGACCATTTGCGTGTAAAACTCAAGGGATCTATTCAACCCCCCTTCTAAATCAATAGCCATCGTCTAACAATGACAACTTTGATGTTTTTGGCTTTTGCATCATTATAAATCACATGCATACATGATGATCTTTTGTCTTGAGAGGCTTGTGACTCAGAGATCTTTAGCCTTGATCTGATCCTTAATGTTTCTAGAAGGATTACAAGACTTGTAATTGTACAAATTGGCCAATTCGAGCAAATGACCTATAATCTGCCTTGGGAAGAAATCAGTCTTTGGTGCCATGTTCCAAGGGTTGTAACTCCTTGCTCAAATTGAATTTGGAGATGATCTGGTACTTGTTGGAAATCATTCATGACATACTTTAACTTTGATGTCCACTAATGGATCTGGTTCAGCTTGGATCAAGGTGAAATATGGCCTCAAAGTTGGTGAAAATTCAAGACAGATTCTGTCCAAAATTTCACTAAGTGTTGGAAAAATTGGTCATTTTCATGTTTTTGTGATTTTGATTAATCCAAAACTTAAAATCCATGAGGATTTGGAATCTTTTGTAGTTGACACTTTTGAAGTATGTCATGTGAACTTTCATTTGAGCTTTGGATGGAAGAAAAAGGCCTTAGGGTTTGGGAGTTATGACCTTGCAAAGTTGGTACCAAATCCATTTTGTTCCATAACTTAGAAAAATTTAAGTTTCTTATGGTTGCCCCTTTTTCAAGTTATCTCACTTTTCTTGATTTTTCTTGATGGATGATGATCCAAACCATGAGTTAACATTGTTCTTGACTTAAGGAAGCCTTGTTTGTCAAGAAATTCAAAAAGTCAAACTTGACTTTTTGATACAGTTGACTTTTTGTCAGATGAAATTCAAATTGTGTGATCCTCTATGAACCCAAGTGCTTGACCTAATTCAAACCTAATGGATGGATTCTATAGGTGTTTTAGAGGGTCTTGAATCATGTCCCAAGGTTTGGGGACATGTCTTGGTCAAAAGTCAAAGGTACAATTGACTTTTTCATTAGGAAACCCTAATTGGCCCAGATGAATTTGAATCTTTGTATGGCTTATGAACCAAGTTATTTGAATTAATCCAATATTATAAATGGATCAATATGATGTATTGGAGGTCTTCAAAACACTTCTTGAGGTCTTGGCTCATGTCTTGCTCCAAAATTCAACTTAGGGGGGAATTAGGTCAAGAAACCCTAATTCCTGATTTTTTATGAATGCTTCCCCTGAGGCTATTTTGACTTGATGATTGGGTCCATGAGGTCCCTTTGAGCATTTTGGGTCATGTTTTGAAGTATTGGCTTATGCCCAGATGAAAATTTTCACCTAGAGGCCTTGGTCGACCAAAACCTTAATTTGGTGACACTAGCGATCTTGAGGCTTGATCCACTTGGAATGTTGCAATCTTGTGCTTGATTCTTGATGTGGGAGTCCTCTTGATCCTTTATAGGTGTTTGAGAGGCTATACAAGTTGAGGATCATGTCCATTCTTGATTGATCCTTTGTCTAAGTGCTCTGGGAGGGCTCAAAACCCTAATTCTTGATTGTAGTGAATACTCAACAATTCTTGAGGAGATTGATAAGGTATGATGGTACATCCATATTGTGGTGATGATTTACACAATGATGGGAAATCTTTGTGGTCAAAATTTGGGGTATGACTGATAGGACTGTGCAAGGATAGGGTAGGATCCTCATAGAAATAGGATCAAACCAAACAATGCTGGAGTTTTCACACAAGAATATACATCCAAACCTCTAGAAATTCCTTAAAAGAAGAGATCAAATGGGATCTTTAGGAAACATCAGGAAAGGTACAGGGTAATTAAACTCTTTTGTACGTGCCAAAACAATTGGACTTAAATCGTAAGCAAAGGTATCATGACCAGCTTCAAATGGATTGATACCAGTATA
This sequence comes from Lathyrus tuberosus, assembly GCA_022829125.1. Lineage (NCBI taxonomy): Eukaryota > Viridiplantae > Streptophyta > Magnoliopsida > Fabales > Fabaceae > Lathyrus > Lathyrus tuberosus. The sequence goes on from JALAZF010000032.1 coordinate 10,628,548, forward strand.
ACTGGATTTTAACAAAGATGCCAACGACAATTAAACTTCACAGGGATACATTGGTGATGAACCAAGTTCAATCTAGGAATAAGCTAGAGAGAAACAGTCAATCAAGACTCTACCCATTGAGGAACGAACTCAACTGGGGATTTATCTTATCCGAAAATGGAAACGATAATCGAAGCAACCAATCTTCCACGAGGATCAATCTCAGTGGGGAACTTAGAAAGGATGTGCACATTCTGTTTAAGGCTGATGACTCTAAAGGAGAGAGGAGACAAACCCAGTTACTTGGTGATAAACACAGCTAAAGTAGACAAACAAAAGACATCAAGGTAGAAAATATGCTCATATGCCATGTATGAATGTATAAATGTATGTATGTCATGCTTATGCTTATGCTGACAAAACAAACAAGGAGAGTTAAACTGGAGATGAAATAAACATCTCGACGAGGATACTCGGCCAAGCTTTGTAAGAAGGAGACATCTGGCATGAGATGAATAGAAATCCACATGTGGAACCACAATCCTACTTCAAGGTTTCAACCTTCTCTGGGGAAAAGAGTATTCCACTCGAGGATATAACACCATGACTTCACCTGAGGGATTGCCATCATGAATTTGATTTCCTTGTTGGAAAAGAGAAGTCCACTGGGAAAGGGTCACCCATGATTAAAGACTTCATAGGGCATAAAATAAATATCCACCTCATGGGGGAAGCTTGGACCAAAGTCGTGGTTGTAGTTGTCTAAGTTGAACTCCATGGGGGATAGATAAATATATTCAGTTTGCTGGGGACGAAAAGAGTCACAGGAAATCACCGGAGAATGGAGGAGTCCAAAGAGTCACTGAGGAATAGCAAAGTCCAAAGATTCACTGGGAGATATACATCCATTTCACTTGGGGAAGTATGAAGCCAGGGCAGCTTACCGGGGAAAATAGGGTAACTTCAGTGAGGAACAAAGATGACTCCACGAGGGAGAAAATCCTCAACATCAATAAATATGCATTACATGATGCACACTGGGGAGATTCATGACCAATGGATCAATCAACAAGTGCTGTCAGTTTATGCTTCGTTGGGGATTTTTGCTGAAAGTGGTCTAAGAGTGCTTCTGCAACATTAAGACTTCTTGGGGAATTAAAACCTTGTTGGAGATTTGGAAACCTCGCCGGGGATCTCAAAAGGGATGCAGGTCGGTTGATCTGTGATCATATCTTCTCAAATAAAGAGAAAGGCCAATTGAATTTTCACCAAACTTCTCAGAGTGATGCCACTTGGTGGAAGAAAAGTCGATATCCTTGACGACTTGTTAGGGATAAATAAACTGCCTGGGAAAGAGCCTACCATTTGTCATCCAAAATAGGAAGTCTGAGAACCAAACAAGTTGCTCAAATAAAGAGGCCGCCACTTATCGTCTGGGTATAAATTCCAAGAAGATCCAAGAAGATGTTACAACACTGCTGGAGAAAGAGTGAAATTGTAAGAAACTTACAGATGGATGAAATAAACATCCACTTTACTGAGGAATTATGAGGCTAAGGAGATTCATTAGGAATTCTGAAGTCGCCAACCGGGGAGTCTTGCGTCAAACTTGTCACAATTGATTGAAGTGGACACTCACCGGGTAGTTATCATAACCACTTGAAGTAGATACTCACAGGGGAATCACCCAAACATGTCCGAGTTACCTGAGGTAGAGACCATTTGGGGATACGTGTAAGGAAGATCACCAAAACACGCTTGCTTTGGAGAACACTTAGTTCTACATTGAAAAATTGCATGGTGGATAACAACAAATCTTGTGACCAAGACCAACTTCAATTCTCAAATGCCCCACATCACATGGTTTATGAGAAGATGTCATCTCAAAAGGATTTTACAGAAAACTGGCCATAACAATGCCTTAGCGTCTTCAAACTCTTGGAGAGATTCGCCGAATCTCGACGTAACTACCCCAGATTGGCAGTATTATGCACAATAGAGACTTTGAACTTGTCCCTCATGGATAGTCAGACTGTAATAGAGACAGTTGGGAAGCAACTTGAACAATGGAGTCAATGAAGACTGGGCTTTGCATATCAATAACAATTATATTTCGTCAAACAATGCCAGTAATGAACGGGAAACATTTTGCCCCTGCTTAGCAAAGTCTTTAAACAACGTGCCCCTATGTGGCTTTAACTTGTCCCTGTTAGTGGGTCCTTGAAGTTATCACCTTGAAAGGAGTGAAGAAGCGACTTGCCAAGAGATGACCTCAAGATGGCTTGCCCCAATATCTTGAACTTTGAAGAAGTTTGCCCCTAATTGACCCATTCATGGGATGGTTTGTTTTTTATTGTCTGACCTTTGGAAAGCGGGCTGATTATGCTCTGTGTGAGAACTCGCTCTAGTCTGAATTTTGAGAAGATTCAACCTTTGATTAGCTGACCCTTGAAGTGGTTGATTTGGATTGACAGATTCTCAAATTGGTTCGCCTCTGACTTGACTTCTTTTACCAAGTCAAATTCTCTAACTGGATGCATTTGTTGGGATTCCTTTGACGTTGAATTAACTTGCAAACGATATTGTTCATTTAAAAATTGGCAATTTTAATGCAACATTCATGTATACTTTTGAAATCAAAGTTTATTGATATGGCGTATAGTGGAATCAGTCAATGAAAGAAACGAAGTGTATCAAGCCATTTACAGAAAGGAAGATGAGATGATCAACACAAATAATTAACAAATATCATTAGGAGTCAGGTTAACACAACCTAGTTGTAGTATGCTTTCAAAACAACCTTGCCTCAATTAGTTCTTTTAAGGGTTGTAACTTGGCTTGGTTCACGGTTTATGAAACAAAGGATAAAGGCTCAAAGTTTATTTGCACCCGCCCAATCTTCGTGATGAACTTCCAATCCTACGTTCAGTTAACTCAGACTAAGTGTTCAGGTTCCCAAGGATTGGGAATTTGTACTGATAATGATGGTTCAGAAGTCTAAGGGACCATTAGGATGGAAGTCACTGCTTCCTTACAACATTTGGTATTTTTTTCCATTGAGGACTTTTAATGTCAACTTCTTTTTGGTTGTCATACAAACCTTTTTGTATAAGGCAAGGTCATGAGCTTCCCATCTTTCTTAGCTTTTGCCTTGAAAGGGACTCGACTCATTCTTTGAGTAAGGATTTCTTAACGATCCTTCTTTATTTATTACTTTGGGAACAAACTTGTACAACATTTGTTCATTTGATTTAAAAGAGTTGAAAGGTGTCTTGCATGAAGCTCTTGTATTCAAATGTATAACCAAGTTAAACTAAGAACTACCCTGCCCCAGGTTTAAGATTTAAGGGTTTTTCAATTCCGAAAGAAAACAACTACTTCTAGGCTCAAAGTGGTTGACTAAGGATTAACTCCTTATTTCTCCAGTGTTTAGGGATTTGAAACAATGCCTTACACCATCGACAAATTTTTTTAATTGAAAGCATACTAACAACAATTCCAGGCATCTGGTTTTCATCATTCTCCCTCAATTCTTTGTTAAAACACCAGTTTGATAAATATAAGTGGATGGGAAAAAATATTTTTTTGCTTTTTTATAATAACAGCGATGAAAGAAAATGAGTGAATACAAATGGATTGATTCAAAAGATGCATAAACATTTCATTAATCTTGCCAATTCAAAAACAACAATGCTTACAAGCAAATATAAAATCAACATGCAAAGAAATTACAACGGAAATGCTGAAACAACCAAAAGATGGCCAGCTTTTAGGGAATTGACTTCAACAAACTAGACGTATGCTTCAATTTCTAAGTCCAGAAAGGGGGTTACTTCCACCATTGGTGACTCGTTCCTTGTGGTACAAAACCTTGAAAGGTCTCAAAGGTCCTTTTTCATCTGGCTCGGAAATCAAGAATTGGCATCTGGCCTTCCTTCTTGAGGTGCTAGTGATTCTAGCAAGCTTTGCAGTATGAGTTTGAAATCCTCGCACTCCTCAATGAGGTGCCCCACTCTTCCAGTATGGTATCCACATTCAACCTTTGGGTGGTCTTCCTCCAAGATCAGGTCTTTATCATATATCAATTCTTGCATAAAAGCTCCCAATGTCAGGCAAGTATCTAGGTCATGCCCTTCAGCCCCTTTGTGAAATTCGCATGTTAAGTTTGCATTGTTCCATGGTCCTAGCACAGGATTGAGAGGTCGAGGGGTCACCAATGAATTGTGAATTAGCAGCGGACAGAGCTTACTAAGTGGCACAGGAATTGGCTTATAGAGAACTTTATTCCTCTTTATATGATTCTTCCCTTTATTCTTGCTCTGATTTTGACGACCTTGAGGAGAAGCAGCCATGAGATGTTGATGGGTTCTCTTGGAAACCACATAATAAGGATGACATTTTGGTGAAGGACCAATTGCTTGTTGATGAGAAGTCTCCGCATGGGAATGCCGTTGGTGTGGGAGAACATTAGATGAAGGTGAAGTGATGACTTCCTTGGTTGTCACAAGGTGGGGCTGCCCTTCCTTCGTCATCAAGGCTTGCAAAGTTTCCAAGACCCAATCCATCTGGCTCTTGAGAATTCTGACTTCAAACTTCAATGTTTCTTGACCCTTCATTAGCTCATTCATCATCTCTTGAGACATTGCTCTCTTGCTCCAAACGCATGTCGGGAATCACCAAATGGAATTACTGGAAGAGGATGGACGAGTACTATGTCTGAGAAATGCAAATGAGATACAAGTGCGATGACATGTGCATGCAATGCAAATGGAAGCTTAATGGTTTCAAGGAACTCGAAAGTGAGTTGCAAACATTTTGGAAAAAAAAACTGAAAAGTTTCATTTCATAATCCATGATCTCTATTGATTTCTTTTGCAAAGGAAAAGACAACTGAGTTCCTTAAAACCGAAAAAAGTTTCCATGAATGAATGAATGTATTGATGGATGTATGCACAAACACACATATACATATATATACAGAAACACAATAATGGGGTTTAGGTTTTGAGATCACGAGCATGGAGTCATGGTCTACCCATCCCAGAGGTATGTACTATGGGTTTATTTGTACATGTACAACGTGTTCTACAAAGTTCTCAAAGTCATCAGTCCATCTTTCAGATATTATCAATTTCCCAATTACTCGGTAGTTAATAATATTCTCAAGAGAACCTCTTTTAAGTGTAGTATCGCATATCAACCATTTTGGATCTACACCCTCATAGTCATCGCACTACGTTCCATTTTGTGTCTCAGCTTTGCAGTCTCAATCAAGAATAATATCGTTTTCACAATTTCTTGATCAACAATACCTATTCTCAAAAGTGCCTCCACTGAGTGGTGATTTCTCAAGTTAGCTTGGTCGGGAATCAATTCCCTATAAGCCTCCTTGAATATACCACCTTCCTATCTTATTTTGTGCTCAAGTCCAAGGTTGGGACTTATCTCACCACTTAAAAGGTAACCACCCATGAAAAACAGCAAAACACAAAAGCAAGAAAACAATATAACAAATATAAACAAGTTAGGCTCAACCCTCTTGGGTTTCCCCATTGGAGTCGTCATTTCTGTTGCGGTGAGAATCGAATGTCAAGCTATTGAATTAACTTGAATAAAAAATTATTGAATATTCACCACCGAACTTTAATTTATCCAAAGGAAAGGGAAAAAATCGAATAAAAATCCTAAGTGCGCAATGTAACAACAAAGCTAAGAGATCTAAGGTTCGGGGGTTAGTTATACTAAGGGAAGGTATTAGCACCCTAAGTATTTATAGTACTCTATATGAACCTCTTGTTGTATTTGTGTTATGTTATTGTTTGTTTGCTATGTTTGGGAATGTTCTATGGGGAAAGACCTATGGGTTTTTATTGTTAGTATGCTCGCCAAAACTTCGCGGTTTTGTGCCTACGTATCCTAACAAGGATGGAATCAGAGTAATCGTAGTTCACCTAACTACGAGTGAGGAACTCTTGATAGTGATCAAGATTCCGAGGGGAGGGAAAGTGTTCATAGCAATAACATTTACATAGAGTCTACAACTCTACCCTAAGGCTAAGTTGAAAAGTTGATGACTCTAACAACGTCAAAAGGGGAGTTAGGGTAAGGCTAAGCTACCTATGACATAAAGTCAACAAAAAGACATTTCATTTGGATTTGGGAACAAAATGGAAAAATGGATGAAGGCTAAGAAGCTCACATCACTTGGGGATAAAGTTCAAAGTACACATGAACAAATGGGTGAACATGGATGAGATGAACAAGTATGATACCAATTGCAAATGATAAAGGTAACATTCAAACAAGCATGTATAAGTCAAAGCATTACTTAAACATGGAGAAGGTTCACAAGACATGAATAAGTCAAAGCATTACTTAAACATGGATAAAATTCAAGAAGACATGAATAAGTCAAAGCATTACTTAAACATGGATACAATTAACAAGACATGAATAAGTCAAAGTATTACTTAAACATGGATAAAATTCAATAAGACATGAATAAGTCAAAGCATTACTTAAACATGGATAAAATCCAATAAGACATGAATAAGTCAAAACATTACTTAATCATGGATAAAATCCAAGAAGACATGAATAAGTCAAAGCATTACTTAATCATGGATAAAATCCAAGAAGACATGAATAAGTAAAAGCATTACTTAATCATGGATAAAGGTCACAAGTTCAAACTATCATGGATAAGTCAAAGCATTACTTAATGAATACAATTTAAAGTTCAAACAAAACATGTATAAGTCAAAACATTACTTAATCATGGATTCAAGACACAAATTCAAACTAAACATGTATAATTCAAAGCATTACTTAAACATGGATTCAAGACAAAATTTCACACTAAACATATATAAGTCAAAGCATTACTTAAACATGGATAAGATCAACAAGACATGAATAAGTCAAAACATCACTTAAACATCAATAACATTCAAGATTCAAACAAGGCATGTATAAGTCAAAACATTACTTAAACATGGATGATATTGAAAGCATGATTCAAAACATCAAGGCAACAACCAAGGTACATGTTAATGTTTATGGTGATCATATTCAAAGGTTAAAACATCACAAAGGCTTAAACATACAAGTTATGAATCATGTTAAGGCATGTTGTCAAAGTTAAGGCATTTATGAACACATGGCCATAGGTAGGCAAGCACAAGGACTTGTATATATACAAATGTTCAACAAGATGAAAGAATAGGCAAGCATATCATGCATCATGGCAAGGCAATCAAACCAAAGTTCATGGTATAAGCACACAAAATTTCAAAGGGCACATAAACACGTACACATGTATTAAAGTGTGTCAAACTCAAACCAAAACCAATAGGTGCATGTTAAAAACAACAAACAAGGTTCATACAAGATGTATAGCATCCATACAAGTCATGGTGATCAAGAAAAATCAAAGAATCACCCAAAGAAATGCATTTGAAACCCTAAAACAAACCTAAAAAAGGTGCCTAATTTGAGCAAGTATAAGTGCATGAAAAATTAATCAATTCTAGAATTTCTTCATACCATCATAAAATAGGCAAGATTATGAACACCTAGAAAAAAGAGTGGCTCAAAAAGGTTAAGGGAGCACAAAGTTATGAGCTTTTAAAGTTGTGAAGAAAAACATGAAAATAAGTGATAAAAAAATATAGAAATGCCACACATAGGGCTTGAACTCAGGCCCTCTTGGTTACAGGCTCAAAATTTAGCCACTGGGCCACTGGACAAGGCTTAACAACACCAGCGTGTATTGAATAATATATTAAAACAACATGAAACTCAAAAAAATAAAAAAAAGCACAAAAGGTTTGGGGCGAGGGGAATTCAAACCCAGACCTCATGGATGCAAAGCCTTACAAACACACTCCTCAACCACTATGGCGCAATGCCCATTCAACATATAACATGGAAGCAATAAAATAAATATTAAAACATGTTTTAAAATATGAAATTCGCGCCAGCTCATCATCTTCTTCCTCCAACCCGTATTCCTCCATTATCATATTTTTCCAACATCAACTTTTCATAACTTTCTCGTTTTTTAACCAAATTCGACGTTCTAATATACCATTTTGATGGGAATTTCATGAGGAATATGAATATACCATTAGTTTTTATTTAATTACACTCCAACTTATGAATTTTGGGAAAAGCTCAAAGAACCCTAATTTTTTAAACTAAAATTAAATGCCTATTATGCACAACCAAGAGCCACAATCTTAGGGCTTTTATTCACTAAATTATGACAAGCAATGTGGTAACAAGAATGATGAAAAATGATGCTTTAAAGTAGGAGTTCCAAAAATGGCCATTTACCTCCAAAAATGAGAAATTGTGAATCCCTTTAGAGCACTTTCAAATATGATTTGATGATTCCTACACCTTCATTGATGTCCCAGGAACGTGTTGCAATGCTTGGTGCCCTTGAAATGCTCTGAAACTTCCCCACCAAATCCAAGTGCAAATGAGAAAAGTGGGAATTTGATCTTGATGATATGGCTGTTATAAATACAAAATAATGATTTGGATCGTTGCTATGAAGTTTAGAGATGATGTTTGAATGATTAGATTGAATGGAAATGGCTGGAATGGAGATCTATGAGGTTTTGGCTCAAAAGTCAACTAATGAGCAAGTGAATGTTGACTTTTTGATTTGGATGTTTTCTAATGAAATGAATGGTTTGGACAGTTGAGAGGGATGATTTGTGGTGTGTGTGGATAGATACTTTGATGGTTTTGTGATTATGGAAGGTTTTCGCAAGTTTTGTGAAAAGTGAAGTTTTACTACAATGGGGGTTTTCTTGTGCAAATCTTGGTGTGTGGAGTGTTATGGCTTGGCCCTCTATTCATAGAGGCTCTACATACTTCAAGTAACTTGCAGAAAACAAGTTTAGTTTATGTGGAATGTTAGTTTGATCACTTGGTTACAAATTGCACAAAAATGCATAAATGCCATGATGAAGTGGTGGAGTGAATTATGGAACTTAGGCATGCTTTTCTGAGGTTTTGGATGTTGCTTATAATCACTAAAGATGTTTGTGTGCAGAAGGAACAGGTTAGGAGCTCAATGAAAGAGTGGTTGGAAAAGTGGAGCTTTTTGAAAATGGATGTGGAGCTTTTTTGCAAAATGCTCCATAAATGGAATTGAAACTTGGTTAATGGCTCAATTTCTTATGTAATACACCAAGGGTTTGTGAAATTCTCTGATTAGGGTGAAATTTGCAAGTAACCAGACCTGCAATAAAGGGATTTGCAAGTTTGGAATGGTTTTGCTCCAAGAATTCATCATGAAGATGACTTGAAATTCAAGTTTGGAACCCCAACTTCCTATTTTCGAAAATCTCAGCTCATGCATTGGAAAAAAAATGTACTTGTACTTTTTGGAAAGCCCCAGACATGTTCTACAACTTTCATGTTTTAAGTTTTTCTTGAATCAAAATGGATCATGATGAAAACTGGCTCACAAGTTGGTTACTTTTACAAGGCAGATTCTGTCTCAAAAAATTTCTAATTGTTGGAATCATTTTTGAATGGGACACCAACTTCATGGCCTTATAACTTGAAATCCATTCACTTTTTGGAAATTTATCCTAATTTACAAAGTTGTAGTAGGGAATAAGCTCTTCAAATTGGTCTTTGGATCACTGAAAATGGATGTCTAGATTAGGAGTTATGATCTTGGCAAGTTGGGTAAAAATCATTGTCCATCCATAACTTAGAAAAAATTCACTTTCTTCAAAGTTTCCTGTTTTACAAGTAACCTCCAATTTCTTGATTTTTCTTGATTGATCATTATCCAAGCCACATGTTATCATTATCCTTGACTTAAAGAAGCCATGGTTGACCAAAATTCCCAAAAGTCAAACCTTGATTTGAAGGAACAGTTGACTTTTTATCAGATGAATCTTCACTTCTTGATCTTTAATGAATTCAATCTCTTGGGCTATTTGAACACCATGAATGGACTCCAAGGGTGTATTTGAATATCTTGAATCAAGTCCCAAGGCTTGAGATCATGTCTTGATCAAAAGTCAAAGATGCAGTCGACTTTGATTGAGAAAACCCTAATTCTTGGTCAGATGAAATTGAATCTTGAAGAACTTGTAATGAAGCCACATTGCACTTGATTATTGATGGAAGGAGGTCCCTTGAGTATATGAGAGCTTGTTTTGCTGATGATCTATCCAAGACTTTGACTTATCAGTCCCTTGAGCCTCTTAGGGTAAACCCTAGTTCACAGATGAACAAAACAAAACAAAATCTTGATAATTGGTTAGCTATGCCGGATTGATACACCTAAGATGAAAATGATGATGAAATTTAGGAGTAAAATTTGGGGTATGACAGTTGCCCCTATTTAAATAACTTTACCGGATGGCATGAGTGATTGCAAATCCTCATGAAATCAGGGTGAAAGGTATTTAAATATAGCAAACCGGGAATTTTGCCCCTAGATGCAATGGCATGCTATGCTATGGACAAAAGACCTATAGCAATGCTGACATGCAATGAACTCTAGTATGATGATATGATGATATGATGATGCACAATGCAGACAAAGGAAGGCAAAAGGGGAGTGCCAACGACAATGGGTAACAAACTCAATGGGGATGAAAAAACACTGGGGAAGCTGAAACGAATTGGGGATATCTAAAGTGATTTATCAACAGGTTCAGGCATGACTGGATGACACTTTAGAAGAAAAGATCCTCACTGGAGGTAGAACTAGAAAGATGGTCTCCACTGGGGAATTTCCAGAGTAGTTGATCAACAAGTTCAAGCATGACCGGGTGACACTCTAGAAGAAGCCAAAACAAGACACAATCCTCAAAGCCTTAGGATTGAACCAAAGCAAAGACAAGACCCTCAAAACCTTATGATCAAGCCAAACAAAACTGGACAAAAGCAACATCCTCAAAGCCTTAGTGTTACCGCGTGAAATTGACTTCCTCCCTTTTACATGTGAACTTTTAATTTATCCCAAAGGTAGGGAAGGGGAAAAAATCTGAATAAACCCGTGAGTGTATGCAATGCAAAAAAGACAATGCACTTGAGAGATCGGGGATCGGGATTGGTTATACAAAGGGAAGGTACTACCACCCTAAGTATCTATAGCATCCTATAGGAACCTCTTGCTTATATTTGTGTTTACTGTTGTTTTACTTGCTGTGTTCCGGGAATTGGTTGATTGATTTTGAGGGACTGAATGGGAAATGTTTTTGGTGTTTTTGTAATGCAAAGTAATCTAAGACAAAGGTGTAAGAACCTAATTATTTTGTTTATTATTATGCTCGCTAAGATCTCGCAGTCTTATGCCTACGTATTCTCAAAAGGAAGTTGAGAAATCAGAGCGTTCGTAGTTCCACCTACTAATGGGTGGAATTGGGTTTGTTGGTTTTTGAGAAGAGATAATTGTCATCTTAAGGGAGATATGTCACCTATTCACCACAAACATTTTGATAAATAAAGGGAAGAAGCTTTAAACTTGGATGTAGAAAATCCTGAGTAATGCCACATATTCTTTTAAATGAGTCTTTGCATATTAAGAGAAGGACCTTGACTTGGATATAGAATCAACAAGTGTGCCACTTATATCACTTAAATGAAAGACATGTTTAGTACACCATAATAAGAGAAGGACTCCAGCTTGGATTTTGAATCAACAAGTGTGCCACTTACATCACTTAAATGGAAAAGAGTTTGAAATGTTTGATTTATATTGTGGGAAATAGAAGAGACATCTCTTCCATAGATATGACTCGTGTCTCATCTCTGGAGAAGTGTTTTGAGTTTGAAGCCAAAGGTTGGCTAGGGTTTGACTTAAAGTTTGAAGGTTTGAAGGTTTGAAGCAACAAAGGGGCAGTGTTGACTTTAGGACTCCAAAAGGGAATTCTCATCTCTTTGTTGAAGAGTTTTGAGTTTGAAGTCTAACTTCCTTGTACAAAGCCCAAGAGGAGGCTAAGTTTATAGTTTGAACTTCACCAAGGGAAACCTAATGTTTGAACTAAGTTATAGTTGAAGGGTATCCTAATGTTTTTGTATAAACATAAAGGAAAAAAGAGTTGTTACTGTGCTCGCTAAGATCTTGCAATCTTATGCCTACATATCCTTAAGAGGAAGTCAGAGCAATTGTAGGTCAGACCTAAGCCTGAAGTGTAATAAATGTCAAGAGAAACTTAACAAAGTAAGTTTATTTAAGTTTCTAAACAAGTATAGTCATCTAGGATGTCATAAGCATGAAATGATTAAGCATGATATATCAAACAAGTGGAAGCGTATCAGACAAGCATATATGTTTATCATGGTAAGAGTTTATGAAGGAAATACTTGAATGTGTGAGCAAAGATTTAATCTATGAAAGCAAAAACAAGGAAGTTCAAGCAAGTATGTATTTAAGATGATCAAAGATCAAATGAATAATGGAGGAGGGTAATCAAAACCCTAATGAAAGTTTATACAGGAAAGCTCCCGAGCAAGACATTCAACCATGGTTTGAATCAAGGGCTTTGGTGAATCCAAAATTCAAGTGTAAGCTCAAGTCAAGCATCAAGGAAGTCTTTAAAAGAGGAGAAAGAAACTATTTGAAATGAAACCCTAGGGTTTCAAAAGAATAACCAATGTATTTTCAAAAGAAAATAATACCTAAACAAGGTATGGATGGAGTATAAGTCCAAAAAATCACATTTAAATGTTTTGAACAAGGTTTACACAAAGTGTACTATGACCATAAGGTCATGTATGTACAATTAGGTCAAGAAAAATCAAAAGAAAATATGAACAAAGTATGAAAAACACATTAAAAAGTCATGATTTTCCACTTAAGAAAAATGACAAAAATAAATATCATTTATGGAATTTTTAAATGGATTCTCAAAATATACAAGGTAAATTAGAAGTGTGCAAAAAATTGACTCAAAGTAATTATTTTTGCTTATTGAAATAATTGTGTAAAGTTGTAAAAAAATTGAAAGGAAAAGTGATAAAAAAAAATAGGAAATGGCCTCACTAGGGCTTGAACCCACGCCCTTGAGGTGGTGAGGTTAAAATTTACCAACTGAGCCACTTGTGTGTGGCTGATAGAGAATGGCAAGTGATAAATATATGTGAAAAATTCGTTTTGAAAATGATTTTAAAAAAATAACCAAAAGGTCTAGGGCGAGGGGGATTCGAACCCCAGACCTCACACTCACAAGCTTCACAAACATATGCCTTAACCACTGGGGTGATGATACATCTATGTATCAAACCACACCCAATTATATATATTTTAAAACAACATTAAGTTCAGAAATGGCGCCATCACCACCATTGTCGTCTTCATCATCTTTATCAGAATTTTTGAAAATCTTAACTCCCACAATACACAACCAAATTGAATGATGTGGAAATGAAAGTTGTTGGATTTTTCAAGAGGAATTGAATGGCATTACTCAATTTTATTTAAATTCAATGTAATTTGAATTACCATGTATGAACATATGAACCCTAAAACCGTAAAAATCAATATGAAATTCTGTACACAACAATTTATACACAATTAGTATAGGGAAAACATTCACGACATCATGACAAACAAGTTTGTAACTTAAATGATCAAATTTGATGCATGAATCATATAGTTCAGTTTTGAAGAAACTTACCTTGCAAGTGAGAATTGAATTCTCTGTTGGAGGTGTTACAGATGTGATTTGATGATTTGGACAGTATCCTTGACCCTCAAGGATGGTGTTCCAATGCTTAGAATGGATGGATACCTTCTGAATTACTTGGCTCGATTCAAAGTGTAGCTTATGATGTGTGATGAGCAAATGACATGTGACTTGGTGATTCTGGTGTTATAGAAGTGATTTGAGGTTGTGGATCACTTCTATGATGTTTATGTGAAGTGTTTGGATGTTTGGATTGAGTGGAAATGGACTGGTTTGAGAATTCTAATTTTTCCCTCTTTGAGAACTTTGAATTTTAGCAAGGAGGAGGAAGGAAAGAAAACTAGCTTCTTGCTGAGTTTTGGTGTGTCTAGAATGATCAAAATGATCTCTATTTATAGGAAAAGAAGTTTAGATATTTAAGAGGAAATTGGATGAGGATGTAAGCTATTATCCATCAAATGATGTCATGCACCTATAACTTGAAAGCCAAGGTACACATGGGCTATTCTTCACATGGCTTGAAATCTGATCTTTTGAGCTTGGTTCCTTATGGTTTCATCCCATCCCTTGATGCACTGATCAAGTTATATCATAATGGAGGATTTTTTCTCAAAATCACTATTCCACTTTAATGCTAGAGGACAAAACCTCACTTCTCACTTTTGAAATGATTATTTTCACATGCCAAATGATGAATCTTTGAAAATTCAGTTATGCTTTACAGAGCACATGCTTGTATGATCATTTAGGAGTTGATCTTGTGAAGATTTCAGGTTTGTAAGACTTATCCAAATCGTGTGGCACAAGTAGGTTAGGCAATTCTGTCATGACAATCAGCTTAATTAAGGCATGTTGCAACATCCATAACTTCTTGCTCAAGTAAGAGTTTGATGTTCTTGATCATTTTGGAAAGCTGGTATATCATACTTCAACTTTGATGTTTGAAGTTGGTCTTGAATCATTGTGGATCATAATGAAAAATAGCCTTAAAGTTGGTTCCAACACAAGACAGATTCTGTCTAAAAAATTTCTAAGTGTCAAAGTTCAAAAAGTATTGAAACCCTAACTTCATGGCCTCATATCTAAAAATCTATGTACTCTTTGGGAATCCACCCTAATTTACAAAGTTGTAGTATGTAACAAGCTCTTCAATTTGATCTTTGGATCAAAGAAAATGGTTACTTGGTTTGGAAGTTATGGCCTTGGAAAGTAGGGCAAAAAACATTGTTTTTCATGACTTAGAAACATGTTAAGTTCTCCATGGTTTCCCTTTTTACAAGTAACCTCACTTTTCTTGATTTTTCTTGATCATACATGATCTAAATCACATATTAACATTGTTATTGACTTGAAGAGACCATGTTTGACCAAAAACTCCAAAAGTCAAACTTGACTTTGACCACAGTTAGCTTTTGTATCAGATGAACTTTGAACTTTGTGATCCTTTATGAAATCAAACTCTTAGGCTATTTAAACATCATGGATGGAATCCAAAGGTGTTTTGAGTGTCTTGGATCATGTCCCAAGGTTTGAGATCATGTCTTGGTCAAAAGTCAAAGGTACAGTTGACTTTTCCTCAAAAACCCTAGTTTGTGAACCAAATGATTTTAACTTTTTGCATAGCTTATGAATTAAGTCCTTTGGGTTAATCCATTAATATAAAGTGATTAATATGAGGCATTTAAGGTCCTTGAAACATATTTGGAGGTTTGGGATCATGCCTTGCTTCAAAAGTCAACTTAGGGACTGAATTAGGTCAAAACCCTAATTTTGGTGCACTGAGGGTCTTAACGCTTGATGAGCTTGTCATGATGCAATTTTGCATTTGATTATTGATGAAGGGAAACAAAATCTTGATCTTCATGGATGAATAAGGGATTTGAGATGTTGAATATGATGCACATCCTTTGATAATTCATTTGCTTGAGTCCTTGAGGAGTCACCTAACCTGTAAAGCAAGTAAGCACGCATATCTTGTTCTTGTGATTGTTAGTGATGCATAAAGACATGTATAAATGTAATTATGAATGTTATGCCAATGATACAAATGAGGTGGCATCTTTGGGTAAAAAATTAGGGTATGACAGATGGCCCTATTTAAGTTTCTCCGATCCGGAAAGATGAAGATTGACATCTTAGTCTCGACCAGATAAGGGAGGCTTAAATATAACAATACACAATTTTGGCCCCTAAGAAGCCACGAAAGATGATATGATATGAATGCACTTAAGAATGCAAGATATGAGATCTGTGGGAAATGATGCCACGGGAGATTGAGAATAGTTTAAACCACAAGGGTATAAAAATTAGGATTATCCACTGGGTAAAGAAAATTGGGGAAAAATGTTGTAACTCTTATTTAGAGAGAGACAACAACTTTAATGGGGAGAGGAACACAAATCCCCAAGGGATGGTGTTATAACTCGGACAATTTGAACTTCCAATGTTGGGAAAAATGATTCAG
Organism: Lathyrus tuberosus; assembly: GCA_022829125.1. Lineage (NCBI taxonomy): Eukaryota > Viridiplantae > Streptophyta > Magnoliopsida > Fabales > Fabaceae > Lathyrus > Lathyrus tuberosus. The sequence continues at coordinate 10,644,661 of JALAZF010000032.1, forward strand.
CGTCTTCTTTGACTAAGTAGCATTACTTAGAAAAAGGTAAAATAAACTTCCCCTTGTTTCGGGTCGTACGCCACGAAACTGGTCTCGGTTTTATGGAATAAACTTCCCTTCATTTCTGGACATAAGTCATGAAACTGGTCTCGGTTTCTGAAATAAACTTCCCCTCGTTTCTGGACATAAGCCATGAAATTGGTCTCTGTTTCTTCTTTATCAAGTCTTTTACTTGAAAAGGGGTAAAACACACAAGTTTCCTAAAAAGGTAATTGCTTGCTGAAATAATAACTTCACCGAGGATCTTCAAAGAGATGCGGGCCGGTTTATTTGCAAAACATATTTTTCAAATGAAGAGGAAACAATCTATAAGAGTCTTCATCAAACTTACCCCCGATATTCACTGGGGAGATGCCATTTGATGGTAAATATATGCATCATACTTCACTTCGAGACTTCTTCAGAGAGATGCCATGTGAAGAAGGAAAATTCGGTAGCAGACATACTGGGGAAATACCGTTGGCTGCAGTTTTGCTTTGGTAACGAGTAGATAAAACCACTTGCAGCAGTTTATCTCTCATATACACTTGTGATAATATTTAATAAGTTTCTCTAACGGAAGCTTCCAGAGAGATAACTATTTCTCCATTATACTTATCTTCGAGGCTTCTTCAGAGAGACGCCATGTGATGTAGGATTCAACAATCAAACTTCTCCGCGGGACCTATCTAGAGAGATCCCTATTTGATAGAGAATAAGGATTCACAATAAACTTCTCTTGAGAGATGCCATTTGCTGGAAAAATATCTTCATCATACTTCCCTTCAAGACTTCTTCAGAGAAATGTCATAAGATGAAACATATGTTGATAGCTTTAATGGGGATAGACAAACTGTTTGGAAAGAGACTGCCATTTGCCGATTCACTGGGAATATTCAAGGATGAAAACAAGCTTCTCAAATAAAGAGATTGCCACTTGCTGTCATGTGTAGATTCTAAGGCGTAATAAATTTATCTTGTTGGGGACAAATTCGATAGTTTCTTTCTAGGACCATAAACCATCTAAAAGGCGCAAAATAAATGCCCTTTTAATTCAAAGGTTCAAGTTATTAAAATGGCCAAAAAAACTCACTCAATCCAGGAACAAGCTGGAGAGATACCGTCAAACAAGATGCTAACCAGTGAGGAATGAACTCGAACTGGGATTTGTCCTATCCAAGTGTGGAAAGGAGAACTAAATCAAAAATTCCATGAGGATTAACTCAGTGGGGAGTTTAGAAAGAATATATATTTCCTTCCTATGGCTGACCAATCTGATCTGGTGTGATAAGACTGGATCGTCGTGGCCTTCCGTGTAGGGCAGAGATGATGGATGTAGGAGAGGAGAAGGGTGTACCTGCAAGGTACTTCAATGCCAAAGTAATTTTGGGCTAGAGAGAAAGCAAGTACAAATCTTTTAGGTATGATTTAGAATATTGAATAGTGATCCAACCTGACCCTCTCAAGTGAGAGGGTATTTATAGAAGTAACCCACAGCGCAAGGCCAAGGTCTTCCATGTGGCCGAAATATCTAGTCAACCAATAGGAGACTGCCAGGAGGAGGATCAGGCGCATGACCCTTTGACCTGGTCCAACTGCTTCTGTGAAATCCGAAGAGGCAATTGGTCGCATGAACTGTCAATCGCGTGAGGGGGACGTCCCCAACGGTCATATTGTGCCCAACGGCTATGTGGTATCCAACGGCTAGATTGGCTGAATCCAGATATTGGGCTTGCCAATAGCTGGGCTGGATTGGGCCTTGCCATACTGTGGGCCAAGCGCCTGCCCAGTCCAGAACAGGAGCCCCCCAAGTCTTTGCTCTGAGGAAGAGTGATGACTTGAGATAGCCTCGTGGACTATTGCCTTTGAATGACAATGTTCGGGGACATTCCCTTCGCCTTTTCTATGGTTAATGTGGTCGACACTGGTTGCTTACCAGCTCGACAAGACTTTCGTATGCGAGGACATGCTCGTAGAAATAGTGTTTCTATGTCGACCAGGTTTAGGGAATGTGCCCGCAAAAATGGCATTTTTATGTCGACGATCCCTGACGAGGACATGACTTGTGCGTACTGTCGGGGAGACATACTCGTGGGGACTGCAGAAGACTTGGGGAACGCAACGTCTAGCTTTGGGAATGCCAAACGAAGATTGTCTTCTGACACGTGGTGGGGCATTTAATTTCTGTCAGGCCTAGGGGTTTAGGCTATGATGGCCTTTGCACTTCCCCAAGCGAGCAACTGCTTATAAAAAGGGGGGGAGCGAGGATTCATTTGGACACTTCACCCAAATTCCTCTCCCCAAATCCTTTTGCTCTGCAACTCGTACTTTCGCCGTAGTTTCTTCACCGTTGTCGATCTTCATAGTCCACGCTGAGATCTTCATCTTCAACCTCTAGCACCAAGTAAGTTCTTCACCTTTCTTTGTTTTTCTATGGTGTTCTTCATTTTCTAGAAATTTGCATGAATTTTCTGGTGATTCATGAACTTTTCGGTTGAATGTTCATGAGTTCTTCGATGAACACATGAATTTCTGGAAAATTCATGATGAGCATGAAGAACATGAAGAACATAAGATGAATGAATGTCTATGAATATAGCGTAGGACTATGTAGATCTTCCTAGGTTTTTGGTTAGGATTAGATTTAAGTTTGTAGTCGGGCATTAGGCCCTTTTAACGTGAAAATTGACTTTCGCGTGACAAGTTTGATTTCGTTGAGGAGGCACGTCCTCGTGGAATAATTTCGTAGAGTCGCGGAGACTCGTCCCCGTTTTATGGGGAAGGGATGTCGCGACATCCCGGTGTTGTCGATTAGGGCTCGAGGGCATCCTCGACTTATTCCTCGCCCTTTCACTTGATTAGTGGTGGAAGGGTGGATTTGATCTTTGTCGTTGAATTCACTTTTTGTTCCTTTGCTTTTTAGGTGAAATGGTCGACAGACACGAAGGAGTCTTCCCCAACGTTGGGGCTGCTAATGGGGAGGCTGAGCACCCCATCGAGCATGCAACTATCCGAATGGCTGAGGGGGATATTTACTGGATCGCTCAAGAACCACTATCGACGAGATCGACCTTTACTGAAGAGGAAGCTCGTGAGTTTCCCTATCTTGAGGATCGGGCAGAGGATGCGCCCGTACAATAGAGGGTTATCTGCCCCATAGAGGATGATCGAATATGTTCGGTGTATCCAGGGATGCGATTTCCTATGTATGAATTTGCCTTCATGGAGGCGAGGTATCGTCTGCCTTTCACCGACTTCCAAGAGGCCATATTTTGCCATCTAGAATTGTGCCCTGCTCAACTTTATCCGAACGCACTGGAGTTTATCAGGGCCTTTGAGCAGGTCTGCCGCTACCTGATGGTCAGGGCCACCGTGGATCTCTTCTTCTGCATATTTCAAATTCAAAGGAGCACAGCAGGCTCGAAGCAGAGTTGGGTATCCTTTAAGCAGCAGAGCAGGCTCTTCTGGCCGTACTCAGAATCTATCCAAAACTTCAAGGACAGGTTCATGGTTGTGAAGCATATCTTAGAAGCGGCTAAGAGGTCTATATCCACCCTAGAAACCATGGAAATTGATGGCCGGGAAGTAGTGAAAGCGGTGTCAAAGTTCCCGTTGGAATGGGTGTATGCCCATTTTAGATATCGGACCAACCAGTTCCTTGTCAAGCACGAGTAGCTCAGTGACGGGGACACAGAGTCTTTCCCGACATTGCATGCCTATGTAGAGAGTTTCAGCCCCGCCTTCGTAGTGGACAGGGATGCCAAAGAGTTGTACGGGGAGGATGGAGAACCTGCTCGGGCGGCTCGTTATATTAATACCAAGGCCCTCCTTGAATGCGAACGGAAGGATGTTGCGTTTGAGCTCCTCGGTATAGTTTACTTTTTCGCATGCACTTTTACTCTTTTGTTCATTGTGGTAACCTCCCACTTTATTTTTGTAGGGAAGATGTCAAACATGAGGGAGCGTCTGGTCAGGTCCGCAGCGGAAAAAAATTTGAAGAAGGTGCCCCTAGTGTCTAAGGCTGATGCTGCCAAGCAGCAGGCAACACTGGAGAAGTTTGTGGGGGACACCGGCTCCTTTTTGGGGACCACTTCGAACCCTCATACTCTGGACAACACTAACAAAAGGAAGCGAGACGATGTTGGCTCTTCCCCAGCTGGTGGTTCGAGCGGTTTTGTCGGGGGCAAATTTGTACTGCCCCCGTGTTATCTCCAAGGAAGAATATTTGACAGGGAAAGCTCTGTCGTGGTCCCCGAACTTAAGGCGTTGACCATCCTATTCACCGATCCTAAGGTGAGGAGGAAGCTTCTCTGCCAGGATGCGGCCGCTGTTATGAGAGTGCTGGAGGCGGCGTTGGCCCTCGGGGATGCGGAAACAGTTCCACTTGCGGACCTCAAGTGGGCGCAAGCCAAGATCGCCGACCTGGAGCTGGAGATCCACAACGAGTTGACAAAGCTCCAAGGCAACCTGGAGGCCAAGATCGCCCTCCAAAAGGAAGTGACCCAGATGAAGGGGGAGTTGAGAAAGGTGCACGAAGAGAATGCTTGTCTGAAGGCGAATGTAGCCGAGCTGGAGGGCTCATCAGCGGTTTGTGAGGATGAGACCGACGATGAGAAGGCCCTGAAGACCAGGAGGGACCTGATAGAGAGGATCCACATCCTCGAGCGGGATAACTTAGAGGCAGTTAAGTTTGGTTTCAATGATGCGGTGGAGCAGATAAAAGCTCTTAACTCCGATGTCCACCTGCTGACCGAAGGGATGGGCGTTCTCAATGTGGTCGTCGATGGCGAGGTGGTTCCTCCAGAGGTTCCTGGTGATGCTGTTTAGTTAGTATTTGTACTTTGTTGGCCTGCGTGCCATTTGGTTTGTAACCTGTTTGTCGGGCATAGCCTCCCTTTTGTAATATTAACTACTCTGGCCTTGTGGCCATATTTATATAAATATCTTGTTTGACATTATGTATGTTGCATTTTACTTGTGTATGCCTTTAACATTTGAATGCGAAGTATGGATGTTTTGCTCGATTCGTTATTGTTACGCTCGACAATTTGGGGATCTCGTCGAGGAGGCGAAGCGGTTTCGCCGGTGGCGGGACTAGAATCTCGGTCAAGGTATTGATCCCACAGGGCTTGGACTATCCCATCGCGAGCTGGGTGTCCTGCTGTATTGGTGCGGCAACGATGGAACTCGATTGAGGTATCCCCGTTGAGCATAAAGTTTGCTTGTCCCATAAGCAGAAACTGGCTAGCATTGTAGAGTGAAGGATCCTGCTTGCATCGGGGCACAACCATGTGACCGAGCCATCTCCTAGCAGTGGAGTGATCTCGTCGGCAGTTAGTCCAAACTAGTGGATGGTCCTAACTGTAATATTGTTTAAGCTTTTCAGCATTCCATGGTCGAGCAAATGGTTCTCCATCCAGTGTTTCTAGGTAGTAGGCTTTAGTGCCTGTTTCTGATTTGACTCTGTATGGTCCTTCCCAGTTTGCGGCCAGTTTTCCCTCGCGTGAATCCTTTTGATTTCTGCGTAGGACCAGGCTACTAACTGGGAAGTCACGCTTTACAACTTTGGCATCGTGGCGCAATGTTATTCTGTGTTTTTGCAAAGCTTCACGGAGAGCGGCCCCTGATCAGATCTCTTCGACCAGGTCGAGTTATTCTCTCAGAACCTCGTCGTTCATCTCCTCGTCGAGAAGAGCTTTTGTTCGTCTGGAAGGTTCCCTGATCTCCACCGGTATCACTGCCTAGGTTCCGTAGGCTAGTCGGAAAGGAGTCTCCCCACTGGTGGAGTGTGGGGTTGTTCTATAGGCCTAGAGCATGCTGTGTAGCTCCTCGACCCATCTCTTCTTGGCTTCGCCTAGCCTTCGTTTTAGACCTCGAAGGATTACCCTGTTCGCGGCCTCTACTTGCCCATTAGTCTGGGGGTGCTCGACGGAAGTGAAGTGTTGCTTCATGCCTAGTTTGGCGACGAAGTCTTGGAACTTCCTGTCCGTGAATTGGGTTCCATTATCGGTCACAAGGTCCTGGGGTACCCCGAATTGTGCGAGGACGTTTCTTTTATAGAAATGAAGTATGTTGAAGGCTGTGATCTTGGCGAGAGCTTCGGCTTCGATCCACTTTGTAAAGTAATCGACGGCCACAATCAAAAATTTGTTTTTGTAAGACCCCATTGTGAAGGGGCCGAGGATATCCATCCCCCACCAGGCGAAGGGCCAAGGCGAGGACAGAGTCTTCAACTCGTTAGGGGGTGCTAAGTGCATGTCCCCGTGGCGCTGGCACCAGTCACTTTTTTGGACATGCTGTAACGGTCTGTTTTTGATATTCCCTATTTTTGTGCTAATTGATGTTTTGTTATTGAGTCTTTTATTTAATTGAGCAATATTTATGTGAATGGTGAAGTTGGTGTTTTATTAGCCTCGTCGGGCGAAGTATGTGTCGCCGGGCGGCGTGTACGTTTCTGTGATGTTTTGGATTTTGTGTACTTAATAGATATTTATGTTAATTATGATGTTGGTAAGTTAATATGTTGTTTTTACATATGTTGTATTTTTACCGTTTTTGGAGATTTCGCGGGAAAATTAGAATAGAGGGTATATTAGATATTTTATAATTAGTGGTATTTAATTAATAGTTAGTTTTAATATTTATTAGAAGTGTAGATTTTAAGTTAAGAAAATATAATAAGTTAGTAAGTTAGAAAGTATTATAAGTTTAGAAAAGAAGAAAAAGAAAAGTTAGTAAGAGTTTTTTCAAAAGAGAAGAAAAAGAGAGAAATAGAGAAGTGAAGAGAAAGTGAAGAAAAGTTGGAAAATTCACCAAACGAGCTTCGGGAATCGGTTTCTTATCGGGTAAGGGTGCGAAACTCGGTTATTATATCATTGTATACGATTATATCCGTTTGTTTTTGAATTGTTTGGATTGTGTAGGAAAATATTGAGTTTAGGTTAGTTTTTGACATAATCGATAAAATCGGGAGTTTTTACGGATGAAATTCGAAACAAATTGTGTAGTTTAGTCGTGTGAGGTTAGGCCGACGTTATAGAAACTCGTTTCGTTAAAATCGGTTGATAATTGAAGATTTTGTGTTTTTGAGTTTTGATTATGTGTATGAATAGTGATTTCGAAAAGTCGAGGAATCCGGTTTTTCTTGATCCTAATATGTCCGTATGCATTTATGTGATATTACCGCGTGTTTTGTTTGAGGGAATTCTGAGAATCGGTCGGGTTTTGAGGGGTTTCGCGCGGCTGGCAGCAGCTGCCCCAAAATTCTGGTTTTTGTGCGCGTCGTACGGACGCGTGCTGTAGGTGAAAATTCTGTTTTCGTGTAATTTTCAGAAATTCATATCTCTTGAACCGTAAGTCGATTTTAACCCTCGTTCGAAGCGTTGGGAAGCTAACGAGATGTTCTTTCTAGGAAAAATAGTTTTGGGGTCTGAACTTGCTCCAATCGGTACAGTTTTTACGAACCGTTTCGTAGTGTCGGGCGTCCGGTTTATGTTTTGCGTTATTTTGAAATATTCATATCTTGTTAACCGTTTATCGTATTTAAGAGTTATTTATACCGAATCGAAGCTGTCGATGAGTACTTTTTGATGATGATAGAAAATATTATTTTTGGCCGACTTTTAGCCGACTTTTCTGAGAAATCGTAAAATGGAATTTTGAGTTATTTTTCAATATTGTAAGACATGTTATGATATGTTATGAGATGGCTTGTGTGATGATTCTTTGATGGGAATTTGATGTTGTGGAATGGTATATTAGTGTTTGTGGCCATTTTGGGCAATTGTGTGCATTACTTTATATGTACTTGAAATGCATGATTTAATGTATGAGTCTTGATTGCCATGGGTCATTATATGACATGCATCATGTTGAAGACATTGTAAGATCCCTTCGTGGGTGTAAACAATGCATGAAGACATTGTAAGATCCCTTCGTGGGTGTAAACAATGCAGTTAGACATTGTAAGATCCCTTCGTGGGTGTAAACAATGCATGTTGAATTGTAGATCCCTTATGGGTGTAAGCAATTGTTGTATTGATCGTGTGCCTATTATAAAGGACTAAAAACGATCCATAACGTCGTATGCTTGGTGATAAGTGGTAGCGACGGGGAACATCGTATGCCCGACGGGGAGTTACCCTAAGTAACGAGCGATGATTCCAAGAGTTCCTGGGGGACTAATGGTACCGCATGCATAGAGTCGTTGTGTCGGTCTCTGTGCATTTGCATAATTCATTACATGAATGTTTATGTGTTGAATTTTGAGAAGGATTTGTTATGCATTGTGTTAATGTATATGCTTATGTGATTGATGTGTGAAATGGGTTGAATATGTCTTGTGTTGTTTACAAGTATCATATTTGTGTGGTGAGAATAATTGTGCATATTTTGCTAAGTGTTATATAATGATATGCAATTATATTATAATCCTGTTTCTCACCCTTCTGCTGTGGTTTAATGCTCTATGAGGCATTGCAGATTAGAGGCTGGAGTCTTTTGTGAAGATTAGTGTCTTCGTCTTTTGTCGTTCCGTCGGCTCTGATATGTAACACGGGTAGTCGGGGTTCGAGTGTAGATGTTTCTTTTGGCTTGTATATGGTGGCTTCTATGAACATGTATATGACATACTTATCTTTTGTGATGACATCAGTTATGGATGTTCCGCTTTAATTCTGTAACTGAACGAGGATATTTTGGAACTGAGTTCCTATGATTATATGACTATCAGGTTGTTATATATCTATATGAGCATAATGTTTTAGTTCACGTTGGTGTGACATCTCTGGCTATATCATGATAAATTATTCTTTGCTCTGATGTTTTATTTATAAGATTAGTTTATTCCGATTTTTGTACGGGGTATAGAAGGGGTGTTACATTAAGTGGTATCAGAGCCAATGTTTGGTTTGTCCGACCATGTTGTCGTGTCGGTTGTGTCTTGTTGGTCTGTTGCACTCTGTGGAGTGGTTGTTTAACCATAATTTGCTATCATTGGGAATGTTCAAATTATGGCGGCAAGACGTGACGCTGCTATGACTGCGGCCATGCAAGCTATGGCGCAAGCGATGCAGAATTTACCGTATGCTGCGGCGGACGAGGAGTCGCATAGTATGGATAAGTTTCAGAAGAATAATCCACCGAGCTTCGAAGGTACTCATGATCCTGAGGGAGCACAGATTTGGCTGAAGAAGATTGAGAAGATCTTCCGTTTCATTAGGTGTTCCGAGGATCAGAAGGTGCAATTTGGTACTCATGTGTTGGAAAAGGAAGCTGAAGATTGGTGGGCGAATGCTTCTCAGAGGTTTGAGGAGGATGAAATAGTGGTTACATGGGCTGTGTTCAAGGATGCTTTTCTGGAAAAGTATTTTCCGGAAGATGAGAGAGGTAAGAAGGAAATTGAATTTCTTGAACTGAAGCAGGATAATTCCTCTGTTGCGGATTATGCTGCTAAGTTTGAGGAACTTGTGAAGTTCTGTCCTAATTATAATACGGCTGGTTCTGAGAGGTCAAAGTGTTTGAAGTTTGTGAATGGCTTGAGGCCAGAAATCAAGCAGGGTATCGGTTATCAGGAGATCAGGCAGTTTCCAGTGTTGGTGAACAAAAGTAGGATTTTTGATGAGGATAGCAAAGCACGTGCTACTCATTACAAGAATCTGAATGATAAGAAAGGAAAAGGGCAGTTCAGAGGTAGGCCTTATGTGACTTCTGCTGATAAGGGGAAACAGAAGGCTACTTTTGATAGGAAGCCGAGTGTAGGAGGAATGAATTCTTCTGTGAAATGTTTTAATTGTGGTGGTATGGGTCATCGTGTGTCGGAGTGTACGAGGAATATGAACAAGTGTTCTAATTGTGGTTTGACGGGTCATGTGGCTGCTGATTGTAGGAGGAATACGGTCAAGTGTTATAATTGTGGGGAGAATGGTCACTATAGTACAAAGTGCACGAAACCAAGACAAGCTCAAGCGGGCGGAAAGGTGTTTGCATTGGCGGGGACTCAAACTACGAATGCAGACCGTTTGATTAAAGGTACGTGTTTTATTAATAGTACACCTTTAGTTGCTGTTATTGATACGGGAGCGACTCCTTCGTTTATTTCGTCTGAGTGCGCGAAGCGTTTGAATCTTGCGTTAACTTTGATGGGTGCTGAAATGGTTATTGAGACTCCTGCTTCAGGGTCGGTAAATACATCTTTGGTGTGTATGAGTTGTCCTTTAACCATGTATGGTAAAGACTTTGTTATGGATTTAGTATGTTTGCCGTTGGTGGGATTGAACGTGATCTTGGGTATGAACTGGTTGCAATTTAATCGAGTTCATATAGATTGCTATCACAAGTTAGTAAGGTTTCCTTCTATGGAAGGTGATGAATTTGAGAGTTTCCTATCCACTAAAGAGTTGAAGAAACTTTTAGCGGACGAAGCTCAATTGTTTGGTTTGTTTGCATCATTGTCGGTGGAGAGTAAAGTTGAGCTTGATGTGTTTCCAGTGGTGTGTGAATTTCCAGAAGTATTTCCGGAAGATATTACGGACGTACCGCCGGAAAGAGAAGTTGAATTTTCTATTGATCTAGTTCCGGGTACTAGACCGATTTCGATGGCACCGTATCGTATGTCGGCATCGGAATTGGTAGAATTGAAAAAGCAATTGAATGACTTGTTGGACAAGAAATTTGTAAGGCCAAGTGTTTCTCCTTGGGGTGCTCCGGTATTGTTGTTAAAGAAGAAGGACGGGAGTATGCGGTTATGCATTGATTATCGACAGTTGAACAAAGTGACAATTAAGAACAAGTATCCGCTTCCAAGGATCGATGATTTGATGGACCAATTGGTTGGTGCGAATGTTTTTAGCAAGATTGATTTGAGATCGGGATACCACCAGATTCGTGTGAAAGGAGAGGATATTCAAAAGACGGCCTTTAGGACACGGTATGGTCATTACGAATACTCCGTGATGCCATTCGGGGTTTCTAACGCGCCGGGTGTGTTTATGGAATACATGAATCGTATTTTTCATGAACAGTTGGATCGTTTTGTGGTTGTGTTCATCGATGATATTTTGATTTACTCTAAGTCTCAAGAGGAGCATGAAGAGCATTTGAGAATTGTGTTGCAAATTTTGAAAGAAAAACAATTGTATGCTAAGTTGTCAAAATGTGAATTTTGGCTGTCGGAAGTAAGTTTCCTTGGACATGTTATTTCCGGTAGTGGTATTAGTGTTGATCCATCCAAGATAGATGCGGTGATGCAATGGGAGGCTCCTAGGTCGGTTACGGAGATTCGAAGCTTTTTAGGCTTGGCAGGTTATTATCGGAGGTTTATTGAGGGATTTTCGAAATTGGCACTTCCTTTAACGCAATTGACTTGTAAAGGAAAGGCTTTCATTTGGGATATTCATTGTGAAGAGAGTTTCAATGAGCTAAAGAGAAGGTTGACAACGACTCCGATCTTGATTTTGCCTAATCCTAATGAACCATTTGTTGTGTATTGTGATGCTTCATTGACGGGTTTAGGTGGTGTTTTGATGCAAGATGGAAAAGTTGTGGCATATGCATCTAGACAATTGAGAGTGCATGAAAAGAATTATCCTACACATGACTTGGAGTTAGCGGCCGTGGTGTTTGTTTTGAAAATATGGAGGCATTATCTTTATGGTGCGAGATTTGAAGTCTTTAGTGATCACAAGAGCTTGAAATATTTATTTGATCAAAAAGAGTTGAACATGAGACAAAGGAGGTGGCTAGAACTTTTAAAGGATTATGATTTTGGTTTGAATTACCATCCGGGTAAGGCAAACGTGGTGGCCGATGCCTTAAGTCGGAGGTTGTTACATATGTCCGCATTGATGATGAAAGAATGGGAACTTTTGGAGGATTTTAGAGACTTGAGTTTAGTTTGTGAAATGACGCCGAGAAGTGTGAGACTTGGTATGCTACATGTTACAAATGATTTTCTTGCAACGGTAGGTGAAAAGCAAAAGTTGGACTTGAAATTCGTTGATTTGATGTTGAATGAGAATGAAGATTTCAAAGTTGATAATTTTGGAGTTTTGAGATTTCGTGGTGGTATTTGTATTCCCGATGATGTGGAGTTAAAAAAGATGATATTGGAAGAAGGGCACCGAAGTAACTTAAGTATTCATCCGGGAGCGAACAAAATGTATCAAGATTTGAGAAAAATCTTTTGGTGGTTCGGATTAAAGAGGGACGTTGCTCAATTTGTGTATGCATGCTTAACTTGTCAAAAGTCTAAGGTGGAACATCAAAAACCGAGTGGATTTATGCAACCGTTGGATATTCCGAAATGGAAATGGGATAGTATATCGATGGATTTTGTTACGGGATTGCCGAATACGCAAAGAGGTCATAATGCTATTTGGGTAATTGTTGATAGGCTTACTAAATCTGCTCACTTTATTCCAATTGATATTAGTTATCCTTTGGAGAAGTTAGCCGAGATTTATGTTCTTGTGGTGGTGAAGTTACATGGAGTTCCTAAGAGTATTGTATCGGATAGAGATCCTAGGTTTACATCGAGGTTTTGGGAGAGTTTACAAAAGGCTTTGGGTTCTAAGCTAAGATTGAGTTCGGCTTATCATCCGCAAACGGACGGTCAAACCGAGAGGACGATTCAATCGTTGGAGGATTTATTGCGTGCTTGTGTACTCGAGCAAGGTGGTGCTTGGGATGGTTATTTGGCGTTGATTGAATTCACTTACAATAACAGTTTTCATTCGAGTATAAGTATGGCACCATTTGAGGCTTTGTCTGGTCGGAGATGTCGAACACCTTTGTGTTGGCATGAAACCGGCGAGAGGACGATAGTTGGACCGGAAATGGTACAACAAACAACGGAGAAAGTGAAGTTTATTCCGGAGAAGATGAAAGCTTCTCAAAGTAGACAAAAGAGCTATCATGACAAGAGAAGGAAAGATCTTGAATTTCAAGAAGGCGACCATGTGTTTTTGAGAGTTACACCGGTTACGGGTGTGGGTCGTGCTTTGAAGTCGAAGAAGTTGACTTCTCGTTTTATTGGTCCATATCAGATATCCGAAAGAGTTGGTGCAGTGGCTTACAGGATAGCATTGCCACCGAATCTTTCGAATCTACATGATGTTTTCCATGTTTCACAGCTACGGAAGTATGTTCCAGATCCGTCTCATGTGATTCCGATGGATGAGGTTGAGGTAAGAGATAATCTTACGGTTGAGGTTTTACCGGTGAGGATTTTAGATCGCGAGTTGAAAAGGTTAAGAGGCAAGGAGATTGCACTTGTGAAAGTGGCGTGGGGAGGCGCTGCTGAGGGCAATTTGACATGGGAATTGGAAAGTCGAATGCGGGAGTTGTATCCGGAGTTGTTTGAATCAGGTAATATTTTCGAGGACGAAAATTTCTAAAGTGGGGGAGAGTTGTAACGGTCTGTTTTTTATATTCCCTATTTTTGTGCTAATTGATGTTTTGTTATTGAGTCTTTTATTTAATTGAGCAATATTTATGTGAATGGTGAAGTTGGTGTTTTATTAGCCTCGTCGGGCGAAGTATGTGTCGCCGGGCGGCGTGTACGTTTCTGTGATGTTTTGGATTTTGTGTACTTAATAGATATTTATGTTAATTATGATGTTGGTAAGTTAATATGTTGTTTTTACATATGTTGTATTTTTACCGTTTTTGGAGATTTCGCGGGAAAATTAGAATAGAGGGTATATTAGATATTTTATAATTAGTGGTATTTAATTAATAGTTAGTTTTAATATTTATTAGAAGTGTAGATTTTAAGTTAAGAAAATATAATAAGTTAGTAAGTTAGAAAGTATTATAAGTTTAGAAAAGAAGAAAAAGAAAAGTTAGTAAGAGTTTTTTCAAAAGAGAAGAAAAAGAGAGAAATAGAGAAGTGAAGAGAAAGTGAAGAAAAGTTGGAAAATTCACCAAACGAGCTTCGGAAATCGGTTTCTTATCGGGTAAGGGTGCGAAACTCGGTTATTATATCATTGTATACGATTATATCCGTTTGTTTTTGAATTGTTTGGATTGTGTAGGAAAATATTGAGTTTAGGTTAGTTTTTGACATAATCGATAAAATCGGGAGTTTTTACGGATGAAATTCGAAACAAATTGTGTAGTTTAGTCGTGTGAGGTTAGGCCGACGTTATAGAAACTCGTTTCGTTAAAATCGGTTGATAATTGAAGATTTTGTGTTTTTGAGTTTTGATTATGTGTATGAATAGTGATTTCGAAAAGTCGAGGAATCGGGTTTTTCTTGATCCTAATATGTCCGTATGCATTTATGTGATATTACCGCGTGTTTTGTTTGAGGGAATTCTGAGAATCGGTCGGGTTTTGAGGGGTTTCGCGCGGCTGGCAGCAGCTGCCCCAAAATTCTGGTTTTTGTGCGCGTCGTACGGACGCGTGCTATAGGTGAAAATTCTGTTTTCGTGTAATTTTCGGAAATTCATATCTCTTGAACCGTAAGTCGATTTTAACCCTCGTGCGAAGCTTTGGGAAGCTAACGAGATGTTCTTTCTAGGAAAAATAGTTTTGGGGTCTGAACTTGCTCCAATCGGTACAGTTTTTACGAACCGTTTCGTAGTGTCGGGCGTCCGGTTTATGTTTTGCGTTATTTTGAAATATGCATATCTTGTTAACCGTTTATCGTATTTAAGAGTTCTTTATACCGAATCGAAGCTGTCGATGAGTACTTTTTGATGATGATAGAAAATATTATTTTTGGCCGACTTTTAGCCGACTTTTCCGAGAAATCGTAAAATGGAATTTTGAGTTATTTTTCAATATTGTAAGACATGTTATGATATGTTATGAGATGGCTTGTGTGATGATTCTTTGATGGGAATTTGATGTTGTGGAATGGTATATTAGTGTTTGTGGCCATTTTGGGCAATTGTGTGCATTACTTTATATGTACTTGAAATGCATGATTTAATGTATGAGTCTTGATTGCCATGGGTCATTATATGACATGCATCATGTTGAAGACATTGTAAGATCCCTTCGTGGGTGTAAACAATGCATGAAGACATTGTAAGATCCCTTCGTGGGTGTAAACAATGCAGTTAGACATTGTAAGATCCCTTCGTGGGTGTAAACAATGCATGTTGAATTGTAGATCCCTTATGGGTGTAAGCAATTGTTGTATTGATCGTGTGCCTATTATAAAGGACTAAAAACGATCCATAACGTCGTATGCTTGGTGATAAGTGGTAGCGACGGGGAACATCGTATGCCCGACGGGGAGTTACCCTAAGTAACGAGCGATGATTCCAAGAGTTCCTGGGGGACTAATGGTACCGCATGCATAGAGTCGTTGTGTCGGTCTCTGTGCATTTGCATAATTCATTACATGAATGTTTATGTGTTGAATTTTGAGAAGGATTTGTTATGCATTGTGTTAATGTATATGCTTATGTGATTGATGTGTGAAATGGGTTGAATATGTCTTGTGTTGTTTACAAGTATCATATTTGTGTGGTGAGAATAATTGTGCATATTTTGCTAAGTATTATATAATGATATGCAATTATATTATAATCCTGTTTCTCACCCTTCTGCTGTGGTTTAATGCTCTATGAGGCATTGCAGATTAGAGGCTGGAGTCTTTTGCGAAGATTAGTGTCTTCGTCTTTTGTCGTTCCGTCGGCTCTGATATGTAACACGGGTAGTCGGGGTTCGAGTGTAGATGTTTCTTTTGGCTTGTATATGGTGGCTTCTATGAACATGTATATGACATACTTATCTTTTGTGATGACATCAGTTATGGATGTTCCGCTTTAATTCTGTAACTGAACGAGGATATTTTGGAACTGAGTTCCTATGATTATATGACTATCAGGTTGTTATATATCTATATGAGCATAATGTTTTAGTTCACGTTGGTGTGACATCTCTGGCTATATCATGATAAATTATTCTTTGCTCTGATGTTTTATTTATAAGATTAGTTTATTCCGATTTTTGTACGGGGTATAGAAGGGGTGTTACACATGCTCCTTAGCATCGTACTGCATGGTCGGCCAATAGTATCATGCTCGCAGGGCCTTTCGTGCCAATGATCTCCCTCCCAGGTGTTTTGCCCGTTGATGCCCTCGTGAATTTCCTGGAGAACTTCAGGGACTTTGTCCTCCTTGACGCATTTTAGGAGGGGAATGGAAAATCCTCGTTAATAGATTTTGTCATCGATCAGGACATATGAGCAGGCCCTTCATTTGGTCACACTGGCCTCCTTGTTGTCCTCGAGCAGCTCCCCTGTAGTGAGGTATTTATATACCGGAGACATCCAGGAGCTGCTGTCATCAATAGCATTGACGTCGAGCAGCCTCAATGTCTTTTCGATTCTTAGGCGGGAGAGTACCTCCTGTATGACAGATTTATTGCCACCCTTCTTTCTGGTGCTAGCCAGTTTCGATTGGACAACTGCTCGAGTGTTTCGTTCGCGAGGGATGTGCTGGACTTCCCACGCGTCAAACTTAGCTATCCTCTCTTTTACCAGCATCAGGTACTCGACCAGGTGATCATTATTAGCTTCGTATTCTCCTCGTACTTAGGATGCCACGAGTTGGGAATTCGTGAAGAACTTCACTTCCTTGGCACCCAATTCTTAGGTCAACCGTAAGCCTGCGAGGAACGCCGTACTCGGCTTGGTTGTTCGACGTGGGGAAGGATATAACTAAAGATACCTCAATTAGGATTCCTTCCTCATTCTCGAGGATGATACCGGTGCCACTGCCCGTGGAGCTGGATGCTCCATCGACGAAGATGGTCTATTTGTGTTCCCCGTTAGACGGGGACACTGGAGGTGTCATTTCAGCCACAAAATCGGCCAGGACTTACGCCTTGAGGGTCTTCCTGTCCTCGTAGTGGATGTCAAACTCTGACAGTTCCAAAGACCATTTGATCATTCTACCGGCCATGTCTGGCCGGCTAAGCAGCTGTCTTATGGGCTGGTCTGTTCGCACCACTATCGTGTGGGCCAGGGAGTAATGCCTTAGTCTCCTCGCTGCGTTGATTAGGGTGAGGAAGACTTTCTCGATTTGCTAGTATCTGAGTTCTGGCCCTTGCAAGGCCTTGCTCATGAAATATATGGATTTTTGCCCGTCGGGTGTTTCACGGATGAGGGCGGCGCTAATGGCTTCGCTGGTGACGGAGAGGTACAGGTACAATGTCTCCCCGCTATCTGGTCATGACAGAACAGGGGGTTCAGATAAGGCTCGCTTGAGGTGGAGCAGAGCCTGCTCGCATTCCTTTGTCCACTCAAATGTGGTTTCGAAGGAGTTTAAAGAAGGGCAGAGCGTGTTGGGCAGACTTGGCCACAAAGCGAGAAAGTGAAGCGAGCATCCCGTTGAGGGATTGTATGGATTTCTTTGACCTTGGCGTGGGGAATTCAGCAAACGCCTGACATTTGTCAGGGCTGGCCTTTATCCCCCTCTCGGTGAGGTAGAAGCCGAGGAATTTCCCTATCCGCACGCCAAAGGTGCATTTTCTGGGTTAAAATACATTTTGTATTTTCTCGCTTAGTCAAAGACCTTTTGCAAATGGACCGTGTGATCGGATTCCTCTCGGGACTTCGCGATCATGTCATCCATGTATACTTCGAGCATGTCCCTGATTTCTGATCGGAAGACCTTGTTCATCATACGCTGGTACATGGCCCCAGCATTTTACAGACCAAAGGGCATTACATTGTAGTAATAGTTCCCCGACGAGGTTATGAACGCTGTGTATTTCTTGTCCTTTTCGGCCATGGGAATTTGGTTGTATCCCGAATAGGTGCCCATGAAGGACAAGAGTTTGAAACCTGCAAAATTTTCTACAAGCTTATCTATGCTAGGCAGAGGATAAGCATCCTTCGGGCAAGTCCGATTGAGATCAGTATAATTAATGCACATGCGCCATTTTCCATTATGTTTCTTGACAAGTACAATATTGGACAACTAGGTTATATACCTGGCCTCTAAGATAAATTTTGCCTCTAAGAGGTCTTGTACAATTTTTTCGGCAGCCTGTGCCTTTTCATCAGATTGTTTGTGCCTGCGCTACGCTACGCCTCGAGCAGCTGGGTCGATGGTCAGTTAATGGCATGCAGTCTCAGGGTCAAGGTCGGGCATGTCCGCGGCACTCCAAGCAAATAAATCTGCATTGTCCTCTAGGCAAGTCCTCAATTGCTGCTTGACCTCGTCGGGCAGCCCTGTGCCTATCTTTACCCCTCTGTTCGGGTTGTCTCCGAAGGTGATGACCTCGAATTCCCCATCTAGAATCGGGTGCATGATGGTTGATGCATGGGAGCAACCTGATACTTCTGAAGAGCCTTCGTTGTCGTCTTCCTCACCTTCTTCAAAAATCCGGCTGTCAAGGTCGATTGTGTGCACCGGGAGAGCTGGCTTCTTGTCAGGCTGACTTTCCTCACCGGGATGATCTTCCTCCCTTTCCCGTTTGTCGGTCTTGGGTGCTGCACCGATCGAGCTTTGTCCTCGGGTAGCCGCTTCAAAGCATCTCCTCGCAGCTTCTATATCTTCGTATAATATTTCATCTTGAGATGAACGGTTGAAGGGACATCTATCAGCTCCGCAAGGGTTGGTCTCCCCAAGATACATTGGTACAACGATGGACAGTTGATTACCAGAAATTGAGTTTTGATCGACTTTGATGCCTCCTCTTCCCCGAAGGTGACAGGAAGCTCCACGTACCCCCAAGGTCTGGCGGTAGCTCCGTTGAATCCTTGGAGGTCGGATCCTACGTATGGCGACAGATTCTTCTGGTCCAGCTTCAAGGCGCGGAACAAACCAGTGTACATTATGTCCACCGAACTACCCTGGTCGACCAGGACCCGTCGGACATCAGTGCTCGCCAGTCTTGCCCTGATGAGCAGAGGAATGTGTGAGTTCGGGGAACCCCCAGGCAGCCCCTCACGGTAGACTGTGATGGGCTGAGAACGGCCCCGAACTTTCTCGAGTGTGGATAACCGGTCGAGGCAGCAGTCGATGAGCTGGTAGAACTTTCTTTTGATCGGCCCCACTGTAAGCTCGTTGTATCCACCACACGAGATAACCATTGTTGTGGGGAAGGTCTCCCAGGTGCTGTGCGCGGATATCTGGGGAGGATCCTAGAGGTAGTCGGGATGATGAAGTCATCTGGCCGCGTGATTGACATGGCGACTTGCGGGGGAGGACTGGGCGGTGAAGACTCTGTTTCCTTCTTGGACTCCGACGTCTCTCGTCAGAAAGATTCACCCTTTTTTGTATACTACTTCAGGTGACCCTCCTTGATGAGGATTTTAATAGCATCCTTCAGGTGCACGCAGTCTTCGGTCACGTGGTCGTGGCTGCGATGGAAGCAGCAGTATTTGCTCTTGTCCTTGTTGCCCTTTGATGTTGTTGGCTTGGGGAACCGGACACCTTCCTGCTTGAACTTCGTGTTAATGCATTCGGAGAGAATACGCTCGCGAGGAGTTGTCAGTAGAGTGTATTCTGTGAAGCGACCAGCGGGTCCCTTGCCCTCTCAAGGACGATCGTCTCGTCGTCTCTCCCTATCGCGTTTAGGGGACTCTGATTCGTATTTTTTGTTGCCCGGGAACTCTCTTGATCCCTCGAGTCTTAGGCCTTGTACGCTGCTTCTTTCTCCTTGTACTGTATATACGCTTGAGCCTTACGGAGGAGTTCGGCCAAGGTAAGAGGGGTCTAGATGCCTACAACTTTGCGAAATTTGCTCTTCGGTCTCAACCCCTTTTCGAGGAGATATTTCTTCATATGGTCCGTTGTGCGGACGTCTACAGCTTCCTTGTTGAACTGCTCAATGTATGCGCACAGGGGCTTATCCTTGCCCTGTATGATGGCTTCGAGAGTGGCTTCTGACTTGGGATGGCGTCGGGAAGCAGTAAGGTGTCTGGCAAATTGGTTCTTCAGGTCCCTCCAAGATGTGACCGAACCCCGGGGAAGCCGCTTATACCAGGCCATGGCCCCCTTCCTGAGAGTGATGGGGAATAACCTGCATTTAATGGCTCCGCTCACGTTAAGGTAGTGGAGCATGGCTTCGATATTTTCTATATGCTCGCCTGGGTCGGTGGTCCCATCATAAGTTTTCAGTGGAGGGGGCTTTTCCAACCTACGAGGAATACGAGTGTCCATGATCTCCTGAGATAGGGGTCCATGGACATCGTCATCACTGCTCGTGCTGGATGATCGGTAGGGGGAGTGGTTGCGCCCGCGACTTCTACTGTGTCAAGGAGAGTGTTTGCGAGACCGACAGTGCTCATGATGCTTTTCTAAGGGCCTGGACCTCTTCGGGGCAGGTGAACGTCTGGATCTCCGCAGAGGAGAACGGTGTCATCTTCTGGTGACTTCTGACTCAGGTTCTTCCGATCTTGATCATCCCCTGACGGAAGAGATGCTCCTGGATCTGTCTCGCCGACGTTTCTGAGGAGGAGACAGAGGGTGTGGAGAGGGACTGCTAGGCTTCTGCGAAGAAAGTCGCTCATGGAGGACGTGCTCGAGCATGTTGATCTTCTCCCCCTGTTGGAAGATTAGGAGGTTGGACCTATTGAGAGAGGCAATGAGGGCAGCAGTGTTGGGGTCAGTGTTTTAAGGGACAAGTATATGCTCAAAGACGTGACCGACAGCCTGTGCGCATGGCTTGACATCGTCAGAATGAGGAGACGCAATCCACCCGTCTCTATGATCGGTCTCATGGACCGCAGCTATGAGGTTATGGTGGTCGACGTTATCTGTGGTAACGGCCACAGCAGGTTCTTGATGGGCATCTTCGTTTCTGTTGGAGGCCATGATGATCAAGGGAAATTTGGAGAGTAAGCTTTGGTCTTTTGGGTGAAAAGATGAGGTATCTTGGTCGAAAAGACAAGGAAGAAAATATTCCCACAGACGGCGCCACTGATCTGGTGTGATCAGACTGGATCGTCGTGGCCTTCTGTGTAGGGTGGAGATGATGGATGTAGGAGATGAGGGGGTGTACCTGTAAGGTACTCCGATGCCAAAGTAAGTTTGGGCTAGAGAGAAAGCAAGTACAAAGCTTTTAGGTATGATTTAGAATATTGAATAGTGATCCAACCTGACCGTCTCAAGTGAGAGGGTATTTATAGAAGTAACCCCCAGCGCGGGGCCAAGGTCTCTTGTGTGGCCGAAATATCTGGTTGACCAATGGGAGACTTCCAGGTGGAGGGTCAGGCGCGTGACCCTTTGACCTGGTCCAACTGCTTCCTTGAAATCCGGGGAGGGAGTTGGTTGCATGAACTATCAAGCGCGTGAGGGGGACATCCCCAACGGTCATATTGTGCCCAACGGCTATGTTGTGTCCAACGGCTATGTTGTGCCCAACGGCTAGATTAGCTGAATCCAGTTATTGGGCTTGCCAAGAGCTGAACTGGATTGGGCCTTGCCCTCTTGTGGGCCAAGCGCCTGCCCAGTCCAGAACACAATCTATTGGAAAAAGGAAACATATCACTTGGGGATGAACACAACCAAGGTGACTGAAACAAATATTATCAACCAAATACATTATGAACATCGATATGAATTCTAATATGCATGATATATGTATGAAATGAATGTGCGTTATGTCTTTATGCTGACAAAACAGATGCAAGGGACATATTTGTGATGAAATAAACATCACAGTGTGACCGGGTACTTGGCCAGTTGGTGGCGAATATTTTAGCGAGCATTGGGTCCACTTTTATCAGAGATATGGGATTGTACATCCGACACATAACAGCCATCTGGAGTAAAGACCCATCATTTGGAGATTCCTTTCAAGGTAAATCATAAGAACTTTTGATCCTGTATTTCGAGGTCTTAACCGTTCTTGGAGAAACTGTTGATATTCCTCTTTATGTTCACAAATCCAAGGAAAGTAAACACAGACATTTTTAAAAAAAAAAATTAACTTTTTGTTTTCAAGAATTTTTATCAAAGTAAAAAATGTTATTTCACAAGATATATAAATAAAACAAAAATTGCAAACAAGATGGGCAGAAGTTCTAATTTCATTAATGGTAGAGCTGTCAAATAAGCCTAATATTTAAAGGCCCCTATTATTTGGCCCCAATAAAGCCCCAATATATCAAGCCCCTTACTAATAAGACTTTTTTTACCCCCCATAATTTTAGGCCCTCAATTATTATGTTATTTTTGGGCCCTATCAAAGGGGCCTTATTTTATTCAAAATAGTTCACTCTGTTGTACCTTATTTTATTCAAACTTGAACTTTTAGTTCATGAAACAAGGCTTATAATCATATCACTAAAAAAATTGAAAATTAATGAAAAATTTAAAGCATACTTTTTAATTTGTGGTCAAACTCAAACCTGCTGATTGATAAGTCCATATAATGAAAAATTAAAAAATGAATGAAAATTTTAAAACAGACTTTTTTAAGTTATCAAAGGTAAGTTTTATTTGCAGAATAGTATAAAGAAAAGGATTAAAAATAGTTTTTCATTTGTAGTTCAATTACAGTGATATGATTGTGCTAAACAGTAGTTCCATATGCATTTATTCTAATTCTATAATGTAGATGTTCAAGTGGCTACCATAATTCATGAGATAGCATTCTGCCTATATAGTATATCAAAATAGCATGAATATCATGAAATAGATAGCAATTTATGTAATTTTGAAGTTTTTTTTTATTTTTGAATTTTTATAATTTTTTTAAAAGTTATTTTTTATTTTTAGAATATTTTTAACAGAATTTTTTAATTTTTTTGTTGAAAAAACTTCTTTTTGAAATTTTTAGAATATTTTTGTTTACTTTTTTTAAAAAATTTAAAATTTATTTTTTATTTTTTGAAATTATTTTATTTTATTTTTCAAAATTAAGTTTTTTATTTAATTTGAGTTTGGGGCCTTATGGCCCCCTTTTCAATTTTGGACCCTTCTAACTTTGGGGCCTATGTATTTTGAGGGCTTACTATTCTTAAACTTTTGTAGGCCCTCTTATTATGGGGGCTAGGGCCTAAATTAATTGGCCCCTTAAATTGATAGCTCTAATTAATGGAATGGTAACCCGCAAATAGCGTGATTCCATGTATTATTACAGAAGTTTGAAGAGAAAAAAATGGTAATTTAAAAGGGAAAGAGTTACATTAAAAAAATAATTACCGAATTCTCTACCTAACAACTTTGAATTTCCAATGTTCTTCGATCTTCGGCGAATGCACTTTGATTGGAGAGCTTTTCAATGGGCGTGGCTGCCTCAGATAATCCAATCTGGTTTGATGCAGTTACTTGCAAAATATCTCTAACTTTTACCTAGATTTCCCATTCGGGTTTCCAATCTACCGGGATGATTTGTCTCTTTTTTATGTCTCTGATTTTTTGCCTAGATCGCCCTTTCGGGTTTTCAATCCACCGAGACACTCTGTTTCTTTTTGTTAGGCGAAGTATTTCTTGACTGCATCAACGTTCGTAGGACGAGTGAACTCTTCGCCGTCCATAGTTGTAAGCATTAAAGCACCGCCTGAGAAGGCTTTCTTAACAACATATGGCCCGTCATAATTAGGAGTCCATTTTCCCCTAGAATCAGTAAGAAATAAATTGAATTTTCTTAAGCACAAGGTCACCTTCTCTAAATACACGAGGTCGAACCTTCTTGTCAAAAGCCTTCTTCATTCTTTGTTGATATAACTGACCATGACATAAAGTCATCATTCTTTTTTCTTCGATCAAGTTCAACTCATCATACCTGCTTTGACACCATTCAGCCTCAGTTAATTTAGCTTCCATCAAGACTCTCATTGATGGGATTTCCACCTTTATGGGGAGCACGACTTCCATGCCATATACCAAAGAGAATGGGGTTGCCCCTGTTGAAGTACGAACAGACGTACGATATCCATGAAGAGCAAATGGTAGCATCTCATGCCAATCCATGAAGAGCAAATGGTAGCATCTCATGTCAATCCTTGTAGGTCACTACCATCTTCTAGATGATCTTTTTTGATATTTTTGTTAGCTGCTTCAACAACCCCATTCATTTTAGGCAGGTAGGGAGAAGAGTTATGGTGTTCAATCTTGAATTCAGCACATAATTCCTTCATCATTTTGTTATTCAAGTTCGATCCATTATCAGTAATGATCTTACTTGGAACACCATAACGACAGATTAGATTGTTCTTGATAAAACGAACCACCACTTTCCTGGTTACATTGGCATAGGATGCTGCTTCAACCCATTTGGCGAAGTAATCAATGGCCACCAGGATAAAACGATGCTCGTTGGAAGCTTTAGGTTAAATCATGCCAATCATGTCAATCATGTCAATTTCCCACATGGAGAAGGGCCATGGAGAGGAGAGAATATTGAGAAGAGTCGGTGGTACATGAATTTTGTCGGCATAAATCTGACATTTGTGACACCTTCTCACGTATTTGCAGCAATCAGATTCCATTGACAGCCAATAGTATCTTGCTCTTAACATTCTTTTTGCCATTGCTTGCCCATTGGCATGAGTACCACAAGAGCCTTCATGAATTTCTTCCATTAACGTGTCTGCTTTGTGTCTATCCATGCATCTGAGCAAGACCATGTCGAAGTTTCTTTTGTACAACACATCATCATTTAGGAAGAAGTTTCCAGCCAATCTCTTGAGAGTCTTCCTATCTTTATTTGATGCCCCAAGCGGGTACTCTTGGTTTTGAAGGAAGCATTTGATATCATGGTACCATGGTTTATCATCAACGATCTCTTCCATGGTAAATACATGAGTGGGCCTGTCTAGGTGCATAACATCAATTCTAGGTATATCATTCCACCGATTTACAACAACCATGGAGGATAATGTAGCTAGTGCATCAGCCATGTTATTTTCTTCACGAGGAATGTGATGAAACTCAACTTCGTTGAAGAAAGGTAGTAACGTTCTTCCATAATCTTTGTAAGGAATCAATCTGGGTTGACGAGTCTTCATTCACCTTTGATCTGATTTATGACCAAAGCTGAGTCTCCGTATACATCCAGAATTTTGATCCTTAAATCAGTGGCTTCTTCAAGTCCCATGATGCAGGCCTCATATTTAGCTTCATTATTGGTGCATTTGAATGTTAATCTTGCAGTGAAAGGGATATGGGTACCTTGAGGTGTAACAATAATTTCCCCAATTCCGTTTCCATAAGCGTTGTCAGCTCCGTCGAATATTAATCCCCATTGGGATCCTGGCTCTGGCCCTTCGTTTGGTAATGGTTCATCGCAGTCTTTCATCCTTAGGTACATAACATCCTCATCAGGGAAATCAAATTTAACAGATTCGTAGTCATCAATTGGTTGGTGAGCCAAATGATCAGCTAGAATGCTTCCCTTCACAGCTTTTTGAGCATGGTATTCAATATCATACTCTGACAACAACATCTGCCAGCGAGCAATCCTTCCAGTTAAAGCGGGCTTTTCAAAGATATACTTGATTGGGTCCATTTTGGAGATCAACCAAGTGGTATGACAAATCATGTATTGTCGGAGTCGTTTAGCAGCATAAGCCAAGGCACAATAGGTTTTTTCAAGCACAGTGTAACGAGATTCACAATTCGTGAATTTCTTACTCAAGTAATAAATGGTGTGCTCCTTTTTCTTAGTTTCATCTTGTTGTCCAAGCATACAACCCAAGGAATCTTCCAATACTGTTAAGTATATGATCAAAGGTCTTCTTTCCACTAGAGGGATCAGGATAAGAGGCTCAAGCAGATATTCTTTGATGCTGTCAAAGGCCTTTTGACAATCTTCTGTCCATATACAACTCTGGTCCTTTCGAAGAAGTTTGAATATCGGCCCACAAGTAGCGACCATTAGGGATATAAATCTGGAGATGTAGTTTAGACGACCCAGAAATCCTTTTACTTGCTTCTCAGTTTTTGGTGCTGGCATTTCCTGAATGGCTTTGACTTTATCAGGATCAACTTCAATTCCTTTTTGACTGATGATGAAACCCAAAAGTTTTCCTGAACGAACACCAAAGGTACACTTGTTAGGATTCAAGCGGAGTTTGAATTTCTTCAAACGCTGAAATAACTTCAACAGATATTCCACATGTTCTTCTTCAGTTCCAGACTTGGCAATCACGTCGTCGATATATACCTCAATTTCTTTGTGCATCATGTCGTGGAAAAGAGTTGTCATGGCTCTTTGGTAAGTTGTACTTGCATTCTTTAGACCAAAAGGCATTACTTTATAGAAAAATGTTCCCCATGGCGTAATGAATGAGGTTTTTTCCATGTCTTCCGGTGCCATTCTGATTTGATTATATACGGAGAATCCGTCCATGAAAGAGAATACTTTGAATTTTCCAGTGATGTCGACCAACATGTCAATATGTGGTAGTGTAAAGTCATCTTTCAGACTAGCTTTGTTTAAGTCTCAGTAGTCCACACACATTCTGACTTTCCCGTCCTTTTTTGGAATAGGCACTATGTTAGCCAACCACTGAGGGTATTCTGTCGTGACGAGGAATCCTGCGTCAATCTGCTTTTACACTTCCTCTTTATTTTTGACAGCCATATCCGGGCGAGTTCTTCTTAATTTCTATTTGACTGGAGGACATTCTTGTTTCAACGGTAAGTGGTGTTCCACAATATCAGTATCCAACCCTGGCATGTCTTGGTAGGACCAAGCAAACACATCTGGGAACTCTTTGAGAAGTTCTATCATTTTTATTTTGACAGTTGGACTAAGCAGTGCCCCGATTTGACCTCTTTTTTGTCTTCATCGGAACCAAGGTTGATCACTTCTATCGGCTTTTTGTATGACTGGATGGAAGCTTCTTCTCATTCAAGTAGTCGGGAAATTTCATCCGGAATTTCTTCCTCTTCTTCATCTTCAGCTTCGAATACTGGGAACTCAAAGTTGGGAGAAGACATAAGGTCATGTTTTTCAATGGGGTTTTCGATGTTTAATCTACACATATGATCAATTGTTATTTTTTAGAAAAGAAATAAATGCGGTGGTGTACAAATATCAAATTTTTTTTTGTTTTGTGTTTTTTTTATTATTACCATTTTTTTAAAACAGAAAAAGTAAAAAAAACAAACAAACAACATGGTATTGAAAATAACATCTTTATTATTGATTAATTATTTCTTGAAACAAAAGCCTAATACTTAAGACAGGTGGCCCTAAAAACATCTTTCGCTTTGGGCGGAGCGAGAGGACAAAACAAACATTTACTTTGAGATGCGGACAACGGTTGGAACATCAATAGCTATCCAGTTCCGAGGAACTTTCCCAGGTGTCACAAAGTCTTGCAAATCCTTTTCAGGTCTGTATTCGATAACAACACTGACTTTTGGCAGAGTTACATTGATGGAGTCTTTGATCCTTGCTGATATGTCAAAAAGGTGGACCGCAATGGCCTTTTTGATGGATCACAGGGTATGAAATGGTACATATGCATCCTCTGGGGATATGTACCCAGGGTCTTCTAAATAAGGTTCCCACTCGCATATATTGAGATCACATGATGCAGTTTCACATTTGGGAACTCTTTTTACCTTCTCAGATTTTTCTTTGGTGGGTAGTTTAGCAGTAATTATGACAACTCGCATAAACTTCTGCAACATGCCCCAGGGATGATTTGGCAGCTTTTGTAGAATTTTGGGAGGTGCCATGTAAGTGGATAAATCCTTTTCAGAATCATCTTCCATTATGATATTTACTTCTGGCATGGTATAATGAATGAAATCTCTTTCAACAATCTTTGTAGACTTGTCAAAAAGATGATCTTCGGCTACTCTCTCGACGGGTTGAGGAGTATAAAATGGTATGTAGGCATCTTCTGGTTGACTGTCATACCCAGGAGTTTCTAAGTAGGGGTCCTAGATCTCTGGAGAAATATATGAATCATCTTCGGAGTGACAAACAATATCTTCCATAACTGTGTCTTCTTCTGGTGAAGAAAAGGAAATGGGACAGTTTTCATCGTTGCCATCTTCTATGTCCATTTCATCAACAGACTAAGATGCATCCTTATCTTTCTCTTTTAGAGAAAATAACGGAGTATGCATCTCTTCTTGCGATATGTAGCCAGAATCATTGAGGTATGACTTCTATTCTTCTTCAGAATCTGAGGGTTCGTCTTCAGAGTCATCTCTGTTAATGGCGTCGACCTCTTGAGGGATAGAATAAATAAAGCCTCCACTGTGAAAAGTATTTTGAATGGGAGGAATGCCTTCATTCTTTTTTGTAGTTTTTGCATATGCTGGAGAACAACCAAGGCCACTTTTGGTCTGACTTTTGGTAAGAACCACAACATGTCCTCATCCTTCAGTGACACCACTCTCCACTACTCGGACGACGTCTTTATAAGATGAAATGGATGCCCCTTTGCTATCATTTCTACTTACATAAAGTGCCTGGAACTGATTCCCAATAACCTCTTCGAGTTCTAAGTAAGAGAATGATGACAGATTACTAACAACCAAAGCCCGTTCGCCATACCCAGTAACCAATTTGGCATTCTTTACTAATTTCAACTTCTGATGTAGGGTTGAAGTGATTGCTCTGGCTTTATGAATCCAAGGACGACCCAACAAACAACCATATGCTGCTTGGATGTCCATTACTTAGAAGGTGGCTTAAAATGTATGGGGGCCAATAGTTATGGGAAGATCAACTTCACCAATAACTGTCTTATTGGATCCATCAAAAGCTTTGACAACAATTTCACTACCTCTCATAGGAGTGCCTTGAAATGCTAACTTTGTAAGAGTTGATTTTGGCATAACATTTAGTGATGAACAGGTGTCTACCAACACACTTGACAGAGCGTCATTCATGCAGTTGACTGAGATGTTTAGTGCCATATTGTGATTGCTTCCCTCTTCTGGGAGATTTCATCACAAAAACTCAAGTTATTGCAGGCGGTAATGTTAGCAACAATATTGCCAAATACCTCACCGGAGCTCATAGAAACCCGCCGGAGAAGACGGTGGCACGCGGTGGCCATCGCAGTCTCTCTCTGACCACCTCTCAAAACCACTTAACCCTTATGAAAACCCATGCTCTGAGTTCGAATCTGAACTCAGATTTCACAAAAACTCACCCCTAACTCACAAACTCAGAAAACCCTAAAAACTAAATCTACCAAAATCAAGGCAAATACAAGCAATTGGAAGAGGGTTACGAAGTAGAATCACATGGAAACTACAAATCGAGCAACAAAGATTGCAAAGGAGGCGAGTAGCGATTCCGATCTAAAGCTTTTTCGACGAAGGTAATCTTTCTAACTCTCTTCTTCTGCTTTCTATCTAATCCCTTCTTCCTCTTCGTCTTACTTCAAATAAAACAACGATTTTTGTGTTGCTGTTAGGATGTAGAGGTTTATCTATTCAACTTCGAATTGCAATGAGAAATTTGAAGTAGAATTAGGTTTTTTTAGAGCTTTAGTGTGTTTAGGGTTAGGGAATGTTCTTGCAGAAATTGCTAGGGTTTCCAAGTTTCTTCAGGTGTATTTGTGTGTATTGTAGAATGAAAATGATGTAGTATATATAGTGGAATTCTCATACGTGTGAATGATTGAGACTTTTGTGAGGTTGTTACGAAATTGT
The DNA here is from genome assembly GCA_022829125.1 of Lathyrus tuberosus. Taxonomy (NCBI): domain Eukaryota; kingdom Viridiplantae; phylum Streptophyta; class Magnoliopsida; order Fabales; family Fabaceae; genus Lathyrus; species Lathyrus tuberosus. The sequence goes on from JALAZF010000032.1 coordinate 10,674,237, forward strand.
GTGAGGTGTCCTCTGTGCAAAATAAACTGTTAGAGGTTGTAGCACCATCCTGATCATGTGGGATTGTTTGTGAGTGTGAATCATTCTCTTTGTTGCAGGATTTTTCATTTTGTCCTTTTGTGAATTGTGATTGTGTGGTCCCTACTTGAAAACAACCTTGATGTGAAATACTTGTTTCTTGTGATTTGCAAATAATGTCACTTGTGGTATTTTGTGTGTGCTACTTGTATGCTGAGAATCATGTGTGCTAATTTTCATGTCTGCTACTCCTATGTATTTTTGGAATTGTGAATTTGGTTGATGCTTTTTGAATGGCCTGCACTTGTGACTTGTTTTTGCATTATACATGAATGCCTTCAAATTGTACCTACTGATTGTTCACATTGTACTAATCCTTCTTGTTCTATTTTCCTTTCATGGTGCATTGGCATCAGGCATTTGGATTGGTGAAACTTGGCACGAAAATGGAGGCAGTCTTGAAGCATTCATAAAGAGCTTGGGTCAGTAACTTGGACATGAAAGCATGAAGAAGCTTTGACACATTGTCATGGAGATCTTGCAATGGATTTTGTCACTTAGGCATTGTAAAACTTAGGTGTCATCTTGGTCTTGTAACATGAAACTTGTAATGCTTTAATTCAAATGATGTGCCTTGTAAATTTGAATTCAAATTGGTATGGTGGCTAGGTTTAAGACTAGAAAGAACCTTTGGATCAATTGACATTGTAACCTTTGAATTAAATTGAACTTTTGTAATTTATACCTTGTAGCACATGTAACTTCAAAGTGATTTTATAACGTGTAACATGAATACCTTTGAATCTAAGCAACACCCCCCTTTACTTTGAAATTGCAATCTTCAATTATTTTATCAAATGTGTCTCTATCTTGACATGAATTGGATTTTGCACTACACTTGAATCTTAATTAGTAATGACTTGAATTTCCAAAGCTAGAACCACTTGTAAGTTTAAAAGAATGTTCTTGATTTAATAGTACATCTCATGACACTAGAATACTAACCAAGACAATATTATCATGTAGCATACCTTAGATGCTCATGAAAGCATGGTTTAAGTTTGAAACAACTCAATCAATTAGTCATGGTTTTAAAGCAACTTGGGAATTTAATTGTGGTTTCCCATCATCGCTTGTAGCTCACTCCTTATGCCTTAATCATCATTCCACCACAACTTGAGCATACTCCTTGATCACAAATTGATTGTTCCATGAGTCCCTTAACTTAAATTCGTCCATTAATCTAGCAACCAATTCAAACTTGGATCTTGAAACAAAAGTCAAGCATGACCTAAGGATGAACTATCATTTCCTTGAACTAGCTTGCAAAAAATCTAGCCAAAGTTAGCTTGATTAACCACATGGCCTCAGTGTCAATCTTGGGATATGGCTCCAAATATATTGAAGCAAGGCTTGGAATCATGTTGAAAATAGGCTTTAAAAACCACTTGAAAAGAAATGTTCATGCCTTGAAATGGATCCATTCATATGACTTAGGCACTTGAACATGTTATAACCGCTTGATCATGAGAATGAGGGCACATCCCTCCTTTATCTCCTCTTGAAACCAAACACCCTAGCAAGAGCTTGCAATCACTATAAGCACACATAAGATTACCATGACCTAAATTCTAGAGGATCATGGAGCAACACAAAGCTTGGTATAAGAAAATAAACAGGGTAGGCAAATTTGGGGTATGACAGATGCCCCTATCTAATTGCCTTGAACCCGAGAAAATAAACTGTTGCATGGGGTTTATTTTTAGGGTAAAAGTCAATTAGATACAAGAAAACCCCAAAATTTATCTGATGAAAGAGTATAATGCAATGTAACGGTGGAATGAGAAGTATGAGAATAGGATGGTAGAATGCAAAATGAGGGATATAAATCTGGAGATGTAGTTTAGACGACCCAGAAATCCTTTTACTTGCTTCTCAGTTTTGGGTGCTGGAATTTCCTGAATGGCTTTGACTTTATCAGGATCAACGTCAATTCCTTTTTGACTGACGATGAAACCCAAAAGTTTTCCTGAACGAACACCAAAGGTACACTTGTTAGGATTCAAGCGGAGTTTGAATTTCTTCAAACGCTGAAATAACTTCAACAGATATTCCACATGTTCTTCTTCAGTTCCGGACTTGGCAATCACGTCGTCGATATATACCTCTATTTCTTTGTGCATCATGTCGTGGAAAAGAGTTGTCATGGCTCTTTGGTAAGTTGTACCTGCATTCTTTAGACCAAAAGGCATTACTTTATAAAAAAATGTTCCCCATGGCGTAATGAATGAGGTTTTTTCCATGTCTTCCGGTGCCATTCTGATTTGATTATATACGGAGAATTCGTCCATGAAAGAGAATACTTTGAATTTTCCAGTGCTGTCGACCAACATGTCAATATATGGTAGTGTAAAGTCATCTTTCGGACTAGCTTTGTTTAAGTCTCGGTAGTCCACACACATTCTTACTTTCCCGTCCTTTTTCGAAACAGGCACTATGTTAGCCAACCACTGAGGGTATTCTGCCGTGGCGAGGAATCCTGCGTCAATCTGCTTTTACACTTCCTCTTTATTTTTGATGGCCATATCCGGGAGAGTTCTTCTTAATTTCTGTTTGACTGGCGGACATTCTGGTTTCAACGGTATGTGGTGTTCCACAATATCGGTATCCAACCCTGGCATATCTTGGTAGGACCAAGCAAACACATCTGGGAACTCTTTGAGAAATTCTATCATTTTTATTTTGACAGTTGGACTAAGCAGTGCCCCGATTTTGACCTCTTTTTTGTCTTCAACGGAACCAAGGTTGATCACTTCTATCGGCTTTTTGTATGACTGAATGGAAGCTTCTTCTCATTCAAGTAGTCGGGAAATTTCATCCGAAATTTCTTCCTCTTCTTCATCTTCAGCTTCGAATACTGGGAACTCAAAGTTGGGAGAAGACATAGGGTCATGTTTTTCAACGGGGTTTTCGATGTTTAATCTACACATATGATCGATTGTTGTTTTTTAGAAAAGAGATAAATGTGGTGGTGTACAAACATCAAATTTTTTTTCGTTTTGTGTTTTTTTTATTATTACCGTTTTTTTTAAACAGAAAAAGTAAAAAAACAAACAAACAACATGGTATTGAAAATAACATCTTTATTATTGATTAATTATTTCTTGAAACAAAAGCCTAATACTTAAGACAGGTGGCCCTAAAAACATCTTTCGCTTTGGGCGGAGCGAGAGGACAAAACAAACATTTACTTTGAGATGCGGACAACGGTTGGAACATCAACAGCTATCCAGTTCCGAGGAACTTTCCCAGGTGTCACAAAGTCTTGCAAATCCCTTTCAGGTCTATCTTCGATAACAACACTGACTTCTGGCGGAGTTACATTGATGGAGTCTTTGATCCTTGCTGATATGTCAAAAAGGTGGTCCTCAACGGCCTTTTTGATGGATCACAGGGTATGAAATGGTACATATGCATCCTCTGGGGATATGTACCCAGGGTCTTCTAAATAAGGTTCCCACTCGCATATATTGAGATCACATGATGCAGTTTCACATTTGGGAACTCTTTTTACCTTCTCAGATTTTTCTTTAGTGGGTGGTTTAGCAATAATTATGACAACTCGCATAAACTTGTGCGGCATGCCCCAGGGATGATTAGGCAGCTTTTGTAGAATTTTGGGAGGTGCCATATAAGTGGATAAATCATTTTCAGAATCATCTTCCATTATGATATTTACTTCTGGCATGGTATAATGAATGAAATCTCTTTCAATAATCTTTGTAGACTTGCCAAAAAGATGATCTTCGACTACTCTCTCGACGGGTTGAGGAGTATAAAACGGTATGTAGGCATCTTCTGGTTGACTGTCATACCCAGGAGTTTCTTAGTAGGGGTCCCAGATCTCTGGAGAAATATATGAATCATCTTCGGAGTGACAAACAATATCTTCCATGACTGTGTCTTCTTCTGGTGAAGAAAAGTAAATGGGACAGTTTTCATCGTTGCCATCTTCTATGTCCATTTCATCAACAGACTAAGATGTATCCTTATCTTTCTCTTTTAGAGAAAATAACGGAGTATGCATCTCTTCTTGCGATATGTAACCAGAATCATTGAGGTATGACTTCCATTCTTCTTCAGAATCTGAGGGTTCGTCTTCAGAGTCATCTCTGTAAATGGCGTCGACCTCTTGAGGGATAGAATAAATAAAGCCTCCACTGTGAAAAGTATTTTGAATGGGAGGAATGCCTTCATTCTTTTTTGTAGATTTTGCATATGCTGGAGAACAACCAAGGCACCTTTGGTTTGACTTTTGGTAGGAACCACAACATGTCCCCATCCTTCAGTGACACCACTCTCCACTACTCGGACGACGTCTTTATAAGATGAAATGGATGCCCCTTTGCTATCCTTGCTACTTACATAAAGTGCCTGGAACTGATTCCCAATAACCTCTTCGGGTTCTAAGTAAGAGAATGATGACAGATTACTAACGACCAAAGCCCGTTCGCCATACACAGTAACCAATTTGGCATTCTTTACAAATTTCAACTTTTGATGTAGAGTTGAAGTGACTGCTCTAGCTTTATGAATCCAAGGACGACCCAACAAACAACCGTATGCTGCTTGGATGTCCATTACTTAGAAGGTGACTTAAAATGTATGGGGGCCAATAGTTATGGGAAGATCAACTTCGCAAATAACTGTCTTCTTGGATCCATCAAAAGCTTTGACAACAATTTCACTGCCTCTCATAGGAGTGCCTTGAAATGCTAACTTTGTAAGAGTTGATTTTGGCATAACATTTAGTGATGAACAGGTGTCTACCAACACACTTGACAGAGCGTCATTCATGCAGTTGACTGAGATGTTTAGTGCCATATTGTGATTGCTTCCCTCTTCTGAGAGATCTTCATCACAAAAACACAAGTTATTGCAGGCGGTAATGTTAGCAACAATATTGCCAAATACCTCATCGGAGCTCATAGAAACCCGCCGGAGAAGACGGTGGCACGCGGTGGCCGCCGCAGTCTCTCTCCGGCCACCTCTCACAACCACTTAACCCTTATGAAAACCCATGCTCTGAGTTCGAATCTGAACTCAGATTTCACAAAAACTCACCCCTAACTCATAAACTCAGAAAACCCTAAAAACTAAATCTACCAAAATCAAGGTAAATATAAGCAATTGGAAGAGGGTTACGAAGTAGAATCACTTGGAAAGTACAAATCGAGCAACAAAGAGTGCAAAGGAGGCGAGTAATACCTAGATCAGAGAGATTCCGATCTAAAGCTTTTTCGACGAAGGTAATCTTTCTAACTCTCTTCTTCTGCTTTCTATCTACTCCCTTCTTCCTCTTCTTCTTACTTCAAATAAAACAACGATTTTTGTGTTGCTGTTAGGATGTAGAGGTTTATCTATTCTACTTCGAATTTCAATGAGAAATTTGAAGTAGAATTAGGTTTTTTTAGAGCTTTAGTGTGTTTAGGGTTAGGGAATGTTCTTGCAGAAATTGCTAGGGTTTCCAAGTTCTTCAGGTGCTTTTGTATGTATTGTAGAATGAAAATGATGTAGTATATATAGTGGAATTCTCATACGTGTGAATGATTGAGACTTTTGTGAGGTTGTTACGAAATTGTGTGAGGTGTCATCTGTGCAAAATAAACTGTTAGAGGTTGTAGCACCATCCTGATCATGTGGGATTGTTTGTGAGTGTGAATCATTCTCTTTGTTGCAGAGTTTTTCATTTTGTCCTTTTGTGAACTGTGATTGTATGGTCCCTACTTGAAAACAACCTTGCTGTGAAATACTTGTTTCTTGTGATTTGCAAATAATGTCACTTGTGGTATTTTGTGTGTTGCTACTTGTCTGCTGAGAATCATGCGTGCTAATTTTCATGTCTGCTACTCCTATGTATTTTTGGAATTGTGAATTTGGTTGATGCTTTTTGAATGGCCTGCACTTGTGACTTGTTTTTGCATTATACATGAATACCTTCAAATTGTACCTACTGATTGTTCACATTGTACTAATCCTTCTTGTTCCATTTTCCTTTCATGGTGCATTGGCATCAGGCATTTGGATTGGTGAAACTTGGCACGAAAATGGAGGCAGTCTTGGAGCATTCATAAAGAGTTTGGGTCAACAACTTGGACATGAAGGCATGAAGAAGTTTTGACACATTGTCATGGAGATCTTGCAATGGATTTTGTCACTTAGGCATTGTAAAACTTAGGTGTCATCTTGGTCTTGTAACATGAAACTTGTAATGCTTTAATTCAAATGATGTGCCTTGTAAATTTGAATTCAAATTGGTATGGTGGCTAGGTTTAAGACTAGCAAGAACCTTAGGATCAATTGACATTGTAACCTTTGAATCAAATTGAACTTTTCTAATTTATACCTTGTAGCACATGTAACTTCAAAGTGATTTTATAACGTGTAACATGAATACCTTTGAATCTAAGCAACATCCCCCTTTACTTTGAAATTGCAATCTTCAATTATTTTATCAAATGTGTCTCTATCTTGACATGAATTGGATTTTTCACTACACTTGAATCTTAATTAGTAATGACTTGAATTTCCAAAGCTAGGACCACTTGTGAGTTTAAAAGAATGTTCTTGATTTAATAGTACATCTCATGACACTAGAATACTAACCAAGACAATATTATCATGTAGCATACCTTAGATGCTCATGAAAGCAAGGTTTAAGTTTGAAACAACTCAATCAATTAAACATGGTTTTAAAGCAACTTGGGAATTTAATTATGGTTTCCCATCATCGCTTGTAGCTCACTCCTTATGCCTTAATCATCATTACACCACAACTTGAGCATACTCCTTGATCACAAATTGATTGTTCCATGAGTCCCTTAACTTAAATTCGTCCATTAATCTAGCAACCAATTCAAACTTGGATCTTGAAACAAAAGTCAAGCATGACCTAAGGATGAAGGCTCACAAGAAACTTTTTATGATAACCTCTGCTTGGGAAGCAACAATAGAAAAAAATGATGAGGATTATCATTATCAACTATAAAGTCGAAGAATGACTTGCTGGTTGTCGTAGTGATAATCGGATATCAAGCTATTGATTAACTTGAATCACAAATCTTAATTCACCACCGATCTTTAATTTATCCAAGGGAAGGGAAAAAGAGCGAAAAACCCATGAGTATGCAATGCAATGCAAAGCAAAAGAGAAACTATGGTTCGGGGGTTGGTTATACCTAGGGAAGGTGCTAGCATCCTAAGTATCTGTAGTACTCTACAGGAAACTCTTGTTTTTTTTTGTCTGCTAAAGGGTGAAAAGGTAAAAGAAGACCTAAGGTGTTATTTCTAAGTATGCTCGCCAAGACATCGCATCTCGTGCCTACGTATCCTGACGGGAATGGAATCAGCGCATTCATAGTTCCCCTTACTAGGGGGGAGCTCTTGACTATGGTCAAGGTTCCAAGGGGGAGGTAAGCGTCTGTGGCAAGACACATATATATAGTGCGGCGACTCTAAACCTAAGGCTAGGTTAAACGGGAAAGGAAAAGTCCATGGCAGGACACTCACATAGAGTACAGCGACTCTAATTCTAAGGCTAGGATGAAAGGGAAATTCTAACAAGGTCTCAAGGGAATGGTGGACAAGGTTATCCAAAATGTGACATGGCAGTCAATAGAGAAATCCTTTTCTTTGGACTTTTGATTGAGAAAAAATCTGGATGCGAACAGAAAAGGGAATCTATGGAAGACTAAATCCTAAATGTCGTCAAACAGTGATGGACCTAAAGTCGAGATTGAAGGGAACTAAACCTAAACATTCATCCTAATTTCTATCTGATTCAATTTATCGAGGACAAGATTAAATCATGATCACAGTTAACACCCGGATTAATTAAAATTTAATTAAGGTTAACTAGAGATTTAACTAATCAATTAGAATCTAAGAACTCCAATTATTTAATTAAAATTTTAGTTAATCTAAATCAACAATTTAATTACCATCTAATAATCAAATATAAAATTCTTAATAAAAAATTAAACTAAAATACCTTTTTCTTCGCCTCACTGCTGTAGTATGTGTGTTTTTCTTTTTGTGAATGAGTTTTGTGAATTGTTGCTGCTCTGAATCTCTGCCCTCTTTTCTGTATGATTTTCACTGCCATTCCCCCTATTGATGTCCGTGTGCATTATTTTATAAGCCTGAGGCATTGAATTTGTGATTCTGAAATTGAATGTGTGTGATCTTAACTTGCTGTTTCCGATTTGGAATTGTTTTGATGTTTAGGATTGATGTATCACCATTATTGATTGATGATTATTTCCGCTGATTTCTGCTTCTGTCAAATAGATTATAATGATCCTATGCGAAATTTTTTTGGAAAGGAATGAACTGAGCTGTGATTCAGTGATTACTGATAAAATATTCACATTAATTTTCCTTGATTCATTGCCCCTGATTATGACGATTTTGATTCCATTTCAGTTCAATCTCGTGTGATTGCTATAACTGAGTTTCCCTTTCCATTATGCCTGAAATTTTCCTATTTGATTATGATTGATAATTTTGTGATTCTCATTATGATTCGATTCAATGCTAATTTTAATTTCCTGTGATGTTGTGTGCACAGAATAATGAGGATGATGAGGGCCAGTGTGCTGCAGCCGAAGCCAGCTTCCTTAGGATTTTATGATAGGAAAGCTGGAGGAAGAATCCTAATAACTTAAAAAGGAGTACACCGAGGCATTAGATGCGTACCACTTATTTTCCATCTTTCACAAAAAAAGTTCACCTGTAGTAGATACAAGTCATTCCTAGTAAACCTCAAACTCTCATCAATTTTTTTTGTTTCTTGGACTCCATGTCAATAGAAGAAGATTTTATTTGCTCATACACCCTTTTCTAATAAAAGAATTAAGTCAAGAACTCCAGGATTTACAATACTGTCTGCCGTCTGTTTTTGAGTAGGTAACCCAATGTACATGACCTGATTTGATCAAAGCTTGAACCATTGTAACTTACCATTGTAACATTTTAGCGTTAGTTCCTCAACTGATAGTTATCACTTTGTAGCAACTGTCATCGTTCTTTGTAATCATATTGTTTGAATGAGACAACCGAACTTGTGCTTGTCATTCCATCAATCCCATAATCAACGTGAGTTTAGCAAGCCTTCTAGGAGGACGATATTCTTCAAACGTTTTAAAGTGGTGATGCTCTATTGGGATTTATAATGAAATGCTTGTATTGTACTTAGACTTTGTGTAAATTGTAATGGTATTGATCTTAACATTTTGAATGTGGAATCAATTTAAGTTTTGTAAAGAACCATGCAAGCATATAACCCACTTTGTATTTTGTAAATATTCAAAATAATCTTCTCTTTCACACTGGTCTTGAACTTTCAAACTCTTTTGAATTTGAATTGTACCTTGAATTTGATAGAACTTGACCTTCTTGGATTATGTCAAAAACTCCTTTGGTTAGCTTGAATTAAAACTCTTCTTGTGATAGCCAATGATATATAAACTTGGACACTTGAATGATTTGAACAATATGACTCAAGATGATTGAAAATGGCGTATGCCCTTGACTTTTTGTAATTTGAACTCCAAGCTAATCTCATAAACTTTCTTATGTTTACTTGATCTTGAAAACTTGATGACATAAAGGCTATCTTTTGCAAATCTTGAAAACTTGAACTTGAAATAATGCTTCATCTTGAAAACTTTGAATAATGCTCCCCATTGTAACTTGGATTCCAAACGGTCCACTTGAATGATCTTGAACTCATCACTTGTAACTTGTATTCTATGTAAACCATAAGCATGAACCTTCCACCCTGACCATTCAAACCTTGGTTATTTGAAATGAACTTGAATTGGTGAATGTTGCACTTGAAGCTTGGAATTTTGAATGAGAAACCAAAGCCCGACCTTGATTTTAATGAGATATAGACAGAAAGTCCATCCAAGATATCTTCAAAGTATTGATCCAAGAATGGCCCAAGAATGGAGAAAGAACTCTGGAAGTGGAGCCCATATCAAGTAGAAACCCTAGGATTACCTTAAGTCAGGATCAACTAGTCATGCCCTGAAATGTTCGGCTGAGAACCAACACCATCTACACAATAAGCACACACACAAAGACCGTATGACCTAAAGATGTTATGCGAGATGATGTACAAAGAGGTGAGATCTTAGGGTTAAAATTAGGGTGTGACAGATGCCCATATTTAAGTTTCTTCTATCCGGAGATATGGAAATTGAAATCTTCGTCTTGACGTGATAGGAGAGACTTAAATACAAACAAGCACAATATTTGGCCCTAAGATGCCACAAAATGCTTATGATATGATATGAAGTGAATGTTGTAATACCCCGTATTATTTAAATGCTCAATTGGATATCAGATGAGATCAGATGAGTATCTATGTGTTATATCTCTGATCAATTGGAATAATGGAATTCTTTAAGTATTGTTAAGTAGGATCATTAGAGCATTTAGTGAGCTCCGAAGAGATATAATGAAAGAGACAGATCAATAATTATTAGTTCATGAGAGGATTTTATGGTAACTCTATCTCTGATCAATTTGGTTGAGACGACAAAATATCGATTGGAGATGTTTTACCCTATTGGATTATATTATATAATAAGTATATATATATATATAATTGTTGGTAAGAGAAAAGAAAAGGAAAGTTGGGAAAGAAGAAGAAAAGAAAAAGAAGAGAAAAGGAAGAGAAGAGAAGAGGGGAGAGGAAGAAACTTAGAGAGAAAGCTTGGATCATTGTTCATCATCTTCTTCAACATCCTCTTCGATTATCAGGTGCGTTCTAGATAGACACCTTAAGTTCTAGAAATTTCATGATGTTGAACTTAGGTTAGAGTTTGAGAAAATGAATAATTGTGTAGAATCGATGTTTCTAACAGATAAAACGTGAAATAAACCGCGTAATATAGTCGGGTTGTATGTGGAAATAATCGGGAATACTTGTTGGTATGATAGAATATGTTTTGATTGAATTTGATTTGGAATCATACCGTTAAAACCAGGTTTTTTTATTCTGGTTCAGGGGTAACCGGTTACTCATTTTAAGGTAACCGGTTACTTGCTGGAAATTTTGGGTTTCTGCGTGAAAAATGAACTAAGTAACTGGTTACTCATTCTGAGGTAACCGGTTACCAAAATGTGCCTCTAACTCTCATTTTGATTCTGTTTTGAACAGTAACACTTGAGTAACGGGTTACTCATTCTGAGGTAACTGGTTACCACTGTTATGATTTGTGAAAAATGTTTGAAAATTCATATCTTTTGGATCGTAATTCCGATCGAGGCATGGTTATAGTCGATGGAAAGCTGTGAAAATATCCTACGGGATAAAAGTGAGAAATATTGATTTTGATACCCGATTAAATGAATCGAGGGAACCTGAAAATGATGTTTATGTGATATGTTGTGATAAATGTTTTACTTATGCAAATTGTGCCATATCTATCAAATTATGAATTGTGATGAGATAAAATACATGTTTAAAATATGAATTAGGAAGAGTGAGGAAACTTTACCCCAAAACAAAATGATAGTGGAATCTAATATTGTGACTAGAATTGATAGAAACTCTAAATGGCGATGCTCGTGCATTCGATGTAGAAAGGTGCATCCTTGACGAGTAATGGTCTAGAGTAGTTAACCTAGATGGCGATGCTCATGCATTCGATGTAGAAAAGTACATCCTTGATGAGTAATGGTCTAGGCGAGAGTGAAACACTAGTATGGAACATGTGTGTAAACCTTTGTGTTTTATGTGAAAAGGAAAAAGAGGCCTTAAGGCGAATGTGGCCTTGTGATTGTCGAATATAATCACGTTTGTGTATATGATCACGTAATGGTAATTGTTTCCCTTGAGTTGCAGTTTCATGAGTAACGAGCTCCTCTAGAACGTATGCATGACTACTTGGCAGGTTTGATTCCCGCGGTTAGTACGAATGGAGCATACGGGTAAAGAGACTTGCGATGGTTAACAGGCTATGAGAAGTGACGGTTCACGGTTAACAGGCCGATGAACCCGAATCCATTTCGTATGTCAAGTAGGTTACAAGGATCCATGACTCGGGTCGACTTCTAGACGTAGAAGCGGACGGGAAAAGTGGATGTCTTAGTAAGGTTACCGATTAGTGATAATAAATTGAGTTGACTCATAAGCATGTTTCCATATAGTGTGAGATTTTGAACTCAAGGTCATTTTCCCTTCCCCTTGACTTGAGTTAGGATTTGGCTAGCACCCTGTAAAGCTGAGAGAATTTGTAAGATAGGGAACTCACTGGGATTAATATATCACCCCATTATTGTTGCTATTTTTCAGGCAGTGATTGCAGGTTTGATTTACAAGTGGAGCTATGCTTGGATGTTTCAAGAGAAGCTTAGCTTTAGTTTTCCACTGTGTAATTTGTTGTATACAATTGAGAATATTGTATATTGATCTTAGTTTTTATTGTTTTGGCTAGTTTCCATATCTTGTACCATAGATTGTATTATGTTTTAGAATGGTCAAGTATGTGAATTACGCCATTAGGCACTTATGATGGTGTAAGTACCAAATAAAATGCTTGTATAGTATTATTCTAGGTATATATTATACAGGGCATTACAGTTGGTATCTGAGCAGGTCGTGTCCTCGACCTAGCCTTGAAACATCATAAGTAAATCTATTCCTGCCTCTTAAGTGTGTCTTGCCAACATGAATCTTAATATCATACTATGTAGTGTTGGGTCTGATCAACCTAATGTTATGTATGTGATAGGTAGAATCATGGTTGAGCGACCACGAGGACTCTGAAGTGTTGTCGGAACTTGTGCTGTGAGGGTAGGCTTAAGCCAAGAGTTAGTAGTGAGGAGTTTTGGTCAACTCAGTGAGGTCTTAGTAGGAGTTGTGTTTTGGGTAGCATGGAATTAAAGAGTAGGGTGTTGTTCAAGCAATCCTTTGGACGAATAGAGTCGAAAAGTTAAGGATCTCTATGAGACAATTGGTCATGGTATCGAGGAATATGTAAAACTGCTAGTAGAGATGGATTGGCCACTGGTATAGACGAGATTTCAAGTATTCTCATTCCGTGAAAAAGAAAAGTTGTATTGTGGAACGTGTGACGTAAGGTCCGGAAGTGAGATAATTATTGGTGTTTTGGTTTCTATGGTCGCTATGGTATCTTGAATGGACGAGAGTACCTTAAGGAATGTGTTCGGAACAATATCTTCCAACTGGTTAAGAAGTTGAGAGTTAAGGAAGTTCGGCTTTTATGAGAACCTAAAGTAGTAGAGAAGTGTGAGAAGGAACACAGAGATGTGTTTACATGCTTCAAGTGAACAATTATGTGTCGGACGAAGGGTAGGAGATAAGTTGCGCGTATTCAGATATGAAGAGAGATTAAGTTCGAGATATTACATTAGGATTTCTGTATTCAGTAAGAGACCAATTTGGAATTGTTAAATTACCCGAGGAACATTATAAGGTATTGTGTCGGAGAAAGTTTGAACTTTATTTAGTAACAGAAAGTGCAGTGATACGGACCGGGAGAAGTTTGTATTAAGAAACAGAATGAGTATCTTGGATTTAAGGGAATCTTAGTAAGATGGTTTTATATTTGGACCTAAGAGGATTACAATGGAGAGTGAAGTAAACGCGGTGTGGAAAACGGTATCAATGGTATGTTATGAGGAAGTGATAACGGAATGTATTTTGGACGAGTGTGCAATAGAGTTTTAAGGTGTTGATGAACCTATAGTTAAGGAAGTGTAATCGAGGATGGTTCACCCACGTGAACCCAAGTAGTATGATGTGAAATGAGAAAGTTAAACCTTGGTATTAAGAACAAGCGTAGTAGTAGCACCATGGTCACAAGTGTACGTGATGCATTCCTAGTCTCGAGACAAGTGTGAAGGGACATATTTGGTGGAGCAGTGAGTGTTGTATCCTAAGAAGTAAGATTGCGGTAAAACAATGAAAAGCAAATCAGGACTTATTACATAGTAAGTATAAATCATGGAATGGTTTATACCGGATGGGTTTTGTAAATCGTTGATGAGAATTGTTGGTTGCGAATCTTCCATTAAGCAATTTGGTGTAAGTGGGATGTGTAATGGATAGTGAAGGGCAAGAAATTCCAGTTAATGTGTACGAAGTGATGGAAAAGTTCTTCAAGAGGATGCATTGCCCCGATTTATTTTCAAGTATAGAGAAACTTATGTATTTGTGAATGATTAGAATATTCAGAATCTACCTTTTGTTGGACTAAGAACGTTGTTGTTTTATTTCTCACCAAGGAGTTCGAGTGAGAGAACAAGGTTGAGTGCTGACATGCTATGACCATCAGTTTTATGGTATCATATAATGGTTGTGTGTTGGGTTTTGCTTGTGGACGAATTAAGTATGAATTGTGGTTAAAACCCTAGGATGTCGTCATTATTGGCTTTCCGCTAGCGTAGTTGTATGAGCAGAGAATGAACTATCTCGCTGAAGATTTGTCGTGTGACCGCGTCAGAATTTGGAATTTTGCCTTGTCACTTGGTTGGAGTGTGTTATCTGCATGTTTTGACTTTGTTCGGTATTACCTTGAGTGGATCATGGTTGGTGAATGTTATACAAGTTAAAGAGTCGCGAGTTGAGAATGATATTATGGGTTAGAGCAAGCCGGATTGATGGTTTTGAATAGGGATGGTTTTTGAATTAAAAGAAATTGGTTTTTCAGCTTTTGCATCAGTGTTAACCGATTAGCGCCATGTGGTTAACCGATTAACATGTGCAAGGATGATGCTTTGCACTGAATTTTGAGGAGTTAACCGATTAGCTCAGACAGTTAATCGATTAACATGTGTAAATTGTGAAATCCCTTAGGAACCATCATTTGCGTTTTGTTACCTAGTTTAGAAAGTGTTGTGAGAATGGAAATGGGATTGCAAGTAAATGAAAGACAGATTTGTGTTTTGAAATCAGAACTTTTGGAAGGGTGTTATTTAATCGATCTTTTGTTTAAGACGACAATGGAATTTGACTTATGGGGAAGTAATCTTGTGAATTGTGTTGAGTGTGAGGAAGTTTGAGGCGTATTGTTACCATTACTGTTGAAAGTCTTGAGGGCGAAGTTAGATAATGCTCACAAAGTTTTTATCTCACAAGGAATGCTTCGGTAATTTAATTTTTGGTGTTAGTAAGGTATGAGCGGTTGGTCAGAGTTTAGTAATTCTTGACTTCCGTGAGTTCCTGGTATTGGATTTAGGCTCCGTGAGAGTGTTACTAGTTGTGTGCAGTTGTGTTTTACCTAGAGAAGGGAATTTGAAAGTTATCCTCCCACGTATGAGTAAGAATTGGATGTTCCGAAGTTAAGCATGTAACTTGGATCGTATGTGGGACAGAACGATTAAGAGAAGTATACGTAATTGAGAAGCATGGTATGGACTTCGAAGGTGTATGTGTATGTGGAGTGTTGTATGTGAATTGGTGACTGGTATGGAAACTCACAATTGCGCTTTGGATGGTTTAAGTTTCTGATAAGTGGTGACTCGCATATGATTGAAGTTTCGTGACGGTGTTACGTTGTCATTGGTTGAGACCTCGAATCAACAAGGAACCTTGAGTAAGTCGAAAAACTGTAAGAAGAATTATTATGGAATGTGGTAACTAGAAACAAAAGTTGTTAAACTACTTTTGGATGAATTATTTCAAATTTGGAATGAATTTGGAGTTGTATATGTTATAGTTGTAGCAGTGTAACTCCTATGCCTTTATCGTCTGGAGAGTGTTGGACCGATGTTATAATATTGTGTGTCGGCAAGGAAATTGTTCTACCGTAGGACGTCAGTAAGTTTCTTGTACTGTTGATTAGTAAGGATCCCAGTGGATAAGTGTGTTTCTCCACTGATTGTTAGCTACTTGGTAGTGCTTGAGAATCCGTGGTGTTCCACTGTTAGAATTTGGATTGCGCTGTGGGAGGTGACAGACTGGAGAGTTCAGTCAGAATATTAGGGATTTGAAATATTGTTGCTTATAAGTATGGAAATAAGAAGATCTTGTTCTAAAGTGTGTTACCTTTTTGGTGTGATACGAAAGAGATGAAATATCGGATTTAATGAGTACCATGTACAGCATCGGACCAGATGGAACTGGTAAAGAAGTCGTGTGACTAATTATGAAGTGGTTTTGAATGTTAAAGGATTTATGAAAGGATAGTAGTCAGTGATTGTATGAAGTTAAGGAATCACTGAATTACCTCATGAGAATTTGATGAGTGTTTGCTATCCTGAACCAAGTTAAGGTCTTACAGTTTTGTTTGTGATTCAATAGAGGAATATGGAATGGTACATTCTTTCCGAAGGTAGAATGCGACCAAGTGTTTTAGTATGAAACAACAGATGAATTAAGGAGAAGAAAAGTTAGAAGCTAACCCAATATTGGAATAAGAGTATAATTAGGGGCATGACATTTGATAATTTGTGAAAACAAGGATTTTGGTCGGTGAAGTCAAGTTGGAATTGGAATGCGTCAGGAATTTTGGTGGAAGTAAAGTTAAGTATGGATCTAAGACAGTGATACAAGTTGTGATTACTGTTGAGTGGAGGAAATTCGGGGGCGAATTTCAATTTAAGGGGGGAGAGTGTAATACCTCATATTATTTAAATGCTCAATTAGATATCAGATGAGTATCTATGTGCTCTATCTCTGATCAATTAGAATAATGGAATTCTTTAAGTATTGTTAATTGGGATCATTAGAGCATTTAGTGAGTTCTGAAAAGATAGATTATTTAATGAAAGAGACAGATCAATAATTATTAGTTCAAGAGAGGATTTTGTGGTAACTCTATCTCTGATCAATTTGGTTGAGACGACAAAATATCGATTGGAGATGTTTTACCCTATTGGATTATAGTATATAATAAGTATATATATATATATATATATAATTGTTGGTAAGAGAAAAGAAAGGAAAGTTGGGAAAGAAGAAGAAAAGAGAAAGAAGAGAAAAGGAAGAGAATAGAAGAGGGAAGAGGAAAAAACTTGGAGAGAAAGCTTGGATCATTGTTCATCATCTTCTTCAACCTCCTCTTCGATTATCAGGTGGGTTCTAGATAGGCACCTTAAGTTCTGGAAATTTCATGATGTTGAACTTAGGTTAGAGTTTGAGAGAAAATGAATAATTGTGTGGAATCGATGTTTCTAACGGATAAAGCGTGAAATAAACTGCGTAATATAGTCGGGTTGTATGTGGAAATAATCGGGAATACTTGTTGGTATGATAGAATATGTTTTGATTGAATTTGATTTGGAATCATACCATTAAAAACAGGTTTTTTTTTTATTCTGGTTCAGTGGTAACCGGTTACTCATTTTAAGGTAACCGGTTACTTGCAGGAAATTTTGGGTTTCTGCATGAAAAATGAACTAAGTAACCGTTACCAAAATGTGCCTCTAACCCTCATTTTGATTCTGTTTTGAACAGTAACACTTGAGTAACCGGTTACTCGTTCTGAGGTAATCGGTTACCACTGTTATGATTTGTGAAAAATGTTTGAAAATTCATATCTTTTGGATCGTAATTCCGATCGAGGCATGGTTATAGTCGATGGAAAGCTGTGAAAATATCCTACGAGATAAAAGTGAGAAATATTGATTTTGATACCCAATTAAATGAATCGGAGGGAACCCGAAAATGATGTTTATGTGATATGTTGTGATAAATGTTTTACTTATGCAAATTATGCCATATCTATCAAATTATGAATTGTGATGAGATAAAATACATGTTTAAAATATGAATTAGAAAGAGTGAGGAAACTTTACCCCAAAACAAAATGATAGTGGAATCTAGTATTGTGACTAGAATTGATAGAAACTCTAGATGGCGATGCTCGTGCATTCGATGTAGAAAGGTGCATCCTTGACGAGTAATGGTCTAGAGTAGATAACCTAGATGGCGATGCTCATGCATTCGATGTAGAAAAGTATATCCTTGACGAGTAATGGTCTAGGAGAGAATGAAACACTAGTATGGAACATGTGTGTAAACCTTTGTGTTTAATGCAAAGTTCATGCAAATTTTGAAATCAAAATTATTTTTGGAAGATGCAAAACATATGAGTCACTATGTAGCGTACGGTTTTTTTCGGTGACGCGGTCACCTTACCGCAAACGGTTTGGGTGCTACTTTCTGATTTATGTATTTATCCTATGAAGCTGGTTAAGGAAGGGGGAGATATCTTAAACTTACCCTGCACGCAAATGTTTTCTTTAACAAATGTTAAGAGATCGGGGATCGGGGTCTGGTTATACAAAGGGAAGCTGTTAACACCCAGTGCATCTATGGTAATCCATAGGAACCTTCTTTTGCACGTATCTCCGTTAACTTAAAATGATTTCTTGTGTTTATCTGCTGTGGATTGGGAAATTTTCTCCTTTGGGAGTGTTGAGAGAATGTTTTTGCTGTTTTTGGGTTTTCTGTTGTTTTTGGGAAGGTACTGGACCTAAAGTTTTTGATTTGTGTGCTCGCTAAGATTTCACAATCTTATGCCTACGTATTCCCATAAAGAGATTTGGGAAATCAGAGCAATCGTAGTTCCTCCTATTTCTACGGGAGGAAAGAAATTTTGGTGTCTTGTTCAAAGCCCGAGATTGAAGCTAGCTGAGTATTTGTGTCTTGTTTAAAGCCCAAGATTGAAGCTAAAAGGGTGATTGAGAGATAATTTGTCATCTCTAAAGGGAGATATTTCACCTATTCATCACAGATATTAAGAATTGGTTATAAAGGGAAATTACTTTAACTGGAATATGAGAAATCCAGCAATGCTATAATTTCATTTATAAGAGGGATGTCATGAAGGAAGAAAGTTTTAACTCAGTGTAGAGCAATGCCACTTTTTCCTTTATGAATCTTTCATGCTAAGAGAGGGACATTGGCTTGGATGTATGGAATGCAGAGGCTTGCCACTTACAGTAATTATCTGAAAAAAGGTTTTGATTGTTTGTTTTGATATGTGATGTATAGAGGATATATCTTCCTTTAGAGAGGACTCATGATCTCATCGGAGGGGATGTTGTTTTTTTTGTGTGCCTTAATCAAAGCCCAAGGTTGAAGCTAAAAGAAAATGACTCCACTGGGGAGGGTTTTATCTGTCTTGTACAAAGCCCAAGATTGAGGTTGTAACACCCCAAATTTGTTAGAATATTTATTTAATTAATTTAAATATAATATTTATGAATTTTTGGTGAATTTTGGTGGTTTGTGTTGACGCTGGCATTTTGTGGAGTTTTGGTTATTTAATTAAATAATAGTATATATTATAGTATATATTAGTATTATTGTTAATTTAAATAATATTAGAGGAATTAAGGGTAAGATGGGCTTTTGAGGAGGATTAGTGAGGGTATTATTGGGAAAGCCCATTTTAGAAGCCCAAAGGTTTAACAAAAAGGAGAATGTGAGAAGAATAGGTTTCATTCTGTTAGACCGTGAAAAGAAGGAGAAAGGCGAGAGCTCTGAGGAAAAAGGGAAAGGCGAGGATTCGAGAAGGTTTCCAAAGACTCAGTAGAGAAAACCCTGAATCGACAATCTAAGGTATGGGGAGTATTGCCTTTCATTGTTTTCGATATAGGAATTCGATGTGTTTAAAGCTTATTTTGAGGTTTTGTGACTTTTGTGGGCTTATGAGGAAATTGATGATTTAAGGGTATTTGGTAAATCGATTATTAAGGGTTGAATTGAATCGGATAAAATAGACCTTGAGGGTGTTTTTCTCTGTTGATGTTGTTTCGAACTTGTGGTGAGAGGGATTTATGGGGTTTATGAGAATCTTGAGAGTTTGTGAAGGTTTAGGTGATTTGAGGTTTCGAATAGTGTAACGAATCGACCTAATAGTCGTAGGTTTTATGCATTTGATTACCATGATGCCTTAGGAATGTTGTAGGGATGTTTTTGGGGGTAATTGGGGTTGAAATCGTAAGAGCTTTTGGGTCTGATATGCTACTGATGCGTAGCAGCGATTTCCTGAAATCCCAGGTTCGCAAAGCAAACGTTTCCTTCGCAAGGCGAACACTCGCCCAAGACTCGCAAAGCGAGCAGCACAGCGAATGCGCGACAATTTTGTTTGATGATACTGAGATGAAATGAAATTGTGATTTAGAGTTCGCACGGCGAACTCCCTAGCAAATGACTTCGCAAAGCGAATAGAGTAGTGAGCGTGATAAAATGGGATTTCTCTGGTTTTTGTATGGAGTTTGGGGGTTCGCTGGAAGCTCGCAAAGCGAACGTCCTAGCGAACAGGTTCGCACATCGAACTTTGTAGCGAACATCTGCTGTTCGCGAATTGTTTTGTGATTTCTGTGCTGTCTTGATGTTTTGATGCTGTGATTTTTCTGATGATTTACCATGATGTTATTGATGATTATGAGATGATGATTTATGATGTTTTAATGAATAAATGACGATATGATTAACATGAGATTTTGATGAATGATGATGCACATAATGACTTTTATTGATGATGATGATAATGATGTTGTGTATCATGCATTCATAGCATTTCAGATTTCGGTCTATGGTGGCTTCAATCCCATTGTGCGGATGTGAGGTAATTTTGACGTGCTCCGGTTCTTGTGTGGAATCGATCCTAATGACGGGGATCTTTGGAAGGTGATGGCCTAGTGTCCATCAATTGTGATGATTAGTACCACATGCATGAGTCTTGTCGTGCATTACATTTATTTGGCATTGACGTATTTTATTATGTTGTGATTTTGATGTTTGCCTTGTGATGACCCTGATGATGTTGTATATGATGATGACGTCAATTTTATGCATATCTTGTTTTTATATTGATTATAATCAATTGTGATTACTCACCCTGCCTGTTTGAATGTTGCCTCCACGTGGGTAACGTGCAGGTGATCAGGCTTAGCTGTGGATGCCTTCGAGGACTTTTGGAGTTTATTTGCTTTTGGTCGATGTAGAGGGTCTTGCTTTGATATTGTAACATTGGGTTGGGTCGTTGAGTCGAACCATGTTGAGTTATCATTTTTGTTGTTATTTGATGGTTATGGTGGTTCCGCTGCTATTTGATGGCTTCTTAATTATTTTGAGGAAAACCCGTTGTTTACGGAGCAAATGTGTTATTTTGAGTTTTTGAGAAATGTGCACCCTTTTGAGGTGATTTTTACTCTGATAATTTGTGTATTTTGTCGTGTTTATTTATGGGGTGGGAATGGGTGTTACATAAGTGGTATCAGAGCAGGTCGGTCCGTCCGGCCAGGTTTTTACGTGATGTCAATCCCCTGTCAGTCGACGAGTGTGTGTACACTGTCGATGTTTTGTTTCTTCTAACCTTGTTGGTGGTGTGCAAGATGGCTGGAAGAAATGATCGTGCAATTGCTGATGCTTTGGAATCAGTTGCTAATGTGGTGGCTCAGCTCAATCCGAATGGTGGAGCTCCAGATGAGTTTCGTGCTTTGGGGAAGTTTCAGAGGAACAATCCACCGACTTTTGTGGGAGCTCATGATTCAGCAAGTGCACACAAGTGGTTGAAGGCAATCGAGAAGATCTTTCGAGTGATGGGGTGTATTGATGAGCAACAAGTTCAGTTTGGAATGCATATGCTGGAAGAAGAGGTCGAGGATTGGTGGGATAACACCCGTCAGAGACTCGTAGATGTTGGCACTGTGATAACCTGGACTGTGTTTAAGCAGGAGTTTCTGGGAAAGTATTTTCCAGAGGATGCTCGTGGCAAGAGAGAAGTGGAGTTCCTTGAGCTGAAGCAAGGAGACATGACTGTGGCGGAGTATGCTACAAAGTTCGAGGCATTGGTGAAGTTCTGTCCGCACTACAATCGTGCTGATGTTGAGATGTCCAAGTGTCTCAAGTTCGAGAATGGGCTGAGACCGGAAATTAAGTAGGGTATTGGGTATCAATAGATCCGCAGGTATGCTGAGTTAGTTGACAAGAGCAGAATCTATGATGAGGATAGCTGAGCTCGATCTGCTCACTACAAGCAGTTGAGTGAGAAGAAAGGACAGTATAGGGGGAAACCTTATACAAATTCAGCTAACAAAGGGAAACAGAAGGCTTCATAGGGGAAAAAGACAAGTGGGGGAGTAGCTCCCGCTTCTGGGAAGTGTTATAAGTGTGGCGAGCAAGGCCACCGTGCTGATGTGTGTACCAATAATGTGTTAAGGTGCTACAGGTGTGGTAAAAAGGGGCATAAAGCTACTGATTGCAAAGACGATGGTCCAACCTGTTTCAATTGTGGGGAGAAGGGTCACATCAGTACCCAGTGCCAGAAGCCGAAGAAGACTGCTACTGCTGCTCAGATCAATGGCCGGGTGTTTGCTTTGAGTGGTGCAGAGGTGCCAGAGGAGGACAACCTGATTTGAGGTACATGTTTTATTAATAATACCGATTTGATTGCTATTATTGATACTGGTGCTACTCATTCTTTTATCTCGCTTGAATGTGCTAATATATTGGGTTTGAAGTTATCTGATATGAATGGTAATATGGTAATAGAAACTCCAGCTAATGGTTCTGTTACTACTACCTTTGTGTGTTTGAGATGTCCTGTGATGATTTTTGAGAAGAGTTTTGTGATGGACTTGGTGTGCCTAACCTTGCACCAAATCGATGTAATCTTTGGAATGAACTGGTTGGAGTTCAACCGTGTTCATATCAATTATTATAACAAGACTGTGGAGTTTCCTGAGTTTAGTGATAGTGGAGAGCTGATGTTCTTGTCTGCTAGGCAAGTAGACGAACTTATGGAAGACGAAGCCCTGGTGTTTGCAATGTTTGCATCGTTGCAGATTGACCGTGAAGCTGCGAGTGTCGACTTACCTGTTGTATGTGAATTTCCATATGTGTTTTCGGATGACATCAGTGATTTGCCTCCAGAGCGTGAAGTAGAGTTTGCAGTGGACTTAATACCAGGTACGAGTCCAGTGTCCATGGCTCCTTATCGGATGTCAGCTTCTGAGTTAAGTGAACTGAAGAAACAGTTAGAAGATTTGCTTGAGAAGAGGTTTGTTCGACCAAGTGTTTCTCCGTGGGGTGCTCCTGTGCTGTTAGTGAAGAAGAAAGACGGAAGTATGAGGTTGTGTGTTGATTATCGGCAGTTGAATAAAGTGACTATCAAGAATAAGTATCCACTTCCGAGAATCGACAATTTGATGGATCAGTTAGTAGGTGCATGTGTGTTTAGCAAGATTGATTTGAGGTCTAGTTATCATCAGATTCGTGTTAAGCCTGATGATATTTCGAAGACGACTTTCAGGACGAGGTATGGTCACTATAAATACACTTTGATGCCATTTGGTGTATCCAATGCACCTAGTGTGTTCATGGAGTACATGAATCGGATTTTTCATGAGTATTTGGATAAGTTTGTGGTGGTGTTTATCGATGATATCTTGATATATTCTAGATCAGAAGAAGAGCATGTTGAGCATTTGAAAACTGTGTTGCAAGTACTGAAGGAGAAGAAGTTGTATGCAAAGCTGTCCAAGTATGAGTTTTGGTTGAAGGAAGTGAGTTTTCTGGGCCATGTGATTTCAAGTGGTGGGATTGTCGTTGATCCCTCAAAAATTGATGTTGTGTTACAGTGGGAGACTCCGAAGTCTGCTACCGAGATACGAAGTTTTCTGGGTTTGGCGGGTTATTACCTCAAGTTTATTGAAGGCTTTTCTAATTTGGCATTACCTTTGACTCAATTGACTCGAAAGGGTCAAGCTTTTGTGTGGGATGTAGCTTGCGAAGAGAGTTTTGTGGAATTGAAGAAGACGTTGACAACTGCTCCAGTGTTGATTTTGCCTAATCCGAGCGAATCTTTTGTGGTGTATTGTGATGCATCAAAGATGGGTCTTGGAGGAGTATTGATGCAAAATGGACAAGTTGTTGCCTATGCTTCGAGATAATTACGAGTTCATGAGAGGAATTATCCTACACATGACTTGGAATTGGCCGTTATGGTATTTGTGTTGAAGATTTGGAGACATTATCTGTTTGGCTCTAAGTTTGAAGTGTTCAGTGGTCATAAAAGTCTGAAGTACCTATTTGATTAGAAAGAATTGAATATGAGGCAGAGAAGGTGGTTAGAGCTGTTGAAGGATTTCGATTTTGATTTGAGTTATCATTCGGGCAAAGCAAATGTAGTGGCTGATGCATTGAGCAGAAAGTCATTGCATATGTCGATGCTCATGGTGAAAGAGTTAGAGTTACTTGAACAATTCCGAGATTTGAGTTTGATATGTGAAGCCACTCCCGACAGTGTGAAGTTGGGAATGTTGAAGTTGACGAGTGGTATTCTGGAAGAGATCAGAGTGGGAAAACAATCTGACTTGAAGTTGGCTGACCAGTTGACATTAATCAATCAAGGTAACGGAGGAGAGTTCCGGATTGATGAGAATGGTGTAATGAGGTTCCGAAATAGAGTATGTGTTCCAGATGTCCCAGAAATCAAGAAGAGTATTCTAGAAGAAGGACACCGAAGTAGGTTGAGCATCCATCCCGGTGCTACGAAGAAGTACCAAGATTTGAAGAAGTTGTTTTGGTGGCCAAGTATGAAGAAGGATATTGCGGAGTTTGTTTATGTGTGTTTGACTTGTCAGAAGTCGAAGATTGAGCATCAGAAGCCTTTAGGTATGATGCAGCCGTTGAATATTCTAGAATGGAAATGGGATAGCATTTCCATGGGTTTTGTGTCAAGATTACCGAGAACTGCTAAGGGAAATGATTCAATTTGGGTGATCGTGGATAGATTAACTAAGTCGGCCCATTTCTTGCCGATGAAGATTAATCATTCTATGCAGAAGCTAGTTGAGATGTACAACGAGGAGATTGTGAAGTTGCATGGGATACCTTTGAGTATTGTGTCGGATAGAGATCCGAGATTTACATCAAGGTTCTAGAAAAGTTTGCAAGATGCTTTGGGTACTAAGTTGAGGATGAGTTATGCCTATCATCTGCAGACGGAAGCACAAACAGAAAGGACTATCCAATCCTTAGAGGATTTGCTGAGGGATTGTGTGTTAGATCACGAAGGATCTTGGGATAGCCATTTACCGTTGATTGAGTTCACGTATAATAATAGTTTTCATGCTAGTATTGGAATGGGGCCCTATGAAGCTTTGTATGGGAGAAGGTGTATGACTCCTTTGTGTTGGTATGAGTCGGGCGAGAGTGTTGTACTCGGACCTGAGATTGTGCAAGAGACGACTGAGAAGATTAAGATGATCCAAGAAAGGATGAGAGCGTTGCAGAGTCGTCAAAAGAGCTACCATGATAAGAGAAGGAAGACACTTGACTTCCAAGAGGGAGATCATGTGTTTTTGAGGGTGACGCCAGTGACTGGTGTGGGTCGAGCTTTGAAGTCTAAGAAGCTCACTCCACATTTTGTTGGTCCATATCAAATCTCGCAGAGGATATGAGAGGTAGCATATCGAATCGCTTTACCGCCGTCACTTGCGAATTTGCATGACGTGTTCCATGTGTCTCAGTTGAGGAAGTACATTCTGGATCCGTCGAATGTGATTCAGATGGATGATGTACAAGTGAGGGATAATCTAACTGTGGAAGCATTACATGTGCGGATTGATGGTCGTGAGATCAATCAGCTACGGGGTAAAGACATAGTTTTGGTAAAGGTGCTATGGGGTGGACCAGCCGGCGAGAGTTGAACTTGGGAGCGTGAAGATCAGATGAGGGAGTCGTATCCGACTCTATTTCTTTGAGGTAATTTTCGATGACGAAAATTCTTTAAGTGGGGGAGAGTTGTAACGCCCCAAATTTGTTAGAATATTTATTTAATTTATTTAAATATAATATTTGTGAATTTTTGGTGAATTTTGGTGGTTTGTGTTGACGCTGGCATTTTGTGGAGTTTTGGTTATTTAATTAAATAATAGTATATAATATAGTATATATTAGTATTATTATTAATTTAAATAATATTAGAGGAATTAAGGGTAAGATGGACTTTTGAGGAGGATTAGTGAAGGTATTATTGGTAAAGCCCATTTTAGAAGCCCAAAGGTTTAACAAAAAGGAGAATGTGAGAAGAATAGGTTTCATTCTGTTAGACCGTGAAAAGAAGGAGAAAGGCGGGAGCTCTGAGGAAAAAGGGAAAGGCGAGGATTCGAGAAGGTTTCCAAAGACTCAGTAGAGAAAACCCTGAATCGACAATCTAAGGTATGGGGAGTATTGCCTTTCATTGTTTTCGATATAGGAATTCGATGTGTTTAAAGCTTATTTTGAGGTTTTGTGACTTTTGTGGGCTTATGAGGAAATTGATGATTTAAGGGTATTTGGTGAATCGATTATTAAGGGTTGAATTGAATCGGATAAAATAGACCTTGAGGGTGTTTTTCTCTGTTGATGTTGTTTCGAACTTGTGGTGAGAGGGATTTATGGGGTTTATGAGAATCTTGAGAGTTTGTGAAGGTTTAGGTGATTTGAGGTTTCGAATAGTGTAACGAATCGACCTAATAGTCGTAGGTTTTATGCATTTGATTACCATGATGCCTTAGGAATGTTGTAGGGATGTTTTTGGGGGTAATTGGGGTTGAAATCGTAAGAGCTTTTGGGTCTGATATGCTACTGATGCGTAGCAGCGATTTCCTGAAATCCCAGGTTCGCAAAGCAAACGTTTCCTTCGCAAGGCGAACACTCGCCCAAGACTCGCAAAGCGAGCAGCACAGCGAATGCGCGACAATTTTGTTTGATGATACTGAGATGAAATGAAATTGTGATTTAGAGTTCGCACGGCGAACTCCCCAGCCAATGACTTCGCAAAGCGAATAGAGTAGCGAACGTGACAGAATGGGATTTCTCTGGTTTTTGTATGGAGTTTGGGGGTTCGCTGGAAGCTCGCAAAGCGAACAGGTTCGCACATCGAACTTTGTAGCGAACGTCTGCTGTTCGCGAATTGTTTTGTGATTTCTGTACTGTCTTGATGTTTTGATGCTATGATTTTTATGAATATTTACCATGATGTTATTGATGATTATGAGATGATGATTTATGATGTTTTGATGAATAAATGACGATATGATTAACATGAGATTTTGATGAATGATGATGCACATAATGACTTTTATTGATGATGATGATAATGATGTTGTGTATCATGCATTCATAGCATTTCAGACTTCGGTCTATGGTGGCTTCAATCCCATTGTGCAGATGTGAGGTAATTTTGACGTGCTCCGGTTCTTGTGTGGAATCGATCCTAATGACGGGGATCTTTTGAGGGTGATGGCCTAGTGTGCATCGATTGTGATGATTGGTACCACATGCACGAGTCTTGTCGTGCATTACATTTATTTGGCATTGACGTATTTTATGATGTTGTGATTTTGATGTTTGCCTTGTGATGACCCTGATGATGTTGTATATGATGATGACGTCAATTTTATGCATATCTTGTTTTTATATTGATTATAATGAATTGTGATTACTCACCCTGCCTGTTTGAATGTTGCCTCCACGTGGGTAACGTGCAGGTGATCAGGCTTAGCTGTGGATGCCTTCGAGGACTTTTGGAGTTTATTTGCTTTTGGTCGATGTAGAGGGTCCTGCTCTGATATTGTAACATCGGGTTGGGTCGTTGAGTCGAACCATGTTGAGTTATCATTTTTGTTGTTATTTGATGGTTATGGTGGTTCCGCTACTATTTGATGGCTTCTTAATTATGTTGAGGAAAACCCATTGTTTACGGAGCAAATGTGTTATTTTGAGCTTTTGAGAAATGTGCACCCTTCTGAGGTGACTTTTACTCTGATAATTTGTGTATTTTTCCATGTTTATTTGTGGGGTAGGAAAGGGTGTTACAGAGGATGACTGGGGGAATTTCTTATATGAAGCCTAAGAGGAAGTTGTCTCATGCTGATGATTTATTGAAATCTAGGAGCAGGTCCAAAATGTATTGGGGAATCCAAGAGGATTTACTCTTACTGGGAATTAGGGAAGAGTTGAAGGGTTGATTTTAAAACCCTTATAAGGTTTTGACTTTGCTAGAGACTGGTGTATTGGTGAAATGATCAGGGTTTTTTCCTATGCTTTGAGGGTCTCTGAGTAAGATCCAAGAGGAGATGAGACTTTCCAAGTCTTATTTGTATGAAGCCCCAGAGGATGCTGAGACTGTCCAAGTCTCTTAAGAAATAGTAGGCTCTAGTGTAGAGAGGGGTCTTTGTATGATGCCCAAGAGGAGGCTGTTGGTTTAAAGGATGAAGATCAACCTTTAGACTGATATGATGTTTTGGAAATTTGACTCTCCTGGAGAGTGAACTAGTAGAGATAACTAATTTATATCCTATACTTTTAGGAAGCCTGTGGGTTCTTCTATTAAGCCCAAGAGGAGGCTGGGGAACTTCTAAGAAGCCTGTTGGTCCTTGTACTAAGCCCAAGAGGAGGCTAGAGATACTTCTAGGAAGCCTGTGGGTCCAAGCCTAGGAAAAGTTCAAGAAAGGTTTCACCGGGAATAAGTCATTTCTTTGTTGAACAGTTCTAAGGTTTGAAGAAATTCAAAAGAGGTTTCACTGGGAATTAATCCTCTCTGGGAAAATGAATTTCTTATATATATTTCTAAGTTTTGACAATCTTGAGAAAAGTTTCACCGGGAATAATGCCTTTCTTTGTTCCATATTGAATAAAGCCAAAGAGGAGGCAGACTGTATTGAGGGAAGTTTCCTATGAGGGAACTAGTTTTGACTAAGTTAGAAGTAACCTCTGGTTTGACCTAAGTGTAGACCTAAATGCAGGGGGAAACTCTAGACAGATATGCACAAGTATATACAGATGAATACATTAACAGGTATATAAATAAATATGCATTGAATTGAAAGGATGTTGGGTCTTACACTCTGAGAAGAGGCCCGAGTGTGTTGTGATCGGTTGTATTGACTATAACTGTATGATTAGGGTTTTAAGGAATTGAAGAAAGTTTTGAGAAAAACTTTGAATTTGAATTTAAAAGAAAGTGGTTTAAAAGAAAGAATGTTTGGGGCTTATAACTCAAAGAGAGGCCCAAGTGGTCTAAGAGCAGTTTCACCGGGAATAATGCTCCTCTTAGTACCAGTTAAAAACAGACAGATGATTTTGAAAACAGAGGTATGGGGCTTACAACTCAAGGAGAGGCCCATGGAGGTTGTTTATTGTTTAAAATAAAGTTTATGTACAAAAGTTTGGGGCTCATACTCAAGGAGAGGCCCAGATGACTTATTTGAAAATATTGATCGCACTGCGATATCGAAAGACGTTGTGGGACTTATACTATAGTAGAGGCCCAAAAGTGTTTTTGTACAAAGAAGGGTTGGGTCTTACACTCTAATAGAGGCCCAAAAGTGTTTGTGAAGAAATAATAATGGGGCTTATACTCAAGGAGAGGCCCAGATGATTTATTTGAAAAGGCGACGATCGCGTTGCGGTTTTGAAAACCACAAAAGGACTTATAATACGACTGAGACCCAAAAATATTTATTTACAAAAGGGATGGGTCTTACACTCTACAAAGAGGCCTAAAAGGTTATTTTTATACAAGAGTTGGGGCTTATAGCTCAAGGAGATGCCCAGATGAAAAACAGCGATCGCACCGTTTATTTTGAAAATCGTATCGGGACTTATACAATGACTGAGGCCCAAAAATATGTATTTTACAAAGGGGATGGGTCTTACACTCTACAAAGAGGCCCAAAAGTGTTTCAAATGAAGTTTGAATAATTAAAATCAAGGGAAAACCCTAATTTTAATTAAAAATATAATTTTTCAAAGAAAATTAAATAAAAAATGATATAAAATATCAAATATATTTAAAAACAAGTTGTGAGTTTTGAAAAATGTTTTGAAAAATCATGTTATGTTTATATGAAAGTGTGAAATTCATTTGAATTTGAAAAATCAAGAGGAAAATTTCATTAAAAATGTTTAAAAACAATTAAAATGAAATTCTTTACAAAAATTCAAACTATATTAAATAAATAATATAAATTTTATTTTTTTGTAGGATAAAATATTTTAATATTTTTGTGAGTTTTTAAAAAAAGAAACAATAAAAAATGATTAAAATTGAGGAAGAAATTAATTTTTGAAATCAATTAAGAAAATAACTTAAAAATTCAAAAATTCAAATAATTTGAAAAAGACGCCAACGGTCATCTTCTTCTTCCCCGTGCCCGCGCCATGGATGATTTGCAAAACCTCACTTTTCTCTCTGATTACTCAATGATTTTGCACGATTCAAACATTAATCTCACTCGTTTTTTAACAAGGATTCTAATGGTACCAATTAATTGCATTTATTTTCAGTGTGGAGTGAGAAATCAAGTGATGAACACATGAACCCTAATTCCTGCAAGAACACTGTGAAATCCTATACACGATAGCTACAAAGCAATTGATTGAGGGGAAACACTCTACATAAGTGCAGAAACATGTTTGTAACTTGAAAACACATTTATGATGCATGGATCATAGAGTTTGAGAGTTCAAGCTTACCTTTTGCAAGAAGAAATCAAATTATGTGTTGGAGGTGGTACAGATGTTGTTTGATGACTTGGACAACTTCAATGGACCTTATGTAAGGTGTTTGGAAGCTTGGAATGAATTAAAACAACCTGGATCACCTTGTGGCAACTCAACTGCAAATAGGCCTGAGTTTGATTTTGAGCTTTGTGATTCTGAGGTTACAGATGTGTGGGAAGTGTTTGGATAGCTCACATATGATGTATATGATGTGTATACACCATTGGTTTTGATAGAATTGCTTCATATTGAAAATTTTGCATGTTACTTGAAAAAGAAGCAATTTCTGGTTTTTTGAGAGTGAAATAAAGAAGAGCATGTGTTGTTATGCTTTGATGTACTCAAACTAATCAGAAAGGATCCCTATTTATAGTAGAGCACGTTTTTTTGGGAGCAATAGTGATTGGCCGCTGATCATGGTGTGAAGCTTGTAGCCATTGACTTGGATGTTCCAAAGTGCCAAGTCAACCTTAGCTTGACTCTATTCAATTTCTGCAGGTTTGAATGCTTAGAGTTTGGACTGAATCTTGACTGGTTTGGATTGTTATGGCTTGGTTCATGACACCTCAATGCATTGCATTAATGTAACCTTGCTAAAATTGAATTTCGAAGTTCATGTCATGACGGTTTTGCACATGCCAAGTTGAATTCTTGACTCCTTGATCAAGAAACAATTGAGTCATCAGAAGTTTTGTGTTTTTGGATGATGACAAAGTTAGAAAAATGGCAAGACTTGAGTGAAAAAATCGTGTGGCACAAGTTATGTTTTCATGCTTTTATGTAGGCAGGGTGAAAAATGCCATTTTTGGATGCTTATAACTCCTTGCTCAAGTTGAATCATGGGAGGCTCTTGTACTTTTCAGAAAGCCCATATATCATACTTCAACTTTGATGTTTAACTTTGGTCTTGAATCATCTTGGATCATAATGAAAAATGGCCTCAAAGTTGGAAAAAATGCAAACAGATTCTGTCCAAAATTTCACAAAGTGTTTGAAAAATGTCCATTTTTCATTTTTTGTGATTTTGATCAATCCATAACTCAAAATCCATGAGTATTTGGAATATGTTGTAGTTGACAATCTTGAAGTATGTAATGAGTGCTTTAATTTGAGCTTTGGATGGAAGAAAAAGGTTACTTGGATCACAAGTTATGGTCTTGCAAAGTTGGGTAAAAATCTTTTTTTTCATGACTTAGTGAAATTTCAAGTTTCTTAAGATTGCTCCTTTTGCAAGTAACCTCACTTTTCTTGATGGATGATGATCCAAATCATAATTTAACATTGTTTTTGACTTATAGAAGCCATGTTTGTCAAGAAATCCCAAAAGTCAAACTTGGTTTTTTGGCACAGTTGACTTTTTGTCAGATGAATTTAAAACTTTGTGATTCTCTATGAAATCAAGTTCTTGACTTAGTTCAAACCTAATGGATGGATTCCATAGGCGTTTTAGAGTGTCTTGAATCATTTTCCAAGGTTTGAGATCATGTCTTGGTCAAAAGTCAAAGGTAGGGTTGACTTTTTCTCAGAAACCCTAGTTTGTGGTCCAGATGAATTTGAATCTTTGTATTTCTCATGAACCAAGTTCTTTGTGTCAATATAAACTTGTAAAAAGATCAATGTAAGATATTTGAGGTCTTCAAAACATTCCTTGAGGTCTTGGCTCATGTCTTGTTCCAAAAGTCAACTTAGGGGTGAATTAGGTCAAGAAACCCTAATTCCTGATTTTTGATGAATGCATCCCCTAAGGCTATTTTGAACTTATGATTGGATCCATGAGGTCCCTTTAAGCTTCTTGGATTATGTTTTGAAGTATTGGCTCATGCCCAGATGAAAATTTTCCTCTGGAGGCCTTGGTCGACCAAAACCCTAATTTGGTGACACTGATGATCTTGAGGCTTGATCAACTTGAGATGTTGCATTTTCATGCTTGATTCTTGATGTGGGAAACCTATTGATCCTTCATGGATGTTTGAGAGGGTTGACAAGTTGAGGATCATGTCCATTTTTTATTGATCCTTTGTCTGAGTACTCTGAGAGGGCTCAAAACCCTAATTCTTGATTGGAGTGAATGCTCAACAATCTTTGAGAGGATTGATGAGGCATGAAGGTACATTCATATTGTGGTGATGATTTTCATAAATGATGGGAAATCTTGTGGTCAAAATTTAGGGTATGACACACTGGTCTGAACACGGCGGTTCAAGACATTCAAAGTGAGAAGTAAAGCAAAAGGTATGATGCCAAAACAAATGAACTGCAAAGATATTTTGGAGTTAGTTTACGCACCCTTGCTATAGTATGCTTTAGAAATAACCTTGCTTCAGTTAGGTCTTTCGAGGGTTGTAGCGTGGACTAGTTCACGGTTTATGAAACAAAGGATAAGGCTCAAAGTTTATTTGTACCCACCCAATCTACGTGATGATCTTCAGTCATACGCTCAGTTAACTCAA
Source organism: Lathyrus tuberosus (assembly GCA_022829125.1). Classification (NCBI taxonomy): domain Eukaryota; kingdom Viridiplantae; phylum Streptophyta; class Magnoliopsida; order Fabales; family Fabaceae; genus Lathyrus; species Lathyrus tuberosus. The sequence goes on from JALAZF010000032.1 coordinate 10,707,252, forward strand.
GCTATGCACTCAGATTCTCAAGAGGTGGGAAATTGTACTGATGATAGTGATGATGATGGTCCAGAAGTCAAAGGACTCTTGAGATTGCAGTCACTGCTTCTTTATAACATTTTATTATTCTTGCCATTGAGGAATTTCAGGGTAAGGATCTAAAGATCTCCTCTTTTATTATCCCTTAATTTTGTCTGAACTGTTTCTTTCGAAGCTTACAGTCAGCGGGATGCCCCAGTTTTGCCTAAGTCTCCTTCATAGGTTTTGACTTAGCGGGCTTTTTCTTTTGATTTTTTTTCTTTAAAGGAAAAGGGAGTGACTGCCTGGCTTAATGATTACAATGAACCATCATCGACTTTTTGGCTTGAAAAACATCTTCGCCACTTGCTTGCTGTGTGCGAAGGAAAATTGTGAATGCAACCTTTATATGAAAGGTGTTTTGCATGAAAGCATAACCGAGTAAACTGAGAACTACCCATCCCAAGGTTAAGATTGCAGGTTTTTTATAAAGAAAGAAACTCCAACTTCTAGGCTCGAAGGGTTTGACAAGGGAATAGCTTCTTTATTTCTCCAGTGTTTGGGGGGATTGAAACAATGCCTTACATCGTCAGCAAAGTTTATTTGAAAGTATACCCGCAATTATGGGTATAACATTTTCGTCATCCTCCCTCCAATCTTTGCATAATAAAAAAGAAAGTGGAAAAGAGATAAAATATATTTTTTTTTTAAAAGTAAAGCATAAAGATGTAAATAATGGACAAAATGAATTGAATCAAAAGTTGCAATGCTCATTTCATTAATCACGAAAGTACAAACATATTTTGAAGGCAAACAACTAGTACAAAATAAAGGAAAATGCAAACAACAAGAAACATGGCCTAGTGACTAGTTAAACACAAGGATGAGCAATCTTGTCTTTAGGAAGTAGTTGGGCTGAAGTCGACTGAAGCTTCACTTAGCGTGCCCTGGTAGGGGATTCTTCTGGACATTAGGATTGCTGTCATGAAAGCTAAGGATCCCAACCTTAATCAAATCACGCACTTTGGCCTTCAGTGCATAGCAATTTTCCAAGTCGTGGCCTACAACACCTTCATGGAATGCACAGTGGAGATCAGATCTGAATCCGACTAGAAGAGGATTTGGAGGAGGAGGCAGAGTCCTTGTGGTAATCAAACCTTTTTGAACCAGACTAGGATAAAGTTAAGTGTACTTCATGGGAATAGGATCAAATTGATTCCTATTACGGTACTGGTTCTGTCCTACAGCCGGACGTTGGGGAGCTTGAGCTGGTCGTGGAGCAGCAGCCACAAGAGTAACAATGGCAATGGTAGGGTGATTAGCATGCTGAGGTCTAGGACAAGGTCTTCTCACTTCAGTCATGACAGCATTGGTATGGTCTTCTCTCTTCTTCGGGAAGTTCCCATAGGATTTCTTCGCACCATTAGAAGATTCAGTAGCCTTGGACACTTTACCATTCTTGAGTCCTTCCTCGAGCCTTTGGCTAATAGTTACCAAATTAGTGAAGTTTGAGGAAACACTGCCAATCATCTTCTCCCAATAGAATGGAGACAAGGTGTCCATGAACATTCCAGTCAGCTCCTTTTCTGCTAGATAGGGTTCAACTTGAGAAGCGAGTTCTCTCCAACGCTGAGCATATTCCTTGAAAGACTCTTTCTCATTCTGAGACATATTTTGAAGTTGACGGCGGTCAGGAGCCATGTCGAGGTTGTACTTGTACTGCTTGATAAAAGCATTAGCAAGATCCTGGAAACAGTGGATACTATTCTATTCAAGATTCATATACCATTTGAGAGAAGCTCCACTCAAGCTGTCTTGAAAATAGTGGATGAGCAGCTTCTCATTGTTGGTATAAGCAGCCATCTTTCGAAAGTACACGACCAAATGAGCCCTTGGACAAGAGTAACCCTTATATTTCACAAACTCGGGAGTTTTGAATTTGGCAGGCATAACAAGGTCAGAAACCAGGCACATGTTGTCTACGTCCACACTAAAGAAGTTATTGCCCTTCATGGATTTAAGTCTCTTTCATGTGGTCTGAAATTGTTCACGGACAACCTCAGGTTCAACAAAGTCTTCACGGTCTTCACCCTGAGTACTGGCAGCATTGTACTCATAGAGAGGGTTCTCAAAAGGAGCTCGAGCTGTCTGGGCAACAATATGAACCATAGGTCGGGGCTCGGCAAAAACAGGAGCTTGAAACACTGGTCTGACAGTTTGACCAATCATAGCATTAGAAGCAAGAGGTGGAGAATAATTATGGGGTAAACCAAACTCTGGCCAAGTTGAAGGTGGCACCTGAATAGGCTGAGGATCAGCATTTGAAACCTCCTGGATAACAATCCTTTGGGGTTGCTTTCCTCTAGCAATCAAGACCTTGAGCATTTCAGTGAGCTTTGTCATGCTTGACTTAAGATCATCGACCTCCATTCAGATCTTTGCGTTGTGTGTTTCTTGTTCTGACATCTTACATCTGTAGTTAGCTCTAGTCTAATATCGGTGTCGAGGAATCAGCTTGACGACTGAAAAATGACACTAGAAGATATAGACAGCTGGAAATGAGTCGCTGGACAAACAGACGCATGCAATGAATCATGCAAATATGCAAATGATATGTAACGCGATGCAAGATAAGATGCAAATCACACAGGCAACATGATCAAAGGTTCGTGATCACAACATGGATTTTGGGTAAATAACCAACCAAAGGGTGTGTACTAGGTTTAAATCACCTGCACAACGGGTTCTAACATGGTTACCAGAGTCATCGATAAATCTTTCAGACATTATCGGCTTGCACGACTACTCGTGCGACTAATAATATTCTCAAGATAGACTCATCTGAGTGTAGTATCGTATGACAACCATCACAGGTCTACACCTGGATAATCACTGCACTACGTCCAAAAAAGGCTAGGAGAGGTGAAGGGATACTAAGGTCCTCAGCTTCACGGACTCCCAAGTCGTAAAAAGTAATGCCAATATGACTACTCGCATGACATCAGTAATCCCAAAGGGGCCTCCACTGAGCATGGTTATATCATATGTTCAACATGTTAGGACTACTCCCAACAGTTAACTATTGATTATACCACAATCCTATCATAGGTGTACACTCAAGTCCGGGTTAGGACTTATCTCACAACAGTATGTAACCACCCTGCATACAAAAAAACCCAAGCATATATATATATATATATATATATATATATATATATATATATATATATATATATATATATATATATATATATATATATATATATATATATATATATATATATATATACAAATATACAATAACACATACAAAACAAGTTAGGGGTAACCCTCTTAAGAAAGTCCCCAGTGAAGTCGCCATTTCTGTCTCAGTGAGAATCAGATATCAAGCTATTGATTAACTTGAATCACAAATCTTAATTCACCACCGATCTTTAATTTATCCAAGGGAAGGGAAAAAGAGCAAATAACCCATGAGTATGCAATGCAATGCAAAGCAAAGCAAAAGAGAATCTAAGGTTCGGGGGTTGGTTATACATAGGGAATGTGCTAAAATCCTAAGTATCTGTAGTACTCTACAAGAACCTCTTGTTTTATTGTGTTTTTTTTGTTATTTTGTCTGCTAAAGGGTGAAAAGGTAAAAGAAGACCTAAGGTGTTATTTCTAAGTATGCTCGCTAAGACATCGCATCTCGTGCCTACGTATCCTGACGGGAATGGAATCAGAGCATTCGTAGTTCCCCTCACTAAGGGGGAGGGACTCTTGACTATGGTCAAGGTTCCAAGGGGGAGGTAAGCGTCTGTGGCAAGACACTTACATAGAGTGCGGCGACTCTAAACCTAAGGCTAGGTTAAACGGGAAAGGAAATATCCGTGGCAGGACACTCACATAGAGTACGGTGACTCTAATCCTAAGGCTAGGATGAAAGGGAAATTCTAACAAGGTCTCAAGGGAATGGTGGACAATGATATCCTAAATGTGACATGGCAGTCAACAGAGAAATCCTTTCCTTTGGACTTTTGATTGAGAAAAATTCTGGATGCGAACAGAAAAGGGAATCTATGGAAGACTAAATCCTAAATGTCGTCAAACAGTGATGAACCTAAAGTCGAGATTGAAGGGAACTAATCCTAAACATTCATCTTAATGTCTATCTGATTCAATTTATCGAGGACAAGATTAAATCATGATCACAGTTAACACCAAGATTAATTAAAATTTAATTAAGGTTAACTAGAGATTTAACTAATCAATTAGAATCTAAGAACTCCAATTATTTAATTAAAATTTTAGTTAATCTAAATTAACAATTTAATTACCATCTAATAATTAAATATAAAATTCTTAATAAAAAAATGAAACTAAAATGCCTTTTTTCTTCGCCTCACTGCTGTAGTATGTGTGTTTTTGTTTTTGTGAATGAGTTTTGTGAATTGTTGCTGCTCTGAATCTCTGCCCTCTTTTCTGTATGATTTTCACTGCCCTTCCCCCTATTGCTGCCAGTGTGCATTCTTTTATAAGCCTGAGGCATTGAATTTGTGATTCTGAAATTGAATGCGTGCGATCTGAACTTGTTGTTTCCGATTTGGAAATGTTTTGATGTTTACGATTGATGAATCACCATTATTGATTGATGATTGTTTCCGCTGATTTCTGCTTCTATAAAATTGATTATAATGATCCTATGCGAAATGTGTTGGAAAGGAATGAACTGAGCTGTGATTCGGTGATTACTGATAAAATATTCACATTAATTTTCATTGATTCATTGCCCCTGATTATGATGATTTTGATTCCGTTTTAGTTCAATCCCGTGTGATTGCCATAACTGAATTTCCCTTTCCATTATGCCAGTAATTTTCCTGATTGATTATGATTGATAATTTTGTGATTCTCATTATGTTTTGATTCAATGCTAATTTTAATTTCCTGTGATGTTGTGTGCATAGAATAATGAGGATGATGAGGTCCAGCGTGCTACAGCCGAAGCCAGATTCCTTAGGATTTTATGATAGGAAAGCTGGAGGAAGAATCATAATAACTTAAAAAGGAGTACACCGAGGCAGTAGATGCGTACCACTTATTTTCCATCTTTCACAAAAAAGTTCACTTGTAGTAGATACAAGTCATTCGTAGTAAACCTCAAACTCTCATCAATTTTTTTTTGTTTCTTGGACTCCATACCAATAGAAGAAGATTTTATTTGCTCATACACCCTTTTCTAATAAAAGAATTAAGTCAAGAACTTCAGGATTTACAATATTGTCCGCCGTCTGTTTTTGAGTAGGTAACCCAATGTACATGACCTGTTTGATCAAAGCTTGAACCATTGTAACTTTTTAGCGTTAGTTCCTCAACTGATAGTTATCACTTTGTAGCAATTGTCATCATTCTTTGTAATCATATTGTTTGAATGAGACAACAGAACTTGTGCTTGTCATTCCATTAATCCCATAATCAACGTGAGTTTAGCAAGCCTTCTAGGAGGACGATATTCTTCAAACGTTTTAAAGTGGTGATGCTCTATTGGTATTTTTAATGAAATGCTTGTATTGTACTTAGACTTTGTGTACATTGTAATGATATTGATCCTAACATTTTTAATGTGGAATCAATTTAAGTTTTGTAAAGAACCATGCAAGCATATAACCCACTTTGTATTTTGTAACCTTGAATTTTGATGATAAATTCCAAATATTCAAAATAATATTCTCTTTCACACTGGTCTTGAACTTTCAAACTCTTTTGACTTTGAATTGTACCTTGAATTTGATAGAACTTGACCTTCTTGGATTATGTCAAAAACTCATTTAGTTAGCTTGAATTAAAACTCTTCTTGTGATAGCCTATGATATATGAACTTGGACACTTGAATGATTTGAACAATATGACTCAAGATGATTGAAAATGGCGTATGCCCTTGACTTTTTGTAATTTGAACTCCAAGCTAATCTCATAAACTTTCTTATTTTTACTTGATCTTGAAAAGTTGAAGAACATAAAGGCTATCTTTTGCAAATCTTGAAAACTTGAACTTGAAATAATGCTTCATCTTGAAAACTTTGAATAATGCGCCCCATTGTAACTTGGATTCCAAACGGTCCACTTGAATGATCTTGAACTCCTCACTTGTAACTTGTATTCTACGTAAACCATAAGCATGAACCTTCCACCCTGACCATTCAAGCCTTGGTTATTTGAAATGAGCTTGAATTGGTGAATGTTGCACTTGTAGCTTGGAATTTTGAATGAGAAACCAAATCCCGATCTTGATTTTAATGAGATATAGCCAGAAAGTTCATCCAAGATATCTTCAAAGTATTGATCCAAGAATAGAGAAAGAATTCTGGAAGTGGAACCCATTTCAAGTAGAAACCCTAGGATGACCTTAAGTCAGGATCAACTGGTCATGCCCTGAAATGTTCGGCTGAGAACCAACACCGTCTACACTTGAAATTAATGTGCCTACACAAATTGGTTAATCACAATAAACACACACACAAAGACCGTATGACCTAAAGATGTTATCCGAGATGATGCACAAAGAGGTGGGATTTTAGGGTTAAAGTTAGGGTGTGACACTGGGGAATAAAAATTCCAAGAGCACTTTGACATACCCTAAATTTTTCCACTACTACGTAAAACCCATTTAACAACGGTTGAAAAATACATGTAATAACGCAGATCAAGGCGTTGCTATGTAGAGTGTTGTGGTAAATGCACTACTTATAATCACGGCCCTGGGACCATTGTTATATTCTAAAAATCGCGCGTTATATCACAACGGTTATTCTTAACAACCGTTGTGATACATGGGGTACTGGGTTCGAAACCCAGCAAGAAATTAATTACATTAGATGACGGTTGTTGTAGACAACCGTCGTGGAAAGTACCCATAGTTTATTATATACAAATGTATATTGCTTGGTTTACCATAACCTATTTAAAGAAATACAACCATTCAAATTGGCAAAGAAATATATAATCTGAAAATTAAAATATTCTTGAAAACCAACTTAAACACACTAATTTTTTTCGAATTGCATCCGTCTCATTTAGCACATTTTATGTTCTTTAACACATAATATACGATTCAATGGTCTGATTCCCTCTACTCATCGATATCTTTTATTATAGTTTACCTCATCATTATTGCTTATCAACGCGATTGTAAATTTATATCGATGAATTGAAGCAAACAGACCATTAAACCATATATTATGTGTTAAGGAACATAAAATGTGCTAAATGAAACGGATGCGATTCGGAAAACATTGATTGATATAGGTTGGTTTTCAAATACATCTTAATTTTCATAATATAAGTTTCTATGTCAATATAAATGATTGCATTTTCATTAAAAGGTAAGTGAAACAAACAATATACATAGTATATAATAAACTAAACTTCTCAACCTGCATAAGAATTTAAAGAACAAAACATTGCTAAGTCACAAGAAGCCTCTATCTTGTGACTTAGCAATGTTTTGTTCTTGTTTTAAGAACATTTGTCAACAACAACAACAACATGCAACACAATAAAAAAACATACATTATTTAAGCAACAAAACCCCAAGTGGGACTCTAAAAAACCAACATACATTGAGTCAGTAACGCACCTCTTATTGAAAATAATCGTGGAACTGTAGCAAATCAAGATATATATCAAGTTCATCCAGTTTTTGATGCCATGAAGAAGAAATATAAGGTGGATGAAGTTTATACAACAACTTTATACTTCTTATATTTTTCTTCATTGCTTCAAAAACCATATGAAATTTCACCATAGTATACGCTTGCTACCACCTTCATCACCATGTATCTACAAGGAAACACAACAAAAATCAAACTTAACCCTAAAACATCATTAACATAATGTTTTCCACAGTATCCTAAAACCAAAACCTAAAACAATAATGTTAGAAAGAAGGGAGCGGGAGAAAATACCATCTTCGTCGCCGTAGGAGTTTGCGTCGGACGTTGCTCCCATCAGATTTTGGTTAAGATTCATGAGAGGAGAGGGTTATGTTGGGGTTTTCTTTAGAGAGAAACGGCTGATATGAAGTAGGTCACATATAGTTTCATTTATATATTAAAAACTATCACTTTTCGTTACGGTTGTTAACTACAACCGTAATTATAATTTATATTTTAAAATAATAGCAAACTATATAACGACGGTTACAAATAATAACCGTAGTGATAAATTAAAAAGAAATGAGCACCTATCATATCTGTTATCCTTACAACCGTTATTATACTATATACAATTTTTAATTAAAAAATATAATTTAAAGTTAGTGCCTGAGTTTAGAGATATCACCACGGTTTTGGTAGAACCGTGGTGACTTGGGTTCATATATTTTTCATTTAAGGTTATGTGATGAGTTTACCACATATGTGATAAAGTTTTCATTCAAGTTCATATATTCAGGGTTAATTAATGAGTTTACCACATATGTAAATATTTTTAATAAGAATAATACAAAAAAATTAAGTTTCATATAAATTAGCAAACTCCAACAAAATGCAAGTTTATATTTAAAATAACAAAATTAAAATCTTAAATATTGAAGATAACAGAGACATTTTTAACTTTTAAATATCAAATCTATATGCCCTACCTGCCATAAAATTACTCCAACCAAACGGTGTTTCGTCCTCATCATTTGAATCGAAATTAGATGTCCTTCTTGTCTTTCTTCTTGATCTCCTACTTCTCCTCCTGGCTCGTATTTCTTGCAAGGCGACCGCCTGTTGGGTCTGTACAGCTTGTTCGGGCTGGAAAATTGGTTGGACCTAAAGCCTCTGCGACCTGGACTTCTTCTTGGACATCTACGACCTTGGCAACTTCTTGAACATCAACATCTTTAACCACACGCGCAGTTTGTTGAACTTCTTGGACAACTTCTTCTTGAAAATCTACAGTTTGTTGGACTTCTTGAACTGCATTGTTGGAATTCATTTTGTTTAATTCTCTTCAATGATGCTGCTTGTGTGATGGTAATAAGAGGAATAACGTATTTATAATGATTTCTATGATTCTTCATCTTTTCTTTACATTGAAAATCTAATCATTTTAGTTGAAAGTCATTATTATTTCTGAAATTCTGGTATAACAGATCCCAGATGTCCTACATGATGTCGAGACATCTGGTCTGACATAAACAGCAAGGCAATTATAGACAATTAAATAAGTTGCTGAAAAGAAAAGTGCACACAGAATTTGTTCACCCAGTTCGGTCTAACAACCTACATCAGGGGGCATACCAAGCCAGGAAGGAAGCCACTATTAGCAGTATTAAATAACAGACTCAACAATACCAATTGACAATCTACTCACTTAATCCTTACCCAATGACCCTTCTACCTAAGTTCTCCCTAGGTAAGAGACTCCATCTCACTTTCAATCATCGCAATGATGTCTAGCAGTCAACATCTCAGTTACTGCATCAACAGCTTGATTTCCAACAACTCTCCAAACACATAAAAATAGAAGACACACTCCTATAACAATACCTAGACATGACCCTCATGACTAAAAACAATGCTTAGAGTTGCTTAACAGCTTCCTCTAAGACCAATACATCTCTTACCTACAGGCTTAGAGATAAACATGATGACCATCCCACAAACCGGGTGGTTCATCAAACAACACAGCCCTTATAGTTTACATGATGGCTGGTCTACTAAAACTAGGTTACAATGCTTCTATTTATAACCTATTTCCCAACTGGATTTGGGCCTTCAAATCACAACAAATTAGCTGCTATAAATCTGTAAAAGATTCTGCTACTAAATAGATCTTCAATCAAATCTTCAATTAAATCTTCAATTAATCTCCATATCTTTTTGCATGAAAATAGTAACAATATCTGCTCAATATAAGATTGCAACATAATATATTTGTCCCATGATATTCGCCTGCAATCTCTCCACCAGATCTTCTCAAAACACACTTAAACAAATACAGCCCTAACAACACATCAGACTGATGTTCTGATGTTTTGTCAACTGATGTCAAGACATCAGGTTTAACATCAGCATACAAAACTGCAACCCTTCTGAACTTAACATCAACTCAATGTTAAGAACTCATGTTAAGACATCAGACATATGACATCATTAACAACACCATTGTTTTACCAAAATTCCAGCCAATACAAGAACTAACAATCTCCCCCTTTGGCTAATTTTGGCTAAAACAATCTCATCCTACACCAGAGATACCAGCGGAAAAACACCATACAAACTGCAACCAGCAGCAGCAACTCCCCCTCAAAACTGCAACTAGCAAAACAGCAACACAAACTACACACTCCCCCTCAAGCCTAGAACTGCAACAGACAACTAGGCAACAGTTAGGCTAACTCTCCCCCTTTTTATCCACAATTGGACAAACTCTGAATCTGCCAACCAACATACTCAGAACAAAATTCAGACTCAGTAGCTACTGTACATTCTCTCCCCCTTTTTGGCCAAAAATTGACAACATTGGTGTAAATGTATACTTCTGATTCAATCCAATGGCACACAAATCTATAGAACCAGGTCTAAACTGTCAAGTACACCATGAACTTCACCAGTAACACAATGTCACGACATCTTGTCTGACATTACAATCTGGATAAACCACTTTTTCCATAAAAGATCAACTCTCCCTATCTAAGATAACCAGTGCTCCTTTGCAAGAAGAACACCTTAAATGAATGGAAAACATAAGACTCATCTTCATGTCTTCAAGAGCGCACCCTCTGTTTAACACACCTGCTGAACGCATTCACAAAATGCTTAATCCTCAAACAATCCAAGTACCACACTAGTACATACAGAAGTTCTCCCCTTATATTTCACAACTGATGCTCCTTGACCAGTACATCATAGCATTTGGAAAATCCAGACACAGTCTTCATCCATCCAGTCAGGAATGCTTCACACAATCATCCACAAGTTCTGAAGCACACTCACAATGCCTTCCACTGAACTCTAAGTAAACTCCTCTTACTTAGAATTAATAACACACATCAAGACAAGTGTGACATCTCCCATCAACAAAGACCCTCACAAAGTTTTTCCAAAACTGCATAAAATTGTCTTCAGACTTCTCCTCAGAAGCATGTGCGTACATGATACAAACAATTAGCTTCACATGGCTAGAACCATTCATGTCCACACCAACATGCCATCCAACAGCCTAATATCATAACATGTTATCTGACATTATCTCCTCATAAGAGGCAACCAATCTCCACAAGCTTGATCAGCATGCAAGCTTCACAATATATGCACCTTTGCTGCAGAATCCATAGACAAGTACTCCCCCTGTCATGGTTAACTAATGCTCTAGATGGAGATGAACATTTGAGCACACTTGCTGAGCACATTCACATACTGTACTTTCACTTTTGGAGAACACAACCAAGTATCCTGACTTATTTGATACTGCTCACAGACTCCACAAATTCTCTGCTTTACTGAGATCTAATCTCTTCAAGAGATACTTGTAGCAGAAGAAGGAACAACTCTCTAAAAAAAACATTCTGATCAGATCACATCACAATCCCTCCACCATTACATCCACCAGTAGTTGTTGATACTAGTGAAGTCTTCAAAATTAGTAGTCATGCTTTGCCAGAACAAACTACTAAAAACAAGACCAGAATCTCCACATTCTAATTCACATAGTCAGAAACATCTCTTCTGACAAAAATGCTTGAGCATCCAACTCCACACGCACACCCTTAATCATCTATCTTTGACATTTGGATCAATTGATGAATATCCATATTCAGACTTTCAAGCAATCAATACCTAATCTACTTCAGTCTTCTCTACATTCTCCTTCCAAAGCAGACCTTCTACTTCATCATTCTCCCGTATGATTAGGTAGATTCTCTTTAGATACAATGTAGGTAATCATCCCAGATAATGTCCTATTACAAGTTAGAACATCTTCCACACACCAAAACATCAACACCATGATTCTTGATATGCTCCACCAACTGGACTTACTCTAGCATAGTAATCCAAAGAACCAGAGGAATAAACTCTCATCCACCTTCAAGAAAAATAATCTCCTTGAGTCTTCAAATCATCACCCTTCAGCCCAAGAGTAACTTGTTCCAAGACAATCCTCAATAATAACCAGCTGCCACACTCTGATTATCTTGATTCTTCGAATTCACTTTTGAGATCAACCAAATGCCACAGTTTGATCACCTCAAGCATGAATCCTCATATGAAAACTTCCAAATGCCACATTTTGACCTTTTTCATGTTTGTCAGAACTCTCACAAAGATATCCTGATCCACCAAGGAAACCAGATCTTCAAGTCACATGTTCCAATTGCTCAATAGCAAACACACTTAGGCTCCCTAAGCCATGGTCATGTAACATCTTCTCCTTCCTGCAGCTCCCGCAAACTGCCATGAGAACGATCTTTTTGAAGCATCCTATTGTTCATTCCTGTAGATCACCCTATCAAAAGCTGATGTGCCACATCACCAGTTGAGACTTCTGATGTTAAGCTAGATGTCAAAACATTATGTCACCCAACTGTTGAATTCAGCTCTACCTTCTGCCACTCAGAAGAACCTCCTCCCTTTGCAGAAACAGATTTCCATGCTCTCATAGACTTGATTCAACAATCGATTTTGAGTAGACAACCTCCATCCTGCTTAGAAACTCCAAAGATTTCAAACCTACCACATCTGAATCTTCAGAAAATAAGTAGTCCAAGACTACCCCATAGCAATACTAAAGTCACTTCCCTTAGTAGAGCCGTCAGTAGAAAGCCAGAGATAACTGCCACTTATCCTCGACCTTCACAACCAGAGCAAACACCATGCTCCAAACCACTTAGATCAGAAATAAACTGATCCAAGCTGTAACCAACAAGATTATGATGTCTACATAGTCTTTCGTCTGCATCTTCAACAGCACCACCATCTGGACAAGTCATTCACAATACTTTCTAGGAACAGATGCTAAGCAATAATCCCAGGTCAACACCTAGGCGACTTGTGAGCGAATGTAAAACCCCTCCCATGATTCTCCAAACCTCTGATGAAAAGATGTTAAAACAATTGACAGAACATCCTTAATCTTGTCTTTCAAGGATAATCAATTAAATACTTGTGAATATCACAAATAGCAATTGATCTTAAATCCTTGTGGTTTAACCCTTCTTCAGATTCTAGCATCTTCTGAATCTTTTTCATGACAACCATTCATACCACAAAAGCCTTCCAGGTTAGGTCAGTGTCTTGATCTTTCACTCCACCCTGAGCAAAGAACTGAAGTGATGTTTCAACATCAGTTCCGACATCAGTCTAAATCACATTAAACATCTACTAGGATTTGGAGACTACAACCATAGTAATCCACACATATCTCTTGCAGCGAACACACGAGAACATATCAACATCTGATCAACTTCCAAGATCAGACCAACAAAACTGCAGTAACTTGCATAACACACTCTTCCAGAAGCTTCTTCTTATAAGCACAAGGTTCAGACCTCTTGTCTAACTTAAGAATGATAACATACCATAGACAATCTGCTACTTCCAATCCTTCAAGTCACAAAATTGAAAGAGCTCACGCATTCACCAATTGACCACAGGCTGATTTACACTGCTACTGCACACAAACTCTTGGATGCATTTTCCCTATAAAGTCCTCAAACATTTTAGCTTTAACAGGGATCATCTCCTTCTCTTCTACTAACAAGATTACTACCTTTTCTTCAACCAGCTCCAGCTGAGATGCTATGACATTATGAACAGCATCTCAAAAATTGTTCAACTTCACAGCTTCAGTGATCCTTCAAAACAGCTACAATCTAATAGGACTTTGACTCAGCATTTACCATAAACTGCTGATGTGTAGCACGAAGTCGAGACATTAGGATTGACATATCAAGCTCAACTTCTTTCTTGATGAAACTTCCTCCAGTTCATGATTTTGAAAATCAGAAACATGTATCTTCACAAGAGAATTCATCTTCAGATATATCAGAACTACATTGGACACCATAAAAACGCTTAAGAGATAACTTATCAAGATCTTCACTCCCGCATGAAAGATTTGACAGTGATACTCTTTTGCTTTGGCTCCACCCTCTTCTTTCATCATCAAGAAAATTGAGAAGGAAGGAATCAGTGTTCTGGACAGATTGGTCTTCAATACCTGATTTGAAATATATTCTTCTTCTGCTGAGGAGACCAAACTCTAAAGTATTTCCAAGAAAATACCTTCCTAAAGTCTCACCACCAGAGACACAAGAAACGACCAGGGTTACATCAGATACCATGCAGCGGAACACACAACAACTCCTCAACACTCTTCAGGCACTACTCAATAATCCTTGCACACCATCACCATAATCCAAGTGCCAAAGAAAAGTTTGAAAATAAATCAAACTCACAACAGCAGTCCTCCACCAAAGCTACACACCAAGTCCATAACTCAGCAAAACTATCTTCCTTGCTCATGAACCAGAAAGTATCTTTCCTAGATCTCATCCAGAAACAGACAGGATGCTTGCTCTGATACCAATTGAAATTCTGGTATAACAGATCTCAGATGTCCTACATGATGTCGAGACATCTGGTCTGACATAAACAACAAAGCAATTATAGACAATTAAATAAGTTGCTGAAAAGAAAAGTGCACACAAAATTTGTTCACCCAGTTCGGTCTAACAACCTACATCTGGGGGCATACCAAGCCAGGAAGGAAGTCCACTATTAGCAGTATTAAATAACAGACTCAACAATACCAGTTGACAATATACTCACTTAATCCCTACCCAATGACCCTTCTACCTAAGTTCTCCCTAGGTAAGAGACTCCATCTCACTTCCAATCATCGCAATGATGTCTAGCAGTCAACATCTCAGTTACTGCATCAACAGCTTGATTTCCAACAATTCTTCAAACACATAAAAATAGAAGACACACTCCTATAACAATACCTAGACATGACCCTCATGACTAAGAACAATGCTTAGAGTTGCTTAACAGCTTCCTCTAAGACCAATACATCTCTTACCTACAGGCTTAGAGATAAACATGATGACCATCCCACAAACCAGGTGGTTCATCAAACAACACAACCCTTATAGTTTACATGATGGCTGGCCTACTAAAACTAGGTTACAATGCTTCTATTTATAACCTATTTCCCAACTGGATTTGGGCCTTCAAATCACAACAAATTAGCTGCTACAAATCTGTAAAAGATTCTGCTACTAAATAGATCTTCAATCAAATCTTCAATTAAATCTTCAATTAAATCTTCAATTAATCTCCATATCTTTTTGCATGAAAATAGTAACAATATCTGCTCAATATAAGATTGCAACAGAATATATTTGTCCCATGATATTCGCCTGCAATCTCTCCACCAGATCTTCTCAAAACACACTTAAACAAATGCAGTCCTAACAACACATCAGACTGATGTTCTGATGTTCTGTCAACTGATGTCAAGACATCAGGTTTAACATCAGCATACAAAACTGCAACCCTTCTGAACTTAACATCAACTCAATGTTAAGAACTCATGTTAAGACATCAAACATATGACATCATTAACAACACCGTTGTTTTACCAAAATTCCAGCCAATACAAGAACTAACAATTTCTTTAATTCAAAAACCATTGCTGATTCTTCATCTTCCTAATTCATTTTTCATCTTCCTCTAACAACGGTTGACTTTCTCCACCGTTGTAAAATCATTTAAAATTTATTTTTTTAATAATTCACATAAGTGACACAAGCGTATAACAACGGTTGTTTAAACTAACTGTTGTAAAATAATATACATTTTATTTTTTATTTAAATGACTTAAGTGACACACGCTCAATGTACTCTAAGAAATGGAAAAAAATAATGTTGCTGAGAATCGAAGCTCGTCAGACATCATTTATTACCACGGTTTTTAAAGAGAACCGTCATTAAATCACTATTCTTATATCCAACTACTGACTGGCGCAAAAATTTAATTTATTACAACGGTGTATATTTCTTCCGTGGTGAACCTGGCGTTGTTGTTTACGTGTTTTGTAGTAGTGGTCCCACCTTTTTCAATTTTTCTTGCATTCGACTTTATTTTAATTTCTCATTGCCTGCATAGCATAACTTGTTTTTTAATCATGAATAAATCCTAAAATGATTAGCCAGAACGAATTCTCGGAAATACGGACAGAATGATTGAATTAATTCTCAAATATACAAAAAATCAGTGGTTGTGAAGTTTTAAAATCGAACCTGCAGACGCCAGTATTCCTAACCTACGTTTCGTGTAGTTCAGCCTGACGCGCTCGTCTTATTTTTCAACGACTTTTCAGTCATATTTCGATCAGACTGAGCCTTTTTACCGGTCCCGATTTATTTTCAAATCTGACCAAACGCTGTTTTTTTCCGAGTCGTTCATTCTGCGCTGATCATTTTAGTGTACTCGTTTTAATTTTTCGAGAACTTTCACGTCCGACTTTTGTTTATAATCGTCTCTTTTATTTTTGTTTTTATCATAATAATTAATATAATTAATTAGATTAATTTCATTTTGATTAATTTATTTTTATTTAATCACTAAATTTGTTCTTTTTAAAAAAAATGGAAGATAGAATTATAATAATAGTTGTATTAATAAACATAAAAAATATCCCTCCCCCCATTGGAAGGAGAACCACGTGCCAGCTAGAAAGGAAGGGAAAAAATTGTTTTTTTACCATCTTGGAAGATCCAAATGCGGTACAAAATGAAGGGGATCCTATGCTCCCTACGCCACATCACTTTCTCTCTGATATCAATAAGAAAGTGGAAGATCCACTAAAAAAAGCACAAAGGGCATCGCTATACAATTTTCAACGGTAAAGATGATGAAGAAAAGGACAAAAAATCTCAGGGATAGAAAAGGAAAAGAGAAAAGGAATCAGGGGATTTTTTTGGGAATAAAAAAGAGAGAGAAGTCATTAGTTAGTGGGACGATTAGGGATGGCAGGAAGACCTAAACCTGCGGGGCCCACCCGTACCCAAACCCGAGTCAACAGGTGAAAACCCGAGTTGAATGGGTTCGGGTGCCACCCGATATTTCGGGTGCGGGTTTGGGTAGTGCAAAACCCGTGCCCGAAACCCGAAACCACATCCGATATATATATATATATATATATATATATATATATATATATATATATATATATATATATATATATATATCGCTTAATTGCAGTTTTAGTCCCCCTATTATGGCTTTTTCTCAGTTTTGGTCCCCCCATTTCCAAATCCTGGTTTTTAGTCCCTTAAATTTCATTTTATGAGGATTTTAGTCCTCCATTCAATTTGAGGCCAATTTTTTATGACATGGCTGTCAAAACTGCCACATGTCAGTGCCAACTCATAAATTTTATATTAATTTAATATTTTAATTGTTTTTAAATTATTATTCGTTTATATTTATTTTACATGAATATGATAAATATTATATCATCATATTAAAAACCCTAATTCATGTTCTTCTTCCTCCATTCCAACATCAGCGACTCCTTCACAAACACTCTGCGAGCTCGTCTTCAATCAAACCCTCTCAAGTTCGTCTTCAAGTCCGTCTTCAAGCTCATTTTCTTCTCCAACAATGTCTGAAACAAGCTTCTCATTTGCCTCAACAAATCAGTCTGGTCTACGAAGAAGAGGAAAAAGATGTTGGTGTGGGCTTGAGTCACCATTGATGACAGCATGGACTTATGAGAATCCTGGAAGAAGATTTCTTGGTTGTGGTAGTTATAAGGTGATGAGCAAAAAAAGATGTAATTATTTGGAATGGGTTGATGAAGAGATGAACAACCATGCCAAAGATGTGATTAGATCTTTGAAAAACAAGAATGATGAGGCTATGGATTTAATTAAGCATACAAAGAAAAAAGAAGATTTGTTGAAGATGAAGATAAAGTTTATGGGTTATTTGTCGGGTTTATCTTTTGTGTTTGTGTTGTTACTTGTGTTTGCATTAGTTGCAACAAATGTATTCAAATGATTGTGTAAAATGAATATGGTAATTTTAGTAGTGAAAAAATGGTTATTTGATGTATTGTGACTTGTTCTAATGTTATTGAAAGTTCAATTGAATGTTTACATGTCTGTTGTGTTATGGGAAATGCTATAAGTACTGTTATACAAAATGCAACCAAATGTTAAACCAAGCTATAAGAACTGTTATACAAACCAAATGTATAACCTCAATATAATTCTGCACTGCAGTGTAACTACAAGGTCTATTTTAAAAGGGGAGATTTGTTGCCAAATACTAACAGAACACAGTGCAGTGGGTGTAATACGATAGATGCTCATGTCTGTAGCTAAAGTACATTTGATGGGGATTAAATTATGGTATTCTATTCATAGAAAATAGTTTAATCAAGAATATCTTATCATAGTCTGTTGTTTGGCAATAAGGATCAATTCTATGGCCTAAGGATCAGGAGGAAAATTGTTTCTCATTATAACTAATACTAATAATGAAACAACTTTTACATTTTTCTGTAAATGTACAAAGTAACTAAATACAAATCAAAATCATATTAATTCTGATTAATTTGCATAAGACTGAACATAATCAATTGAATTAATTTGCATAAGACTGAACAGAATCAATGCTAGAATCAATTGAATTAAACTAGCACTGTATTAAGACTGAACATAATCAATTGAATTTCAAAGGAACTGCATTAAGCCTGAACAGCAGTGTAGCATTAAGCCAGAACAGAATCAATTAAATTTCAAAGGAACTGCATTAAGACTGAATTGAACAGTTTCATTTCAACCTGCATTAAGCCTGAACAGCAGTGTAGCATTAAGACTAAACAGATTCATTTCAACCAACTTTAGGACTGAACAGCAGAGTAACATTAAGATTGAATTTCATTCTGCACTGCAGTGTAACTACAATGTTTGTTTCAAAATACAAGATCTGAACAACAAAACAAAAATACAAGGTATGTTTCAATACTGAACAACAAAATACATGGTCTGTTTCAAAACACATTGTCAAACTACATAAACACTGAATAAGAAACAATCGTCTAGTCTTGAGTTGGTCTTGGAGCTTGAGATCCCCCTTCAATAATAGTTGGTCCATCATCATTTGCCTTTGCCTTCACCTTTTTATTGCCACCTTTGGGTATTGATCTCTCGGCTGCCTTTTTTTCCTTTGCACGTACGCTTGTTGTGTCCCAACTTCCCGCATTTTTGGCATTTCACTGTTTGAACTTTTCTTGGTAAAGAGTGTGGGTTTCTTGGCTCATCATTTATCTTGTTACGGTTCTTTCTTGGTCGACCAATAGCTCTCCTCATGACCGGAGGTTGAATTGGTTCAGTTATATCATTTGTTGGCCATAGTTGCGGGCCATTTGTTGGTTGGATGATATAGTTGTAAGTAGCCATTACGGTAGACCTCCTATTCAAAGTAAAACTGAAGTAAGCTAACATACAAGATAACGAATGATCATATATTTAGTAGGATGAAAATGAAGTAAATTACCTATAGTATGGCGAAACATACTCTTCTGGTTCTTTCTTGTTATACCATATGCATGCGATTGCATGACAACAAGGTACCCCCGTCAGATCCCACTTCCTGCAAGCACATTTTTTCTGCAATAAATTAACAGCATATGTCTCAATACCATTAGACACTCCAAAGAGTGCAAAGTCATCATCAGAATGCCACGTTGCACTCCATCCTTCAGCCGCCCTCTTTGTTTTTTCTAGAACTTGTTGAATTTTGGGACAAATGATGCCTTTCACTCTACCGAATGCTTCCTTCTGAGTTGCAATCCTTAAAGTCAAATAGTGTTTGATTCCTTCTAGCAGTGTAATGATAGGTTTGTCCCTATACTCCAAAATTGCGCAATTAAAGGCTTCACACATGTTGTTAACTTGCAAGTCACTTTGTGTATCTAGCTTAAAATATGATCTACTCCAACATGCAGCCGGTACATCCATCATATCTTTCCAAGCTTTCACATTGAGGTCTTTCATAAGATTCATTGCTCTCTCCCATGCAGGGACTGTTGTGGCTCTAGCTGCTCTCCATAAAGCCTCCTTGATCTCTAGCCCAGGATATTTCTTTCTCCAATTGCCATAAAGATGTTTCACACACAATCTATGTTCTACATACTGACTTGTCTCTAGTATAGCTGGTACCAGTCCCTATGTAGTAACAGAATGTACATAATGTATAAGAATGCATTAATATCATAATGATGTAAACACAATGTACAAACAACAACAGAATGTATAAATGGTAATGGACAAAACATGTAAACACAATGTACAAATAACAACAGAATGTATAAATGGTAATGGACAAAACATGTAAACACAATGTATAAATGTTAATGTATAAATGGTAATGTCAAGAAGTAACCTTTTGTTGATCCAAGATAAAGGCATAGACCTTGTGTTGAATAGATTGCAAATCATCAAGAAGTAACTTTATAAACCACCGCCACGAGTCCTTTGTTTCGGCTTCCACAACGGCATATGCAACGGGCATCATCTTGTTATTTCCATCTTTTCCAACTGCAACTATCAACTGTCCTCCAAAGTCACCTTTTAAAAAACAAGCATCCAACCCAATCAATGATCTGCAAGTGGTTGCAAATGCAGATTTACATGCTTCCAAACACACATAAACTCTCTCAAAGATAGGACCACCTTCAGAATCAGCACATTGAATCTTAACTGTAGAGTTAGGATTGGACTTAAGCAATTCATCAGCATATCTTCTTAAATGTGTAAACTGTTCACGACCGGCACCTTGAATCAATTCAATTGATTTTCTCTTGGCTCTGTAAGCTTGATCAATCGACAACTTTATACCCCACTTTTGAAGGACTTCTGCAATCAAACCTTTACATCTCATATCAGGACTGTGTCTTAATATATACACAAATTGACGAGCTAACTGTCATACCCCAAATTTTGACCACTAAGATTTCCCATCATTGTGCAAATCATCATCACAATATGGATGTACCTTTGTGCCTCATCAATCTCCTCAAGGAATTGTTGAGATTCACTACAATCAAACTAGGGTTTCAAACCCTCTCAGAGCTTTTAGACAAATGATCAATCAAGGAATGACATGATCTTCAACTTGTCTAACCTCTTAAACATCCACAAAGGATCAAGAGGACTCCCACATCAAGAATTAAGCACAAGAGTGCAACATTTCAAGTGGATCAAGCCTTAAGTTCATCTAATACAAAGTCAACTAACGCAGAAAGTCAAAGTTTGACTTTTTGGTCAACTATGAGCTTCACAAGCCATTACTCAAGAAAATATGATGGATGATTTAATTTGATCAAATTTAAATCCAGAAATCATGCAAAATTGCAAAATTGATCAAATTGAAAGAAACTTAGAAATTTTTTCTAAGTTAAAATCATGTTCAAGTGCACAACTTTTCAAGGTTGTAACTATTGATCCAAGCATCCATTGATTTTGAGTAAGAGCTACTTTTAAAGAGGGTATTTGATACTTCAATATTGTAGAAGGAATCAACTCAAAATATCATAAGGATTGAAAGATATAAGTGATCAAAGTTGGGAATTCTTAATGTCCAATGTTCTGACATTGCATAGGACATCATTAATATTTTTTCAGCAAGAATGTCCCAACTTCAAGGATGTTTTTCTCCATGATCCAAGTTGAACCAGGTCTGGGGTCAAACATGAAAGTTGAAATACATCATCTCAGCTTTCCAAAAAGTCCTAGAACGTCCTTGTAGCATACTCGAGCAAGGAGATATGATTTTTGTAAAAAGCATTGATAAAGCAGAATTTTCATGACAGCTTTTAGGACAGATTTGACTATACAAGTTCAAGACCATTTTTGATGACTTTGCAAGCTGAACCAAGACCAAAGTCAAACATCAAAGTTAAAGTATGTCATTAGGGCTTTCCAAAATGTATAAGAACTCCCATTAATTCAACTTGAGCATGGAGTTATGAACCTCATAACGGGCCTTGCTCGAGCTGATTTTTTTAGGACAGATTTTGTGCACTTTTCTTGTGCCACCCAATTTTCAAGCTTTGTCACCATGCAAGACAAGCATCAAAGATGCAATTCACATCAACTCAAAATATCATAATGGATTAAAAGATACAAGTGATTAAGGTTTGGAATTATTAATGTTCAAAGTTGTCTGATGTTCCAATATTGCATAGGACATCACTAATATTTTTCCAGCAAGAATGTCCCAACTTCAAGGCTGTTTTTCTCCATGATACAAGTTGAACCAGGTCTGGGGTCAAACATGAAAGTTGAAGTACATCATCTCAGCTTTCCAGAAAGTCCTAGATTGTCCATGTAGCATACTCAAGCAGGGAGTTATGGATTTTACAAAAAGGCTTGCTGCAGCTGAATTTTTCATGGGGCAGATTTGCACATTTCTTGTGCCACACGAATTTTTAAGCCTTGTCATCATTTTGAACACATCTGAGGATCAAATATAAAGGGGACAATCACTGAGCCAAGCCTCCAAAGTCCTTGGAACAAGAAGTAGCATGCCAAACCTAGAAATGCCTAAAAGAGGGACAAAACTCCAATTTTGGATTGAAGCATTTAATGGATGCTTAGAGGTGGCATGGACTGACACATTTGCAACTGAATTCAGTCAAGATTCCCCCAACAACTAGGGAACCAGCAGCCTATGCCCTAACCTCTAGTCAATGGCTAGAGGAGACTTGGATTTTCATTGGACAACATTGGCCAAACCTCTGCTGCAGTTGCCATCCACTGTGGATCCCAAAACAAACTTGCTCTACTATAAATAGAGCTCATTTGTGCTCAGTTTAAGTACACCAAAGCCATCAAACAGATGTTTTCCTCAAAATCTCTTCTTTCACCTTAAATTTGCCTTCCAAAGCAACTAATTCCGAGTTTTTAAGTTAGAGAGCAATTCCACTCAAACTAATCACACACACACCTCACATATATCATATGTAAGCTGTCCAAACTATCAAAAGTGACCTGTAATCACAACATCACAAAGTCACCTCTCAAAACCTCAAAATTGGACTTTTTTGCATTTTTCAAGCCATGTCTTGATTCAGTCACTTTCCAAACTAGATAAAACCTCAAACACACTCCAAATATCATCCTTGTATTGTCCCAAATGGTTCCCCCCATCTGGAACACCATTTGAGAGAGTTGCTATTTTGGTCACTTTTAACCCCTTTTGCAAGAAAGGGACAGTTTGCGTTTTTGCAGGTACCAGCTAATTCCAATCATCCTAAAAGCATCCAAGAGGTCATTTGAGGGTGTCCAAAGCATCAAATCATTTCTGGAACAAAGCACTTGGTAGGTTGCACAAAATCTCCAAAAAAGAGGTAAAATTCACAACTTGAATTCTTTGAATCATGCTTTCCTTTGTTGTCCACATACATGCATCATATTGAACAATTATTGAAGCAAAAATGTAGTCCTTAATGTGTATGTTATGATCCTCCTACTATTTGCACTTTAACATGTTTATATGTGGAGTTTATGTTGTTTTAAACTTAAGGTGCAGATCTGGTTTTTTGCCTTGTGTGTGTTGTACATTAAGTTTCAGTATGTATGAGTGATACCATTGGATTCCTTGCAAAAAATTGGTCAAGATAGGTTCTTACGGATTTTAATTTCGTTAAAAATTGAGAGAGTTATGAATGTATGATAGCAAAGATGTTGAAAAACCAAGGTGCAGTTCTGATGTCAAATGTGATGTTGTGACATCTTCCCTTTTTCTCTTATCTTCAAAACTCATGAGTGATGTCGAATGTGATGTTGTGACATTAGTTTATTCTCAAAAAAAACTCAACCAATTCTTTTACATAACAAAAATCGTCATTTTCCAATTATGTTTTACACACTTCTTATTCATACTCCAAAATATTTTATTCCACAAAAAAATTAGTTTTATATTATTTATTTAATATAATTAGTATTTTTGTGAATAAATTCCTTTTTAATGTTTTTAAAACATTTTAAAAGTGAATTCTCATATTGAAAATCAAGACCAAATGAATTTTATTTCATCTTCTGATTAAAACATCATTTTTCAAACCCCAACCAAAAATTACAAGTTGCTTATTTGGTATTTTTATCATTTTGTATTGATTTTCTTTTAAGAATTTACTTTTAAAATGATAAAATTAGGATTTCTTCGATTTTCATCATCATAAAACTTTTTCAAACACTCATGGGCCTCTAATAGAGTGTAAGACCCAATCCTTTTTTGACCAAATCATTTTTGGGCCTCAGTGTATTATATAAGTCCCGATACCGTCAAAAATAAACGGCGCGATCGTCGCCTTTTCAAAATAACCTTGGGCCTACCCTCGAGTAGTAAAACTCATTTCTTTTCTTAAAACTTTTGGGCCTCTAATAGAGTGTAAGACCCAACCCCCCTTGTACAAACCATTTTGGGCCTCACTTATTGTATAAGTCCCTCTGTACAAGTAAACGGCGCAGTCAACGCCTTTTAAAAAAATCAATTGGGCCTCTATTAGAGTGTAAGACCCAATCCCCTTTTAACCAAAACATTTTGGGCCTCAGATATTGTATAAGCCCCTTCGCGTTAAAAGAAAATCTCGGCGCGATCGCCATTTCAAACAAAAAAACAAGCTTTGGGCCTACCCTCGTGTTATAAGCCCCACTCTTTTCCTTTTGGGCCTCTTGAGAGAGTGTAAGACCCATCCCTTTGTATAGAAAACCATTCTTTGGGCCTCAGTCACTTGTATAAGTCCCTCTGTACAAAACAATAGTGCGCTCACTGATAAAACCCTGGGCCTCTCCTTGAGCTGTAAACCCCAAAATCTTTCTTTTTCAAAGCATTTTCTCCTTTGATTTTGAATATACTGTTGTTTTTCAATCTTTCTTTGTTAAACAACTAACCAAATAGCATGGAAGCTCTACAACCAAGTAAGTGTTTACACGCTTTCATTTATCGCTTTCATATACATATAACTGTATTATGGGGCTGTTTCGCTGTAAGTCTTCTTTCATAAACTCATATCAACTGTGTAATAATAGTATAGATATTTAGAGTTTCCCCGGCAACTACGTCTAGCATTAAGCCCGTTGATCACTCTTAAATAGTCAAAACTAGATCCCCATAGGATTACCAGACACAGTCTTCCCTCCTCTTGGGGTTAAACAATATGGAGACATGAAAGGCAGCATTCTCGGTGAACCCTTTCATAGACGGTCACTCGTAGAAGTTGTCAAAGAAACTCTACTCCCTAGAGATGATCTTTTCTCCGTGAATGGCATCTCTTGAGTTTCTTCCAAATTCTCGAACTTTCCTGGCTTGATCTATTCTTTGTGAATAACCTGTCTTGAACTTCTTGGGGTTTGGGGACCCATCGGCTTCTTAAAAGCATTAGCCTCCTCTTGGGCATTGTTCAAGGACCCACAGGCTTCCTAAAAGCATCCCCGCCTCCTCTTGGGCGTTGTACAAGGACCCATCGGCTTCTTAGAAGTATTCACAGCCTCCTCTTAGGCTTCGTATGATGATTATTTCTCCGGGAATGATAGCCTTCTCTTGGGCTTCATACAAGGACCACTCGGCTTCTTAAAAGTTTCCAGCCTCCTCTTGGGCTTCGTACAAATTGTCCCGACGACCTCCTAGAGGTATAGGAACAGAAATCAGTCATCTTAATAGAACAGTTTTTCCAAGAGTCTACTACTATTTCTCAAAGCATAGTACAAAAGATGAAACTCTAGACTTGGAAAGTCTAATTTCCTTGAGTCTCCAAGACATTCTCAAGCACCCTTCAAGAATAGGAAGGAACCCCATGGACTCGGACAGTCTCAATACCCTTGGATTCCACCTTTCCTTAAAGAACAGGAAATGACCCTGATCCTCAACTCAAATCCTTGAGTACAGCATTACTCATATAAGAACTGATTTTCTCTTTAAATCAGCATACTGGACCTGTCACTCAACTGAAACAGTCACAATAGCCTCCTCTTGGGCTTTGTACAATGATTCTCCCCAGCGGAGCTAACAATAGCCTCCATCTCGGGCTTCGTACGAGATACAAAAAAACTCTCTTGTTGAGTCACAATCCTTTTAGCCTCCGTCTTGGGCTTTGTACAAGACACAAATCACTCCCTTATTGAGTATAAAACCTTTTAGCCTCCATCTCGGGCTTCGTACGAGATACAAAAAAAACTCTCTTGTTGAGTCAAATAGCCTCCATCTCGGGCTTTATACGAGATACCAAAAGACTCCATCGTCGAGTCAAAACCTTTTAGCCTCTCTCTCGGGCTTTGTACGAGACACATATTAGCCTCTTCTTAGGCTTTGTATAAGAAAACCACTGGTTGATCCAATCAACCTTTTAGCATCAAAGATGTGCCTCGTTCACAAACATCAACAACTTCTTCCCCTTCATCTAATCGTTGTAAGCGGCAAGCCTCTGGATCATCTACATCCATGCCACTGTCCCTCTTTTAGCATGAGAAATTCCTAAGGAAAGATGGCATTGCTCTACACTGAGTTAAAGTCTTCTCCTTCAGGTTTGAAATCCCCTATAAAGGAAATTATGGCATTGCCGGATTCACAAATCCCGGTTAAAGTAATTCTCCTTTATAAATAGTTGTGACATACAAACCCCTCTTTAGAGACGACAAATTCTCTCTAAAGTCAAACACCTTTAGCTTCATATTTTGGGCTTTGAACAAGATACAAATAGACTCTTTAGCTTCACATCTTGGGCTTTGAACAAGATACAAACCACCTTTAGCTTCACGTCTTGGGCTTTGAACAAGACACCAAAACACCATTTCCTCCCGTAGAATAGGAGGAACTACGATCGCTCTGATTTCCCTGTTTCGGTAAACGGGAATACGTAGGCATAAGATTGAAAGAAAAATCTTAGCGATCACACTAAACAAAAACCCAAAATCCCATACTTTCATACATCCGTCCTAACATCTTAACCTCCCACCAATCGACCGAACACTATTTTTAACAAAATAACCTAAGATAAACCCCGAATCTTTGTAGCATCTGTAAACCAACAGTTTTGACTGTGTTAACCTCAGTATGCAAGCAGGGTTAGTTGGAGACATCTATTTCCCTTCCTTCATCAGCTTCAATAGGATAAAAAATGAATCGAGCTGTAGTACCAGAGCGATTGTGCTTCGCAACCACATCCAAAAATCACTCGCTACAGAAAAATGGCGACTCTGCTGGGGAGAACGAGATCTTGTTCTCTTCACATCTCTTAGGTAGAAACCTTAAAAAAAAATTTTGGCCTTTCTTCCTTTTCTGGGATAGGACTTTCTGTTGACTTCACTAGGATCTTAGGTCAAAACCTTTAAGTAGGGAAGGAACCACAGAATGGCGTCTCCGCCGGGGAGCCATTTTTTGTCAGAAACATAAGATTCATAGCTTTTAAAAAGAGTCTAGGACATTAGGACAAATATATATACTGCTTTTCCTAATTGATATCTGTGTTTATTTTTTTGCTAATGGGAATGCGTGTGATACCGCATGTGGAAAGATTGAGTATACACTTAAGATAAGTGATGGCGATGAGGTCGACCATCAAACTCAGTGGAGGCTTCCCAATGCAACCCATTCCCTCTCATAGGCAATGGGCTGATTGTGACGTCTGAGATGTTGAGGAGCCAACCCTTTTGTAGTGCGGAAACTATCAAAAATAGTTGTCACGTGATACTACCCTCATTTGAGGCTGATGATCTATTCTCGGTGAATACCATTTACTCTAAGATTTCATACAGCTCGCTGGCGATCTGCTTGCTGTTTGTTATCCTAGGAGGAGCTGATGATTTTGAGTACAGGTACAAAAAATCACCCTAGTATAAACCTTTGGGGATGGGTAGAGCCTTGACTTCGTGACAACGACCTTTAACCCCATGTTTTTTCTATGTTTTTGTGTGCTGCATTCATGCATTCATTTAAAAAACATTAAAACATTCAAAAAATTTCTCTTCTAGTCTCTCTGTTTTTCAAGTTAAACTGAGACAATGATTGCAAATATCAGAGAAAAGGATTGCACTAATGGATTTCGGTAGAAGGAGAACTCATAATTACACCTTCAGGATTCCAAAACTAGAGGATTTAAGAGGTTTGGCGAGGATGATCACAAACCAAGAGGCTTTCAGAGCCAAGTATGGAGGTTTGCTATCTCTGCTAAGAGCCAGCGACGATCAAGGAGCCCGCAGCCCCGGAGAGATATTGACCGGAGACTGCGCCAAGAGCCTGACCCTCGCGCCGCCCGGAAGCGTGACCAGGTTTCCCCGCGTGACCAGTACTCTCCCGGCCACAAGAGGACTCGAAGGAATGAGCAATCTCCCCCGGTCAAGTCTAAAGGCCAGGCCCGTTCACCTTCTCCCCGAAGGAACCATTCACCTTCTCCTCGAAGAAACCACTCTCCTTCTCCCCGGAGGAACCGCCGCCGCGAGTGTCCCCTTCGGTCCCCATCATTCACCAGTTCTAGCAGCGACGACGAGCCTCACGGGTCGTTGTCCCATGAGATCTTGGCTACCCATCTCCCAAAGGGCCTGAGAAACCCCCGTCACTGGGCACATACGACGGAACCACTGACCCCGATGAGCACATCGAGAACATCGATGCGCTATTGGACTACCGCGGCATACGAGGCATCATCAAATGCCGACTATTTCCGACCACGCTCCGAAAAGGAGCGATGACATGGTACAAGCAGCTGCCCGAGGAGTCCATTACCTCATGGAGACAACTGGGCAGGATGTTCTCGCGGCATTTCACGGCATCTCACCGTCACCCCAAGACCGAGGCCTCCCTTGGGGCCATAATCCAAGGAAAGGACGAACCTCTCCGCGCATATATCGAGAGGTTCAATAAGGAAGCAGTACAGGTCCCTACAACGGACGAAATGAAGAAGTTTCTGCTCGAGCAAGGGCTCCGCCCGGGCTCCGAGTTTTCTAAAGCCATTGGCCTCACACCACCGAGGAACTTAGATGCCCTCCTCCTCAAAGCCCAATGCACATTCAGTACGAAGAGAAGGTTGCGGCCAGTAACGTCCGAGCATCACGCCATCAGGAGAACGCTCGGGCCTCCAGAGGAGAGAAAGCCTCGACATCTCGTCGGGGTGAACGGAGGCGCGAGGACCTTCCCCGGGACTCCCGCGACAGCAAGGGACCCTCCGGGCCTTTCCATGACTACACCCTCCTGACAGTCTCCAGGGAGAAGATATTGTCCGAATGTGCCAATTCGGAATTCAAGCAGGCAGGGGTCCGCTTCCCCAAACAACTGTCGGCCAGGCCAAACGTCGACAAATCAAAATACTACCGTTTCCACAAGAGTCACGACCATACTACTGAAGACTGCATCCATCTGAAGGATGCCATTGAGATACTGATCAGGGACGACCACCTGAAACAGTTCGCGAAGAAGAAGGACACTCCTCGGCAGGACGCCCAGGAGTCCAAGAAGATAGAGGAGGAAGTACCCTCATCAGAAGACGCCAATATACAGGTCGCTATGTCCATATCGCGACCAGAGGACTTCTACGTCCCGGACGGGCTCAACGCCCTGCTTATTTCGCGGCCCATAGCCCGTGGGAGACATTTCCCTCCGCCATGGTCATCTCCGGCGGGGTCTTCAACAAAGTCACGGTGGACTCCGTGAAACAAAAATTCGAGCATCTGATCAACACAAGCTCCAATAAGGTGACCACGCTTGATCAGGCCCAGAAGGGCTCTGTCCCCATCTCCTTCTACCGGGAAGAGCTCCTCGGGGGATCCCCGAACTCGAGCATACCTTTGCTCGTCAGAGCCCGAATGGTAAACTTCGACGTTCGCAGAATCCTCGTCGACCAGGGCAGCTCGGTCGACATCATGTACTCCCAACTGTTTTCAACACTTCAGCTAGACGAATCACACCTTACGCCCTACGTAGAGTCTGATTTACAGGGATTCAACAGATCAGTGACCAAGTGTCGCTCCCGGGATTTTCATACAGGTACAAACGCGAGAGTGGCGCGGAAAAACAGAGTCGTCAGCCGTGTAAATTTATCCCAAGGGAGGGAAAGGGAACACCGCATAAACCTGAGGAAGAGGGAAAGGAAGGGTCATCGCAACCATAACCTGGGTTCAGGAGTCGGTTACACGAGGGGAAGGTACTAGCACCCCACGCGTCTATCGTACTCGATGAGATCCACGCTTGTTGTCTATTTTAAGGGTGAGTTATACTATCATCTAGGGCTGTACTAAAACGGGAAGGGGAAAACTAAGACAGACTCGGTAGGACGTCGACGTCCTAGGCCTACGTACCCCCTTTGTGCAATGGGGAATTCAGAGTCAACGTAGTTCAGACCAAGTTCTTTTTGTGTTTTTTATGAGCGACGTTAAGTTCGCGTCCGGCAGTTAGGGTCGATGCCTGTTTGCGACTCAGACGGAAGGTAACGTGCCCTTTTTGAAAATAGCCTTTAGTTTGACAATCCCGAAGGACAAAACGGTTTGAAGTTGGTTTGTATTTTTTAGGACAGAAGTGGCTTAATTTAGTTCATAAGTTGCATTGCACCAAAGTCTAGGGCACAAGGGCGAATACTTAACGCATCGTCCCAAGACAGGACGCTCGCTAAGCACTCTAGAAAGATGAAAGGAAGCCCCTTATTTCTCATTCCCCATGCTTAAGGCTCGTGCGCAATACAATTTATCCTTATTAAGTATTTTCAAGAAGTTTTGAGATGAGAAGAGAGAAGACACAAAGGAAACTCTAAGGGGAACTAAGAGTCCTAATGTTATCATGCATGGGTGACCTACGGTTAGTGAGGTTTGACGACAACCTAAGCCTAAAGAAAAAAAGATGAGAGAAGGAAAAAGTAAGGGTGACCATGGATAACTATCCACACCCTTAGAGAACTTACCTCAGCCCCTGCATAAAAAGTTAGTATAAAACAGACACAAGTAACATTAAGGCAAATGAAAATCAAACAATGACATGAGATAGTGATCAAGTGACCTATAACAGTCCAAACATGAATTAAGAAATCAAAGAACAAACCCCCAAGCAATGGCACAAGTGCCTCTTCAAACAGATAACCAGACAAGATCAAGGATGTGCATACAAGAAAAATCTCACACAAAGAGCAGTTGAACAAATAGTAAAACAACTTCTAAAATCACCTAATTAAATATCAAAGTTGCTCAACCATACACAAACAACATATCAAAAATTCCTGCAAAAATTCAAGATGTTAGTCACTCAAACAATTATGCAAGGCTCAGATGAGAAATATGACTTAATATGCAAAAAAGGAGGGCTAAAATGCAATATGAAATAATTTTAAAAATGAAAGAAAAATATTTTAATGCACTTCAAAATATTATCTAACAAATTCAAAAAGAATGGATTGAAAATGTTTTATGGATGCAGAGAAATAAAATGAACAATTTTAAGTATGCATGATATGAGTAATTCAAAAGGAAAATAAGTAAATATTTAATTTAGATGATAAAAATAAAATAAAAATAAAAAGTAAAATTTGTGAAAATTTTATAAAATGATAAAAAGTATGCATGAATTTTCTGGGATTTTTTTAATGCAATGATCTATTTTTAATAATTAAAATATGGGATGTAATAATTAAATAAAATGAAAAATGAAGAGAATAGCATGGGGGTGCAATGAGTAAATAAAATGCGTTGGAAATAAAACAATGGGCTCAGAGGGGGTGCCAATAACAAGGCCCAACCCAATAAAGGCGTCAGCGAAATAAAAAAAAAAAGGAGGTACACATGGACTTAGTCAACGTTCAGACTCCACATGGGCCCTTGGATCAATCTAATGTCACACAATAAGTCAACCAAATCAATTATTATGCAAGATCAGAGGTCATGATTCACGTGCACACCATAAGTATCATACGCACACACACACGCAACTGGTCAGCATACTATAGATGCCCATGTGCCTGGCACATGCTTTCATTAATTGGTTGGCACAATGATGGCCATACGATTCATCAAACGTTCATAACTAAGTCAACCAAATAAAAAGTAAGTAAGATGAGATAACATGATCTGAAGACATACGATAAGAACGGTGGGGTAATAAACATGTGATCCTCAGAATAAAAATTCAAAAAAATAAAACGTGGCACGATCTGGGCCGTGCGATCAACAAAATGGATGGCCTTGATTGTTTCTTCCCCAAATCAACCTTCGCTGGACTAAATCTCAGGCAGCTGCCGGAGCTATGGCTCCGGCCACCCTCTCCGGTGAGCTGCAGTGCACTTTTTTCCAGAAATTGCAAATGAGTACTCTATTTTGACCAGAAAAATGTGAGGATTCCAAATATGCAATCAAAAATTACAAATAACCAACGTACAATAAAAAACAATGAGAAAAAGGTTAGGGCTCAAAACTTTAAACTCAAAGTATGATCAATCCACACGTCCAAACACAACAAAAACTACATCAGATTCATCAGTGACAATCACACAACATTATGCATACTTAAAAACTGAGTTTTGGGATCGTGAAAATCATCACTAACCTGAGATGGTGCAACCCTTTATCCTTGCTTT
Organism: Lathyrus tuberosus; assembly: GCA_022829125.1. NCBI lineage: Eukaryota > Viridiplantae > Streptophyta > Magnoliopsida > Fabales > Fabaceae > Lathyrus > Lathyrus tuberosus. Next base: position 10,739,860 of record JALAZF010000032.1, read on the forward strand.
CAGCCTCCGAAGATGGGCGATTTGTACTCTAGGGATCCCAAGGATGAATGTTGTGAAAGAATTTTGAAGAAACTCCTTGTGGATTGAGAGATCCAATGAATTCAAGAATTAGGGTTGGAACTTTTTCTCCTTCAAATATCACGTGTTCTCTTAACCTAACCAGTGCATGAATGAGTTTAAATATATTAGGGTTTCTCACTGATAATGGTTTGGGCCTTGGAAATTCCTTGTTTAGTAAGTTTTGGACAAATTGGGAATTTTGCATTATGTGAGATACACCTCCTCCCATGCATGGATATCCAAATATTCTATGATGGATCACTTATGTTTAAATTGCTACTTACACCTGAGTTTGATTTGGGCCTTGAGGCATTTTGGCTCATGAGTTTTCAATGACTTAGCAATTTTGAATAATGGAGAGTAAGTGATAAATACACCATGGATTCACTTGATTCAAAGGCCTAAAATGATCCTTGAGGAGTGCCCTTTGATGTTAGCATGTGACATGAAGCAATGGAATTAATTATAGGTCACTATGCCAAAGTTTGTGAAAATGGAATCATGAGAAACCCTAAAAACCAATTTGCCTTCTTTTGATCATAAGTTGAGTTTCACAAATGATATGGAGACCCACTAGTACTTGTTGGAAAGAGGAGAAAAAGATATTCAACTTTCATGTTGGAGAAAAATTCATTTGAAGCTTTCTTGATGATGAAAAGTCAAGTTGAATGCAGTGCAGGAACTTGCCCAAAAAGGAAACTTTCAAATTATAGGTCATTTCCATATTTAGTAACTTTTGCACCAACTCCTGATTCTTGATAAATGGCATGAAACTTGACTCTTTATGACCATATGAGGATGTGAGACCTTGAAAACCTTGGAGAGAACCCCAAAATTCCACAGTTGACTTCCCCTCTCACTGTTGACTTTTACCCAATTCACCTGATTTCCAATCCATTGGCCAATTAAATCTCTCCTGAACCAAACTGATGGACAACCTCCCATCCCTAGATACTTAGGGACCCAAGGAATACCATGGAATCAATTCTTGCCAAAAAAATCAGAAATAAACTGACTTTATAGTAAACCCTAGTTTTGGTACCCTCAGTCTAGGAAGAAATAACACAGTCTCCAAATCCAAATTCCTCTGAATATGATGTGTATCCTCTCCAACAAAGGTAAGATATGCCATTTAGTGATGATAAAAACCCAAGGAGCTTGCCCATTGGAGCAATAAACCCAAGAATCTCAAAACCCTAATTTATGCACTAGTTAGGAGGAAGTGATCCACTTGAACTCTCTTGCTTGACCCTTTGAAGAACATCTTCTCCTCTTGAACATGCCTCAGGCACCTTGACCCCATGCTAAGAACCAATGATATGCACACATGATAATGCAAAAATGAGATGAAACATAAGCCAGTTAGTAATAAAGTAAGGAGGGCAAATTTTGGGGTGCTACAGCTGCCCCTATTCAATCAACTTGGTCCTGAGGGTATGATAGCGATGGCTTTCAGACAATCGGGATACACGGAGATTGAATACCAAAGAACCCAGAAATTTGCAATCAACAAAGGAGGAACGACTCCACTGGGGAACAAGCAATAAATGTTGCACTGTCACAACACGTACGAGTGTTGGAAATCAATACAAACAATGTATTGAAATGTCTTGAAATAAACACTAACGGGTGTTATCTATGCCAAGAATAAACACTAACGGGTGTCAGGGAATCAAAGATATCAAATACAGACGGGTACTGAGAAGATACACGGATGAGCGTAAAAAGGTTAAATACGTACGGGCATCGAAAAGATACACGGACGAGTGTAAATGGCTCAATACGGACGGGTATCGAAAAGGTACACAGACGGGTGTAAAAAGGTTTCAATACAGACGGGTATCGAAAAGGTACACGGACGGGTGTAAAAAGGTTTCAATATGGACGGGTATCGAAAGGTACACGGACGGGTGTAAAAAGGTTTCAATACGGACGGGTATCGAAAAGGTACACGGACGGGTGTAAAAAGGTTTCAATACGGACGGGTATCGAAAAGGTACACGGACGGGTGTAAAAAGGTTACAATACGGACGGGTATCGAAAAGGTACACGGACGGGTGTAAAAGGCTCAATACGGACGGGTATCGAAAAAATACACGGACGGGTGTAAAAGGCTCAATACGGACGGGTATCAAAAGAGTGCACGGACGGGTGTAAAAGGCTCAATACGGACGGGTATCAAAAAGGTACACGGACGGGTGTAAAAGGCTCAATACGGATGGGTATCAAAAGGGTACACGGACGGGTGTAAAAGGCTCAATACGGACGGGTATCGAAAAGGTACACGGACGGGTGTAAAAGGCTCAATACGGACGGGTATCGAAAAGGTACACGGACGGGTGTAAAAAGGTTTCAATACGGACGGGTATCAGAAAGGTACACAGACGGGTGTAAAAAGGTTTCAATATGGACGGGTATCGAAAAGGTACACGGACGGGTGTAAAAAGGTTTCAATATGGACGGGTATCGAAAAGGTACACGGACGGGTGTAAAAAGGCTTCAATACGGACGGGTATCGAAAAGGTACACAGACGGGTGTAAAAAGGTTTCAATACGGACGGGTATCAGAAAGGTACACGGACGGGTGTAAAAAGGTTTCAATACGGACGGGTATCGAAAAGGTACACGGACGGGTGTAAAAGGCTCAATACGGACGGGTATCGAAAAGGTACACGGACGGGTGTAAAAAGGTTTTAATACGGACGGGTATCAGAAAGGTACACGGACAGGTGTAAAAGGCTCAATATGGACGGGTATTGAAAAGGTACACGGACGGGTATCGAAAAGATACACGGACGGGTGTAAAAGGGTGTAAAGCAACTTTTACCAGGGATTAATCTCGCTGGGGAATGGATAAGTCTAAATAAAAGACTCTGCTGGGGAGCACAAATATGAGGAACGCACCCCTCCAAAATCTCCTGAGTTATGCCATCTCTGCTGAGAAAGAGAACTGGCAAAGAAAGTATCAAACCTGGCTTATGCTTCGAATGCAAATGTTTGAATTTTGTCGTAATGCTCCACACGAAGTGGAAATGCTACGCGTTTGAGGATGCAATGCAAGTGCTTATGATATGCAAAAGGGGTCCCTCCAGCAAAATAAATTCCAGAGAGAAAATATTGATTCAGCTGAGGATGACAATAAATTGTCCTCTGAATCCAGGAACTCTGCTGAGAAGGGTTATACTGATCGACTCTTCGGATCAACAACTTCTGCCGGGGATGAAATCCCGCAAGAACTACCGGGGACCCCACCTGTCTTTCACTGAAGGTAACATCCAAAACCTGAGATTTCTCCTCTGCTGGGGGATTTGAGAATGAACGCCCATAACGGAATCGGAAGTCTGTTACTGAGGATTGCTAATAACCAATTGGGCTCAGAACCTGCTGGGGGATACCAGCCCATAATACCATCCTGCTTGGGGATACTGCTGATCTTAGCTTGCTGATGGGGAGAATGACTTTACTCCCATCTTGCTGGGGATTAGAATATGACATCGTCGGTGAGAGCACGCTTCCTGGCTGGATGGGGGAGGTGAACACCCTGATTCTGTGGGAAAATAACGTCTTGATCCAGAGAAAATACTTTCCAGGTCTTCTGCTGGGGAAAGTCTGCTCTGCTGAGGAAAGTGCAATCTCAATGCTAGGGAAAGCAATCTGCTGGGGAAGTACAATCACGTTGCCCTGCAACCTGACTTGTCTTTATGGTCATAAGCGGCTCTTTGAACTTTTCACTTGCCCCAGACCACCAGGTCTAATGGAAGAAATTATCTCAAGAGGATTTTACAGAAGATCGGGCGTTCGCACTGCCCCAGGGTCTTCAAACTCTTGGAGAGATTTATCATATCTCGACATAACTGCCCCAGTCTTCATAACCCATGACGTACATTACCTCGAAAGGGATTGTAATGACTTGACAATACTCTTTCTTAGTACCTTGAACCTTGAGGAGGTGTTCTCAATTAACCATTTTCAGGAGTAGATAATCTCCCACGCTCTAGAGGTGGCCTGCCCCAATGTGAGCTTTGAAGTGATTTTTGCCCCTGATCTCAGAATGGATGCCCCAGAATAACTGAATTTCGGAGAGATTTCTCGACGTGACCGCCCCAGATTGGCTACATCTTAACACGACTTACTGGGGAGAGCCCACTCTACACTGAGTCTCTTGGTAGCATGCCCTTTGATATGATTGTCCTTCAGAATTTCCAAGCAACCCAACTTGGCAGGATCAAGCTTCTTGACTGTCGTTCATCGTGTAAGTTTCTTGGATATCAAACATATACAAGCAGAAAATGTTTATTAAGAGAATGACAATTCTAATGCAACACTCATGTTAACCTTGAAGCTTTATTGAAAAAAACGTCGCCAAGCCTTGTGAACGAATCACTAGCTGGGATGTGACCTCGATTTTTGAATGGCAAAAAATAATGCGCACATGCAATACCAACAAATCTTATTAGCACAATTTATAGGAGTCAGGGACGCCATCCGGTTAGAGTGCGATTTCAGAATGATCCCTGTTTCAATTAGGACTTTTAAGGGTTGTAACGTGGTTTGGTTCACGATTTCAGAAAAAGAATTTATGGCTCAAAATTTATCGATGCCCACCCACTCTTCGTGATGATCTCCAGTCCTATGTTCAGTTAATCTGACACAAACGCTCATCTCTCAAGAGGTTTACGATGTTTAAGGAACCCATGCAACTAATGGTTTGACACCAAAGGAGTCTTTGGAGTGACAATCATCCCTTTTGTGTCTGTAATCACACGAATTAGTTCTTATCGAGGATTTTCTCTTGTAATGCTCTTCGCTTTTTCTTTCTTTTGCTCTTTTTTTGATCCCTAATTTTTGCCTGGACTGACTCTTTTGATATTTTTCGATTTTTAAGTCCAGCAGGATGCCCTAGCTTTTGCCTAAGTCGCCTGTTTCCAAGTTTCGACTTAGCGGGCTTTCTTTTTTATTCCCCTTTTCGAACAAAGCGTATGACACTGGTTGTCTTGCTCGACTGTCTCACTCCTTGATTGTTGATGGATAACCATTGTGGTTTCACATCTCTTGACCTCTTGATGGTGGGAAAGAAGGTAATGGTTCCTCGGCTGCACACTCTCTTTGAACTTTGAACGCTCGGTCAAACTAACTGACGCCTACCCTGCCCCTGGGTTAAGTATGAGGGTTTTTTCGTATGAAATAAGCTCCTACTTCAAGGCTCGAAGGGGTTAACGAGGGTCCATCTCCCTTATATCTTCAGTGTTTAGGGATTTGAAACAATGCCTGTACATCCTCAACAGGGTTCTATCCAAAAGCGTACCATTAGAAATCTGCGTTCTTATTTCGTCATCCTCCCTCAAGAGTTCTAAACAAGAGAATTGGTATTGCAGTGCATATAAACATTTAAGAGTGAAAACGAATGGATTACTTCAAGAAAAACATACTCATTGCATTAATATCATCATAAAAACAATCAAGTCCTACATGCATACGATGCTTTAATAAGAAATGAAAAACTACAAATGAAAATGCAGTAAAGAAGCTGAAGATTGCCATTGCTGAGGAAGCTTAATTCTGTCTGGACGTACTTGCAGACTGTGTGTTAATTTGAGAAAGGAGGCTTCCATTGATGTACATATCATCTTCAGTGAATACAATGATCTCTGAGTCTACCAGGTCTTGCACCTTGTGCCTGAATACATTACACTCATCAAGTGTGTGCCCAAACGTTCCCGAGTGGAACTCGCACCTAGCAGTCATGTCATAATCCGGAGGAATAGGGTACGGTACCGGCGCGGTACTCCTTGTTTGAATGAGAGAGTCCTTGAGCAGACGAGTAAACAGCTGACTATAAGGGATAGGAATAGGATCAAATATCCTCTTGGGCCCTCTTGGTCTCGGTTGCCCCTGCTGCTGATAACTCTGATGTCGGTGCTGATTTGGACGCCTCACCTGCGCTTGCACTTTCTTTCCCATACTTGGCTGAGGCACAAGTAAAGGATGCTGACGTAGAGCTTCTGCAGCAAAAGGTTGTGGAGAAAGTCCATGGCATGAGGTGGATCCTGCAAAGAGGGGAGGAGCCTTCACTTCTTTTGCAACAATTGGGGTAACATCACCTTGTACATTCATGCCGCCCGACGTGAACTCAATTGCCCATGCATCAATCAAATCCTGGACTCGGTGCTGAAAGGCCCTACATTTCTCCACGGTATGCCCTGGTGCCCCAGAATGGAAATCACAATGGGCTCTTGCATCATAGCCTGGTGGAGGATTGCCGGTGAGAGGAGCCAAAGTGCTTTTCTGTACCAGTTGAAACTGAAGGAGATGCTGCAATAGTTGAGAATATGGCATAGGGAGCGGATGAAAAACTCTTTCAGACTTCTTCTGTCCCTGTGTACACTTTTTGCCCTTGGGCTTCTCTTGGGAGCCAAGACCTAGCTGCTGCTGGGAGAGTTCCGGAACTTCCGCTTGCAGAAGAGATTCACGAGGTAATCCCCGATTTAAATCAGATTCCAAAGAGATGGGAGGAGCAAGGATCTCTGTTGTGGAAGCGGGCACATGACTGTTTTCCTTCTTTAGCACTGTTTTCAAAATCTCCATGACCAAACCTATCTGAGTCTTCATCTGATTGATCTCCTCCCTCAGCATCCTCTGTTCCTGGAGCATGTCTTCCCCAAATTGCCTCATCTGAACCTTCAGTTCACTCAACTCAGCTTGAACTCGCTCCATGATCAACTCTTGAATGGCCTGAAGAGTTAAATCTGAGATTCTGAGACGAGAACGAGATAAGAACGCCGGAGATAAACGCCTGTCATGTAAAATGATTATGCAAAATGATTATGAATATGCAAATGCAAATGAACATGTTTGAATATTCATAGGGCGATCCACCCCTTGATTCCAGTTTTACAGAACTTCTGCTCATATATTAAGAAAACCAGAGGAAAACCAAATGTCAACAATCACAAACCCCAGATAACAAGTCTGAACACAATAATCATAGATCCCAACCAACAAGTCTGGCGGTGGTCCGAATACAATAAAAGAGAATAGAAAACTACGGCATGTCATCAAAGTCCACAAGTGTCAATCCCCCCCATCCGCTATGCTTTCTGCTCCAGTCTTGAATTTCCTTGAACAACTTTTTGGTGTCGGGATGCTTTGGTCTCTGAATTAGCTCTTGAATGAGAACGTCTCTTCTATGTATGATCCCTTCCAAGTATCGGCAATGCAACTCCCAAGCGTCTTCTCCAGAAACACCATCCATGCTAGGACCCTCATGTCTCGGTTTCTTCACTTCAGCTTGGACCTTCAGTTCCTCTATGGAGGCTATGGCTTCATTGAGTCGACCCTCGACTGCTTGTCTCTTGAATACCCCTGACAGGATCTCAGCGTCTTTTTTCTTGAGCGTCAACTTTAACTGATCAATCTGAGCTAGATAACCGTCTTTCTTTCTCTTATTCTCAGCCATTGCAGTTTCTCGGTGATCATCGAACCTGTGAATTTTCAATAAATCCTTGTCTAATTCCTCTTTCTTAGATTCGAGAACCTTACTGATACCATCCAAAGCTTCTTTCATCCTTTTTCTGGATGCGACCATGTCGGCTAGCTCTTTTTCTGCCTTAGCAAGAAGCTCTGTCTTCAACTTAGCGGTATGAACAGCTTCACCTCGCTCATGTTTCAACTGATGGATCTCTCTTAATAGCTCTCTGTTTTCTTCTCGCAGCTTTTCCTTTTCAGCCCACAACTTGTTAAACTTCTCTATCTCGACTGTGGTAGGAGGCTCAATCAGTAAAGGATACAAAGGTGGTTCCACCGGGAAGGGAAGAAGTTCCTCTTCTGCTCTCTTCTTAATCCACTCTTTATAGGAAGAAAAAGCCTGGTTGTTACATTTCCCGAATGAAGTTTTACCCTTCTTGGTCACCTGTTTCCAAGCATTCCCAATCTTCCTCATCATATCTTGATCCTCAATACCATTGAAGAATAAGGACTCTCTGATATCTCTCTCTTCAGGTGGAGCTCTCAAAGGATAACCAAACTGCCTGATAACAAGGGTAGGATTATAGTTGATTCCACTTTTTCTCCCTATCAAGGGTACATTAGGGAATTCTCCGCACTTGCAAATAATCTCCATTCCTAGCAAGTCATGATTGAACCAAACAATGTTGTCAGCAGTCAAGCCCATTAACCTCTTTGACCACTTCAGAGAATCTTTCGTATCAATAAAGGCGCCAGTTTCAGGGAGATGGCTCAGAAACCAAGTAGATAAGAGCGGTGCACAACAACTCACAGTTTTTCCCCGCCTATTTTCATTCTTGTAGTGAACTGAATGATACACATCACCTAGCAAGGTAGGTATAGGATTCTTTGAAATAAAGATTTTGACAGCATGCATATCCACCAGATCAGGAACATTGGGAAACAGGACAATCCCATAGATGCACATAGCCAGAATAGCTTGGAAAGAAGTCCAATTCTTCTCTTTAACATGTATGCAAGCTTGATCAACCAAGAACTTCAATAAGAAACCCTTAGCTCCTTGTTTTTCCTCAATATTACTGCTCAGAACGGATTCACCAATATGAAGAGCAACAGCCATTTCTTTTACCCCGGGGTGTTCTTCAGAAAAGAATACTATGTCATGCCTGATGGGGATTCCCAAAATAAATGAGAACTCCTCCAACGTCAGGGCCAAGATGTAGTCCGGGAAAGTGAAGCAACGCAAAGACGGATCGTAAAACTGAAGAAGTGTATGAATGGCATCCTTCTCATACTTGGAGATATTATAAACAAACTTCAGAAGTCTCCCATACCCTCCACTGAACTCTGTACGAACTCCGGGACCAGCCATATTAATCAATTTGTGAATCAATGTCAAGGTCGGATCTGGGAACGAATAGGCAACAATCTTCTTTCTCTGAACATCCATGCCAAGGTAACCTCAGAAAACTGGAATCAAGAGTAAGATGCAAGCCCTGAGAAATGTCAAACATGTCAGAATGCAAGAAAAATGCTATGCTCATGCAAACATGGGATCAAGGCACACTGCTGGATGTGCTGTGCTGTTAACTGAACGAGAACCACAACCCAGAAGACCAAAATTCCGAACCACTGAGATAACCAGGAACCCAAATAATCAGACATTGATGAGAAATCCAGAAAAATAGGGTAGGTTAAAGTTTTCGGTTACCTACAAACCTGCAAACGCCCATCCCCTCTCACGTGTGGGTACTAGGATGTTCAGTATCCCGGGCTCTCAGGTCGAGAAATGATGATACGTTCACCATTTCTGGTTTGGCATCATCATCAATCGAGGAGGCCTCAACTGATTCTCCAAAACAGAAGGTCCTCAGCTTCTGGCACTGAGGTCGAGAAACAATAGTACATTCATCCCTCGGGGTACAGTACTATCATCAATCGAGGAGTGTCTCCACTGATTTTCTTCAAAAGATAGGGGTCATCCTATGCGAGTTCCAAAGTGGGCCCTCGGGTGCGAATGGGTTTGCCACAGGATGTGGTCTGCCACTGTCACCACTAAAGAGGGATGTTTCCACTAAAGTCCTCGATGATCGGTCACCAGAGTCGACAGCTCTCTAGATCAACACCCTAACATGCGCAAGACACACACACCAGAATGCATCCCAAGATAGCCTCGTCTGGTTGTGAATTTCGTGAACACACAAACGTACCAAGCGGGCACGTAGGTCCCACTACTTTCCACTCTAGTCCTAGGGTGTACTCAAGCCTGGGTATTGGGCTTATCTCTCAGAACCACCCAACCTGCAAAACAAAAACTGCCAGCACAGCACAGCAGTATGACAGTAATAAAAATGAAATGCAATGCAGAAAATGCGGTAAAAATAAAATACAACAAACACAACAAAGCAAACACAAAGACACCCAAAGGGAACAAAGACAAGCAAGCACTAGGACTGACTCGCTTAGGGATGGACAAGCATAGGTCAACCAGAATCCCCAGCAGATTCGCCAGTTGTCGCTCCCGGGATTTTCATCCAGGTACAAACGCGAGAGTGGCGCGGAAAAACAGAGTCGCCATCCGTGTAAATTTATCCCAAGGGAGGGAAAGGGAACACCGCATAAACCTGAGGAAGAGGGAAAGGAAGGGTCATCGTAACCATAACCTGGGTTTGGGAGTCGGTTACGCGAGGGGAAGGTACTAGCACCCCACGCGTCCATCGTACTCGATGAGATCCACGCTTGTTGTCTATTTTAAGGGTGAGTTATACTATCATCTAGGGCAGTACTAAAACGGGAAGGGGAAAACTAAGACAGACTTGGTAGGACGTCGACGTCCTAGGCCTAAGTACCCCCTTTGTGCAATGGGGAATTCAGAGTCAACGTAGTTCGGACCAAGTTCTTTTTGTGTTTTTTATGAGCGACGTTAAGTTCACGTCCGGCAGTTAGGGTCGATGCTTGTTTGCGACTCAGACGGAAGGTAACGTGCCCTTTTTGAAAATAGCCTTTAGTTTGACAATCCCGAAGGACAAAACGGTTTGAAGTTGGTTTGTATTTTTAGGACAGAAGTGGCTTAAGTTAGTTCATCAGTTGCATTGCACCAAAGTCTAGGGCACAGGGGCGAATACTTAACGCATCGTCCCAAGACAGGACGCTCGCTAAGCACTCTAGAAAGATGAGAGAAAGCCCCTTATTTCTCATTCCCCACGCTTAAGGCTCGTGCGTAATACAATTTATCCTTATTAAGTATTTTCAAGAAGTTTTGAGATGAGAAGAGAGAAGACACAAAGGAAACTCTAAGGGGAACTAAGAGTCCTAATGTTATCATGCATGGGTGACCTACAGTTAGTGAGGTTTGACGACAACCTAAGCCTAAAGAAAAAAAGATGAGAGAAGGAAAAAGTAAGGGTGACCATGGATAACTATCCACACCCTTAGAGAACTTACCTCAGCCTCTGTATAAAAAGTTAGTATAAAACAGACACAAGTAACATTAAGGCAAATGAAAATCAAACAATGACATGAGATAGTGATCAAGTGACCTATAACAGTCCAAACATGAATTAAGAAATCAAAGAACAAACCCCCAAGCAATGGCACAAGTGCCTCTTCAAACAGATAACCAGACAAGATCAAGGATGTGCATACAAGAAAAATCTCACACAAAGAGCAGTTGAACAAATAGTAAAACAACTTCTAAAATCACCAAATTAAATATCAAAGTTTCTCAACCAGATACAAATAACATATCAAAAATTCATGCAAAAATTCAAGATGCTAGTCACTCAAACAATTATGCAAGGCTCAGATGAGAAATATGACTTAATATGCAAAAAAGGAGGGATAAAATGCAATATGAAATAATTTTAAAAATGAAAGAAAAATATTTTAATGCATTTCAAAATATTATCTAACAAATGCAAAAAGAATGGATTGAAAATGTTTTATGGATGCAGAGAAATAAAATGAACAATTTTAAGTATGCATGATATGAGTAATTCAAAAGGAAAATAAGAAAATATTTAATTTAGATGATAAAAATAAAATAAAAATAAAAAGTAAAATTTGTGAAAATTTTATAAAATGATATAAAGTATGCATGAATTTTCTGGGATTTTTTTAATGCAATGATCTATTTTTAATAATTAAAATATGGGATGTAATAATTAAATAAAATGAAAAATGAAGAGAATAGCATGGGGGTGCAATGAGTAAATAAAATGCGTTGGAAATAAAACAATGGGCTCAGAGGGGGGTGCCAATAACAAGGCCCAACCCAATAAAGGCATCAGCGAAATAAAAAAAAAAGGAGGTACACATGGACTTAGTCAACGTTCAGACTCCACATGGGCCCTTGGATCAATCTAATGTCACACAATAAGTCAACCAAATCAATTATTATCCAAGATCAGAGGTCATGATTCACGTGCACACCATAAGTATCATACGCACACACACACGCAACTGGTCAGCATACTATGGACGCCCATGTGCCTGGCACATGCTTTCATTAATTGGTTGGCACAATGATGGCCATACGATTCATCCAACGTTCATAACTAAGTCAACCAAATAAAAAGTAAGTAAGATGAGATAACATGATCTGAAGACATACGATAAGAACGGTGGGGTAATAAACATGTGATCCTCAGAATAAAAATTCAAAAAAATAAAACGTGGCACGATCTGGGCCGTGCGATCAACAAAATGGATGGCCTTGATTGTTTCTTCCCCAAATCAATCTTCGCCAGACTGAATCTCAGGCAGCCGCCGGAGCTAGGGCTCCGGCCACCCTCTCCGGTGAGCTGCAGTGCACTTTTTATCAAAAATTGCAAATGAGTACTCTATTTTGACCAGAAAAATGTGAGGATTCCAAATATGCAATCAAAAATTACAAATAACCAACGTACAATAAAAAACGATGAGAAAAAGGTTAGGGCTCAAAACTTTAAACTCAAAGTATGATCAATCCACACATCCAAACACAACAAAAACTACATCAGATTCATCAGTGACAATCACACAACATTATGCATACTTAAAAACTAAGTTTTGGGATCGTGAAAATCATCACTAACCTGAGATGGTGCAACCCTTTATCCTTGCTTTCAGCCTCCGAAGATGGGCGATTTGTACTCTAGGGATCCCAAGGATGAAGGTTGTGAAAGAATTTTGAAGAAACTCCTTGTGGATTGAGAGATCCAATGAATTCAAGAATTAGGGTTGGAACTTTTTCTCCTCCAAATATCACGTGTTCTCTTAACCTAACCAGTGCATGAATGAGTTTAAATATATTAGGGTTTCTCACTGATAATGGTTTGGGCCTTGGAAATTCCTTGTTTAGTAAGTTTTGGACAAATTTGGAATTTTGCATTATGTGAGATACACCTCCTCCCATGCATGGATATCCAAATATTCTATGATGGATCACTTATGTTTAAATTGCTACTTACACCTGAGTTTGATTTGGGCCTTGAGGCATTTTAGCTCATGAGTTTTCAATGACTTAGCAATTTTGAATAATGGAGAATAAGTGATAAATACACCATGGATTCACTTGATTAAAAGGCCTAAAATGATCCTTGAGGAGTGCCCTTTGATGTTAGCATGTGACATGAAGCAATGGAATTAATTATAGGTCACTATGCCAAAGTTTGTGAAAATGGAATCATGAGAAACCCTAAAAACCACTTTGCCTTCTTTTGATCATAAGTTGAGTTTCACAAATGATATGGAGACCCACTAGTACTTGTTGGAAAGAGGAGAAAAATATCTTCAACTTTCATGTTGGAGAAAAATTCATTTGAAGCTTTCTTGATGATGAAAAGTCAAGTTGAATGCAGTGCAGGAACTTGCCCAAAAAGGAAACTTTCAAATTATAGGTCATTTCCATATTTAGTAACTTTTGCACCAACTCCTGATTCTTGATAAATGGCATGGAACTTGACTCTTGATGACCATATGAGGATGTGAGACCTTGAAAACCTTGGAGAGAACCCCAAAATTCCACAGTTGACTTTTACCCAATTCACTTGATTTCCAATCCATTGGCCAATTAAATCTCTCCTGAACCAAACTGATGGACAACCTCCCATCCCTAGATACTTAGGGACCCAAGGAATACCATGGAATCAATTCTTGCCAAAAAAATCAGAAATAAACTGACTTTATAGCAAACCCTAGTTTTGGTACCCTCAGTCTATGAGGAAATAGCACAGTCTCCAAATCCAAATTCCTCTGAATATGATGTGTATCCTCTCTAACAAAGGTAAGATATGCCATTTAGTGATGATAAAAACCCAAGGAGCTTGCCCATTGGAGCAATAAACCCAAGAATCTCAAAACCCTAATTTATGCACTGGTTAGGAAGAAGTGATCCACTTGAACTCTCTTGCTTGACCCTTTGAAGAACATCTTCTCCTCTTGAACATGCCTCAGGCACCTTGACCCCATGCTAAAAACCAATGATATGCACACATGATAATGCAAAAATGAGATGAAACATAAGCCAGTTAGTAATAAAGTAAGGAGGGCAAATTTTGGGGTGCTACACCAAGCCATGGGGATACGTCGAACTGATCGTAACCTTTGGGTCAACGGAGACGGCCAGATCCGTCAAGGTATAATTTCTGGTAATCGACCGCTCGTCGCTTTACCAGTGCATATTCGGAAGGCCAACTCTGGCCGAGTTGGTAGCGGTGCCTTCAACAGTCCACCTGAAGATGAAGTATTACACTTCAAAAGGGATGGTCGCCACCCTCCACGGCGATATCGAAGCTGTACGACGGTGTTTCGAAGTAGCTACAAAGGGGCTCAACGTCATTGCGTCCAACCCAAAAGCGTCGAGCAAGCCAGCATTGCCAAGCAGCTCCGAGGAAGCCAAGCCTCTGCCCCAGGTCGACTCCATCGACCTCGACAGTCGCTTCCCCGAAGAAGACCAACAGGAGGAACGAGTAGCTTCAGCTAACCCGTCTACATCATCCAGCAGCAGCTCCCATCCGATGCGCCCAATCCCGGATGGCAACTTCGAGATCGTTCTGTTCGGTGACGACCCTCAACGAGGAGTGAAGATTGGAGCGGACCTGCCCGACATTGCGAGGAAGCAGCTCAAAGCACGCCTCTGTGAGAATGCTGACCTCTTCGCATGGAGCGCTGCCGAAATGCCCGGCTTAGATCCGTTTGTCGCCTGCCACCGGCTGACAATCGACCCGGCCGTCAAGGCCGTAGCACAACGTAGGAGAAAGCAGTCTCCGGAGAAAACGGAGGCTGCTGAAAAAGCTGTAAAGGACCTCCTCGAGGCCAAATTTATTTCGGAGGCCAAGTACACCACTTGGCTGTCCAATGTTGTACTAGTCAAAAAATCTAATGGAAAATGGTGCATGTGTATTGATTACACCGATCTCAATAAGGCATGCCCGAAGGATGCCTACCCCCTCCCCAATATTGATAAACTTGTTGATAATTCTGCCGGTTTTAAACTTTTATCGTTCATGGACGCCTACTCAGGCTATAACCAAATTCCAATGGCAATGGCCGACAAAATATACACGGCCTTCATGACCGAATCGGGCAACTATTACTACAACGTAATGCCCTTCGGCCTGAAGAACGCCAGAGCAACCTACCAAAGAATGATGAACAAAGTATTCCGGGGAGAAATTGGCGACATGCTCAAAGTCTACATGGACGACATGATCGTGAAATCCCACGAGGAAACTGATCATAATGCCCATTTGAGAAAGGTCTTCGAATAGGCCAGGAAATACAAAATACGTTTTAACCCAGAGAAGTGCACGTTCGGTGTCTGAGCAGGCAAGTTCCTCGGCTTCTACTTAACGGAACTAGGAATCGAGGCCAATCCCGATAAGTGCCGAGCATTCTCCGAGTTTCCTACGCCCAAGTCCAAGAAGTCCAAGAAGTCCATCAAGTCCCTCAATGGGATGCTCGCGTCACTATCTCGTTTCGTGGCCAAGTCTGCCCAGCACGCCCTACCATTCTTCAAACTCCTCCGCAAGGAGGCATCATTCGAATAGACCGAGGAATGTGACAAGGCCCTTCTCCATCTGAAACGGGCACTCTCAGAGCCACCAGTCCTCTCTCGCCCGGACAATGGTGAAACGTTATACCTATACCACGTCGTAGCAACCGAAGCAGTGAGCGTCGCTCTCATCCGCGAGACACCTGACGGGCAGAAGCCCATATATTTCACGAGCAAAGCGCTGCAAGGACCAGAGTTAAGATACCAACAGATAGAGAAAGTGGCTCTGGCCCTCATCAACGCAGCCAGAAGATTAAGACACTACTTCCTAGCTCACACGATCGTGGTTCGAACAGATCAACCCATAAAATAGCTACTGGGACGACCAGACATGGCCGGTCGAATGCTCAAATGGTCGCTTGAGCTGTCCGAATTTGACATCCAATACGAAAGCAGGAAAGCCCTCAAGGCCTAAGCTCTGGCCGACTTCATCGCGAAAATGACGTTCGCAGACTCCCCCGCGAGCGAAGTGCGCAAATGGACCATTTTTGTTGACGGTGCCTCAAGCCCGGCAGGGAGCGGCGCGGGCATCATACTGGAAAGCAATGAAGGAATCATCCTTGAAGTATCACTCACCCTGTCCTTCCCAACCTTCAACAACCAGGCTGAATAGAAGGCCTTCCTCGCTGGGTTACACCTGGCCGAGGACCTGGACGCAGAAGAAGTCGTCATTTGCACAGATTCACAACTTGTGGCCCTCCAGGTTCGGGGAGAATATCAAGCCAAAAACGACAACCTGACCGAATACTTAGCCCTGGTCAAGAAGGAAATGGCGAAGTTCGCAACAGTGGAAGTGAGACATGTTCCCCGCGAACATAACGTACGAGCAGACGTGCTATCCAAACTAGCCAACACAAAAAAGAAAGGCGGAAACAAATCCGTCATACAGGAAGTACTTCCTCGACCCAGTATCGAGAAGGCCTCCCCGACCCTCGACATGCAGGTGATCGGCGACAACAACTGCTGGATGACCCCTGTTTACAACTATCTCGCCAAAGAAGAACTTTCGTCCGACCCAAAAGAGGCTAGCACAGTTAGGCGAAGAGCCTGCTCTTATGTCTTGGTCGAAGATAAACTCTACAGGCGGGGATTCTCCATTCCGCTGCTCAAATGTGTCAGGAAGAAATGGTCGCACACATCCTGCGCAAAATCCACCAGGGAATCAACGCCCAATATCTCAGCGGAAGGTCACTTGCCCGAAAGGCCCTCCGAGCAGGATACTACTGGTCGACCATGCAGCACGACGCGAAAGAACATGTGAAAAAATGCGAAAAATGCCAATGGCACGGGGACATGCACCTGGCTCCACCTAACGAGCTCAAGGCTATGTCCTCCCCGTGGCCATTTGCCTGGTGGGGCCTAGACATCCTAGGACCCTTCGTGGTAGGATCGAATCAGAACAAATACCTAATAGTGGGCGTGGACTACTTCACAAAATGGATAGAAGCGGAGGCTCTAGCCAAAATAACCGCCCTCAACATACTGCGTTTATACAAACGAAACATCCTTGCACGTTTTGGCATTCCCCAAGCAATAGTGACGGACAATGGGACACAATTCACGGACAGGAAGTTTCAGGACTTCGTTGACCAACTGAGCACAAAGCAGCACTTCGCATCCGTCTAACACCCTCAAACAAACGGGCAGGCTGAAGCTGCTAACCGAGTCATCCTTCGAGGCCTCAGACGAAGGCTGGACGAAACAAAGAAGGCTTGGGTCGAGGAACTGTACAGCGTATTGTGGGCATACCGTACAACCCTACACTCTACAACCGGGGAAACACCCTTCCGTCTAACATATGGGACCGAGGTTGTAATTCCCTTCGAAGTTCACGTACCCTCCAGGAGGACAGAGTCGCCCCTAGACGAGGAGATGAATGACGAATCATTAAGAGAAGAACTCGACCTCGTCGAGGAAATCCGAACCGGGGCAGCCCTCCGCGAAGCCTCACTAAAGTAAAAAATTACCATCAGGCACAACGCCAAGGTGATCCGACGAGAGTTTGATGTGGGAAGCCTTGTTCTAAGAAGAAACCACAAAGACTCTCGCGAAGACAAACTAGCAGCCAACTGGGAAGGACCCTATCGCGTCCGAGCAAAAACGGAAAATGGGGCCTACTACCTAGAACATCTCAACGGGGAAGAACTTGCTCGACCATGGAACGCCGAAAAGCTAAAACAATACTATATCTAAGGCCCTAATTCTCGGTTCGGCCCGTCACGATGACGAACGTCAGCTACCGACCACTATGCACGCCTAGGTACAAGCGTCTCATACCAGCAAAGCAGAACCCCGCTCAGTAACGAACCGAGTAACTGCTCGATGGTGGTCCTCGATCGAGCATCGCCGTCGTCAAAGTACCATGACTGGAAGAACCCCAGCTCGCGATGGGACGTTCACGCCGCGAACTCAGGCCTTAAACGCGACTTGAGCTCCGCATCCCCGCCAGGACATTCCCCGACCGTTCGATCAGTACTCCTCACTGCCGAACACATCTACAACGAGCAATCCCCCTAAAAATTTGCATAAGTCAAATACTCCCTATCATGGGCAGACACAGATTCACAACGAGCATGAGTACAACACTTAGCAAAAAAAATAAAAGCAAGTAAAGCCATGCAAATAACCAAGTCGAACATATAATTTGAACATAAATAAGTGGCTACTAGGACCACGGATGTACTGAATTACATAAAATGGGGGCCATGCCCCCCCAAAAAATAAATTACAACAACTCGGCACGCAGGCCGGACAAGTTACAACAACAAAAAAAAAGACTCTTCACTCGTCCATGTGCTTGGCAGGCTCAGACTGAGGTCCCTGGTCCTCCACGAGCTGATCCTCGGTGTTCCCTTCAAGGAGAGCGTTGGGCATAACGATCCAGCCATCCTTAACATGCGCCAGATAGTGGGTACCCTCGACAGAAAAGTCAAGCTTGGGGTTCACCACCCGCAATTGAGCCACGGCGTTTTTGAAGGATTCATCCGCAACGGCAATACTATCATCCTCGGCCACCAGCATACGGGCGACCAGCTCGGACCTCGTTTTCAATTCCTTCACATCTTCCAGCTCATCTTCACCCGGGGCATTGACCGCCCTCAACTGCTGGACCAGCTCCTCGGAAGCTTTCTTCTCCGCCGCCAGCGTGGAATTCTCCTTCTTCAATCGAACTACCTCCTCCTCCGCATTCTTCCGAGCTTCGTCTGCACCCCTAACTTCTTCTTTGAGGGACGCCATAGCATCCCAGGCAGCATTTAGTTCGGCCTCAGTTGCAGAGTTCCCTTCAGCATAAACAACTGCCATCTCCAGCATCCTAACCAAAGCTGAAGCGTCTTGAGCCACCAACGCCCTCTTGCTCGGGCGGTCCATGCTTTCCAAACGAAGAGACTCAGCTCGAGGCACGACCAAGGAGTTTCCCTCAAAGAATCTCCTATCAAGGATGCAAGGAGGAAACTCGAAGTTCCCTTTCTCTGATACCCGAGTAAGGTCCACAGCGTCATTAAACTTTGGCCGCTTGTTTCATCCGGTCAAAGGAAGAGGAGATCCCCGGGAAGCCAGAGTAGGAGAAGAGGTCCCCGCGGCAGACTGAGCCGGAGGGGGAGCACGAGCACCAGCAAACCGAGACTTCAGAGGAACCGCTCCGGCCTTGTTCCTTGCAAGAGCATTTTTCACAACCCTCTCATGGGCCTGAGGCATCTCACCTGCACAAACAAAAGACGAACACGTTAGTTACGAGGAAAAGAAACAACACGAGCAAATCTAAAATAACTAAAACTACCAAGCAGCTTCTCGACTTCCGCAGGAGTCTTGCACTCCAGCAGTGCCTTGGTGTTGATAAACCGGTACTCAACCCTCTGACTACCGTCCTCCTCAAAGATCAGATTACCCTTATTCGTCCAGCACTCAGCAAGCCGGAATGAGTTTACGTACTTCAGTAACTCCTCGTACGCCACAGAATCCTGCCCGTGTAGCTCTTGCGGTTGGAGAACGTATTCACTGGGCTTCTTGGCGAAATGGTCAGGTGCCCAATGAATGGGGAACTTGTAGATTCTCTGCCCGATAAATTTCCCCGCCTCGTCGCGCAGGTCGTTCCCATCCTCATCCACCTCAATCTCCCAGACATATGTACTGTCCTGGGCAGCTTCGGACACAGGCTTGACGACATAATACCGCTCTTTAAACGTCCGTATCGACTCCGAAAATGGTTTAAACAACTTGCGAGGCTGCTTCAAAGAGACCCAACCATACTTCCTCCCCGACACCTGCCTCTGGAAATGGAAGACGGTGAAGAACAGAGGGAGAGTAACCCCAATAGAGAGGTAATCGCACACCAGCTCTAATGCCCGGATGAAGGCTAACGAGTTAGGGTGCAGTTGCGTGGGGGCCAACTTCAAATGCACGAACACCGACTGCTGAAAATCGGTGAACGGCAACCTCAAACCCAGCTCCTTGAAAGCATATTCATACATTGTGAAGCGGTCCTCGAAATTCGTACAGACCCGCTCATCCTCGGAGGGAAAGTACACCTTCCACTCTCCCTCCGGTCCGACCTCCGTGAAAACATCACCCAAGTATGTTGGAAAAGTGGACACGTGTTCAGGAGGTTCGACCACCTCCCACTCATCCACGGAATCTTCGGCGACGTCCTCGTCCATACCCTCCAACTCTTCTTCCTCCCCGACCTCACTAGAGGAACTCGAAGCCGTCGAGCTACTATTATCCGAAGAGCTTGTTTCTTCCTCTGACGTATCTAAGATAATCTCTCTATCTGGCCCCGTCGCCATGTCAATCACCTGAAAAGCAGAGAAGAAAAGTGAATTCGACAACAAATCAAATCCACCCTTCCACCGCTAAGTCAAGTGAAAGGGCGCGCAAAGGGCTGAGGACAACGTCCCCGGCCTAAGCCCTAACATCAAAAAACTGAAACCTCCCCGCGAGGAGACGCTCGAAACAAATCGTCCCCAAACGAGGAGCTTCCCCGCACTCATACCCAGTTTTCGATCGAAGCTTCACCTGAAAACGCAAAGCTTCACCGGAATCTGGGAGCATTCTACCGGAAAACTCATCACCCACTCAGAAGATAAACAGTCACGACGGTTACACAAGCGTCGCCATCGCAACGACGCCGTCAACCGCCCTCCTAACCAAAACATACTAACGCGTCCGACGACATGTCAGAAGTGGAAAAATGGCACAACCATCGTCCACCACCAACAATCGCCGGAAATCAACCTATTTCATCCTCTAAACCTAGCCCTAACCACATGCAATCTACCATTGACCACCAAAAGGAGTAGAACAAGCAAAGGATCGAAAACTTATTTGATCTAAGAAGACGAAAGTGGCTGCTCGAAGCTTGGAGCGGTGGTCGGAGTAAGCAGACGGCGGTGACGGGCAGGAATGTTGAAGGAGACGAAGAGAAATCAAAGCGAAAAAGTTCCAAATGGAACGAATTTCCCCCTTTTATACATAGGGGCACGTGCAGACACACGCTCGTAGGCCATGATGACTATCAACTAGCCATCATTACCTAGTGACTGCTACACGGAGCTCTAGGCACACGTGGCACCCCAACGTTTCCAATTTTGACTGACCTTTAATCTTCCCGGACACCGGGCAACAAGGTCACGACCACGAATCTCACGGACACCAGGGGTCACGAGCACGCTGAGACAACCCTCCTCGTCTTCAAACGACGATTTCACGCTAGATCCCCGGAGTGACGAGTTGTCCTTAAGTCACCACTCCCATGCTCGGGAGCAACGACTTGGGGGGCTCCAGTTCTGGACTGGACCAATGGCTGGACATGGCCCAATCCGCTTCTGCTCCAGAGCGGCCCAAATCGCCTAAGTCCAACCCACAAGGGGGCAAAAGTTACCTTTCTGCCCCTCAAACCGGACAAGGAATGCATCGTTCCTCCCCGGAATTACTGCCCGTTACGCACGGCTCCATTGCTCCCCGAACAGTCAATGGCAGGTGCCCAAAACCATGCATGTGCCCGACATAACGGCTAGTTTGGGTAGTTACCTATTCTTTGGGGAAAACGGTTATTTCGCCCCAAAAATAGGACCGTTGGCCACGCGCTGGGGGTTCTATATAAACCATCTCGCTTGAGAGGGTCAGGTATCCAATATTCACCCTAGGAACTAATACTTTGTACTTGCCCCTTTTCTCTGGCCCTTTCTTACTTGAGCGTTAGAGTGCCTTGCAGGTACACCCCCCTCCTCTCCATACGACCAGCATCCCAGACGCACTTGGTGGCCCACTTCTACAGGATCTGATCCAGCCTTCACGAACAATTACCTATATTTTTTTTACCAAAAACATAAAAATTTACATTATTATTATATTTTTAGATAATAATTATATAAAATACTGACATTATTAAATGATATGTTGGGTGTCATCTATATATTTACTTTCATCATCAATTTTTATAGATTTTTATTCTAGACAATTAATTCTTATAAGCTACTATGTATATAGATGGGCAAATATAAAAGCATATACAATTATTATATTTATTATTTTCTTTGAACGAAATCGTTCTCTCTCTCTCTTCCTTTTCAAGTTTATTTTTTAAATGTGGAAGTTCATTTTTATAGAGTAACTAAGAAAGAATATAATCAAATAAAACAAACAAAAATAATAAAGGTAATATATACAAAAATAATTATGCTAGTAAATCTTTGTTGCATGGACACTTCTTCAACTAGGCTAGTAAATCTTTGTTGTCTATTTATTAATTTCAAATGTATATATTATAACATTTTAAATATATCTATTTAAATATATTTATTTAATGTAATATAACATTAAATGTAATATAACATTTAACTAATTTCTAATTTCTAAATAAATAAATACTTTAAAATGTAATATAACATTAAATAGGCTACTATTAATTTTTAATTTTTATAAGGCTGCTTTATTAAACTAAATTAATATTAATTTCTAATTTCTATAAACGTTTTAATAAACTAAATTAATATTAATATTTTAAAAAACTAAATTAAATTACTATTAATAATTTACATATTATAAAATATTAATATTAATATTATAATTTATTAATGATATATTTAAGTTAATATATTTAATTAAATAAATGTGTTAATTAACTAAAAAAATTTAAATAATTAAAACATATTAAAATATTATAAAAAAAATTAAATTTTAACTGAAATTAATATTAATATGTTAATATGTTTAATGTTAAACTTAAATTAATATTAATATATTAATATAAAGATATACGTTAACTTTTAAAAATAAATTAAGATAATTAATATTTATTAAAAAATAAATTAGAGATAATTAAAATAATATTTAATTAAAAATATACGTTAAATTTTAAAGATAAATATATTTAATTAAAAATAAATTAAGATAATACTTAATTTTTATAAACTATTTAAAGATAATTAAAAAATAAAATTTATTTTAAAATAATTAATATTATCTTAACATTAAATAATTAAAAAACTAAAATTTATATTAAAATAATTAATATTATCTTAACTTTAAATAATTAAAAAATTAATATTATCTTAATGTTAAATATTAAAATAATTAAAATTTATATTAAAAAATTAAAATTTATATTAAAATAATTTAAAAATTACATTATTTATCTATTATAACGTTAAATAATTAATATTAATTAAACTTTATCTTAATTAATATTTATTATTTATTATATTTTTTTAATTAAATTATAAAATATAAACATAATAAATATATATTAACGTTTGTATAAAAAATAAATTAATTCATTTTAAACTAAATATTTATATTAACATTTAATATTTAAAAAATAAACTGATTTATTAATTATAAATATAATAAATATTAAAATGAAATTAAATAAAATAAATAAATAAAATAATAAATTAATCGTAAATAAAATAATAATAAGTTATAGTATTTATTTTAAGTCATTTATGTATTTAATATGTTAATTTAAGTGTTAATTTAATTGTTAATTGAAATGTTGTACTATATATATTTGAAATTAACAAATAGACAACAAAGACTTAATGACCTAGTGAAAGAGATGCCCCTTGCAACCATGAGGACATGGGTTCAAAAATAAAATAAAAAACCAACAAACCTGTGTCACGTCACATATTCTGTTGACTGTGTGGACTGAGGAGGCCAAAATGAAAGAATCTTCAAATTGCATAGATGAAATCAGTGTTTTTGGTACAGGATCCTTTTTCAAATTCGTCGCAAATAACAGGTAGTAAAATGTGTATTAACCCAAAAAAGAATGATAATAATGAAAGAAAGAGATTGGAAAAAATCAAAGCAAACAAAAAATAAAACATAATCAAACTAAACGCACAAAAAATGAAACATAATCAAACCAAACACATACACAAAATAAAACATAATAGAGAACAAAAACCCAGAAAGATAAACTAGAAAATTTAGAGATAATAAAGCAAACCTTTTTCAATTTTCAAATCTATTTCAATTTTTAAAAAATATAAAATATTAACAACTTGAGAATCTCCTTATAAATACAAGTTTTATTTTTCTTTATTTTGTTTCAGATTTTAATTTTTGTTTATAAACTATAACATCATGGTATTACTCAATATATGTGTCTCAACTACAACCCCACTCCACCCATAAAAACAAATAAGATTAAATTAAATTTTAAAAAAATAGGTTTTTAAAATAAAACTTAAAAAATTTCAAAAAAACATTGAATAACATTTAATACAAAATATTGAAAAAACTAAAAGTCGGGTAACTCAAATCATATTAAAGGATTTTTTTAAAAAAAATTAGTTCATAAAATGAAACTTAAAAAATCTAAAAACATTGAATAAATATTTAATACAAAATATTGAAGAAAAATGAGAATGGAGAAACTCAATCAGATTAAAGGAAATTTTTTAAAAATACAGATTCATGATGGACAAAATGAAAATATTTAGATCTGAAGTCCGATTAAAGAAACACAGATGGTGAAGTTTGATTATAAGAAACAAAGTCTAAAAATATTGAATACAAAATATAGAAGAAACATGATAATGGAGGAAAATGAGTTTCATTGCCTTATGTTCTTTGAAGCTTGCAATCAATTTGAGAGATGGAAGAGATAAGTTTGCAGAAAAATTTGCAATCCGTTTGTTGTTTTCAGAGATGATAATGATGAGATTTGTAAAAAAAATGAAATTGGTTGGTGAGATGAAGTTTGCAGAGGAGTTACAATCGGGATCAATATTACTAGTTTATAGTGATTGATAAGAGAGAGAAGTTTTGTCCATATTTTGCAATGAAAAGGGTGTTTGTATACTGTAACATTGCAGATGGGTATGACTAGTATGCAAAAGGAGAAAAAATGAGTATGATATTCAAAGTTAGGGTTTCATGGAAGAAGAAATATATGGGAATGTCAATGAGTTTTGAGAAGTGTAAAAATGAGATGATGACAAAAGGGTAGTGCAAAAAGCAGACAATGAACATTTTGTCTTTGGAAATGAAAACTTTTTTCAGTCTGCTATGAGTTAAAGTAGGTGTAGGCTGTGTTCCCAAAATAAGTTTATCTACTCCCTCCGTCTCAAATTATAAGTCGTTTTGGGCTTTTCACACAAATTAAGAAACTTAATTATTACTTTATGGAAAAGACAAATTATGTATAACTTTACAGTAATGCCCCTCATAATTATATAGGAGAGAGAAATTAAAAGAGTTGAAAGAATAAATAATAATAAATATTTGAGGGTATATTGGGAAATATGTCATTTATATTATATTGAGAATGTAAAATGACTTATAATTTGGAATAAATTTTTTTGGCAAAGTGACTTATAATTTGGGACGGAGGAAGTATTTGTTTGCCAATTTTTGATAATTGAAAACTTAGTTACGTTTGCTCTATGAAAAGACTAGGTGTATTTCGGTTGGAAGAATTAGAAAAAAATATTAGTTGTCATTGAATCGGTGAAATGCCTATTTCCAGAACAATTATTTTTCTTAAATTATACTCCCTCCGTTCCAAAGTATAAGTCACTTTGCCAAAAAAATTTGTCTCAAATTATAAGTCACCTTACATTCTCAATGTAATATAAATGACATATTCCCCAATATACCCTTAAATATTTATTATTATTTATTCTTTCAACTCTTTTAATTTCTCTTTCATATATAATTATGAGGGGCATTACTGTAAAGTTATACATAATTTGTCTGTCCCATAAAGTAATAATTAAGTTTCTTAATTTGTGTGAAAAACCCAAAACGTCTTATAATTTGGGACGGAGGGAGTAGATGATTATCCAAAAATATGTCATTAATAATTATTTTATTTAAAAAAAAAGTATAAATTAAAAAAAAAAATTTAGAATGCTTTCTAAACTAGTTTTTAGTAGTTAAAAAAAATTTCAATATAACTTTATTATTTTGAATAAGAAATTATTTTTATTTATTTTTATTTTAATTTATATAAGTTAGTGGCTTAATACCCATTTTGTTCCTCTATTTTATCTTCGGGGTTTATTTTGATCATTTAACTTTTAAAATATCCATATTGGTTTCTTAATTATTCAAAACATTTTAAATTAGTCATTTTTATTTAATTAGCGAAGAATTTAGCGACTGATTTTTTGAATTTTTCCGTTGCTAATAGGATAAACAGGATTAATATTGAATTTTTTGAAGAGTTAAGGGACCAATATAAACATTTTAAAAGTTAAGGGACTAAAATGCACTCCAAGATTAAGATACGGGATCGAAAAAGATATTTTGCCTAAGTTAGTCAATTGGATCAATAGTCTTGGAATAAAAAGAGTATAAATGTCTTTATTATAGATAAAATATACACTAAAATCTTTACCGTTTATTTTGTACAAGGACAAAAAAAAATGATAAAATGGAGATTTTTTTTAAATTATTAAAAATACAATTAAAATTTGAGTAGTCAGGCCATATTGCATTTACAATACATAACTAATGAGAGACCCGTGCATTCGCACGGGTACTGGTATTGTACGCGCATTTTTTTTTCAAATTATAATAAAAATTAAATAAAAAAAATTAAAAATTTCAACCAAAAAAGTTATTATTTTTAAAAGATATAATAAATTAGTGTCTATAATCAACAACGAATTTGATTCCGTATATAAGTATTAAAGTTGTTTTGAAATTACTTATATATTTGAATCTATATAAAAATATTTGAATCAACAAAATATTTTTTTAGTATTTTTTAATATTTATGAATGACACAAATTTGTCCCATAAAATATTTAAATAAAATTATATATTAAAAAATAAATTAGTATAATTAGTAAATACAAGAGATGAAAGGTAAGCAACAATATCAATAATAATATGATTAAAAAAATATTGAAACTTGTATTATATAAATGAAACGTTTAAGTTTTTTTTAACAAATAAGACAATTATGTTATAAGAGATAATACAATGATCGATAAATTTCTGTTATTCAACATTTGAATCAGTAATAAAGTTGATACCGTTTATAAGAATAGTGTTTGTTTTCGTATATAAAAATATTATAATCAACAATATATTTTTCCCGTATATAAATATTATTTTTGTTTTGACATTATTTATAATTATATTTGAGTCAATAGTGAAGTTGTTCCCGTTTATAAAAATATTTAAATCATAATATTATTTTTGTTTTGATAGTATTTATAAAAATATTTGAATCAATAGTAAAGTTGTTCCCGTTTATAACAATAGTATTTTTCCCCTATATAAAAACATTTAATCAACAATGTATTTTTTCTGTATATAAATATTAATTTTGTTTTAATATTATTTATAAATTATTTAAATCAACAGTAAAGTTGTTCTCGTATACCAAAAAAATTGAATCAATAATAAAATTGTATATTATATAAACAAAAATGAATAAATGCAATTATTTGTATATTATTTCTTACAAATTATTATTTGATAGACAAAACATTTAATACTTTAAGTGGATTATATTATTTCCACTTTCATCCGGTATACTTTTATTATTAGTTATTTTGATGCGGTGAAAATACTTTGTGTGAACTTATTAAATAGACAATGGAAAAATGTGGATTAAAATAATTGTTTTTCATTTGATATTTTCTTAAACAATTTGGTCGAAATTTGATATTTCTTACAAAATAATTGTCATAAAGAGTAATAAGTTTTAGTAATATTCTAATAATGAATCTATGATATAAACCACACAAGCATAAATTTAAAATATTAGTTATGATTTTGAAAATAACAAAAATAACATTTTATAACTATAATTGTCATTTTAAAATTTTAATAAAATATAAATTATTATTTTAAAGTTCAGATTGTTAATTGTTTTTTTATATAAAGAAATAAATGAAATTAATAGCTCAAATTTTTTCCTGTATATATAAATAATTTAATAAATAACGTACTTTTTCCCGTATGTAAATATTTTGTTTTGTTTTGACATTACTTATGTATTTGAATTTATATATAAATATTTGAATCAACAATGTAGTTTTGTCCGTAAGTAAATATTATTTTGTTTAATGACAGACACTTTTAATTATATTTTATAATTTATTTTAATTGAAAATTTATGATTTCTTTAAAATAAAAAATTATTATTATTTTCTTAAAAAATATTGTTTTTTAATTTAAAAATAATATCAAATTATAAATATTATTAACAAAAACATGTGTAAAAAACAACACACTTATTATTTTATAAATAACATTTTTAACTATTTTGTGCAAAATGCAAAAATTGTTGGAAAAAATGACATAGAGTTGACACATAGCAATGGGGGCAAAAATGACTTTTCCAGATCACATACATTTCTTATATTATAGATTGAATGAGTTTCTCACATAATTATAATCATATTGCATTTAATACATTTAAATATGTTTTTAACTACCAACTAATAAATAAATAGGCTAAAATACAGTTTTGGTCTCCCTGTTTGTCAAAATTCACGGTTTTGGTCCCCCCATTTTATTTTTTAACAGTTTTGGTCCCCCACCCCAATTTTGACCCAAAAAAATGATGAACAGTAACTGGTCCGTACATGAATAGCATGTCCGTACATGAACAGTACACGTCCGTACATGAACAATGAGGGGTGGGGGACCAAAACTGTTAAAAAATAAAATAGGGGGGGACCAAAACCGTGAATTTTGACAAACAGGGGGACCAAAACTGTATTTTAGCCAAATAAATATTAAAGAAAAACACACTAATTTTTTTTAGGTTTAAATACTCGAATGAGTTGAAAATATTGATTAGGATAATTTATTTATTAATATTTTTAATTAATAAATTAATTATTTAATAATATTTTTAATTAGATCAATTGTACCCAAGCATTTTGGCCCACATTCATATGATATCTTTTAGATTCAAAATCTAATGAATGAACAAACTTTATAAACACAAAGTGTTTTCTAAATAAAACAATGTGGAACTTTAAAATAGACTTTTTCTCTTGCAAAGAAAGTAAAAGAGTATAACAACCATAAAGCAATGATATGTTCCTATTCGTAAAAGACAATTCTTATTTCAGAAAGCAGGTTAACTAATGACAACCAAGGAAGCATAAAAGAGACAATAATATTACGACTAATGCAGGTTAACTAATGGCATTGTGTGACCGTTCTCTTCTGCATTTTCAGTTGTAAAGTAATATTTTGGTGGTAGAAAATGATGTGCATGGTGTCTATCAACCATTTGATTTTCATCTTCGAGTTTTACTTGCAGCTCTATACTCTTCTGGTCCTTGACAATGCAGAGAAGGTTTTTGTTCTCTTACTTATTCTTTTCCTTCTTAATGTTGCATGAGTCATACATTGAGGTGGTGGATAACCAAACAAACAAACAAAAATCAAACAACCTACTGGAACAAGAAGAGAAGGAGAATTCATATATGGGTATGCTTGAATTCATCATCATCATCTTCTTTATTATGTTGATTATATTCGTAATGAAAATATCATATAAGGTTATTTTTGCCTTCAAATTTCCGCTGGAACGACACCCGTTTAATTGCAAGCAACATGTTGGTTTTGGTATCACCAACAACAAGCCACCATCCTTCTTCTTTGGATTTACCGAAGATGGGTTCTGTTAGACTATACCAATGGAACCTTGAGATCCAAAGTTGCAAAAGAAGAATTAACATAAAAAACAACTATTCAGAATTTTTCATTGCTTCCAAATCAACAAGGAAGAACAATTAAATAGCTAGGGTTTCTAAACAATAAAAGGGCCATGGGCCTAGCAAGCAAACACTAAAAGAAATAAATACTAATTGGACCCTCCTACTAATAATAAAAGTCCTTTAATAAAACAGATATTTTTTGTCTCTTATGGGCCTTGTATTCTGCATATCATTACTCATAGGCCCAATAAGAACCTTGTCCTCAAGGTTCAGTAATGAGTTGGACTTGGGCTGAAAAGGGGTAACCGAAGTGGGCCTGGTATAAGGGGCAGGACGGCCCAATGGAAAAGGGGCAGGATCGGTTGTGGCTTCAGAATTTTTTTGAATTTGTTTGGTTACTAAAGCCGAACTAGAGGCGATATGGATATGAAGAGAATGGGACAGGCTGGCATTGGAAAGTGTGATAGGTGTTGTTGGGTAGTGGGATAAAGGTGGCGTGAGAAGTGGAAAAGCAGGGATAATGGGGTTAGGTGGGGGGAAAAGCAGTCTCGAGCAGTGTGCGTTGGAGAGAGGAAATCTTCAGCAGATTTTGAAGGGATGTTAGAGGAGTGAGAAAAAGGTTTGGAAGCATGTGATGAGGCAGGCGGTTTATTAGGGGGTGGGGTCCACGCGCTGATGAGGCAGGCGTTTTATGAGGGAGGTGGGGTCCACGCGCACATGGTGTGGGGGATTGCACTGCAGCCAAGGGAAAGGGGTGGGGGTTTGTCACGTGGGTTACCGTGTGGGAAAAGTTATTGGACCGTTGAAAATCTAAGCCACACGGTTTACAATAAAAAGGTTGTTCAGAGTCTTCAAGTGCATTTTTTCCTTGTGATAAATTCTGAACACGGCTTACACTTACTTCTTTGTCCACAACCTCATTTGAAACACATTGAGTCCGACCCTTAGTTTGGAAAATTTCATCTTCTGTCTTCTTACTTGCTTCTGAGTGTGTTATGTTTTTTCCAAAAACTTTGTTGTCTCTTTTATCTTCAATGGTTTCATGGAGTTGTTGTATTGGTTCATTGAAGTTTGGTGTGTAGTCATGTGGAAGAGGGCGAAATTCAGAGGTTGGGTGTTCACCATAATAAGGTTTCAAAAGTGAAACATGCACCACTGGGTGAACTCTTGAAGACGAAGGTAGATCTAAAACATACGCCACCTCACCAACATATTTCGTGATCCGAAAGGGTCCATAGAAACGTTTAGATAATTTCTGTGAAGTGCGTTTCGGATGGTGGTTTGCCTATACGGTTGAAGTCGCATCAGAACCAGATCGCCCTTTTTAAAGGTGAAATCAATTCTCTTTTTGTTTGCTTGTTTCTCCATCTGAACACGACTTTTTTTGTAAGTTCTTGTTTAACTGTTGTAGGATCAGCAACAAGATTAAAAGATTACGCAACAAGATTGGATTTTCCAGGTTTGTAAAATATTTCAAAGTTAAAGCCCTGTAATTTAGATGCCCATTTCTGTTGTTCAGGAGTTTGTATCTTTTAGAGTAAAAGATTACGCAAACTTTTCTGATCAGTATATATGTCAAAATGTTGTCCTATGAGGTATTGACGCCATTTTTTTACCGCCTCTGTCACAACATACATTTCGCGCACATACACAGAAGATGCTTGTAGTTTGGGACACAATTTCTTGCTAAAGAAGGCAATTGGATGACCGCCTTGGGAGAGGACAGCACCTACAGCCACACCGGAAGCATGGGTTTCAACAATAAATTTCTTTGTAAAATCTGGCAAAGCCAGGACCGGCATGTCGGTCATCTGCTGTTGTAATTTTGTAAAGGCTATGGCCACCTCTGTACTCCATGTAAAATTAGTGGAACGTAACAAATCGGTGAGGGGAACGGCAAGTGTAGCATAATCGCGAACAAAGCGCCTATAAAAACCAGTGAGACCCAAGAATCCGCGAAGAGCTGTAAGAGAGCGCAGTTGAGGCCAGTCCAAAATGGCCTTAACTTTATCTGGATCGGGTGCAACACCACCCGCTGATATCACATGACCTAAGTAATGAACTTGATCCACTGCAAAAACACACTTAGATAATTTAACAACAAAGGAATTTGACCTTAACAATTCAAAAATAACCTACAAGTGAATTAGATGGTCAGTGAGATTTGCACTATAAATCAAAATGTCATCAAAGAAGACTAAAACAAATTTTCGCAAGTGAGGGCATAACAAATCATTCATAGCTGACTGAAAAGTGGAAGGGGCGTTAGTGAGCCCAAAGGGCATAACGAGGAATTCGTAATGCCCGTCAAAAGTTCGAAAAGCTGTCTTATGCGTATCTTCCGTTGCAACTCAGATCTGGTGGTAACCAGAGCGTAGGTCTAACTTTGTGAACAACTTGGCTGATCCCAATTCATCTAGGAGTTCGTCAATTATTGGGATTGCGAACCGATTTTTAATTGTAAATGCGTTAAGTGCACAATAGTCAACACAAAAACGCCAAGTCCCGTCCTTTTTTTTTACGAGTAACACCGGGGAAGAAAAAAGGATGTGGCTAGGAACTATGACACCTTGTTTTAACATATCTTGGATAATGGATGTCATTGCTTCCTTTTGAGAATGGGGGTATCGATATGGTTTGACATTGACAGGTGCAGTGTTTGGTTCAAGGGGAATGTGATGGTCATGTGGTCTCTTAGGAGGCAGGCCTGAGTATGGTAGGAAAATGGTGGGGTAAGTGAGGAGTAGATTGTGAATTTTTGTGTTGAGGTCAGGTGGTAGGGATTCAAAAAGTGGGTTTGATTCCAAGGGTAAAGTTGTGTAGGGGTCAACATGTTGAAAGGTGAGTAGGTGGAATGATGAAACTGAATTTGTATGACTAAGTTGGCGTAATTGATGGAAAGTAGTGTGGGTTGGTGTAGTTGTAGGGTCACCTTTCAAGGTAATGTTTTGGTCTTGATGGGAAAAAGTAATTGAGGGAATGGAGAAGTCTGCCTGAATTTGGCCCAAATTCCTAAGCCAAGCCATACCCAAAACAACGTCAGGACCCTCAATTGGTAAAAGGTAAAAGGGTAGTTGGAAAGGTTTGTTTTGGAGGAATATTTGAACATTATGGCAGATGCCTTCACATTGTAAATGTGATCCATTTCCCACCATAACAGAAAAGTGAGGTATAGGGGTAGTGTTTAGGTTTAGATGGTGTGCAATTCTTGGTTGAAGAGTATTATGAGTGCTGCCCGTGTCAACAAGTACCATGACTGGTAAACCACCAATTAATCCTTTAAATTTAAGTGTTTGAGGGGAGAATTGACCAGTTACAACTTGGGTTGATAGTTGAAAATAGGTATCCTCTACTTCTTCTTGCTCAAGATTATCATGTTCAATGTTATCCTGTATTTCTTCGTTGGCTGCCACGACTTCCTCTTCTGCCAAAAGAAGTAGAAATCGAGTTGTAGAGCACTTGTGGCCTGGAATAAATTTCTCATCACAATTGAAACATAGTCCTTGGGCCCTTCTTTCCTGAAGTTGGGCTTGAGAGAGGCGTCAAATAGGTAGTTTAGGGGGTATAGTGGAAGGTTGAGGTTTGGGTGCATTAGGTCCTTGGGGCTGAAACGTAGGTGAGGGTTTTGAGGGTTGGGAATTTGGGATAGAGGTGTTGGTTTTATTATAAGGGCTTGTGTAAGGTTTGGAAATTTTGGGTTTTGAATCTTTAAGTTTGGATTCAATGAGTTTAGCAAGCCCAATGGCTTGAGAAATAGAAGTATGTTTATGGATAGCAATCTCATTGCGAATCTCGGACGAGAGTCCAGAAATAAAACAATTCAGAATTGCATCGAGTGGTAAATTAAAAATTTAATTGCCTAACTTTTCAAACTTAGCTTGGTATTCAACAACAGATCCTTCTTGCCGTAATTTAAACAATTCAGCTTGATGATTTTCATACGACGAAGGACCAAAACGCAATGCTAAATCTTTTGTGAAAGAAACCCAATCCGTTAAAAATGAATTCTGATGCATCCATTTAAACCATCCCAATGCCTCATCTTTCATATAAAAAGAGATTAATGACAATATGTTTTCATGTGGCATATTATAAAAGCTGAAAAATTGCTCTGCTTGAAACAACCAATTTAATGGGTTTGCACCATCAAACAATGCGAGTTCAAGTTTTAGGGTTCTAAAAGGGGGTAAAGGTGGAATATTTGGGATTTGTGGGTAAGGATTATGCTGATAAATGGGAATGTTATAGTTAGGTGTGTGTGGAAAAACTGATTGGGTTGGAATGTAAGGTGTAAAGTGAGGTGGGGGCTGGGCTGCTGTAGTGCGCAACACTTATGTGACTGTAGGTTGTGTGGTTGTGAGCGGAAAAGTTGATGAAGGTCTGATGGGTGTATTAGTGGGTGAGGTGAGATGAATACTAGGGGTGGGAATCATAATTGTGGAGGAAAGGTGTTGAGTAATACCTGAAGAACTTGCTGCTGAAAGAACAATAGCAGGTTGTTGCTGCTCTTTTTGGGACAATAAAAGGGCCATGGGCCTAGCAAGCAAACACTAAAAAAAAATAAATACTAATTGGACCCTCCTACTAGTAATAAAAGTCCTTTAATAAAACAGATATTTTTTTGTCTCTTATGGGTCTTGTATTCTGCATATCAGGTTCCAGTGCAGAATTTTATTCGTTTTATTTCTCGTTAATCCCACATCAATTAGCTTATTTTTAGTTTAAGTGTTTATAAAGTAAACACTGTCTTACTTTAGCGTCAACGTGTGGGTTGCTGGAATATTTCAAAGAAATGGGCTTAGGCCTAATTAAATATATTTTAAATTTTGTATTAATTAATTTTTAAATAAATTTCTAGATAGCGGCGCAATTTGTTGAATGAGTACTTGCTATTTTCTGTATAATCTTAATTTTATATATATATATATATATATATATAGTTAAAAAAAACAATTACAAATTTTAATAATTTATTAATTTATCAATTAAAAATATTAACAAATAAATTATATGATCAATATTACGCAAAATTCGAATATTTGGATAGGAACTGCTTCTAATTGTATCTAATATAATTTTCGAATATTATGTTATAAATTATTAATAATAATAATAACTATGAGTGTGTTCCAAAATGATAAGAAAATATTCAAGTGAATATTAATTTTATAATTTGAAAAGAAGCAACATTTTGTGAAGGGTTGCTGCAGAATGAACATAGACAATGGTTGAAAACATGACAACTTTTGATTAATAGGTGATGTTTCACCAAGGGTCGCAACTTTGTGAAACAACACATGCATGACCTATAAATACATCATTCCGAAATTCAAAAAATCACATCCCAAACCAAATATTCTCTTGTACAAAAATTCCAGAAACTCTTCGCTACATAATCGAATTTTCATCGGTCTTGCGCAGATTCGGTAAAGGCTGAATTATCTTGGGT
This sequence comes from Lathyrus tuberosus, assembly GCA_022829125.1. NCBI lineage: Eukaryota > Viridiplantae > Streptophyta > Magnoliopsida > Fabales > Fabaceae > Lathyrus > Lathyrus tuberosus. The sequence goes on from JALAZF010000032.1 coordinate 10,775,012, forward strand.
ATTTTTGTGTTCCAACTCTACGACATAAAGAGAGTGCTCGAAATACTTTTAAAGAAAGTGATCTCGTTCACGATTCTAGCATCGGTTCATTCAGTTTAAATTAAATTTTTCAACAATCTTAAAAGTATTACAAATAATGACAGCCGAGTTTTTTTGTTCAAGTATCAAAGAATAAACTGTTGTGTCGTGGATACATTCTGAACATAAAAGAATTATTATTATGAATCCGGATACGTTTTATTGTTATTAATAAAAATTTACAGAATTGGAAAAATCTTAATAATAGAATTTAAATAAATATAGTTTAAATCATAATATCAGGATTTATATAATTATAGTTTTATATGCATCTGTGTTGCCGTAATATACCGTGGTAATATTGGTAATGTATCGTTGTTATGCAGTATCATATTCATATTGGAAAAACAAATATTACATGATGTGTAATCATAGATTAATGATATAGTATGTAACATACTGTATGTTATATATATTTCTAGCATGACAATTTTATATATGCAGATATTGGGTCTTATGATATACAGTGGTTATGTGGTTATCCAATACAATTATATACTGTACGTGCATATATATATATATATATATATATATATATATATATATATATATATATATATATATATATATATTATTCTGGACTGGGTCAGGGTCTGCCCCTCAGTCGAGAAGGCCCAACCCACAGGACATGAGATGGTCCAACAAGGACCTCTTTACAAGACCACTGTCGGGCACATACATGCCCCAACAGCGTCGGGCACGTGCCACCCCTCAACATTGTCGGGCTCAGCAGAGTCCGTCGAGCAGAGACATCAAGCCCCTCAGGGCTCGCTCTTCCTCGACACTCAGGTGTTCCTCCCTGCGAGGAGCCATCTCCTTCTCACATAAGAGTCCATCCTACGAGGACACGTCACGCAAGACTCCTCCCCGCGAGGACACGTTCTCATGTAACCACCCACTCCCGATGGAATCGGTCTGCCCTAATTTCGGAGATCTAGGAATGGTTACCCCAGGGCGAAGACCACGTGCTGGTCTTCACTACGCCACGTAAGCCCTGACAGTTACTTGGATTGGGCCTGGCAATCCAGCCTAATGCAAGTAACTGTTGGCTCCGCGCTGGGGGGTCTCTATAAATACCCTCTCGCTTGAGAGGGTCAGGTTACACACACTTTCTTACTCTAACCTTGTACTTGCTTTTACTTGTGACCCTTGCCTTACTTGAGCGTCGGAGTACCTTGCAGGTACACCCCCTCCCCCCCCCCCCCCCCCCCCGCGCCGTCTTTCAACCTCACCGAAGCTAAAGTCCAGACGACGTTGTTGGCCACCAGATACTGTCTGATCCAGGTACGATCAGTGGCGCCGTCTGTGGGAAATCTTTGCTTCCCCGTTTTTCCTTCGATAAACCAAAGCAATCCTCTCATTCATCACCAACATGGCCAATCCGTCCGCTAACAAAGCTCTGGACACCGTCCTCGCACAACTCGAGAACGGAAACCACCACGAGGACGCCGCTATCCGCAACGGCGATGAAGGCGACGTAAGAGACGGGCAGACCGCCTCCCGGGACTCCCAAGACGTGGCTTACAACGCCGCCCACCAAGACGATCAGCAAGCCATTTTTCAGCCAATTGCTCCTCCGCCCAATGCATACTTGAGCACCGTGGCCATGTTTGCCTTGATCAGTCAGACCAATCAGCTGATCGCACACCAGAATACTAGAATTGAAGCACTGGAGCAAGGGCGGGCACGACGATCTTCCCCGCGAAGACATCGTCGTCCACCGTCACCTCGTCGTTCTCCTTCCCCGCGAAGGACCCCTTCCGAAGAATCTCGAACCCCCTCGCCGGTGCGCGGGGGCCGCCGGCCACGTCTTGAGCGCCCCCAGCCGACGATCTCCCAGAAACGCCCTCGTTCCCCGCCTCGGAAGGAACCCAGGGCCTCCACCACTACCAAGAAGTCCAAACAGACCGAGGAGAGGCCGAGGAACCGTTCGAGGAATTCCCCTCCATGACATCAGCGATCCCCTTCGAGGTCCCCGACAGGAAGTGACGACGACGACCAGAGGACCCCTCTGTCATGGGAGATCATGAACGCCCCAATTCCTGCGGGCATGGAGAAACCTCCGCAACTGGGGAACTACGACGGCCTGGCCGACCTCGACGACCACGTCGAAAGTTTCAAAGCCATGCTCGACTTCAGAAACGTCAGGGGAGCCATTAAGTGCAGGCTTTTCCCCACCACCTTGCGGAAAGGCGCCATGACTTGGTACAAGGGTCTGGCACCCGGGTCGATCACATCCTGGAAGCAACTAAGACAACACTTCACCAAACACTTTACTGCATCTCGTCGACACCCGAAGACGGAAGCTGCCCTAGAAAGCATCTTCCAGGGGAAGAACGAATCTCTCCGGAACTACATTGAGAGATTCAACAAAGAAGCTGTCGAGGTCCATACGACCGACGACATGAAGAAGTATTTAATCATCCATGGGCTACGTTTTGGATCTGACTTTGCCAAGTCCGTGGGCCTCCGCCGACCCCTCCGTCTGGAGGATCTCCTCCAACGGGCTCAGTCGTACATCGAGCTCGAGGAGTCGGAGGCAGCGCAGATCACCCTTGAATCGAGACGCAAAGAAGGCCCCCGCGGCCACAAAGAAGAAGACTCTCCTCCCCGACGAGGAGGAGAAAGAAAGAGAGATAATCGCCCCCGTGAACCACGCGGACCAGCTGGCCGGTTCACTGAATACACCCCGCTTAACGCTCCCTGTGCGCGAATCCTCTCCGAGTGCAAGAACTCATAATTTGTGAAAGGAGGTGTCCGCTTTCCGAAGCCCACTGCCCCCAAATCAAACGTTGACAAATCAAAATACTATAGGTTCCACCGGAGCCACGGGCATGTCACAGAAGACTGCATCCATCTCAAAGATGCGATTGAAATTCTGATCAAGGAAGGGCACCTAAAGAAATACGCCCAGAAGAATGATACTCCTCGTCCCAGCTCCTGGGAAGCCCAGAACGTCGAGGAGACGACGCCCCCTCCCGACGAGAATCGGCTTCAGGTCGCCCTCAGCGTCACTCGACCCGATGACTTCTTTGTCCCCGTAATCATTGAGGGCCAAGAAGTAATTCGCAACATGTGGGCGACCTTCCCCCACAAGGACCCCGTCACTTCCCGTAGCACCTGGGAAAGCTTCCCCAAAGCGGTGGTCATCTCCGGGGGTGGTCCCGAGAAGTTGTCCGTCGGATCGATCAAGTGGAAATTTGATGAACTGGAATCCGCAACGTCGGCGAAGACAACCACTCTCGAGAAAGTGCAGGGGAACTCCAACCCTATCACCTTCTACCTCGAGGAACTCCCCGGGGGAGCGCCAAACGCCACTATTCCCCTCCTGGTCAGGGCACAGATGGCGAACTTTGACATTCGAAGGATCCTCGTCGACCAGGGAAGTTCGGTCGACATCGTGTATGCCCATCTGTTCGGGACCCTTCAGCTCGACGAGAGACATCTGACCCCGTACGTCGGTTCAGATCTGCAGGGGTTCAACGGAACCACCACCAGACCATGGGGTTACGTTGAGCTGATGGTTACATTCGGGGCCGAAGACACTTCCTGACAGGTGAAGATAGGGGTGTTCGCGGTGCGGTTTGGTTCGGTTTTGAGCATAAAAATCATCCTAACCGCGAGATAAAAATGCATGCGGTTCGGTTTGGTTCGGTTGATTTTTAAAAATTCATCCAAACCAAACCAAACCAAACCAATGCGATTAGAATCGGTTCGGTGGTTGCGGTTTATAGACTTCTTGATTATGGAATTATAAAACTAAGAAACTAATCATATAATTTCCTAAATAGAACAATCATACAAAGCAATGCTTAGCCAAACACAGTACAAAAGTAAATGAGAAACCAAATTCTATCCCATTTGAAAAATAGTACTTTAATTTTAATATAATATTATAAATTGGGAATATTTTAATTTTAATTTTAATATTTTAATATAATTTTAGTTAGTAATATGAAAATATAATATTAGAAATTAGGAAGTTAAGGTTAATATGCGGTTCGGTTCGGATCGGTTCGGTTGTGTGGAACAAAAACCGCAAACTGAACCGAACCGCGCGATTCATTAAAAATATCATCCAAAATCATCCAAATCAAATGCGGTTTTTTGCGGTTTGGATTGGTTCGATTTGCGGTTTTGCTTTTGGATTGGTTCGGATACGATCACCCCTAGGTGAAGATCCGTTTCCTGGTGGTCGAATGCCCATCCCTTTACAACTGCATCCTCGGGAGGACCACCCTGGCCGAGCTTACGGCGGTGCCATCAACAGTCCACCTTAAAATGAAGTACTACACGGCCAGGGGACGAGTAGTGACGATGCATAGGGACATAGACGCGGCCAGGAGATGCTTCGACGTCGCTGTCAAAGGCATGAGTTCCATCGGCACCAAACCCAAGACCGTGGCCAAGCCACCCCCGGACGCCGAACAGGTACCTCTCCCGCGTGTCAACACGGTCGAACTCGACAGCAGGTTCTTGGGCGAACCAGATGAAGACGGGGCAGAAGACTTCAACCTCCAGGCGGAAAACAACGGGCGGCCTCTCCACCCAACGCGCCCCATCCCCGACGGAGACTTTGAGCTCGTGGTACTCGGGGATGATCCAGACCGTAACGTGAAGATTGGCACCAGAATCCCCGACCTGAAGAAGGAGCAGCTGAAGGCATGTCTAAGGGAGAACGCTGATCTCTTTGCATGGAGCGCTTTCGAGATGCCTGGCCTCGACCCCGAGGTGGCTTGCCATCAGCTCGCAGTAGATCCGGCCGCTAGGGCCATAGCTCAACTTAGACGTAGGCAGTCTCCCGAAAAAACGGAGGCTGCTGAAAAAGTTGTAAAAGACCTCCTAGAGGCGAATTTTATTTCGGAGGCCAGGTACACAACCTGGCTGTCCAACGTTGTACTTGTAAAAAAGAATACTGGAAAATGGAGGATGTGCGTTGGTTATACTGATCTTAACCGGGCTTGCCCGAAAGACTGCTACCCTTTGCCTAACATCGACCAACTGGTCGACAATTCTACAGGTTACAAACTATTATCCTTCATGGACGCTTACTCGAGATACAACCAAATTCCCATGGACAAGGTCGACAAACAGCACACGGCTTTCATGACTGCGTCGGGCAACTACTATTGCAACGTGATGCCCTTCGGTCTGAAGAACGCCGGTGCGACCTACCAACGGATAATGAATAAGGTTTTTCGGGCTGAAATCGACGACATGTTCGAGGTCTACATGGACGACATGATCGTCAAATCAGCGGAAGAAGTCGACCATGCCGCGCACCTCAAGAAGGTGTTCGACACGGCGAAGAGATGTCGCATGAGGTTCAATCCTGACAAATGCACCTTCGGTGTTCGGGCAGGTAAGTTCCTCAAATTTTACCTCACAGAGTGAGGAATCGAAGCCAACCCCGACAAGTCTAGACCTTTTTCCGAGATCCCTACTCCGGACTCAAAGAAGTCGATACAATCATTGAACGGGATGCTCACCGCTCTCTCCCGCTTCGTCGCCAAGTCTGCACAGTACGCACTCCCATTTTTCAAACTTCTTTGACAAAAAGCGGAGTTTAAATGGAGCGAAGAATGCGAGCAGGCGTTCCTCCACCTAAAACAAGTCTTATCGCAACCCCCGGCCCTCTCACGGCCTGAGGGCGGGGAGACACTTGTATCTTGCAATCACGAGTGAAGCAGTCAGCGCCGTCCTCATTCGGGAAACCCCGGACGGGCAGAAACCAATTTACTTCACGAGAAAAGCCCTCCAAGGCCCCGAGCTCAGGTATCAGCAGATAGAGAAAGTCGCCCTGGCCCTCGTTACCGCGGCCAGGAGGCTACGCCACTACTTCCTTGCCCACACTATCGTTGTAAGGACCGAACAGCCTATAAGGCAGCTCCTTGGACGACCGGACATGGCGAGGAGGATGCTCAGGTGGTCGCTCGAACTCGCCGAGTTTGACATCCAATACGAAGGGAGGAAAGCCCTGAAGGCTCAAGTATTGGCCGACTTTGTAGCGGAGATGACCGTCCCGGAACCTTCGACCAACGGATCCCAGAAATGGACGTTCTATGTCGACGGAGCATCCAGCCCGAAGGGATGCGGGGCGGGCATCATCCTCGAAAACGAGGAAGGCATCCTGATCGAGGTATCCCTCAAACTATCCTTCCCAACGTTGAACAACCAACCGGAGTACGAGGCCTTCCTCGTCGGACTTCGGCTGGCCGAGGACCTCGACGCCAAGGAGGTCAAACTCTTCACCGACTCCCAGCTCGTGGCCTCGCAAGTCCGAGGAGAGTACCAGGCCAAGAACGACAACCTCATAGAATACTTGGCCTTGGTGAAAGAAAAGATGAAAAAGTTCACCTCCGCGGAAGTAACTCATATTCCCCGCGAGCACAATGCCCAAGCAGATGTCTTGTCCAAATTGGCAAGCACAAAGAAGAAAGGCGGGAACAAATCCGTCATACAAGAAGTACTTTCCCGGCCGAGCATCGACAAACCCCCTCCACTGGCGGACGTAAACGCCATTGGTGACAGCAATTGCTGGATGACCCCCGTGTACGAGTACCTCACGACGGGCAAATTGCCCGAAAATTCCAAGGAAGTCGGAATGGTCAAGCGGCGGGCATGCTCATACACGATAGTCGAGGACAAGCTATATCGGCGAGGGTTCTCTATCCCCCTCCTCAGGTGCGTTGAGGAGACCAAGGTCCCCGGCATCCTCTAGGAAATCCATAAAGGAATCAATGCACAACACCTCGGCGGGCGATCGTTAGCCCGTAAGGCGCTTCGAGCAGGGTATTACTGGCCCACCATGCAACAGGACGCCAAGGAACACGTCAAGAAGTGCGATAGATGCCAACGACACGGGGACATGCACCTTGCTCCTCCCAACGAGCTCAAAACACTGTCCTCCCCGTGGCCGTTTGCGTGGTGGGGGATGGATATCCTCGGACCCTTCGTCCAGGGGTCGTATCAAAACAAATACCTCATCGTCGGGGTGGACTACTTCACGAAGTGGATTGAGGCGGAAGCATTGGCCAAAATCACGGCCTTCAACATACTGCATTTCTACAAAAGGAACGTCCTCGCCCGATTCGGCGTGCCTCAAGCTATTGTCACCGACAACGGAACACAGTTCACCGACAAGAACTTTCAAGGCATCGTCTCCAAGCTAGGCACGAAGCAGCACTTCACGTCGGTCGAGCACCCTCAAACGAACGGACAGGCCGAGGTGGCGAACAGAGTAATCCTACGAGGACTGAAACGTCGATTAGGCGACGCCAAACAACGGTGGGTCGAGGAGCTACACAGCGTCCTCTGGGCCTACCGAACGACCCCACATTCCACGACCGGGGAGACCCCCTTCCGCCTGACCTACGGAACAGAAGCGGTGATCCCCGTGGAAATCAGGGAACCCTCGAGGAGGACAGAAGCCCCCCTCGACGGGGACGCGAACGACGAAGCCCTGAGGGAAGAACTCGATTTCGTCGAGGAGACACGTTCGAGCGCTTCTCTCCGAGAAGCTTCACTTAAGCAGAAAATAACACTACGTTATAACGAAAAAGTTATCAAACGTGATTTTCAGGTGGGCACCCTCGTCCTACGAAGGAACCAGAAAGACTCGCGAGAAGGCAAACTCGCCGCGAACTGGGAGGGCCCGTACCGCGTCCGCGCGAAAACGGGGACAGAAGCCTACTTCCTCGAAAATCTGCACGGGGAAGAACTTGCTCGACCATGGAACGCTGAGAAGCTCAAACAGTACTACAGTTAACCACTGCCCGCGACTCACTAACACCGCGATTATGGGGACATACTAAGGTACGAGCGCGACACCCCTATACAGAACACGATGATCAAAGGTCGTGTCATGTGTGCGCGAGGACTTTTGATCCGATGGGGATACCTCGATCGAGCTCCGCCGTCGTTGTACCAATTAGGCAGAACACCCAGCTCGCGATGGGAAGATCACGCCACGAAGCTAAGACCTCGATCGAGCTCTTAGCCTCGTTGAAGGTCAGAATACATCTCCGACCACCCGACCAGCTCTCCACGCGGTCAGGGACTATCAAGGTCGAGCAAATCCCAAAGTCTTTATTACTTAGACAAAAACAAAGTATAACAAATGCTATAACATCACGCACAGTATAAACCATACAAACAGCACACGAGCAGATAAGCAAAAATGCATTGAAGCGGGCAGAAGCCCATTGTACAAATATTACAAACAAGTATCAAAAGCCCCTGGCACGCAGGTCGGGCATACGTATTGAAAAATAAATAAAACGGCTCGCAGGCCGAACAAAACGAAGAAGAAAAGCCTACTCGGCGACAGTCCCTTCGGGCTCCTCGCGTTCATGAACCTCGTCCACCCGCATCGGCTGCACGATTTGATCGTCGACCACCTCGGAGTCGGGGTCAATCCCTTCGGTTGTGAGGTCGGGGTTGAGAACCCGAAGCTGCTGCACGGCGTTTCTGAATCCTATGTCGGCCACTTCGAGGTTGTCCTCCTCGGATTCCCGGAGCTTCGCTATGAGCGCTGCCCGCGAGGTCAGCAACCTATCTTCCTCGGTTTCCTCATCAGCGGGGTGGACAACCTCCTCCAACTCGGCATTCCTCGCCAAGAGACGACCCCTCTCCTCTTCAATCCCGACGAGACATCTCCGCTCTTCCTCAGTATTCTTCAACTTTTCCTCCAACTTCCCCTGAAGCTCGACTTGGGCCTGGTTCTGGCTTTTGCAGTCGGCCAGCTCCTTGCCCACCTTCTCCATTTCGGCTGAGATAGATTGGAAACTCTCACGCAACCTGTTCAGTTCGCCTTCCAGGCACGCCTCGTTGTTCAGAACCAGGGCATCCGCACAAACCCGCATCACAGCGGACACATCCTCCACCAGCGCCTTTCTCCGAGAGACCTTGTCGACGCCTAAGATGGCCTGAGCTTCGGGGGCACCCACGCAAAGGGAATTATTCCCCATGAAAAAGTCCGGCCTCGAGTGACAAGGCGGGAGCACGAATTTTATAGCAGGGGGGCCCTCGTTTTCAGTAAGGTCGATGGCCACTGTGTCCGCAACCCGCCGCCTCTTCGGGGAGACCTGGGGGCTGGGAGAATCACTATCCTGGTGAGAGCCAGAAGAACCCCCGGTTGTCTGAGTGGGAACGAATTCTTGCGCTTGGATCTACTCGAGACGGCTTTATCCTCCCTTCTTCGTAGCGCGGTTAGCCTTCAACTTTTTGAGGCGCTCCTCAGCAGACGACATCTTACCTGCACAGAAAACAAAGAGGTCAGTAATTCAAAAAGAAAGACGAAGGGAAAGGCAGGTCGGGGAGGCCACCCCACCTAACAGCTCGAGAGCCTCCTCGTCAGAAAACGTCTCGAGGAGAGCCCTAGTGTTGATTAATCGATGCTTCGTTAAGACCTCCCCATCGTCGCCCAGAAGGAAGTCCCCGTTCGGCGTCACGAACTTGGCTTTGTTAAACCCACTGACGAACTTTACTATGGCCTCGTGAGCCAAGCGATCCCCTTCGCAGAGTTTACCAGGGCTGACGATATTCCCCTCTTGAAGTGTTCTTCAGTCCAGAACAACGGAAACCTGGGCATAAGGGCCTCATCTCGCCGTCCATCCACTTCCTCGACGACCCGACGGTACACTGTATTTACGGCCTCATATGTGACCGGCCTCACGAGGAAGTACCGATACTTGAAGTCTCGCACGGAGTCCAGATAAGTATGAAACAGGCTGCTCACCTGCTTGAAGGACACCCAGCCATGCTTGTCGTCGACAGCCTGCCGTTGAAGATGGAAAATGCGAAAAAATAGGGGCACCGTCGCCCCAATCTTCAGATATTTACACACGAGCTCGAAAGCCCTGATGAATGCGAGAGAGTTGGGGTGGAGTTGAGAAGGGGCCAAACGCAGGTGGGCAAACACTGACTGTTGAAAATCTGTGAAGGGCAAACGCCACCCCGCCTCGTCGAACATAAACTCATATACGGGAAACCGCATCCCGCTATATGTCGAGCATATTCGATGATGTGGCAAAGGCCTGAACACGTTCCACGACTTCTGTGAACCTATTAGGCGGTGCTCGACGGTACAAAATATGTCGGCCTCGTTCAGGTCGACAAACTCGGAGATCATGTTCACTGCCTCTTCGCAGGCCCACTCGTCGGGAAGCCTCTCCCCGGCACTGGTTGTCTCCGCCATAGGTGAATCGGGCCCGTCGTAAATATCCAAAGATCCCTCAGCCACGGGCAATACGTCCATTTACCTGAAAAGCAGAAGGAAATGGTGAATTCGATGACCCATATCAAATCCACCCCTTTCACCACTGATCAAGTGAAAGGGCGAGGAGGGAACGTCGGGGAACGCGAACCCGCGATCATCCTCAGGTCCGCTGGGAGCGAAATTGGGCGGGACCCCGGGCTATTCGACCCATATCCCCGAGATAAACGTCGCCTCCCCGGGGATTCCGTCCTTGATCCCCAGAATGTTCAACAAAGAGCTGAGAAACGTTCATCTCATGACCCTGAGATATTCTTCGTGTCCTCGGGGATTTCATCGCCTCTCCCCGCGAGATTCAACAACTAAACTATGAAATTCCGCCGTTTTCGCAGGATATTTTGTGATTTCCATGGGAACTTCATCAGTTCACCATAAGATTCACCCTACAAATGCAGACGAAAGGAGAAAAAAGAAAGAAACTTACTTGAAATACGCTTTTTAGGGTTCCGGCACGGCGATCGTCGGTGGAGAACGGTGGAGAACGGTGGAAGGAAGCGGCGGAAAAACGGAGAAGAAGAGAGGGAGAGTCTGAGAGGAAAAGAGCAAACAGTGCAAATGAAACGAGGTGAGGCCTATTTATAGGATCCTCACGGAATTCGAAGGGTTTTAGACTACTAGAGTACACTACCCTAGCCTAGTCGCCCCTAGGCAATGATGGCGTCTGACACGTGGCATACATGCGACCGTTCGCTCCCCTCCCCAACACGTGTCTCTCCATTTGCTTCGACACCCAAGTTCAAACTTCTCGCATCCCCGCTGAGTCGACCATCCGCGAACTCCCACGCTCAAGTCTGCTCGCTGATTTCTACCCAACGAACATTTGGCTCCCCGACGATACGGCCAGTGGATTTCAAACAAGTTCCCCTCATCGCGGTCACGCGATCGATACTTCCCCGACATGCTTGTTGGCCCTTAAGTCATTACTCCGACACTTCGGAGCAACGACTTGGGGGCTCCTGTTCTGGACTGGGCTAGGGTCTGCCCCTCAGTCGAGAAGGCCCAACCCATAGGACATGAGATGGCCCAACAAGGACCTCTTTACAAGACCACTGTCGGGCACATACACGCCACAACAGGGTCGAGCACGTGCCACCCCTCAACATTGTCGGGCTCAGCATAGTCCGTCGAGCAGAGGCATCAAGCCCCTCAGGGCTCGCTCTTCCTCGACACTCAGGTGTTCCTCCCTGCGAGGAGCCATCTCCTTCTCACATAAGAGTCCTCCCCGCGAGGACACGTCTCTCCCCGACACGCAAGACTCCTCCCCGCGAGGACACGTTCTCATGTAACCACCCAATCCCGATGAAATCGGTCTGCCCTAATTCCGGAGATCTAGGAACGGTTACCCCAGGGCGAAGACCACGTGTTGGTCTTCACTACGCCACGTAAGCCCTGACAGTTACTTGGATTGGGTCTGGCAATCCAGCCCAATGCAAGTAACCACTGGCCCCGCGCTGGGGGCTCTTTGTAAATACCCTCTCACTTGAGAGGGTCAGGTTACACACACTTTCTTACTCTAACATTGTACTTGCTTTTACTTGTGACCCTTGCCTTACTTGAGCGTCGGAGTACCTTGCAAGTACACCCCTCCCCCCCCCCCCCCCCCGCCGTCTTTCAACCTCACCGGAGCTGAAGTCCAGACGACCTTGAAAAATTTCTATTATTCTTCAAGTGGAAGATGATCCTAAGATTTATAAGGAATAGTTTCAAGGGACTCCTCTTATTTGGAAGGAAGTATCATAGTGTGATGGTACATTAAACACCTACAAGTCTATATTAATGACCAAGGGTGTTTTAAACAAAAAAAAAAAGTGTTTATAATTTGGCACATATGCACCGGTAGCAAGGATGACTACAATTAAAGTATTGTTTGCATTAGTTTCTTTACATAACCTTATAATTAAGTATATGTCAAAATAATATTCCTAAATAGAGATCTCGGTGAGGATATCTATGTGGAGCAATTGGAAGGTTATGTACTTTCTAGTAATGAACAAAAGGTGTGCAAGCTTGTTAAATCCTTGTATGGATTAAAACAAGCACCAAAATAATAACATCAAAAGTTTAACTTTCTCATTGCAAGATTCACCAATTAAAAGAGAGACACACAACTTAGGGAAGGACTTTTTCAATCTTATCAAAACACGAACTCAAATATTTTGTCATCATCAAAAGGGGGAGATTGTGAGGAATAAATCTTATATGTAGTTCTATTTTGATGAAGACAAAGATTATCAAAGAAGAAAAGGTTCAAAAGTGTCATGCATATCAATGATGAAGTTGATCAAGAAGGTTTACCATATAAATTCAAGAGAAGATTTGAGACAAGTCAACATAATTAAGGTGCTCATTGCAATTTATATTATACTACTTTAAATTGCTCATAATTTCATCTAAAACTTTCTTGCATCGTCATGCATAATTATCTAAAAACATTCTTCATCTGATTCTTGTTACAAGTGCTTGTAGACAAAGTTATGTGAGAATATTGTGATATTCATTTGTCTCCATGTTGATTATATGATTGATCATTATCAACAAGATGAATGGAATTTTAGAAACAAAGAGGTTTCTAACTTCCACATTTAAGTTGAATGATCTTGGTTGAGTTGACACACTATGTTGAGAAAGTGTTTAATAAGTTCAAACACTTACACTTTAAGAAAGTGACTACTCCTAATGTCAAACTTCAAAAGGATGATGGATGAGTTGTGGCTCAATTGGAATATGCAAGTGCAGGCAATGTACTAGACCCAACAATGGCATTTGCAATTAGTAAGATGAGTAAATTTTACTAGTAATCCAAATGGCGAGCACTAGAAGACCATCATTAGAAAATTTCAGATATCTTATGAAAACCAAAATCTTGGTCTCCATTATGGTATATTTCCCGCCATATTAGAAGGATATACCGAGGCGAGTTGGATATCAAGTGTTGAATATCAAAATTATGCATTTGGGTGGATATTTACACTAGCAGAGGGTGTAATTTCTTGGAAGAGCAAGAAACAAATGTGGATCACTCTCTCAACCATAGAATCAGAGTTCGAGGCTCTTGCTTTCGCTTGTGAAGAAGTTGAATGGTTGAGGGACCCTCTGTTGGAAGTTTCATTGGCTAAAGACAATGTTTCAAAGGTGTTGATACATTACGGTAGTCAAACCACTTTAACTAAAGCATACAAAAGTATATAACAGAAAGTCTAGGCAAGTAGGACTTAGACATTCTTTTGTGAGAAAATTGATTAAGGATGTAATCATTCACATACATACGATCAAGTTATAATTTTCTTGATCCATTTACTAAGCCACTGGCCAGAATCTTAGTAGAAACAACCTCGAGAGGCATGAGGTTGAAACTCCTTGAGTAAGAGTTCCGACAGCGGCGGCAACCCAATCTTACGTTAGTAGAACATTAACCTCAAGATTCTGTAAAGTCGAGCCTCATTGTTTATGATATTTTGATGAAGACAAATAAGTGAAAAGAAGGAAAAGATTAAAGCATTCTCAAGTGATCAACGTGTAAAGAAAAGCTTCATTGTTGGAAGATTGATCCTAATTAAGATATGATGGTTATGCTAAGGTACAATGTTTCAATTCATTATTTATAATCATTAGGTGCACACAACTTTCATCTCATATTTTCTAATGTTTGGCAAAATGTGTTACATGATTCACTTTTAAATTTGGATTTTAACTTAATCAAATTTTGTACTTTTGCCTAGGGAAATCTGTTTCCTTTTTTTGAGGAAATTTATTTCCATCCTCACTGCCAAATCCTTTTTTAAAGAAATGTAAAAGGAAACATGTTTCCCTCTCTTGTAAACCTGTTTACCTTTATGGTATAATATATTTTTCAAAAGAGAAACCTGTTTACCGTTATGGTAAACATGTTTACCTAGTTTATTTTTTTCAAAATTTCTATACGTTAGAAACACGTTAGAAACAGGGAAATCTGTTTCCTTAAAAGGTAAACGTGTTTCCTCCTGCACTTTGTGAAAAATTTTGAATAATTTTTTTACACCTCTTCATTGCACATTTTCATCACACCTTTTCCAAATCAATTTCAATTGATCATGAATATTTTTCCAAAGGTTGTCATTATTTCTAGAGGTATCATAAACTCTATAAAATCAGAATTTTTCATCTTTCAAATTCACCTCTTTCAATCTAATTTTTATAACAATTCTACTACATAACTTTGAAATTTCTTAGAAACTTTTCTGCATAAAACTTTCATATCAGATAAGAGTTTCTTGAGCACTTGGTGATTATTTATTCTGAATTGTTATATTGAAAGGGAAGAAATTCACATTGGAATTTTGTTTCACTCATACTTATTCAAATTCCTGTTTTATAAAAAATTCAAAATTATTGTAAAAATCCTAAAGTTCCAAGGATTGTTTGGATTTAGGTGTTGACTATAAAGAGAAGGATTGTTTCTCTTATAGGGTTTGTTATAATCCTTGTTATCCGGATTGTGGATACAAGAGGTCCATTGTGAGAGGTTTGTTCTCGGTTGGACTTTAAATTTATAAAATCCAAGAGGATTGTTCTTGGTGGTGTGTTAGAGTCTAGTATAGAAAGACTAGGTTGTCTTGTCTAAGATCTAACATTTTAGTGAAATCTCTTTCAAGTTAAAAGGGGACTGGAGTACTCTCGACCTGTGTGGGGAACCAGTATACTTCCTGGTGTTCTTTACTTTCCGCCTTTATAACATTTCATCACTTAGTACTTTTAGGAAAGTAAAATTCTGAACCGTCGAAAAACCGAGAAAAATCTCTATACACGTAATTCACCCCCCTCTTAGGTACATTCTTAACTTACAATTGGCATCAGAGCAAGTTATAGGTAACCTGTTCCTACCGATCCAGCATGGCTTCCGCAAGCACAAACCCAGTTTTCAAAGATGGTGGAAGTAGTAACAAGCCCCCACTTTTCTCTGGAGAGTATTTTGATTTTTGGAAGATTCGTATGAAGGCGCATCTTGAAGCACAAGGAGAAGGTATATGGGAAGAAATTGAGAATGGTCCGCATAATCCTGTCAATGTGGTCAATGGTGTTGGTACTGCAAAATAAAAAAGTACATATGATGAAGAAGACAAGAAAAAAATTCTGAATGAAAAGAAAGCTATCAATCTTCTTCAAAGTGCTTTAAGTATTGATGAGTTCTTTCGTGTTTGTCAATG
This sequence comes from Lathyrus tuberosus, assembly GCA_022829125.1. Taxonomy (NCBI): domain Eukaryota; kingdom Viridiplantae; phylum Streptophyta; class Magnoliopsida; order Fabales; family Fabaceae; genus Lathyrus; species Lathyrus tuberosus. The sequence continues at coordinate 10,790,549 of JALAZF010000032.1, forward strand.
TAAATTGGCGAAAGAAATATGGGATACATTGGTAGAAACACATGAAGGAATGGCTGAAGTTAAAAGATCCAGACTAAACACCTTAAGTCAAGAATATGAAATGTTCCGAATGCAACCCGGAGAATCCATTGTCGCATTACAAAAGAGATTTGTTAATTTGACTAATCACTTAATGACACTTGGTAAGACATTCTCAAATGATGAATTAAATCTCAAAATTCTAAGATCATTGACTAGAGAATGACAACCAAAAGTAACGACAATATCGGAAAAGAAAAGTCTTTCTACAATGACTTCCGCATCGCTATTTGGTAAACTCTAAGAACATGAATTAGAACTTGGACAACTTGAAAAACATGAACTCCAAGACAAGAAATCCAAGGGTATTGCATTAAAAGTAGATTCAAAAGGTAAACAAAATGATGATTCATCAGAGGAAGACGAACATTTCATGCTACTAGTAAAAAGACTCGGTAAATTTTTTGGAAATAAAGACAAGTCTTTTTATGCTAAAAGAAAGAAACACTTTAAGAAAAAGGAGGCTACCACTTCATCTCAAGATATTGCATGTTATGAATGTGGAAAGCAAGGTCACATAAAGCCTGAGTGTCTACAACTCACGAAGAAAGAAAGTTTCAAAGGCAAGAAGGAATCAAAAAAATAAGAAGGCATACACTGCATGGGAAGACAACGAGATTAGTTCATCATCCGACTCGGAGAGCGATGGAAGCGCAAAACTGGCACTTATGGCTACACACAACTCCGATGATGAAAATGACGAGGTTAGTACTAAATTTTCTCTTTATGATAATGATGCACAAGAAGCTATAAATGAACTCTTAACTGAATGTAAGGTCTTGTGTAAAACAATTTCTTCACAAAAGAAACAAATAACATCTTTAGAAGAAAAAGTCGATGTTTTGGAAAAAGAGTCAAAAGATGAAAAACAAAAGAAAACTAGTGAAGAAAAACAAGAGTTGGTATGTAAAAATTGTGAATCACTATTTTTCCAAATTGTTCAATTAAAAAGAGTCCTAGAAAGATATGAGAAAGGACAAATTAGATTAGAAGCGGTCCTTAGTCAACAAAGATATTCAAATGATAAAAGTGGAATTGGTTACTCAAAGTTTTCTAAACCAAGTTCTAATAAAACAATCTTTGTTAAGGCTAGTGACCAAACTTCTAAAGAGAAAGTGAACAAACCTAGGAATGTGCATCCTTATCCTAAAAATAAAAGAACTCCTTCAAAGAAAATATTTCCTAAAAAGAAATCCTATGTTCCTAGATATAAAAGCAATTTTGTTCCTACTTGTTTTTATTGTGGTATTATTGGCCATACACCTAATGCTTGCTATGTAAGAAACTTTAGTGTTGCAAGTGGGCATTATGTGTGGGTAAAGAAAGGTACTAATTATGAAGTACCCAAGGCTATTTGGGTACCTAACAAAACATAATTTTGTTTTGTAGGTTTGCTTGAAGACCACTTCAAATCTATGGTATCTTGATAGTGGTTGTTCGAAGCATATGACCGGAGATCTAAACAAATTTTCAAATCTAGTGCTTAAGGCCAAGGGTTATGTTACTTATGGAGATAACAATAAAGGAAAGATTCTTGGCGTAGGCAATGTTGGTGCACCACCTTTCACAACTATTGAAGACGTGTTTTATGTTGAAGGCTTAAAGCATAACCTTCTTAGCATAAGCCAACTTTGTGACAAAGGATTCAAAATCAATTTCACCAAAGATGAATGTTTGATAGAAGACGAAGTCACTAATGAGGTAATGCTTAAAGGTAAAAGAATTAACAATATTTTTATGATTTCCCTTGATGACGTTTCTTTGAAGGTTAAATGTCTTATGGCAAACAATAATGATTCATGGCTATGGCACAAAAGGATTGCTCACATTCATATGGAGCATTTGAATAAATTAATTAAGCATGATTTAGTTATTGGTTTACCAAAGATAAAATATGTCAAAGATAAGCTGTGTGATGCATGTCAAAAGGGGAAACAAACCAAGTCAACTTTCAAATCTAAGGATGTGGTGTCCACTACAAGGACACTACAATTGTTGCATATGGACTTATTTGGTCCATCAAGAACAAGAAGCTTCAAAGGTAATGTATATGCTTTAGTTATTGTTGATGATTTCTCTAGATATACTTGGACATTCTTTTTAGTGCAGAAAAGTGATGCATTCAAGGCGTTCAAGAAGTATGCAAAGCAAATTCAAAATGAGAAGTCACTTTCAATTGCCTTCATAAGAAGCGACCATGGTGGAGAATTCCAAAATGCTTACTTCAAAGAATTTTGCGAAGAACATGGAATCTCTCACAACTTCTCGGCACCAAGAACCCCCAACAAAATGGTGTTGTAGAAAGGAAGAATAGGTCATTGGTGGAACTTACAAGGACAATGCTTAGCGACTTAAATCTTCCAAAGTACTTTTGGGCGGATGCGGTAAGCACGACATGCTTTGTAAGTAATCGTGTTAACATTAGACCTATCCTTAAGAAGACCCCTTATGAACTTTTCAAAGGGAGGAAACCAAACATTGCTTACTTTCACATATTTGGATGCAAATGTTTTGTCTTGAATAATGACAAAGACAATCTTGGTAAGTTCGATGAAAAATCGGATGAAGGTATATTTCTTGGCTATTCACTTTCTAGTAAGGCATATAGAATTTATAATAAAAGAACTTTAACTATTGAAGAATCTATGCATGTTAAGTTTGATGAATCTAACCCCTCCAAGGAGGATATTGTTATTTGTGATGATGATGATGATTCCATAGAAGCTTCTCAAAAAGACTTCACCAAAGTCAACAATGAGAATCAAGTAGATCATCAAGAAGAATCGTTTCAACAAGAGTCTATTGTCAGCGATCTACCAAAAGAATGAAGGATGCATAGAGATCACCCTATTGACAAGATTATTGGAGACTTATCTCAAGGAGTATATACTCGGTTAAATCTAAAAGATGCTTGTCTCAATATGGCATTTGTTTCTCAAATAGAACCATCTAAAGTCCAAGATGCCTTAGATGATGGTCAATGGATTCTAGCCATGCAAGAAGAATTAAATCAGTTCGAAAGAAATGAGGTATGGGATTTAGTTCCAAGACCAAAAGGTAAGCATATTATTGGCACTAAATGGATATTCAAAAATAAGCTAGATGAAAATGGTATCATTATAAGGAACAAAGCAAGATTAGTAGCACAAGGCTATAATCAATAAGAAGGTATAGATTTTGAGGAAACATTTGCACCGGTTGCTAGACTAGAAGCAATTAAATTATTGTTAGCATATGCTTGTTCTTTGAATTTTCAGTTGTATCAGATGGACGTTAAAAGCACATTTCTAAATGGATACATACTTGAAGAAGTTTATGTAAACCAACCTCCAGGTTTTGAAGATTTCAAACATCCTAATCATGTTTACAAACTCAAAAAGGCCTTGTATGGATTGAAGCAAGCACCAAGAGCTTGGTATGATAGGTTAAGTAATTTTCTTTGCGAACACGATTTTGAAAAAGGTAAAGTTGATACTACTTTATTTATTAAAAGAATTAACCATCATACTATTTTAGTGCAAATTTATGTAGATGACATCATATTTGGATCTACAAATGAATCCTTATGTGAAGAATTCTCAAAAATCATGCAAGGAGAATTTGAAATGTCCATGATGGGAAAGTTGAACTACTTTCTTGGATTGCATATCAAACAAACAAAGAATGGGATATTCATCAATCAATCTAAATATTGCAAAGAACTTCTCAAAAGATTTGACATGGATACCTGCAAAGAGATAGCAACTCCAATGGGATCCGACACATATCTTGATCATGACGAATCAGGAATTCCAATTGATATCACTAAATTTCGAGGTATGATTGGCTCTTTATTATATCTAACTGCTAGTCAACCTGATATTATGTTTAGTGTATGTTTATGTGCACGATTTCAAGCTTGTACGAAGGAATCTCATCTCACAACGGTGAAAAGAATAATGAAGTATCTTAAAGGAACATCCAATGTCGGCCTATGGTATCCTAAAGGTAGTACATGTAGTCTTGTTGGTTTTTCTGATGCAGATTATGCAGGATGTAAGACAGACAGGAAAAGCACAAGTGGAACTTGTCACGTTTTTGGAAATGCCTTAGTCTCATGGTCATGCAAAAAGCAAGCAAGTGTGGGTCTTAGCACTGCAGAAGCAGAGTATATCGCTGCCGGTAGCTGTTGTTCACAAATACTTTGGTTGAAGCAACAACTTCATGACTATGGTGTGAATCTAGGATGCATATCTCTAAAATGCAACAACACCAGTGCAATCAATATATCAAAGAATCCAATAATGCATTCAAGGACCAAGCACATCGATATTAGACATCACTTTCTAAGAGACCACGTTTTAAAAGGTGACATTGAGATTACTTTTATCGATAGTCAAAATCAACTTGCGGATATCTTCACTAAACCATTGGCTAGAGATTCTTTCTACAAAATTAGAAGAGAACTTGGAATTTTAGATGAAAAAGATATATAATTATGTATCATACAAAATTGTGATCTTCAAACAAGATCCCTACGCCGTTTCCTCATAAAGAAAAAGAGGCTTCACTTTTCTTCTTCAAATTTTGTTAAAAAGCTTCCCTTTTTCACTTCAATCTCTTCAATGGCTGCAAAGGGTAAATGAAAGGCTTCCAGTTCAAAGACTTTCACCACAGATTTCTCAAAGTTACTTCCTACTCAAGATCAAAAAGATAGATTTACAACTTATTTCATCATGAAAAATCTCAATCCTCTAAAGTACGACAATCTCACTACTTTTTCTGAAGAATGTTTTGATTTTCCTGAAGAACTTAGAGATCAGAGAATTTTTTATTTTGTTACCGACTCTGGAGTCTACTACCCGGATGTGGTTAAAGCTTTCTATTGAAATATGAGATTTGAAAATGATGTTTTGACTTCTACTGTAAAAGGAATTCCAATCTCTCTTTCTGTGAAAGAACTTGGTGAATGTCTTCAGATACCTTTTGAAGGTGTAGAGATTAGGTCTGGTCATTCCTCTCAGCTAGATAACTATTATAAGAAAGAATTTTATTATAGCTTGTCTAGATTACCTGAACAAGAATTTCAAGATAAAAGAAGAAAAATGCGTGGAAAAACTTCTGAAAAAAAAATTTGGTCTGCTGCAAATTTTTATGCTAGTGACAGGATGCTTCACTATTTTTTAGCCTTCGTTTTGGTTCCTAAGAGTTCAAACCATACTTCTATCACTGATTCAGAAATGAAAATGTTGTTTGCTATTAAGAATAATATGCAAGTAAATTGGGCCTATGCGATTTTGTATCACATGGCAAGTCACCACGAGAATTCTGCTAGTTTTCCTTATGGTCGGCCTCTAACAAAGATTTTCAAAAAGTTCAAAGTTAATCTCTCCAACGAACTCTGCATCAAGATGACTGAAAAAGAGAATGCAATTTCTTCAGATATGTTAAATGGCAAGATGGGAGTACTTTATGACCCTGATGCTCAAACTATCACATATTTCAATCCAATAGTTCATTCTAATCCTACTCCTCAACAACAATCTTCAGATGCTGCTCCATCCAATCAAATGGTCATTGATGTTCTAAATTCAGGTTTTGCAAGAATGGATTTAAACTTCAATGAAATTAGACAGATTTTGGCAGGACTTTCATCAAAAATAGATCGCCTTGAGGCTTATCAAAGGGACGAAGGGCATGAACCTATGAACCAAGATTAATATGCTTTAGGTTATTTGTTTTTCATTTTTTTAATCTTTATCTTTATCTTTAGCTATTATCTTTATCTTTAGATGTTATGGCTATGCTTGGATTGTATGTTTAAGTATTATGGTGGGGTTTTAAACTTTTGCATTATGTGCTTCCTATCCTATATTTTCTCTATGTTATCTTTTACCCATCTTTCCCTTCTTTTTGATAATGTCAAAAGGGGGAGAAGGATGTATACATATTTGTGTTTTTTTTTGTTTCTATCAAGATACATGGAATTCATGGATTAAGGGGGAGTATTCCGGGAAAATCACAAATATCAGTACAAATTTGTCATCATCAAAAATGAGGAGATTGTGAAGTCGAGCCTCATTGTTTATGATATTTTGATGAAGACAAATAAGTGAAAAGATTAAAACATTCTCAAGTGATCAAAGTGTAAAGAAAAGCTTCATTGTTGGAAGATTGATCCTAATCAAGATATGATGGTTATGCTAAGGTACAATGTTTCAATTCATTATTTATAATCATTAGGTGCTCACAACTTTCATCTCATACTTTCTAATGTTTGGCAGAATGTGTTACATGATTCACTTTTAAATTTGGATTTTAACTTAATCAAATTTTGTACTTTTGCCTAGGGAAATCTGTTTCCTTTTTTTGAGGAAATATGTTTCCATCCTCACTGCCAAATCCTTTTTTAAAGAAATGTAAAAGGAAACATGTTTCCCTCTCTTGTAAACCTGTTTACCTTTATGGTATAATATATTTTTCAAAAGAGAAACCTGTTTACCTAGTTTATTTTTTCAAAATTTATATACGTTAGAAACGGGGAAATCTATTTCCTTAAAAGGTAAACGTGTTTCCTCCTGCACTTTGTAAAAAATTATGAATAATTTTTTTACACCTCTTCATTGCACATTTTCATCACACCTTTTCCAAATCAATTTCAATTGATCATGAATATTTTTCCAAAGGTTGTCATTATTTCTAGAGGTATCATAAACTCTATAAAATCAGAATTTTTCATCTTTCAAATTCACCTCTTTCAATCTAATTTTCATAACAATTCTACTGCATAACTTTGAAATTTCCTAGAAACTTTTCTGTATAAAACTTTCACATCAGATAAGAGTTTCTTGAGCACTTGGTGATTATTTATTCTAAATTGTTATATTGAAAGGCAAGAAATTCACATTGGAATTTTGTTTCACTCATACTTATTCAAATTCCTGTTTTATCAAAAATTCAGAATTATTGTAAAAATCCTAAAGTTCCAAGGATTGTTTGGATTTAGGTGTTGACTATAAGGAGAAGGATTGTTTCTCTTATAGGGTTTGTTATAATCCTTGTTATCCGGATTGTGGATACAAGAGGTCCATTGTGAGAGGTTTATTCTCTGCTGGACTTTAAATTTGTAAAATCCAAGCGGATTGTTCTTGGTGGTGTGTTAGAGTCTAGTATAGAAAGACTAGGTTGTCTTGTCTAAGATCTAACATTTTAGTGAAATCTCTTTCAAGTTGAAAGGGGACTGGAGTACTCTCGACCTGTGAGGGGAACCAATATACTTCCTGGTGTTCTTTACTTTCCGCCTTTACAACATTTCATCACTTAGTAACTTTTAGGAAAGTAAAATTCAGAACCGTCGAAAAACCGAGAAAAATCTCTATACACCTAATTCACCCCCTCTTAGGTGCATTCTTAACTTACAGATTCAATGGGTAACAACAAGTCGTTGATTTGGATGTTTGTCATACATTTTGTGATAATGTTGACCTTTAAATGAGGGTTGAGTTTTATTTAAACTCTTAATGAAGTTCAATACCGAGGGTATGTGTCTCATGGAAAAAGATACAATATGTACTTCACCTATGTGAATTTCGAGATGGTGCCGTCTCAAAGTGAGAGTTGGAGTTTCTCTCATGGAAAATTCATGAAACTGGAAAAGCACATGACCATAAATAGTGCTAGGCGAGAGATGTAGGCGAAGAACCATTAAAGAGTGTGTGTATGGTAATGCCGGTCTAATCACATGGGATAACGGTTCAAAGCATACCTACCTAATGTTCCGATTAGGCTTTGCGTTGTCTTTACTAAGGTTAAGTTCAAATCGCAAGATACTTAACTGTATTAACATTCTTTTGTTTCCTTTTATTTCTGGAATTGATCTTGTCATTATTAGAACAAGTGGGGGATTGTTATAAATTATTAACAATAATAATAACTATGGGTGTGTTCCAAAATGACAAGAAAATATTCAAGTGGATATTAATTTTTGAATTCGAAAAGAAGCAATATTTTGTGAAGGGTTGCTGCAGAATGAACATAGATAGTTGGAAACATGACAACTTTTGGTTAAAAGGTGATGTTTCATCAAGGGTCGCAACCTTGTGAAATAACACATGCATGGCCTATAAATACATCATTTCGGAATTCAGAAAATCACATCCGAAACCAAATATTCTCTTGTACAAAAATTTCAGACACTCTTCGCTACATAATCGAATTTTCGTTGGTCTTGCACAGATTCGATAAAGGCTGAATTATCATGGGTATTCTTGCGTTCAACTCTAAGACATAAAGAGAGTGCTCAAAATACTTTTAAGGAAAGTGATTCTGTTCACGATTCTAGCCTCGGTCCATTCAGTTTAAATTAAATTTTCCAACATATTATTAGTTGGGTGAATTACTCCTTATTCTAATTCATTATATGAATTGTTCTCAACCTTACTTCTAAACGTATATAATCTTATTATAATTAGTTTAATTTAGTTTGACCTAATGTTTTAGCAATTGGATATTACATTTATCCCATCACATCTTACTAATATAGAACATGCACCTCGCGTTAAGCGAAACCTACAGTATTTGATACTAGTCTTGATGAGTGCTAAAGTTTGGAAAACTTAAACTTAATATTTAATTTGAGGGAATTTGAAATTACTTTGATCTCACCGACTTATTTATCATATAAATCGTCTCTCATATGCATAAACATACATTCACATGCATCAACATATATACAAAAACAAAATGAAACAGTTATAACCCTGAGCGCAATTGTTCCCTTAAGCCAATGAGAGAACCTAAGTTATACCTAATAACAATCTATATTTCTCCAAGTTAGAGGTTGTCCTCCTTTGATATTGTCTTCTCTTTTTTTTCATTACATTACATTACATCAAAAAGTACTCATTTTACATATGAGGGGGGTGAGATGAGAAAAAAATTTACATCAAGAAAGTAAAGAGAAAGGCATGACACACATATCATATTTAAAATCCCAAAATAAAAGAATAATATCGTCATAACTGCTAAACACAAAAAATAATAATAAACACATTTTATTTTTTTATTATTTTTATTATTATTGTTAAATTTTGTTAATTAAATAAATTAAAGTTTTACGATTGATCACATAATATAAAATTATTAGAAGTTTCGCTGAATGATTATAAACGTATACCAAATTATTTAAAATAAATGATAACATTATATTCTTATATTATTTTATTATTAATGAAACTAGGGGTGTTCATGGTTTATGAACTGCATTGAACTGAACCATATTTATGGTTTGGTTCAATTTACAATAACCACTTTAATAAAAATTCAGTTAACTGTTAAAATGGTTCAATTCAATTTAAAACTAGTTTATATTTATAAACTCGTTTATAATCAGTTTACAAATTTAAACAAATTATATATTTTGAAATCTTTTAAAACCAAATTTTTTTACTTTATAAAAATTTATATTTTTTTATATTAAAAAAATATTCTTCAAAATATTTATTTTTACAAAAAATTATATTTTTTAAAATTTCTTTGAGAAAAAATATTTTTTATTTCGAAAAAAATATATTTTTATTTTAACATTTTGTATTTTTGGAAAATATATTTTTTTTCATTTTTTTGAAAAAACTTGAATTTTTCATATTTTCGAAAAAAACTCGTTTTCAAAATTCCAAAAAAAGAGTTTTTTTGTATTTTGAAAAAAACTCAATTTTTTCATATTTTCGAAAAAAACTCGACTTTTTCATATTTTCGGAAAAAACTCGACTATCTCATCTTTTCAAAAAAACTCGACCTTTTCATATTTTCGAAAAAACTCGATTTTTTCATATTTACGAAAAAAACTTGATTTTTTTCATATTTCCGAAAGAACTAGACTTTTTTCACATTTTCGAAAAAACTCGACTTTTTCATAGTTTCGAAAAAACTCGACTTTTTCATATTTCCGAAAAAACTCGACTTTTTCATATTTTCCAAAAAAACTCGACTTTTCATATTTTCGAAAGAACTCGACTTTTTCATATTTTCGAAAACACACGATTTTTTCATATTTCCGAAAAAACTCAACTTTTTCATATTTTCGAAAAAACTCTACTATTTCATATTTCCGAAAAAATTCGACTTTTTTATATTTCTGAAAAAACTCGATTTTTTCATATTTCCTAAAGAACTCGACTTTTTTCATATTTAAAAAAAAAAACTCAATTTTTTTCATAGTTTCGAAAAAACTCGACTTTTTCATATTTCTGAAAAAAACTCGACCTTTTCATATTTAGGAAAAAACTCGACTTTTTCATATTTCCGAAAAAAATCGACTTTTTCATATTTCCGAAAAAACTCGATTTTTTCATATTTCCAAAAAAACTCGATTTTTTCATATTTCCGAAAGAACTCGACTTTTTTCATATTTTCGAAAAAAACTCGGTTTTTTCATATTTCAGAAAAAACTCAATTTTTTCATATTTCCGAAAAACACGACTTTTTCATATTTCCGAAAAAATTTGACGTTTTTATATTTTTTAAAAAAACTCTATTTTTTCATATTTCCGAAAGAACTCGACTTTTTTCATATTTTCGAAAAAACTCGACTTTTTCATATTTCCGAAAAAACTCGACTTTTTCATATTTCCAAAAAAAACACAAGTTTTTCATATTTTCGAAAAAATCTCTACTTTTTCATAGTTCCGAAAAAAACTCGACTTTTTCATATTTCCAAAAAACACGACTTTTTCATATTTCTGAAAAAACTCGATCTTTTCATATTTCCAAAAAAACTCTACTTTTTTCATATTTTTGAAAAAACTCGACTTTTTCATTTTCCGAAAGAACTCGACTTTTTCATATATCCGAAAAAAACTCGACTTTTTCATATTTAAAAAAAACTCGACTTGTATCGAAAATATGAAAAATCAAATTTTTTTCGAAAATATGAAAAAGTCGAGTTTTATCGAAAATAAGAAAAGTCGAGTTTTTTTTAGGAATATGAAAAAGTCGAGTTTTTTTTGGAAATATGAAAAAGTCGAGTTCTTTCGAAAAATGAAAATGTAGAGTTTTTTCAAAAATATTGAAAAAGCCGAATTTTTTTTCGAAAATATGAAGTAGAGTTCTTTCAGAAATATGAAAAGGTCGAGTTTTTTCGAAAATATGAAAAAAGTCGAGTTTTTTCGGAAATAAGAAAAAGTCGATTTTTTTCGGAAATATGAAAAAGTCGAGTTTTTTCGAAAATATGAAAAGGTCGAGTTTTTTCGGAAATATGAAAAAGCAGAGTTTTTTTGAAACTATGAAAAAATTGAGTTTTTTTGAAAATATGAAAAAAGACGAGTTTTTTCGGAAATGTGAAAAAATCGAGTTTTTTCGGAAATATGAAAAATTCAAATTTTTTCGAAAATATGAAAAAGTCGAGTTTTTTTTTCTGAAATATGAAAAAGTCGAGTTTTTTCAGAAATGTGAAAATATCGTGTTTTTTTCGAAAATATGAAAAAGTCGAGTTTTTTTTTCGAAAATACGAAAAAGTCGAGTTTTTTTTCGGAAATATGAAAAAGTCGAGTTTTTCTCGGAAATATGAAAAAGTCAAGTTTTTACGAAACTATGAAAAAATCAAGTTTTTTCGAAAATATGAAAAAAGTCGAGTTCTTTCGAAAATATAAAAAAATCGAGATTTTTTTCGTAAATATGAAAAAGTCGAGTTTTTTCAAAAATATGAAAAAGTCGAGTTGTTTCGAAAATATGAAAAAGTCGAGTTTTTTTCGGAAATATGAAAAAGTCGAGTTTTTTCGGAAATATGAAAAAGTCGAGTTTTTTCGTTAATATGAAAAACTCGAGTTGTTTTGAAAATGTGAAAAAGTCGAGTTTTTTCGAAAATATTAAAAAGTCGTGTTTTTTCGGAAATATGAAAAAGTCGAGTTTTTTTTCGAAATTATGAAAAAGTCGAGTTTTTTCGGAAATATGAAAAATCGAGTTTTCTCAGAAATATGAAAAATTCGAGTTTTTTTTCGAAAATATGAAAAAGTCTTGTTTTTTCAGAAATATGAAAAAGTCGAGTTTTTTCGAAAATATGAAAAGTCGAGTTTTTGTATTTCTGAAAAAACTCGATTTTTTGTCTTTCCGAAAAAAATTCGATTTTTTTTTCGTATTTTTGAAAAAAATCGATTTATTATATTTCCGGAAAAAGTCGATGTTTCGTATTTTCAAAAAAATCGGTTTTTCGGACAAAATCGATTTTTGTTTTTTTATTTAAAAATATAATTTCTAAATAATTTTTTATTTTCAATTTTTTAACTCTCAATTAATTTTTTATTTTTTTATTATAAATTAATTAATTAATATAATTAAACCAGTTTATAAAAGAAAATTGGTTCTGAACTGGTTTTAAACTGAATTTGAATTGTTTTAATTAAATGGTTTAGTTCATTAACCATTTAAGTGGTTCGGGTTTTTTATAGTGCAATGCAGTTCAATTCAAGTATACAATTCAGTTAACCATATTTTTGAACACTCATAAATGAAACTATCCATTAAGCCATCATTATCATGGCGTTAGTGTTTTTCATTACGATATGCTTTGTAATGGTATCTTGTTTTTCATCAGAGGCGCTGCGACCTTTGACAAAAAGTTTTGGTCCCCATAGTATTATTTTTTTAAACTTTTGATCCCCCTTTAAAAAATCCAGGTTTTGGGTCCTTTGTTTTGATTTTTTTTGGGATTATTTTGGTCCCCTCTCCAAATTAGGGTATGGGGCATTTTTCTCGCTGATGTGGACTATTAATTGTTGTCCTAGTTGGAAATAAAGTTCCACGTCAGCAATTAAAAACATAGTTAATATTATTTATAATATAAAAAAACAATTTTAATTAAAGTGATTGCTTAATCCTATTCTTGATGTTTCATGTGAAGTTATATAACTTTGTCTTCTTCCCCATTTGAAAATTTCAGAGACCCTAAATCTCTTGTTCTTCCCCATTTGAAACCTAAATCTCTTGTTCTTCCCCATTTGAAAATTTCAGAAACCCTAAATCTCTTGCATCCCCGGATTTCGTTTCAATCCTCACCCTTCAACCCTCACCAAGATGTCTGCGTATTCTTCATCAAGCAAGCGTACTGTGTCTCGCTCCATTGACGTTGAATGCAAGTGTGGGATTCCATCTCCATTGATGACGGCCTGGACGGATCAAAACCCAGGTCGTCGTTTTTTTGGCTGTGGGATGTACAAGGTTTTTCGTAAAATCCCTAATTTCTTCCATTATTTGTCGTATAATCAAGTAAATCCCGAATTTCTTCATCTCTTTTGCTAGAATCATGGATACAAGAGATGTTCTCACTTTGTCTGGTTTGATGAAGAAATGTCTCAACGGGCCAAGGAAGTTATATCTTCTCTGCATCAAAAATTGAACCAAGAAAAGGTTAAGTTTAATGAAGCTACTGTTAGAGAAGAACAACTCAAGTTGGAGATCAAATATTTGAAGATGTTGAACAAAGTTATTATGGGAATGACATTAGTGTTGTTGATTGGATGGGTTTTATCTAATGTAACAAAGTAGTTTGTAATGGTTAAGTGTTAGGTTTGTTTGTGTTTCTTTGTAATCTCAGACCTGTAATGTATTTGGTTATAATGAAAATGTTAAGTTGCAACCAGACCAGTAGTGTATTTGTTTGTGTTTGATTATTATGTTTTTGGTTCTTATTTCTTTGGTGCCTATATTCTTAATACATGACCTATAATGTTTGGTTGAATTAACAGAAATTTAAAAACATGCTTATACAAGACCTATAATGTTTGGAGGCACATAGCAGACCTATAATTTTTGGTTGCATAAAGCAGACCTATAATGATAATGTGACCTATATCAGATAAAAGGCTTGCAAATATCAGTATCAGCTTTGTAATTTCAAAATGACAGCTTCATAACAAAGTACTTAATCAAACATTAGTACAGCCAGTAATGGCTACATAATTCAACATAACACTTAGGTCATGAAAGTTACAAAATACTTAATTCAGCATAACAAAGCACTTAATCCAAAATGACAGCTTATGTCATGACAGTTACAAAATGACAGCTTAGGTCATGACAGCAAAATACATAATTCAGCAAAATACATAATCCTATTCTTGGGTAGGCTGTGGAGCCTGAGAACATGATCCAATCTCTTGAGTTGACTCCTTTTGCTTCTTTTGCTTCTTTGCCTTTGCACCATTTCCATCTTTATGCTTATTCTGCTTACTGATAGTTTTTTGCTTTTTGTTCCCTCCCTTAGGCATCACTCTATCAGCTGCTCTCTTCCCCTTGCAAGTTCTCATGTTATGGCCAATGGAACCACACTTGTGGCATGTCACAGATTGAAATTTCCTTGGTAACACATGTGGATTTTTGGGTTCATCATTGGTTTTGTTCCTCATTTTGTTTGGGCGTCCAATTGCCCTCCTCATCATAGGTGGATTGACTACCAGCTCATTATTTACAGGCCACAGCTGGGGACCATTAGTTCGGAAGATGATATGTGAGTATGTTTTCTGGAAAGTAGCTTTCCTGAAGAACGAGAGCACTAAGTTCAGTGGATAAAATGACAAAAATAACAAAATCAGAAAATAGGATAATAGTTTAATCATACTTGTAGTAACCAGAAGTGAATTCTTCTGGTTGTGTTTTGTTATGCCACATGCATGTTATTGCATGACTGCAAGGTATACCAGAGAGGTTCCATTTCCTACAAGCACATGTTCCTGCCTTAAGGTTGACACAATATGTTTCTATACCATTAGTCATACCAAATATTGCCATATCATCATCACCATGCCAAGTTGGAATCCATCTTTCAGCAAACCTCTTATTTTTCTCAAGAACTACTTGAATTCTTGGGCAAAGATCACCAGCATATTTAACCATCAAATCATTTTGTTGTGTAATCCTCTTGGTCAGGTAATGCTTAATCCCTTCTAAAAGGACAGATAATCTACATCCCACTTCCAGTCCATTTCTGAAACAAATCCACCAATATACAATCTGACAAGAGTTTCAACAAGTGCACCTCCATGGTGAATCCTAAACCTAATTGTTTGACACTTGGTTGGCCTATATTAATTCATACATCATTGTCAGAGTGGATCCACACAAACAAGACTTAAATAATGAAGAAATGGTAGGACCACAAAACCCTAAAAAACGAAGATTTCTAAACCCTAACACAAAAAGGGACCACCAATTACGGTAAAATACAACGAAAAAAACCCTAAACCATTTGGGGTCCACCATTAACATTAAACTAAGAATGAAATAAAGGAATAATGTGGGGAAAGAATACGACAACATACCTGAGGCAGAACTTGACGCCTTTGCTCGTCTTGGAAATACCAGGATTTTCCATGGAAGCTTCACAGTCTTTGGTGCGTTTGAATCGTTTGCTGGTCTAGGGTTCAAAGTTTCTGGGAAATTTCCTCTATGATAATGTTACGATGAAATGCAATTAGGGTTAGCTAACTACTTATATTAAATATTCAGAATAATAAAAATAACATAAAGTTATTTTATTTTGTGATTTTTTAAAATTAAAATTAAGTTTAATGATATGGCAATTCAGCTGGCAATTATAAGCTTTGCCATGTCATAATCTACAATGCCACATACTCTAAACTGGTGGGGGACCAAAATAATCCCAAA
Source organism: Lathyrus tuberosus (assembly GCA_022829125.1). Taxonomy (NCBI): domain Eukaryota; kingdom Viridiplantae; phylum Streptophyta; class Magnoliopsida; order Fabales; family Fabaceae; genus Lathyrus; species Lathyrus tuberosus. Next base: position 10,806,263 of record JALAZF010000032.1, read on the forward strand.
AAAAATCAAAACAAGGGACCCAAAACCTGGGTTTTTTTAAAGGGGGATCAAAAGTTTAGAAAAATGATATTATAGGGACCAAAACTGCATTTAAGCCTAATAATAATAATAATAATAATAATAATAATAATAATAATTATTATTATTATTATTATTATAATAAAATAAAGCACTTAAGTATAAAAGTTTGCAACTTTTATAAACCCTAATTTTATAACTTTTAACAACACAACTCTTGTGTTGATATGAATTCTAATGCAATATATTTATACTATCAAAATATAATAATCGATTATTCATTTTGAATGATTGAAATTTCATTGATTCACCGTACAAACGTTGGATTCCAAAATAGAATGAACATTGATCATTCATATGAAACATAATCATCGCACTAATTGAATCGACGAAATAAAATAACATATCAAATATACTACCATTGCATCATAATTACTCGTATCTTATATGAATCGATCAGTCATATTTGAATCAATTTCGGATGATCAAAGTATCGCTGCTTCACCATACTAACGTCGGATTCCGAACTATAATCAACATTGATCAATCCAAATTATACAAACATGATGCCAATAATTAATTTCCTATTATTATTTAATTTATTATGTGTTTTAATCGGATTAATACACAAAATGCATAAAACAAACACCTATCCGGTACATGGTTTCATAAGTGGCTCTGATACCACTAAAGAAAAATCGCGATACAAAGCGCATCGGAAAACAAAAATGTCACTTTAGTTGATCCTTACAGATGATGCATGATCAGTGATAGAACGATTACCTCTTGTGACAATTAACACTTTCGATGCATAATCAGAGGAATGATCACGAGCGTTGAATGAAGAACAACGCCTCTACTCAGTTCACACGAACAAAGTGCCTTCAATTTTAGTGCTAGCTGCTACAAATGAAGACTTTGAGTGAGAGAGAAAGAGAGAAATTACGGCCAGGGTTTCACAAACCAAATTTCATCAAGTGTAAAAGCTTATGCATAAGGGTTCTATTTATAGAACTACTTGAATGAGCTGCAAGCTAAAAAGTCAACTTAAGTGCATCATACCTTATGGTGTACCATATTTCACTTAAGCGCGCCGTACCTTACGGTGTTCCATAATTCTCATATGTACACCGTACCTTATGGTGTTCCTTATTTATTTATCCCTCATCAATTTGTCCTTATGCGTGTGACCCTTTAGGTTCTCGTGACGTTGACAATTATATTAAATCACACATTTAATATAATAAATTGTAAGTGGTATCTAACAACACATCACTGCTACCCAAGTCACGAAAATTTCATGTGATCTGATAAAACGTTTCCGTGATAACGTTTGTGTGTACAATTACCCTTTTTTCCTTCATGTCTATATTGAACACAATGCATAGATTGAGTCACCCTTGTCCAATTCAATATTGGGCCCTTAGACATTTATCCTGTTATGAAGGATGGTCAAAATCTATCTAGGTCACTCATGTCCCTCAGCATCATTTGTGGAGTACCCATCAACTGTCTTTATGGTCATCCAGTTACGAACAATATTTGATCACTAATAAAGTACTCGACTCTACATCTAGGGTCCATAGTAGTTTCAGGTTGAAAGGGGTATGCACCACTATCACCATGAGAATAACTTATGACACTTTGCATAAACTTCTATCTAGTATTCTTATAGCGGGTCGATCCAGTATAAATATTACTCACAATATTCATACCGATGTGAAGACTTGATAACTTTTTATTTATGATCCATGAGATGTGATCATCAGTCTATCCACATAATAGTCTCAATGCTTTAATGTTATCCTTCTTCACAATGAATCTCGACTACAGATACTTTAAGAACAATGTCTTTATGTTTAATGAGATCTCATGATTAAGTGACACTTAATGTTTCATTAAGCAGACAAACTATTCTAAGGACTTTATTATTTTGTAAAAACAAACATAATAAAGAAATGTATTTTAATTATTAATAAATAATTCGATACAAGTACCAAGTTCAAATAAAACTATTGGTCTCTAGAGCTTACACCAACACGAACAATGATGAGAGACATCTTTAGGGAGTGCTTTCCCCAAAGAGACTCAACAAGATAATCATAGACCTTGAGAAGTTTGTTCTCTTGAATTACCACAAACTTCAAAGAGTTGGAAAACATAAGTTCCATCACCTTTCTTCTTTTGATTCTATCCATAACCCATAATATTAAAAGAACAAATTAACATCTACCTGTCTTTCTACAAAACCGATAAGCTATCTTCTTTATATCCATCCTTTCCAAAGCCATAAGTTTTTCCACCTCAACCTCATGACTCAACAAAAACTCACAACTCAACTTCCTCAAAAGTATTAAAAGTTTTATAACTACCACGCTCTCAATACTCTTAAACACACTACGAGTAAGTTGCAACATAGCCAACAAACGTGAAGGAGAAGAAATATAAGAGCCTTCTAAATAAATAGATAAAGAAAACATTTGAGAACTCAAATTTCCCTCTAATATCAGCGTATGAACATTATCCTGCAAACAAAAACCAATAGAAGTATAAGATTAAGTAGAGGGCTAGCCATACCCACCTCTTCAAAAGGAGTGGGGAACACCCAAATTAACTAGTCTAGAATAGGGTCTGAGCCTGAGTCTGACACCTAGTAATCAGCAGATGGAGCATACAACGAACACGTGAACGAAGAAGATCCTGCTTTACCAACTAAACATTTCTCTGCATACTTTGAGAGTGAAGAGATTATATCAAACCTAAGTCTCTAAGGAAGGGGCGAAAAGAGTCATCCAAAGGTGAGAAAATTTGAATCGGACCTGAGCACCCCTTTGACACCACTTCCAAAAAATATAAAGAAGAATCATTGAAGTTTAAAGCTTGCACCAAATTGATTGGTTTTCCATAATTCTTGGAAAAGGAATAGGAATCATTTCTAATAGATCGTAAGGTGTTAAAATATTTCGTGGGGGTGAGAAGTCGAGACAACTTCCAAAGTAAGGGGAGGCTTCTGACCCATCACAAGACAGGATTTTGAGCCCATAACAACAACAAAATTTTTATTCGGACCCCCAACCAATCTCTTGAATTAAATTGATTAAATGGGATCAATAACTAAAGGCCTAATACCCCTAACAATCGGCCTATTAAACCACTATTTCCCTTTATTACCATACCGCGCGTGAACAAGAGATCAGAGAAGAGAAACACCAATGTTCCATGGGCCCAGGTAGGATTTTGTAGATAAGCGTACTGGAGGGAGAGAGGAGACATTGAAAAATTGAGATTACCTAGAGCTAGACTCTCTCTCTCTCTCTCTCTCTCTCTCTCTCTCTCTCTTCCACACATATACACACACACTTTTAAGGTTGACTTTCCAATAATTAGGAAAAATATCTTGCACCTCTTCCATCAAAATATCTTATGTACCAAGGTGATTGAGGACACTCTTTTAAACGACCAGCCTTGTATTTTGACTAGCAAGCATAAGGTTTATACTAAATCTACTCCCCTATAAACACGTGGCCACGTCTTCCCACTGGAAAAAAGAAAAGTTCCTCAAGCTACATCATCATCCCCCTCTTCGTCACATCCACCCTCAAGAACATGATTCATTTATATCAACTAAATCAGTTCACATTAAACAAAATTAACTTGAAGGATCAAAGTAGAAATTAAAATTCATCAAAATATTAGAAATATATAATTTTAATAATTCTACTTAAAATTTTATCCAAAAATAAAAATTATTCTAAAATAGAGATTAATGGTAAAAGTTAAATAAAAAACAACAATTATTTTGATTCCATACTTTCTAAATAATAGAATTAAAATTTTGTTCCATTATGTCTTAAATGTACCCAAGCAAAACTTTGTTTAATTTTACTTTATTACACTCCCTTTTATTACAATTCATCTTAATTCACTCCACTCAATCTAATTCTGTAAATAAATACTTAGACAAACTTTTTTAATATAAACAAATACCAAGTCCAATATTCGTGTTGCCTAAAGTGGAGCGCAAATGGTTGTTGGATGAAAATCAATGACTTTGATCAAAGGAGATGCATGCTTGAGTGTGGTGTAACACTCCAAATTTAATTAATTGATTTAATTTAATTTAATTGTATTTTATTTAAATTATTAAGTGATTTATGTGCTTTTATTTGGATAATTGAAAATATATGTGTTTTGTAGGGTGTGGAGAGAGTTAAGGGAATCGTAGAAATTAGTTAGATTCATTTTAATTAATTTAAGTTGAGTGGAATAATTAAAAAAAAGTTATTTGTATAAAAATAAGAGAAATGATAGAATTTGGTGGATAATTGAATTATTAGAAATTACAAATAAAGGAAATTAGAGTTAGTAAGAGGAGTAAGGGCAAGAGAGAGAATATGGGAGTAAGCAAAGGATAATAAGAGAATAACCTAATTAAGGATAATTAGGTTTTAGTTTAAATAGAAAAGAGTGAGGGCTGAACTTTGACAATACATATTATTTTGGAACAAGAGAAAAGAGGCAAGGGAGGCAACCTAGGCTTTGAGAAGAAAACACCATTGTTGAGGAGCTTAGAGCTTGCTTTGACGGAAATCCAAGATAAGAGGGGATATTACTCTTCTATGGGTGTATATTGTATGAAGGGTAGAAAGGGATCCTCACCCTGTTATAGGTTTTTCTTTTGAATTCACCATTGTTGATGTGTTCATGTATTCTTGATGAAAATTGTGTGTCCAATTATTATGATTCATGATTTAATCTATGCGTTATAACAAGTTTACTTGTTATGAGATTGTTATATGCTGTTAAATTCATGATATGATGTGTTTGAGTGCTACAATTTTAATTGGTTTGATGTATAAGGGTTAGGTGATCAAGAAAATGAAGTGAACGTGACTAAAACTGGACTTTTTGGGAATTTTCAAAAAAAATAGACGATGTCAATCGATTGATGGTTTGCTGTAATCGATTGATGGTAGTGTAATGAACAAAAAAATTGGGAAAATAACAGGTATCAATCGATTGACACCGACAATCGATTGATGTCAATCAATTAATGATCCCAATTAATCGATTAATTGCTGCAAACAGTGCCGAAACTAAAAAATTCTCATTTTAGTATTTTTGACATAACTTTAGTTTCATAAATCTAAATGATGTGCTGTTTGAAGCGTTTGAAAGCTAACGCGCATGGCTATCCCATAGTGATGTATTAAGAGGATATATGGGTATTGTAATTTGTTAAAATTATTGTAAATGAATTAATTAATGATGAAGCGATGTTAAGATGATTTAACATGATTGAGTGTTGCATGGATGTTTATTCAATGTGTGAATATGAGATGTAAACTGCAAGTATAATTATGCGAATTTTTTTAATTACTTGCTAATGATTGTTGAGATGTGTAGTTCAGAGTGAGAACTATTGTTGATGCATTAAATGCATAATTGTTTACAGTTAGATGTGGGGTTTTAATCATTGTTGTGTTAACGTCGTGAATGATTATTTATAGTCATATGTGGGGATGCAATCATTGTTGTGTTGTTGTCATTATATGTTGTCGTTGTGCTGAAAGAGGCGAGTCACAAGTTTAGAAAGGAGACTTGTGATTTGTCCCAAGCTCAGAGAGGGGGCTAGAGGTTCAGATGTTGGACCCGATTCATATGAAAAACCATTGTTGAGTTGGTACCACATGCATATAGAGTCTAGGTGTTGTCACATTGCATATAAGTTGGCATTTGTGAATTGATGATTGTTGTGTGCATATATTACCTGTTGATGATTGTTATTGTTGTTGTTATTATTGTTGTTGTTTAGGACACCTTTCCTGATCTTTTGTACCGCTAACATATTTGAGTATATTTTCAGCCATTTGCTTTACGTTGTCTACCACGGACATCCTGCAGATAATCAGAAGTAGAGTTTGGTTGGTGTGGGTGGAAGATAGCTTCTTGGAGCTCATTTTCATTTAATTTATCGTTATCATTTTTAGTCGGTTAAATGGTATAATCTGTAAGCTCGAGAACGCATCGTTTTTATTATGTTTTGTGTTAATGCCGAATTATATGGTTTAAAGCCTAATACTTTATTTGTGAATTTATTTTGAAGTTTTATTATGTTAATTCCGCTGCATGTTGTTAAATGTTTTAAATTTATTTTGGATGGTTGTCATAGATACACCTTAAATAGCCGATTAAATCTTTTTATATAAGTTTCGGGGTTTAGGGTGTTACATAGTGGTATCAGAGCAGGTCGGTCCATTCGACCATGTATGTTAAACACTGTCGGTGGTCATTTGTTTTTCTAACCGCTTTTCGGTAGGAGTGAGATTGAAACAATTGGGGGAGAAGCTTCTGCTTCTCTGAGATGTTTCCGGTGTGAAGGGTTGGTTCAGCGTGCTACTGATTGCAAGAATACAGGTTTTTGGACAATTCAGTGTTGTTTCCTGAGTTTGTTGAAGAGGAATATTCAAAGTTCATATCTGCAGAGTGTGTGAAAAGATTGAATTTGGAAGTGTATGGTATGAATGGTAGCATGGTCATCGATGCCCCAACTAATGGTTTAGTGACTACTTTATTGATGTGTGTGAATTGTTCTTTGAATTTAGTTGCATTTTATTTAAATTACTAAGCGATTTATGTGCTTTTATTTGGATAATTGAAAATACATGTGTTTTGGAGGGTTTGGAGAGAGTTAAGGGAATGATAGAAATTAGTTAGATTAATTTTAATTAATTTAAGTTGAGTAGAATAATTAAAAATAAGGTAGTTGTAGAAAAATAAGAGAAAAGATAGAATTTGGTGGATTATTGAATTATTAGAAATTAAAAATAAAGGAAATTGGAGTTAGTAAGAGGAGTAGGGGCAAGAGAGAATATGGGAGTAAGGTGAGGGTAATAAGGGAATAACCTAATTAAGGGGAATTAGGTTTTGGTTTAAATAGAAAAGAGTGAGGGCTGAACTTTGACAATACTTTTTATTTTGGAACAAGAGAAAAGAGGCAAGGGAGGCAACCTAGGGTTTGAGAAGAAAACACCATTGTTGAGGAGCTTAGAGCTTGCTTTGATGGAAATCCAAAGTAAGAGGGAGATTACTCTTCTATGGGTGTATATTGTATGAAGGATAGAGAGGGATCCTCACTCTCTTATAGGTTTTTCTTTTTATTTCACCATTGTTGATGTGTTCATGATAAAAATTGTGCGTCCAATTGTTATGATTCATGATTTATTCTGTGCATTATAACATGTTTAATTATTATGAGATTGTTACATGTTGTTAAATTCACGATATGACGTGTTTGAGTGCTACAATTTTAATTGGTTTGATGTATGAGGGTTGGGGGATGAAGAAGATGAAGTGAACGTGACTAAAACTGGGATTTTTGGGAATTTGGATGATGTCAATTGATTGAACCTCGATGTCAATCGATTGATCACAAGTAAAATTGGAAAATTTTGGAAAAAGGAACGATGTCAATCGATTGATGGTTTACTGCAATCAAATGATGCTAGTGTAATGAATTTTTGTGTGGTAAAGTAGATGGTACCAATCAATTGACACCCTGGGATAATCGATTAATGTCAATCGATTAATGATCCCAATTAATCGATTAATTACTTTAAATAGTGCTAAAACCAGAAAATTGTCATTTTAGTATTTTTGTCGTAATTTTAGTTCTGTAAATCCAAGTGAGGTGCGGTTTGAAGCGTTGGTAAACTAACTTGCATGAATATCCTATAGTAATGTATTAAGAGGCTAGATGGGCACTGGAATTTGTGAAAATTAATTATTTTACTTGTTACGTAATAGTCGATGGTAACGAACAAATGGTTAATTATTGTAAATGAATGAATTAATGATGCAGCGATGTTAAGATGATTTAACATGATTGACTGTTGCATGGATGTTCATTTAATGTGTGAATATGTGATGTGAAATGCAAGTATAATTATGTGAATTATTGTAATTACTTGTTGATGATTGTTGAGATGCATAGTTCGAAGTGAGAACTATTGTCGATGCGTTAAATGCATGATTGTTTACAGTCAGATGTGGGGTTGTAATCGTTGTTATGTTGTTGTCGTGAATGATTATTTACAGTCAGATGTGAGGCTGTAATCGTTGTTGTGTTGTTGTTATTGCATGATTGTATGTCATACATCATATGTTTTCTTTGTTTTGAAAGAGGCGAGTCACAAGTTCTGAGAGGGGACTTGTTATTTGTCCCAAACTCAGAGAGGGGACTTGGAGCTCAGAGAGGGGGCTCGTGATTCAGATGTTAGGACCCGGTTTGTATGAAGAACCATTATTGAGTTGGTACCACATGCATATAGATTCGAGGTGTTGTCACATTGCATACAAATTGACATTTGTGAATTGATGATTGTTGTGTGAATACATTACCCATTGATGATTGTTGTTGTTGTTGTTGTTGTTGTTTAGGCTATCCTTCCCGATCTTATGCACCGCTATCATATTTGATTGTATTCTTACCCTGTTGTTTTATGTTGTCTACCATGGACATTTTGCAGATAATCAGAAGTATAGTTTGGTTACTGTGAGTGAAAGATAGCTTCTTGGAGCTCATCTTCATTTATTTTATTGTTATCATTTTTAGTCGGTTAAATGCTTTGATATTTAACATCGGAAACAAGGCGTTTTGGTTTAAAGACTAATAATTTATTTGTGAAATTTGATTTTGAAGTTTTATCATGTTAATTCCACTGTATGTTGTTAAATGTTTGATGAGTCCTAGCCCTTGAGGTTGGAATTAATTTTGGTAAGACTAACTTAGCAGAAAGATGTTGGACAAGATGTCCTGACATGGTGAACTAACTGCAGGTTAAGATGTTAGACAAGATCTCCTATCAAGTGGATTCGACATCTTTGTCTGTTACAGTTTTGGGATAACTGTTTTTTTGGTAACAGGTGTGATTGGAATATGACTTGATTCCAGGTGGCATCTGAGATTGTGGAATCAGAGATTCTGATTCTAAATGGAATATGCGGTTTCCTTGTAAGGGGATATTTTTGGAAACTTGGGATTGAAGAAATTAGGTCGCAGATTCTGAGGAGCAGAATTGCTGCGCTGTTTGAAGCCCAAGTCCAATTGTGTATTGCAGAATTGCTTCTCCATATGGATTTAATGGGACCTATGCAGGTCGAAAGTCTTGGAGGAAAAAGGTATGCCTATGTGGTTGTAGATGATTTCTCTAGATACACTTGGGTGCACTTTATCAAGGAAAAATCAGAGGTATTTGAAGTTTTCAAAGGATTGTGTCAGAAACTTCAAAGAGAAAAGGACCGTGGAATAGTTATAATCAGAAGTGACCATGGAAAGGAATTTGAGAACAACAAGTTTAATGATTTCTGCTCCTCAGAAGGAATTAGTCATGAGTTCTCTTCACCCATCACTCCCCAACAGAATGGTGTGGTTGAGAGGAAAAATATAAATATTCAAGAGTGTGCAAGGGTCATGCTCCATGCAAAGGAACTCCCGTATCACTTTTGGGCTGAAGCAATGAACAAAGCTTGCTACATCTTAAACAGGGTAACCATCAGGTCTGGAACATCTGCCACATTGTATGAACTATGGAAAGGTAGAAAGCCAACTGTGAAATACTTCCATGTCTTCGGAAGCAAATGCTACATTCTGGCAGACCGTGAACAAAGGAGAAAGATGGATCCCAAGAGTGAGGAAGGAATCTTCCTAGGTTACTCCATAAACAGTAGAGCTTACCGAGTCTACAATTCAAGAACTCAAGTAGTATTGGAGTCCATAAATGTTATGGTTGATGACTCTCCTATGGAAGTTGAAGCTACAAATGATATTGGAGCATTCTTCCAAATGGAAGAGGAAGATGTCACAGAGGATGTTGAAATACCTCAAGATAACTCTAAAGATACTGCTGTACCCAACGATGACAATCATGAATCTACTGTGACCGAGAGAGTTGACAAGGGACCATCCATCAGAATACAGAACGATCACCCTAAGGAACTCATAATAGGGGACCCAAATGGAGGAAGGATGACCAGATCACGGGATGTAGTGGCAAGTGCCTGTTTTATGTCAAAGATGGAACCCAAGAATGTCAAATAGGCCTTGAAAGATGAATTCTGGATTAATCTGATGCAAGAAGAGCTATGGCAGGTCAAAAGGCATGATGTCTAGGATCTTGTACCCAGACCAGAAGGATAAAATGTGATCGGAACTAAGTGGGTATTTAAGAACAAGTCTGGTGAACACGGAGTTGTCACAAGAAACAAGGCCAAACTCGTTGCACAGGGATATACTGAGATAGAGGGAGTGGATTTTGATGAGACTTTTTCTCCTGTAGCTAGACTGGAGTCTGTGCGACTGCTCCTTAGAGTAGCCTGTCTTCTGAAGTTCAAACTCTTTCAAATGGATGTTAAAAGTGCCTTTTTGAACGGATATCTCAGTGAAGAGGTCTATGTGGAACAACCCAAAGGCTTTGTTGACCTAACATTTCCAAATCATGTCTACAAGCTGAAGAAAGCCTTATATGGGTTGAAACAAGCTCCAAGGGCCTGGTATGAAAGACTGACTGAGTTCCTTGTTACAAATGGCTACAGAAAGGGAGGAATTGATAAAACTCTCTTCGTCAGAGAAAGGGAAGGTAATCTCATGATAGCACAAATCTATGTTGATGATATTGTTTTTGGAGGAATGTCTGAAGAGATGGTCCAACATTTTGTTAAGCAAATGCAATCTAAGTTTGAGATGAGTTTAGTTGGAGAATTAACCTACTTCCTTGGTCTCCAAGTCAAAAAAAATGGAAGATTCTATTTTTCTCTGTCAAGGAAAATATGCCAAAAATATTGTAAGAAGTTTGGCCTGGAAAATGCAAAGCACAAGAGGACTCCTGCCCCTACTCACCTGAAATTGTCAAGAGATGAGAATGGTGTAAGTATTGATCAGAGTCTCTATAGAAGCATGATTGGAAGTCTCCTATATCTTACAGCTAGTAGACCTGATATAACATTCTCAGTAGGAGTTTGTGCAAGGTATCAGGCTAAACCCAAAGCTAGCCATATTAATCAGGTCAAGAGAATTCTGAGGTATGTGAATGGAACATGTAACTATGGACTACTCTACACACACAGCTCTGACTATGTATTAATAGGATACTGTGATGCTGACTGGGCTGGAAATGCAGATGATAGAAAAAGCACCTCTGGTGGATTTTTTTTCTAGGAAACAATTTAATTTCCTGGTTCAGCAAAAAGCAAAATTGTGTCTCCTTGTCTACTGCTGAAGCTGAGTACATTGCAGTAGGGAGTAGCTGCTCTCAAATAATATGGATGAAACAAATGCTGACTGAATACAATGTCCCACAAGATGTTATGACACTCTTCTATGACAACTTAAGTGCAATAAATATTTCAAATAATCCCATTCAGCACAGCCGAACTAAACACATTGACATCCGACATCACTTCATTCGAGACCTGGTGGAGGACAAAGTCATCACTCTAGAGCATGTGACCACAAAAAATCAACTAGCTGACATTTTCACTAAAGCTTTGGATGCAAATCAATTTGAGACACTGAGAGGCAACCTTGGAGTTTGCCTATCTGATGAGGCATAACTTTCCACCGGTTGGGGGAATGATATTCTGGTATCTGAATATGTATTCTCACCATATTAAGAGGGTTTTTGAGTATTCTCTCTTATGCTAGTTTTTTTTTGCTTTATGTTTTTTGTTTGCTTTTGGTTGTATAAGGGCTGAATGCCCAGGATAATTTTTTTTTATTGGGTGTGTATTTTAACTACTATGAACTGTTTTTTTGGTTTTGAGTTAGTCCTTCTACCTTTGTCATATTGTGGCTAAAAAGGGGGAGAAATACTAACATCACTAACCACTGCTGATTGCCTACTAACCACTGAGGGGGAGTAGATCTGTACTGATTGAGGGGGAGATAAGTTAAGTTTCCGCTGCTGCTCTGATGGTGGTCTCTCTGATATGATTCTGCAGGTCAATAAAAGTTAGTTTTAGCCAAAATCTGCCAAAGGGGGAGATTGATGAGTCCTAGCCCTTGAGATTGGCATTAATTTTGGTAAAACTAACTTAGCAGAAAGATGTTGGACAAGATGTTCTGACATGGTGAACTAACTGCAGGTTAAGATGTTAGACAAGATGTCCTATCAGGTGGATTCGACATCTTTGTCTTTTACAGTTTTGGGATAACTGTTTTTTTGGTAACATGTGTGATTGGAATATGACTTGATTCCAGGTGGCATATGAGATTGTAGAATCAGAGATTCTGATTCTAAATGGAATATGCGGTTTCCTTGTAAGGGGACATTTTTGGAAACTTGGGATTAAAGAAATTAGGTCGCAGATTCTGAGAAGCAGAATTGCTGCGCTGTTTGAAGCCCAAGTCCAGTTGTGTATTGCAATATAAATAGGATGGTTTTTAACCTAGTTTGTGCGTTGAATATTGCAGCTGTTTTTAGAAGTACTAGGGTTTGTACTTGTGTGAGCCTCTCGTGTATTATGTGAATACTAGAGAAGGACAGTTTATTGAATTGTAATATTTTCAGTCACTGCTGTGATTGAAAGGGAATTGAGAAGGGTCTCATACCTAGGAGAGTCTTAGGTAGAAATCTAGGAAGGGTAGTTTCTAGGTGCTAAGTTGTAAACGTTGGAGTTTAGCTTAGAACCAATTCTACTTAGTGATTTCATTCCTGGCTTGGTAGCCCCCAGAAGTAGGTGTTGTTGATCACCGAACTGGGTTAACAATTTTTGTGTGTTATTTACATTCTGTAGTTTGCTTTTGTTCTTCCTTAATCCTTGTGAGAAGCAGAGATCAAGTGCCACGACATTCTGTCTGACATCTTAGTGATCTGCTTAACCAGAATTTCAATGTTTTCAAAAGTTTTTGGATGGTTGTCGTAGTGACACCTTAAATATCCGATTAAAACTTTTTATAAAAGTTCCGGGGTTTAGGGTGTTACATGTGGCACCAGGGAGATACATGGTGGACAAGTTACGGGGTTTAGGGTGTTACATGTGAATTGATGATTGTTGTATGAATACATTACCCGTTGATGATTATTATTGTTGTTGTTTAGGCTACCCTTCCCAATCTTTTGCACCGCTAACATATTTAATCGTATTCTTACCCTTTTGTTTTATGTTGTCCACCATGGAAAATTTGCAGATAATCAAGAATAGAGTTTGGTTACTGTGAGTGAAAGATAACTCATTGGAGCTCATCTTCATTTAAGCTATCGTTATCATTTTTAGTCGGTTAAATGCTTTGATCTTTAACATCGAAAACATGACGTTTTGGTTTAAAGACTAATACTTTATTTGTGAAATTTGATTTTTAAGTTTTATCATGTTAATTCCACTGCATGTTGTTAAATGTTTTCGAAAGTTTTTGGATGGTTGTCGTAGTGACACCTTAAATACCCGATTAAAACTTTTTATAAAAGTTTCGGGGTTTAGGGTGTTACATGTGGCACCAGGGAGATGCATGGTGGACAAGTTACGGGGTTTAGGGTGTTACATGTGAATTGATGATTATTGTATGAATACATTACCCGTTGATGATTGTTGTTGTTGTTATTGTTTAGGCTATCCTTCCCGATCTTTTGCACCACTAACATATTTGATCGTATTCTTACCCTTTTATTTTATGTTGTCCACCATGGAAAATTTACAGATAATCAGGAGTAGAGTTTGGTTACTGTGAGTGAAAGATAGCTCCTTGGAGCTCATCTTCATTTAATTTATCGTTATCATTTTTAGTCGGTTAAATGCTTTGATCTTTAACATAAAAAACATGGCATTTTTAGTATGTTTTGAGTTAATGTTGAATTATGTGGTTTAAACGTTCATACTTTATTTGTGAAATTTAATTTTGAAGTTTTATCATGTTAATTCCGATGCATGTTGTTAAATGTTTTCGAAAGTTTTTGGATGGTTGTCGCATTGACACCTTAAATAGCCGATTAAATATTTTTATGTAAGTTTCGGAGTTTAGGGTGTTACATGTGGCACCAGGGAGATGCATGCCTACTTGTACAACATGCCCTAAGAGCGCCTTAAGTGGATTGGGAATGTGTATTGGGATAGTATTTATGGGCCTTTGGCCATCTTGAAATAGTTGTCTCCCAAGTCCTTGTTATCAGCTATGAAGTGAGGATTGTTCTCATGAAGTGAGGTTGGAATAGTAGTTTGTGTTTACCAAGTGACTTTAAATACAAAAGGGTGGGGTGAATTACGTTATATGGTTTTTTATTTTTATTTTTTTTGAAAAAGATTGATTTTAAAGTTGTCTAGTTTTAAGAAATAAGATAAAGCATAATTTAGCGTGAGAGATAAAACATTTAAAAATAAAAAGTAGCGTTAGAAAGAGCACGCCATGATTTATACTGGTTCATATTAAACAAAGCGGCCTAATCCCGTCCCCAAAATTTTTCCCTTGATATTTCCACAACCTCCTTAAACCACACGACCATGATTTTATCATAAGACCAACCCATAACCTCTTTACACCAAGCTTTTTCTCATGTTTATCTTGCAACCTTTGTATCATTTACAGTGTCACAAGATAAATGAGCTATTGATTTACAGTTATAACACAATCTAATTTGAACATTTGAATTACATAACTCTTTTTTTTAAGCCTTTCACTCTTTTAGTACTAAAATAATAAATTGTATATAAAGAAAACATCTAAGAGGAGAATTTAAAATTATATTTTTCATGCTTTAGAAGAGTGCACAAACTTCTTTATATAGAAAAATTAAGAAAGGAAATAATTTATGGTCCGAGGTTGTTCTCTAATCGATAAGGTGACAAGCTCGCTCCTTAATCAATTAGATACAAGTTCTAATTGATTAGACAATGATATTTCATTTTCCTAATTGGACATGATGCTTCCTAATCAATTAGTTAGTGACTAGAATTGATTTTACGAAATATTCTAAAATGGATGAAGATTGTAAAATTATTTTTAAGTGCGTGTATGGAGTTTCTTAATACTTTGAGAGCTACCCACACTTATTTGCACACTATTGATCATTAAAAGATAAAATCATGATCAAACACAAGATAATCCCAGTTTTCATGACTTTAGTTCCTTTTGATGTCGATATTTACTTTTGGCTATCTTTTCTCTTAACATTAGAACCTTCTTATCTTTCCTTTTCGATAACTTCATTATTTTTCTATTATGATGAGACTCGTGACTATTTTAACTTTGTTCTTTTGTCATCATTAATACCATAGACAATATCATCATGACTGCACAACACATAGAATCACATTCTCTGTCTTTTCAATGATGAGAACACATTTTTCAGGGAAGTGGAAAACAAAAATATTAAGATGAAAAAAATTGGAATTATTAATTATCCCTCATAGATAAAGAGAATATACTTTAATCTCTCTTAGAGTATATTTCTATCCATTTGGCATTATCAAAAAGCGGGAAAAGAAGAAGAAGAAAAACAAGTAAGAATCATAGAAATACAAGTATTTCATATTGGAGAAGTTATAAGCGAGGGATAAATTCCATAAATAATAATGAAGTAGGATTATAAGAGTAATAGAAATATGCTCACTAGGTATATTGTACACCCAAGCCCTATCTCAGTGGGTGATCTTTCTCTGCTTCAGAGTAGTCTTACTAATCATTAAGGAGCTTGGATCCGACTGTTCTCCCTCGATACTAGTCTAACATGACTTATAATCTTTGTGATTAAGTCCTCATATGGAAACCAAGTGGTCCCGGTCCTTGTGTAATCCAACATATGTTGAATTACTCTATTGGCCTAGTTGGTCTCGATGTTATTGGCCATAAGCCAAGTGGTCACAACATTGATCCTCAACAGTTCCCTGTGGTTGAGCTTCTTCAAAATGAGTACATGGATGATCACATAAAAAATGAGATGCAAAGTCACATTCATATATCCCACTATGAGAGGGACCCTATGACATGTCGCTAGATGAAAAAGAAGGGATTGAGTAGCAGAGAGAAGGTTGAAATTATCCGTGTCATTTAGAGCATCAGAGATGTAGTGTGAGTCATTTGCAGGTAGATCAACAAGTTCCCCAAACTCTTCAATAGAGAGAGTTTGGGATTTTATGTACCTTAGAAGTGATCGATCCATTTTTGTAGTTGAGATTTGTATAGAATTTTTTTACCAACATTGAATACACATCTCCTGGTTTGTTGCAGATGAATTCCATGAGGTTAACTTGGTTGAAGGCATAAAAGATTTTAAAATTCCCAAAAAAAATCTATCATCAACAAAGTGTGGTTTAAGTTATAAGCAAATAGTATTGCAAGTTCATAAGGACATTTCTTATTTTCTATCGAAGTGTTTCATAGTCTTTAATTCTCTCAATATGAATGACTAAAACCTAATGTATTTAGAAGTGTTTCTCAAACTCCATAACTACCCCCTAAGGATCTTCTAATTCTTAGAAAATGAATCCTAAGAATTTCTCCCTTTGTCTTTTTAAGTTTCTATTTCCAAAAAATTCTTCAATTAAGACTCATTTAAAACAAGACTAAAAATTGTCTTTTATAGGCATCAGGTGAAAGACACTGTGTTTCTTTAAAACACGACACATTTCTGCATAAAATGCAAGACATACCGTGTGCTTGTGAATACACTCCATTTCTAAATTTTTCCGTTTAGATTTTGAATTCAGTCACCATAGTGTCAAACAATTAAAAAAAATCAAGAGAAACCAAATCCATAGGGTTAAACTTTTTATTGATTGATTCTAGTTAGTTTTAAAATACAACTAATTACATTGTATAACATAATATATATTTGAAAAAAAAATCAACCATTAAGTTTTAGAAAGTCTTAAAAAAAGTTAAAAGAGACATAAACTAATTATCAATTCTAATTAGTAAATATCTCATAGTACAAAATAATATAAATGAAACCTGTTACTTACCATTATGATCTGCTACAAAATAGGATTATACAAACTTATGCTACAAGTTCAACCTCTATTTCTAACCAGAAGAAGCTATTAACTCAATTTTGTAACATGTTTTTTGTTTGTCCTTTTCTTTTGATTTTAGTTTGGAAACACCATCAAACAAATAAAGAATAATGCATTATTCCCAGTTTGTTAAGTCAAGAGAATATATTCTTTGATTACCCTTTAATTTGGATATACTCTGAAATATAATGACTCATATAAGAGAACACCACTCAAAGAAAAAATGGCATCTCCACTTTGGAATCCACTATACTTTGTTTTTCTACTTTCATCTTTTCCATTCCTTCAGAATTTCCAGGTTTTTCCTTTTTCATACATGTTTGCATAATATATAGTCCTTGTTTATGACTATTTGGTTGTTCTTAACATAACACATTTTCCGAAAATGGGAGCATTGATCTGTTGCATGAGTGAACAAAATGAAGAAAAGAGCTTGGAAAGGAATCTCGAAAAGAAAATATCTGAGATAAGAAGAAATAAATTTGGACAAAGCAAATTGAAATCAATTGATACTATAGTTATGCTGTTCCCTATGTTCAAGGAGAGACTCAAAACTTTAAGAGGAATGTTTCAACAATATGGTAAGTTTCAAATACAATCCAAACATTCTTTTTGGTGTATAAGCCATGTTTTTAATTTTGTTATGTTATATGTTTCATAGATGAGGACTCTAATGGATCCATAGAGCCAGATGAACTAAAAACTTTCTTAGAAGATTTGGAACTTCATCTTCAAGAGATTGAGATTGAGAATATTTTTCAGTATTGTGATATTGATGGAAGCAAAGGGATTCAGTTCAATGAGTTTATTGTTCTTCTATGTCTCATTCATATCCTAACGGAACCTTTATCCTCTGATGATGTATTCTTTCATCTTTATAAACTTGTTTTTGAAAATGGACCGGAGATTGAACCAGGTGAAACTTATAGATCATGGTTCAATTAGTTCAACTAGATGAACTAGTCAATAAAAGAGTGTTTATAGAACTTATTTTGAAACGAATGAACCGATTGAACCAATCAATTGAATTAGAAGACTGGTCAGTTCTTAGTTCAACCGGTTGAATCAGCCGGCCCAGTTATCTGCTTAAACCATATGACAATATTTTATGACTTTATATTTTTTTGTGATAGGCACCAAACGCGGAGTTAGCACAGATAGGAGAAGTTTTTGATACCATAGTTGAAATATTTCTGTTTTTCGATAAAAATGGTGATGGGAAGCTTAACAAGAAGGACATGATGAGAACAATGAATGAGACTAACCCTAAAGAAAGATCTCCTGCACACATCACCAAAAACAGATTCAGTATATTGTTTACTTCATTTCAATTCTTCTTTTGCAGCGTGATTTCGTGTTTCATTTTTCTGAATTTTACTTCTGATTTTGTCTTTGTCATAGGAGAAATGGATTGGGACAAAAACGGACAAGTCACATTTCGGGAATTTCTCTTCGGTTTCATTAATTGGGTTGGAATTGATGCTGATGAATAGATGCATAAAAAGAATTCATAACAGGGCTTAAGAAAAAAATGTATTGTACAAAAGAACACTTTTCTTGTGAATATATATAAATCGAGTTAACAGAAAAATGCACTGATACATTAAACTTTGATGATTAACATCCCTGCGCCTTTTCTGCATTGTTTATAAAATAAAGCTAAGACAACAATTTAAACATTAGTAATAAAATAATAAAAGCCAACAGGATTTGGCTATAATGCGCTCATACATACTCTCAAGCTTATTCAAGTGATCCTCAAGAACAGCAATTTCATGATGTTGGTCATTCTCATCAAGCAAATTCGTAGCCATTGTAATTACATCATCGATATTCTTGTTTTCTTGTGCTGAAAGCTTTAAATTAATATCCTCCTTCTTCAACGCATTTCTCATTTTGTAAATACAGAGTCCAGTGCATTCATTACTTTCCCCTTTCTTAAGAATTTCTTATCTGCAATACGGAAATCTTGAGCTTCTTGAATTAATCTTTTGATTTCTTCTGCTGACAACCTTCCCTTGTTATTGGTTATTGTAATTTCATTCATGCTGCCAGTAGAATTATCTATGCCAGAAACGGTTAAAATACCATTTTGATCAACATTAAAGCATACATCAAAAGGATGGCCGCAAAGAACCAAGAAGATGATTATCAGTTGCTTTTGGTCTCTCACCCTCATAGACCTCAATCAAACTTTTAACTGATCATCTTTAGTAACATATCGTTTTGTCTTCTTGACAGGAATAGAAGTGTTCCTAGGAATTACAACACTCATGACATCATGTATTACCCCCAACCTAGAGACATCGGTACGACATCCATCAGAACCAAGTTTGGAACATTGTTAAAGCTTCCACTCAACAAAGCAGCCTGAACAGCTGCACCATAAGCAACAGCCTCGTCAGGGTTGATGCTCTTGCATAATTCCTTCCCTTGGAAGAAGTCTTGCAATAGTTGCTGCACTTTAGGAATCCTTGAAGATCCACCCATAAGGACAACATCGTCAACATTACTCTTGTCCAACTTAGCATCAGTAAGACACTTCTCAACAATCTCCATGCACTCGTTGCAAAGGTCCATATTGATTTCATCAAATTTTGCATGAGTGATTGACGAAGAAAAATCAACACCCTGAAATAACGCATCTACCTCAACATTGGTTATATTAGCAAAAGAAAGTGTTTGTTTTGCCTTCTCACAGGCAGTTCTCAACCTCCTCATGGCTTTTAGATTTTCAACAATGTCCAACTTTTTCTTCTTTTTGATCTCCTCTACAAAATAGTTCACCATTCTATTATCAAAGTCTTCTCCCCCAAGGTGAGTGTTTCCACCGGTGGCCTTCACTTGGAAGACATCATTCTTAATTGTAAGGAGAGACACATCAAAAGTCCCACCACCAAGGTCAAAGACAAAAATGTTTCGCTCTCCTACATATTTAGTTTTCTTGTCAAGGCCATATGCAATAGCTGCAGCTGTTGATTCATTGATTACCTTCAAAACATTAAACAACTATTGGTTCACTGATTACCTTCAAAACATTAAGACCAGCAATGGCACCAGCATCTATAGTGGCTTTTCGCTGTGAATCATTGAAATAAGCTGGGACAGTAATGACAGCATTCATAACTGGTGATTCCAAATACGCCTCTGCAATCTCCCTCATCTTTGTGTGTACCATAGATGAGATTTCCTCAGCACAAAAGTGCTTCTCATGTCCCTGGTACTTGAGGGAAATCATTGGTTTATCATTCATACCTGGAATGACCTTCACTATAGGATCACTAAACTTCCTACCAATTAGCCTCTTAGCATCTGTAAAAGAAACATATATAACACATATGTAACAGTACACAATAAAAACATGAAGATGTAACGATGTAATATAACTTACCAAAGACAGTGTTTAGTGGATTTGTGGCAGCTTGATTTTTAGCAGCATTACCAATCAATTTTTGATCATCTTGAGTAAAAGCAGCAAAAGTAGTAGTTTTGTTGTCATGATCATTGTGAATAATCTCAACTCTACCATTTTGTTCTTGCCACACAGAAACACATGAGTACGTCGTTCGAAGGTCTATTCCAACAGCATATCCTTCATCTTTTTTTGCCATTACGATACTACTACGAAAAACACATATAGTTACGGTAGTGAAAGATCTATAATAACGATTGAACAACCGTTATTAAGTAGGGTGTAATTGTATGTAAATTATTTAATATTTATAATCACTGTCCAGTGCCCGTGATAGAAAATTGGAAAGTGCGCTACCTATACTAACGATTGTTTTAAATATCTGTGGTGAAAGGTCAGTCAACATTTTTTATTTTTGCCACATGTTTTGCTTGACTACATTGATAACTCTAATCACAATACATAATATTAAATACTTTTAACACAACAACGACAACAAGAACAATAATAATAACAAGAACAAAAAGAACAAGAATAAGAACAAGAACAAGAACAAGAACAACAACAAAAACAAGAAGAAGAAGAAGAAGAACAACAACAACAACAACAACAAGAAGAACAACCAGAACAACAATAATAACAACAACAAGAACAACAACGACGATAACAACAATAATAAAAACAACAACAACAACAACAACAACAACAACAGCAGCAGCAGCAGCAACAGTAGCAACAGCAGCAGCAGCAACAGCAAGAGCAACAACAACAGGAACAGCAGCAGCAACAGCAACAACAACAGCAGCAGCAGCAGCAGCAACAGCAACAGCAACAGCAACAGCAACATCAACAGCAACAACAACAACAACAACAGCAACAACAACAACAACAACGACAACGACAACAGCAACAACGACAACAACACCGACAACAACAACATCAACAACAACAACAACAGCAACAACGACAACAACAACGACAACAACAACATCAACGACAACAACAACAACAACAACAACAACAACGACAACAGCAACGAAGACAACAACGACAACAGCAACAACGACAACAACAACGACAACGATAACATCAACAACAACAACAACAACAACAACGACGACAACAACAACAACAACAACAACAACGATAATAGCAACAACGACGACAACAACAACAACAACAACAACAACAACAATAACGATAATAGCAACAACGACGACAACAACAACAACAAAGTAAATAAATAAAAGGGCTAAATATACAACACCCCCTTACAATGTAAGCGAGATTCGCTTTCAGCCCATGTAAAAGATTTTTTTATCCCCCATCGTAATCCAAGATTCCCTCTTTAAGGCCCTCGTTCACACTATTTCAACCCCAATTCCCTTATTTTTCCACCGTGCCATTTATGTTAATGCCAAGTGGATTAAATTGGACAACATGGGACATATGTTGTTATTTTTGTCACATTTGTAATTACATTATTTAATCCCCCTGCAAATGTTAGGGTTTCAGACAAATCCCAAATTTGACAAGTTGCGTTGAAGACGAAGACTAAGGTTGGCTGAAGACGAAGACGAAGCTTGTTTGTGGACTGTTGAAGACGACATTGAAACTTATCATGGGATAAGTTTTTTCGAATTTTCTTCTTCTCTTCCAATGTCTGAGATTCTGTTAGTTGAAGACGACATTGAACTTTAAATGTTGTTTCGAATCCTTTTCACAAGATATGCAACATTTTAATGTGAGTTTTTGCCATGGGGTTGAATTTATATTGGTCAAGCTGAATGACAACATTTTAATGTAACATTTTTGTTGATACGCATGTTTTTGGGAAACACATAAACAAATTGACTATAGGAAGCATTCATAAGTTGATGAATAGGTGGGGTTATAGGAAGGAACTTGTTAAGTCTCTTGTTTTATGATTGACATTAATTTTGGTAAAACATGTTCTTCAGTAAGATGTTGAACAAGATGTTCTGACATGCTGATCAGACATCTTTGCAGGATTTGTTTTCGTTTCAGGATTTGTTTTCTATTTACTTCTTGAAAGATTTGTTTTAATATCTGGAGATATTTTGAAGTTTAAAACACGTAGCTTTCGGTTCAAGGAGTTGATTTCTAGATTTGATTGGATTGGAATTTGTTTTAACAAGATATATAATACAAATCAAATTTGTTCCTAATTTAATGCATAAATATTCTGCATGATTTGTGAAGTTTCTTATTGGATTTTTTGTTGAATTAAGCCAAAGCCCATGCTCTCCAAAAAGCTATTTAAGAAGATCACTGATAACCTAATTTTTATTAATCTTTTGTTTGTGTTGATTGTATGAAAGTATGAAAATGATCAAGGCATTTTATTTTATTATTGAGCACAACTACCTAATCAAATCATCAATTCACCTTGTGAGTGTGTGAACTTTTGTTAACCCCTTTTGAGCATTTTTGTCAATGTCCATGTTGTTTTTGAACTTGATGCTTGTCTATGAGTATTAGTTCACCTTTTTGAATGGATGTTGATTATTTGTTTTCTTGAACCCTTAACCATGTGTTGTTGTTTGAATTTTTACCTTGCCTTAGAAAGTAGGGAGTATTCACACATTGATGTTGGTTGAATTCAAGTTGGGAAGAGCAATGTTTGCTCACATATGTTGTTGGTTGCTATGCGGTTGTGAAAAAGAAAAGAAAAAGAAAGAAAAAGGAGAAAAAGAAAGAAAAGAAAAAGAAAAAAAAAAAGAGAAAAGTTTTGAAAAATAAAAACAAAAAAGTATCAAATAATTGTGCTAATAAGTAAGGTGTGTTTGGTGTAACGCTTGGGATGAAAGAAGAAGTTTGATTGAAATTTTGTGTTTGAACTTTTGTGAGTTGATCACTCCCTTAGGTTTAGACAAGTTTTTGTTTCGATTAACTTTAGGAATTACCCCTTGTTTGTTAACCAAGCCACATTACAACCTTGAAAAGCCCTTGTGATTCTTGCATTTGTATGTTCATTGTGAATTTTTGGATGAATGCATAATTTAGTCTTTTGTTTGCAAGATTGTTGGATGAATGTCAAATCCTTACCTTTTTGCTAGGTGTGATTCATGATTTAGCTTGTGTTGTTTTAGATTGTTTGGCATGATTTTTGTACTTAGATTGTTTCATTTTCATGTTGTCATTGTAGGATGGTGGTAGGTGTTTACTTTGCATGTACGTTTTTTATTTGAACCATACATTTGTTTTCCGTTTTAAAAAACCTGTTGATTCGTGATTCTTGGATTATCGTCTTTAGTTTCTTTAAGTTGTTTGACTTTGTTTGAGGACAAACAATGTTTTAAGTTGAAGAGAGTTTGATAAGTGCCAAAATTCTGTGTTTTAAGTAGTAGTTTTGCGGCACTTATCAATTCATTTGTATTGAATTCTTTGAATAAAACCTCACTTTGTTTGTAAAAGTGTATATTTAGTGTATACTAATATTTTTGTGTAAATATCATTGAGTTTAATTGTTTTTATCTCATTTTTGTAGGTATTCAAGCATTGATATTTAGTAATTATTAGATAGATCATTGAATAAGCGTTCCGACGCTTCCGACCGGGCCTCAAACAGAGTTACGGTTCAAAAGTTATGAAGAAAACAAGATGCTGGAATTTTCAGTTACTGTCAGCTCTCGCCCCGAGCTTGCCTGGCGAGCCATACGTGAGCCAGAAGTTCCAGAAGCAGTAGAAAATGCCGCCTTTGCTCTCCGGGCGAATTAGTCTGGGAAGAAACACATTTAAAGGGGTAAAAAAACACTTTTTTAGGTTATGTTTTGGGGTATTTGTTCCCAATTCATCAAACCTTCATTTTTGATAGTTTAGAGCTTAGAAAAGCATCAATGGAGGTTGCAGATCGATGATTGGGGGTGGATGATTCTTGGATCGTGATTGACACCACGAGAGATTTTGATTCCTCTTCTCTATTCCCTTTGTAGTTTTCATTTGCTGTGAGTTTGTATGTAAGTTTGCCTTGATTATATGTACATTTATTGCTCATGGTGTTGTATAAAACTCATTTTACAAATTAATGTTGATGATTGCTTTCTTTATTTGGGTTTGAGTTGTTGCAGCCATGGACGGGTTGAATCCAGATTTAGGATAAACATCTATTAGGTTCTAGATTCTAGAGATAGATTTAGGCTTAATATTCACTTGGGTATCAGAACTTAATGCTTATGCGTTGTTTGTGTTGTGTGAGAGATCGCCGACGCGAGTAATACGGTCGTTGTCTCACTCTGTGTTAAAGATAACCTTTGTGTGAGAGATACGTGATAGTGTTGACGAGTGATTTAGGTTGCGTACAACTGGGTAGTAAGTTTAAGTATTTGAAAGGGTAGACGAAATGCAAACCCGAGAGTTCTCTACTCTCCAAAGAATGAATTCTTTTTCTGTTCATAAGTTTTATTTCCCGCATTTAATTTAAACCCATTTTACACCCAAACTCAATAACATTTAAATTTTCGAATGGCATTTCAATTACACTAATCTCTGTGGACACGATAATTTCCTGGATAAATATTTCCAAAAACTTTTGTTGCTTGCCGCTTTACCGCACCAACACCCAACAATATTAAAACAGGTTCATCACACACAACCTAACTTAGAGGAGTTTAGCTACTCATAATTCAAATTGCAATACCATTTGAATAAAGAAGAATAACATTTGATTTCCCTTGAAGGTTTGTCTTCCAATGGCTTTAAATGCTCTCTAAATCACCCTTAATGCTGTAAAAAGTGTACTTGC
Organism: Lathyrus tuberosus; assembly: GCA_022829125.1. NCBI lineage: Eukaryota > Viridiplantae > Streptophyta > Magnoliopsida > Fabales > Fabaceae > Lathyrus > Lathyrus tuberosus. Next base: position 10,831,459 of record JALAZF010000032.1, read on the forward strand.
AGTGCCAATTTTCGTAACTCTTGCAAAAGTGCAGAAATTCCCCTTAAAAAGAGCTCTGAATGGATCAGACGAGTCACAAAAAGGCCAGAAAAAAAGGTCATCGTGCGCGTAATAACTTGTATCGTGCGCGTGATGCAGCTAGAACAAAACTATCATGCACAAGATGACGCGCATGATTATTCCATTAGCTGCACGTTTTTGCTCCTTTTTCACCTGATTTTTCACTAATTCCAATTTCTTTATACTTAGCTATTGTTTCCTCATTCTTTGGTCTTTCTTCTTCATTTTGGCTTCTCATTGACTTGTTTTTCTCTGATTCTTCGCCTAATTTCATGCAATGACAAACTCTCATCACAACCCCAAACTTGAATCGTTGCTTGTCCTCAAGTAACTTGCTTGCAACTGCACATTTCAATAGGAAACAAGTCACACCATAACAATTGAACATCACCATTTTTTGTTACCTAACCAATGTTATAGCTTCCCACTTCCATTCGACAAATTCAGAAAACATCCTCAAACATTGATGAGTACTCAACCAATCTCTCAGCTCACTTTGACTCACTAAGGTCATCTCTCAATCAACATGCAAAATAAGTTATACTTAGCTTGATCACGTTCTAATATACTTCATCACATAAATCATAACACACACATTAGAGGGCTTTTTAGGTTGTATCTTGGCTTATGTTCGGGTAGGATATTTTTAGGAAAGTAGGTTTAAACATTTGGATTTAGGTGCCTAGTTCTCCTTCTATTCTCACCCCCCTTTGTTACTTCTTAACGGTACTAGAAATTTGGTCCTTATTTTTACTATATATTTTTTTTGAAGTGTCTTTTTCCACTTCTTATTTTCTCAACATTTTTTGAACTTTTTTACCAATTTTCTCTAGTACCCCAACCCCAAACTTAGAACTTTTATCACTTCCAAGAGTAACCCCAAACTTAGAACTTTTATCACTTCCAAGAGCAACCCCAAACTTAATCTTTTTCATACAACTTAAGAATCTACTTCTACCTAACTCCAAAGAGAGGGTTGGAAAGAAAATATTTTTCAAGTCATATGGCTAATAATTTTAGGATATGTCACCGAAAGAAAGGCTAAGCTCAAAGTGGTTAGCAAATGGGTATTCCTATTACTACAGGGTGGTTACAAAGGCTAAAAGTTATAAACAAATAACTGCCTCAGTGCGTGTCAATTAAACCAGATAAACTTAATCGGAAATAGGTCAAACTAGATAAAATAGTAATGCATGGATACACTAAAAAAGAAAGAAAAGTGAATACTGGAATTAATTTGGCTCAAACATTACTAGATGAGGTATCTGAAGGTTGAGTACAAGTCCTTTGATTCTTTTCTCATCCTTTGGATTCAATTTGTAAGTTGCTTTCCTGGTGATCAAGTCCCTTTTTCTTCTTGGATCATTTGTTCAATGCTAATGTGATAAACTTGTAAATCTGAAGAAAAAAATAGCTACAAACTTGTTTAATAAAGACAAACATAGATAATACAATGAGAGGCATGCATGAGTTGCTAATTCCTCCAGTTGAGTCTTGCTATCGACATAAAATAATTCTTGCAAAAATAAAGATTGGTTATAACACATGGGTTGCCTCCCATGAAGCGCTTCTTTTTCGTCACTAACTTGACAGTTGCAATCAGGGGTCCGACAATATTAGGGAGGCTTTTTCATCCAGAATATCCCCTCCATAATAATGCTTTAGCCGTTGTCCATTTACTTTAAATCTTGTCATATCACCAGGATCCTAAATTTCAATGGCACCGCTTTGACAAACTTCTGTGACCACAAACAGTCCTGACCACTTGGAATTCAACTTACCTGGAAACAATCTCAATCTTGAATTAAACAGTAATACTTATAGCCCGACCTAAAAAATTCTCTTTACTAGCTTTTTTTCTTGGTATCTTTTTGTCAGTTCCTTGTAAATTAACGCATTTTTATACGGAGACAATCGCATCTCCTCCAATTCATCCAATTTCAATAACATCTTCCTTCCAGCTAATTTCTCGTCGAAATTTAGAAATTTTACTCCCCAATATGCTTTATGTTCTAATTCAAAAGGGAGATGACATGTTTTTACATACACAAGTTGATACGGAAAGAAACCTAAATGTGTTTTGAAAGCTGTTTTGTATGCCCAAAAGGCATCATCCGATTTGGTTGACCAATCTTTTCTTGAGGCTGCTACCGTCTTCTCAAGAATTTACTTCAGCTATCTATTTGATACTTCAACTCGTTCGCAGGTCTGAAGGTGATATGGTGTTGACACCTTATGCTTAACATTATATTTTTCTAACAGTTTTTCCAAGTACCTGTTACAAAAATGTGTCCCACCATCACTGATTAAGACTTTGGGTACACCGAACATGGAAAAAATATTCTTTTTCAAAAACTTAGTAACAGTTCGTGCGTTATTAGCACTGCAAGCAATTGCTTCCACCCATTTGGTAACATAATCAACACATACAATAATATAAAAATATGTATTTTATTAGGGAAACGGACCCATGAAATCAATTCCCCAACAATCAAATGGTTCTACCTCAAGCATAATTTTTAAAGGCATCTCGTCTCATTTTGAGATGTTACCAGTCCTATTGCATTCAGGACTTATAGACACATATAAATTACGGTTATTAAATAAGGTAAGCCACCAAAACCCACTTTGTAATATTTTTTCCCGCCGTTCTCTCACCACTATGGTGTCCTCCATATGATGAACTATGACAGTGCCACATAATGATGTCTTCTTCTTTACCTGCAACACACCTGCGAAGTAAACCATTAAGACTTCTCTTAAAAAGGTACGAGCCATCCCAAAGATGAAAATTTGCTTCTTTATAGAAGTGTTTTCTTTCTTGCCACATTTACTCTTCTAGTACAACATTTGTCATCTTATAATTTGCCATGTTCGCAAACCAAGGTCTTTCACTAATCGCCATTAGTTGCTCATCTGGAAATGTCTCTGTTATGTTGTGCTTATTTTTGGTCACCTCCTCATTTTCTAATCTTGAAAGGTGATCTGCCACCACATTTCTACTCCTTTTTTATCCTTAATTTCCAGATCAAGTTCTTGCAATAGAAGCACCTATCGTAGAAATCTTTGTTTGGAATCACTTTTATTGAACAAATACTTCAAAGCTGCATGATCTGTAAAAATAATAACTTTGGAACCAATTAAATAAGGACAAAATTTTTCCAAAGCAAATACTAATGCTAGCAATTATTTTTCAGTAGTGAGGTAGTTAACTTAATTTTCATTTAAAACTTTGACGGCATAGTAAATTGCATGGAAAATTCTTGATGACTTCTCGGTAAGTGTACTGATAGTGTCGAAGTAATAATTAAGATTGAATCCACAAGGACTGTGTTTGAAAAAGATAAATTTGTACAATGTAAAGAAAATATTAAAATGGGGGGGGGGGTAGTTTGCAGTGCGAAAAAGTAAATAAAGTGTTTAAACAGAGTTGCAAAAGCGGTCAGGTTGTGTATTGAATCCCCTATTTCTCTATTTTTTATGTTTGATGCCTTATATGAATGATCTTATCACTATAATCCCACAACGAATTAACAAAGCCACTATAACCAATCCCTTGCGAAATAACCCACTAATCACTACTCAGAGTTTCCTATCCCTAGTCCACCATCGTAAGTAAGATTAGGCGATGTACAAAAAGTTAATTCCCTATGCCACTACTCAGAGTCTCTTATTCCTATTCAACCAGTGTAAGTACCAGAATTGCCATAGGTCCAATACATATACTAATGGCCAGTACTACATATGTGCCCAAAATAGGTTTAAAAGAGTATATTACATAAAAATCATTAAGAACAATAAGCAATTGCATAGAATTATAGATCAAAGAATTCATACAAATTCAAATCACCATATTACCTAACAATATTGAAACAGGTTCATCACACACAACCTAACCTATAACAGTTTAGCTACTCATAATTCAACTTACAGTTCCAATTGAATAAAGTAGAATAACATATGATTTCCCTTGAAGGTTTGGCCTCCAATGGCTTCAAATGCTCTCCAAATCACCCTCGATGCTTTAAAAATCATACTTGTTGTGCTAATTTTCGTAACCCTTGCAAAAGTGCATAAATTCCCCTTAAAAAAAGCTCATAATGGACCAAATGTGTTATAAAAAGCCCAGAAAAAGGGTCATCGCACGCGTGATAACATGTATCGGGTGCACGATGTTGCTAGTACAAAACTATTGTGCGCTTGATTATTCCAGTAGATGCACACTTTTGCTTTCGCTTTCACCTGATTTTTCACTAAGTCCAATTTCTTCATACTTAGCTAATTTTTCCTCATTCGTTGGTCTTTCTTCTTCATTTTGGCTTCTCCTTTACTTGTTTTTCTCCGATTCTTCGCGTAATTTCATGCAATGACAGACTGTCATCAATCATGTAATGTGCAAGTCTTACGATCTAATTCAAATTAAATGACCAAGGGTCTTATTATCACTTACTGATTAAATACCCTAAAGGAGCATGCAATTTGTCTTTAAAGACTAATTAAGAGGTCCTAAAGTCATTAATCTGATTACTTAATTAAATATATTTGATCAAATCATTAAATCAACTAAGGGGAATCATGCCAAGAATTAGGTTAAGCTACCTATATAAATAGCCATGACAATATGAAGAAAATGTCAAAGGAACTAAAGAATCAAAGTTAATGCTACCATGTAACCCTAATTTGTATTAATCCTAATCTACTTATTAATTAGTAGTTCTAATTCTAACCTAAAAATTGAATCTACTTAATTGTCATTAAAGTTATTTTTTGAATGTATTAAAAAAAGATCAAAAGGAATTGTTTAAAAATAATTAAGAAAATAAATTAAACCATACTAGGGGTAAGAATAGGAAGGAGGGTGTGTGAGTAGCATTAGGGCGCAGGCCCAAATCCTAAAGCCCAATATTGTTATTTTCTTAGTTCAATTTGGGGGTGTATGGAATGAAAGTTGGGTGCGTGTGAAGCAAGGCTTTGGACCTGATTGAAGCCCAATGGAGTTTCAGAATGAGGGAAGAGGGGGAAAGGATCCCTCATTCGTTCCATTCAACCAGCCACTCTTTTTGTCCTCTCCACCGAAAATCGCTTCGCCACACTAGAAATCGCCTTCGGCGGCGGAGCCCAGAACACTCCTAATCATTATCAACTTGAGCCTTTTCTTATGCTCTATCCCCTCTTGAACCTAGTTTCTCATAACTATCACTCTAATCCCCTAGGGTTTATCAAGGGTGGAAATTTATTGATGAATTGTGTTAGTTGGAATAAAGAAATAAATTGAGTGATTTGTGCTTCTTTTGAACTGAATTTAGTGTATAAAATGTGATAGAAGTGTGTTTGTTTAAAGGCTTAGAAGTTAGTTATGATTTGAAAATTAGTTAGGGTATGTTGGATGGAAGTTTGATCTTAGGGAAATTTAGGAATTTCTCCTGCACACATGGCAGTGGGTTTGCAGGTGACGATTAGCAGTTAGTTAGTAATTAGTTTAGGGTTAGTTAATAGTGTCATACCCTAAATTTTGACCACAAGATTTCACACTTTGTGAAAATAATCACCACAATATGGAGGTACCTTCATGCCTCATCAATCTTCTCAAAGATTGTTGAGCATCCACCTCAATCAAGAATTAGGGTTTTGGGCCCTCTCAGAGCACTCAGACAAAGGATCAATCAATAATTGACATGATATTCAACTTTTCAAGCCTTTCAAACACCCATAAAGGATCAAGAGGTCTCCCACATCAAGAATCAAACATAGGAATGCAACATTTCAAGTTGATCAAGCCTCAAGATCACCAGCGTCACCAAATCAGGGTTTTGGTCGACCAAGGCCTCTAGAGGGAAATGTTCATCTGGGCATGAGCCAATACTTCAAAACATGATTCAATAAGTTCAAAGGGACCTCATGGATCCAATCATTAGCTTAAAATATCCTCGGGGGATGCATTCATCAAAAATCAGGAATTAGGGTTTCTTGACCTAATTCACCCCTAAGTTGACTTTTGAAGCAAGCCATGAACCAAGACCTCAATAAATGTTTTGGAGACCTCAAATATATTATATTGATCCTCTCACAAGTTTAAATTGACACAAAGAACTTGATTCATGAGCAATGCAAGGATTCAAATTCATCTGGACCACAAACTAGGGTTTATGAGAAAAAGTCAACCATACCTTTGACTTTTGACTAAGACATGATCTCAAACCTTGGGAAATTATTCAATACACTCTAAAACACCTATGGAATCCATCCATTAGGTTTGATTTAGCCCAAGTACTTGATTTCATAAAGGATCACAAAGTTTGAAAGTCATTTGATAAAAACTCAACTGTGCCCCAAAACCAAGTTTGACTTTTGAGATTTTTTTACAAACATGGCTTCTTTAAGTAAAAAACAATGTTAAATTATGGTTTGGATCATCCTCCATCAAGAAAAATCAAGAAAAGTGAGGTTACTTGCAATAGGGGCAACCTTAAGAAACTTAAAATTTCACTAAGTTATGGAAAAAAGTGATTTTTACCCAACTTTGCAAGATCATAACTTGTGATCCAAACAACCTTTTTATTCCATCTAAAGCTAAAATGAAAGCTCTCATTACATACTACAAGATTATCAACTACACCATATTCCAAATCTTCATGGATTTTGAGTTATGGATTGATCAAAATCACAAAAATTAAGAAATGGACATTTTTTAAACACTTAGAAAAATTTGAGACAGAATCTCTCTCATGTTTTGTCCAACTTTGGAAGCATTTTCCATCATGATCCAAGATGAATCAAGACCAAAGTTAAACATCAAAGTTGAAGTATGATATATGGGCTTTCCAAAAAGTACAATAACTCATTTTAATTCAACTTGAGCAAGAAGTTACAAGCCTTGCAACATGACATAAAATTCTGGTTTTTCAAGACAGCATTGGTGCATGACTTGTGCCACACGATTTCCTCCTTCAAGTTTTGTCACTTTGCCAACTTTGTCATCTTCCAAAAACACAAACCTTCTAATGACTCACTTGTTACTTGATCAAGGAGTCAAGGATTCCACTTAGCATGTGCAAATCCATCATGACATGAACTTTGAAATTCAATTTTGGCAAGGTTACATTAATGAAATGCATTGAGGTGTCATGAACCAAGCCATATCAATCCAAACCAGTCAAGATTCAGTCCAATGCTCTGAGTTTTCAAACCTGCAGAAATTTAATTAAGTCAAGATAGAGGAGACTTGGCACTTTAAAACATCCAAGTGAATGGCTACATAGATACACACAGTGATCAACCTCTATTCACTATTCCTAGTAAAACAAACTTCCTCTACTATAAATAGAGGTCATTTATGACTGATTAACACACACCAAAACATCTCCACTCATGTTTTCCTCCAAATCACTCTTCAAAACCAAAAAATGCTTCTTTAGCAAGTAACTTTTGAATTTTTCAATAGAGAGCCATTCCACCACAACTAATGATCCTAACACCACTCATATATCATATAGAAGTTGTCCAAACACTTCTCCATCATCTGTAGCACCAGGATCAACAACCTCAAAATCCAACTTGGACCAAATTGCAATTGGGGTGCCATAACAAGCTCCAGGTGTTTTCAATCCATTTCAAGCTTCTCAACACACTACATAAAGTCCATTGAAGCTGTTTAGATCATCACACAACATCTGTAACAGCTCTACATCAAAATTCGAATTCCTCTTACACAAGTAAGTTTGAAGCTCTCAGACTCTATACTACATGCATCATAAATTTATTTTCAAGTTATTAACATGTTTCTGGTAGTTCATAGAGTGATAACCCTCAATCAATTGCATGTTATCTTTCGTGTATAAGATTTCACTATGGTTTTTCCAAAAACTAGGGTTTCTGTGTTCATACGAAATATCTCACTCCACACTTAAAATAAATAAAATCAAATGGTACCATCATGTTCCTTGTTCAAAATCGAGCAGGTTTGATGCTTATTTCGTTTGATTCCATTACGTTTTTAGTGAGATTGAGAGGGTTTTACAAATCTAGAAAAACAGGGTGGTGCGAGCAAGAACAAGTGTTCTTGGCGCCTTTTTCAAAAATTTGAATTTTTAAATATTTTGATATTTTCACATTTAAATTAAAAAATTCATATCTCTCTCATTTTTAATCTTTTTTAAATGATTTTTTAAACATAAATCATTTATACATTTTAATATTTAATTCCACAAAAAATCAAAAAAATATTTTATATTTGATATATTTTTGAATTTTTCAAAGAATTTCTTTTTAATTGCTTTAAACATTTTTAAATAAATTCTTTTTCTTGATTTTTCAAAATCAATTGAGTTCAAATCATCTTGTGGATTAAAACATCTATTTTCAAACATTTTTTAAAGTTCACAACATGTTTTTGAATATATTTGATATTTGATATCATTTTTATTTAATTTTTTTTGAAAAAAATGTATTTTTAATTAAAATTAGGGTTTTCTTTGATTTTAAATTTTCAAACTTTTGTAAATAAATAATTCATGGGCCTCTGTCATAGTATAAATCCCGTACGATTTTCAAAACAACGGCGTGTTCATTATTTTTCATTTGGGCCTCTCTTGAGTATAAGCTCCACTTTTTTTTCTTTTCAAACACATTTTGGGCCTCTAATAGAGTGTAAGACCCAAACCTCATTGTACATAAATAAATTTTGGGCCTCTATTGTAGTATCAGTCCCACAACGTCTTTCGGTATCACAGTGCGATCACCATTTTCAAATAAGTCATTTGGGCCTCTCATTGAGTATAAGTGCTGCGGTGAAAATTTGATATCAAGCTATTGATTAAACTTGAATAAAAAATCTTTTAAAGATTCACCACGGAGCTTTGATTTATCCAAGGGAAAGGGTAAAGATCGTAAACAACCCTAAGTTTGCAATGTAACAATAATGCTAAGAGATTTTGGGGGATCGGGGATTGGTTATACAAAGGGAAGGTATTAACACCCTAAGTATCTATAGTACTCTATAGGAATCTCTTACTTGTATTTGTGATTTTTGTTTGCTATTGTTTGTGTTTGGGTTATAGGGTGAGAGATAAGAACCTAAGGGTTTAGTTACTAAATATGCTCGCCAAAACTTCGCGGTCTTGTGCCTACATATCCTTACAAGGATAGAATCAGAGCAATTGTAGCTCACCTTAATAGGGGTGGATGAATACTTGATTATGATCAATATTCAAGGGGATTAAGTGTTATGTCCTAACGCTTACTTAACTTGACAAAGTCACAAAAGTTGTAGGTTCTAATGTAAGTCTAAAACTCAAAAACCTAATGACTCTAACAAGGTCAAAGAGTGATGGATAAAGATGAGATATTTATGACATGGAGTTAATAGAGACACTTTCCCTTGGATTAAAGAATGAGGGTAACTTGAGGATGAAAGCTAACAAGCTAACATCACTTGGGGGAATAACTTGACAAAGTAAAAAAGAAAGTATGATTAAGTATAGATGATATGAACATGATATGATATTCAAACATGATATCAGTGGGAAGTAAATCAATATAACATTCAAACATGATGTTAAAGAAAGCATGACAAAGTAACATTCAAACATGATGTTAATATGGAAAAGGTAAAGAATATGGTTACAACCAAAGCATAAGGATAAATGTGACAACATTAAGGGTAAGGACTTAACAAAGTCAAGAACCAAACAAGGTAACTACCTAGTAAGTTCAAAGATTCAAGGAATTTGAATATTAACATGGTGACAACCAAAGTAAGCTCAATCAAACAAAGATGTTACAACATCTAAACAAACATGAGATATAGTTCTAACAAGACTAAAGTATCATGGATGAAAGTTCAAATACATGATTAAGGCTAACATGCTTTAGGGTTTACTAACACTACTTAATCATGAATACAAATTAAAAATTTCAAAGCATGGACAAGTTATTACAACACTTAGGCATGGTAAGATTCAAAGTTCAAGTTAACATGTGAAAGTTATGACAACACTTAAACATAGATAAGATCAAGGGTTCAAAGTTGACATGCATAAGTCAAGACATTACATATCATGGGTAGAAAACAAAGTTCAAGTTTTAACATGTAAAGGTTATAACAATACCTAACATGGATGGCATTCAAAGATGAAGCATACATGAGTCATGATAACAATCAAAGCATGCATGGATAAGTTAAGACATTACTTATCATGGATGGAAAGTGTAGATAAGTAATGGTGACAACCATACATACTTGGGCAAGAAAGACATGTTCATGACAATAACAAGTGGATGAATATGCAAGCATACAAAGAATGGCATATGAGAATGCTTAGAGATGGCATATTGAAATTACAACTAAGTTATGAACAAGTCAAGACATTACTTGATCATTTAGACATGGTTATAAGATAGACATGTTGACATAAGTAGGTAACAAACTAAACATGTATGTTAGGTTTTTACATGATGGAGACAAGGTGGAAGCCTCAGAAGGATTCAAACATACCAACATGTGTTCAAAGTCATTTTCAAGGTGAAAACCTAAGGTTTAAGGATGACGAAGCATAAAATTACACTAACAAGGGTATATGTGCACATCAAAGTCATATGAACATGGAAAAGAATCACGTGTTAGAGGCAAAATTACCAAACAAAAGTTCATGGCATGGCTAGGAATTCAACATACATTTTGTGTAAACATACACTTGAAAATGCATCAAAATCAAGTTGAAACAAGCATGTACAAGTTCACAACATTGCACAAGGTTCACATAAGTTGCAAATGGTTCTAACATGCCCATATGCACAAAGGAAATCAAAGGAATCAAACAAAGAAACACAATGGTCCTTAAGGAAACCTAAAAAGGTCACTTACTTCAAACATGAATAAGTGCTTCAAAAATAATCATTTTTGGAAATCTATTTTTACCACAAGAAAATAGACATCATTATGAGTCTATAGCAAAAATAATGGGTCAAAAAGCTTAAGGGATGACTAAGTTGTGAGGTTTCTAAGTTGTGAAAAAGTTTGAGAAAACTAGGTCATAAAAAATAGGGGAGTGGTCCTAGAAGGATTTGAACACGCACCCTCTTGGTTCAGGTTAAAACCTTTAACCAACTGAGCCATGTGAATGGCTTGTTAGTGACATGCGCGTATTGAAATAAGTGTGAAGTCTTTTTCCAAATTCCTAAAAATTAAAAGCGCAGCAAAAAGGTGATCTCTGAGGATCAAACCCAGGTCATAGCATGTGTGAGACTTGGCAAGGCAAAGGTTGTGCCACTGGGGTGGCATGTTACATCCGTTAATGGGATGTAACCAAAATAATATAAGGGAAACTTAAGTTTCCCAGGTCAGAAGGGCGTCATGGCCCTCTTGCTGCAGCAAGAACAACATGAATCCACCATTTGCAAAAACCAGTGTAACTTTGTGTACACTTGATGAAACTTGATGAAATTTAGGTCAAACCTGCCTAGAATTTTCTAAGGATTTCAATGGTCCAATTAGTTTTGCATAAAAATGCTCCTAATTCAAAACCCGGTAGCAACACTAAAAAAGAATCAACTTTGCAATTTCAGTGGTATAACCTCATACAATCATGGATATTGGCACTTAATGGATCAAACATGTCATATGTACTATAACAAACATGTCCCTACTTATTATATATCAGAAGCATGCATAATTTGCAAAGTTCCAAGTTTGAGGGAACTTACCTCTTGAAGCAAGATGCCAAAGTCCTCCAAAGGTGTTACAGAACTTGTTGGTGGATTTTAGCACCTTCAATATGTCTCTTATGAAGCTTTGAGAGGCTTGGAATCAACAGAAATTCACTGGAATTGAGAATGCTCTCCTTCTTGCAAAATGAGGAATATGGTGATTTTGATCTTGGTGAAAATGGGCACACAGTTGAGGAATGATGTTATGAACACCTCAAGGGATGTCTAAGGGTTGAGTTTGTGTGATCAAAGTGGTTGAATGTGGTCAGAATGAAATTCTGGGGTAGAAGATGCAAAAAGTCAATGATTCTTTGGATCGAAGGTTGATTTTTTGATCTATGAGGCTTTTTGAGCTTGTGAGGGTTTGGACACTCTTATAAGGTGTTTTGTGATTTGTGATAGTGGTTAAATGGAAGGTTCTATGGCTGGAAATAGTCTTGAGGTGGTTTTTGCAAAGTGGAGATTCTTGGTTTTCAAGTGATGACTTGAGAAAACCAGTTCTGGTGGGAGGTGGTTTGGAAGCTCTATGTTGTGTGTTCTTGTTATCTTTTGGGACAGAAATCATCCTCTATTTATAGGGTAAGAGTGGAGGAAATGGTTCTGATCATTTGGAGTGATTTGGTTGTTTGTTCTAGTTAGAATTCAAGGAAAGGTTAGTTTGGTTTCAACTTGGCAAGTACAATGATTCTTATGGTTCCAATGTCAAGTACAAGCATATCTTGAGTGTGGGAATCTCCTGTTGAGTTTACTTCTGCAGATGACATTGGTTTGAGTCTCAATGCAAAAGGTTTGTGCTTAAACGCACTTTTCAAGAGTAGCAATGTGGCCTTTATGGCAAAATCATCCCAAAATGGCATGAAATTTGAATTTGATGCTCAAATCTTGTGTGTAGTGCTCCAAGCTTTGTACAATCTTCTAATTAGTGATTGATTTGGAAGCAACATGGCTTGAAAAGCAAGACTTTGCAGGTTAGAAGTGGTTTGGCAACATGTTCATGACCTTGAAATTCAAGTTGCAAAACCTCAACTTCAAGTCTTCGAATCTCCTAGCTCACAAATGGGATAGAGGAGTTCTTGTACTTTTTGAAAAGCACCAAACATTCTCTAAAACTTTCATGTTCAACAAAAATTCTGAATCTAAAGGGATCATGATGAAAACTGGCCTTAAAGATTGATGTTTCAAAAGATCAAAAGCTGTCTTGAAATTTTTCCAAGTGTCCCAAGATTTCTTCAAACTTTGGAGCGTCATAACTTAAAATCCAAGCATTTTTTGTGGTTTCCACCTCTCATACAAAGGTGTAGTATGTTGAAAGGGCTTTAATTTGAGCTTTGGAGCACACAAAATGGCTTTGTAGATTGGGATTTATGATCTTTCAAAGTTGGCCTCCCAATTAGGGTTTTTCCATACTTAGAAAATTTTCAAGTTTCTTTAACTTTGCCCCTTTTGCAAGAAACCTCCCAAATCTTGATTTTTCATGCTCAAACTCATTGATCAAACATGTCTTGATGAAATTTGGCTTGATGACTTCAATTTGGACCAAAAACCCTAAAAGTCAAAGGGTTGACTTTGTCAGATGAAGCTTGTATAATTAGTGAATTCAACTGTGTGATCTTCAATGGTTTTGGATCCTTGAATCTTTCAAACATCATGGATGGATTCCAAGAATCTATATGAGTGTCTTGGATCATTTCCCAAGACTTGGCATCATGATTTGATCAAAAGTCAAGGCACAATTGACTTTTTCCTGATGAAAACCGTAATTGGTGATCAGATGAAATTGAGCTCAATGAAACTTGTAATGAGACCATATTGTACTTGATTCTTGGAGAGAAACCTCTTGAGTGTATGTAAGCTTGGTGGGTTGATGATCATTCTAAAACATTGACTGATCATATGAAGATTCCCTTGATTTCCTTGAGCTAAAACCCTAATTTTTATGAAACGAAACAAGAAACATCTTGAACAATGGTTAGGGTTAGCAATGTAATGTTTGACGCTTCCTAGAATGATGATGACATCTAGGGTTAAAATTTGGGGTATGACAGTTGCCCCTATATGAATAACTTCACTGGATTACTCGAGTGGTGACTACCCTCAGGGAATCAAAGTGAAAGGTATTTAAATACAGAAATAACCTGAAATTTTGCCCCTAGATGCAATGGTATGCCATGCTACAGACAAAACTGACTTAAATAAATGCTAAGGATAGTGCAGACATGCAATGAACTCTAGTATAATGCTTCATGATGGAATGATAAATGCTGAATGCACACTGCAGACAAAAAGAATAAAGACCAGCTGGGGAAAAGGGAAAGGCCACACTGGGATCATCCCAAGAAACACCACTGAGGACTAGGAGACCCACTGGGAATACACAAAGTGATTGATCAACAAGTTCAGACATGACATGAGATCACTGGGGTAAGGTAGACAGGAGCAAGATCTTCTTACAAGAGATCAAAAGGTGAAAGAGGGAATTTCAGAACAACACATGATGGTCTCCACTGGGGAATATCTAGAGTAGTTGATCAATAGGTCAAACATGACCGGCTGACACACTAGAAACAAGAATCCTTATAACAATAGGATGAGCACATCAAAATACAATCCTCATAGCAATAGGATTGATCTCAATGTTCTTTATGACAATAGAAAAAATAGATTCTCATGACAATAGAATTAGTGAAACAAGATCCTCATGACAATAGGATTGATCCCACAGTTCCTCATGACAATAGGAAAAAGAATAGATTCTCATAACGATAGAATCATGTAAAGGCTCCTCATAACAATATGGGTCATAGACTCTCATAACAATAGAATTTGCAAACTAGATCCTCATAACTATAGGATGAAATCCTTAAAAGGAATGTGTTGATTATACCCTCGTAACAACAGGGATAGAAGATGGTGAAAATCCTTATAACAATAGGAATACTGAGCCAAAAGGAGATCCTTATAATCATAGGATTGGCAACACATAATATTGGAGTTTTCAAACATCCAATCTTTTAGAAATTCCTTGAAATGAAGAGTTCAAACGGGATCTTCAGGAACCATCAGGAAAGGTACAGGGTAACGACTCTTCTGTACGTGCCAACTTAATTGGACTTGGATTGTAAGCAAGGTAACAACCGACTTCCAGTGGATTGATGCTAGTGACGACTAGACTTTAAAAGGGGTATTGGCGACGACCAAGGCGAATTTACCGATGACAATCAGATTTCAAGCAGATCTACTAGGGGAGGAAATATTGGTAACAAACAACATTCCAAGACACCAAGGACAAAATAGACTGGTGAACGCCAGTGACGATTGGGGAAAAGGATAATGTATACATGGTGACGACCACAATAATTGGTTTTTAAATAGTGCCAGTAATCACTAGACAAAGGAATTGGTGACTACTAGATTATCCATACCAATAACGATTGGATTTTGAGCAATGCCAGTAACCACTGGACTTTCAAAGTAATTAGTAACAACCGGGTGAACTGCTAACGGCAGAGTTTAAAGATGCCAATGACAATTGGGCCTCTAGATAGCGGTGTTAGTAACAACTAAACCTTACGAGGGTATTGATAACAACCGAGGTATTTATGTTAAGGTCCAACACGAACATAAGTTAAAACATTACTGTTTAAGACTTTTGGTACATGTTATGGTTCTGGTGCTCATTTAAGGATGTGTGTGAAAATTTGGCGCTCAAGAGAGTATTGGTAACTACCAGACAAAATTATCAACTAGTAACAACTAGGATTCAAAAGATGGTGACGACCAAACTAATGATATGACTAGAATTCAAAGGGGAGACCAGTGACAACCAGATAAGCGATACCAATAACAATTGGATTTCCATCAAAGGCTGCTAGTGAGGACTAGGCTTCAAGGATGTGGTAACGACACGATTCAACAATACCAATGACGATTGGATTCAAAAGCGGAGATACTAGTAACCACTAGGCTTCAGAGAGATATGGGTAACAACCAAAGTTTAACAGAATACTGGTGACAACCAGATTTGAGGCAGGAATTTTGGTGACAACCAAAGATCTTAACAAAGATGCTAGTTGCAACTGGACTTGGGGTAAAAGCTGGTAATAACCAAAGGTCTTAACAAGGATGCCAGTCACAACTGGATTTAGGGAATCTCACCAAAGAGATACAGGTTGGTTTCTTACGAGCAAAATTCTCAAATAAAGAGAAAACCAATCAGAGTCTTCATCAACTTCCTAAAGAATATGCCTTTTGGTAGAGGCAAGCTGTATAGAGGACTTGTTGAGGAATCAACACTTACAATAAAATCCTTGTAAATAGGGTAACTCAAATAAAGAGAAACCACTTGTGAGATCTTCTGCAAAAATCATTTTGACAGGCTTTCAGGGGAATACCAAATTATAATTGCAATAGGTTGAATAACACCAGGGACGAATAAGCTTCTCAGAAGAGATCGCCCTATAAAACAAGCTTCTCCTAGAGGTTGCCACTTGTTATAAGAAAATTGGTAGGAGACACCAAAATGGACAAGCTTCTCAGAAGATACTGCCACCTATCGCTGTAGAGGTATTGATATCAAAACAAGCTTCTCAAGGGGACTAGCATTTGTTGTAAGAAAATTTGAAGGAAACACCAAGGACGAATAAGCTTCTCGGGAGAGTGTCATACCCCAAATTTTGACCACTAAGATTTCCCATCCTTGTGCCAATCATCATCACAAAATGGAGATACTTTCATGTCTCATCAATCTCCTCAAGGAATTGTTGAGCATTCACTACTAACAAGAATTAGGGTTTCAAGCCCTCTTAGGGCACTTAGACAAGAGATCAATCAAGAAATGACATGATCTTCAACTTGTCTAGCCTCTCAAATACCCAAAATGGATCAAGAGGACTCCCACATCAAGAATCAAGCACAAGGTTGCAACATTCCAAGTGGATCAAGCCTCAAGATCGCCAGTGTCACCAAATTAGGGTTTTGGTCGACTGAGGCCTCCAGATGGAATTTTTCATCTGGGCATGAGCCAATGCTTCAAATCACAACCCAAGATACTACAAGGGACCTCATGGACCCAATCATCAAGTCAATTTTACCTCAGGGGATGCATCCACAAAAGAATCAGGAATTAGGGTTTCTTGACCTAATTCACCCCTAAGTTGACTTTTGGGACAAAACATGAGCCAAGACCTCAAGGTATGATTTGAGGGTATCCAACACACTGCATTGATCCATTTTCAACAATGGATTGATCCAATAAGCTTGATCTACAAGTTTCAATTTCATCTGGACCACAATTAAGGTTTTGAAGAAAAAGTCAACTGTACCTTTGACTCTTGACCCAGACATGCTCCCAAACCTTGGGACATGATTCAATACACCCTACAACACCTATGGAATGTACCCATTAGGTTTTATTTAGGTCAAGGACTTGATTTCAGAAAGGATCGCACAGTTTGGATTTCATCCGATAAAAAGTCAACTGTGCACAAAATCAAGTTTGACTTTTTGGGATTTTTCACAATTATGGTTCCTTAACCCTAAAATGATGTTAATGTGTGATTGGAATCATCATTCATCAAGAAAAATCAAAGAAAGTGGGGTAACTTGAAAAAGGGGTAACCATAAAAACTTAGAATTTTTCTAAGTTATGGAACAAAGTGGCTAGGGTACCAACTTCCAAGGACCATAACTTGAGATCCAAGCAACCATTTTGGATGGTCCAAATCTGGATTTGTAGATCTTATGGCATACTTTAAAAGTGTAAACTATATCTCATTCCAATTCCTAATGGATTTTTAGTTATGGAGTGATCAAAATGGCTGAAAACACAAAAGTGACATTTTTCCAACACTTAGTGAAATTTTCACTAAGTCAGAATCTGTCCTATTTTTTCCCAAATATAGAGGCATTTTTCATTATAATTCAGGTTGACTCAAAACCAAAGTTGGACATCATGTTGAAATAGGATATGTCAGCTTTTCAAAATGCCCAAGAACTCCATCAAATTCCATCTGAGCTAGGAGTTATGACAGCTTCAACATGCCTTGCTGCAAACTGTCTTGGCAAGGCACATTTGTGCATTAGTGCTCGAATTGCCCAAATTGTGCAACTTCAAGCATGGTTATCCATCTGCATACCTCAGGGGGGAACAACCAAGGGTCAAGCACTGATCCACAAGCCTCCTAAGTCTTTGGAACTACATATGGGTTTGGCACCCCTAAAAGCTAAAGATGCCTCAAGACTCCAATTTTGTTTTGAGGCATTCAATGGATGCTTAGAGGTGGCATGTATCAGAGCAAAGATGAACACTTCAGTTAAGCCTTATCCTTGAATTAAAGAACCATAGGCCTGTGCTCTAATCTCAAGTCAATGGCTAGAGGAGACTTGAGATTCCATTTGATCCACATTGGCCAAAGGCCTGCTGCAGTTGTTATTCCCTATTCCTTGCAAAACAAACTTGACACACTATAAATAGACCTCATTTCTGATAAGTTTGAGTACACCAAAGGCCTATAACACTTGCCTTTCTCAAAATCACACTCTCACTTCCAAAAATGCCTTCTAATGCAAGCTACTATCGGGTTTTGAATTAGAAAGTGTTTCCAACCAAACCAATCACACACACACATACCTCATAAACATCATATGTGAGCTGATCAAACACTAAACCAATAACTGGAACACCAATTTCATAAAATCACCAGCCATCTGCACAAGCTTTTGACAGATTTGCAGTTGAGATGCCAAATCAAGTTCCAGCTCAATTCAATCCACTCCAAGCATTCAGACACACTCTATAGCACATAGGGAAGTTGTCCACATCATTGGAACCAAGCTGTAACACCTCCAACCTAGAACTCGATCACCAGCTGCAAGAGGTAAGCCTCAACTTGGTCATCTCATAATTCATGCATATTTCCTCGCACAATAATTTTGCCATATGTTCATAATCATGTATAGAGTGTTTCCCCTCCATTAATTGCTTTGTATGAGTCATGTATCAAATTTCTCAGCCTTCATGCAGAAATTAGGGTTCTTGAGGTTTCTCTTTGATTTCTTATTCCATGCTTAAAATAAATGAAATTAAAGACCATAGACATGATCGTGAGGTGAAAACGACTAGATTGATATGTGGATTGTGTGATTTCATCAAGTATTTAGTGAGATTGATGAGAAAACGCAAATCTGGGCAAAACAGAGCACGCGAGCAAAACCAAGATGTTCTTGGCGCCCTTTTTCAAACTTTCAAATATTTGAATTTTTGTGATTTTATTTAATTGATTCAAAAATTAATTTCTCCCTGAATTTTAATGATTTTGAGTTGATTCTTTTTTTAATAATTCACAAAAATATTATTTATTTCATATACATGATATTTTTGCAAAGAATTAATTTTTATTTGTTTTTTAACATTTAAAATATTTTTTCCTTCTTGATTTTCCAAACTTAAATGGTTTTTAATCATTTTTTTGGATAAAAACATGATTTTTGAAACATTGATCCAAATTCACCACTCATTTTTCACATGTTTTCAATAATTTTTATTAATTTTTAAACAAAATTAATTCCATTTTTAAACAAAATTAGGATTTTGATTGATTCCACCCTCATCAAATCTTTTTCAAACACTCATGGGCCTCTAATAGAGTGTAAGTCCCATCCCTTTGTAAATAATACCTTTTTGGGCCTCACACATTGTATAAGTCCCTCTGTATATTTTCAAAAGTTCGGCGCGCTCGTCGCCTTTTTAACAAAATTAACCGGGCTTCTCCTTGAGCTATAAGACCCATATTTATTCATTTTCAAACTTTTTGGGCCTCTAATAGAGTGTAAGACCCAATCCCCTTTTAACCAAAACCATTTTGGGCCTCAGGTATTGTATAAGCCCCTCTGCGTTAAAAAAAATCTCGGCGCGATCCCCAGTTCAAAATCAAATCATCTGGGCCACCCTCGTGTTGTAAGTCCCATTTCTTTTCAAACATCCTTGGGCCTCTCCTTGAGTTGTAAGACCCAACCCTTGTTGTACATAAACCTTTTTGGGCCTCAGTCGTTGTATAAGTCCCGGTACGATAATCAAAACAATGGTGCGATCACTGTTAAACCTTGGGCCTCTCCTTGAGTATAAGCCCCACCAATCTTTTCAAAATAATTCCCTTTTGATTTAGATTCAATATACAGCTGTTATCAAAACTTTCTTTTATTTCTTTAAACAACTAACAATACAGCATGGAAGCTCGCTCACCTGTAAGTTTTATCCGCTTTCATTTACTTACTTTAATATATATATCTGTATTGTGGGAAGCTGCACACTGTGAGTCTTCTTCCATTCTTTTAAATACATGTCAAATATATATAACTGTATTGTGGGAAGCTGCGCATGGTTAGTCTTCTTTCATACCCTTTAAAATACTTGTCATATATCAACTGTATATATACTAGTATAGTTATTTAGAGTTTTCCCCGACAACTAGGTCTAGAGCTAGGTAAAGCCCTATTGGTCACTCTTAAATACAAACAAAACTAGATCCCCATAGGAATACCGGATACAGTCTTGCCTTATATTGGGCTTAAACAATATGGAAAAAAGTGAAAGGCAGTATTCTTCGTGAACCTTTTCTCAGACTTTCACCCCTAGAAATTGTCAAAGAAATTCTACTCCCCAGAGTTGATCTATTCTCAGTGAATAGCATCTCTTGAGTTTCATCAAATCACAAAACTTTCACTAAATGATCTATTCTCGGTGAATAGCATTTCTTGAACTTTTCTTGGTTTGAGACCCGCGGGCTTCCTACAAGCATCCCTGCCTCCTCTTGGGCTTTGTACAAGGACCCTCCGGCTTCTTAGAAGTTCCCATGCCTTCTCTTGGGCTTAATACAAGGACCCTGGCGACCTCTTAAAGGTATAAGACAGAACTTAGTCATCCTTTGCTAGAGCAGTCTTTCCAGTGTCAAATCACAGACCAATTTAGGGTTGATTCTCATCCCTTAATACCCATGCCTCCTCTTAAAGGCATCATACAAAAGATAAAACTCTTCCACACCAGTAGACTTAGACAGTCTAATCCCCTTGAGTCTCAAAGACGTTCTCAAGTTCCTTATAAATATAAACAGAAACCCAACCTCTCTCTTGAGAGTTCCCCAACCAGGGTCAGCTTATCCCAAATCAGAACCTCAAGGTCTCTGATATCTCAACTCTTATGTAATCCTCAGCAAGAGTTGATTCCCTATTTGGACCTGCCTCGGGATCTTAACAATCCCCGGCAAAAATTAGCCTCCTCTTAGGCTTTGTATAATGATCTTTCCTCAGTAAAGTTAGCCTCCTCTTGGGCTTTGTACAAAGATTCTCCCCAGTGGAGCTAACCTTTTCAGACTCTCTTGTTGAGTCCATCACTTTTCCAGACTCTCTTGTTGAGTCCATCGCCTTTTTAGACTCTCTTGTTGAGTCAATCACTTTCCATACTCTCTTGTTGAGTCAATCACTTTAAAACACTCTCTTGTTGAGTCAACCCTTTTTTAGCCTCAATCTTGGGCTTTATACAAGACAGATAAAAACACTCTCTTGTTGAGTCAAACCCTTTCAGCCTCATTCTTGGGCTTTGTGCAAGACATAAATCTCCCTCTCTTGAGCTTGGGACAGATATCTTCCCTAGTAGAGTCATTTCCTCCCAGCCTTCCTCTAGGCTTTGAGGAATGATCTTCCCCAAGAAGAGTCAAACTCATTTTAGCCTCAATCTTGGGCTTTGTACAAGACAGATAATACTCTCCAGCAAGAGTCAAACTCGTTTCAGCCTCAATCTTGGGCTTTGTACAAGACACATACAAACCTCCCCGGCGGAGTCAAAATCCCTTTTAGCCTCAATCTTGGGCTTTGTACAGGACAGATAGAACATTTTCCCCTAGAAAAGTCAAACTTCTAGCCTTCTCTTAGGCTTTGTATAATGATATCCCCACAGTGTCAGTCTCTTTTTTGCCTCAATCTTGGGCTTTGTACAAGACACCAATATATGTACTCTCTTGTTGAGTCGGTCTTATCTAGCCTCCTCTTAGGCTTTGTATAAGGACTTCCCCAGTGGAGTCAATCAACCTCTTAGCTTCAACCTTGGGCTTTGATTAAGGCACACAAAATCAACAATCCCTTTTTAGAGATGACGAATTCTCTCTCAATCAAACCTTTTTAGCTTCAATCTTGGGCTTTGAACAAGACATAAATACTCCTTTTAGCTTCAATCTTGGGCTTTGAACAAGACACCAAAATATCTTTTTCCTCCCTTAGAATAGGGGAACTACGATTGCTCTGATTTCCCAATTTCGTTTAAACGGGAAAACGTAGGCATAAGATTGCGAAATCTTAGCGAGCATACTTCACACATCAACCAAAACTTAGGTCTAGTACCTTACCAAAAACATCGGGAACACCCGAACATCAACATCAATTCACTCATACTTCCCAAGAAACTTTCCCAACCCATTAACAGATAAACACTATCAATTACAACGCAAAACCTAAAGCTGATATCCTGTGGATAACCACATATAGGATAGGTAATTGACAACTCCCCATTGTATAACCTGACCCCGGACCCCCCAATCTCTTTAAGCGTTTGTTCAGTTAAACATTCGCCTGCAAGGTTAGTTTTAGATAGCTTTCCTTTCCCTTTCAGCTTCACGGGATAAATAAGAAATAAAAAAGTAGCACCCCTTCCTACCATTGCGGTGAGGAAAACCCAGTGATAAGGTGGTCGCGTCACCGACAAAAATCGCTCGCTACAGTAAAATGGCAACTCTGCTGGGGAGTCATTGACTGTATAGGAATAGGCTATAGCTCTTAAGAGGTCTAGGATGTTAGTTTTAAGATAAATATATATCGCTTTTCCTAATTGATATTCGTGTTTTTTTTTCTGCTAATGGGACTGCGGGTGATGTCGCATCTGGAAAGTTTGAGTGACACCTAAGATAAGTGATGGCACTAAACGGGTAATCTTACAGGGAGTGACTCCCAAATAAGAGACCCCGGTCGACCATCGAATCAGTGGAGAGACCCTTTGCGGATTCAATGCCTATACGACTTCGGTTGTTGAAAGCAGATTGTTCGATTGTGGTATTCTATGAAACTGAGGATTTAGTAGGCTGAAACCATTTTACTATTTTGTAGTGCGGAAGCTATCAGAAATAGTTGTTACGCGATACTACCCTCATTTGAGATTACTCTAAGATACTGCAGCTCGCTCGGGTGAACCAGCCTGCTGTTGTTATCCCAAGAGGGGTCAATGATTTTGAGGACAGGTACAAAAAATCACCAGTATAACCTTTGGGGATGGGTAGAGCCATGACTTCATGACACCGAACCTCTGACCCCATGTTTTTTCTATGTTTTTGTGTGCTGCATTCATGCATTCATTTCATAAAAAAACATTAAAACAAAGAAAATTTTCTCTCCTAGTCTCTCTTTTTCAAATTAAACTAAGACAATGATTGCAAATGTCAGAGAAGAAAGATTGCGTTATGGATTTCGGTAGAAGGAAGACTCACAAGTACACCTTCAAGGTTCCAAAACTAGAGGATTTGAGAGGGTTGGCAAGGATGATCACCAACCCTAATGCTTTCAGAGCTAGGTACGGAGGACTGCTGTCTCTGTTAAGGGTCCATGTAATTGAAGGAATCATGGCTACGCTCATTCAGTTCTACGATCCGGTTTATCATTATTTCACATTCTCGGATTATCAACTAGCATCAACACTAGAGGAGTACTCTCACCTGACTGATTTACCCATCACTGACCAAGCTCCCTTTTCTAGACTGGAAGAAATTCCAAAGGATGAAACCATTGCAAGAGCAATCTATTTGGACGATTCAGAAGTCAGGACTCACATGACCACTAAGGGTGGAATCTAGGGTTTACCAGCCAAGTTTTTGATAAAGAAAGCTATGTACTTTGCTAGTATAGGGAACGTGACTGCTTTCGAGAGCGTCTTTGTTTTGCTTACCTACGGGTTATTTCTGTTTCCCAACATTGATGACTTTGTTGATATCAATGCCATTAAGATTTTTATGATTGGAAACCCTGTACCAACCTTACTCGCAGATGCTTATCATTCTGTACACCTAAGGAATTTGTATAGTGGAGGAATGATCACATGCTGTGTACCCCTGCTATACAAATGGTTCACTTCTCATTTACCTAAGTCTGCTGCTTTTTAGGATCATAAGAGTACATTACGTTGGTCGCAGAGAATTATGTCTCTTACCAACTCTGACATCGATTGGTTCAATCGAATCTATGACGGGATCAAAATCATTGACCGTTGTGAAAATTTCCCTAATGTACCCCTCATAGTAACTAAAGGAGGAATCAATTATCATCCAGTTTTAGTTCGTCGTCAATTTGGATACCCGATGAGGCATATCCCACATAATGCTCATTTGGAAGGTCTTTTCTTCAAGGAAGGAGAAAATGACAGGGCACTAAAGACAGAAATAGTGCATGCCTGGAAACATGTTCACAGGAAAGGAAGAGAGTCTCTAGGAAAACCAGACTGTGTCTCGGTGGAACCTTATCTCCACTGGGTACAAACTAGAGCTCTCAAGCTGAGGATGCCTTACCCTCGTCAAGAAGTTCTTCCGTTAAAGGAGTCTGTCCTTTATTTTATGTCTAATACGAAAAAAATTCAGGTTACTCTCAACAAAGTTCAACAGGAGAAGAAGTATAGGAAGAACAAGTACCGCATTCTCAATGTGGAGTGTAAGAAAATATAGCAACTGTTAAAAGAAAAAGATGCTCTGATCGAGATTTTAGAGCAACATGCTGTAGAAAAACAAGAAGACCAAAGGAATTTGCTCGCTCCTTTCACTTGGCAAAGGAATGACAACCCGACAATGGCTCGAGAGCCCCGGTCAAAGAAAAGGAAAGTACCAGAACCAACACCTGAGCCCTCCTCAGAGAGGACTGAGGATCCATTAGCTTAGACATTTCCTTTTACAACACTATGTAAATTACTATATTTCCATTTCTGCAATCTTTGAATTCAATAAAACGAGGTTTCCATTGTATGATATTTGCAATCCAATTGTTGAAGTTTCTTTTGATTAAACAAAAAAATATAATCATTGCATATCATTCATCATTCTCGCATAACGCATTCTTCTTACCTACGAATCTCACGTTTGTGTCTCGAATCTAGAGTCAAACTGTCTCATTCGTACAATACTCGGGCCAGTCAACAAAAGAAAATGGATAATCTCGAGGAAGAAAACAGAGAGTTGAGAAAAGAACTCGACGCACTGAAAGAATCTTTGAGGAAACTTCACAATGACATGCAAGCTCTGGCAGCAGCCCAGATACAACAACAAAGGACTGTGATCTCAGAGATCACATCGACGCCCATAATGGAGAAGTATCCTCGGTATAACATGCCTAAAGATCGTCCCTGGGGCATGCCTATTAACTATATCCCGGAAGGATATATTCCGCCGATCACTGAAGATCCGAAAACTGCAGCAGAAACCGCTGGGCCTGAAGGTTACAAACTTTGGGAAAGCGAAGATGCCAGGGGCATGACCACAACTTATGAAGGTTACAAACTTCGAGAAGCACCAAGAGTCACTGCCGTAATGACTGTACCACCACCCGTGGTACACACTGTCCCGGAAGGGCAGATTCCACAGATACCTTATGGTGGAAACAAAAGTATGGACGATAAAATGAGGGAATTCTAGGAACAGTTCCTGGAGATGCAGAAAGAACTGCAAGCCATTCGCGGTCAGGATCTATTCGGAAAGGACGTCGCAGACCTTTGTTTGGTCCCAAATGTGAAAGTTCTGCACAAATTCAAGGTGCCCGGATTTAAAAATTACAAGGGTAACTCTTGCCCTCAAAGTCATTTGGTGATGTACGCTCGGAGGATGTCAACACAAACAGAGAACCAACAGCTACTGATCCACTATTTTCAGGATAGCTTAACCGGTGTCGCGCTCAAATGGTACATGGGTTTAAACAGCACTAAGATCGTCACTTTCAGAGATCTTGGCGCTGCCTTCGTTCAGCAGTATAAGTATAATCTGGACATGGCACCGGACAGAGATCAACTTAGAGCCATGTCGCAGAAGGACAAGGAAACTTTCAAGGAATATGCACGGAATCATAATCGTGAAATTGCCGCCCAGATTGGTCCACCTCTTAAGGAAAAAGAGATGACAAAGATCTTCTTGAAAACCTTGAGCTCATTTTACTACGACACAATGGTCGCCAGTGCGCCCAGCGATTTCATTGAGATGGTAGGCATGGGAGTTCATCTTGAAGAAGCAGTTCGAGAAGGACGTTTGGTCAAAGATGTCGGACCATCAAGCAGTACCAAAAGATACGGTAGCACTTTCCCTAAGAAAAAAGAGCAGGATATTGGCAATATCTCTCTCGGAAAGCAAAGACGACGGTACCAACCAGTAGCAGCTGTAACTCCTGCTATTAACCCTGCACCTGTTCAAACGTATCAACCTCCAGTTGCTTAGAGCCAACCGATTCGACAACAATATCAGCAAAGAACACAACAGCCTCTTCAGCAGGCTCGTCCTCAGTACAACAACAACCGTACAACGCAACCACCGGGGTTCGACCCTATACCAATGTTGTACGCATAACTGTTTCCACTACTACTGGCCAAGGAGAATGTCCAAACCAGGTCTCCTCTTACAGTACCGGAAAATCCTCCTTTTTGGTTCAAAATGGATTAGACTTGCCCTTATCATCAAGGAGGACCAGGGCATAACATTGAAAACTGTCTCAGTTTCAAATCCGACGTACAGAAGCTTGTTAGGAGCGGGGTCTTATCCTTCAAGGATACAAATCCTAATGTTCAGACGAACCCGTTGCCTCAACACGAGAAAGCTGCAGTAAATTTGATAGAAGAAGAGACTAAGCGCAGCTATCAAATTCACGATGTTCTCTTATTGGGAACCAACCTAGTCAAGATGCATTACAGACAGAGCAGATACGGTCATGTACCGTCTCATAATTATCACCAGTGTGATACCTGCTCTAAGGACGATCAAGGGTGTTCTGTGGTGCAATCAGCTCTACAGGAACAGATGGATCTCGGATGGATCCAAGATCACCAAATTCATGAAGTCAACATGACTTATACAAATCCCAACATCATTCAGAACCACGACATTCTGGCAATGAATATCAATTTGGTGGCAATGCACTCAAGGCAAAGCCAACATCACAATCTGCCTCGGCACGATTATGATTCCTGTCTGACCTGCTCGATAAACAAACAAGGATGCTCTTTTGTACAAGAGGCCCTCCACCGTCAGATGGATCTTGGGTGGATTCAAGATTACCGCGATAGAAGTTATTATCAAGTGAATATGATTCAAATCTTTGATATTCGTTTGATGAATACCAGCTTGGTGGAGTTACACGCTACACAAGTCTTGCTCGATTTTCTGACTTTGCCTAATTATCAGAACTGTACAGTGTGCCGTGAGAGCGACCAAGGATGTGCTCTCGTTCAAAGAACGCTGCAACACTTGTTAAACCATTGGTGGCTTCCGATCTATTTAGACGAAGACACACAACAAGTCAGCATGACTAACGGGAACCCTACTAGGCATCAAAGTCAGGATGTTCGATCAATGGAAACAGACATAGTAAGGTTACACTGCATACAAAGTCGACGTGGCTAGGTGCCACCACACAACTATGAGCATTGTAGAGTTTGCTCAGAAGATAATCAAGGATGTTACCTCGTGCGAGCAGCCCTTCAAAATCAGTTGGACCACAAAGAGATTCGACCGTGTCCAATTTCTGGGTCAGTCAACTTGATGCCCGACTATTTCGCTGATCAGATCAAAGATGTTGTCGTAATCTCTGATCATAAGAGGACCAAAGATGTTTGTACCATAATCCCTCTACTTGACGAATCAAGAATTCCTTTGGACAGTAAAAAAGTTCCCAACCAGGAACTGATTGAAATTACTTACAATGGTCAGAAGAATCAGAAGGCTCCTGTAGTTATCTATCTGCCGGGACCGCTACCGTATGAATCAACTAAGGTTATCCCCTTACAAATACGGTGCAACAATAATTGAGAAAGGAAAGGAAACTCCATTACCCTCTGTCGTGAATATTGCAAACATCAGTCGAGTAACACGAAGTGGTCGAATCTTCAACCGAGGAGTTGAAGAACCCATCAAAGAAAAGGAACCTCAGGCAGAAGTTCCTGATCAACCAGTCGGTCAATCCTATGATCCCGACCTTTCAAAGAATAATGATGAGATGCTGAAGCTCATCCAGAAGAGTGAATACAACATTGTTGATCAATTATTGCAAACTCCTTCAAAAATCTTTGTGCTATCTCTTATACTCAGTTCCGAAGCTCACAGGGAGGCTCTACAGAAAGTCTTAGAGCAAGCCTTTGTGGAACAGGATATAACAATAAGACGATTCGACAGCATCATCTCCAACATCACTTCCTGCAACAACTTGGGATTCAATGACGAGGAACTACCGGAAGAGGGCCCAAATCATAACACGGCACTCAATATTACAGTCAACTGCCAGGATGATGCTTTAGCCAGCGTACTGGTAGACACCAGATCAGCTCTAAATGTGATGCCAAAGTCCACTCTAATGCAACTATCATTCAAAGGCTCTCCGATGAGAGGCCGTGAGGTCATCGTCAAGGCATTTGACGGATCCCGAAAAACGGTTATCTGCAAAGTTGACCTTCCCATAACTATCGGTCCTCACACTTTCCTAGTCATTTTCCAGGTCATGGACATCCGAGCAGCATACAGCTGTTTGTTAGGAAGACCTTGGATACACGAGGTTGGGGAAGTCACTTCGACACTTCACCAGAAGCTGAAGTTTGTCAAGAACGACCAACTAATCACAGTCTGTGGAGAGCAAGCCTTGATCATGAGTAACTTATCATCGTCCACTTGTGTAGAACCAGAGGTGGTAATTGGAACCCAGTTCCAGGCACTTTCTATGAGTCACGACAACCAATCAGAAGGAGGAACTTCGATTTCCTCGTATAAAGATGCTCTCGAAGCGATCAGAAGTAACAATAGCAAAGGATGGGGATAGCTTGTCATTCCTACTGATAATAAGAAAAAGAAAGGTCTTGGTTTTTCTTCAACCTGTACCCAGACTGCTACTAACGATGAAAGCCTTCATCCCATTCAGAACTTCTTTCACAGTGGAGGTTTCCTTCACCCAGTGTCTCGAGAAGTACATACCATCAACGAGGGTGATTCCTCTGATACATATGAAGAGTGAAAGTCCTATCTTAACGAGGACGGTTATGTCTCAGGAAGAGGTGCCTACACCATTTTGCTTTTCGGCACAGAGTCCGAGATATATACCAAGAGCGGATGTCAATATGATATACGGAGATTGTGATCCGGAAGGATGCCCTGCTCCACTAAACTCATTAGAGGAAGACACTCTGATGAAAGATAACTTTGACCACGACTATTATGGCTCGATGGATGGTCTGCCTATGTGGCAACCATACCCAGGAGACTCAGGGCAAGAGAGTCAGCCGAGCGATGCATATCAGCTGAGCATCATTGAAAAGAATACCTGCGTTCCCACAAAATCATGGGATCATTACTCAGGGCATTCAGAAAATATCCAGTACAACGATGAATTCGCAACAATTGCAGGACAAGAGTTCCTTAACTATGCTTTTCCTGAGGTCAACGTCATCGAGAGGGATGACTCCTCCAGTTCCAAAGAAGTATGGGACACCTTAGGACAACAGAGTGGCAAGTATGACTACTTGGTCAAATACACCGCTCCCAAAAGCTCTCGTATCAAGCTCGAAGACATCCAACCAACTGGATGGGGAGATATACCTGAAAGTGCAAACACTGTGCAAGATATAATTGAGGAATCCTCCTACGACAACTCTGCCTGGGAGACAGATTCCAACGATCCTGATCCACGAGAAATCAGCGTTATTTCTGAAGACAAGCCAAGGAGGAAGGTGCCAGACTTTGTGATTCACCGAGGAGTTTGCCGCCAATGGGTTGCTGTCAACGTTTCGAAAGATGTTCATAAGTCGAAGTAATTGTCGTCTTTACTTTAACCTTTTACCCTGCCCAGGTGAAACAGATGTTTTTATAGGGCTCACTTTCTGTAAATGTACCTCTTCGCTTTGCCCAAAGCGACAGAGTTTTGTTTTATAGGGCTCTAGTTTCAAGAATCGACAAGATCATAAATAAAATAACGTCGTTCTGTAATTTCTGCATTTATTGTTGTTTTCTCTTTTCGCTTTTTCAGAAAATGGTAATCCTAAAAAATAACTCGAATAATAAAAACAAGCAGTAAAAAAAATATACACTGCACACACTCTTGCATTCTCTCTATCTCTTCTAAAACAACTCATCACGTCATGCATATTGCTTATTTTAAACCCCATTGAAACATACGATCCAATGCCTTCTCTCAACTTTAAATTCCCGATATTTGAGGCTGAAGAAGAAGATGACAAAGAAATTCCAGAAGAGATTTCCCGATTACTCAGACAAGAGGAAAGGTCCATTAAACCTTACAAAGAGCTGTTAGAAACGGTCAACTTAGGTTCAGAAGAAGAGAGAAAAGAAGTCAAGATTGGGACACTAATCAGTCCGACTGTCAAAGAAAGTTTGATAAAGCTTCTCAAAGAATTTTCCGATGTGTTTGCTTGGTCCTATCAGGACAAGCCAGGGTTGGATACCAACATCGTGGAGCGTCATCTACCATTGAGATCAGAATGTCCGTCAGTAAAATAAAGGTTGAGACGGACTCATCCAGACATGGCCATCAAAATCAAAGAGGAGGTACAGAAGCAGATTGACGCAGGTTTCCTCGCCACATCAAAATATCCTCAATGGTTAGCCAACATCGTGCCAGTTCTGAAAAAGGACGGAAAGGTCAGAATGTGTGTAGACTACCGGGATCTGAACAAAGCAAGTCCAAAGGATGACGTTCCCTTACCACACATTGACATGCTGGTAGACAGTACAACAAAATTCAAAGTATTCTCCTTCATGGATGGATTCTCGGGCTATAATCAGATAAAAATGGCGCCGAAAGACATGGAGAAAACTTCGTTCATCACCCCATGGGGCACTTTTTGTTATAAGGTAATGTCGTTCGGTTTGAAGAATGTCGGGGCAACCTATCAAAGGGCCATGACTACTCGGTTTCATGACATGATACACAAACAAATCGAGGTATATGTTGATGATATAATTTCCAAATCTAAAACAGAGGAGGAGCATGTGACCCACATGTTAAAGTTATTCGAGCGGTTGAGAAAGTACAAACTCCACTTGAATCCCAATAAGTGCACGTTCGGTGTCCGTTCAGGGAAACTTTTAGGGTTCATCGTCAGCCAGAAAGGAATTGAGGCTGATCCTGACAAGGTCAAGGCCATTCAAGAAATGTCTTCTCCAAAGACTGAAAAACAAGTCAGGGGATTCCTGGGACGTTTGAACTATATTTCCATATTCATATTCCTCATGACCGTGACATGCGCGCCAATCTTCAAATTACTCAAAAAGAATCAGGACTGCGTTTGGACAGAAGACTGCCAAATCGCCTTCGACATTATCAAGGAATACCTGTTAAACCCACCGATTCTATCACATCCAGTGGAAGGAAGACCACTGATCATCTACCTAACAGTCTTGGAAGACTCAATGGGCTGTGTACTTGGTCAACAGGACGAAACCTAAAGGAAAGAGTTTGCCATCTACTATTTGAGTAAGAAATTCACCGACTACGAGACTCGGTACACTATGCTTGAGAAAACTTGCTGCGCTCTGGCTTGGGCAGCCAAACGTCTTCACCAGTACATGATTCGTCACACTACTTGGTTAATCTCCGAAATGGATCCAATCAAGTACGTCTTTAAAAAACCTGCTCTGACGGGAAGGATTACCCGTTGGCAAATGTTGTTATCAGAATACGACATCGAGTAGCACACTCAGAAAGCCGTTAAGGGAAGTGTTTTAGCCGATCATTTGGCTCATCAACCGATTGACGATCAGGAATCAATTGGATTTGACTTCCCAGACGAAGATGTTATGTATTTGAAAATGAAAGATTGCGATGAACCGCTACCCAGTGAAGGGCAAGAACCAGGTTCCCGATGGGGACTTATCTTTGATGGAGCTATCAATCATTATGGAAATGGAATTGGGGCAATCATCATAACACCTCAGGGTACCCATATTCCTTTCACTGCGCGACTGACATTCAAGTGTACAAACAACAAGACCGAATACGAAGCTTGTATCATGGGTCTCGAAGAAGCGATTGACTTAAGGATTAAGAACTTGGATGTATATGTCGACTCAGCCCTAGTTATCAATCAGATCAAAGGAGATTGGAACACATACCAATCAGGATTGATTCCTTACAAAAATTATGTGGGAAGGTTGTTGCCATTCTTCAACAGAATCGAGTTTCACCATATCCCTCGTGAAGAGAATCACATGGCTGATGCATTAGCCACTCTCTCTTCCATGATTAGTGTAGGTCAATGGAATGACATACCTAAGATTGACATAATGCGCCTTGAACGGCCTGCTTACATTTTCACAATCAAAGCAGTCATCGATGACAAACCTTGGTATCACGATATCAAGTGCTTCCTTCAGAAACAAGAGTACCCACCTGGGGCATTAAGAAAAGACAGAAAGACCCTCAGAAGATTGGCAGACAGCTTCTTCCTGAGCGGTGATACACTCTATAAGAGAAACTTCGACATGGTCTTGCTCCGCTGCATAGACAAACCAGAAGCAAACATGTTGATAAAGAAATTCATGAAGGATCCTTTGGCACTTATGCTAACGGACACACAATGGCGAGAAAAATTCTAAGAGCAGGGTACTATTAGTTGACAATGGAATCCGATTGCTAAAAGTACATGAGGAGATGTCACATGTGTCAGATATACTCAGACAAGATCCATGTGCCGCCAACGCATCTCAAAGTTCTTCCTTCCCCATGGCCTTTTTCCATATGGGGAATCGACATGATTGTCATGATTGAACGCAAGGCTTCAAACGGACATAGGTTCATCCTGGTAGCCATTGACTACTTCACCAAGTGGGTCGAAGCAGCATCATACGCCAATGTAACCCGACAAGTCGTGGTCCACTTTATTAAAAACAGTTTCATCTGCCGTTATGGTGTTTCGAGCCAAATTATTACGAATAATGGATCCTTCTTGAATAACAAGATGAAGAAAGAGTTGTGCGCTGAGTTCAAGATCGAACACCATAACTCATCTCCCTACCGACCCAAGATGAACGGAGCGGTAGAAGCAGCTAACAAGAACGTCAAGAAGATTGTTTAAAAGATGGTTGTAACCTACAAAGACTGGCACGAGATGCTACCCTTTGCTCTTCACGATTATCACACATTTGTTCGCACTTCAACAGGGGCAACCCCTTTCTCTCTAGTATATGGCATGGAAGCAGTGCTCCCCATGGAAGTGGAGATCCCATTAATCTGGGTATTGATGGAAGCTAAGCTAACAGAAGCTGAATGGTGCCAAAGTCGGCACGACGAATTGAATCTGATCGAAGAAAAGCGAATCACGACACTATGCCACGGTCAGTTATATCAGCAAAGAATGAAGAAGGCGTTTGACAAAAAGGTCCGAACTCGCGCCTTCAGGAAAGGAGACCTCGTGCTCTAGAAGATACAATCATTTCTCACTAATTCCTGGGGCAAGTGGACTCCGAATTATGACGGCCCTTATGTGGTCAAGAAAGCTTTCTCAGGCGGCGCCTTGAAACTCGCAACCATGGAAGGAGAGGAATTTTCCTACCCCACAAATGTTGACGTAGTCAAGAAATACTTCGCCTAAATAAAAAAAAGAAAAAAAATGTCTCGGTGGATTGAAAACCTGAAATAGCGGTCCAGGAAAAAATTAGAGACATGATCAAAAATCATCCCGATGGATTGGAAATCTCAAAGTACAATCTAGGCAAAAGTTAGGGATAATGGCGAGTAACTACGGCCAGCAAAGAGGCAAATCCCTCAGCAGCAGTCGTGCCATCCATCAGAGGAAACTCTAGTTAAAGTCATCTTCGACAGAAGCTCAGGATGTCCAGAATTCAAAGTTGGTAGAAGGATATTGGTCGTTATGTTTCAATGTAGCCCTTTTCCCTTAAATTACCATTTTCTAAACTTTGTAAATACTCTATGGAATCACGCGTTTGGCTGATTTCCATCCTATCAATGAAATTTGAGCCCTAGTGCTTTTGTTTGCAATTCTCATTTGTTTTAGCTTTACAGAATGATGTTTTTAATATGATCAACGACTCTTGAAATAAAACAAAAATGAATTTACTTGTCAAAAAATTTTCTGATTTTAAAATAAAGATGGCAATTCTTTTGACTGTTGAACATCGAAAGAACATCGATCGCTTCTCCAGAAGCAATCGAGCTTCAAAGTGCAGAATCAAAGTAATCCTTCTAAACCAGTACGCCTGAACGAAGGATCAATTATATCAGATGTGATTTTCCTATCTGATATCCCCGACAGAGTTCTCATCTCCTAAGCCCGACCAACAATTTTCCTCACAGGGACTATCTCTCCCAAGCAAGCCAGAATTGCTATCTTGAACCTGTGATACTTTTCATCCCCTGCAGTGGCCGAGTATCTAGTCATGTTCATCTATTAATGTGTATATCGCGTCAGTTTTGTCAGCATATACATACATACATCATGCATTATTGATTCATACTCATATTAATATCACTATCACTATCACTCTAGGTGGTCTTGTTCCCAAGTGATAAAGGTCCTCTCAGTCGAGTTATCAGTTCTTTCCTCATCAGAATATGTCGCATCTAAACAATCTCTTCCCCGGTTTATTTCTGGAATGGGGATGATCCTCAACCACTTTGATAACTTGAACATATAAAAAGTAAGAAAACTTTTGACGAACGTCACTCTTCGCCATTGAAGATGATATCTTCGCTTTCCCGGATTAAGGAAAATCCCCCAGAGAAAGCCTCTTAATCAAAGATTCGGCAGTACAGCAGTTTTTCTCTGGAAAATCCGCCGACGAAAAGGTCATCAGCACCTCAAAATTGGATTACATCACATGGCATTTCTCCGAGAAGACCTCGAGAAAAGTATGATGTAATATCCCAGAGCGAAAACAGTCTCTCAAGAGACTCGTTCCCCTAGTAGAGTCGACAAATGGCGTCTCCGAAACTGAGAAGTTTGAACACCTCTACCGCTCAGACGGATGGGTTCCCCCAGCAAGTCTGACATCAAATCTTTTTCCCATAAAATGACATCTCGCTAGGAAAATTCGGCGAGAAGTTTGAGGAAAACCGCTACAAATAGCGTCCCTTGTAACGCCCCGGTTTTTGTTAGATTTATTTAATCGAGTCGATTTAATTATTTTTTGTTTTACTATTATTTTATTCTGAGTTTTTATTTGGTAAATGTGTTATGTTTATCGTTAATATGTTTTATTGCGTTTTGGGGACGTTTACGAGAAAATTGAGTGTAGGGGTATTTTGGTCTTTTTGGCTTGGTTAGATATTATGTTTTTCAGAAAATGGAAAATAGAGAGAAAAATAGAAAGAAAAGAAGAGAAGAGAAAAGGAGAGTGAGAAGAAGAAAAAGAGGAAAACTTGGAGTGTAAGAAATTGATACAACCGACATTTCAAAGCACGATTAGTCGGGTAAGGGTGTGAAACTCGATTATCTTATCATTGTGTATGAATATGTATGTGTGTGTTTGAAGTATACTTGTCTTTCCATAGTTTTCAATTCTAGGTTGGAAATGAGAAAATGATTGGGAATCGATGTTTTCGCGGTTGGAACGTGATATAAATGTTGTTGGATACTTGTTGTTATGATTGTGGTATGTTTTAGTGGTTATGTGATGGTTTGGAAGTGATTTTGGTTGAAGGAATATTGTTTTTGGACCCATAACAGCGCTGCATAATTTCTGAGTTTTCCATGGTTCGCCTAGCGAACCTGGGGCGAAGCGAAAGCGAATGATTTTCGAGGGTTCGCCTAGCGAACCCGTCAGCGAAGGTCAGCGAATGTTCGCCAACAACGTTCGCCTAGCAAACTTTGTATCTTTTCAGTTCTGTTTGGTGCTGCCTTGGTTCGCCCAGAGGTTCGCGAAGCGAACGGCAAGGCGAAGGTTCGCCAAGGAGTTCTCCTAGTGAACTTTGTGTCTGTTTTGGTCTGTTTGTGGTTTCGCCTGGACATTCGCCTAGCGAAGGTGGTAGCGAATGCTCGGTAGAAGGTTCGCCTAGCGAACATGACAGTTTGTGCAGTTTTGTTTCCTTCATAACTTTTGATCCGTAGCTTAGATCGAGGCGCGGTCGGATGCGTTGGGAAGCTAATGAAATGTTCTTTCTTATAAAAAAATGGTTTTGAGATTAGTGGCCGGTTTAATTGTGTCAAAAATTTGGAAATGTGTCGTTTTGTCAACTTTTATCGTCGTAATTGTGTGCGATTGATGTGTAATCATGCGATATGTTTTTGGATATATAACGTATGACTTGTGTGTTGTTGTATGATGTGAATGCATGTGATGAAATGTTGTGATGATGGTTTGTGGCCTAAGGGCAAGTAAATGCATTGTATTGTGTTTGATTGTATATGCATGATTATGGATGTTGGAATGGGTCACATGGTTGTATATATGTATGCATTTGATTGTCAGGAGTCATCGTATGCCAAGCATTATGATATGCATTCTTGTGATGTCGTGTGCCCTAGTGGGTGTGAGCGACGAAACGATTCCAGAGGGAATCTGCTGTAACGGCCGTGTGCCTTATACAAGGAGGACCTAAAGCAACGTTATAGACGATCGTGTGCCTTATACAAAGAGGACCTAAAGCGATCGGATCGTGTGCCTTATACAAAGAGGACCTAAAGCGATCCATAAACATCGTGTGCCTTATACAAATAGGACCTAAAGCGACGGGGAACATCGTTTGCCCGACGGGGAGTTACACTAAGTAACAAGCGATGATTCCAATAATTCCTGAGTGAATTAATGATGAGAATGATGGATGGAACGGTACCGCATTGCATTGCATAGAGTCGTTGTGTCGGTCTCTGTGCATTTGCATAAATCATGAATGGATTGATTATGTGTGGAATTGTGAACGGAATTGATGAGTTGATATATATATATATATGTTGGTGATAAATGCATTGAGCATGATTGATATGCCGTTGTGATGGATGTATGAGATATGAATTGTGGTGTTTTGTATTTGAATTATGGTGTAAGTTGTGGTGAGATTGTTTTACATGTGTAGTTTGTGTTATTACATAATTGTATGCAACTATATTATAATTGTGTTTCTCACCCTTCTGCTGTGGTTTGTTGCTCTATGAGGCAATTGCAGATTAGTAGTCTTGGAGGCTTTTGTGAAGATTAGTTCTCCATCCGTTTGTCAGTCTGTCTGCTCTGATACGTAACACGGGAGTCGAGGAACGCTGTTGTTATATATGTATACATTTGTTGGATCTATTTTGTATTAACTTTGTATGAATATTTTGATGTTATAAAATAATTTATTTTGTAAAACAAGTCGGTTATGGATCTTTCCGCTTTATTTCATAATTGAACTTTCCTTTTGTTGGAAAAAGTTTCCCTTTTAGGTTTATTCCATTTTGTGTTATGTATCAAATTTATGAGCAGGGATTGTGTTTTCTTTCTTTAAATGTGGCATCCTTGTTTCTGTCTAAGAATAATAAATTTTTATTTACTCTGATTTATTTATGTATTATTTATTCGCGATGGGAATTAGGGTGTTACATTAGTGGTATCAGAGCCGATCGGTCCGTCCGGCCAAGTTGTTGAGTCAGTTGGTGTGACAGTTGAATACTGTCGATGTTGTTTGTCCCTTAGTATGTGATATGTGTGTGAAACACTGTCAGTACTTTCTGGTTTTCTAATCCTTTGTTTTCAGGATTAAGAATGAGATAAGTGGGGGAGAAGCTTGTTCTTCTCCAAGTTGCTTCAGGTGTGGAGCATTGGCTCAGTGTGTCGTTGGTTGCAAGAGTGTAAGTGTTGTTTAGACAGTGTTGTTCCCGATTTCGGAGGGAATGCGGAGGTAAGGTTTTTGTCAACTAAGGATTTGTGCCTTAGGTAGTTGTGTGCACAAGGTGCAAGAAATGCTATTATAGTTTGGTAAAGACGGTTTATGCCCCATCATGATTGTCGAGTGTCTATTGAAAAATTAAGGAACTGATCACCCTTAATCTCTTATTGATAGTAGACGAAATGATGTTGGATGGAATAGACGTGTCTTTCCGGCCTTGATAGTGTGTGTAATGAATTGTTTGGAATTTAAGAGAATGGTTACAGATTGTTTTGTTGAGTCGATGAAGATTCTAATATCGGACAATGAGATGGATTAGAGGTTTTAGTATGTTGATCCAGTTGGGAAGTCATTGAGAGAGAACGATTGGGTATCGTTAATGGTTGTTCTCAGAGAGTAGAGTGTGAGCTCAAATTTGAAGAAGATGAGGATTTGAGGTTTGGATCTGCTAAGTAAGTAGAAGAACTTTTAGGAAGTGAAACTCAGATGTTTGTCATGTTTGGGATAATGGTGTTCTGGAAATTGGCAGGGAAGCCACAGTGATGGGCCGTCAGTTGTGCATGGTTTTCAGATGTGTTTTTGGATGAAACATTAGTGTGTCGACTTGAAGAAGTCCAGCATGGTTGGTAAGGAAAAGGATGATAGCATGAGGTTGCGTGTTAATCAGTGAGTAGTACGGAAACTTGTGGTTGTGCTCTGGATAGCTTAAGTTTTGAATTGTGACGAATTGCGAACGATTTGAAGTTCCTTGATGGTATTACTTTTGTTATGGGTTGAGATCTCGTGTCAGCAGAAACCTTGAGTGAGTTGGAACCCCGTAAGAAGAATTGATATGAAATGTGGTAACCAGAGATTGGTAAGCTATTTTGGA
The DNA here is from genome assembly GCA_022829125.1 of Lathyrus tuberosus. Taxonomy (NCBI): domain Eukaryota; kingdom Viridiplantae; phylum Streptophyta; class Magnoliopsida; order Fabales; family Fabaceae; genus Lathyrus; species Lathyrus tuberosus. The sequence goes on from JALAZF010000032.1 coordinate 10,870,187, forward strand.
TAAATTGTTTCGAGCTCAGAATGAATTTTGAAGGTTGTATATGTTATGGTTATGGAGTATATGAATCGTATCTTCCATACTTGTTTGGATAAGTTTATATTGATGTTTATTGGATGATATTCTGATTTATTTTAAATCAAAGGATGAGTATGTAGAGTATTTGAGGATTGAGTTACAAGGGTTGAAAGAGAGGGAGCTTTCTACTAAATTATCGAAGTGAGAATTTTAATTGAAAGAGGTTAATTTTCTTGGATATGTTATTTCAGATGAGAGTATGGTTAATGGATCCATCGGAAGTAGATGCAGTTCTACAATGAGAGGCTTCGAAGTTGGCTAAGGAGATTAGAAACTTTTGGGCTTAGTTGGTTGTTACTGCGGGTTATGGAAGACTTTGCTAAGTTCGTACTTCTATTATCTCAGTTGACTTGCAAAGGGTGAGTCGTTTGTTTTGGATGTTCGTTGTGAGTAAGTTTTGGTGAGCTGAAGTAGAAGTTGTCTACGGCTCCAGTTTTGATTATGTGTGATCCTAATAAACCGTTTGTGAGGAATTGTGATGTGTCTTTGATGAGTTTAGTCTGTGTGTTAATGCGAGAGGGTAAAGTCATTTCTTATGCTTTACGACAATTGGGGATTCGTGATTTCAAGATGGCTTCGGTTACTTTTGTGTTGAGAATCTAGAGGTATTATTTTGAGGGTTTTAGGTTCAAGGTGTTTGGTAATCACAAGGGTTTAGAGTACTTGTTTGGTCAGAAAGAATAAAGTAGGAGACAACGAGGATGGTTGGAATTCCTGATTAGTTATGACTTTGGCTCGAATTATCCTATTGGTAAAGTTAATGTCATGCCTGATGAGTTGAGTCGAAAGTTTTTACGTATGTCTACTTTGATGGTTAAAGAGTGGGAACTTTTGGAAGAATTTAGAGATTTGAGTTTAGTGTGCAAATTGACATCTGATAGCGTGAGGATTGGTATGTTAAAGGTCACTAATGATTTTCTGTTGACCGTTAGCGAGAAACAGAGGCTGGATGTGAAATTTGTTGATTTGATGATGGCTGGAGATAAAGGGGTGAATGGTGACTTTAAAGTGGATGATCAGGGGGTTTTGAGATTCCGTGGTAGAATTTGTATTCCTGATGGTTCGGATTGAAAATGATGATTGTAGAGGGAGGACACCGGAGTAGTTTGAGTATACATCCGGGAGTTAATAAAATGTATCAAGATTTGAAGAAGATCTTGTGATGGTCAGAGAATTAGAGTTGGTTGAGCAGTTCAGAGACTTGTGTATGGTATGTGAGATAACTCAGTGAAGTGCGAGGTTGGGTGTATTAAAAGTGAACAGTGATTTTTGGCGAATATGAGAAAGAGTTAGACTTTGGACGTGGGGTTAATAGTTTTGATGGTTACGGGTAATCAAAGTACGCATCGAAAGCGTGATGTGGCACATTTCGTATATGCATGTGTGACTTGTAAGGGTTCATAGGTTGAACATTGGGAACATGTAGGAATGATGAGACCATTGGACATTTCAGAATGGAAGTGTTAGGTGAAAGGTTTAAATATTATTCATGGGCTACTGTGTAGATGGATGTTTTGGTTGTATGTTCGATTGGTGAATCGTAGCATTGTTGTAGTATTGTTGTGTGACAAGGATGTTGGTATTGTGGTTATGTAGAGGTTGTTGAAATGATGTTGGGTCGTGGAACTTTGTGTTCTTGTTGTGTTTCAGTTCAAGAGTAAACCTGTGTGTTCGTAGCTTGGGTATTCTTTGAGTTGTGAGTTGGTCGTCAAGTGCATTGTATGGGCTTTGCGTCTTGTCATTGTAGTTGTCGTCGTTGTCGTGTCGTTGTAGTAGTTGCTGTTAGCAAGGTGGTTTGTCAGTTGTGTTATTCGTGGTGTGCCTTTTGTTGGCATGATAGTTTGTTAGTCGGATGCGAGAGTCGTATCCGGAGTTGTTCGTATCAGTTATATTTTCGAGGACGAAAATTTCTAAGTGGGGGAGAGTTGTAACGCCCCGGTTTTTGTTAGATTTATTTAATCGATTCGATTTAATTATTTTTCGTTTTTATATTATTTTATTCTTAGTTTTTATTTGGTAAATGTGTTATGTTTATCGTTAATATGTTTTATCGCGTTTTGGGAATGTTTGCGAGAAAATTGAGTGTAGGGGTATTTTGGTCTTTTTGGCTTAGTTAGATATTATGTTTTTCATAAAATGGAAAATAGAGAGAAAAATAGAAAGAAAAGAAGAGAAGAGAAAAGGAGAGTGAGAAGAATAAAAAGAGGAAAACTTGGAGTGTAAGAAATCGATTCAACCGACACTTCAACGCACGATTAATCGGGTAAGGGTGTGAAACTCGATTATCTTATCATTGTGTATGAATATGTATGTGTGTGTTTGAAGTCTACTTGTCTTTCCATAGTTTTCAATTCTAGGTTGGAAATGAGAAAATGATTGGGAATCGATGTTTTCGCGGTTGGAACGTGATATAAATGTTGTAGGATACTTATTGTTATGATTGTGGTATATTTTAGTGGTTATGTGATGGTTTGGAAGTGATTTTGGTTGAAGGAATATTCTTTTTGGACCCATAACAGCGCTGCAGAATTTCTGAGTTTTCCATGGTTCGCCTAGCGAACCTGGGGCGAAGCGAAAGTGAATGAATTTCGAGGGTTTGCCTAGCGAACCCGTCAGCGAAGGTCAGCGAATGTTCACCAACAATGTTCGCCTAGCGAACTTTGTATCTTTTCAGTTCTGTTTGGTGCTGCCTTGGTTCACCCAGAGGTTTGCGAAGCGAACGGCAAGGCAAAGGTTCGCCAAGGAGTTCGCCTAGTGAACTTTGTGTCTGTTTTGGTCTGTTTGTGGTTTCGCCTGGACATTCGCCTAGCGAAGATGGTAACGAATGCTCGCTAGAAGGTTCGCCTAGCGAACATGACAGTTTGTGCAGTTTTGTTTCCTTCATAACTTTAGATCCGTAGCTCGGATCGAGGCGCGGTCGGATGCGTTGGAAAGCTAATGAAATGTTATTTCTTATAAAAAAATGGTTTTGAGATTAGTGGCCGATTTAATTGTGTCGGGAATTTGGAAATGTGTCGTTTTGTTGACTTTTATCGTCGTAATTGTGTGCGATTGATGTGTAATCATGCGATATGTTTTTTGATATATAACGTATGAATTGTGTGCTGTTGTATGATGTGAATGCATGTGATGAAATGTTGTGATGATGGTTTGTGGCCTAAGCGAAAGTAAATGCATTGTATTGTGTTTGATTGTATATGCATGATTATGGATGTTGGAATGGGTCACATGGTTGTATATATGTATGCATTTGATTGTCAGGAGTCATTGTATGCCAAGCATCATGATATGCATTCTTGTGATGTCGTGTGCCTTAGTGGGTGTGAGCGAAGAAATGATTCCAGAGGGAATCTGCTATAACGGTCGTGTGCCTTATACAAAGAGGACCTAAAGCGACATTATAGACAATCGTGTGCCTTATACAAAGAGGACCTAAAGCGATCGGATCGTGTGCCTTATACAAATAGGACCTAAAGCGATCGGATCGTGTGCCTTATACAAAGAGGACCTAAAGCGATCCATAAACGTCGTGTGCCTTATACAAAGAGGACCTAAAGCGACGGGGAACATCGTTTGCCCGACGGGGAGTTACACTAAGTAACAAGCGATGATTCCAATAATTCCTGAGTGAATTAATGATGAGAATGATGGATGGAACGGTACCGCATTGCATTGCATAGAGTCGTTGTGTCGGTCTCTGTGCATTTGCATAAATCATGAATGGATTGATTATGTGTGGAATTGTGAACGGAATTGATGAGTTGATATATATATATATATATATATATATATATATATATATATATATATATATATATATATATATATATATATATATGTTGGTGATAAATGCATTGAGCATGATTGATATGCCGTTGTGATGGATGTATGAGATATGAATTGTGGTGTTTTGTATTTGAATTATGGTGTAAGTTGTGGTGAGATTGTTTTACATGTGTAGTTTGTGTTATTACATAATTGTATGCAACTATATTATAATTGTGTTTCTCACCATTCTGCTGTGGTTTGTTGCTCTATGAGGCAATTGCAGATTAGTAGTCTTGGAGGCTTTTGTGAAGATTAGTTCTCCATCCGTTTGTCAGTCTGTCTGCTCTGATACGTAACACGAGAGTCGGGGAACGCTGTTGTTATATATGTATACATTTGTTGGATCTATTTTGTATTAACTTTGTATGAATATTTTGATGTTATAAAATAATTTATTTTGTAAAACAAGTCGGTTATGGATCTTTCCGCTTTATTCCATAATTGAACTTTCCTTTTGTTTGAAAAAGTTTCCCTTTTAGGTTTATTCCATTTTGTGTTATGTATCAAATTTATGAGTAGGGATTATGTTTTCTTTCTTTAAATGTGGCATCCTTGTTTCTGTCTAAGAATAATAAATTTTTATTTACTCTGATTTATTTATGTATTATTTATTCGCGATGGGAATTGGGGTGTTACATCCCTTGTCAAGAAAGTTTATTGATGAAAGAAACTGAGACCAGTTCCTTGGTAGGAAACCAGGATCGAGGGGAAGTTTATATCAGAAACTGAGACCGGTTCCTTGGTAAGAAACCAGGATCGAGGGGAAGTTTATATAAGAAACTGAGACCAGTTCCTTGGTAGAAAACCAGGATCGAGGGGAAGTTTATATCAGAAACTGAGACCAGTTCCTTAGTAAGAAACCAGGATCGAGGGGAAGTTTATATCAGAAACTGAGACTAGTTCCTTGGTAGGAAACCAGGATCGAGAGGAAGTTTATATCAGAAACTTAGACCAGTTCCTTGGTAGGAAACCAGGATCTAGGGGAAGTTTACCTTTTTTAAGCATCATTACTTAGCAAAAGAAGATGGATGAGCAAGCTGCCATTCATACCCACCGTCAAAATTTTGGGTATTCCAATATTTAATCCTCTTGCACCCGAATGCCCGAATACCTTCGCCATTCACACCTTCGGGTCCAAGGAGATTAAATAGGGGCATCTGTCATACCCTAAATTTTGACCACTAAGATTTCCTATCCTTGTGCCAATCATCATCACAAAATGGAGATACTTTCATGTCTCATCAATCTCCTCAAGGAATTGTTGAGCATTCACTACTAACAAGAATTAGGGTTTCAGGCTCTCTTAGGGCACTTAGACAAGAGATCAATCAAGAAATGACATGATCTTCAACTTGTCTAGCCCCTCAAACACCCAAAATGGATCAAGAGGACTCCCACATCAAGAATCAAGCACAAGGTTGCAACATTCCAAGTGGATCAAGCCTCAAGATCGCCAGTGTCACTAAATTAGGGTTTTGGTCGACTGAGGCCTCCAGATGGAAATTTTCATCTGGGCATGAGCCAATGCTTCAAAGCACAGCCCAAGATACTACAAGGGACCTCATGGACCCAATCATCAAGTCAATTTTACCTCAGGGGATGCATCCACAAAAGAATCAGGAATTAGGGTTTCTTGGCCTAATTCACCCCTAAGTTGACTTTTGGGACAAAACATGAGCCAAGACCTCAAGGCATGATTTGAGGGTCTCCAACACACTACATTGATCCATTTGCAACAATGGATTGATCCAAGAAGCTTGATCTACAAGTTTTAACTTCATCTGGACCACAATTAGGGTTTTGAAGAAAAAGTCAACTGTACCTTTGACTCTTGACCCAGACATGCTGCCAAACCTTGGGACATGATTCAATACACCCTACAACACCTATGAAATGTACCCATTAGGTTTGATTTAGGTCAAGGACTTGATTTCACAAAGGATCGCACAGTTTGGATTTCATCCGATAAAAAGTCAACTGTGCATAAAATCAAGTTTGACTTTTTGGAATTTTTCACAATTATGCTTCCTTGACCCTAAAATGATGTTAATGTGTGATTGGAATCATCATTAATCAATAAAAATCAAAGAAAGTGGGGTAACTTGAAAAAGGGGGTAACCATAAAAACTTAGAATTTTTCTAAGTTATGGAACAAAGTGGCTAGGGTACCAACTTCCAAGGACCATAACTTGAGATCCAAGCAACCATTTTGGATGGTCCAAACCTGGATTTGTAGATCTCATGGCATACTTTAAAAGTGTCAACTACATCTCATTCCAATTCCTCATGGATTTTTAGTTATGGAGTGATCAAAATGGCTGAAAACACAAAAGTGACATTTTTCCAACACTTAGTGAAATTTTCACTAAGTCAGAATATGCCTTATTTTTTCCCAAATGTAGAGGCATTTTGCATTATAATTCAGGTTGACTCAAAACCAAAGTTGGACATCATGTTGAAATAGGATATGTCAGCTTTCCAAAATGCCTAAGAACTCCATCAAATTCCATCTGAGCTAGGAGTTATGACAGCTTCAACATGCCTTGCTGCAAACTGTCTTGGCATAGCAAATTTGTGCATTAGTACTCGAATTGCCCAAATTGTGCAACTTCAAGCATGGTTATCCATCTGCACACCTCAGGGGGGAACAACCAAGGGATAAGCACTAATCCATAAGCCTCCCAAGTCTTTGGAACTATATATAGGTTTGGCACCCCTAAAAGCTAAAGATGCCTCAAGACTCCAATTTTGTTTTGAGGCATTCAATGGATGCTTAGAGGTGGCATGTATTAGAGCAAAGATGAACACTTCAGTCAAGCCTTATCCTTGAATCAAAGAACCATAGGCTTGTGCTCTAATCTCAAGTCAATGGCTAGAGGAGACTTGAGATTCCATTTGATCCACATTGGCCAAAGGCCTGCTGCAGTTGTTATTCCCTATTCCTTGCAAAACAAACTTGACACACTATAAATAAACCTCATTTCTGATCAGTTCGAGTACACCAAAGGTCTATAACACTTGCCTTTCTCAAAATCACACTCTCACTTCCAAAAATGCCTTCTAATGCAAGCTACTATCGGGTTTTGAATTAGAAAGTGTTTCCAACCAAACCAATCACACACACACACCTCATAAACATCATATGTGAGCTGATCAAACACTAAACCAACAACTGGAACACCAATTTCATAAAATCACCAGCCATCTGCACAAGCTTTTTACAGATTTGCAATTGAGATGCCAAATCAAGTTCCAGCTCAATTCAATCCACTCCAAGCATTCAGACACACTCCATAACACCTAGGGAAGTTGTCCACATCATTGGAACCAAGCTGTAACACCTCCAACCTAGAACTCGATCACCAACTGCAAGAGGTAAGCCTCAACTTGGTCATCTCATGATTCATGCATATTTCCTCGCACAATAATTTTACCATATGTTCATAATCATGTATAGAGTGTTTCCCCTCCATTAATTGCTTTGTATGAGTCGTGTATCAAATTTCTCAGCCTTCATGCAGAAATTAGGGTTCTTGAGGTTTCTCTTTGATTTCTTATTCCATGCTTAAAATAAATGAAATTAAAGACCATAGACATGATCGTGAGGTAAAACGAGTAGATTGATATGTGGATTGTGTGATTTCATCAAGTATTCAGTGAGATTGATGAGAAAACGCAAATTTGGGCAAAACAGAGCACGCGGGCAAAACCAAGATGTTCTTGGCACCCTTTTTCAAACTTTCAAATATTTGAATTTTTGTGATTTTATTTAATTGATTCAAAAATTAATTTCTCCCTGAATTTTAATGATTTTGAGTTGATTCTTTTTTTAATAATTCACAAAAATGTTAAAATATTTTATTTTACAAAAATTTCCCAAAAATATTATTTATTTCATATACTTGATATTTTTGCAAAGAATTAATTTTTATTTGTTTTTTAACATTTAAAATATTTTTTCCTTCTTGATTTTCCAAACTTAAATGGTTTTTAATCATTTTTTGGATAAAAACATGATTTTTGAAACATTGATCCAAGATCACCACTCATTTTTCACATGTTTTCAATAATTTTTATTAATTTTTAAACAAAATTAATTCCATTTTTAAACAAAATTAGGGTTTTGATTGATTCCACCCTCATCAAATCTTTTTCAAACACTCATGGGCCTCTAATAGAGTATAAGTCCCATCCCTTTGTAAATAATACCTTTTTGGGCCTCGCACATTGTATAAGTCCCTCTGTATATTTTCAAAAGTTCGGCGCGCTCGTCGCCTTTTTAACAAAATTAACCGGGCTTCTCCTTGAGCTATAAGACCCATATTTATTCATTTTCAAACTTTTTGGGCCTCTAATAGAGTGTAAGACCCAATCCCCTTTTAACCAAAACCATTTTGGGCCTCAGGTATTGTATAAGCCCCTCTGCGTTAAAAAAAATCTCGGCGCGATCGCCAGTTTAAAATCAAATCATCTGGGCCTACCCTCGTGTTGTAAGTCCCATTTCTTTTCAAACATCATTGGGCCTCTCCTTAAGTTGTAAGACCCAACCCTTGTTGTACATAAACCTTTTTGGACCTCAGTCGTTGTATAAGTCCCGGTACGATAATCAAAACAACGGTGCGATCACTGTTAAACCTTGGGCCTCTCCTTGAGTATAAGCCCCACCAATATTTTCAAAATAATTCCCTTTTGATTTAGATTCAATATACAGCTGTTATCAAAACTTTCTTTTATTTCTTTAAACAACTAACAATACAGCATGGAAGCTCGCTCACCTGTAAGTTTTATCCGCTTTCATTTACTTACTTTAATATATATATCTGTATTGTGGGAAGCTGCACACTGTGAGTCTTCTTCCATTCTTTTAAATACATGTCAAATATATATAACTGTATTGTGGGAAGCTGCGCATGGTTAGTCTTCTTTCATACTCTTTTAAATACTTGTCATATATCAACTGTATATATACTAGTATAGTTATTTAGAGTTTTCCCCGACAAAGAAAACTAGATCCCCATAGGATTACTGGATACAGTCTTGCCTTCTATTGGGCTTAAACAATATGGAAAAAAGTGAAAGGCAGTATTCTTCGTGAACCTTTTCTCAGGCTGTCACCCCTAGAAATTGTCAAAGAAATTCTACTCCCCAGAGTTGATCTATTCTCGGTGAATAATATCTCTTGAGTTTCTTCAAATCACAGAACTTTCACTAAATGATCTATTCTCGGTGAATAGCATTTCTTGAACTTTTTTTGGTTTGAGACCCGCGGGCTTCCTACAAGCATCCCCGCCTCCTCTTGGGCTTTGTACAAGGACCCTCCGCTTTCTTAGAAGTTCTCATGCCTTCTCTTGGGCTTAATACAAGGACCCTGAAGACCTCTTAAAGGTATAAGATAAAACTTAGTCATCCTTTGCTAGAGCAATCTTTCCAGTGTCAAATCACAGACCAATTTAGGGTTGATTCTCATCCCTTAATACCCATGCCTCCTCTTAAAGGCGTCATACAAAAGATAAAGCTCTTCCACACCAGTAAACTTGGACAGTCTAATCCCCTTGAGTCTCAAAGACATTCTCAAGTTCCTTACAAATATAAACAAAAACCCAGCCTCTCTCTTGAAAGTTCCCCAACCAGGGTCAGCTTATCCCAAATCAGAGCCTCAAGGTCTCTGATATCTCAACTCTTCTGTAATCCTCAGCAAGAGTTGATTCCCCATTTGGACCTGCCTCGGGATCTTAACAATCCTCGACAAAAGTTAGCCTCCTCTTAGGCTTTGTATAATGATCTTTCCTCAGTAAAGTTAGCCTCCTCTTGGGCTTTGTACAAAGATTCTCCCCATCGGAGCTAACCTTTTCAGACTCTCTTGTTGAGTCCATCACTTTTCCAGACTCTCTCTTTGAGTCAATCACTTTAAAACACTCTCTTGTTGAGTCAACCCTTTTTTAGCCTCAATCTTGGGCTTTGCACAAGACAGATAAAAACACTATCTTGTTGAGTCAAATCCTTTCAGCCTCAATCTTGGGCTTTGTGCAAGACATAAATCTCCCTCTCTTGAGCTTGGGACAGATATCTTCCCTAGCAGAGTCATTTCCTCCCAGCCTTCCTCTAGGCTTTCAGGAATGATCTTCCCCAAGAAGAGTCAAACTCATTTTAGCCTCAATCTTGGGCTTTGTACAAGACAGATAATACTCTCCAGCAAGAGTCAAACTCGTTTCTGCCTCAATCTTGGGTTTTGTACAAGACACATACAAACCTCCCCGGCGGAGTCAAAATCCCTTTTAGCCTCAATCTTGGGCTTTGTACAGGACAGATAGAACATTTTCCCCCAGAAAAGTCAAACTTCTAGCCTCCTCTTAGGCTTTGTATAATGATATCCCCACAGAGTCAGTCACTTTTTTGCCTCAATCTTGGGCTTTGTACAAGACACCAATATATACACTCTCTTGTTGAGTCGGTCTTATCTAGCCTCCTCTTAGGCTTTGTATAAGGACTTCCCCAGTGGAGTCAATCAACCTCTTAGCTTCAACCTTGGGCTTTGATCAAGGCACACAAAAATCAACAATCCCTTTTTAGAGATGATGAATTCTCTCTCAGTCAAACCTTTTTAGCTTCAATCTTGGGCTTTAAACAAGACACAAATACTCCTTTTAGCTTCAATCTTGGGCTTTGAACAAGACACCAAAATATCTTTTTCCTCCCTTAGAATAGGGGGAACTACGATTGCTCTGATTTCCCTGTTTCGTTTAAATGGGGATACGTAGGCATAAGATTGCAAAATCTTAGCGAGCATACCAATCAAAAACCCTAGGTCCAGTACCTTCACACATCAACCAAAACTTAGGTCTAGTACCTTACCAAAAACATCGGGAACACCTGAACATCAACATCAATTCACTCATACTTCCCAAGAAACTTTCCCAACCCATTAACAGATAAACACTATCAATTACAAAGCGAAACCTAAAGTTGATATCCTGTGGATAACCACATATAGGATGGATAATTGACAACTCCCCATTGTATAACCTGACCCCGGACCCCCAATCTCTTTAAGCGTTTGTTCAGTTAAACATTCGCGTGCAAGGTTAGTTTTAGATAGCTTCCCTTTCCCTTTCAGCTTCACGGGATAAATAAGAAATCAGAAAGTAGCACCCCCTCCTACCATTGTGGTGAGGAAAACCCAGCGATAAGGTGGTCGCGTCACCGACAAAAATCGCTCGCTACAGAGAGACTGCCACTTGTTGTAAGAAAATTTGAAGGAAACACCAAGGACGGATAAGCTTCTCAGGAGAGACTGCCACTTATCGTCGCGAAAAAAAATATCAAGGACAAAACAAGCTTCTCAAAGAGATTGTCAGTTGTTACTAGGTATAAATTCCAAAGAAATGTTGTTACAACAACACTGCTGGAGAATGTCCTCTGTCTTTATTGAGGACCTGTAATAGATTCTTCCTGCGAGACACCGTACAAAATAAATGCACGCTCAAACTAAGTTGGCGACCTAATCTGATTCAAAAGCATCTCCTGTCTGGGACCAAGGTTCAATCTAGGAATGAGCTAGAAAGAAATGGTCAAATAAGACTTACCATTGAGGAATGAACTCAGATGGTATATACCTTATCTAAACATGGAAAAGATAACTGAATCAACCATCATCCACGAGAATCAAGCTCTGTGGGGAATTCCAGAAAGGATGAGTACTCTATGCCTAAAGGTGACGACCTTATCGGAACGAGTAGACAAACCCAACTATTAGGGGAATAAACGCCACATGGACCAAAAGAGGTGAACCCCAGAGAGGTAGCAAAATGCTCGAATGCATATGCATGAATGCAAGTATACCGTGTTTATGCATATGTTGACAAAATAGACAAGAGGAAGCACGCCGGAGATGAAATAAACATCTAGACAAGAATACCCAGCCAACCTCACCAGATTGGGCCGTTACTAGGGACGAATATGCAGAACCAAAGGTTATACTTCAAGGTTACAACCTTCTCTTGGGAAAAAAGTATTCCACCCGGGGTATAACGTCATGACTTCACTAGGATTGCCATCATGAGCCTGATTTCTGCCAAGACTGACTGAAGTAACAACTTAGCTGGCAAATAATGTCACGAGAACATTGTAGCTTTGCACTCTAACTTGCCTAATAATCATCAAAATGAGCAACGACTCTTGCAACTTCAAATCTCCTTCGATGTCTCAATGTCTTCAAACTCTTGGAGAGATTTACAAATCTCGACGTAACTGCCCCAATTTTACCGTATTTGTAAAACAGAGTCCTCAAACTTGCTCTTCCAACTATGGGAATAATAACGAGAAGCAATCTTGCCCCTGTTGGTACATGCCTCTGGATATGGCCATACTTTTGAAGTGATAGACCACTCACTCCTCAGGGCTTCAAGTCTCAAGGATTTGACTTACTACTGATGTTCATACGCAAAATTCTATGTTTGTCGAGCAATGTTAGCAAGTAGAAAATGTTAATTCTGAAACTACTAACACAACACACATGTTTGCCTTGAAGTTTTCATTAAAAGATAGCGCAAGAATCTGTGACCGAATCACTAGTTAAGACAATCCGTCATGAGCATAGCTCAAAAGGAGTCAGGAAACGTTATCTTTTGAATAAGCTTTTGAAATAAACCTACTTTAATTAGGTCTTTTAAAGGTTGTAACGTGGCTTGGTTCACGGTTTATGAAATAAAGGATAAAAGGCTCAAAGTTTATTTGTACCCACCCCTTCTACATGATATTCTCTAATCCTACATTCAGTTCAAGCTTAATGTGAGTACTCATCTATCGAGAGGAGTTCTGTTGTGGCTGAGGAACCACTGAGGCTTTGGACATGGCAATCACTCACCCTTTCCTCTTTTGTTCGTCGAGGGTTTTTAAACAAAAACGTTGGTGAAAACAAGGTTTCAATGCCAGTAACAACTGAACCGTGGTAACTAGATTTTAACAGGATGTTGGTATCAAACAGACTCCGGATACCAATGACAATTGGATTTTGAAGCAAGAATGCCAGTAACAACTGGGTTTCGAGAGACGACTAGTGACGACTAGATTACCAATAACAATTTGATTGTTGAACAATCATAACAAATTTGACTTCACGAAAACATGTTGGCATCAGTCTTACTTTTAACAAGACGCCTGTGACAACTGGATGTTGGGCACTAATGACAATTGGATTTGACCTCATTTTTGTTCTTCTCATTTTTATTTTCCCTAACTTTTGTCTGGACTGAGTCTTTTGACTTGAAGTCCAGCGGGATGCCCCAATCTTGCATAAGTCTCCTTCGTAGGTTTTGACTTAGCGGGCTTTTTCTTTTCTTTCTTTCTCTCTCTTTTTTTTATGAACAAATCACGTGATTCTAAGTGGTTTTGACTTAGATACCAACGACAATTGGTCCTTTTGAAAAGACATCAGTGACAACCGGAACAGATTTGAAGATACCAATAACAATTGGATTTGAAGACACCAATAACAATTGGATTTGAAGATACCAATAACAATTGGATTTGAAGACACCAATAAAATTTGGATTTGGAGATACCAATAACAATTGGATTTGGAGATACCAATAACAATTGGATTTGAAGATACCAATAACAATTGGATTTGGCGATACCAATAATAATTGGATTTGGAGATACCAATAACAATTGGATTTGGAGATACCAATAACAATTGGATTTGAAGATACCAAGGACAATTGGATTTGGCGATACCAATAACAATTAGATTTGAAGATACTAATAACAATTAGATTTGAAGACACCAATAACAATTGGATTTGGAGATACCAATAACAATTGGATTTGGCAATACCAATAACAATTGGATTTGAAGATACCAATAACAATTAGATTTGGTGATACTGTAGCACCCCAAAATTTGCCCTCCTTACTTTATTACTAACTGGTTTATGTTTCATTTCATTTTTGCATTATCATGTGTGCATATCATTGGTTCTTAGCATGGGGTCAAGGTGCCTGAGGCAGTTCTTCAAAGGGTCAAGCAAGAGTCCTTGTATTGTCCAAGAGAGCTCAGGTGGATCACTCTCCTAACCAGTGCAGAAATTAGGGTTTTGAGATTCTTGGGTTCATTTCTCCAATGGGCAAGTTGATTGGGTTTTTATCATCACCAAATGGTACATCTCATCTTTGTTGGAGAGGATACACATCACATTCAGAGGAATTTGGATTTGGAGACTATGCTACTTCCTCCTAGACTGAGGGTACCTAAATTAGGGTTTGCTATAAAGTCAGTTTATTTCTGATTTCTTGGGAAAGACTTGATTCCAGGGTATTCCTTGGGTCCCTGAGTATTTAGGAATGGAAGATTGTCCATCAGTTTGGTTCAGGAGAAGTTCAATTGGCCAATGGATTGGGAATCAGGAGAATTGGGGAAAAGTCAACAGTGAGAGGGGAAGTCAACTGTGAAATTTTGAGGTTCTCTTCAAGGTTTTCAAGGTCTCACATCCTCATATGGTCTTCAAGGGTCAAGTTTCATACCATTTATCAAGAATCAAGGGTTGGTACAAAAGTTGCTAAATATGGAAATGACCTATAATTTGAAAGTTTCTTTTTTGGGCAAGTTCCTACACTACATTCAACTTGACCTTTCATCATCAAAGAAGCTTAAAATGAATTTTCCTCAAACAAGAAAGTTGAATATCTTTTTCTCCTCTTTCCAACAAGTACTAGTGGGTCTCCATATCATTTATGAAACTCAAGTTATGATCAAAAGAAGGCAAAGTGGTTTTTAGGGTTCCATTTTCACAACTTTTGCACTTTGGGACATATGGACCTATAATTGATTCCATTGCTTCATGTCATATTCTAACCTCAAAGTACAATCCCCAAGGAGCATTGTTGGCCTTTAAATCAAGTGGATCCATGGTTTATTCGTTACTTATTTCACATGGTGTAAAATTGCCAAATTATTGAAATCTCATGAACCAAGGCATCTCAAGGCCCAAATCAAATCCAGGTGTGATTAGCAATGGTTAAATAAGTGGTCCATCATCAAGGGTTTGGATATCCATGCATGGAGGAGGGTGTATTTCACATTATTCAATTTTCTAAAATCATCCAAAACTCATTAAACAAAGAATTACCAAGGCCCAAGTGATCATCAGTGGTTTAACCTAGCCTATTTAAACTTACTCATGCTAGGGTTGGAAAGGATGACAGGTGATTTCAAGGAGAACCAAAGTTTGAACCCTAAAAGCTTCTCTCATTCGTATCTCTCAACCAAGAGGAGCTTTTCCAAAAATTCTTCCACAATCTTCTTTCTGGGGATCCACATAGCACAAACCAACCATCCTTTGAAGCTAACAATAAGGATACGTGGTGCACAAGCTCAGGTTAGTGGTATTTTTGATGATCATAAAACTCTCTTTTTAAATATGCATAATGTTGTGTGACACCCATGGATCATTCTGATGTATTTATTTTTGAGATTGGACGCATGTATTGGTTGTATCGTATGTTTAAAGTTTTGAACCCTAACATTATTTCGTTCGAATCTCCTTATGCATTGGTTATTTGTGATTTTTGACTGGATATTCGAGATCCTGGCATTTTTCTGGTCAAAATGGAGTACCTATTTGCAATTTCTGGAAAAAAGTGCACAGCAGCTCACCGGAGAGGGTGGCCGGAACCCTAGCTCCGGCGGCTGGGATGATACAGTCCGGCGAGGAGTTTTGGAGGAAGAAGATGAGCCAGAGCTGTTGATCTGCGTGATCGTGTGGTCCTCACTTCACCACATTTCTTTTAATTTCTGATTTTATTTAATGGTTTCATATGTGCCTTCCCATACTCGTTGCCATGTACCCTCTGATCTTGTCCTCTTATCTTGCTTAATCTTGTAATTGTTTGACTTAATGTCGTGCGTCTGATCCATCATGTGGCTGATATTGTGACAACAAATAAAAAACGCATGTGCATGTGTGCTGAGTGCTTGCGTGTGCGTGGGTATATCATTATTGTGGTGTGCGTTTCAATCTTGGCCATAGATCATGACTACTTGTTTGATGTGTTGACTTAATGATAAGCGCAGGATTCATCCAAAGGTAGGTATGCAGTCAACTGAGCTGACTAAGGTCCACGCGTATTTCTTTTTTATTTTTATTTTCTGATGGATTTAAGTTTGGGCCCTGCTATTTACACACCCCTACCTAAGCCCATTATTATTTTTCAACGTGTTTCTTTTGCTGCATACACCCCCCATGCGTATCTCATTATTTTTATTTTAATTAATTATTGCATTCATTTTTAATTTTTAAAAAAGATATAATTGCATTAAAAAAATCCCAAAAAATTCATGAATCACATTTAGCATTTAATAAAATTTTCCCAAATTTTATTTTTTATTTTCATTTTATTTTTAACATCTGAAATAATTATTTGTTTATTTTCCTTTTGGATTTATTTCATACATGCATACCATGACTTGTTTATTTTATTTCTCATCATCCATAAAACCTTTTGAACTCATTCTTTTTGCATTATTTCACCAACATTTTGAATTGCATTAAAATATTTTTCTATCATTTTTAAAATCATCTCATATTGCATTTTAGTCCTTTCCTTTTGCATATTGAACCATGTTTCTTGTCTGAACTTTGCATGATTGTTTGAGTGACTTATATTTTGAATTTTGGCATAAGTTCTGGACATAATGTTTGTTTCTGGTTGAGCTATTGTGATAATTAATTTGGTGATTTTAGAAGATGTTTTGCTAATTGTTTGATTGCTATTTGTTTGAGATCTTCTTGTATGCATATCTCTGATCATGTCTGGTTACCTGTTTGAAAAGCACTTGTGCCATTGTTTGAGATTGCTTCTTTGGGTTCTTAAACCATGTTTAGATTGTTATAAGTCACTTGATTGCCATTATATGTCATTGCCCGGATTTCATTGATCTCATTTCTTTTACGTATGTCGGTTTTATACTAACCTTTTATGCAGGGGCTGAGGTAAGATATTTGAGGGTGTGGATAGTTATCCATATTCACCCTTACTCTTTCCTTCTCTCATCTTTTCTTTTCTTTAGGCTTAGGTTGTTGTCAAATCTCACTAACCTTAGGTCACCCATGCATGATAACATTAGGACTCTTAGTTTCCCTTTAGAGTTTCCTTTGTGTCTTCTCTCTTCTCATCTCAAAACTTCTTGAAAACACTTAATAAGGATAAAGTGTATTGCTCACGAGCCTTAAGCGGGGGAATGAGAAATGAGGGGCTTCCTCTCATCTTTCTAGAGTGCTTAGCGAGCGTCCTGTCTTGGGACGATTCGTTAAGTATTCGTCCCTGTGCCCTACACTTGGGTGCAATGCAAGTTATGAACTAACTCAAGTCACTTCTGTCCTAAAAAACACAAACAAACTTCAAACCTTTTTGTCCTTCGGGATTGTCAAATTAAAGGCTATTTTCAAAAAGGGCACGTTACTTTCTGTCTGAGTCGCAAACAGGCATCGACCCTAACTGTCGGACGCGAACTTAACGTCGCTCATAAAAAACACAAAAAGAACTTGGTCCGAACTACGTTGGCTCTGAATTCCCCATTGCACAAAGGGGGTACGTAGGCCTAGGACGTCGACGTCCTACCGAGTCTGTCTTAGTTTTTCCCTCCCCCGTCTTAGTACAGCCATAGATGATAGGATAACTCACCCTTAGATTAGACAACAAGCGTGGATCCCATTGAGTACGATGGACACGTGGGGTGTTAGCACCTTCCCCTCGCGTAACCGACTCCCGAACCCAGGTTATGGTTGCGATGACCATTCCTTTCCCTCTTCCTCAGGTTTATGCGGTGTTCCCTTTCCCTCTCTTGGGATAAATTTACACGGCTGACGACTCTGTTTTCCGCGCCACTTTCGCGTTTGTACCTGGATGAAAATCCTGGGAACGACAGCTGGCGACTCTGCTGGGGACTCTGGTTGACCTATGCTGGTCCATCCCTAAGCGAGTCAATCCTAGCGCTTGCTTGTCTTTGTTCTCTTTGGGTGCTTTGTGTTTGTTTTGTTTTATTTGTTGTATTTTATTTTTACCGCATTTTCTGCATTGCATTTCATTTTTATTACTGTCATACTGGATATTGCTGTGTTGTGCTGGTTGTTTCTGTTTTGCAGGTTGGGTTGTTCTTAGAGATAAGCCCAATACCCAGGCTTGAGTACACTCTAGGACTAGAGTGGAGAGTAGTGGGACCTACGTGCCGCTTGGTACGTTTGTGTGTTCACGAAATTCACAACCAGACGAGGCTATCTTGGGACGCATTCTAGCGTGTGTGTCTTGCGCATGTTAGGATGTCGATCTAGAGAGCTGTCGACTCTGGTGACTGATCATCGAGTACCTTAGTGAAAACATCCCTCTTTAGTGGTGACAGTGGCAGACCACATCCTGTGGCAAACCCATTCGCACCCGAGGGCCCACTTTGGAACTCGCATAGGATGGCCCCTATATTTTGAAGAGAATCAGTGGAGGCACTCCTCGATTGACGATAGTACTGTACCCCGAGGGATGAATGTACTATTGTTTCTTGACCTCAGTGCCAGAAGCTGAGGACCTTCCGTTTTGGAGAATCAGTTGAGGCCTCCTCGATTGATGATGATGCCAAACCAGAAATGGGGAACGTATCATCATTTCTCGACCTGAGAGCCCGGGATACTGAACATCCTAGTACCCACACGTGAGAGGGGATGGGTGTTTGCAGGTTTGCAGGTAACCGAAACCTTCAACCTACCCGATTTTTCTGGATTTCTCATCAATGTTTGATTATCTGGGTTCCTGGTTATCTCAGTGGTTCGGTATTTTGGAATTCTGGTTTTCTGGGTTGTGGTTCTCGTTCAGTTAACAGCACAGCACATCCAGCAGTGTTGCCTTGATCCCATGTTTGCATGAGCATATCATTTTCTCGCATTCTGACATGTTTGACATTTTTCAGGGCTTGCATCTTACTCTTGATTCCGGTTTTCCGAGGTTACCTTGGCATGGATGTCCAGAGAAAGAAGACTGTTGCCTATTCGTTCCCAGATCCAACCTTGACGTTGATTCACAAACTGATTAATATGGCTGGTCCCGGAGTTCGTACAGAGTTCAGTGGAGGGTATGGGAGACTTCTGAAGTTTGTCTACAATATCTCCAAGTATGAGAAGGATGCCATTCATACACTTCTTCAGTTTTACGATCCGTCTTTGCGTTGCTTCACTTTCCCAGACTACATCTTGGCCCCAACGTTGGAGGAGTTCTCATTTATTTTGGGAATCCCCATCAGGCATGACATAGTATTCTTTTCTGAAGAACACCCCGGGATAAAAGAAATGGCTATTGCTCTTCATATTGGTGAATCCGTTCTGAGCAGTAATATTAAGGAAAAACAAGGAGCTAAGGGTTTCTTATTGAAGTTCTTGTTTGATCAAGCTTGCATACACGTTAAAGAGAAGAATTGGACTGCTTTCCAAGCTATTCTGGCTATGTGCATCTATGGGATTGTCCTATTTCCCAATGTTCCTGATCTGGTGGATATGCATGCTGTCAGAATCTTTATTTCAAAGAATCCTATACCTACCTTGCTAGGTGATGTGTATCACTCAGTCCACTACAAGAATGAAAATAGGCGGGGAAAAACCGTGAGTTGTTATCCACCGCTCTTATCTACTTGGTTTCTGAGCCATCTCCCCGAAGTTGGCGCCTTCGTTGATACGAAAGATTCTCTGAAGTGGTCAAAGAGGTTAATGGGCTTGACTGCTGACAACATTGTCTGGTTCAACCGTGACTTGCTAGGAATAGAGATTATTTGCAAGTGCGGAGAATTCCCTAATGTACCCTTGATAGGGAGAAGAGGTGGAATTAACTATAATCCTTCCCTTGTTATCAGGCAGTTTGGTTATCCTTTGAAAGGTCCACCTGAAGAGCGAGATGTCAAAGAGTCCTTATTCTTCAATGGTACTGAGGATCAAGGGATGATAAGGAAGATTATGAATGCTTGGAAGCAGGTGACCAAGAAGGGAAAAACTTCATTCGGGAAATGTAACATCCGGGCTTTCCCTTCCTATAAAGAGTGGATTAAGAAGAGAGCAGAAGATGAACTTCTTCCCTTCCCGGTAGAACCACCATCTTACCCCTTGCTGATTGAGCCTCCTACCACAGTTGAGATAGAGAAGTTTAACAAGTTGTGGGCTGAAAAGGAAAAGCTGCGAGAAGAAAACGGTGAGCTACTAAGGGAGATTTATCAGTTGAAGCATGAGTGGGGTGAAGCTGTTCATATCGCCAAGTTGAAGACAGAGCTTCTCGCTGAGGCAGAAAAAGAGCTAGCTGACAAGGTCGCATCTAGACAGAGGATGAAACAAGCTCTAGACGGTATCAGTAAGGTTCTCGAGTCTAAGAAGGAAGAGTTGGACAAGGCTTTGTTAAAAATTCACAGGTTCAATGCTCACCGAGAAACTGCAATGGCTGAGAATAAGCAAAAAGAAGACAGTTATCTAGCTCAGATTGATCAATTGAAGTCGCAACTCAAGAAGAAAGACGCAGAGATCCTATCAGGGATATTCCAGAGACAAGTAATCGAGGGTCGACTCAATGAAGCCATAGCCTCCATAGAGGAACTGAAGATCCAAGCTAAAGTGAAGAGACCTAGAAATGAGGGACCTAGCATGGATGGTGTTTCTGGAGAAGACGCTTGGGAGTTGCATTGCCGATACTTGGAGGGGATCATGCATAGGAGAGGCATCCTCATTCAAGAGCTAATTCAGAGACCGAAGCATCCCGACACCAAAAAGTTGTTCAAGGAAATTCAAGACTGGAGCAGAAAGCATAATGGATGGGGGGATTAACACTTGTGGATTTTGATGATATGCCGTAGTTTTCTATTTTCTTTCATTATTCGGACCACCGCCAGGCTTGTTGGTTGGGATCTATGATTATTGTGTTCAGACTTGTTATCGTGGATTTGTGATTGTTGATATTTGGTTTCCCTCTAGTTTTCTTAATATATGAGCAGAAGTTTCGTTCTATCTTATTGTTAAACTGGAATCAAGGGGTGGATCGCCCTGCGAATATTTAAACATGTTCATTTGCATTTGCATATTCATAATCATTTTGCATGATCATTTTGCATAACAGGTGTTTATCTCCGGTATTCTTATCTTGTTCCAATCTCAGGATTGCAGATCAGCTCAGTTCAGGTATTCTACCAGACAAGATCAGAAAAGACTCATGGATTAACTACAATCTGAGATGACTGAGATGCGGACCCGCATGAACTAATTCATGGATTTAATGCAAGGGGTTGCTCAGGGCCAAGAGCAGTTAAGAACTGTTGTCCAACCACTGATTGCAAGGATTGATGACGAAGTTGTCCTTCATGGAGGAGTCCATACTGGTGTTACTGGTACTAATGTTCAGAATGGCCCTCCGGGCGGAGGTATTCCTGTTTCTGGTGTTGTGATCCCTCCGGGCGGGACTGAAAATGTCGGGGGAGGTGGTATTGGTGTCTGTGCTATTCATGGCCGTCAGTTTGATGATATTCAAGATAATGCATTCTCTGTGCCAGGTGAGGATGCTGGTTCCCAGATTGACACTGACCAGAGATTCAGGTTGATTGAGGAACAACTGAGGGGTATTGCCAATCAAGATTCTATGGGTATGGACTTGGAGGATTTGGGGTTGGTTCCAGGCATTGTTATCCCGCACAAGTTTCAGACTCCTACCTTCTAAAAGTACAATGGTATGACTTGCCCAAGGACTCACGTCAAGGCATACACGAGTAAAATGGCTGCTCACGCAAAGAATGAAAAATTGATGATGCATTGCTTTCAAGTTAGCCTATCTGGGGCATCCCTGGAATGGTATATGCAGCTAGAGAGGAAAGACGTTCGTAGCTGGAGAGAGCTGGCAGGGGCATTTATTAGACACTATCAATATAACACTGATATGGCTCCCAATCGTACACAGCTGCAGAATATGTCTCAAAAGAGCAATGAAAGCTTTAGAGAGTACGCCCAGAGGTGGCGTGAATTGGCTTCCCGAGTTCAACCTCCGATGTTGGAAAGAGAGCTCGTTGATATGTTCATGGATACGCTTCAGGGGCATTATTATGAGAAATTGGTTGGATGTTTGTCAGCTGGATTTTCAGGTCTTGTATTGGCAGGAGAAAGAGTTGAAAACGGCATCAAAACGGGAAAAATTCAAGTTGCTCCCGGTTATTCTGAAAATGCGAAGAAACGTTACAGGGGAGAAGAAGGAGAGACTAATGTCGTTCAGTACCAACAACCTTATGCTCCTCAACAACAGAAGTATCAGCGTCAGAATCAGCATAGGCCGCGCAACAACTTGGAAAGAAGGAATGCTCCTCTTCATCCAGTTCCCATGTCGTACAGTCAACTCTTGCCACACTTGGTTCGAAACTCATTGGTGGAGCCTAAGACTTTGAAGCCTGTTCCAGAACCATACCCTCCAGGGTACAATCCCCATGTGCAATGTGGATATCATGGAGGATCTATGGGGCACTCAACCGAAGATTGCAAAGCCTTCCAAGCCAAAGTGCAACAATTGATTGACAAAGGGTACATATCATTTCCAGAAGGAGACTTGGTTGTGCATGTCGATCTCTCATCTGTTTGAAGACTTCTAGGGTCGTCTCCTAAAGCCAGTAGCCCAAGCGGAGTCAAGTCTTCTCAACAACGGCAGTCATCAGTTTCTTTACTACATTTTCATTTGTAGTTTTTCATTTCTCGTTAAAGCATTATATGCATGTAGAAACTTATTTGTTTTTAATGACGATCATAATACAATGAGCATGTTTTCCTTGAAGTAATTCATTCGTGTTCACTCTTAAATGTTTATATGCACTGTAATACCAATTTTCTAGTCTAGAACTCTCGAGGGAGGATGACGAAATAAGAGCGCAGATTTCTAATGGTGCGCTTTAGGATAGAACCCTGTTGAGGATATACATGCATTGTTTCAAACCCCTAAACACTGGAGATATAAGGGAGATAGACCCTCGTTAACCCCTTTGAGCCTTGAAGTAGGAGTTTCCTTCGTACGAAAAAGTCCTCATACTTAACCCAGGGGCAGGGTAGGCGTCAGTTAGTTTGACTGAGCATTCAAATTTCAAGGAGAGTGTGCATCTGAGGATCCATTACCCTCTATCCCACCGTCAAGAGGTCAAGAGATGTGAAACCACAATGGTTATCCATCAACAATCAAGGAGTGAGGCAGTCACAACCTTTCAAGCAAGTAAGACAACCAGTGTCACGCGCTTTGTTCAAAAAAGGGGAAATAAAAAAAAAAGGAAAGAAAAGCCCGCTAAGTCGAAACATGAAAACAAGTGACTTAGGCAAAAGTTAGGGCATCCCGCTGGACTTAAAAATCGAAAAACTCAAAAGAGTCAGTCCAGGCAAAATTAGGGATAAAAAAAAAGCAAAAGAAAGAAAAAGCAAAACACGAAGAGGATTACAAAAGAAAATCCTCGACAAGAACAAATTCGTGTGATTACACGCACAAAAGATTAAAAGGGGTGACTGTCACTCCAAAACTTCCTTAGGTGTCAAACCATTAGTGGCATGGGTTCCTTAAAGATCATAAACCTTTTGGGAGATGAGCGTTTGGGTCAGATTAACTGAATATAGGACTGGAGAACATCACGAAGAATGGGTGGGCACCGATAAATTTTGAGCCATAAATCCTTTCTCTGAAACTGCGAACCAGACCACGTTACAACCCTTAAAAGTCCTAATTGAAACAGGGTTTATTCCGAAAGCGTACTTCAACAGGATAGCGTTCCTGACTCCTACGAGTTGTGCTAATAAGATTTGTTGGTATTGCATGTGCGCATTGTTTTACCATTCAAAAATCAAGGTCGCATCCCAGCTGGTGATTCGTTCACAAGGCTTGGCGACGTATTTTCAATAAAAATTCAAGGTTAACATGAGTGTTGCATTAGAATTGTCATTCTCATAATAAACATTTTTTGCTTGCATGTGTTTGATATCAAAGAAGCTCACACGATGAACGACAGTCGAGAAGCTTGATCACGCCAAGTTGAGATAGTGAAAACCCCGAAGGGCAATCATTTCAAGGGGTATGTGGCTAAGAGATTGTGCACAGCTTGGGGGTTCCCGTTAAATGGTGATAAGATGCCGCTAATCTGGAGCAGTCATGCTGAAAACTCCCCCTAAAGCAGCCGGACAGGGGCAATCAGGTCGATTTGACAAATCTCGGTAAGATCAATCAGGGGAAAAGTTCTTCGAGACTTGGGGCAGGCCACCTCTAGGGCATGAGAAATCGTCTACTCTTGAAAATGGTTAATTGAAACACCTCCTCAAAGTTCAGAATACTGGGACAGAGTATTTTCGAGTCATTACAATTCCTTTCGAGGTAATGTACTTCATGGATTATGAAGTCTAGGGAAGTTATGTCGAGATATGATAAATCTCTCCAAGAGTTCGAAGACCCTGGGGCAGTGCGAACGCCCGGTCTTCTATAAAATCCTCTTGGGATGATTTCTTCCGTTAGACCTGGTGGTCTGGGGCAGGTGGAAAGTTCGAAGGGCCGTAGGGACAGGTCAGGTTGGATGGCAACAGGATTGTATTCCCCAGCAGTTTGCTCTCCCCAGCATTAAGATTGCTCCTTCCCCAGTAGGACAAACTTTCCTCAGCAGAGCAGACCTTCCCCAGCAGGAGACTTGGGAAGTATTTTCTCTGAATCAAGACGTTATTTCCCTACAAAATCAGGGTGTTCACCTTCCCCATCCAGTCAGGAAGCGTGCTTTCACCGACAATGTCATATTCTAGTCCCCAGCAAGGTGGGAGTAAAGTCATTCTCCCCACCAGCAGACTAAGTTCAGCGGTATCCCCAAGCAGGATGGTATTATGGACTGTTTTCCCCAAGTAGGATGGTATTATGGGCTGGCATCCCCCAGCAAGTTCTGAGCCCAATTGGATATTAGAAATCTTCAGTAACAAACTTTCGGTTCCATTATTGGCGTTCATTCTCAACTCCCCCAGCAGAGGAGAAATCTCAGGTTTTGGATGTTACCTTCAGTGAAAGACAGGTGTGGCCCCCGGTAGTTCTTTCGGGATTTCATCCCCAACAGAAGTTGTTGATCCGAAGAGTCGATCAGTATGACCCTTCTCATCAGAGTTCCTGGATCAGAGGATAATTTATTTTTGTCATCCTCAGCGGAATTGATCTTTTCTCTCCAGCATTTATTTTGCCGAAGGGACCCCTTTTGCATATCATAAGCATTTGCATTGCATCCTCAAGCGCGTAGCATTTCCATTTCGTATGGAGCATTACGCTAATTTCAAACCTTTGCATTTAAAGCATAAGCCAGGTTTGATACTTTCTTTGCCAGTTCTCTTTCTCAGCAGAGATGGCATGACTCAGGAGATCCTTGAGGGACGCGTTCCTCATACTTGTGCTCCCCAGTAGAGTCTTTTATTTAGACTTCTCCTTCCCCGACAGAGTCATCTTGCCTGTGGATTTTGAGTCGGTTGGGAGTTTGCCTTTGTTTGGCCCTTCTCTTTTGTGAAATCCCGTTCTCACCTGATAGTCAGTTCTTGCTTGACATATTTTGCTGGCCAGTTTCCCTTTATCAGCAGGGATGGCATTTGTGTTGCTAGTTCTCTTTATCAGCAGAGATAGCAATCCTTTGAAGATTTTCTTCGTCAGCTCCCTTTATCAGCAGGGATGGCATTTATTTTGCTAGTTCTCTTTATCAGTAGAGATAGCAATCCTTTGAAGATTTTCTTCGTCAGCTCCCTTTATCAGCAGGGATGGCATTTATTTTGCTAGTTCTCTTTATCAGTAGAGATAGCAATCCTTTGAAGGTTTTCTTTCGTCAGTTCCCTTTATCAGCAGGGATGGCATTTATGTTGCTAGTTCTCTTTATCAGCAGAGATAGTAATCTTTTGAAGATTTTTTCGTCAGTTCCCTTTATCAGCAGGGATGGCATTTATTTTGCTAGTTCTCTTTATCAGCAGAGATAGCAATCTTTTGAAGATTTTTTCGTCAGTTCCCTTTATCAGCAGGGATGGCATTTATTTTGCTAGTTCTCTTTGTCAGCAGAGATAGCAATCTTTTGAAGATTTTTTCGTCAGTTCCCTTTATCAGCAGGGATGGCATTTGTTTTGCTAGTTCTCTTTGTCAGCAGGGATAGCAATCTTTTGAAGATTTTCTTTCGTCAGTTCCCTTTATCAGCAGGGATGGCATTTGTTTTGCTAGTTCTCTTTATCAGCAGAGATAGCAATCTTTTGAAGGTTTTCTTTCGTCAGTTCCCTTTATCAGCAGGGATGGCATTTATGTTGCTAGTTCTCTTTATCAGCAGAGATAGCAATCTTTTGAAGGTTTTCTTTCATCAGTTCCCTTTATCAGCAGGGATGGCATTTATGTTGCTAGTTCTCTTTGTCAGCAGAGATAGCAATCTTTTGAAGATTTTTCGTCAGTTCCCTTTATCAGCAGGGATGGCATTTGTTTTGCTAGTTCTCTTTGTCAGCAGGGATAACAATCTTTTGAAGATTCTCTTCGTCAGTTTCCTTTATCAGCAGGGATGGCACATTTCGAGATTCCTTTGTCAGTTCTCTTTATCAGCAGAGATGACATAACCTGGGAGAGTTTGTTTCACTTTATACCCAGCATAGCTAGCACTCGTCCGTGTTGTGACAGTACAACATTTATGGTTGATTCTACGGTGGAGTCGTCCCCCCTTTGAGGATTGCAAATTTCCGGGTTCTTTGGTATTCAATCCCCGTGCATTCTGATTGTCTGAAAGCCATCGCTATCATACCCTCAGGACCAAGTTGATTGAATAGGGGCAGCTGTAGCACCCCAAAATTTGCCCTCCTTACTTTATTACTAACTGGTTTATGTTTCATTTCATTTTTGCATTATCATGTGTGCATATCATTGGTTCTTAGCATGGGGTCAAGGTGCCTGAGGCAGTTCTTCAAAGGGTCAAGCAAGAGTCCTTGTATTGTCCAAGAGAGCTCAGGTGGATCACTCTCCTAACCAGTGCAGAAATTAAGGTTTTGAGATTCTTGGGTTCATTGCTCCAATGGGCAAGTTGATTGGGTTTTTATCATCACCAAATGGTACATCTCATCTTTGTTGGAGAGGATACACATTACATTCAGAGGAATTTGGATTTGGAGACTGTGTTACTTCCTCCTAGACTGAGGGTACCTAAATTAGGGTTTGCTATAAAGTCAGTTTATTTCTGATTTCTTGGGCAAGACTTGATTCCAGGGTATTCCTTGGGTCCCTGAGTATCTAGGAATGGAAGATTCTCCATCAGTTTGGTTCAGGAGAAGTTCAATTGGCCAATGGATTGGGAATCAGGAGAATTGGGGAAAAGTCAACAGTGAGAGGGGAAGTCAACTGTGAAATTTTGAGGTTCTCTTCAAGGTTTTCAAGGTCTCACATCCTCATATGGTCTTCAAGGGTCAAGTTTCATACCATTTATCAAGAATCAAGGGTTGGTACAAAAGTTGCTAAATATGGAAATGACCTATAATTTGAAAGTTTCCTTTTTGGGCAAGTTCCTACACTATATTCAACTTGACCTTTCATCATCAAAGAAGCTTCAAATGAATTTTCCTCAAACATGAAAGTTGAATATTTTTTTCTCCTCTTTCCAACAAGTACTAGTGGGTCTCCATATCATTTGTGAAACTCAAGTTATGATCAAAAGAAGGCAAAGTGGTTTTTAGGGTTCCATTTTCACAACTTTTGCACTTTGGGACATATGGACCTATAATTGATTCCATTGCTTCATGTCATATTCTAACCTCAAAGTACAATCCCCAAGGAGCATTGTTGGCCTTTAAATCAAGTGGATCCATGGTTTATTCATTACTTATTTCACATGGTGCAAAATTACCAAATTATTGAAATCTCATGAACCAAGGCATCTCAAGGCCCAAATCAAATCCAGGTGTGATTAGCAATGGTTAAATAAGTGGTCCATCATCAAGGGTTTGAATATCCATGCATGGAGGAGGGTGTATTTCACATTATTCAATTTTCTAAAATCATCCAAAACTCATTAAACAAAGAATTACCAAGGCCCAAGTGATCATCAGTGGTTTAACCTAGCCTATTTAAACTTACTCATGCTAGGGTTGGAAAGGATGACAGGTGATTTCAAGGAGAACCAAAGTTTGAACCCTAAAAGCTTCTCTCATTCGTATCTCTCAACCAAGAGGAGCTTTTCCAAAAATTCTTCCACAATCTTCTTTCTGGGGATCCACAGAGCACAAACCAACCATCCTTTGAAGCTAACAATAAGGATACGTGGTGCACAAGCTCAGGTTAGTGGTATTTTTGATGATCATAAAACTCTCTTTTTAAATATGCATAATGTTGTGTGACACCCATGGATCATTCCGATGTATTTATTTTTGAGATTGGACGCATGTATTGGTTGTATCGTGTGTTTAAAGTTTTGAACCCTAACATTATTTCGTTCGAATCTCCTTATGCATTGGTTATTTGTGATTTTTGACTGGATATTCGAGATCCTTGCATTTTTCTGGTCAAAATGGAGTACCTATTTGCAATTTCTAGAAAAAAGTGCACAGCAGCTCACCGGAGAGGGTGGCCGGAACCCTAGCTCCGACGGCTGGGATGATACAGTCCTGCGAGGAGTTTTGGAGGAAGAAGATGAGCCAGAGTCGTTGATCTGTGTGATCGTGTGGTCCTCACTTCACCATGTTTCTTTTAATTTCTGATTTTATTTAATGGTTTCATGTGTGCCTTCCCATACTCGTTGCCATGTACCCTCTGATCTTGTCTTCTTATCTTGCTTAATCTTGTAATTGTTTGACTTAATGTCGTGCGTCTGATCCATCATGTGGCTGATATTGTGACAACAAATAAAAAACGCATGTGCATGTTGCGTGGCTAGTGTATGTGTGTTGAGTGCTTGCGTGTGCGTGGGTATATCATTATTGTGGTGTGCATTTCAATCTTGGCCATAGATCATGACTACTTGTTTGGTGTGTTGACTTAATGATAAGCGCAGGATTCATCCAAAGGTAGATATGCAGTCAACTGAGCTGACTAAGGTCCACGCGTATTTCTTTTTTATTTTTATTTTCTGATGGATTTAAGTTTGGGCCCTGCTATTTACACACCCCCACCTAAGCCCATTATTATTTTTCAACGTGTTTCTTTTGCTGCATACACCACCCCATGCGTATCTCATTATTTTTATTTTAATTAATTATTGCATTCAATTTTAATTTTTAAAAAATATATAATTGCATTAAAAAAATCCCAAAAAATTCATGAATCACATTTAGCATTTAATAAAATTTTCCCAAAATTTATTTTTTATTTTCATTTTATTTTTATCATCTGAAATAATTATTTGTTTATTTTCTTTTTGGATTTATTTCATACATGCATACCATGACTTGTTTATTTTATTTCTCATCATCCATAAAACCTTTTGAACTCATTCTTTTTGCATTATTTCACCAACATTTTTAATTGAATTAAAATATTTTTCTATCATTTTTAAAATCATTTCATATTGCATTTTAGTCCTTTCCTTTTGCATATTGAACCATGTTTCTTGTCTGAACTTTGCATGATTGTTTGAGTGACTTATATTTTGAATTTTGGCATGAGTTCTGGACATAATGTTTGTTTCTGGTTGAGCTATTGTGATAATTAATTTGGTGATTTTAGAAGATGTTTTGCTAATTGTTTGATTGCTATTTGTTTGAGATCTTCTTGTATGCATATCTCTGATCATGTCTGGTTACCTGTTTGAAAAGCACTTGTGCCATTGTTTGAGATTGCTTCTTTGGGTTCTTAAACCATGTTTAGATTGTTATAAGTCACTTGATTGCCATTATATGTCATTGCCCGGATTTCATTGATCTCATTTCTTTTACGTATGTCGGTTTTATACTAACCTTTTATGCAGGGGTTGAGGTAAGATATTTGAGGGTCTGGATAGTTATCCATATTCACCCTTACTCTTTCCTTCTCTCGTCTTTTCTTTTCTTTAGGCTTAGGTTGTTGTCAAATCTCACTAACCGTAGGTCACCCATGCATGATAACATTAGGACTCTTAGTTTTCCTTTAGAGTTTCCGTTGTGTCTTCTCTCTTCTCATCTCAAAACTTCTTGAAAACACTTAATAAGGATAAAGTGTATTGCTCATGAGCCTTAAGAGTGGGGAATGAGAAATGAGGGGCTTCCTCTCATCTTTCTAGAGTGCTTAGCGAGCGTCCTGTCTTGGGACAATTCGCTAAGTATTCGTCCCTGTGCCCTAGACTTGGGTGCAATGCAAGTTATGAACTAACTCAAGTCACTTCTGTCCTAAAAAACACAAACAAACTTCAAACCTTTTTGTCCTTCGGGATTGTCAAACTAAAGGCTATTTTCAAAAAGGGCACGTTACTTTCCGTCTGAGTCGCAAACAGGCATCGACCCTAACTGTTGGACGCGAACTTAACGTCGCTCATAAAAAACACAAAAAGAACTTGGTCCGAACTACGTTGGCTCTGAATTCCCCATTGCACAAAGGGGGTACGTAGGCCTAGGACGTCGACATCCTACCGAGTCTGTCTTAGTTTTTCCCTCCCCCGTCTTAGTACAGCCATAGATGATAGGATAACTCACCCTTAGATTAGACAACAAGCGTGGATCCCATCGAGTACGATGGACGCGTGGGGTGCTAGCACCTTCCCCTCGCGTAACCGACTCCCGAACCCAGGTTATGGTTGCGATGACCATTCCTTTCCCTCTTCCTCAGGTTTATGCGGTGTTCCATTTCCCTCTCTTGGGATAAATTTACACGGCTGGCGACTCTGTTTTCTGCGCCACTTTCGCGTTTGTACCTGGATGAAAATCCTGGGAGCGACAGATACCAATAACAATTGGACTTGAATACCAATAACAATTGGATTTGGCGATACCAATAATAATTGGATTTGGAGATACCAATAACAATTGGATTTGAAGATACCAATAAAAATTGGATTTGAAGATACCAATAACAATTGGGTTTGAAGATACTAATAACAATTGGATTTAACTCCTAGCCTCTTAATGTGTGAGGGATAAGTGAAGTGGATTCTCAGATGCTCACTCCTTTCTACCAATGTCTGAGTGCTCGATCAGCTTTACTGAAAACTACCCAGCCCTAGGTTAAAATTAATGGTGATTTTTTGTATGAAAGGAAACTTCTACTTCAAGGCCCAAAAGGGGTTAAAGAGGAATTATCTTCCTTATTTCTCCAGTGTTTAGGGAGTTAAAACAATGCCTTACATCATAAGCAGGTTTTATTCAAAAGCATACAACAAGAGATCTTACGTTTTTTATTTCATCATCCTCCCCCAAACTTTTCCTAAGCAAGAGGTTGTGTAGTTCTGGAATTTAAAAATGAGTGCATACGAATGGATTTCTTCAAGACAAACAAAGTCAATGCATTAATCGTTTAAAACAACAAGTTCTTACAACGCTAAAATAAATGTGCTAACAATACAGAAAGTTACATATGAGAAACAACAAATAAAACTTGAAATCTGACAAGACAAAGTTCTAAGAAGCGGCCTTTCGCATCAGTCCACCATGTGTAAGGAAGAGCTAGCTTCTAACAAGAGGTTAGTTTGCACTTGAGGCTTGCACATCTTGAAGGACAGGATCCCCCTTCGGATCAACTCTTCCACCCTCTCCTTGAGGACATAACATTCCTCAATGTTATGGCCGGGTGCCCCTTGGTGGAAGGCACAGAAGGCATCAGCTGTGAAGTAGCTCCTGTGGTTTCTTGGAATGACCGGTGGAGTTTCTCTTCTGATCACCCCTTGTTGTAGGAGGACGTGGAACAACCTGGCATAGGTCACAGGGATTCCCCTAGACTCTTCAACTTGCTCAACAGGCTGGTTGGTGGAGAAGGAAGAGCTATCTTGACGCTGAGATATAACCAGATCTTTGACCAAGTTCGTCAGCCTTCTCTTGGCAGCTTTCAGGTTTGCAACTTCATCCCGAAGCTCTTGATTTTCTTGTTCCTGAGTGTCAATCAAGTTTTTCATGGTGGCAGAAAAGGTTTCCATGTTGGCCCTTAGGGTGGCAACCTCTTCTCGGAGTGCTAGATCCACGTGTTTCAAATGATACATCTTCTCTTAACCTGAGTAATCAAGGTGATGAATTGGAGAAGACAAAGAAGGAGTTTATGTTGGAGAAATACATATGCAAATGTGACAACAGATGCAAAAAGCAAGATGCAATGCAAAAAGTTTTACGAAACTTAAATATTTGCAAACATCGAAGGTAATTCATCTCATCAATTCAAAAGAAGTTTATAAAATGTTTAGTCCATTGCTCAAAGAAGGGTATTTAACAGCTTTCTTCAATGATTACTTTATAATGTTTACAAACAAGAATTTAAGTTCCATAAAACTTTTTATGAACCATGATGCTTATAAATGCATATATACATAAATAAAACAAGATCACACTCAAACATGGTGTAAGGTTTGCATGGGGTCAAAAGGTTCACCCTTCCCATTTGGTATGTACTAGGGTTTATTGTACCTGTACAACGGGTTCTAACAAGTTCCCAAAGTCGCCAGTCCATCTTTCGGATATTATCAATTTCACAATTTACTCGGTAGTTAATAATATTCTCAAGAGAACCTCTTTTGAGTGTAGTATCGCGTATCAACTATTTTGGAATTACTCCCTCATAGTCATCGCACTACATTCCTAACAAGGCCAAGTAGGGTTAAAGGTAACTAAAAGTTCTCAGCTTCATAGGCTCAATCAAGAAATAGTATTGTTTTCACAATCTCTTGATCAACAATACTTATTTTTGAAGGTGCCTCCACTGAGTGGTGATTTCTCAAGTTAGCTTAGTTGGGATTCAACTCCCTATAAGCCTCCTTGAATGTACCACCTTCCTATCTCAATTTGCTCTCAAGTCCAAGGTTGGGACTTATCTCACCACAAGGTAACAACCCAATGGAAACACAAACAAACAAGCAAATAAGAACATATCAAATATAAGTGCTTAATCCTCTTGAAAGAGTAGTATTCCCCAATGAAGTCGCCATTTTTCTGTTGTGGTGAAAATTTGATATCAAGCTATTGATTAAACTTGAATCACAAATCTTTTAAAGATTCACCACCGAGCTTTGATTTATCCAAGGAAAAGGGTAAAGATCGTAAACAACCCTAAGTTTGCAATGTAACAACAATGCTAAGATATTTTGGGGGATCGGGGATTGGTTATACAAAGCGAAGGTATTAGCACCCTAAGTATCTATAGTACTCTATAGGAACCTCTTACTTTTATTTGTGATTTTTGTTTGCCATTGTTTGTGTTTGGGTTATAGGGTGAGAGATAGGAACCTAAGGGTTTAGTTACTAAATATGCTCGCTAAAACTTCGCGGTCTTGTGCCTACATATCCTTACAAGGATGGAATCAGAGCAATTGTAGTTCACCTTAATAGGGGTGGATAAATACTTGATTATGATCAAGAATCAAGGGGATTAAGTGTTATGTCCTAACACTTACTTGACTTGACAAAGTCACAAAGTTATAGGTTCTAATCTAAGTCTAAGACTCAAAAACCTAATGACTCTAACAAGGTCAAAGGGTGATGGATAAAGATGAGCTATCTATGACATGGAGTCAATAGAGAGACTTTCCCTTGGATTAAGGAATGGGGGTAACTTGAGGATAGAAGCTAACAAGCTAACATCACTTGGGGGAAGAACTTGACAAAGTAAAAAAAAGTATGATTAAGTATGGATGATATGAACATAATATGATATTCAAACATGATATCAATGGGAAGTAAATCAATATAACATTCAAACATGATGTTAAAGAAAGCATGACAAAGTAACATTCAAACATGATGTTAATATGGCAAAGGTAAAGCATATGGTTACAACCAAAGAATAAGGATAAATGTGACAACATTAAGGGTAAGGACTTAACAAAGTCAAGAACCAAACAAGGTAACTACCTAGTAAGTTCAAAGACTCGAGGAAGTTGAATATCAACATGGTGACAACAAAAGTAAGCTCAATCAAACAAAGATGTTACAACATTTAAACAAACATGAGATATAGTTCTAACAAGACTAAAGTATCATGGTTGAAAGTTCAAATACATGATTAAGGCTAACATGCTTTAAGGTTTACTAACACCACTTAATCATGAATACAAATTAAGCATTTCAAAGCATGGACAAGTTATTACAACACTTAGGCATGGTAAGATTCAAAGTTCAGGTTAACATGTGAACGTTATGACAACACTTAAACGTGGATAAGATCAAGGGTTCAAAGTTGATATGCATAAGTCAAGACATTACTTATCATGGGTAGAAAACAAAGTTCAAGTTTTAACATGTAAAGGTTATAAAAATACCTAACATGGATGACATTCAAAGATGAAACATACATGAGTCATGATAATAATCAAAGCATGCATGGATAAGTTAAGACATTACTTATCATGGATGGAAATTGTAGACAAGTAATGGTGATAACCAAACATACTTGGGCAAGAAAGACATGTTCATGACAATAACATGTAGATGAATATGCAAGCATACAAAGAATGGCATATGAGAATGCTTAGAGATGACATATTAAAATTTCAAACATGTTGTGAAAAAGTCAAGACATTACTTGATCATTTAGACATGGTTACAAGATAGACATGTTGACACAAGTAGGTAACAACCTAAACATGTATGTTAGGTTTCTACATGATGGAGACAAGGTGGAAGCCTCACAAGGATTCAAACATACCAACATGTGTTCAAAGTCATTTTCAAGGTGAAAACCTAAGGTTTAAGGATGCCTAAGCATAACATTACTCTAACAAGGGTATATGTGCACATAAAAGTTATATGAACATGGAAAATAATCACATGTTAGAGGCAGAATGACCAAGCAAAAGTTCATGGCATGGCTAGGAATTCAACATACATTTTGTGTAAACATACACTTGAAAATGCATCAAAATCAAGTTGAAACAAACATGTATAAGTTCACAACATTGAACAAGGTTCACATAAGTTGCAAATGGTTCAAACATGCCCATATGCACAAAGGAAATCAAAGGAATCAAACAAAGAAACACAATGGTCCTTAAGGAAACCTAAAAAGGTCACTTACTTCAAACATGAATAAGTGCTTCAAAAATAATCATTTTTGGAAATCTCTTTTTACCACAAGAACATAGACATCATCATGAGTCTATAGTAAAAAGAATGGGTCAAAAAGCCTGAGGGATGACCAAGTTGTGAGGTTTCTAAGTTGTGAAAAAATTTGAGAAAACTAGGTCATAAAAATGGGGTAGTGGTCCTAGAGAAATTTGAACACGCACCCTCTTGGTCCAGGTTAAAACGTTTAACCATCTGAGCCATGTGAATGGCTTGTTAATGTTATACGCGTATTAAAATAAGTGCGAAGTCTTGTTCCAAATGCCTAAAAATGAAAAGCGCAGCAAAAAGGTGATCTCTGAGGATCGAGCCCAAGTCATAGCATTTGTGAGACTTGGCAAGGCAAAGGTTGCACCACTGGGGTGGCCTGTTACATCCGTTGATGGGATGTAACTAAAATAATATAAGGGAAACTTAAGTTTCCCAGGTCAGAAGGGCGCCATGGCCCTCTTGCTGCAGCAAGAACAACATGAATCCACCATTTGCAAAAAACAGTGTAAATTTGTGTACACTTGATGAAATTTAGGTCAAACCTTCCTAGAATTTTCTAAGGATTTCAATGGTCCAATTAGTTTTGCATAGAAATGCTCCTAATTCAAAACCCGATAGCAACACTAAAAAGGCTCAACTTTGCAATTTCAGTGGTATAACCTCATACAATCATGGATATTGGCACTTAATGGATCAAACATGTCATATGTACTATAACAAACATGTCCCTACTCAGTATATATCATAAGCATGCATATTTTGCAAAGTTTCAAGTTTGAGGGAACTTACCTCTTGAAGCAAGATTCCAAATTCCTCCAAAGGTGTTACAGAACTTGTTGGTGGATTGGAACACCTTCAATATGCCTCTTATGAAGCTTTGAGAGGCTTGGAATCAACAAAAATTCACTGGAATTGAGAGTGCTCTCCTTCTTGTAAAATGAGGAATATGGTGATTTCGATCTTGGTGAAAATGGACACACAGTTGACGAATGATGTTATGAACACCTCAAGGGATGCCTAAGGGTTGAGTTTGTGTGATCAAATGGTTAAATATGGTTAGAATGAAATTCTGGGGTAGAAGATGCAAAAAGTCAATGATTCTTTGGATCGAAGGCTGACTTTTTGATCTATGAGGCTTTTTGAGCTTGTGAGGGTTTGGACACTCTTATAAGGTGTTTTGTGGTTTGTGAGAGTGGTTAAATGGAAGGTTCTATGGCTGGAATTAGTCTTGAGGTGGTTTTTACAAAGTGGAGATTCTTGGTTTTCAAGTAATGACTTGAGAAAACCAGTTCTGGTGGGAGGTGGTTTGGAAGCTCTATGCTGTGTGTTCTTGTTGTCTTTTGGGACAGAAATCATCCTCTATTTATAGGGTAAGAGTGGAGGAAATGGTTCTGATCATTTGGAGTGATTTGGTTATTTGTCTTAGTTAGAATTCAAGGAAAGGTTAGTTTGGTTTCAACTTGGCAAGTACAATGATTCTTATGGTTCCAATGTCAAGTACAAGCATATCTTGAGTGTGGGAATATCCTTTTGAGTTTCTTCTACAGATGGCATTGGTTTGAGTGTCAATGCAAAAGATTTTTGCTTTTAAGAGTAGCAATGTGGCCTTTATGGCAAAAACATACCAAAATGGCATGAAATTTGAACTTGATGCTCAAATCTTATGTGTAGTGCTCCAAGATTTGTACAATCTTCTGATTAGTGATGGATTTGGAAGCAACATAGCCTGAAAACCAAGATCTTGCAGGTTAGGAGTGGTTTGGCAACATGTTCATGACCTTGAAATTCAAGTTGCAAAACCTCAACTTCAAGTCTTCGAATCTCCTAACTCACAAATGGGATTGGGGAGTTCTTGTAATTTTTCAAAAGCCCCAGACATGCTCTAATACTTTCATGTTCAACAAAAATTATGAATCTAAAGGGATCATGATGAAAACTGGCCTCAAAGATTGATGTTTCAAAAGATCAAAAGTTGTCTTGAAATTTTTCTGTGTCCCAAGATTTCTTCAAACTTTGGAGCCTCATAACTCAAAATCCAAGCATTTTTTGAGGTTTCCACCGCTCATATAAAGTTGTAGTATGTTACAAGGGCTTTAATTTGAGCTTTGGAGCACACAAAATGGCTTTGTAGATTGGGAGTTATGATCTTTCAAAGTTGGCCTCCCAATTAGGGTTTTTCCATACAGAAAATTTTCAAGTTTCTTTAACTTTGCCCCTTTTGTAAGAAACCTCCCAAATCTTGATTTTTCATGCTCAAACTCATTGATCAAACATGTCTTGAAGAAATTTGGCTTGATTACTTCAATTTGGACCAAAAACCCTAAAAGTCAAAGGGTTGACTTTGTCAGATGAAGCTTGTATAATCAGATGAATTCAACTGTGTGATCTTCAATGGTTTTGGATCCTTGAATCTTTCAAACATCATGGATGGATTCCAAGGATGTATATGAGTGTCTTGGATCATTTCCCAAGACTTAGCATCATGATTTGATCAAAAGTCAAGGCACAATTGACTTTTTCCTAATGAAAACCCTAATTGGTGATCAGATGAAATTGAGCTCCATGAAACTTGTAATGAGACTATCTTGTAATTGATTCTTGGCAAGGAGAAACCTCTTGAATATATGTAAGCTTGATGGGTTGATGATCATTCCAAAACATTGACTGGTCATATGAAGATTCCCTTGATTTCCTTGAGCTAAAACCCTAATTTTTATGAAACCAAACAAGAAACATCTTGAACAATGGTTAGGGTTAGCAATGCAATGTTTGATGCTTCCTAGAATGATGATGACATCTAGGGTTAAAATTTGGGGTATGACAGTTGCCCCTATTTGGATAACTTCACTAGATTACTTGAGTGGTGACTACCCTCAGGGAATCAAAGTGAAAGGTATTTAAATACAGAAATAACCGGAAATTTTGCTCATAGATGCAATGGTATGCCATGCTACAGACAAAACTGACTTAAATAAATGCTAAGGATAGTGCAAACATGCAATGATTTCTAGTATGATGCTTCATGATGGAATAATAAATGCTGAATGCACACTGCAGACAAAAAGAATAAAGACCAGCTGGGGAAAAGGGAAAGGCCACACTGGGATCATCCCAAGAAACACCATAGGGGACTAGGAGACCCACTGGGGATACACAAAGTGATTGATCAACAAGTTTAGACATGACATGAGATCACTGGGGTAAGGTAGACAGGAACAAGATCTTCTTACAAGAGATCAAAAGGTGAAAGAGGGAATTTCAGAACAACACAGGATGGTCTCCACCAGGGAATATCTAGAGTAGTTGATCAATAGGTTCAAACATGATCAGCTGACACTCTAGAAACAAGAATCCTTATAACAATAGGATGATCACATCAAAATACAATCCTCATAGAAATAGGATTGATCTCAATATTCCTTATGACGATAGAAAAAACAGATTCTCATGACAATAGAATTAGTGAAATAGGATCCTCATGACAATAGGATTGATCCTACAGTTTCTCATGATAATAGGAAAAAGAATAGATTCTCATAAAGAGAGAATCATGTAAAAGCTCCTCATAACAATAGGGGTCATAGACTCTCATAACTATAGAATTTGCAAACTAGATCCTCATAACAATAGGATGAAATCCTTAAAAGGCGAATTTACCGATGACAATCGGATTTCAAGCAGATCTACTAGGGGAGGAAATATTGGTAACAAACAATATTCCAGGACACCAAGGACAAAACAGATTGGTGAACGCCAGTGACGATTGGGGAAAAGGATAATGTATACATGGTCCCTCCTTGAGTATAAGCCCCAATATTTTGTACATAAACTTTGTTTTAAACAATAAACAACCTCCATGGGCCTCTCCTTGAGTTGTAAGCCACATACCTCTGTTTTCAAATTCATTTGTCTATTTTAAACTGGTACTAAGAGGAGTATTATTCTCGGTGAAACTGCTCTTAGACCACTTGGGCCTCTCTTTGAGTTATAAGCCCCAAACATTTCTTTTCTTTTAAACAACTTTCTCTTAAATCAAATTCAAATTCAAAGTTTTCTCAAAACTTTCTTCAACTTCTCAAAACCCTAATCATACAGTTATAGTCAATATAATCAATCAATCACAATACACTTGGGCCTCTTTTCAGGGTGTCAGACTCAACATTTTTTCAATTCAATGCATACTTGTTTATATATCTGTTAATTCCCTTATCTGTATATACTTGTGCATATCTGTCTAGAGTTTCCCCAATAGTTAGGTCTACACTTAGGTCAAACCAGAGGTCACTTCTAACTTAGTCAAAACTAGTTCCCTCATAGGAAACTTCCCTCAATACAGCCTGCCTCCTCTTGGGCTTTATTCAATATGGAACTGTAGCGCGAATTTTTGGACGTGGTTGCGAAGCACTTATCGCTTTTGGCGTACTACAATTCGATTCATTTTTTATCCTATTGAAGCTGATGAAGGAAGGGAAATAGATGTCTCCAATTAACCCTGCTTGCATACTGAGTTTAAACATATGATTGTTGGTTTACAGATGCTATTGAGATTGTGGGTTTCTCTTAAGTTATTTTGTTAAAATAGTGCCTGGGTGATTGGTGGGAGTTTAAGACTGATGCTTTTCGTTTGATATGCGAAGGTATGGGATTTGGGACTTTGGATTAGTGTGCTCGCTAAGATTTTTCTTTTAATCTTATGCCTACGTATTCCCGTTTACCGAAATAGGGATATCAGAGCGATCGTAGTTCCTCCTATTCTATGGAAGGAAATGGTGTTTTGGTGTCTTGTTCAAAGCCCAAGACGTGAAGCTAAAGGTGGTTTATATCTTGTTCAAAGCCCAAGATGTGAAGCTGAAGGGTCTATTTGTATCTTGTTCGAAGCCCAAGATGTGAAGCTAAAAAGGTGTTGTCTTTA
This sequence comes from Lathyrus tuberosus, assembly GCA_022829125.1. NCBI lineage: Eukaryota > Viridiplantae > Streptophyta > Magnoliopsida > Fabales > Fabaceae > Lathyrus > Lathyrus tuberosus. Next base: position 10,910,201 of record JALAZF010000032.1, read on the forward strand.
GAGAGAATTTGTCATCTCTAAAGGGGGTCTGTTTGTCACAACTGTTGGGTGACTGACTATAAAGGAGGATTACTTTAACTAGGATATGCGAATCCTAGCAATGCCATAATTTCCTTTATAGGGGTTTTAACCTGAAGGAGAAGATTTTAACTCAGTGTAGAGCAATGCTATCTTTCCTTAGGAATTTCTCATGCTAAAAGAGGGACAGTGGCGTGGATGTAAATAATCCAGAGGCTTGCCGCTTACAGCGATTAGATGAAAGGGAAAGGAGTTGTTGATGTTTGTATACTATGAAGAGGCACAGTTTTGATGCTAAGAGGTTGATTGACTCAACTGGGGTTTTCTTATACAAAGCCTAAGAGGGGGCTATTGACCCAACAAGAGGATGCTTTTGTGTCCCGTACGAAGCCCGAGATATAGGCTAAAAGGGTTGACTCAACAAGAGAATGTTTTTATATGTGTCTTGTACGAAGCCCAAGACGGAGGCTAAAGGTTGTTTGACTCAACAAGAGAGTCTTTTATACTCAACAAGAGAGTGTTTTTGTATCTCGTACGAAGCCCGAGATAGAGGCTAAAAGTGTGTTACTCAACAAGAGAGTCTTTTATACTCAACAAGAGAGTGATTTTGTATCTCGTACGAAGCCCGAGATGGAGGTTGAAGGTGTTATTGACTCAACAAGAGAGTCTTTTTGTATCTCGTACGAAGCCCGAGATAGAGGCTAAAAGGATTGCTGTTTCAGTTGAGTGACAGGTCCAGTAGGTTGGTTAAAAGAGAAAATCAGTTCTTATAAAGAGACTAATTAAAGGTAAGGCTATGCTTTGGGATTGATTAGAGGATCAGGGTTATTTCCTGTTCTTTAAGGAAATGGGGAATCCAGAGGGTATTAGAGACTGTCCGAGTCTACTGGTGTTTTTCCCTACTTGAGAATGCCTTCGAGACTCAAGGAGATTAGACTGTCCAAGTCTAGAGTTTTATCTTTTGTACTGTACTTAAAGAAACAGTAGTAGTATGTTCATGGTAGAAAGATCTAGACTCTTTGAAAGACTGTTCTATTAAGATGACTAATTTCTGTTCCTATACCTATAGGAGGTCGTCGGGACAATTTGTACGAAGCCCAAGAGGAGGCTGGAAACTTTTAAAAAGCCGAGGGACAATGTGTACGAAGCCCAAGAGGAGACTCTCTTCCCGAAGGAAGAATCCTTATACGAAGCCTAAGAGGAGGCTGTGAATACTTCTAAGAAGCCGTAGGGTCCTTGTACAACGCCCAAGAGGAGGCGGGGATGCTTTTAGGAAGCATGTGGGTCCCTAAACCCCGAGAAATTCAAGACAGGCTATTCACAGAGAATAGATCAAGCCAGGAAAGTTCCAGAATTTGGAAGAAACTCAAGAGATGTCATTCACGGAGAAAAGATCATCTCTGGGGAGTAGAGTTTCTTTGACGATTTCTAAGGGTGACAGTCTGAGAAAGGGTTCACCGAGAATGCTGCCTTTCACGTCTCCATATTGTTTAACCCCAAGAGGAGGAAAGACTGTGTCTGGTAATCCTATAGGGGATCTAGTTTTATCTATTTAAGAGTGATCAACAGGGCTTTGTGCTAGACGTAGTTGTCGGGGAAACTCTAAATATTTATACTAGTATTACACAGTTGATATGAGTTTATGAAAGAAGACTTACAGTGAAATAGCCCCACAATCCAGTTATATGTATATGAAAGCGGATAAAGAAAGCATATAAACACTTACTCGGTTGTAGAGCTTCCATGTTGTTTGGTTAGTTGTTCAACAAAGAAAGATTGAAAACAACATGTATATTCAAAATTTAAAGGAGAAAGTATTTTGAAAAGATGTTGGGGCTTATAGCTCAAGGAGAGGCCCAAGGTTTATCAGTGATCGCACTATCGTTTTGTACAGAGGGACTTATACAAGTGACTGAGGCCCAAAAAGTTTTTCTGTACAAGGGGATGGGTCTTACACTCTCTCAATAGGCCCAAGTGTTTTATTTTTGTACAAGTGGTGGGTCTTACAGCTCAAGGAGAGGCCCAGAGTCATTTGTTTGAAAATGGCGATCGCGCCGAGATTTTTGAAAACGCGGTGGGTCTTATACAATGTATTGAGGCCCAAAAATGGTTTGGTTTTCAAAGGGGGTTGGGTTTTACACTCTAATAGAGGCCCAAAAGATTTTGAATGGGTCCTATAGCTCGAGGAGAGGCCCAAGGTTTGTTTTTCAACGGATGGTGATCGCGTCGAACTTTTTGAAATACAACGGGACTTATAGAATAAGTGAGGCCCAAAAATAGGTTGTATTTACAAAGGATTGGGTCTTACATTCTATTAGAGGCCCAAAAGTGTTTGAAATTATTTGATGAGGGTGAAAATCAAAGAAACCCTAATTTGTTATTCTTTAAAAGTAAATATTTAAAGAAAATCAAATAAAATACCAAATAAGTTTGAATAAACCATTTGTGATTTTTGTTTAAGGTTTGAAAAATAAGGGATTAATCACAAGGTTAATTAAAACTCACTTGGTTTTGATTTTCAAAGTAAATATTCACTTTTAAAATGTTTAAAAACATTAAAAATGGATTTATTCACAAAAATACTAATTATATTAAATAAATAATATAAACTTAATTTTTTGTGGAATAAAATATTTCAACATTTTTGTGATTTTTTTCAAAAAGAACCAATAAAAAATAATTAAAATTGAAGGAGTTATTAATTTTCCAATTAATTAATAAAACATGAAATATTGGAAAAATAGCAAAAATGTGAAAAACACAAAATGGCATGGGTGGGGTTTGAACCCACGACCTCAAGGTGAAATATAGGGCGCGCGCCTTACCACTGGGGTGGTGATACATCCATTGCTTGAAGTGAAACCACAAATATACAAGGCATGCCTTGTTTTCTAGGCCTGGTCAAGGCAAGGCAAGACAAGTTTTGCCAAGAAACGGGAAGGTCCATAACTTTCTCATTTCTTAATGTTTGGGGACAAAATTTATATGCATATGGCCTAGAATTTCACAAGAAATCCAATGGTGGTGGTATTTTTATAGATCATACTCCCTCCTCAAAACCCGATAGTGGTTTTGAAAAAGGCCTATAATTGCATTTTCTATGCTACACTTTGATACAGACATGAATTACATGATGAATTGGTCCAAACACAACATATATAACATGTATGAGGTGTGTATGATCAGTGGACTTCAAAGCAATGCATATTTTGGAAAGTTCAAGTCATGATACTTACCTCTTTTTGAGCTTTTGGAGTTTTCTGTGCAATCTGCCAAACTTCTTATTCCAGAAATGGTTTGATGCTTTGGACACTCTCAAATGATCCCTTAGAAGCTTTGAGGATGGTTGGAATCAGCTGGAGCCTGCAAAAACACAAACTGGCCCTTTCTTGCAAAAGGGGTTAAAATGACCAAAATATCAACTCCCTCAAATGGTGTTCCAGATGGGGGGAACCATTTGGGACAGTTCAAGGATGTTATTTGGAGTGTGTTTGAGGTTTTATCTAGTTTGGAAAGTGACTGAATCAAGACATGGCTTGAAAAATGCACAAAGGCCTATTTTGAGGTTTTGAGAGGTGGCTTTGTGATTTTGGTGTTACATGTCACTTTTGATGGTTTGGATCACCTACATATGATGTTTATGAGGTGTTAGGATCATGAGTTGTGATGGAAATGCTCTCTAACTCAAAAACTCGGAGTTACCTTGCTAAAGAAGGTATTTTTGCCTAAAGAAAGTGATTTTGAGGAAAACATTTGTTTGATGGCTTTGGTGTACTCAAACTGAGCACAAATGAGCTCTATTTATAGTAGAGCAAGTTTGTTTTGGGATCAATAGTGAATGGAAACTGCAGCAGAGGTTTGGGCAATGGTTGCACTTTGGAATCCAAGTCTCCTCTAGCCATTGACTAGAGGTTAGGGCACAGGGCTGTGGTTCCTTTGGTATTGGATAAGTCTTGACTGAATTCAGTTGCAAATGGCTCAGTCCATGCCACCTTGGTGTATGCATTGAATGCTCCAATCCAAAATTGGAGTCTTGTCCCTCTTTTAGGCAATTCTAGGTTTGGCATGCTACTTCTTGTTCCAAGGACTTTGGAGGCTTGGCTCAGGGTTTGTCCCCTTTAGATTTAATCCTCATATGTGTTCAAGATGATGACAAGGCTTGGAATTGACTGATTTTGCAAAATTGAGCAAAAATGCAAAATTCTGCCTAGCCTTGGCAGTTTTCAGCAAGGCATATTGCCATTGTCATATCTCTTGGCCCAAGTGGAATTTGGTGATGTTCTTGGTCGTTTTGGAAAGCCCTTATATGATACAACAATTGTTTGATCATATTTGGTTTTGATACCTTTTGGATCCAAGTGGAAAATCCCCCAACATTTGGAAAAAAGTGAAGGCAGATTCTGACTTAGTGAAAATTTCACTAAGTGTTGGAAAAAAGTGACATTTTCACTTTTTGTGATTTTGATCATTCCATAACTCAAAATCCATGAGGAATTTGGATGGAGGTCAGTTTTAAGCTTTTGTAGAGGGTAATGAGATCTACAAATCAAGCTTTGGATGGGAAAAAGTGGCTTTGTGGTTTAGGAGTTATGATCCTCCAAAGTTGGTACCCTTGCCACTTTGTTCATAACTTAGAAAATTTTCTAAGTTTTTATGGTTACCCCTTTTACAAGTTATCCCACTTTTCTTGATTTTTCTTGATGAATGATGATTCAAATCATACATTAACATCATTTTAGGGTTAAAAAACCATTTTTTTGAAAAATCTCAAAAAGTCAAAGTTGACTTTTGTGCACAGTTGACTTTTTATTAGATGAATTCCAAACTGTGCGATCCTTTAGGAAATCATGTCCTTGACCTAAATCAAACTTGATGGACATGTTCCATGGGTGTTATAGGGTATATTGAATCATGTCCTAGGGTTTGGGAGCATGTCTTGGTCAAAAGTCAAAGATACAGTTGACTTTTCTCGCGAAACCCTAACTATGGTACTGATGAAATTGAGACTTGCTGCTCAAGCTTCCTGGATCAACCCATTGTTGCAAATGGATCAATGCAGTTTATTAGAGACCCTCAAATCATGGCTTGAGGTCTTGGCTCATGATTGGTCCCAAAAGTCAACTTAGGGGTGAATTAGGTCAAGAAACCCTAATTCCTGATTTTTGATGAATGCTTCCTCAGAGGCTAAATTGACTTGATGATTGGGTTTATGATGTCCCTTGGAGCATCATAGGTTATGTTTTGAAGTATTGGCTCATGCCCAGAGGAGAATTTCCATCTGGCGACCCTGGTCGACTAAACCCTAATTTGGTGACACTAGCGATCTTAGGGTTTGATCCACCTAGAAGGGAGCAGTCTTGTGCTTAATCCTTGAAGTGGGAGTCCTCTTGATCCTTTGTGGATGTTGGAGAGGTTAGATAAGTTGAAGATCATGTCATTCCTTGATTGATCATTTGTCTAAGAACTCAGAGAGGGCTTGAAACCCTAATTTTGACTGTAGTGAGTGTTCACCCATCTTTGGGGAGACTGATGAGACATGATGGTTCCTCCATATTGTGATGATGATTTTCACAATGATGGGAAATCTTAGTGGTCAAAATTTGGGGTATGACAGGAACAGAGAAAGGCATTATTCTCGGTGAAACTTTTCTCAAGACTGTCAAAACTTAGAAACATATATAAGATATTCATTTCCCCAGAGAGGATTAATTCCCAGTGAAACCTCTTTTGAATTTCTTAAAACCTTAGGACTATTCAACCAAGAAATGATTAATTCCCAGTGAAACCTTTCTTGAACTTTTCTTAGGCTTGGACCCACAGACTTCCTAAAAAGCATCCCCAACCTCCTCTTGGGCTTAGTACAAGGACCACCGGCTTCTTAGAAGTTCCCCAGCCTCCTCTTGGGCTTAGTACAAGGACCCAAAGGCTTCCTAAAAGCATAGGATATAATTTAGTCATCTCTACTAGTTCAATCCCCAGGAGAGTCAAAATTCCAGAACATCTCACCATTCAAGGGTTGATCTACATCTCTAATACCCTCAGCCTCCTCTTAGGCTGAGACTACCCAAGTCTCTTAAGAAGAGGTAAACTCTTGAGAGAGAGAGAGAGAGAGAGAGTGAGAGTAAGAGATCTTTCACTTTGAAAATCCCAGCAAGGGTTAATTTACCATCAGCAAAGCCCTAACAGAATCAGAACCTCATGGCATCTGGTACTTCAACTCTTCCCTAATTCCCCAGCAAGAGTGAGTCCCCTTTTGGATTCCTCAATACAGTTTAGACCTTCTCCTAGATTTTAAGAATCCACAGCAAGAGTCAGCTTCCTCTTAGGCTTTATATAAGAATTTCCCTAGTCAGCCTCAATCTTGGGCTTTGTACAAAACCAACATCATACTCCTCAATTGAGTCAGTTCTTTATACTTAAACTTTTTCATCATCTTGGGCTTCAAACAAGATACTCAAATAAAACCCTACCCAGTGGAGTCAGTTTCCTTTAAGCTTCAACCTTGGGCTTTGATCAAGGCACACAAAAATCAACATCCCCTCAGATGAGACCATGAGTTCTCTCTGTAGGAAGATACCATTTCTATACATCACATATAAAAAAACAAATAATCAAAACCTTTTTTCCAGATAATTGTTGTAAGTAGCACACTTGTTGTTTCAAAATCAAAGCTGGAGTCCTTCCCTTATCCTGGCCAAAATTTATCTTTCATCTAACTGCTGTAAGTGGCAAGCCTCTAGATCCCTAACATCCAAGCCAATCTCCCTCTTTTAGCATGAAAAGGTCATAAAATAAAAAGTGGCATTGCTCTACACTGAGTTAAAGCTTCTTCCTTCATGACATTTCTCTTATAAAGGAAATTATGGCATTGCTGGATTCCACACATCCCAGTTAAAGTAATTTCCCTTATAATCAAATATTTGTGATGAATAGGTGAGATATCTCCCTTTAGAGATAACAAATTCTCTCTCTCAGTCACCTTTTTAGCTTCAATCTTGGGCTTTGAACAAGACACAAATACTCTGGTAGATTCAATCTTGGGCTTTGAACAAGACACCAAATATTTTTCCTCCCATAGAATAGGAGGAACTACGATTGCTCTGATTTCCCAGATCTATTTACGGGAATACGTAGGCATAAGATTGTGAGATCTTAGCGAGCATACAAATAAAAAATCTTAGGTCCAGGTACCTTCCTAAAAACAATAGAATACCCAAAAACAACAAAAACATTCTCTTAACCCTCCCAAAGGAGAAACTTTCCCAATAAATAGCAGATAAACACAAGAAAACACCTCACATAGCAGAAATACATGCAAAAGAAGGTACCTATAGATTACTATAGATACTCTGGGTGTTAATAGTTTCCCTTTGTATAACCAGACCCCGATCCCCAATCTCTTAGCATTTGTTAAAGAAAACACTTACGTGCAGGATTAGTTTAAGATGTCTTCCCCTTCCTTTCAAGCTTCATAGGATAAATACATAAATTAGAAAGTAGCACCAAATCATGCGGTGGGCGGTCGCGTCACCAAAAAACCGACTGCTACAGAAAAATGGCGACTCTGCTGGGGACTTAGGGATTTAGAATTAGATTTCCTAAGAGGTCAAGGCCTTGTTTTGCATTTATTTTTCTGCTGTCTTACTTGCTTTCTCATTTTTTTATATATCATCTACCGTCATATTACTTGATATACTTGTTTAAATTACTGTTATCCAGGAATGTGATTAATACACATGTGGTGAGTCCGAGAGAAAATTAAGATAAGTGGTGGCGTATTCAGGGAGGCTTATAGGAAGTGAATCCTGACCAATCTAACTTGAGAGTCCACCAAATCAGTGGAGGTATCCTCATGGAATTACCAATGTTGAACGAGCAAGTCGTGAGGATACCCTTGAAACTGGGGATTAGTAGACATTTAACCATTTGACCATTAGGTAGTGCGGTGACTATCGGGAATAGTTGATACGCGATAGTACACTCAAAAAAGTTTCATCTTGGGATATTACAACTCTCATGAGTCAGTCGGTTTTCTGTTAATATCCTTAAGAGGGGTCAATGATTTTGGGAACCTTTGTTAGAACCCGTTCTATAGGTACAAAAATTGACCTTTAGTAGACACCTTGGGGATGGGTAGATCCATGACTCCATGCTCGTGACGATGAACCCATAAACCCATGTTTTCAAATGTTTTTGTTTGTTGCATTCATGCATCCATGCATTCATTAAAAACCCCTTTTTAAACAAGAAAAAATATTTTTCTAAAAGAACTGAAACAATAATTGCAAATATAAGAAGTTGCGTTATGGATTTCAGTAGAAGGAAAACGCACGAGTACACCTTCAAGGTTCCAAAACTGGAAGACCTAAGGAAATTGGGAAGGATGATTACTAATCCTGAAGCTTTCAGAGCTAAGTACGGAGGACTGTTGTATCTTTTGAAGGTCAAAATGGTTGAAGGGGTCCTGTCTACACTGATTCAGTTCTATGATCCAATATACCACTGCTTCACATTCCCGGATTATCAACTTACATCAACACTGGAAGAGTACTCTCACCTGATTGATTTACCTATCACTGATAAGATCCATTTTCTGGACTGGAAGAAATTCCAAAAGATCAAGCCATTGCAAGAGCAACCTCATTAGAAGAGTCGGAAATCAGAATTCACATGACCACCAAGGGAGGAATCCAGGGTTTACCGGCTAAATTCCTGATGGAGAAAGCTCTATACTTTGCCAGTATAGGAAATGTAACCACTTTCGAGGATGTCTTTGTTCTGCTCATAGATGGGTTATTCCTCTTTCCAACATTGACAACTTCGTCGACACCGATGCTTTTAAGATATTCTTAATTGGGAACCTAGTCCCAACCCTGCTCGCGGATGCTTATCATTCTGCACACTTAAGGAATTTGTACAGTGGAGGGATGATCACATGCTGTGTACCATTACTCTACAAATGGTTTATTTTCCACTTACCCAAGTCTGCTGCTTTTTGGGATCACAAGAGTAGTCTGCGATGGTCGCAGAAGATTATGTCTCATACCAATTCTGACATATATTGGTACAATCGGATCTATGACGAAATAAAAATCATCGAAAAATGTGGAAGTTTCCCCAATGTACCCCTCATTGGCACTAAGGGAGGAATCAATTACCATCCAATTTTAGCTCACTGTCAACTTGGATACCCGATGAAGAATATCCCATATAATGCTCATCTGGAAGGTCTTTTCTTCAAGGAAGGAGAAAATGACAGGGCACTAAAGACAGAAATAGTGCATGCTTAGCAACATGTTCATAGGAAGGGGAGATAGTCCCTAGGGAGGCCAAATTGCATCTCTGTAGAGCCTTACCTCCACTAGGTACAAACTAGGGCCATCAAACTGAAGATGCCTTACCCTCGTCAAGAAGTTTTTCCCTTAAAGGAATATGTCCTTTATTTCATGTCTAATGCGGAAAAACTCCAGATCGCTCTTAACAAAGTCCAACGTGAGAAGAAATCTTGGAAGAATAAGTACCAGATTCTTAATTTGGAATGTACCAAGATCCAAGAACTACTAAAGGAAAAAGGATGCTCTGATTGAGATATTAGAGCAGCATGCTATAGAAAGTCAGGAGGAACGAAAATTTGCTTTCTCCTTTCACTTGGCAAAGGATCATCGACCCGACAACGGTTGAAGGGGCCCGATCAAAGAAAAGAAAAATTCAGGAACCAGCATCTGAGCTCTCCTTAGAGAAAACTCAGGATCCATAGGCCTAATTTTCCTTCTCGCACTTTGTAAAATACTGTACTTTTCCCTGTAAAATACTGCAATCTTTCGAGTTTAATAAAAGGGTTCCCCCCGTTGTATGATATTTGCAATATAATTATTAAAAGTTCTTTTGAAAACAAAAACTAAAAAAAAGAGATCATTTTCATTATTTTCATATCATTCATCATTCTCACATAACACATCTTTGTCATTGAGTCTCACATATGTGTCGCACTCTAGAGTCAATCTGTCTCATTCGTACAATACTCGGGTCAATCGACAAAAGAAAATGGATGATCTCGAAGAAGAGAACAGAGATCTAAGAGAAGAAATCAATGCTCTAAAAGAGAGTTTGGAGAAACTCCACAACACCATGGAATCCCTGGCAGCAGCCCAGAATCAACAACAACAAAGGACTGTGATCTCGGAGATTATGTCTACACTGGTATTTGAGACACCTAGCAGTCATCCTCAGTACAAAATGCTTAAAGGTTTTCCCTGGGGCACGCCTCTCAACTTTATACCTGAAAGATATATACCTCCGGTCACTGAGGACCCGGAAGCCATAGCAGGAACCGCCAGACCTGAAGGTTATAAACTTCAGGTAAATAAAGATGCAAGGATTACGACAAAAAATCCTGAAGGTTACAAACTTCAGGTCACTGAAGCACCAAGAGTTACCTCCGTAATGACTATACCACAACCGGTGGTACACACTATCCTGGAGAAACAGATTATGTAGGCCACTTCTGGCAGAAACGAAGAAGTGTACGAAAGGATGAATGAATTCCAGGAACAGTTCTTAGAAATGCAAAAGGAACTGCATGCCAATCGCGGTCAGGACTTGTTTGGTAAAGACACCACTGGCCTCAGTTTGGTCCCTAATATAAAGATACCGCACAAATTCAAGGTGCCTGACTTTGAAAAATACAAAGGCAACTCTTGCCCTCAAAGTCATTTGGTAATGTACGCTCGGAAAATGTCTACCCAGACAGAAAACCAATAGCTACTAATCCATTACTTCCAAGACAGTTTAACCGGTGCCGCACTCAAATGGTATATGGGTTTAAACCGCACCAAGATTAGTACTTTCAGAGATCTTGGGGCAGCTTTTGTTCAATAGTATAAATACAACTTAGACATGGCACTAGATCGGGACCAGCTCAAAGCGATGTCCCAAAAGGATAAAGAAACCTTCAAAGAGTATGCGCAGAGATGGCGTGAAATCGCCGCCCAGATCTGTCCTCCTCTCGAGGAAAAGGAAATGGCAAAGATCTTCCTGAAAACATTAAGCTCGTTTTATTATGACCAGATGGTTGCCAGTGCACCTAGTGACTTCACTGAAATGGTAAACACGGGGGTACGCCTTGAAGAAGCAGTCTGAGAAGGACAATTGGTCAAAGATGCAGAGCCATTCAGCAGTACTAAAAGATACGGTAGTGCTTTCCAAATAAAGAAAGAGCAACATATTAGTAATATCTCTCTGGGAAAGCAAAGGCGAAGGTGTCTACCTCGGTAAGTGGCGCCAGTAACTCCCGCTATCAACCCAGCGCCAACTCTGACATATCAACCTCAGGTTTCTCAGAGCCAACTAAATCAACAACAATATCAGCAAAGGCAACAACAACCTCTTCAGCAGGCTCGCCCGCAGTACAATCACAACAATCGTACTACACAATCACCAGGGTTTGACCCCATACCAATGTTATACGCAAAATTATTTTCACTTCTGCTAGACAACGGGCACGTTCAAACCATGACTCCTCTTACAGTACCAGAAAATCCACCTTTTTGGTTCAAAGCAGATGAAACTTACCCATACCATCAAGGAGGGTTAAAACATAACATTGAGAATTGCCTCAGCTTCAAATCTGATGTACAGAAACTCGTCAGAAACGGGGTTTTATCTTTCAAAGATACTAATCCAAATGTTCAAACGAACCCATTACCGTAACATGAAAAGACTACGGTGAACTTGATAGAAGAAGAACCCGACAGCAGCTATCAAATTCATGATGTATGCCTACTGGGAACAAATCTGGTGAAAATGCATTGCAGACAGAGCGGGTACGGTCATTGGCCATCTTACAACTATCATCAGTGTGATATATGTTCCAAGAACAATCAAGGATGTGCCATAGTACAAGCAGCTCTTCAAGAGCAAATGGATCTAGACTAGATTCAGGATCACAGGATTCGTGAAGTAAACATGGCCCATGCACATCCAAACATTGTTCAAAATCATGACATCCGTGCAATGCATTAGAGACAAAGTCAGTATTACAATTTGTCGCGGCACGATTACAGCGCTTGCTAGATTTGCTCAAAAAACAATCAGGGATGCTCTTTTGTACAAGAGGCCCTCCAGCGTCAAATAGATCTCGGATGGATCCAAGACTACCATGAAAGGAATGATCATCAGGTCAACATGGTTCAAATCTTCGACATTCGCTTAAAGAATACCAGTATAGTGGAATTGCATACCAAGTAGGACAGACTTGGTTCCTGTCCCCACATGATTATCAAGACTGAAAAGAATGCTCCGAAAACGGTCAAGGTTGTGCACTTGTACAAATAACTCTTCAACATCTGTTGGACCACTGGTGGCTCCCGATCTACCAAGATGAAGACACACAACAAGTTAGCATAACTAACGGAAATCCTGATATACACCAAAGCTGTGATGTCCTCTTACTGGAAACGAATCTGGTAAGGATGCACTGCATACAAAGTGGGTACGGTCGGGTACCACCTCATAATTATGAATGTTGTGGAATATGTTCAAAAAATAACCAAGGGTGCTACCTCGTGTGAGCAGCTCTCCAACATCAGTTAGACCAAAAAGAAACTCAACCATGCTTGAATTCTCAATCAATCAACATGGTACAAGGTTGGCTCCTTATTTAAAACAAGGACCAAGGACTACTAGACAAAATCATTGTCATAGTCTCCAATCATGGAATTACCAAGGATGTTTGCACCATAATTCCTCTGCTCAATGAGTCAAAGATCCCTCTTGACAGTAGAAAAGTTCCCAACCTAGAACCGATTGAGGTTACTTATGACGGTCAAAAGACTCAAATAGCCCCTGTGGTTATCTCCTACCAGGACCAATACCATACAAGTCAGAGAAAGTTATTCCGTACAAGTACGGTGCGACTACAATAGAAGATGGAAAAGAAATTCCACTGTCGTCCGTGGTAAACATTGTTGATATCAGTCGGGTCACCCGAAGTGGTCGAATCTTCAACAGAGGAGTTGGAGAACCTGCAAAAGAAAAGGAACCTCAAGTTGAAGTTCCTAATCAACAAATTGGTCAATCCAGCAACACGGAACATGTGAAGAATAACGATGAAATGCTAAAGCTCATCCAGAAAAGCGAGTACAACATTGTGGATCAATTATTGCAAACTCCATCTCGGATCTCTGTGTTATCTCTCTTGCTCAGTTCAGAAGCTCACAGAGAAGCTCTACAGAAAGTCTTAGAACAAGCCTTTGTAGAACAAGATGTAACAGTGGGTCAGTTCGATAGCATTATCTCCAATATCACTTCCTGCAATAATTTGGGATTCAGTGATGAAGAACTTCCAGAGGAAGGCAAAAATCATAACATGGCACTCAATATCACAGTTAATTGTCAGGACGATGCTTTAGCCAGCGTACTGGTAGACACAGGTTCATCCTTAAACGTCATGCCAATGTCAACTTTGATATGACTATCTTTTTGAGGTACTCCAATGAGAGGCAGTGAGGCCATCATCAAAGCCTTTGATGGATCTAGGAAAACAATTATTGGAGAAGTCGATCTTCCCATAACCATTGGTCCTCACACTTTCCAAGTCACATTCCAGATCATGGATATCAGAGTAGCATACAGCTGTTTATTAGGAAGATTGTGGTGGATACATGAATTCGGGGCAGTCACTTTGACACTTCACCAGAAGCTGAAGTTTGTCAAGAGCGACAAGTTGGTCATATTATGCGGAGAACAAACTTTAATCGTGAGAAACTTATCATCATTCTCCTGTGTAGAATCAGAGGAGGTCGTGGATACTCAATTTCAAGCACTCTCGGTGAGCAATGAGAATCACCAAGAAAGAGGAACGTCGATTTCCTCGTACAAAGACGCTCTTAAAGTAATGGGGAGTGGTGACATAAAAGGATGGGGACATATTATAATTCCTGCTGATAACAAGACAAGAAAAGGTCTTGGTTTTTCTCCAGCATGTACCCAGACAACAAAGAAAGATGAAAGCTTTCGTCCCATTCAGGATTTCTTCCACAGTGGAGGCTTCCTCCACCCAATATCTCAAGAAGTCCACACCATCGATGGGAACAACTCTTCTGATACAGATGAAGAGTGGAAATCTTATCTCAATGATGAAGGTTATATATCTAAGGGAGAAACGTACATACCATTCTGCTCTCCCAAGTAAAGTCCTAGATATATACCAAGATCAGATGGAGTTTGTGATCCCGAAGGATGTCGTCCTCCACCCAACTCATTAGAGGAAGACACTCTGATGAAAGATAACTTTGACTATGATTCTTATGATCCCCTGGATGATTTGCCTATCTGGAAGCCTTACATGGAAAACTCGGGGCAAAAGAGTCAGCCAGATAATGCCTATCTGCTGAATGATCTTGAAAAGAATACGCGTGTTCTCCCAGAGTCATGGAATCCTTACCCAGAACATTCCAAAAATGTTCAACACCATGTTGATGAATTTGCAAAGATCGCAGGACAAGGATTTATTAACTATGCACTTCCTGAGGTCAACGTCATTGAGGAAGATGACTAATCTATTTCCACAAAAACTTGGGATACCTTGGGGCAGCCAAGCAAAAAGTACGACTTTCTAGTCAAATACACTGCCCCCGAAAGCTCTCGCATCAGATATGAGGACATCCAGCCAACTGGATGGGGAGATTCTCTTGAGAATAAAAATATCGTCAAAGATATAACAGAAGAATCCTCCTATAATAGCTCTACGTGGGAAGAAGACTCCAATGATCCCACTCCGCCAGAAATCAGTGTCATTATCGAAGACAAACCAAGAAGGAAAGTACCGAACTTTGTGATCCACAGAGGAGTTCGTCGCCATTGGGTTACGGTCGATGTCCCGAATGTCGTTCATAAATCAAAATTACTTGTTTTAAACCCCATTGAAACATACGATCCAATGCCTTCTCCCAACTTTGAATTCCCGGTATTTAAAGCTGAAGAAGAAGAGAACGAAGAAATTCCAGAGGAGATCTCCCGACTACTCAGACAAGAGGAGAGGTCCATTGAGCCACACAAAGAGTCATTGGAAACGGTCAATCTAGGTTCAGAAGAACAAAAGAAAAAAGTTAAGATTGGAGCACTGCTTAGTCCAACTGTCAGAAAAGACTTGGTAAAACTTCTCAAAGAATTTCCAGATGTGTTTGCTTGGTCCTACCAGGACATGCCAGGGTTGGATACCAGCATCATGGAACATCACTTACCACTGAAAACAGAATGTCCGCCAGTCAAACAAAAACTTAGAAGGACTCGTCCTTACATGGCCATCAAAATTAAGGAGGAAGTGCAGAAACAGATCGACGCATGTTTCCTTTCCACCTCAAAGTATCCTCAATGGGTAGCCAACATAGTGCCAGTTACCAAAAAGGATGGAAAAGTCAGAATGTGTGTAGATTACAGGGATTTAAACAAAGCAAGTCCAAAGGATGATTTACCCTACCACACATAGACATGCTAGTTGACAGCACAACAAAATTCAAGATATTCTCCTTCATGGATGGATTCTCAGGCTATAATTAAATTAGAATGGCGCCAGAAGACATGGAGAAAACTTCATTCATCACCCCATGGGGCACCTTTTGTTACAAGGTAATGTTGTTCGGTCTGAAGAACGCCAGGGCAACCTATCAAAGGGCCATGACAACTCTGTTTCACGACATGATGCATAAAGAGATTGAAGTATACGTCGATGACATGATTGACAAATCTAAAATAGAAGAAGAACATGTGGAACACCTATCAAAGTTATTCGAGCATTTGAGAAAGTATAAACACCGCTTGAATCCCAACAAATGTACATTCGGTGTTCGCTCAGGAAAGCTCTTAGGATTCATCGTCAGCCAAAAAGGAATTGTGGTTGATCCCGACAAAGTTAAGGCCATTCAAGAAATGCCTTCACCAAAGATTGAAAAACAAGTAAGAGGATTTTTGGGATGTCTCAATTACATCTCAAGATTCATATCCCTCATGACCGCGACATGCGCGCCGATTTTCAAACTACTCAGTAAGAACCAAAGCTGTATATGGACAGAAGACTGCCAAAAGGCTTTCGACAGCATCAAAGAATATCTGCTGAATCCACCAATTCTGTCTCCTCCAGTGGAAGGAAGACCATTTATCATCTACTTAACAGTCTTGGAAGACTCCATGGGTTGTGTGCTTGGCCAACAAGACGAAACGAAAAGAAAAGAGTCTGCCATTTATTACTTAAGCAAGAAGTTCACAGACTGTGAAACTCGATACACTATGCTCGAGAAAACTTGCTTCTCTCTGGCTTGGGCAGCCAAACGTCTTCGCCAGTACATGATTTATCACACTACTTGGTTAATCTCCGAAATGGACTCGATCAAGTATGTCTTTGAAAAGTCTGCCTTAACAGGAAGGATTGCCCGTTGGCAAATGTTGTTATCAGAATATGACATCGAGTACCATGCTCAAAAAGCCGTCAAAGGAAGTATTTTAGCCAATCATTTGGCTCATCAATTGATTGACGATCAAGAATCAATCAAATTTGACTTCCCAGACGAGGATGTCATGTACCTAAAAATGAAAGATTGCGATGAACCACTACCAAGCGAAGGGATAGAGCCATGTTCCCAATGGGGACTAATTTTCGACGGAGCTGTCAACGCTTATGGAAATGGAATTGGGGAAATCATCGTAACACCTCAGGGTACCCATATTCCCTTCACCGCCAGATTGACATTCAAATGCACAAACAATGAGGCCGAATACAAAGCTTGCATCATGGGTCTCGAAGAAGCTATTGACTTAAGGATAAAGAACTTGGATGTGTATGGAGACTCAACTTTGGTTATAAATCAGATCAAAGGAGAGTGGAACACATATCAATTAGGATTAATTCCTTACAAAGACTACGCAAGAAGGTTGTTACCTTTCCTCAACAAGATTGAGTTTCATCACATCCCTCGTGAAGAAAACCACATGGCTGATGCATTGGCTACTCTATCCTCCATGGTTAGTGTGAGTCGATGGAACGACGTACCCAAGATCGACATAATGCGCCTTGATAGGCCTACTTACATCTTTGCAATTAAAGTAGTCATAGATGACAAACCATGGTATCACGATATCAAATGCTTCCTTCAAAGACAAGAATACCCGTTTGGGGCATCAAGAAAAGATAGGAAGACTCTCAGAAGACTGGCTGGCAACTTCTTCCTAAACAATGATATACTCTACAAGAGAAACTTCAACATGGTTTTGCTCAGATGCGTGGACAGACACGAAGCAAACATGCTGATGAAAGAGATTCACGAAGGCTCCTTTGGCACTCATGCCAATGGACACACAATGGCAAGAAAAATTCTGGGAGCAGGATATTATTGGCTGACAATAGAATCTGATTGTTACAAATACAAGAGGAAATGTCACAAGTGTCAGATACACGCCGACAAAATTCATGTACCTCCAACGCATCTCAAAGTTCTGTCTTTTCCATGGCCTTTTTCTATATGGGGAATTGACATGATTGAACCCAAAGCCTCAAATGGACATCGGTTTATCCTGGTAGATATTGATTACTTCACCAAATAGGTTAAAGAAGTATCATACACCAATGTGACCAGACAAGTGGTGGTCCGATTTATCAAGAACAATCTCATCTGCCGTTATGGTGTTCCAAGCCAGATCAGTAAGGATAATGGATCGAACTTGAACAACAAAATGATGAAAGAATTATGTGCTGAGTTCAAAATTGAACACCATAACTTATCTCCTTACCGACCTAATAAAAATATCAAGAAGATCATTCAGAAGATGGTTGTAACCTACAAGGATTGGCACGAGATGCTACCCTTTGCTCTTCACGGTTATCGCACATCTGTCCGCACTTCAATAGGGGCAACCCCTTTTTCTCTAGTATATGGCATGGAAGCAGTGCTCCCCATAGAAATAAAGATCCCATCAATAAGAGTCTTGATGGAAGCCAAGCTAACAGAAGTTGAATGGTGTCGAAGCTGACACGATGAACTGAACCTAATCGAAGAAAAAAGAATGACGGCTTTATGCCATAGTCAGTTATATCAACAAAGAATGAAGAAGACGTTCGAAAAAAAGGTCTGACCCCGTGTCTTCAAAGAAGGAGACCTCGTGCTCAAGAAGATAAAATCATTTCTTACTAATTCCATGGGCAAATGGACTCCGAATTACGAAGGCCCCCATGTTGTTAAGAAATCCTTTTCAGGCGGTGCCTTAAGACTCGCAACCATGGATGGAAAAGAGTTTATCTACCCCACGAATGTTGATGTAATCAAGAAATACTTTGCCTAAATGAAATAAAAAAAAAACGTTTCTTTGGACTAAAAACCCAAAAGGGCGGTCCAGGAAAAAATTAGAGACATAAACAATGATAATCCCGATGGATTGAAAACCCGAAAGGACAATCTAGGTAAAAGTCAGGGATTCATGGCAAGTAACTACATCCGACAAGATTGGCTTCCCAGCGGCAACGTCATCTGTCAGGAAAACTTCAGTCAAGATCATCTTCGACAGAAGCTCGAAAATACCCAGAATTCAAAGTTGGTGGAAGAATAATGGTCGTTATTTTTAATGTAGCCCCTTCCCCTATAAATTACCATTTTCTAAACTTTGTAATGCTCCATGGGATCATGCATTTGGCTGATTACCATTCTATCAATAAAAATTTGAGCCCTTGTGCCTTTTGTTTGCAATTCTCATTCATTCTTTTTACAAAATGACATGTTTATTTGATTAACATTCTTGAAACAAAAAATGAATTTACTTGGTCTTTCAAATTTACTTCTGCTTTTAAAATAAAGATGACAATTTCCTTTTGATTAATGAGAATAAGAAGGAACATCGAAGGCTTCCCCAGAAGTGACCAAACTTTAAAATGCATAATCAAAATACTCCTTATAATCAGTACACCCTGAATGAAGGATCAATTGTTTCAAATGGAATGTCCCATATGTCATCCCTAATAGAGTTTTTATCTCTGAGAACCAATGGTTGGTTTTTCACCCCAGTAGAATCTACCCTTGAAAAGCAAGAACGGGTTTCTATCCCTAGCAAGTTTGTACCTCCGAAAACCAGAACAAACGCAGGAATCCCTGTTCCCAAACAAAAGTACAACCTTTAATATCTCTAGAGATACCCCCATCTCCCATAATGGCCGAGTATCCAGTTGAACTCATCGTCAGTCCGTATGTCATGTCTATTTTGTCAGCATAAGCATTTCATACATACATCATGAATAATTGATTCATATTCATATTTATATTCATATTGCATTACTATCACTTTGGTCATACTCATCCCCAAGTGATAAATGTCCTCTCTCCGTTAGAGTTGTCAGTTTTCCTTTCTACGTCAGATAGGGCAAAATCCTGGTTTGAGTTTTTTCCTCGTCAGGAAATGTATTGTCTAAACAATCTTTCTCCAGTGTATTCCTGGATTGAAATCGGTCCTCAAACCACTTTGAGAACTTAAACCTCTGAAAGACAAGAAGCCATTTGGATATACACCTTTGGAACATCACTCTTCACCGTTGAAGATGATATTTTGCTTTCCTGGATTAAGGAAAAATCCCCAGAGAAAGCCTCTTGACAGAAGACTCTTGGCAATACGGTAATTTCTCTTCTATTTTTTTTTTGCTTTCAATGGATTCATCAGCACCTCAAAATTAGATTACATCACATGGAATCTCTCTGAAAAGAAGAAGTATGATGTAGTTTCCCCAACAAATGGCATCTCTAATAGAGAAGTTTGCACACCTCTGCAATTCAGACCAATGGTTTTCTCCAGCAAGTCTGACATAAAATCGTTTTTCCACCAAATGGCATCTCCCCAGCGAGAAGTTTAGTGGAAACCATCACAAATAACATTCCTTGTCAAGAGAAGAACTCGACAAGGAAGAAACTGAGACCAGTTCCGTGGCTGAAGACCAGGATCGAGGGGAAGTTTATTTCAATAGAAACTGAGACCAGTTCCGTGGCTGAAGACCATGATCTAGGGGAAGTTTATTTCAAAAGAAACTGAAACCAATTATGTGGCTGAAGACCATGATCGAGGGGAAGTTTTACCCTTTTCTAAGTAACAATGCTTAGCAAAAGAAGATGGATGAGAAAATAACTGCTATTCACAACCAAAATCAAAATTTCGGATATTCCGATATTTAATCCTCTTTTACCTTGAATGTCCAAACGCCTTCGTCATTCACACCTTCAAGTCCAAGAAGATTAAATAGGGGCATCTGTCATACCCTAAATTTTGACCACAAGATTTCATACATTGTGCAAATCATCACCACAATATGGAGGTACCTTCATGCCTCATCAATCTTCTCAAAGATTGTTGAGCATTCACCTCAATCAAGAATTAGGGTTTTGGGCCCTCTCAGAGCACTCAGACAAAGGATCAATCAAGAATTAACATGATGTTCAACTTGTCAAGCCTCTCAAACACCCATAAAGGATCAAGAGGTCCCCCACATCAAGAATCAAGCATAGGAATGCAAGATTTCAAGTTGATCAATAAGTTCAAAGGGGCCTCATGGATCTAATCATAAGCTTAAAATAGCCTCAGGGGATGCATTCATAAAAAATTAGGAATTAGGGTTTCTTGACCTAATTCACCCCTAAGTTGACTTTTGGAGCAAGCCATGAGCCAAGACCTCAAGAAATGTTTTGGAGACCTAAAATATCTTATATTGATCCTCTCACAAGTTTAAATTGACACAAAGAACTTGATTCATGAGCAATGCAAGGATTCAAATTCATCTGGACCACAAACTAGGGTTTATAAGAAAAAGTCAACCATACCTTTGACTTTTGACCAAGACATGATCTCAAACCTTGGGAAATGATTCAAGACAATCTAAAACACCTATGGAATCCATCTATTAGGTTTGAGTTAGCCCAAGTACTTGATTTCACAAAGGATCACAAAGTTTGAAATTCATCTGATAAAAAGTCAACTGTGCCCCAAAACCAAGTTTGACTTTTGAGATTTTTTGACAAACATGGCTTCTTTAAGTCAAAAACAATGTTAACTTATGGTTTGGATCATCATCCATCAAGAAAAATGAAGAAAAGTGAGGTTACTTGCAAAAGGGGCAACCTTAAGAAACTTAAAATTTCACTAAGTTATGGAAAAAAGTGATTTTTACCCAACTTTGCAAGACCATAACTTTTGATCCAAGCAACCTTTTTCTTCCATCCAAAGCTCAAATGAAAGCTTTCATTACATACTACAAGATTGTCAACTAGACCATATTCCAAATCTTCATGGATTTTGAGTTATGGATTGATCGAAATCACAAAAATTAAGAAATGGACATTTTTTAAACACTTAGAAAAATTTGAGACAGAATCTGTCTCATGTTTTGTCCAACTTTGGAAGCATTTTCCATCATGATCCAAGATGAATCAAGACCAAAGTTAAACATCAAAGTTGAAGTATGATATATGGGTTTTCCAAAAAGTGCAAGAACTCATTCTAATTCAACTTGAGCAAGAAGTTACAAGCCTTGCAACATGACATAAAAGTCTGGTTTTTCAAGATAGCATTGGTGCATGACTTGTGCTACACGATTTCCTCCTTCAAGTTTTTTCACTTTGCCAAATTTGTCATCTTCCAAAAACACAAAACTTCTGATGACTCACTTGTTACTTGATCAAGGAGTCAAGGATTCCACTTAGCATGTGCAAATCCATCATGACATGAACTGTGAAATTCAATTTTGGCAAGGTTACATTAATGAAATGCATTGAGGTGTCATGAACCAAGCCATATAAATCCAAACCAGTCAAGATCTAGTTCAATGCTCTGAGTGTTCAAACCTGCAGAAATTAAATTGAGTCAAGATAGAGGAGACTTGGCACTTTGAAACATCCAAGTCAATGGCTACATAGCTACACATAGTGACCAGCCTCCATTCACTATTCCTTGCAAAACAAACTTCCTCTACTATAAATAGAGGTCATTTGTGACTGATTAACACACACCAAAACATCTCCACTCATGTTTTCCTCCAAATCACTCTTCAAAACCAGAAAATGCTTCTTTAGCAAGTAACTTTCAAATTTTACATTAGAGAGCCATTCCACCACAACCAATGACCCTAACACCACACATATATTATATAGAAGTTGTCCAAACACTTCTACATCATCTGTAGCACTAGGATCAACAACCTCAAAATCTAACTCGGACCAAATTGCAGTTGGGGTGCCATAACAAGATCCGAGTGTTTTCAATCCATTTCAAGCTTCTCAACACACTACATAAAGTCCATTGAAGCTGTTTAGATCATCACACAACATCTGTAAAACCTCTACATCAAAATTCAAATTCCTCGTGCACAAGTAAGCCTGAAGCTCTCAAACTCTATACTACATGCATCATAAATTTATTTTCAAGTTATCAACATGTTTCTGGTAGTTCATAGAGTGATAACCCTCAATCAATTGCATGTTATCTTTCGTGTATAAGTTTTCACTATGGTTTTTGCAAAAACTAGGGTTTATGTGTTCATACGAAATATCTCACTCCACACTTAAAATAAATAAAATCAAATGGTACCATCATGTTCCTTGTTCAAAATCGAGCAGGTTTGATGCTTATTTCGTTTGATTCCATTATGTTTTAAGTGAGATTGAGAGGGGTTTGCAAATCTGGAAAAACAGGGTGGCGCGAGCAAGAACAAGTGTTCTTGGCGCCTTTTTCAAAATTTTGAATTTTTAAATATTTTGATATTTTCTCATTTAAATTAAAAAATTCACATCTCTCTCATTTTCAATCTTTTTTAAAAGATTTTTTAAACATAAATCATTTATACATTTTAATATTTAATTCCACACAAAAAATAAAAAAATATTTTATATTTGATATATTTTTGAATTTTTCAAAGAATTTCTTTTTAATTGTTTTAAGCGTTTTTAAATAAATTCTTTTTCTTGATTTTTCAAAATCAATTGAGTTCAAATCATCTTGTGGATTAAAAAATCTATTTTCAAACATTTTTCAAAGTTCACAACATATTTTTTAATATATTTGATATTTTTTTATCATTTCTATTTAATTTTTCTTTGAAAAAATGTATTTTTAATTAAAATTAGGGTTTTCCTTTAATTTTAAATTTTCAAACTTTCTTTGAAAACATTTTGGGCCTCAAGTAGAGAGTAAAAACCAACCCCTTTTGTAAATAAATAATTCATGGGCATCTGTCATAGTATAAGTCCCAGTGCGATTTTCAAAACAACGGCGCGTTCATTATTTTTCATTTGGGCCTCTCCTTGAGTATAAGCCCCATTTTTTTTCTTTTCAAACACATTTTGGGCCTCTAATAGAGTGTATGACCCAAACCTCTTTGTACATAAATAAATTGTGGGCCTCTATTGTAGTATAAGTCCCACAACGTCTTTCGGTATCGCAGTGCGATCACCATTTTCAAATAAGTCATCTGGGCCTCTCCTTGAGTATAAGCCCCAATATTTTGTACATAAACTTTGTTTTAAACAATAAACAACCTCCATGGGCCTCTCCTTGAGTGGTAAGCCCCGTACCTCTGTTTTCAAAATCATCTGTCTATTTTAAACTGGTACTAAGAGAAGCATTATTCCCGGTGAAACTGCTCTTAGACCACTTGGGCCTCTATTTGAGTTATAAGCCCCAAGCATTTCTTTTCTTTTAAAAAACTTTCTCTTAAATCAAATTTAAATTCAAAGTTTTCTCAAAACTTTCTTCAACTTCTCAAAACACTAATCATACAGTTGTAATCAATACAATCAATCACAATACACTTGGGCCTTTTTTCAGAGTGTAAGACCCAACATTTTTTCAATTTCATGCATACCTGTTTATATATCTGTTAATTCACTTATCTGTATATACTTGTGCATATCTGTCTAGAGTTTCCCTAACAGTTAGGTCTACACTTAAGTCAAACCAGAGGTCACTTCTAACTTAGTCAAAACTAGTTCCCTCATAGGAAACTTCCCTCAATACAGTCTGCCTCCTCTTGGGCTCTATTCAATATGGAACAGAGAAAGGCATTATTCCCAGTGAAACTTTTCTCAACACTGTCAAAACTTAGAAACATATACAAGAAATTCGTTTCCCCAGAGAGGATTAATTATCGGTGAAACCTCTTTTGAATTTCTTCAAACCTTAGAACTGTTTAACCAAGAAAGGATTAATTCCCGGTGAAACCTTTCTTGAACTTTTCTTAGGCTTGGACCCACAGGCTTCCTAAAAAGCATCCCCAGCCTCCTCTTGGGCTTAGTACAAGGACCACCAGGCTTCTTAGAAGTTCCCCAGCTTCCTCTTAGGCTTAGTACAAGGACCCAAAGGCTTCCTAAAAGCATAAGATATAATTTAGTCATCTCTACTAGTTCAATCCCCATGAGAGTCAAAATTACAGAACATCCCACCATTCAAAGGTTGATCTACATATCTAATACCCTCAGTCTCCTCTTGGGCATCATACAAAGATCTCTCTCTCTCTCTCTCTCTCTCTCTCTCTCTCTCTCTCTTTCTCTCTCTTTCTCTCTCTCTCTCTCTCTCTCTCTCTCCAGTGTTTACCTCTTCTTAAGAGACTTGGGTAGTCTCAGCCTCCTCTTGGGCTTCAATCAAGTAGAGTTGGAAAGTCTCACCCTCATAATCATTTTTTCAAACTCACCTCTAAACTCCTCAGACCACCCCCCCCCCCAACAAGACTAAACTTTCACCTTGAAAATCCCAGCCAGGGTCAATTTACCATCAGCAATGCCCTAACAGAATCAGAACCTCATGGCATCTGATACTTCAACTCTTCCCTAATTCCCCAGCAAGAGTGAGTCCCCTTTTGGATTCCCCAATACAGTTTAGACCTTCTTTTGGATTTTAAGAATCCTCAGCAAGAGTCAGTTTCCTCTTAGGCTTCATATAAGAATTGCCCCAGTCAGCCTCAATCTTGGGCTTTGTACAAAACCAACATCATACTCCTCAATTGAGTCAGTTTTCTATACTTAAACTTTTTAGCTTCATCATCTTGGGCTTCAGACAAGATACTCAAATAAAACCCTCCCCAGTGGAATCAGTTTCCTTTAAGCTTCAATCTTGGGCTTTGATCAAGGCACACAAAAATCAACATCCCCTCATATGAGACCATGCCTTCTCTCTGTAGAAAGATACCCTTTCTATACATCAAATATAAAAAAACAAATAATCAAAACCTTTTTCCAGATAATTGATGTAAGTGGCACACTTGTTGATTCAAAATCCAAGTTGGAGTCCTTCCCTTATCCTGGCCAAAATTTATCTTTCATCTAACTACTGTAATTGGCAAGCCTCTGGATCCCTAACATCCAAGCCAATGTCCCTCTCTTAGCATGAAAAGATCATAAAAGAAAAAGTGGCATTGCTCTACACTAAGTTAAAGTTTCTTCCTTCATGACATTTCTCTTATAAAGGAAATTATGGCATTGCTGGATTCCACACATCCCCGTTAAATTAATTTCCCTTATAATCAAATATTTGTGATGAATAAGTGAGATATCTCCCTTTAGAGATGACAAATTCTCTCTCAGACACCTTTTTAGCTTCAACTTGGGCTTTGAACAAGACACAAATACTCCGATAGCTTCAATCTTGGGCTTTGAACAAGACACCAAATATTTTTCCTCCCATAGAATAGGAGGAACTACGATTGCTCTGATTTCCCAGATCTTTTTACGGGAATACGTAGGCATAAGATTGCGAAATCTTAGCGAGCACACAAATCAAAAATCTTAGGTCCAGGTACCTTCCTAAAAACAATAGAAAACCCGAAAACAACAAAAACATTCTCTTAACCCTCCCAAAGGAGAAACTTTCCCAATCAATAGCAGATAAACACAAGAAAGCACTTCACATAGCAGAAATACATGCAAAAGAATGTTCCTACAAATTACTAGCGTTTGTTCACATAGCTTCCCTTTGTTTACATAGCTTCCCTTTGTATAACCAGACCTGATCCCCGATCTCTTAGCATTTGTTAAAGAAAACACTAGCGTGCAGGGTTAGTTTAAGATCTCTTCCCCTTCCTTTCAAGATTCATAGGATAAATACAGAAATCAGAAAGTAGCGCCAAATCATGCGGTAGGTGGTCGCGTCACCAAAAAACTGACTGCTACAGAAAAATGGCGACTCTGCTGGGAACTTAGGGATTTAGAATTAGATTTCCTAAGAGGTCTAGGCCTTGTTTTGCATTTATTTTTCTGCTGTCTTACTTGCTTTCTCATTTTTTATATATCATCTACCGTCATATTACTTGATATACTTGTTTAAATTACTGTTATCCGGGAATGGGATTGATACGCATGTGGTGAGTCCGAGAGAACATTAAGATAAGTGGTGGCGTATTCAGGGAGGCTTATAGGGAGTGTGTCGCGGTGAGAATTGGATATCAAGCTATTAATTAACTTGAATCGCAAATCATTATTTCACCACCGGTCTTTGATTTATCCAAGGGAAGGGAGAAAGATCGAATGTCCCACAGTATGCAATGCAAATGCAAGGCTAAGAGTCTAAGGTTCGGGGGTTGGTTATACCTAGGGAAGGTGTTAGCATCCTAGATATCTCTAGTACTCTACAGTAACCTCTTGTTTTATGTTGTTATCTACTAATTGCTATCTGTTTCTAAGGGTAATGGGGTAGGAAGACCTAAAGTTTTATTCCTAAGTGTGCTCGACAAGATATCATATCTTGTGCCTACATATCCTGTCGGGAGTGGAATCAGAGCACTTGTAGTTCCTCTTTGAGGGGTCTACTGAGGTTTGTTTGAAAATGGTTTAGGAGAAAAGATGAGTTGTCATCTTAAGAACCACCACAGTTTTTTAAAGGAGAATGAACCTTTGCTTATTCTTAGGAGAAGGGCTCCAACTCGGATATAAAATCGACGAGTATGCCTCATACCTCTCCTAAGTGGAAAAGGAATCCACATCTTGTTTGTATTGTGGGGTATGAGATTATATGTGTCTTCTTTGAGATGATTCACATCTAATTCTCTTGTGGGGAGAATCAGATGATCTAAAGTTATTGATTGTAAAAAAATCGAGATTACGGGGGACTAACTTAAGAAAATCTATCCTAAAGTTGTCTAAGAAATAATTTCTTAAGAGATACCTACAACCACTAAGGGAAGGATCTAATGCAAATGAAATGCACCATGTACGACAAATGATTATCATACATGGAATTTTCCCTTGGATATATGCAAGCAGTTATATTGTAAATAATGCAAGAGCAAAGCATAAGAAAATCATACTAAGACTTAAAATAACCTCAGACAAACCCTCAATACGAATGATAGTCGTGAACTGATCAATTCTAAACAAAGATGCAGGGACCAATATTAGTATTAAAATATATTTGAGATTTTAATTAATACCTTAAATTTTTTTTTTATAATTCAATTTATTTATAAAGAGAAATATTTTTTTTATAAAAAACTGGAGGTCATCTCTAATAAAAAGTCTATTTAAATTAATAAATGAAGTTTCTATTTTATTTAAAAGGAAGGGTTATATACTTACTATTTTAATTAGGAAAAGTTTTTAAATTGGTCTTTATTTCTAAAAAGTTTATTTTAAAAGAGTTTCTAAAGTTTTATACAAAGAAAATAAAAAGGTTCTATATTTTTTTTAGGAGTGGTTATGTTCTATATTAAAAAAACAAATTTTAATAACAATATTATTTTAGAAAGGGTTAAAAAACTCTATTTTTAAATATTATAAAATTATGATTGTTTTATTAAGAAAATTAGTTATCCATTAAATTAATTAAAAAACAGATTTTTGGTTGTAAAGAAAATCATGCAACAAAGATATTAAATAAAACGGAGTGATCACAGGCTTCGCAAGGGAGAGGGTCCATCATGGACCCTCATATCACAACCACATGATGCAAGGGTGCTATGATCTGAGCAAAAATAGTGAGGGTGCATCGCAGTATACCACGTGTGCGTGTGTATGTGATCATCAAGTTATTAAAAATCAGAAAGGAAAAAAGAATGGAGGCACAACACTCTTCTTTCGCTCACTCTCGTTCATTTCTCTCTCAGCTTCACAAAGGGGGTTCAAAACCCTAAAACAACACTCCGCCGTCCTCTCCAATTCCCTCCGTTTACCTCCGTTTTTCTCTCTCGTCTCAAACTCTCCTCTAACCTCTTCCATTCATCCCTCGTCTAACCTAAACATACAACAAATTAAACGCAAACCCTAAAATCTAAAAAACGAGAGATAAAAACCCAAATCCCGACAGAAACCCTAAAGCCCCAATTCATTATCCTTAAAAAATTACAAATACAACGATTGGAAATCAAGATAAGGTGGTAAAGGAGAGGGATCTTTCGCCATCGAGCCAACGACATCAGGTAACTTACTTTCTGAAGATTTCCACAAACTCTTCCTTTCTCCTTTTGATGCGTGAATGAATCGTGACTTTACTGATTGTTGGTGTATGCTTATAGTTAGGTTTGTGGTTTTCTGTGATTTTGGGATTTGATCTGTTTGGGTAATATGTGCGTTGGTTGTGATGAATCTCCTCTCTTCAGTTTTCTCGCTTTTTTTTATACTTGGTTCTGTTGTCTTTTTTATAGGCTTAGAAAAATTCAAGGCTGATTAAATGACTGGATCATGTTTTTGGAAAGAAAATGATTGCCTTTGATGATGTTCTGATGAATTTCTGTTTTCAATGATTTTGTTTTATAACTGTGTTATTACTCTTGAGTGGGTTTCCAATTATACCTGAATGTGTTTAGGAAATGTTTAGAATGACTCGATGACTTGTATTCCCTTGTGATTCATGTGGGTTAATGACGAGTTATGGTTGTATTCTCTCTTGATTGTAGTATTGGAGTTATTTGTGGAAGGAATAAAACACATTGATAAACCTTGAATTGTGTGTACCGCAACTTGCCATTTTTGGTAAGCAAAGTCTTGATGACAAAAGATTCTGAACCAACATACACTTGTCGTATCTTTTAGTTCTTCACTCTATTTTCAGAATTCTTGGAGGAAATTTCTGTTGCCATAGTTTTGTCAAGTTCACTATTTCCCATTACTTGCACTGACCCCTTTTCTCTCTTTTTCATGTGCAATCTTGGTGAGGAGGAGACTCAAAGCAAAGAGGAAAAATGATCAAGATACTGATGTGAGCTTAGAAGATGCTGTGGAAGTGAGGTTCCCAATTGGTGGATCATCAACACAACCTTACTTAGTATAACTCCAAACGGTAATCTTTTGGTTCTCAAAGATACTTAGTTTCTCAATCCTTCTTTTCTCAACATGGGCAATAACTTTAGTGACGTAAATGGCAGGCTTTCAAACTTGTGTTGCACTATTCTCCTGTTTCAACCAAACAAAACCTATTTTGCGACTGTGGCCAACTTCTACGAAGTTCTTCAATGGTAATAGATTGATGGGGAAGCATACTTCAACAAGAGGCTCTTGGATTTCGCTTGCCTTGACTCATCTGGTATACCTCTGATTTATACTTGATTCTTCTGTTATCAAAGGCCTTGTTTTGGTTTTCTGATCCCCTGTCTGTGCATAATTGTGCAGGTGAAAATGAAAGGTTGGATTTTGCTCACGATTGGGGGGTCTTGAATGATAGCGTACAAGAAGGCTTAGGAGAACTCCATAAGGTATAGAACTTAGGAAACTTCATTGGCCTGTGATAATGGTTTAGTATTGCTCGCTTATTTTGCACCTTGTGTATGCGTTGTTGTACCTGAAATTTCTTACATTGATGTTTGCTTTTGAATTCCATTATCACTCAGATCATTGGGAATACTTGGCTACTGGTAGAATTCGTTGACAACCTCTAATCGTTTCTCTTTTTCTTTGTCTCATGTACAACATGGTGGGATTGAGAGCTTGAAGAGATGCTCGGAATCATAGCGCTTGGAGGTGGCCTTGGAAACCACTTAGATTGAGGATGAACGAGTCAAGGCTGCTAGTGGTGGAAAGAAGAAACTCAGACTTTAAAGCCGTATATGGAAGTTTCATTTTAGGACGACGCTTCTAACTATAAACTTGAATCCCATAAATATTTTGTGATAAAACTCTTTATTTCCAACCTTGTACACTTGAATGAACGTTGCTGTAGTTTAAGTTGTAACTATGGTCCTTGCGTTACCAAAGAGACTCATTTGTAAATTGTAAATTAAACTCCTAAATTCAACAGCATGGGAGTTTTTTCTTTATAGGGATGACACTTCTATTCTTGCAAGTCAATGTCTTTGTATTGAAATTTTATAATCTTGGACGTACTTGAACTTTGTAGAAAGAAATGGATTTTCAATCTAGGCATCCATGATGAAATATGACATCAAAACTGACTTGAAACAAAGTTGAAGCTTAAACTTATTAACTTGCTTGCACTAAATCTTGAATAAAAGGAAAACCAACTTGGTGAAGATATTAGCGCCAAATTTGAATAATCTTGTCAACAACTTGAATCTAAACCAAAGCCTTGATTTAAGAAATCGTGATTCAAACTTTGAAGCCACTTGAACAAATCAACCAATCTTGTACCATCTTGAGGAAATTTAACCTTGGCTTCCTAATACTTATCTCATGCTTCAATCAAAACTTCACCAAAACTTGAACAATATCCCTTGATTGTTTCATGAAATCTCTTAAATCAAATTCTCCATTAGCTTGCAACCAAAACAAAATAACTAGCTTGCTTGATATATGGCCTTTAGGATCACTTTGGGGTAAGTTCCAGAATATATTAAAACAAAATTGTAAACAACTTGGAAATAAGATTTAAAAGAAAACAATTTGAATACCAAATATCATGCCTTGGAATGAAACCATTCACATGTCTTAGACAAACGATTATGTCATGACTGTTTTGTCATGAGAATGAGGGTACACCTCCCTCTTATCTCCTCTTGAAATTGCCTAACCTACACAAATTGGTTAGTGATAGAAAAACAAAACACACAAATTCCTAAAGATGCTATGCAAAGAACAAGGGATCTTAGGGTCAAAAATTAGGATGTGACAGATGCCCCTATTTAAGTTTCTTTTATCCGGAGATATGAAGATTAAAATCTTTGTCTCGACGTGATATGGGAGACTTAAATACAGACATGCACCATTTGTTGCCCTAAGATGCCACAAGATGCACATGATATGATATGAAATGATATGAAATGCAAGACAGAGATCCTGTAAGGAATAATGTCACAGGGGATAACTGCAATTGAAACATTAAAAAACAGCTAAAGAAAGGAAGACCCGACGAAGAACAACAAAGCAAGACTCCACGGGGAAAGATCCAGCTCCACTGGGGAAGAGACTACCAATTGAAAATCACCAGGTAGTTTAAACATAAGGCAAGAAACTTGAAAGAGAGATAACTTACTACCAACAGGGGGTAGCTTAAGCAAAGGTATCCAGTTGAAATGAAAGGATGTATATTACCTACTATCAAATACATGATAGCCTAAGCAGAGGTAATAGACTAGAGATGAGAGATCATCTACTACCAAACACGGTAGCCTAAGCACAGGTGCCCGTCCCGAAAGAAAGACGTGTTACCTACTATCAGACATATGATAGCCTAAGCAGAGGTAAGCACAAAAAGGAAAAATGGCCTACTACCAAACATGGTAGCCTAAGCAGAGGCATCTGACCAAAAGACAGACATATTACCTACTATCAAACATGATATCCTAAGCATGGGTAATAAACTTAAAAGAAAGGTGTGTTACCTACTATCAAACAAATGATAGCCTAAGCAGAGGTAAAAATAAAAGGAAAGATGACATACTACCAAACACGGTAGCCTAAGCAATAATAATAAGCTTGTGATGAAAGTCAATAAACAAATCCACTTGAAGAATCTGCTGTCGTGGTCAACCATGGGAATTTCCAAAGATATTACCCACTTGAATGTGTCAACCTGTCGAAGTTACTGGAGAATCTACTGCCGAGATTAACCAGGAAACTACCCACTGTCGGGGTCTTCTGGAAATCTTCCGCCGAGCATAACCAGGAAACATGAAAAGAAATACCTTCTGTCAAGGTCCTCCACTTGAAAAAGGGTAGAAAATAAATCATTGCTGCAAGGTTGTCTGCCTCGAACATAAACCTTGAAATAACCGCTACGAGGTTGTCTGCCTCAAACACACTCTTGAATAAAATGCTACGAGGTTGTCTGCCTCTCATACATCTTGAAATAACCTGCTATGAGGTTGTCTGCCTCTAGCACAATCTTGAAATAGAAAATGCTACGAGGTTGTTTGCCTCGAGCAAAAGTCTTGAAATAACCATGCTACGAGGTTGTCTGCCTCGAGCAAAAATCTAAATTCCTCCGGGAAAGGTGAATACTTATGAGAAACATCTTCAATCGGGTGTAATTTTATTGGAGATACATGGCTTCAATGGGGATCCATAACTTATTGGAGATTCATAAATATCACCAGGGATCTTCCAAAAGATGAAAGCCAGTTAATTTGTAAACACGTCTTCTCAAATAAAGAGAAAAAATCATCTGAATCTTCACCAAACTTCTCGAAGAGATACCATTTGATGGAAGTAAATTTGATTAGTGGATTCACTAGAGAGAATACCACTGAGAAGTAATATTGCTGTAGCTGAAAACTGCGTTGAAGCTAGTAAAATTCTTGTAATAGGGATTCTCAAATAAAGAGAATACTTGGAAAGTCTTTAACGAACTTCTCTGACGGATTTCCGGAGAGATAATATTTGATGGAGAATAAATTAATAATCTTTGAAATTCTGGTATCAGATGTGTGATGTTAAGTGTGATGTCACAACAACACAATCTGCTATATGAACAAGGTAAAAACAACAGTAAATAACACAAAGAATTGTTCACCCAGTTCGGTCTAACTACCTACGTCTGGGGGCTACCAAGCTAGGGAGGAAATTCACTATTAGTAGTATCAAATTATAGACTCAACAATCCCAGTTGACATCTACCTAACTTAATCACTACCCAATGACAATTCTACCTAAGAAACCACTTAGGTCTGAGAAACCACTCACTCCCTAAATCACCTCAGTGATACAATCCAATGATTACACTTTAAAACCCACCTTGATTCTGCTTAACAGCTTTGATCAAGAACAACACACTCTTGCTTAAAAGCTCTAGAGTGAATACACTTACAACTCAAAATAGTAACACCAATTCAAACTTGAATGGTTTACAAAAACACACACGAAAACTCAAATTGACTCTCAGTCTATAGCTCTCTTTCTTCGTTACCTACCAACAAGGGTTGAGGCTGCTTTTATATAATTCTGACTTGGGCTTGGATCTCCTCCAAAAATATCTGATTTGATTTTTTTAAAACCAGAATTTAAAACAAATTTTTATCTTCAAATCTTTTTAAATCTCTCCAAATCAGCCCTAATGTTGGTTACAGAATCTGCTCCATAATCTGTAAATAATCTGAATGGAAACATCTTCTCCAAGAAATTCGCATCCAATCTCTCTAACAGATCTCCTCAAAACTCACTAACACGCGCAACCCTAAAACATCACAACCTGATGTTCTGATGTTCTGATATAGTGATGTCAAGACATCACTTATAACATCAGCATATAAAACTTCAACCCTGCAATAGCTAATGTTAGGAACCAATGTTATGACATCAGACATATGACATCAACATTGTTCAACTTTGTTTTACCAAAATTCCAGCTAATACAAGAACTAACAATCTCCCCCTTTGGCTAATTTTGGCTAAAACAAACTCTGCCATCATCAGAGGTACCTGCAGCAGAAAAAACTTCAAACCAGCAGTAATCACAATCAAATTGCACAATGATAAACTCCCCCTCAAACCAAGAACCAGCATCAGTTGCACACTCCCCCTCAAGCCTATCAGCCACACCAAACAACTAGGCAACACATAGGCTAACCTCTCCCCCTTTTTAGCCACAATTGGCCAACTATCAACAAGTTATACCTTAACACTCTACTACAGTTAGTCCTACTAGCTCTCATTGTCAGTCTAAAGTCAGCACCACAAGACAAGACAAATCATAGAACAAAACCAAGATAAGCATAAAAGGACTATTATCCAAGATACACACCATGCACACAATATGCAGAAACAAAAACTATAAACTACAAAAGCAATAAACAGCAAAAGCAGCACTTCAATCTTCATTAGCATCAGAACCATCTGCATCATTCTCCTCACCTTCCTCTGAACCTGAATCTTCAGTGTTGGCACTCACATCATCTTCACCCTGTTCCAAGGATTTGATCATTTGCTCAATTTTCAACTTCCTAGCAGTGCTAGTACTGATAACCATATCAAGATCCTTGTAGGTTGCCTTCAATTCTTCAATCAACTCAGTTTTAGTACTGGCTTTCTTAACACCAGAGCTTGATGTTACAACAATGTCTGGAACATGATTCCCAACAAACAGCTTGGGATGTAGGGATAAAGCTGACTCCCTCTTACATGCTACATCTGATCTGGTTAGAATTCCAAGATGTTGATCTAAGATCATTCCACAGACAAGGGAAGGGAATGCTATAGGCATCTTGATAGCATTAGTGGCACCATGCTTCACAACTTGATCAAATATGTAATTTCCATAATTAAACTTGACCTTTTTCCCAACAGCATAAATAAACCTTCCTAATCCCACAACTATGGTGGTTTTGTGATTTGTAGGTACCCAGTTAACAGCTCCAATTCTGTGCAAAATAGCATACTTGATACTGAGTTTGCTAGCTGTCAATTTACCTTTCAGTGGCCAAACCTTCACCTGAGTGGCTGTGATCTCTTTACACACATCATTATCAGTCACTTCCAGTTCACAACCCTCTTGATCATCTCTTCCCAGATACTTATTGATGGTACTAGGAGAGAAATTAATGCACTTACCCCTAATAAACACCTTCATGAAGTCCACACTTCTTTTATCAGAAATGTCTAAAGGAATGTTAACAATAAATTCCTTAACAAGTCCACCATAGCACTTAGAGAATTTTGTCACAGTCTTCAACAGGCCAGCAGCATGAATGAGCTCCATAATTTCTTTCATCTCCAATGCATCTTTGCCCAGCTCTCTTTCCAGAGCTAATCTCCTTTGGCACACAAATTTCCACATTGAAGCACTGCTAGCATAATGAAAGGATATGTTGTCCACTGACACTTCAGGAACCTTATCAGAAATTCTCTTTAAAATGGACTTTCTGACAGGGATGATGTCTTGAACATCTTCCTCAACATCATACTCTGATTCAGATTCTTCTATAACCTTTCTCTTTTTAGAGGTCACGGCAACCTTGCTCCAAGATTTAGTTGGACCAACAACAGGTGTCTTTTTCTTCTTGCCTTCAGCTGTCATCTTAGGAGAAGATTCCACAGTCTTTCCTTTTCTAGTCTTCAATCTATTGGCAATCCCAGGAACAACATTACCAATTACTTCATTATCAGATAAGTCAACAACATCCACCACATCAATATTCTTCTTCCCTCTGGGACTAGGAGTAACATCCCTAGCAGGTGATGTTACAACATCATGTTCAACATCAACCTCATCTTTAATATGAGTATCCCTTTCTCTTTCAGCTTCAGCTTCAACTTCATCTTCAATCTCAGCATCTTCAATGACTGAAATAGCTAATCTGTGAATATTTGTTTCAGATGTTTCAATGTCACCCCTTTCTCTAACAGATTTATCAGCAGGCCTTTGACTCAGAGGTCTAGATATTCCCTTCACAGGAATCCCTTTCTCAAATATTTTTGTGACAATCTGATCAATGCTCTTGTCCACATCTACCCTTTCTTCAACAGCTTGAGGAAGAGGGGTGGTAGTCCTAGGAGTAGGTTTGTCTCCAAACAACACACTAGTGACAAAGGCTCTACTTTCACTATCATCAAATTTACTACTCGCAGATTGATTAGAAGTATTACCTTTTGAAGGTCTCTTGGGTTGATACTTCTCAGGTCTTGTCTTTACTGAAGCTGGAATCATAGAGATAGGAGCAATGTCCATAGCTTCATCCACAGATACCTCTTCTGTCGAAACCCTAAAATTTGCATGAGTGGAACTTTTGGACGCAACCTTCTTGGATGGAGATGACTCTTGTTTAGACATCGTTTCTGTGCAACAACTGATGAACAAAGGTGTTTTGTAATTTCTGTTCTTGGGGGGAAGATGAACGGACTTGGAGTGTGGAGAGTGAAGTAGCGTGAGAGAGCAATAATAGGGAATAATAGCCTAAGGTAAGGGGACTGCTTTTGATGGTCACTTAAAGGCCAATAAATGTATTTTCCCCACCAAAACAAATTTCCTTTTAAATTTTTGAAATTTAATAAATGCACACCATAATTCACTAACCTTTGAATCCTTTTCCAATTGCCCAAATTTCTACTTAACACTTCACAAATTTGAGCACACATATCTTTAGGGAAATCGTCATTACCCTTCATACCTGAATGATCAACCTCTACTACCTTGGTTTCTTCAATATTTCCTCTGAATAGTTGCATAACACTAGGTTGTTTGGTGATCCTTCTAATGTCACATTCAGATGTCATAACATCATCCTTGACATTACATGATAAGCTGGACTCTTGAGGAACCCATAAATAACAGTTATCTATGGATCTAACTCCCCTCATAACGACCTCACTCTTCTCATTAGTCACTAAACATTCATCTTTAGTGTAGCTAACCTTGAATCCTTCATCACATAATTGACTAATGCTAATCAAATTAGCAATAAATCCTTTGACCAGAAGAACTCTTTCAAGATTAGGTCCAGCCTCACAATTCAATTTTCCAATTCCTTTAACTTCCCCTTTTTCTCCATTACCAAAAGTTACATCCTTTGTGGAGTAAGTCCTGATATCTACCAACTGATTCTTGAAACCAGTCATATGCATTGAGCAACCACTGTCAAAATACCAACCATCCATAGCTGAGGTTCTAACTGATGAGTGAGGCAATAGACATGTGACAGCAGCTTTAGGAATCCATTGTTTAACAGTCTGAGGCCTGTCCTGCTTCTGTCTAGGTTGAGGAACAGGCTTGGGATAACCATGCAGTTTAA
Organism: Lathyrus tuberosus; assembly: GCA_022829125.1. NCBI lineage: Eukaryota > Viridiplantae > Streptophyta > Magnoliopsida > Fabales > Fabaceae > Lathyrus > Lathyrus tuberosus. Next base: position 10,947,327 of record JALAZF010000032.1, read on the forward strand.
AGCAAGAAGATTGTATATGACCAAATCTCCCACAATAGTAACATCTTACTCTTTGAATCTCTTCTCTGAAGTGATTGAAATGTCTCCCACCTTGATGATGATTTCTGTCATAATGTTGAGGCTGCCATCTGTCAAAATATTGATAACTAGGCTGTCTTCTGTAGTGCTTAGGCTGTCTTTTACCATGATGATGTGGCCTTCTTCTGCCATAACCATGAGGCACAACATTATTAGGTCCAAACCCATACATTTTCCCTTGATGTTGAGACATTGGATGGAACATGTTATGTTTGAAATTATAAGCCTGCATGCTCCTATGGTATTGGAGAGGCATATACTGTCTAGCTCCAGAAAACTGAGGTTTTCCTTGAGGTTGAGACAAAAACTTCTTAGGAACATGACCATAGCCCTTTCCATTATTTTGTTGCCTAGGGTGAGGGACATCCTTCTTAATTCCAGAACCAAGTCCTTTTTCATGCTGATGAGGAATGTTTTGTTTAACCCCAGAAGAACTAGCCTCTGCAGATATCTTCTTCTCACCCTCATATCCTAGACCAGTCTTATCACTTGCACCTTTTCCAGCTTCAAGTATTTTATCCAGAGTGTCAGTTCCACTATTTAACATTCTGATGGGTTTTGACATTTGATCAAGCTGGGATTTTAACAACAAAACTTCATTCTTAAGTTCAGCTTTCTTAGTCTCAAGCTGTACAATAATCTTCTTCTGCTTCTCCCCTTCTTGAAGGACCTGTTCACTTTTCAGACACAGCTCTTGATAAGAGGATGTCAGCTCTTCAAATGTCAATTCACCATCACTAGACTCTCCATCAGAGGCACATAGTCCAGTCAATGCCTTAACATGCTTGGCATTCTCTTCTTCACTTTCACTATCTGTATCAGACCAGGAAACAAATAATCCCTTTTTTTGCTTTTTGAGGTATGTAGGACATTCTTTCTTGACATGACCATAACCTTCACACTCATATCATTGAACTCCTTTGTCATGATTGGACTTTTCTTCATCTCTTGTTTTCTTCACTTGATCACTAGACCTGTTGTTGTCAAATGTGATGTTCTTAACATTAGGTCTATAGTTTCTACCCATTCTCTTTAACACCTTATTAAACTGTCTCCCAAGCATCATAACAGTATTGACAGTTCCTCCTGAGTTTCAAAATTACACTCCTTCTTCTCATCTTCAGTATTGGACACCAAAGCTATGCTTTTGGTCTTCTTTTCAGGATCCTCATTTAATCCCAACTCAAAGGTTTGAAGAGAACCTATCAACTCATCAACCCTCATCTTGCTGATGTCTTGAGCTTCTTCAATGGCAGTCACCTTCATTTTATATCTCGGGAAGGGATCTGAGAATCTTCCTTACCAGCTTCTCTTTAGTTATTCTTTCTCCTAAAGCACTAGAGGCATTGGACAGCTTAAGAATATTCATGTGAAAATCATGAATGGTTTCATCCTCCTTCATCTTCAGATTTTCAAACTTTGCGGTCAGCAGTTGAAGTCTTGACATCTTGGCCTTGGAGGTTCCTTCATGAGTAGTTTTCAAGACATCCCAAGCTTCCTTAGCTACTTCACAAATGTTTACCATCCTAAAGATGTTCTTGTCTATACCATTGAAGATGGCATTCAAGGCTTTTGAATTTCCAAGTGCAAGCTCATCTTCTTCCTTTGTCCAATCTTCCTCAGGTTTTAGCTTTGTTGTCCCATCTTTTTCAACAATAACAGGTGCTTTCCGTTCTTTTAAGACAGCCTTCCAAGCCCTGCTGTTTAATGACTTCAAAAAGGTAACCATCCGTGGTTTCCAATAGTCATAATTTGAGCCATCTAGAATAGGGGGTCTATTCATAAATCCACCAGTCTCCTTGTCCATTGCACCAGAAAGTATCAACCCTAGATCTCACCCAGATGCAGAGCAGGATGCCTGCTCTGATACTAATTGAAATTCTGGTATCAGATGTGTGATGTTAAGTGTGATGTCACAACAACACAATCTGCTATATGAACAAGGTAAAAACAACAGTAAATAACACAAAGAATTGTTCACCCAGTTCGGTCTAACTACCTACGTCTGGGGGCTACCAAGCCAGGGAGGAAATTCACTATTAGTAGTATCAAATTATAGACTCAACAATCCCAGTTGACATCTACCTAACTTAATCACTACCCAATGACAATTCTACCTAAGAAACCACTTAGGTATGAGAAACCACTCACTCCCTAAATCACCTTAGTGATACAATCCAATGAATACACTATCAAGAACAACACACTCTTGCTTAAAAGCTCTAGAGTGAATACACTTACAACTCAAAATAGTAACACCAATTCAAACTTGAATGGTTTACAAAAACACACACGAAAACTCAAATTGACTCTCAGTCTATAGCTCTCTTTCTTCATTACCTACCAACAAGGGTTGAGGCTGCTTTTATATAATTCTGACTTGGGCTTGGATCTTCTCCAAAAATATCTGATTTTATTTGTTTTAAAACCAGAATTTAAAACAGATTTTGATCTTCAAATCTTTTTAAATCTCTCCAAATCAGCCCTAATGTTGGTTACAGAATCTGCTCCATAATCTGCAAATAATCTGAATGGAAATATCTTCTCCAAGAAATTTGCATCCAATCTCTCTAACAGATCTCCTCAAAACTCACTAATACGCGCAGCCCTAAAACATCACAACCTGATGTTCTGATGTTCTGATATAGTGATGTCAAGACATCACTTATAACATCAGCATATAAAACTTCAACCCTGCAACAGCTAATATTAGGAACCAATGTTATGACATCAGACATATGACATCAACATTGTTCAACTTTCTTTTACCAAAATTCCAGCCAATACAAGAACTAACAATCTTGATAATTTCACCGGGGATAGACGAACTATCTTGAGGAGACTGCCATTTGTCATCCAAATAGAAAACTGAGCTCAAATAAAGAGCTACCACTTGTTGTCTGGGTTGGAGGAATAATTTACGTCTTTTTTAAATATCCTTCTTGGGGAGATAGAGTGCAAAATAAATGCACGCTCAGCCCAGGTTCAAAAACCCAGAAATATCCAAAATTTGTGATTGTCAGGGACCAAAGTTCAATTCGGGAAAATAACTGAAAAGAAGCAGTCAAACAAGACCCATCCATTGAGGAATGAACTCAAAGGGGTTTATCTTTATCCAAATATGGAAAAGAAACTAAAGCAACCGTCTTCCACGAGGATCGAACTCAGTGGGGAATTAGAACGGACGCTCTTTTTCTGCTTAGGGCTAACTACTCTACTTTGAAGGAGAAGACTAACCCAGTCACTTGGGGATAAATGCAACCAAAGTGAAAGAACAAGCAAACAATGCAAAAATGCAAAATGCGCTTATGCCATGAGTCTACATGAATGGATGTATGCCATGCTATGCTTATGCTGACAAAACAAAACGAGGAGAAGTAAACTGGAGATGAAATAAACATCTCGACACGGATACTCGACCGATCTTTGCAAGGCAGAAGCATCACTGGGGATGAAGAGCTATATATGGAATCACAATCCTGCTTCGAAGCTTTAGAACTTCTCTGGGGAGGAAATAGAGTACTCTATTTGGGGATGAACATCATGACTCCATTCAGGGATTGTCCAGATGAGTCTGGCTACTTTGTTGGGGATGAGAAAGATCCACTAGGGACGGATCAGACTCATGATTGGAGACACTTCATGGGGATAAAATAAATATACACGTTGTTGGGGAAGCTTGGATATCAACATAGCAATCTGGAGATAAAACTTCTTGGGGATGAAATAAACATCCATCTTCACTGGAGAATATTGAAATAGTGAGAAATCCACTTGAGGAATGAAATAAACATTCACTTCGCTGGGGAGGGTTGAAGCCAAAGGTTTTTGGGACTTCTTAGGCTGCCAACTAGGGAAATATTGCATCAAACATGCCATAACTGCTTGAAGTAGAGATTCACCGGGGAATATTCGTGACTACTTGTAGTAGATACTTACTGGGGAATCATCACACCACCCGATACAAAAACTCTTTGAGGTATAATGTCGTGAGACTGATGTAACTTTGCATTGAAGACCTGCATGGTAGTCGCCATTTTGAACAACAGTTGCTGTGAATGGATGAAAAGTAATCTTCACTTCTCAAAATACCCCAAATCATATGGTTTATGAGAAGAAGTGATCTCAATAGGATTTTACAGAAAACCTGGCATCCAAAATGCTCCAATGTTTTTGAACTCTTTGAGAGCTTGGGTGAATCCCGACGTGACTGCTCCAGATTGACCGTATTATGCATAACGAGTCTTCAAACGTGCCCCTTGGGATTAGACTATGAAAATAACTGCTAGGGGATAGCTTGTCCATGGTCTGTAGAGTCTTCAGGAAACATGCCCCTGGATACTATCATCTCCTTGAAATAGTTCTAAATTTTAGCTCATCATTGCCACACGTATGTTAATTTCTATGATGTCAAGCAATGTTAGCAAGTAGAAAATGTTAATTCTGAAACTGCTAATGCAACACCATGTTTGTCTTGAAAATTTATTTAAAAAATATTTTTGTGATTGAATTACCAATTTTATAAAGCCAACACGAATTTGAGCATAGCTCATAGGAGTCAAGAAATGCCATCTTAATGAGTATGCTTTTTGAAATAAACCCTGCTTCACTAAGGTCTTTTGAGGGTTGTATCATGGATTGGTTCACGGTTTAAAAAAACAAAGGATAAAGGCTCAAATTTTATTTGTACCCACCCGATCTTCGTGATGTTCACTCCCTTTTTTTTGAAAGTTTAGGCAAACTACCCCGCCCCAGGTTAAAAAATGAGGGTTTTTTGATTTGGAGAAGAAAACTTCTACTTCAAGGCTCAAATGGGTTAACGAGGTCTATCTCCCTTATATCTCCGGTGTTTGGGGATATGAAACAATGCCTTATATCATCAGCAGAGTTTTATTCAAGAGCATACAACAAGAGATCTTGCGTTTTCACTTTCGTCATCCTCCTTCCAATTCTTTGCCAAGGCAAGAGATTAGGTAGCATTAGCATCATAAAACAAAAGCATTTTAAAAATGAGTGAAACGAAAGGATTTCTTCAAGACGATCATTTTTTTACTGCATTAATTATTCAAAATAACAAGTTCTTACACGCGAAACATGCTTATAATCAAAGAAATAACAATAAGTGCGAGCAAATAAATAAACAGCTTAATGCTCCTGGGAGTGAGCTCTATTCTTGATTCCACCGGCTTGGAAGGAACTTCTTGAGTCTTCACGTCCATCAGCACAAAGGTGTTCCATTCACAACTGGGCTTCCTCTCTTGAAGGTCAGCACTTCATCGTCGATCATTTCTTGGACTTTTCTTGGAAAACTTTGCAATCTTCAATTGAATACCCTAACACTCCATCATGAAATTCACACCTGGTATCTGGGTTGAACCAAGGAGGGAGATATTTCATGGCTCTGGTCTTTCTGGGTGCCATCACTGAGTTTCGGACAAAGTAAGACCACAATTGACTGTAAGTCATTGGGATTAGGTCAAACCAACGAGTCTTTTCTTCTGGACTATTCAGAGGTCTTTGCCGATCCTGACGCTGATTCTGGTGATTCATGTTTTGAATTCGTGGATTTTGACGTTGATTCTGAGGAGTCAACCTTTGTCATTTGTACGGACGTCCATGAGGTAGTGATTGCTGGCACTGAATAGGCGCTACATACCGATGTTTGTGATAAGGCACCAGAACTGGAGCTTGCAAGGTCTGAGGAGAGTCCAAAATTGCATTAACTTCAACACTCATTTCCTTTCGAGAATCACTAACAAATTTCTCTTCATCAGCTTGACTATTCGAGACATCTTGGATTTTTCCACTTTTGAGTGCATTCTCGAAGTTTACCCCGACTTCCATAATTTTAGAGAACTCTAATGGCACAATGCATATCATTCTGACATAATAAGAGTCTGACAGTGTTTTTAGAAACATCCTTGCCAACTCCTTCTCTTAAAGTGTTGGCTAAACTTGGGCTGCCAATTCTTTCCACCGTTGTGCATATTCCCTGAAGGACTCGTTGTCTTTCTGACTCATGTTCATCAATTGGTCACTGTCTAGGGCCATGCCTACATTGTAATTGTATTGTTTCATAAAAACGTTAGCTAAGTCTTCCCAAGACTGAATATGGTTCCTTTCTAGCTTCATATACCATATCAAGGATGCCCCACTTAGACTTTCTTGAAAGCATTGAATCATCAGCTTGTCATTGTCGGCATAAGTAGTCATCTTTCGACAAAACATCGTCAAATGGTACCTTGGACAACTAACACCCTTGTATACTTCAAAGATAGGCATTTTAAACTTTGGGGGAAAAACCACGCCCAGAACTAGACACAAGTCACGAGCTTTAAGACCAGATGCGTTAGGTCTTTTCAACATCTTCAATTGTTCTTGGAGGTCACGAAATCTTTTCTCAATTTCTCCCAATCTAGGATCATTCACAGAACGAACGTTCTAAGGATTTGGCATATACCTCAGAAAACGGGAACCTCTTTTATCAACTTGATCAACCAGGTCACCTTGCACAGGCTGAGATTGAGTAAGGAGATCCACTTGTGGGACATTGTTGTCAGGAGGAAAATCAAAGATCGGATTAGTCGTCACTCTGAAGCTTGACATGGGATCCATATTCAGCTCTATCCAATACCTCCAGTAAACACTTCGGTACGAATGCCAGAAGATCAGCTGAACGAAACAAAGATAGAAGACCGAATGAGCTGAGGTAGAGAAAATATGTATGCAAAATGATGCAATGCTAAATGATGCAGCATGAACTTCAAGGAACTTGAAAGTATTTGCAAACATTGTAATCAAAAACTCGTTTTATTAAATTAAAAAGTTTTACATAATAGCTAGTACGCCTTTAAGGTTTAATACATCCGCAGTAGAATATAAAAGGAACTAGGAATCTAATCCACCAGATGACGACCTCTCTCTTCTACGGAGTTGCTCCGTCAGCTTGTCGATCTGCTCATGTATCCTTGCTTTATCAAGGGATAACTTCTATATCTCTGCCTTCAATCTTGAATCTTCACTAGAGTTAGCTACATGAGGTTTTGGACGAGGATAAGACATCCTCAAGGTATGATCCTTTTCACGTGCCCATGCTAGGTAAGCTTCAGTGACTGTACAATCAGGATTCTTTGTCACAGCCATTCTTTGTCTATTTATGTGCCGCCACACATACATAATTTTGGCTCTCAATCCTGGGTCTTCTCTTTCATAGAGGAAAAGTCTTGTCAGATTGGCTAGATCAGGTACTTCTTCCATTGGGTGACCAAGTTGGCGACGGGCGAGCACAAGATTATAACTGATGCATCCCTTTGTGCCAAGAAGAGGCACATTGGGAAAGTCCCCACAACTATGAATCATGATAATCCCTTCATACATTGGATCGTGCCATTCAATGTTTGAGTGAGTGAGAGCCATGAGTTTCACGGGCCATTTTGTACCACCCTTCACATCCCAAAAAGTTGTAGACCTCTGTAGGTGCAAAGTAAACCACCTATAGAGAATAGTAGTTCAACATATAATCCGTCCTTCTCCTTTCAGAACCTTCGAATGAATGGCATGATAGGCATCAGCCAGTAGAGTAGGCACTGGATTTTTCAGCATGAAGATATTTATGGCGTTGATGTCAATGAAATCTTCAATGTTGGGAAATAAGAACAAACCATAGCCTAGCAGTGCAAAAATGTTCTCGAAAACCTCGTTATTTCCCACATTAGCAAAGTGTTGAGCCTTCTCGAACAGGAATTGAGCAGGCAAACCAGCAATTCTCCCTTTGACCGTCATGTTGTCTCGGATATCGGACAGCTTTATGCGGGACGCTCTTGCAATATCTCTTTCGCTGGGTCTTCCTTCTGCGCCGAAGAATGGAGGGGAGTCGTTGACAGTGATGCCCAACAGAGCGAAATACTCCTCCAACGTAGGCATCAGCTGGAAATATGGTAAAATGAAACAGTGATAGATCGGGCTATAAAGCTGAACAAGCGTCTCTAACAGACCAATCACTACTCGAATATGCAACAACGGGGGGATCCTTCCATACTTCACAGTGAAAGCTTCAGGATCCTTGATCCGATCTCCTAGTTCCTTTAATCGTTCAACATCAGGAACCTTGAAGGTGTACAGTAAAACTCCTTTCTTTCCGTAATCCATCTTACGATGCCTGCAAAACTTTTAAGTTCCTTGAAGGGGGAGAATGAAAATGCAAATGCGATGCAACAAGATTCATGGAACTCAGCTATTTATAATCATCAAGGAATATCAAAAGACTCATTTATTAGTCATAAAAGGTCGGTTACAATCATCAATATCCAGAATACCAAAAGATTAATTCATTAATAATAAAATGATTACAACGCGTCGGTACACTTTTCAAGAGTCATAACGGAAAAGCTAAATAAAAGCTAATAAAGAAATATATAAGGAGACTCTTCCAATGGTCTGGTCTTGAGTCTCTTGATTTCTTCCTCCATCTGAGCTTTTTCCAGAATGAGTAATAATTTCCCGTATCTACTCTTGAATCCTTCCTTATCTGTCATCAAGGTTTCCAATCTCCTTAGATCGTCCAGGTTAAGACTCTTGTAAGTGTACTTCATTGTTTTCTTTCTTCCGTTGTCCATGATATCCCTACGATGTTTACAAACAAACCTAAGTTCCATGAAACTTTATGAAATGATGCTCATGAATGCATGTATGCAAACACACAGACAAACACATATCACACAAAAGCAAGCAAACAGACAAAGAGTCCTAGGTTTGAAAGGTCATGAGCGTGGAGCCATGGCCTACCCATCCTGGGAAGGTAAGTACTAGGGTTTATCATCTGTAGAATAGGGTTTTAAAAAGTTCCCAGAGTCATCGATAAATCTTTCGGATATTATCGGCCTACACGACTACTCGTGCGGGTTAATAATATTCTCAAGATAAACTCGTCTGAGTGTCGTATCGCGAATCAACCATTTTGGACTACTCCCTCATAGCCATCACACTACGTCCTAAAAAGGCCAAGTGGGGGTAAAGGTAACTACGGTCCTCAGTCTCATGGACTCCCAGGTCGGAAAGAGTGACATTAATACGACTACTCGCATCAAACATCAATAATCCCAAAGGGGCCTCCACTGAGCAATGGTCGTCATATGCCAAACTTGTTAGGACTACTCCCAACAACCGACTATTAATTACACCACAATCCTATCATATGTGTACGCTCAAGTCCGAGTTAGGACTTATCTCACAACAAAATGTAACAACCCTGCATGCAGAAAAAACCTAAGCAAATAGCAACAAATATACAGATATACAGATACACAAATATGCAAATATACAACAAATAACATAATAAAATAAGTTAGGGGTAACCCTCTAAAAAGAGTTCCCAGCAGAGTCGTCATTTCTGTCGCGGTGAGAATTGGATATCAAGCTATTGATTATCGTAAATCATTATTTCACCACCGGTCTTTGATTTATCCAAGGGAAGGGAGAAAGATCAAATGTCCCACAATATGGAATGCAAATGCAAGGCTAAGAGTCTAAGGTTCGGGGGTTGTTATACCTAGGGAAGGTGTTAGCATCCTAGATATCTGTAGTACTCTACATGAACCTCTTGTTTTATGTTGTTATCTACTAATTGCTATCTGTTTCTAAGGGTAATTAGGTAGGAAGACCTAAAGTTCTATTCCTAAGTGTGCTCGACAAGATATTGCATCTTGTGCCTACATATCCTGTCGGGAGTGGAATCAGAGCACTTGTAGTTCCTCTCTGAGTGGTCTACTAAGGTTTGTTTGAAAATGGTTTAGGAGAAAAGATGAGTCGTCATCTTAAGAACCACCACCGTTTTTTTAAGGAGAATGGACCTTTGCTTCATCTTAGGAGAAGGGCTCCAAATCGGATATAAAATCGACAGTATGCCTCATACCTCTCCTAAGTGGAAAAGGAATCCACATGTTGTTTGTATAGTGGGGTATGAGATTGTATGTCTCTTCATTGAGATGATTCACATCTAATTCTCTTGTGGGGAGAATTAGGTTGATCTAAAGTTATTGATTGTAAAAAAATCGAGATTACGGAGGACCAACTTAGGAAAATCTATCTTAAAGTTGTCTAAGAAATAAATTATTAAGATATACCTACAACCACTAAGGGGAGGATGAAATGCAAATAAAATGCACCATGTACGACAAATGATTATCATACATGGGATTTTTCCTTGGATATATGCAAGCAGTTATATTGTAAATAATGCAAGAGCAAAACATAAGAAAATCATACAAAGACTTAAAATAACCTCAGACAAACCCTCAATACAAATGATAGTCGTGAACTGATCAAATCTAAACAAAGATGCAGGGACCAATATTAGTATTAAAATATATTTGAGATTTTTATTAATACCTTAAAATTTTTTTTTTATAATTCAATTTATTTATAAAGAAAAATATTATTTTATAAAAAACTGGAGGTCATCTCTAATAAAAAGTCTATTTAAATTAATAAAAGAAGTTTCTATTTTATTTAAAAGGAAGGGTTATATACTTACTATTTTAATTAAGAAAAGTTTTTAAATTGGTCTTTATTTCTAAAAAGTTTACTTTTAAAAGAGTTTCTAAAGTTTTATACAAAGAAAATAAAAAGGTTCTATATTTTTTTTAGGAGTGGTTATGTTCTATATTAAAAAAATAAATTTTAATAACAATATTATTTTAGAAAGGGTTAAAAAAACTCTATTTTTAAATATTATAAAATTATGATTGTTTTATTAAGAAAATTAGTATCCATTAAATTAATTAAAAAACAGATTTTTGGTTGTAAAGAAAATCATGCAACAAAGATATTAAATAAAACTGAGTGATCACAGGCTTCGCAAGGGAGAGGGTCCATCATGGACCCTCATATCACAACCACATGATGCAAGGGTGCTATGATCTGAGCAAAAAAAGTGAGGGTGCATCGCAGTATACCACGTGTGCGTGTGTTTGTGATCATCAAGTTATTAAAAATCAGAAAGGAAAAAAGAATGGAGGCACAACACTCTTCTCGCGCTCACTCTCGATCATTTCTCTCTCAGCTTCACAAAGGGGGTTCAAAACCCTAAAACAACACTCTGCCGTCCTCTTCAATTCCCTCCGTTTACCTCCATTTTTCTCTCTCGTCTCAAACTCTCCTCTAACCTCTTCCATTCATCCCTCGTATAACCTAAACATACAACAAAGTAAACGCAAACCCTAAAATCTAAATAACGAGAGATAAAAACCCAAATCTCGACAGAAACCTTAAAGCCCCAATTCATTATCCTTCAGAAATTACAAATACAACGATTGGAAATCAAGAAAAGGTGGTAAAGGAGAGGGATCTTCTGCCATCGAGCCAACAACATCAGGTAACTTACTTTCTGAAGATTTCCACAAACTCTTCCTTTCTCCTTTTGATGCGTGAATGAATCGTGACTTTACTGATTGTTGGTGTATGCTTATAGTTAGGTTTGTGGTTTTTTGTGATTTTGGGATTTGATCTGTTTGGGTAATATGTGCGTTGGTTGTGATGAATCTCCTCTCTTCAGGTTTCTCGCTTTTTTTTTATACTTGGTTCTGTTGTCTTTTTTTATAGGCTTAGAAAAATTCAAGGCTGATTAAATGACAGGATCATGTTTTTGGAAAGAAAACGATTGCCTTTGATGATGTTCTGATGAATTTCCGTTTTCAATGATTTTGTTTTATAACTGTGTTATTACTCTTGAGTGGGTTTCCAATTATACCTGAATGTGTTTAGGAAATGTTTGGAATGACTTGATGACTTGTATTCCCTTGTGATTCAAGTGGGTTAATGACGAGTTATGGTTGTATTCTCTCTTGATTGTATTGGAGTTATTTGTGGAAGGAAAAAAACACATTGATAAAACTTGAATTGTGTGTACCGCAACTTGCCATTTTTGTTAAGCAAAGTCTTGATGACAAAAGATTCTGAACCAACATACACTTGTCGTATCTTTTAGTTCTTCACTCTATTTTCAGAATTCTTGGAGGAAATTTCTGTTGCCATAGTTTTGTCAAGTTCACCATTTCCCATTACTTGCACTGACCCCTTTTCTCTCTTTTTCATGTGCAATCTTGGTGAGGTGGAGACTCAAAGCAAAGAGGAAAAAATGATCAAGATACTGATGTGAGCTTAGAATATGCTTTGGAAGTGAGGTTCCCAATTGGTGGATCATCAACACAACCTTACTTAGTATAACTCCAAACGGTAATCTTTTGGTTCTTAAAGATACTTAGTTTCTCAATCCTTCTTTTCTCAACATGAGCAATAACTTTAGTGACGTAAATGGCAGGCTTTCAAACTTGTGTTGCACTATTCTTCTGTTTCAACCAAACAAAACCTGTTTTGCAACTGTGGCCAACTTCTACGAAGTTCTTCAATGGTAATAGATTGATGGGGAAACATACTTCAACAAGAGGCTCTTGGATTTCGCTTGCCTTGACTCATCTGGTATACCTCTGATTTATACTTGATTTTTCTGTTATCAAAGGCCTTGTTTTGGTTTTCTGATCCCCTGTCTGTGCATAATTGTGCAGGTGAAAATGAAAGGTTGGATTTTGCTCACGATTGGGGGGGTCTTGAATGATAGCATACAAAAAGGCTTAGGAGAACTCCATAAGGTATAGAACTTAGGAAACTTCATTGTCCTGTGATAATGGTTTAGTATGGCTCGCTTATTTTGCACCTTGTGTATGCGTTGTTGTACCTGAATTTTCTTACATTGATGTTTCCTTTTGAATTCCATTATCACTCAGATCATTGGGAATACTTGGCTACTGGTAGAATTCGTTGACAATCTCTAATCATTTCTCTTTTTCTTTGTTTCTTGTACAACATGGTGGGATTGAGAGCTTGAAGAGCTGCTCGGAATCATAGCGCTTGGAGGAGGCCTTGGGAACCACTTAGATTGAGGATGAACGAGTCAAGGCTGCTAGTGGTGGAAAGAAGAAACTCAGACTTCAAAGTCGTATATGGAAGTTTCTTTTTAGGACGACGCGTCTAACTATAAACTCGAATCCCATAAATATTTTGTGATAAAACTCTTTATTTCCAACCTTGTACACTTGAATGAACATTGCTGTAGTTTAAGTTGTAACTATGGTCCTTGCGTGACCAAAGAGACTCATTTGTAAATTGTAAATTAAACTCCTGAATTCAACAACATGGGAGTTTTTTCTTTATAGGGATGACACTTCTATTCTTGCAAGTCAATGTCTTTGTATTGAAATTTTATAATCTTGGACGTACTTGAATTTTGTAGAAAGAAATGGATTTTCAATCTAGGCATCCATGATGAAATATGACATCAAAACTGACTTGAAACAAAGTTGAAGCTTAAACTTATTAACTTGCTTGCACTAAATCTTGAATAAAAGGAAAACCAACTTGGTGAAAGATATTAGCGCCAAATTTGAATAATCTTGTCAACAACCTGAATCTAAACCAAAGCCTTGATTTAAGAAATCATGATTCAAACTTTGAAGCAACTTGAACAAATTAACCAATCTTGTACCGTCTTGAGGAAATTTAACCTTGGCTTCCTAATACTTATCTCATACTTCAATCAAAACTTCACCAAAACTTGAACAATATCCCTTGATTGTTTCATGAAACCTCTTAAATCAAATTCTCCATTAGCTTGCAACCAAAACAAAATAACTAGCTTGCTTGATATATGGCCTTTAGGATCACTTTGGGGTAAGTTCCAGAATATATTAAAACAAAATTGTAAACAACTTGGAAATAAGATTTAAAAGAAAACAATTTGAATACCAAATATCATGCCTTGGAATGAAACCATTCACATGTCTTAGGCAAACGATTATGTCATGACTGTTTAGTCATGAGAATGAGGGTACACATCCCTCTTATCTCCTCTTGAAATTGCCTAACCTACACAAATTGGTTAGTGATAGAAAAACAAAACACACAAATTCCTAAAGATGCTATGCAAAGAACAAGGGATCTTAGGGTCAAAAATTAGGGTGTGACAGAGTGAATCTTGACCAAGCTAACTTGAGAGTCCACCGAATCATTGGAGGTATCCTCGTGGAATTACCAATGTTGAGCGAGCAAGTCGTGAAAGCATTGTTTTTTTCCCATTGGATACCCCTTGAAACTGAGGATTAGTAGACATTTAACTATTTGACCATTAGGTAGTGCGGTGACTATTGGGAATAGTTGATACACGTTACTACACTCAAAGGAGATTCATCTTGGGATATTACAGCTCTCATGAGTCAGTCTGTTTGCTGTTAATATCCTTAAGAGGGGTCAATGATTTTGGGAACCTTTGTTAGAACTCGTTCTACAGGTACAAAAATTGACCTTTAGTACACACCTTGGGGATGGGTAGATCCATGACTCCATACTCGTGACGATGAACCCATAAACCCATGTTTTCAAATGTTTTTGTTTGCTGCATTCATGCATCCATGCATTCATTAAAAAAACCCTTTTTAAACAAGAAAAAAATATTTTTCTAAAAGAACTGAAACAATAATTGCAAATATTAGAAGTTGCGTTATGGATTTCGGTAGAAGAAAAACGCACAAGTACACCTTCAAGGTTCCAAAACTGGAAGACCTAAGGAAATTGGGAAGGATGATTACTAATCTCGAAGCTTTCAGAGCTAAGCACAGATGACTATTGTCTCTTTTGAAGGTCAACATGGTTGAACGGGTCCTGTCTACACTGATTCAGTTCTATGATCTAGTATACCATTGATTCACATTCCCAGATTATCAACTTACACCAACACTAGAAGAGTACTCTCACCTGATTGATTTACCTATCACTGATCAAGATCCATTTTCTGGACTGGAAGAAATTCCAAAATATCAAGCCATTGCAAGAGCAACCTCATTGGAAGAGTCAGAAATTAGAACTCACGTGACCACCAAGGGAGGAATCCAGGGTTTACCGGCTAAATTCCTGATGGAGAAAGCTCTATACTTTGCTAGTATAGGAAATGTAACCGCTTTCGAGGATGTCTTTGTTCTGCTCATATATGGGTTATTCCTCTTTCCCAACATTGACAACTTCGTTGACATCGATGCTTTTAAGATATTCTTAATTGGGAACCCAATCCCAACCCTGCTCGCGGATGCTTATAATTATGTACACTTAAGGAATTTGTACAGTGGAGGGATGATCACATGTTGTGTACCATTACTCTATAAATGGTTTATTTCCCACTTACCCAAGTCTGCTGCTTTTTGGGATCACAAGAGTAATATACGATGGTCGCAGAAGATTATGTGTCTTACCAATTCTGACATAGATTGATACAATCGGATCTATGACAGAATAAAAATCATTGACAAATGTGGAAGTTTCCCTAATGTACCCCTCATTAGCACTAAGGGAGGAATCAATTACCATCCAATTTTAGATCGCCATCAACATGGATACCCAATGAAGAATATACCACATAATGCTCATCTGGAAGGTCTTTTCTTCAAGGAAGGAGAAAATGACAGGACATTAAAGAAAGAAATAGTGCATGCTTGGCAACATGTTCATAGGAAGGGGAGAGAGTCCCTAGGGAGGCAAAATTGCATCTCTGCAAAGCCTTACCTCCACTGGGTACAAACTAGATCAAACTGAAGATGCCTTACCCTCGTCAAGAAGTTTTTCCCTTAAAGGAATCTGTCCTTTATTTCATATCTAATGCGGAAAAAAACTCCAGATCGCTCTTAACAAAGTCCAACGTGAGAAGAACTCTTGGAAGAATAAGTACCTGGCTCTTAATTTGGAATGTACCAAGATCCAAGAACTACTAAAGAAAAAGGATGCTCTGATTGAGATATTAGAGTAACATGCTATAGAAAGTCAGGAGGAACGAATAAATTTGCTCCCTCCTTTCACTTGGAAAAAGATCATTGACCCGACAATAGTTGAAGGGGCCCTATCAAAGAAAAGGAAAATTCAGGAACCAACATCTGAGCTCTCCTCAGAGAAAACTCAGGATCCATAGTTGTGGTAGTTAGTAGGTTAATTTTGCTAGCAACTTACCAGAGATTTTTATTGTAATGGAGGTATGTTATATTTTGGTGTGTGGATTGTTTTTGATGTATGGTATGCATATGGGTAGAAACTATCATGGCAGTTATGATGTTTAGTATATATGCTGAACTACTTCATGGTATAGTAGGCTTAATTTAGATTATGTACTTGGATGGCATGGTAAATGTTTGGATTTGTGAAATACTTGTGTGTGCTGCCATGACAATTGAGATGTATGTGTATATGCACTTAATTGTTGATACGTGTGTTTGTCATGGAGTTGTTTGAACAGTTTGGACACAAGTTTACAATGCAATGCATTTATGTAGGTATGCCCTTGTATGCTAAACTGGTGTGAATTGAATGTGTATGCTGCTATGATAATTTAGGGATATGTGATTCTCTTATATATGTGTTCATGTGTCATTGAACCTCCTTGGTGCAATGTATAGTTTTGGTATGCTTGAATGATTGTTGTATGTTGTCCTAACTGTCATGTGCATTGCCTTGTGTTTATGGTGTGGATTAGTATGAAATGATATGTGTTGAACTAGGTGTGTTGAACTATGTATGTTGTGTTATTGTGTTGATGTTTATTGAATGTTGCATGGTTTTTATGAGCATGATGAAACAAGTTTGTCATGTGTAAGATTTGGCATGAAGCTTGGCATGGAAGTTAGCATGAAAGTGCATCATGATGAAGATAGGTGACAAGGAGTTTGGAATAGAAATGAAGAAGGCTTGGAGGCAAAATGGGAGATCATGAAGATGAAGAAAAGTAGGTCTATAGTAAGTTTGACTTTGGTCAAATATTTGACTAAATGTCAACAGTTGACCAGAAGTCAATTGTAGGTCAAATTTAGGGTTTTTGTAATGTATTCTTGGCACTTGAAGTTTGGTTTAGTAGCATGACTTGTATGGATAACTTGTTTCTTAAGTAATGAAATTTCCCTCCATTTTTAGCATTTGAAAATTTGAAATTTGAATATTTTGAATTTGAATCCAATATCTTCTCTTCCATGCTTGGTCCACTTAGACTCATAATGCATCCTAAAGAAATAATGGTGAATTACTCAATATGACTTGGTCAACAAAAAGTCAACCTTCCATGGTTGACTTTGTTGACCAAAAGTCAACCTTGTGTGAATGACTTCCAAAAATCTTGTTCATGATGTGTACCAATACCACCAACATGCCTTAAGCTTAATTAGGGATTCCAAAACTTAGGTCAAGAAAAAGTCAACATTCAAAGTTGACTTTGATAAAAAAAAGTCAATTGTAGATCAATGGTCCCAAAAGCTTTCTTTACAAGTGCACACACCAAGAAAGCCCTAATCCACGAAGACTAATAGCACCTTTGGCATTCTTCAACATCTTGTACCATAAACAATAGGAACCCTTTGAATCAATGATGTTACATATAGGTGCAAGTGCAGATGAATGATCATGAGAATGAATGATTAGGGTAGATGTATCAAAATGAATCATGATCCAAGAGCCAGATAAAATGAGAATAGGTAGGGAAAATTTTGGGGTATGACAGTTGCCCCTATTTAATCATCTTAAACCTGAATGTACATATTGTGATAGCTTTCGGGCATTCGAGGTAAAAGAGGATTAAATACAAAGATCTAAAAAAATTTCCTTTGAGAAGGAAGTAGATGTAATGAGACTAGTTGTATTATCGAGAGTTAATTTGTTGGGGATACAAAATGGAAGATAAACTTTGTGGGGACAATTGACTGACATACTTGGTTGGGGAATAGATAAGTCGTAAAAGAAGCGTCTGTTATGCATTATGCATGCAATGCTTATGCTTGAATATATGATGCATGAGATTATGCATGTTATGTAGCAACGTGAGCTAAGGATGTGACTCTATTTTGTGTGGTGGCGAACTTTGATTCTGCGACATCCGTTAACTGAACCAGAGAATTTGTAGGAGAGAACTTCAGGTTACCACAACTGCTGGAGATTTCATTTTGATTCCTTCTAAGAGAGAATTTTTTTGACCTGATTGGTCGGTCGTCGAGATGCTTTCATGTATTAAGTGTACATTATAGACTAAAATATTCCTATAGATTTTTCCAAGTAATCAAGGCAATGCATAAGTTTTTCTTTTAGAGATTTTTATTATTCTCAATGTTTTGCAGTATTATATATAAAAAATAATCAATATTTTGCAAACAAAATACAGGAAAGGAAAATTGATAGGAGAAAGGGAATTTTATTGCATGTAAAATAAAATTTGTACATAAGACATGGGTACAAAGATGCAAAATCCTAGAAGAGAAAATAACAAAAATTGAAAAATAAAGTAAATTGTGGGAAATATATATGAATTTACATTGATTACAACACATGCTATTATCCACTATAAGATCCGTAATCTAATACTTTGCTTCAGTTGACGATGACTGGACCGATCTTTGTCGTCTGAATTCTAGTTGTGATGAAGTAGGCTCAAGTGTTGCAGTCAAATGCCTTTATCCCTAACTTTTGCTTGGATATATTTCATTTTTTTCGTCCACCGGGATACCCCTTTTTGCCTAAGTCGCTTTTTTAGGTTTTTGAATTAGCGGACTTATTATCACTTTTTTTATTTGATCCCTAATTTTTGCCTAGACGTTTCTTTTTTGGGTCCATCAGGATGCCCATTTTTCCTAGGTTGTCTTAGCGAGCTCTTTATTCATCATTTTTTAGGCATAACATTTTATGACTGCATTGGAGTTCATTGGCAGTGGAAACTACTCCCCATCCATGGTGGTGAGGATCAGGGCTCTTCTTGAGAATGCCTTCTTTACGATAAATGGTTCTTCATAGTTAGGAGTCTACTTTCCTCGTGGGTCCAAATTTATTGGAGAGTATTTCTTGAATACTAGGTCACCTTCTCGGAATACCCGAGGGCGAACCTTTTTGTCAAAAGCATTCTTGAGTCGTCTTTGGTATAGGTGACCATGGTAGATAGCAGTTAAGTATTTTTAGTCTATGAGATTAGCTGATCAAATCTGGATTGGATCCATTCTGCTTCGTCAAGCTTGGCTTCCATGATGACCCTCAGTGAAGGAATTTCAACCTCAATTGGAAGAACAACTTCCATGCCATATACAAGTGAGAACGGAGTTGCCCTAGTAGAGGTGCATACCGAAGTACTGTAGCCATGTAGAGTTAAGGGAAGCATCTCATGCTAATCTTTGTAAGTCTTTACTATTTTCTGGACAATTTTTTGATGTTCTTATCCGCTGCTTCTATGGCATCATTCATCTTGGGCCGATATGGTGAAGATTTGTGGTGTTCAATTTTGAAGCTCTCGCACAGTTCTTTTATCATTTTATTATTCAGTTTACTAGCATTGTCAATAATAATCTTGTTAAGGACTCCATAGAGACAGATTATTTCATTTTTGATAAACCGTGTAACCACTTGTCAAGTGAAATTGGTGTATGAAGCAGCTTTGACCCATTTAGTGAAGTAATCGATAGCGACTAAAATGAAGCGATGACCATTCGAAGCTTTCGATTCGATCATTCCAATTATATCGATTCCCCACATAGAGAATGACCATGGTGATGTTAATACGTTTAAAGGAGTTGGTGGCATATGAATTATGTCAGCATGGATTTGGCATTTGTGGCACCTTTTGACGTAGTAGAAACAGTCAGACTCCATAGTTGTCTAGTAATAGCCAGCTCGAAGGATTTTCTTAGCCATAGCATGTCCATTGGCGTGGATTCCTTCAGAACCTTCATGGATTTCTTTTACGACCATGTCTATTTCGTGTCTATCCACGTATCTTAGCAAGACCATGTCGTAATTTCTTTTATACAGCACATCTCCGTTGAAGAATAATTTGTAAGCAAGTCTTCCAAAGTTTTTCGGTCAGTATTAGATGCCCATGCTGGTTACTCTTGTGTTTGAAGGAAACACTTGATGTCATGGTACCAAGGTTTGTCATCAAATTCTTCTTCGACTATAAGACAAACGACTGGTTCATCTTTAAGACCCATCTTTAGTACTGGTTCTTCATTTGGGTAAATCACTTTGTACATTGATGACAATGTAGCTAAAGCGTCTGCCACTTTATTCTCTTATCTAGGAATGTGATGAAAGGTAGTTTCTTCGAAATTCTTCATCAATTCTAAGACGTGGTCACGATAAGTGTCATACCCCAAAATTTTTCCTACTTTGTTAAAATTTTTGTCAGGATCATTGCTCATCTCATCTGCATAATCATACATCATGAGGCATTCATTTGTATTTTTAACACACCATTGATTCAGATGTCCTTGTTTAAAGAAGCAATGCACTGGTTTGTGATTGGTGAGATTAGGTCAGTCAACATGTTTTTGTTGATACCTTGTGGATTAAGTCACTGCGAGGTCTTACCCCCGAGGTCAATAGTCTTTGATCATGTCGGCTGATATTATGTCATTGGAATTAGGGGAGCCATTTTCAAGCCTTTATTCTAGTCCGTGAGAATCAACCATTAAGGGTTCAATTGTGTCGACCTTTGAATTGTTGAGGATCTTATTTGATTTTGTCTGGTTCATGACATTATATGTCATCTAAGGGATAAAAGGCTTTTAAATGCTAAATCTATATTAAAGAAGGAAAGGGCATCCAGATTCACATGATCAGATACTCAATTTCGGAAGAAAAGCATTGTTTCTTGAAACACAAGTTATCTACATACATTCATTCAAAATCTATTTTCATTCCAAAATCTCTGATTACAAGTCATAATACACAAGATCCAAAACCTTACACAAAAATATACACTTTTAACCTATAGTTGACTTTGGTCAACGATTGACTTTTTGGTCAACCATTTGACCAAAGGCAACTAACTATTCTAAGCCCTAATTCTACTTTTTCCTTCATTCATAAAGCCATCCCATGTTTGTTCAAAGCCTTCACAAGTCTTGATGTTGTTTGGGCCATGACCTCTCCATGTTCCAATCTTGATCCATTCCTCCATGACCAAAATCCCATGAAAAAATATTATTCCATCCCATCAATTCATACCAGCCCTACAAGAATCAACATACAACATGTCATGTGCATACATTTCAAATACACACCAAGTATACCAAAGTTGCTCAGAGTATTCACCTCTACTCATCGACTTTAGTGCAATTCGAATAGAATAATTATCAAGTCTTCCACAAGCAACACTTAAATAATCTTCATCAATGATGCACTTTGTCTTAAGACCAAACACAACTCTCTTTGATATCCATACATTCTTTGGGTTAATCACCTTATGGTTAAATACCCATCTCTGAACCAATAACCCCTTTTATTTCTTATTTGCCTTGTCAGTCCTCTGTGCTTAGGAAAATCATATCTCTCATGTTTTCATTGTCATACCTCTCATGCTTAGGTGAACCCTTTCTCTCTTTCATGTTTGCCTTGTCCGTCCTCTCGTGCTTAGGCAAACTCCCATAACGCCACATGTTTTGGTTTAGGTATACCTACCTATGGATTCAAACAACACACCCCTTGGTTCAAACCATACTTTCACCACATCTCAAATAACCCTTATACCCTTAGTTCCCCGAACTACGGAGCTCTGATTTCCTCATTGCACTATGAGGATACTTAGGCACAGGATTGTGAGATCTTGGCGAGCAAACCTATTTTGTTTTTCCTCCGAACTACGAAGCTCTGATTTCCTCATTGTACTATGAGGATACGTAGGCACGAGGGCCACAATCCTCTGCGAGAACACTAATTATAAACTTTGTTCCCTTTTTTCGAGTAACCTTCAGATAGTAACACCCATCCATGCAAAGAACAAGCAAAATGGTTCTTGTTGAGTATGATGGATGTGAGGAATGCTAATACCCCCCCTTGCATAACTGACTCCCTTACCCGTTTCTCTTTCCCTTGGGTTTTATCGATATTTTCCCTTTCCTTTTGGAATAAATAAAGTTCGGTGGAGACTCTGTTATATCATCGAGCGTGCGATGCGCTCGGGTATTTTTTGTGTCGCGACAGCTGGCAACTCTGCTGGGGAGTCCTCAAGCGACTCGAGCCTAGTTTCGTTTGTTTCCTTGCTTGTTTGGGTGTTTATCTTTACGCTTTACTTTCTTTATATTTATGTTATTTATTGCATTATGTATTGCTTTAAATATTCATATTTTGCATAGTCTGGATATCTGTCATATTCTCTGTTGTTGGGTTGGGCTAATGTTACATGAGAGAAGCTTTATACCCGAGCTTGAGTACACACACAAGATAGACTCGTGGATAGTCGTGTCGACCTACGTTTCACGCGTTGGGTTGGCACGAGACCCACACCCAAACTAGATTCAATTGGAAGTACCTTTGTCCTGCGAGAATTCACTACGGCAGGGTATTTTCATTTGAACTAATGACTTTGGGAGGCCTTTAGGGATCACCTTTGAAAACTAGTCCATACCTGTGAGGGGATATTAGGTTTTTGCAGGAAGCCAAGACCCTACATACCTTGATCATCATGTTCACATTGAATCTTTGAACCTGCATCAAGCAGTATATGCAGACTATCCAGAAGATATTGTACCTTTAACCTACATCATTGCATACTGTTATTGCATCATCATGTATGTTGAACTTTTAAACCTGATTTATTGCATCATCGTGTATGTATGTTAAACTTTTGAACCTGAATTATTGCATCATTAAACCTTTAAATCAATGGATGACACATATCTATTTTGCATTCCACCGACATAAACAAAATATGCATACATGCATTTGCATTTCATGCATACAAACCAGAAAAACCTCACATTTCCCTTCCTCATCCAGAAGACGACGAAACTGTGGGTGAGATCTAGAATGCAACTGCAACTAATCTGTCGGTTTACTCCTACCTAATCAGAAGTCCACTCAAGGCAACCAAAAACAGAAGAAGAAGCAAATCACCAAAGGGAACAATGATCAAGGGAGGAGACATTATCTCTTTGATCCAATTCTAATCTCTTAAATACAGCTACTGCATATTCTAATTCATGCTGGGGCAATTGTGCCCAAAGGGATCGAGCCTGCCAGGTTTCCCTACCATCCTAGGCATGATCCTAATGCCATATGTTGATACCAAGATGGTTACATAGGGCACTCTATAGAAGCTTGTATCATCTTCAAGAATAAATTTCAAGAGCTCCTTGATCAGAAGTTGCTATGTTTTACAGAGAAGCCTTGCCAGAATTCTGTACATGTGACTGCTGAAGCGGAGAATAGGGGTCCTCCTACTATTCCTCCAGCCATTCAACTTGTTGGGCAATACCCCTACCAAGGCTTTCAGTCAGGTAAATCTAGAATGCCTTTTTGCCTATCCTGGGGCACCTCCTGGTGATATACCCCCACATGCTTATCCTGGGTCACCCTATGCTCCGTATAGGATCCAATTTGGTCAGACTGCTAATCAGATGGTTAATCCTGACTTGATGTACCTTAAAGTATTTCCACAATGTGCTACTCCTCAGATTCATCCTTATTTCCAAGCACCTATGGCTCCCATGCCATACTACCAACTCCCATATGTTTCTGCAGCCCAATATCAACATCCTTCTCAGGCTCAGATTCTATAAAGTTAATAAACTGCATAATGTAACAGAAATAAAGGGTAGAGACAGGGGAAACCAAAAAGTTAAGAGATATCACGTCAACTTGTACAAGCACAATGACCCTAACCAATGGGTGGATACAAAGGCTACTCACGCTGGCGATCATTACATTGCTCATTCATTTTCATTTGTAATCTTTTTTGTTTGTTAAGTGTTGTTCACTTGTAAAAACTCATTTATTTTCAAATAATAATAATAATGAAATGAATATGCATGTTACAAATCAAGCCATTCGTGTTCACTCATATTTTATTAATCAGTATCAATCTCTTGCTTAAGCATAAATCAAGAGGAGAATGTTAAGATCGAAATGCGCGAAACTACTGGTCGCATGCTTTTGAATAAAACCTTGCTGAATATGTAAGACATTGTTTCAATTCCCAAACACCAAGGAAGATAATCCCTAGTCAACCCCTTTGAGCCAAGGAGTATGAGTTTCTTTCTGTACGAAAAAACCCTCAATCTTAACTTGGGGCAGGGTAGTCTTTAGTTAGTTTGACCATGCATTCAATTTTTTTAAAAAAAAGATGAGTATCTCATCTGAGGATGAACCACATATTATCCCTCACGCGAGGTCGCAAATCACAAATCCAATATGGTTATCCCTTGCCAGCAAAAGAAACGAGACAATCACAACCCTTACAAATCAAACAAACATATGTCATATGATTTGTCCCAAAAAGAAGTTCAAAATCAAAATAATAAAAAAAGAAAGAAAAGCATGCTAAGTCGAAGAACTTGAAAATAAGTGACTTAGCAAAAAATTTGGGTATCCTGGTGGACTGCAAACTCGAAAAATCAGTCCAGGAAAAAATTAGGACAAGCAAAAACAAAAACAGAAGAATCAAATGGAAAAATACTTAGAAAGAACAAATTCGTGTGACCACAAATGACAAAACAAAAGGTGGGTGACTGCCACTCTAAAAACCTTGTTGGTTCCTTTACCATCACTTCTACCATTCAAAATCATTTTGAAAAATGAACGCTTGTGTTGAACTAGCTGAACGTAGGACTGGAGAACATCAAGTAGAATGAGTGGGTTAAAATAAATTGAGCCATAAATCCTTTTTTTCCGAAACCGTGAACTAGGCCATGTTATAACCCTCAAAAGACTTAACCAAAGCAGAGTTTATTTCAAAAGCATACTACAGTATAACCGCGTTAAAGCTGACTCTAAAAGATTTGCTTACCATTTGTGTTGGTATTGATATGGCCTCCTAACTAGTTATCCATTCACTATATGTCATCATTTCAGTGAACAATCTTGGATGTCAAAACTAACATAAGCATATCATTAACATTATCTTTTTCAAAATGAACATTTTTACTTGCGAATAAGCACTAGACATCAAGAAAGTCTCCACAATGAGAAGGTTGGTCACCAAGGGGAAAAATGCTTGAGAACTTCGTTGAGAAAAAGGGCAAGCCGCTTCAAGATTCAGTAAATCTGGGGCAAGCACATCGAGATTCGACACATCTCTCTAAGATCAGCCAACCAAGGGAAAAATAACTTCAAGTCTCAATCTGAGGCAGGCCACCTCAAGAGCACGTGAAGTCAACCGCTCAAAAAGACAGTTAATCAGGGACATACAATTTTAAGACTGGGGCAAGTCAGCTTGAGTTTGTCCTGTGACAAGATTGCTTCATAACGTGTGATTGGGGCAATCCATGTAGATGCCCAACAGACTGGGGCAGAGATAGGCTACGAAGGTACAAGTTCTCTTCCTGTTTAAAAACAAGTTCAAAGGTGCATCAATAATCGCTGCGCCCGAAGAAGGTGTTGGGGAATCATGTCTTTACAACCCTTATCCTAGCCTCAAATCTTCTACCTCCTACAACATGAGCACTCGTTGGGTCCTCAAAACCATTTCATAAATCATCACCATGCATTAATCATGTCGCTTCACTCATGCATATCATCACATTCATCTGGCATGTCATGAAGCCTTGCAAAATAAACAAGAAAAGCCAAAGCCCAACTTCCATTGGCACCAGTAAAGCCCAATCATACTTGGCCCCTCCCTAAAGCTCAACTTTCTTGGTATATCTCGAAGCCCAACTTGCTTGGCATCCATAAAGCCCAAATTGCCTGGCATACCACATAGCCTAACAACTGGCATTTTGCATATAGTAATCATCATTACATAGCATTGCATCCTTAAAAACGCGTAGCATATCCATTGAAATGGAGCATTACGCCATAAAAATTCAAACATGCATACAAAGCATAATCCAAATTTGGTACCTTTCACGAAAGATCCAAATCGATTCCCGGTTAAGACAATAATGGTCATTCTTACTCTAGCCCCGAGTTTGCTGCCTTTCTTTTTCAGCTAAGATACCAATCCTCATGTCGGTAAGAATATTTTCTTTATCTCTGGTCTGTCCAAAATCTTTTTGGTTCTCTTTGGTCCATCCATAATCTTTTCATAATCTTTGGTCTGTCCAGAATCTTGGCATCATCTCTGGTCCATCCATAATCTTTTCAGTTCTCTCTGGTTCATCCAGAATCTTTTCAGTATCTTTGGTCCGTCCACAATCTTTTCAATATCTCTGGTCTGTCCAGAATCTTTTCATAACCAGTGGTTCATCCAGAATCTTTGCATCATCTCTGGCTCGTCCAGAATCTTTTTATAATCTTTAGTCTGTCCAGAATCTTTGCATTATCTCTGGCCTGCCTAGTATCTTTTCAGTTCTCTCTAGTCCGTCCATAATCTTTTCAGCATCTCTGGTCCGTCCAGAATCTTTTCAGTATCTCTGGTCTGTCCAAAATCTTTTCAAAATCTATGATTCATCCATAATCTTTTCAGTATCTACGGTCCGTCCAAAATATTTTCATTATCTCTGGTCCGTCTAGAATCTTTTCATTATCTCTAGTTCATCCAGAATCTTTTCATTATCTCTGGTCCGTCTAGAATCTTTCCAGTGTCTTTGGTCCGTCTAGAATCTTTTCATTATCTCTGGTCCATCTAGAATTTTTTATTTTCTCTAGTCTGTCCTGAGTATCTCTTTCTCTCTAGCCTCATCCAGAACATTTCACTATCTCTCCCATAAAGAATCAAAGGAAATCTCTAGCAGTTGCGCTGACTTGAGGCCATCTCATTCATTGCAAATTCCTCAATTCAATTATCGAATGTCGGAGAATCAAAATTCACCCCCATACCAAAAACCAGAACCATAGTCCACCTCTGTCAATACCAGTCACTTCTTTCACAAAAATAACCCACATCACTACATAGAATACATAATATCATGCAAACATACCGATTCATTTATATTACGACTGATTCATTTCCCCAACATAATATTTTAGTCAATCCCCAGCAGATAGACCGACAAAAGTTTTTTTGTGGTTCCATATCCCCAATAAACAAATCTAAATCATTACACTCACTATATTCCTCAACAGACAAATTTTTGGATATTCTTGTATTTAATCCTCTTCTACCTCGAATGCTTGAAAATCTGTCACCATTAATACATTCGGTCCATGAAGATTAAATAGGGGCAGCTGTCATACCCCAAAATTTTCCCTACTTTGTTAAAAAAAATTTTTGCCTCATTCCTCATCGCATTTGCATAATCATACATCATAGAGCATTAATTTTGCATTTTTTAACACATCATTGATTCAGAGGTCCTTATTTAAGGAAGCAATGCATTAGTTTATGATTAGTGAGATTAGTTCAGTCAACATGTTTTGATTGATACCTTGTGGATTAAGTCACTGCGAGGTCTTACCCTAAGGTCAATAGCCTTTGATCATGTTGGTTGATATTATGTCATTGAAATTAGGGGAGCCATTTTCAAACCTTTATTCTAGTCCATGAGAATCAGCCATTAAGGGTTCAATTGTGTCGACCTTTGTATTGTTGAGGATCTTATTTGATTTTTGTTTGGTTCATGGAATTATATGTCAACTAAGGGATAAAAGGCTTTTAAATGTTAAGTCTATATTCAAGAAGGCAAGGGCATCCCGATTCACATGATTAGTTACTCAATTTTGGAAGAAAAACATTATTTCTTAAAACACAAGTAATCTACATACATTCATTTAAAACCCATTTTCATTCCAAAATATTATATTACAAGTCATAAGATCCAAAACCTTACACAAAAATATACACTTTTGACCTATAGTTGACTTTGGTCAATGGTTGATTTTTTCCGTCAACCGTTTGACCAAAGTCAGCTAACTATTCTAACCCCTAATTCTACTTTTTCCTTCATTCATAAAGCCATCCCATGTTTGTTCAAAACCTTCACAAGTATTGATGTTATTTGGGCCATGACCTCTCCATGTTCCAATCTTGATTCAAGCCTCAATGACAAAATTGCCATGACAAAACATTATTCCTGTCATACCCTAAATTTTGACCACTAAGATTTCCCATCATGATGAAAATTATCATCACAATATGGATGAACCATTATACCTCATCAGTCTCCCCAAAGATGGGTGAGCACTCACTACAATCAAAATTAGGGTTTCAAGTCCTCTCAGAGTTCTTAGACAAAGGATCAATCAAGAAATGACATTATCTTCAACTTGTCTAGCCTCTCAAATATCCACAAGGGATCAAGAGGACTCCCACTTCAAGGATTAAGCACAAGGATGCTCCCTTCCAGGTGGATCAAGCCTCAAGATCGCCGGTGTCACCAAATTAGGGTTTGGTCGACCAGGGCCTCCAGATGAAAATTTGCCTCTGGGCATGAGCCAATACTTCAAAGCATATCCTAAAATACTCCATTGAACCTCATGGGCCCAAGCATCAAGTCAATTTGACCTCAGGGGAAGCATTCATCAAAAATCAAGAATTAGGGTTTCTTGACCTAATTCACCCCTAAGTTGACTTTTGGGACAAATCATGAGCCAAGACCTCAAGAGAGGATTTTAGGGTCTCCAATATACCACATTGATCCATTTATAACGATGGATTAATCCAGGAAGCTTGAGCAACAAGTCTCAATTTCATCAGTACCACAGTTAGGGTTTCGCGGAAAAAGTCAATTGTAGCTTTGACTTTTGACCAGGACATGCTCCCAAACCCTAGGACATGATTCAATATACCCTATAACACCCATGGAACATCTCCATCAAGTTTGATTTAGGTCAAGGACATGATTTCCTAAAGGATCGCACAATTTGGAATTCATCTGATAAAAAGTCAACTGTGCACAAAAGTCAACTTTGACTTTTTGAGATTTTTCACAAAAATGGTTTTTTAACCCTAAAATGATGTTAATGTATGATTTGAATCATCATTCATCAAGAAAAATCAAGAAAAGTGGGATAACTTGTAAAAGGGGTAACCATAAAAACTTAGAAAATTTTCTAAGTTATGAACAAAGTGGCAAGGGTACCAACTTTGGAGGATCATAACTCCTAAACCACAAAGCCATTTTTCCCCATCCAAAGCTTGATTTGTAGATCTCATTACCCTCTACAAAAGCTTAAAACTGACCTCCCTCCAAATTCCTCATGGATTTTGAGTTATCACAAAAAGTGAAAATGTCACTTTTTTCCAACACTTAGTGAAATTTTCACTAAGTCAGAATCAACCTTCACTTTTTTCCAAATGTAGGGGGATTTTCCACTTGGATCCAAAAGGTATCAAAACCAAATATGATCAAACAATTGTTGTATCATATAAGGGCTTTCCAAAATGACCAAGAACATCACCAAATTCCACTTGGACCAAGAGATATGACAATGGCAATATGCCTTGCTGAAAACTGCCAAGGCTAGGCAGAATTTTGCATTTTTGCTCGATTTGGCAAAATCAGCCAATTCCAAGCCTTGTCATCATCTTGAACACATCTGAGGATCAAATCTAAAGGGGAAAACCCCTGAGTCAAGCCTCCAAAGTCCTTAGAACAAGAAGTAGCATGCCAAACCTAGAATTGCCTAAAAGAGGGACAAGACTCCAATTTTGGATTGGAGCATTCAATGCATACACCAAGGTGGAATGGACTGAGCCATTTGCAACTGAATTCAGTCAAGACTTATCCAAGACCAAGGGAACCACAACCCTGTGCCCTAACCTCTAGTCAATGGCTAGAGGAGACTTGGATTCCAAAGTGCAACCATTGGCCAAACCTCTGATGCAGTTGCCATTCACTATTGATCCTAAAACAAACTTGCTCTACTATAAATAGAGCTCATTTGTGCTCAGTTTAAGTACACCAAAGCCATAAAACAGATGCTTTCCTCAAAATCACTTTCTTTAGGCAAAAATACCTTCTTTAGCAAGGTAACTATGAGTTTTTGAGTTAGAGAGCATTTCCATCACAACTCATAATCCTAACACCTCATAAACATTATATGTAGGTGATCCAAACCATCAAAAGTGACCTGTAACACCAAAATCACAAAGTCATCTCTCAAAAACTCAAAATAGGCCTTTTGTGCATTTTTCAAGCCATGTCTTGATTCAGTCACTTTCCAAACCAGATAAAACCTCAAACACACTCCAAATAACATCCTTGAACTATCCCAAATGGTTCCCCCCATCTGGAACACCATTTGAGGGAGTTGATATTTTGGTCATTTTAACCCCTTTTGCAAGAAAGGGCCAGTTTGTGTTTTTGCATGTTCCAGCTGATTCCAACCATCCTCAAATATTCTAAGGGATCATTTGAGAGTGTCCAAAACATCAAACCATTTCTGGAACAAGAAGTTTGGCAGATTGCACAGAAAACTCCAAAAGCTCAAAAAGAGGTAAGCATCATGACTTGAACTTTCCAAAATATGTATTGCTTTGAAGTCCACTGATCATACACACCTCATACATGTTATATATGTTGTGTTTTTACCAATTCATCATGTAATTCATGCCTGTATCAAAGTGTAGCATAGAAAATGCAATTATAGGCCTTTTTCAAAACCACTATCGGGTTTTGAGGAGGGAGTATGATCTGAAAAAAATACCAGCACCATTGGATTCCTTGTGAAATTCTAGGCCAGATGCATATAAATTTTATCCCCAAACATTAAGAAATGAGAAAGTTATGGACCTTCCCGTTTCTTGGCGAAACTTGTCTTGCCTTGCCTTGACCAGACCTAGAAAACAAGGCATGCCTTGTATATTTGTGGTTTCACTTCAAGCAATGGATGTATCACCACCCCACTGGTAAGGCGCGTGCCCTATAACCTTAAGGTTGTGGGTTCAAACCCCACCCATGCCATTTTGTGTTTTTTCACATTTTTGCTATTTTTCCAATATTTCATGTTTTATTAATTAATTGGAAAATTAATAACTCCTTCAATTTTAATTATCTTTGATTGGTTCTTTTTGCAAAAAATCACAAAAATGTTGAAATATTTTATTCCACAAAAAAGTTAAGTTTATATTATTTATTTAATATAATTAGTATTTTTGTGAATAAATTCCTTTTTAATGTTTTTAAACATTTTAAAAGTGAATATTTACTTTGAAAATCAAAACCAAGTGAGTTTTAATTAACCTTGTGATTAATCCCTCATTTTTCAAACCTTAAACAAAAATCACAAATGGTTTATTCAAACTTATTTGGTATTTTATTTGATTTTCTTTAAATATTTACTTTTAAAGAATAACAAATTAGGGTTTCTTTGATTTTCACCCTCATCAAACAATTTCAAACACTTTTGGGCCTCTAATAGAGTGTAAGACTCAATCCTATGTAAATAAAACCTATTTTTGGGCCTCACTTATTGTATAAGTCCCGTTGTATTTCAAAAAGTTCGACGCGATCACCATCCGTTGAAAAGCAAACCTTGGGCCTCTCCTCGAGCTATAAGACCCATTCAAAATCTTTTGGGCCTCTATTAGAGTGTAAGACCCAACCCGCTTTGAAAACCAAACCATTTTTGTGCCTCAATGCATTGTATAAGACCCACCGCGTTTTCAAAAATCTCGGCGCGATCGCCATTTTCAAACAAATGACCCTGGGCCTCTCCTTGAGCTGTAAGCCCCACCACATGTACAAAAATAAAACACTTGGGCCTCTTGAGAGAGTGTAAGACCCATCCCCTTGTACAGAAAAACTTTTTGGGCCTCAGTCACTTGTATAAGTCCCTCTGTACAAAACGACAGTGCGATCACTGATAAACCTTGGGCCTCTCCTTGAGCTGTAAGCCCCAACATCTTTTCAAAATACTTTCTCCTTTAAATTTTAAATATACATATTGTTTTCAATCTTTCTTTGTTGAACAACTAACTAAACGGCATGGAAGCTCTACAACCGAGTAAGTGTTTATATGCTTTCTTTATCCGCTTTCATATACATATAACTGTACTGTGGGGCTGTTTCACTGTAAGTCTTCTTTCATAAACTCATATCAACTGTGTAATACTAGTATAGATATTTAGAGTTTCCCCGGCAACTACGTCTAGCATTAAGCCATGTTGATCACTCTTAAATAGACAAAACTAGATCCCCCCATAGGATTACCAGACACAGTCTTCCCTCCTCTTGGGGTTAAACAATATGGAGACGTGAAAGACAGCATTCTCGGTGAACCCTTTCTCAGACTGTCACCTTTAGAAATCGTCAAAGAAACTCTATCCCCCAGAGATGATCTTTTCTCCGTGAATGGCATCTCTTGAGTTTCTTCCAAATTCTCAAACTTTCCTGGCTTCCTAAAAGCATCCCCGCCTCCTCTTGGGCGTTGTACAAGGACCCTACGGCTTCTTAGAAGTATTCACAGCCTCCTCTTAGGCTTCGTATAAGGATTCTTCCTTCGGGAAGAGAGCCTCATCTTGGGCTTCATACAAATTGTCCCTCGGCTTTTTAAAAAGTTTCCAGCCTCCTCTTGGGCTTCGTACAAATTGTCCCGACGACCTCCTAGAGGTATAGGAACAGAAATTAGTCATCTTAATAGAATAGTCTTTCAAAGAGTCCAGATCTTTCTACCGTGAACGTACTACTACTGTTTCTTTAAGCATAGTACAAAAGATAAAACTCAAGACTTGGACAGTCTAATCTCCTTGAGTCTCGAAGGCATTCTCAAGTAGGGAAAAACACCAGTAGACTCGGACAGTCTCCAATACCCTCTAGATTCCCCATTTCCTTAAAAGACAAGAAATAACCCTGATCCTCTGATCAATCCCAAAGCATAGCCTTGCCTTTAATCAGTCTCTTTATAAGAACTGATTTTCTCTTTTAACCAACCTACTGGACCTGTCACTCAACTGAAATGACACTCCTTTTATCCTCTATCTCGGGCTTCATACGAGATACAAAAAGACTCTTTTGTTGAGTCAATAATCCTTTTAGCCTCCATCTCGGCCTTCGTACGAGATACAAAATCACTCTCTTGTTGAGTATAAAAAGACTCTCTTGGTGAGTCACACACCTTTTAGCCTCTATCCCGGGCTTCATACGAGATACAAAAACACTCTCTTGTTGAGTATAAAAAGACTCTCTTGTTGAGTCAAACAACCTTTAGCCTCCGTCTTGGGCTTCGTACAAGACACATATAAAAACACTCTCTTGTTGAGTCAACCCTTTTAGCCTCTATCTCGGGCTTCGTACGGGACACAAAAGCATCCTCTTGTTGGGTCAATAGCCTCCTCTTAGGCTTTGTATAAGAAAACCTCGGTTGAGTCAATCAACCTTTTAGCATCAAACCATGCTTTGGCCACAGCATACAAACATCAACAACTCCTTTCCCCTTCATCTATTGGCTATAAGCGGCAAGCCTCTGGATTATTTACATCCACGCCACTGTCCCTCTTTTAGCATGAAAATTCCTAAGGAAAGATGGCATTGCTCTACACTGAGTTAAAGTCTTCTCCTTCAGGTTAAAACCCCCTATAAAGGAAATTATGGCATTGCTAGGATTCACATATCCCGGTTAAAGTAATCCTCCTTTATAGTCAGTCACCCAACAGTTGTGACAAACAGACCCCCTTTAGAGATGACAAATTCTCTCTAAAGACAACACCTTTTAAGCTTCACATCTTGGGCTTCGAACAAGATACAAATAGACCCTTCAGCTTCACATCTTGGGATTTGAACAAGATATAAACCACCTTTAGCTTCACGTCTTGGGCTTTGAACAAGACACCTAAACACCATTTCCTCCCATAGAATAGGAGGAACTACGATCGCTCTGATTTCCCTGTTTCGGTAAACGAGAATACGTAGGCATAAGATTGAAAGAAAAATCTTAGCGAGCACACTAATCCAAAAAACCAAATCTCATACCTCCACATATCAAACAAAAAGCATCAGTCTTAAACTCCCACCAATCTCCCAGGCACTATTTTAACAAAATAACTTAAGAGAGACCCACAATCTCAATAGTATCTATAAACCAACAGTCATCTGTTTAAACTCAGTATGCAAGCAGGGTTAATTGGAGACATCTATTTCCCTTCCTTCCTCAGCTTCAATAGGATAAAAAATGAATCGAACTATAGTACCCCAAAAGCGATAAGTGCTTCGCAACCACGTCCAAAAATTCGCGCTACAATTCCATCCCATCAATTCACACATGCCCTGCAAGAATCAACATACAACATGTCATGTGCATACATTTCAAACATACACCAAGTATACCAAAGGCAAGTCACCATTTGAGTTTAAACCAAATGGTTCCCAAGCAAGATGGTTCATGTTCAACTTTATCTAACCAGAAGCATAATAGATCAAGTAACATTCAGTTAGGTTTCCAAGTACATTTAGTTCATACATAACATCCTAACTAACAAAATTACATTTCATAATAGGCCCTTTAACAATCCACCACACTAAATCAAGTGACACAAATCCATTCACATTTCAGTTCCAGTATAATTTACATTCAAGTTCAAGCTAGTCTATCACACTAACAAGGTTGAATTAACATATATGGCATAACATCTCTAAACTATTAATATTACAGTAGGACAATTTGAGTTTAAGTCAACAATTAATTCCAACTAACTTTCACTGTAAGAACTAACATATAATTTCAAACAAATGAATTCAAGTTTTTCTAACACTAACTCAACAAGTTATAACAATTCATTAATAACTTCTAACAAAGCAAAATTTTCTAACTACACACACTAACAATCATCACATCAACTAACAGAATCATTTAAACAGCTTAACACACACTAGCTATCATTCACAACAACAAATAACTATTAACAAAGCTAACATTATACCAAGCATGCAATAACATAATTAGTTAACCTCAACCACAATTACTTAATAAAACTCTAACTTTCATGTGAGTGCAACTTTCCATTCGATGTGTTTTGAATGATGTCAAAACTAGGATAGTTTAGCGTTAATGTATATTTGACGGTATCCTCGGATTCTAGATGTGCATCTTAGCATTAGCAAGCATAACATCATTTTGGAAATAATTTAGAAATGATTTAGAAAAGGTTTCGTGTGAAAAAAAGGTCTATAGGTTGGCCTATACGAGTTTCAGGTTGACCTATGTAACTCATTTTTAAAGGCTATTTTATGTACTAACTGCATAGGTTGGCACAAAACCTTTATAGGTCAGCCTATACGAATTTAGGTTGACACATGCAGTCTATAGGTCGACACACACTTTGCAGTATTAAAGCTTGTAGGATTTGTTCCATGTGTTGACTACTATAGGCTGACCTAAGACCTTCATAGGTCGACCTATAGCTTTCTTAGGTCGACACATATGGTGCATTTTTCCAAAAATCATAATTTTCTCCATTCGTTTGCATTCTTCTTACTTCCAAACTTGCATACTTATAAATACTTGATACATGCATCATATTCTAGTAAGATACTAGTGTAAAACCTAAATGAAACCAGAATTACAAAGTAAACCCATCATCTTCAACCTCTCTTATATGCATACACACAATCAAACTACACATAATAATTTTTTGATTGGGTGGTCATCTAGATTAGGGTTGATAAGGTCCAATTAGGTTGGTGTAACCGAGAATATTGGGTTGGGTTCTTTGTGTGTTTCAAATAAGAAAACCAAGCTGGGTTTTTCCTTCATGATCACTGGGATTTGAAGGTTTTGGACAAGATCATGCAAATACGGATTCGATCGAATGAAGTGGCCTTGGGACAATGTAGGGTGTAACTTGCATGGGAGTAGCGTGAAACGGTGGATAGTTTTCGATAATCTTTAGTGCAATTTGAATCGAATAATTGTCAAGTCTTCCACAAGCAACACTTCAACAATCTTCATCAACGACACACTTTCTCTTTGGACCAAACACAACTCTCTTTGATATCCATACATTCTTTAGGTTAATAACCTCATGGTTAAATACCCATCTCTGAACCAATAACCCCTTTTCTTTCTTATTTGCATTGTCAGTCCTCTCATGCTTAGGCAAATTATCTCTCCCTCGTATTTGCCTTGTCAGACCTCTCGTGCTTAGGCAAACCCTTTCTCTCTTTCATGTTTGCCTTTTCAGTCTTCTCGTGCTTAGGAAAACCCCCATTTTTTCTCCTTGACCATACCATTTATTGGTTAATGGCACGCGCTTTGGTTCAGGTATACCTACCTATGGGTTCAAACAACACAAACCTTGGTTCAAACCATACTTTAACCACACCTTAAATAACCCTTTTTCATTTCCTACCCTTAGTTCCACGAACTACGGAGCTCTGATTTCCTCACTGCACTATGAGGATACGTAGTCACGGGATTACGAGATCTTGGCGAGCACACCTTTTTTATTTTTCCTCCGAACTACGGAGCTCTGATTTCCTCATTGCACTATGAGGATACGTAGGCACGAGGGTGTTGACTCTTAATTTCGATGCCTAGTTTAATTCATGTAACAAATAAGGAAAAATGAAATTTTTGCCAAGTTATGATGCATTTCGGCTAGGCAAGTTCGATGTTGGAAGCTCAGTCGAAGTCATTCCTTACGAAAGGGAAGACGACCAGGTGGACTTAGGAAAATTTCCTAAGTATTGAAATGGTATTTCCACGGGATGTTACGGATGGTATTTTCGACTTGAGTTTTGAATTTGAATCAAGGAAGGAATGTTGTCCTTATCCAGTTTTCAAAAGAAGGACACGTAGAGTACGCTGGGAAGTCGAAGGCATGCCGAGTGCCATTTGTCTTCTTTTAAGAGAAAAGCCGTTAGAGGCAGTTATTTTGATTCAATATAAATAGGAATTCTTAGTGTTAGGATTTCGTGTGTATTCAAGTTTGTACAAAATCACTCAAATACTCAAAGTACCCATGTGTAGAGAAACGATCTTGTTGAGAAAATGTGCGTTTGATAAACACCAATTATTTGCTTATATTTTAAATAAAAGTCAGTTTAAGCTTTTGCCCAGAAATTCGTCTTTATTTTTATACAAGTTACTTTATGCATATTTTATTGCGCTTTCGATCCTTCTTTTGTCACAATTCTTTTATTTTCTTGAAGCAAAATATTTTCTAATCATGAATGTTGTCGAAGCATCCGTTATTTCTCAAACATTAAAATAAAAACACTAAGCACGTGTCCTAGGATTCACTGGTTGATCCTGCATGTTAACCAATATTTGGAGACCAGCGGTTGTTTACCAATTTTTACGATAAACTGAGGGCCCCAATCCTCCGCGAGCACACTAATTATAAATTTTTTCCCTTTTCGCGAGTAACCTTCAGATAGTAACACCTATCCACACAAAGAATAAGCAAAATGGTTTCTGTCGAGTACGGCAGATGTGAGGGATACTAATATCATCCCCTTATTAACTGACTCCCTTACTCGTTTCTCTTTCCCTTGGGTTTTATCACTATTTTCCCTTTCCTTTTAGAATAAATAAAGTTCGGTGGCAACTCTGTTGTACCATCGAGCGTGCGACGCGCTCAGGTATTTTTCGCGCCGTAACAATAAGGGACCAAATTTGAGTGATGAGTTACCCATTCGCCTTTTACTTGATAGATAACAAGCGCTGAGTCCCCGTACACCTCTAGAATTTTGATCCTTAAGTCGATAGCATCTTTGAGACCCATGATACATGCTTCTTATTCAGCCACATTATTTATACTATTGAAGCATAATCTTGCAGTGAAAAAAATATAACCATTATTAGGAGTGATCAAGACTTCCCCCAATCCCATGTCCCTTGGAATTTGAGGTACCATCGAATGCGAGCTTCCATCTAGCCCCAAGTTCAGGTTCCTCGTCTGGGTTGGGAATAAGAATCACATCCTCTCCAGGGAAGTCAAACGACATTGACTAATATTCTTCCAAAGGTTGGTGAGCAAGGTGACCTGCTAACATGCTTCCTTTGATTGCCTTCTGGGTAACATATTGGATATCATATTCAACCAATAGCATTTGCCAACATTATATTCTTCTAGTGACAACAGGCTTTTCGAATATGTACTAATTGGATCCATTTTCGATATCAATAAAGTAGTATGACAGACCATGTATTGCCTGAAGCGTCGAGTAGCTCATGCCAGAGTGTAGCAAATCTTCTCCAAAAGTGAGTATTTTGTCTCACAATCAGTGAAATTCTTGCTCAGATAATGGATGGCGTGCTCCTTTCTACCCCGTGTTGTCAAGTTGACCAAGTACACAACCCATTGATTCATCTAGAACTGTGAGATACATTATCAATGGTCTACCTGGAACTGGTGGTATTAGCATTGATGGTTCTTACAAGTATTTTTTTATTTTGTCGAATGCCCCTTGTCAATCGTCATCCTACTCGATTGTTTTATTTTTTTCTCATCAATATGAAAATAGGTTCGCAGGCAGCCGTTAGATGAGAGAAGATCCTCGAGATGTAGTCTAGTCTTCCAAAAAAGCCCTAGACTTATTTTTTTGTTCTAGGAGGTGGCATATCTTGAATAGATCGAACTTTGTCATGGTCGACTTCAATGCCTCATTGACTGACGATGAATCCTAATAGTTTTACCGGATCTAACCCCAAGGGTACACTTTCCAGGGTTCAATCATAACTTATACTTCTTGAGTCTAGTAAACAATTTCCTCAGATGGTCGATATGGTCATCTTCAGTTTTGGATTTGGATATCATTTTGTCCACGTAAAACTCTATCTATTTATGTATCATATCGTGAAATAGGGTTACCATTGCCCTTTGATAGGCTGCCCATGCGTTTTTCAAACCGAAAGGCATGACTTTGTAGAAGAATGTTCCCCACGGGGTGATAAAGGTAGTCTTTCCATGTCATCAGGAAACATATTTATCTGATTGTACCTGGAGAAACCATCCATGAATGAAAATACGGAGAATTGGGAGGTGTTGTCGACTAATACGTCAATATGAGGCAAACGTAAATCCTCCTTTGGGCTTTCTTTATTGAGGTCTCTGTAGTCCACACACATTCTGACTTTACCATCCTTTTTCGGGAATGGTACTATATTTGTAACCCAATAAGGATACTCAGATATAGCTAATAAGCCAGTGCCAAACTGTTTCTTAACCTCTTCTCTGATCTTGAGTGACATGTCTAGTTTTGTCCTTCTGAGCTTCTGCTTGATAGGTGGACATTCAGGCTTGAGTGGTAAGTGATGTTCAACAATGTTAGTGTCTAAACTGGGCGTATTGATGACTTCTCGACAAGTGTACCGATAATGCCTCAATAATAATTAAGATCTAATCCACATGGACTACTTTTTAACAAGACAAATTTGTGCAATGCATAGAAAAATAAGCGGTCGGTTGTGTATAGAATCCCCTATTTCTCTATTATTGATGTTCGATTCCTTACATGAATAATCATATCACTATAATCCCATGTCGAATTAACAAGACCGCTATAACTAACCCCTTGTGAAATAGCTCACTAATTACTACTCGGAGTTTCCTATCCCTAGTCCACCAGCGTAAGCAGGATTAGGCAATGCAACAGAGTGTTAATTCACTATGCCACTACTTGGGGTCTCATTTTCCTATTCAACCAGTGCAAGTACAACAACTTCCCTAGGTCCAACACATAGACTAATGGTCAGTATACCCTATGTGCACAAAACCAGATTAAAAGAGTATCTCACCTAAAGTGCATTACGAACAATAAGCAATTGAATATAATTATATATTAAAATATTCATGCAAATTCAAATCAACAAATGTCCCAACAATATAGAAACAAATTCATCAAACACAACCTAACCTAGAGGAGTTTAGCTACTCATAATTCATATTACAATACCAAAAACACTAAAGAATAATTGCTTATGAGATCCCTTGAAGTATTAGCCTCCAATGGCTTCAAATGCTCTCAAAAATCACCTATGGTGCTGTAAAAATCGTCCTTCCAATGCCAAACTTTGTAACCCTTGAAAAAGTGCAAAAAAATCCCCTTAAAAAGAGCTTATAATGGATCAGAACGCGTAAAAAAAGCCCAAAAAAGGGGTTATCGCATGCGTGATGACCTGTATCGCGCGTGCGATGTAACTTATACAGTCCTATCGCGAATACAATGGAGCTAAAATATAGTCTTATCGCGCGGGCCATGTTGTGCGTGATTATTCCAATAGCTGCATGCTTTTGCTCCCTTTTTCACTAAGTACAATTTCTTCAGACTTAGCTATTTTTTCCTCATTCTTTGGTCTTTCTTCTTCATTTTTTCTCCTCTTTAACATGTTTGGATCTGATTCTTCGACTAAATTCATGTAATGACAGACTGTCATCACAACCCCAAACTTGAATCGTTGCTTGTCCTCAATTAACTCGCTTGCAATTGCACATTTCAAAAGAAAACAAGACGCACAATAACAATTGAACATCACCATATAGTTTTTTTCTTTACCTGAACATCGTTCTAGCTTTCAACTTCTATTTAGCATATTCGAAAAACGTCCTCAAACCTTGACGAGTACTCTACTTGTCTCTCAGCTCACTTTGACTCACTCAATGGATAAGGTCATCTCTCAATCAACATGCAAAATAGTTTATGCTTAGCTTGATCGTGTTCTAATATAATTCATCACAAAAATCAAAACACACACATTTGAGGTCTTTTGCGGTTGTATCTTGGCGTATGTTCGGGTAGGATATTTTTGGTAAAATAGGTTTAAACCTTTGGAGTTGGGTACCTAGTTCTCCTTCTATTATCATACCCCTTTGTTCCTTCTTAATGGCACTAGAGAT
The DNA here is from genome assembly GCA_022829125.1 of Lathyrus tuberosus. NCBI lineage: Eukaryota > Viridiplantae > Streptophyta > Magnoliopsida > Fabales > Fabaceae > Lathyrus > Lathyrus tuberosus. The sequence continues at coordinate 10,988,110 of JALAZF010000032.1, forward strand.
TTGGTCCTTATTATCCACTTTTGCATTCTTTTACTCTTTTTTTGAAGAAATGTCTTTTTCCACTTCTTATTTTCTCAAATTTTTAAAATTTTGACCAATTTCTTCTAGTACCACAACCCTAAACTTTGAAATTTGCTCACTTCCAAGAGCAATCCCAAACTTAATCTTTTTCATACAACTTAAGAATTATAATTCTACCTAACTCCAAAGAGAGGGTGGAAATAAAAGATCTTTCAAGTCATATGGCTAAGAATTTTAGGCTAAGTCACCGAAAGAAAGGCTAAGCTCAAAGTGGTTAGCAAATGGATATACCTATTACTACATGGTGGTTACAAAGGCTAAAAGTTATAAACAAACAACTGCCTCAGTGTTTGTTAATCAAACCAAATAAATTTAATCGAAAATAGATCAAACCAGATAAAACAATAATGCATGGATACACTCAATAAAAAGAAAAGTGAACACTGGAATTTATTTGGCTCAAACCTTACTAGTTGAGGTATCTGAAGGTTGAGTACGAGTCATTTAATTATTTTCTCATCCTTTGCCTTCAAGTTGTAAGTTTCTTTCCGAATGATCAAGTTCTTTTTGGATCATGTGTTCAATGCTAAAGTGATAAACTTGTAAATCTGAAAAAACACACAGCTACAAACTTGTTTATCAACGAAGATTTTCTTAATAATACAATGGGGGAGGAAGATCACTTATAGTAGCTATTACTCTTCTCTAGGTATGCATTTGAAAAATAAAAATAAAGTTTGCTAAAAGTTAAAAACAAACTACATGTCTTTTTGTATATTATCATTGCGGAAAAGATCATGCATTTCATTCATTGTTTTGTTGAAGTCGTTGTTCTGCCTAGTCTATTTTGTGTGCATACGGTCTCTCCTCCTTGCTTGCTATTGATCTTGGCTAGTGAATTAATTCTCCATCTCATCAGCTGTTGCAAACCGGGCTCTTAAGCTTTAAGCCGACATAGTATTTTCTTGCTAATTATAGAAGTCTCGGAATATAAGAGTGAATCTCAGAGGTTCAGCATACAAAGTGGTTGAAACTTCCGTAATCCACCTTGTAACACCCACTGCGTGAGTTTCCATTTTTCTTTGAAACTCTGAAGCTTGTTGGCCTTGAATTTTCTCAGGTTAATTCTACATTTGTGGTTGGTAGAATCCTTCATCATTTCCAGCTTGATTGCCTTCTTGGTCATTTTGAGAAGCTTCTCCTTAATGCATCTGTTGCAGCCTCCCAATAAACGAAGTGTTGAGAGGTTCCTTCTGCCTAATCATCTCATCATCGGGGTACTCGAGTACACCTACTCTCCTCACACATAAGAGGTGTAGGTGCCTACCTTTCCAAATGCCGCATTAGCATAAAACTCAAGGCCTATTGTTTTATTTGGTTCACGAATTATATTGTTGAAACTTACTCATCGCCTTTGTTGAAGCATCTCAACCACCACACCAAAAACATGTAAATCTTCACACGCAAAGGCTCTTTCCCTTACAATATGGCAATCCACCAACTTGAGGTATTTTTCAGCATGAGCCTCGAAGAGAAATTTGAGGTTGGGGAAGGTGGGAACATTTGGAGTAGGGGCAGCTCTTGAGGATGAACTTCTTGTCAATCTTCCTCTCTTTGAATCCATTTGCACCTATAACAACATAACACAATAACATTACTGCACATAGAAAATGAAAAAAATTACGTAGAGATTGCTCAGATGAAATAGTGAAAAGTAGAAGGAGAAGGAAAAAATTTGTGAGAAAGTGATTTGAAACCATCACTATTTATAAGCCAAGAAGTTGTTTCCCATTGCACGCAAAATAAATCCATCGCACATGCGCGATGTCAACACTATTCTTCAACGTCTCTCTCTAACGTTCATATCACGCGCGCCATGTCCTCATCGCGTGCGCGATGTTAACGGTCCACAGATTCTCCCCAATGTCTCTATCGCGCGTGTTATGTACATATCGCAGGCGCGATGGAGTCCTATCACACATGTGATAGCCTGCGTGATTATTCCAGAGGCTTCACTTTTCTTTTTCTTCTTTTCTTCTTCGTTGCTTTTTCTTTGTTCTCTTATTTTATCTGTTTTCTCTTTTAACAAAATAACACACGAATTGACATGTTACAAAATAAACTTCAACGTAAAATTAAAATAAATTCTTACCGATGATGGGTTGCCTCCCTTCAAGCGCTTCTTTTCCATCACTAGCTTGATGGTCCATGCATGATGCACGTCAGGCACTATCGTAACCCAAAATCTGACTTCCCTTTTTTCCTTTTTGCATGAGCATGTGCACTCGCATTCCCAGCATATGCATCGACACTTTTCCTCTGTGAATTCATTGCAGGTACACATTTAAATCCCCGCAAAATCTCAGGACTATGAATATATCTCCGAAAAGTCATCATAGCATCAATACGGGCAAAACAAGAGGGTTTTTATGCCTATTCATCAAAGCAAAGGGTCGAAATTCAGAGCCACAACCATAACACCTTGTTTCAAGCCAAATTGGACAAATTTTGTCTGTGTTAATCGATTAACACTATATGGTTAATCGATTAACACCTGCAAGTTTTGCAGAATTTCAGCATTCCACAGCACTGCAGCTTCTACACTCTTCTTCTTTGGTCTACATCATTCTAGTATCTTGTGGAAGGTTCTAGAAATGTGATTACACCAGAAAATATCAAGAACATTTGATACACTACCTCACTTTCAATTATGCCCACCATACACCCTCATTTCCAAGCATGTGAACCATTTGATCAAGTGAGTTGTATTGGGGATTTTCCAACCGAGTTAACAAATAACTAACCGAGTTAGACCCCAAAGAAAATTCCAAACCATCCATAACTACCTCTAAACCTAATTCCAAGCTTATCTCACTCTAAACCTATGCTCTATTTAAGCAAACCCTCACATTATTGCAAAGGACCTTCACTTTGATTCTCAATTTGTCACTCTTCTCTCTCTCATTCTCTAAATTTTCTGCAACTTTCTCTCCCAATCATCATCATCTTATTCCCAAACCTTCACTAGAGCTCATTCCTCTATTAAAGCATAGTAAGCTTTGCATTGAAGCTTGCTATTCTTTGAGATATACCTCCATTCCAATCCATTTCATCTCTGAATTTTGCAGCAACATCATTATTTACTTCAATTCAAGATTTGAAGGTTGATCGTTGAAGAAGTTTTGGTGCAAAATTCGGATTCGAAGCATTACCGCATTATTTTCGGTTTTCTTGCAACGGGTTGCTCTAGATCTTGGTATTCTCTGGTTTTATAAGCTTCTCTCCATCACATTTTGATCACAACAATTACCAAGGCAAATCTCAGCCTTGTAGGTTGGTGATTCTTGCTTAATTTATCGTTTTTGATCGATTTAGCATTTTTGCAATATAGTTCTTAATTGATGTTTTGCTACTTGAATTCTTGCTTTTCATGATTGATTCTTTTTGCTTTCATTTACTATGAATTAACATGAATTTTGCATCTACTTCCATGCTATGATCCATTGCAATTGCATGCGATAAGTGATTCCGAAAAGTGCTTTTCAAAATTTTGTTTTTGCTATTTTTACAGTGTTAATTGATTAACACCAGGATGTTAATCTATTAACACCTTTCTACAGCGCTGTTTTCAGCTTCTGAACAGTTGTTAATCGATTAACAGACATGTGTTAATCAATTACAACTGTTGCAGAAGGTGTTTTTTGCTTGTTTTTGAGCTTATCTTGACTCTTTTCCACATTTAACTTCCATGGCTTGACATATTTGATATTTGTGTATTTTTTTGAGTTGTTTATCCTCCGGTTGCAGTATGTATGTGAATATTTAATGCACGATTTGTAGATTACATAATTGTTTGCATTCTTGGTATTGTGTATTCATGTTGCTTTGCAAATTTTATCACATGATTTGAGACACTTTTTGCACACTTTTGCTTATGGGTTGACATGATTAATGCTTAGTAATGCATGTAAGCTTGTCCTTGTTAATGCTTTGCAATTTCGACTTGATGCATTAGATTTGTTCTTCCTTGAGCAAATTTTATCTTGTTCAACATTATTCCTCACTTTTGCTTTGATAATATTTTGACTCGCTTGAAAGATTATTGGCATGCTCCTTCTTTTTGATTGATTGGTCGAAGCCTTATTTTGATTGATTAATTTCCCCTGCTCTCTTCTTTAGGATCTTCTTAGATCCTTTCTTTCTTGGTCCTGCTGAGCCGAAGGTCTGCACAATGCATTGGAGCACTGTACAAATTGCGTCATTACTCTGTCGGTTTCAATTTCTGCACTATGCTTTGAGTGCTAGAGAAGGGATGAGAGTGGATAATTCCTATACTCATTCTTGTTATTTTTGGTAGGGGATGAATGACCCTGTGCCTAAAATAATCATCTCTATCTCCAGACTATAGTGTCTCTCGATCTTCAGCGGAGTCGATCCTTGATCACTCATTCTTGAACAAATCTCTCTCTCTTTCTTGTTAGGTTAATCACCTCTTAGTTCATCACCCATTCCTTTAGTTAATCACAGTCCATCTGTTAAAACTAATTGCTTTTTATGTTTGGGTTCATAACCTTCTCTTGGTTTACCGCCCGTGTTTTTGGTTGATCACAGTCCGTCTGTTCAAACCAATCGACCCCTTTGGGTTAGCAACCTTTCTTTTGGCCCGAACACCCTTTCCTTTGGGTTAGCAACCTTTTCTTGGTTCAATAGCCTTTGCTTTGGTTAACTACAGCCTGTCAGTTAATCCACCGAACCCCTTTCAGGTTAGCAACCTTCGCTTGGTTCCACACCCGTTCTCTTGGGTCACAACCTTCGCTTGGTTCCACACCCGTTCTCTAGGGTCACAACCATTGCTTGGTTCATCACCCGTTCTTTGGTTAATCATAGTCCGCCTGTTAAAACCATCATTTCTTTGGGTTAATCACCTCTTGGTTCATCACAAGTTCTTTGGTTGATCATAGTCCGGCTGTTAAAACCAATCTTTCTTTGGGTTAATCACCTCTTGGTTCATCACCGTTCTTTGGTTGATCAAAGTCCTCCTGTTAAAACCAATCTTTCCTTGGGTTAATCACCTCTCGATTAAACACCCATTCTTTTAGTTAATCATCGCCCATCGGTTAAAACCCCATTTTTTCCCTTTCTTCAGCAAAGTAGTACTTTTCTTTCCTCCGGTTAATCACAGTCTATCTGTTAACATAACAAATCCCCAGCGGGTCCTGTAACACCTTGATTTCTTTTAATTATTTTTTGCAATTAAAATTGAATGATGTTGTGTATTTGTGTATGATTATGTGTGTTTTGTTTGAGGTTGGGGTGCCCTTAGTATAGGGTAGTGACCTTAGAATCATAGAGGATAAGGTATCGGAGGGTGTGGGACTAATTGTATAGAAATAGGTGGTGTTGTAGTAAATAATTATTAATTTAAAATAATTTAGTTGGAATTATTTAGATTTAAAATAATTAGTTTAATTATTTTATTTATTTAAAATTGGGTAATATGAATGGAGAGATGATAAGGGCAAGTTGGTCCATTCATAAGGATTAGTAAGGGTAAAGAAGGAAAAGCATATTAGGGGTCTAAGGATTATAGTTGGAAAAGGAAGAAATTGGAAATAGGGAATCATTTGTGGTGATCGATCGTATTCTGGGAGAAAAGACGAACGGAAGAGAGAAACTGAGCTAGGGCTTAGAGAACCTTCGGAGAATCGTCACTAAGGTAAGGGTGGGGTTCTTTAATCTCTTAAGGGTTGTATAATGTTGTATGAGGGTAGGTAAATCTTAGGATCATCCCTATGCGTTGTTTGTGTTGATTTGAATGAGGATTGTCGTGTGTCGGAAGTTTTGATAAAAGAATAGAATGCATAAACTAACCGATTGAAATGTAAGTTATATGTTTCTAATCGATTGTGTGATAATCTGTGAATTGCTGTGTAATTTTTGGACCGATCGTGAGTGCAATCGGAGAAGAATTGGGGTCTGACTTGTGCAGAATCGCAATCGCAGGATTGCAGATTCGCGCAGTTTCGGCAGGCGAATGGTGGGTTTCACCGAGCGAGCATGACTTCGCTGGCAGGTCGCCAGGCGAAGTAAGGGGCGAGCGAGGGGTGAAAATTTGGGCTTGCTGGAATTTGTATGGGGAGAGAAATTCGCCTCTACTCCACCGGGAGAGCATGAAGCGAAAAGGGAATTTGCTGGGCGAAAGAGGAATTCACCGGGTGAACAAGGATTCGCTGGTGCCTCGTTGGGCGAGCAATAAGCGAGCAGGGCTGAGACGAACCGAATTTTCTAAAACTTTAAAAATTCGTATCTTTTGATCCATAGGTCCGTTTCAGTCGCCGTTCGAAGCATTGGAAAGATGGTTTCATATAATTTTTGTAAAAATTACTTTCAATACCAGAACTCCAACCCTCTGATGCGTAAATTGGGTTTTTGTGTATGCAGTTGTGTGTGGTAACTTGAAATGATGAATTCAGTTGTGCGCATGGGTGTTATGATTGTGGATTGTTGTTGTTGTTTGTGATGGCAGGCATGAGTTGTGTGTTGAATAGTTGTAGTATGATGTATTGATGCATTGTTAGTCATATGCATTTAGTTGTTGTTGTGTGTTGTAGTTATATGCATGCCATGTTGCATAAGTTGTGCGATAAGTCGTGTGCCCATGTGGGGTGTAAGCGTCTTATCGGGATTCTTTAATATAGAGTCGTGTTATTGTTGTTGTTCAGGTGATCGTGTGCCCATGTGGGGTGTGAGCGATCACGGATGTCATGTGCCCATGTGGGGTGTGAGCGACTGATATAGAGATTCCTACGAGAATTATGATCATGAAACAAGGATCGAATTGGTACCACATGCATTAAGTCGAGTTGTGAGTCTCATTGCATCACATTGTGTTGTGTTATGGTGTGTATGATTGTCTGTTATGTGGAAAATGCTATTGTGCTGATGTGGCGATGATAGGGTGAATCGTGTAATGTTTTCATGCTTTCATATTTATATTATGCACTTCTTATGTTGATTTGAGAATCTCACCTCTTCTGTTTGAATGTTACCTCCGCGTGGGTAACGTGCAGATAAGCAGGATTAGTGTGGAGTTGAAGTTAGTGAAGGCGGAGTCTTCTCTTTTATTTTGTAGAGTTGGCGTATGCTCTGATTGTAACACTGGGTTTTTGGAATGCTTGTTATTGCCTATTTCATTATTTGTCGTCGCTTTATTTACTTGATGATGATTATGTGGTAGTAAACATGTTCTGTTTCAGTTGAATTTCCGCTGCGTTATGAGGAGATTAATTAAGTATGCTTTTATTGATAATACCTATGTGTTACATATCGTATGTATGAGCAGGTGTTTGTTGAATGTAGCATCCTAAATGATTGTATGTTGTATTTTACTCTAATATTTTATATTAATTGTCGCGGGGGTTTAGGGTGTTACAAGTCCAACACCTTGTCTCAATTCAACACCCTTGCTCTTAATCTTTATTTCCTTATCTCTATCTCTTGGTTTCGACACCAGTCCTTTGCTTTTCGCTCTTGGTTTTGACACCATTTCCCTTTCTTTCTTTATCTTTGTTCCCCGAACTACGGAGCCCTGACTTCCTCATTGCACTGTGAGGATACGTAGGCACGAGATCGCAAGATCTTGGCAAACAACCTTCCTTCGTTTTAAACCTTCCTTCATTTTCACCCTTCTTCCACAATCTTCTCCCTACCTTCTCATTCTCTTCCCTAGTTCCATAAACTACAGAGCTCTGAATTCCTCATTGCACTATGAGGATACGTAGGCACGAGGGCCCCAATCCTCCGCGAGCACTTTTTCTTTCTCCCTTTACCTTCCCTCTTTAGCGAGTAGCCTTTAGATAGATCACCCATCCGAGCCTAGAAGCAAGCAGAATGGTTCCCGTCGAGTACGACGGATACGTGGGGTGCTAATACCTTCCCCTCGCATAACCGACTCCCTTACCCGTTTCTCTCCCCCTTGGGCTTTATCGATATTTTCCTTGTCCTTTGGGACTAAATAAAGTTCGGTGGCGATTCTGTTGAATCTTTGAGTGTGCGATTCACGCAGGTATAATCCCGCTAGCTTCAGCTAGCGACTCTTCTGGGGAGTCTTTGCTCTTGCAAGCTGCAGTCACGCCTAGTTTTGTTTGCTTTCTTGTTTGTTTGGGTGTTTATCTTTATACTTTACTTGCTTTATCTTTATGTTAAGTATTGCATTCCTTTACTGCTTTAAATATTCATATGTTGCATACTCTGGATATCTGCTATATTTTCTGCAGTTGTTAGGATGGGCTGATGTTACTTGAGAGATAAACTCTATACCCGGGCTTGAGCATACACACAGGATATAATCGTGGATAGTTGTGTCGCCTGCATTTCGCGCGTTGGGTTGTAACGAGAGCCACACCCAGACTAGTTTCACTTGAGAATACTTTTGTCCTGCGAGAATTCACTATGGCAGGATATTTTCACTTAACTCCATGACTCTGGGAGACCTTCTAGGAACCACCTTTGGAAGACTAGAACACACCTGTGAGGGGGATATTTGGTTTTTCTGCAGTAAACCAATACCCTGCATACCTTAGTTCTCGTGTATACGTTGAACCTTTGCACCTACACAGAGTTATATATGCAGACTATCCAGATGATGTTGCATCTCTAACTTACATTATTGTATACCATTATTGCATCATCATATGTATGCTAGACTTTGGAATCTGAATTATTGCATCATCAAATCTTTGAATAAATGGATGTTGCATATCTTATTTGCATTTTCATCCACATAAACAACATTTGCATACATACATTTGCATCACATATACACAAACCATAAAAAGCTCACCTTCTTCCCTTCATCAGCCCAGAGACAACGATTCTCCGATGCCAAAAGCCAGAGAATTATGGAACAGGTTGGGTATAAGAACACAATAGGCAAAGAAGTCAAGATTGATATGGTTGTGGAATTACTCATGGACAGTATGATAATGAACTTCTTAGTTCAGGTTATGATTGATGAAAAAGCTGAGAATGGACGAAAGGAGGATGAAATCACGAATGCAACTGCAAGCAATCTTCTAGTTTACCTCCTATCTAATTAGAGGCTCACTTAAGGGAATCAGAAACAAAAGTAGAAGCAAATCAGCAAAAGGAACAACAATTAAGGGAGGAGGCGTCCTCGCTCTAATCCAATTCTGATCTCTTATACGCATCTACTGCCTGTTCTGATTCATTGTCGGGGCAATTGTTCCCAAAGAGATCAAGCCACCCAAGTTTCCCTACCATCCTACGCATGATCCTAATGCCACATGTGGATACCATGCTGGATACGTGGGGCATTCTACAGAAGCCTGTATCATCTTCAAGAACAAAGTTCAAGAGCTCCTCGATCAGAAGTTGTTATGCTTTACATAGAAACCTCGCTAGAATTTTGCACCAGTGATTGTCAAAACATCTGCTGAGGCAAAGAATAGGGTTTCTCCTACTCATATGCTGGTTACTCCAGCCATTCAACTTGTTGGGCGATGCCCCTATTGAGGCCTTCAGTCTGCTAATTCTAGAATGCCTTTTGCCCATCCTGGGGCACCTCCTGCTACTGCACCTCCACATGCTCATCTTAGGGCACTCCACGCTCCATATAGGATCCGGTTTGGTAAGATTGCTAATCAGATGGCTAATCCTAGCTTGATGTATCCTGCTTAAGTGTTCCCACAACGTGACACTCCTCAGATTCATCCTCAGTTCCAAGCTCCTCTGGCTCCCATGCCACGATATCCATTCCTGCATGTTTTTGTAGCCCAATATCAACGTCTTCCTCAAGCTCAGAGTCTGCAAAGTCAACAAACTGCCCAACAAAATAGAAATTAAAGATAGAAACAGAGGACACCAATATGTGGTGGATAGAAACCTAATTACGCCAGTAATCACATTGCATTTCACTCTTCTCATTTGTAATCTTTTCTTGTATGTCAATGCATTGTTCACTTGTAAAACTTGTGTGTTTTCGAATGATAATAATAATGAAATGAATATGCATTCGTGTTCACTCACACTATCAGTATCACACATTTGATCAAACAAAATCAATGTAGAATGATGAAATAAAAAAGACATGAGATCATTGTCTGTATGCTTTGAATAAAACCTTGATGACAATGTAAGGCATTGTTTCTATTCCCAAACACCGGAGTTATAAGGAAGATAATCCCTAGTCAACCCCTTTGGGCCTTGAAGTAGGAGTTTCTTTCTATACAAAAAAAACCTTCAATCTTAACCAGGGGCAGGGTAGTCTTCAATTAGTTTGACTGTGCGTTCAAACTTCAAAAGGAGTATCCCATTCGAGGATTAACCACATCTTATCCCTCATGCGAGGTTGGAAAATCACAAATCCACAATGGGTGTCCCTCACCGATCAAAGGAGCAAGGCGGTCACAACCCTTTATCAAACAAACAAATGTCACATGATTTGTTCCAAAAAAATTTTAAAATCACAAAAGCAAGAAAAAAACACACAAAAAAAGCCCGCTAAGTCAAAAACAATGGACTTAGGCAAAAATTAGGGCATCCCGGTAGACTACAAATTCAAAATAATCAATCTATGCAAAAATTAGCGATCCTCAACAAAAACAAGGTTGTGTGACTACAAACAAACAAAACAAAAGGTGAGTGATTGTTGTCCCAAGAATCTCATTGGTTCCTCTACCATCACAACTACTATTCAAAGCATTTTTCAAAGATGAACGTTTGTGTCAAACTAGTTAAGTGTAGGATTGGAGAACATCAAGGAGAATGGGTGGGTTAAAATAGATTTTGAGCCTTATATCCTTTCTTTCTGAAACCGTGAACCAGGCCACATTACAACCCTCAAAAGACTTAATTGAAGCAGGGTTTATTTCAAAAGCATACTACAGTGGGATCATTTCGAAGCTGACTCCTGAAGATTTGCTTATCATTTGCATTGGTATTGACATGGCATTCTAAATAGTGATTCATTCATTATATGTCATCATCTTAGTGAACATACTTGGATTTAAAAACTGACATATGCATAACATTAATGTTATCATTTTCAAAACGAAAATTTGTACTTACGAACAACACTTGCCATCAAAAAGTTTCCAAAATGGGAAGTTTGATCACCTCAAGGGTCAAAACACCCGAGAAACTCCGATGAGCAAAAGGGCAACCCGGTATAGGACTCATTCAATCTGGACTAATCATATCGAGATTCGACAAATCTCTTAAAGATCAGTTGGTCAGGGGCCTTCCTCCAAAGATCGATCAGCCATGGGCAAAACCACTTCAGGGCACATATTGGGAAGGCCACCCAAGAGCACTAGAAGTCGACCTCTCTAAGAGGCAGTTAATCAGGAGTGTACGGTTTCAAGACACTAGGACAAATTGAATCCAAATCATCCTGCGCCAAGATCACTCCATAACTTGCGACTAGGGCAGTCCATATGCAAATATTCAACAAGACCGGGGTAGAGGCAGACAATAAAGGTACAAGTTCTCTCCTGTTTTGAGGCCAGAGCAATGGTGCATCAACAACTGGTGAGCCTGGAGTAGGTGTTGGAGAATCACGTCTTTATGACCTGCATCCCAGCCTTAAATCTCTCACCCCCTCAACCACAACAACTGGTGAACCTTCCAAAACCATGGCATAGATCATCCTCATGCATTAATTATGACGCTTCACGCATGCATATCATTCATCTAGCATAATATGAAGCCTTGCGGAACGAACCTGAAAAACCAAAGCCCAACACTATTGGCGAATACAAAATCCAAAATTGCTTGATATCTTTTAAAGCTCGGTCTTGTTTGGTACCCCTTTTTAAACCAACTTGCTTGGCATCCCTCCAAAGCCCAGTTCTCATCTGGTAGTCAGTTCCCGTCTGACCTGTTGTAGCACCCCAAAATTTGCCCTCCTATTTATACCATCAATAACTAGCTTTTCCTTCACATATATATATGCATCTCATTTAGGCCATAACTAGTAATCATACATTGCATTGGTTTTCTAAGACATGGGATTACGGTGGTTCTTTGAATCAGGGTTTCTTATTTGCCTTGAAGTTCTTTTTATTCAAGTTTGAAGCAAAGGTTGAATTCTCACAATTATAAGCAAGCTTCTTTGTCAAAGTTCATCAAGTATCAAGGTTATCTTCTTCAAGATTTCTCAAGAGTGTCAGATTCTTAGGGTTTCTTCGTTGATCCAACTTAGAGTGTTATTAAGCTAGAGTTTGATGCTTCAAATTCTCAGGCCACCTCTTCACCATTTTTCACTAAAAGAAAGTGGTTCAGACTTATCTCTAACAAAGGATTCTTTAAGGCACTGCTATCGTGTAGCTTATCGAGTCAAGATACCCTTGTGTTTTAAAGTACAAGTATCAGACAAGAGACTTATTGTACTCAAGGTATTATCATTCTCTCAAGTGTTATTGGAGGTTTTGAGTTCAAACTGTCCAAAAAGATTGGTCTGAAATTCTTAAGCATTTGCAATTTTCAAGAAGCTTAACTCGAGTGGTCAAACAGTCAATGTGTTGCTTGACAATATTCGTAACATTGATAGAGCTGTTGAGTTTGTTTTCGGAGTTGAAGTTGAATGATCGTACTTTTTATATCTGTTATCTCGGCTTGTGTATATGAGAAAGTGTGTCGGGAAGGGTACTATGTTCGTTGTTGTAGTGAAAGTTGGCATGGTGTTTGAGGTGGAGGTTGTTAATGCTCTTCTTAATATGTATAGGAAGTCGGGTTTCATTGAATTTTCTTCCAAATTGCTCCAGGGAACACCGGAAAGTCAAAAAGCTTTGTGTCTTGAACACCGGAAAGTCAAAAAGCTTGGTGCTCATAATGGAACATAAAATGAGGCTTGTTTTGATATGATGAGGGTTAATGGATTTTGTTTCTCTTGATGAAGCCACAGTGGTGAGTTCGCTTCAAGCAGGTGAAATTTACCTTTGGGAAGGTTGGTAGAAGCTTTACATGATTAAGTCTTTACCTTTGGTCTTGATAAGACTATAATAATGACTACATAACATGTCAATCGAGCCAAGTTATGGAGGTTGGGATGCTCTTACTGGTGCCTGTTGAGTTCATCTAAACATTGATATGAGGCAGGGATTAAACAACTTGCAAGCAATATACAACGGGTTCCAGTTTGTTAACCAAGCAAATGTTTTTAAGGTTTGTGACCAGCCACATCCACTGCATGTGAAGAATATGGTGCACAATGTAATTAAAAGGAATTTTGATGAGGCTTGTTCAGGGCTCAAGAAATTGTATGACTTGGGATATTCCCCCCACAGATATCATAATCACACTTTTTCGTATCATAAAAAGTTATGATATGGCTGAGTACTTGAAATTAGAATTCATGAAGGAAACTGGGTTTGCTCATATGAGGATTTGTCATGGAGTTGGTTCTTATCTTCAGATGTGTGGTCTACTGGCCAAGTTTTCGGTAGCTTGCGAAACAATTAAAGTTCCATGAGTAGGTCTTCTATGTGACTGATCCATATCTCTAATATTTTGCTGTTATGATAGTGAGAATGTAGTACTGATGAAGCAAGTACATTTTAACTTCTGATATTCACATGCTGACTGATATATTAATGCTGCAATTCTGAAAGGCATACCCAGCAACACCGATCTTTTCAAGGAGCTGATATTACCTATTACCTTAACTGTCAAAAACTTTGAAAAAGCCAAGGCGCAGGAAAGAGAAATATATAACAGAAAAATTAAAAGCAAAACCAATTTTCATTACAGTAGAAAAGTTACAAGAAGAGAAATATAAAAGGCTATAACAGAGTTTACATAGCAGAAGATAACAAAAAAATTAACAGAAGGCCATAACAGACTTTCACCCAACTAATTTCAGGAGCCTAACTAACATTTTCACTAATCCAATTCCTAACAGAAATTCTAACAGAGAATTGAAAAAGAAACTTCATTCCAGAAATATCTAACAATCTCTAGCAGAGTCTTCACCTTCATCCTCTCTCTTTGAACTCTCTATCTGTAAACCAACATCACAACCGCATCAACATGAACCGCAACTTTCCTTCAGCTTCTCTCCACAACACCGTACATATTTATCATCTTCACATAACATCTTCATTTTCCTTTTGCTCCAACCTTCATCATTCTTCAATTCATAGTAGGTTCAACCACTCATCACCTCAAGAAATTTCATCTATACGCCACATCCTGCAACAATCAACAATGACAAATTCAGGAAACAACAATCACCAATTGATCCACAAAACAAATACACACAAGAATTATGCAGAAGCATCATGTAAACTCATCACAACAAAGAATCAACAAAACTGCAGAAAGAAATTCACAACGCAATGCAACTCAACACACAACAATTGCAACGACAACAGACTCAGATTCGCAGAAGATCGAAGAAGGCTGAGAAATTAAAGGAGAAGAACCAGGAATGGATTCAAAAGAAAGAATAACGAGAGCTTCATACCTGTTGCCGCGTTTCGTCATCGTCGCGAAAAATCGGTAATCTCGATCTGAGTCTTGATGATGTGTTCACAATACCGGCTTGTATCTGCATTGTTTTATTTGTGAATTAAAACTCGTTTGTTGGTGTTGCGAAGGCTCCGCCGCCGACGGCGAAAGGCCACGGTGCGGCGGAGCAGGTTTTTGATTGGTTGATGCATCGCTGTGGATGTTCGTGCGTGGTTTCAGGCTATGTGTTTAGTGTTGCTCTGTTTCGTTCAACTAAGGTTGCGAGCGTTGAGTGAGTGAGGTTGGAGAGGAGTACAACGAGGAAAGGTGAGGCGAGTCTGGAGATTGAAAGATCTTTGTGAGAGGGACGTCGAAAGGAGAGGGAAGAACGGCGAGGTTTGAAGAGTGGTGAAATGGTGTGTTGAAGAAAGACGATGATGAATGTTTTGCGGGGGAATCAGAGAAAAACGGAGAGGATGAAGAGTTGGAGGAGGTGACGGCGAATGGAACGAGAAGTAGAGAGGATGGCATAATATGAAGGTGTTAGGGTTTGAAATAGGGTCTTTGTCTTCTCAACATGGAACGGGATTCAAGCCCGAGTGCATTTCCTTCCCACACTCCCAAGAATGCCACTCGCACCACCCTACTCGCTTTGGTTTCTTTTCATATTGAATCTTAATTCTAATCACTCTTAGTTTTGAATTTCAATTCTAATTGATGACTTAACTTTTCAATCTTAGTTTGATTTTTTATTCTAATTTTTGGCATCTTGTTTTGTTGATTAGAACTTTACTAACTTTTTGGTTAGAATTCTTGTTAACATTTGCTTAGGTTTTGTTTGTTCTTGATTAATTTTCGATTAAAGTGTTTGAGTAAATGTTAATAATTCATAATTAGAATTAGATATTATTTTGATATTACTCTTGATTTTAACTTGGATTAGATATTTTTGTTAAGTTTTAATTAAAGTTTATTGAAGTTTTGTTTAGAACTTTTTTATTGTTTCTCTTGTCATATAAGTGTTGATTAATTGTGTGGAGATTTTGTAGGGGTATTTTCCATAACCTGGTTTGGACTGATGAGATCTCTTGATGCAGATTATGCTTAGTCCCTGATATCAATTGGACCGATTCCTGATGTTAATTCTGGTTCCCTTGTTGATAGCCTTTGATGATAGTTGCTTACATTTGCTGCTTGTTAGATTCTGACATGTTTTGAATTTGATGTTTAAGGCTTGACTGTTGGACCCTCTTACTTGCTTGAAGTACTTGATAGCTTGATTCTCTTCCACCTTGGAACATAGTCTGGAACTTTTTACGCGCTTTGAAGAAGCAACAGACCTTCTCCGTTAGGTACCACTTGTGTCCTTGTATGAAGCATGTTTAGGGTTTAGCATTGTTACTTACAACTTGTTGTTAAGTGAGGAGTTTTCACTCCTAGTTGTATACGTGGCTTGGGTGCCAATTCAGTGATACTTTGATCTTGTTTACTCCCTTTTCTGTCTTACTTTGTGGTGGACGAAGAGTCACTCAACTTCCTTATAGTTAAGATCACGACATCGTTTTCATCTTGTGGTTGACGAAGAGTCACTCAACTTCCTCATAGTTAAGATCACGACATCGTCCTTTTTATTTGCATTTTATTTTAGCCGAGGACGAGCAGTCACTCAGTTTTGTTTCTTATTTGAGATCACGACATCGTTTATCTTGTGATTGAGTTGTCCTATGTTTACTTGTGTTTCAATCCACGCATGACAATATTAGGTAGACTCCCCTCTTAATCCTAACATTAGGGCCATTGATGCATGATAACGTGTAGGACCGAGTTTCCCTTAGACTTTCGTGTGTTCTTCCCTTCCCTTTTCTCTCGCACTCGTGCGATCGAGATCTCGGTTTCCCGTAGTAGTATGAACTACGGATGTTCTGATTCCTCATTCCTTAGTGAGGATACGTAGGCACAAGACAATGATGTCTTGGCGAGCACACTAACAACTAACTTCCCTTTTCTCTCGCCTCAATATGATTGAGCCCTTTTCTCTCGCCCCAGTGAGATCAAGACCAACTAGTTAACCGAACCTTTTCTCTCGCCCCAGTGCAATCGAGATCATTAACCGACCCGTAGGTCGAACTACGACTGCTCTGATTTCCTCTCTCTTGTTCGATTGATGATACGTAGGCACAAGACGACGATGTCTTGGCAAGCCACCTTCCCCTATCCACCAGTAGTCCTCTGAACTACGTTGACTCTGACTTTACCACTCCCGAGGGAATACGTAGGCCTAGGAAGGTGATGTCCTATTGAGTCTCCTTTTGTATTTCTTTCCAGTTAGCATTAGAGTTTCAGATACCCACACCCTTTGATCAGAACAACAAGCGTGGATCCCATTGAGTACAACGGGCGCGAGGGGGTGCTAATACCTTCCTCTCGTGTAACCGACTCCCGAACCCAGACTATGGTTGTGACGACCTAGTATTTCCCTTTTGAGGTTTTCTTCAATCATTTCCTTTCCCTGCATCGGGATAAATAACGTTCGGACGCAACTCTTCTGTCTTTTCCACCGGTTGATTTTCGCAGTTGCGACAGCTAGCGACTCTGCTAGGGACCCTGGTTCCCTAAGCGAGTTAATCCTAGTGATCATTTTTTTCCGGTTATTGGGTGTTTATCTGTATGCTTTTACCTGCTTTATTAATGGCTTTTATTGCATGTTTATTGCATTTATCTGCTTCATTGCATTTTATTACTGCCATATATATTGGACTGTGTTGGATTGTTGGTTTTCATTGGTGGGCAGGGTGCTCTGAGAGATAAGCCCACTACCCAGGCTTGAGTATACACACAGGATTTAGAGTGGATAGTCGTGTCGCTTGCATGGTGGTGACCACATATAGTGTTCACGAGACCCACATCCAGATGAGGTTCTCTTGGGAGATATTCTATACTGCATGTTGATGCAAGTCATAGGATGTTCCCATTGTGTACTGTCGACTCTGGTGACCATTCCCGAGGACTCAGTGGAGGCACTCCTCTAGAGAGGTAATAATGTCAAACCAGAAATGGTGAACGCATTATTGCTTTTTGATCCGAGGACCCGAAACTGGGAACTTGTTATAGGATGACCTTTTTTTAGGGGATTCAGTTGAGGCCTCCTCGATTGATGATGATGCCAAACCAGAAATGGTGAACGTATAATCATTTCTCGACCTGAGAGTCTGTGATACTGAGGATCCTTGGTTTTAGAACCCACATGTGAGAAGGGTTGGGCGTTTACAGGTTTGCATGAAACCTTGACCTTCAACCTACCTGGTTTTTTGGTTTTCCTATCAGTATGAACTTATCAGCCTGGTATTCTGGTATTCTGATTATTCTGATATTCTGGTATTCTGGTATTCTGATTATTCGGATATTATGGTATTCTAGTATTCTCTTCAGAGCAGACTTGAACTCATTCAGTCATCAGCACATCAGTTATTCAGAATATATGGAAGCTTTGATCCCATGTCTGCTGCATTCATAACATTGCATTGCATATTGCATCATTTTGCATATCATCTCCCACCTGGAACAACAGGGCTCATCCATCCTTTGTCCTTGAACCGCAGTTGATTTCCCGACTTTTGTATTAGACTTGAATCAGATTTTGGAAAGATCATCATGAACTCAGGAGAACATAATCAGTTTATGACTAGGGCAGACGTTGAATTAATGAAAAGTCAGTTGGATCAACTTATGGAAGCTATGACAGCCATGACAAGGGGAGAGGCCAATATTCAGAGAACTGAGAATGTCATTCCACCTCCAGTGAACAATGTTGCTCAAGCTCATCTGGTGCGGATCCCTGTTGAGAATTATGCTATGCAAGGACATCCTATTGTGCGAGGCGGACATTCATCTTCTTTTGATGCTACAAACTATCAGAGTTTTGCATTCTCTGTGCCATATTTCCAAGGGGTGGTTCCAAAGATGAAGCCTAAAGACCCATAGACTGTTGAGTTTATGGAAAGATATCGTGTGTTGGACGAGAAGCTTAAAGCCCTTGAGGGACGTGATACTCTTGATTTGAATGCTTCAAACATGTGTTTGGTACCCGGCTTTGTAATGCCTCTGAAGTTCAGAATTTTGAGAAGTACAAAGGGGATAGTTGTCCAAAGCAACATTTGGTGATGTTTTGCAGAAGAATTACCTCACATGTCCACAACGACAGGCTTATGATTCACTATTTCCAAGACAGTTTGAGTGGGGCATCACTAAGTTGGTACATGTAGTTAGAAAGTGGTTGCATCCAATCATGGTCGGACCTAGCTAACGCCTTTGTGAAGCAATACAGATATAATCTTAACATGGCTCCCAGCCGCATGCAGTTGCAAGGTTTATCTCAAGCGGACAATGAATCCTTCAGAGGATATGCTCAAAGATGGAGAGAATTAGCTGCTCGTGTTCAACCACCACTCCTGGATAGAGAATTGGTTGACCTATTCATGGACACATTGCAAGGACCATACCTGGATAAGATAATTGGCAAAGGGGCATCAAACTTTTCTGACTTGATAATAGTTGGGGAACGCATTGAGAGCGGTATCAAGTGTGGAAAGATCCAAGGCGTCTCAAACTTGCCAGCTAGTAAAAGTGAATAAGTTGTCAGTTCTCAAGAAGAACAGGAGGAAGAAAATAGTTCCGTCGGGGAACATCCGCCACCTCATCCTCAGTACTCAGGTATTTCAACTGTTCAGAGTCAGCAATCTTCTGGGTCTCCGTATTAGATACCATTTTCTCCACTAGGACAATATCCTTCTCCAAATCAGGGACTTCCTCAAAATCAACGGAAATATCGTCGTCGGCCGCGTCATCACGCCCGACAAAGAACAAGGAAGCTAGAGAGGTATTTCACTCAGTTTCCAATGTCGTACAGTCAGATACTGCCAGATTTGATCAGGGGTGGACTAATAGTGCCGAAGGAATTGAACCCAGTGCCTTTTCCATACCCACCAGGTTTTGATGCCAACACCAGATATGACTACCATGTTAGGGCACAGAGGCATTCAACTGAAGAATGTAAGGTACTCAAGAGTAAGATTCAGACACTTGACTCCAATATGCTCTCATTCACGCCTCAAGGTATTCAGATCAACAATTCTCCTTCATCCAGTCAGGTGGTTTCATCAGTCCATGTTATGGAAGAAGTCACCGAGAGCAGTTGTGCAGAGGATTATCAGGCTGACTTAGACGAGCAATTCTGAAGATGGCTAGCTCAGTAGCAAATCAAGCTTGGAAAGCCCAGTTCCCTGAAGCTGTCAATCTTTTAGATTATATCATTTCTTTGCATTTGTAGTTTCTTTTTTGTTAAAGTGCAAACTCATTTGTAAAACTTGTTTGTTTTTTATTGATAATGATAATGAAATGAATATGCATGTTTTAATTAAATCCATTCGTGTTCACTCATACATTTTTATCGATATCAAATGCTTGGTTAAGCAGAATCCAGGGGAGGATGACGAAATCGAAGACGCAAAATTTCTGATTTTATGCTTTTGAATAAAAAACCCTGCTGATGATGTACATGCATTGTTTCAAATCCCCTAACACCGGATATATAAGGAAGATAATCCCTTGTCAACTCCGTTGAGCCTAGAAGTAGGAGTTTCTTTCTGAAAACGAAAAACCCACAATCTTAACACGGGGCAGGGTAGGTGTCAGTTTATTTGACCAAGCGTTCAAACTTCAAAAGGAGTGCGCCTCTAAGGATCCTCTACCTTTTATCCCTTACGCATCAGGAGGTTAAGGGGCGTGAAACCACAATGGTTATCCCTAACCGCAAACAGTGAGACAGTCACAATCCTTTTATGAAAATCAAGATAGTCAGTGTCACATGATTTGTTAAAAAAAACGAAAAACGAAAAAAGAAGAAAGAAAGCCCGCTAAGTCGAAACTTTAAAACAAGTGACTTAGGCAAGAGTTAGGGCATCCTGCTGGACTTCAAAATCGAAAAAAATTCAAAAGAATTAGTGCAGGCAAAAATCAGGGAAATAAAAAACAAAATAACGAAAAGCGAAAAGGATTACAAAAAGAAAAATCCTCGAGCAAAGAACAAGTCGTGTGACCACAGACACCAAAGACAAAAGGGGTGACTGTCACTCTAAAACCCGTGTGGGGTCTTACCATCACTCCCACCATTCAATAACCTTTTTGAAAGGTGAGCGCCTGTGAAGAATTAGCTGAATGTAGGACTAGAGAACATCAAGGAGAATGGGTGGGTTAAAACAAAACTTTGAGCCTTATATCCTTTCTTTCTCAAACCGTGAACCAGGCCACGTTACATCCTTCAAAAGACTTAATTGAAGCAGGATTGTTTCGAAAGAGTACTTCGGTAAAGATCACATCAAAGCTGACTCCTAAAAGGTTTTTCCTATCATTCATGTTGGTATCGATGTGACATTCTGATCAGTGATTCGTTCACTATATGTCACAATATTTTTCCAGTGAACAAACTTGGATTTTAAAACTGTCATATGCATTGCATTAAAATTATCTTTTCAAAATGAATTGTTTTACTTGCGAGTAAGTACTTGACATCAGGAGAGCTTCTGCAATGGAAGGATTGATCAAGATAAGATGCAAAATGCCTGAGTGCTCTGTTGATCAGGGGTAGGTCATATCAAATAGGTAATCCATTCCAAGATTCAGCTAATCTGGGGCAATCAGGTCGAGATTCAACAAATCTCTCGAAGGCCAGTCAGTTAGAGGCACTCCTTCACAGATCAACCAATCAAGGGAAAGATCGTTTCAAGACTCCGTTGAGCAAAAGATTCAGTCGAACTGGGACAGGTCACCCCAAGAGCAAGAAGTCATCCTTTCCAGAAGGCGATTAATCCGAAGCACCTCTCCGAGGTTCAGAATATTGGGGCAGTCCATCTCAAACCATCAGGGTACAGAGGTCCCAAGTTTCCTTTCGAGGCAGAGTCTTACAGAGATCCCACGAGCTGGGGCAAGACAGGTAACAATGGAACGTCTCCATTCTTTCAGAGCTACTCAAGCAAGTTCTGTTATTCTTCAAGTTCAAGACGAATGTCTGAAAGTCATGTTAACCATTCCCTAACCTTTCAACTAGAAAACCTTGTAACCAGACAAGACATTTTCCAACATCAATCGTACCTGACCTACCTCGAAGCCCCCGGTTAAGCCCTCATAACATTGCATAATCATTGTCATGCATATCATTAGTATAGCATAACATGAAGCCTTGTAAACCGAACAAAAAATCCAAAGCCCGACCTTGTTTGGCACCTTAAACCACCAAATTCCAATCCCTATTGGCATCTCACGTCAAAATCCAATCCCCATTGGTACCCCAGAAAAATTTCACCTTCGAAAAATCAATCACCAGCAGGTTTTACCTGGCCTTCCCAGCAAAGTCCAATTATACTTGGCACATCCCTCTTTCCCTAGTAGCCCGAGCATACATCGGCATTCTGCATATAGTAATCATTGTATCCTCAAAAGCGTAGCATTTCCATTTTGTATGAAGCATTACGCCATGGAAAGAAAATTCAAACATGTGCATGCGAAGCATAAGCCAGATTTGGTGCCTTGCGCGAAAGCCCAAATCAACTTTCAGCCAAGACAGTGACATATCCCAAGAGAGAATTCCAAGTCATTCCCCAGCAAACATTTTAATCAACCCTTCTGATTACTTTTCTTCATGGTCGGAGATCATACGTCGATCTTACCCTCGATCAGTCCTTGTCCATCAACCCTTTGATGACGACATTCCAAAAATAGGTTCTCTTTCCGTCAACTCTTTAACGACGTGTTCCCTCGGTCAGGTTTTCTTTCCGTCAACTCTTTGACGATGTGTTTCTTCGAGCAGGTTTTCTTTCCGTCAACTCTTTGACGATGTGTTTCTTCGGTCAGGTTTTCTTTCCGTCAACTCTTTGACGTGTCCCTCGGTCAGGTTTTCTTTTCGTCAACTCTTTGATGACATGTTTCTTTCAGACAGGTTTTCTTTTCGTCGACTCTTTGACAATGTGTTTCTTTCGGACAGGTTTTCTTTATGTTGACTCTTTGACGATGTGTTTCATCGGTCAGACTTTTCTTTCCGTCAACTCTTTGACGAGGTGTTCCTTCGGTGAAAGTTTTCTTTTCATCAACCCTTTGACGATGTGTCCCTTCGGCCGGGTTTTCAAGTTTTTCTTCCCGTCAACCCTTTGACGAGGTCCGTTTTCTTGCCGTCAACCCTTTGACGATGTATTTCTTTAGACAGTTTTCTTCCCGTCAACCCTTTGACGATGTCAGTTTCTTTCCATCAACTCTTTGATGATGTGTCCCTTTGATAATGACGATTTTTCTTCCATCAACTCTTTGATGAGTGGAATCGGTATTTTTCATAATCCCCAGCTTCGGGTAACATCCCTCGGTCTTTCTTCACCTTTATTCCCTAGTGAAGTTGTCAATGAATTCGTTCATCTTCCCTGTACTCCCTTGCAGAGCTGTCTGTTTAGACTTCTCTTTTCCCCAGCGGGGTCATCTTTGTAGTTCTATTGATTCTACTAACCTTTGGATGTGAGACCGCCTTAGTGTCGGCTTTCCTTTTTAAAATCCATCTTGTGATGGTAACCTTTGGTTGTGAGACCGCCTTCGTGCCGGCCTACCTTTGTGTTAGGATGTGAGACCGCCTTAGTGTCAGCTTTCCTTTTTAAAATCCATCTTGTGATGGTAACCTTTGGTTGTGAGACCGCCTTCGTGCCGACCTACCTTTGTGTTTGGATGTGAGACCACCTTAGTGTCGGCTTTCCTTTTTAAAATCCATCTTATGATGGTAACCTTTGGTTGTGAGACCGCCTTCGTGCCGGCCTACCTTTGTGTTTGGATGTGAGACTGCCTTAGTGTCGGCTTTCCTTTTTAAAATCCATCTTGTCATGGTAACCTTTGGTTGTGAGACCGCCTTCGTGCCGACCTACCTTTGTGTTTTGATGTGAGTCCGCCTTCGTGTCGGCCTACCTTTATGTTTTGATGAAGTCACTTTCGGTTATTATCCCCTTGATGTGAGACCGCCTCCGGCCGACATTCTTCTTAAAGTTCACTTTCCTTTTGATGTGAAACCGCCTCCGGCCGACATTCTTCTTACAAAGTTCACCTTCGTTTTTATGTGAGACCGCCCTCCGGTCGGCATTCCTTGGTTGAAAAATCATGTTCAAGTTGCCTTTGTTTTGATGTGAGACTGTCTCCGACCGACATTCCTTATTTCACTCCTCAATCGTGAGTTCGCCTTCGGCTGACATCCCTTTCAAGTTCGCTTTTGAGTGGCACCTTTACTTTGAGTCCACCTTCGGTTGGTAAACACTTTATTGTATATCTCTCCATAGTTTGCAAATTTCCGGGTTCTTTTGGTATTCAATCGCCGTGTACCTTGAATATCTGAAAGTTGTTGCTATCATTCCTTCAGGTCCAAGTCGATTGAATAGGGGCAGCTGTAGCACCCCAAAATTTGCCCTCCTATTTATACCATTAATAAGTGAATTTTGCTTCACATATATATGCATCTCATTTAGGTCATAACTAGTAATCATACATTGCATTGGTTTTCTAAGACATGGGATTACGGTGGTTCTTTGAATCAGGGTTTCTTATTTGCCTTGAAGTTCTTTTTATTCAAGTTTGAAGCAAAGGTTGAATTCTCACAATTATAAGCAAGCTTCTTTGTCAAAGTTCATCAAGTATCAAGGTTATCTTCTTCAAGATTTCTCAAGAGTGTCAGATTCTTAGGGTTTCTTCGTTGATCCAACTTAGAGTGTTATTAAGCTAGAGTTTGATGCTTCAAATTCTCAGGCCACCTCTTCACCATTTTTCACTAAAAGAAAGTGGTTCAGACTTATCTCTAACAAAGGATTCTTTAAGGCACTGCTATCGTGTAGCTTATCGAGTCAAGATACCCTTGTGTTTTAAAGTACAAGTATCAGACAAGAGACTTATTGTACTCAAGGTATTATCATTCTCTCAAGTGTTATTGGAGGTTTTGAGTTCAAACTGTCCAAAAAGATTGGTCTGAAATTCTTAAGCATTTGCAATTTTCAAGAAGCTTAACTCGAGTAGTCAAACAGTCAATGTGTTGCTTGACAATATTCGTAACATTGATAGAGCTGTTGAGTTTGTTTTCGGAGTTGAAGTTGAATGATCGTACTTTTTATATCTGTTATCTCGGCTTGTGTATATGAGAAAGTGTGTTGGGAAGGGTACTATGTTCGTTGTTGTAGTGAAAGTTGGCATGGTGTTTGAGGTGGAGGTTGTTAATGCTCTTCTTAATATGTATAGGAAGTCGGGTTTCGTTGAATTTACTTCCAAATTGCTCTGGGGAACACCGAAAAGTGAAAAAGCTTGGTGTCTTGGAATTCAATCATTGTTGGTAGTGCTCATAATGGAACATATAGTGAGGTTTGTTTTGATATGATGAGGGTTAATGGATTTTGTTTCTCTTGATGAAGCCACACTGGTGAGTTTGCTTCAAGCAGGTGAAATTTGCCTTTGGGAAGGTTGGTAGAAGCTTTGCATGATTAAGTCTTTACCCTTGGTCTTGATAAGAATATAATAATGACTACAGAACATGTCATTCAAGCCAAGTTATGGAGATTGGGATGCTCTTACTGGTGCCTGTAGAGTTCATCTAAACATTGATATGAGGCAGGGATTGAACAACTTGCAAGCAACATACAGCGGGTTCCAGTTTGTTAACCAAGCAAATGTTTTTAAAGTTTGTGACCAGCCACATCCACTGCATGTGAAGAATATGGTGCGCAATGTAATTGAAGAGAATTTTGATGAGGCTTGTTCAGGGCTCAAGCAATTGTATGACTTGGGATATTCCCCCCACAGATATCATAACCACACTTTTTCGTATCATAAAGAGTTATGATATGGCTTAGTACTTGAAATTAGAATTCATGAAGGAAACTGGGTTTGCTCATATGAGGATTTGTGATGGAGTTAGTTCTTATCTTCAGATGTGTGGTCTACTGGCCAAGTTTTCGGTAGCTCGCGAAACTGCTAAAGTTCCATGAGTAGGTCTTCTATGTGACTGGTCCATATCTCCAATATTTTGTTGTTATGATAGTGAGAATGTAGTATTAATGAAGCAAGTACATTTTAACTTCTGATATTCACATGCTGACTGATATATTAATGCTGCAATTCTGAAAGGCATACCCAACAACATCGATCTTTTCAAGGAGCTGATATTACCTATTACCTTAACTGTCAAAAAATTTGAAAAAGCCAAGGCGCAGGAAAGAGAAATATATAACAGAAAAACTAACAACAAAACCAATTTTCATTACATCATAAAAGTTATAAGCAGAGAAATATAAAAGGCTACAAGAGAGTTTATATAGAAGAAGATAACAAAAAATATAACAGAAGTCCATAACAGACTTTCACCCAACTAATTTCAGGAGCCTAACCAACATTTCATTAATCCAATTCCTAATAGAAATTCTAATAGAGAATTGAAAAATAAACTTCACACCAGAAATCTCTAACAATCTCTAGCAGAGTCTTCACCTTCATCCTCTCTCTTTGAACTCTCCATCTGAAAACCAACATGACAACCGCATCAACGTGAACCGCAAATTTCCTTCAGCTTCTCGCCACAACGCCGTACATATTCATCATCTTCACATAACATCTTCATTTTTCTTTTGCTCCAACCTTCATCTTTCTTCAATTCGCAGCAGGTTCAACCACTCATCACCTCAAGAAACTTCATCTATACGCCTCATCCTACAATAATCAACAACAACAAATTTAGGAAACAACAATCACTAATTAATCCACGAAACAATCACACGCAAGAATTATGCAGAAGCGTCATGTAAATTCATCGCAACAAAGAATCAACAAAACTGCAGAAAGAAATTCACAACATAACTCAACACACAATAATCGCAACGACAACAGACTCAGAGTCGCAGAAGATCGAAGAAGGCTGAGAAATTGAAGGAGAAGAACCAGAAATGGATTCAAAAGAAAGAATAAAGAGAGCTTCATACCTGTTGCCGCGTTTCGTCATCGTCGCAAAAATCGGTAATCTCGATCTGAGTCTTGATGATGTGTTCGCAATACCGGTTTGTATCTGTATTATTTTATTCGTGAATTGAAACTCATTTGTTGGTGCTGCGAAGGCTCCGCCGCCGCCTACGAAAGGCCACGACACGGCGGAGCAGGTTTTTTCTTGGGTGATGCATCGTTGTGGATGTTCGTGCGTGGTTTCAGGCTATGTGTTTTGTGTTGCTCCGTTTCGTTCAATTAAGGTTGTGAGCGTTGAGTGAGTGAGGTTGGAGAGGAGAACAACGAGGGAAGGTGAGGCGAGTCTGGAGATTGAAAGATCGTTGTCAGAGGGACTTCGGAAGGAGAGGTAAGAACGATGAGGTTTGAAGAGTGGTGAGATGGCGTGTTGAAGGAAGACGATGATGAATGTTTCGTGGGGGAATCAGAGAAAAAACGGAGATGATGAAGAGTTGGAGGAGGTGACGACGCATGGAAGGAGAAGTAGAAAGGATGGCATAATCTGAAGATGTTAGGGTTTGAAATAGGGTCTTTGTCTTCTCAACATGAACCGGGATTCAAGCCCGTGTGCATTTCCTTCCCACACTCCCAAGAATTCCACACGCACCACCCTACTAGCTTTGGTTTCTTTTCATTTTGAATCTTAATTCTAATCACTCTTAGTTTTGATTTTTAGTTTTGAATTTCAATTATAATTGTTGACTTAACTTTTCAATCTTAGTTTGATTGTTTATTCTAATTTTTGGCATCTTGTTTTGTTGATTAGAACTTTCTAACTTTTTGGTTAGAATTCTTGTTAACATTTACTTAGGTTTCGTTAGTTCTTAATTAATTTTCGATTAAAGTGTTTGAGTAGATGTTAATAATTCATAATTAGAATTAGATATTATTTTGATATTACTCTTGATTTTAACTTGGATTAGATATTTTTGTTAAGTGTTAATTAGAGTTTATTGAAGTTTTGTTTAGAACTTTTTTATTGTTTCTCTTGTCATATAAGTGTTGATTAATCGTGTGGGGATTTTGTATGAGGTCTTTTCCATAACCTGGTTTGGACTGATGAGATCTCTTGATGCAGATTATGCTTAGTCCCTGATATCGTTTGGACCGATTCCTGATGTTAATTTTGGTTCCCTTGTTGATTGCCTTTGATGATAGTTGCTTACATTTGCTGCTTGTTAGATTCTGACATATTTTGAATTTGATGTTTAAGTCTTGACTGTTGGACCCTCTTACTTGCTTGAAGTACTTGATAGCTTGATTCTCTTCCACCTTGGAACATAGTCTAGAGCTTTTTTCGCGCTTTGAAGAAGCAACGGACCTTCTCTGTTAGGTACCACTTGCGTCATTGTATGAAGCATGCTTAGGGTTTAACATTGTTGCTTACAACTTGTTGTTGAGTGAGGAGTTTTCACTCCTAGTTGTATACGTGGCTTGGGTGCCAATTCAGTGATACTTTGATTTTGTTTGCTCCCTTTTCTGTCTTACTTTGTGGTGGACGAAGAGTCACTCAACTTCCTTATAGTTGATATCATGACATCGTTTTCATCTTGTGGTTGACGAAGAGTCACTCAATTTCCTCATAGTTGAGATCATGACATCGTCCTTTTTTGTTGCATTTTATTTTAGCCGAGGGCGAGGAGTCACTCAGTTTTGTTTCTTAGCTGAGATCACGACATCGTTTACTTGTGTTTGTTCACGTGATCCCTTAGGATTCCTAGCTCCACTTAATTTCTAATTAAGTTGGAGGTAGGAGAGACATTAGGCTTTCAATCCACGCATGACAACATTAGGTAGACTCCCCTCCTAATCCTGACCTTAGGGCCATTAATGCATGATAACGTGTAGGACCGAGTTTCCCTTAGACTTCAGTGTGTCCTTCCCTTCCCTTTTCTCTCGTACCCGTGCGATCGAGATCCCGGTTTCCTGTAGTAGTATGAACTACGAATGCTCTGATTCCTCATTCCTTAGTGAGGATACGTAGGCATAAGACGACGATGTCTTGGCAAGCACACTAACAACTAACTTCCCTTTTCTCTCCCCTCGGTGTGATAGAGCCCTTTTCTCTAGCCCTAGTGCGATCGAGACCAACCAGTTAACCGAACCTTTTCTCTCGCCCATTGCGATCGAGATCGTTAACCGACCCGTAGGTCGAACTACGACTGCTCTGGTTTCCTCTCTCTTGTTCAATTGAGAATACGTAGGCACAAGACGACGATGTCTTGGCGAGCCACCTTCCCCCATCCACCCGTAGTCCTCCGAACTACGTTGCATCTGACTTTCCCACTCCCGAGGGAATACGTAGGCCTAGGACGTCGATGTCCTATCGAGTCTCCTTTTGTATTTCTTTCCAGTTAACATTAGAGCTTCAGATACCCACACCCTTTGATCAGAACAATAAGCATGGATCCCGTTGAGTACAACGGACGTGAGGGGGTGCTAATACCTTCCTCTCGCGTAACCGACTCCCGAACCCAGACTATGGTTGTGACGACCTAGTCTTTCCCTTTTGAGGTTTTCTTCGATCGTTTCCTTTCCCTGCTTCGGGATAAATAACGTTCGGTGGCGACTCTTCTGTCTTTTCTGTCGGTTGATTTTCGCAGTTGCGACACCTGTCTTTACAAAATCAAGTTCTCGTCTGGTCGTCAGTTCCCGTCTGATTTGTCTCTTTAAAATCGAGTTCTCGTATGGTAGTCAGTTCCCATCTGGCTTATCTTTTCGAAGTCCAGTTCTCGTCTAGCAAACTTTTTTCATAACCCAGTTCTCGTCTGGTGGTCAGTTCCCGTCTGACATGTCTTTAAAAAGCCCAGTTCTCGTCTGGTGGTCAATTCTCGTCTGACATGTCTTTACAAAATCCAGTTCTCATCTGGTAGTCAGTTGTCGTCTGATTTATCTCTTCAAAATCTAGTTCCCGTCTGGCTTACCCTTGCAAAGTCCAGTTCTCGTCTGGTAAACTTTTTCAAAGTCCAGTTCTCATCTAGAAAACTTTTTAAAAGTCCAGTTCTCGTCTGGCAAACTTTTTCAAAGTCCAGTTCTCTTCTGGAAAACTTTTTCAAAGTTCGGTTCTCGTCTGGAAAACTTTTTCAAAGTCCAATTCTCGTTTGGTAAACCTTTTCAAAGTCCGGTTCTCGTCTGACAAACTTTTTCAAAGTACAGTTCCCTTCTGGAAAACTTTTTCAAAGTCCGATTCTCGTCTGGCAAACTTTTTCAAAGTCTTTTCCTTATCTTTCTTCCGTCCAAAGTATTTTCCTTATCCTTTGGTCCTTAAAAAGTCTTTTCCCTATCCTTTGGTTCGTCCAAAGCCGTTTCCATATCCTTTGGTCTGTCTAAAGCCTTTTCCTTATCCTTTGGTTCGTCCAAAGTCTTTTCCTTTCCTTTGGTTCGTCCAAAGCCTTTTCCTTATTCTTTGGTCCGTCCAAAGTCTTCTCCTTTTCTCTAGTCCGTCCAGAATCTTTTTATTCTCTCTGGTCTGTCCAGAGCCTTTCTATTTTTCTCTGGTCCGTCCAGAATCATTTTATTCTCTCTGGTTCATCCAGAAGTTTTCTAGTTTTCTCTGGTCCGTCCAGAATCTTTTTATTTCTCTCTGGTCTGTACTGAACCTGCCGACCTATCGCGTTGTACTTTAACTTGCACCATTGCATAGCATAACCTCACACATCATGTAAGATCAAGCATGCCTAATGATCCGTTGTCGCGCACGTTTCAAAAACGAGTATTTTTGAAAAATATAGTTAGCGATAATGACTCGAGTCATATCACAAAGATTCTTGTACTATTATTAACCAACAATTGGAACAATGGGGGGTTTGAATTTCGATTGAAAGAAAAATAATGAAAATAAGTGATTATAAAAAAAAGTGATTATCAAATAAGCTGAAAAGTTAATCAGTTGATTTGGTTCCTACCTATCATCGGTTATTATAATTCCAATCTCCGAACGGATTATCTATTCCTATTTGATTACAAACTCATTGACAAGCGCAATTTGTATTGTGTGATGTAGGTTCCTATTATCCGAATTAAGCAAACGGAATTAAGCAAACACGATTTGATGAATCATGATAACGAATTAAGCAAACGCTAACGTGATTACGGTTAAGGATCATACAATAATCGAATTAAATCAACTTACTCTATGAAAATTGGATTAAGCAAGCAAGAATCATATAATAAGATTGAAAGAAATAAAAACTTAATTGAAATTATTATAACCTCAAGGTGTCAAAACCGAATACAACAAATCAACAATTGAAATTAGTAATCCATGAATTTCCCGTATAAAGCTTCCGAGAAAATTTGTGAATAGTGTGAAAAAACGTCCTGAACAGTAACACGGCTGCTACTAGGTATAGGGAAGCATTCAAAATCCGGTTCTAACCCAACTGGGTCGAAAAACATAAAAAAAACTGGCCCAATACTAAATATTCCTAAAGGCTGAATTCGGGTCCTGACTTCAACGAGTTATTCGAGCCTTGTACACTCTAAATCAGCTTCTGCGTAAAACATGAAAGTTGTAGCTCTTTGTCTCAGCTTTCCAACGATTGGTTGAATGCGTAAATCCGATTCTCGAAGCTCCAGTTATAATCCGAACAATGTGCAGGTATCAAAAAACCGCTAAAGTTGAAAATAAGTCGCGAAAATAGATTAACGACAAACAAAGACTTAATTATAAAAACATAATAAAACACTAAAATAAACAAAACAAACTAAGAAAATGCCTAAGTACAAACATAAGAGAATATCCATTAAAATGCACTGATCAATGTAGCGTGCGATTTTTGTCGGTGACGCGACCACCTTACCGCAATGGATTTGGGTGCTACTTTCTGATTTCTGTATTTATCCTATGAAGCTGGAAAGGAAAGGGAAGATATCTAAAACTAACGTTGCACGCAAATGTTTTCTTTAACAAATGCTGAGAGATCGGGGATCGGGGGTCTGGTTATACAAAGGGAAGTAATTAACACCCAATGTATCTATGGTAATCCATAGGAACCTTCTTTTGCATGTATTTATGTTAACTTTAAATGCTTTCTTATGTTTATCTACTGTGGATTGGGAAAGTATCTCCTTTGGGAGAATTGAGAGAATGTTCTTTGTTGTTTTCGGGTTTTCTGTTGTTTTTGGGAAGGTACTGGACCTAAAGTTTTTTATTTATGTGTTCGCTAAGATTTTGCAATCTTATGCATACGTATTCCCGTAAAGAGATATGGGAAATCAGAGCAATCATAGTTCCTCCTATTTCTATGGGAGGAAAGAATTTTTGATGTCTTGTTCAAAGCCCAAGATTGAAGCTATCAGAGTATTTGTGTCTTGTTTAAAGCCCAAGATTGAAGCTAAAGGTTGACTGAGAGAGAGGTTGTCATCTCTAAAGAGAGAAATCGCACATATTCATCACAAGTGTTGAGTAATTGGTTATAATGGAAATTAATTTAACTGGGGTATGAGAATCCAGCAATGCCATAATTTCCTTTATAAGAGAGATGTCATAGAGGAAGAAGCTTTAACTCAGTATAGAGCAATGCCACTTTTTCCTTTATGAATCTTTCATGCTAAGAGAGGGACATTGGCTTGGATGTATAGAATCTAGAGGCTTGCCACTTATAGCTGTTAGATGAAAGATGAATTTTAGCCAGGCTAAGGGAAATACTCCAGCTTGGATTTTGAATCAACAAGTGTGCCACTTACAGCAATTATCTAGAAAAAGGTTTTTGATTATTTGTTTTAAAATGTGATGTATAGAGGAAATGTCTTCCTGCAGAGTGGACTCATGGTCTCCTATGTGGGGATGTTGATTTTTGTGTCCCTTGATCAAAGCCCAAGGTTGAAGCTGAAGGAAACTGACTCCACTAGGGAGGGTTTTATCAGTCTTGTACAAAGCCCAAGATTGAGGCTAACTTAGGAAATCATTATATGAAGCCTAAGAGAAGGCTGTCTCTTGCTGAGAATATATTGAAATCCAGGAACAGGTCCAAATTCTATTGGGGATCTTGTAGTGATTTACCCTTGTTGGGAATCAGGGAAAAGTTGAAGTACCAGATGCCATGAGGCTCTGTTTCTGTTGAGGGATTGTTGATGGTAATTTAACCCTGGTTGGAGAATTTTTAAGGTGAAAGTCAAACCTTGTTGGGTATCAGGGGAGTTTAAAGATGAGTTTGAAAACCTATGAGGTCTTCAATTCTGCTGGAGACTAGTGTATTGGTAAAATGATCAGGGTTTTTCCTGTGCTTTTTAGGAAATTTGAGGGTCTCTATGTGAGATCGAAGAGGAGATGAGACTTTCCAAGTCTTATTGAATGAAGCCCAAAAGGATCTTGAGACTGTCCAAGTCTCTCAAGAAGTGGTAGACTCTTGTTGGGGAGGAATCTTTGTAAGATGCCCAAGAAGAGGCTGTAGGTTCTAGGGATGATGATGAACCCTAGCATGGTCTGATATTCTGGAAATTTGACTTTCCTGGGGATTGAACTAGTAAAGATGACTAATTTATATCTTATGCCTTTAGGAGGCCTGGTGGTCCTTGTACTAAGCCCAAGAGGAGGCTGGGGAACTTCTAAGAAGCCTGTGGGTCCTTGTACTAAGCCTAAGAGGAGGTTGGGGATGCTATTAAGAAGCATGTGGGTCCAAGCCCAAGAAAGGTTCAAGAAAGGTTTCACCGGGAATAATCCTTTCTTTGTTGAACAGTTCTAAGGTTTGAAGAAATTCAAAAGAGGTTTCACTAGGAATTAATCCTCTCTGGGGAAATGAATTTCTTGTATACATGCATATTTCTATGTTTTGACAGTCTTGAGAAAAGTTTCACCGGGAATAATGCTTTTCTCTGTTCCATATTGAATAAACCCAAGAGGAGGAAGACTGTATTGAAGGAATTTCCTATGAGGGAACTAGTTTTGACTAAGTTAAAAGTAACCTCTGGTTTGACCTAAGTGTAGACCTAACTGCTGGGGGAAACTCTAAACAAATATGCACAAGTATATATACAGATAAGTGAACTGACAGATATATAAACAAATATGCATAAAAAAAGATGTTGGGACTTACAGTCTGAGAGAAGGCCTAAATGTATGGTGATCTGTTGTATTGACTACAACTGTATGATTAGGGTTTTAAGAGATTGAAGAAAGTTTTGAGAAAACTTGTTTTGAAGGAAAAGAAAGTTTGGGGCTTATAACTCAAAGAGAGGCCCAAGTGGTCTTAGAGAAGTTTCACCGAGAATAAAGCTCCCCTCAGTACCAGTTTAAAACAGATAGATGATTTTGAAAATTGAGGTATGGGGCTTACAACTCAAGGAGAGGCCCAGATGATTTATTTGAAAAGGTGACAATCGCGTCACGGTTTTAAAAACCACAGAGGGACTTATACAATGACTGAGGCCCAAAATATTTATGTACAAGGAAAAATGGGTCTTACACTCTAATAGAGACCCAAAAGATTATTTTTATACAAAAGTTGGGGCTTATAGCTCAAGGAGAGGCGCAGATGAAAAACAATGATTGAACAGTTTATCGTATCGGGACTTATACAATGACTGAGGCCCAAAATTGTGTATTTACAAAGGGGGTGGGTCTTACACTCTAATAGAGGCCCAAAATTATTTCAAATGAAGTTTGAAAAAATCAAAATTAAGAAAAACCCTAATTTTAATTTAAAAAATACAATTTTCAAAGGAAATTAAATAAAAAATGATATAAAATATCAAATATATTCAAAAACAAGTTGTAAACTTTGAAAAATGTTTTGAAAAATCATGTTTAATCACATGAAAACTTGGAATTCATTTGAATTTGAAAAATCAAGGTGGAAATTTCATTTAAAAATGTTTAAAACAAATAAAAATGAAATTATTTACAAAAATTCAAGCTATATTAAATAAATAATATAAATTTGATTTTTTTGTAGAATAAAATATTTTAATATTGAAATTCTGGTTAAGCAGATCACTAAGATGTCGGACAAGATTTCGTGACACTTGATCTCTGCTTCTCACAAGGATAATGAAGAACAGAATAAACAGCAGAAAGAAAACAACACACAAGAATTGTTAACCCAGTTCGGTGATCAACAACACCTACGTCTGGGGGCTACCAAGCTAAGAAAGAAATCAACTAAGTAGAATTGGTTCTAAGCTAAACTCCAACGTTTACAACTTAGCACATAGAACTACCCTTCCTAGATTTCTACCTAAGACACTCCTAGGTATGAGACTCTTCTCAAATCCCTTTTAATCATAGCAGTGACTGAAAATTACAACTCAATAAATTGTCCTACTCAGGTATTCACACAATACATGAGAGGCTCACAAAAGTACAAACCCTAGTACTCTATAACATCTGTAAACTTCCACACCTATTCTAGGCTAAATCCATGCTATTTATATTGTAAAATAGAACTGGATTTGGGCTTCCAAATCGCAGCAATTTAGCTCCACAGAATCTGCGATCTATTCTTTTCTTCAATCTTAAGTTTCCAAAAATGTCTCCTTACATGGAAACCACATATTCCTTTGATTCCTCAATATCAGATGCCACCTAGGATCAAATCATATTCCAATCACACCTGGAAAATAGATACAGTTATTCCAAACTATAACAGACAAAGATGTCGAATCAACATGATAGGACATTTTGTCTAACACCTTAATATGCAGTTAGTTCATCATGTTAGGACATCTTGTCCAACATCTTTCTGCTAAGTTATTTTTACCAAAATTGATGCCAGCCTCAAAGGCTTGGACTCATCAATCTCCCCCTTTGGCAGATTTTGGCTAAAACTAACTTCAATTAACCCGCAGACAAAAATAAACAGAACAGGGAGACCATCATCAGAACAGCAGCGGAAACACAACTTTGTCTCCCCCTCAACCAGTACCTTCTCTAAGCAGCACCCGTCAGCAACAACACTACCCCCTCAATGGTTAGTATCATATCAGCAATGGTTAGTGATGTTAGTATTACTCCCCCTTTTATCCCACAATATGACAAAGGCAGAAGGACTAACTCAAAAACCAATTAATCAGTTCATAGTAATTAAAGTACACACCCAAAAGTAAAAATTATCCTGGGCATTCAGCCCTTACACAACCAAGAACAAAAAAAACCATAAAACATAAAGTAAAAACTTGAACTTGAAAGAATTTTGGAAATCCCTCTCAACTCTGGTGGGAATACATATTCAGATATTTGAATAGCATTCCCACATCCAGTGGAATGTTATGCCTCTTCAGATAGGCAAACTCCAAGCTTGCCTCTCAATACTTAAAATTGGTTTGCATCCAAAGCTTTAGTGAAAATGTCAGCTAGTTGATTTTCTGTGGCAACATGCTCCAGAGTTATGATTTTGTCCTCCACAAGGTCTCGAATGATGTGGTGCCTGATGTCAATGTGTTTAGTTCGGTTGTGCTGAATGGGATTCTTTGAAATATTTATTGCACTCAAGTTGTCATAGAAGAGTGTCATGACATCTTGCGTGACATTATATTCAGTCAGCATTTGCTTCATCCACATCATTTGAGAATAACTACTCCCTGCTGCAATGTATTCAGCTTCAGCAGTAGACAAGGAGACAATTTTGCTTTTTACTGAACCAGGAGATTAAATTGTTCCCTAGAAAAAAACATCCACCAGAGGTGCTTTTTCTATCGTCTACATTTCCAGCCCAGTCAGCATCACAGTATCCTATTAATACTGAGTCTGAGTTGTGTGTATAGAGTAGTCCATAGTCACATGTACCATTTACATACTTCAGAATTCTCTTGACCTGATTAATATGGCTAACTTTGGGTTCAACATGATACCTTGCACAGACTCCTACTGCAAATGTTATATCAGGTCTGCTAGCTGTCAGGTATAAAAGACTTACAATCATGCTTCTATAGAGACTCTGATCAACACTTACTCTTTTCTCGTCTCTAGACAATTTCAGATGAGTAGGAGCAGGAGTCCTCTTGTGTTTTGCATTCTCCAAGCCAAACTTTTTAACAATATTCTTGGACTATTGTCCTTGACAGAGAAATATAGAATCATCCATTTGTTTGACTTGGAGACCAAAGAAGTAAGTTAATTCTCCAACTAGACTCATTTCAAACTCAGATTGCATTTGCTTAACAAAATGTTGAACCATCTCTTCTGACATTCCTCCAAAAATGATATCATCAACATAAATTTGTGATATCATGAGATTACCTTCCTTTTCTCTGACAAAGAGGGTTTTATCAATTCCTCCAATTCTGTAGCCATTTGTAACAAGGAAGTCAGTTAGTCTTTCATACCAGGCCCTTGGAGCTTGTTTCAACCCATATAAGGCTTTCTTCAGCTTGTATACATGATTTGGAAATGTTGGATCAACAAAGCCTTTGTGTTCTTCCACATAGACTTCTTCATTGAGATATCCGTTCAGAAATGCACTCTTGACATCCATTTGAAAAATCTTGAATTTTAGCAGACAGGCTATTCCAAGTAGCAGTCTCACAGACTTCAGTCTAACTACAAGAGAAAAAGTTTCATCAAAATCCACTCCCTCTATTTGAGTGTACCCTTGCGCAACAAGTCTGACCTTGTTTCTTGTGACTACACCGTGTTCATCAGACTTGTTCTTAAATACCCATTTTGTTCCAATCACATTTGATCCTTCCGGTCTGGGTACAAGATCCCAGACCTCATGCCTCTTGAACTGCCATAGCTCTTCTTGCTTCGCATTAATCCAGAATTCATCTGTCAAGGCCTCCTTGACATTCTTGGGTTCCATCTTTGACACAAAACAGACACTTGCAACAACATCTCGTGATCTGGTCATCCTTCCTCCATTTGGGTCCCCTATTATGAGTTCCTTGGGGTGATCTTTCTGAATTCTGATGGAGGGTCCCTTGTCAACCCGCTCGGTCATAGTAGGTTCATGATTGTCATCGTTGGATACTGCAACACCTTCTGAGTTATCTTGGGGTGTTTCAACATCCTCTGTGACATCTTCCTCCTCCATGTGAATGAATGCTCCAATATCATTTGTAGCTTCGACTTCCATAGGCGAGTCATCAACTACAACATTTATGGACTCCACTACCACTTGAGTTCTTGAATTGTAGACTCGGTATGCTCTACTATTTGTAGAGTATCCTAGAAAGATTCCTTCTTCACTCTTGGGATCCATTTTTCTTCTCTGCTCACGGTCTGCAAGGATGTAGCATTTGCTTCCGAAGACATGGAAGTATTTCACAGTTTACTTTCTACCTTTTCATAATTCATATAGTATGTCAGATGTTCCAGACCTGATGGTTACTCTGTTTAAGATGTAGCAAGCTGTGTTCATTGCTTCAGCCCAAAAGTGATAAGGAAGTTTTTTGCATGAAGCATGACCCTTGCACATTCTTGAATAGTTCTATTCTTTCTCTCAACCACACCATTCTGTTGAGGAGTGATGGGTGAAGAGAACTCATGACTGATTCCTTCTGAGGAGCAGAACTCATTAAACTTACTGTTCTCAAACTCCTTCCCATGGTCGCTTCTGATTCTAACAATCCCACAGTTCTTTTCTCTTTGAAGTTTCTGACACAATCCTTTGAAAACTTTAAATACCTCTGACTTCTCTTTGATAAAATGCACCCAAGTGTACCTAGAGAAATCATCTACAACAACATATGCATACCTTTTTCCACCAAGGCTTTTAACCTGCATAGGTCCCATGAAGCTCTAAGTTTTTTGAGGTGGTCTGATGTTGAAGTCTTTTATGTGACATTCTAGTTTGTTTGCCAATTTGGCATTCCCCATATATCTTGCCTTCATCTATCTTCAGATTAGGAATCCCTCTGACAGCCTCCTTGGATATGACTTCTTTCATTCCTTTTAAGTGCAAGTGACCAAGTTTCTGATGCCATATCTTCACTTCATCTTCCCTTGACACCAGGCAGGTGGAAGGACACTTAGTTTCATGAGGAGCCCATAAGTAACGGTTATCCTTAGATCTGGTACCTTTCATGATAAGTTCCTCTTTATTGTTTGTTACCAGGCGCTTAAATTCAGAAAAGTTAACCTTAAGACCTTGGTCACATAATTGGCTAATGCTTATTAGGTTTGCAGTCGATCCTTTGACATACAAGACCCTATCAAGGCTGGGCTGTCCATCATACTTTAACTTACCAACACCTTTTATCTCTCCTTTTGAACCATCTCCACAGGTGACATAACCAGTGGAATGAGGTTTGATGTCAACCAAGAACTTCTTGACACCTGTCATGTGTCTGGAGCAGCCACTGTCAAAATACCAGTCTTATTTGGCAGAGGCTCTCAAGGAGGTATGAGCTATGAAGGCTACAGATTGATCCTTAGGGATCCACTTCTTCTTCCCTTTAGAAACATTCTTTCTTCTTCTGGATCGTGTTGATGATTTAGGATAACCATTTAACTTATAGCAGTGAGCCTTTATGTGACCGATCTTCCCACAGTAATAGCACTGCTTGTCCTGTTTTTGTTTTCCTGGAGAGATGTTCTGAGGCCTTTGATGATGTTGAGACATTTTGCTTGACATCACGTGGGCTGAGTTCCCTCTAGTCCTCTGTCCTTTGATCTTAATCTGATCATTGTAGTCGAGACCTCTTCCACTTCCAGTATTTCTTCTTGACATAAGGATTTAATCTAGCACATCTGAGCTATTGTTCATCATCCTTATGTACTTGGTCATGTTGTTAAGTTTGGAGTTTAACAACACCACTTCATCCTCCAGATCAGAGATCGTCTCCAAATGATTTAGTCTTTCATCACAAAGTTGGGAAATAAAATTCTGTTGATCTTGTCATAATTGAAACAGTTCAACAAGATCACCATGGTTGAGATATCCAGTATCTAATTCTTTGTCAGAATCATAAACTTCAGTCATTGCAGACACCTTTTTAGCAGACTCTCCATCTCTCGAGGAGTCATCCTCAGACCACGAAGTGGATAGACCTTTTTTCTCCTTCTTGTGAAAGATGGGACATTCACCTCTTGTGTGTCCAAAACCCCCACACTCAAAGTATTGAATTCCCTTTCCACGGTTGGGTTTCTTATCATAGCTTAGGTCTTCTTCCAAAGTTTCTCGATCTATAGATGTCGGAAGTCTGAGCCTTAATATTGGTCTTAGACTTCTCATCCAGTTTCTTCACCAGTTGATGATACTGTTTTTCAAGAAACCCTACAGCTTTAGATAGATCCTCATTGGAGTCACCCTTTTTTTGGTTGGTTACCAAGGCAAGACTTTT
Organism: Lathyrus tuberosus; assembly: GCA_022829125.1. Taxonomy (NCBI): domain Eukaryota; kingdom Viridiplantae; phylum Streptophyta; class Magnoliopsida; order Fabales; family Fabaceae; genus Lathyrus; species Lathyrus tuberosus. The sequence goes on from JALAZF010000032.1 coordinate 11,027,869, forward strand.
CTTCTTTTCATTCTTTTCGCTGATAGCCATCTCAAAAATTTGAAGTGATCCCATGAGCTCATCTACTTTCATAGTATTTATGTCCTGAGCTTCCTCAATAGCTATCACTTTCATATCAAACCTCTTGGGAAGAGACCTTAGAATTTTCTGAACCAACTTGGCTTCAGGAATTTTCTCTCCAAGGTCACTAGATGTGTTGGCAATATCAACAACGTTTATGTGAAAGTCATGTATACTTTCATCCTCTCTCATCCTCAAGTTCTCAAACTTAGTGGTGAGAAGCTGAAGTCTTGAAGATTTAACTCGAGAAGTACCTTCACGAGCAGTCTTCAAGATTTCCCAAGCATCCTTTGCAATAATGCAGTTCTTGATGAGTCTGAAGATGTTCTTGTCCACACCATTGAACAAGGCATTCAAGGTTTTGGAATTTCCTTGAGCAAGCTTATCATCTTCATCATCCCAGTCTTACTCAGGTTTCAGCTCATCAGTGAGCTTCCCATCTTTGTCTTTGATCTTTGGCGGATCCCACCCTTTAACCATAGACTTCCAAGCTTTACCATCTATGGACTTGATAAACGCCACATGCGCACTTTCCAATATTCATAATTGGAACCATCAAGTATGGGCGGTCTATTTAGAATTCCTCCTTCTTTATCCATCAAACTAGAAAGTATCGTCCCTGAATCTCACCCAGATAAAGAGCAGGATGCCTACTCTGATACCAATTTAAAACCTGGTTAAGCAGATCACTAAGATGTCAGACAAGATGTCGTAACACTTGATCTCTGCTTCTCACAAGGATAATGAAGAACATAATAAACAGCAGAAAGAAAACAACACACAAGAATTGTTAACCCAGTTCGGTGATCAACAACACCTACGTTTGGGGGCTACCAAGCCAAGAAAGAAATCAACTAAGTAGAATTGGTTCTAAGCTAAACTCCAACATTTACAACTTAGCACCTAGAACTACCCTTCCTAGATTTCTACCTAAGACACTCCTAGGTATGAGACCCTTCTCAAATCCCTTTCAATCATAGCAGTGACTGAATATTACAACTCAATAAACTGTCCTACTCAGGTATTCACACAATACACTAGAGGCTCACAAAAGTACAAACCCTAGTACTCTATAACAGTTGTAAACTTCCACACCTATTCTAGGTTAAATCCATCCTATTTATATTGCAAAACAGAACTGGATTTGGGCTTCCAAATCGCAGCAATTCAGCTCCACAGAATCTGCGACCTATTCTTTTCTTCAATCCTAAGTTTCCAAAAATGTCTCCTTACATGGAAACTGCATATTCCATTTAGAATCAAAATCTCTGATTCCTTAATCTCATATGCCACCTAGGATCAAATCATATTCCAATCACACCTGGAAAACAGATACAGTTATTCCAAACTGTAACAGACAAAGATGTCGAATCAACATGATAAGACATCTTGTCTAACACCTTAACTTGCAGTTAGTTCATCATGTCAGGACATCTTGTCCAACATCTTTCTGCTAAGTTAGTTTTACCAAAATTGATGCCAACCTCAAAGGCTTGGACTCATCAAATATTTTTGTGAATTCTTAAAAAAAGGACCAATAAAAAATGATTAAAAATGAGAGAGAAATTAATTTTTGAAATCAATTAATAAAATATAAAAATATTCAAAAATTTAAAAATTTGAAAAAGGCGCCAAGAACACCTTGTTTGGTTCGCGCGAGCTCTGTTCTTGCAGATTTGCAAAATCTCACTTTTCTCTCTGATTACTCAATGGTTTTGCACGATTCAAATATCAATATCACTCGTTTTTGAACAAGGATTCCAACGGTACCAATTAATTGCATTTATATTAAATGTGGAGTGAGAAATCAAGTGATGAACACATGAACCTTAATTTCTGCAAGAACACTATGAAATCCTGTACACGATAGCTACAAAGCAATTTATTGAGGGGAAACACTCTACATAAGTGCAGAAACATGTCTGTAACTTGAAAACATATTTATGATGCATGGATCATTGTGTTTGAGAGTTCAGACTTACCTCTTGCAAGAAGAAATCAAATTATGATGTAGAGGTGTTACAGATGTTGTGTGATGATCTGGACAGCTTCAATGGACCTAATGTATGGTGTTTGGAAGCTTGGAATGGATTGAAAGCACCTGGATCTTGTTGTGGTACCTCAACTGCAAATATGCCAAAATGCTTGAGCAAATGGATGGTGACTTAGTGATTCTGGTGTTCCAGATGTGTTTTGAGGTTATGGATCACTTATATATGACATATATGAGGTGTTAGGATGGTTGGTTTTGATGGAATTACTCGCTATTTGAAAATTCGAATGGTACTTGCTAAAGAAGCATTTTCTGGTTTTTTGAGAGTGAAAGGAAGGAAAGCATGAGTTGTTATGCTTTAGTGTACTCAAACTGATCAGAAAGAACCTCTATTTATAGTAGAGCAATTTTGTTTTGGGAGCAATAGTGATTAGAGGCAGGATCACTCCATTATCCATTGAACTTTGTCATGTAGCCAAAGTCTCCTCTAGCCTTTGACTTGGGTCAATCTTGCAGGCCTATGGTCTTCTAATGCTTGAGTTCATCTTGACTCATTTGCAATGTTGTGGACTGATACATGCCAGCTCTATGCACCCCTTAAATGCTTCATGACAAATTTAAAAGTTTTGGATTTTGAACTTTGAATGTCACATGCCTAAAGGATGAGGTTTTTGACTTGGTGGCCTTGTGATCAGATTCTTCATCATTTAAGTTGATTTTGGACAGAAATGAAATGATGCAAGTGTCCAAAATTGGCTCAAGAAATCATGGGAACCAAGTTATGTCTTCATGCCTTTGTGTGGGCAGGGTGAAAATGCCATTTTTGGAGGCTTATAACTCCTTGCTCAAGTTGAACCATGAGAGGCTCTTGTACTTTTTGGAAAGCCCCTATAACATACTTCAACTTTGATTTTTAACTTTGGTCTTGAATCATCTTGGATCATAATGAAAAATGGCCTCAAAGTTGGTTAAAATGCAAAACAGATCCTGTCCAAAATTTCACAAAGTGTTGAAAAAGTGTCCATTTCCATTTTTTGTGATTTTGATCAATCCATAACTCAAAATCCATGAGGATTTGGAATCTGTTGTAGTTGATAATCTTGAAGTATGTAATGAGAGCTTTCATTTGAGCTTTAGATGGAAGAAAAAGGTTACTTGGATCACAAGTTATGGTCTTGCAAAGTTGGGTAGAAATCACTTTTTTCATGACAGTGAAAATTCAAATTTCTTATGATTGCCCCTTTTGCAAATAACCCCACTTTTCTTGATTTTTCTTTATGGATGATGATCCAAACCATAAGCTAACATTGTTTTTAACTTAGGGAAGCCATGTTTGTCAAGAAATCCAAAAAGTCAAACTTGATTTTTGGGCACAGTTGACTTTTTGTCAGATGAATTTCAAATTTGTGATCCTTTATGATATCAAGATCTTGATCTAATTCAAACCTAATGGATGGATCCCATAGGTGTTTTAGAGTGTCTTGAAGCACTTCCCAAGGTTTGAGATCATGTCTTGGTCAAAATTCAAAGGTATGGTTGACTTTTCCTCAGAAACCCTAGTTTGGGGTCCAGATGAATTTGAATCTTCATATTGCTCTTGAACCAAGTTCTTTGTGTTAATTTGAGCTTGTGAGAGGATCAATACAAGATATTTGAGGTCTTCAAAACATTCCTTGAGGTTTTGGCTCATGCCTTGTTCCAAAAGTCAACTTAGGGGTGAATTAGGTCAAGAAACCCTAATTCCTGATTTTTGATGAATTCATCCCCTGAGGCTATTTTGAACTTGTGATTGGATCCATGAGGTACCTTTTAGCTTCTTGGATCATGTTTTGAAGTATTGGCTCATGCCCAAATGAACATTTCCCTCTGGAGGCCTTGGTTGACCAAAACCTTAATTTGGTGACACTGATGATCTCGAGGCTTGATCAGCTTGAAATGTTGCATTCTCATGCTTGATTCTTGATGTGGGAGACCTCTTGATCCTTCATGGATGTTTGAGAGGCTTGGAAAGTTGAGGATCATGTCCATTCTTGATAGATCCTTTGTCTGAGTACTTTGAGAGGGCTCAAAACCCTAATTCTTGATTGGAGTGAATGCTCAACAATCTTTGAGAGGATTCATGAGGCATGAAGGTACATCCATATTATGGTGATGATTTGCACAATGATGGGAAATCTCATGGTCAAAATTTAGGGTATGACAGATACCCCTATTTAATCTTCTTGGACCTGAAGGTATGAATTGCGAAGACGTTCGGACATTCAAGGTAAATGAGGATTAAATATCGGAATACCCGAAATTTTGATTATGGTTATGAATGTGCAGCGGTTTGCTCATCCATCTTCTTTTGCTAAGCGATGTTACTTAGAAAAGGGTAAAAGTTCCCCTCGATCCTGGTCTTCATCCATGGAATTGGTCTTAGTTTCTTAAAATAAACTTCCCCTCGATCCTGGTCTTCAGCCATGGAACTGGTCTTAGTTTCTTTTTGAAATAAACTTCCCTTCGATCCTGGTCTTCTGCCATGGAACTACTAGTTTCTTTTTGAAATAAACTTCCCCTTGATCCTGGTTGTAAGTTCTTGAAATTGGCTGAAATTTTGTTAAAACAATGCTGATGTCATGGTTGATGTTGCAACATGAGCTTCTAGCATTATTGATATGATTAGGTAACATTCAGGTTATTAAAGATGTAAGGGTTGCAGTTGTATGCTGATGTTACACCTGATGTCGTGACATCAGTAGTGGACATCAGGTCTGAGATGTTTAGGGCTGCACATGGTTTTGGTTTAATGAAATATTCTGCTGAAGAAAATCAAAGATTGCAGGCGAATATCATGGGAGATATATTCTGTTACAATCATGTGTGAAGAAGATTAGTTTGTTGCGAATTTAATGCATAAAGATATGGAGAATATTTAGAGTTAATTATTGAATATTTAATTGAAGATTTGATTGAAGATCTATTTAGTAGCAGAATCTGTTGCAGATTGGGAACAGAAGATTTGATATGATTTGAAGGCCCAAATCCAGTTGGGATTATATTATAAATATAATACTTGTAACCTAAGAAAAGGCACGGGGTCCAAGATGTAGATCATTAGGGCTTTGTCTAAGTGAACCACTCGGGCTGTGAGATGGTCACTGTGTTATTACTCAGAAACCCGTAGGTAATGAGTATTGTATTGTTCTTGGAGGAAGCTTTGAAGCAACTCCAAGTTGTGTCATAGAAAAGTGTCTTCTATGCGTTTAGAGAGTTTTGGAAATCAAGTTGTTGATGCAGTGGCGGAGTTGTTGACTGCTAGACATCATTGCAATGATTGGGAGTGAGATGGAGTCTCTTATCTAGGGAGGACTTAGATAGAAGAGTCATTGAGTAGTGATTGAATTAGGTAGATTGTCAACTGGTTTGTTGAGTCTGTAATTTGATACTACTAATAGTGGACTTCCTTCCTGGCTTGGTATGTCCCCAGACGTAGGTAGTTAGACCGAACTGGGTGAACAATTCTTGTGTGTGGTTTATGTGTTACTGTTACTATTATTGCCTTGTTCATACAGGAGGTTGCGATGTTGTGACATTGCACGAGACATCACACATCTGTACCAGAATTTCAATTGGTATCAGAGCAGGCATCCTGTCTGTTTCTGGATGAGATCAAGGGAAGATACTTTCTGGTTCATGAGCAAGGAAGAGAGTTGTTTGGATGATCCCTTGGAATGAAGGATGGACTATTCATGATAGAGTTGGCAAATGGTTTATGGGAGTGCCTGAAGGTTGTTGAGGAGTTGTTATGTGTTCCGCTGCATGGTCTCTGGTGTTGTGATTCTAGGAAGATATTCTCTTGGAAAGACATTAGGGTTTGGTCTCCTCAGCCGGATAGTCTGTGATGTTGTAGTTTATGCAAGATAGCTTCAACCGGTTGGTTAGTGATGCCAAAGTTCTTGAGGATTATCTCATGTTCTTGTTTTGGGAAAGAAGTGATCATAAGGTGAATAGATTGTATGGCTTGGAAGGTTCAGTCAGGTCCAGAACATTGATCAAGGAGTCTTGATGGTGAAAGTAGAGGATATAGCCAAAGCAACAAGAATATCACTGTTAAATGTTTCATGCGGGAGTGAAGATCTTGATAAGTTATCTCTTAAGGCTTGTTGTGATGACCTAATAAGGAGGAAGTTTCATTAAGAAAGAAGCTGCTGAGCTTAATATGTCAATATCTCGACATCGTGCTACGCATTAGCAGTTTATGGTAAAGGCTAAGTCAAATACCTATTAGAGTGTAGCTGGTTTGAAGGATTACTGTAGCTGTGAAGTTGAACATTTGTTGAGATGCTGTCATAGCATTTCAGCTGGAGCTGGTTGAAGAAAAGAATAAATGCATCCAAGATTCTGTGTGCAGTAGCAGTGTAAATCAGCCTGTGGTCAATTGGTGTCTGCATGAGGTGTAGCATATCGTCTATGGTATGACTTTAAATGCAGAAGGATGGCAGTTATCACTCTTAAGTTAGACAAAAGGTCTGAACCTTGTGCTTATAAGAAGAAGCCCCTAGAAGAGTGTGTTATGCAAGTTACTGCAGTTTTTATTGGTTTGATCTTGGAAGTTGATCAGATGCTGATATGCTCTCGTGTGTCCCCTACAAGAGATATGATTAGGAGATGTAAAGTTGAAACATTACTTCAGCTCTTTGCTCAGGACAGAGTAAAAGATCAAGACACTGACCTCACCTGGAAGGGTTTTGTGGTATGAGTGGTTTGGAGCATGATGTTTGCTCTGGTTGTGAAGGTCGAGGATAAGTGGCAGTTATCTCTGGCTTTCTACTGATGGCTTTACTAAGGGAAGTGGCATTCTTTGGTATTGCTATGAGGTAGTCTTGGACTACTTATTTTTTGAAGATTCAGATATGGTAGGTTTGAAGTCTTTGGAGTTTCTGAGCAGGATGGAGGTTGTCTACTCAAACTTGATTGTTGAATCAAGTCTATGAGAGCATGGAAATCTGTTTCTGCAAAGGGAGGAGGTTCTTCTGAGTGGCAGAAGGAGGAGCTGAATTCAACAGTTGGATGTCATAATGTTCTGACATCTAGCTTAACATCAGGAGTCTCAGATAGTGATGTGATCTACAGGAATGAATGATAGGATGCTTCAAAAGATCGTTCTCATGGCAGTCTGCGAGAGCTGTAGGAAGGAGAAGATGTTACATGACCATGGCTTAGGGAGTCTAAGTGTGTTTGCTTTTGAGCAAGTGGAACATGTGACTTGAAGATCAAGTTTCCTTGGTGGATCAAGATATCTTTGTGAGAGTTCTGACAAACGTGAAAAAGGTCAAAATGTGGCATTTGACTATTTTCATATGAGGATTCATGAATGAGGTGATCAAATTGTGGCATCTGGTTGATCTCAGAAGTGGATTAGAAGAATCAAGATAATCAGAGTGTGGCAGCTGGTTATTATTGAGGATTGTCTTGGAACATGTTACTCTTGGGCAGAAGGGTTAAGGAGATTATTCTTCTTGAAGATGGATGAGAGTTTATTTCTCTAGTTCTTTGGATTACTATGCTATAGTAAGTCCAGTTGGTGGAGCATATCAAGAATCATGGTGATGATGTCTTGTTATGTGGCAGATGTTCTAACTTGTATTGGGACATTATCTGGTTGGATATCCTTGGTGAAGGATGATTATGCTCTGGTTCAGAAGCATGGTGCATACATTATGCCTAAGGAGCGTCTACATAGTCATACGGGAGAATGATGAAGTAGAAGGTCTGCCTTGGATGGAGAATGTAGAGAAGACTGAAGTAGATCAAGTATTGATTGGTATGATAGGGAATGACTGCATTTGGAGAAAGGGACTGGTACTAAAATGCATGTGCTTAGAAGTGTGCTCAAATGTTCATCCTCATCTAGAGCATTAGTTAACCATGACTGAGGGAGTACTTGTCTATGGACTTTGCTGCAAAGGTACTTACGTTGTGAAGATTGCATGCTGATCAAGATGGTGAAGATTGGTTGAATCTTATGAGGGTATAATGTCAGATAACATGTTGTGACATTAGGTTGTTGGATGACATGTTGGTGTGGACATGAATGATTCTAGCCACGTGAAGCTATTTGGTTGAATCTTATGCACACATGCTTCTGAGGAGGAGTCTGATGGGAAGCTTTATCTGTGTCTGGGAGAATTTGCTTTTCTCTGCAATGTCTGGAAGAACTCAGTAGGGGTTTGTGTTGATGGGAAATGTCACACTTGTCTAGGTGTGTGGTTTTTATTCAAAGAAAGAGGACCTGACTTAAAGTGTAAAGCAGTGTATTTGTGCCTCAGAACTTGTGAATGAATGAAGACTATGTCTGGTTTTTCCAATTGTTATCAGCTTGGCAAGATGTGAGTTTTGGAGCATGAGAAGATAACCAATCAAGAAGGAATCATGTGATTTTTGGTATTTGGATTGTTTGAGGATTAAGCATTAAGTGAATGCGTTCAGCAGGTGAGTTGAACAGAGGGTACGCTCTTGAAGATATGAAGATGAGTCTTATGTTTTCCATTCATTTAAGGTGTTCTTCTTGCAAAGGTGCACTCGTTATCTTAGATAGGGGGAGTTAATCTCTTGTTGAAGAAGTTGTTTTTCTCTGCTGGTCTAAAGGAATCTCGAAGGGATTGTAAGTTGTGCTTGTGTGCATAATATTCTGAGGAGTCTTGGGTTGTTAATTTTGTGAGACAGCAGACAATGTCTGATACGATGTCAGAACATGGTATAGGAGATGTTTTTCTTGGGCCAAACAAGGAAGTATTTTGGACGGTGGTGTAAGGATAAGGTGAAACACGTGGCTTCGACTGTGCATGGAACTATTTTGGCACAATTTATGGTAAAAATCAGTTAGGAAACAATAAAAGTGGTCAAGACTGTTTTGGTTGATAAACATTGAATTTGGATGGAGTTTTTAGCTCCTAAAATAGCATTTCTATGACCAAGAACCTTGATTATTCAAAGCTCGTTAATTCCAAAGTATCTGATAAGCTATTTATAGGGGTTATTCTGTTCTCCTTCAGCCAGTGAGTGTGTTTGTTTCATAAGTCTTATGGCGTTTGTTCGTTTTTGGGTAAGTATTTCTTGGGCCTGGTTCTGTGAGGGCTTCCTTTGTCAATTTATGGCTAAAAAGGGGGAGAAAGGAAAGGGTATTGCTAAATGGTTTGGACAGATGTTTTGTCTGGAGTCTATAGTTTCGGAGATGAGTCATAGATGTCAAAGAGGTGGCCCGAGCCTTAAGATGGTGTTGAGTCTTTGTGACTTGTGTCCTGAGTTATGAACACAGTTGTGACTTGTGTTCTGAGTTACCTGGGTTGGAAGATTGGCACTTCTTATGTGTCATCGTATGCCACAGGTCGACTGGGGGCGTCTGATCAAATATGGTGTGCAGAATTCTCTTATGCCACCATTGGTCTTTGATGTCTAGACAAACATTTCTTTTCTGGGGGAGTCTTCTACATTTGTTCTGGGTCTTACCTGGAAGGAAAAAGAAATGTGTTGTGTTGAGGGGGAGTGTCAGATATCTTCTTCCTCATGTGCACCAATTCTTCAGGACTGTCTTGTTCTTAGGTCCTGATGTGCTGCTCGGAGTTGCTGTTATATGATGATGTTATGCTCAACATGATGTCCAAACATCATTCAAAATTAGCCAAGAAGATGATTCTCCATGGATGCAGTACACAGCAGCTACTGTTGTTTATTGTTAGGATCAGATGACTTCTAACAGTAGTATAGGGTTGTAATTGCTGCTGTAATTAGAGCCGTAATGTTTATATATGTGTTTTAGCCAAAATTAGCCAAAGGGGGAGATTGTAAGTTCTTGAAATTGGCTGAAATTTTGTTAAAACAATGCTGATGTCATGGTTGATGTTGCAACATGAGCTTCTAGCATTATTGATATGATTAGGTAACATTCAGGTTGTTAAAGATGTAAGGGTTGCAGCTGTATGCTGATGTTACACTCGATGTCGTGACATCAGTAGTGGACATCAGGTCTGAGATGTTTAGGGCTGCACATGGTTTTGGTTTAATGAAATATTCTGCTGAAGAAAATCAGAGATTGCAGGCGAATATCATGGGAGATATATTCTGTTACAATCATGTGTGAAGAAGATTAGTTTCTTGCGAATTTAATGCATAAAGATATGGAGAATATTTAGAGTTAATTATTGAAGATTTAATTGAAGATTTGATTGAAGATCTATTTAGTAGCAGAATCTGTTGCAGTTTGGGAACAGAAGATTTGATATGATTTGAAGGCCCAAATCCAGTTGGGATTATATTATAAATAGAATACTTGTAACCTAAGAAAAGGCACGGGGTCCAAGATGTAGATCATTAGGGCTTTGTCTAAGTGAACCACTCGGGCTGTGAGATGGTCACTGTGTTATTACTTAGAAACCTGCAGGTAATGAGTATTGTATTGTTCTTGGAGGAAGCTTTGAAGCAACTCCAAGTTGTGTCATAGAAAAGTGTCTTCTATGGGTTTAGAGAGTTTTGGAAATCAAGTTGTTGATGCAGTGGCGGAGTTGTTGACTGCTAGACATCATTGCGATGATTGGGAGTGAGATGGAGTCTCTTATCTAGGGAGGACTTAGATAGAAGGGTCATTGGGTAGTGATTGAATTAGGTAGATTGTCAACTGGTCTGTTGAGTCTGTAATTTGATACTACTAATAGTGGACTTCCTTCCTGGCTTGGTATACCTCCAGACGTAGGTAGTTAGACCGAACTGGGTGAACAATCCTTGTGTGTGGTTTATGCGTTACTGTTACTATTATTGCCTTGTTCATACAGCAGGTTGCGATGTTGTGACATTGCACGAGACATCACACATCTGTACCAGAATTTCACTGGTCTTCTGCCATGGAACTGGTCTCAGTTTCTTCTTGTCGAGTTCTTCCCTTGACAAGGAACGCTATTTATAGCGGTCTTTATCAAACTTCTCGCCGGTTTTTACTGGGGAGATGCCATTTGATGGAAAAAGATTTGATGTCAGACTTGCTGGGGAGAACCATTTGTCTGAACTGCAGAGGTGTGCAAACTTCTCTGTGGGAGATGCCATTTGTCAACCTATTGGGGAAAACGAATCTCTTGAGAGATTACTTTTTTGCTTGGTGATGTTACATCATACTTACCTTCGAGACCTTTTTCGGAGAAATGCCATGTGATGTAATCCAATTTTAAGGTGCTGATGAATTTATTGAAAAAAAAAATTATGGGGAGAAACTACCGTATTGTCAAGAGTCTTTTGGTGGAGAGGCTTTCTCTGGGATTTTTCCTTAATCCGGGAAAGCAAAATATTATCTTCAACGGTGAAGAGTAATGTTCCAAAGGTGCCTATCCGAATATCTTCTTGCCTTTCAGAGGTTCAAGTTATCAAAGAGGTTGAGGACCGATTTCAATCCAGGAATACACTGGAGAGAGATTGTTTAGACGATGCATTTTCGTACGAGGAAAGAACTTAGACCAGGATTTTGTCCTATCTGACATAGAAAGGAAGACTGGCGACTCTATTGAAGGGAGGATGTTTATTACTTATGAACATAAATATGAATCAATTATGCACGATGTATGTATGTTTATGCTGACAAAACAGACACGACATACAGACTGGTGATGAACACAATCAGATACTCGGCCACTCTAGGAGATGGGGGTATCACTGGAGATTCTGAAAGTTGTATTTTTTTGATGGAGAATAGGGATTCTTGCATCCGTTTCAGTTTCCGGTGGTACGAACCTGCTATAGATAGAAATTCGTTCTTGCTTTTCAGAGGTGGACCCTACTGGGGAGAAAAACCAACAATTGGTTTTCAGGGGTAAGAACTCTGCCGGGGATGATAGATGGATCATTTCGTCTGAAATAGTTGATCCTCCATTCAGGGAGTACTTTGATTCTGCATTTTGAAGTTTGATCACTACCGGAGAAGCAGTCGATATTCCTTTTTGTGTTTATTAATCAAAAGGGAATAACCATCTTTGTTTTAAAAGTAGGAGTAAATTTGAAAGAAAAATGTCATTTTTGTTTCAAGAATCGTTGATCATATTAAAATGTCATTTTGTAAAGCAGAATAAATGAGAATTGCAAATAAAAGGAACAACTCAAATTTTATTGATAGAATGGTAATCATCCAAACGTATGATCCCATGGAGCATTACAAAGTTTTAGAAAATGGGAATTAAAAGGGAAAGGGGCTACATTGAAACATAACGACCGCTATCCTTCCACCAACTTTGAATTCTGGACATTCTGAGCTTATGTCAAAGGTGACCTTGACTGAAGTTTTTTTGACGGATGACGTTGCCTCTGAGGAGCCAAACTTGTCGAATGCAGTTACTTGCCATGAATCCCTAATTTTTGCCTAGATTGCCCTTTCAGGTTTTTAATCTATCGGGATGATCATTGGTTATGTCTCTAATTTTTTCCTGGACCGCCCTTTCGGGTTTTCAATCCAACGAGACGTTTTTTTATTTAGGCAAAGTATTTCTTGACTACAACGACATTCGTGGGGTAGGTAAACTCCTTTCCATCCATGGTTGTGAGTCTCAAGGCGCCGCCTGAGAAGGCTTTCTTAACAACATATGGGCCATCATAATTCGGAGTCCATTTTCCCCGGGAATCAGTGAGAAATGATTGTATCTTCTTGAGCACAAGGTCTCCTTATCTGAAGACACGGGGTCGGACCTTTTTGTCAAAGGATTTTTTCATTATTTGCTGATATAATTGTCCATGACATAAAGCCGTCATTGTCTTTTCTTTGATCGGATTCAGTTCATCGTGTCGGCTTTGACACCATTCAGCTTCTGTTAGCTTGGCTTTGACACCATTCCATGCCATACACCAGAGAGAAAGGGATTTCCCCTGTTGAAGTGCAGACATATGTGTGATAACCGTGAAGATCAAAGGGTAGCATCTCGTGCCAATCTTTGTAGGTTACAACCATCTTCTGAATGATTTTATTAATGTTCTTATTAGCCGCTTCTACTGCTCATTCATTTTAGGCCGATAGGGAGATGAGTTATGATGTTCGATCTTGAACTCAGCACACAACTCTTTCATCATCTTGTTGTTTAAGTTGGATCCATTATCCGTAATGATCTGGCTTGGAACACCATAACGGCAGATGATATTGTTCTTGATAAATCGGACCACCACTTGGGTTGCATTGGTGTATGATACTGCTTCGACCCATTTGGTGAAGTAGTTAATGGCTACCAAGATGAACCGATGTCCATTTGAAGCTTTGGGTTCAATCATGCCAATCATATCGATTCCCCATATAGAAAAAGGCCATGGAGAAGAAAGAACTTTGAGATGCGTTGGTGGTACATGAATTTTGTCAGTGTATATCGGACACTTGTGACACCTCCTCATGTACTTGTAGCAATCGGATTCCATTGCCAGCCAATAATATCCTGCTCTCAGAATTTTTCTTGCTATTGTGTGTCCATTGGCATGAGCGCCAAAGGATCCTTCATGAATTTCTTTCATTAGCATGTTTGCTTCATGTCTATCCACACATCTGAACAAAACCATGTCGAAGTTTTTCTTGTAGAGTATATCATTATTTATGAAGAAGTTGTCATCCAGTCTTCTGAGAGTCTTCCTATCTTTTCTTGATGCCCCAGGTGGGTATTCTTGTTTTTGAAGGAAGCATTTGATATTGTGACTACTTCAATTGCGAAGATGTAAGCGGACATTTCAAGGCGCATTATGTCAATCTTGGGTACGTCGTTCCATCGACTCACAACATTGTTGCATTGATGTTATGTTTGGTATTTTGGTTTTGTTGATGTTGTGGAGACGATGTTGTGTCGTGGGACTTTAGGTTCTTGACTTTGTTGTTGAATCGTTTCCATGGTGCTGGTTCGAGTGCGTGTAGCTAATCCCTAAGTGGGAGACTAGGGGAGTGTTACCTGGGTGTTGGTAACATGGTTTTCCTTGAGTCTTGAGTTAGTCGTCAAGTGCATTGTATGGTCTTTGCATCTTGTCGTTGTAGTTGTCGTCGTTGTTGTGTCGTTGTTGTAGCTGCTGTTAGCAAGGTGGTTTGTCAGTTTGTGTTATTCGTGGTGTGCCTTTTGTTGGCATGATAGTTTTTTAGTCGGATGCTATTATGTTGGTATAATTGATATATGCTATGTGGTTGGATTATTAGGAATATGTTATGTATCTGTGGTATCCTATATGTATTAGTATGTGATGCTTGTGGTGAGAATAATTATGCATGTGAATTTATATGTGTTGCATATTATTATGCAATCTTGATTTAGTTTTTATTTCTCACCCTTCTGCTGTGGTTTGTTGCTCTATGAGGCAATTGCAGATTAGTATCTTGGAGGCTTTTGTGAAGATTAGTTCTCCATCCTTTTGTCGGCCTGTCTGCTCGTAACACGGGAGTCGGGGAACGCTTTTGTTATATGTATACCTTTGTTGGATCTATTTTGTATTACCTTTGTATGTATATTTTGATGTTATAAAACACTTTATTTTGTAAAACAAGTCAGTTATGGATCTTTCCGCTTTATTCCATAATTGAACTTTCCTTTTGTATGGAAAAAGTTTTCCTTTTAGGTTTATTCCATTTTGTGTTATGTATCAAATTTATGAGCAGGGATTGTGTTTTTTTCTTTAAATGTGGCATCCTTGTTTCTGTCTAAGGATAAAAAATTTATTCACTCTGATTTATTTATGTATTATTTATCTGCGATGGGAATTGGGGTGTTACACTAAGCCTCCATACACATCCAAGTTCTTTATCCTTAGGTGAATAGCTTCTTCGAGACCCATGATACAAGCTTCATATTCAGCCTCATTGTTTATACACTTGAATGTCAATCGGGCAGTGAAAGGAATATGGGTACCTTGAGGTGTTAGGATGATTGCCCCAATTCTGATGATTGCCCCAATTCCGTTTCCATAAGTATTGACGGCCTCGTCGAATATTAGTCCCCATTGGGAAGCTGGTTCTAGCCCTTCGCTGGGTAGTGGTTCATCACAATCTTTCATTTTTAGGTACATGACATCTTCGTCCGAGAAGTCAAATTTAATTGATTCCTAATCGTCAATCGGTTGATATGCCAAATGATTGGCTGAAATACTTCCTTTGACGGCTTTCTGAGCATGGTACTCGATGTCGTATTCCGATAACAACATCTGCCAATGGGAAATCCTTCCCATGAGAGCAGGCTTTTCAAAGACGTACTTGATTGGATCCATTTCGGATATTAACCAAGTGGTGTGACAAATCATGTACTGGCGAAGACGTTTGGCTGACCAAGCCCGAGCGCAGCAAGTTTTCTCGAGCAGAGTGTATCGAGTTTCACAGTCTGTGAACTTCTTGCTTAAATAATAAATGGTAGATTCTTTTCTTTTTGTCTCGTCTTGTTGGCCAAGCACACAACCCATAGAGTCTTCCAAAACTGATAAGTAAATGATCAGTGGTCATCCTTCCACTGGAGGAGACCGAATATGTAGATTCAGCAGATATTCTTTGATGCTGTCGAAAGCTTTTTGGCAATCTTCTGTCCATACACAGCTTTGGTTCTTTCTGAGCAGTTTGAAGATCGGCGCGCATGTCGCGGTCATGAGGGATATGAATCTTGAGATGTAATTCAGACGTCCCAAAAATCCTCTAACCTATTTTTTAGTCTTTGGAGAAGGCATTTCTTGAATGGCCTTAACTTTGTCGGGATCAACCTCAACTCCTATTTGGCTGACGATGAACCCTATAAGAGTTTTCCTGAGCGAACACCGAATGTGCACTTATTGGGATTTAAGCGGAGTTTGTATTTTCTCAGACGCTTAAATAACTTTGATAGGTGTTCCACATGCTCTTCTTCTGTTTTAGATTTGGAAATCATGTCATCAACATACACTTCAATCTCTTTGTGCATCATGTCGTGAAACAGAGTTATCATGGCCCTTTGATAGGTTGCCCCTACGTTCTTCAGACCGAACGACATTACCTTGTAACAAAAGGTGCCCCATGGGGTGATGAATGACATTTTCTCCATGTCTTCTGGTGCCATTCTAATTTGATTATAGCCCGAGAATCCATCCATGAAGGAGAAGACTTTGAATTTTGTTGTGCTGTATACCAGCATGTCAATGTGTGGTAGGGGAAGTCATCCTTTGGACTTTCTTTGTTGAAATCCCTATAGTCCACACACATTCTGACTTTTCCATCCTTTTTTGGAACTAGCACTATATTGGCTAACCATTGAGGATACTCTGAGGTGGCAAGGAAACCTGCGTCGATCTGCTTCTTCACTTCCTCCTTAATTTTGATGGCCATATCTGGATGAGTCCTTTTCAGTCTTTGTTTTACCGGAGGACATTTTGTTTTCAGTGGTAAGTGATGTTCCACAATGTTGGTATCCAACCCTGGCATGTCTTGGTAGGACCAAGCAAATACATCTGGAAACTCTTTGAGAAGTTTTATCAAGCCCTCTTTAATAGTTGGACTGAGCAGTTCTCCAATCTTAACTTCTTTCCTTTCTTCTTCTGAACTCAAGTTGACCGTTTCCAACGGCTCCTTGTGGGGCTCAATGGACCTTTCCTCTTGTCTGAGTAATCGGGAGATCTCTTCTGGAATTTCTCCGTCCTCTTCTTCTTCAGCTTTAAATACCGAGAATTCAAAGTTGGGAGAAGGCATTGGATCGTATGTTTCAATGGGGTTTAAAACAAGTAATCTGCATGACGTGATGATTCCATTTTTAGAAAAGACAGATAGAATGCAAAAGTGTGTGTAATGTATTTTCTAAAAATGCTTGTTTTTATTTTGGGTTATTTTTTAGGATTACCATTTTCTGAAGAAAAAAAACGAAAAAGTGAAAATAGCAATAAATACAGGAATTCAAAATGACATTATTTATTTATGACTTTTCGATTCTTGAAACACAGCCCTATAAAACAAAACTCTCTCGCTTTGGGCGAAGTGAAGAGGGACATTTACAGAAAAGCAAGCCCGATAAAACATCCACTTCACCTGGGCAAGGTGAAAGGTTAAAAAAAGATGTGGCAATTACTTCGACTTATGAACGACTTTCGGGACATCGACTGCAACCCAATGGCGACGAACTCCTCTGTAAATCACAAAGTCTGGTACTTTCCTTCTTAGTTTATCTTCAGAAATGACATTGATTTCTAGGGGAGTATGATCATTGGAGTCTTCTTCCCATGCAGAATTATCATAAGAGGACTCTTTTGTCGCATCTTCCATAATATTTTCACTCTCAAGAGGATCTCCCCATCCATTCGGCTGGATGTCCTCGTATCTGATGCGAGAGCTTTCGGGAGCAGTGTATTTGACTAGAAAGTCGTACTTGCCGCTTGGCTGCCCCAAGGTATACCAGGTTTCTGTGGGAATGGATGAGTCATCTTCCTCAATGACATTGACCTCAGGAAATGCATAGTTAATGAATTCTTGTCCTGCAATCTTTGCAAATTCACCACCATGGTGTTGTACATTTTCGGAAGGTTCTGAGTAAGGATTCCATGACTCTGGGGGAACATGTGTATTCTTTTCAAGATTACTCAGCTGATAGGCATCGTCTGGCTAACTCGTTTGCTCCGAGTTTTCCATGTAAGGTTTCCAAATAGGTAAGTCATCCATGGGATCATAATAATCATAGTCAAAGTTGTCTTTCATCAGATTATCTTCCTCTAACAAGTTGGGTAGAGCACGACATCCTTCGGGATCACAATCTCCATAGATCATTCTGATGTCTGATCTTGGTATATATCTTGGACTCTGAGAGCAGAATGGTATGTACGTTTCTCCCTGAGATACATAACCTTCATCGTGGAGATAAGACTTCCACTCTTCATTGGCATCAGAAGAGTTGTTTCCATCGATGGTGTGGACTTCTTGAGATACTGGGTGGAGGAAACCTCCGTTGTGGAAGAAATACTGAATGGGACAAAAACTTTCATCCTTCTTTGTAGTCTGGATACAGGTCGGAGAGAAACCAAGACCTTTTCTTGTCTTGTTATCAGTAGGAATTACAATATGTCCCCATCCTTTTATGTCACTGCTTCCCATTACTTTGAGAGTGTCCTTATATGAGGAAATCGATGTTCCTTTCTCTTGGTGATTCTCATTGCTCACCGAGAGTGCTTGAAATTGAGTTCCAATGACTTCCTCTAGTTCTACACAGGAGAATGATGATAAGTTGATCATGATTAAAGCTTGCTCTCAACATACCGTGACTAATTTGTTGTTCTTGATAAACTTTAGCTTCTGCTGAAGTGTCGAAGTGACTGCCCCAGCTCCGTGTATCCAAGGTCTTCATAATAAACAGCTGTATACTACTCGGATGTCCATGCCCTGGAAAGTGACTTGGAAAGTGTGGGGACCAATGGTTATGGGAAGATCGACTTCGTCGATAACTGTTTTTCTGGATCCGTCAAAGGCTTTGACGATAATCTCACTGCCTCTCATCAGAGTACCTTAAAATGATAGTGGAACCAAAGTTGACCTTGGCATGACATTTAAGGATGAACCTATGTCTATCAGTATGCTGGCTAAAGCATTGTCTTGATAATTGACTGTGATATTAAGTGCCATATTATGATTCTTGCCTTCCTCTGGAAGTTCTTCATCACTGAATCCCAAGTTGTTGCAGGAAGTGATGTTGGAGATGATGTTATCAAATTGACCCACGGTTACATCTTGTTCTACAAAGTCCTGTTCCAAGACTTTCTGTAGGGATTCTCTGTGAGCATCTGAACTAAGCAGGAGAGATAACACATAAATTCAAGACGGAGTTTGCAACAATTGATCCACAATGTTGTACTCGTTTTTCTGAATGAGCTTTAGCATTTCATCGTTGTTCCTCACATGTTCCGCATTGACTTGTTGATTAGGAACTTCGACTTGAGGTTCCTTTTCTTTGATAAGCTCTCCAACTCCTCTGTTGAAGATCCGACCGCTCTGGGTAACTCGACTAATGTCGACAATGTTCACAACGAAGGGTAATGGAGTTTCTTTTCCATTTTCTATGGTCGTTGCATCGTACTTGTATGGGATAGATTTTTCTGACTTGTACGGTATTGGACCTGGCAAGTAGATGACCACAGGGGCTTTTTGGGCCGTTTGACCGTCGTAGGCCACCTCAATCAGTTCTAAGTTTGGAATCCTTCTATTGTCAAGAGAGACTTTTGACTCATTGAGCAGAGGAATTATGGCGCAAACATCCTTGATTATTCCATGATTGGAGATTATGATAGTGTTTTTGTTTCGAACAGGGAGGTAATCTTGTATCATATTGATTGATTCAGAATTCAAGCATGGTTGAATCTCCTTTCGGTCTAACTGATGCTGGATGACTGCTCGTATGAGATAGCATCCCTGGTTATTTTCTGAGCATATTCCACAATGTTCATAATTATGAGGCAGTACCCGACCATATCCACTTTGTATGCAGTGCATCTTTACTAGATTTGTTTCTAACGAGCGAACATCACAACTTTGGTGTCTACCCGGATTCCCGTCAGTCATGCTAACTTGTTGTGTGTCTTCATCTAGGTAGATCGGAAGCCACCAGTGGTCCAACAGATGTTGAAGAGTTTTTGCACAAGCCCACATCCTTGGTCGTTTTCGGAGCAATCTCTACAGTCTTGGTAATCGTGCGAGGCCAGAAAACCAAGTCTAACCTGCTTGGCATGCAATTCCACTAGACTTGTATTCATCAAGCGGATGTCAACGATCTGAACCATGTTAACCTAATGATCATTCCTTTCATGATAGTCTTGGATCCATCCAAGATCCATTTGACGTTAGAGGGCCTCTTGTACAAAAGAGCATCCCTGGCTGTCTTTCGAGCAAATCGGGCAAGCGTTGTAATCGTGTCGCAGAAAATTGTAATACTGACCTTGTCTTGAATGCATTGCCACTAAATTGACGTTCATTGCACGGATGTCATGGTTCTGAACAATATTGAGATGTGCATGGGCCATGTTTACTTCAAGAATCCTGTGATCCTGAATCCAGCCCAGATCCATTTGTTCTTGCAGAGCTGCTTGTACTATGGCACACCATTGATTGTCCTTGGAGCAGATATCACACTAATGATAGTTGTGAGATGGAACATGGTCGTACCCGCTCTGTCTGCAATGCATCTTTACCGGATTGGTTCCCAGTAAGCGTACATTGTGAATTTGATAAATGCTGTCAGGTTCTCCTTCTATCAAATTCACCGTAGTCTTCTCATGTTGCGGTAATGGGTTCGTCTGAAAGAAGAAAGAGCAAGATATCAGTAATATCTCTCTGGGAAAGCAAAGGCGAAGGTATCAACCGGTAGCAGCAGTAACTCCCGCTATTAACCCAGCGCCAACTCCGACATATCAACCTCAGGTGGCTCAAAGCCAACCAAATTAACAACAGTATCAGCAAAGGCAGCAACAGCCTCTTCAGCAGGCTCTCCCACAGTACAATAACAACAATCGTACTACACGACCATCAGGGTTCGACCCTATAACGATGTTGTACGCATAATTATTTCCACTTCTACTAGCCAAGGGGCACGTTTAAACTAGGACTCCTCTTATAGTACCAGAAAATCCACCTTCTTGGTTCAAAGCAGATCAAACTTGCCCTTACCATCAAGGAGGATCGGGACATAACATTGAGAATTGACTCAGCTTCAAGTCTGATGTACAGAAGCTCGTCAGGAACGAGATTTTATCTTTCAAAGATACTAATTCGAATGTTCAGAAGATTTAAGGATGGCTCTGCATCTTTGACCAATCGTCCTTCTCGGACTGCTTCTTCAAGGTGTACTCCCATGTTCACCATTTCAGTGAAGTCACTAGGTGCACTAGCAACCATTCGATCGTAATAAAATGAGCTTAATGTTTTCAAGAATATCTTTGTCATTTCCTTTTCTTCGAGAGGAGGACAGATCTGGGCGGCAATTTCACGCCATCTCTGAGCATATTCCTTAAAGGTTTCTTTATCCTTTTGTGACATTGCTCTGAGTTGGTCCCTATCTAGTGCCATGTCCAAGTTGTATTTATACTGTTGAACGAAGGCTGCCCGAGATCTCTGAAAGTACTTATCTTGGTGCGGTTTAAACCCATGTACCATTTGAGTGCAGCATCGGTTAAACTGTCTTGGAAGTAATGGATTAATAATTGTTGATTGTCTGTCTGGGTAGACATTTTTTGAGCGTACATTACCAAATGACTTTGAGAGCAAGAGTTGCCTTTGTATTTTTCAAAGTCGGACACCTTGAATTTGTGTGGTATCTTTACATTAGGGACCAAACAGAGGTCGGCGACGTCTTTTCCAAACAAGTCCTGACCGCGAATGGCATGCAGTTCCTTTTGCATTTCCAAGAATTGTTCCTGAAATTCATTCATCCTTTCGTATAGTTCTTCGTTTCTGCCAGAAGTGGCTTGCGGAATCTGTCCTTCTGAGATAGTGTGTACCACCGTTTGTGGTATAGTAATTACAGCGGAAACTCTTGGTGCTTCAGTGACCTGAAGTTTGTAACCTTCAGGAGTATCTGTTGTAATCCTTGCATCTTCATTTCCCTGAAGTTTTTAACCTTCAGGTCTGGCAGTTCCTGCTACGACTTTCGGGTCTTCAGTGACCGGTGGGATGTATCCTTCAGGTATAAAGTTGTGAGGCATACCCCAGGGGAAACCTTTAGGCATATTGTACTAAGGATGACTGCCAGGTGTCTCAAATATTGGTGTGGATGTAATCTCCGAGATCACAGTCCTTTGATGTTGTTGTTCCTAGGCTGCTACCAGGGGTTTCATGTCATTGTGGAGTTACTCCAAACTCTCCTTTAGAGCATTGATTTCTTCTCTCAGTTCTGTTCCTCGAGATCGTCCATTTTCTTTTGTCGATTGGCCCGAGTATTGTACGAATGAGACAGTTTGACTCTAGAGTGCGACACATGTGTGAGACTCAAAGACAAAGATGTGTTATGTAAGAATGATGAATGATATGCAAAGAATGTTATATTTTTTTAGTTTTAGTTTTTAAAATAACTTTCATCAATTATATTGCAAATATTACACAGCGGGGGGGACCCTTTTATTGAACTCGAAAGATTGCAGTATTTCACAAGGAAAAGTACAATATTTTACAAAGTGCGAGAAAGAAAATTAAGCCTATGGATCATAAGTTCTCTCTGAGGAGAGCTCAGATGTTGGTTCCTGGACTTTTCTTATCTTTTATTGGGCTTCTCCAGCCATTGTCGGGTCGATGATCCTTTGCCAAGTTAAAGGAGTGAGCAAATTTCTTCGTTCCTCCTGACTTTCTATAGCGTGTTGCTCTAATATCTCAATCAGGGCATCCTTTTCCTTTAGCAGTTCCTGAATCTTGGTACATTCTAAATTAAGAATTTGGTACTTGTTCTTCCAAGAGTTCCTCTCACGTTGGACTTTGTTGAGAGAGACCTGGAGTTTTTCTACATCAGATATGAAATAAAGGACATATTCCTTTAAGGGAAAAACTTCTTGATGAGGGTAAGGCATCCTCAGTTTAATGGCTCTAGTTTGTACCCAGTGGAGATAAGGCTCTGCAGAGATGCAGTTTGGCCTCCCAAAGGACTCTCTCCCTTTCCTGTGAATATGTTGCCAGGCATGCACTATTTCTTTCTTTAGTGCCCTGTCATTTTCTCCTTCCTTGAAGAAAAGACTTTCCAGATGAGCATTATGTGGGATATTCTTCATCGAGTATCCAAGTTGACGGCGAGCTAAAATTGGATGATAGTTGATTTCTCCTTTAGTACCAATGAGGGGTACATTGGGGAAATTTCCACATTTGTCGATGATTTTTATCCCTTCATAAATCTGATTAAACCAATTTATGTCTGAATTGGTAAGAGACATAATCCTCTGCGACCATCGCAGATTACTCTTGTGATCCTAAAAAGCAGCAGACTTTGGTAAGTGGGAAGTAAACCATTTGTAGAGTAATGGTACACAGCATGTGATTATCCCTCCGCTGTACAAATTCCTTAAGTGTACAGAATGATAAGCATCCGCGAGCAAGGTTGGTACTAGGTTTCCATTTAGGAATATCTTAACAGCATTGGTGTCTACGAAGTTGTCAATGTTGGGAATGAGGAATAACCCATACATGAGCAGAACAAAGACATCCTCGAAAGCAGTTACATTTCCTACACTGGCAAAGTATAGGGCTTTCTCCATGAATTTAGCTGGTAACCCCTGGATTCCTCTTTAGGTGGTCATGTGAGTCCTGACTTCTGACTCATCCAAAAAGATTACTTTTGCAATGGCTAGATCTTTTGGAATTTCTTCCAGTCTGAAAAATGGATCTTGATCAGTGATAGGTAAATCAATCAGGTAGGAGTACTCTTCCAATGTTGGTCTGAGCTGGTAATCTGGAAAAGTGAAGCAGTGGTAAACTGGATCGTAGAACTGAACCAGTGTAGACAGGATTCCTTCAACCATGTTGAGTTTCAAAAGAGATAACAATCCTCCGTGCTTAGCTCTAAAAGCCTCGGGATTAGTAATCATTCTTCCCAATTTCCTTAGGTTTTCCAGTTTTGGAACCTTGAAGGTGTACTTGTCCATTTTTCTTCTTCCGAAATCCATAACGCAACCTCTGATATTTACAATTATTGTTTCAGTTCTTTTAGAAAAAGATTTTTTCTTGTTTTAAAAAGGTTTTTTAATGAATGCATGGATGCATGAATGCAGCAAACAAAAACACTTGAAAACATGGGTTTAGGGGTTCATCATCACAAGCATGGAGCCATGGGTCTACACATCCCCAAAGGTGTGTACTAATAGGTCAATTTTTGTGCCTGTAGAATGGGTTCTAACAAAGGTTCCCAAAATCACTGACCCCTCTTAGGGCTACTAACAGCAAGTCGATTGACTCAAGAGAGCTGTAATATCCTAAGATGAATCTCTTTTGAGTGTAGTATCGTGTATCAACTATTCCCCATAGTAACTGCAGTACCTAATGGTTTAATGGTTAAATGTCTACTAATCCCCAGCTTCAAGGGTAACCCAATGGGATAAAACAATGCTTTCACGACATGCTCGTTCAACATTGGTAAATCCATGCGGGGACCTCCACTAATTCGGTGGACTGCCAAGTTAGCTTGGTCGGGATTCACTCCCTATAAGCCTTCCTGAATATGCCACCACTTATCTTAATGTTCTCTCGGACTCACCACATGCGTATTAATCGCATTCCCAGATAACAGTAATTTAAACACGGGTATCAAATAATATGACAGCAGATGATATATATATATATATATATATATATATATATATATATATATATATATATATATATATAATGAGAAAGCAAGTAAAATAACAAAAAAAAATGCAAAGCAAGGCCTAGGCCTCTTAGGAACTCTAATCCTAAAACAATCCCCAGCAGAGTCGCCATTTTTCTGTAGCGTACAATTTTTGTCGGTGACGCGACCACCTTACCGCAATGGATTTGGGTGCTACTTTCTGATTTTTGTATTTATCCTATGAAGCTGGAAAGGAAATGGAAGATATCTAAAACTAACCTTACACACAAATGTTTTCTTTAACAAATGCTGAGAGATCGGGGATCGGGGTCTGGTTATACAAAGGGAAACTATTAACACCCAGTGTGTCTATGGTAATCCATAGGAACCTTCTTTTGCATGTATTTCTGTTAACTTTAAATGCTTTCTTGTGTTTATCTACTGTGGATAGGGAAAGTTTCTCCTTTGGGAGAATTGAGAGAATATTCTTTGTTGTTTTCGAGTTTTTTGTTGTTTTTGGGAAGGTACTGGACCTAAAGTTTTTGATTTGTGTGCTCGCTAAGATTTCGCAATCTTATGCCTACATATTCCCGTAAAGAGATCTGGGAAATCAGAGCAATCGTAGTTCCTCCTATTTCTATGGGTGGAAAGAATTTTTTATGTCTTGTTCAAAGCCCAAGATTGAAGCTATCGTAGTATTTGTGTTTTGTTTAAAGTCCAAGATTGAAGCTAAAGGTTGACTGAGAGAGAGTTTGTCATCTCTAAAGGGAGAAATCTCACCTATTCATCACAAGTGTTGAGTAATTGGTTATAATGAAAATTACTTTAACTGGGGTATGAGAATCCAACAATGCCATTATTTCCTTTATAAGAGAGATGTCATAGAGGAAGAATCTTTAACTCACTATAGAGCAATGCCACTTTTTCCTTTATGAATCTTTCATGCCAAGAGAGGGACATTGGCTTGGATGTATAGAATCCAGAGGCTTGCCACTTATAGCTGTTAGATGAAAGATGAATTTTAGCCAGGATAAGGGAAGGACTCCAGCTTGGATTTTGAATCAACAAGTGTGCCACTTACAGCAATTATCTGGAAAAGGTTTTTGATTGTTTGTTTTAAAATGTGATGTATAGAGGAAATGTCTTTCTGCAAAGTGGACTCATGGTCTCCTCTGTGGGGATGTTGATTTTTGTGTGCCTTGATCAAAGCCCAAGGTTGAAGCTGAAGGAAACTAACTCGACTAAGGAGGGTTTTATCTGTCTTGTACAAAGCCCAAGATTGAGGCTAACTGAGGAAATCATTATATGAAGCCTAAGAGGAGGTTGTCTCTTGCTGAGGATTTATTGAAATCCAGGAGCAGATCCAAATTGTATTGGGGAACCTGTAGGGATTTACCCTTGCTGGGAATCAGGGAAAAGTTGAAGTACCAGATGCCATGAGGCTCTATTTCTGTTGAGGGATTGTTGATGGTAATTTGACCCTGGTTGGGGAATTTTTGAGGTGAAAGTCAAACCTTTTTGGGTATCAGGGGAGTTTAAAGATGAGTTTGAAAACCTATGAGGTCTTCAATTCTGCTGGAGACTAGTGTACTGGTAAAATGATCAGGGTTTTTCCTGTGCTTTTTAAGAAACTTGAGGGTTTCTATGTGAGATTCAAGAGGAGATGAGACTTTCCAAGTCTTATTGAATGAAGCCCAAAAGGAGGCTGAGACTGTCCAAGTCTCTCAAGAAGTGGTAGACTCTTGTTGGGGAGAAATCTTTGTATGATGCCCAAGAAGAGGCTGTAGGTTCTAGGGATGAAGATTAACCCTAGCACGGTCTAATGTTCTGGAAATTTGACTTTCCTGGGGATTGAACTAGCAAAGATGACTAATTTCTATCCTATGCCTTTAGGAGGCCTGGGGGTCCTTGTACTAAGCCCAAGAGGAGGCTGGGGAACTTCTAAGAAGCCTGTGGGTCCTTGTACTAAGCCCAAGAGGAGGCTGGGGATGCTTTTAAGATGCCTGTGGGTCCAAGCCCAAGAAAGGTTCATGAAAGGTTTCACCGGGAATAATCCTTTCTTTGTTGAACAATTCTAAGGTTTGAAGAAATTCAAAAGAGGTTTCACCAGGAATTAATCCTCTCTGGGGAAATGAATTTCTTGTATACATGTATATTTCTAAGTTTTGATAGTCTTGAGAAAAGTTTCACCGGGAATAATGTCTTTCTCTGTTCCATATTGAATAAGCCCAAGAGGAGGCAGACTGTATTGAAGGAATTTCCTATAAGGGAACTAGTTTTGACTAAGTTAAAAGTAACCTCTGGTTTGACCTAAGTGTAGACCTAACTGTTGGGGGAAACTCTAAACAAATATGCACAAGTATATATACAGATAAGTGAACTGACAGATATATAAACAAATATACATAAAAAAAGATGTTGGGACTTACATTCTGAGAAGAGACCCAAGTGTATGGTGATCTGTTGTATTGACTACAACTGTATGATTAGGGTTTTAAGAGATTGAAGAAAGTTTTGAGAAAACTTTGAATCTTGAATTTGAAATAAAGTTATTTTGAAGGAAAAGAAAGTTTGGGGCTTATAACTCAAAGAGGGGCCCAAGTGGTCTAAAAGTAGTTTCACTGGGAATAATGCTCCTCTTAGTACCAGTTTAAAATAAATAGATGATTTTGAAAACAGATGTATGGGGATTACAACTCAAGGAGAGACCCAGATGATTTATTTGAAAAGGTGACGATCGCGTCACGGTTTTGAAAACCACAGGGGGACTTATACAATGACTGAGGCCCAAAATATTTATGTACGAGGAAAAATGGGTCTTACACTCTAATAGAGGCCCAAAATATTATTTTTATACAAAAGTTAGGGCTTATAGCTCAAGGAGAGGCCTAGATGAAAAACAACGATCAAACCGTTTATCGTATCGGGACTTATATAATGACTGAGGCCCAAAATTGTGTATTTACAAAGCGGATGGGTCTTACACTCTAATAGAGGCCCAAAATTGTTTCAAATGAAGTTTGAAAAAATCAAAATTAAGAAAAACCCTAATTTTAATTTAAAAAATACAATTTTCAAAGGAAATTAAATAAAAAATGATATAAAATATCAAATATATTCAAAAACAAGTTGTAAACTTTGAAAGATATTTTTAAAAATCATGTTTAATCACATGAAAACTTGGAATTCATTTGAATTTGAAAAATCAAGGTGGAAATTTCATTTAAAAATGTTTAAAACAAATAAAAATGAAATTATTTACAAAACTTCAAGCTATATTAAATAAATAATATAAATTTGATTTTTTTGTAGAATAAAATATTTTAATATTTTTGTGAATTCTTAAAAAAAGAGCCAATAAAAAATGATTAAAAATGAGAGAGAAATTAATTTTTGAAATCAATTAATAAAATATCAAAATAATCAAAAATTGGCAAAATACTCTTTTTGGTCCTTTAACTTTACCTCGGGGTTCATTTTGGTCCCTTAACTTTAAAAAATGTCATATTGGTCCCTTAACTCTTCAAAACGTTCCATATTAGTCCTTTTCGTCTTATTAGCGACGGAAAAATTCAAAAATCAGTTGCTAAATTCGTCGCTATAATAAGACAAAAGGACTAATATGGAACGTTTTGAAGAGTTAAGGGATCAAAATGACACTTTTTAAAGTTAAGGGACTAAAATGAACCCCGAGGTAAAGTTAAAGGACCAAAAAGGGTATTTTGCCTCAAAAATTTGAAAATTTGAAAAAGGCGCCAAAAACACCTTGTGTGGTTCGCGCGAGCTCTGTTCTTGCAGATTTGCAAAACCTCACTTTTCTCTCTGATTACTCAATGGTTTTGCACGATTCAAATATCAACCTCACTCGTTTTTTAACAAGGATTCCAATGTTACCAATTAATTGCATTTATATTAAGTGTGGAGTGAGAAATCAAGTGATGAACACATGAACCCTAATTTCTGCAAGAACACTATGAAATCCTATACACGATAGCTACAAAGCAATTGAGTGAGGGGAAACACTCTACATAAGTGCAGAAACATGTTTGTAACTTGAAAACACATTTATGATGCATGGATAATTGAGTTTGTGAGTTCAGGCTTACCTCTTGCAAGAAGAAATCGAATTCTTATGTAGAGGTGTTACAGATGTTGTGTGATGATCTGGACAACTTCAATGGACCTAATGTATGGTGTTTGGAAGCTTGGAATGGATTGAAAGCACCTGGATCTTGTTGTGGTACCTCAACTGCAAATAGGCCAAAAAGCTTGAGCAAATGGATGGTGACTTAGTGATTCTAGTGTTCCAGATGTGTTTTGAGGTTATGGATCACTTATATATGACATATGTGAGGTGTTAGGATGGTTGGTTTTGATGGAATTGCTCTCTATTTGAAAATTCGAATGTTACTTGCTAAAGAAGCATTTTCTGGTTTTTTGAGAGTGAAAGGAAGAAAAGCATGAGTTGTTATGCTTTGGTGTACTCAAACTAATCATAAAGAACCTCTATTTATAGTAGAACAACTTTTTTTGGGAGAAATAGTGATTGGAGGTTGGATCACTCCATTATCCATTGAACTTTGTCATGTAGCCAAAGTATCCTCTAGCCATTGACTTGGGTCAATCTTGCAGGCCTATGGTCTTCTGATGCTTGAGTTCATCTTGAATCATTTCCAATGTTGTGGACTGATACATGCCAGCTCCATGAACCCCTTAAATGCTTCATGACAAATTTGAAAGTTTTGGATTTTGAACTTTGAATGTCACATGCCTAAAGGATGAGGTTTTTGACTTGGTGGCTTTGTGATCAAATTCTTCATCATTTAAGTTGATTCTGGACATAAATGAAATGATGCAAGTGGCCAAAATTGGCTCAAGAAATCGTGGGAGCCAAGTTATGTCTTCATGCCTTTGTGTGGGCAGGGTGAAAAATGCCATTCTTGGAGGCTTATAACTCCTTGCTCAAATTGAACCATGGGAGGCTCTTGTACTTTTTAGAAAACCCCTATAACATACTTCAACTTTGATGTTTAACTTTGGTCATGAATCATCTTGGATCATAATGAAAAATGGCCTCAAAGTTGGTGAAAATGCAAAACAGATTCTGTCCAAAATTTCACTAAGTGTTGAAAAAGTGTCCATTTTCCATTTTTTGTGATTTTGATCAATCCATAACTCAAAATCCATGAGGATTTGGAATATGTTGTAGTTGACAATCTTGAAGTATGTAATGAGAGCTTTCATTTGAGCTTTGGATGGAAGAAAAAGGTTACTTGGATCACAAGTTATGGTCTTGCAAAGTTGGGTAGAAATCACTTTTTTTCACGACTTAGTGAAAATTCAAATTTCTTATGATTGCCCCTTTTGCAAGTAACTCTACTTTTCTTGATTTTTCTTGATGGATGATGATCCAAACCATAAGTTAACATTGTTTTTAACTTAGGGAAGCCATGTTTGTCAAGAAATCCAAAAAGTCAAACTTGATTTTTGGGCACAGTTGACTTTTTGTCAGATGAATTTCAAACTTTGTGATCCTTTATGAAATCAAGTTCTTGACCTAATTCAAACCTAATGGATGGATCCCATAGGTGTTTTAGAGTGTCTTGAATCACTTCCCAAGGTTTGAGATCATGTCTTGGTCAAAAGTCAAAGGTATGGTTGACTTTTCCTCGGAAACCCTAGTTTGGGGTTGTCATACCCCAAATTTGTCCTACCTGTGATTAGTTTTCATCTATACATCCGTCCACTAACCATTATTCAGAAGAAAAAAAGCACATATATTGTTTTTAGGTGTTGTGTGGTTCAGGTTATCGTCACTGGTTCAAAGATTTGTCAAGCTTGATGTTCAATTAGAGATCATATTAAGGCTGATTTGAGGTTGTGGTTTTTTGTTCAAGATTAGTGGCGATCAAGCGCGATTGTCAAGGTTTTAGGTTTTATTCAAGTTGGAGTGGCGGGTAACAAGATCCATATCCATATCCATTGTTTAAAACCATTATCCAATCCACAAATCCACTTCTACCGATATCCATTCAGTTACCCATTCTAATAAATCCAATTTTCCATTTTCTAAACCAATTTACCAATCCATTTCTCCATTCATTTTAAACCCTCTTATATTCATCAACCATTTTTAAACCTAATTCAAATTCAATTCATATCCAAACATCCATTTTTTTACTTGTTAATTCATTTTCCATTTTTATTTCAGTATCTATATTCTAAATTCCATATTATTTTTCATACAAATCCAAATAGAAAAAAAATCATTACTTCTTTTTGGGCCCATTTCACACTACCATGTTTCTCCAAAAATTCCCAACAAAGGTCCATTACCACTCATAACAAAAACAAAAAATATATATATAACCATCTTCAATTACCAAAAAATTACATTTGTTTCATTTACAAAACATTACTTCACATTTGAAGTGACGAAACCAAAAGCTCAAACCATGAATTAACCACACGGCCCACTTCCAAAACTTCCATCAGCTACCAAATAACACAACCTGCAAATACAATTCGTACAAACACAATGCCACCTCTGCAAGACCATGACCACACATCATGCTACACACCAAGACAAAGCAAAGATACAAGCCATGCACGACCGACCTGCTACCGCTCCTGCTACCAGCCTGCAAACTTGCTCTGCCACACATCCCACACTAGACAAGCTCTAATCTATAACGTACACAACATCCACGCCAGACCATAAAACACAAAACCTGCTACAAATTGGTACAACCTGCATAACAAGACAAATCTAAAACTTAATAAACAAGTTTGTTTGGATTTAAAAAGGAAGACAAAAAAGAGGAAGAGGGAGTTGATAGAAAAGAAACAACACAACAACAAGGAAAAAGACTCTGAAAAACTCACCTTGCTCCATCTGAATACCACCTCCATAAACCTCTTTCCAAAATTCAACAGCCACCATCAAACAAAATAAACTATCAAAACACAAACCTCGTTCTTCAAGTCATTCCAACGACAACAACAACCAAACCTCAAACATCTCCCCTGCCATGCTCTGTTCACCAACCATCGCTCATCACCATAAACCGATCGAAACCACCATTAACACCACTCTTGACCACCTTCAATAACAAAATGAAAAAAAAGAGCTTCGATTGAGCCAAAACAAAACTCTGTTAGAATTTCCCCAGAGAACCAATTCATCTCCAAAGTTTCAAAGTCCACAAAATACCCTTACCTCATAAGCTTCATCATTCAAATCTCCCTCGACCTGCAAACCGTTCACAACCTCACAGGCTTCAACAACAACACAAATCCGCAACAACTTCAATTCGACAACATCAGCCAAGATTCAATGAACAGATCCACAACTCTTTCGCAATTTTGACGCAACATGAATTCAACACACAGCAGAATCAAGTAGAAGAAGCAGAAGAAGCGAATCGAAGAAGAAGAGAAGGAAATTTGAAAGCGAGAACGGAAAAGTATGCATACCTGAATTGAAGCGCCATCGGAGCGACTCCGATAGGTACGTTAATCCCGTCCTTAAACTTGGATGGACTTGCTCGTGTGTGCGATTTTGTCCATGTGTTTGCTAATTCTGATTTGCGATGCGAAGCGTATGATTTTCATTACGTTTGTTGTCTATTTCTAGGCGTTGTTTTCGCACCGTGAGGGTCGCGATTGAGGCGAAGTGAGAATTGCAGCGAGGGAGCTGGCGGTATTAGACGGAGACGGCACCGAGTGAGGAGTACGGTGGCGATTCGGGAAGAAACAGGGCAATGGCGGAACGATGCTGAGAGAGGAGAAGCTGATAGTGTTTTATCATTTTAGGTTTTCTTTTGATTTCATGAGTTGGATCGGGCTTCAGGCCCACGTGTTTTTTTTCTTTTCACACGCCCTGGTCTACTCCACACCCCTGGCTGTTGATTCAATTTCATGGGCCGTTGACCATGAGCCCACACGACCAGAATTCTGTACCACACCTCCCAGTACTGTTCGCACCCCCTGGGTTTTCTTGTTTTAGTATTTGTTTTTTAGAAGCTTAGTTTAATTAGGTTAGACTTTGTAAAAAATTAATTTAGGATAATTAGATAATAATTTTAGAATTAAACCTTAATTAGAGATATTATTTAGATTTAATTTTAATTTAGATTTTAATTTTAGAACTAATCTTGAGTAAATTAGAATTTAATCTTGACTTAGAACTATAAGTTTAATTTTGAATTAATTTAGGATAATTTTTAATTAGAAATTAATTTGAATCAACACTAGGTTTAGATATTAATTTTAGGTTAATTGTTGACTAACTTTTTAATCTTGATTTTAATTAGCATTCTAATTTTAACTTGGATATTTTGATTAATTGTTGAGCTTGATTTTTGATACATATTCTGATTAATTCCTGATTAAATACTTGACCGTCTCTTATTTGATTTTCTCTTTGTGATTGAGTCGTCTGGGGTTTACTTGTTGATTACTCTGTATTCACATGCTCCCTTAAGGCTCCTAGTCCGACTTAATTTCTAATTAAGCTCGGAGTAGGATAGAAATTAGGCTCTCAATCCAAGCATGCTAACATTAGGTAGACTCCCCTCCTCACCTTGAACCATTAGAACCTCCTTTCCATTAGTTCTCAAACCATTTCTCACGCAAATCCAAACCTCGATCCAACGTCGAGTATTTTTCTTAAATTAAATTAATACATTTAATTATACTAAATATCATTTCTTAAAAGGTGAAAAAGAGGGGGATCAAGTCTTTGGTCTTTCTCCTCAATTGTTTGGGTGCGAGTTCTCTTACTCGTGTGTGGACAATTGACGCCTTTAAAACACTTGTAATCCGACAACACTCAAATTTCTTTTTCCTTATCAATTATTAAAGCACTTAATCTCTATTTAAACAAATTTTAAAAGGTGAAAAGGAGGGGGGTCAAGTCTTTGGTCTTTCTCTTTGATTGTTCGGGTGCGAGTTCTCTTACTTGTGTGTGGACAATTGACACCTCTAAAACATCCAATACGATTAAAACACTCCTTTTCTCGCCCACGTGCGACCGAAACCCTAAAACACATACAAATCAAATCTTATTTTCTTAATCAAACTCTTTAATACACTTAATCGTATATTCAAACACAACTTCCTAAAAGGTGACATGAGGGGGGCCAAGTCTTTGACCTTTCTCCTCAATTGTTTGGGTGCGAGTTCTCTTACTCGTGTGTGGACAATTGGCGCCTACATAAAAAATACAAACCAAACAACCGTAGTTCCACGAACTACGAATGCTCTGACTTTCCCATTGCACGAGGGAATACATAGGCACAAGGGTTCTAATCCTTGCCGAGCACCCTATAATAAAACACCCATTTTCCCCTTAAAACCAATTCTTTTACCTTAGAAGATAAACAAACAAACCTAACTTTCTCACGAATCGAATCAAGAGGTTCTCGTTGAGTACAACGGACGTAGAGGGTGCTAGTACCTTCCCTCTTGCGTAACCGACTCCCGAACCCGAATTTGGTTGCGACGACCATGTTCTTATCTCCCTTTAAAGGTTTTATCGATATTTTCCTTTCCCTCTTTTGGGATAAATAAAGTTCGGTGGCGACTCGGTTTCAAACAGTTCTTTTCGCGTCCATCGCGAGGATCGTATTTTTCGAGGTACGACAGATGGCAACTCTGCTGGGGAATAAATTGCCCTATGCTAGAGAGAGTCAAACCTAACTTGACTCGATTCGTGAGTGTTAGATCCACTTGCTTGTTTATCTTCTCTTGCTTGTTTGCTTGCTTGTCTGATTATCTGTTATCTACTTGCTTGCTTATTTTTATTATATCCTATTATTATCTCTTATGACACTGTGGGGGTTCTCTGATCATTGGTGCTCTGTGAGATGGCTCTATACCCGAGTCCGAGTATAACCCTAGGATTAGGATGGTGGTTGTGTAGTGGAGGCTTGCGTGGTCTCTTCCGCGTGAGCCAAAGCAAAGACCCCGCTTGGAGTAGATTCCCTTGGAAATGTTATCGTTTTGATGTTACTTCGTCACGATGATAATGTTTTTGAGCCTGAATCGTTGATCCCAAGAACCATTAACCCATTTATCCATGGTGGTTGGTAGTGTTAACTCTTTGTGGGTTAATGCGAACGCTACAATCAGATGAGATCCCTCAAACGTATTACTTCCTGACAGTAATATTTTCGACCTCGATCTAGGATTCTGAGAACCCTACTTAGAACCCGTGTGTCGATGGTTGTGTAGTGGACGCCTCCGAGGAGTCTTTCTCGTGGGGAAGAAATGAAGACCTCACCTAGACGAGATCCTTTCAAGGATATTATCGTCTGATGTTCCTTCATCATGGTTATAATATCTTTGAAAGATATCCATAACTCTAGGCACCTACCCGTTTAGAACCTACCTGTGGGGGGTCCTGTAATCAGAGATATCCTATGTCTAACTCCTTCCTCAAAATCAGATGTTGTTTTGATCCTGGAACCCTGCATTGCATACTCATGACATTAGCATATCATTCTAGCAAACTCATCCGATCCTCTGTCCATTTCCTGCCAGCTGGTTTCCCGACGCTCATACTGAACCTGTGGTGGCCGCAAAGCATTTAAAGGAAGTTCAAGCGAAGATAAGAGGAGCATAGACAATTTGAAAGTTGTGATGGCTATGTCAAAGGATAGCTTTCAACATGTTGGGATGAAGGATTTTGACCCCTCATCAGGTTTTGCTGTGTCGACTAACCCACTGTATGATCGTCTACCTGGTGATCATCCTCCACGAGTGAACATCCCTGCTCAGTCTCATATGATGTCGCTGACTGATTCCATGGAGAAAAGGTTTTGTGCCCTTGAAGAGAAAGTTCAAGCTATGAAAGCACGCGATATTTTTGGGCTCGATGCTGTTGATATGTGCCTAGTGCCAGACTTGGTAATTCCTCCAAAATTCAAAGTACCCAACTTCGAGAAGTACGCTGGTATCAGTTGTCCAAAGCGTCATTTGATGATGTTCTGTCGAAAGATGACTTCTCATGTCCGCGACGACAAGTTGATGATTTACTGTTTCCAAGACAGTTTAAGTGGTGCAGCTTTGAATTGGTACATGAATTTAGAAAGAAGCTGTATCCAATCATGAAAAGACTTATCCAACGCTTTCCTAAAGCAATATGAGTACAATTTGGACATGGCTCCCAGTCGCACGCAGCTGCAAAGCCTATCTCAGAAGAGCGGTGAATCCATTAGGGATTATGCACAGCGGTGGAGAGAGTTGGCAGCTAGGGTGCAACCACCACTCTTGGACAAAGAATTGACTGACATGTTCTTGGACAATCTGCATGCCACCTATCTTGAAAGAATGGCTGAAAGTTCATTCTTAAGCTTCTCTGACCTTATAATAGTAGGAGAACGCATCGAGAGTTACCTCAAAGCTAAACAAGTCCAAGACGTCTCGAGTAATCAAGCTGGTGAGACTGAATCCTTCAGCAATCCCCAAGAGGAAGAGGATAATGAAACTAATGTAGTAATAGCAAATGTTGAGTATTCTCAGGGTACACCAGCAAGGCTTTACGGCCCTTCAGCTTCTCGGCAGTTATCATTGTCAGCATCATATCATCCTTATGGGCAACCTGTCAATCCTAGGACGTCATACCAGAAACCTATGATTTCTCCTCGTGCAAATAAACAAGCCCCTGGTCGAGGATATCAGAATCATCATCAAAATCAGCATAGGCCTCGAAACAACTTGGAAAGAAGGACTGCTCCTCTTCACCTAGTTCCTATGTCGTACAGTCAACTCTTGCCGCATCTGGTCCGAAACTCACTGGTAGAGCCCAAAACTATCAAGCCATTGCCAAAACCATACCCGCCGGGGTACGATCCCAATGCGCATTGTGAATATCATGCTGGATCCATGGGGCATTCAACTGAAGATTGCAAAGCTTTTCAAGCCAAGGTGCAACAGTTGATTGACAAAAAGCACATATCATTTCCAGAAGGAAACTTGGTTGTGCACGTTAGTTTCTCGCCCAAATGAGTTCCAAGACTTCAAGAGGCACCCCCTAAAGTCAGTGGTTTAGACAGGAAGACTTCCTCAGATACTGGCAACCATTGGACATTTATCATTTGCATTTGTAATTTCGTTATGTTAAATGCTGCTTGACTTTGAATATTTTTGTTTTGAATGGTAATATTAATGATGTGATCATGCATTTTCTGAATTAATCATGTCGCATTCGCTCATTTTTCTTTACTTATATATAAAAAATAATAAAATAAAAAACAACAAAATTCTTCCATATACTCCTTGCCCACTCTCCTTATCAAACTTTTGTTTAGCAAAGATTGGAGGGAGGATGATGAAAACAAGGTACCCATAATTGCTGATGGTATGCTTTCGGATGGAATCCTGCCAAGGATGTACAGGCATTATTTCAAATCCCCAAACACTGGAGAGATAAGGAGTTAGCCCCTAGTTAACCACTTTGAGCCTAGAAGTAGGAGTTTTCTTCGGATTTAAAAACCCTTATGCTTAACCTGGGGCATGGGTAGTTGTTCAGTTAATCCGACGACGTATTCGCATTACAAGATGAAATATCCCATCTAAGGATCAATTATATGGCAGTCACAATCCTTCGACAAAGTAAAAAAAAAGCCTGCTAAGTTGAACACCTCAAAAGGAGACTTAGGCAAAAATCAAGGCAATCCCGATGAACTCGAAAAGTGAAATCAATCCATGCAAAAGATAGAGATAAAAAACGATACCAAAAGAGGTCTTCAAATCCTCAAGCGAAGCAAAATAAGATTCAGTGAGCACCACATCAAGAACCAAAAGGGTCACTGACATCCTTAACAAAAGCAAAATAAGGTGACTGCCATTTCAAGAAGACCTCGAATCCTCATCTTCACTACCGAGATGAATGTGTGTATCAATTTAACTGAATGTAGGACTGGAGATCATCGCGAAGAAGGGGTGGGTACAAAACACACTTTGAGCCTTATATCCTTTGTTTTCAATAACCGTGAACCAGACCAAGTTACAACCCTTGAAAGACCTAATTGAGGCGGGGTTTATTCTGAAAGCATACTACAGCAAGGTTGCGTAAACTGACTCCTACAAATTTGCTAATCACTTGTTTTGGTGTCTTATTCTTGCTATATCTTTCATAAAACATTCGTCACACACTATCACATCATTCCAATAATGGTTAATTTTTCAAAACTTGCATGAGCATCGCATTAAAATTACCATTTGTGAACGAATAATTTTGACTGCAAGTCAGTACTTGGCATCAAGGAAATTCCAACAAGGAGCAATCAAAGAGAGCTAGATCATTCAACAAAGTTGATTTGAACTAACAACACCTCATAACCCTATAGAACAGGGGCATTAACATCCAATGATTATGGAATCAGTCAGTTTAAAGCAAGTCCCCGAAGCATTAGTTGATTATGGGGTAAATCATTCAAGAACAGGTTGATCAGGGTAAATCATCTCAAGAATCTACCAACCAGGGGCAGGCCACCCAAAGGTTCTTTTGATTAAAGGAAAACCCCTCCAATGTTCAATCAACACAAGTTAAGTCGCTCCAACGCTCATTCTGGGGCAAGATACCTCAAGGGTACTTCGAAGCCAAATACTCCAAGAGCCAGTCAATTAAGGAAGAATCCTTTCATAGCCTGGAATTCTGGGACAGACCATCTTGAGTTCATCTCATGGTACATTTGTTCTGGGGCAAGCCATCTCGAGTTCATCTCGTGGTACAACTGCTTCCAACTTCCCTTCAAGGACAAATCCTTTCATGACTTGGAATTCTGGGGCAAACCATCTCGAGTTCATCTCATGGTACATCTGCTTCCAACTTCCTTTCAAGGACAAAACCTTTCACGACTTGGAATTCTGGGGTAAGCCATCTCGAGATCATCTCATGGTATAGTTGTTTCCAATTTTCTATCAAGGGGAAATTCTTCATAGGCCCAGACTAGGGCAGGATGAGCCATACAGGGGCAAATCTCTCCGTTGTTTTCAATCTGCTCAAGCGAACACCGTCAAGTGACCTTTGAGTTCAAGACGAGTGTTGGGGAATCATGCTATCACCCCACAAATAACCTTTTGCCTTCCTTCTGACAAGAAACCTTGCTGCATAGGAACCTTTCCATCCCTTATCCTTTACTGGGGCATCTTTGGAAAACTTCATATCATCGCGTAAATCACTCATATGCATTGGTCATGTCGCTTCGCTCATTGCATAAACATGCGCATCATACCTCAAGCCTAACCTTCCAACAAGATTTGACGTCTCAAAGCTTGGTATCACAAGACTTGACACCAAAGTCCAACTTTGCTTGGCAATCCAAAGTCCAACTTGGCAATCCAAGGTCTAGTTCCCGTCTGGCAAAACATTTTAAGGTCCAGTTCTCGTCTGGCAAACCAATTCAAGGTCCAGTTCCCGTCTGGCAAATCTTTTAAGGTCCAGTTCCCGTCTGGCAAATCATTTTAAGGCCCAGTTCTCGTCTAGCAAATCTTTTTAAGGTCCAGTTCTCGTCTGGAAAATCATTAAAAGGCCCAGTTCTCGTCTGGCAATCCATTTTAAGGCCCAGTTCTCATCTGGCAAATTATTTTAAGGTCCAGTTCTTGTCTGGCAAATTACTTTGAGGCCCAGTTCTCGTCTGGCAATCCATTTTAAGGCCCAGTTCTCGTCTGGCATATTATTTTAAGGTCCAGTTCTCGTCTGGCAAATTACTTTGAGGCCCAGTTCTCGTCTGGCAAACCAATGCAAAGACCAGTTCTCGTCTGGCAAATCACTTTAAGGCTCAGTTCTCGTCTGACGAATACCCTTTTAACACTAGTTCTCGTCTGGTAATCTATCCTCCAATCCAATTTTAGTCTGGAAGTTTGACCCAAAGTCCAGTCTTCATTGGCAACCATTAAAAGTCCACCATCGTTGGCATCCTCATAACACCAAAATAACCCAAAGTCCAACCCTTTATTGGCAACTACCCAAAAGTCCACTGTCGTTGGCATCCTCAAAGCACCAAAATAACCAAAGTCCAATTTCACTTGGCAACCACCAAATCCAATCCCTGGTGATACCCTCGACAAGAAAACCTATCCTCAGCACGCTTGATCATTTGCATTGTCATACACATGGCATGCAAGCATAACATCATATTTAATCATATCAAGCACTATCATATCATACGTGCATTCGATTCCCTAGCAGTTGCATCTTAGCATGTGTTTCAGTGCATCATGCAATGCATGGCATTTCCATCCCCAACATCATAGCATAACAGGATCCAGGATCAGTTCACAGGCATCTTGGCTAGTCCTCCTTAAAAGTCGACAGTATTCTTCTAAAAAGAGTTGATACCCCGCACGTGCTCAAGGAATTCTATTCCCCAGCAAGTCATTCTTCAGCCAGGCAGTTGATATTGACGATCCCCAGAAACTGTTGCTATTCTTACTCCCTAAGCAGAGGCTACCCTAGAAAGTTTCTTGTGAGCTTTCCCCTATAAAGCCAACACATTTCCTCCAACAGGAAACTTGCTCAACTATTCTTCAGAAAATTTAC
Source organism: Lathyrus tuberosus (assembly GCA_022829125.1). Lineage (NCBI taxonomy): Eukaryota > Viridiplantae > Streptophyta > Magnoliopsida > Fabales > Fabaceae > Lathyrus > Lathyrus tuberosus. The sequence continues at coordinate 11,067,728 of JALAZF010000032.1, forward strand.
CGCAGAGAATACTGCTTTGGTATCATCGAGGAACCTTAACGGGTAAGGGACTGCTTCGACGACCTAGAGAATCCTCTACCTTCAGAGATATTGCTTTGGTATCATCGAGGAACCTTAATGGATAAGGGACTGCTTCGACGACCCAGAGAATCCTCTACCTTCAGAGATACTGCTTTGGTATCATCGAGGAACCTTAATGGATAAGGGACTGCTTCGACAACCCAGAGAATCGTCTACCTTCAGAGATACTGTTTTGGTATCATCGAGGAACCTTAATGGATAAGGGACAGCTTCGACGACCCAGAGAATCCTCTACCTTCAGAGATACTGCTTTGGTATCATCGAGGAACCTTAACGGATAAGGGACTGCTTCGAAGACCCAGAGAATCCTCTACCTTCAGAGATACTGCTTTGGTATCATCGAGGAACCTTAATGGATAAGGGACTGCTTCGACAACCCAGAGAATCGTCTACCTTCAGAGATACTGCTTTGGTATCATCGAGGAACTTTAATGGATAAGGGACTACTTCGACAACCCAGAGAATCGTCTGCCTTCAGAGATACTGCTTTGGTATCATCGGAGAACCTTAATGGATAAGGGACTGCTTCATCAACCCAGAGAATTATTTGCCTTCAGAGATACTGCTTCGGTATCATCGGGGAACCTTAATGGATAAGGGACTACTTCGACGACCCAGAGAATCTTCGACCTCCAGAGATACTGCTTTGGTATCATCGGAGAACCTTATATAGATAAGGGACTGCTTCGACGGCCCAGAGAATCGTCAAGTTATTTTGTTCGTTTGGTACACCGCTGCCTCATTCTATCAACTCTTACTCTATGGCACTTTATCTCTTGTCAGACAAATTTTTTGGGTCTTCTTGTATCTAATTGACTTGCACCCTTAAAATGAACGCCATGCAGTAGTTAATTCTCTAGGTTCAAGCCAATTAGATAGGGGCATCTGTCATACCCCAAATTTGTCCTACATATGATTAGTTTTCATCTATACATCCGTCCACTAACCATTATTCAGAAAAAAAAAGCACATATATTGTTTTTGGGTGTTGTGTGGTTCAGGTTATCGTCACTGGTTCAAAGATTTGTCAAGCTTGATGTTTAATTAGAGATCATATTAAGGCTGATTTGAGGTTGTGGTTTTTTGTTCAAGATTAGTGGCGATCAAGCGCGATTGTCAAGGTTTTAGGTTTTATTCAAGTTGGAGTGGCGGGTAACAAGATCCATATCCATATCCATTGTTTAAAACCATTATCCAATCCACAAATCCACTTCTACCGATATCCATTCAGTTACCCATTCTAATAAATCCAATTTTCCATTTTCTAAACCAATTTACCAATCCATTTCTCCATTCATTTTAAACCCTCTTATATCCATCAACCATTTTTAAACCTAATTCAAATTCAATTCATATCCAATCATCCATTTTTTTTACTTGTTAATTCATTTTCCGTTTTTATTTCAGTATCTATATTCTAAATTCCATATTATTTTTCATACAAATCCAAATAGAAAAAAATCATTACTTCTTTTTGGGCCCATTTCACACTACTATGTTTCTCCAAAAATTCCCAATAAAGGTTCATTACCACTCATAACAAAAACAAAAAATATATATATAATAGTTGCTACAAACATTTCTCAAAATCATCTTCAAATTACCAAAAAATTACATTTGTTTCATTTACAAAACATTACTTCACATTTGAAGTGACAAAACCAAAAGCTCAAACCATGAATTAACCACACGGCCCACTTCCAAAACTTCCATCAGCTACCAAATAACACAACCTGCAAATACAATTCGTACAAACACAATGCCACCTCTGCAAGACCATGACCACACATCATGCTACACACCAAGACAAAGCGAAGATACAAGCCATGCGCGACCGACCTGCTACCGCTCCTGCTACCAGCCTGCAAACTTGCTCTGCCACACACCCCACACCAGACAAGCTCTGATCTACAATATACACAACATCCACACCAGACCATAAAACACAAAACCTGCTACAAATTGGTACAACCTGCATAACAAGACAAATCTAAAACTTAATAAACAAGTTTGTTTGGATTTAAAAAGGAAGACAAAAAAGAGGAAGAGGGAGTTGATAGAAAAGAAACAACACAACAACAAGGAAAAAGACTCTGAAAAACTCACCTTGCTCCATCTGAATACCACCTCCATAAACCTCTTTCCAAAATTCAATAGCCACCATCAAACAAAATAAACTATCAAAACACAAACCTCGTTCTTCAAGTCATTCCAACGACAACAACAACCAAACCTCAAACATCTCCCCTGCCACGCTCTGTTCACCAACCATCGCTCATCACCATAAACCGATCGAAACCACCATTAACACCACTCTTGACCACCTTCAATAACAAAATGAAAAAAAAAAGAGCTTCGATTGAGCCAAAACAAAACTCTGTTAGAATTTCCCCAGAGAACCAATTCATCTCTAAAGTTTCAAAGTCCACCAAATACCCTTACCTCATAAGCTTCATCATTCAAATCTCCCTCGACCTGCAAACCGTTCACAACCTCACAGGCTTCAACAACAACACAAATCCACAACAACTTCAATTCGACAACATCAGCCAAGATTCAACGAACAGATCCATAACTCTTTCGCAATTTTGATGCAACATGAATTCAACACACAGCAGAATCAAGTAGAAGAAGCAGAAGAAGCCAATCGAAGTAGAAGAGAAGGAAATTTGAAAGCGAGAACGGAAAAGCACACATACCTGAATTGAAGCGCCATCGGAGCGACTTCGATAGGTACGTTAATCCCGTCCCTAAACTTGGATGGACTTGCTCGTGTGTGCGATTTTGTCCATGTGTTTGCTAATTCTGATTTGCGATGCAAAGCGTATGATTTTCATTACGTTTGTTGTCTATTTCTGGGCGTTGTTTTCGCACCGTGAGGGTCGCGATTGAGGCGAAGTGAGAATTGCAGCGAGGGATCCGGCGGTATTAGACGGAGATGGCACCGAGTGAGGAGTACGGTGGCGATTCGGGAAGAAACAGGGCAATGGCGGAACGATGCTGAGAGAGGAGAAGCTGATAGTGTTTTATCATTTTAGGTTTTCTTTTGATTTCATGAGTTGGATCGGGCTTCAGGCCCACGTGTTTTTTTTCTTTTCACACGCCCTGATCTACTCCACACCCCTAGCTGTTGATTCAATTTCATGGGCCGTTGACCTTGAGCCCACACGACCAGAATTCTGTACCACACCTCCCAGTACTATTCGCACCCCATGGGTTTTCTTGTTTTAGTATTTGTTTTTTAGAAGCTTAGTTTAATTAGGTTAGACTTTGTAAAAAATTAATTTAGGATAATTAGATAATAATTTTAGAATTAAACCTTAATTAGAGATATTATTTAGATTTAATTTTAGTTTAGATTTTAATTTTAGAACTAATCTTGAGTAAATTAGAATTTAATCTTGACTTAGAACTAGAAGTTTAATTTTGAATTAATTTAGGATAAATTTTAATTAGAAATTAATTTGAATCAACACTAGGTTTAGATATTAATTTTAGGTTAATTGTTGACTAACTTTTTAATCTTGATTTTAATTAGCATTCTAATTTTAACTTGGATATTTTGATTAATTGTTGAGCTTGATTTTTGATGCATATTCTGATTAATTCCTGATTAAATACTTGACCGTCTCTTATTTGATTTTCTCTTTGTGATTGAGTCGTCTGGGGTTTACTTGTTGATTACTCTGTATTCACATGCTCCCTTAAGGCTCCTAGTCCGACTTAATTTCTGATTAAGCTCGGAGTAGGATAGACATTAGGCTCTCAATCCAAGCATGCTAACATTAGGTAGACTCCCCTCCTCACCTTGAACCATTAGAACCTCCTTTCCATTAGTTCTCAAACCATTTCGCACGCAAATCCAAACCTTGATCCAACGTCGAGTATTTTTCTTAAATTAAATTAATACATTTAATTATACTAAATATCATTTCTTAAAAGGTGAAAAAGAGGGGGATCAAGTCTTTGGTCTTTCTCCTCAATTGTTTGGGTGCGAGTTCTCTTACTCGTGTGTGGACAATTGACGCCTTTAAAACACTTGTAATCCGACAACACTCAAATTTCTTTTTCCTTATCAATTATTAAAGCACTTAATCTCTATTTAAACACATTTTAAAAGGTGAAAAGGAGGGGGATCAAGTCTTTGGTCTTTATCTTCAATTGTTCGGGTGCGAGTTCTCTTACTCGTGTATGGACAATTGACACCTCTAAAACATCCAATACGATTAAAACACTCCTTTTCTCGCCCACGTGCGACCGAAACCCTAAAACACATACAAATCAAATCCTCTTTTCTTAATCAAACTCTTTAATACACTTAATCGTATATTCAAACACAACTTCCTAAAAGGTGACATGAGGGGGGCCAAGTCTTTGACCTTTCTCCTCAATTGTTTGGGTGCGAGTTCTCTTACTCGTGTGTGGACAATTGGCGCCTACATAAAAAATACAAACCAAACAACCGTAGTCCCATGAACTACGAATTCTCTGACTTTCCCATTGCACGAGGGAATACGTAGGTACAAGGGTCCTAATCCTTGCCGAGCACCCTAATAATAAAACACCCATTTTCCCCTTAAAACCAATTCTTTTACCTTAGAAGATAAACAAACAAACCTAACTTTCTCACGAATCGAATCAAGAGGTTTCCGTTGAGTACAACGGACGTAGAGGGTGCTAGTACCTTCCCTCTTGCGTAACCGACTCCCGAACCCGAATTTGGTTGCGACGACCATGTTCTTATCTCCCTTTAAAGGTTTTATCGATATTTTCCTTTCCCTCTTTTGGGATAAATAAAGTTCGGTGGCGACTCTGTTTCGAACAGTTTTTTCCGCGTCCATCGCGATGATCGTATTTTTTGAGGTACGACAAGGGTCCAGATGAATTTGAATCTTCATATTGCTCTTGAACCAAGTTATTTGTGTTAATTTGAACTTGTGAGAGGATCAATACAAGATATTTGAGGTCTTCAAAACATTCCTTGAGGTTTTGGTTCATGCCTTGTTCCAAATGTCAACTTAGGGGTGAATTGGGTTAAGAAACCCTAATTCCTGATTTTTTATGAATGCATCCCCTGAGGCTATTTTGAACTTGTGATTTGATCCATGAGGTCCCTTTGAGCTTCTTGGATCATGTTTTGAAGTATTGGCTCATGCCCAAATGAACATTTCCCTCTGTAGGCCTTGGTCGACCAAAACCCTAATTTGGTGACACTGATGATCTTGAGGCTTGATCAGCTTGAAATTTTGCATTCTCATGCTTGATTCTTGATGTGGGAGACCTCTTGATCCTTCATGGATGTTTGGGAGGCTTGACAAGTTTAGGATCATGTCAATTCTTGATTGATCCTTTGTCTGAGTACTCTGAGAGGGCTCAAAACCCTAATTCTTGATTGGAGTGAATGCTCAATAATCTTTGAGAGGATTGATGAGGCATGAAGGTACATACATATTGTGGTGATGATTTGCATAATGATGAGAAATCTTGTGGTCAAAATTTAGGGTATGACAATCAAATTCCCCCACACTTGAACTTTTGCACTTCAAGCAAAATAGTATTAAGACTCATGGAAAACAATAGCATCCGTAAACTCATTCTAGGACACAAACTCTTCTTCTGTCAAGATTGTATCGATAGGTACTAATTTTGCACACTAAGGATATCGTAAGAACACAAATCCGCAATTGTGCGGTCATAAACCTCCCTCCTATACAAACCAATATGAATCATGTTATTATGCTTAAGTCTAATTTACGCATCCTTCTTTTTACTCTCTTTCATTCTAATGCCATCACATTACGCCCGTTATCTATTCATACACATGGTAAATAAGCTTGTTAGTGACTATGATCCATATCTTTTCAACAATTCAAAATTAACCTCTTTTTTTTCTTTTTTGAAGGTTTCACAACCGTTAGCCTAAGTGACCGGGTGAGGGTCACCTAACTTAATAGGCGGATTCCTATTTAGATTTCTTATTATGCACGAGATCATTCACCTATTTGCATCAGCTTAATTACTTAGTGTGTACTTTTTAGATGGTGCTGACTGCTAGATAAACTACTTAAGAGTTATTAAAGGATGAGAACTCAAGGTTATGTCATAACAAGTATTTAAATCGGTTTCCGTATTCGGGAGACTTAAGGTGTTAAAACGGTACCGATCTTATGAACTTTTCCCAAGTCTCCACAATCTAACCTCAAATTAATCTATAGCCTAAAAATTTCAAAAGATGCATTGTTTATAAGTCTAACTTTTTTTTTCACTTAAAAAAAACAAACACAAAAACGAAGAAAACTAAAAGAAAACAAAACAAAGAAAGGACATAACTAAAACTAAAAGGTTCCCCCCCCCCCCCTCCCACACGTAAAACATGCATTGTCCTCAATGAAAGGACATAACTATTAAATAAGAGTGAGAGAAAGAAAAGAACACACCCGAGTATTCAAGGTGGATAGGTGATCGTATAAGCATCCTTTCCCAAAGAGAGATTTCCTACAGTATCCTCTTCCAAAGTGGGGAGGATTTTTAGGTAGCATCCATCGACCTTGAAATTTTTATTAGTGCCTTTACCTTTTATTCCAAGATCAAAGAACCTTCTTTTATAGGTAAAAGTGTCGAACGAACAAGTGAAAGTGACCTTCTCTTTGTCCTCTGGTGCAATGTAGATCACATTTTTAATAGCATCCAAACTCACTAAGTTAGACCAACTTTGGGGCTGCCTCACTGCTTTTTCTCTGTTTTCAAGTAAGATCCTATGCGTACACATGGATTTCCTAATATTAGAAATGTTAGTCAAGGTCCATACAATTGCCTTCTTATGTTTCTTTAATACCTGCAACACTTTTTGTTCTTGTTCAGATTCAAGTTTAGACAAAATTATTATAGGCAAATTTTCTTCCAATTCTAAAAATGCACATTAAAATTTGAAGGAAGTGGGTTAACCTCTAAAGTAGATGGTTGCTCAATGGATGGCAAAATTTTGGAAGAAGAAACTACATTTAAATCTGCAACATCAACTTTGTCAGTAGAAATCTCATAAGAAATATCAATTTGTAAGGCAGCTTCAATTTCAGCACAAACTGAACATAAGTGAGTGCCAGTACAAAGATCACAAGTATAATTGTCATCAAAATCAGACAAAGAAGGGAAATCGGCAAAAAGTGAATCACGTGCAACAAGTTCTCTTAAGGTTCTTTTTTCACTCATGTTATGGTAAGGAAACTTATAATCAGAGTCAAACAAATTATGAGAGAACAAGAATCAGCAATGCAACAACAAATAGGAAAATGTCAGCAATGTCCCTATAGAGACAGAAACAAAATCAAAGAAGAAAAATGATTAAAATAAATTAAAAAAAATCTAAAACACTAAATTTAATCTAATTAGGTAAAATAAGAATTTTGGGATTTGTTTCAAATTTTTCTGAAACTATGAATACAGTAAAAAATTCATAAAAAATAGAAAAATGATGAATTTTGGATTTTTAGGTTGGCATCCACTATTTAATCCCTAAATAAAGGATTTTGATCCCTGATTTTTTTCTAATGAACCGACCAAGAATCGAACAAATCTGAGACGGTTTTTCTTAAAATCGATTTGTTTTTACTAGTTCGGACGCGAGACGGGGCGTCTGAACGCGAAAACGGTAAAACAGCAAAACGAAAGTTCAAAACATACTAATCGACACCTATGACTCAACTAACGGTTAAAAACAACAAGAATCCCCGGCTACGGCGCCAATTTGATCCGCCGTCGCGCACGGATCAAAAACGAGTATTTTTGAAGAATATAGTTAGTGACAATGACTCGAATCATATCGCAAGGATTTTTGTACTATTATTAACCCACAATTGGAACAATGGGGGGTTTGAATTTCGATTAAAAGAAAAATAATGAAAATAAGTGATTATAAAAAAAGTGATTATCAAATAAGCTGAAGAGTTAATTTGCTTATTTGGTTCCTACCTATCATCAGTTATTATAATTCCAATCTCCGAATGGATTATCTATTCCTATTCGATTACAAACTCATTGACAGTTGTGTGATGTAGGTTCCTATTATCCGAATTAAGCAAACGGAATTAAGCCCTCGTGAATTAAGCAAACACGATTTGATCAATCATGATAACGAATTAAGCAAACACTAACGTGATTACTGTTAAGGATCATACAACAATCGAATTAAATCAACTTACTCTATGAAAATTGGATTAAGTAAGCAAGAATCATAGAATAAGATTGAAAGAAATAAAAATTGAATTGAAATTATTATAACCTCAAGGTGTCGGAACCGAATACAACAAATTAACAATTGAAACTAGTTCTCCGTGAATTTCCTGTACAAAGCTTCCGAGAAAATTCGTGAATAGTATGAAAAAATGTTCTGAACAGTAGCATGACTGCTACTAGGTATAAGGAAGCACACAAAATCCGGTTCTAACCCAACTGGGTCGAAAAACATAAAAAAAACCCGGGCCAAAACTAAATATTCCTAAAGGCAGAATTCAGGTCCTGACTTCAGCGAGTTATTCTAGCCTTCTACACTCCGAATCAGCTTCTGCGTAAAACATGAAAGTTGTAGCTCTTTGTCTCAGCTTTCCAACGATTGGTAGAACGCGCAAATATGATTCTCGAAGCTCCAGTTATGATCCGAATAGTGGGCAGGTATCAAAAAACCGCAAAAGCTGAAAATAAGCTGCAAAAATAGATTAACGACAAACAAAGACTTATATATAAAAACATAATAAAAGACTAAAATAAACGAACTAAGGAAATGCATAAGTATAAACATTAGAGAATATGCATTAAAATGCACTAATCACCTAACATGTGTCATGTGCATCCCTCATGACCGACGCATCTCTCCAGCAAATATTCAATCAGTCCCCAACGGATGACCTCACACAAAGGCCTATTTACCATACTCTCACATAATCAAATTCTCAACACATATCCTTTTAAACACCATCAACGGCCAAATTTTAGAGCTACTCTTATATTTAATTCCCTTCCACCTCGAATACTCGAAAAGCTGTCGCATTTCGTACATTCAGGTCCAAGAGGATTAAATAGGGACAACTGTCGTAACCCAAAATTTGACCTCCCTTTTTGCCTTTTTGCATGGGCATGTGCACTCGTATTCCCAACATACTGTCGCGGTGAGAATTAGATATCAAGCTATTGGTTAACTTGAATCGCAAATCATTATTCACCACCGGTCTTTAATTTATCCAAGGGAAGGGAAAAAGAACGAATAACCCACGAGTATGCAATGCAAGGCAAGAGAGAATCTAAGGTTCGGAGGTTGGTTATACCTAGGGAAGGTGTTAGCATCCTAAGCATCTGTAGTACTCTACAAGAACCTCTTGTTAATACTTATGTTATCTACTAATTATTATCTGTTTTCTAAGGGTTAAGGGATAAGAGACCTAAAGCTCTATTCCTAAGTGTGCTCGACAAGATATCGCATCTTGTGCCTACATATCCTGTCGGGAGTGGAATCAAAGCACTTGTAGTTCCTCTCGAAGGGGTCTACTAAGGTTTGTTTGAAAATGGTTTAGGAGAAAAGATGAGTCATTACCTTAAGAAGAGTGTTTAGACCACCACAGATTTATGAGAATGGATCTTTGCTTCATCTTAGGAGAAGATCTCCAACTCGGATATAAAATCGACGAGTATGCCACATACCTCTCCTAAGTGGAAAAGGAATCCACATCCTGACTATATTGTGGGGTAGGAGATGTATATCTCTTCAAGAGAGGACTCACATCTAATTCTCTTGTGGGGAGAATTGTACTAAGTTGTTTAATTATCTTAAGGGGGACTAACCTAAGGAAAACTATCCTAAGGTAGTTGTTGTCTAAGAATATCTTATCTTAAGAGGGCATAAAAGCCAATAAGAGGGGAGCATGAAATGCAAATGATATGCAACATGCACGACATGGATAGTCATGCATGGGTTCTTCTCTTGGATAGATGCAAGCAATTATATTATATAAGAATAGAGCATAAAGTATTAAGGTTAAGAATGAGTATACAAGACATGTAATATGATATTCAAACGATTTATAAAACAATATACCATGGTAGATATCATGTCAAGCATATACAAAAACAAGAAGGATCAAGCACATAAAGGAGTGAAAATGGCCTAATATAAGGTTAAGGTTTCTTTAAGTTTTTTTATTAAAAGAGTTAGACGAATATCAATCTTAAATTAGCACGAAATGTTTGATAAAATCAAAGTGATTACTACAAAAGGAGGAAGAAATGATAATTATAAATACATGATTAACTTCTAATAAAAGTAATTATAGAAATCAATTTCTAAAGTTAATTAATCAAAAAAGATATTGAATAAAAATTAAAGACTAATTTTATTTTTCATTATAAAATGAATTAGATTATGTTAAATTAAATTATTTAATAAAATTTGAATTAAATAGGAGCAAATATCTTAATCCATTAAAAGATATTTTGTTTAATATTTTTGGAGTGAAAAGCTTATCAGAATATAAAAACTAAAATAAAAAGCTAGAAAAGTAGAAATCAAAGATCAGAATTGCGGATAAAAAGGGGGTCCATCGTGGACCCCTGGTCTGAAACGCAAGGTGGCCTTCTGATTAGAAAAAAAAAGTCAAGGGATGACTTTGATTACAGGCGGGGAACGAGGCGCAAGGTAAGACATGTGTGCGCACATGCATGGGATCCGGACGACAATATTGTTGGTGTACAAGGTGAAAATAATGATGAAAAGAAGAGAATATATTATATTGAGAATGACGGCTACAAAGGATAAAGATACAATGATTGGAATGACATCTACACTACCCTATTTATAAGCTAAAACTAGGGCTACAAAAGCAACAATAAAATACTAAAATACCCTCTAACAAACTTGGTCACCAAGTTTGTGAATATTAATTAAAATATAAATTATTATTCTAATACCATCCCTTAATTTATATTTCCTCAAAACTAACAACTCCAATTCCATCCCTTAAGCGAAGGAATTGATCCGTCTTGATAGCCTTCGTCAGAACATCTGCCAACTGCTTCTGGGTGCTACAGTGTAGAACTTCTAACACTCCATTCTGAATTTGACTTCTCAGATAGTGATACTTGGTCTCAATATGCTTGCTTCTCCCATGCAACACTGGGTTTCTGGCAAGATTGATTGCAGACTTGTTATCAGTCATTAGCTTCAGAGGTTTGTCAACTTTAATCTTCAGATCCTCCAGCAAGTTCAGAATCCACACAGCTTGGCAAGCAGTAACAGCACCTGCAATATATTCAGCTTCACAAGTTGACAACGCAACAACAGTTTGCTTCTTAGAAGTCCAAGAAATAGGGCCTCCTAGAAACTTAAACAAGTATCCAGAAGTACTTCTTCTATCAACTCTGTCTCCACACCAATCAGAATCTGAGTAACTCAGAAGTTCTGATTCAATCTTTCTTCCAGAAGGAAATAACACTCCATACTTTAGAGTTCCCTTGATATACCTTAGAATCCTGACAGCAGCTTGGTAATGGGACCGCTTGGATTTACTCATGAATCTACTACCCTTTCCAACTGCATAGCAAATATCAGGTTTGGTATTACACAAATACCTCAGAGAACCAACCAACTGTTTGAAGGTTGTAGCATCCACATCCTCACCATCAGAATCAGAATCTAGTTTCTGATTTGTATCTGCAGGTGTGATAGCAGCCTTACAATTCTGCAGCTTAAATCTCTTCAGAAGTTCTCGTTCATACTTTAGCTGATGCAAAATGATACCTTTCTCAGAATATCTGAACTCCATCCCTAGAAAGTATGTCATTTTCCTGAGATCAGTCATTTCAAACTCATTCATCAGCACCTTCTTGAACTTAGCTAATTCTTGTTCAGAACTTCCGGTCAGCAATATGTCATCAATATACAAACACACCAGAATCATATTGCCTTCAAAAATATGCTGAACATAAACACCGTATTCCATCTCACATTTCTGAAAACCCTGTTTCTTGAAAAATGAATCAATCTTCTGATTCCAAGCTCAGGGCGCTTGCTTCAATCCATACAAAGCTTTATGTAATCTGTACACCATCCCTTCCTGATTCTTTTTCACAAATCCAGGAGGTTGTGACACATAAACTTCTTCTTCTAATGGACCGTTCAGAAATGCAGATTTCACATCTAAATGCATCAGAGGCCAATTCTTGTTAGCAGCTATTGCAATCACCAATCTGATTGTTTCATGTCTCGCTACAGGTGCAAACACTTCAGAATAATCCATCCCAGGTTTCTGCAGAAATCCTCTTGCTACCAACCTCGCTTTGTGTTTGCCAATTGATCCATCTGGCTTTAGCTTCTGCTTGAAAACCCATCTGACACTGATGGCTTTCTTGTCCTTTGGAAGTTCTGTCAGCTTCCAAGTCTTGTTTCTTTCTATGGCCTCAAGTTCTTCTTTCATGGCCTTTAGCCAGAACTTCTGCTTGAGAGCCTCTTCCGTACTTACGGGTTCAGAGTCTACTAACATGGCACACCGAATAACTTCTCCTTCAGAATCTACTTCAGTGTCTTGCAGCATGTCAAACTCTTCAAATCTTCTTGGAATGTTTCTGATTCTCTGTGGCCTCTGACCTCGTTCAGAACTTTCTCTGGATGCTTGGACACCAGAAGTTCTATCCTCAGAAGTTTCTCCTCCAGAAGTTTCTCCTTCAGAAGCTCTTGCTTCAGAAGGTTGACTTCCTCCAGAACCTTGACCATCTTCAGAATCTGGCATATTCTCAGAATCTGAATCACCACCAGAATCTTGATCATCATCAGAATCTGGATCATCAGAATCACCTTCATCTTCTGAGTCTCCTTCAGAGTCAGAATCACCATCAGTTTCAGAAATTCTTATTTCTGACCTTTCTTCAGAAGTTCTCACATCAGAATCAGATTGAGACTTGTCCCAATTCCAAACTTGTGATTCCTTCACAATAAAGTCTCTGCTGAATTCAACTTTATTAGTTTCTGGACAATAAAGCTTGTACGCACCTGTACTGTGGTACCCCACCAGTAACATTACTTTGCTTCTATCATCCAACTTCTGTCTTCTAACTTCTGGAACATGTTTGTAACACACAGAACCAAAAACCTTCAAGTGACTAACACTTTGCTTTTCTCCCGTCCACTTCTGAATAGGAACTATTTCCTTCAGCTTCTTTGTTGGACATCTGTTGAGCACATATGCTGCGGTGGCAACAGCTTCTCCCCAGAAGTTCTGAGGAAGCTTCTTCTCCTTCAGCATGCTTCTCACCATATCAAGCAAAGTACAATTTCTTCTTTCAGCAAGACCATTGTGTTGAGGAGTGTAAGGAGCAGTAACCTCATGCTCAATTCCATTCTCCTCACAGAACTTCTGAAACTCTTTAGAGTTATACTCACCCCCACCATCGGTTCTGAGAATCTTCAGAGTCTGACCACTCTGATTCTGAACCTTCATTCGGAACTTCTTGAATTCAGCAAACACCTCGTGTTTGAACTTAATAAGGGATACCCATGTCATTCTAGTGAACTCATCAACAAATGACACAAAGTATTTGTTCCCTCCAATCGATGCTACTGGAAATGGACCACACACATCAGAATGTACTACTCCCAAGGCATGTTTTGCTCTTGGAGCAACTTCTGACGCAAATGGCAATCTTGGTTGCTTTCCTTCCATGCACACTTTGCATGACTTCTCAGGCTTCTTAATTGTAGGAATTCCATGTACCAGCTTCTTCGAATTCAGATGTTCTAAGCTTCTGAAATTCAGATGACCAAATCTTCTGTGCCACAGCTCATTTTCTTTCACAACACTTGTTGCACTAAGACATTCAGAGTCAGAAGTTTTGACATTCACCTTGAATGTTCTATTCCTTCCCTATTCTGACTCCATAATCAGCTTCTGATTACAGTCATACAACTTCAGAAGATTGCCCTTCATGGTAATTGAAAAACCTTTCTCAATTAATTGTCCCACGCTCATCAGATTGCTTTTTATGCCAGGTACATACCACACTTTCTGAATCAATGCTGTTTTCCCATTATTCAGAACAACTCTGACATTTCCCATACCTTCAGCGTTAAGATATTTGTCATTAGCACATCTGATCTTCGTCCTCTTTTCAGAGTCAAAGTCAACCAGCCATTTCTTATTTCCAGTAAGATGATTTGAGCAGCCAGTGTCCATATACCACCAGTCTGTCAAATTCGTATCATCAGATTCAGAAGCCATCAGTAGCACAGATTCATCATCAGAACTTCTGGCTATATTTGCTTCTTCTGACTTCCTTTCTTTGTTTGACCAACAATCTCTAGCAAAGTGACCAAACTTCTTGCAACAGTAACATTGGATCTTCTTCTTGTCATACTTCTTTTTTCCCTTCTGAGCATTCTTTTGCTTATCAGAAGTTGAGGTTTCTGACTTCTGACCACCATCAGATCTTCTCCTGGCTTCTGACTGCTTCTGATGCTTCCTATCAGAAACTGCTTTCAGAGTCTGCTGCTCTACTTCCCTTTCAGAAGTTCTCTCGGTCAGACGCAACTCTTGCGCTTCTATACTGGTTTGCAGCTCTTCAATTCTCATGGTGCTCAGATCTTTAGAATGTTCTATTGCTACCACAATGTAATCAAACTGAGGAGTAAGGGATCTCAATACCTTCTCAATGATTACTTGTTCAGAAAGAGTTTCTCCACACGCCTTCATCTCATTAGTGATCAGTACCACTCTGGAGATGTACTCAGAAACTTTCTCATTGTTCTTCATGTTGAGATTCTCATACTGCTTACGTCGAGACTGAAGCTTCACCTTCTTCACTGATGCGTCACCACCGTAACATCTGACCAGTGTGTCCCACGCCGCCTTTGTCGTCGTTGAATCTGCAATCTTCTCAAACACATTCGCATCCACACATTGATGGATGTAGAACAATGCTTTCTGATCTTTCTTCCTTGTATCCTTCTGCGCTTCTTCTGCTCCTCCGTCGCATCTGCTGCTACCGGAACATAACCTTCAGTGACAAGATCTAGAACATCTTGAGCACCGAACAGTACACGCATCTGAATCATCCAACGATTCCAGTTTTTGCCATCAAATACTGGAAGCTTGGTGTTCATGCCGCCGTTGCCGTTCATCATCTTCAACCTTGTACAATACACTCAGAACTTACCACACACAGTGTTTCCCAACCCACAGAATAAAAAAAAAAAATTATGATTCTGATCAGAATTTTGTTCTAGATTCAACACAAATCAAGAACCAAAATTCAATCACACAGAAAATCCTCACGTTTCACTCGTGTTTCCCGTGTTTTCCCGTTGATCCGAACCGGAGCTCTAGATACCAATTGTTGGTGTACAAGGTGAAAATAATGATGAAAAAAAGAGAATATATTATATTGAGAGTGACGGCTACAAATGATAAAGATACAATGATTGGAATGACATCTACACTACCCTATTTATAAGCTAAAACTAGGGTTACAAAAGTAACAATAAAATACTAAAATACCCTCTAACAAACTTGGTCACTAAGTTTGTGAATATTAATTAAAATATAAATTATTATTCTAATATAAACAACAAAAAAAACCCAAATTTCTAATCCTCTGTCCTTCTCTCTTGCCCGTATCTCTCTCCTCTCAAACAGCCATGGCCGTCGAAGCCCAAAGCTCAAAATGAAAATACAAGATACCCATTCTCGCATTACACCATGATTCCGAAACCCAAATTCACAAACATCACACAAATAACTTTTGATTTCAGATTCTACACAAAAAAAAAAAACCCTAACAATTTGAAGTGAAATTAAACAGCCATGAAGTGTAAGCTCAAACAATTATCATGTGGTTTTAATCAGCACAACACAAGGATTGAAACGGTATCAAAAGTCCGAGGAATTTCGAGAAAACTCACCTAACCGGAGCTAGTCCGGCGAGTTCTGACTCCGGCAAAATCATTTAACGGTGTGCGGAGATTCGAGCGACATGGTCCGTGATGGATTCGCGATGGTGAGGCGTCCTACACAACTCCCGGAGATGAAAGAGCTCGACGTCAATGTAAGGGCGGAGAAAGGTTCACTATGTTGCGGTATCGGCTTCGTATTGCAAAGGTTCGTTCCTTTCAAACTATACGCATCCTTGATCATTTCTTTATTGCTTGTTGACGTTGTGGAGTGTATGTGATTGAAATTTCTCTGTGAATCTCTGCTATCTTTTCTTCTGGTTTTTTGAAGTGTGTCTGTTTCTGAATTCGTGTGACTTTTCTTCTGAATCGTGTGTGTGAGGTATCTGCGAACTTTGTGGTTTTTCACTGCTGCTGTTTCTCTCTACCGTGATGTTGTATCTGTGAATGCTGAATATGAAATTTCTCTTTTTTTGTGAATCCACTGTTGCGAATGGTTTGTCTCTTGCTTTGTACGGAAGATGTTTGTGTCTTGTTTCTGATTTTTGGGTGAGTTGCTGATACTCCCTGATGCTATGCGTGAGATTTTGTTGTGAATGTGTGTGTTTCTGGTATATGTGACTTTGCTCCCAATCGTGTGAATTAGTTTTGCGGCTTTTTGGTGTGTGCTTCCTCTTTCTGCTACGTCTGATGTTTTGATTTGTTTATAGGATGAGTTTTATTTTTATAGTACTGTTGTTGTTGGATCAATGGGATTATTGGGGATGGATTTAGACATGGTGAAAGTGATGATAGTTTGATCTTGTGAAGGTTTGATGTTTTGAATTTGGTAGCAGTGAGTTTTGCAGGCTTGAGTTTTCAGGATTTCAGTTTAGCAATGGGTTTTGGATTTCAACGTGGTTTTTCTCTTTTTGTGTGGTGATGTTTTTGTGTACGAGTGATGGTCCCCCTTTTTCACCTGCTGTGTGTCTCTTTATAGGCTTTTTGTAGAATTAAATTCTTGAATGGATTATGTGAACATCATCTCGATGAGCTTTCCATTCCAACCTGAACATGTCTCATTGCATCTTCAATCCTTTTCCTTTTTGGTCCAGCATGTTTGTATATTGTTATGGAAATTATTTGAATCTTGTCTGAAAATTATTGATGGCTGTCTGAAGCTTGTTTTGGAAACTTCTTGATGTTTGATTGCGTTGCTGGCTGTTATGAACATGTGATTTTGTGATTGAATAGGTTTCTAATTTAAACAAAACATGTCTGAAAATTTATGGCCTGCTGTGAATGATTCTTTTCCTTGTTTTGTGGTTTCCTAATGATGATGGTGATATTATGTCGATTCCGCTTTATTCCTGCATGAAGGCTGTTGATGAACCATTTCATTTTTACTTGTCAAGTTAGGGGTTGTGGTAAATGCTTCGATTCTCCGCATATTTTCTTACATTCTGTACTATTTTGCTTGAATTCACAAAGTGCTCACAATCATAAGACTAATGAGGGATGTAATAACATGAGGGTTCTGATGTTAACTTTTTATAATATATAACTTCCAATGTTAAGCATGCGTTGGTTTCTTTATTAGGTGCATGTAAAAATGGTGACAAATTGGAGAATTGTTTGGAGCACATGCTATAGACACGGGCCTTAACTTTCAAAATTGATGCTTTATCCATCCATGTGATTATCAACAAGTGAAGTATACACAAATTATGAATATTCATGGCGGTGGGGAAGGGTCATTTTTCTTGACGAGCCTAAAGTTCCACGTTTCTCTTAATCATCCTTGGCGCAGGACGTGATCACAAATGGGGCTCTGTTGGAGAAGATTTCTTTCAAGCTTAGCTTAGGATGACTTTGTACTTTTTCTTGTAATTTGTATACATTTTGAGTTTTTGCCCTTGTAAACTAAGGAAGTCTTGAGTATTATATATTTCTTGTGCGTTTCCTTAAATTGTACCTTGAAATGGACATGAGTTGTACTTTATTTTCCTTTGTATAAGACTTTTGAATTGTGAATTAGAAATGGTTTCGTATGGATATAAGGAATGGGTCCTTGAAATGTAAATGGGATCATGGTTTGGTTTTAAATGACTTCAAACAAATGACTATGAGTTAACTTGTGAGGATTAAATATGCTGCCACTTTAAAATTACAACGATAATTTGTAACATATTATTCTCTTGAATTAGAATCGTTGCGCTTGGAAATGTCTTATATTTCCTCTATCTTTGAACTATATTGCCTTGGATAACCTTGAAATGGACTGTGCTTAAAAGGTATATGATTTGGATTCTTGAATTTGGACCTGATCTGAACACTTTGATGAAACCATAACCAAACTTCTGATGCGTAAAACTTCTTGAAACCTTACATTGCAAACCATCTTGAAATACCATAAACCGTGGTCCAAGTCATAATGCATTAAAGCCCAACAAGTTTGAGATCGATACATTCCGTCCTCTAGAACAACTTATAACAATATCTTGGATTAATAAGGAACCACAGCCCGAACTTGACTTTAGTGAGACGTGGTCATAGAGCCCCATCTAAGGTAGCATTGATCCGAGGGTAGCCCAAGAATGAATTCCAAGAGTGAGGCTCAAATCAAATAAAATCCTAAGACCACTTTGAAATCAGAACCAAATGGTAATATTTTGACTGAGAGAACGAATGCTATTGCTACTTGAAACCAATTTTCCTGCACAAGCTCGTTAGTCATGATAAACACGCACACAAGAACTGCATGACCTAAAGATGTTATGCACAAAAAAGAAAAGGGATCTTAGAGTCAAAAATTAGGGTGTGACACATACGCATCGACATTTTTCCTCTGTGAATTCATTGCAGGTACACATTTAAATCCCCGCAAAATCTCAGGACTATGAATATATCTCCGAAAAGTCATCATAACATCAATACGGGCAAAACAAGAGGGTTTCTATGCCTTTTCATCAAAGAAAAGGGTCGAAATTCAGAGCCACGACCATAACACCTTGTTTCAAGCCAAATTGGGAAAATTGTGTCTGCGTTAATCGATTAACACTATATGGTTAATCGATTAACACCTGCAAGTTTTGCAGAATTTCAGCATTCCACAACACTGCAGCTTCTACACTCTTCTCCTTTAGTCTACATCATTCTAGTATCTTATGGAAGGTTCTAGACATGTGATTACACCAGAAAATATCAAGGACATTTAATACACTACCTCACTTTCAATTATGCTCACCATACACTCTCATTTTCAAGCATGTGAATCATTTGACCAAGTGAGTTGCATTGGGGATTTTTCAACCGAGTTAACAAATAACTAACCGAGTTAGACCCCAACTTAGTGAGTTAGGTCTAACTAACCCCAAAGAAAATTCCAAACCATCCATAACTACCTCTAAACCTAATTCCAAGCCTACCTCACTCCAAACATATGCTCAATTTAAGCAAACCTTCACTTTGATTCTCAATTTTTCACTCTTCTCTCTCTCATTCTCTGAATTTTCTGCAACTTTCTCTCCCAATCATCATCATCATCTTATCCCCAAACCTTCACTAGAGCTCATTCCTCCATTAAAGCATAGTAAGCTTTGCATTGAAGCTTGCTATTCTTTGAGATATACCTCCATTCCAATCCATTTCATCTCTGAATTCTGCAGCAACGTCATCAATTACTTCAATTCAAGCTTTGAAGGTTGATCATTGAAGAAGTTTTGGAGCAAAATTCGGATTCGAAGCATTATCGCGTTATTTTCGGTTTTCTTGCTATGGATTGCTCTAGATCTTGGTATTCTCTGGTTTTATAAGCTTCTCTCCATCACATTTTGATCACAACAATTACCAAGGAAAATCTCAGCCTTGTAGGTTGGTGATTCTTGCTTAATTTATCGTTTTCGATCGATTTAGCGTTTTTGCAATATAGTTCTTAATTGATGTTTTGCTACTTGAATTCTTGCTTTTCATGATTGATTCTTTTAGCTTTCATTTGCTATGAATTAACATGTATTTTGCATCTACTTCCATGCTATAATCCATTGCAATTGCATGCGATAAGTGATTCAGAAAAGTGCTTTTCAAAATTTTGTTTTTGTTGTTTTTACAGTGTTAATCAATTAACACCAGGATGTTAATCTATTAACACCTTTTTACAGCGCTGTTTTCAGCTTCTGAACAGTTGTTAATTGATAAGTGCAAAATATAACTATTTTTGTATATAAGTTTTGTTGCACTTATCGATACTTTTTGGTTAATATCGTTCGAATAAACCCCGATTTGTTTATAAATAAGTTTACTTTACATTTTAGTGTATACTTGTGTTTTTGATTCATTTGTGTAATGATTAATAGTTTTCCATTCATTTTGTAGGTAATTAAGCATTGTTGGAGCAATGAGTAATAAAAGCTCCAGGATGTACCATTTGGATCAATAAAAGGAAGAAGGCAAAGAAAGAAAGCCATTGTAGAGAAGCTGGAACCAAAATAAAGAAGTGCAGTCATCCAGATTTCGCTGGGCGAAGCTAGTGTCGTTGGGCGAAGCTAGTGTCGTTGGGCGATACTGCCTTTTGCCGGGCGAATTACACCAGAAGATTTGCTGACTGTCATGCTCCGTCGGGCGAAACTTTCTTCCGCCGGGCGAAACTCCCTTTCGCTGGGCGAAGCAGCGGCGTGAGGAAATAAGGAAATTCCAGTAGCATTCCATGTTTTTGCACTTTCGCCGGGCGAACCTTTTTCCGCCGGGAGAAATTAGATATTTGTTGCCAGGCTGTTTAAGTATACAGCTGATGTGAGTGTGATAAAGAGCTCCGCCGGGCGAAGCCATTCTTCCGCCGGGAGAAGCGTCTGAGACAGAATTTTGTATATATTTCATTTTACTTCATTTTTGTTAGGTTATGTTGTTTGGGGGTGATTTTTGCTCTCCCAACTTCATCAACCTCATTTTTCAGTAGATTAGCTTAGAAAACAACATGGAAGCTTGCATACGGATGAACCGGGGTGGATTGATCGTCGATCAGCGTTGACAAACCGCTAGATGTTTAGTTTATTTCTCTTCTTCTTTGTGTTTTTCTTCTATGTTGGGTTGTTGTATATGTATTTACTTTGAACTCATGTATATTTGTCGCCCATGGCGTTGTATGAAATCTGCTTTACAAATCTCTATTGGTGATTGTATCTGATTTTTGCTTTATGCCCAGAGTTTGAGTTGCGTTAGAGATAATCCTCGCAAACTTCGATTAGGGATGATTATCTGTTAGTTTCTGGACTTTAAAGATAGATTTTGAACTAACAATCTTTAATAGGCGTCGAAGCTTAATGCCTCCGTGTCTTGAGTCGGGTGCGAGAGTGTCGACAATGGTAGCACAGTTGTTCTCTCAACTTTGCGTTAGACATAACGTTTGTTGTGAGCGATGTTGGGTGATATTGAGGAGTATTGTAGGTGGAGTATAACTGGTCGGTAAGTTTAAGTTTGTGAGGAGTCGATTATGTGCACGCCTGATAAGTTTCTTCTCTCTAAAGAATGAATTCTTTTTGTTTTAATACTTACTTTTATGTTTTCTTGTTTGAAACCATTATAATCCAAACTCATAAACGCGGGAGACTGTCGAACGGCATTCTTTCCCTCGAACCGATCTCTGTGGACACGACATAAATCCCGGAGGGGATTCTTCCAAAAATAAATATTTTTGCTACTTGCCGCTATTCCTCAACCAACAAAATGACGCCGTTGCCGGGGATTGGTTTTGATATTGAATCGCATTGCGATAGTTTCTTTGTTTTTGAGTTTTGTATATATCGTATTTATTGTTTATTTCCATTATGTTTGTTCAAGTGTTGTATACATTTTGTTCCCGTAACTTTTGTTTAAGTGTTTGGTTAGGGCACTTGCTTTTGGTTTGCGCGGTGAGGCATCACCATGGCATGAAGGAAGGAAGTTGCTAGCTAGACACTGTAAAGGCGTCGAGCTTACGACGTAAAACAAGCATGTTTTATCATTTTTGTTTCGTTATTACTTTTTCATTCTAGCTTAGGTAGTGTGGTGAACATTCATTAAACAAGTTGTACTCGGATTTTTCGTGAAATTCTCAAATCTTCACTTTACAACTTGTTTAATCCATTTTCACTCGGTCTTTTAGTTTGTTTATATTAATAGTTTTCGTGTTTGTCAATGAGCTTGCTTTGAGTAGCTTGAGGAAATTTAAGGTGATGTTCCAAGTTTGATCGTTTCAACTTGCGGATGTATGGTAATGATATTGTTAAGTTTTATACACGTCCAAGGTATGTGTTTATCGCTTTCTAGACTTTAGCATATTCATGATACTTAGGTATTTTACAAACTTCCATGCCATTCATTCTTTTGTATACTTGTTCTTGTCGTGAATCACTTTAGTTCCCAACCTTTTTGTGAGGTGGCTTTCCATTGTTCATATATGCGGAGTACCAATATTCTTGTTCTAACTGGATTTTATTATGCTTAATCTTTTGTTTGTGTTGATTATATGAAAGCATGAAAAGGATCAAGGCATTTTGTTTCATTTTGAGCACAACTACCTAGCCAAATAGTCATTTACCTTGTGAGCGTGTGATCATTCGTAACCCCTTTGAGATTTTTTATCCATGTTTTATTTTAACTTAATGCTTGTCTATGAGTATTTAGTTCACTTATTTTTGAATTGATTTTGTTTTTTTCTTGAACCCTCAACTTTGTGTTATTGTATGAATTTTTTCCTTGCCTTAGAAAGTAGGGAGTATTCACATGATGATGTGGTTGAATTCAAGTTGGGGAGAGAATGATTGTTTACTCATTGGTTGGTTTCTATGAGGCTGAAAAAGAAAAGAAAAAAGAGAAAAATATGAAAAAGAAAAGAAAAGAAAAAAAAAAAGAAAGAAAAAGAAAATCCTTGAGAAAGGAAATAAAAAGAGTTCAAATAATTGTGCTAAATAATTATTGTGTTTTGTGTAACACTTGGGATTTTGGAAGAAGTTGATTGGAATTTTGTGTTTAAGTCTTTGTGAGTTGATCACTCCCTTATGTTTAGGCAAGTTTTTGTTTCAATTACCTTTAGAAATTGCCCATTGTTTGTTTACCCGACCAAGCTACAACCTTGAAAGCCCTTGTGATTCTTGCCTTTGTATGCTCAATGTGAATTTTTGGATGGTTGCATAATTTAGTCTATTGTTTGCATGATTGTTGTGTGAGTGATAAGTACCTTATTTTGTGTTTTTCATCTACCGATGATTGTTTTTGCTAGGTGTGATTCACATTTGAACTTGTGTTGTTTTAGGATGTTTGGCATGATTTTTGTATTTTGCATTTGTTTCGTGACTATGTTATCGTTGTAGCTTAGTGGTAAGTATTTACTTTGTGTGTACCATTTTTCATTTGAACCATTCATTCATTTCCGTTTTTCAAAACTTGTTGATTCATGATTCTTTGGTTATCACTCTGTTTCTTTGAGTTGTTTGATTCTTGTTTGAGGACAAACAAGTTTAAGTTGGGGAGAGTTTGATAAGTATAAAATGTAACCATTTTTGTATATAAGTTTTGTTGCACTTATCAATACTTTTTGGTTAATATCGTTCGAATAAACCCCGATTTGTTTATAAATACGTTTACTTTACATTTTAGTGTATACTTGTGTTTTTGATTCATTTGTGTAATGATTAATAGTTTTCCATTCATTTTGTAGGTAATTAAGCATTGTTGGAGCAATGAGTAATAAAAGCTCCAGGATGTACCATTTGGATCAATAAAAGGAAAAAGGAAAAGAAGGAAAGCCATTGTAGAGAAGCTGTAAGCCAAAATAAAGAAGTATAGTCAGCCAGATTTCGTTGGGCAAAGCTAGTGTCGCTGGGCGATACTGCTTTTTGTCGGGCGAATTACACCAGAAGATTTGCTGACTGTCATGCTCCGTCGGGCGAAACTCCCTTTCGCTGGGCGAAGCAGCGGCGTGAGGAAATAAGGAAATTCCAGTAGCATTCCATGTTTTTGCACTTTCGCCGGGCGAACCTTTTTCCGCCGGGATAAATTAGATATTTGTTGCCAGGCTGTTTAAGTATGCAGCTGATGTGAGTGTAATAAAGAGCTCCGCCGGGCGAAGCCATTCTTCTGCCGGGAGAAGCGTCTGAGACAGAATTTTGTATATATTTCATTTTACTTCATTTTTGTTAGGTTATGTTGTTTGGGGGTGATTTTTGCTCTCCCAACTTCATCAACCTCATTTTTCAGTAGATTAGCTTAGAAAACAACATGGAAGCTTGCATACGGATAAACCGGGGTGAACTGATCGTCGATCGGCGTTGACAAACCGCGAGATGTTTGGTTTATTTCTCTTCTTCTTTGTGTTTTTCTTCTATGTTGGGTTTTTGTATATGTATTTACTTTGAACTCATGTATATTTGTCGCCCATGGCGTTGTATGAAATCTTCTTTACAAATCTCTATTGGTGATTGTCTCTGATTTTTGCTTTATGCCCGGAGTTTAAGTCGCGTTAGAGACAATCCTCGCAAACTTCGATTACGGATGATTATCTGTTAGTTTCTGGACTCTAGAGATAGATTTAGAGCTAACAATCTTCAATAGGCATTGAAGCTTAATGCCTCCGTGTCTTGAGTCGGATGCGAGAGTGCCGACGATGGTAGCACTGTTGTTCTCTCAACTTTGCGTTAGACATAACCTTTGTTGTGAGCGATGCTGGGTGATATTGAGGAGTATTGTAGGTGGAGTATAACTGGTCGGTAAGTTTAAGTTTGTGAGGAGTCAATTATGTGCACGCCTGATAAGTTTCTTCTCTCTGAAGAATGAATTCTTTTTGTTTTAATACTTACTTTTCTGTTTTCTTGTTTGAAACCATTATAATCCAAACTCATAAATGCGAGAGACTGTCGAACGACATTCTTCCCCTCGAACCGATCTCTGTGGACACGACATAAATCCCGGAGGGAATTCTTCCGAAAATAAATATTTTTGCTGCTTGCCGCTATTCCGCAACCAACATTAATCGATTAACAGACAGGGATTAATCGATAAAAGTTGTTGCAGAAGGTGTTTTTTTGCTCTTTTTAGAGCTTATCTTGATTCCTTTCCACATTTAACTTCCATGGCTTGACATATTTGATATTTGTGGATTTTTTTGAGTTGTTTATCCTCCAGTTCCAGTACGTATGTGAATATTTGATGCACGATTTGTCAATTACGTAATTGTTTGCATTCTTGGTATTGTGTATTCATGTTGCTTTGCAAATTTTATCACGTGATTTAAGGCACTTTTTGCACACTTTTGCTTATGGGTTGACATGATTAATGCTTAGTAATGCATGCTAGCTTGTCCTTGTTAATGCTTTGCAATTTCGACTTGATGCAATAGATTTGTTCTTCCTTGAGCAAATTTAATCTTGTTCAACATTATTCCTCACTTTTGCTTTGATAATATTTTGACTCGCTTGAAAGATTATTGGCATGCTTTATCTTTTTGATTGATTGATCGAAGCCTTGTTTTGATTGATTAATTTCCCCTGCTCTCTTCTTTAGGATCTCCTTAGAGCCTTTCTTTCTTGGTCATGCTGAGCCGAAGGTCTGCACAATGCATTGGAGCACAGTACAAATTGCGCCGTTACGCCGTCAGTTTCAATTTCTGCACTATTCTTTGAGTGCTAGAGAAGAGATGAAATTGGATAATTCCTATACTCATTCTGGTTATTTTGGGTAGGGGACGAATGACCCTGTTCCTAGAATAATTATCTCTATCTCCAGACTATAGTGTCTCTTGATCTTCAGCTGAGTCGATCCTTGATCACTCATTCTTAAACCAATCTCTCACTTTCTTATTGGGTTAATCACCTCTTGGTTCATCACCCATTCCTTTGGTTGATCACAATCCGTTTGTTAAAATCAATCACTCTTTATGTTTGGGTTCACAACCTTCTCTTGGTTTACCGCCTGTGTTTTTGGTTAATCACAGTCTGTCTGTTCAAACCAATCAACCCCTTTGGGTTAACAACGTTTCTTTTGGTTCTAACACCCACTACTTTGGGTTAGCAATATTTTCTTAGTTCAATACCCTTTGCTTTGGTTAACTACAGCCTGTCAGTTAATCCACCGAACCCCTTTTGGGTTAGCTACATTCGCTTGGTTCAACACTCGTTCTCTTGGGCCATAACCTTCGCTTGATTCCACACCCGTTCTCTTGGGTCACAACCATCGCTTGGTTCATCACCCGTTCTTTGGTTAATCACAGTCCGCCTGTTAAAACCATCATTTCTTTGGGTTAATTACCTCTTGGTTCATCATCTGTTCTTTGGTTGATCACAGTCCGCCTGTTAAAACTAATCTTTATTTGGGTTAATCACCTCTTGGTTCATCACCTGTTCTTTGGTTGATCACAGTGCGCCTGTTAAAACCAATCTTTCCTTGGGTTAATCACCTCTTGGTTAAACACCCATTCTTCTGGTTAATCATCATCCATCGGTTAAAACACCATTTTTCCTCTGCTCCAACAAAGTAGTATCTTTTCTTTCCTTTGGTTAATCACAGTTTGTCTGCTAACATACCGAATCCCCAGTGGGTCCAACACCTTGTCTTAATTCAAAACCCTTGCTCTTACTATTTATTTCCTTATCTCTATCTCTTGGTTTAGACACCATTCCTTTGCTTTTCGTTCTTGGTTTTGACATCATTTCCCTTTCTTTCTCTGTCTTTGTTCCCCGAACTACAGAGCTCTAACTTCCTCATTGCACTGTGAGGATACGTAGGCACGAGATCGCGAGATCTTGGTGAGCAACCTTCCTTTGTTTTCAACCTTACTTCATTTTCACCCTTCTTCCATAATCTTCTCCCTACCTTCTCCTTCTCTTCCCGGGTTCCATGAACTACAGAGCTCTGAATTCCTCATTGCACTATGAGGATACGTAGGCACGAGGGCCCCAATCCTCCGTAGCACTTTTTCTTTCTCCCTTTTCCTTCCCTCTTTAGCGAGTAGCCTTTAGATAGATCACCCATGCGAGCCTAGAAGCAAGCAGAATGGTTCCCGTCGAGTACGATGGATACGTGGGGTGCTAATACATTCCCCCCGCATAACCGACTCCCTTACCCATTTCTCTTCCCCTTGGGTTTTATCGATATTTTCTCTGTCCTTTGGGACTAAATAAAGTTCGGTGGTGACTCTGTTGTATCTTTGAGTGTGTGATTCACTCAGGTATAATCATGCTAGCTTCAGGCACAAGGTAAACCCTCACACTAGTCAAATCACTTGTTTTCATTCCTTTGTCAACCTTACTACCTTTTTCTTTTAGATGGTAGCATGTATCCAAGTCCTTCACATATGGTGTCCATTCATACACCTTGAAAACCATTTTTTTTTTGTTAACTTCAAGATAAGTTCACCTGTTTCCACATCTATCTTTGCTTTCCCGGTTGCCAAGAATGGGCGTCTGAGAATAACTGGCGCTCTAGAATCTCCTTTCATATCAAGTACCACAAAGTCTGCAGGAAAAACTAAATCATCGACATGCACTAACACGTCTTGTAAGATACCTAGCGGATGAGTAACAGATGAATCAACTAAAGTAAGAGTCATATTACTCGATATGATCTCGCCTAAGTTAAATTTTTTAACCTTATCTAGTGGCATAACATTTATACAAGACCATAAATCACATAAAGCATGTGGGATCTTTACTCCACTAATAGTACAAGAGATAGAAAACTTGCTTGGATCCTTTAGCTTTGGTGGCAATGTTTGAGGCACTGTCGTCTCATCCTTCTCAATCATGTTTACTTATTCCTTGACAACCTACTGCTTCGTACCCTTTAATAATGCCTTCATAAATTTAGAAAACTTAGGAATTAGTTCTAAAACCTCATGGAATGACATACTTACCTGAATTTTAGCATCTCCTTAAACTTTGCAAACATTTCGGCCTCATCTCCATGAATTAGTTTCTTCTTGATTATTGTATACGGTGGTTTGATGTATTCAGGTTGTTCTGGATTGTGATCATTTAGGATCTGCTTCTTAGTTCTTCTCCAAGGGGAGCTTTTAACTATTAATTGTTAAATGGTGACTCCTCTCTCTTCTTGGTCACCTTGAATTTCACTCTCTTCCTTTTCAGTCCTCACCTCCCCTTTTTCCATCAACATCTCTTCAACTATTTCATCTTCACCCTTGTTGGTGATCACCTCAAAACCTGTTTCCACAACCTTGCAATACTCATTCTTAGGATTATCTACTATATTACCTGTGAATCCTCCACTAAAGCTTGGTAAAGCAACTATTTGTATGGATAGCTGACCAATTTGTATCTCCAAATTTTTTATATACGCATCATGGTTTCTACTCATGGTCTCATGATTTTTATTTACCTGATCAAAGCTACTCTGAGTGACCTTGATGAAGTTTTACAAGGTCTCTTTCAATTGTGATGGTTTTCTTTGGATGAGAGCTTGTTGGTTTTGTCGCATACCTTGATTACCACTTGAAATTTGGTTATTGCTCCATCAAAAATTCGGGTGATCCTTCCATCCCGGATTGTAGGTGTTAGAGTAATTATTCTTCTTTTGGAAATTGATAAATTTAGCTTCTTCACTTGAATCTTCCAACGAACATCTTCCATTTGCATGCCCTCTTCCACAAAAGTCACACCTAAGTGCTTGTACCTGGCTGACGTTAGCTTTACTTAAGTTGCTTTCAGTTAGCTGCTTATTTAATCATCCAATTTGAGCTAAAAGTGCAGTTTGAATATCAACAACTAACATACCTTTGGGTGTGCCTACAGGTTTAATTTTTACTGACAATTCGTTCTTTGAATGGTACTCATTTAAGGACATCTTTTTAATTAGACCTTTGACTTGTGGTTTGATCATTGATATGATTGTGCCTCCTACGGAAGCATCCAACAACATGCGTATTTGACTCTTAAGGCCTTTGATAAAATTCTACATTTGCTCCATATCATTCATATTATGATTTGGGCACCTGCGTATTAAAACTTTGAACCTTTCCCATAAGTCAAACAGCGATCCAGTGTCATGTTGCTCAAAATTCACAATTTTCTCTCTTTGCTAAGTAAACTGGGTGGTGGTGAAAAATCTTTCTAAGAACTTATCCTCCCGCTCCTTCCATTTTCGAATTGTTCCATTTGGAAGGTATAATAACCAGCCTTTAGCCCTTCCAATTAGTGAGAAACCAAACAACTGTAGCTTGACTTGGTCTTCCGCGACATCATCTAGTTTGCACATCGAAGCGGTATCATAGAAGCGTGCAAGATGAGCCCACGGGTCTCTGATAGCATTCCCGTCGAACAGATTGTCTCTTAAATGCAAAAGCAAAAAATTCTTAATATCAAAGTTATCAGGGTCTGCTGGTACAAACCCTCTAGATACCTATCTGTCATCGGTTCTTTTGCAGTAATCCCCTATGGTTTAGGGTGTTGGCACTGCCATGATGTCTTCCTCTTCAGTTTCTGAAAAAAGTAGTGGCGGGTCTTCTACTGAGATCCTTTCAGCCAGAGTTGCTTCTCTAATTGCTCTCTTGATAGCACATGCAATTCTTTCAAGTTTTGGATCAAATGGTATTAATGCCGATCCCGAGCTGCGCATACTCAAATAGGAAATACCTTAGTTGCACTATGATAAACAATAAAATAAAGCAAAAATCCAAAACTAAAAACAAAACGTTGCACAAGCGTTACCTTGTTGAAAAATCAACAGTCCTCGACGACGCCGCCAAAAACTTGATGACTTCTCGGTAAGTGTAACGATGATGTCGCAGTAATAATTAAGATCGAATCCACATAGACTACTTTTTAATAATAAAAATTTGTGCAATGCATAGAAAAATATTGAATGGGAGGGGGGGGGGGTTTCGAGTTTGCAATGCGAAAAGTAAATAAGTGTTTAGACAGAATTACGAAAGTGGTTAGGTTGTGTATAGAATCCTCTATTTCTCTATTATTGATGTTTGAGGCCTTACATGAATAATCTTATCACTATAATCCCGCGACGAATTATCAAGACCGCTATAACCAATCCCTTGTAAAATATCTCACTAATCACTACTCGGAGTTTCCTATCCCTAGTCCACCAGCGTAACCGGGATTAAGCAATGCAACAGAGCGTTAATTCACTATGCCACTACTTTGGGTCTCATATTCTTATTCAACTAGCGCAAGTACAACAATTTCCCTAGGTTCAACATATAGACTAATGGTCAGTATTCCCTATGTGCCGAAAATCAGATTAAAAGAGTATCTCACATAAAAAGCATTACGAACAATAAGCAATTCAATAGAATTATAGATAAAAGTATTCATGCAAATTCAAATCAACATATGTCCCAACAATATAGAAACAGGTTCATCAAACACAACCTAACCTAGAGGAGTTTAACTACTCATAATTCAGATTACAATACCAAAAACAATGAATAATAATTTCATATGAGATCCCTTGAAGGATTGGCCTCCAATGGCTTCAAATGCTCTAAAAAATCACCTTTGGTACTGTAAAAATTGTCATTCCAATACCGAATTTCGTAACCCTTGAAAAAGTGCAGAAATTCCCCTTAAAAAGAGCTCAAAATGGATTAGAACGCGTCAGAAAAGCCCAGAAAAAAGTTCATCGCACGCGTGATGACCTGTATCGCGCGTACGATGCAGCTAATACAGTCATATATCGCGCCCGATGCTACACGTGATTATTCAAGTAGCTGCACGCTTTTGTTCCCTTTTTCACCTGATTTTTCACTAAGTCCAATTTCTTCATATTTAGCTTTTTTTTCCTCATTCTTTGGTCTTTCTTCTTCAATTTTTATCATCTTTAACTTGTTTTGATCCGATTCTTCGACTAAATTCATCTAATAATGGACTGTCATCACATATCTTGGTATGACCAGACGAAGACATCTACATAGTCTAGAAATAGCTTGACCAACTTTGTATGCACATTTTTCTCTAGAGATGCCCCAACCTTCACCTCCTTTCTGGCGTCTTTAGTCCCTAGATTAATGACCTCTTTTGGCTCTTGGTGCGGCTAAATCTCTTTTTGTTCTTGTTCAAGGAGCCTTGCTAGTTTAGCCGACAATTCACAATCTGCCCCAGCAACATGAATCTATGGTCTCCCAAGTAAACAACTTTAAGTAGAGTTAATGTCCATCACTTGGAACATGATGGTAAACATGTGGGGTCCAACCCAAAGTGGTAGATCGATTTCACCGATCACTTGTTTTCTGGAGCCATCAAATGCTCTTACAACTAATGCTTTATCTCTCTCATTTCTGCCCCTTCAACCAATAGTTGACTCACGTGTTCTTTGGAATTACATTGAGAAAGGAATTGATATCTATAAGGACTATGGATAAGTGAGTGTCCATGCGGGTAACGGAGATATTCAATGCCATGTTATGGGAAGCTCCTCCAATTGGTAGTCCAACATCATTAAATCCCAGGTAACGGCTGACCGTAATATTTGTGACTACCTATTGCAACACGAAAAATAACCGGCAGAAAACAGAGTCGCCACCAAACGTTATTTATCCTGACGGGGGAAAGGAAACGATTTAAGAAACCTCAAAAGGGAAAAGACAAGGTCATCGCAACCAAGTCCTGGGTTCGGGAGCCGATTACGCGAGAGGAAGGTATTAGCACCCCCTCGGACGAGAATGAGGAAGTCAAAGCGTCCGTAGTTAGTGGACTACGGGAGAAAGGTGGGAAGAGTGATCACCAAGACTTCACCGTCTTGTGCCTACGTATCCTCATTCGGATGAGAATGAGGAAATCAGAGTGTCTGTAGTTCGTAGACTAAGGAAATGGGAGAAGGGTGCTCGCCAAGACTTCACTGTCTTGTGCCTACGTATCCTCAATCAGACGAGAAAGAGGAAATCATAGCGTCCGTAGTTCGTGGAACTACGGAAATAAAGATGGAAGGGTGCTCGCCAAGACTTCGCTGTCTTGTGCCTACGTATCCTCAATCGGACGAGAATGAGGAAATCCGAGCGTTCATAGTTCGTGGACACAACAACAAATTGGTTAAGTGTTTTTTATGAGCGACATCAAGTTCACGTTCCAGTAGTTAGAGTCGATGCCTGTTTGCGGTAGAACGGAAACACTCTAGACGAAGTAAGGAGAGACTCTTCACTCATCATTTCCCATATACTTAAGGCTCGTAGCGCACAATACTCATCGTACTTATGAAGTGTTTTGATTTAGTTTTGAGATGAGAAAGAAGACTCAAAGAGAAAAAGAAAATCTAGGGGAAAGTTCACCTAAATGTTATCATGCAAATGACCCTATAGTTGAGGATGAGAGGGAAGTCTACCTAATGTTATCATACAAATGATGGACCTAAGGTTGAGGTTTAAGAGGGAGCTACCCTAGTGTTGTCATACAAAGGATTGAGAGCCTAATGTCTATCCTACTTTTAACCTAATCAAAAATTAAGTTCAAACTAGGAACCCTAAGGGAGCATGTGAATAAGCACAAGCAAGCATTAAACAAACTCAATCTCAATAAAAAAAGTAAACTCAAAATCCAAAAGAGAAGAAAAGAGATGAAGAGAAAGGGAGATGTCAAAGTGACACCAGAGGAGAAAGTATCACCCATCAAGGAAAGATCAAGGCATGTTCATCAAATGAACCATGATATCAAAGAGACAAGAATCACACCATCATCATACATTCTCAAACATCACATCTCCATGAATAAAGGATTCAAACTTTTAAGTGCAAGAGAAAAGATGAAGACAAATATAGAAATGCACAAGCAAACTTGTTCTAGAAACACAATTGAACATCATGAAGCATTATACCAAATCAAAATGAGTTCAACAAGATGAAAGACAAGTTAAGTCAGTAGCAACTTCACATCAAGTTTAACTTATATGGATGAAGAGGAGAAGAGACATCAAGGGTCCACACATTAATACCCAAACATATGTCCACACATAGCTCATACAAAAACACACTTCAAAAGACTAGCCAAGTGAAATTAGGATATGAATTCAAGTAAGGGCAGTAACCTGATCATGCATATCAATCCAAACATGAACTTATAGATAGCAAGAAGAAACATCAAGGGTCAAATCCAAAGCATGCACCAAAACTAGGTTAACATCTCTCATGAACAATTCCAAAAGAAAACAATTGTTCAAGCACAAATACAAAGCACAAATGATCATGTAAGGCATACCACAACATCAAGGTCAGAATCATACTCAAATGTATCACATCACAAGACATCACACAAGTTTTACAAGTATCATACTCAAATCAAACACAAAGAACGACTCTAATCACCATACAAGGGAACAAAAGATCATATGAAGACAAAAATGAGAAATGGTCATGCCATGGCATTAAAACAAGAAGATCAAACCCTCAAATATGTCATTCAAAGCATACAAGAGTTCATAGGCATCCATTAGGTCATACAAGAAAACATCTTGAGAAACTAGGTCAAGAACATCAATGGTGCAAGGCTAAAACAACATCAACTTGAAAATTCCACCAAAAATAGGAAAATAACCAAATGAAAGTGAATCCAAAGCCATAATCAATTCAAGACAATACATGATCACATTAAATAAGCATTTCAAACTTCAACCAAACACAAGTGGTCAAAATGCTTGGAAATTAGGTCAAGCGCCAAGCATGTTCAATCCAAAACCAAATTACAATTAGGCATCAATCAAAAATAGAGAAATGACCTAATAAAATTCAACAAAAGGTTCTACCACATTCTATACCAATCAAGAACAAATGTTCAAAAGATCATAAAAGTATTGCATAATTGCACTATCAAATCAAACTAAAGACTCAAAGCAATCCACTAATCGAGCATGCATCGAGGACTATTTAAAACCAAGTGAAAATCAATAAAAAATTCATCATCACGGCATCAAAACATTATTCAAATATTCACCCATGATAGGTGGAAACATGGCCAAGAGATTGGATCAAATAGACAAGCATAAGGCATCAATATCAAAAACCCTAGCCAAGAAAAAATATGTAAAACCACTCTTCAAAATAAATTCAAAGAAAATAGAAAAATAAATCCAAAAAAAAAAAAAAATAATGAAAATATTCTCAGGACATCAAATAATCACAAACATATTTTTGGGCATTTTTATAAAGATTTTAACCATTAAAAATAAAAGGAAAACAAAAAATAGAAAATAAAATAAAATAAGAAAGAAATGGAGCATTGGGGGGGGGGGGTGAAGTAGCAATTCTGAGTTGAACTAGAATCAAATGTAAACGCGTTTGGGCTCAAAATCAAGGTGGTGTGACTATCAACATTGGACAAGCCCAAACCAAGTATGCACACAATCAGATTGCCACGTGAGCTTCATTAATTGACGTGGATCCGATTCACACAAACCAACGAATCACAACATAACAAATCAATTAATTTGAATTAAAATACTGGCGCCAACCCAAGAAGTACACACTATCAACAAGGAAGATTCCTCTGACACATATGAGGAATGGAAGTCCTGTCTTAACGAGGACGGTTATATATCTCAGGAAGAGGTGCCTATGCCATTTTGCTATCCCGCACAGAGTCCGAGATTTATACCGAAGTCAGATGTCGAAATGATATACGGAGGTTGTGATCTGGAAGGATGCCGTGCTCTGCCAAACTCGTTAGAGGAGGACACTCTGATGAAAGACAACTTTGACCATGACTACTATGGCCCAATGGATGGCCTGCCTATCTGGCAGCCGCACCCAGGAAACTCGGGGCAAGAAAATCAGCCAAACAATGAAAATCGGCTGAGCATCATTGAACAGAATACCTGTGTCCCCACCATGTCATGGGATCAACACTCAGGTCATTCGGAAAATATCCAGTACGACGATGAATTGGCAAAGCTTGCCGAACTAGAATTAATCTACTACACTTTTCCTGAGGTCAACGTCATTGAGAGAGATGACTCCTCTAGTTCCAAAGAAGTGTGGGACACCTTAGGACAACCAAGATGAAAATACGACTATATGGTCAAGTACACTGCTCATGAGAGCTCTCGTATCAGGCTCAAAGACATCCAGCCAACTGGATGGGGAGATTTGCCTGAGAGC
This sequence comes from Lathyrus tuberosus, assembly GCA_022829125.1. Taxonomy (NCBI): domain Eukaryota; kingdom Viridiplantae; phylum Streptophyta; class Magnoliopsida; order Fabales; family Fabaceae; genus Lathyrus; species Lathyrus tuberosus. The sequence goes on from JALAZF010000032.1 coordinate 11,102,788, forward strand.
ACAAATACTCTGCAAAATACAACTGAGGAATCCTCCTACGACAACACTGCCTGGGAGACAGATTCCAATGATCCTGCTCCACCAAAAATCAGCGTTATTTCTGAAGACAAATCAAGGAAGGTACCAGACTTTGTGATTCACCAAGGAGTTCACCACCAATGGGTTGCTGTCGATGTTCCGAAGATTGTTCATAAGTCTAAGTAATTGTCGTCTTTAACCTTTCACCCTGCCCAGGCGAAACGGATGTTTTGATAGGGCTTAATTTTTGTAAATATCCCTCTTCGCTTCGCCCAGAGCGACAGAGTTTTGTTTTATAGGGCTGTAGTTTCAAGAATCGACTTGTTTATAAATAAAATAACGTCGTTCTGTAATTTCCGCATTAATTGCTGTTTTCTCTTTTCGCTTTTCTCAAAAAATGGTAATCCTAAAAAACAACTCAATAATAAAAACAAGCAGTAAAAAAAATATATAATAATAATAATACACTACAACACTCTTGCATTTTTTCTATCTCTTCTAAACACGAATCATCATGTCATGCAGATTGCTTGTCTTAAACCCCGTTGAAACACGCGATCCAATGCCTTCTCCCAACTTTGAGTTCCTGGTATTTGGGGCTGAAGAAGAAGTTAATGACAAAATTCCAGAAGAGATCTCCCGACTACTCAGACAAGAGGAAAGGGCCATCGAACCTCACAAAGAGCCGTTGGAAACGGTCAACTTGGGTTCAGAAGAAGAAAGAAAAGAAATCAGGATTGGGGAACTGATCAGTCCAAATGCCAAAGAGAGTTTGACAAAAATTCTCAAAGAGTTTTCTGATGTATTCACTTGGTCCTATCAGGACATGCCAAGGTTAGATACCAGCATCGTGGAACATCATCTACCGTTAAGGTCAGAATGTCCGCCAGTAAAACAAAGGTTGAGACGGACTCACCGGAACCTGGCCATAAAAATCAAATAGGAGGTACAGAAACAGATTGACGCGGGTTTCCTCGCCACGTCAGAATATCCTCAATGGTTAGCCAACATCGTATCCGTTTCGAAAAAGGACGGAAAGGTTAGAATGTGTGTCGACTACAGGGACCTAAGCAAGGCCAGTCCAAAGGACGACTTTCCTTTACCACACATTGACATGCTGGTAGACAGTACAACAAAATTCAAAGTCTTCTCCTTCATGGATGGATTCTTGGGCTATAACCAGATTAAAATGGTGCCGAAAGACATGGATAAAACTTCGTTCATTATCCCATGGGGTACCTTTTGTTACAGGGTAATGCTGTTCGGTTTGAAGGACGTCGGGGCAACCTATCAAAGGGCCATGACTACTTTCTTTCATGACATGATACACAAAGAAATCGAGGTATATGTCAATGACATGATTTCCAAATCTAGAACAGAGGAGGAGCATGTGACCCACCTGTCAAAACTATTTGAGCGGTTGAGAAAATACAAACTCCACTTAAATGCCAATAAGTGCACATTCGGTGTCCGCTCAGGGAAACTCTTAGGGTTCATCGTCAGCCAGAAAGGAATTGAGGTTGATCCTAACAAGGTCAAGGCCATTCAAGAAATGCCTTCTCCAAAGACTGAAAAACAAGTCAGGGGATTCCTGGGACGTTTGAACTACATCTCCAGATTCATATTCTTCATGACCACGACATGCGCACCAATTTTCAAGTTATTCAAAAAGAACCAGGACTGCGTTTGGACAGAAGACTGCCAAACCGCCTTCGACAGTATTAAGGAATATCTGTTGAATCCACTGATTCTATTACCTCCAGTGGAAGGAAGACCACTGATCATCTACTTAACAGTCCTAGAGGACTCGATGGGTTGTGTACTTGGCCAACAAGACGAAACCAAAAGGAAAGAGTTTGCCATCTACTATCTGAGCAAGAAATTCATCGACTGCGAGACTCGGTACACTATGCTCGAGAAAACTTGTTGTGTTCTGGCTTGGGCAGCCAAACGTCTTCGCCAGTATATGATTCGTCACACTACTTAGTTGGTCTCCAAAATGGATCCAATCAAGTATGTATTTGAAAAACCCGCTCTCACGGGAAGAATCGCCCGTTGGCAGATGTTGTTGTCAGAATACGACATCGAGTACCATGCTCAGAAAGCCATCAAAGGGAGTATTTTAGCATATCATTTGGCTCATCAAACGATTAACGATCAGGAATCAGTCGAGTTTGACTTCCCAGACGAAGATGTCATGTATTTAAAGATGAAAGATTGCGATGAACCGCTACCCAGTGAAGGTCCAGAACCAAGTTCCCAATGGGGACTTATCTTTGACGGAGCCGTCAATCATTATGGAAACGAAATTGGGGCAATCATCATAACACCTCAGGGTACCCATATTCCTTTCACTGCTAGACTTACGTTCAAGTGCACGAACAACGAGGCCAAATATGAAGCTTGTATCATGGGTCTCGAAGAAGCGATCGATTTGAGAATCAAAAACTTGGATGTTTATGGCGACTCAACCCTGGTTATCAATCAGATCAAAGGAGATTGGAACACATACCAATCAGGACTGATTCCTTACAAGGATTATGCAAGAAGGTTGTTACCTTTCTTTGACAGAATCGAGTTTCATCATATCCCTCGTGAAGAGAATCACATGGCTGACGCATTAGCCACTCTCTCTTCCATGATTAGTGTGGGTCAATGGAACGACCTACCTAAGATCGACATAATGCGCCTTGAAAGGCCCGCTTACATCTTCACGATCGAAGCAGTCATAGACGACAAACCTTGGTATCACGATATCAAATGCTTCCTTCAGAAACAAGAGTACCCACCTAGGGCATCCAGAAAAGACAGGAAAACCCTCAGAAGACTGACAATCAGTTTCTTCCTGAGCGGGGATACACTCTATAAGATAAACTTTGACATGGTCTTGCTCCGATGCGTAGATGGACCAGAAGCAGACATGCTGACGAAAGAAATTCATGAAGGATCCTTTGGCACTCATGCCAACGGACACATAATGGCGAGAAAAATTCTAAGAGCAGGGTACTATTGGTTGACCATGGAATCCGACTGCTACAAGTACATGAAAAGGTGTCATAAGTGTCAGATATACTCAGACAAAATTCATGTACCGCCAACGCATCTCAAAGTTCTTTCTTCCCCATGGCCTTTTTCCATATGGGGAATCGACATGATTGGCATGATCGAACCCAAAGCTTCAAACGGACATCGGTTCATCCTGATAGTCGTTGACTATTTCACCAAGTGGGTCGAAGCAGCGTCATACGCCAATGTAACCCGACAAGTGGTAGTCCGATTCATCAAAAATAATCTCATCTGCCGTTATGGTGTTCCTAGCCAGATCATTACCGATAATTGATCCAACTTGAACAACAAGATGATGAAAGAGTTATGCGCTGAGTTCAAAATCGAACACCATAACTCATCTCCCTACCGACCCAAGATGAACGGAGCGGTAGAAGCAGCTAACAAGAACATCAAGAAGATTGTTCAGAAGATGGTTGTAACCTATAAAGACTGGCACGAGATGCTACCCTTTGCTCTTCACAGTTATCGCACATCTGTCCGCACTTCAACAGGGGCAACCCCTTTCTCTCTAGTATATGGCATGGAAGCAGTGCTCCCCATAGAAGTAGAGATCCCATCAATCCGGGTATTGATGGAAGCTAAGCTTACAGAAGCTGAGTGGTATCAAAGTCGACACGACGAACTAAATCTGATCGAAGAAAAGAGAATAACGGCACTATGCCACGGTCAGTTGTATCAACAAAGAATGAATAGGGCGTTTGACAAAAAGGTCCGACCTCGCGTCTTTAGGAAAGGAGACCTTGTGCTAAAAAAGATACAATCATTTCTCACTGATTCCCGGGGCAAATGGACTCCGAATTATGACGGCCCCTATGTGGTCAATAAAGCTTTCTCAAGCGGCGCCTTGAGACTTGCAACCCTGGACGGAGAGGAATTTGCCTACCCCACGAATGTTGATGTAGTCAAGAAATAATTCGCCTAAAAAAAACGTCTCGGTGGATTGAAAACTCGAAAGGGCGGTCCAGGCTAGAGACACATCAAAAATCATCCCGGTGGATTGGAAATATCAAAGTACAATCCAGGCAAAAGTTTGGGATACTGGCAAGTAACTACGTCCAACAGGGGCAAATCCCTCAGTAGCAGTTATGTCGTCCATCAGAAAACTCCAGTCAAGGTCATCTTCGACAGAAGCTCAGGATGTCCAGAATTCAAAGTTGGTAGAAGGATAGTGGTCATTATGTTTCAATGTAGCCCTTTTCCCTTAAATTGCCATTTTCTAAACTTTGTAAATACTCTATGGAATCACGCGCTTGGTTAATTTCTATCCTATCAATAAAATTTGAGCCCTTGTGCTTTTGTTTGCAATTCTTATTTGTTTTAGCTTTACAGAATGACATTTTAACATGATCAACGATTCTTAGAATAAAACAAAAAACGAATTTACTTGTCAAACTTTTTCTGCTTTTAAAATAAAGATGGCAATTTCTATTGACTGTTGAACATCGAAAGAACATCGATTGCTTCTCCAGAAGTAAGTGAGCTTCAAAGTGCAGAATCAAAGTACTCCTTCTAAACCAGTGCACATGAATGAAGGATCAACTGTGTTAGAGACCGTGCTTCATCTGACACCCCCCGGCAGAGTTCTTACCTCCTAAGCCCGACCAACGGTTATTCCCCGTAGGGACTATCTCTCCTAATCAAGGCAGAATTGCTATCATGAACCAGTGATACTTTTCATCTCCCACTGTGGCCGAGTATCCAGTCGTGTTCATCTACTAGTCTGTATGTCGTGTCAGTTTTGTCAGCATAAACATACATACATCATGCATTATTTATTTGAATTCATATTGCATCACTATCACTCTAGTCGGTATTATCCCCTAGTGATAAAAGTCCTCTCAATCGAGTTGTCAGTTCTTTCCTCGTCAAGAAATGTTGCGTCTGAACAATCTCGCCTCCAGTTTATTTCTGGATTGAAGTTGACCCTTGACCACTTTGATAACTTGAACCTCTGAAGAACCAGAGAACCATCGACAAACGTCACTCCTCGCCAATGAAGATGATATCTCTGCTTTCCCGGATTAAGGAAAATCCCCAGAGAAAGCCTCTTAATCAGAGATTCGGCAATACAGCCATTTTTCTCCAAAAAATCTACTGACGATAAGGTCATCAGCTCCTCAAAATTGGATCATATCATATGGCATTTCTCCGAGAAGATCTCGAGAAAAGTATGATGTAATACCCCAAGCGAAAGCAGTCTCTCAAGAGACTCGTTTTCCCCGATAGAGTCAACAAATGGCGTCTCAAACAGAGAAGTTTGTACACCTCTACAACTCAGACGACTGGGTTCCCCAGTAAGTCTGACATCAGATCTTTTTCCGTCAAATGGCATCTCCCCAGGAAAATTCGGCGAGAAGTTTGAGGGAAAACGCTACAAATTGCATCCCTTGTCAAGAAAGTTTATTGACAAAAGAAACTAAGACCAGTTCCTTGGTAGGAAACCAGGATCTAGGGGAAGTTTATTTTAGAAACTTAGACCATTTCCTTGGTAGGAAACCATGATCGAGGGGAAGTTTATTTCAGAAACTGAGACCAGTTCCTTGGTAGGAAACCAGGATCGAGGGGAAGTTTATTTCAGAAACTAAGACCAGTTCCTTGGTAGGAAACCAGGATCGAGGGGAAGTTTGTATCAGAAACTTAGACCAGTTCCTTGGTAGGAAACCAGGATCGAGGGGAAGTTTGTTTCAGAAACTTAGACCAGTTCCTTGGTAGGAAACCAGGATTGCGGGGAAGTTTGTATCAGAAACTTAGACCAGTTCCTTGGTAGGAAACCAGGATCGAGGGGAAGTTTGTATCAGAAACTAAGACCAGTTCCTTGGTAGGAAACCGAGATCGAGGGGAAGTTTATATCAGAAACTAAGACCAGTTCCTTGGTACAAAGACCAGGACCGAGGGGGAGTTTTACCTTTTCTAAGCATCATTGCTTAGCAAAAGAAGGAGGATGTGCAAACTGCCATTCATAACCACCATCAAAATTTTGGGTATTCCGATATTTAATCCTCTTGCACCCCGAATGCCCGAATACCTTCGCAATTGACACCTTCGGGTCCAAGAAGATTAAATAGGGGCATTTGTCATACCCCAAATTTTGACCACTTAGATTTCCCATCATTGGGTAAATCATCATCACAATATGGATGAATCATCATACCTCATCAGTCTCCCCAAAGATGGGTGAGCATTCACTACTACCAAAAATTAGGGTTTCAAGCCCTCTCAGAGCCTTAGACAAAAGATCAATCAAGAATTGACATGATCTTCAACTTGTCTAACCTCTCAAACATCCAAAATGGATCAAGAGGACTCCCACAGTAAGGATTAAGCACAAGGCTGCTCCCTGCTAGGTGGATTAAGCCTCAAGATCGCCAGTGTCACCAAATTAGGGTTTGGTCGACCAGGGCCTCCAGATGGAAATTTTCCTCTGGGCATGAGCCAATGCTTCAAAGCATAACCTAAAATGCTCCATGGAACATCATGGACCCAATCATCAAGTCAATTTAGCCTCAGGGGGTGCATTCATAAAAAAATCAGGAATTAGGGTTTCTTGACCTAATTCACCCCTAAGTTGACTTTTGGGACAAATCATGAGCCAATACCTCAAGAGAAGATTTTAAGGTCTCTAATAAACTACATTGATCCATTTGCAATAATGGATTGATCCAAGAAGCTTGATCAACAAGTTTCAAGTTCATCAGAACCACATTTAGGGTTTCGCGGGAAAAGTCAACTGTATCTTTGACTTTTGACTCAGGCATGCTCCCAAACCTTGGGACATGATTCAATACACCCTATAACACCTATGGAACATGTACATCAAGTTTGATTTAGGTCAAGGACTTGATTTCATAGAGGATCGCACAATTTGGAATTCATCTGATAAAAAGTCAACAGTGCACAAAAGTCAACTTTGACTTTTTGAGATTTTTCACAATTATGGTTCTTTGACCCTAAAATGATGTTAATGTATGATTGAAATCATCATTCATCAAGAAAAATCAAGAAAAGTGGGATAACTTGTAAAAGGGGTAACCATAAAAACTTAGAAATTTTTCTAAGTTATGGAATAAAGTGGCAAGGGTACCAACTTTGGAGGATCATAACTCCTAAACCTCAAGGCCATTTTTCCACATTCAAAGCTAGATTTTTAGCTCTCATGGCCCTCTACAAAAGCTTCAAACATAAATCATTCCAATTCTCTATGGATTTTAAGTTATGGAATGATCAAAATCACAAAAAGTGAAAATGTAACTTTTTTCCAACACTTAGTGAAATTTTCACTAAGTCAGAATCTGCCTTCACTTTTTTCCAAATGTAGGGGCATTTTTCACTTGGATCAAAAAGGTATCAAAACCAACTATGATCAAACAGTTGTTGTATCATATGAGGGCTTTCCAAAATGGCCAAGAACTCCATCAAATTCCACTTGAGCCATGAGATATGACAATGCCAATATGCCTTGCTGCAAACTGTCATGGCAAGGCAGATTTGGGAGTTTTGCTCGATTTGCTCAAAATTTGCAAAGGGTAAGCAACTCTATCCATCTGAACACCTCAAGGGGGGACCAAGGAGGAACCAACTCTGATCCCAAGCCTCCCAAGTCTTTGGAACCAAAAGTAGCATGCCAAACCTAGAAATGCCTAAAAGAGGGACAAGACTCCAATTTTGGATTGGAGCATTTAATGGATGTACCAAGGTGGCATGGACTGAGCCATTCCCAACTGAATTCAGTCAAGACTTATCCAAGACCAAGGGAACCAGCAGCCTGTGCCCTAACCTCTAGTCAATGGCTAGAGGAGACTTGGATTCTCATTGCTCAACATTGGCCAAACATCTACTGCAGTTGCCATTCACTATTGCAGCTAAAACAAACTTGCTATACTATAAATAGAGCTCAATTGTATTCAGTTTGAGTACACCAAAACACTACAACACTTGCTTTCCTCAAAATCTCTTTCTCTAGGCAAAAGTACCTTCTTTAGTAAGGTAACTCTGAGTTTTTGAGTTAGAGAGCAATTCCACCATAGCTCATGATCCAAACACATCCAATATGTCATATCTAAGTTGTCCAAACTCTCACAAGTGACCTGTAACACCAAAATCACAAAGTCACATCTCAAAACCTCAAAATAGGACTTTTGTGCATTTTTCAAGCCATGTCTTGATTCATTCACTTTCCAAACCAGATAAAACCTCAAACACACTCCAAATATCATCCTTGAACTGTCCCAAATGGTTCCACACATCTGGAACACCATTTGAGAGAGTTGTTATTTTGGTCACTTTTGCCCCTTTTGCAAGAAAGAGCTCAAACTTGCTCCTGAGGTTTCCAGATGATTCCAACCATCCTAAAAGCTTCTAAGAGATCATTTGAGGGTGTCCAAAGCATCAAATCATTTCTGGAACAAGTGGCTTGGCAGATTGCACAAAAGCTCCAAAAAGAGGTAAGCATCACAACTTGGATTCTTTGAATCATGCTTTCTTTTGATGTCCACTGATCATGCATCTCTTATACATGTTATATGTGTTGTGTTTGCACCAATTTATCATGTAATTCATGCTTGTACCAAGAGATGGCACAGAAAATGCAAATCATGGCCTATTTCAAAACCATTATCGGGTTTTTCAATAGGAGCATGATCTGAAAAAAACACCACCGCCATTGGATTCCTTGTGAAATTCTAGGCAGGATAGACCTAAATTTTGTCCCAATCCATGGAGAAATGAGAAAGTTATGGCCTTCACGTTTTCAACCAAAATCTTGCCCTGCCTTGCCTTGGGCCAGGCCAAAAGCAAGGCAAACCTTGTATATTTGTGGTTGTGTTTCAATCAACGGATGTATCACCACCCCAGTGGTAAGGCGCGCGCCCTATACACAAGAGGTCTGGGGTTCGAATCCCCCTCGCCCCAAATCCTCTTTTTGCTATTTTTTCCACTTTTTATTATTTTTCTTATTATTTTTAATGATTTAAAATTTAAAACTCCCTCAATTTTAATTATTTTTTATTGGTTCTTTTTGCAAAAAATCATAAAAATGTTGAAATATTTTATTCCACAAAAAAATTAAATTTATATTAGTTATTTAATATAATTAGTATTTTTGTGAATAAATTCATTTTTTATTGTTTTTAAACATTTAAAAGTGAATATTTACTTTGAAAATCAAAACCAAATGAGTTTTAATTCATCTTGTGATTAAAACCTCATTTTTCAAGCCTTAAACAAAAATCACAAGTGGTTTATTCAAACTTATTTGGTATTTTTATCATTTTATTTGATTTTCTTTAAATATTTACTTTTAAAAGAAAACAAATTTAGGGTTTCTTTGATTTTCACCCAAACAAAACTTTTAAATAATCTTTGGGCCTCTAATAGAGTGTAAGACCCAATCCTTTTTAAAACCAAACCAATTTTGGGCCTCAGGTATTGTATAAGTCCCACTGCGATTTCAAAAATCTCGGCGCGATCGCCATTTAAGACCCTGAGCCTCTCCTTGAGCTGTAAGCCCCATCACTGGGACAAAAATACTTTGGGCCTCTATTAGAGTGTAAGACCCAACCCTTTTTGAAAACCAAAATGATTTGGGCCTCAGTGTATTGTATAAGTCCCTGTAGCGAGCGATTTTGGACGTGGTTCTTAAGCACTGTCGCTATGGGGTACTACAGGTCGATTCGTTTTTTATCCTATTGAAGCTGATGAAGGAAGGGAAATAGATGTCTCCAATTAACCCTGCTTGCATACTGAGTTTGAACAGCGGTCTGTTAGGTTACAGATGCTATGTGGAAGTGGGGCCCAATCTTCGGTTATTTCGCTTGAGAACACGGTGTTTAGACTATTGGTGAGGTTTTTGATACTGTGTTTAGATTTGATGCTTCTGGGTTGATTTGGTGGAGATACTCGATTTTGGGTTTTTGATTAGTGTGCTCGCTAAGATTTTTCAATCTTATGCCTACGTATTCCCGTTTTAACGAAACAGGGAAATCAGAGCGATCGTAGTTCCTCCTATTCTATGGGAGGAAAAAGGTCGTTTTGGGTGTCTTGTTCAAAGCCCAAGACGTGAAGCTAAACGTGGTTTGTATCTTGTTCAAAGTCCAAGATGTGAAGCTGAAGGGTCTATTTGTATCTTGTTCGAAGCCCAAGATGTGAAGCTAAAGGGTTTTGACTTTAGAGAGAATTTGTCATCTCTAAAGGGGGTATGTTTGTCACAACTGTTGGGTGACTGATTATAAAGGAGAATTACTTTAAGTGGGATATGTGAATCCAGCAATGCCATAATTTCCTTTATAGGGGATTCTTAACCTGAAGGAGAAGACTTTAACTCAGTTTAGAGCAATGCCATCTTTCCTTAGGAATTTCTCATGCTAAAAGAGGGACAGTGGCGTGGATGTAAATAATCCAGAGGCTTGCCGCTTACAACAATTAGATGAAGGGAAAAGAGTTATTGATGTTTGTATACTGTGAACAAGGTACAACTTTTGATGCTAAAAGGTTGATTGACTCAACCGGGGTTTTCTTATACAAAGCCTAAGAGGAGGCTACTGACCCAACAATAGGGTGTTTTTATGTGTCTCGTACGAAGCCCGAGAGAGAGGCTAAACGGTTGACTCAACAAGAGAGTGCTAACAAGTGAATGACTCAACAAGAAAGTGCTTTTATATGTGTCTTGTATGAAGCCCAAGACAGAGGCTAAAAGGTTTTGACTCCACATGAGGGTCTTTTATACTCAACAAGAGAGTGATTTTGTATCTCGTACGAAGCCCGAGATAGAGGCTAAAAGGTTTGACTCAACAAGAGAGTCTTTTATACTCAACAAGAGAGTGTTTTTGTATCTCGTACGAAGCCCGAGATGGAGGCTAAAAGGTTTGACTCAACAAGAGAGTCTTTTATACTCAAAAAGAGAGTGTTTTTGTATCTCGTACGAAGCCCGAGATAGAGGCTAAAAGGTTAGCTCCCTTGGGGAGAATCATTGTACAAAGCCCAAGAGGAGGCTAGGGTGCTGGTAACTGTTTTAGTTTAGTGACAGGTCAAGTATGTTGGATAAAGAGAAAATAAGTTCTTATATGGGTAAAATTGTGCTTAGGTACTGATCAGAGGATCAGGGTTATTTCTTGTTCTTTAAGGAAATGGGAAATCCAAAGGGTATAGAGACTGTCCAAGTCTACGGGTGTTTCGAGAAGTCGATTCTCGGATAGCGAATGATCTTTGTATGATGCCCAAGAGAAGGTTGGTATGTTAAGGGATGAAGGTCAACACATTAACAGGTCTGACACTTGACTCAAAAAGACAGCTCTAGCAAATTGATGACTAGGTTCTGTTCCTATAGGTCTCTGGGTCCTTGTACTAAGCCCAAGAGAAGGCATGAGAGTTTTAAGAAGTCGAAGGGTCCTTGTACAACGCCCAAGAGGAGGCGGGGATGCTTTTAAGAAGCCTGTGGGTCCCCAAACCCTGAGAAGTTCAAGACAAGCCATTCACCGAGAATAGATCAAGCCAGGAAAGTCCGAGAATTTGGAAGAAACTCAAGAGATGCCATTCACGGAGAAAAGATCATCTCTGGGGAGTAGAGTTTCTTAGACGATTTCTAAAGGTGACAGTCTGAGAAAGGGTTCACCGAGAATGCTGCCTTTCACGTCTCCATATTGTTTAACCCCAAGAGGAGGGAAGACTGTGTTTGGTAATCCTATGGGGATCTAGTTTTGTTTGCATTTAAGAGTAACCAACAGGGCTTTACCTAGTGCTAGACGTAGTTGCCGGGGAAAACTCTAAATAATTATACTAGTATTACACAATTGATATTTGACAAGTATATAAAAGTTTGTGAAAGAAGACTTACAGTGAGCAGCCCCACAATACAGTTATATATATATATATATATATATATATATATATATATATATATATATATGAAAGCGGATAAAGAAAGCGGGTAAACACTTACTCGGTTGTAGAGCTTCCATGCTGTTTGGTTAGTTTATTCAACAAAGAAAGCTTTGATAACAATATTATATTTAAAATCAAAGGAGAAAGTGCTTTGAAAAGATTGTTGGGGCTCATAGCTCAAGGAGAGGCCCAAGGATTTATCAGTGATTGCACTGTTGTTTGAATTTGTATAGAGGGACTTATACAAGTGACTGAGGCCCAAAAAGGTTTTCTGTACAAAGGGATGGGTATTAAACTCTCTCAAGAGGCCCAAAGGTTTATTTTTGTACAAGTGGTGGGGGTTACAGCTCAAGGAGAGGCCCAAAAGTTTGTTTTAAAAGGCGACGATCGCGTCGAACTTTTTGGTGGTATCGGGACTTATACAATACACTGAGGCCCAAAATTATTTTGGTTTCTAAGAGGGATTGGGTGTTACACTCTATTAGAGGCCCAATAGTTTTGAATGGGTCTTATAGCTCGAGGAGAGGCCCACGGGTTTGTTTTTTCAACTGGCGATCGCACCGAGGCTTTCTTTTAACGCAGAGGGACTTATACAATATCTGAGGCCCAAAATTGTTTTGGTTAAAAGGGGATTGGGTCTTACACTCTATTAGAGGCAAAGTAATTTAAAGAAAAGAAATGGGGCTTATAACACGAGGGTAGGCCCAGATAATTTTCGTTTTGAAATGGCGATCGCGCTGAGATTTTTGAAAATGCAGTGGGTCTTATACAATGACTGAGACCCAAAAATGTTTTGGTTTTCAAAGGGGGGTTGGGTCTTACACTCTATTAGAGGCCCAAAGTAATTTAAAGAAAGGAAATGGGGCTAATAAATCTTAAGGCTTTTACAATTACAACTTAAAACTGAAAATATGCATATTACATTAGAGTTGATAATTGCTTGATATTGCTACTCCTTCATAAGAAGAATCCTTGTTAAGATTCAAACTTGAATCTTCAGCCATATATAGCCTTTGCAGAAACTAGCCGTTGAGGAAGTGACTTGATCAAGGGTCTTTGTCTTTACTCCATAGCATAAGAGACATTAAAGATGGATGCAAAGCAGATTCTGAATCCAATGTGTAGCGCTCTTAACCTTTGAGTCTTCAAAAGGTTTTGTACTGAAAAAGTCATTAGGAGCAGATGTCCGTAGAGCATGTCAACCTTTCTTGAGCCTTTTAATCTTGTAGACTCTAGCTGACAAGCTGATAAGACAATACAACTTGCTTTCTGCAGTACGGATAATCCACAACTTAATCACCAACTCTGAATGGTACCAGATGCTGATATACAATTACCAAGTGTAGTAACTCATCTGAATGCTTAGGTCTTCAGCTCAGAGTCTGTGCCAAGCCACACTAGAAAGTGTTCTTCAGACTTTGCCACCAGAAGCTAGCAATGGAGCATCTCCCAAGTGTGTCTAAGTAAAAAAAATTCTAATTACTTATGTACAAGAACAAGAACCTGCATAAATAAAAAAGTTGATGGGAGGACCCCTGTATTCACTTTCTGTCCCAACTGGTGCTTTACCGGTCACAGGTACAGAATTGTGTTGAGGTGGATCCTGAGAAGCTTCATTGTTGTCGAGATTAATCAGCGGTGGAGAGAAATTAGGAGGTATTCTCCAAGGATGAATGATAGTGTTCCCGTTAACCGGAAGCAGAGGCACTAGCTGATAAGGGATGAAAAATCCACCATTAGCAATTTGCGGAGTTGAGTTATGTGGCATCCCCCAGGGATAGACAGTAGCATGTCCACCAGGCCCTGATAGAGATCCTAGCTAGTTAGGTACCAGCTAAGCGACCGCTTCAGTTTCAGTTGGAGTCTCAGTAGCAGATGTAACATTATCCTTCTGAGCGCGAAAGAGTTCAAGAATCATATCCATCTTTCCTTGGAACTGATCTAAGTTCTCCTTGTAAGTAATGTTATCTTGTTCAATTTTCGCCATTATCTTCTAACGATTAGATCGAGTAAGATATCTTCGTCGGAGAATTGTCGTCTTTTCTGGACGGTGAAAAAAAGATGGTATGAGGAACTTATTTTTCTTTTCTGAATGAGATGCATGAATGTATGAATGTATGGATGCAAGCAAAAAGATTATTGTTATGAAGAATCATAAAGCATGAAAATAAAGACAAAATATAAGACCAAAAGTTGTACGCAAGCCAAAAACACTTATTTCATTCATTTGAAGAAAGCTATTACAAGTGATTAATTACAACCGATTCGCCAATCTGGACCTCTTAAGTTCTACCCTAAAACCATTCAACATGACCATACAAGAGGAAACAAAATTGTAAACTCCCCTATGAGTGTTTTGGGGAATCATTACTGCAAAAGCCATCTTCAATGACTTGATATGCAAATTCTTCTTGGTGAAGGTGCTTATATCCACAATATTGAGCATCTTGGAGAAGATTTTGAATCAGAATCTGATTTCTTCCTTGGATAAGGTCTTGAATGAACGCTTCCCTTTGAATTCGTCTAGCGAGCAGGTCTTTGAATTTTTCCTTCATGCATTGCTCACTCTTCAGATAGTCTTAGGTGTCTTTGAGTTCAGCTTAGAGACTCTTTACTTGAGCTTCAAACTTTTCCTTCATTTCCTTCTTATCTTTGGTGACTTGTTTCCACCACTTATCCAACTTCTGAATATGGTGATATGCTTCCTCCAACTATTGATTCTTTGTATTGAGACTACTGCCAATGTCTCTCAAATCATCTTCTATTGGCTTTTGTTTCTTGTTCTCAACTTGAATCATCTTGGCTTTCTTGTTGAGTTGCTCTGCCTTTTGATAAAGGTCGATATTCATGTCATCCTTTTGATGAGTGATTTGATTAAGGCTTAGTCGTAACTCTTCATTTTCTTTTTTCTTCTCTTGGATGATCATTTTGAGTTCGTTGAACTTCTCGATAGGAACTCGAGTTGTTTCAGCAGGTCGTGCATTCATGGAAGGTTCAAATGGAAAAGGTAGTAGAAATTCTTTAACTCTTTCTCTGATCCATTGTGTGCATGCCTCTTTTGCTATACAATTTTTCTTACCCAGTTCAACCTTTCCTTGAAGGTGAATCTCGCCCCAGGCTCTATTAATCCTCTTCAACAAATCTAGATTATCAACCCCTTCATTTAAGACAAACTCTTCTAACTTATTAGTGTCAAGTTTGTCAAGCATGGGGTAGCCCAATTGATGCAAAGCCAGACTTGGATCGTAGTTGATTCCCCATTTGGTTCCCATGAGAGGTACATTAGGAAAATTACCACAGCTGAGAATGACCTTGACACTGTCATAGTCTCGAGAATACCACGAGATATCATCAACAATTAGAGACATGATTCTCTGGGACCATTTGAGATTACCTTTATTTTCAACGAAAGGGCCTTTGTTGGGCAAGTGAGACATAAAGCATAAGTACAACAGGGGTGCACAACACATAATTGTTCTCTTATTCTTCTGATTCCTCAAATGCATTAAGTTGTAGGTATCAGCAAGTAGAGTAGGAACAAGGTTCTTGGTCATGAAAATGCAAATAGAAGCCAGGTCCACAAAGTCTTCCATGTTAGGGAATAATATTATTCCATATATATGGATAGAAAGAATAGCATTGAAATCATCCCAGCTTACAGTGTCAGCAAAGGTCGTAGCCTTGTCCATCAAGAACTTCATGGTAAAACCACGAGTACCACCCTTAGGATTAAGATTGATCTCTACCTCTTTCTTTTCCAAGTAGAGTGCTTCAGCTATTTGGTGAGATTTGGGAAGTTCCTTTGAGTATTTGAATGGAAATTTATTCTTAATCTCAACCCCTAAGATATATGAGTATTCCTCTAGTGTGGGAGCCAACTGATAATCTTGGAAAGTGAAACATCTCAATGGAGGATCATAGAACTGCACAAGAGTATGGATGGCCATCACGTTGATTTCAGTGTTAAGGATGCTTATAAGGTTGTCGTAGCTCTTCTTGAAATCATCTTTGTTGTCAAGAATTAGACGGGACCCCAATCCTCTCAAAGCCTTCAACCGAGGTTCTACAAACTTGTAATTGTAAGTGATTTTTCTGCCAGTACTCATCTCTTTTTCAATGCTCAACAAAGACTAAAGCTTTTGGTTTCCATAGAAATGCATATGTTAAAACTAGTTTTTTGATGATATGATGTAATGAGATGCAACACCATAGGTTCAAAGGTTCGATATATTTTGGATAATCTGTATATGGTTCTTAATGCAGGTTCAAGGATTCGACGTATTAATGATTTTCAAGGTATGTAGAGTTTTAGGTTTCCTGCAAAAACCCATATCCCTCTCACAGGTAGGTTCTAGTTTTCAAAAGGTGGTCCCTAAAAGGCCTCCCAGAGTCATGGATCCAAATAAAAATACCTTGTTGTAGCAAATGCTTGCAAGAAAATGGTACTTCCAAGTGACTCTAGTCTGGGTGTGGATCTCATGCAAACTGAATGCGCGAAATGCAGATCAACACGACTATCCAAGATTCTATCTTGTGTGTATACTCAAGCTCAGGTGTAGAGCTTTTCTCTCAAGTAACATCACGAAACCCAACCCACAATAGAGAATATAACAGATATCTAGAACATGATGATAAAATAAAGATGCAATAAAGATAAAATAAAGCAAGTAAAGCGATAAATATAAACCCCTAAACATGCAAAGAAAACAAACAAAACTAGGCTTGACTTGCTTAGGGACTCCCTCGCAGAGTCTCTAGTTGTCGAGGCGTGAAAAATCCCCGAGCGCATCGCGCGCTCGAAAATATAACAGAGTCGCCACTGAATTTTATTTATTCTAAAAGAAAACGAAAATATTAATAAAACCCAAAGGGAAGAGAAAAGGGTGCGGAAGTCAGTTATGCAAGGGGAAGGTAATAACATCCCTCACATCCATTGTACTCAACGGAAAGCATTTTGCTTGTTCTTGTGCGTATGGGTGTTATTATCTAAAGATTACTTGCGATTGATTTTAATTAAGGGGAAAATATAAGTTTTTAATTAATATGCTCGCCATGATTTTGAAATCATGTGCCTACGTATTCTTATAGTGCAATGAGAAAATCAGAGCTCCATAGTTTGTGCTAGAAAATAAGTATTTGTTCGTTGATTTTAGGGAACGATGTTATAATTATATCCTAGAAGTGTTTTGATGTTAGCTGTTTGATCCTGGCTCAGATGCTCTAAGTTTTTAGTCTAACTGCTAAGGAATGGATTATAACGGTTCTTATATGGAAAGAAATTGTTGTTTGGACCAAGGTTTGTGAATGTGGTGAAGGTATTTTTTGGACCAAGGGTGTGGTGATTGAACCCATACAATGGTGTCTGAACCAATAATGAGGTGTCTGAACAAAAAATGAGGTGTTTGAACCAATGATGTGGTGTCTGAACCAAGGATTAGGTGTTTAAACCAATGTAGTGTTGCAGGGTTTTTTCCTGAACCAGGTAATTAAGGCAAATAAGGGTTTGCCTAAACCAAGGGATTAACAATGCAAAACAAGGAGGGTTTGCATAAACCAAGGGATTAACAAGGCAAACATGCAAGA
The DNA here is from genome assembly GCA_022829125.1 of Lathyrus tuberosus. Classification (NCBI taxonomy): domain Eukaryota; kingdom Viridiplantae; phylum Streptophyta; class Magnoliopsida; order Fabales; family Fabaceae; genus Lathyrus; species Lathyrus tuberosus. The sequence goes on from JALAZF010000032.1 coordinate 11,120,332, forward strand.
GGGTTTGCCTAAACTAGGGGATTAACAAGGCAAACATGCAAGAGTATGGGTGTCAAAACCAATAGGTATTGTGTTGTGTCCAAAGAGAATGGTGTTATTAATTTTGGTTGGTGGTTTTAGTCTGAGGATGAATGTTGAAGTTGTCTTAATTTGAATTGCACTAAAGTCTATGAATAGAGGTGAATACTTTGAACAACTGGGTCATGCGTCTCGTATCCAAATATTTTCAAAATAAGGGTAGGAATACTCCCTCTTATTCCTTCTCCATTTCTTAAGGCTCGTGGCGCATAATTCGCATCATATATGTTAAGTGTTTCAAATTTATTTGAGAAAAGTGCATTTTTGTTTTATGTGAGTAAAGAGAAAGATATTATTAGATGAATGGGATATGGTACTAAAGAATGGGAATGAGACTTGATGTTAGCATGCATTGATGGTTAACTATTTCTAGGGGTTTCAATGTGAATGTAGTTAAGATTGACTTAAGGGATCATGTAATGTGAAAATCTTAAGATCTAACTCAAGTTAAATGATCAAGGGACTTGTGATCACTTAATTGAATAAAAATCCTAAGGGAGCATGCAATTTATCTTTAAAGTATAATTAAGAGGTCCTAAAGTCATTAATCTAATTACTTGATCAAAGTATATTTGATCAAATAATTAAATCAACTAAGGGGAATCATGCCAAGAATTAGGTTAAGCTACCTATATCAAAAGCCATGACAATATGAAGAAAAAGTCAAAGGAACTAAAGAATCAATGTTAGTGCTACCATGTAACTGTAATTTGCATTAATTATAATCTACTTATTAATTAGTAGTTATAATTCTAACCTAAAAATTAATCGAATATTAAAGTGGTTTTTTTTAATGTATTAAAAAAATAAAAAATGAATTGTTTAAAAATAATGAAGAAAATAACTTAAACCCTGCCGGGGGTAAAAATAGGGAGGAGGGAGTGTGAGTAGCACTGGGGCGCAGGCCCAGAGCCCAGAGCCTAAAGCCCAAAGTTGTTGTTTTTGTTTGAGTTCAGATTAGGGGTGTATGGAATGAAAGTTGGGTGCATGTAAAGCAAGGCTTTGGGCCTGATTGAAGCTAAATGGAATTATAGAATGAGGGAAGAGGGGGAAAGGAACCCTCATTCATTCCATCACTACTACAGAAAACATATTCAACAACGGTTGGAAAAGGGATAACATCACGTGTGACCTGCCGTTGTTACGTAGGATGTGGTTGTATATGCGGTACTTACAATCACGATCTTATGACCATTGTAGAAAACCTGAAAGCACGCTATATATGATCATTGTTGCCATAACTAACCGTTGTAATATATTAAAGGTCCCAGGTTCAATCCTCGGTGGCGTATCTTTTAATGTAATATATTATTCTGGACAACGTTCACTATACAACCACGGTTATATATTACAACTGTCGTTAAATTATATGCTTTTTTTAAAATAATATTTCTGCATTTTTAAATTTTTCCATTTTTTAACCTGTATTTTTTTGAACCATATCAGAACAGAAACAAAAATTGTATCATAATGAAGAATTGTATTATATTACATCAAATCCATACATTGGATTAAGAACCAAACATTGTATATATATTACATCAAAAGAAAAATGGCACAAAACAACCTACAAATATTATATAACATCACATAGTTGTATCTTATAGTGTTTTGGTTTCTTTGTCTCTTGGTGTCTTGTCTCTTGGTGTATTAACTTTAAACACCTACAATTTCAAATAATCATACTTGTTAGTAAATATACTTAGAAATAATGACTTACATTAATTAATTTATGAATAAAGAATAAAATACTAATTACTTGTTAATTTTCCCATATGCCTTCATTATGATCGATATGAATAGCATGCACATCATCTCTATCAACTTCATCATAAGTGGTAGGCAGTTTTGTTGTCTAAGAAGGAGTAGAAGGAACATCAAAACTTTCATCACTACTAGAAATGTCTTTTCCTCGGAGAATGATTGACCATTTCCCTGATGTGTCCGAAGGGTCAGTCACATAGAAAACTTGTTTTGCTTGTGAAGCCATGATGAGTGGTTCGGTCATATAATTTTCCTTGCCAAGGTCAACCCATGTGAATCCTAAGTCATCAGTTTGTACACCATTAATATTATTTGGAACCCACTTGCATTTAAATAAAGGCACTCTGAAGATAACATAATCAATCTCCTAAATCTCCTTAATGACACCATAGAACGCACTAGATGCCAATATTGGATTCTTATCTTTCGAACTAGAGAAATACATGGATTCGGCCTCAACCATAAACCCACTATTTTGCATTGTACTACGATCATATTTTGATTTTGTATAAAAGGTATAATGACCAATGTCATATGCAGTCCAAGTTATCACATTAAATTTTGGCATGAACGACAACCATTTTATTGTCTCGGATGTACTATGATCTTTTGGTATCCTTTTATTAAACCAATCTAGGAATTTCTTGTTATGTTCGATCAACAATAACTTGTCACTCATTCCTGGATATTTTTTCATAAAAAGTATGTTGTGAGTAGCCACGTAAGGTTGAACTTCTTCAAGATTATTTAATATATAGAAATGTGCCTGAATAGCTACATCCCGAGCCTTTGACTTAACATTTAAACCTTGAATACCTCTACCTTCAGTGTCAGCATGACGAGACTTTGGAATTCCTATAAACTCTGCTTCCGACAAATAGTTTGTACAAAACTCAATAGCTTCTTCTGTGATGTACCTTTTAACAATCAAAGCTTTCGGTTGGTGATGATTATTCGTATATCCTTTAAAGATATTCATGTATCGCTTTATTGGATACATCCACCTTAAATAAACTGGACCACAAATTTTAATTTCTCTGACTAGATGAACAAGTAAGTGAACCATAATGTCAAAAAATGATGGAGGAAAATACATCTCCAATTGACACAAGATTATGGCAGCTTCATCTTCTAAATCATCTAATTTTTTGAAATCAAGAACTTTATTACATATGGCATTGAAGAACAAACAAAATCTGGTGATAGTTACTCTCACATTTTTTGGTAGGATGCCACGGATAGCCACTAGTAGAAGTTGTTTCATCAAGACATGACAATCATGAGATTTCAAACCAATTAACTTGAGATCTTTCATTGATACAGGTTTCTTGATGTTTGATGAGTAACCTTGGGGAACTTTGATACCATGCAAACACTCACAAAAACTTTTCTTTTCCTTTTTACATAGAGTGTAACAAGCCGGAGGCAGATAAGTTCTTTTCCCTTTTTCTATTGGAGCTAATTGTTTTGGTATACCCATCGCCTCCATATCAAGTCGAGATTGCTTACTATCTTTAGTCTTTCCTGGAATGTTTATAAGTGTTCCAATCAAACTATCACACACATTTTTCTCCACATGCATCACATCAAGACAATGTCTTACATCGAGACTTGACCAATATGGAAGATCAAAGAACACATACCTCTTTTTCCATATATTTTTCTCAACAACTTGCCCTTTTTCTCTTTCTCTCTTTCCAAGGACAACATTAATTTGTTTTTGTAGTTGATAAACTTCATCCCCGATTAAAGGTTTAGGAGTGATATCAAACTCATGCTCTCCATTAAAAGCCTTCCGCAATCTACGATAAGAATGATCGGGTTTTAGAAATTTTGATGCCCAAGGTAAACAATGTTTTTTTCCAAACTCAAGTTGGTCATAACATGTATCATATTCATAAATAGGACACGCTTTGTGTCCTTTGACACTATATCAAACCAAATTACCATATGCAAGAAAGTCGTTGATTGTGCAAAATAACATTGCACGCATCTTAAAATTTTCACCATAATATGCATCATCAAATTCAACGTCTTCCTTCCACAAAAGTCTTAGATCTTTAATTAATGGACTTAGATAAACATCTATGTCGTTTCCAGGTTGTCGTGGTCCACAAATCATCATACTTAACAGCATATACTTACGCTTCATGCACAACCGATAGGTTGTAAATCGTGAGAAGAATAGGCCACGAAGCATGGTTAGTACTCATATTACCAAAGGGGTTCATTCCATCGGTGGCAAGCCCAAGCCTAAGGTTTCTTGGCTCAATGCCAAAATCCGGAAACAACGATTCAATTTTCTTCAATTACAAAGAATCAGCTACATGGCGTATGTTTCCCTCACATTTTCTTTCATCTGCATGCCATCTAATATTCTTTGCGTCATCCGCATTAGCAAAAAGTCTCTTGAATCTTGAAATTATTGGCAAGTACCATAACACTTTAGCAGGAGGCCTCTTCCTACTAACATTGTCATTGCCATTGTCATCACCATTGTTGTCCTTCAGCTTGTAATGTGACACCCCACATTCTGGATATTGATCAAAATTTTCATACTATTTCATGTATAATATGCAGTCATTAGGGCATGCATGTATTTTGATATACTCCAAACCCATTAGACACAATACCTTCTTGGTATCATAACAACTATCAGGAAAATTGTTATCTTCTGGTAGCAATTGTTTTAGCAAATGAAGCAATTCCGTGAAACTTTTATCCGACCACCCATTTTTTGCTTTCAGATTAAACAATTTTAAAAATGCAGACAATCGTGTAAAACTTGTGCACTCCTTATATAAAGGGGTGTCCTTATCACTACATAAAGTATCATAAATATGAGCTTTCTTAAAAGAAGATTCTCCAATATCACGGAACATATCTTCTAGACGGTCATCCATATATTCATCTTCATCAACTTCGTGACTTTGTGACACAGGGTTTCAATTTTTTTCCACCTCACCATGCCACGTCCATATTGTATAATTTTGACATATACCATCACAACATAGGTGATTGAATATCTCATCCTTTGTACCTTTCTTTATATTCCCGCAATCAACACAAGGACAAAAAAAGATACCATTATTGTCAAGAAGATTTTGATCAACGTATTCAAGGAATTCAAGAACTCATTTCTCATATACCATACCCAATCTATTAGCTTTCATGCAACTAAGATCCATAATAAATTCTGAAATTTATATCAAAAAAATATTGTGAATGGCACAACAAAATCTAAACCTAAATCATGTCGAAAAACTAAAGCATATTCAGTACAATAATACAATCTAAATCTTAAGCATATGGATAAAGCATATGAACTTTGCAAGAAACATACCACAAAATCCAACAACAAAACATAAAGCATATTCAGTACAATAATACAACTCTAAATCTTAAGCATATGGATAAAGCATATGAGTTTTGCAAGAAACACACCACAAAATCAAACAAGAATGAAGATGGTGAAGATTATCAAGAATTAGGAAGATGAGGAAGAGAGTGAAGTTTGCACGAAACATACCATACTTCAAAGAGACCAAGAATTAATATTGTGAAGATTATCAAGAATGAAGATTCAAATGAACTAATATTGTGAAGATGAAGATTTCTCTATCGCTATCGTTGTCGTCTCTGGTTCGTTGGTTCACTAGTTCGCTTAGGGCATGTTATGAAGGAAATAATGAATCTGTTTTGTTTTAAATTTATCCTGAAAATTTGTAATCACGGTTGATATTTACAACCGCAGTGAAATGTAGATATTATTACAACGGTTGTAGACTAAAACCGTGGTTAAATAATGTTCAATTTTTTATTTATTTCTGAAATTAAGTGACACTCACTTTTTGTAATAGGAAAAATGGAAAAAATGTAGTTTCTAGGATTAAAAGCTTGTAACTATTACTTTATCACCATGGTTGTTTATATCAACAGTGATTAAATAACTTTAAAAAAAAATATCAGGCGCATCCAGTTTGCGATATTACGATAGTGGAATGCATAACCGTAGTAAAATTAGTGTTATTGAAGGTGTATTTTGTAATAGTGCATCCTACCACCCACTCTTCTTGTCCTTTCCTCTCTCATGTCCTCTCCACGGGAAATCACTCTTTCGCGTCGAAAATTGTCTCCGACACAAGAAGAACAGAGAACCACTCCTAATCATCATCAACTTGAGCCTTTTGTTATCCTATATCCCCTCCTGAACCTTGTTTCTCCTTACTATCACTCTAATCCCATATTTTGAAACCAAACATCAAGAACCCTAAAACTTTAAATTAAAAATTAAATGGTGTGGTCTCGTGATTTCAAACAGGGACCTTAGGGCTTTGATTTCTTATCCCACAGGCTATACTATGGTAGCAAAAAGAGGCACAAAGGTTGAGAAATTGAAGATTGAGGCTTACCAGCAGAGTCGAGGACTGCTCTGGTAAGTTTCGAAAAGGTTTGAACATGAAGATGAAGATGAAGAAAAGAAACCCAGAGATACACGAATTTTAGGTAAATCTTATGAACCCTAAAGTTTAGTAATTTCTTCTTCTCCTCCTCTTCTTCTTGTTCTTTTTTAATCAAAGATGTGAGTGATTGTTGTTGTAGAATGGAAGAGGATAGAGATTACGATTTAGGCTATTATTTGAATAGGTAGTGTTGTTGATGATGAATAGTAGAGGTAGACTTAGCTCAACATGATGCAGAGCTTCAATGTGAAGCTCTCATCAATGGTGGAAAAGAGCTTTGGTGATTTTAAGTGGTTGGAGTATTGAAACTGGCAGGGTTTCTTTAGGGTAATTGATGAGTGATCATGAAGCAATGAAATTGAGGTTTGTATAGAGTGAGATCAGGAGGATTTAGGAAGGAAAGTTAGTTACAAAACAATAAGGATAAAGTCGATTTCCACCCTTGGATGGTGATCCTAGACTAGGGTTTATTAAGGGTGGAAATTTATTTATGAATTGTGTTAGTTGGAATGAAGAAAAAAATTAGGTGATTTGGGTTTCTTTTCAATTAAATTTAGTGTAGAAAATGTGATAGAAGTGTGTTTGTTTAGGGGCTTAGCAGTTAGTTATGATTTGAAAATTAGTTATGGTATGTTGGAGGGAAGTTTGATCTTAGGGGAAATTTAGGAATTTCCCCTGCACACATGGCAGTGGGTTTGTTGGTGACAGTTAGTAGTTAGTTTAGGGTTAGTTAATAGTTAGTTAGATGTTAGTTTAGTTTGTGGCTCGACAGTTAGGAATTGGTTAATATGTTGGTTAGAATTAGTCATTAGGTTAGTTGGTTAAGGTTACTAACTTGTAACTGACTTGGTTAGTTAGGGCATGTGTTTGTAGGCTTGCAACTAACTTGGTCAGTTGGTAGTTAGAGCTAGGGAAGTGGTTTGGGATATGCATTGTATGTATGTTGTTATTGGCATGACTGTGTGATCATTGTATATATGGCATGTATAGTTGTGGTAGTTAGTAGGTTGATTTTTCTAGCAAGTTACCATGGATTTTTATGGTAATTGAGGTATGCTATATTTTGGTGCGTGGAATGTTTTTGATGTATGGTATGCATGAGGGTAGAAACTGTCATGACATTTAGGATGTTTAGTATATATGTTGAAATACTTCATGGTATGGTAGGCTTAATTTAGATTATGTACTTGGATGGCATGGTAGATGTTTGGATTTGTGAAATACTTGTGTGTGCTGCCATGACAGTTGAGATGTATGTGTATGTGCACTGAATTGTTGATGTGCGTGTTTGTCATGGAGTTGTTTGAATAGTTTGGACACAAGTGTACAATGCAATGCATTTGTGTATGTATGCCCCTTGTATGTTGAACCGGTGTGTATTGAATGTGTATGCTGCTATGATAGTTTAGGGCTATTTGTTGCTCTTGTATATGTGTTCATGTGTCATTTAACTTCCTTGGTGCAATGTATAGTTTTGGTATGCTTGAATGTGTGTTGTATGTTGTCTAAACTGTTATGTGCATTGCCTTGTGTTTATGGTGTGGATTAGTATGCAATGATGTGTGTTGAACTAGGTGTATTGAAATATGTAAGTTGTGTTATGGTTATAATGTTTATTGAATGTTGCAGAGCTGTTGTGAGCATGATGAAACAAGTTGGTCATAGGAAAGATTTGGCATGAAGTTTGGCATGGAAGTTAGCATGAAAGAGCATCATGATGAAGATTGGTGACAAGGAGTTTGGAATGAAAATGAAGAAAGCTTGGAGGCAAAATGGGAGATCATGAAGATGAAGAAAAGTAGGTCTAGGGTTAAGTTTGACTTTGGTCAACTATTTGACCAAAAGTCAACAGTTGATAAACAGTTCACCAGAAGTCATTTGTAGGTCAAGTTTATGGGTTTTTCTTGTAATATTATTTCTGACTTTTGTAATGTATTATTGGCACTTGAAGTTTGGTTTAGTAGCATGACTTATATGGATAACTTGTTTCTTAAGTAATGAAATTTCCCTCCATTTTTAGCATTTGAAAATTTGAAAATTGAATATTTTGAATTTGAATCCAATATCTTCTCTTCCATGCTTGATCCACTTAGACTCATAATGCATCCAAAAGAAATAATGGTGAATTACTCAATATGACTTGGTCAACAAAAAGTAAACCTTCCATGGTTGACTTTGTTAATCAAAAGTCAACCTTGTGTGAATGGCTTCCAAAACTCTTGTTCATGATGTGTACCAATACCACCAACAGCCTTTAACATAATTAGGGATTCCAAAACTTAGGTTAAGAGAAAGTCAACATTCAAAGTTGACTTTGACCAAAAAGTCAACTATCGGTCAATGGTCCCAAAAGCTTGCTTCACAAGTGCACACACCAAGAAAACCTTAATCCATGAAGAATAATAGCATCATTGACATACTTTAACATCTTGTACCATAAATAATAGGAACCCTTTGAATCAATGATGTTACATATAGGTGGAAGTGCAAATGAATGATCCTAAGGATGAATGATTAGGGTAGATGTATGCAAATGAAGTATGATCCATGATCCAAATAAAATGAGAATAGGTAGGGCAATTTTAGGGTATGACAACAAATACATTATGTAATAAGTCAAGTATGTTAGGTTTTTATAAATAGGCAGTTGAGGTTGTAAACTAAAACTAACTCCTTTTAATATACAATCATCTTTGCATTACTCTCTCTCTCTCTCTCCCTCTCTTAATTCTCGAATAACCTAATTGTTCCAACAAATTGGCATCAATGAGCCCGATTGTAATTCATTTAGGAATGACAAACAGTTACACAACATCAACGCAATTTCCTACAAATCTACCAGTTTTCAAACGTGTGAACTATGAGAGGTGGGTTGCACAAATGAAGGTTGTTTTAAGATTTTAAGATGTGGCTAAAATCATAAGTGGTGGAGTACCTGCATTGGAAGCGATTGTGAGTGATGTTCAGAAGGTTGCGCATGAGAAACAAAGAAAGAAAGATGGAAATACTCATTTATTGATCCATCAGTGTGTGGATCCAAATGTGTTCGTGAAGATCATTGAAGAAGAGATGTTCAAGAGAGCGTGGGACAAGTTAAAGAACTTGCATGCTGGAGATGATAAATTGAAGAGGGTGAAGTTGCAGACATTGAGAAAGCAATTTAAGATAAAACAGATGAAAGAAGATGAATCGGTTGTTAATTTCCTTTCAAGATTAGTGTTACTCACCAACTAGATGAATGCCTAAGGAGAATCGATCAATGATTTTCATAAGATTGAGAAAGTGTTGATATCTCTAACTGCAAATTTTTATTACATTGTCATGTCTATTGAAGAGTCCAATAACCTAGCTGAGATGAAGTTAGAATAACTTCAAGCTTCATATAGGCTCATGAGATGAGATTGAAGCAAAGAAAATCAGAAAGAGAGAAAGTGGCAGAACAGGCATTGCAAGCAAGATTCACCAAGAAGTATGGAAAAGAAAAGGCGAAGTAGAGAAAGAATCCTGCTAATGATCAAAATTCTAGCAAGAATTCAAAGAATCATAATGAGTCCACTAAGAAAGACATGATCAACAAGTATGCCAGTAAGAAAGTTGACATGAAGGAGGTGCAATGCTATAATTATCAAGTGATTAAAATAATAGAATAATAAAAAATAACAAATTATAAAATAGTGGGTGGAAATTGGAATTAATAGAAAGGTGGGGTAAAATGGTGATAATTAGAAAGGAGTTAGGGTTAAGGTGTAATTACTAAATTTATAAATTAGGTTAAATATAGAGAAAAGGTGATGAAAGCCTTTTTGTATGATACGTAGAAGTTTGGGAATTGAGGAAAATAGGCAAACCTAAGAGGCTCTTGAAGGGGAAGAACACCATAGCCAAAGACCTTGATTGTTTGCTGCTGAAAAATTCAGGTAAGGGGGAATTACTTGAATATAAGTGTATTACATGATGGGAAGAAAGGGATCTTCACCCTCCTCTATATTTTCTCTCCATTGTTTTGTTTTATGAGCTTGATGATGATTATGTGAAATCGATGCTATTTACCATGTTTGATGTATAAATCTATGCCCTGTGTATTATTAAATTTTGTGTATATATTAAATAAGCGTGGATATGGCTGTTATCCCTACCATGGTTGTGTAATTGGTTTATGAACATATTCTTGAATCATGATTAATTGATGAAATTGAATGTTAATTGATGAGTATGTAGTGAGTTAATCCATGTATAATAAGTATCAATTTATTTCTATGATATTTGGGGTGTTAGGGATCGAAATTGGAGCTTCGAAGGAGCTCCCAGGGGAAAAAACGCGGAAACTTCTTTCTGCAACAGTGTGACGGTCATCAAGAGCGTGACAAGATGCCTATCATGCATCTGGGTTAGCTGACGATCTTCAGCAGGGTCCCAGGGAGACCGTCATGGTCTCCATGCAGGAATTCTCCTGCCGCTTGTCACAGAGGTGACAAGTTATGAAGGTGGTGGTGACGGTCGTTACCTAGATGATGACCTGGTCTTCATGGCTGCCAGAGATTGTTTTGAGCGATCAGTCCAATTTTTGATAATGTTTTCTAGTGTGATTGATGTTTGACTACTGTTTATGGTATTTGGTGTAATTAGTTAATTAAGGTGAATTATTATGATGATGAAGTAATGATTGGATTAATTTTCATAATTGTATGTGGTGAATTATGATTATGTGCATGATTTATTGCGTTACGAATATAATTATGTGTCGTGAATGTAATTGTATATGCTATGTTAAGGTGTGTAGTTCAGAAGCGGTGACTACTGTTGAATGCTATATTGCATGTTTTTTATGGTTAGAAGTGGAACCATAATTGTTGTTGTCGCATTATTTGTATGCCATGCATCATATTTTGTCGGTGTGTTGAAAGAGGCGAGTCATGGGTTCAGAAGTGGGGACCTAAGATCGCCCCGGGTTCAGAAGTGGGGACTCGGTTCGAATGAGGAACCATTGTTGAGTGGATGAGATCAGTCGCAAACCTCTGATGTTTCAATGTGTACCACATGCATAGAGTCGAGTTGTGAGTCACATTGCATACATACAGGCTATGTGAATTGTATTTTTTATGTTGATGTGTAATTGAATGTGTGTTGTTGATTGTATGATTTAAGCTACCCTTGCATTCTTTTATAACGTTAATATATTTGAGCGTATTCTCACCCTCTTTCTTGTTTGTTGTGTTGCTCGGTAAATTGTTGTATAGATACTCAGGAGGAGTAAGTGTTTATGTGAGTAGAAGATGACCTTGGAGCTTTTCTTTGTTTATTTTATCATTTTATCGCTATTTAGTTGGTTTATATGCTCTGATATGTAACATCTGGAACAAAGAGTTTTATTTTTCTTTGAGTTAATCATTGGATTATGTTACTTTAATTAAGTATTTCAATTTGATGAGATAATTAAAGTTTGTTATTTATTTGATTTCTGCTGCGAGTATTGAAAATAATTGTAAAATATGCATGTTGTGTTTGAGTAGCATCCTAAAATGTGGATTTTATCCTTTTACTTGTGAGTCGAGGCTTACGGTGTTACATTTATTGATATTTCCTAACTTTCATATATGTAATCACCAGATATATGTGGATTTAACTTATTGAAAGGAAGAGTGAATTATTTACACAGTTCAAGAAGTTTAAATTGCATGTCTAGAAACAAAGTGAATGCAAGTTAAATAAACTGAGAACTGATAAAGGAGGTGAATACACTTTTATGGAATTTGTAAGATTTTTCAATGAGGAAGGTATAGATCATGAGGTCATTACACCCTATACATCACAACATAATGGTATAACTAAGAGGAAAACTAGAAGTATACTTAACATGGCCAGGAGTATGTTGAAAGCTAAAGAAATGCCAAAGAGACTCTAGAGAGAAGTAGTTTCGACAATAATATATATACTTAATAGATGTCCAACTAAGAAGATAGTCGAGAGAACACTTTATGAGGCTCGGACAGGTCTAAAGCCAAATGTTATTCAGCTTAAAGTATTTTGATCAATGTGTTTCAGACATGTATCTGATCAATTAAGGAAAAAGATAGATGATCGAAGTTAGGTCATGATGCTCATAGGTTATCATTCGAATGGTGAATACAAGTTGTATTCACTAAATGATGATAAAATAGTGATCAGTAGGGAAGTTCTAGTGGAGAAAAGAAAAGGGTGGAATTGGACTCAGGGGATAGTTCGACATGTGCAAGAGACAGTTGTCATACCCCAAATTTTGACCACAAGATTTCCCATCATTGTGAGGATCATTACCATAATATGGATGTACCATCATGCCTCATCAATCTCCTCAAGGATTGTTAAGCATTCACTATAATCAAGAATTAGGGTTTCAAGCCCTCTCAGAACATTTGGACAAAAGATCAATCAAGAAATGACATGATCTTCAACTTGTCTAACCTCTCAAACATCCATGAAGAATCAAGAGGTCTCTCATATCAATAATCAATCACAAAGTTGCAACATTCCAAGTGGAATGAGCTTCGAAACACCCAGTGACACCAAATTAGGGTTTTTGTCAACTGAGACCTCCAGAGTGAAATTTTCATAGGGGAATGAGCCAAGGCTTCAAAATATGACTCAATATGCTCAAGATAACCCTAGGAGTCCCTTTGCAAAGTTAAATCACCTTCAGAAATGCATTCCTCAAAAGTCGGGAATTAGGGTTTCTCCGCACCGAACCGCTCCGGAGCCAAAAGTCAAAACATGACTTTTTTGGCAAAAATGATCCTTGTGACTCATATTCTCATAAAATATGATTTATAATGTCATTTGAACAAGAATTGATCAAGAAATCATGATAACTTGTAAAAGGGGTAACCTTGAAACTTTGAAAAAATGTCTAAATTACTAAATTTGGATGGTTTTGGTGCCAACTTCCAAGGACCATAACTTTTGATCCAAGCAGCCATTTTGAGTGATCCAAAGCCTGATTTGTAGGTCTTCCTACATTCTATAAAAGCTTCAACTACATGAAACTCTATTTCTTCATGGATTTTTGGTTATGGATGGATTAAAGTGGTGAAAAATCAAAGATTTAACACTTAGTACAAAACTGTCTAAATTTCAGCATTGAACATCAATGTTCATGAGGATTTTTCAATTGAGTCCAAATAGTTTTAAGACAAACTATGACCACACATGAATTGTACCATATGAGGGCTTTCTTAAAAGTACATGAGCTTTCCATAACTCAATTTGAGCAAGGAGATATGATCCTCCCAAAATGACACTTTTAAACTGTCTTGTACAAGACAGATTTGTGCACTTTTGCTCGAGTTAGCTAAATTAGACAATTACAAGTCTTGTCATCCATTTGGACACCTTAGGGGATAACATCAAAGGGAAAATATCTGATCCACAAGCCTCCCAAGTCCAAGGATCTACATGTAGCTATGTGTCCCCTAAAAAGGCTAAGAATATCAAAGACTCCAATTTTGTTTCAATGCATTCAATGGATTCACAAGGTAGCAAGCATCAAGACATTGTCGACTGAATTGAGTCAAGCCTTATCTCTGAACCAAAGGACTCATGACCTGCTGCACTGACCTAAGTCAATGGTTAGAGAAGACCAAAGATTCCTTTTGATCAACATTGGCCAAGGGATTGTCCAAGCCTCCATTCACTATTGATGCCAAAACAAACTTATTGCATTATAAATAGACATCAATTGTGATCAGTTTGAGTACACCAAAGCACCCAACTGATGCTTTACTCAAAATCTCTCTCTCACCCCAAAAATTCCTTCATTTGCAAGTCACTATCGAATTTTTCATTAGAGAGCCATTCTGTAACACCCCAAATTTAATAGAATATTTATTTAAATATAATATTTGTGAATTTTCGGTGAATCTTGGCGGTTTGTGTTGATGTCGGTATTTTGGTGGAGTTTTGGTTATTTTAATTAAATAATAGTATATATTATGAATATATTAGTATTATTATTAATTTAAAATAATATTATAGGAATTAAGGGTAAGATGGACTTTTGAGGAGGATTAGTGGGGTAATTTGGGGAAAGCCCATTTTGGAAGCCTAAGGGTTTAACAAAAAGGAATTGGGAAGAATAGGTTTCATTCTGTTAGACCGTGAAAATAAGGAGAAAGTGCAGAGCTCTGAGGAAAGAAGGAAAAGGTGAGGATTCGAGAAGGCTTCCAAAGCGATCAGTAGAGAAAGCTCCTAATCGACAATCTAAGGTATGGGGAGTATTGCCTTTCATTGTTTTCAATATAGGAAGTGATGTGTTTAGAATGGATCTTGAGGGTTTTGGGGTTTTTGAAGGGTTTATGAGTTATTGACGATTTAGGGGTATTTCTGAGGATCGATGATGGATTATTTAGGGTTGAATTGATTCGGGTAAAAATAAGCCTTCGAGGCAAAACCTTCTTTGATGATGTGTGGGATCTTGTATGAGAAAGGGATTTATGGGGTTTATGGGAATCTTGAGAGTTGTGAAGGTTTAGGTGATTTCAAGTTAGAATAGTGAAATTAACCGACCTAATAGCCGTAGGTTTTATGCTTTTGATTGCCTTGATGTTTCAGGAATGTTTTGGGAGTGTTTTTGGGTGAACTGAGGTTGAATTCGTAGGGTAATGTGGGTCTGTTATGCTACTGATTACAGCAGCGATTTTCTGCAATCGCTAGTTCGCAAAGCGAACAAATTGTTCGCAAAGCGAATGTTTGCCTGGACTCGCAAAGCGAGCAGTGCAGCGAATGCGCGATAACTGTGATGATTCTAGGATGATTTCTGAGATGTGGGTTTGTGGGTTCGCACAACGAATGTCCCGGTGAAGGGCTTCGCCAAGCAAACGAAGTGGCGAGGAGAGGCAGAATGGGGGAGTGTTTGGGATTCTGGGATTCGCTGGAGCTTCGCAAAGCGAAGGTCCCAGCAAAGGTGTTTGCACAGCGAACGCAGCAGCGAGTGTCTGCTGTTTTGTGAAATTTGTTTATGACGTTGTGTTGTTTTGATGTTTGGGTGCTGTGATATTTCTGATGTTTTACCATGATGTTCTTGATGATATTGCGAAGATGACTTGCGATGTTTTGATGAATATATGATGACATGATTAACATGATGTTTTGGTGAATGATGATGCACATAATGATATTTTTGATGATGATGATTATGACGTTGTGTATCATGCATTCATAGCATTCTGTGACGAGGTTAGGACTTCGGTCCAGTGATGATGATGTTAGACTTCGGTCTATTTGTGGCTTCCATCCCATTGTGTGGATGTGAAGTGGATTATGACGTGCTCCGGTTCTTGTGTAGAATCGATCCTATTTGACGGGGATCTTTGGAGGGTGATGGCCTAAGTGTCTATCGATTGTGATGATTGGTACCACATGCATGAGTCCTATTGTGCATTGCATTTATGTGGCATTTGTTGTGATTTATGATGACGTGTTTTGATGTTTGCCTTATGATGACTCTGATGATGTTGTATATGATGATGATGCCATTTTTATGCATATCTTATTTTATATTGATTATAATGAATTGTATTACTCACCCTGCCTGTTTGAATGTTGCCTCCACGTGGGTAACGAGCAGGTGATCAGGATTAGCCGTGGATGCTTCAAGGAACTTTTGAAGTATTATTTGCATTTTGGTCGATGTAGAGGGTCTTGCTCTGATAGTGTAACATCGGGTTGGGTCGTTGACTCGAACCATGTTGAGTTTTATTTGGCTATTATTTTATTGATTATTTGATGACTATGGTTTATGTTAACAAACCCTTTTATGGGATTTTTGTGGTTATGGTGGTTCTGCTGCCCTTGAAGGCATTTTGAGTTATTTTGAGGAAAAACCCGTTGTTTATGGAGTAATTTTGTTGATTTAAATTTATTGAGAAATGTGTACCCTTTAAGGTGATTCTCATTTATTATGATTTTATGTGTATTCCGCTGCGATATTTGTGGGGTAGAAAATGGTGTTACATTAGTGGTATCAGAGCAGGTCGGTCCGTCTGGCCAGGTTTTTATGTGATGTCAGTCCCCTGTCAGTCAAAAAGTGTGTGTACACTGTCGATGTTTTAGTTCTTCTAACCTTGTTGGTAGTGTGCAGGATGGCTGGAAGAAATGATCGTGCTATTGCTGATGCTTTGGAATCAGTTGCTAATGTGGTGGCACAACTCAATCCGAATGGTGGAGTCCCAAATGAGTTTCGTGCTTTGGGGGAGTTCAAGAGGAACAATCCACCAGAGTTTGAGGGTACTCACGATCCAGCAAGTGCACATAAGTGGCTGAAGGCGATCGAGAATATTTTCAGAGGAATGGGATGTACTGATGCGCAACAAGTTCAGTTTGGAACTCATATGTTGTCGGAAGAGGCTGAGGACTGGTGGGATAACACTCGTCAGAGACTGGAGGATGTTGGCACTGTGATAACCTGGGCTGTGTTCAAGCAGGAATTTATGGGGAATTATTATCCAAGGGATGCTCGTGGTAAGAGAGAGGTGGAATTCCTTAAGCTGAAGCAAGGAGATATGACTGTTGTAGAGTATGCTGCGAAGTTCGAGAAGCTGGTGAAGTTTTGTCCTCACTACAACCGTGCCGATGCTGAGATGTCCAAGTGCCTCAAGTTCGAGAATGGGCTGAGACCAGAGATTAAGCAGGGTATTGGGTATCAACAGATCCGCAGGTTTGCTGAGCTGGTGGTAAGAGTAGGATTTACGATGAGGATAGCTGAGCTCGATCTGCTCACTACAAGCAGTTGAGTGAGAAGAAAGGGCAGTATAAGGGTAAGCCTTATACGACTTCAGCTGAAAAAGGGAAGCAGAAGGCTTCAAATGGGAAAAAGACAAGTGGGGGAGCAGCTCCCGCTTCTGGGAAGTGTTATAGGTGTGGCGAGCAAGGTCACCGTGCTAATGTTTGTACTAATAGTGTATTGAGGTGCTACAGGTGTGGTAAGAAGGGTCATAGAGCTACTAATTGCAAGGATGAGGGTCCAACTTGTTTCAATTGTGGTGATAAGGGGCACATCAGTACCAAGTGTCAGAAACCGAAGAAGACGGCTACAGCTGCTCAGACCAGTGGCATAGTGTTTGCTTTGAGTGGTGCAGAAGTGATAGAGAATGACAACCTGATTAGAGGTACTTGTTTTATTAATGATATTGAGTTGGTTGCTATGATTGATACTGGTGCTAATAATTCTTTTATCTTGCTTGAATGTGCTAATAGATTGGGTTTGAAGTTGTCTAATATGAATGGTAGTATGCTAATAGAGACTCCTGCTAATGGTTCTATTACTACTACTTTTGTGTGTTTGAGATGTCCGGTGATAATTTTTTGGAAGAGTTTTGTGATGGATTTGGTGTGTTTACCCTTGCACCAAATCGATGTAATCCTTGGAATGAACTGGTTGGAGTTCAACCATGTTCATATCAATTGTTATACTAAGACTATGGAGTTTCCTGAGTTTGGTGATAGTGGAGAGTTGATGTTCCTGTCTTCTAGGCAAGTAGGCGAGTTTATGGAGGATGAAGCCTTGGTGTTTGCAATGTTTGCATCATTGCAGATTGATCGTGAAGCTGCAAGTGTCGACTTACCTGTTGTATGTGAATTTCCAGAGGTGTTTCCGGATGAAATCAGTGATTTGCCTCCAGAACATGAAGTAGAGTTTGCAGTGGACTTAATACCAGGTACGAGTCCAGTGTCGATGGCTCCTTATCGGATGTCAGCTTCTGAGTTAAGTGGATTGAAGAAACAGCTGAAAGAATTGCTTGAGAAGAGGTTTGTTCGACCAAGTGTTTCTCCGTGGGGTGCTCCTGTGCTGTTAGTGAAGAAGAAGGACGAAAGTATGAGGTTGTGTGTTGATTATCGGCGGTTGAATAAAGTGACTATCAAGAATAAATATCCACTTCCGAGAATCGGTGACTTGATGAATCAGTTAGTAGGTGCTTGTGTGTTTAGTAAGATTGATTTGAGGTCTGGTTATCATCAGATTCGTGTTAAGCCTGATGACACTCTGAAGACAGCTTTCAGGACGAGGTATGGTCACTATGAATACACTGTGATTCCGTTTGGTGTGTCCAATGCACCTGGTGTGTTCATGGAGTATATGAATCAGACTTTTCATGAGTATTTGGACCAGTTTGTGGTGGTTTTCATTGATGATATTATGATATATTCTAAGTCTGAAGAAAAGCATGCTGAGCATTTGAGAATTGTGTTGCAAGTATTGAAGGAAAAGAAGTTTTATGCAAAGTTGTCAAAGTGTGAATTCTGGTTGAAGGAGGTGAGTTTTCTTGGCCAGGTGATTTTGAGTGGTGGAATTGCTATAGATCCTTCCAAGATTAATGTTGTGTTTCAGTGGGAGACTCCGAAGTCTGCTACTGAGATACGAAGTTTTCTGGGATTGGCAGGTTATTATCGTAAGTTTATTCAAGGTTTTTCTAAGTTGGCATTACCTTTGACTCAGTTGACTCGAAAGGGTCAATCGTTTGTGTAGGATGTAGCTTGCGAAGAGAGTTTTGTGGAATTGAAGAAGAAGTTGACGACCGCTCCAGTGCTGATTTTGCCTAATCTGAGCGAATCTTTTGTGGTGTATTGTGATGCGTCGAAGATGGGTCTTGGTGGAGTATTGATGCAGAATGGACAAGTTGTTGCATATGCTTCTAGACAATTACGAGTTCATGAGAGGAATTATCCTACACGTGACTTGGAATTGGCCGCCGTGGTGTTTGTGTTGAATATTTGGAGACATTATCTGTTTGGCTCTATGTTTGAAGTGTTTAGTGATCATAAAAGTCTGAAGTACTTATTTGATCAGAAATAATTGAATATGAGGCAGAGAAGGCGGTTAGAGCTGTTGAAGGATTTCGATTTTGATTTGAGTTATCATCCGGGCAAAGCAAATGTAGTGGCGGATGCATTGAGCAGGAAGTCATTGCATTTGTCGATGCTTATGGTGAAAGAATTGGAATTAATTGAGCAATTTAGATATTTGAGTTTGGTATGTGAAGAGACTCCTGACAGTGTGAAGTTAGGAATGTTGAAGTTGACTAGTGGCATTCTGGAAGAGATCAGAGTGGGGAAACAATCTGACTTGAAGTTAGTGGACTAGTTGAATTTGACCAACCAAGGTAACAGAGGAGAATTCTGGATTGATCAGAATGGTGTGATGATGTTCAGAGACAGGGTGTGTGTTCCAGATGTCCCAGGTATTAAGAAGAGCATACTTGAAGAAGGACACCGAAGTAGGTTGAGTATTCATCCCGGTGCTACGAAGATGTACCAGGATTTGAAAAAGTTATTTTGGTGGCCAGGTATGAAGAAGGATGTTGCGGAGTTTGTTTATGCGTGTTTGACTTGTCAGAAGTCGAAGATTGAGCATCAGAAGCCTTTAGGTATGATGCAGCCGTTGAGAATTCCAGAATGGAAGAGGGATAGTATTTCCATGGATTTTGTGGTGGGATTGCCGAAGACTGTTAAGGGAAATGATTCCATTTGGGTGATTGTGGATAGATTAACTAAGTCGGCTCATTTCTTGCCGATGAAGATTAATCATTCTATGCAGAAGTTAGCCGAGATGTACATTGAGGAGATTGTGAAGTTGCATGAGATGCCTTCGAGTATTGTGTCGGATAGAGATCTGAGATTCACATCGAGGTTCTGGAAGAGTTTGAAGGACGCGTTGGGTACTAAGTTGAGGATGAGTTCTACCTACCATCCGCAGACAGACGGTCAGACAGAAATGACTATCCAATCTTTAGAGGATTTGCTGAGAGCTTGCATGTTGGATCATGGAGGATCTTGGGATAACCATTGACCGTTGATTGAGTTCACGTACAATAATAGTTTTCATGCTAGTATTGGAATGACGCCCTATGAAGCTTTGTATGGGAGGAGGTGTAGGACTCCTTTGTGTCTGTATGAGTCGGGCAAGAGTGTTGTACTCAGACCTGAGATTGTGCAAGAGACGACTGAGAAGATTAAGATGATCCAAGAAAGGATGAAAGCTTCGCAGAGTCGTCAGAAGAGCTACCATGATAAGAGAAGGAAGACACTTGAATTCCAAGAGGGAGATCACGTGTTTTTGAGGGTGACGCCAGTGACTGGTGTGGGTCGAGCTTTGAAGTCTAGGAAGCTCACTCCACGTTTTGTTGGTCCATACCAAATCTCGCAGAGGATAAAATAGGTAGCCTATCGAGTTGCTTTACAGCCGTCACTTGCGAATTTGCATGACGTGTTCCATGTGTCTCAGTTGAGGAAGTACATTCCGGATCCGTCGCATGTGATTCAGATGGATGATGTACAAGTAAGGGATAACTTGACTGTTGAAGCATTGCCTGTGTAGATTGACGATCGAGAGATGAAGCAATTGCGGGGTAAAGACATAACTTTGGTGAAGGTGTTGTGGGGCGGACCAGCTGGCGAAAGTTGGACTTGGGAACGTGAAGATTAGATGAGGGAGTCGTATCCGACTCTATTTCTTTGAGGTAATTTTCAAGGGCGAAAATTCTTTAAGTGGGGGAGAGTTGTAACACCCCAAATTTATTAGAATATTTATTTTATTTATTTAAATATAATATATCTTTTGTTACACTTGATTTAAATGAAATTGAAAAGAACCATCATGTTCCTTGTTAAAAAACGAATAAGTTTAATTTTTACATCTTGTAAAATGATTGAGAAACGAGAGAGATAGCTTGCTTCACGCAAGTCTGATGATTGCCCAAGGAAGAAGATGGCCATGGCGCCATTTTCAGGTCTTTAGAATCAAACATAGTATATATTATACACTGGCCAATATATGTTTGAATTGGCAATGCGCCCTAGTGGAAACACTAGTATTTGTGTGTGTGTGTGTGTGTAGCGAGCGAGAGGTCTGGGGTTCGAATCCCCCTCGCCCCAGACCTTTTGGTATTTTTTTGAACCATTTTCCAAAAGGAGTTTCACATATTATTCACTCTTGCCATCCTCTATCAGCCAACGCACTTGGCTCAGTTGGTAAAGTTTTAAACCCTCCACCCCAAAGGCGTGGGTTCAAACCTTGGGAGAGCCATCCTATTTTTTTACCACTTATTTCTTTCACATTTTTTCACCATCTCTTAATTAATTCCAAAATTAATTTCTCTCTCCATTTTTATCATTTTTTATTGGTTCTTTTTTTAAAAAAATCATAAAAATGTTAAATTATTTTATTCGACACAAAAATAAAAAAGATATTAGTTATTTAATATATTTTGAATTTTTTAAAAGAATTCCTTTTAATTGTTTTTTAGCATTTTAAATAAATTCTTTTTCTTGATTTTCCAAATTCAAATGATTTTCAAATCATTCTATGAATGAAACATGATTTTTCAAACATTAATCCAAGATCACAACTTGTTTTTCACACATATTTGATAACTTTGATCATTTTAATTGAATTTTTATTCAATTAAAATACATTTTTTAAAATCAAATTAGGGTTTTGATTATTTTTCACCCTTACAAACATTTTTCAAAAAACTTTTGGGCCTCTAATAGAGTGTAAGACCCATCCCTTGTTACATACAAACTTTTTTGGGCCTCAGTCATTGTATAAGTCCCTCTGCGATTTTCAAAACAACGGTGCGATCACTGTCTTTCACTGGCCTCTCCCTGAGTTATAAGTCCCATTCTTTTTTCCTTTTAAAACATTTTTGGGCCTCTAATAGAGTGTAAGTCCCATCCCTTTGTAAATAAACCTTTTTGGGCCTCAGTCATTGTATAAGTCCCGATACAATTTTTAAAATAACGGTGCGATTGTTGTTTTTCATCTGGGCATCTCTCTGAGCTGTAAGCCCAATCTTTTGTATAAAAATAAACTTTTGGCCTCTAATAGAGTGTAAGACCCATCTGTTTTGTAGATACAATAAATTTAGGTCTCAGTCATTGTATAAGTCCCTCTGTTGTTTTCAAAACTACGGCGCGATCGTCGCCTTTTCAAAAGAGTTCATCTGGGTCTCTCCTTAAGTACAAGCCCCAAACTTCCTTTTACATCAACTTTCCCTTTGATTTAGATTCAAACTTATAGTTGTATCAAAACTTTCTTCAATTTCTTGAATACACTAACCATACAACTGTGTTTATAACGCTGGAAGCTTGCACACCTGTAAGTTCCACTATCTCCTCAATATACTTACTTATATATTTCATCTGTGTGTGTGTGTGTGTGTGTATATATATATATATATGCATGTATATACTTGTTTAGAGTTTTCCCCAGTAATTGGGTCTAGGATTTAGATCAAGCCAATGGTCACTCTTTAAACACAATCAAAACTAGTTCCCCATAGGAAATTCCAGATACAGCTTTGCCTCCTCTTGGGCTTATACGATATGGAACAGAGAAATGCATTATTCCCGGTGAAACTTTTCTCAAGATTGTCACTATTAGAAATTTGTACAAGAAATTCATTTCCCCGGAGAGGATTAATTCCCGGAGAAACCTCTCTTGAATTTCTTCAAACCCTAGAACTGTTCACTAAAGAAAGGATTATTCCCGGTGAAACCTTTCTTGAACTTTTCTTAGGTTTGGATCCACAGGCTTCCTAAACGCATCCTCAACCTCCTCTTGGACTTTATACAAGGACCCACAGGCTTCTTAGAAGTTCTCAACCTCCTCTTGGGCTTAGTACAAGGACCCAAAGACCTCCTACAGGTATAGGACATAACTTAGTCATCTTTTGCTAGAGCAGTCCTCCAAAGAGTCAGAACTTCAGACCAGTTTAGGGTTGGTTCTCATCCCTTAAAACATCAGCTTCCTCTTGGGCATCATACAAAGATCAACCTTTCCATACCAGTAGACTTAGAAAATCTCATCTCCTCTTGGATCTCAAAGAAACCCTCAAGTTTCCAAAAAGTACAGGAAAAACCCAGATCACTTCATCATTCTCCAACAGAGTTAAAACCTCCAAAGGCTAAAAAATCAATCTTTAAGCTTTCACTTTAAATTCCCCCAGCTAGGGTCAAATTACTATAAATAAACCCTCAATCTGAACCTCAAGGCATCTGATATTTCAACTCTTCTACATCCATCAGCAAGAGTTGATTCCCCAATTTAGATCTGTCTCTGGATCTCAATAATCCTCAGCAGAAGTTAGCCTCCTCTTAGGCTTCATATAAGAAATTTCCCAACCAGCCTCCTCTTAGGCTTTGTATAATGATTTCCCCTCAGCAGTTTTAGCCTCAATCTTGGGCTTTATACAAGACATATATAAATATTCTCCAGCTTTTAGCCTCAATCTTGGGCTTTGTACAAGACACATATAAAACCTCTCCAGTGGAGTCAATTTATTTTTTAGCCTCAATCTTGGGCTTTGTACAAGACAGACAAAATATTCCCCAAAAGAGTCAATCTCCTTTTTTAGCCTCAATCTTGGGCTTTGTACAAGACAGAAATAAAACTCTCTAGTAGAGTCAACCTTTTAGCTTCAACCTTGGGCTTTGATCAAGGCACACAAAAATCAACATCCCCTCAGAGGAAATAAAAAATCTCTCTGTAAAAGGAAATTTCTCTGTACAATCATACATCAAAACAGACAATCAAATAAACCCTAACCCCAGATAATTGTTGTAAGTGGCACACTTGTTGATTCAAAAATCTATGTTGTAGTTCATCTCTTATCCTGGTAAATCCCTTCTTTCATCTAATTGCTGTAAGTGGCAAGCCTCTGGATTATTTACATCCAATCCAATGTCCCTCTCTTAGCAGGAAAGATTCCTAAGGAAAAATGGCATTGCTCTACACAGAGTTAAAGTTTCCCCCTTCAGGACATCACCCTTATAAAGGAAATTATGGCATTGCTGGATTCCATACATTCCAGTTAAAGTAATTCTCCTTTATAATCAGTTAGTCAACAACTGTGATAAACAGATGAGGTATCTCCCTTTAGAGATGACAAATTCTCTCTCAGCCAAACCTTTAGCTTCAATCTTGGGCTTTAAACAAGACACAAATACTCAGTTAGCTTCAATTTTGGGCTTTGAACAAGACACCAAACATCTTTTTCCTCCCATAGAATAGGAGGAACTACGATTGCTCTGATTTCCCTGTTATCTTTAACAGGAATACGTAGGCATAAGATTGCGAAATCTTAGCGAGCACACATATAAAAAACTTTAGGTCCAGTACCTTACCAAAAACATCGAAAAACCCGAAAAATAACAAAAAATACTCTCTCAATGTTCCCAAAGGAGAAACTTTCCCAATTTATAACAGATAAACACCAATAAGTAGATGATAAAAGAAAATACCAAACAATCTATGGATAACCATATATACGCTTGGTAATTGACAACTCCCCATTGTATAATCTGACCCCGGACCCCTCAATCTCTTAGTATTTGTTAAAGAAAAAATTTACGTGCAAGGCTAGTTTTAGTATCTTCCCTTTCCTTTCCAGCTTCATAGGATAAATAAGAAATCAGAAAGTAGCACCCAATTCCAACCATTGCGGTAAGGTGGTCGCGTCACCGACAAAAATTGCACGCTGCAAAAAAATGGCGACTCTGCTGGGGAGTCTTTAGGTTTAGAGTTCCTAAGAGGTCTAGGTTGTTTAACATTTTCTATATATATATATATATATATACTGTCATTCCTACTTGTTACCCGTGTTTAATTTTTCTGTCAAATGGGAATGTGATTGATACGCATGTGGAAAGTTTGAGAGAACATTATGATAGGGGTGGCATATCCAGGAAACACTTATAGGGAGTGAATCCCGAAAAAGCTATCTTGGCAGTCCACCGAATTAGTCGAGGTACCCGTACGGAAGTATTGATGTTGAACGACTGATTATCGTGAAAGCATTGTCTTTCCTAGTGTGGTACCTATGACCCTGAGGATTTAGTAGACATTAACCATATAACCATTTGGTAGTGCGGTGACTATCAGGAATAGTTGATACACGATACTACACTCAAATGAGATTCACCGTAGGATATTAAAGCTTGCTCGAGTGAATCAGCTTGCTATCGATATCCCTAGGAGGGGTCAATGACTTTGGGAACCTTAGAACCCGTTCTACAGGTACAAAAATTGAAATAGTACAACCTTTGGGGATGGGTATAGCCATGACTCCATGCTCGTGACGTTGAACCCTTGAACCCATGTTTTCAAATGTTTTTGTGTGTTGCATTCATGCATTCATCTAAAAACTCTTTTCAAACAAGAAAAATATATTTTTTCAAAATAAACTAAAATAATAATTGCAAATATCAGAGATTGTGTTATGGATTTCGGTAGAAGAAAGACGCACAAGTACACCTTCAAGGCTCTAAAACTAGAGGACTTAAGGAAGTTGGCAAGGATGATTACCAACCCTGAGGCTTTCAGAGCTAAGCACGGAGGACTGTTGTCTCTGTTAAGGGTTAACGTGGTTGAAGGAATCCTGTCTACGCTGATTCAGTTCTACGATCTGGTTTACCACTGCTTCACTTTCCCGGATTACCAACTGGCACTAACACTGGAAGAGTACTCCCATCTGATTGATTTACCTATCACTGATCGAGCTGTATTTTATGGACTGGAATAAATTCCAAAGGATTAAACCATTGCAAGAGCAATCTCTTTGGACGAGTCAGAAGTTAGGACTCACATAACCACTAAAGGAGGAATCCAGGGTTTACCAGCTAAATTCCTGATGGAGAAAGCTCTATACTTTGCTAGTATAGGAAACATAACTGCTTTCGAAGATATCATTGTTCTACTCATATATGGGTTATTCCTCTTTCCCAACATCGACAACTTCGTCGATACCAATGCTGTTAAGATATTCTTGATTGGGAACCCCGTACCAACCTTGCTCGCAGATGCTTATCATTCTGTACACTTAAGGAATTTGTACAGCGGAGGAATGATTACATGATGTGTACCGTTACTCTACAAATGGTTCATTTCCCATTTGCCCAAGTCTGCTGCTTTTTGGGATCATAAGAGTACTCTACGTTGGTCACAAAGGATTATGTCTCTTACCAACTCTGACATAGATTGGTACAATAGGATTTATGAAGGGATAAAGATCATCGACATATGTGGAAATTTCTCTAACGTACCCCTCATTGAAACTAAAGGAGGAATCAACTATCATCAAGTTTTAGCTCGTCGTCAACTCGGATACCCGATGAAGAATATCCCACATAACGTTCATCTATAAGGTCTTTTCTTCAAGGAAGGGGAAAGTGACAGGGCACTAAAGAAGGAAATAGTGCATGCCTGGCAACACATTCACAAGAAAGATGAAGAGTCTCTAGGAAGACCAAATTGTACCTCCATGGAACCTTATCTCCACTGGGTGCAAACTAGAGCCCTCAAGCTGAGGATGCCTTACCCTCACCTAGAAGTTTTTCCATTAAAGGAATTTGTCCTTTATTTCATGTCTGATGCGGAAAAACTCCAAGTCGCTCTCAACAAAGTTCAACGTGAAAAGAGCTCTTGGAAAAACAAATACCGAATCCTCAATTTGGAATGTACCAAGATTCAGGAACTGTTAAAAGAAAAGGATGCTCTGATCGAGATATTAGAGCAACATGTTGTGGAAAGTTAAGAAGACCGAAGAAATTTGCTCGCTCCTTTCACTTGGAAAAGAACTGACAACCTGACAACAGCTGAAGAACCCCGGTCAAAGAAGAGGAAAATACCAGAACCAGCATCTGAGCTCTCTTCAGAGAGGACTCAGGATCCATGAGCTTAGACATTTTCCTTACAGCACTTTGTAAAATACTGTACCTTTTCCTTGTAAAATACTGCAATCTTTCCAATTCAATAAAAGGGGTCTCCCCTCACTGTATGATATTCGCAATCTATCTGTTGAAGTTTCTTTTTGAATAAAGCAAAAACTAAAAAATATGTCATTGCATATCATTCATCATAATGCATTTTTCTTATCTTTAAGTCTCACGTACGTGTCACAATTCGAGAGTCAAACTGTCTCACTCATACAATACTCGGGCCAATCGACAAAAGAAAATGGACGATCTCGAGGAAGAGAACAAAGAGCTGAGAGAAGAAATCGACACTCTGAAGGAAAGTTTGGAAAAACTTCACAGTGACATGAAATCCCTGACAGCAACTTAGGGGCAGCGGCATCAAAAGACTGTAATCTTAGAGATCACATCTACGCCCATTATGGAGACACATGAGAATCATCCTCAGTACAACATGCCCAAGGGTTGTCCCTGGGGCATGCCTCTCAACTTTATACCTGAAGGATGCATCCCGTCTGTCACTGAAGACCCAGAAGCCATAGCAGGAGCCACTGGACCTGAAGGTTACAAACTTTGGGAAAGTGGAGATGCAAGGGTTACAACAGCAACCTCTAGAGGTTACAAACTTTAGGGCACTGAAGCGTCAAGAGTCACCACTGTAATGTCTGTACCACAATCAGCAGTACACACTGTTCTAGAAGGACAAATTCCACAAACAATTTCTGGTAGAAACAAAGACATGTACGAAAGGATGAATGAGTTCCAAGAATAATTCTTGGAAATGCAGAAGGAACTGCATGCCATTCGTGGTCAAGACTTATTCGGAAAAGACGCCGCAGACCTCTGTTTGGTCCCTAATGTAAAGATACCGCACAAATTCAAGGTGCCTGACTTTGAAAAATACAAAGGCAACTCTTGCCCTCAAAGTCATTTGGTGATGTACGCTCGAAAAATGTCAACTCAGACAGAAAATCAACAGCTACTGGTCCTTTACTTCCAAGACAGTTTAACCGGTGCCGCACTCAAATGGTACATGGGTTTAAACCGCACCAAGATCAGTACTTTCAGAGATCTCGACGCAGCCTTCGTTCAGCAGTATAAATACAACCTGCACATTGCACCAGATAGGGATAAACTCAAGGCAATGTCACAAAAGGACAAAGAAACGTTTAAAGAATATGCTCAGAGATGGCGTGAATTGCAGCTCAGATCTGTCCCTCTCTTGAGGAAAAGGAGATAACCAAGATCTTTTTGAAAACCTTAAGCTCGTTCTACTATGAGGGAATGGTTGCCAGTGCGCCCAGTGACTTCACTGAGATGGTGAACATGGGAGTACGCCTTAAAGAAGTAGTTCGAGAAGGATGATTGGTCAAAGATGCAGAGCCATCTAGCAGTACCAAAAGGTACGGTAGTGCTTTCCAAAAGAAGAAAGAGCAGGAGATCAATAATATCTCTCTCAGAAAGCAAAGGCAAAGGTATCAACCAGTAGCGGCGATAACTCCCGCTATCAACCCAACGCCAGCTCTGACTTATCAACCTCAGGTTGCTCAGAGCCAACCAAGTCAACAACAGTATCAGCAAAGGACACAACAGCCTCTTCAGCGGGCTCGTCCTCCAGTACAACAATAACTATCGTACGACAAGGCCATCAGGGTTTGACCCTATACCAATGTTGTACGCATAACTATTTCCACTTCTACTGACCAAGGGGCACATCTAAACCAGGACTCCTCTTACAGTACCGGAAAATCTGCCTTTTTGGTTCAAAGCAGATCAAACTTGCCCTTACCATCAAGGAGAATCGGGGCACAACATTGAGAACTGTCTCAGCTTCAAGTCTGATGTATACAAGCTTGTCAAGAACAGGATCTTATCTTTCAAAGATACTAATCTAAATGTTCAGATGAACCCGTTGCCGCAACATGAGAAGACTGCGGTGAATTTAATAGAGAAATAATCTAGCCACAGTTATCAAATTCACGATGTACTCCTATTAGGAACCAATCTGGTGAGGATACATTGTAGACAGAGCGGGTACGATCATGTACCATCTCATAATTATCACCAATGTGATATCTGCTCAAAGAATGATCAGGGGTGTTCTGTAGTGCAAACAGCATTACAAGAACAAATTGATCTGGGCTGGATTCAGGATCACAGGATCTGTGAAGTCAACATGGCCCATGTACATCCCAACATTGTTCAAGACCACAACATTCTTGCGATGAACGTCAATTTGGTGGCGATGCATTCAAGACAGAGTCAGTACTATAATCTGCCACGACACGATTACAACACGTGTCCAATCTGCTCAACAAACAATCAGGGATGCTTTTTTGTATAAGAGGCCCTCCAACTTCAGATGGATCTCAGATGGATCCAAGACTACCGTGAAAGAAATAACCATCAAGTCAATATGGTTCAGATCTTTGACATACGCTTGATGAATACCAATCTAGTAGAATTACATGCTAAGCAAGTCAGACTCGGCTTTCTAGCTTCACAAGATTATCAAGACTGTGTAGAGTGCCGTGAAGATGACCAGGGGTGTGCGCTTGTACAAAGAACACTTCAACACCTTTTAGACCACTGGTGGCTGCCGATCTACCTGGATGAAGCTACGCAATAGATTAGCATGGCTGACGGGAATCCTGGTAGACATCAAAGTCGTGATGTTCGCTCAATGGAAACAGATCTAGTAAAGATGCATTGCATACAAAGCGGGAGTGGCCAGGTACCACCACATAATTATGAGCGCTGTAGAGTATGCTCAGAGAATAACCAAGGGTGTTATCTCGTATGAGCGACTCTTCAAAATCAGTTGGATCAGAAAGAAATTCGACCATGCTCGAGTTCTGGGTCGATTAACATGATACAAGACTACCTCCCTGGTCAAAGCGAAAGCACTGTCGTAATCTCCAATCATGGAATGACCAAAGACGTTTGCGCCATAATCCCTCTACTCAATGAATCAAGAATCCCTCTTGATGGTAGAAAAGTTCCCAACCAGGAACTGATCGAGGTTACCTATAACGGTCAGAGAAACCAAAAAGCTCATGTGGTTATTTACCTGCTAGGTCCAATACCGTACAAATCGGAAAAGGTTATCCCTTACAAGTATGATGCAACGACCATCGAAAATGGAAAGGAAACTCCCTTACCCTCCGTCGTGAACATTGCCGACATCAGTCGAGTTACCCGGAGCGGTCGGATCTTCAACAGAGGAGTTGGAGAACCTACCAAAGAAAAGAAACCACAAACAGAAGTTCCAAATCAACAAGTCGGTCAATCCAGTAATCCGAAACTTGTAAAGAACAATGATGAGATGCTAAAGCTCATCCAGAAAAGCGAGTACAACATTGTGGACCAACTGTTGCAAACTTCGTCTCGAATCTCTGTGTTATCTCTCCTACTTAGTTCAAAGGCTCACAAGGAAGCTCTGCAGAAAGTCTTAAAGCAAGCTTTCGTGGAACAAGATGTGACAGTAGGACAATTTGACAGCATCATTTCCAACATCACTTCCTGTAACAACTTGGGATTCAGTGATGAAGAACTGCCAAAATAAGGCAAGAATCATAATATGGCGCTTAACATTACAGTCAACTGCCAAGATGATGCTTTAGCCAGCGTATTGGTAGACACAGGGTCATCTTTGAATGTTATGCCAAAATTAACTCTGCTACGACTATCGTTTCAAGGAGCTCCGATGAGAGGCAGTGAGATCATCGTCAAAGCCTTTTACGGATCCAGAAAAACAGTTATCGGCGAAGTCGATCTTCCCATAACCATTGGTCCTCACACTTTCCAAGTCACTTTCCAGATCATGGACATCCGGGAAGCATACAACTGTTTATTAGGAAGACCTTGGATACACGAAGTTGGGGTAGTCACTTCGACTCTTCACCAAAAGCTGAAGTTCGTCAAGAATGACAAGCTAGTCACAGTCTGCGGAGAGCAAGCCCTAATCATAAGCAACTTATCATCATTCTCCTGTGTAGAACCAAAAGAGGTTGTTGAAACTCGGTTCCAAGCTCTCTCGGTGAGCAATGAGAATTGACCAGAAAAAGGGACATCGATTTCCTCATATAAGGACGCTCTCGAGATAATCAAGAGTAAGGACGCAAGAGGATGGGGACAAATTGTAATTCCTACTGATAACAAGACAAAGAAAGGTCTTGGTTTCTCTCCAACTTGTGCCTAGACTACAAAGAAGGACGAAAGTTTTCGTCCCATTCAGGATTTCTTCCACAGTGGAGGCTTCCTCCACCCAGTGTCTCAAGAAGTACACACCATCAACGAGAGCGACTCCTCCTACACTGATGAGGAATGGAAATCTTATTTCAATGATAACAGTTATATGTCTCAGGAAGAAGCACACATGTCATTCTATTTTCCAAAGCAGAGCCTGAGATATATACCGAGGTCAGACGTCCGGATGATCTACGGAGATTGTGATCCTGAGGGATGTCGTGCTCCACCTAACTCATTAGAAGATGATCTAATGAAAGACAACTTCGACCAAGATTATTATGATCCCCTGGATGACTTGCCTATCTGGAAGTCGTACACAGAAGGCTTGGGGTAAAAGGGTCCGCCGAACGATGCCTATCAGCTGAGTAATATTAAAAAGAATACCCACGTCCCCACCGAGTCATGGGATCATTACTCAGGGTATTCCAAAGATAACCAGCACCATGATGATGAGTCTGCAAAGATTTCAGGACACGAGTTCATCAACTATGCTTTTCCTGAGGTCAACGTCATCGAGGAAGATGACTCGTCCACTCCCACAGAAGTATGGGACACCTTAGGACAGCCGAGTGGCAAGTACGACTTCTTAGTCAAGTACACCGCTCCTGAAAGCTCTCGCATCAGATACGAGGACATCCAGCCAACTGGTTAGGGAGACCCTCTTGAGAGTAAAAACATTAGGGAAGATACAATTGAAGAGTTCGCTTATGACAATTCTGCTTGGTTGGAAGACTCCAATGATCCTACTCCACCAGAAATCAGCGTTGTTTCTGAAGACAAACCAAGAAAGAAGATACCAGACTTTGTGATTCACATAGGAGTTCGTCGCCAATGGGTTTCTGTCGATGTCCCGAAAGTCGTCCATAAGTCTAAGTAATTACCATCCTTGTTTTAACCTTTCACCTTGCCCAGGTGAAACGAATGTTTTTATAGGGCTCACTTTCTTTAAATGTCCCTCTTCGCTTAGCACAAAGCGACAGAGTTTTGTTTTATAGGGTTGTATTTCAAGAATTAACAAGTCATAAATAAATAATGTCATTCTGAATTCCCGCATTTTATTGCTATTTTCACTTTTCGTTTTTTCAGAAAATGGTAATCCTAAAACAACCCAAAATAAAAACAAGCATTTTTTCAGAAAATACACTGTACACACTCTTGCATTCTCTCTGTCTTTGCTAAAAAACGAATCATCACGTCATGCAGATTGCTTGTTTTAAACCCCATTGAAACATACGATCCAATGCCTTCTCCCAACTTTGAATTCCCGATATTTAAAGCTGAAGAAGAAGAGGACAAAGAAATTCCAGAAGAGATCTCCCGACTACTCAGACAAGAGGAAAGGTCTATTGAGCCTCACAAAGAGCCGTTGGAAACGGTCAATTTGGGTTCAGAGGAAGAAAAGAAAGAAGTTAAGATTGGATCACTGCTCAGTCCAACTGTCCGAGAAAATTTGATAAAACTTCTCAAAGAATTTCCAGATGTGTTTGCTTGGTCCTATTAGAACATGCCAGGGTTGGATACCAGCATCTTGGAACATCACTTACCACTAAAAGAAGAATGTCCTCTGGTGAAACAAAGACTGAGACTGACTCATCCAGATATGGATATTAAAATTAAGGAGGAAGTGCAGAAGCAGATTGACGCAGGTTTCCTTGCCACCTCAGAATATCCTCAATGGTAACATAGTGCCAGTTCTAAAAAAGGATGGAAAAGTCAGAATGTGTGTAGACTACAGGATCTGAACAAAGCAAGTCCAAAGGACGACTTCCCCTTACCACACATTGACATGCTGGTAGATAGCATAACAAAGTTCAAAGTCTTCTCCTTCATGGATGGATTCTCGGGCTATAATCAGATCAAAATGGTGCCAGAAGATATGGAGAAAACTTCATTCATCACCCCATGGGGCACATTTTATTACAAGGTAATACCGTTTGGTCTGAAGAACGTGGGGGCAACCTATCAAAGGGCCATGACAACTCTATTTCACGACATGATGCACAAAGAGATTGAAGTGTACGTCGATGACATGATTGCCAAATCTAAAACAGAAGAAGAGCATGTAACACACTTGTCAAAGTTATTCAAGCGTCTGAGAAAATACAAACTCCGCTTGAGTCCTAACAAGTGCACGTTCGATGTTCGCTCAGGAAAACTCTTAGGATTCATCGTCAGCCAGAAAGGAATTGAGGTTGATCCTGACAAGGTCAAGGCCATTCAAGAAATGCCTTCTCCAAAGACTGAAAAATAGGTCAGAGGATTTTTGGGATGCCTGAATTACATTTCAAGGTTCATATCCCTCACGACCACAACATGCGCGCCAATCTTCAAACTACTCAGAAATAATCAAAGTTATTTGTGGACAGAAGATTGCCAAAAAGTTTTCGACAGTATCAAAGAATATCTGTTGAATCCACCGATTCTGTCTCCCCCAATGCAGCGAAGACCACTGGTAATCTATCTAACAGTCTTGGAAGACTCCATGGGTTATGTAATTGGCCAACAAGACGAGACAAAAAGAAGAGAGTCTGCCATTTACTATGTAAGCAAGAAGTTCACGGACTGTGAAACTCGGTACACCATGCTCGAGAAAACTTGCTGCGCTCTGGCTTGGGCAGCCAAACGTCTTCGCCAGTACATGATTTGTCACACTACATGGTTAATCTCCGAAATGGATCCAATCAAGTACGTCTTTGAAAAGCCTGCTCTCACAGGAAGGATTTCCCGTTGGCAAATGTTGTTATCAGAATATGACATCGAGTACCATGCTCAGAAAGCTGTCAAAGGAAGTATTTTAGCCGATCATTTAGCTCATCAACCGATTGACGATCAGGAATCAGTCGGATTTGACTTCCCAGACGAAGATGTCATGTACCTGAAAATGAAATATTACGATGAGCCGCTACCCAATGAAGGGCCAGAACCAGGGTTCCAATGGGGCCTAATATTCGACAAAGCTATCAACGTTTACGGAAACAGAATTGGGGAAATCATCGTAACACCTCAGGGTACCCATATTCCTTTCACTGCCAGGTTGACGTTCAAATGCACAAACAACGAGGCCGAATACGAAGCTTGTATCATGGGTCTCGAAGAAGCAATTGACTTAAGGATAAAGAACTTGGATGTGTATAGAGACTCAGCCCTGGTTATCAATCAGATCAAAGGAGAGTGGAGCACATACCAATCAGGATTGATTCCTTACAAAGACTACGTGAGAAGGTTGTTACCATTCTTCAACAGAATCGAGTTTCATCATATCCCTCGTGAAGAAAATTACATGGCTGATGCACTAGCCACACTCTCTTCCATGATTAGTGTAGACCGATGGAATGACATACCTAAGATTGACATAATACGACTTGAAAGGCCTGCCTACATCTTCACAATTAAAGCAGTCATAGACGACAAACCTTGGTATCAAGATATCAAGTGCTTCCTTCAAAGACAGGAGTACCCACCTGGGGCATCAAGAAAAGACAGGAAGACTCTCAGAAGACTGGCTCGCAAGTTCTTCCTGAACGGTGAAACACTCTATAAGATAAACTTCGACATGGTTTTGCTTAGATGCGTAGACAGACCAGAAGCAAACATGTTGATAAAAGAGATTCATGAAGGATCCTTTGGAACGCATGCCAATAGACACACGATGGCGAGAAAAATTTTGAGAGCAGGATATTATTGGCTGACAATAGAATCTGGTTGCTACAAGTACATGAGGAAGTGTCACAAGTGTCAGATATACGCTGACAAAATCCATGTACCGCCAACGCATCTTAAAGTTCTTTCTTCTCCATGGCCTTTTTCCATATGGGGAATCGACATGATTGGCATGATCGAACCAAAGCTTCGAACGGACATCGGTTCATCCTGGTAGCCATTGACTACTTCACTAAATGGGTCAAAGCAGTGTCATACACCAATGTTACCCGACAAGTGGTAGTCCGATTTATCAAAAATAATCTCATCTACCGTTATGGTGTTCCAAGCTAGATCATTACTGACAATGGATCCAACCTGAACAACAAGATGATGAAAGAGTTGTGCGCCGAGTTCAAGATCGAACACCATAACTCATCTCCCTACCGACCTAAAATGAATGGAGCAGTAGAAATGGCTAACAAGAACATCAAGAAGATTGTTCAAAAGATGGTTGTAACCTACAAAGACTAGTACGAGATGCTACCCTTTGCCCTTCACGGTTATCGCACATTTGTTCGCACTTCAACAGGGGCAACCCCTTTCTCTCTAGTATATGGCATGGAAGTAGTGCTCCCCATAGAAGTAGAAATCCAATCAATCTGGGTATTGATGGAAGCCAAGCTAACAGAGGCTGAATGGTGTCAAAATCGGCACGATGAGCTGAACATAATCGAAGAAAAGAGAATGACGGCTTTGTGCCATGGTCAGTTGTATCAACAAAGAATAAAGAAGGCCTTCAACAAAAAGGTCTGACCCTGTGTCTTCAATAAAGGAGACCTTGTGCTCAAAAAGATATAATCATTCCTCACTGATTCCCAGGGTAAATGGACTCCGAATTATGACAGCCCTTTTGTGGTCAAGAAAGCCTTCTCAGGCGGCGCCCTGAGACTCTCAACCATGGATAGAGAAGAGTTTGCCTACCCCACGAATGTTAATGTAGTCAAGAAATACTTTGCCTAAATAAATAAAAACGTCTCGGTGGATTGAAAACCCGAAAGGGCAGTTCAGGCAAAAACTAGAGACATAAGCAAAAATCATCCCGATGGACTGAAAAACCTCAAAAGGTAATCCATGAAAAAGTTAGGGATTCATGGCAAGTAACTACGTCTGACAAAGTCTAGATCCCCAGCGGTGGCACCATCCGTCGAAAAAACTTCAGTCAATGTCACCTTCGACAGAAGCTCAGAATGTCCAGAATTCAAAGTTGATAGAAGGATAGCGGTCGTTATGTTTCAATGTAGCCCCTTTTCCGTTAAATTACCATTTTCTAAACTTTATAAATGCTCTATGGTATCACGCGCTTGGATGATTACCATTTTATCAATAAAATTTGAGCCTTAGTACTTTTGTTTGCAACTCTCATTTATTTTTGCTTTACAGAATGACATTTTTAACATGATTAACGATTCTTGAAACAAAACAAAAATGAATTTACTTATCAATTTTTTCTTCTGCTTTTAAAATAAAGATGGCAATTCTTTTTTACTACTGAACAGAAAAAGGAACATCGATGGCTTCTCCGGAAGTGATTAAACCTCAAAACGCAGAATCAAAGTACTATTTCTAAACCAGTACACCTGAATGAAGGATCAACGATTTCAGATGTAATATCCCGTCTGATATCCCCGACAGAGTTCTCATCTCTGAAGACCAATTAATGGTTATTTTTCCCCCACAGGGTCTATCCCTCCTAAACAAGGCAGGATTGCTATCTTGAACCGATGATACTGTTCATCCCCCGCAGTGGCCGAGTATCTAGTCGTGTTCACTCACTAGTCTGTATGTCGTGTCAGTTTTGTCAGCATAAACATACATACATCATGCATAATTGATTCATATACATATTCATATTGCATTGCTATCGCTTTGGTCATACTCATTTCCGAGTGATAAAGTCCTCTTATCGATCAAGTTGTCAGTTTTCCTTTCCGGATCGGATAAGACAAAATCCCGGTTTGAGTTCTTTCCCCGTCAAGAAATGTATCGTCTGAGCAATTTCTCCCCAGTTTATTTCTGGATTGGAGACTATTCTTAACCACTTTGATAACTGGAACCTCTGAAAGGCAAGAAAATGTTCGATAGACACCTTTGGAACATCACTCTTCACCATTGAAGATGATATTTTCGCTTTCCCAGATTAAGGAAAATCCCCAGAGAAGCCTCGACAATACATCGGTTTTTCTCCCAAAAGATTCGATGTTAATGAAGTCATCAGCACCTCAAAATTGGATCACATCACATGGAATTTCTCCGAAATGATCTCGAAGAAAAGTATGATGTAAAAAGCAGAGAAGTTTACACACCTCTACAATCTCTCAAGAGACTCATTTTCCCCAGTAGAGTCAACAAATGGCATCTCTAATAGAGAAGTTTTCACATCTACAACTCAGACAAATGGGTTTCCCCAGCAAGTCTGACATCAATTTTTTCCATCAAATGGCGTCTCCCCAGTATAATTCGGCGAAAAGTTTGATGAAGACCGCTACAAACAGCGTCCCTTGTCGAGAAAGAAACTCGACAAAAAGAAACTGATACCAGTTCCATGGCTAAAGACCAAGATTGAGGGGAAGTTTATTTCAAGAAGAAACTGAGACCAGTTCCGTGGTTGAAGACCAGGATCGAGGGGAATTTATTACAAAGAAACTAAGACCAGTTCTGTGGCTGAAGACCAGGATCGAGGGGAAGTTTTACCCCTTTCTAAGTAGCATTGCTTAGCAAAAGAAGATGGATGAGTAAACTGCCATTCATAACCACAGTCAAAATTTCGGGTATTTCGATATTTAATTCTCTTGCACCCTGAATGTCCAAATATCTCGTCATTCACACCTTCGGGTCCAAGAAGATTAAATAGGGGCATCTGTCATACCCTAAATTTTAACCACAAGATTTCCCATCATTGTGAGGATCATTACCACAATATGTATGTACCATCATGCCTCATCAATCTCCTCAAGGATTGTTGAGCATTCACTATAATCAAGAATTAGGGTTTCAAGCCCTCTCAGAACATTTGGACAAAAGATCAATCAAGAAATGACATGATCTTCAACTTGTCTAACCTCTCAAACATCCATGAAGGATCAAGAGGTCTCTCATATCAAGAATCAAGCACAAAGTTGCAACATTCCAAGTGGAATGAGCTTTGAAACACCCAGTGACACCAAATTAGGGTTTTTGTCAACTGAGAGCTCCAGATTGAAGTTTTCTTAGGGGAATGAGCCAAGGCTTCAAACTATGACTCAATATACTCAAGATAACCCTAGGAGTCCCTTTTCAAATTTAAATCACCTTTAGAGAATGCATTCCTCAAAGGTCGGGAATTAGGGTTTCTCCGCACCGAACCGCTCTGGAGCCAAAAGTCAAAACATGACTTTTTTGGAAAAAATGATCCTTGTGACTCATATTCTCATAAAATGTGATTTATAATGTCATTTGAACAAGAATTGATCAAGAAATCATGATAATTTGTAAAAGGAGTAACCTTGAAACTTTGAAAAAATTTCTAAGTTACTAAATTTGGATGGTTTTGGTGCCAACTTCCAAGCACCATAACTTTTGATCCAAGCAGCCATTTTGAGTGATCCAAAACCTGATTTGTAGGTCTTCCTACATTCTACAAAAGCTTCAACTACATGAAACTCTAATTCTTCATGGAGTTTTGGTTATGGATGGATCAAAGTGGTGAAAAATCAAAGATTTAACACCTAGTACAAAACTGTCTAAATTTCAGCATTGAACATCAATGTTCATGAGGATTTTTCAATTGAGTCCAGATAGTTTCAAGACAAACTATGACCACACATGAATTGTACCATATGAGGGCTTTCTAAAAAGTACATGAGCTTTCCATAACTCAATTTGAGCAAGGAAATATGATCCTCCCAAAATGACACTTTCAATCTGTCTTGTACAAGACAGATTTGTGCACTTTTGCTCGAATTAGCTCAATTAGATAATTACAAGTCTTGTCATCCATTTGGACACCTCAGGGGATAACATCAAAGGGAAAATATCTGATCCACAAGCCTCCCAAGTCCAAGGATCTACATGTAGCTATGTGTCTCCTAAAAAGGCTAAGAATCTCAAAGACTCCAATTTTGTTTCAATGCATTAATGGATTCACAAGGTGGAAAGCATCAAGACATTGCCGACTGAATTGAGTCAAACCTTATCTCTGAACCAAAGGACTCATGACCTGCTCCACTGACCCAAGTCAATGGTTAGAGAAGACCAAATATTCCTTTTGATCAACATTGGCCAAGGGACTGTCCAAGCCTCCATTCACTAGTGATACCAAAACAGACTTATTACACTATAAATAGACATCAACTGTGATCAGTTTGAGTACACCAAAGCACCCAAACTGATGCTTTACTCAAAATCTCTCTCTAACCCCAGAAATGCCTTCATTTGCAAGTCACTATCGAATTTTTCATTAGAGAGCCATTCCATCATAACCAATTGTTCTAACACATTCCATACATCATATATGAGCTGATCAAACACTCCTCACACTTCTAAAACATCAGGATCACCATCTCAATTTCTCACTTGGTCCAACTACAGTCAGAGTCGAGCCAGCTTATCCAAAGAGTTTCAAAACATCTTAATGGTTGCAACACAATCCTTGAGGCCCAAGGAAGCTATCTAGATCAATGTTTCACTTCTGTAACACCTCTACAACAGAAATCGATTCCTTCTTGTAGAGGTAAGCCTTAAACTTTCAAACTCAATGAATCATGCATCATAAACATGTTTTCAAGTTACCATTGTATTTCTGGATGTTCATAGATCATTTTCCCTCAATTAATTGCTATTTATCTCGTGTGTATTAGATTTCATTTATTTCTTGCATTTTTTAGGGTTCATCTGGTTACAACATGATATCTTTTGTTACACTTGATTTAAATGAAATTGAAAAGAACCATCATGTTCCTTGTTAAAAAATGAATAAGTTTCATTTTTACATCTTGTAAAATGGTTGAGAAATGAGAGAGATAGCTTGCTTCACGCAAGTCTGATGATTGCCCAAGGAAGAAGATGGCCATGACCCCATTTTCAGGTTTTTAGAACCAAACATAGTATATATTATACACTTGAAAAATATATGTTTGAATTGGCATTGAGCCCTAGTGGAAACACTAGTATTTGTGTGTGTGTAGCGAGCGAGAGGTCTGGGGTTCGATTCCCTCTCGCCCCAGACCTTTTGGTATTTTTTTGAACCATTTTCCAAAGGGAGTTTCACATATTATTCACTCTTTCCATCCTATATCAGCCAACGCACTTGGCTCAGTTGGTAAAGTTTTAAACCCTTCACCCCAAAGGCGTGGGTTCAAACCTTGGGAG
Organism: Lathyrus tuberosus; assembly: GCA_022829125.1. Lineage (NCBI taxonomy): Eukaryota > Viridiplantae > Streptophyta > Magnoliopsida > Fabales > Fabaceae > Lathyrus > Lathyrus tuberosus. The sequence continues at coordinate 11,160,657 of JALAZF010000032.1, forward strand.
GGCCATCCTATTTTTTTACCACTTATTTCTTTCACATTTTTTCACCATCTCTTAATTAATTCCAAAATTATTTTCTCTCTCCATTTTTATCATTTTTTTATTGGTTCTTTTTTTAAAAAAATCATAAAAATGTTAAAGTATTTTATTCCACAAAAAAATCAAAAAGATATTAGTTATTTATAAGTTATTTAGGCCTCTAATAGAGTGTAAGTCCCATCCCTTTGTAAATAAACCTTTTTGGGCCTCAGTCATTGTATAAGTCCCGATATAATTTTCAAAATAACGGTGAGATCGTTGTTTTTCATCTGGGCATGTCTCTGAGCTGTAAGCCCCATCTTTTGTATAAATATAAACTTTGGACCTCTAATAGAGTGTAAGACCCATCTCTTTTGTAGATACAATAAATTTGGGCCTCAGTCATTGTATAAGTCCCTCTGTTGTTTTCAAAACTACGGCGCGATCGTTGCCTTTTCAAAAGAGTTCATCTGGACCTCTCCTTAAGTACAAGCCCCAAACTTCCTTTTACAGCAACTTTCCCTTTGATTTAGATTCAAACTTATAGTTGTATCAAAACTTTCTTCAATTTCTTGAATACACTAACCATACAGTTGTGTTTATAATGCTGAAAGCTTGCACACTTGTATGTTCCATTATCTCCTCAATATACTTGCTTATATATTTCATCTGTATATATATATATATATATATATATGCCTGTATATACTTGTTTAGAGTTTTCCCCAGCAATTAGGTCTAGGATTTAGATCAAGCCAGTGGTCACTCTTTCAACACAGTCAAAACTAGCTCCCCATAGGGAATTCCAGATACAGTCTTGCCTCCTCTTGGGCGTATACAATATGGAACAGAGAAAGGCATTATTCCCGGTGAAACTTTTCTCAAGACTGTCACTATTAGAAATTTGTACAAGAAATCCATTTCCCCGGAGAGGATTAATTCCCGGTGAAATCTCTCTTGAATTTCTTCAAACCCTAGAACTGTTCACTAATGAAAGGTTTATTCCCGGTGAAACCTTTCTTGAACTTTTCTTAGGTTCGGACCCACAGGCTTCCTAAAAGCATCCCCAGGCTCCTCTTGGGCTTTATACAAGGGCCCACATGCTTCTTAGAAGTTCTCAGCCTCCTCTTAGGCTTAGTACAAGGGCCCAAAGACCTCCTACAGGTATCAGACAGAACTTGGTCATCTTTTGCTAGAGTTGTCCTCCAAAGAGTCAGAACATCAGACCAGTTTAGGGTTGGTTCTCATCCCTTAAAACATCAACCTCCTCTTGGGCATCATACAAAGATCAACCTTTCCATACCAGTAGACTTAGAAAATCTCATCTCCTCTTAGATCTCAAAGAAACCCTCAAGTTTCCTAAAAGTACAGGAAAAACCCAGATCACTTCATCAATCTCCAACAGAGTTAAAACCTCCAAAGGCTAAAAAACTCAATCTTTAAGCTTTCACTTTAAATTCCCCCAGCTAGGGTCAAATTACTATCAATAAACCCTCAACCAGAACCTCAAGGCATCTGATATTTCAACTCTTCTACATCCATTAGCAAGAGTTGATTCCCCAATTTGGACCTGTCTCTGGATCTCAATAATCCTCAGCAGAAGTTAGCCTCCTCTTAGGCTTTATATAAGAAATTCCCGAACCAGCCTCCTCTTAGGCTTTGTATAATGATTTTCCCTTAGCAGTTTTAGCCTCAATCTTGGGCTTTGTACAAGACACATATAAATATTCTCTAGCTGAGTCAGTCAAATCTTTTAGCCTCAATCTTGGGCTTTGTACAAGACACATATAAAACCTCTCAAGTGGAGTCAATTTCTTTTTTAGCCTCAATCTTGGGCTTTGTACAAGATAGACAAAATATTCCCCAAAAGAGTCAATCTCCTTTTTAGTCTCAATCTTGGGTTTTGTACAAGACAAAAATAAAACTCCCTAGTAGAGTCAACCTTTTACCTTCAACCTCGGGCTTGATCAAGACACAAAAAAATCAACATCCCCTCAGAGGAAATAAAAAATCTCTCTGTAAAAGGAAATTTCTCTGTACAATCACACATCAAAATAGACAATCAAACAAACCCTAACCCCAGATAATTGTTGTAAGTGGCACACTTGTTGATTCAAAAATCCAAATTGTAGTCCATCTCTTGTCCTGGTAAATCCCTTCTTTCATCTAATTGTTGTAAGTGGCAAGCCTCTGGATTATTTACATCCAAGCCAATGTCCCTCTCTTAGCAGGAAAGATTCCTAAGGAAAAATGGCATTGCTCTACACAGAGTTAAAGTTTCCCCCTTCAGGACATCACCCTTAAAAAGGAAATTATGGCATTGTTGGATTCCATAGATTCCAGTTAAAGTAATTCTCCTTTATAATCAGTTACTCAACAACTGTGATAAACAGATGAGATATCTCCCTTTAGAGATGACAAATTCTCTTTCAGTCAAACCTTTAGCTTCAATATTGGGCTTTAAACAAGACACAAATACTCAGTTAGCTTCAATCTTGGGCTTTGAACAAGACACCAAACATCTTTTTCCTCCCATAGAATAGGAGGAACTACGATTGCTCTAATTTCTCAGTTATCTTTAACGGGAATACATAGGCATAAGATTGCAAAATCTTAGCGAGCACACATATAAAAAACTTTAGGTCCAGTACCTTACCAAAAACATCGAAAAACCCGAAAAACAACAAAAAATACTCTCTCAACGTTCCCAAAGGAGAAAATTTCCCAATTTATAACAGATAAACACCAGTAAGTAGATGACAGAAGAAAATGCCAAACAATCTATGGATAACCATATATATACGCTGGGTAATTGACAACTCCCCATTGTATAATCTAACCCCGGACCCCCTAATCTCTTAACATTTGTTACAGAAAACATTTGCGTGCAAGGTTAGTTTTAGATATCTTCCCTTTACTTTCCAGCTTCATAGGATAAATAAGAAATCAGAAAGAAGCACCCAATTCAAACCATTGCGGTAAGGTGGTCGCGTCACCGATAAAAATCGCACGCTACAACAGTCCCAACTGTAAGGTTAACACTTTAACCCTCAAGTCAGTGAAATCAGGAATATGTAGTTTGTAAGAGTGATAGTGAGATAATACTTGTTATGACTTTTGACATGGCTTACATATGAAGAAGGTTAAAACTATATTAGTCTAACCTAACGTGTGATGCGAGGAATCATTAGATCATATCTATTGGTAGTTTGTTGCAAGAGTAGCTTAGATAAGGTGTTCGACTCTTTGATGAGGTTTCACCTATGATAATTTATCGAGATAATGCTCTGCATTAAGCCCCTTATGAATGAGCCATCTCTATTGAACATTTGGATGACAAAAAAATAGTCCCCCTCCCCTCCAAGTCCTTCCTAACATTAGTGAAGTGGAGGCTGTATCATCCAATTTGCTCTTCATTATTGTCTTGAGTTTTATAGGTATGTCTTCAACTTACAGAAGGAGAAGAAAAAGATTCTGGTGAGTGTGAGTAGTTGAGGCAGAAATAAACTTTAGAAGACCTAAGACTGACCTACAATATATTTTTTAGGCATGATTGTCATACCCTAAATTTTGACCACAAGACTTCACATCATTGTGCAAACAATCACCACAATATGGATGTACTTTCATACCTCATCAATCCTCTCAAAGATTGTTGAGTGTTCACTCTAGCCAAGAATTAGGGTTTCAAGCCCTCTTAGAGCATTCAGGCAAATGATCAATCAAGAATTGACATGATCTTCAACTTTTCAAGCCTCTCAAACATCCATGAAGGATAAAGAAGTCTCCCACATCAAGAATCTGACACAAGAATGCAACATTTCAAGTTGATCAAGCCTTAAGATCATCAATGTCACCAAATTAGGGTTTTGGTCAACCAAGGCCTCCAGAGAGAAATTTTCATCTGGGCATGAGCCAATACCTCAATATATGATTCAAGAATCTCAAAAGAACCTCATGAGTCCATTCATAAGTTCAAAATAGCCTCAAGGGATGCATTTATCAAAAATAAGGAATTAGGGTTTTGACCTAATTCAGTCCCTAAGTTGACTTTTGGAGCAAGGCATGAACCAAGACCTCAAGATATGCTTTAAGGGCATCAAATACATCATATTGATCTATTCATAATATTGAATTGATTAAAAAAAAAAACTTGGTTCATAAGCAATATAAAGATTCAAATTCATCTGGACCACTAACTAGGGTTTTTGAGAAAAAGTCAATCATACCTTTGAATTTTGAGCAAAGCATGACCTCAAACATTGGGACATGATTCAAGACACTAAAAAAAAACCTTTGGAATTCATCCATTATGTTAAATTTATCCCAATGACTTGATTTCATAAAGGATCACAAAGTTCAAGTTTCATCTGATACAAAAAGTCAACTGTGATCAAAACCAAGTTTGACTTTTGGAATTTTTTTGACAAACATGGCTTCTTTAAGCCAAGAACAATGTTAACTTGTGATTTTGATCATGATCAATCAAGAAAAATCAAGAAAAGTGAGGTTACTTGCAAAAGGGGAAACCTTGAGAAACTTGAAATTTCACTAAGTTATGAAAAATAATGGTTTTTACCTAAGTTTGCAAGGCCATAACTTGTGATACAAGCAACCATTTTCTTCCATCCTGCCGCAGTGAGAATTGTATATCAAGATATTAGTTAACTTGAATCACAAATCATGAAGTTCACCACCTAACTTTGATTTATCCAAAGGAAATGGTGAAGGTCGAAAACCTTAATTGCGCTATGTAAGAACAAAGCTAGAGATCTAAGGAAGGTGCTAGCTTCCTAAGTATCTGTAGTACTCTACAGGAACCTCTTGTTTTATTTGTGTTATTTATTGTTTGCTTGCTAGGGAATTGTGTTAAGGTAAAGACCTAGGGGTTAGTTTCTAGGTATGCTCGCCAAGACATCGCATCTCGTGCCTACGTATCTTGACTAAAAGAATCAGAGCATTCGTAGTTCCCCTCAATAAGGGTGAGGAACTCTTGACTATGGTCAAGGTTCCAGAGGGAAGCAAGTGTCCATGGCAGGAACTTACATAGAGTGCGGCGACTCTAAACCTAAGGATAAATTAAAAGGGAAAAGAAATGTCCATGGCAGGACACTCACATAGAGTGCGGCGACTCTAATCCTAAGGCTAGGATGAAACGGGAAGGACCTAAAGTTAGGCTAAGTATGACATGGCAGTCAACGGGATAGGATCCTTTCCTTTGAAACGAGGTAATCATGAAGTTTCAAAAACCATACGCGAACATCAACCAAGATTAACATCATGGCGGCAATATACAATAGGCAAACTTTAGAGTTAAGAGTATAAGAATGAATATAACGACATATGTACAAGACAAAGATCAAGTCATAAAATCAAATCACAATGGATAGATATCACGAATAAACATTATCAATTAATCAAAACCAAGTATCCATAATCAATAAAATCGGGCCGCAAGGGAATATACGAGATTAATATTAGGGAGATAAATTCAAAAAAAAATGTACATCAAGAGTTAACTAAAAAGAAAGTCGAGGATTGATTTAAGAATTAAGTAAAATCTAATTAAAAAGAATTAAATAAAATCTAATTTAAAAACTAATTAAATTAAAATCTAATTTAAAAATGATTAACTAAAATCTAATTAAAAGCCAATTCAAAATCTAAATTCTAATTAAAACTAAATAAATCCAATTCTAACAAAACCCTAATTAAAACTAGGGTTAAATATGTTTTTAGTCCCTATAAAGTTTGAAATTTTATTTTTAATCCCTCCTGGGTTTTGGCAACGGTTTTAGCTGGTTTTGGCAACGGTTTTTTTGTAAAAACCGTTGCCAAAAGGTAGGGAAGGACTAAAAATGAAATTTCAAACTTTATAGGGACTAAAAACATATTTAACCCTTAAAACTAAATAAGCTAAACTTAATTTAATTCTAGAAATTAAATAAACTAAATTTAAATTATAATCCAAGGGGTGTGGCGAAGAGTAACACAAATTGGTGCAGATAATAAAGCCAAAGGGCCCAGGGCCCAATTCTAACAAAGGGGAAAAAGAAAAAACAATTCGACGGATCTCTTTCTCGCACAACCTTCGTCTTCTCTCTCGGCCATCTCTCTGCAGCCATCTCTCGCTCGCATAAGTTCCTCAATCTTTTCCTTCTCTCAATCGCAGCTTTTACCGGAGCAAAACGCGAGTCCCACAATGCCGTGGCTATATTAACGCATTGCCCTCTTTCTCATCTCAGCTTCGTACGCTTCGGTTTCGTTTAAATGCTCGCTTCGAATTCGATATGGATTCAAATTGATACCAGTAATTGAAATCACTACCAGCTTGCAATTATGTTCTTTCAGATGTAAGCGTCGGATTAATACGTACCTGTGAAGAATTCGACGCAGCGGTTTCGACGACGTCGGCAAATTCGGAGGTATTTCTTTTTCCACTTTGTGATGCTGCGACCTTCTTCTTTGTATGCGTGTGATTTTGTATGAATTTTGGTGTCAATGCTTCTGGTGCGTAACGATGGCTTAGGATCAGTTTCTGTGTGAATTTCCTTTGTGTTGAATGTGTTGTTTTGCTCTGAATCGTGTCTACTGTTCTTCCCCAACTGTATGTGTATGAGTTCATGTGGATTTCTGTAGTGTATGTGAATTGGGATGTGATATTTTTAAGCCTATTTTCTTTTCTCGTGAATGATGGTTCTTTAATGTTGTGTCTTCTTTTTCTGAATATGGTGCGTTTGTTTTCTGTCTGTGATTTGTATCAGGTTTTTTCTTCGGGTTTCTTTTTGAAGTGTGTTTGTGTTTCTGTAATGTGTCTGTGATATGTCGTCCCTCTCTCTGTTCTGAATGTGTCCTTTATATAAGCTTTGCTACATAAATGTTTATGATTTGAACTTGAATGCCTATGATTTCATGACTTATGAATTGTGATTCTTGTTTTTAAAAGAATGTTATGGCTGTTATTCTTTGTCTTGACAGTGTTTGATGAATTCATTCATTTTCTGTACCGACATGTCTAATGTATGTTTCGAACGTGTTTTGGAGAATTTCCATTTTCAGCTTATCATGTCCATTGTAATGAACTCTTTGCCAATTTTATTCAGACATGTTCGATTTCGTGTTTGATGAACTTATGTGCACGCTGAAGTTGTTTTGTTTTGTTCCGAATTTATTGTCGAACCTCATCTTAAACCGTGTTCTGTTGTTGTGTTGTAACCGGGTGGTGGATAGCTCTACTTGATTCTTTTGCCATCCTTCTGAAATTGTGCTTTGAGATTGGAGTCAGGATTTGAAGGTGTGCGGCTACAACGTGATTAGCGTAATTTGACAGTGGAAGTTCTTCAGTTTGTCTAGATGATACACAGTCATTGTATTCTGAATCACTAATTCCTTATCATCAGCAATTACCGAATTTCCGACAATGAAATTAGGAACAAGAGCACTGAAACATACCACCACCGAATTCACAGTATACAGAATCAGGCATATTAGCAACAGGAAGGGAAAAACGCCATGAAGTTTTGGTTGAGACCAACAATCGAGTACAACGGCACCGCTGAATTAATGGTTGATGGATCTGGTGCAGAACTCATGGCAATTACTCCAATAGCAAAGATAACATCTGCAATGAAGTGTCGCAGCAGAAAAACAATCCACCGAAGCTAGCTACAGAGTTCTTTTGTGGATTCTCATTACCGCTTCGATCAAGACGGGGAGGCCACATATTGCGAAACATGCACTTGACAAAATGACATTGTTGAGACCAGATTGTTGAAGGATAATTGGCCTGAATATCATGATGGGACTTAGGCCCCTACATTAAAGAACCCCTTTCAAACGGTGAAACATCTTTAAACTAAGCATTAGGCACACAGTTGTGGAATATTGGTTTCTTGTTGTTGATTATGTAATTAGGAACATAGAACTGAAGGCATTTTTTGTGGACCCACCAACTACACCCGAATACAACATCATGTTCTCTTTTTGACTTTTTAATAGCTTCTATTAATTGAAACTGAGGTTGAAGCATCCAAGAATCAAGTTTTGTTGCAACCATAGGCAATAGGTATTTGATATGAAGTTTGAACAAGCAACATGCTTTGTTAATGTACTTTGGAGTAATCCGCATGTCATCATTGTTGGGGTCACCTATTAAACATACTTATAGTGTGTTTGGTTTGACGTTGGCTTTTGTAGAAGCACGGTGGATTTCCACGTTTTCCAGAAGCTCCAAAAGGTAGCTTCTCTTTTTTCACGGTGGAAGAGCTTCGAAACGCACGATTGAGTATTTGGACGTGTATCCAAACATGTTATACTATTTGCCCACGTTCTGTATATATTATTGTCCAAAGAACTGCAGTCCGTCACTTTTTAGCACTTGTAATCACGCTTTGTAAAAAACAATAATCCTTGAAATTGACTTGATTCTTGTAAAGGCTATGAGTCTTGAAATTAATTACCACACTTGGAATTGTGCTCAACTTCAAACTTGAATACTTGGATTGGTGATTGGAAAATTAATCTTGCACTTGGCATCTTGAACTTTGACATTTTAGGTTTGAATTCTTAAATGAACATGGGCAGAATGAACTGAAAATTTGAAATCGGTCCTCAGAATTCTACATAAACCACAACTTTTTATTGACGCATATCCATAAGCTCGCACCATAGATGAGAAACCCAAGACAACGACGCTTTTGAACAACACCTTCATTACTTAAATCTTAAGCAAACCACGCAAGACGTCTTTAAATTTCAGGGCAAAATAAATGCCCAAGAACTTAATGTTACTTGAGACATTCTTGAATCCAGAAATTCGTTAGCCCTTCAGTTTGATCCCCAACCAATCACATTCTTTCTGCTCAACACGAAACATTTTAACTCAATGGAAATTCCAACGATCTTTTAGATGATGATGATCTTAACACAATAACCATGTCTTGCAAAATCCCTGGAAATATAGACACCACTTGCAACTTATCACGAAAATCCTCAAGTATTCATGCTTGGCACTAATAGGAAGAAAACCCTAATTCTCCTTGGGGAACGCACTGAAGCTTCTGAGAAACTTTGAGAAAAAATGACCAGTAGAAAACCATAGGATCTCTTGAATCAGAATCTATTGGTCACATCTTGAAACACTTGGCTGTGAGAACAAATACCATTCACACTTGAAATCATTGAACCTGCACAAGCTGGTTAGTCATAATAAACACACACAAGACCTATGACCTGAAGATGCTATGAAGGATGATGAACAAAGATGAGGGCATCTTAGGGTTAAAATTTAGGGTGTGACAGATGTCCCTATTTAAGTTTCTTCTATCCGGATATATTGAGATTGAAATCTTCGTCTTGACATGAAATGATCTGATATGATAGCAAGACAGAGATCCTGTGAGGAATGATGCCACAGGGGAAAAGTGTTACAGCCATTAGAGGTTTTGTCAGAAATGCATTGAACAAAACTCTGGGAAAGTACAGCAACAACCATCAAAGACATTCAGGAAGGCATTGAATGAACTTCGAAAAACATCAGAGATATTCGGAAAAGCATTGAATAAACTCCGTAACAACATCAGAGATATTCGGAAAAACATCGAATAAACTCCGAAACACATTCAAAAAAGCATTGGATGGAGAATGGAAACAAACTTGAAAATAATTAACAACTGTTAATCACAGTCAGAAATAAATTGAAGATATCTAGAAGAGCATCAGATGAAAACAACGATTCTGATGATACATCCGAAACATTTAGAAAAACATTAAATGTACAGGAAAAGGTTTTGAAGACATATCTGGAAGAACATCAGATAAGGAGCATCATATCTGGAAGAACGTCAGATAAACAAGGTCGTATCTGGAAGAACGTCAGATAGACACCAAGGGGTTCTGGAAAAACATCAGAACAAAATACTCAATCTGGTAAAATAACTCAGAGAGAGACATATCTGGAAAAACTTTGGATAGATTCTAGAAAAGCATCAGAATAAAAGGAATATCTGGAAAAACATCAGATAAGTTCTGGAAGAACATCATAACAAAAGACTCAATCTGGTAAAACATCAGAGAGATAAACATATCCGGCTAAACTTTGGATAGATTCTGGAAAAGCATCAGAATAAAAGGAATATCTGGAAAAACATCAGATTGGTTCTGCAAGAACATCAGAACAAAATACACAGATGGAAAAACATCAGACGCAAAGTCATATCTGGAAGAACGTCAGATAGACACAAAGGAGTTCTGGAAGAACATCAAAACAAAAATATATATCCAGAAGAGCATCAGATAGGTATAAAGGAGTTTCTGGAAAAACATCAGAAACAAAGGACACATCTGGAAAAACATCAGACGCAAAGTCATATCTTGAAGAACGTCAGATAGACACAAAGGAGTTCTGGAAGAACATCAAAACAAAAATACATATTCAGAAGAGCATCAAATAGGTACAACAACATCTGTTTGAGAGGTACCAAGTGAGTTGGACTTTGACCACAAGGTAAGACGCAGACAGCAACACGACCTATGGTAAATGCAAATGAGGATGAAACACTTTTGCTATGCATATGTATATGAATTTATGCTATGATATATGATCTAATGCAAATATGCAAACGTCGACAACATGGATCGACACTTTTGGGGGGAGACAAGACTGGAAGATTGATTCCTCAACCCGGAGATCATTACCATTCTGCTTGAGGACTAAAGATGCTACTGCTGAACACGTCTCTGCCACACTGGTAAATTGTATCAAGTTGCTGATCCTTGTAGGAAGGATGAAGAGTTGCTTGGGGATTCCCTTAAGTAAACTGCCCCAGATTGGCTGACTGTTGTAGATGAACTGTTAACTGCTTCGGCTTGTCTGATTCTGAAATGACTGAATTACTGTGCACTTGGAAAGCTTGCCCCAGTCTGAGTCTTGAAAGATCTTCTGGGTAAACCAATTCTGAGAATGACTTGTACTAAACCATAAATCTTGAACTGATTCTTCAACAGGATTCAGAAGGAACTTGCCCCTGATAGGATAGCCGACCAAGTTTCTCAATTGTTTGAAAATTCCTTGAGAAGAAAGTCAGTTTGCAAGCAAAAGTGTCCATACAAACATAGTAAATGCAAAGTTCACGCAACTTTTGAAATCAAAATCATTTTTTGAAAGATGCAAAGTATATGAGTCATTGGTCAGAACACGGCGGTTCAAGACATTCAAAGTGAAAAGTTTAAGCAAAAGGTGTAATGCCAAAACAAATGATCTGCAAAGATCTTTTGGAGTTAGTTTACGCAACCTCGTTGTAGTATGCTTTCAAAATAACCTTGCTTCAATTAGGTCTTTTGAGGGTTGTAAAGTGGCCTGGTTCACGGTTTAAGAAACAAAGGATAAAGGCTCAAAGTTTATTTGTACCCACCCCATCTTCGTGATGACCTTCAGTTCTATGCTTAGTTAACTCAAACTATGCACCTAGTTTCTCAAAAGGTTGGAAATTGCACTGATGATAGTAATGATGATGGTTCGGAAGTCAATGGGCTTGAGATGGTAGTCACTGCTTCCTTACAACATTTGGTTGTCATATAAGCTTGTTCTTATTTCTCTTTGTATAAAGTAAGGTCATGAGCTTCCCATCTTTCTTAGCTTTTGCCTCGAAAGGGACTCGGCTCATTCTCGGAGTAAGGATTTCTTGACGATCCTTCTTTATTTATCACTTGGGGAACAACTTGTACAACATTTATTCATTTCATTTGGAAGAGTTGAAAGTTTGTGACTGCTTGGCTTAATGATTACAGTGAACCATCATTGGCTTCCGATTTAAAAGACATCTTCGACACTTGCTTGCTGTGTGCGAAGGAAGACTTATGAATGTAAACTTTGGTTGAAATGTGTCTTGCATGAAACTCTTGTATTTGAATGCACAATCAAGTTAACTGAGAACTACCCTGCCCCAGGTTAAAGATTGCGGGTTTTTTGGTACAGAAAGAAACTCCAACTTCCATACTCAAAGGGTTTAACAAGGGATTATCTTCCTTATGTCTCCAGTGTTTAGGAATTGAAACAATGCCTTACATCCTCAGCAAATTTTTTATTTGAAAGCATACCAACAAGAACTATGGGTATTACGTTTTCGTCATCCTCCCTTAAATCTTTGCACAATAAAAAAAGAAAGCGGAAAAGAGAAAAAATATATACTTTGTTTTTTCTTTAATTATTTTTTTTTTGTAAAGGAAAGCATAAAGATGTAAATAATGGACAAAATGAATTGAATCAAAAGTTACGATGCTCATTTCATTAATTACGAAAGTACAAACATAATTTGAATACAAACAGCTAATACAAATAAGGAAAATTCAAACAACAAGAAACATGGCCTAGTGACTAATCAGCACAAGGATGAGTTGTCCTGTCCGAAACACTGGATAGACTACTGAAGTCGACCGAAGCTTCACTTGGCGTGCCCTGGTAGAGGATTTGTCTAGACATTAGGATTGGTGTCACGAAAACTAAGGATTCCGACCTTAATCAAATCACGCACTCTAGCCTTCAGTGCATAGTGTAGCGAGCGATTTTGGACGCGGTTCTTAAGCGCTGGTCGCTCTCTGCGGTTTGAGCTTTAAACTACAGGTCGATTCATTTTTTTATCCTATTGTGAGCTGAATAAGGAAGGGAAATAGATGTCTTCAATTAACCCTGCTTGCATACTGAGTTTAAACAGCGGTCTGTTACGTTACGAATGCTATCAATGTGGGGGGGCCTTTGTACTGGTTATTTGTATTTTTGCCAATACTGGTTTGTTTATCTAGGCAGAAGTTTTCGGGCGGGGAACAAGGATTAGGATGTTAGGGCTGATGCTTTTTTATTACTGCTTTTGATTGATGGAGATGTGGGATTTGGGTTTTTGTTTAGTGTGCTCGCTAAGATTTTTCTTTCAATCTTATGCCTACGTATTCCCGTTTACCGAAACAAGGAAATCAGAGCGTTCGTAGTTCCTCCTATTCTATGGGAGGAAATTGGTTTTTGGTGTCTTGTTTAAAGCCCAAGACGTGAAGCGAAAGGTGATTTGTATCTTGTTCAAAACCCAAGATGTGAAGCTGAAGGTAGTTTGTATCTTGTTCAAAGCCCAAGATATGAAGCTGGAAAGTCTGACTTTAGAGAGAATTTGTCATCTCTAAAGAGGTCTGTTTGTCACAACTGTTGGGTGACTGGTTTATAAAGGGGGATTACTTTAACCGGGATACGCGGATCCTAGCAATGCCATAATTTCCTTTATAGGGGATTTTAACCTGAAGGAGAAGACTTTAACTCAGTGTAGAGCAATGCTATCTTTCCTTAGGAATTTCTCATGCTAAACGAGGGACAGTGGCATGGATATAGACGATCCAGAGGCTTGCCGCTTACAACGATTAGATGAAGGGAAAGGAGTTGTTGATGTTTGTGTACTGTGAACGAGGCACAACTTTGATGCTAAAAGGTTGATTGGATCAGCCAGTGGTTTTCTTATATAAAGCCTAAGAGGAGGCTAATATGTGTCTCGTACAAAGCCCGAGAGAGAGGCGAAAAGGTTTTTGACCCGACGATGGAGTCTTTTGGTATCTCGTATAAAGCCCGAGATGGAGGCTATTGCTTGTTTGGCTCAATAAGAACCCTTTTGTATCTCGTACAAAGCCCGAGATGGAGGCGAAATGGGTGATTGACTCAACGAGGAAGTCTCTGGTATCTCGTACGAAGCCCGAGATGGAGGCTAAAATTTTTAGCTCCGTTGGGGAGAATTATTGTACAAAGCCCAAGAGGAGGCTATGGTAACTGTTTAAGTGACAGGTCCAGCATACTGATTTCGAAAGAGAAAATCAGTTCTTATATGAGCAACACTGTACTCAAGGATCTGATTTCAAGGATCCGGGTTATTCCTGTTTTTTAAGGAAGCGGGAAATCCAAAGGGTATTGAGACTGTCCGAGTCTGCGGGTTTCCTTCCTATTCTTGAAGGGGGCTTGAGAATGTCTTTGAGACTCAAGGAAATTAGACTGTCCAAGTCTAGAGTTTTGTCTTTTGTACTATGCTTTGAGAAACAGTAGTAGACTCTATGAAAGGGCTGCTCTACGCATATGACTAAGTTCTGTTCCTATACCTCTAGGAGGTCGTCGGGATAATTTGTACGAAGCTCAAGAGGAGGCTAGAAACTTTTAAGAAGCCGATCGGTCCTTGTACTAAGCCCAAGAGGAGGCTATCATTCCCGGAGGAAGAGATCATTATACGAAGCCTAAGAGGAGGCTGTGAATACTTCTAAGAAGCCGTAGGGTCCTTGTACTAAGCCCAAGAGGAGGCTGGGTTGCTTTTAGGAAGCTTGTGGGTCCTTGTACGATGCCCAAGAGGAGGTCAATGCTCTTAAGAAGCCGATGGGTCCCCAAACTCCAAGAAGTTCAAGGCAATGCTATTCACCGAGAATAGATCAAAGTCAGGAAAGTTCGAGAATTTGGAAGAAACTCAAAGATGCCATTCACGGAGAATACATTCATCTCTGGGAGTAGAGTTTCTTGACAATTCCTAATGAGGACAGCCGAAGAGAATACTGTATCTGGTGATCCTATTGGGGATCTAGTTGTCTATTTCTACGAATAAACGAAACGGCGTCACCTAGTTCTAGACGTAGTTGCCGGGGAAACTCGAAATATCTATACTATTATTACATAGTTGATATGAGTTTATGAAAGAAGACTTACAGTGAAACAACCCCACAATACAGTTATATGTATATGAAAGTACTAAATGAAAGCAATAACCACTTACTCGGTTGTAGAGCTTCCATGCTGTTTGGTTAGTTGTTCAACAAAGAAAGATTAAAAACAACAGTATATTCAAAATCAAAGGAGAAAGTGCTTTGAAAAAGAAAGATTTGGGGCTTACAGCTCAAGGAGAGGCCCAGGGTTTTATCAGTGAGCGCACTGTTGTTTTTGTACAGAGGGACTTATAAAAGTGACTGAGGCCCAAAAAGGTTTTCTGTACAAAGGGATGGGTCTTACACTCTTTCAAGAGGCCCAAAAGGTTTTTAAAGAAAAAAAGTGGGGCTTATAACACGAGGGTAGGCCCATATGATTTTTCCGTTTAAAATGGCGATCGCGCCGAGGTTTCCTTTTAACGCAGAGGGACTTATACAATAAGTGAGGCCCAAATGATTTTGGTTAAAAGGGGATTGGGTCTTACACTCTAATAGAGGCCCAAAAGTATTTTGAATGTGTCTTATAGATCGAAGAGAGACCCAAGGTTATTTTGAAAAGGCGACGGTCGCGCCGTTCGTTTTTGACGATGTCGGGACTTATACAATACACTGAGGCCCAAAATGATTTGGTCAAGAAAGGATTGGGTCTTACACTCTATTAGAGGCCCAGGGTGTTTTGAAAATGATTTGATGAGGGTTGAATTGATTCAAAACCCTAATTTGTTTTCAAAATGTATTTTTAATTGAATAAAAATTCAATTAAAAGGATCAATGTTTGTTAAATATGTGAAAACAAATTATGATCTTGGATCAATGTTCCAAAAAATCATGTTTCTTCCTACAAAATGATTGAAATCAAATTAGGGTTAGAAAACAAAGGGAGAAAAAATATTTTAAATGCTAAAAACACATAAAACATTAATTCTTTGCAAAAATATCAAATATATGAAATAAATAATATTTTTGGGATTTTTGGTAAAATCAAATATTTAAACATTTTTGTGAATTATTGCAAAAAGAACCAATAAAAAATGATAAAAATTGAAGGAGTTATTAATTTTTCAAATCATTAAAAATAATAATATGAAAAATAACAAAATAAAAAAGTGATAAAAAGAAGTCTGGGGCGAGGGGGATTCGAACCCCAGACCTCTCGCTTGCCAATACTCACAAAACCAGCTGATGAACCGCTGGGGCGCAATGCCAATTCATTAATAACATGGCAAGTGAAAAATATATATCAAACTTAGTTGGAAAACCTGAAGAATGGCGCCATGGCCATCTTCTTCCTCGAGCTCGTGCGTGAAGCACCATATCTCACTCATCTCTCAACCATTGGACATGATTCAAACACCAAACCCGTGCGTTTTTTCACAAGGAATAAGATGGCAATACCCAATTTTATTCATTTTCAGTGTGGAGTAAAATAATCATGATGAACACAGATGAACCCTAATTTGCAAAAGCAATCGTGCAGGCATGGTTATAAGGTCTATGATCCAATTTCTTGAGGCAAAACAATCAACACATGATGGCAATCAAATGGCAAAAATATCATGCGAGGAAATATGCATGGATCATGGAGTTTGAGTTTGAAGCTCACCTTGATGCAAGCTAAAATGGAACTTTGCCCAGATGGTGTTCCAGTCATGAATTGGTGATCCCTACAGCTTCAATGGATGTTATGGAGTGTGTTGCAAGCTTTGGAACACTTTAAAATTCTTTGGATCAAGCTGGAGACCTCCACCTGCAAAATTGAAGCATAATGGCTTGGTTGAAGAGTGATTTTGAGCCTGGGGTGTTACAGTTGGTGTTTAAGTGTTTGGACACCTCAAATACATCATATGTGATGTGTTTGAGCAATTGGAATGGATTGATTGTGGCTGCAACTCAAAACCCGATAGTGGTTACTCAAAAACAAGAAAACTTGAGGTTTAAGAAAGAATGAGAGAAAGCAGTGCTGTAACTGGCTTTGGTGTGAGTTGAATGATCCATTGGGACCTCTATTTATAGGTGATTAACTTTTGTTTTGGAGGAATAGTGAATGGCTGCTGGATCAGATCACATATGCATGGATTGGCTTGGAGGATTTCTTCTCAAGGAAGGCAAGCTAGCCATTCCCAAGAGCAGGGCTATGCCTTGACCAAAACCACATTCCTCAGATGTTTTTAATGTTGTTTAATCATAGAAATTGACTGAGTAGGGTAGCTACCTTGACAATGCACTATTCCACATTAATGCACTTTGAATTCAAGGCAAAATGTGCCAAAGTGGATGAACTTCAAGTTGGAAGATTCCTTGGCCTTTTGACTCAGACTTATCAGTTGGATCAGTTGCATTGTGATTAGTTTGAACACAGGTGGCATAGTGATCCTTAGTCTTTGGCTCAAAATCGTGTGTGGCAAGCAAACATGCAAACTGATTTTTCCAAAACAGCTTGCAGCAGCATGACTTTGGGCATGGATTTCTCATGGCTTAAGTTGAATCAATTCATGCTGTTGAGCTCTTTGAATTCTTAGTAACATATGCAACAACATTGATGTTTAACTTTGGACTTGATTCAGCTTGCATCTATGTGAAAAGATCTCACAAGTTTTGGTGTTTCAACAAAATCTGTCTTGGACAAAATTTTTCTAAGTGTTGGAAAATGGTATATTTTCATGTTTTCAGCCACTTTGGCTCACTCATAGCTCAAAATCCATAATGAATTGGAGTTAGGCCTAGTTGAAGTTTTTGTAGAGGGTAATGAGACCTAAAAATCAAGCTTTGGATGGAAAAAAATGGCCTTGTGGTTTAGGAGTTATGGTCCTTCAAAGTTGGTACCTTTGTCACTTTATTTTTAACTTAGAAAATTTTCTAAGTTTTTATGGTTACCCCTTTTACAAGTTATCCAACTTTTCTTGATTTTTCTTGATGAATGATGATTCAAATCATACATAAACATCATTTTAGGGTTAAAAATCCATTTTGGTGAAAAATCTCAAAAAGTCAAAGTTGACTTTTGTGCACAGTTGACTTTTTATCAAATGAATTCCAAATTGTGCAATTCTTCAGGAAATCATGTCCTTGACCTAAATCAAACTTGATGGACATGTTCCATGGGTGTCATAGGGTATATTGATGTATGTCCTAGGGTTTGGGAGCATGTCCTGGTCAAAAGTCAAAGTTACAGTTGACTTTTCCCTTAAAACCCTAATTGTGGTGCAGATGAAATTGAGACTTGTTGGTCAAGCTTCTTGGATTAATCCATTGTTCCAAATGGATCAATATAGTTCATTAGAGACCCTCAAACTCTCTCTTGAGGTCTTGGTTCATGATTTGTCCCAAAAGTCAACTTAGGGGTGAATTAGGTCAAGAAACCCTAATTCCTGATTTTTGATGTATGCATCCCCTGAGGCCAAATTGACTTGATGATTGGGTCCATGAGGTTCCATGGAGTATATTAGGTTGTGTTTTGGATCATTGGCTTGTGCCCAGATGAAAAATTTCCATCTGGAGGCTCTGGTCGACCAAAACCCTAATTTGGTGACACTGTCGATCTTGAGACTTAATCCACCTGAAAGGGAGCATCCTTGTGCTTAATCCTTAAAGTGGGAGTCCTTTTTGATCCTTTGTGAATGTTTGAGAGGTTAGACAAGTTGAAAATCATGTCATTTCTTGATTGATCCTTTGCCTAAGCACTCAGAGAGGGCTTGAAACCCTAATTTTGATTGTAGTGGATGCTCACCCATCTTTGGGGAGACTGACAAGGTATGATGGTTCATCCATATTGTGATGATGATTTGCACAATGATGGGAAATCTTAGTGGTCAAAATTTGGGGTATGACAGATGCCCCTATTTAATCTTCTTGGACACGAAGGTGTGAATGACGAAGGTGTTCGGGCATTCGGGGTGCAAGAGGATTAAATATCGGAATACCCGAAATTTTGATGGTGGTTATGAATGGCAGCTTACTCATTCATCTTCTTTAGCTAAGCAATGATGCTTAGAAAAGGTAAACTTCCCCTCGATCCTGGTTTCTTACCAAGGAACTGGTCTAAGTTTCTGATGTAAACTTCCCCTCGATCCTGGTTTCCTACCAAGGAACTGGTCTTAGTTTCTGATTTGTGAACTTCCCCTCGATCCTGGTTTCCTACCAAGGAACTGGTCTCAGTTTCTAAAATAAACTTCCCCTCGATCCTGGTTTCCTACCAAGGAACTGGTCTCAGTTTCTTTTGTCGATAAGCTTTATTGACAAGGGACGCTATGCGTAGCGGTTTTCCTTCAAACTTCTCGCCAATTTTCCTGGGGAGATGCCATTTGAGTGGAAAAAGTTTCGATGTCAGACTTGCTGGGGGAACCCAGTCGTCTGAGTTGTAGAGTTGCACAAACTTCTCTGTTGGAGACGTCATTTGTTGATTCTACTGGGGAAAGCGAGTCTCTTGAGAGGCTATTTTCGTTTGGGGGCTTACATCATACTTTTCTTGGGATCTTTCCGGAGAAATGCCATATCATGGAATCCAATTTTGAGGTGCCAATGACCTTTTCATCAGTGGTTTTTTCGGAGAAAAACTGCCGTACCGCCGAATCTCTGATTAAGAGGCTTTCTCTGGGGATTTTCCTTAATCCGGGAAAGCAAGGATATCATCTTCAATGGTGAAGAGTGATATTTGTTGAAAGTTTTCTTGTTTCTCAGAGGTTCAAGTTATCAAAGTGGTCAAGGACCGTCTCTAATCCAGAGATAAACGGGAGAGAGATTGCTTAGATGATTCACTTCCTAACGAGGAAAGGTCTGACAACTCGATTGAGAGGACTTATCACTAGGGGATAAGAATGACTAGAGTGATAGTGATGCAATATGAATGTGAATGTAAATTAACAATGCATGATGTACGTATGTTTATGCGGACAAAACTGACGCAAAATACAGACTAAGGGATGAACACGACTGGATACTCGACCACAGTGGGGCATGTAGAAATATCGCTGGTTCCAGATAGCAATTCCACCTTACTTAGGAGAGATAATCCCTGTGGGGAATACCGTTGATCGGGCTTAGGAGATGAGAACTCGGCCGAAGCGTGTCAGACGAAACAAGGTCTCTAACATAGTTGATTCCTTCATTCAGATGTACTGGGTTAGAAGGAGTACTTTGATTCTGCACTTTGAGGTTCGAACACCTTTGGAGACGCGATTGATGTTCTTTCGATGTTTAACAGTCAAAAGAAATTGCCATCTCTATTTTAAAAAAGCAGAAAAATTTTATCAAGTAAATTCATTTTTGTTTTATTTTAAGAATCGTTAATCATTTTAACAACGTCGTTCTGTAAAGCTAAAACAAATAAGAAGTACAAACAAAAGCACAAGAGCTTAAACTTTATTGATAAGATGAAGATCAGCCAAACACGTGATCCCAAAGAGTATATACAAAGTTTGAAAATGGTCATTTACAGGGAAAAGGGCTACGTTGAAACATAACGACCACTATCCTTCTACCAACTTTGAATTCGGGGCATCCTGAGCTTCTGTCGAAGATGACCTTGACTGGAGTTTTCTGACAGATGATGTAACTGCTGCTGCTGAGGGACTTGCCTCTGTTGAACATAGTTACTTGCCATTATCCCTAATTTTTGCCTGGATTGTACTTTGAGATTTCCAATCCACCGAGATGATTTTTTTTCATGTCTCTAACTTTTGCCTGGACCGCCCTTTCGGGTTTTCAATCCACCGAGACGTTTTTTTTTTTTAGTTTAGGCGAAGTATTTCTTGACTACATCAACATTTGTGGGGTAGGCAAATTCCTCTCTGTCCATGGTTGCAAGTCTCAAGGCACCGCCTGAGAAAGCTTTCGTGACCACATAGGGGCCATCATAATTCGGAGTCCACTTGCCCCGAGAATCAGTGAGAAATAATTGTATCTTCTTGAGCACGAGGTCTCCTTTCCTGAAGATGCGGGGTCGAACCTTTTTGTCGAACGCCTTTTTCATTCTCTGTTGATACAGCTGACCATGGCATAGTGCCATGATTCGCTTCTCCTCGATCAGATTTAGTTCGTCGTGTCGACTTTGACACCATTCAGCTTCTGTAAGCTTAGCTTCCATCAATACCCGGATTGATGGGATCTCTACTTCTACGGGGAGCACTGCCTCCATACCATACACTAGAGAGAAAGGGGTTGCCCCTGTTGAAGTGCGGACAGATGTGCGATAACCGTGAAGAGCAAAGGGTAGCATCTCGTGCCAGTCTTTATAGGTTACAACCATCTTTTGAACGATCTTCTTGATGTTCTTGTTAGCCGCTTCTACCACTCCGTTCATCTTGGATCGGCAGGGAGATGATTTATGGTGTTCGATCTTGAACTCTGCGCACAACTCTTTCATCATCTTGTTGTTCAAGTTAGACCCATTATCAGTAATGATCTCGCTCGGAACACCATAACGGCAGATTATATTATTTGTGATAAATCGGACCACCACTTATCGGGTTACTGTGGCGAATGACGCTGCTTCGACCCACTTGGTGAAATAATCAATGGCTACAAGGATGAACCGATGTCCGTTTGAAGCCTTAGGCTTAATCAAGCCAATCATGTCGATTCCCCATATCGAGAATGGCCATGGGGAAGAAAGAACTTTGAGATGTGATGGCGGTACATGAATTTTGTCGGAGTATATCTGGCACTTGTGACACCTCTTCATGTACTTGTAGCAGTCGGATTCCATTGTCAACCAATAGT
Source organism: Lathyrus tuberosus (assembly GCA_022829125.1). Taxonomy (NCBI): domain Eukaryota; kingdom Viridiplantae; phylum Streptophyta; class Magnoliopsida; order Fabales; family Fabaceae; genus Lathyrus; species Lathyrus tuberosus. The sequence goes on from JALAZF010000032.1 coordinate 11,182,098, forward strand.
ACCCTGCTCTGGGAATTTTTCTCGCCATTGCATGTCCGTTGTCATGAGTGCCAAAGGATCCTTCATGAATTTCTTTCATAAGTGTGTCTGCTTCTGGCCTGTCGACGCATCGGAGCAAAACCATGTCAAAATTCCTCTTATAAAGAGTGTCGCCGCTCAGGAAGAAACAGCCTGCTAGTCTTCTGAGGGTCTTTCTGTCTTTTCTGAGTGCCCTAGATGGGTACTCCTGTTTCTGAAGGAAGCATTTGATATCATGATACCAAGGTTTGTCGTCTATGACTGCTTCAATCGTAAAGATGTAAGCGGGCCGTTCGAGGCGCATTATGTCGATCTTAGGTATGTCATTCCATCGACCTACACTAATCATGGAAGAGATAGTGGCTAATGCATCAGCCATGTGATTCTCATCACGAGGGATGTGATGAAATTCAACTCTGTTGAAGAAGGGTAACAACCTTCTTGCATAGTCTTTGTAAGGAATCAATCCTGATTGGTATGTGTTCCAATCTCCTTTTATCTGATTGATAACCAAGGCTGAGTCGCCGTATACGTCCAAGTTCTTGATCCTTAAATCAATCGCTTCTTCGAGACCCATAATACAAGCTTCGTATTCGGCCTCGTTATTTGTACACTTGAACGTAAGTCGAGCGGTGAAAGGAATGTGGGTACCCTGAGGGGTAACAATGATTGCCCCAATTCCATTTCCATAATGATTAACTGCTCCGTCAAAGATCAGTCCCCATTGGGAACCTGGTTCTGGCCCTTCACTGGATAGCGGTTCATCGCAATCTTTCATTTTTAGATACATGACATCTTCGTCTGGGAAGTCAAACCCGACTGATTCCTGATCGTCAATCGGTTGATGAGTAAAATGATCGGCTAAAATACTTCCCTTAACGGCTTTCTGAGCGTGGTACTCTATGTCATATTCTGATAACAGCATCTGCCAACGGGCAATTCTTCCCGTGAGAGCAGGTTTTTCAAATACGTACTTGATTGGATCCATTTCGGAGATTAACCAAGTAGTATGATGAATCATGTACTGGCAAAGACGTTTGGCTGCCCAAGCCAAAGCACAGCAAGTTTTCTCAAGCATCGTGTACCGAGTTTCACAGTCGGTGAATTTCTTGCTCAAATAGTAGATGGCAGACTCTTTCCTTTTAGTTTCGTCTTGTTGGCCAAGTACACATCCCATTGAGTTCTCTAGGACTGTGAGGTAAATGATCAGTGGTCTTCCTTCCACTGGAGGTGATAGAATCGGAGGATTCAATAGATATTTCTTAATACTGTCGAAGGCGGTTTGGCAATCTTCTGACCAAACGCAATCCTGGTTCTTTTTCAGTAATTTGAAAATCGGCGCACATGTGACGGTCATAAGGAATATGAATCTGGAGATGTAGTTTAAACGTCCCAAGAATCCTCTGACTTGTTTTTTAGTTTTCGGAGAAGGCATTTCTTGAATGGCCTTGACCTTGTCAGGATCAACCTCAATTCCTTTCTGGCTGACGATGAACCCTAGTAGTTTCCCTGAATGGACACCGAAGGTGCACTTGTTGGGATTCAAGCGGAGCTTGAATTTTATTAGACGTTCGAACAATTTTGACAGATGTTCAACGTGCTCACTCTCTATTTTTGATTTTGCAATCATATCATCGACATATACCTCGATTTCTTTGTGTATCATGTCATGAAACAGAGTAGTCATGGCCCTTTGATAGGTTGCCCCGGCGTTCTTCAAACCGAACGACATTACCTTGTAACAAAAGGTGCCCCATGGGGTAATGAACGAAGTTTTCTCTATGTCTTTCGGCGCCATTTTGATCTGGTTTTAGCCCAAGAATCCATCCATGAAGGAAAAAAACTTTGAACTTTGGTGTACTGTCAACCAGCATGTCAATGTGTGGTAAAGGAAAGTCGTCCTTTGGACTTGCCTTGTTCAAATCTCTGTAATCAACACACATTCTGACCTTTCCATCCTTTTTGGGAACGGGTACGATGTTGGCTAACCATTGAGGATATTCTGATGTGGCGAGGAAACCTGCGTCAATCTGTTTCTGTACTTCCTCTTTGATTTTGATGGCCATGTCTGGGTGAGTGCGTCTCAACCTTTGTTTTACTGGAGGACATTCCGATCTTAATGGTAAGTGATGTTCCACGATGCTGGTATCCAACCCTGGCATATCCTGATAGGACCAAGCGAATACATCGGGAAATTCTTTGAGAAGCTTTATCAAACCCTCTCTGGCAATTGGACTGAGCAGTGCCCTAATCCTGATTTCTTTTCTCTCTTGCTCTGAACCCAAGTTTACCGTTTCCAACGGCTCTTTGTGAGGTTTAATGGACCTTTCCTCTTGTCTGAGTAGTCGGGAGATCTCTTCTGGAATTTTTTCATCATTTTCTTCTTCAGCCTCGAATACCGGGAACTCAAAGTTGGGAGAAGGCACCGGATCGTATGTTTTAACGGGGTTTAAAACAAGCAATCTGCATGACGTAATGATTCGTGTTTAGAAGAGATAGAGAAAATGCAAGTGTGTGCAGTGTTTTTATTTTATTACTGCTTGTTTTTATTATTGAATTATTTTTTAGGATTACCATTTTCTGAAAAAGCAAAAAGAGAAAACAGCGATTAATGCGGAAATTACAAAACGACGTTATTTTATTAATGAACAAGTCGATCCTTGAAACTACAGCCCTATAAAACAAAACTCTGTCGCTTTGGGCAAAGCGAAGAGGAAAATTTACAGAAAGCGAGCCCTATCAAAACACCCGTTTCACCTGGGCAGGGTGAAAGGTTAAAAGATGGCAATTACTTTGACTGATGAACGACCTTCGGAACCTTGACAGCAACCCATTGGCGACGAACTCCTCGGTGAATCACAAAGTCTGGCACCTTCCTTGATTTGTCTTCAGAAATAACGCTGATTTCTGGGGGAGCAGGATCGTTGGAATCTGTTTCCCAGGCAGAATTGTCGTAGGAGAATTCCTCTGTTGCATTTAGCATAGCATTTGTGTTCTCAGCTGTATCTCCCCATCCAGTTGGCTGGATGTCTTCGAGCCTGATACGAGAGCTTTCGGGAGCGGTGTACTTGACCATATAGTCGTATTTCCCACTCGGTTGTCCCAAGGTGTCCCAAACTTCTCTGGAACTGGAGGAGTCATCTCTCTCGATGACGTTGACCTCAGGAAAAGCATAGTTGATGAATTCAAGTCCTGCGAACATTGCGAATTCATCTTCATGTTGAGTAGTTTCTGAATGATCTGAGTGTTGATCCCATGACATGGTGGGGACACAGGTATTCTGTTCAATGATGCTCAGCTGAGTTTCATTACTCGGCTGACTTTCTTGCCCCAAGTTTCCTGGGTAAGGTTGCCACATTGGCAGACCATCCATTGGGCCATAGTAGTTGTGGTCAGAGTTGTCTTTCATCAGAGTGTCCTCCTCTAATGAATTTGGCGGAGCGCGGCATCCTTCCGGATCACAATCTCCATATATCATTTCGACATCTGACCTTGGTATAAATCTCGGACTTTCTGTAGGAAAGCAAAAAGGCATAGGCACCTCTTCCTGAGACATATAACCGTCCTCGTTAAGATAGGACTTCCACTCTTCATCCGTGTCAGAGGGAACTTCCTCATTGATAGCATGAACTGTCTGAGACACTGGGTGAAGGAAACCTCCACTGTGGAAGAAGTTTTGAAGGGGATGAAGACTTCCATCGTTGGCAGCTGTCTGGGTACAGGTTGCAGAAAAACCAAGACCCTTCTTTGTTTTATTGTCAATAGGGATGACGAGCTGTCCCCATCCTATCGTATCAGTGTTCTTGACCACTTTGATAGCATCGTTGTATGAGGAAATCGAGGTTCCTCCTCTGAATTGACTGTTCTCGCTTACCGAAAGTGCTTGGAACTGAGTTCCAATAACCTCCTCGGGTTCTATACCAGTAGATGATGACAAGTTGCTCACAAGCAAGGCTTGTTCCCCACAAACCATGACAAGTTGATCGTTCTTGACGAACTTTAGCTTTTGGTGGAGGGTTGACGTAACCGCTCCAGCCTGATGTATTCAAGGTCTTCCTAATAAACAACTGTATGTTGCCCGGATGTCCATGACCTGGAAAGTGTGAGGACCAATAGTTATGGGAAGATCGACTTCGCCGATAACTGTTTTTCTGGATCCGTCGAATGCTTGGACGACGACCTCGCTGACTCTCATTAGAGGGCCTTTGAATGATAACTGCATCAAATTAGATTTTGGCATAACATTCAGGGCTGACCCTGTGTCTACCAGTACGCTAGCTAAAGCATCGTCCTGGCAGTTGACTGTGATATTGAGTGCCATGTTATGACGGCGACCCTCTTCGGGTAATTCCTCATCACTAAATCCCAAATTATTGCAGGAAGTGATGTTAGAGACAATACTATCGAACTGTCTGATTGTTACATCCTGTTCCACAAAGGCTTGTTCCAAGACTTTCTGTAGAGCCTCCCTGTGGGCTTCTGAGCCGAGTAACAGTGATAATACCGAGATCTTTGAAGGAGTCTGTAACAGTTGATCAACAATGTTGTATTCACTCCTTTGGATGAGCTTCAGCATCTCATCATTGTTTCTTGAAAGGTCGGGATTACTGGATGGACCGACTAGTGGATCGGGAGCTTCTGTCTGAAGTTCCTTTTCTTTGTTAACTTCCCCAACCCCTCGGTTGAAAATTCTACCACTCCGTGTTACACGACTGATGTCTGCAATATTCACAACGGAGGGTAATGGAATTTCCTTTCCATTCTCGACTATTGTTGCACCGTATTTGTAAGGGATAGCCTTAGTTGATTCATACAGTAATGGTCCCGGCAGATAGATGACTATGGGAACCTTCTGATTTTTCTGACCATCATAAGTAATCTCGATCCGTCCCTGGTTGGGAACTTTAGATTCGTCTAGTAGAGGGATGATGGCAAAAACATCCCTGGTCCTGTGATGACCAGATATGGTGACAACATCCTCGACTTGCCCGACAAGGTAGTTCGGCGACCAGTTGGTGGGTCCAGAACCCGGATATGGACGAATTTCTCCACGATCGACCTGACCCTGAAGAGCTGCTCTCACAAGGTAACACCCTTGGTTACTTTCTAGACAGACACTACAACGGTCATAATTGTGTGGTGCCACCTGGCCACGCCCACTTTGAATACAATGTAACCTCACTAGGTTAGCTTCCACTGATCGGACATCCTGACTTGACGCCGAGTAGGATTCCTGTTATTGATACTAATTTGCCGAGTATCCTCATCCATGTAGATTGGCATCCACCAGTGATTTAATAAGTGCTGAAGTGCCTCTTGGACAACGGTACAACCCTGATCGTTTTCACAACCTGCTTTACAGCTTTGATAGTCATGTGATATTAAGAATCCAAGTCGGACCTGCTCAGCATGTAACTCTACCAGGTTGGTATTCAACACGCGAATGTCAAAGATCTGAACCATGTTGATTTGATAGGAGTTCCTATCATGGTAGTCTTGGATCCATCCAAGATCCATCTGACGCTGGAGGGCCTCCTGTATGAAAGAGCATCCCTGTTTGTTTACCGAGCAAGTCAGACAAGAACTGTAATCGTGCCGCGGCAGATTATGATACTGGCTTTGCCTTAAGTGCATCGCCACCAAGTTGACATTTATTGCACGAATATCGTGGTTCTGAATGACGTTAGAGTTCGTATAGACCATGTTAACTCCACGAACTCGGTGCTCCTGGATCCATCCGAGATCCATCTGTTCCTGTAGAGCTGCTTGCACTACAGAACATCCTTGGTTGTCTTTAGAGCAGATATCACACTGGTGATAGTTATGAGGTGGCACATGGCCATATCCACTCTATCTGTAATGCATCTTGACCAGATTGGTCTTCAGCAAGAGTACATCATGAATTTGATAGACGTTGTTAGTCTCTTTCTCAATCAGATTGACTGCAGCCTTCTCATGTTGAGGCAGCGGGTTCGTAAGAACATTAGGATTCGTATCTTTGAAAGATAAGAGCCCGCTCCTAACAAGCTTTTGCACGTCGGACTTGAAATTAAGACAAGTTTCAATGTTATGCCCTGAACCTCCTTGATGATAAGGGCAAGTTTGATCCACCTTAAACCAAAAAGGCGGATTTTTCGGAACTGTAAGAGGGGACTTAGTCTGAATGTGCCCCTTGGCTAGCAGTAAGGGAAATAGCTCGGCGTACGTTACGAGTATAGGATCAAATCCTGGTGGCCGTGTTGTACGGTTGTTGTTGTATTGGGGACGAGCCTGCTGAAGAGGCTGTTGCGTCCTTTGCTGATCAGGTTGGCTCTGCGCAACCTGAGGTTGATACGTAGAAATAGGCGCAAGGCTAATAGCAGGAGTCACAGCTGCTACTGGCTGATAACGTCGCCTTTGCTTTCCGAGAGAGATATTCCCAATATCTTGCTCTTTCTTCTTAGGGAGAACACTACCGTATTTTTTAGTACCGCTCGATGATCCAGTGTCTTTTACCAAACGTCCTTCTCGGACGGCTTCCTCAAGACGTACACCCATGCCCACCATTTCGGTGAAATCACTGGGCGCACTGGCAACCATTCGGTCATAGTAAAACGAGCTTAAGGTCTTTAAGAAGATCTTTGTCATCTCTTTTTCCTCAAGAGGTGGACAAATTTGAGCGGCAATTTCACGCCACCTTTGAGCGTACTCCTTAAAGGTTTCCTTGTCCTTTTGCGACATCGATCTGAGTTGATCTCTGTCGGGTGCCATGTCCAAATTGTATTTGTATTGTTGGACGAAAGCAGTACCAAGATCTCTGAAAGTGCTTATCGTAGTACGGTTTAAACCTATGTACCATTTAAGTGCGGCACCGGTTAAACTATCCTGAAAGTAGTGAATCAGCAGGTCCTGATTCTCCGTCTGAGCTGACATCCGCCGAGCGTACATCACCAGATGGCTTTGAGGGCAAGAGTTACCCTTGTACTTTTCAAAGTCGGGCACTTGGAACTTGTGCGGGACTTTCACATTGGGGACCAAGCAGAGATCCGCGGCGTCCTTTCCAAATAGATCCTGACCGCGAATGGCTTGCAGTTCCTTCTGCATCTCCAGGAACTGTTCCTGGAATTCATCCATTCTATCGAACATAGTTTCCTTCTTACCAGAAGGTGTTGGTGGAATCTGTCCTTCGGGGACAGTGTGCACCACAGGGGGTGGTACCGTGACTACGGCAGTAAATCTTGGCGTTTCCCGAAGTTTGTAACCTTCAGGAGTCTTCAGTATGCCCCGGGCATCTTCACTTTCCCGAAGTTTGTAACCTTCAGGCCCAGCGGCTTCTGTTGTGATTCCCTGATCTTCAGTGATCGGCGGAACATATCCTTTCGGGATATAGTTAACAGGCATGCCCCAAGGACGATCTTTCGGGATTTGATACCTAGGATCATACTTCTCCACGATGAGTGTTGAGGTGATCTCTGAGATCACAGTCCTTTGTAGCTGAGCTTCTGCCATGGCTTGCATGTCGTTACGAAGCTTTCTCATATCTTCTCTCAGAGCGTCGATCTCTTCTCTCAACTCTCTGTTTTCTTCCTCAAGATCATCCATCTTTTTCTGACGATTGGCCCGAGTATTATACGAATGAGACAATTTGACTCTAGAATCGAGACATAAACGTGAGATTCGTAAGGAAGAAGAATACGTGATGTGAGAATGATGAATGCAATGACTATATTAATTGTTTTTCTTGGTTTAATCAAAATAAACTTCGACAATTAAATTGCAAATATCAAACAGTGGGGAAACCCCTTTTTATTGAAATTCCAAGGATTACAGAAATGGAAATACGGTAGATTACAAAATGCAGAAACAGAAACCTAAGCTAATGGGTCTCGAGTCCTCTCTAAAGAGAAATCGGGTGCTGATTCTGGGACTTTCCTTTTCTTTGACCGGGGCTCTTGGGTCGTTGTTGGGTTGTCATTCCTTTGCCAGGTGAAAGGAGTGAACAAATTCCTTTGGTCATCTTGGTTCTCTACAGCATGTTGCTCCAAAATTTCAATCAGAGCATCTTTCTCTTTCAGTAATTGCTGTATTTTGATGCACTCTATGTCGAGAGTGCGATACTTGTTCTTCCAAGACCTTCTCTCCCGTTGAACTTTGTTGAGAGTAACCTGAAGCTTTTCAGTTTCCGTCATGAAGTACATGACAGATTCCCTTGGCGGAAGAATTCAGTAATGAGGATAAGGCATCTTTAGCTTGAGAGCTCTAGTTTGTACCCAATGGAGATAAGGCTCCACCGAGACACAATTCGGTTTTCCCAGAGACTCTCGTCCTTTCTTATGAACATGTTTCCAAGCTTGCACTATTTCCATCTTTAGTGCTCTGTCGTTTTCTCCTTCTTTGAAGAAAAGACCTTCCAGATGAACACCCAGTGGGATGTGTCTCATTGGGTATCCAAATTGACGGCGAACTAATACCAGATGGTAGTTAATTCCTCCTTTAGTTCCTATGAGGGGTACGTTGGGGAAGTTTCCACAATGGTCAATGATCCTGATTCCCTCATAAATCCTATTACACCAATCTATATCAGAGTTGGTAAGAGACATGATCTTCTGCGACCAACGTAAGACACTCTTGCAATCCCAAAAAGCAGCAGACTTAGGCAAGTAAGAGATAAACCATTTGTAAAGCAAAGGTACACAGCATGTGATCTCCCCTCCGCTGTACAAATTTCCCAGGTGTACAGAATGATACGCATCTGCGAGCAAAGTCGGTACAAGATTTCCAATGAGAAAAACCTTAATGGAGTTAATATCGACGAAGTTATTGATGTTGGGAAACAAAAATAACCCGTAGGTGAGCAAGACAAAGATGCTTTCAAAAGCAGTCACGTTCCTATACTGGCGAAGTACAGGGCTTTCTTTGTCAAGAACTGGGCTGGCAAACCTTGTATGCCACCCTTAGTGGTCATGTGAGTCCTGACCTCAGACTCGTCCAAATGAATTGCTCTTGCAATGGTCTGATTCTTTGGAATTTCTTCCAGTCCAGAAAATGGAGCTCGATCAGTGATATGTAGATCGATCAAGTGAGAATACTCCTCCAGTGTTGGTGCTAGCTGGTAATCTGGGAATGTGAAACAGTGATAAACCGGATCGTAAAACTGAATGAGCGCGTCCATGATTCCCTCAATCACATGGACTCTTAACAGAGGCAGCAAACCTCCGTGTTTGGCTCTGAAAGCCTCAGGGTTAGTGATCATCCTTGCTAACCTTCTCAAATCCTCTAGTTTTGGAACCTTGAAGGTGTACTTATGAGTTCTCCTTCTACCGAAATCCATTAGTGCAATACTTTTCTATGATATTTGCAATCACAGCCTTAGTTTAATTTGAAAAACAGAGAGACTAGAAGAGAAGATTTTTTGAATGTTTTAATGTTTTATTAAATGAATGCATGAATGCAGCACACAAAAACATAGAAAAAACATGGGGTCGAAGGGTCGTTGTCATGAAGTCAAGGCTCTACCCATCCCCAAAGGTTTATACTAGGGTGATTTTTGTACCTGTACTCATTATCATCAGCTCCTCCCAGGAAAGAAAAACAACAAGCGGATCGCCAGCGAGTTGTAGAGCAATCTTAGAGTAAGTGCCATTCACCGAGAATAGATCACCAGCCTCAAATGAGGGTAGTATCGCGTAACAACTATTTCTGATAGTTTCCGAACTACGAAAGGGTTTGGCTCATCAGCTTCTTAGACTTAACAACCGGCCCATTGGCTAAGAGAGTGAATGGGTTGCATTGGTCAGCCTCCATTGAGGTTGATGGTCGACCCTGTCGCCATCACTTATCTTAAGTGTATACTCAGTCTTTCCACATACGGCATCACCCGCATTCCCATTAGCAGAAAAATAAACACGTATAGCAATTAGGAAAAGCAGTATATATATATTTGTCTTAAATATCCTAGACCTTTGAAGCTAAGGATCCTAAGTTCTTAACAGAAATGGGTTCCCCGGCGGAAGCCCCAATCTGTGGTATTCACAAGAGGTGAAAAAGAAGACCGTGCCTAGATCTATCTTTGATAGGCCCCACGGTGGGCGCCATTTTTCTGTAGCGAGCGATTTTGGACGCGGTTCTTAAGCGCTGGTCGCTCTCTGTGGTTTGAGCTTTAAACTACAGGTCGATTCATTTTTTTATCCTATTGTGAGCTGAATAAGGAAGGGAAATAGATGTCTCCAATTAACCCTGCTTGCATACTGAGTTTAAACAGCGGTCTGTTACGTTACGAATGCTATCAATATGGGGGGGGGGCTTTGTACTGGTTATTTGTATTTTCGCCAATACTGGTTTGTTTATCTATGCAGAAGTTTTCGGGCCGGGAACAAGGATTAGGATGTTAGGACTGGTGCTTTTTTATTACTGCTTTTGATTGATGGAGATGTGGGATTTGGGTTTTTGTTTAGTGTGCTCGCTAAGATTTTTCTTTCAATCTTATGCCTACGTATTCCCGTTTACCGAAACAGGGAAATCAGAGCGTTCGTAGTTCCTCCTATTCTATGGGAGGAAATTAGTTTTTGGTGTCTTGTTTAAAGCCCAAGATGTGAAGCGAAAGGTGATTTGTATCTTATTCAAAGCCCAAGATGTGAAGTTGAAGGTAGTTTGTATCTTGTTCAAAGCCCAAGATATGAAGCTGGAAAATCTGACTTTAGAGAGAATTTGTCATCTCTAAAGAGGTCTGTTTGTCACAACTGTTGGGTGACTGGTTTATAAAGGGGGATTACTTTAACCGGGATACGCAGATCCTAGCAATGCCATAATTTCCTTTATAGGGGATTTTAACCTGAAGGAGAAGACTTTAACTCAGTGTAGAGCAATGTTATCTTTCCTTAGGAATTTCTCATGCTAAACGAGGAACAGTGGCGTGGATATAGACGATCCAGAGGCTTGCCGCTTACAGCGATTAGATGAAGGGAAAGGAGTTGTTGATGTTTGTGTACTGTGAACGAGGCACAACTTTGATGTTAAAAGGTTGATTGGATCAACCAGTGGTTTTCTTATATAAAGCCTAAGAGGAGGCTAATATGTGTCGCGTACAAAGCCCGAGAGAGAGGCGAAAAGGTTTTTGACCCGACGATGGATTCTTTTGGTATCTCGTATAAAGCCCGAGATGGAGGCTATTGCTTGTTTGGCTCAATAAGAACCCTTTTATATCTCGTACAAAGCCCGAGATGGAGGCGAAAGGGGTGATTGACTCAACGAGGAAGTCTCTGGTATCTCGTACGAAGCCCGAGATGGAGGCTAAAATTGTTAGCTCCGCTGGGGAGAATCATTGTACAAAGCCCAAGAGGAGGCTATGGTAACTGTTTAAGTGACAGGTCCAGCATACTGATTTCGAAAGAGAAAATCAGTTCTTATATGAGCAACACTGTACTCAAGGATCTGATTTCAAGGATCCGGGTTATTCCTGTTTTTTAAGGAAGCGGGAAATCCAAAGGGTATTGAGACTGTCCGAGTCTGCGGGTTTCCTTCCTATTCTTGAAGGGTGCTTGAGAATGTCTTTGAGACTCAAGGAAATTAGACTGTCCAAGTCTAGAGTTTTGTCTTTTGTACTATGCTTTGAGAAACAGTAGTAGACTCTATGAAAGGACTGCTCTACGGATATGACTAAGTTCTGTTCCTATACCTCTAGGAGGTCGTCGGGACAATTTGTACGAAGCGCAAGAGGAGGCTAGAAACTTTTAAGAAGCCGATCGGTCCTTGTACTAAGCCCAAGAGGAGGCTATCATTCCCGGAGGAAGAGATCATTATACGAAGCCTAAGAGGAGGCTGTGAATACTTATAAGAAGCCGTAGGGTCCTTGTACTAAGCCCAAGAGGAGGCTGGGTTGCTTTTAGGAAGCATGTGGGTCCTTGTACGATGCCCAAGAGGAGGCCGATGCTTTTAAGAAGCCGATGGGTCCCCAAACTCCGAGAAGTTCAAGGTAATGCTATTCACCGAGAATAGATCAAAGTCAGGAAAGTTTGAGAATTTGGAAGAAACTCAAAGATGCCATTCACGGAGAATACATTCATCTCTGGGAGTAGAGTTTCTTGACAATTCCTAATGAGGACAGCCGAAGAGAAGACTGTATCTGGTGATCCTATTGGGGATCTAGTTGTCTATTTCTACGAATAAACGAAACGGCGTCACCTAGTTCTAGACGTAGTTGCCGGGGAAACTCGAAATATCTATACTATTATTACACAGTTGATATGAGTTTATGAAGGAAGACTTACAGTGAAACAACCCCACAATACAGTTATATGTATATGAAAGCAGTAAATGAAAGCAATAACCACTTACTCGGTTGTAGAGCTTCCATGCTGTTTGGTTAGTTGTTCAACAAAGAAAGATTGAAAACAACAGTATATTCAAAATCAAAGGAGAAAGTGCTTTGAAAAAGAAAGATTTGGGGCTTACAGCTCAAGGAGAGGCCCAGGGTTTTATCAGTGAGCGCACTGTTGTTTTTGTACAGAGGGACTTATAAAAGTGACTGAGGCCCAAAAAGGTTTTCTGTACAAAGGGATGGGTCTTACACTCTTTCAAGAGGCCCAAAAGGTTTTTAAAGAAAAAGAGTGGGGCTTATAACACGAGGGTAGGCCCATATGATTTTTCCGTTTAAAATGGCAATCGCGCAGAGGTTTCCTTTTAACGCAGAGGGACTTATACAATAAGTGAGGCCCAAATGATTTTGGTTAAAAGGGGATTGGGTCTTACACTCTAATAGAGGCCCAAAAGTATTTTGAATGGGTCTTATAGCTCGAGGAGAGGCCCAAGGTTATTTTGAAAAGGCGACGGTCGCGCCGTTCGTTTTTGACAATGTCGGGACTTATACAATACACTGAGGCCCAAAATGATTTGGTCAAGAAAGGATTGGGTCTTACACTCTATTAGAGGCCCAGGGTGTTTTGAAAATGATTTGATGAGGGTTGAATTGATTCAAAACCCTAATTTGTTTTCAAAATGTATTTTTAATTGAATAAAAATTCAATTAAAAGGATCAATGTTTGTTAAATATGTGAAAACAAATTATGATCTTGGATCAATGTTCCAAAAAATCATGTTTCTTCCTACAAAATGATTGAAATCAAATTAGGGTTAGAAAACAAAGGGAGAAAAAATATTTTAAATGCTAAAAACACATAAAATATTAATTCTTTGCAAAAATATCAAATATATGAAATAAATAATATTTTTGGGATTTTTGGTAAAATCAAATATTTAAACATTTTTGTGAATTATTGCAAAAAGAACCAATAAAAAATGATAAAAATTGAAGGAGTTATTAATTTTTCAAATCATTAAAAATAATAATATGAAAAATAACAAAATAAAAAAGTGATAAAAAGAAGTCTGGGGCGAGGGGGATTCGAACCCCAGACCTCTCGCTTGCCAATACTCACAAAACCAGCTGATGAACCGCTGGGGCGCAATGCCAATTCATTAATAACATGGCAAGTGAAAAATATATATCAAACTTAGTTGGAAAACCTGAAGAATGGCGCCATGGCCATCTTCTTCCTCGAGCTCGTGCGTGAAGCACCATATCTCACTCATCTCTCAACCATTGGACATGATTCAAACACCAAACCCGTGCGTTTTTTCACAAGGAATAAGATGGCAATACCCAATTTTATTCATTTTCAGTGTGGAGTAAAATAATCACGATGAACACAGATGAACCCTAATTTGCAAAAGCAATCGTGCAGGCATGGTTATAAGGTCTATGATCCAATTTCTTGAGGCAAAACAATCAACACATGATGGCAATCAAATGGTAAAAATATCATGCGAGGAAATATGCATGGATCATGGAGTTTGAGTTTGAAGCTCACATTGATGCAAGCTGAAATAGAACTTTGCCCAGATGGTGTTCCAGTCGTGAATTGGTGATCCCTACAGCTTCAATGGATGTTATGGAGTGTGTTGCAAGCTTTGGAACACTTTAAAATTCTTTGGATCAAGCTGGAGACCTCCACCTGCAAAATTGAAGCATAATGGCTTGGTTGAAGAGTGATTTTGAGCCTGGGGTGTTACAGTTGGTGTTTAAGTGTTTGGACACCTCAAATACATCATATGTGATGTGTTTGAGCAATTGGAATGGATTGATTATGGCTGCAACTCAAAACCCGATAGTGGTTACTCAAAAACAAGAAAACTTGAGGTTTAAGAAAGAATGAGAGAAAGCAGTGCTGTAACTGGCTTTGGTGTGAGTTGAATGATCCATTGGGACCTCTATTTATAGGTGATCAACTTTTGTTTTGGAGGAATAGTGAATGGTTGCTGGATCAGATCACATTTGCATGGATTGGCTTGGAGGATTTCTTCTCAAGCTAGCCATTCCCAAGAGCAGGGCTATGCCTTGACAAAAACCACATTCCTCAGATGTTTTTAATGTTGTTTAATTAGAGAAATTGACTGAGTAGGGTAGCTACCTTGACAATGCACTATTCCACATTAATGCACTTTGAATTCAAGGCAAAATGTGCCAAAGTGGATGAACTTCAAGTTGGAAGATTCCTTGGCCTTTTGACTCAGACTTATCAGTTGGATCAGTTGCATTGTGATTGGTTTGAACACAGGTGACATAGTGATCCTTAGTCTTTGGCTCAAAATCGTGAGTGGCAAGCAAACATGCAAACTGATTTTTCCAAAACAGCTTGCAGCAGCATGACTTTGGGCATGGATTTCTCATGGCTTAAGTTGAATCAATTCATGCTGTTGAGCTCTTTGAATTCTTAGTAACATATGCAACAACATTGATGTTTAACTTTGGACTTGATTCAGCTTGCATCTATGTGAAAAGATCTCACAAGTTTTTGTGTTTCAACAAGATCTGTCTTGGACAGAATTTTTCTAAGTGTTGGAAAATGGTATATTTTCATGTTTTCAGCCACTTTGGCTCACTCATAGCTCAAAATCCATAATGAATTGGAGTTAGGCCTAGTTGAAGTTTTTGTAGAGGGTAATGAGACCTACAAATAAAGCTTTGGATGGAAAAAAATGGCCTTGTGGTTTAGGAGTTATGGTCCTTCAAAGTTGGTACCTTTGTCACTTTATTTTTAACTTAGAAAATTTTCTAAGTTTTTATGGTTACCCCTTTTACAAGTTATCCAACTTTTCTTGATTTTTCTTGATGAATGATGATTCAAATCATACATAAACATCATTTTAGGGTTAAAAATCCATTTTGGTGAAAAATCTCAAAAAGTCAAAGTTGACTTTTGTGCACAGTTGACTTTTTATCAGATGAATTCCAAATTGTGCAATTCTTCAGGAAATCATGTCCTTGACCTAAATCAAACTTGATGGACATGTTCCATGGGTGTCATAGGGTATATTGATGTATGTCCTAGGGTTTGGGAGCATGTCCTAGTCAAAAGTCAAAGTTACAGTTGACTTTTCCCTTAAAACCCTAATTGTGGTGCAGATGAAAGTGAGACTTGTTGCTCAAGCTTCTTGGATTAATCCATTGTTCCAAATGGATCAATATAGTTCATTAGAGACCCTCAAACTCTCTCTTGAGGTCTTGGTTCATGATTTGTCCCAAAAGTCAACTTAGGGGTGAATTAGGTCAAGAAACCCTAATTCCTGATTTTTGATGTATGCATCCCCTGAGGCCAAATTGACTTGATGATTGGGTCCATGAGGTTCCATGGAGTATATTAAGTTGTGTTTTGGATCATTGGCTTGTGCCCAGATGAAAATTTTCCATCTGGAGGCCCTGGTCGACCAAAACCCTAATTTGGTGACACTGTCGATCTTGAGA
The DNA here is from genome assembly GCA_022829125.1 of Lathyrus tuberosus. Lineage (NCBI taxonomy): Eukaryota > Viridiplantae > Streptophyta > Magnoliopsida > Fabales > Fabaceae > Lathyrus > Lathyrus tuberosus. The sequence continues at coordinate 11,197,894 of JALAZF010000032.1, forward strand.
CTTAATCCACCTGAAAGGGAGCATCCTTGTGCTTAATCCTTAAAGTGGGAGTCCTTTTTGATCCTTTGTGAATGTTTGAGAGGTTAGACAAGTTGAAAATCATGTCATTTCTTGATTGATCCTTTGCCTAAGCACTCAGAGAGGGCTTGAAACCCTAATTTTGATTGTAGTGGATGCTCACCCATCTTTGAGGAGACTGACAAGGTATGATGGTTCATCCATATTGTGATGATGATTTGCACAATGATGGGAAATCTTAGTGGTCAAAATTTGGGGTATGACACATAGCAACTTTCCAGGTCGTGACCTGCGACACCTTCATGGAATGCACAGTGGATATCAGATTTGAATCCAGCTGGAAGCGGATTTGGAGGAGGAGGTAGAGTCTTCGTGGTAATCAAACCTTTTTGAACCAGCCCAGGATAAAGTTCAGTGTACGTCATGGGAATAGGATCAAATTGATTCCTATTACGACACTGGTTTTGTCCAACAGCTGGACGTTGAGGAGCTTGAGCTGGTCGTGGAGCAATAACCATGGGAGTAACAGCAGCAACAGTAGGGTGATCAGCATACTGAGGTTGGGGACGAGACCTTCTCACTTCAGTCATGACAACATTGGTATGGTCTTCTCTTTTCTTCTGGAAGTTCCCATAGGCTTTCTTCGCACCATTGGAAGATTCAGCAGCCTTGGATACTTTACCATTCTTGAGACCTTCCTCGAGTCTTCGGCCAATAGTTACCAAATCAGTGAAGTTGGAGGAAACACTGCCAATCATTTTCTCCCAATAGAATGGAGACAAGGTGTCCATAAACATTCCAGTCAATTCTTTCTCGACCAAAGAAGGTTCAACTTGAGAAGCGAGTTCTCTCCAACGCTGAGCATATTCCTTGAAAGACTCTTTATCATTTTAAGACATATTTTAAAGTTGACGGCGGTCAGGAGCCATATCGAGGTTGTATTTATACTGCTTCATAAAAGCATTAGCAAGATCCTGGAAGTAGTGGATACTGTTATGTTCAAGATTCATATACCATTTAAGAGAAGCTCCACTCAGACTATCTTGAAAACAGTGGATGAGCAGTTTCTGGTTGTTGGTATAAGCAGCCATCTTGCGAAAATACATGACTAGGTGCGCTCTTTGTAACACCCTAAACCCCCGTGACAAATAATAACAAAATATCAGAGTAAAATAAAACACAAAACGTTTAGGATGCTACTTTCAATAATTCAACTGCTCATGCATAAGATAATAACACATCAACATCGCAATGTAACATATTTAAATAACTATCTCTACAGCAGCGAAATCTCAACGAAATTATAACATGTTTAAAACCACATAAACATCATCAAGTAATAGAGTAAACAACTACAAGCGTTCCGACAACCCAGTGTTACAATCAGAGCAGACGCGACACGACAAAATAAAAGAGAAGACCTCGTCTTCGCTAACTCCAACTCCGCACTACTCCTGCTTATCTGCACGTTACCCACGTGGAGGTAACATTCAAACAGAAGGGGTGAGATTCTCAAAATCACATAAGAAATGTATAATATAGGTATGAAAGCATAAAAAACATTACACAATCTACCCTATCATCACACCACATCAGCATAATTAGCATTTCCAACACAGCAGATAATCAACACAACACAATGCAATGCAATGATACCCACGACTCGACTCAATGCATATGGTACCAATTCGATCCCTATTTCATAATCATAATTCCCGTCGGAATTTCCATAATAATCGCTCACACCCCACATGGGCACACGACATCCGTGATCGCTCACACCCCACATGGGCACACGTACACCCGTAATCGATCACACCCCACATTGGAACACGATTACCTCAACAACAATAACAACAACAACACCACGATTCTATTTCAAAGAATTTGGATGAAGCGCTCACACCCCACATGGGCACACGACTTATCATACAACTTATGCAACATGACATGCATATCAACAACAACATACAACGACAACTACATGAATATGACTACCAATGCATCAATACATCATACTACAACTATAAAACACACATTCCTTGCATGCCAACACATACAACAACAACAGTCCTCAACTATAACACGCATACACACCACCGAATCCATCATTTCAACTTACAACACATAACAACATACTCAAAACCCAATTAACGCGTCAAAGAGTTGAAATTCTGGTATTGAATTAATTTTTATAAAAATAATGTGAAACCAGCTTTCCAACGCTTCAAACGACAACTGAAACGGACCTACGGATCAAAAGGTACGAATTTTCAAAGTTTCAGAAAGTTCGATTCTTCTCAGCTCTGCTCGTTTGGTGCTCGCCCAGCGAAGCACCAGCGAAACCCCGTTTTCCCAACGAACTCTTCTTTCGCCCGATGTAATACCCTAATTTTTACCCCTAAGATCCCACATGTCATTTTGCATTTCATACCACAAACAAGATCACAAGCTTTGGTTCTTTTACCCTCCTCTGAAGGTTTGTTCTTGAGTGAGATCGCCAAGCACCCCTGTCCTCTTGTTGAATGTTTGTGTTTGTTTATGTTTACTAACCATTAATTAAAATCCAAAAATATGCTTGATTTTCCTTTACTAACTTTTTCAGGAAGAATTTGGATCAAGGATACCAAAATCGGTCCCCCAACTCGAATGAATTTTATCTGAACAAAGTCAAAGTTGATCTACAAACAATTCAAAAATCATCTGATCAAGAGTTTCCAAGATTTAATTGATTATTATTCAAGAGACTCCAAGGTTCATGTGTTTATTTCCATGCCTTCTTTGACAAGCAAAAGAATCGGGCCAAACCACAGCAGTGCACTAAAAAAGGGCATTTTTTCAAAATTTACACTGAGTAACCGGTTACCCTATATAGAGTAACCGGTTACCCTCGTGAAAATTTGAAAAATGGCAGCAAATTCAAATTCAGCAATTGGCACCAATTTTCATCATTTTGATCACATGTGGAATATTTTATACCATCCCATTTTAATTCCCTACATCATTATAATTAATTCCTACCATGTACCTTCACTAATCACCACTCTTTTGATAATTTCCCTCCAAATTCAAATTCCAAGCCTAATTTTTATTTCTAAACCAAATTCCAATCCACCAATTTTTCCATGCCTAAACTCTATAAATAGAGACCTCATTTCATTCATTTCATAAGCTTTGGAGAGCCAACAAACCTCTTGCAAATTCTCTTCCCAACCACAAAATTCACTCAAAGCTCATTTTTCTTCTTTTGAAAGTTAACAAGAATTCACATTGAATCTTGTTCAACTTTGAGCTAAACCTTTATCCAAGCTTGTTTTCTTCATCAATTCTCATAGATCAAGGCTTTGGTGTTTGGATCTTGAAGCAATTTGAAAGAATTTTCAGATTTTGAAGTGGTAATTCATCTCTCACCATTGTTGAAGCTTCAATTTCATCTTCCATAATGTAGATCTTTGGAGATCTTTGTTACTTGATATTTTGGACATTGTAATTGTGTTTAATTGCTGGTTTTCACTGTTGTTTTACTTAAAATTTCGTGCAATTTCAGTTCCATGATCACAAGGTGTTTGTAAAAAGTTTTGAAAGATGATCATGCTAAATTTTGCACTGTTTTTTTGGCTTTGCGTGCAGAGTAACCGGTTACCCTATATAGAGTAACTGGTTACTCTAAGTCAGAATACAATTCTTGGCTTGTTTTTGAGACTGTTTTGGTTTTCCTTCCTCCTTCTTCCCCTTTCTTCTTGTTTTAGCCTTGAAATGCATTGTTGAGATTAATTTCTCTTTAATTTCAATGGACTTTGGATATGGTTAAAGTAATTAAACATTCATTAGTTCAAATCTATCTTTAAATGAATTGTTGAATTCATTTGAGGTGCTTTGAATTAGTGATATGTTTTCACACTTAAACCTATCAATTAAAGGTGATTGAACTTGAAGATGAAGGGTTCTTGAAAGTCTATTTCAATTTGGCTTTCTCTTCATCTATTTCCCTTTTTTTTTATCGATGAAAGTCTTATGGATCTTAGAATTTCTTTGTTGAATTCTTGATCAAGACTAGATCGCTACCTATTTTCTTTTCGTGCGGTATTGCTTTCGGATGACGATTTACATATCGTTCATCTAGCATGCATTAGCACAAATATCACTATTGACCGACCTCGAGTAGGGTGATTTCTTTATAAATCACTTGGCGATTGCTTAACATAGCAATGCATTTGTCCCTCTCCGAATCGGAACTTGATCTTTCGTGGCCCAAACCTTTTGGTTGTGTAAGCCCAAGGATGGTTGATCTTTTGTATTAGGTTCAAAATCTATGAAGCGTTTTGTTGTAGAGGCTTTGATTCTATCAATCTTCTAACAACTCTTCATTAACCTTGACCTAAGTACATTGTTTAATCATCATAGTTCAAGACGTGAAGCGGAATAATTGGTGTTACCTTTTTTAAGGCTTATGGCACTAGAGCCCTTTTGCTACTAATTACTAACTTCTAACTTTACCTTTATATTTCCTTCTCGCTCCCTATCTCTCTTTATTTTATATGCTTTATGTCATTATATCATATCATGTTTATATTTATGTCCTTTTTCTTTTGTCCATTTGGACCATATTATCTTGTGCTTTTGTTTTTCTTTTGTCCATTTAGACTCAAAAACATTAATAAAGGATTAAACCACTAAAAGACTTGTGCTCTTAATTGTTGGACTATGGCCACTATCCCTTGCATTGGAGGATCTATACTCTTGATTATGGACTTATGGACCTAGAATTAGGATTCTCTCCCTTGTGCTTTGGATCATTAAGGAGTTTGGTATCCTAGCCTTTATTTGGCTTGCTTATTGGCTCAAGAGGATGAAATTCTTTTCTTATTATGCTTTGAAGAGTGCCTCCATGTGGTTAGATCTTTCTTACCTTAGCTTTTATTTTTATGCACTAGGATAGTCACTTCTTCTCCACCCCTTCTTTAATTTTCAAAACTTCCTCTCTTTTTTTTAAAACCTTCTTGTTTTTAAACTTAAAACCGTTTTCATAATAAAAACCTTGACTTCAGTCAAGTTGATTTTTAAACTTTGTCTTCTTTAATAAATGTCAATCAATTTTAATCATATTTTGACCATTTCAAAAAGACATAAAAAAATACAAAACTCATTCAAACTTTTTGTGCTTTTATGCACCTTTTTCTTTTAAAACTTTTCAAAAAGAATTAGACATGAGTAATTTTCTTTGTTGAGATGTAAAGCTCCTAACCATGGTATTTTGTGTAAAGTATAGCCATTTTCCACTTAGATGTTGAAGCGATAGTCTTGTTGATTGTAATCCAATAAAATCCTCCATCTTAATGTGATGCAAATGCCTCTTTCCCATACCTTTGGGTAATTAGTTAAGTATTTTCTCTTGAGAATGACGAGTTGTCTTTTTCAAGATAAAATGAACCATAACCAATAATTTTTGCTATTTGTACCACAAATTACGAGGTTTTGATCCTACATTGCACTTCGTGGGTACGTAGGCATGAGGCGATAAGTCTCTCCAAACACAAAAATCTTAAAAACTATTTCTCTTCTCATCTCTCCCAATCTCTTTTAAGCAAACCATTTTCAAACCAAAAGCGATAGATATTTCAAAGGGTTCCTATAGAGTACTATAGACGTTTTGGGTGCTAACACCTTCCCATTGCGTAACCAACCCCCTTACCCATTCTCTGTTTGTTCTTGTATTTTTAGAACTCCTTAGGTTTTGTTCGCTCTTTTTCCTTTCCTTTTTTGGATAAAATAAAAGTGCGGTGGCGACTCTTGCTTTATGAGTTAAGTTAATCAATAGCTTACACTCACAATTTTTACCTCTACAGAAAAGTGGCGACTATGCTGGGGACTTTCATTCCTTGAGGGGTTTAGCCTACTTTGATTTATTTACTGCTTTTTGTTTGATTTGTTTGTTACTTGTTTGTTTTGTTTGGGAGTTCCTCTGTGTGTGAGATAGGTCCTATACCCGGACCAGAGTGTACTTTGAGATAGGAGGATGGTATATTCAAGGGAGCTTTGAGGAAGTCGAGTCCCGAAAAAGTAGAATTTGAGAATCCATCCACTCGGTGGTTGCCTCTTTGGAATTACTGATGCCGATCGAGCAATCGTTGAAGGCATTACTTTTTCCATAAAAGCCTATAACACTGAGGACCGTAGTAACCCTTAACCCATCTTAGCCTTTTTAGGATCGTGGCACGGAAGCTATGAGGATGCTAATCGATTTAGCTGTTACGCGATGCCACACTCAGGTTAGATTCTCTTGAGGATAACTGCTAACCTCCGAGTAATCGGTGCGCTGGTGTGTCTGATAGTGGATTGTGCACCCTGGGCACTCTGTGTTAGATCCGCTGTTTTCTGCAGGTACAATGAAGACAAAACCTTAGTACATACCTTTGTGGGATTGGTTCTTACCCTTGGCTTCATGCTCGTGACTTGAACCTTAACCTGTGTGCTTTATGTGATCTTGTTTGTGGTTGTTGCATTCATGCACTCATGCATTCATGAGCATTCTTCTAGAAGGTTTCAAGGAACTTAAAGGTGTTATTGCAAACATTGTAGATACTTTTGTTATGGATTTTGGAAGAAAAAGTACAAGGAAGTACACTTTCAAGAGTCCTAAGTTAGAGGGTTTGAGAGAGCTAGGATCTTTGGTTGTTGATACCAAGAAGTTCGAGTCCAGATATAGAAGGCTTTTATCTCTCTTAAAGGTTGATATGGCTGAAGGATTGCTTGCTACTTTGGTTCAGTTCTATGACCCTTTGCTTCATTGTTTCACTTTTCCTGATTATCAGTTGGTACCTACGCTAGAGGAGTATCCTCTCCTGCTTGGTTTACCTGTTCATGGTCGGATTTTCTCCGGTTTGGATCCCGCTCCCGAGCATCACGTTAATGCGAAGGTTACTTACTTGAAGGTTTCTGAGATTAAGGCTCGCATGGATACCAAAGGAAAGATTCTTGGGTTACCCGCTAAGTTCTTGATGAATAGAGCTCATCACTTTTCTAGTGTGAAGAACACAGTTGCTTTTGAGGCCATTCTTGCCTTGCTCATTTATGGACTGTTCCTCTTCCCGAATGTTGAGAACTTTGTCGACATCAACGCTATTCAGATCTTCTTGATTGGGAATCCAGTTCCTACTTTGCTTGCCGATGCTTACCATTCTATTTACCTCAGGAATTTCCATGGTGAAGGGATGATTATCTGTTGTGCGCCTTTGCTCTACAAGTGGTTTATTTCTCACTTGCCAAAATCTGCATCTTTCTGGAATCTTAAGGATGGTTTATATTGGTCGCAGAAGATCATGTCTCTCACTCATTCTGATATTGATTAGTGTAGCCGTGTTCCTTTTGGAGCAATGATTATTGATAGTTGTGGTGATTTTCCTAACGTGCCTCTTCTTGGTACAAAGGGAGGAATCAGCTACAATCCGGTGTTGGCTCGTCGTCGATTGGGATATCCTTTGCAAGAGGCACTGAAGAACATTCATTTGGCTGGTCTCTTTTTCAAGGAAGATGAATATCAGGTTGCTCTCAAGAGAGAGATTATGGAAGCTTGGCGCAACATTCGTAGAAAAGGAAAGGAAAGTTTGGGAAATCCGAATTGTGTCTCTTCGGAACCTTACCTCCAGTGGGTTAAAAATAGAGCTATTACTTTGAAGATGCCTTATGCGCGTCAGAAGCTTTTGTCTCTAACTACTAAGAAGCCTATCATCTACTTTATGGAAGATACAGAGAAGCTTCAAATTGCTTTGGCCGAGATGCAACAAGAGAGATTTTTGGAAGAACAGGTATCAGATTGTTAAGTTAGAGAATGCAAGACTTCAAGAGCACTTCAAGAAGAAGAATGAAGACGAAGTCGCCAACAAGAAGAGGAAGGCGCAAGAGGATTTATTTTCCTCTCGCATTCATCCAGTTTCCGATATTCCAAAGAGTTCAGAATCTCCTTGGAAGTTGATCGTCGATAAGTTGTTGATTGAGAAGACTCAGATGGAGGCCCGCATCAAGAAGCTGGAAGGGAGAGCTGGGACTTCTTCTCATGAGATTCTCTAGGGATCTAGTTTTCTTTATTCTCTATTGGTTTAGGATTCTTGAATCTGTACTTCCAAGATGTAATCTTTTCCATCATTAATGAATGAGATCTTAGTATTTCAAATAACAATGTTTGCAATATGCCTTATAATTCCTTGAAACTTTGCATTTGCATATTGCACGTCAAGCATCATTCTGCATCGTTTCTTGCTTTTTCCAGGTGTCTTATTGTTTCCCTTTGGTCTTCATCTAGTTTAAGCTGCCACACCAGTATAATACTCGGGCTAATCTGAAAAAGAAGATGGATCAGTTGCAATAAGAGAACCGTGAGCTTCGTGAGGAAGTGACAAAATTGAAGGATAGTTTGGAGAGACTCACTACTATGAATGAATCAATGGTTGCTGCTCAGAACCAGCCACCTCCTCCTCCGCTTTCAACTCCTGTGTAAAGGACAGTCATTTCTGAGATTGTCTCTACGCCCATCTCTGTGGCGCATGCTAGTGTTCCTCAATACTCCATGCCTCTTGGCTTCCCCTGGAGCATGCCTATTAACTTTGTTCCTGAGGGTTATCAACCACCACCACCACCTTCTGAAGTTCCAGCTGTTCCTAATATCCAGCCTGTGATGTCTGTACCACCGCCCGTGGTCTATACCGTTCCTTTTGGTGAAGAGCAGATTTTCCACACTGCTCCAAGTGAAAATGTCAGTGCTTATGATAGAATGGAAGAGATTCAAGACCAGTTTGCTGAAATACAGAAAGAAATCAAAGTTTTAAGGGGTAAAGAGCTATTTAGAAAGAATGCTCATGAGTTATGCTTGGTTTCTAATGTGAAGATCCCGCATAAGTTCAAGGTCCCCGACTTTGAAAAGTATAAGGGTAATTCTTGTCCGTTTAGTCATTTGACTATGTATGCTCGTAAGATGTCGACTCAGACTGATAATAATTAGCTTCTCATTCACTACTTTCAAGACAGTTTGTCTGGTGCAGCCTTGAAATGGTATATGGGACTCGACAGTACTCGAATTCGCACTTTCGAAGATTTGGGTGAGGCGTTTGTGAAGCAGTATAAGTATAATGTGGATATGGCTCCTGATCGTGACCAGCTTCGAGCAATGGCTCAAAAAGATAAGGAGACATTCAAAGAATACGCGCAGAGGTGGCGCGAGATTGCTTCTCAGATTAATCCTCCTTTGGAAGAAAACGAGATGACTAAGATTTTTCTGAAAACTCTGAGTCCTTTCTATTATGAGCGTATGATTGCTAGTGCCCCGAGTAATTTCACTGAGATGGTTAATATAGGGATGCGATTAGAAGAAGGTATCAGTGAGGGACGATTGTCAAAAGATGGTAATTCTGTTGGTAATTCCAAGAAATATGGGGAAGGACTTGCCAAGAAGAAAGAGGGTGAGACCAATGCTATTTCCCGTGGAGGACGCAAAAAGAGTTATGGTAAGAATAACCAATGTCAGCAACACGTTGCATCTGTTACTCCTGTTATCAATTCAACTCCTGTTGTTCTGGCAGCTCCTGCTCATCAACAACGTTCTAATTAACAGAACAATCAACGGGGCCATTTTCAGAAGGATTTTGATCCGATTCCGATAACCTACACGGAATTGCTTCCTTGTTTAATTCAAAAGAATCTTGTTCAGACCCGTGCACCACCTGCTGTTCCAAAATATTCGCCATGGTGGTATAAGCCTGAAGCTCATTGTGTTTTCCATCAGGGAGGAGCTGGGCATGATACTGAGAACTGTTATTCATTGAAGATGGAAGTGCAAAGGCTGGCTAGGAGTGGTATTTTGTCTTTCGAAGATTCCAACACTAATGTACAATCGAATCCGCTGTCTAATCATGGTAAGGCATCTGTCAATATGGTTTATGGTTGTCCCGGTACATTCAAAATTTTTGATATTCGTTGGATCCGAAGGTCTCTTGTGGAAATGCATGCACTTTTGAGTGAATACCATGACATTGATCATGACTATGCAGCTTGTTGCATCTGTTCTGTGAATCCGCGTGGTTGTGTGATAGTAAAGAGGGATATTCAAAGAATGATGGATGAGAATTTGATTGAGGTCACTGCTAAAAGAGATGAATATCAGAATGAGGTGAATGTTATTGTACCATGCTTTAATATTCCTGAACGAGTTGTTATCTCTTATGACAGTCGGAAGACCGCTATTACGCTTTTGGTTATTCGGTTACCCGGTCCAGCACCCTATGAATCTGACAAGGCTGTTTCGTATAAGTACAATGTTACCATGGTAGAAGATGGTAAGGAAGTGCCCATTCCTTCTTTGTCTTCTGTGGTAAGCATCGCTGATGTTAGTAGAGTGACCCGGAGTGGTCGTGTCTTTGCTTCTGAACCTCCAAAGATTGTGGAGAATGTTATTGCTGGAAAATGACCTCAAGATGAGAGTAATGTTGATACTTCCGGTCAGTCTAGTGGTTTGAATAAGAAGGCTTTTGAGGATGAGGTTTTGAAATTCATCAAGAAGAGATATAGTGTTATAGATAAACTCTTGCACACCCCGTCCAAGATTTCTGAAGCTCATAGGAAATCTTTGCAGAAAGTATTGGAACAAGCATTTGTTGAGCTTGATGTGACTGTTAATCAGTTTGATGGAATCGTTGCCAACCTCACAATAATTTGAGTTTCTGTAATGAAGAATTACCCGAGGAGGGGAGAAATCACAATTTGGCTTTACATATCTCCATGAATTGTCAAGAAGATGCACTTTCCAATGTGTTGGTTGATACTGGTTCTTCCCTGAATGTGTTGCCAAAATCTATTTTGTCGAGGCTTTTGTACCAAGGTCCTCCCAGGAGGTATAGTGGGGTTGTTGTCAAAGCTTTTGATGGATCTCGAAAAACTGCGATTGGAGAGGTTGATCTTCCAATCAAAATAGGACCGTGCTTCTTCCAAATTATTTTTCAAGTAATGGATATTCGTCCTGCTTATAGTTGTCAGCTTGGCCGACCCTGGATTCATGAGGCTGGGGCAGCGACTTCGACTCTTCATCAGAAATTGAAATTTGTTAAGAATGATAAGCTGGTAATTGTTGGAGGTGAGCAAGCGATGCTGGTAAGCCATATTTCATCCTTTTCGTATGTTGATGCCAACGAAACTGTTGGGACTCTGTTCCAAGCTCTTTCCGTTGATGATAAAGTTGTTAAGAAGAATGAGTTACCCATGTCTTCTTTGAAAGATGCTTTGCATGTATTAGAGACTTGTCGGTCTGACGGTTGGGGCCGAGTTATTGATGTGGTTGATAACCTGGGCAAAACTGGTTTAGGGTTTACGCCTGGTACAGTTAGAAGAGATTTGAAGCATATTAATGAGGCCTTTCATAGCGTCGGATTCATCAACAAAGATCACTCTACTGCTGCCGTCATTGAAGATGATGAAGAGGAAGAACTTCCTAATTTCATGACATATGGACAGATCTGCCAGAATTGGATAGATGTTGATGTTCCCACTGTTATTCATATTTCAAAGTAATTTGTTTTTGTTTCTTTCAAAAATCCTTTCACTCTGCCCAAGGTGAAAGTGAATTTGTGAGGGCTTTGTTTCAAATTTTATCATCATCAATAAAATGTTATTTTGTTTATCCATATTATGTTTTCCCTTTTTGCTTTATTTTTGAAAAATGGTAACATAAAAAAACCAAAAATAATAATAATGTGACAATCAATTTTATCTGTATAATACTTGCACTTCTTGTTCATATTCTAAAATCAAACATAAACCATTGTGCATATTGATTGTTAAGCCCTCCCAACTTTGAGTTCCCTGTGTTTGGAGCTGAAGAAGAGGGTATTGAGGAGATTCCAGATGAAATTTCTCGGTTGCTTGAGCACGAGGAAAAAGCATTCAGCCTCATGAAGAGCCGGTGGAATTGGTTAATCTAGGTTCAGATGATGATAAGAAAGAGGTCAAGATTGAGGCACTGCTTCAGTCAGATGTTAAGAAGAGGATTGTAGAGCTTCTTAGAGAGTATGTTGATGTGTTTGCTTGGTCCTATCAAGACATGTCTGGTCTTGATACTGATATTGTGGAGCATAGATTGCCGCTGAAGCCTGAAATGTCCACCTGTGAAACAGAAATTGAGAAGAACTCATCCCGACATGGCTGTGAAGATCAAAGAGGAGGTTCAAAAGCAGATTGATGCTGGTTTTCTTGTGACTTCTGAGTATCCTCAATGGGTGGACAATATTGTGCCTGTTCCAAAGAAAGACGGAAAAGTCCGAATGTGCATTGATTACAGAGATTTGAATAAAGTGAGTCCGAAAGATGATTTTCCATTGCCACACATTGATATGTTAGTAGATAATACTGCTAAGTTCAATATCTTTTCATTTATGGATGGATTTTCCGGTTATAATCAAATAAAGATGGCACCCAAGGATATGGAAACATAACATTCATTACACCCTGGGGAACATTCTGTTACAGAGTGATGCCCTTCGGATTGAAAAATGCTGGTGCAACGTACCAGAGAGCCATGACTACTTTGTTCCATGATATGATGCATAAAGAAATTGAGGTCTATGTGGATGGTATGATTTGTAAGTTGAAGACTGAAGAAGATCATATTGAGTACTTATTGAAGCTATTTCAATGTTTGAGAAAGTTTAAGCTCCGTTTGAATCCTAATAAATGTACTTTTGGTGTCCGTTCTGGAAAATTGTTGGGTTTTATTGCCAGCCAAAAAGGCTTTGAAGTTGATCCTGGTAAAGTTAAAGCTATTCAAGAAATGTCTGCGCCCAAAACAGAAAAACAAGTAAGAGGATTCTTGGGACGTTTGAATTATATCTCCTGATTTATATCCAATATGACTGCCACATGTGCGCCGATCTTCAAGCTTCTTCGCAAAGATCAGGGTTGTGTATGGACAGAAGATTGTCAGAAAGCTTTTGAAAGAATTAAAGAGTATCTGCTTGAACCTCTGATTTTGTCTCCTCCTGTGGAAGGAAGACCTTTGATCATGTATTTGACTGTGCTGGAAGAGTCTATGGGATGTGTTCTGGGTCAACAAGATGAATATGGTCGAAAAGAATTTGCCATTTATTATTTGAGTAAGAAGTTCACCGATTGTGAGTCTCGGTATTCAGTGCTTGAAAAGACATGTTGTGCTTTAGCTTGGGCTGCCAAGCGCCTCCGCCAGTATATGTTGAATCATATAACTTGGTTGATATCCAAATTGGATCCAATCAAGTATATTTTTGAAAATCCTGCTTTAACTAGGAGGATTGCTCGTTGGCAAATGTTGTTGTCAGAATATGATATCGAGTACCGAACTCAGAAAGCCATAAAAGGAAGTGTTTTGGCTAACCATTTGGCACACCAGCCAATTGATGATTATCAACCTATCAGGTTTGATTTTCCTAATGAGGATGTGATGTACCTAAAGGTTAAAGATTGTGAAGAACCATTACCTGATGAAGGGCCTGAGCTTGGATCCCGTTGGGGTTTAATTTTTAATGGAGCTGTTAATGAGTATAAAAATGGTATTGGGGCAATAATTGTTACTCCTCATGGTTCTCATATTCCTTTTACTGAGGGGTTGATGTTCACTTGCACAAATAATGCGGCTGAGTATGAAGCGTGTATTATGGGCTTGGAAGAAGCTATTGATTTAAGAATCAAGATTCTTGATGTATACGGAGATTCAGCCCTAGTGATTAATCAGATTAAAGGAGAGTGGGAGACACGTCAACCTGATTTGGTTCCTTATCGAGATTATGCAAGAAGGTTGTCAACTTTCTTCAACAAGGTTGAGTTTCACCATATACCCAGAGTAGAGAATCGAATGGCAGATGCTTAGCAACTATATCCTCCACGATTATGGTGAATCGGTGGAATGATGTACCCAAAATCGATGTTATGCGTCTTGATAGACCAACTCATGTGTTTGCAGTTGAAGAGGTTATTAATGATAAACCATGGTATTATGATATCAAATGCTTTCTTCAAGATCAAGAGTACCCACTTGGGGCATCCAAGAAAGATAAGAAGACTTTGAGAAGATTGGCTGGTAGTTTCTTCTTGAATGATGATGTGCTGTATAAAAGAAATTATGACATGGTCTTGCTCAGATGCGTGGATAGACACGAAGCAGACATGTTGATGAAAGAAATTCATGAAGGATCCTTTGGTACCTAAGCCAATGGGCATGCAATGGCTAAAAAGATGTTGAGAGTAGGTTACTATTGGTTAATGATGGAATCTGATTATTGTAAATTTGTGAAGAAATGTCATAAGTGCCAAGTTTATGCTGACAAAATTCATGTACCACCGACTCCTCTCAATGTTATCTCTTCTCCATGGCCTTTCTCCATGTGGGGCATTGATATGATAGGAATGATTGAGCCTAAAGCGTCGAACGGACATCGTTTCATATTGGTGGCTATTGACTATTTTACCAAGTGGGTTGAAGTGACATCATATGCCAATGTGACCAAGCAAGTAGTGGTCTGGTTTATCAAAAACCAAATCATCTGTCGATATGGTGTTTCGAGCAAGATTATCACGGAGAATGGGTCGAACTTGAACAACAAGATGATGAAGGAATTATGCAATGAGTTTAAGATTGAACATCATAATTCTTCTCCTTACAGACCTAGGATGAATGAGGCTGTTGAAGCTGCCAATAAGAATATTAAGAAGATCATTCAAAATATGGTTGTTACTTACAAGGATTGGCATGAGATGCTCCCTTTTGCTTTGCATGGGTATCGTACATCCGTCCGCACTTCAACAGGGGCAACCCCTTTCTCTCTTGCTTATGGTATGGAAGCAGTGCTCCCGGTAAAAGTTGAAATCCCTTCTATGAGAGTTTTGATGGAAGCTGAATTGTCTGAGGCTGAATGGTGCCAAAGCAGATATGATCAGTTGAATTTGATTAAAGAGAAAAGAATGACGGCCTTGTGTCATGGCCAATTGTATCAACAGAGAATGAAGAAAGCTTTTGACAAGAAGGTTTGACCTCGTGTGTTCAGAGAAGGCGACCTCGTGCTCAAAAAGATCTCGACTTTTACCAATGATTCTAGGGGCAAGTGGACTCCTAATTATGAAGGCCCGTATGTTGTTAAGAAAGCCTTCTCTGGTGGTGCATTACTTCTTACAACTATGGATGGTGAAGAGTTCACTCGTCCTGTGAATGCCGATACAGTCAAGAAATACTTCGCCTAAAAGTGAAAAGAACAACTCGCTAAGTTGAAAACCCGAAAGGGTGGCTTAGACAAAAATGAGCGTCTCGGTGGGCTGAAAACCCGAAAGGGCGGTCCAGGCAAAAATTAGAGACAAAAACAGAAATAATCATCCTGGTAGATTGAAAACCCCAGAGGGCAATCTAGGCAAAAGTTAGGGATTATGGCAAGTAACTGCATCTGGTCAGTCTTGATCACGGAAATCAACATTGTTTATCAAGGATTCTGCTTCCATCATCCTCAGCTGAAGTTTTGAGCACAATGGAATTCAAATTTGTTAGGGAGAATAGTGGTCATTGTATTTCAATGTAACCCTTTTCATGTATTTACCATTTTTCAAACTTTGTAATGATCCATGGAGTTACGCCATTTGCGGACTACCATTCTATCAATAAAATTTGGGCCTTTGTCCCTTTGTTTGCAATTCTTACTTTGTTTCTGTTTGCAAAATTTCATTTATTGTTGATGATGATTTTTGAAACAAAATGTGAATAATTGATTTAAATTTTTTGAAAATTATAAAAACATTTTCCTTTGATTTATTAATGCTTAAAAGGATGTCAACGGTTATTCCAAGGATGGTATGATCGATGTTTCCCTCAGCAGGGTTTATTGTTACTCTTCTAGCAGAATTTATTGACGGCTCCCCGGTAGAGTTTGATGATATTTCCCCGGTAGAGTTTGTTGATTTTTCCCCATCAGGGTCGTTGTTGTTTCCTCAGTAGAGTTTATTCATGTAACCAGTTATTGATAAGTTGATGGTATATCAGTTTGAGTTTTCTCCAGACGAGTGATGTTCGGTTTTTTCCCCAGCTATGTCTCAATCTCGATTTTCTCCAGCTGATTATGTTATGGTCAGGCATTTGAGCAGTTTTGAAGACCATCTCTCATTGGTATTAATGCTCACGCAGAGATTCAATCTTTAGCTGTCCCCAGCAAAAATCATATGAAGAATCCTCACTCAGAGTTTCATCCTCTAGATTTGTTTCTGTTGCTTTGGACGTCCCCAAACAGAGAGCAATGTTATTTTTCCTTTAAGTAGCATTGACATGGTGGCCGCTTGTCCAGTTTTAGCTTGCCTTGTGGATGTATTTCTCTCCAGGTTATTCTACCCGAAGATTTATCCTTGCTGATCCCCCAATGGAGGCAATACATTATGGTTTCGATTGTTCCCCAATCATAGAGCAGTGATGTTAATTTCTCATCCCCGGCAAGTCCAGAATGTACTTCTCTCCAGATTGTTTGTTCCCAGTGAAGTTTGTGCATCACTATTGCGGCTATTCCCTAGTGAAGTCGCTGATGATATCTCTATTTAAGGGATATTGATATAATAGTTACCTGTTGGGTTTTCTCTCATTTTTGATGAGTATTGATCTAAAATCCCCCACAGTTTGACCTTTTGCTGCTTTCCTCAGGAAGTCCAGGATGCTTTACTCAGAATTGGTTAATCCCCCTGAGAGTGTTCTGGTATCTCCAGCAGATCTGCCTTGTTTTCCAAGTGGATTTTGCGTAAATGTTTATATGTTTACAATCCCCTGCGGATTCATTATTTTTCCACAGCAGATCTTCTCATCCTATTGAAGTGGAAGTTCCTGTGAATTCTTTATTATCCCCAGGAAAAATCAGAAAGATTTGGGTTGTTATAATTCCCCAACAACTTTCCTGCCGTCCTCAAAGCAGAGTTTATGTTATTATCCTCTTTGTGGATCGTTGATGTTAGAAGATTGATATTTGGATTTCTCCTCTAGGAGTATCTTTCTTTCTCCAGTAAGATTTGAGCCTTGTAATATGATTTATTTTCCTTGGATGACTTTTGTTTATCTCTTGCCGGATTTCTTTAGTTGAATCCCTAGCAGGACCACTAATAATATCTCCATCTTGTTGAGATTAGCCGAGTATTCAGTGGTGTTGTGATGTTCATTCCACCCTCTGTTTATCCTTATGTCTGTTTTGTCAGCATATTCATACTCATACTTGCATACGTACTCTTTTGTTGTGAATAGCATATTGTTGTTGCATTGTGCATTTTGCATCTGTGTTGGTGCTTCTTTGCTCTCTGGCGTTGTTTTCCCCGCGGAGCGTGTGTGTCCTCTCTCCATTTAGAGTTTCGACCCGTAAGCAGAAAATTCCTATCTTTGTTGATTCCCGACTGAGTTTATGCCTCGTGGAAGATATTTGTTTCAACATTCCTCCCCAGTTCATTTATCTGGATGGAATTCATCCCCAGTTGAGATATTTCCTCCTCGGGATGAGTCTTGTTTGACCGTTTCTCTCTGGTTTATTCCCGGATTGAATTTTGGTCCCTTGCTTTGGCAATGGGAGCTTATCACCTTTGTCGTCCTATCCGTTTAGTTGGTAGTAGGTGATATAGCTGGCTTATTACCTTTGTCGTCCTGCCCTTTTAGTTGGTAGTAGGTAATATAGTCGGGTTTGATTACCTTGTGGTAGTTGTCACTTGGTTGATAACTAGTAATCTTTCCCTATTTGAGTTTATCGCCTTTGTCGTCCTGCCCGTTTAGTTGGTAGTAGGTGATATTTCTCGGATCTTTCGAGTTTATCGCCTTTGTCGACCTGCCCGTTTAGTTGGTAGTAGGTGATATTTCTCAGATCTTTTGAGATTATTACCTTTGTCGTCCTGCCCCTTTGTTGGTTGTAGGTAATATTTCTCATACCCTTGGTTGATTACCTTGTTTTAGTTGTCACTTGGTTGATAATTGGTAATCCCTCTTTTTGGCTTATCACCTTTGTCGTCCTGCCCTTTATTGGTAGTAGGTGATGTAGTTGGCTTATTACCTTTGTCGTCCTACCCTTTAGTTGGTAGTAGGTAATATAGCCCGATTTGGTTACCTTGTTATAGTTATCACTTGGTTGATAGCTGGTAATCTCTCCATGTTCGAGTTTATTACCTTTGTCGTCCTGCCCTTTGTTGGTAGCAGGTAATTTTTCTCATATCCTTTTGGTTGATTGCTTTGTTATAGCTGTCATTTTGTTGGTAGTTGGCAACCCTTCCTTTTGATTATGCTATTACCGGATGTCGGGTAGTAGACGATCTTTTCCCCAACGGAGATTTTTCTCTCCCTGTTGGCACGATGTTATCTTTTTTTTCCTGGTGTTGGTAATTTTCCCTCAGTGGAATCTTACTCTCTCTTTATTCTTCCCTAGCGGAGATTGTTTCCTCCCCTGTTGGGATGTACTTTCCCTCTTTTGTTTCCCTGTGGAGTTTTTTCTCTTTGCTCCCCAGCTTTTGTTTATCTCCTGTGGCGTTTTCTCCCCACAGAGGTCTTGTGTCTGCATATCATCTGCCTGATCATATCATTTTGTGGTCTCTTAGGGCCAAAAATTGGGTTTATTGTTATATTTAAGTCTCTTTTATCTCGTTGAGACAAAGATGCCCATCTTCGTATCTCCGGATAGAAGAAACTTAAATAGGGGCAGCTGTAATACCCTAATTTTTACCCATAAGATCCCACATGTCTTTTTGTATTTCATACCACAAACAAGATCACAAGATTTTGTTCTTTTGCCCTCCTCTGATGGTTTGTTCTTGAGTGGGATCGCCAAGCACCCCTATCCTCTTGTTTAATGTTTGTGTTTGTTTATGTTTACTAACCATTAATTAAAATCCAAAAATATGCTTGCTTTTCCTTTACTAACTTTTTCAGGAAGAATTTGGATCAAGGATACCAAAATCGGTCCCCCAGCTGAATGAATTTTATCTGAACAAAGTCAAAGTTGATCTACAAACAATTCAAAAATCATCTGATCAAGAGTTTCCAAGATTTAATTGATTATTATTCAAGAGACTCCAAGGTTCATGTGTTTATTTCCATGCCTTCTTTGACAAGCAAAAGAATCGAGCCGAACCACAGCAGTGCACTCAAAAAGGGCATTTTTTCAAAATTTACACTGAGTAACCGGTTACCCTATATAGAGTAACCGGTTACCCTCGTGAAAATTTGAAAAATGGCAGCAAATTCAAATTTAGCAATTGGCACCAATTTTCATCATTTTGATCACATGTGGAATATTCTATACCATCCTATTTTAACTCCCTACATCATCATAATTAATTCCTACCATGTACCTCACTAATCACCACTCTTTTGATAATTTCCCTCCAAATTCAAATTCCAAGCCTAATTTTTATTTCCAAACCAAATTTCAATCCACCAATTTTTCCAAGCCTAAACTCTATAAATAGAGACCTCATTTCATTCATTTCACAAGCTTTGGAGAGCCAACAAACCTCTTGCAAATTCTCTTCCCAACCACAAAATTCACTCAAAGCTCACTTTTCTTCTTTTGAAAGTTAACAAGAATTCACATTGAATCTTGTTCAACTTTGAGCTAAACCTTCATCCAAGCTTGTTTTCTTCATCAATTCTCATAGATCAAGGCTTTCGTGTTTGGATCTTGAAGCAATTTGAAGGAATTTTTAGATTTTGAAGTGGTAATTCATCTCTCACCATTGTTGAAGCTTCAATTTCATCTTCCATAATGTAGATCTTTGGAGATCTTTGTTACTTGATCTTTTGGATCTTGTAATTGTGTTTAATTGCTGGTTTTCACTGTTGTTTTACTTAAAATTTCGTGCAATTTCAGTTCCATGATCACAAGGTGTTTGTAAAAAGTTTTGAAAGATGATCATGCTGAATTTTGTACTATTTTTTGGCTCTGCGTGCAGAGTAACCGGTTACCCTATATAGAGTAACCGGTTACTCTAAGTCAGAATGCAATTCTTGGCTTGTTTTTGAGACTGTTTTGGTTTTCCTTCCTCCTTCTTCCCCTTTCTTCTTGTTTTAGCCTTGAAATGCATTGTTGAGATTAATTTCTCTTCAATTTCAATGGACTTTGGATATGGTTAAAGTAATTAAACATTCATTAGTTCAAATCTATCTTTAAATGAATTGTTGAATTCATTTGAGGTGCTTTGAATTAGTGATATGTTTTCACACTTAAATCTATCAATTAAAGGTGATTGAACTTGAATATGAAAGGTTCTTGAAAGTGTATTTCAATTTGGCTTTCTCTTCATCTATTTCCCCTTTTTTAATTTTGATCGATGAAAGTCTTATGGACCTTAGAATTTCTTTGTTGAATTCTTGATCAAGACTAGATCGCTACCTATTTTCTTTTCGTGCAGTATTGCTTTCGGATGATGATTTACATATCGTTCATCTAGCATGCATTAGCACAAATAGCACTATTAACCGACCTCGAGTAGGGTGATTTCTTTATAAATCACTTGGCGATTGCTTAACATAGCGCTACATTTGTCCCTCTCCGAATCGGAACTTGATCTTTCGTAGCCCAAACCTTTTGGTTGTGTAAGCCCAAGGATGGTTGATCTTTTGTATTAGGTTCAAAATCTATGAAGCTTTTTGTTGTAGAGACTTTGATTCTATCAATCTTCTAACAAGTATTCATTAACCTTGACCTAAGTACATTGTTTAATCATCATAGTTCAAGACGCGAAGCGGAATAATTGGTGTTACCTTTTTTAAGGCTTATGGTACTAGAGCCCTTGTGCTACTAATTACTAACTTCTAACCTTACCTTTATATTTCCTTCTCGCTCCCTATCTCTCTTTATTTTATATGCTTTATGTCATTATATCATAACATGTTTATGTTTATGTTCTTTTTCTTTTGTCCATTTGGACCATATTATCTTGTGCTTTTGTTTTTCTTTTGTCCATTTGGACTCAAAATCATTAATAAAGGATTAAACCACTAAAAGACTTGTGCTCTTAATTGTTGGACTATGGCCACTATCCCTTGCATTGGAGGATCTATACTCTTGATTATGGACTTATGGACCTAGAATTAGGATTCTCTCCCTTGTGTTTTAGATCATTAAGGAGTTTGGTATCCTACCCTTTATTTGGCTTACTTATTGGCTCAAGAGGATGAAATTCTTTTCTTATTATGCTTTGAAGAGTGCCTCCATGTGGTTAGATCTTTCTTACCATAGCTTTTATTTTTATGCACTAGGATAGTCACTTCTTCTCCACCCCTTCTTTAATTTTCAAAACTTCCTCTCTTTTTTTTAAAACCTTCTTATTTTCAAACTTAAAACCGCTTTTATAATAAAAACCTTGACTTCGGTCAAGTTGATTTTTAAACTTTGTCTTCTTTAATAAATGTCAATCAATTTTAATCATATTTTGACCATTTCAAAAAGACATAAAAAAATACAAAACTCATTCAAACTTTTTGTGCTTTTATGCACCTTTTTCTTTTAAAACTTTTCAAAAAGAATTAGAAATGTGTCATTTTCTTTGTTGAGATGTAAAGCTCCTAACCATGGTATTTTGTGTAAAGCATGGCCATTTTCCACTTAGATGTTGAAGCGATAGTCTTGTTGATTGTAATCCAAGCAAATCCTCCATCTTAATGTGATGCAAATGCCTCTTTCCCATACCTTTGGGTAATTAGTTGAGTATTCTCTCTTGAGAATGATGGGTTGTCATTTTCAAGATAAAATGAACCATAACCAATAATTTTTGCTATTTGTACCACGAACTACGAGGTTTTGATCCTACATTGCACTTCGTGGGTACGTAGGCATGAGGCGATAAGTCTCTCCAAACACAAAAATCTTAAAAAATATTTCTCTTCTCATCTCTCCCAATCTCTTTCAAGCAAACCATTTTCAAACCAAAAGCGATAGATATTTCAAAGGGTTCTTATAGAGTACTATAGACGTTTTGGGTGCTAACACCTTCCCATTGCATAACCAACCCCCCTTACCCATTCTCTGTTTGTTCTTGTTGTTTTAGAACTCCTTAGGTTTTGTTCGCTCTTTTTCCTTTCCTTTTTTGGATAAAATAAAAGTGCGGTGGCGACTCTTACTTTATGAGTTAAGTTAATCAATAGCTTACACTCATAATTTTTACTGCTACACCCAGCGAATTCCCTCTTCGCCTCATGCTCGCCTGGCGGAGCAGAAGCGAATTCCCTTCCCATACAAATTCTAGTAGCACCTAATTTCTACCTTTCGCTCGCCTCTCCATTTCGCCCGGCGACCTCCAAGCGAGATCGCTTCGCCCGGCGAGATTAGTCCTTCGCCCGGTGAATCCCTGCGAACTGCAATTCTGTAGTTGCATTCTTTACACAACTCAGACCCCAAAATTCTCACAACTTCAACACCGAACAGTCCAGAATGCACATAAATCATGTTTTTATCATACAACAACAACACTTTCAACACAAAACCACAATTCCACTAATCACTTCGTATAGTTCACATATTATTAGAATCACCGACACGCAAAACCTCGACTTTAAATCAACACAAATGACACATAGGGTTGATCCTAAAGGTTTTCCTACCCTCATACTAAGATTAAGCAACCCTTAGAGATTAAAGAACCTCACCCTTACCTTAGTGACGATTCTTCGAAGGTTCTCTAAGCCCTAGCTCTGCTTCTCTCTTCCGTTCTTCTTTTTCTCCAGAAACAGGATCGTTCCAAAACTGATTCTCCCTTTCCAATTTTCCTATTTTTCCTACTATAACCCTTAGACCCTTATTATGCTTTTCCTTCTTTATCCTCACTAACCACCACGAAAGGACCACTTTGTCCTCCCTATTTCTTGTTTTTTCATTATATTATTATTATCCCAATATTATTATTATTATTATGATCTTACTAATTAAATAATAATAACAATATTTCTTAATAATTCACGTTAATATTATTAATCAATTTTCCCAATATTAATTAATTAATTACTAACCACACCACTCCTTCCTACACCTTAATCTCTATGATTCAAAGGTCACTACCCCATACTAAGGGCAACCCAGCCTCAACCAAACACACACAAACACGCACATATGCACAACATCATATAATTTAATTACGAAAATAATTAAAATAAATCGGGGTGTTACAACTCTCCCCCACTTAGAATATTTTCGTCCTCGAAAATTTACCTCATACGAGTAACTCCGGATACGACTCTCGCATCCTGCTCTCTAATCCCCAAATCATAAAAGGCAACACCACGAATAACAACAAACGAACTCATCAATAACAACAACAAGATGCAATGCTCACGCAATGCACTCGACGACCAACTCAAGACGCAAAGAATAACCGAGTTACGCACACACATGTTCACTCTTGAACCAGAACACAACACAATCGTTAAAATCACCACAGGTAACACTCCCATAATTCCCCTATCCCAGGAATTACCTACTCGAACTCGGATCGCCACCATAGGAAACGAGGCAACCACAGAGATAAAAACATAAAGTTCCACGACACAACGTCTTCCTAACCACTTCAACATAACCGGAACACCAACCTCGTGGTCACACAATCATCAAGACAACAATTCTACGATTCACCAATCAAACAGGTAACTAGTAGTACATGATTAATATTTAAACCTTTCACCATATTACTTTTATTCCTGCTGGTCATAACGTTCAACCTTTGAACTCCTACCGTTCACGCACGCATATTCGAACCGCGCTACATCACGCTTCTGCTGCGCACTCTGATTACTCGCAACTATCAAATCCACCAATTTCACATCTAACTTCTGACTCTCTCTAATAATCACCAGGAAGTCATCATTCACCTTTTATATACCCAACCTCTCACTCTACTGCGTCAGCTCACACACCAGATATAAGTCTTTGGACTGCTACTCAATTGTAATTCTCTGACCATCAAAGCAGACATATGAAAAGACTTTCGACCTAACTCATCAGGCACGAAATTAACTTTACCAATAGGATAATTCGAGCCAAGGTCGTAACTCATCAAGAATTCTAACCATCCTCGTTGTCTCATACTCTATTCCTTCTGACCAAATAGGTGTTCTACACTCTTGTGATTACTAAACACTTCGGGTCTAGATCCATAAAAATAATACCTCCGGATCCTCAACACAAATGCAACCGCAGCCAATCCAAAATCTTGAACAGGATAGACCCTTTCATAAATCCTCAATTGCCGTAAGGCATAAGCTACGGCTTCACCATCTTACATTAGTACACTGACTAAACTCATCACAGACACATCCCAATACCCCACAAACGGTTTATTAGGATCAGGCAGAATCAAAACTGGAGCCGTAGTCAACTTCTACTTCAGCTCTCTAAAACTTTCCTCACAACGAACATCCCCACACAAATGACTTACCCTTCGCAAGTCAACTGAGATAAAATGCTAACTTGGAATAGTCTTCCATAACCTGCGGTAATAACCCATTGAGTCCTAAAAATCCTCTAATCTCCTTAACCAACTTCAGAGCTTTCCCATTGTAGAACTACATCTACTTTGGATGGATCCACGACAACACCCTTATCTGAAATTACATAACCAAGAAAACTCATCCTTATCAACCAAAAATCACGCTTTGATAACTTAGCATAAAACTTCATCTCTCTTCAATACTTGTAACTCAATTCTCAAATACTCTACACGTTATTCTTCTGATTTTCTAATAGATCAGAATACCCCAACAAACACCACTTCAAACTTATCCGATTAAGTATGGAAGATATGATTCATAATCCCCACACACACCCCAAGCGCATTACAAGCACCGAACAACATCATCCTACATTGTAATACTCCAAACCGAGTTCCAAAGATTCTAAGTCATCTGTTCTTGAAAGTGGACACTTATCCTTAGGCACTTTGGAGAGTTATCAATCTGCATAAAAACACACTTATCCACTGGAGTGCCTACCCATCAAACAGTACACAAATCTCATTTATGTCCATCAGTAGAATAACCTCCCTATCAACAAACAACCGTTTAGTATCAGTTCAACACTCTCCAATGATAGAGATGCAGGAGTAATACTACTACAATCATAACATACGCAACCTCCAAAATTCATCCTGAGTTAGAAACAATTTATCCAAAACAGCTTAACAACCTCTGGTTCTGGTTACCACATTCCATATCAATTCTGAAATTCTGGTATCAGACGTGTGATGTTAAGGTGAGATGTCACAACAACACACTCTGCACAATGGACAGAATAAACATCAAAATAACACCAAGAATTGTTGACCCAGTTCGGTTACAACCAACATACTCTGGGGGTTACCAAGCCAGGGATGGAATTCACTACTTGTAGATATAATTTACAGACTCAACAACCCGTTGACAATCTCCTAAACTTATACTCTACTAATGACTTCCTACCTAAGAACCCACTTAGGTATGAGAGCACCACTCAATCCCTTACAAACACTCAAAGAAACCACTTTGAGTAACCTTGATCTTACTTCATAGCTTCGATCAAGCAACCACTCTCTATTGCTTCACAGCTTCTAGAAAGGACAGAAACGCAACTCAGCAATTCACCTTAGAATTCTGGTTATACAACTCGTACAAAATACTTAAGACACTCAGCCTATGCTCTTGATCTTCTTTCTGTATTTCTGTACCTTTTCCTTTGGTCTTGTGTGCTTTATATAGCTCCTTGAATTAGTCTTGGACTTGCTACAATATCTCCCAGATTTGTTATTTAAAACTGAATATTTAAAACAGATTTTCTCCTAAAATCTTTTTAAATCTTCAACCTTTTAAATCTCCTACAAATCTGCACCAGATCTCCTATGCAGCAGCAAATATCTGTCCCAAGATATTCGCATCCAATGAGACAGCTTGCTCTCCACAATTCCAGCTAATACGCAACCCTAACAACATCACAGCCTGCTGTTGTTAATTCTGCAGATCTGATGTCACAACATCGCCATGTGACATCAGACATCCAACTTCAGCAATTAATTACTTAACACATCCCAGTGTTAAGACTTCAATGTTGCAACATCAGCACCTTGACATCAACATTGAACATACCTTGTTTTACCAAAATTTCAGCCAATCCAAGAACTAACAAATTCTTCTTACGGGGTTTCGACCCACTCAAGGTTTCTGTTGACACGAGATTTCAACCCATAACAAAGTAATACCATCAAGGAACTTCAAATCATCCATGATTCATCACAATTCAAAACTCAAGCTATCTAGAATACAACTGTGGGTTTCCATACTACTCACCGATTAACACGCAACCTCATGCTATCATCCATTTCTCTACTAACAATACTGAAGCTCTCCAAGGCGACACCCTTAGTCTCACAAATATTCTTTCTAATAAATCTTTTAACTGTTCTTTCAGTTCTACTAATTCTAACGTCGAGATCATGTATGATGACATAGAATATGGTACCAGGGACAAGATCAACAGAGAATTCCACCTCTATCTTTAGCGGCACATCCGATACGTCATTCAAAAACACGTCTGGAACTCACGTACAACTGGCAGTTCATCGTTGTGACTTTACTGCTAATCTCCAGAACACCATCATCGCAAACATGGAAAACATCTGAGCATCATCTCTTGAGAGTTCTTCTACTTACTTAGCAGGTATAACCTTAACTCTTCACTTTCGTCAAAGTTAAGTTCACTCTTTACTCTCTAAGAAGCAACCATCCACAATACCAGACCATTTCCCCTCGAAGTAATCCCAACTTACCGACGTACAAAACCTCAAATCTGCCTCATCTTCAGATATATAAGAATCTGCATCGGCTCATCAAAACCATCGGTAAGCACTTTGCTTAACTCCGAACAATTCACTGAACACACTATCTAAGTCGACAAGATACGTCTATTCCATCCCACATGATCCTGTCTACTATCATGATGGGACATAAACCATCTTTACCAAACAATAATAGTGTTCCTTGCATCTTGTGCACTAGCTATCTAAGGCACAATCCTTAGTTGACATAAGCATTCTTTCTATATTTCCCTCAGTTTAAGGAACAACACACTCTCACAACTCCTACATTCTTGAAATCAGCAGCGATTGGTAAACACAGGGTTTAGCTCCTACCAACGCGTCTCAAGAATAACATCATCTTGTTCCAACTGAAGACAAACTGTGCCCATCCTTAGGAAACACGTTGGGATACTCATACATCACTGACCAATCTCTAGCTAAAACATCGCCTCCTCCCTCACAAAGAAGCGAACAGCGAGGACACATGTCCGTCTTCCCTCGAGGGTCACACCATTCTCAAACAGGTGAACAATCCAAAACTGCACTCCCTCATGTAGTAACATGATATCCGATCTCTTCAACAACGGGAACAACGTTGTCCAATCAATAATTACACTCTTGCAATCAACGACACACTAAGCCAACACTCCACACCTGAAGCACTTGGAGAAATACAAGCTTCTCCCCCACTTATCTCACTCTCATCCTGCAGATAAGGGATTAGAAAAACAAGAAAGCACTGATAGTGTTTCACACACATATCACGTATTAAGGAACAAACAACATTGACAGTATTCAACTGTCACACGACAACGACTCGACAGCTTGGTCGGACGGACCGACCTGCTCTGATACCACTATCTAACACCCTAAACCCCCGCGACAAATAATAACATAATATCAGAGTAAAATAAAACACAAAACGTTTAGGATGCTACTTTTAACCATTCAACTACTCATGCATAAGGTAATAACACATCAACATCGCAATGTAACATATTTAAATAACCATCTCTACAGCAGCGGAATCTCAACAAAATTATAACATGTTTAAAACCAACATAAACATCATCAAGTAATAGAGTAAACAACTACAAGCATTCCGACAACCCAGTGTTACAATCAGAGCAGACGCGACACGACGAAATAAAAGAGAAGACCTCGTCTTCGCTAACTCCAACTCCGCACTACTCCTACTTATCTGCATGTTACCCACGTGGAGGTAACATTCAAACAGAAGGGGTGAGATTCTCAAAATCACATAAGAAATGCATAATATAGGCATGAAAGCATCAAAAACATTACACAATCTACCCTATCATCACACCACATCAACATAATTAGCATTTCCAACACAGCAGATAATCAACACAACACAATGCAATGCAATGAGACCCACAACTCGACTCAATGCATATGGTACCAATTCGATCCCTATTTCATGATCATAATTCTCGTCAGAATTTCCATAATAGTCGCTCACACCCTACATGGGCACACGACATCCGTGATCACTCACACCCCACATGGGCACACGAACACTCGTAATCGCTCACACCCCACATGGGCACACGATTACCTCAATAACAACAACAACATGATTCTATTTCAAAGAATTTGGATAAGGCGCTCACACCCCACATAGGCACACGACTTATCATACAATTTATGCAACATGACATACATATCAACAACAATATACAACGACAACTACATGCATATGACTACCAATGCGTCAATACATTATACTATAACGATACAACACGCAGTCCATGCCTGCCAACACATACAACAACAACAGTCCTCAACTATAACACGCATACACACCACTGAATCCATCATTTCAACTTACAACACATAACAACATACACAAAACCCAATTAACGCGTCAAAGAGTTGGAATTCTGGTATTGAATTAATTTTTATAAAAAGAATGTGAAACCAGCTTTCCAACGGTTTGAACAGCAACTGAAACGGACCTACGGATCAAAAGATACGAATTTTCAAAGTTTCAGAAAGTTCGATTGGTCTCAGCTCTGCTCGCTTGGTACTTGCCCAGCAAGGCACCAGCGAAACCCCGTTTGCCCGACGAACTCTTCTTTCGCCCGACAAATTCCCTCTTTGCCTCATGCTCGCCTAGCGGAGCAGAATCGAATTCCCTTCCCATACAAATTCCAGTAACACCTAATTTCTACCTTTCGCTCGCCTCTCCATTTCGCCCGGCGACCTCCAAGCGAGATCGCTTCGCCCGGCGAGACAAGTCCTTCGCCCGACAAATCCCTGCGAACTTCAATTCTGTAGTTGCATTCTCTACACAACTCAGACCCCAAAATTCTCACAACTTCAACACCAAACAGTCCAGAATGCACATAAATCATGTTTTTATCATACAACAACAACACTTTCAACACAAAACCACAATTCCACTAATCAATTCGTATAATTCACATATTATTAGAATCACCGACACCCAAAACCTCGACTTCAAATCAACACAAATGACACATAGGGTTGATCCTAAAGGTTTTCCTACCCTCATACAAAGATTATGCAACCCTTAGAGATTAAAGAACCCCACCCTTGCCTTATATTGACGATTCTTCGAAGGTTCTCTAAGCCCTAGCTCTGATTCTCTCTTCCGTTCTTCTTTTTCTCCAGAAACACGATCGTTCCAAAACTGATTCTCCCTTTCCAATTTTCCTCTTTTTCCTACTATAACCCTTAGACCCTTATTATGCTTTTCCTTCTTTATCCTCACTAACCACCACGAAAGGACCACTTTGCCCTCCCTATTTCTTGTTTTTCCATTATATTATTATTATCCCAATATTATTATTCTTATCTTACTAATTAAATAATAATAAAAATATTTCTTAATAATTCACGTTAATATTATTAATCAATATTCCCAATATTAATTAATTAATTACTAACCACACCACTCCTTCCTACACCTTAATCTATATGATTCAAAGGTCACTACCCCATACTAAGAGCAACCCAGCCTCAACCAAACACACACAAGCACGCACATATGCACAACATCATATAATTTAATTACGAAAATAATTAAAATAAATCGGGGTGTTACACTCTTGGGCAAGAATGACCTTTGTACTTCATGAACTCAGGAGTTTTGAATTTAGCAGGCATAACAAGGTCAGAAACCAGGCACATGTTTTTTGCGTCCACACTAAAGAAGTCATTGCCCTCCATGGCTTTAAGTCTCTTGTCTATGGTCTGAAACTGTTCACGGACAACCTCAGGTTCAACAAAGTCTTCAAGGTCTTCACCCTGAGCACGGGCAGCATTATACTCATAGAGAGGGTTCTCAAAAGGAGCTCGAGTAGCTTAAACTATAGGTCGAGGCTCGGCAAAAACTGGAACTTGAAACACTGGTCTGATATTTTGACCAATCATAGCAGCAAATGCAAGAGGTGGAGAATAATTATGGGGTAAACCAAACTCTGGCCAAGTTGAAGTTGGCACCTGAACAGGCTGAGGATCAGCATTTGAAACCTCCTGGATAACAGTCCTTTGGGGTTGCTCTCCTCTAGCAATCAAGACCTGGAGCATTTCAGTGATTTTTGTCATGCTTGACTTAAGATCATCGATCTCCATTCGAATCTATGTGTTGTGTGCTTCTTGTTCTGACATCTTACGCCTGTAGTTAGCCCTAGTCATGTATCTTAACGAGGAATCAACTTGACGACTGACAGATGATGCTAGCTGATAGAGACAACTAGGGATGAGTTATTGGACAAACGGGCGTATGCAATGAATCATGCAAAGATGCAAATGATATGCAATGCGATGCAATACATGATGCAAATCACACAGGCAACATGATCAAAGGTTCGTGATCACAGCATGGAGTCTGGGTAAAGAACCAACCATAGGGCGTGTACTAGGGTTCTTGTATCCGTAGAACAGGGTTCTAAAGAGTTCCCATAGTCAACAACCCATCTTTCGGATATTATCGATTTCCCAAATAACTCGGTAGTCAATAATATTCTCAAGAAAGTCTCGTCTGAGTGTAGTATCACGTATCAACTATTTTGGGACTACTCCCTCATAGTCATCGCACTACGCCCTAACAAGGCCAAAGTGGGGTGAAAAGGTGACTAAAGGTCATCAGTGTCATAGGGGCTCCTAGGTCGAAAGTAACAATGTTTTCACGAATAACTCGTTCAATACGACTACTCCCAAGAGGGCCTCCACTGAGCAGTGGTTTCTCAAGTCAACTTTTTCGGGAATCAACTCCCTCGAAGTCTCCTTGAATATACCACCATCCTATCATAAGTGTACTCTCAAGTCTGGGTATAAGACTTATCCTCACCACTCAAAGTAACCACCATGCATACAGAAAACCTAAGCACAAACAGATATATATACAGATATAAATAACACATACAAAACAAGTTAGGGGTAACCTCTTAAGGTCTTCCCCAGTAGAGTCACCATTTCTGTCGCGGTGAGAATTGGATATCAAGCTATTAGTTAACTTGAATCACAAATCATGAAGTTCACCACCGAACTTTGATTTATCCAATGGAAAGGGTGAAGGTCGAAAACCCTAATTGCGCTATGTAAGAACAAAGCTAGAGATCTAAGGTTCGGGGGTTGGTTATACCTAGGAAAGGTGCTAGAATCCTAAGTATCTGTAGTACTCTACAGGAACCTCTTGTTTTATTTGTGTTATTTATTGTTTGCTTGCTATGGGAATTATGCTAAGGTAAAGACCTAGGAGTTAGTTTCAAAGTATGCTCGCCCAAACATCGCATCTCGTGCCTACGTATCTTGATTAAAAGAATCAGAGCACTCGTAGTTCCCCTCAATAAGGGTGAGGAACTCTTGACTGTGGTCAAGGTTCCAGAGGGAAGTAAGTGTCCATGGCAGGAACTTACATAGAGTGCGGCGACTCTAAACTTAAGGCTAAGTTAAAAGGGAAAGGAAATGTCCATGGCAGGACACTCACATAGAGTACGACGACTCTAATCCTAAGGCTAGGATGAAATGGGAATGACCTAAAGTTAAGCTAAGTATGACATGGCAATCAACGGGATATGATCCTTTCCTTTGGAACGAGGTAATCATGAAGTTTCAAAAACCATACATGAACATCAACCAAGATTAGCATCATGGAGACAATATACAATAGGCAAACATTAGAGTTAAGAGTATAAGAATGAATATAACGACATATGTACAAGACAAAGATCAAGCCATAAAATTAAATCACAATGGATAGATATCACGAATAAACATTATCAATTAATCAAAACCAAGTATCCAGAATCAATAAAATCGGGCCGCAAGGGAATATACGAGATTAATATTAAGGAGATAAATTCAAAAAAAATGTACATCAAGAGTTAACTAAAAAGAAAGTCAAGGATTGATTTAAGAATTAAGTAAAATCTAATTAAAAAGAATTAAATAAAATCTAATTTAAAAACTAATTAAATTAAAATCTAATTTAAAAATGATTAACTAAAATCTAATTAAAAGCCAATTCAAAATGTAAATTCTAATTAAAACTAAATAAATCCAATTCTAACAAAACCCTAATTAAAACTAAATAAGCTAAACTTAATTTAATTCTAGAAATTAAATAAACTAAATTTAAATTATAATCCAAGGGGTGTGGCGAAGAGTAACACAAATGGGTGCAGATAATAAAACCTAAGGGCCCAGGGCCCATCCTGCTAACCTGAAGGGTAACAAAGGGGAAAAAGAAAAAAATAATTTGACGGATCTCTCTTTCTTGCACAACCTCTATCTTCTCTCTCGGCCATCTCTCTGGAGTCATCTCTCGCTCGCATAATTTCCTCAATCTTTTCCTTCTCTCAATCGCAGCTTTTGCCGGAGCCAAACGCGAGTCCCACAGCGCCGTGGCTACATTAGCGCATTGCCCTCTTTCTCATCTCAGCTTCGTACGCTTCGGTTTCGTTTAAATGCTCGCTTCGAATTCGATATGGATTCAAATTGATACCAGTAATTGAAATCACTACCAGCTTGCAATTATGTTCTTTCAGATGTAAGAGTCAGATTAATACGTACCTGTGAAGAATTCGACGCAACGGTTTCGACGACATCGGCAAATTCAGAGGTATTTCTTTTTCCACTTTGTTATGTTGCGACCTTCTTCTTTGTATGCGTGTGATTTTGTATGAATTTTGGTGTCAATGCTTCTGGTGCGTAACGATGGCTTAGGATCAGTTTCTTTGTGAATTTCCTTTGTGTTGAATGTGTTGTTTTGATCTGAATCGTGTCTGTTGTTCTTCCCCAACCGTATGTGTATGAGTTCGTGTGAATTTCCTTTGTGTCTGAATGTGTCCTTTATATAAGCTTTGCTACATAAATGTTTATGATTTGAACTTGAATGCTTATGATTTCATGACTTATGAATTGTGATTCTTTTTTTGGAACGAAAGTTGTGGCTGTTATTCTTTGTCTTGACAGTGTTTGATGAATTCATTTCTTTTCTGTACCGACATGTCTGATGTATGTTTCGAACATGTTTTGGAGAATTTCCATTTTCAGCTTATCTTGTCCGTTGTAATGAACTCTTTGACAATTTTATTCCGACATGTTCGATTTCGTGTTTGATGAACTTATGTGTACGCTGAAGTTGTTTTGTTTTGTTCCGAATTTATTGTCGAACATCATCTTAAACCGTGTTCTGTTATTGTGATAGCTCCACTTGATTCTTCTTCCATCCTTTTGAAATTTTCCTTTGAGATTGGAATCAGGATTTGAAGGTGTGCGGCTACAACGTGATTAGCGAAATTTGACAGTGGAGGTTCTTTAGTTTGTCTAGATGATACACAGTCATTGTATTACGAATCACTAATTCTTTATCATCAGCAATTACCGAATTTCCAACAATGAAATTAGGAACAAGAGCACTGAATAAATGCCCAAGGGCTTAATGTTACTTGAGACATTCTTGAATCCAGGAATTCGTTAGCCCTTCAGTTTGATCCCCAACCAATCACATTCCTTCTGCTCAACACGAAACATTTTAACTCAATGGAAATTCCAACGATCTTTTAGATGATGATGATCTTAACACAATAACCATGTCTTGCAAAATCCCTGGAAATATAGACACCACTTGCAACTTGTCATGAAAATCCTCAAGTATTCATGCTTGGCACTAATAGGAAGAAAACCTTAATTCTCCTTGGGGAACGCACTGAAGCTTCTGAGAAACTTTGAGAAAAAATGACCAGTAGAAAACCATAGGATCTCTTGAATCAGAATCTATTGGCCACATCTTGAAACACTTGGCTGTGAGAACAAACACCATCCACACTTGAAATCATTTCACCTGCACAAGCTGGTTTGTCATAATAAACACG
This sequence comes from Lathyrus tuberosus, assembly GCA_022829125.1. Taxonomy (NCBI): domain Eukaryota; kingdom Viridiplantae; phylum Streptophyta; class Magnoliopsida; order Fabales; family Fabaceae; genus Lathyrus; species Lathyrus tuberosus. Next base: position 11,232,090 of record JALAZF010000032.1, read on the forward strand.
TACAAAGACCTATGACCTGGAGATGCTATGAAGGATGATGAACAAAGATGGGGGCATCTTAGGGTTAAAATTTGGGGTGTGACAGATGTCTCTATTTAAGTTTCTTTTATCCGGATATATGGAGATTAAAATCTTCGTCTTGACATGAAATGATCTGATATGAAATGATATGATAGCAAGACAGAGATCCTGTGAGGAATGATGCCACAGGGGAAAAGTGTTACAGCCATTAGAGGTTTTGTCAAAAATGCATTGAACAAAACTCTGGGAAAGTACAACAACAACCATCAAAGACATTCAGGAATGCATTGAATGAACTTCGGAAAACATCAGAGATATTCGGAAAAGCATCAAATAAACTCCGTAACAGCATCAGAGATATTCAGAAAAACATCGAATAAACTCCGGAATACATCCAGAAAAGCATTGGATGGAGAATGGAAACAGACTTGAAAATAATTAACAGCTGTTAACCACAATCAGAAATAAATTAAAGATATCTAGAAAAGCATCAGATGAAAACAACGATTCTGATGATACATCCGAAACATTTAGAAAAAAATTAAATGTACGGGAAAATGTTTTGAAGATATATCTGGAAGAACATCAGATAAGGAACATCATATCTGAAAGAACGTCAGATAAATAAGGTCGTATCTGGAAGAACGTCAGATAGACACCAAGGGGTTCTGGAAAAACATCAGAACAAAAGACTCAATTTGGTAAAACAACTCAGCGAGAGACATATCCGGAAAAACTTCGGATAGATTATGGAAAAGCATCAGAATCAAAGGAATATCTGGAAAAACATCAGATAAGTTCTAGAAGAACATCATAACAAAAGACTCAATCTGGTAAAACATCAGAGAGACAAACATATCCGGCAAAACTTCGGATAGATTATGGAAAAGTATCAGAATCAAAGGAATATCTGGAAAAACATCAGATTGGTTCTGCAAGAACATCAGAACAAAAGACACATCTGGAAAAACATCATACGCAAAGTCATATCTGGAAGAACGTCAGATAGACACAAAGGAGTTCTGGAAGAACATCAGAACAAAAATACATATCCGGAAGAGCATCAGATAGGTACAAAGGAGTTTCTGGAAAAACATCAGAAACAAAGGACACATATAGAAAAACATCAGACGCAAAGTCATATCTTGAAAAATGTCAGATAGACACAAAGGAGTTATTGAAGAACATTAGAACAAAAATACATATCCGGAAGAGCATCAGATAGGTACAACAACATTTGTTTGAGAGGTACCAAGTGAGTTGGACTTTGACCACAAGGTAAGGCGTGGACAGCAACACGACCTATGGTAAATGCAAATGAGGATGAAATACTTTTGCTATGTATATGTATATGAATTTATGCTATGATATATGATCTAATGCAAATGTAAATGCATATGTAATGCAAACGTCGACAACATGGCTCGACTCTTTTGGGGGGAGACAAGGCTGGAAGACTGATTCCTCAACACGGAGATCATTACCATTCTGCTTGAGGACTAAAGATGCTACTGCTAAACACATCTCTGCCACACTGGTAAATTGTATCAAGTTGCTGATCCTTGTAGGAAGGATGAAGAGTTGCTTGGGGATTCCCTCAAGTAAACTGCCCCAGATTGGGTGACTGTTGTAGATGAACTGTTCACTGCTTCAGCTTGTCTGATTCTGAAATGACTGAATTACTGTGCGCTTGGAAAGCTTACCCGAGTTTAAGTCTTGAGTGATCTTCTGGGTAAACCAATTTTGAGAATGACTTGCACTAAACCACAAATCTTGAACTGATTCTTCAACAGGATTTAGAAGGAACTTGCCCCTGATAGGATTGTTAACCCTCAATTTCGACGCCAGACAAAATCAAAGTTATGTTAATGTTAAAAAATTATTTTTAATATAAAGAAGGCTTCGACCTAACTTTTGAGAGGCCTGAGTCGAATAAATGTGGAGAAACCTTAAAAAATGGCTAAGTATGGAAAGTGTTCTTCGACCGTGAGAATATAGCGCTGCAGTGGTTATGTTAAGATTGGAGGGAATTTCCAATATTTGAAATTTAAATAAGAGCAGTTGTGGACGTGGGAACAGTTGAGATTAAGGGAAAGGCGCCAAAATCCACACGTTCGAAGCAGTAACCACCACTGAGTAGTTATTTCCTAGCACTATAAATAGGAGTTGGTTCTATGTAAATGGGGTGTTCATATTTTTGTACAAGTTACTCTAAGAAACTCAAAGTACCCGCGTGTAGAGAAACGACTTCGTGAGAATGTACGTAATGTAACACCATTGTCTTCATTAATCTAATTTATCTTCAGCATGTTTACTTTCCATGCCTTTACAGTTTCTTGAAATTTATCTTCCATGCCAACTTTATGTTCAAAGTCATTTAAGTTTGCTGCGTTTTACTTTCGACTGCATTTTACGTTCAAGCATTTAATCTTCAAACCTTTACTTTTCAAAGCCTTTCATTTTCAAGAACGTGAAGTTCCCCTTTAAATCAACTGCATTTATTTTCAAAGTCTTTTACTTTCCAGCACCTTACCTTCGACAACACTTTTACTTTCCCAGCCTCTACTTTCCAAGAACGTGGAGTTCGTTGCATTTTACTTTCAAACCTTTTACCCATTCGACGCCTCTAATTGTTGCACCCTTTACTTGCATTACTTTAAATTTCAAGTTCTTACTTTACTTTATTGCCTGTAGTCGAACGTGGAGTTCAGTTAGATTTTATTTTCAGCATTGTCGAACGTGGAGTTCAGTTTACATTTTCTCTAAGTTACACTTGTCTCTCAAACTTAGCACATGTCCTAGGATTTGTGTGATCGATCCTGCAAGTTAAATCAATTTGTGTTTAGATTGATAGATCAGAGGTTGTTTACCAAAATTCACAGTAAACAAATTGGCACGCCCAGTGGGACCCAGTGCTAAGTCAAACCTTTTTGTCAGCCTTATCTCTCTTGGCGAAGAAGTGTTTTCGTTGCATGTTATTGAGGAGTGGGAAGTTAGCCACAGCAAACGAAGAGATACCAAAGAGAAGATATACTAAGAAGATGGCAACTAATGCCAATCAACAAGTTGATCCTCAAGGGAGTATTTCAAATACTCAGTCCAGTAGCAGTATTGGGACTCAAAGCACTCCATCACCAGTGTCTTCGACAGGAGGACCGGCGTCACTTCCGTTAGTGGTGTCTGAGCCAGGATCAACATATACAAAATCATATACTCAACCTGTGTTGGAATATATAGGACCACAAAGTTCTAATTCGCCAACACCCCCAGGAGGGAATACAATGTACAGGCACGTTCCTCCACCAGGTTTCCCACATCCAGGGTCAAGGAGTCAACCCTATGGTATGCCTACATCAATGATGCAAAACCTGCAGAATGCTCCACCTGTATTTTCAGAAACTGTTGTGTCTTCGCCACTACAAGGGTCAGGATCAGGGGGATGAAACAATCAGAGTATAGGCGTTGGTCACTCTGTTCAAACCCCTAGCCTTACAAATACATCCATAAATTGTTTGAGACAGCAGATGGATGAAAGTAACATGCAAATGGTACATACGTTGTCTCAGACAATGGGAGAAGTTTTTCAATCTTTGATTCAAAATACAACTCAAACTAACCAACAACTGGCTGCACAAGTGGCACGCATGGCTGATATCATGGGAGTGCCAGCAGTAGATCGAAGAGCGACGGTGGTCGAAGATATCCCAAGGCGTCATCAACGTCAGATACCTGATGCTAACCTGGAGGATCAAGAGATGGTTGACCATTTCAGAGTCGAACCACCAAGAAACCAGATGCCATACCAGATGGAGGTAGAACCAGTAGTGATGGTGAACAGGAACCAAAACACAGACCAACTACTTAGGCAGGTTCGACACCAGAATCAAGCAGAAGAAAATAATCTTGCAGCCATGGTTGAAAGGATAATGACTAGGAATGGGATGAATTTTGGCTTCACCAGGCCAAATTATACATCACCTATAGTAGACTACATTCTCCAAGCAGAACTTCCCCCTAGGATGAAGGTTCCAAAGTTCAGCAAATTTTCAGGAGATACTACTGAGTCTACTGTCGAACATGTGGCTAGATATTTGATCGAAGTGGGCGAGATTGCTGCTGACGAAAGCCTTAGGATCAAATACTTCCCAAGTTCCCTTACTAAGAATGCCTTCACATGGTTTACTACGTTGCCTCCAAATTCCATATACAATTGGACCCAATTAGAACGTTTGTTTCATGAACAGTTCTACATGGGGCAAACTAAAATTAGTTTGAAAGAATTGGCTAGCATCAAGCACAAGGTCACTGAGCCAATTGATGATTACCTGAATAGGTTTCGACTTCTTAAAGCCAGGTACTTTACACAAGTGCCAGAACATGAGTTGGTCAAAATAGCTGCTGGGGGTCTTGATTATTCCATTAGGAAGAAATTAGATACCCAATATCTTAGAGATATGGCCCAGCTGGCTGATAGGGTTCGACAGCTAGAGAGGCTAAAAGAAGAAAAATTCAAATTTAGTAGGGGTAAAAAAGTAGCGTTTGTTGAATGCAAGGAAGATGTGGAGAGTCTGTATGGTGAGACATCTTGTTTCGACGAAAATGAGGTTGACGTTGCTGAGTTAAAGCAAGGTCCACCTTACGCTTGCAAATTATTAGCTCCTTCAGAAGGAAAAAACCCTGTCGAATCTAACGACAAATTCCCTAAGAAAACATATACTTTCGACGTCACTAAATGTGACGAAATTTTTTATTTGTTAGTTAAAGATGGGCAAATGATTGTGCCTGCTGGTGCTAAAACGCCACCTTTAGAACAAAGAAAGAAAAGAGGTTTTTGTAAGTACCATAATTTTTTGGGTCATAAAACTTCTCAATGTTTTCTTTTCAGGGATCTGGTGCAAAACGCTATCCAGGAAGGAAGGCTGAAGTTTGGGGAAAAAGGCAAAGCCCAGATGAAGATTGACTCTGACCCGTTGCAAGTTGCAGAGGCCAACTATACAGAGCCTCATGAGGTTCAGATGGTGGAAGCCACAGGGGGATTCGACGAGTCAGTCAACATGGTAGAAGTTACTGAAGACTTCACCATCAGTGCTGTGAAGATTGAAGGTTCTAGTAAGGCTACAAGTGGCCTAAACGTTGATGGCACCAGTCTGATGTTGGTGACCAAAGAAACTGCTGATAAGTTTGTGGAAATGGATAATGTTGCTAAGGTTTTTGATGTAACCGTGAGTGGGTGGAAGATAAATGTCAACGAAGGCATTAATATGGTCGAGTTGGCTGAGGAGTCTGGTTCTAGTTCAGATAGTATCAACACCAATGAGGCTATGGGTAGAAATGCCCCCAAAGTTCAAGTTGTTAAGGAATTGGAAGATGACATGCTCTTGGTTGGAGAGATGCTGGACATGGATGGTTGTCTGGTGGAAAATTGGATCTGTATGGCTGCTGAAACTTTTTTCAAGACATCTCCTGATGTCGAGAGAGTTAATGCTGCGGAGATGGTGGAGGCTGAGAAAGCTGCTTAGGAAAAAGCTTCCCAAAGAGCTGCAAAAGCAGCAGTAGGTGGTGGCTACTTGGCAAAGACCACTGAAAGTCTGGAAGCCAGCTTCTCCAAGATGCGCCTGAAGGACAGAATGGATGTCAACATGGTCGAAATTACTGATCGAAAGAATGAACCATTGAGTAAGGTAGATGAGCAAGAGAAACTCAACAAAATGGCTTATCCTAAGCCAGAAGAGACAATTGTGGACTTCTTACATCGTTGCCAGAAAAAAGACTCTGGAGTAATGCTGTGTCCCAGGTGCAGCGCCATTTTTGATGAAAAGGCTGCCCACAAGCTTGAAGGTGTTAAGAAAGCTGGCGAAAGCTGGGGGCAGAAGGTGGACAAGGGGCACCGAGGTTTTGACCATAGGCGACTTTCGACAGGGCTAAAAAACCAAACACCAGGAATTAGGCCAGGTACGTTCAAACCAACGGCGAACGCACCAACAGGTAGTTGGATCAAACCTGTCGAAGGGAGAGGACAGAAGAAAAAGTGGGAGAAGTTCGATGTGGAAAGAGGTGCGTCATTTGAGTACAGGAAGGAGAATCGCACCACAAACAAATCAGTATACATTTCGCAGAATTACAAGGGTAACAACCCAATGTCTAGATCGCAATGGCGAAGAGAGTAGCGCAGGCGAAAAGCTGTTAGGGAGGCTCAGGTGCAAGGGGAGTCAAGCACCAATGTGGCTGGGGCAATGGAGAAACTGCCCATACGACGAAAGTTGTTTACTATTCAGCCAGAAAAGAAGGTCGAAGAGGATGATGATATGACTGATAACTTCGACAATGAGTCAGCAGCTTCCCTAGACATTTTGGTAAATGTGGTGTCAGTAATGCCAAGAGAATTTGGTCAAGTCTCAGAGATCGAAGACTTAGACCAAACTGCTGAGTTGGAAATGATGGCACACAAGCTTGTGTGCTATTATATCATGAACAATGGGTGCGTCGAAGAACAAAATGCTTTCTTTGAGCGTTCCACGGATGCAATGAATGGTCACTTGAAGCCTCTTTATATTACTGGAAAAGTGGAGAACGTTCCTGTCAACAAGATTTTGGTAGACTGTGGTGCGACGGTTAATTTGATGCCAAGATTTCTGTTGAGCAAGATTGGAAAATTTGAAACTGATACTAAACCCCACAACATGGTTCTGTCGAACTATGAAGGCAAAGTTGGTTCTACTCTGGGAGTGATTCAGGTAGATCTCACTGTGGGAACTATTACCAGACTAACAGTGTTCATGGTCGTCGAAACAAAGGCTAACTATAATCTACTCTTAGGAAGGGAGTGGATTCATGGGATAGGAGCAGTACCCTCATCTATGCACCAGAGAATCACAATCTGGAGACCAGATGGGATAGTGGAAAACATTGAAGCTGATCAAGGGTACTTCAAGGTGCCTGTTAATCATGTGGACAGTAGGCAATTTGAGAAACATCTGGCAAACATTGCTCCATGTCCTCCAGCTGATTTTGAGTTTACACCTGACGAGGAAACGTTTTATTTGTTGTACTTACACCCTGTAGAAGGTTTCAGATGGGACAGGGAGGTACCAGGAGGAAGATTGCCATGCCTAGGCACACCTCCAATAGAGCCCATAGGGTGGGGAGATGAATTTAGTGATCATGACTGAGTTCGATGCTATGAAGAGAATTTTGGCCTATGTGGCCGAAACAAAACTACAATCGGCTTTGGAAGCCGCCAATGATTATATGGCTGGTGAAGCCATTTCTGAAGTGTATCCAGAAGGTCCTGGCAAGGACTTCGACCCAAAACCACCAGACAAGGTTGAAACTGGAGGGCAAAGCCAGAGGCTCGACGCTATCTATGAAGACGAGCCTTTGAGATTTGAAAAGGATTCGTTGGCAAACAATATAAAAATGCTAGCACAAGATCCTTTGGAAGAAGTGGATCTCAGTGAGGGGGCAACCAAAAGGCCTACTTACATCAGTGCCAATCTTGACCCCCAGTTGAAAGTCGAAGTAGTCCAGCCGTTGAAAGAATTCAAAGGCTGCTTCGCTTGGGATTATGATGAGATGCCTGGTCTGAGCAGGGAGTTAGTCGAACACAAGTTGCCTATGACGCCTGGGAAAAAACCAGTCAAGCAAAATCCAAGACGGTTTGCACCAGAGATACTGTCAAAGATCAAAGAGGAAGTCGAAAGACTGCTTCGTTGCAAATTCATTCGCACTGCAAGGTATGTCGAATGGTTGGCTAATATAGTACCTGTTATAAAAAAGAATGGGTCTTTGAGAGTGTGCATCGATTTTAGGGATTTAAACTCTGCAACTCCCAAAGATGAATATTCAATGCCAGTAGCAGAAATGCTAATAGACTCTGCAGCAGGACATGAATACCTTAGTATGCTGGATGGATATTCTGGCTATAACCAAATATTCATTGCTGTGGAAGATGTTCATAAAACTGCTTTCAGATGCCCTGGAGCCTTAGGCACCTATGAGTGGGTAGTGATGCCTTTTGGTCTCAAGAATGCCGGTGCTACTTATCAAATGGCAATGAATTTAATCTTCCACGATTTTATAGACACATTCATGCAAATTTATATTGATGATATTGTTATAAAATCTATTTCTGGGAATAGTCACATTGACCATCTTCGACAATCCTTTGAAAGGATGAGAAAATACGGTCTTAAAATGAATCCTCTTAAATGTGCTTTTTGTGTGCAGGCAGGGGATTTCTTAGGCTTTGTGGTCCACAAGAAAGGGATTGAAATAAATCAGAATAAAACCAAAGCTATAATGGAGGCGAAAGCACCATCAACCAAAAAGGAGTTGCAGTCGTTGTTGGGAAAAATCAACTTCTCAAGAAGGTTTATATCTAACCTGAGTGGCAAAACACAAGCTTTTTCGCCATTGCTTCGTTTTAACAAAGATGGTTTCGAGTGGGGACAATTGCAGCAGGAAGCCTTCGACAAGATCAAGGAATACCTAAGCCACCCTCCAATTCTTATACCACCTTGTAGAAACAAAAGTATGAGATTGTACATAGCTGCAGCAGATAAAACTCTAGGGAGCATGTTAGCTCAAGAGGATGAAAATGGAGTCGAAAGAGCCATTTATTACCTTAGTCGAGTTTTAAATGATGCAGAAACTAGGTATAGCATGATTGAAAAGTTATGTTTATGCTTGTATTTCTCTTGTACTAAATTAAAGCAATATATAAAACCTGTTGATGTGTATGTTTCGTCTCACTTTGATGTTGTAAAACATATGTTATCTAAACCCATTTTACACAGTCGAATTGGCAAATGGGCATTAGCATTGACAGAATTTTCCTTAACATATCAGCCTTTAAAAGCTGTGAAAGGGCAAATAGTTGCAGACTTCATAGTTGACCATTCCATAAATGAAAATGATTTGAATTACGTCGAATTAAGATCTTGGAAATTATACTTTGACGGATCAAGTCATAAAAATGGAACAGGAGTAGGAATATACATTATTTCTCCTGAAAAAATTCCAACAAAATTCAAGTACAAGGTCGAAGGTCCTTGTTCTAACAATGAGGCTGAATATGAAGCATTAATTGCTGGCCTTGACATTTTGTTAGAATTGGGGGCAACTAGAGTCGAAATAATGGGAGATTCAGAATTGGTTATAAAACAAATCACAAAGGAGTATAAATGTGTTAAAGAAAATCTCATTATGTACTTTGTGATAGCCAATAGATTATTAAAGAAATTTGAGGTAGTGGCCATTCAACACATACCTAGAATAGAGAATCAAGTTGCTAACGACTTGGCCCAAATTGCTTCTGGATACAAGGTGTCGAAAGAGAACCTTCAAGAAGTAATTGAGGCAAGAGGTAAGGTGGTGGCTGTTGGATTATGTCCATCAGACTTAGAAACAACTAAGCTTGGGTGTATAGATGGCGAAAATTTTGAAATTTTTGCCATAGATAATTTAACAGATGAAGATTGGAGAAGGCCTATAGTTGAGTATTTGCGAAACCCAACGTCTTCGACAGAACGGAAAGTCAGGTATCAAGCTTTGAGCTATGTGCTGATGGGCAATGAATTGTTTAAAAAGACCCCTGAGGGAGTCTTATTGAAATGCCTTAGTGAGGCAGAGGCGTATTTGGCACTTTCGACAGTACATAGTGGGGCATGTGGAGCACACCAAGTTGGCCAGAAGATGAAATGGTTGTTGTTTCGACAAGGCATGTATTGGCCCACTATGCTGAAGGATTGCATAGAATTTGCTAAAGGGTGCCAAGAATGTCAAATTCATGCTGGCATGCAGCACATCCCTGCAAGTGAATTACATTCTATAGTGAAACCATGGCCTTTCAGAGGATGGGCTTTGGATATAGTGGGAGAGATTCGACCAGCATCTTCAAAGAACCAGAGATATATTTTGGTGGGAATTGATTATTTCACCAAGTGGATTGAGGCAATACCACTGGTGAATATAGGTCAGGAAGATGTTATTGAGTTCGTCCAAAGTCACATTATTTATAGATTTGGTATTCCTGAAACAATTACTACAGATCAGGGATCCGTGTTCACTGGTCGAAAGATGCAGGAATTTGCCAAAGAGATAGGTTTTAAGTTATTAACTTCTACACCATATTATGCTCAGGCTAATGGGCAAGTCGAAGCGGCCAATAAGATAGTGATTGGACTAATCAAGAAACATGTGGGAAAAAGGCCTAGAAATTGGCACAAGACGTTATACTAAGTTCTTTGGGCGTGTCGAACATCCCCCAAAGAGGCTACCAACACTACCCCATTTCGACTCACTTTTGGTCATGATGCAGTATTACCTGTTGAGATTTATCTACAGTCTGTAAGAGTTCAAAGACATCATGAAATTCCCTCTGAGAATTATTGGGAAATGATGATGAATGAATTAGTGGATTTGGATGAAGAAAGGCTTAGAGCCTTGGAGTTGCTGAGAAGGAAAAAGAAGAGGGTCGAAGAATCCTACAACAAAAGGTTAAATCTAAATCTTTTGCATGTGGGGAATTGGTTTGGAAGGTGATTTTGCCCATGGATCGAAAAGATAGAACATTGGGCAAGTGGTCCCCTAAGTGGGAAGGACCATTCCAAGTCATACAAGTATTCTCTAATGGAGCTTATGAAGTGGAAGAATTAGACAGAGATAAAAGAATCTTGAAAGTAAATGGCAAGTATTTGAAAAAATATAAGCCTATGCTGCAGGAGATTCATATAAAAACATAAGCTTTATTTGATAAAAGAAAGCCAAAATGGGCCGAGTCAGGCTAATATGGCATACAAAGCGAAGAGAAAATAGTACAACATTTTTATTTTTCAAGGTAAGGTTATTCATAATCTCTCCAATCTATGGATTTGAGGAATTCCATATAATCTGCATCTGGCTCATCATCAGATTCTTGGGTGCTGGAGTGCCCTTTCTTGGAGATCTTCATTTTGGTTTCCTTCTTCTTGGCTAAAGAGGCTGCTCCAATGGAGGCATTGGGTTGTTGAGGCGCCTCTACTTTCTTTGTTTCCTCAGTTGCCTTGGCCTTTCCAGCCATCTTCTTGGTTGGAGGTTTCTCTGAAGTATTCATGGTTACTTCTACGCAAAACATGGTCAGATGGAAGAGATTTATGAGGCTAAGGGCTGATTGGATTGGCCAGCCAAACGGTGGAAATAGGTGAGTGATTCTTGGAAACAGGCCTGAGGGCTATGCTATAAGTGTCACTTTAAAGCTAGAAGCTTATGCCTTGGAATTTAAAGCTGGAAGGGTGACTTTCCAAGAAAAAGATAGAACGCTTTAATTGCGAATTTGACAGGTAAAAAATAACAATAGAGAACATCATCATGCAATATAGGTCGAAAGCAGTTAAAGGCAGAATAATAATGATAAATTAAATCAGTACCAACAGGCATAAAATTATCATTACATAAAAAGCCTGAAAAGGCCAAGAAACAAGTGATGATTAGACAAATGAAATAAAGGTGTCGAAGGTATCAGAAGGGAAGCCTCGACGCCAACTGAGAAAAAGACTCTATGTGATGTTTGAGACGAGTGTTGCACAAAGATTCGTCAAGTTTTACTTCTGCGAGCTCTTTCTCATATCTTTGGGCCGCCTCAATACGATCAATAACATGCTTTGTCTCTTCAGCTATTTCAGTGTCGTCGAGTTGCCGCAGATCACGGTTGCGGTTTTCAGCATTTGCAATTTTAGCTTGTAGCTCGGTGATCTGTTGCTTCCATGCTTCAATGTCCTTCGTGTTGGAGGCTATCTCGTCTTGATTTTTCTTTTGATCAGCCTCCATACGTTAGATCTCTTCGTACGCCTCTTGTGCACTACACCAGGCTGCACTCTCACAGTCAGATGTTCTCTCAATGGTATCCTTGATCGAAGGAAGCAGTTTTATTTCCGCAGCTATTTGGTTTACCACGGCAGTTAGCTCTATCAGAAAACCAGAGACATCTGGATTGAGGGTAGTGAGCTCAATCTTTGCAAGGGTATCCTTCAGGTAAGCAGTTGCAGTTGGATCTGAGGCCAGAACTTTGTAAATATCCCCTTTGAAAAAAAATTTCTTGATGGCTTGGAGAATTAATTGGGCGAAGTCATCTGGTGCTGAGGTCGAAGAAACAGAGGAAGAACCGTGCCTTTGCTCAAGAATTAATTTGGCAAACTCACGTGGGTTCGACCACTTGAGCGCTATCAGTGAGTCCCCAAATAATGGAGCGACCATAGGCGAAGGAGTGTGGTGGGGGCGAGGGTCAGCTTGTTCTTCTTCCTCCTCTGATGATTCCCCTTCTTCTTCATCTTCTTCTCCTCCCATTTCCTTATCAGATTCATCCGCGGCTGGTTGCACATTCTCCTGTTGATCAGCCGGTGTGGTTTGATCAAGAGTGGCGTTATGTGTTTGGATCTCAGGTTCACGCCTTTCGTCTTCAACCATCTGACCCTTATCCATGGAGGTACCCTGATTGATAAGTGGTGGGCTTGAAGCGTCATCCTCATCAGAGTTAGCTCCCTCTGCTTGTGCGTGCTGAGTTAGGGTTGGAACTGGTGCTACATTAGTTGCTGTAACACGTGGAATAGGTTGGTTAATCTCACTCAAACCAGAGCCAATATCAGAAGATGGGTGATAAGTTGGCTCACCTTGGCTGTTGAGAAGCGTGGTAATGAGGCTTTCTGAAGTTGGGTGAGGAACGGATTCGTCGAGTGTGGTGGCGGCAAAGTTGCTTGGAATTGGTCGAGGATCCGGATTGTTAATGATGGGTGCCTGAAGAACACAAGTGGAGATAATGAGAATGAAATAATAGGCGGAGGATGTCAAGCATAATAGAAAAGGTAATGGTGTGCATACCTGAGTTTGTTCAACAACAGGACTTGATTCTTCAACCCCATGGTCACCAAGAGGGGTTCTCAAGGCTACCTTGGAGGGTTCCTTCTCGACACCACTTGTGGTGGATGCCTTTTCGAGTATTTTGGCCTCCTTCGAAGGAGGTGGGCCAGCAGGTCCAGACGCTTTTGTGGGTTTTTTCCTTTTCCTCGTGAGAACCTCTTCAGGAGATTCATCTGAGGCCTCTGAAACTGTAACCACAGCTGGGGTATCCTTCTTACCTTTCTTGGAAGGTGTTGGAGGCCTTCGACCAGTCTGAAGAGGCAGTGAAAATAAGGAAGAAATTCATAGGGTATAAGTAAAAACAAAAGGTGCAAAGTATACCTGTGTACTCCCTTGGTCTTTGCCACTTTGCAAGGTGGCAGCTCTAGTCGAAGCAGCTTTCCTAGGCACAGCTGAAAGATAGCACACAATTGTTACAAATTAATGATTACATGACTAGTCATAAAGCCATGGAGTAAGGATCTCAAACCTTCATATATTTCAGATTCGACATGAAAGTCCTGAATTCCTATATGAAGGTGCCCTTTAAAACTGTCTAACGTGTGCTTAGTCGAAACCACTCGTTGGGCTTTTGGCTGAGACTGCTGTCGAAGAAGCTTTAAATGCTCCCCACAGACAAACCAATCTGGAAATGGAGGGGCAATCGCTACTCCAAAATCAGCATTAGGCAGTCGGGGGAACTTTGGGGAAAAAAGTTTAAAAGCTACCTCATAACGTTTCTCACGAGGGACGTTGGGAGGAATTTTTAGTTGATCTAGCTTTTCTAGAAATTTTCTCTTTAGAGTACCAGCAGCCTCATGAATGGTTCGACTAAGATCATCGGGTCGATAAATAGTTTCGAAGTATTTTTGAAAAGCCTGTATTTCTTCGATGTGAGTGAACTTACTTTTTTTCGTCTTGTCCTGCACATGGAGGAAAGCTTGGTCAAGTAACGAAGAAAACATAGTTGCATCAAGGAAGTGCTCGTTATAATGCTTCAACCACCATTGGTGGAAGGATGAAGTGCATAAAAAGGAAGGTTCGAAAAACACAGGGGAGAGAATGCTTCTTTTTTCGTTCCTAATGTTGAGTGCTTCAGAGACGTTCTCCTCGTCGAGGTAGGCGGTGTGAAAAATCACCTGACCCTTTTTCTCATATAAGCACTGAGGGAAACTCTGGGCCAGCCCAAATTGTCGAGAAACCAAGTTGGGTTGGTAGGCAATCAACGCTGATAAACCTCTCCCTAGGTTCAGCCTGTGGACAATAAATCTAGGAATCAAAAAGGCTTCCCAGATGGCAACAGACTCTGGATCAAGGGGTTGGAGAGGATTTGGAAATGGCCTTTGAAACCACTCAGGGCCATGGCTTCGTCGAACAAAGGGTGCCATGCTAGGAGTAAACTCATAGCGTTTGGCGAACATCATTATATAACTAGTGAAAGCCCTCTGAAGGTTTTCACCATCATCATTAGGAGTGAGCTTAGCCAGACGTATCCCTTCGATGCTCCTCTCCCTAATCTCAGTGGAAGCTTCATCGACTATGCCTTTTCTGGGGAGGCTGGCCTCAAACGTAGCATTGAGCCACAGTTGAAGTAGCCAAAGAGGACCGCTCAAATGCATAGGATCTTGGGCGTCCACATTCTTCAGTCGAGAAGCCCCTTCACTGATAGATTCGTAAAGGTTCGCCAGAATGAGTTCACTCAGACAGGGCCCTCTGTTGTGGTGGAGTTGGTTCGCCAGGGGCAGGTATTTCTTAGCCACCTGCAAGGACTTGGTACAAAAAACATACTTCGACAGCCAGACTGTGAGGAAAGCGATGTGTTCTTCATCAGACACCTCATCATCTTCTTGTTTGAAGTGGTGCTTGATAAAGAGGGTGTAGGTCAGTTTTGAGCCTGCAATGTTGATGGTATCATCAGCGTTAACCTCAGGATTGTAGACAAAGCCATCTGGTCGAAGCCCCGTGATGGCAGCTACGTCAAAGAGGGTTGGAGTGACCATTCCACATGGCAGGTGGAATGTATAATGGGTGCTGTCCCAAAAGTACAAAGATGCTGCCAACATGTTTAAGCGATAGGGTATGTTGGTCTTCGACAGCATCAGAAGGTCATAGATCCCTATCTCCTTCCAATGGTCAGCTTTAACTTTCTCCATCTTTGCCATCCATTGGTCGAATTCCTTTAAAGGGTTGACGGCTCTCATCAACCTAGTGCCATCAGTGAGATAGCCAACATTGAGTTTGGGTAAAGGGATCTCTTCGGGGGAAGCTCCAGTAGCAGAATCAATTTTAGGGGAACTCTTTTGCCCTAATGGTTTGGATTTCCGGTACGATGGGAAAAACTCACTCAGCTTCTCGTTGGAAATATCCACCTCAGCCAAAGGACCAGATAATGCATAAGTTTTATCAGACATAACAAGGGGAATCATTACCTGAGATTGGTAGATGGCTCTTGCTTCTATAGAGGTAGGTTCTGGCAAACAACGACGGTTATCTACTAGTTGAGGGCCTGGGATGTTAGCGAACAGTGGGATGGTTTGCTTGAATGGAGTGACTTTGCCCTTTTGGGTCTTCTTTGCTTGAGGATTAATGTGGGAGGATGCCATTGTGGAAGAAGATGGAAAGATGGTGTCTTTACTGGGTTGCGCAAAAAACTGAAGAGAAGAAGAGTTGCTTGAGAGTGCTAAAGGAGTGGAAAGATCACGAAATGGCAGAAATGGGTATATATAAATGTTTGAGAACCTTCAGGGACTTGGATCCACCGTTGAAGCTGAGGGGTTAGTGGGACACGTGGCTTCCTCCTGAAGGCGTGATGGAATGGAGCAGTTATGTGCAGACTGTTAACGTCTGTTTTCAAGAAAGGCGTTATGATGAATACGGCTGAAAAGCCGTTTTAAGGATTTGTCATGATGGCGTGACGTCAGAGGCGTGGTTTAAAGGAACTGAACAGTTTAGCCATTAGGGAATTAGTGGGATGTTAAGTTAAGGCCATGCAAATAGGCATCGAAATAAGCATTATGTCAAGAAATGGCCTTCCTACCAAGTCTGGCGAAAGGACATTCCTTGGGGGCAATTTGTTAACCCTCAATTTCGACGCCAGACAAAATCAAAGTTATGTTAATGTTAAAAAATTATTTTTAATATAAAGAAGGCTTCGACCTAACTTTTGAGAGGCCTGAGTCGAATAAATGTGGAGAAACCTTAAAAAATGGCTAAGTATGGAAAGTGTTCTTCGACCGTGAGAATATAGCGCTGCAGTGGTTATGTTAAGATTGGAGGGAATTTCCAATATTTGAAATTTAAATAAGAGCAGTTGTGGACGTGGGAACAGTTGAGATTAAGGGAAAGGCGCCAAAATCCACATGTTCGAAGCAGTAACCACCACTGAGTAGTTATTTCCTAGCACTATAAATAGGAGTTGGTTCTATGTAAATGGGGTGTTCATATTTTTGTACAAGTTACTCTAAGAAACTCAAAGTACCCGCGTGTAGAGAAACGAGTTCATGAGAATGTACGTAATGTAACACCATTGCCTTCATTAATCTAATTTATCTTCAGCATGTTTACTTTCCATGCCTTTACAGTTTCTTGAAATTTATCTTCCATGCCAACTTTATGTTTAAAGTCATTTAAGTTTGCTGCGTTTTACTTTCGACTGTATTTTACGTTCAAGCATTTAATCTTCAAACCTTTACTTTTCAAAGCCTTTCATTTTCAAGAACGTGAAGTTCCCCTTTAAATCAACTGCATTTATTTTCAAAGTCTTTTACTTTCCAGCACCTTACCTTCGACAACACTTTTACTTTCCCAGCCTTTACTTTCCAAGAACGTGGAGTTCGTTGCATTTTACTTTCAAAGCTTTTACCCATTCGACGCCTCTAATTGTTGCACCCTTTACTTGCATTACTTTAAATTTCAAGTTCTTACTTTACTTTATTGC
This sequence comes from Lathyrus tuberosus, assembly GCA_022829125.1. Classification (NCBI taxonomy): domain Eukaryota; kingdom Viridiplantae; phylum Streptophyta; class Magnoliopsida; order Fabales; family Fabaceae; genus Lathyrus; species Lathyrus tuberosus. The sequence goes on from JALAZF010000032.1 coordinate 11,248,918, forward strand.
CTGTAGTCGAACGTGGAGTTCAGTTAGATTTTATTTTCAGCATTGTCGAACGTGGAGTTCAGTTTACATTTTCTCTAAGTTACACTTGTCTCTCAAACTTAGCACATGTCCTAGGATTTGTGTGATCGATCCTGCAAGTTAAATCAATTTGCGTTTAGATTGATAGATCAGAGGTTGTTTACCAAAATTCACAGTAAACAAGGATCACCGACCAAGTTTCTCAATTGTTTGAAAATTCTTTTAGAAGAAAGCCAGTTTGCAAACAAAAGTGTCCATACAAACATAGTAAATGCAAAGTTCACGCAACTTTTGAAATCAAAATCATTTTTTGAAAGATGCAAAGTATATGAGTCATTTGTCAGAACACGGTGGTTCAAGACATTCAAAGTGAAAAGTTTAAGCAAAAGGTGTAATGCCAAAACAAATGATCTGCAAAGATCTTTTGGAGTTAGTTTACGCAACCTCGTTGTAGTATGCTTTTAAAATAACCTTGCTTCAATTAGGTCTTTTGAGGGTTGTAACGTGGCCTGGTTCACGGTTTAAGAAACAAAGGATAAATGCTCAAAGTTTATTTGTACCCACCCCATCTTCGTGATGACCTTCAGTCCTACGCTTAGTTAACTCAAACTATGCACTAAGTTTCTCAAAAGGTTGGAAATTTAACTGATGATAGTAATGATGATGGTTCAGAAGTCAATGGACTTGAGATGGCAGACACTGCTTCCTAATTCTCCTTGGGGAACCCACTGAAGCTTCTGAGAAACTTTGAGAAAAAATGACCAGTAGAAAACCATAGGATCTCTTGAATCAGAATCTATTGGTCACATCTTGAAACACTTGGCTGTGAGAACAAATACCATCCACACTTGAAATCATAGCACCTGCACAAGCTGGTTAGTCATAATAAACACGCACAAGGACCTATGACCTGAAGATGCTATGCAGGATGACGCACAGAGATGGCGAAATCTTGGGGTTAAAATTTAGGGTGTGACACCTCCAAAGCTCAAATGATAGCTCTTCTTACATAAAACAGGATTTTCAAATAGAGGTACCCCTAAATAATGCATGGATTCTGAGTTATAAGGCCATAAAGTTAGGCTTTCATAAGATTTGGAACTTTGACACTTAGAATTTTTTAGGTAGAATCTATCTCATGTTTTGTCCAACTTTGGATGTATTTTTCATTATGATCCAAGATGAATTAAGGCCAAATGTAAACAACAAAGTTGAAGTATGATATACAAGCTTTCCAAAGAGTACAATAACTTCCATTAATTCAGCTTGAGCAAGAAGTTATGATCCTCACAACATGCCTTGATACAAACTATTTTTTGACAGCATTTGGCACATAACTTGCATCCCACGATTTTGAGTCCAAATTTGATGACTATGCAAGATTGATCCTCATCTAATTCAACAAGAATCTCAGTCAATCATGAAGAACCTGTAAGCTTGGACCCTAAGTCAAGAATCCTATCCTTTGGCATGTGAAAACCATAATGGCAAATGTGAGAACTTAAGTTTTGTTCTCATGCATTAATGTGATACTTTGAATTGGTATGGATCAAGTCACACAAGTTCAAACTCAATCTAAAACCATGAGTGTTCCAACCTGCAAAAATTGAATTGAGTCAATGCATAACTATGCTAAAGGAGACTTATAGTACCTTAGACTTCAAGTCATGCTACATGACAAAATCCACTGGACAATAGCATGCTCCCTCATCCATTCACTATTCCTCCAAAAACAAACTTGCTCTCCTATAAATAGGAGTCATTTCTGATGTTTCAAATCACTTCAAAACAATACCAAAGCCTTGTTTTCTCATTCTCCCTCTCTTACTTCAAATTTCAAAGTTTCAAAGGGAAAACTTGAAATTCTCAAAACAAGAGCCTAAACCACTCAAATAACCATCCAAACACATCACAAATCATCCATTGGAGGTGTCCAAACCCTCACCTTCATTCAAATCACCAAAATCAGAAAGTCAACCATCAAAACCTAAAATTTTAACTTTTCTGCATTTTTCAAGCCATGCCTTGATTCAATCACTCTCAAAGCCAAACAACACTTTAAACACTCTCCAAATATCATCCCTAAGCTGTTCCAACACGTGTTCCTCAACTATAACACCAATTGAGGGAGTTGTCATTTTGGTCACTTTTGCCAATTTTGCAAGAAAGAGCCAGATTATGTTCCAGAGGTTTTCTTTGGATTTTAATCATCCTAAAAGCTTCCAAGGGATCAATTAGAAGTGTCCAAGGCATTTATTTGCTTTTGTCACAAGCATCTTGAAGGTTAGCAAGAGGAGCTTCAAGAGATAAGTGCATAAGAACTTGAACTTTGTGAAATATGCATTGCTTTGATGTACATTAATCATGAACATGTCATACATATCAGATTTGTTGTGTTTGAACTAATTTGCCATGCTATTATTGCTTGTATAGAGTTGTAGCATAGAACTTGCAAAACTTGACCTATTTTGAAACCACAATCGGATTTTACAATGTAGCCATTTTTAGAAATTTCTAAGACCACCATTGGATTCCTCATGAAATTCTAGGTAGGATCCATCTTTATTTCATCCATTTTCATGAAGAAATGAAGAAGTTATGGCCTTCTTGCAAAGGCACCAAAACCTGGCCTCCCTCGGGCAAGAACCAGGTCATGGCGCCTTGGCCAGGCCTAAAACTAAGTCACCCATATGCATTTATGGGGTGGATTTGATACACGGATATATCACCACCCCATTGGTTGCAGTGTGTGTTTTCAAGTGTGTTTGTGTTGGAGGGAGTGGGTTCAACACCCACCCATGCCATTTTGTCCAATTTTTCACATTTTACTAATTTTTTTGATATTTTCTATATTATTTTTATTAATTATTTTTGTTAATCAATTTTAATTATTTTAAAATAATTTTTTTGCACAAATATCACTCATATATTAAAATATTTTATTCACCCAAAAATCACAAAAAAATATTTTATTTGATATATTTTTAATATAATTAAAAATGTTATTTTAAAATTATTTTAAATGTTTTTAAAATAATTTCTTTTTCTTGATTTTTAAAACCAAAATGATTTTAAATATTTATGTGAATAAAATAACTTTTTCATAAACCTTAATCATTTTTTATAACATGATTAATGATTTTATTTGATAAATTATACATATTTTATTTGATTTTTCTTTGAAAAATATCTTTAAAAAATATGAAGTTAGGGTTTTGTTTGGATTAAATATTTCAAACTTCATTTCAACACTCATGGGCCTCTATTAGAGTGTAAGACCCAACCCTCTTTGAAAATAAACCAATCTTTGGGCCTCTACTATAGTATAAGTCCCGTCGCGCTTTCAAAATCACGGTGCGATCACTGTTTTCATGAACAATCTTGGGCCTCTGTTAGGAGTGTAAGTCCCATCTTTTGAACATAACTTTGTTTTTAAACAATAAATCTTGGCCTCTGATAGAGTGTAAGACCCAACACCCTTTTGTAAATAGAAAGTCTTTTAGCCTCATTCATCCTGGGCTTTGTACAAGATACAAATAATCACCTGGGCCTCTATCTAGAGTGTAAGACCCAACACCTTTGCTTCTCTCCTACTTGAGATCAAGTCATTCAAAAATTTCTTCAATTTCTTCAAAACCCTAACCCAATCTTGAAGAAAACATATGATCAATCACAATACACTTGGGCTTCTATCCAGAGAATAAGACCCACCACCTTTCTCAATTCAATACTTGGTTATATACTTCTTCATATGTCTGTATATACACTTGTGCATATCTTGTTAAGTTCCTATTAGCATTTACATCATCCTTAGTTTAGACTAGTTCAAACAATAGGATCCTTTCAATCAGTATAACTTAGTTCAAATAACTAGTTCCCCCTGTACAAAGGAATACAGTTAGCCTCCTCTTGGGCTTTATCCAAGCATTATTGCCTCTTCTTGGGCATCATACAATGAATCTCCCTAGAAGATAGCCTCCTCTTGGGCTTTGTATAATTTGATCAACCATGAAAAACTTTATTAAAGAGAGGATTATTTCTCGGTGAAACCTCTTCTTTAACTTCTTTAAACCCTGTAACAGTTCAACAAAGAAATGATTATTTCCCGGTGAAACCTTTCTTGAACTCTTCCTAGAATTGGAAAGTCTCAATCCCCAGCCTCCTCTTGGGCTTCATACAAGGACCCTCCGGCTTCCTAGAAGCATCCCTAGCCTCCTCTTAGGCTTTATACAAGGACCCCCAGGCTTCCTAAAAGCATAGGATAGCTCATAATCATCTCTATCCCTACACCAATCCCCAAGAGAGTCTAAACCTCTAAGGTTTTCAAACTCATCCTCTAAGGCTTTTCTAATCCTTAACAAGGTTTAGCTTTCATCTTTAAAATCCCCAGCCAGGATCAGGTTACCATCAACAAATCCCCAAAAGTATCAGAGCCTCGTGGCATCTAATAAATCAACTCTTCTCCAATCCCCAGCAAAAGTTATTTTCCCTTTGGATTCCTAAAACAGTTTAGACCTTCTCCTGGATTTGAATAAATCCTCAGCAAGAGTTAGCCTCCTCTTAGGCTTCATATAATGATTTTCCTAGTTAGCCTTTATATTGGGCTTTGTACAAGACATATATAATACTAGTTGAGTCAGTTTTCAACATTTTTAGCTTCAACCTTGGGCTTTGATCAAGGCACAAAATCCATCATCCCCATAGATGAGACCATGAGTCCTCTCTGTAGAAGGATATCTCCTCGTACATCATATTTCAAAACAAACAATCAAAACCTCTTTTCCAGATAATTGATGTAAGTGGCACACTTGTTGATTCAAAAATCCAAGCTGGAGTCCCTTCTTTATCATGGCTAAAATTTCTTTTTCATCTAAGTTATGTAAGTGGCAAACCTCTAGATTCCACACATCTAAGTCAATGTCCCTCTCTTAGCATGAAAAGACTCGTAAAGGAAGATGTGGCATTGCTGGATTCCACAGATCCCAATTAAAGCAATTTCCTTTATAATCAATTCCTCAATGTTTGTGATGAATAGGTGAGATATCTCCCTTTAGAGATGACAAATTCTCTCTCAGTCAAACTTTTAGCTTCAATCTTGGGCTTTGAACAAGACACAAATATTCCTTTAGCTTCAATCTTGGGCTTTGAACAAGACACAAATACTCTTTTAGCTTCAATCTTGGGATTTGAACAAGACACCAATTAATTTCCTCCCATAGAATAGGAGGAACTACGAACGCTCTGATTTCCCCAAGTCTTTTACAGGAATACGTAAGCATAAGATTGCGAAATCTTAGCGAGCGAACTAATAAAAAAATCTTAGGTCCAGTACCTTTCCAAAAACAATAGAAATCCCAAAAACAACAAAAAAACATTTCCTCAGCCTTCACAAAGGAGAAACTTTCCCTATTCCACAGTAAATGGATTTAAGCAACCAAGTAATACAACAGTAGAACCATATGCAAATAAAGGTTCCTATAAATTACTATAGATACTCTGGGTGTTAACATCTTCCCTTTGTATAACCAACCCCCGATCCCCGATCTCTTCGCTTTTGTTAAAGAAAACATTTGCACACAAAGTTAGTTTGAGATATCTTCCCCTTCCTTTTAAGCTTCATAGGATAAATATAGAAATTAGAAAGTAGCACCAAAAGTGGTTGTGGTCGCGTCACAAAAACCAACGCTACAGAAAAATGACGACTCTGCTGGGGACTCAAAATTATCTTTCTAGGAGGGTTAAGCCTTGGTTTGCATTTTTACTATTTATTTTCTTTCTCATTTGATATTATTTACTATTTCCCATCATACTATCTGCTTATTTGCCATACTTGTTTAAATTACTGTTATCTAGGAGTGTGATTAATGCACATGTGGTGAGTCAAAATGTCCTCACTGGGCTTGAGAGCATATTTTAAGATAGGAGGTGTCAGACTCAAGAAGGCTTATAGGGAGTGAATCCCGACCAAGCTAACTTGAAAGTCCACCAAATCAGTGGAGGTACCCTTTTGGAATTACTGATGTTAAATGAGCAAGTCGTGAAAACATTACTTTTTCCACTAGACACCCGCGAAACTGAGGATTAATAAACATTTAACCTTAACCATTCTTTTAGGATGTAGTGCGGTGACTATCAGGAATAGTTGATACGCGATGAACCCGTTCTACATCCTAGTACATATTATCCCCGAAGGGTATGGTGGAAAGAGTCTTGTCTACATTAGTTCAGTTCTATGATCCGGTGTACCACTGCTTTACGTTTCCCGATTATCAGCTCACACCAACATTAGAAGAGTACTCTCACCTGATTGATTTACCCATCACTGATCAGGATCCATTCTCTGGACTGGAAGAAAATCCTAAGGATCAGGTCATTGCAAGAGTCGCCTCTTTGGAAATATCAGATATCAAAACTCACATGACCACTTAGGGAGGAATTCAAGGTCTACCAGCCAGGTTCCTATTGGAAAAGGCCCTATACTTTGCCAGTATAGGAAACATAGTTGCCTTTGAGGATAACTTTGTTCTACTCACTTATGGATTATTCCGTTTCCCTAACATTGACAATTTCATTGACATCAACGTTATCAAGATATTCTTAATTAGGAACCCAATCCCAACTTTGTTGGCAGATGCTTACCACTAAGTACATTTAAGGAATTTGTACAATGGAGGAATGATTACATATTATGTACCATTACTCTACAAATGGTTTATTTCACACTTACCCAAATTTGTACTTTTTGGGATCTCAAAAGTGGTATGCGATGGTCGCAGAAGATTATGTCTCTCACCCATTCTGACATAGATTGGTATAAACGAGTCTATGACGGAATAAAGATCATTGACAAATGTGGACGTTTCCCCAATGTACCCCTCCTTGGTACTAAAGGAGGGATCAATTATCACCCAGTTTTAGCTCGTCGTCAACTTGGATACCCGATGAAGAATGTACTTTACAATGTTCATCTAGAAGGTCTTTTCTTCAAGGAAGGAGAAAATGACAGAGCACTCAAGGAGGAAATTGTGCATGCCTGGCATCGTGTTCATAAGAAAGGAAGAGAATCTCTGGGAAAACCAAACTGCATCTCCGCAGAGCCTTATCTCTAATGGGTACAAACTAGGGCCCTCAAGTTAAAAATGCCTTACCCTCGCCAAGAAGTATTTCCCTTGAAAGAATATGTCCTCTACTTCATTAGTGACACCGAGAAGCTTCAGGCCACTTTTAACAAAACTCAACGTGAAAAGAACTCTTGGAAGAACAAGTACCAGATTGTCAGCTTGGACTGCACCAAGATTCAAAAGTTACTAAAGGAGAAAGATGCTTTGATTGAAATACTAGAGCAACATGCTATGGAAAGTCAAGAGGAACAAATAAGTTTACTCTCTCCTTTCACATGGTAAAGGATCATCGACCCGACAACGGTTGAGGAGACCTGGTCAAAGAAGAGGAAAGTGGACCAGCAGCCAGCATCTGGACCTTTGTTAGAGATTCCTTAGGATTCATAGGCCTAGTTTTCCTTCTTGTACTTTGTAAAATATTGTACTTTTCCCTGTAAGATATTGTAATCCTTTGAATTCAATAAAAGGTTTTCACCGTTGTTTGATATTTGCAATACAATTATTAAAAGTTCTTTTGAAAACAAAAAGATCATTCTCATTCTTTGCATATCATTCATCATTCTTGCATTACACATATTTATCATAAAGTCTCACACGTGTGTCGCACTTTAGAGTCAAACTGTCTCATTCGTATAATACTCGGGCCAATCGGCAAAAGAAAATGGACGATCTTAAGGAGGAAAACAAAGAGCTAAGAGAGGAAGTCAACACTTTGAAGGAAGTCTGGAAACACTCAACAATATGATTGAATCCCTGGCAGGAGCTCAGGATCAACCACCTCAAAATACTGCAATCTTAGAAATTGTGTCTACACTAGCGTTTGAGATACCCGTCAATCTTCTGCAGTACAACATTCCTAAACATTTCCCCTGGGGCATGTCTTTCAATTTCATACCCGAGGGATACATCCCACCGGTCACTAAAGACCTGGGAGCCACAGCCGGAACCTCCAGACCTGAAGGTTACAAACTTCAGGTGAACGAAGATGCAAGGGCTACGACAAAGACTCCTGAATGTTACAAACCTCAGGTCACTGAAGCACCAAGAGTTACTGCAGTAATATCTATACCACAACCTGTGATACATACTATCCCAGAGGAACAGATCCTTCATGCCACCCCAGCCAAGGATGAAGAAGTTTACGAAAGGATGAATGAATTCCAAGAACGGTTCTTGCAAATATAGAAAGAACTGTATGCCATTCACGGACAGGACTTGTTTGGCAAAGATGCAACTGACCTCTGTTTGGTCCCAAACTTCAAAATACCGCACAAGTTTAAGGTGACCGACTTTGAAAAATACAAAGGCAACTCTTGCCCTCAAAGTCACTTGGTAATGTACGCTCGAAAGATGTCTACCCAGACAGAAAACCAACAACTGCTAATCCATTACTTTCAAGACAGTTTAACCGGTGTCACGCTCAAGTGGTACATGGGTTTAAACCATACCAAGATACCTTCAGAGATCTTGGGACAACTTTTGTTCAGAAGTACAAATATAATTTGGATATGGAACCCGATAGAGATCAACTCAGAGCTATGTCCCAAAGGGATAAAGAAACTGATCGGAGAGGACCAGAAGGAGATCGTCGCGGCCTTCGTGTAGGACAAATGCTGATGCTCGTAGGAGAGGAGAAAAAGGGGTGGATGTACCTGCAAGGTACTCCGATGCCAAAGTAAGTATTTGGTCAAAAAAATGGGGAGAGTAAGTAAGAGAAGTCAAGTATATGAGTTGTGATACCATGCCCCTCTCAAGTGAGGGGTTTTTATAGGGAGATTGTTGGCGAACAAAGGGGGCCTGATCGACCAATGAGGTGTTGCCAGATGGAAGGTCAAGAGCGTGGTCTTTCTAACCGTTTCCGCTATATCCGGGGAGGTAGTTGGTCGCGTGGACCACCCTGCGCGTGGAGAGGACGTGCCCAACGGCTATATTGTGCCCAACGGCTATATTGTGCCTATTGGGCCTGTTCGCCAAATATGATGGATTGGGCCTGGTCCTTAAGGGCAAGTAGCCTTGCCCGGTCCAGAACAGGAGCCCCCCAAGTTGTTGCTCTGTTGGAGAGTAATGACTTAGGAAGCTGCGATTTCGACCGTACTGTCGGGGAGGTGGATGCTCGCTTGGAACGTTCCTTTTGTACCCGACCAAACATGGTCGTCAGCCATTAACGCGAAACGTCGGCCAGGTTTTGCAGCGTCCTCGGAGAAACGAGAGTTTTTTGGCGAGCATTTCTGCCCGGATGTGTTCACTTTGATGAAGAGGCTTGCTCGCATGTGCCAAGTGTTAGTGTATTTTCTGCGCTGAACCAGACGAAGAGTCTTGGTGACACGTGGTGTGCATTTATGGCCTTTGTCAGTCCTAGGGGCGTATAGGTTATGATGACCTTCACGATTCTCCACGATCAAACGGTTATAAAAAGGTGGGGGAAGGTTTCATTTTCATAATTTCACAAGTTTTTCACTCTTTGCTCTCGTTTGCTCTGCAATTAGTCTTCGCCGGAGCTTTTCTTCGCCACCGTCAACTTCTTCTTCTACTTGTAAGTTCTCTCCTCCTTTCTGTATATTTTTATAAGTTTTTCGGTAGATGTTCATATTTTCCGGTTGAACTTCATGTGTTCTTTGATGAACACATGAATTCCATGAAGTTTTCTAAAGAACATGATGAACTTTATGAATTTCTAGAACTTTGTAGAAATTGTTAGTGTAGATCTTTGTAGAATCTGGTTAGGTGTAGAATTTAGTTTGTAGTCGGGCACTAGGCATCTTGGTGTGAGTGCGGGACGGACAAACGTCCTCGTATGTGCCTCTATGAGCCCTGGTCGCGGGGACCGCTCTTAGCTATTAGTAGATAATTGATGCGAGCACGTGGTTGTTCTCGAATTCGTTAACGCCCTTTCACTTGATTAGTGGTGGAAGGGTGGATTTGATCATGGCCGTCGAATTCACTTCTCTTCCTCTGCTTTTCAGGTGAAAATGGCTGAACCCCGCGATGAAGTTATGCCTGACGTACAGGAAGTACCCGAGGGGCCCAGTGTGTCCGCCGATTACTCGAATATCAAGGTCGCGGGAGGGGACCTTGACTGGCTTAGACACGAGCCCTTGTCTTTTCGATCAACCTTCTCCGAGGAGGAGATACGGGACTTCGACCTATTGGAGAAGCGCGACGAGGATGCTCCACGGGCCTGGAAACCTTTTCTTCCCGGGGAGCACGATAGAATATGTTCCTCATACCCGGGACTTCGCTTTCCTATGTACGAATTTGCGTTCACGGAGGCCAAGATGCATCTCCCCTTCACTGACTTCCAATCCTCCTTGTTCACTCATTTGGCTTTGTGCCCGTCCCAGCTTCACCCGAACGCCTTGGCTTTTATAAGGGCCTTTGAGTTGGTGTGTCGTTATCTCAACATCGGGGCGACCACAGACCTCTTCTTCTGCCTCTTCCAGATTCAGCAGAGCACGGCGGGGTCGAAACAAAGTTGGGTATCGTTTAAGCAACAAAATAGGCTGTTCTGGCCGTATTCTGATTCGATACGCAACTTCAAGGACAGGTTTCTGGTCGTGAGGCCTATGACCGAGGAGGCGAAGAGAAGCATTTCGACCATTGAGATGGTGATGGTGGATGGTCGGGAAAGGGATAGTGTGGTCTCCATTTTCCCGCTGGAATGGGTCTACACCCATTTTAAACGCCGAACAGATCAGTTCCTGGTGAAGCATGAGAAGCTTTGCCCGGCTGATAAGGAGTCGTACATGATCCTTCATGCTTACGTGGAGATCTTTTCTCCGGCCTACGTCGTCGACCGGGACGGGAATCAGCTGGTCGGGGAGGATGGGCCTGTCCGAGCAGCTAGATATATTAATGTTAAAGCTCTCCTTGAGTGTGATAACGACAACGACGCTATGACTTTGCTTGGTATGCTTCACTGTTTAGTTTTGTTTCTTGCATTCTTTTGATTTTGACTTGATGTGTGTGTTCGCAGGTATGATGGCTGACATGCGAGAGCGTCTGATGAGGTCGCAGGCTGCGAAGATTCAAAAGAAGGCGACCACTGGTGCCAAGGCCGGGGCGCCTAAGCAGACAGTGATGGAGAGTTTCGCTGCTGGATCTACCCCCGTCCCGGAGAGAGCCTCGACGCCGCTGACCCCGGAGGGTTCTCTTAAGAGGAAGAGAGATGCTGCGGGGACTCCTGTGGCCACCGGTCCTGGGGGGTCCGGGACAGGTCATTTCGTCCTGCCCGCCTGCTACACGCGCCGAGACTTGTTCGTTGAAGGGGATTCGATAGAAGTCCATGATTCTGAAGCCTCGACTATTTTGAATGCCAAGTCCAGGGTGAGGAGGAAACAGTTGTGCCAGGATGCGGCAGGCGTGTTCAAGGTCCTTGAAGCTGCCCTTGTCCTCGTCGACGATGAAGCCGCTACTCGGGCGAGCCTCGTGACCTACCATAATAGAATAGCCGAGCTGGAGGCCGAAAACAACAAGCTGTTCAACGATTTGAAACAGTTTGAAGGTCACGAGGAGGCCAAGGTGCTGCTCCAGACGGGGGTGACCCAGCTGAAGTTAGCTGCGCTCAAGGCTAACGAGGAGAGGAAGAGACTGCAGGATAGGATTGCTGATTTGGAAGGCTTAACTTCAGCTGCCCAGGATGAAAACGATGATGAGCAGTCTCTTAAGTCTCGTACTGACTTGATCGGGAGGATCAGAGTTCTTGGCGAGGATAACTTAAAAGTGGCTGAGTTTGGCTTTAATGCAGCTAAAGAGCAGATGGTGGCTCTCAACCCCGACGTGCAGCTTCAGACTGATGGCATGGGTTTGTTCAACAGAGTGGTGGATGGTCACGTTGTCCCTGCTGAGGAGGAAAGTGAGGTCGTATGATAGGACTTGTTTGTACCCTATTTTGTGGGCCTGCGTGCCCTTAGCAATTTGTGTTTATCGTTTTGTACGGGCGTTGCCCCTCTTTGTATTAATGACATTGTCCGGTTGTGGCCGGTTCTTTAATATATTTGGTTTTTGTGGACGTTTTATTTTGGACTTTGCTCTTTTTGTTTGTGTGCGTGCGTGAGTCCCCGGCTAGGTGTAAAACCTACCGAGGAGGGTGGAGTGGTTCCACCCACGATGAGGCTAGGACCTCGTTTGAGGTACTAGTCCCATAGGCTTGGACTGTTCCCATCGCGAGCTGGGTGTCCTGCCTGATTGGTGCGGCAACGGCGAAGCTCGGTTGAGGTATCCCCGTTGTGCGCAGGATCTGCTCGCGCAAAGAGCAGAAGCTGGCCGGCGTTGTAATGCGTGTCGTGCTTCACCAGGGCAAGATAAGATGGTCGCTCAGTTCTCCCCGTTTTGGGTGACTGTCGACGACTTGTCTATCCTCGTGGTCAAGGACTTAACTATAGTACTGCTTGAGTTTTTCAGCATTCCATGGTCGAGCAAGTTGTTTTTCGTCTAGTGTTTCCAAGTAATATGCTCCCGTGCCCGTTTTGGACTTGACCCTATAGGGTCCTTCCCAGTTTGCCGCCAGTTTCCCTTCGCGGGAATCCTTTTGGTTTATGCGCAGGACCAGACTGCCTACGGGGAAGTCGCTCTTTATGACTCTGGCGTCATGTCGCAGCGTTATTTGTTGCTTCAATGCGGCCTCGTGGAGGGCAGCCCCTGATCTTATTTCTTCGACCAGATCGAGTTCCTCGCGTAGAGCCTCATCGTTCATCTCTTCGTCGAGCGGAGCTTCTGTCCTTCTGGAGGGCTCCCTTATCTCCACCAGTATTACCGCCTCTATTCCGTATGCTAGTTGGAAAAGGGTTTCCCCGGTGGTGGAATGGGGTGTCGTCCTGTACGCCCAAAGGACGTTGTGGAGCTCCTTGACCCACCTTTTCTTGGCCTCGCCTAACCTTCGCTTCAATCCGCGTAAGATTACTCTGTTCGCGGCCTCTACTTGCCCGTTGGTTTGGGGATGCTCGACCGAAGTAAAGTGTTGTTTCGTTCCCAGTTTGGCGACGAAGTCTTGGAACTTTCTGTCTGTGAATTGGGTTCTGTTATCGGTCACGAGGGCCAGGGGTATCCCGAATCTGGCGAGGACGTTTCTTTTGTAGAAACGCAGTATGTTGAAGGCTGTGATCTTGGCGAGCGCTTCGGCTTCAATCCATTTTGTGAAGTAGTCGACGGCCACGATTAGGAACTTATTTTGATACGATCCCATAGTGAAGGGGCCTAGGATGTCCATCCCCCACCAGGCGAAGGGCCACGGCGAGGAGAGGGTCTTCAACTCGTTGGGTGGTGCCAAATGCATGTCCCCGTGGCTCTGGCAACGGTCACACTTCTGTACATGTTCTTTGGCGTCCTGCTGCATGGTCGGCCAGTAGTATCCCGCGCGCAGAGCTTTTCGAGCTAGGGATTTCCCCCTAGGTGCTGTGCGTTGATGCCCTCATGGATTTCTTGTAAGATTTCGGGGACCTGAGCTTCGTCGACACATTTCAACAGGGGGATAGAGAATCCTCGTCGATATAACTTGTTCTCGACCAGCACGTACGAGCAGGCTCATCGCTTAGTCACACCGGCCTCTTTACTGTCTTCGGGAAGTTCCCCTTTGGCGAGATAATTGTATACTGGGGTCATCCAACAATGGGGTTCTCCGATGACGTTAACATCAGGCAGGTCGGGCTTTGTGATGCTCGGGCTAGCCAGTATCTCTTGAATGATGGATTTGTTTCCGCCTTTTTTCCTGGTGCTGGCTAGTTTAGAGAGGATGTCTGCCCGGGTGTTCTGTTCGCGTGGGACGTGTTGAACCTCCCATGCTTCGAACTCCGTCATTTTGTCTTTCACTATGGCCAAGTATTCGGCGAGTTGGTTGTTTTTTGCTTGGAACTCTCCTCGTACTTGAGATGCCACGAGTTGGGAATCAATGCGGATTTTTATTTTCCTCGCACCAACATCTTTGGCTAGTCGTAGTCCTGCGAGGAAGGCCTCATACTCGGCTTGATTGTTGGATGTTTTGAAAGAAAGGATCAGGGATACTTCGATCAGGGTCCCTTCCTCATTTTCGAGATAATTCCCGCTCCGCTGCCCGAGGGGCTTGACGCGCCGTCCACGTAAATGATCCATTCCTGTGTCTGTCCCGGGGAGGACGAATCCGGAGTCATTTCCGCCACAAAGTCGGCCAGAACTTGTGCCTTGAGGGCTTTTCTCCCTTCGTAGTGAATGTCAAATTCAGCCAGTTCAAGGGACCACCTTAGCATCCTGCCCTCCATATCTGGTCGGCTTAACAGCTGCCTGATTGGCTGGTCGGTCCTGACGACGATAGTGTGTGCCAGGAAGTAGTATCTGAGTCTCATCGCGGCAATTATGAGAGCAAGGGCTACTCGTTCTATTTGCGTGTACCTGACTTCGGGTCCTTGTAGGGATTTGCTGGTAAAATAGATGGGTTTCTGCCCGTCAGTAGTCTCCCGAATAAGTGCTGCACTTACTGCTTCGTTGGCCACAGAGAGATATAGGTATATTGTTTCCCCGCGGTCTGGTCGGGACAATACAGGTGGTTCGGAAAAAGCTTGCTTGAAATGGGCGAAGGCCTGCTCGCACTCATCCGTCCACTCGAAATTTGCCTCCTTCCTGAGTAGTTTGAAAAAGGGCAGAGCGTGCTGGGCGGACTTGCTTACGAAGCGAGCAAGGGACGCGAGCATCCCGTTGAGGGATTGTATTGCCTTCTTCGACTGAGGCGTGGGGAATTCCACGAGTGCTCGGCATTTGTCCGGGTTTGCTTCTATTCCTCATTCGGTGAGATAAAACCCGAGGAACTTCCCTGCTCGCACGCCGAAGGTGCGTTTTTCTGGGTTAAAACGCATTTTACATTTTCGAGCTTGGTCGAACACTTTGCGCAAGTGGGTGGTATGATCGGATTCCTCTTGGGATTTCACGATCATATCGTCCATGTACACTTCGAGCATATCGCCGATTTCTGATCGGAATACTTTGTTCATCATGCGTTGGTATGTGGCCCCGACATTCTTCAGTCCAAAGGGCATTACGTTATAGTAATAATTCCCTGAGGAAGTCATGAACGCCGTGTATCTCTTGTCCTCGTCGGCCATCGGAATTTGGTTGTATCCCGAATAGGCGTCCATGAAGGACAAGAGCTTGAATCCTGCAGAATTGTCTACGAGTTTATCTATGCTCGGTAGTGGGTAAGCGTCTTTCGGTCAAGCCCGATTGAGATCAGTGTAGTCAATGCACATGCGCCACTTTCCATTATTTTTCTTTACAAGTACAATATTTGAGAGCCAGGTCGTATATCTGGCCTCGGAAATAAATTTCACCTCTAAGAGGTCTTGTACAAGTTTTTTGGCAGCCTGTGCCTTTTTCTCGGACTATTTCCTTCGTCGTTGGGTAATGGCGCGGGCAGCTGGATTGATGGTCAAGTGGTGGCAGGCAGTTTCTGGATCGAGGTCGGGCATGTCTGCTGCACTCCAGGCGAAGAGGTCTGCGTTGTCGTCGAGGCATGTCTTCAACTCCTTCTTTACCTCGTCGGGGAGACCAGCACCTATCCTCACCCCCCTGTTGGGATTGTTGTCGAAGGTGATGATCTCGAACTCTCCGTCCGGAACTGGTCGCAGAAGTGTGGGAGAGTGGGAGCTTGTTACTCCTGATTTTTTGTCCTCGTCCCGATCTTCTCTCACATCTTCAGTGATCCTGCTGTCGAGATCAACGGCGTGTACGGGGAGCGTGGGTTTTTTTCCTGGCTGGCCATCTTCGGTCGGACCCTCGGGTTCTCTGGTGCGGTTTGCCGATTTTGCTATTGTCGCGATCTGGTTTTGCCCCTTCGTCGCGGCCTCGAAGCATCTGCGAGCAGCCTCGATGTCACCGTGCAGAGTGGCGACGTGTCCCTTCTCAGTGTAGTACTTGAGCTTGAGGTGGACTGTCGAGGGGACAGCAACGAGTTCGGCAAGAGCTGGTCTGCCGAGGATGCACTGATAGAGTGATGGACAATTAATGACTAAGAATTATGTTTTGATTGTCCGTGACGCCTCTTCTTCGCCGAACGTGACAGGCATCTCCACGTAACCCCATGGTCTGGCCATTGCTTCGTTGAACCCTTGGAGATCAGATCCTACGTATGGGGAGAGATTAGATTTGTTCAGCTTCAGCGCGCGGAACAGACTGGAGTACATGATGTCTACGGAGCTGCCCTGGTCGACCAAGATTCTTCGCACGTCGGTCGACGATAACTTGGCCCGAATCAGCAGGGGAATGTAGGAGTTCGGCGATCCTCCGGGGAGTTCTTCTCTGTAGAACGTGATCGGCTGTGATCGCCCTTTACCCTTACCGACCGCGTACAACTGGTCGGGGCTGCTGTCGATTAGCTGCTCAAACTTACGTTTGATGGATCCTATCGTGAGCTCATGGTACGCCCCACATGAGATAACCATGGCCGTAGGAAAGGCCTCCCAGGTGCTGTGTATGGATGCCTGGGAAGTCGGGTAGAAGTGTTCAGGTACGAGGAAGTCCTCTGGTCGGCTGATGGACATTGCGACCTGCGGGGGAGGACTGGAGGGGGTTGATTCAGCTTCCTTCTTAGGATCAGACGTGCCTCGTCGGGAGGATTCTCCCTTCTTAACGTATTGCTTCAGATGGCCCTCTTTGATGAGGATTTTTATGGCGTCCTTGAGGTGCACGCAGTCTTCCGTGACGTGCCCGTGGCTACGGTGGAAACGACAGTATTTACTTTTGTCTACGTTTCCTTTAGACGCGGTTGGTTTAGGGAACCGGACACCTCCCTGTTTGAATTCGGTATTGATGCAGTCGGTGAGAATACGTTCACGTGAGGTAGTGAGCACAGTGTATTCATTGAATCGGCCAGCTGGCCCTTTGCCTTCACGTGGACGTTCCTCCCGTCGCTTCTCCTTGCCTTTACGAGATGGCTCTGGCTCCTCCTTTTTGGATGCTCGGGGTGCTTCCCAATCTCTTGCGTCCCGGGCGCGATACGCAGCTTCTTTCTCCTCGTAGCGAATGTAATCTTTGGCCATGTAGAGAAGCTCTGTCAGTGTTCGAGGATGTTTGATCCCGACAGCCTTACGGAAGTCGCTTTTTGGTCGGAGCCCTTTCTCGAGGAGGTATTTCTTCATGTGATCGGAAGTTCTGACTTCCACTGCCTCCTTATTAAATCTCTCGATGTACTCTCGCAGGGGTTCTTCCCTGCCCTGTATGATGGCTTCTAAAGTTGCCTCTGTCTTCGGATGTCGTCGGGAGGCTGTGAAATGGCGGGTGAATTGGTCTTTGAGGTCGCGCCAGGAGGAGATGGATCCTCGGGGGAGCCTTTTGAACCATGTCATCGCACCTTTCCTCAGGGTGATGGGGAATATTTTGCACCGAATGGCTCCGGAGACACCGTGGTACTGGAGCATAGCTTCGATGTTCTCCAGGTGCTCGTGAGGGTCCGACGTGCCATCGTACGTCGCTAGTGTGGGAGGTTTCTCTAACTCGCGGGGAATCCGGGCGTCCACGATGTTCCTTGTGAACGGGCCTTGAGCTTCGTCATCACTGCTAGAGCTGTGAGAGAATGATGGAGAAAGACTGTGGTCGCAGCTTTGATTGCGGCGAGGAGAGTATCCGCGGGTATGCCTGCGCTCGTACTTGTCCGAGTGTCGATGTCTTTTGGAAACAGGGGAGTGCCTAGTTATCCTAGGAGAACGACGATGTCGGCGAGCACGGTCGGGTGTTGGACTCCCTGACCTTGAGCGTTCCTTGACCGGTGAGGGATTATCACGTCTCCGCTTCGAGTGAACTCGCGGAGGCGGGGAGAGGTTCGGCGTCTCCGAAGTGTGATGCTCTTGGAGAGCGTGCTCGAGGGCGCTGATCTTTTCTCCCTGCTGGATGATGAAACGGTTGGAATTGTTCAAAGAGGCGATGAGTGCCACGGTGGTCGGATCAGTGCCTTGAGGAACCACAATGGGTTCGAAGGAAAGCTCCACGGCTTGTGCTCGTGGCCTTTGTTCGTCGGGCTTCGGGGAAGCCGGTCCATCGTTGCGCTGGGCGTTTTCGGATGGGATGTTCCCGACGAAAGCATTCTTGTCGACATCGGCGGCAGCGGCCACAGGTTCTTGGTGGGTATCACTCTTAACGAAAGCCATGATGATCTGGGATTTTGAAGAGAGATGAAAGCTTTGGTCTTTTGGGTGAAAAGATGAGGGATCTTGATTCGAAAAGACGGGGAAGCAAAGTTTCCCACAGACGGCGCCACTGATCGGAGAGGACCAGAAGGAGATCGTCGCGGCCTTCGTGTAGGACAAGTGCTGATGCTCGTAGGAGAGGAGAAAAAGGGGTGGATGTACCTGCAAGGTACTCCGATGCCAAAGTAAGTATTTGGTCAAAAAATGGGGAGAGTAAGTAAGAGAAGTCAAGTATATGAGTTGTGATACCTACCCCTCTCAAGTGAGGGGTTTATAGGGAGATTGTTGGCAAACAAAGGGGGCCTGATCGACCAATGAGGTGTTGCCAGATGGAAGGTCAAGCGCGTGGTCTTTCTAACCGTTTCCGCTATATCCGGGGAGGTAGTTGGTCGCGTGGACTACCCTGCGCGTGGAGAGGACGTGCCCAACGGCTATATTGTGCCCAACGGCTATATTGTGCCTATTGGGCCTGTTCGCCAAATATGATGGATTGGGTCTGGTCCTTAAGGGCAAGTAGCCTTACCCGGTCCAGAACAGAAACCTTCAAGGAGTACGCTCAAATATGGAGTGAAATCGCCGCCCAGATTTGTCCTCCACTTGAAGAGAAAGAAATGAAGAAAATCTTCTTGAAGACTTTAAGCTCATTTTATTATGACCGGATGGTCGCCAGTGCACCCAGTGATTTTACCGAGATGGTAAACATGGGGGTACGCCTTGAAGAAGCAGTCCGAGAAGGCCGGTTGGTTAAGGACTCAGAACCATCCAGCAGTAGTAAGAGATATGGGAGTGCTTTCCAAAATAAGAAAGAACAGGATATCATTAATATCTTGCAGAGTAAGCAAAGGCGAAGATACCAACCTCTATAGGTAGCAACGGTATCTCCTGTTGTTAGTCCCGCACCGATCCTGGCATGTCAACCTCAGGTTGCTCAGAGGCATCCAGATCAACAATCGTATCAGTAAAGGCAGCAACAACCTCTTCAGCAGGCTTGTCCGAAATGCAATAACAACAATCGTTTTCCACGATCGCCAGGGTTTGACCCCATACCAATGTTATATGCAGAGTTATTCCCGCTTTTGCTAGCCAAGGGGCACGTTCAAACCAGAACTCCTCGCACAGTGCCGGACAATCCCCCTTATTGGTTCAAAGTTGATCAATCTTGCCCTTATCACAAAGGAGGACCGGGGCATAACATTGAGAACTGCCTCAACTTCAAATCTGATAAGAGCTCGTCAGAAACGGAGTTTTATCTTTCAAAGATACAAATCTGAATGTTCAAACGAACCCGTTGCCACAACATTAAAAAGCTTAAGTAAACTTGATAGATGGAGGACCCGGCGGCAGTTATCAAATTTACGATATACGCCTACTAGGAACAAATTTAGTAAAAATGCATTGCAAGCAAAGAGGGTATGGCCATGTGCCACCCCACAACTATCATCAATGCGGCACTTATCCCAAGAATAATCAAGGGTGCATCATTGTACAAACAGCTCTTCAAGGGCAGATGGATCTAGGCTAGATCCAAGATCACAGAGTTCGTGGAATAAATATGACCTATCAACATCCGGACGTTGTTCAAAATCATGATATCCGCACAATGAATGTCAATCTAGTGGCAATGCACTCAAGACAAAGTCAGTATCACAATCTGCCGCTGCACGACTACAACGCTTGCCCGATTTGCTCAAAAGATAATCAAGGATGTTCTTTTGTATAAGAAGCACTTTAGCGTCAAATGGATCTTAGATGGATCCAAGACTACCATGGAAGGAATAATCACCAGGTCAATATGGTTCAGATTTTCGACATCCGTTTAATGAAAACCTGCTTGGTAGTACTACATGCCAAACAAGTCAGGCTCGGTTATCTGTCAGCCCATAATTATCAGGACTGCAAAGATTGCTCTGAAAATGATCAAGGTTGTGCGCTTGTACAAAGAACTCTTCAACATCTGTTGGACAATTGGTGGCTCCCAGTCTACCAGGATGAAAACACGCATCAAGTTAGCATAACCAATGGAAATCCGGGCAAACACCAAAGCTGTGACATCCGCTTGCTGGAAACAGATTTGGTAAAGATGCACTGTATACATAGTGGATACGGTCGGGTGCCACCTCACAATTATGAACGTTGTCGAATATGTTCAGAGAAGAGTCAAGGGTGCTACACTGTGCGAGCAGCTCTCCAGAATCAAGTGGATCACGGGGAAACCCAACTATGCCTAAATTCTCAGTCCATCAATATGGTGCAAGGTTGATAAGTGCGGATTTTGCCTTAAAATGACATATCTTTCTTGGAAATTTTTCTACTCAATTCTCATGTTTTCATTAGTTTTACTCATGATTGTTGTTATTCTTCTAACATTGAGAATATACATTTGGTGCTTGTAATATGTGTGCTATTGTGCAGAAAAAGGCATAAATGGATCAAAGTGGTAAGACACAAGAAATAATGTAAGCTGCCAAAGAACAGAGGAAAACTTCAAGAAGTTCGCTTTGTGAACTGGCTATCGAAGCTTTGCTTTGCAAAGGCTGGCGAAGTCCTAGCGAATGGTCCCAGAATTATGGCAGAGGAAAAAGGCACTAAAGTTCGCTTTGCGAACTTGAAGGCGAGTGTTCGCTTTGCGAACTATCCTTCGCATTGCGAACTCATGAAGGAATTATGTGGCGATTTAACTATCAGAGGCACCTCAGGTGCCCATTTTCATCATTCGCTTTGCGAACTTGGAAAATTCTGAATGTATTATAAATAGATTTTTCACACTTTTTAGAGGGAGTTAGATATTTTTCAACATAGAACTTGATCTCTCTCCATTTCAAGCATAATTTAGGGAGAGAAACTCAAACCCCAAGGGGGAGAAGGTAAGAGCTTCAATCTCTTGTTGGGAAAGGATGAAATCTTTTGATACCTTATGTATTTCATCTAATGTATGTTTGTGAATTAGTTTGGATTCTCTATTGTTGATTGTCTTTGATTGCTTATTTGTGGGTCTTGACAAAACCTATATCAAATCCTTGATCTTAGATTTTTCATCTATTAATGAACAAACTTTTGACATGGTTTTGTGAGTTGATATTAATTGTATCTTTTGTTGTATTGTGTTGATTAAGTAGCATGAGTAACATGAGTAGGATCGATACGGTATTGCGATGATGCGTGATAATAGTGATGAAGAATGATATTCACATTCATTTGGCCAATTAGTTGAATGCATGTAAAAAGGATTAATCATATGTACGTATTCTAATCATGGCTTTGTATATGAATTATTCATTAGTTTGATATTGATGTTATAGTAATATCTGTTGAGTCTTGATGTCAGAAATGGATGTAGGCTTAACATTCATGTAGGTTTTAAATGCTTTGTATTGATTGGTGATGTGCGAGAGCAATTATTGATCGGTACAAAATCACTCACAACATGAGGGAACCGAGAGGATATGTATGTCATGAGTGATACATGATGATATTAGACGAACAAGTGATTTATGTATAAAATGATCTGAAGAATGTATGTGTTATCAATTAATGAGATCCAATTCCAACAAAGCTCCGTTTATAATTCAGTCTTTACTTTATATTTTCCGTCTTTACATTTTCTGCGTTTAATTTTGGTTATGTAAATCTTTTAAACCAAAAATTTTGAACCATGAGCTTAGCAATGTAGATACTGTCGAATGACATTCTTTCCCTCGCACCGATCCCTGTGGAGACTACAAAACTGGGTTACTAAATTAGTTTTTGCTTGCTGCTGTATTACAGTTTCAACAAAGGTTACCCAGGGCAGCACGCATTTTACGACATTAAAAACATTGAAACATCATTGGTCAAATTTCACAAATGCCTATGCGGACTTGATTATTTTGGTCCGAATCACCACGCTCATTCGACTTGCAGAAGATGTCGCAGAAGCCGACATGGTTGCCTCCTTATCCAGAATGAGATTCAAGAGTTGTTGGACAAAAGAACCATCATAGTCTTCAATGAAAGAGAGCCTGTTAATTATGGAATTAACGAGGATGTTTTCACCATAATCCCTCTGCTCAACGAGCCAAAGCACTCGGGAACCCCTTTCTACAGTGGAAAATTTTCCAACTGTCCCGAGTTAGAACCAATTGAGGTTACTTTTGACACTCGAAAGACCCAAATAACCCCTGTAGTCATCTACTTGCCAGGCCCGATGCCATACGAGTCAGAAAAATCAATTCCGTACAAGTACGGTGCAACCATAATAGAAGATGGAAACGAAATTCCACTACCATCTGTTATCAACATTGCTGATATCAGTCGAGTCACCCAAAGTGGTCAAATATTCAACAGAGGAGTTAGAGAACCTGGAAAAGAAAAAGAACCCCAAGATGAAGTTTCTAATTAACAAATTGGTCAATCCAGCAACGCAGATCCTATGAAAAATAGCGATGAAATGTTAAAACTCATCGAGAGAAGTGAATACAACATTGTGGATCAATTATTACGAACTCCTTCTCGGATATCCGTGATATCTCTCCTACTCAGTTCAGAAGCTCATAGAGAAGCTCTACAGAAAGTCTTGGAACAGGCCTTTGTAGAACAAGATGTGACAGTGGGTCAGTTTGACAACATTATTTCCAACATCACTTCCTGCAACAGTTTGGGTTTTAGTGATGAAGAACTTCTAGAGGAAGGCAAGAATCATAACATGGCACTCAATATCACGGTCAATTTCCAGGATGATGCTTTATCCAGCGTACTCGTAGACACAGGTTCATCCTTGAACATCATGCCAAGGTCAACTTTGGTAAAATTATCTTTTCAAGGTACTCTGATGAGAGGCAGTGAGATCATAGTCAAAGCTTTTGACGGATCCAGGAAAACAGTTATCGATTGGTCCCCACACTTTCCAAGTCACTTTCCAAGTCATGGACATCCGAGCAGCATATAGTTATTTATTGGGACGACCTTGGATACATGAAGCAGGGGCAGTCACTTCGATACTTCACCAAAAGCTGAAGTTTGTCAAGAACGACAAGTTGGTCACAGTATGCAGAGAACAAGCTTTAATCGTGAGCAACCTATCGTCATTCTCATATTTAGAGCCAGAAGAAGTTGTTGGAACTCAATTTCAAGCACTCTCCGTGAGCAATGAGAAACATCAAGAAAAAGGAACGTCGATTTCCTCGTACAAAGATGCTCTCCAAATAATGGGAAGCAGTGACATAAAAGGATGGGGGCAAGTTGTGATTCCTGTTGATAACAAGACAAGAAAGGGTCTCGATTTTTCTTCAGCACTTACCAAGACTACAGAAAAGGATTAAAGCTTTTGTCCCATTCAAGATTTCTTCCACAGTGGAGGCTTCCTCCACCCAATTTCTCAGGAAGTCCATACCATTGAGGAAAATATCTCTTCTGATACAGATGAAGAGTGGAAATCCTATTTCAACGATGAAGGATATATATCTCAGGAAGAAACATACATGCCATTTTGATCTCCAAAGCAAAGTCCTAGATATATACCAAGATCAAACATCATAATGATCTATGGAGATTGCGATCCTGAGGGATGCCGTGCTCCACCCAACTCATTGGAAGAAGATACTCCGATGAAAGACAACTTTGATTACAACTCATATGATCATATGGATGATTTGCCCATTTGGAAACCTTACATGGAAGATTCAAGGCAAAAGAGTCAACCAGAGAATGCATATCTGCTGAATAACCTTGAGAAAAATATACCTGTTCTCCCAGAATCGTGGGAACCTTATCAGGAAAATTATGAAAATGTCAAACATCATGTTAATGAAGTTGCAAGAATCGCAGGACAAGAATTTATCAACTTCGCATTTCCTGAGGTCAATACCATTGAGGAAGATTACTCATTTATCCCCTCTGAAATTTGGGATACCTTGGGGCAGCCAAGCGGCAAGTACGACTTTCTAGTGAAGTACACTGCTCCCGAAAGCTCTCGTATCAGATATGAAGACATTCAGCCCACTGGATGGGGAGATCCTCTTGAAAATGAAAATACTGTTGAAGATACAATAGAAGAGTCTTCTTATGATAACGCTGCATGGGAAGAAGACTCTAGTGATCCAACTCCGCCAAAGATCAGTGTTATTACTGAAGACAATCCTAGAAGAAAATACTAGACTTTGTGATCCACAGAGGAGTTCGTCGCCATTGGGTCACAGTCGATGTCCCAAATATCGTTCATAAATCAAAGTAATTGTCTCGTCTTTGTTTTGACCTTTCACTTTGCCCGGGTGAAAATGATGTTTTATAGGGCTTACTTTTCTGTAAATGTCGCTTTTCGCTTCGCTCAGAGTGAAAGAGTTTTGTTTTATAGGGTTTGTGTTTCAAGAATCAACAAATCATAAATAAAGAATGTCATTCTGAATCTTGCATTTATTGCTATTTTCACTTTTTGCTTTTTCAGAAAATGGTAATCCTAAAAAACAAAACAAAATAAAAACAAGCATTTTAAAAAAAAAAATACATTGCACACACTTTTACATTCTCTTTGTCTTTTTTAAAAATGAATCACCATGTTATGCTGATTATTTGTTTTAAACCCCATTGAAACATATGATCCAATGCCTTCTTCCAACTTTGAGTTCCCGGTATTTGAGGCCGAAAAAGAAGGAGACGAAGAGATTCTAGAAGAGATCTCTCGATTACTAAAAAATGAAGAGAAATCCATTCAACCTCACAAAGAACCATTGGAAACAGTCAATTTAGGTTCAGAAGAAGAGAAAAAAGAAGTTAAAATCAGAGCACTGCTCAGTCCAATTGTCAAAGAAGGCTTGATAGAGTTGCTCAAAGAGTTTTCAGATGTATTTGCTTGGTCCTACCAAGACATGCCAGGGTTGGATACCAACATCGTGGAACATCACTTACCACTGAAACTAGAATGTCCTCCGGTTAAAAAAAAATTGAAAAGGACTCACCCTGATATGGCCATCAAAATAAAGGAAGAAGTGCAGAAACAGATCGACGCTGGTTTCCTTGTGTCACACCCCAAAATTTGCCCTACCACTTTTCACCTGCATCCTAGGACCTAGATACCTCATATCATGCATATACATTTGGTCGCATAGTCTATCATACATTCATTACTCTTAAAGACTTGACATATGGATCAAAAGTCACACATCAAGGGTTTTATCCTCCTACAAGCACTGGCTCAGGTGGATACAGAGATCATCAAGCTCTGAACCATCACAAACACCAGATTAGGGTTTTGGCGAGAACTCAAAGCTTTGGCTATGCAACCATCAAGAAGATCATCTTCTTATGTTCATCGTCACTTGATTAGGGTTTATTTCCCTAGTTAAGTGGCCTTCAAGTGGTTTCCTCAAGAGGACTATCCATCGGTGTATCCAATCATTCAAAGTCCCACCATTGCTTGGGGTACAAGTTATTGAGAAGATCTTGGTACACATGGTCAAGTGGGATGTTGATTTGATCAGAACTTGCAAAGATTATCAGTGTCAACCATGGAGGTTGTTCGGATTCATGGACTCAAGTAAGATTGAGGTTCATTTTTAAGCATACAAAGATGGAAGGTTAATGCAGATGATTTATTGGAAATTCGAGTTACAAGTCCAAGATCATATCCATTATGTGCCCAATTTTCAAATCCATTAACCATTTGTATTATCCACTTTCATAAACCAACTTCAATATTCAATATCCATCTTTTAAATCCATTTTCTATCCCATATTCAAGAAGTCCAGTTCATATCCATTGAAATTCCAAGTCCGTTAAACCACTTTTTGTTCACATTTTAGATTTAAAAAAACAACCATCCAAATCCATTTACAAAAACCACCAATCTTTTTCTTTATCAATTAACCTTTCCATATCCAATTTTTAATTCATTTTTCAAATCATATCCAAATTCCAAATAAAATTCAAATTAAACCTAAAACCACACTCATAAACCAAAAACCATTTTAAATCCATAAACTACTCCAAGTCCAAATCAATACAAGGTCCATTCTAATACATTCATTTTATAAAATGGAGGAGCATTTGTGGTTGTAACCTTAATCATCCAGACTGGAAAAGGGAGTTGCACAATTCATTCAAAGGAAATTCACTGTCATTACAAGATTTCAACATTTTCATTACAAATAACCAAGTTTACAAATACAAAATTACAAAGAAAAGAGTTCCATACTTGCATTTCATGCTGTTGATTGGCACCTTTCTGCAGTAGTCACAACATCATCAGGCATTGCAGTTTCAGACCTCTTCCAGTTGTTGTGGAATCGAGCCAAGATTTCGTGCTGCTTATTTCACATACAGCGCCCAACCTTCATAAACCTGCCTTTGCTAATATTAACTAATGCCATCCCTACAATGAACAAAGCAAAACTTCAATACAATACACAGACACTCACCTAAAACAAAATCATGATCAATTGGCATTCAAACAAGAAACCAGAAATAGTACCATGCGCATACATAAAGCCCTTCATTCACCTTTCATTGCGTATACATAACCTATCCAAAACCATATAGCCATGCCAACATTCACATCAGTTCAAACTAACTCATAACACCATAACTTTTTGACAATACTAACCATGGAATCATAACAAACTCAGGCTTAGATAGCTTCAAGTCCACACGGTGCATACAGTAGCAGCATCATGTATATTAATACAGTTCAGCACAAACATCAACACACAAGTCGTGATTAAGCATGTACAAGTGAAAGAAAACAATCAATTCAGCAAACCAATTCAAGCTAACCTAAAAGTTCCAAAAATACACATTATAGCACATCGCATGACAACTCAAGTTACTGTCATCCAAAAAGTAAAATCACAACTTCAAACTTGCATACACAACCGTTAGCTAACTTTCAATCCTCCTAACACTAAACCAACTTCAGACCCCACCAATGTCGTCATTCATAAATACATAACAAAACCAACATGCCAAAACCTGCATATTCGCAACAAGAACAAGCATCTGTTTCAAACTAAATTCATTAATTTAAGTCCACAGGCCAGCTGCTGTTGGCATCGTTATCGTACATGTTACCTCCATCAACAACAGAGCCAACAATCATCAATATTTGGACCAATTATGGATAGTAACTCAACATTATAGTAGATTTCACTCTAACCTAAAATAGCATAACAGAATTCCAACTCAGATTGTGTTCAAGCTAACTTGGAGCATGTCACTATGTTCACCAATCCATCAGTTCTAAGAACAGTGTTGACAGCCACATATTGTGTTCATGTCCCTAATTACATACCACCTATTCAAGCTCATAATAAGTTATAACATGCATGTGTTAATAAGATCATCAACTAATCCAGTTTCATAGCAGTTTCAATCACCATAATAACTTACTAACACCAATTTCATTAACATTCTCAGTTCAATTTCGTATATTAACGGTTTATTTCGTAGCAGGTCCAACACACTTAGAAAAGCTCATAACCTGTACAACTTCTCACGATAGGCAGTTTCCAGCCGACAACCATCAACATATGATAGTTTACATTCTTTACATTTCATTTCTAAGCATTCGCGTGGACGACATTCACATTCCTTTACATTACCATCAACTTCTACACACCAGTTTCTAAAATACAGTTAGCTACCACACAACTCCTAACGATTTCTCACCAATCTAACACATAGCTTACAATAGCAATTCACAACATTCACGATGCAACCCACAGGATTTGCGTTGCATCGAGTAGTAGAAATTCAACCTCGATGTAACAGAGACTCACTTACAAACCAACCACATTCCCAAAACTTGCATAACTACCTTAACAGTTTCTAAACAAACTAACTCCTCTAACCATTTTTTTTAATTCACATCCTAATCTACATTCCATATAGTAACTAACAATAACATAACCACCCTAACTGTTTTTCTTAACTAACTTTCACAACAACTTAACTAACTCTCTTAACTGTCACTAACTAACTGCTAACTGTTTTCATCATCTAACAACTAACATACACTAACTACCTATCTCTAACAAATTTCTAACGACCTCTAACCAACCTCAATTCAGTTTCTAACCTCTAGACTCGTATCCTCTTCATCACTTCACACTCTGATTTTTCTCTCACCCTTTCAATGCCCTTCAATCTTCTCCCCTCCAATCTCTTCTTCACCTTACTCTCCTCAATACATTTTCTCTAAGAAAATCACCTTCTGCATTTCATCATTCCTCTTCTTCGTCAATCATTCAACTCCTCATGCATTACCTTTTTCATCTTCCCCAATCGTCACATTGCAATTCTCTCTGCAATCTTATCCTTCCCCCATTTACCACATTGCAATTCTCCTTCAAGCGATTTCAATCATCATCATCTTCACCGCAACCTCCAAAGCTCCATATAAACTTCATCATTCCTCCTAACTACTTTTCAACGCACACGCACACGCACCTCACCTAATACTACACTCACGAAGACTTAAGCTAACCTATAGACTAAGGTTACAGAGGAAGAAGAAGAAGAAGATAAAGCTAAAGCAAAGAAAGGAGGCTTATCTGAAAGCTCCTTGCCACCATCATTGTCTTCTCTGGAAATTTCAATCCACGCTGTCGTCGAGGTAAATTGCTCTTCCTTCCCACTTTTTCTGTTGGTTTTCCTTCATTGGTTGTGTATCCTCTGAGCTTAGGGTTCCCCGCGCGTGAGGTCTCTGTCGCCTCTGTTCGCCGCCGCACTTAAGGTTTACTTCAAACACAGATTGCATAGTCGTTGCTTGGATTTAGGTCAAACTAACTTGGGATTGGTGTAGAGGCAGAGGAGAGGATCCATTTGGACGGTTTTGTTTGTGAATAGGAGGTTCGCCGCCGCCGAAGCCGATTTCTGGCGTGGCGGACGATTAGGTTTCAACCGTTGTTTTGTTTTCATCTGAGAGAGAGATGTGAGGTGAGATGGAGTATAATATCAGAGAGAAGGAGGGCATTATTTTGCTGAACGTGAGGAATGACGGGTTCATGCTGGGCTTCTTGGATGCAGGCCTAAGCCTCCAATTCTTCCCATACCCCTGTAATGAGCATACACCCCCTGGTCTGAGAAATGTGATGCTAATGGGCTTACCCTAAGCCTAACGTTGAAATTCAATTTGCACCACCAGTTTCACTATTTTTCCCATGTTCCTAATTAAAATAATTTTAATTAATTGATTAATTGTCATAATTGGTTGTTGATGTTAATTGTTTTGTGAATTAGATTTTCTTGATTATCATTGTTGATTAAACATGGTATCTCATTGATTGAACTCATGATTAGTGTTGTTTGAATTTGAATATTACTTGTTTTGTTTGTGAATCTTCATTAAGAAAAATCATGTAGATCTTGATTACTCAAATTGGTTGAATGTTACCATGTTCATGTGCTGATTAAATTGTTGGATGTTGAATTTTGTGACTAAGATTGTGAATCCTGATTTAATGAGCAATGTCATCTGATTAATTAGGTTTTGTGAGTTCTTCTTGATATCATGTTCATGATTGATGATCTTGCTTGAATATCACTTGATTGCTTGTTTCAACTTCCCGATTTAATTATATATGGATACTTGTTTCCATGCATAACATCCTTTCATTATTACTACATACTAACCGTTCTGATTTGTTTTGTGAGGTATTCACCTGAGCTATATCTACATTGGACATTTGGACATTTATCGACTGTACATTATCATTGTACCTTGCTTTAGATTAGGTTTTTCTCCCCCCTTGGTGGGCTTCTCATACATTCCTCTCCCCAATTACAATGTAATAGTTTAGGACCTTTACTTTCTTATACATGCCTATACATATCTGTATGATTGATTGCTTTGCATGTTAATAGGTTAGAAAAGATAAAATAAAAAACGTTTAAAAAAAATTTTCAAAACAAAAACATAAATAAGACTTGATCCAACGTCAAGTCACTTTTCAAACTAATTAAATGAATTGCTCATTTCTCTATCACCTTAGGGTCGCCTTCCATTTCTTCTACGAACTCCATTTCATTCCATCTAAACCCTACAAGCCTTGTATGTACATACCATAAGTCGATTCGATCTCGAAAGAGTGCCTTTTGGCTTTATCCTTGTTGGGTCTGGGCTAATTCTTGAAAGCAGCAGCAGCTACTCCTACCGCTACTTTAATAGAAAAACTACCGATTCTCATCCTCAAGCCAACTCGTTTTCAAGCTTTTACATCAGGGTAAAGAGCGGCGGGATCGGGATAGGCATTAGGGGATTTGAGAGTGCCCTTACATCTAGTTTCTGCGCATCGCCACCAACCTACCTTGATTCAATCCACCATCATTTCCATATCATCCTCATCCTCTTCCATCCATAAAAATATTTAAACCAAACCAAGAGTTTAACCAGGTCCTTTTAGAGTGAACGTAGGTGGTTGGGATACTATTGTCCCCTCAACCTCGAGTATCTGATTGTAGGCCGTACTTAGCCTATGGTTGGATACTCTTCCCCCTCTAAGTACCTATGATTAAACTCGACAAAACAAATAACTGTCACCTTACGGCATCACTTTAAAACCTTCCAAAAGGGGACATTACCTCCGTTCTATTGCAATACAAGCAACACTTAACTGCTAAAACGTGACCGTTAATCTCGCTCAAAAACAACCAACTTTCTCTCGCCCCCGTGCGACGAGACCAGCAACCCATGGTCCCATGAACTACGGACGCTCTGATTCTTTATTTGTCAATGAAGATACGTAGGCACAAGGGCCCCAATCCTTGGCGAGCAACCTCCCACCAATTCACCCGTAGTCCTCCGAACTACGATGACTCTGACTTTCCCATTGCACGAGGGAATACATAGGCATAGGATTGCGAGATCTTATTGAGTCCCCTTTTATTTAAAACCCCTCCATTTCTCTTTAGCAAGTAAACCTTAGATAACGATACCCATTCACGCATAGACTACCTAGATAGTTCCCATCGAATACGATGGATGTGAGGGGTGATAATACCTTCCCTTTGCATAACCAACTTCTGAACCCATATCTTGGTTGCGAGACCATATTTTTCCCCCAGGATTTCTCGATGTTTTCCTTTCCCCCCTATTGGGATAAATGACGTTCGATGGCGACTTCTCTGCATTTTCGCATAGCGACAGCTGGCGACTCTGTTGGGGACAGTTTCCCTAAGCAAGTCAAGCCTAGTCTAGGTTGTCTTCTTCGCATGTTTGGGTGTTATTTCTATTGCCTTACTTGCTTTATTTATCATTATGCTAACCATATCTATTATATTGCTCTTGTGGGAATGGGAATATGATCATGATGTGTGATAAGCCCAATATCCAAGCTTGGAGAGTTCACCTAAGGTAGTTAGGGAGATTTGTACTAACCTGTCAAAATGTAGTTATCTTGGGGGGAAGGTACGAAGATCCCGCCTAGAGTAGATTTCTTTTGGAGTTTGGTGGGCACATGAGTCATTTCGCATTGACGACCATTCTTTCAAAGGAAGTCCATGACTCTGGGGACCTTTATATAACCTTGGAATTTCGAAGTTGAGGGTAACCTCACTTAGAGGAGATTCCCTTGAGAATATCATTGGCTTTGCGAGTTATTTTTGCACTGATGAGGGTATTCTCAAGACGGATCCGTGACTCTGAGAATCTTCATGAAAGCCTTGGCACTCACCTGTGAAGGGACATGGGTTTTATGTAGGTAACCAAGCCTCTACATACCTCAATACATCGTACCTTTGAACCTATGTTGAGAAGGATGTTCAGATTATCCAGAATACGTCGAACCTTTGATCCGTGATGCTACATCTCATCTCATCACATCATCTATCAAAAACAATGCAGCATATGCATTCCCTTAGGGGACATAAAACTTTTTGCATATCTTCATGCATCATTTCACATTTCATAAAACAAAATCAAAGAACCTCATACCACCTTCTGTTCCTAGTAGATAGCTGACTTCCCGACATATGCTCAGAACTGGAAGCATGTCTCAGATCACTATGGAAGAACTTCAGAAAGGCCAAGAATTGTTGAAGGAGGAGGTCAAGCAACTGAAAACTCAGATGAACCTGGTTATGGAGATCCTACAAACCTTGATGAGGAAGGAAGGTAACTCCGCACCAACTGCTGCCACAGAGATGGTCGCTCCTGTGCATCTTCCTGGCCCCACCTCAAGTCATGAGCTGCCTCATGGATATCACCCACAACCTGAGCTTCCAAGGCTTCCCTATCAACAACCATCATCTGTTCCTCAATCATTACCTATTCCTCAGCCATTGCCTATTCCTCATCCAAATCAGCAGAGCCAAGCCCAGAAGGACAGAGGAGACCAAGGAGGCCAGAGAGGCAATTTGACCCAGTTCATATGTCATACGATCGATTTCTCCCTCTTTTACTCAACAGTTCACTAGTTCAGCTAAGAAAGTTTAAGCCTCCTCCAAACCCTCTTCCTCCAGGTTATGACGCAAATAACAGGTGTGAGTACCACTCTGGAACACCCGGGCACATGATCGAGGATTGTAAAGCCTTGAAGCATAAGGCACAAGACCTGGTCGATTCAAAGGCTATCATATTCGTACCAAGCGGTCTGAGCATACTCAACAATCTCATGCCTCTGCATGCAAGCACATCTATAAGCCCATAACCAGTGCAAAGCCAGATCAGATAAGAGCTTCCTGAGGGAATGTCATCAACTTATGCAAGCATAACAACTCCAATTTGTGGTGGATAATAAGGGTGATCATGCCATCAATTGTTTTGTCGTCATTTAATCATTTTCATGTGTAATTTTGTTTGTGTTAAGTGCAAATTCATTTGTAAAGACTCGTCTGTTTTTAGATGATAGTGATAATTAAATAAATATGCATGTTTTGAATAAATCCATTCGTGTTCACTCATATTTTTCGTTGATATCAAATGTTTGTTTAAGTAAAGTCCGAGGGAGGATGATGAAAATGAAAGATGCAAAATTCCTGGTTGTATGCTTTTGAATAAAACCCTGTTGATGATGTACATGCATTGTTTCAAATCCCTAAACACTGGGGATATATGGAAGATAATCCCTTGTCAACCCCTTTGAGCCTAGAAGTAGGAGTTTCTTTCTAAAACAAAAAACTCTCAATCTTAACCTGGGGCAGGGTAGTCTTCAGTTAATTTGACCATGCGTTCAAATTTCAAAAAGGAAAAAGAAGAGTGCCCCATTCGAGGATCAATCATACCTTATTCCTCACAAGAGGTCGTAATTCACAAATCACCATGGTTGTCCCTCACCATCAAAAGGAACGAGGTAGTCACAACACCTTAAAAAAAAGTCAAACGAACAAATGTCACACGATTTGTTCCAAACAAGGAAAAATGTAAAAGAAAATGAAAAAAAAACATGAAAAGCCTGCTAAGTCAAAATTTGAAAATGAATGACTTAGGCAAAAATTAGGGCATCCCGGTAGACTGCAAATTCAAAATAATCTGTCTACGCAAAAATTAGGGAAAACAAAGAAAAAGAAAGGATCAAAAGAAAAATCCTCAACAAGAACAAAGTCGTGTGACTACGATCAAAGATCAAAAAGCGGGTGACTGCCACTCCAAAACCATTAGTGGTTCCTTAACCATCACTTTAATCATTCAATAACCCTTTTGAGAGGTGAACGCTTGTGTCGAATTAGCTGAACGTAGGACTGGAGAACTTCAAGTAGAATGGGTGGGTTAAAATAAACTTTGAGCCATAAATCCTTTTTTTATCAAACTGTGAACCGGGCCACGTTACAACCCTCAAAAGACCTAATTGAAACAGGGTTATTTCGAAAGCATACTTTGGTAAAATTGCATCAAAACTGACTCCTAAAATGATTTGCTTACCATTCGTGTTGGTATCGATGTGACATTCTAATCAGTGATTCATTCACTATATGTCACCATCATCATTTCAGTGAATCGATTTGGATTTCAAAGTTGTCATATGCATTACATTAAAATTATCATTCGCAAAATGAACAGTTTTACCTATGAATAAGCACTTGACATTAAGAAAGTCCCTACAATGGAAAGGTTGAAGTGCAAAATTCCTGAAGAAGGCTCCGTTGAGTAGAAATACATGCCACCCCAAGATTCAGTTAATATGGGGCAATCAAGTCGAGATTCGATAAATCTCTCAAAGACTTATCAACTACGACAAATCCCTCAAAGGTCGGCTAGTCAGGGGCAAGTCATTTCAAATGATCACACGAAAGATGAAAATCGCCTGAGAACTTTGTTGAACATAAGGGTAGGCCATTCCAGGATTCAACCAATCTGGGCGAATCACGTCGAAATTCGACCAATCTCTCCAAAATCAACCATACTCAGCCAATCTATGGAATTTCCATCAAAGGCCCAGGAAGGGCCAGATCACTTCAGATCCAGACACTAGGGCAAACTATCTCAGACCTTCTCATGGTATAATCACTCCCAAGGTTTCCCTTAAAGGAAAATTCTTTCGAATACCCTATAACTAGAGCAGACAAGTGGCAATAGGGCAGATTCACTCCATGCTTTTAAGAAAGACAAGCAGACCGTGCCATACGCTAATAACTGTTGAGTTCATGACAAATGTCAAAAGATCACGCTAGTACAACATCATATCTTGGTAAGAAGCCTTGGGGCAGAGTAAAAGCACAATCATCATTAATCATGTCGCTACGCTCATGAAATCATTTGCAAGCCGTCATGGCATGTTAGGAAAAAGAAGTTGGAATTCTCATAAACAAGCGTGTGACTCCAGCAAAAGATCAAAACTTAAGGCCCTAAGAGCATTGGCATTCATCCTCCGATTGTGGCATCGTCAGATACTGAGTGTCGGAAAGTCAAATTCTTTCACCAACCCAAAAATCCAATATGTATTGGCAACTACCAAAAAGTCGGAACTTATTCCCTCTTAAACCAAAGCCCAACCATACTTAGCATTTTACATACATTTGCATACATTATGCATCATTACATGCACGCTTAGCCAGTCGTTCTCGAAGTCGCGAAATTCCTATGGATATCCCGTCAGGATTCTTTTAGGATATTTATCCCGTCACCCACCATTTGTAACTCCTTTCGTGCCTTTTGCACAAGGTCTCTCCAACTTACCTTTTGTAAGTTCTTCCGTACCTTTTGTATGAGATATCTCCTCCCTTACCTTTTGTAAGTGATTTCGTTGCCTTTTGCATGAAATCATATCTCTTCGCTTTCCTTTTGAAAGTGTTCTCGTTACCTTTTGCACGCGAAAGAATTTTGCATTGGGTACAAATATGGGAATGGATGAATAAGCTACTCCCCTATCGATCAATTTAGACGCTTGACGCCTGTGTGGCCAAGTACTAAATGATCGCCATACCCAGAGAATGTCATCTCCGCCGTTGTGCCTGTGAGATCAAATTACGTTCTAGTACCCTACGCAAATTCCCTCTGCCTTTTGCATGAGGATGGTTATTGCCCTCAATTTGCCTTTAGTAAGTCTTTCTGTGCCTTTTGCACAAGGTCTCTCCAATTTACCTTTTGTAAGTCCTTCTGTGCCTTTTGCACAAGGTCTCTTCACCTTACCTTTTGTAAGTCCTTTCGTACCTTTTGTACGAGATATCTCCCCACTTACCTTTTGTAAGTGATTTCGCTGCCTTTTGCGCGAAATCTTATCCCCTCGCTTGCCTTTTATAAGCGTTCTCGTTGCCTTTTGCACGAGAAAGAGCTTCGCATATTGAGTACAAATATAGGACTGGATGAATAATCTATTCCCCTTTCGATCAATTTGGACGCTTAATGCCTGTGTGGCCAAGTACTGAATGATTGCCATACCCAGAGAGTGTCATCTCCGCCGTTGTGCCTGGGAAGTCAAATGATGTTCTATTACATCTTGCAAGCTCCCTCAGCCTTTTTCATAAGGATGGTTATTTCCCTTTGCACTTGCCTTTTGCAAGTTATCTTTACCTCTAGCACGAATATTGTTTTTCCCTCTGCCCTTGGCTTTTGCAAGTCCCCATTGCCTTTCGCAATGGATTCAGCTTACCTTTTGTAAGTACCCTCTCTGCCTTTCGCAGAAGGAATCTATCAACCAATTATTGTTCTCCAAACCTTTTGTTCAGGAGTCCTTTTTACCTTTTGTAGGAGGAATATATCTAGTCGATAATTGTTTCTCATAGCTTTTTGTTCAGGAGTCCTCATTGGCTTTCGCAAGAGGAAGTCATCGTTTCTCTTATCCTTTTGATCAGGAGTCCTTTCTACCTTTTATAGAAGGAATATTATTCACCAATTGTTGTTTCTCCTAACATTTTGTTCAGGAGTCCTCGTTGCCTTTTGCAAGAGGAAGTTTTTGTTTCTCCTAGCCTTTTGTTCAGGAGTCCTCCTCGCCTTTCGCAAGAGGAAGTTCTTGTTTCTCATAACCTTTTTGTTCATGAGTCCTCTCTGCCTTTTGTAGAAGGAATATATAACTAACTTTTTCTCCTAACCTTTTGTTCAGGAGTCCTCTCTGCCTTTTGTAGAAGGAATATATAACCAACCTTTTCTCCTAACCTTTTGTTCAGGAGTCCTCTCTGCCTTTTGTAAAAGGAATATATAACTAACCTTTTCTCCTAACCTTTTGTTCAGGAGTCATCTCTTCCTTTTGTAGAAGGAATATATAACCAACCTTTTCTCCTAACCTTTTGTTCAGGAGTCCTCTCTTCCTTTTGTAGAAGGAATATATAACCAACCTTTTCTCTTAACCTTTTGTTCAGGAGTCCTCTCTACCTTTTGTAGAAGGAATATATAACCAACCTTTTCTCCTAACCTTTTGTTCAGGAGTCCTCACTGCCTTTCGTAGAAGGAATCTATCAACTAATCAAATTTCTCTCCCAACCTTTTGTTCAGGAGTCCTCTCTACCTTTTGTAGGAGAAATATCATTACCCAACCATTGTTTCTCCTAACCTTTTGTTCAGGAGTCCTTTCTACCTTTTGTAGGAGGAATATCATCACCTAATTATTGTTTCTCCTAGCCTTTTGTTCAAGAGTCCCCGTTGCCTTTCGTAGGAGGAGTTGTTGTTTCTCCTAACCTTTTGTTCAAGAGTCTTCTCTACCTTTTGTAGGAGGAATATCATCAATCCAATTATTGTTTCTCCTATCCTTTTGACTAGGAGTCCTCTTTACCATTGGTAGGAGGAATATTGTTGCCTAATTATTATTTCTCCCAACCTTTTGTTCAGGAGTCCTTTCTACCTTTTGTAGAAGGAATATATCTAGTCGATCGTTGTTCTCCTATGCCTTTAGCTCAGGGGTCCCCGCTGCCTTTTGCAAGAGGAAATCTAACTGTTTCTCCTAACCTTTTGATCAGGAGTCCTTGCTACCTTTTGTAGAAGGAATATTATTACACAACCAAATTTCTCTCCTAACCTTTTGTTCAGGAGTCCTCGTTGCCTTTCACATAAGGAACATTTCAACCAAATCCACTTCTCCTAACCTTTCGTTCAGGAGTCCTATTTGCCTTTTGCAGAAGGAATTTCTATTACAGTTAAATAGTCGACATTTATAATTATACTTGTTTCCATTCTGAGAATCCTACGTATATGTCCCCCCTTTCAGGACTGGCGAAAGCATAACATGCATTGCATATCATAGCATCCCCGTCATAAAAAGAAACCTTGTTTTCCCCAGCGCAATCATCAATCCTCAGTAAATAAAGTTACAAAAAAAAATTCACCCATTATTTCATTCTCCCCAACAAGGCAGTTTCCACCTCCAATACATCATTATCCCCAGCGGACAAATTTTTGGATATTTTTATATTTAATCTTCTTTTACCTTGAATGCCTAAAAGTTGTTGCTATCCATACCTTCAGGTACAAGAAGATTTAATAGGGGCAGCTGTCACACCCCAAAATTTGCCCTACCACTTTTCACCTGCATCCTAGGACCTAGATACCTCATATCATGCATATACATTGGGTCGCATAGTATATCATACATTCATTACTCATAATGACTTGACATATGGATCAAAAGTCACACATCAAGGGTTTTATCCTCCTACAAGCACTGGCTCATGTGGATACAGAGATCATCAAGCTCCGAACCATCAGAAACACCAAATTAGGGTTTTGGTGAGTACTCAAAGCTTTGGATATGCAACCATAAAAAAGATCATCTTCTTATGTTCATCGTCACTTGATTAGGTTTTATTTCCCTAGTTAAGTGGCCTTCAAGTGGTTTCCTCAAGAAGACTATCCATCGGTGTATCCAATCATTCAAAGTCCCACCATTGCTTGGGGTACAAGTTATTGAGAAGATCTTGGTACACATGGTCAAGTGGGTGTTGATTTGATCAGAACTTGCAAAGATTATCAGTGTCAACCAAGGAGGTTATTCCGATTCATGGACTCAAGTAAGATTGAGGTTCATTTTTAAGCATACAGAGATGGAAGGTTAATGCAGATGATTTACTGGTAAATTGAGATACAAGTCCAAGATCATATCCATTATGTGCCCAATTTTCAAATCCATTAACCATTTGTATTTTCCACTTTCATAAACTAACTTCAATATTCAATATCCATCTTTTAAATCCATTTTTCTAGCCCATATTCAAGAAATCCAGTTCATATCCATTGAAATTCCAAGTCCGTTAAGCCATTTTTTGTTCACATTTTAGATTAAAAAAACAACCATCCAAATCCATTTCCAAAAACCACCAATCTTTTTCTTTATTTATTAACCTTTCCATATCCAATTTTTAATTCATTTTTCAAATCATATCCAAATTCCAAATAAAATTCAAATTAAACCTAAAACCACACTCCTATACCAAAAACCATTTTAAATCCATAAACTACTCCAAGTCCAAATCAATACAAGGTCCATTCTAATACATTCATTTTATAAAATGGAGGAGCATTTGTGGTTGTAACCTTAATCATCCAGACTGAAAAAGGGAGTTGTACAATTCATTCAAAGGAAATTCACCGTCATTACAAGATTTCAACATTTTCATTACAAATAACCAAGTTTACAAATACAAAATTACAAAGAAAAAGAGTTCCACACTTGCATTTCATGTTGTTAATTGGCACCTTCCTGCAGTAGTCACAACGTCATCAGGCATTGCAGTTTCAAACCTCTTCCAGCTGTTGTGGAATCAAGCCAAGATTTCGTGCTGCTTATTTCACATACAGCGCCCAACCTTCATAAACCCGCCTTTGCTAATATTAACCAATGTCAGCCCTACAATGAACAAAGCAAAACTTCAATACAATACACATACACTCACCTAAAACAAAATCATGATCATATGGCATTTAAACAAGAAACCAAAAATAGTACCATGCGCATACATAAAGCCCTTCATTCACCTTTCATTGCGTTTCATAACCTATCCAAAACCATATAGCCATGCCAACATTCACATCAGTTCAAACTAACTCATAACACCATAAATTTTTGACAATACTAACCATGGAATTATAACAAACTCAGACTTAGATAGTTTCAAGTCCACACGGTGCATATAGTAGCAACAACATGTATATTAATACAGTTCAACACAAACATCAACACACAAGTCGTGATTAAGCATGTACAAGTGAAAGAAAACCATCAGTTCAGTAAATCAATTCAAGCTAACCTAAAAGTTCCAAAAATACACATCATAGCACATCCCATGACAACTCAAGTTACTGTCATCCAAAAAGCAAAATCACAATTTCAAACTTGCATACATAACAGTTAGCTAACTTTCAATCCTCCTAACACTAACCAACTTCAGACCCCGCCAATGTCGTCATTCATAAATACATAACAAAACACACATGCCAATACCTACATATTCGCAACAAGAATAAGCATCAGTTTCAAACCAAATTCATTAATTTAAGTCCACATGCCAGTTGCTGTTGGCATCGTTATCGTACATGTTACCTACATCAACAACAGAACCAACAGTCGTCAATATTTGGACCAATTAGGGATTGTAACTCAACATTATAGTAGATTTCACTGTAACCTATAATCGCATAACATAATTCCAACTCAGATTGTGTTCAAGCTAACTTGGAGCATATGCAGCGTGCGATTTTTGTCGGTGACGCGACCACCTTACCGCGTTGGTTAGAATTGGGTGCTACTTTCTGATTTCTTATTTATCCTATGAAGCTGGAAAGGAAAGGGAAGATATCTAATACTAACCTTGCACGCAAATGTTTTCTTTAACAAATGCTAAGAGATTGGGGGTCCGGGGTCAGGTTATACAAAGGGAAGTTATCAATTACCCAGCGTATATATGGTTATCCATATATTGTTTGGCATATTCTTCTATCATCTACTTACTGGTGTTTATCTGTTACAAATTGGAAAAAAAAAATTCCTTTGGGAGTGTTGAGAGAGTAATTTTTGTTGTTTTCGGGTTTTTTCGTTGTTTTTGGTAAGGTACTGGACCTAAAGTTTTTGATT
Organism: Lathyrus tuberosus; assembly: GCA_022829125.1. Classification (NCBI taxonomy): domain Eukaryota; kingdom Viridiplantae; phylum Streptophyta; class Magnoliopsida; order Fabales; family Fabaceae; genus Lathyrus; species Lathyrus tuberosus. The sequence continues at coordinate 11,289,596 of JALAZF010000032.1, forward strand.
TGTGTGCTCGCTAAGATTTCACAATATTATGCCTACGAATTCCCGTAATAATAACAGGGAAATCAGAGCAATCGTAGTTCCTCCTATTCTATGGGAGGAAAGAGATGTTTGATGTCTTGTTTAAAGCCTATGATTGAAGCTAGATGAGTATTTGTGTCTTGTTCAAATCCCAAGATTGAAGCTAAAGGTTGACTGAGAGAGAATTTGTCATCTCTAAAGGGAGATATCTCACTTGTTTATCACAGTTGTTGGGTAACTGACTATAAAGGAGAATTACTTTAACTGGAATGTATGGAATTCTGCAATGCCATAATTTCCTTTATAAGGAGGATGTCTCGAAGGAGGAAACTTTAACTCAGTGTAGAGCAATGCCATTTTTCCTTAGGAGTCTTTCATGCTAAGAGAGGGACATTGGCTTGGATGTAAATAATTCAGAGGCTTGCCACTTACAGCAATTAGATGAAAGAAGGGTTTTACCAGGATAAAGAGGGACTACAACTTGGATTTTTGAATTAACAAGTGTGCCACTTACAGCAGTTATCTAGGGTTAGGGTTTTGTTTGTCTGTTTTGAATATATGATATATAGAGAAATGTCTTCCTACAGAAAAATCTTGATTTCCTCTGAGGGGTGTTGATTTTTATGTGCCTTGATCAAAGCCCAAGGTTGAAGCTAAAAAGGTTGAATCTGTTTAGGGAGTTTTATTTATGTCTTGTACAAAGCCCAAGATTGAGGCTAAAAAAGAGATTGACTCTTTTGGGGAAAGTTTTGTCTGTCTTGTACAACGCCCAAGATTGAGGCTGAAAAGAATTGACTAACTCAGCTGGAGAATATTTTGTCAGTCTTGTACAAAGCCCAAGATTGAGGCTAAAGGGATTGACTTCACTGGGGAGGTTTCATACGTGTCTTGTACAAAGCACAAGATTGAAGCTAAAGCTGGCTGAGGGAAAATCATTATACAAAGTCTAAGAGGAGGCTGGCTGGGGAATTTCTTATATGAAGCCTAAGAGGAGGCTAACTTCTGCTGAGGATTATTTGAGATCCCAAGACAGGTCCAAATTGAGGAATCAACTCTTGTTGAGGGTTGAAGAGGAGTTGAAATATCATATGCCTTGAGGTTCTGATTAAGGGTTTATTGGTGGTAATTTGACCCTAGCTGGGGAATTTAGAATGAAAGCTTTAAAGATTTAGTTTTAAAAGCCCATGGAGGTTTTAACTCTGCTGGTGATTGAGGGAATGATCAAGGTTTTTCCTGTGCTTTTAGGAAACTTGAGGGTTTCTTTGAGATCCAAGAGGAGATGAGACTTTACAAGTCTACTGGTATGGAAAGGATTATCTTTGTATGATGCCCAAGAGGAGGCTGATGTTTTAAGGGATAAGAATCAACCCTAAACTGGTCTGATGTTTTGAGATTCTGACTCTCAGGAGGATTGAACTAGCAAAAGATGACTAAGTTCTGTCCTATACCTGTAGGAGGTCTTTGGGTCCTTGCACTAAGCCCAAGAGAAGGCTGAGAACTTCTAAGAAGCCTGAGGTCCTTGTACAAAGCCCAAGAGGAGGCTGGGGATGCTTTTAGGAAGCCTGTGGGTCCAAACCTGAGAAAAGTTCAAGAAAGGTTTCACCGGGAATAATCCTTTCTTTAGTGAACAGTTTCAGGGTTTGAAGAAATTCAAAAGAGGTTTCACCGGGAACTAATCCTCTCTGGGGAAATGAATTTCTGGTACAATTTTCTAGTAGTGACAGTCTTGAGAAAAGTTTCATCGGGAATAATGTCTTTCTTTGTTCCATATTGTATAAGCCCAAGAGGAGGCAAGACTGTATCTGGAATTTCCTATGGGGAACTAGTTTTGACTGTGTTGAAAGAGTAACCACTGCTTTGATCTAAACCTAGACCTAATTGCTGGGGAACTCTAAGCATATATATATATATATATACAGATGAAATATATAAGCAAGTATGTAAAAGAAAATGGTAGAACTTACAGTTGTGCAAGCTTCCAGTATTATGAACACAGCTGTATAGTTAGTTATTCAAGAAATTGAAGAAAGTTTTAATAACAACTATGAATTTGAATCTAAATCAAAAGGAAAGTTTATTGTAAAAGGAAGTTTGTGGCTTATACTCAAGGAGAGGCCTAGAGGAATTCTTTTGAAAAGGCGATGATCGCACCGTAATTTTGAAAACCACAAAGGGACTTATACAATGATTGAGGTCCAAATTTATTGTATTTTACAAAAGAGGCGGGTCTTACACTCTATTAGAGGCTCAAAGTTATTTTTATACAAGAGATGGGGCTTACAGCTCAGAGAGATGCCCAAGTGAAAAACAGTGATCGCACAGTTATTTTTAAAATTGTATCGGGACTTATACAATGACTGAGGCCCAAAAATGGTTTATTTACAAAGGGATGGGAATTACACTCTATCAAGAGGCCCAAAGGTTTAAAGAAAGGAAGAAAAATGAGACTTATAACTCAAGGAGAGGCCCAGATGAAAATTGTTTTGAAAACAGCGATCGCGCCGAGATTCTTAAAATCGTATCGGGACTTATACAATGACTGAGGCCCAGATGGTTTGTGTGTGACAAGGGATGGGTCTTACACTCTATTAGAGGCCCAAAGTGTTTTGAAAAAGATTTGTAAGGGTGAAAAATAATCAAAACCCTAACTTGATTTTAAAAATGCATTTTAATTGAATAAAAATTCAATTAAAATGATCAAAGTTATCAAACATGTGTGAAAAACAAATTGTGATCTTGGATTAATGTTTGAAAAATCATGTTTCATTCATAGAATGATTTGAAAATTGTTTGAATAAAAGAAATCAAGAGAAAGAAATATTTTTAAATGCCAAAAAAACAAATAAAAACAATTCTTTACAAAAATACCAAATATATAAAATAAATAAAATTTTTGTGATATTTTTGTAGAATAAAATATTTTATCATTTTTGTGAATTTTCAAAAAGAGAACCAATAAAAAATATTTAAAATTGAGAGAGAAATTAATTTTGGAATTAATTAATAAAAACCATAAAAAAAATGAAAAATAGCAAAATGGTCTGCGTGGGTCTTGAACCCATGACCTCCAACCAAACACATGCGCGCTGCTACCACTGGGGTGGTGATACATCCGTGTATCAAAACCACCCCATAAATACATAAGGGTGACCGGAATTTCAGGTCAGGCCAAGGCAAAAACCAAGTTTTGGTGGATTTGCATGAAGGCCATAACTTCCTTAATTCTTCATGGAATTGGATAAAATTTAGATGGATCTTGCCTAGAATTTCACGAGGAATCCAATGGTGCTTTTAGAATTTTCTAAAGATGCTTCTATTTTAAAACCCGATAGTGGTTTCAAAATAGGCCAAGATTTGCAAGTTCTATGCTATCTTATCATACAAGCAACAATAGCATGATAAATTGGTTCAAACACAACACATTGGATATATATGACATGTTTATGGTTAATGGACATCAAAACAATGCATATTTTAAGAGGTCAAGTTGTGATGCACTTACCTCTTGAAGCTCCTTGTGCTAACTGTCAAGATCCTTGTGCCAGAAGTAATCCAATGCTTTAGACACTCTTGATTGATCCCTTAGAAGCTTTTAGGATGATCAAAACTAGTTGTGAACCTCAGGAACAAGAGTTGACTCTTTCTTGCAAAAGTGGCTAAAATGACCAAAATGGTAACTCACTCAAATGGTGTTACAGTTGAGGGAACCCTGTTGGGACAGTTTGAGGATGATATTTGGAGTGTATTTGAAGCTTTGTTTGGTTTTGAAAGTGACTGAATCAAGACATGGCTTGTAAAATGCAGAAAAGTCAAAATTTGAGGTTTTGGAGGTTGACTTTCTGATTTTGAGGTTGTGCAATATGGATGAAGGTTTGAACACCTCCAATGGATGATTTATGATGTGTTAGGATGGTTATTTGAGTGGTTTTTCCTCTGGTTTCAAGAATTCCCAAATTGCTTCAATGTGACTTGAAATTGAAGTAAGAGAGGGAGAGTAAGAAAACAAGGCTTTGGTATTGTTTTGGTGTGGTTTGAAACATCAGAAATGACCTCTATTTATAGGAGAGTAGTTTTGTTTTTGAAGGAATACTGTTGGATAAGGGATCACTCTATTATCCAATGGATATGCCCATGTATCACTTTCTTAAATGCCAAGGTACCAAGTCTTCACTTGGCCATTGACTGAGGTGGTCTCTGTAGCTCTAGGTCTTCTGAGTTTTGCAACAATCTTGACTCAATTGGACTGATAAGGCTTGGTTCATGACAGCTCTATGCTCCACATCAATGCCAAATGAAAAACTTGGAGTTTTTGGAATTGAAACTTGAATGATCGCATGCCAAAGGATAGGATCCTTGACTCAATGGTCCAAGCTTGAAAATAGCAAGTGAGTCATCAAGATTCCCTCTGATCTTGGAAGCGGACAAACCTTGCAAGATGACAGAATTTGAAATGAATATCGTGTGGCACAAGAAATGCACCAAATTTGCCTGGAAAACCAGTTTGAGCAAGGCATGTTGTAATACCCCATAAATTATTTCACTCTGGAGAATATTATTATGATCAACTGGGTTCTGGTTTACTCTGAGAATTTATTGGATAAAATAATTAGAGTAAACTGATGAGCTCAGAGCAGATCAAATTAATATTATCTGACTCTGAGGTTTTAACTTTTGGCGTTATAGAGACTTTTTGGACATTTAGTAGTGTTACTAACTAATGAAATTTCTCTATATCATCTCATTTTACTTTTTCTCTTCATTTGGAAGAAAAGATAGAAAGTAGTAAGAAAGAGAAAATAGAGAGAAGGAAGAGGAAAGGAAGGAAAAGAAGAAAAGTTCAAGAGAGAAAGATCAAGATCATCATCCATTCTTCACCAAATCATCTCAGCTTCTTCATCTTCATCTTCTAATCCAGGTGGGTTCCAGATAGAAACTTTATGGTAGAATTTCTTGAGGGTTTTAGAGTTAGGTTAGATTTTGAGGAAAATGGGGTTTTTGGCAAAAAAAATCCAAGAATCTAATAGTTTAATTGTGTTATAATTCGTGTAGTATGATTAATATACATGTGAAACCATTGGTTGATAATTGTTATGATGTTTGTGATTGAATTGAAATGTTGGGTTTGTGTAGAAATTATGTAATATTGTTGGAAATTATGTTTGTGAAGTTTGTGGAATAACCCATGTTTGAGCCATGATCAAATACCTTTAATTGCTGATTGGGTATGGTTTTGAGGGTGAAATTGTGGATGGAGAGTTGTTGTTGCAAAGGGTTATTTTTTCTACATAACGCAGAGCGCGCTTAGCGTGGGTATGTTCGCTTAGCGCGGTCTGGAGAATTTTCACCTCCATCAGGCCGAGAATAGCGCGCTTAGCGCGGAAGGGGGCCCGCTTAGCGCGACCTGGAACCAAAGAAAAACTATTTTTCTTCTAAACTTCATAACTTTTGACTCGTTCACCCGATTTAATTGTTCTTGGTACCGATAGAGAGCTATCAAAATACTCTGTCTAATGGAAGCGAAAAATACTAGTTTCGATGCCCGATTAAATAAGTCAGAGGGAACCAGATTGGGTGTAACTTGTGGATTTGTTGAATTGTGTGATTCTATTATATGATTGACTTGTGTTTACCTAATTTTCCTTGTTGTTGTGCATGGTTGAGAGTATGCATGTTAAAATACGAAATAGGTAGAGTGAGGAATATAACTATAAATATATCGGAACCTAGTAATGGCTAGGAAATTGTGGAAGAACGGAATGGCGACGCTCGTGCGTGAGGGGCCGAGGCGTGCGTCTACTATCGAATGGTATGGAATGTATTACACTAGTATGGATCATGTTAATGATGTTTTATTCGAGAAAGACAAAAGAGGTCTTAAGGCGAGTCTGGCATTGTGATTGTCGAATACAATCACACTTGTGTGTGTGTGATCACGTAATCGTAACCATTTATCTTGGGTGCAGTTTCATGGGTCTCGAGCTCCTCTGAAACGTATGCACAATTACTTGACAGGTTTGATTCCCGTGTGTAGTACGAATGGAACCTACAGGTAGAGACTTGTGATGGTTAACAGGCCATGTGAAGTGACGGTTCACAGCTAACAGGCCGTTGTTCCCGAATCCATTTCGTATGTCAAGTAAATGACAAGGATCCATGACCCGGGTCGACTTCTAGACGTAGAAGAGGACGGGAAAAGGGGATGCCTTGGTAAGGTTGTCGATTAGTGGTATTGTGAGTTAACAAGACTCACGAACATGGATCTATATATTGTGTGAGAGTACTCAAAGTCACTTCCCTTCCCCTTTTGACTTGAGTTAGGTGTGAACCTTGTAAAGCCGAGAGGACCTATAAGATAGGGAACTCACTAAGACTTGATGTATCTCACCCCACGTTGTTGATTATTTTACAGGTACTACAGGTTCGGCGAAGGGTAAGGATAAAGTTGTTTAACTTTCCTTACTATGTTAGCTTTTTGGGATGACAAGACTTCCATTGTGAAGATTATTTTGAGATCATTAATTGATCTAGTTCTTAGTGTTGGAACATCTTGTATATATAATGCCATAGTTTTTATACTAGGTATTTTTGGGCATGTATATGTATAATGTGTTAACTAGGGACTTATTGTATTTCAGTACCAAAACGTGAATTCATGTATGATATGGATGCTTTGATGTATTATATTATATGTGGGTGTTACAGTTGGTATCAGAGCAGGTCGTATCCTCGACCTAGCCATGAAATAGGATAAGCTTTCTTTCCGTTTCATATGCGTGGTGTCGCCCTTGGTCGTGCGTGTTATATTTATGGTATTGAGCCTGATCAACTTAATCCAATCTGTATGACATTCAGGAACATGGCAGACTGGTGTAGAAACAATCGCGGTAGACCCAGGACTACTCCGGCAGGAACAAACCCACTAGGGGATGATGGGAATGCCCCTTTGTATCATTTCATGCAACAGATGCAGCAACAACAGAATCAGTTTATGCAGCAAATGGTACAACAAATGGCTGGAGGTCTGCATCCTCCAGTGGTTGTTCCGGAAGTTACAGGTGGAAGCTTTAGGGATTTCATCCGTATGAATCCTCCAAAATTTCAGGGAGGGTTAGATCCGGTAAAGGCTCACGAGTGGATAGCCAGCATGGAAAGGATCTTCCTAATAGTCCAGTGTAGTGAGGAAAATAAGGTGGTTTACGCTTCTCACTTGTTGAAGGGTCCTGCCATGAGGTGGTGGGAGAGTGCCTCAGCCTTGATGACAATTCAAGAGGTACCCAAGGTCTGGGAGCAGTTTAAGGTAAATTTTGTGGAGAAGTATTTCCCAAGTTCCTTAAGGACTCAGAAGGAATTCGAGTTTCAACAGTTGAGACAGGGTAACTCGACTGTGGCCGCTTATGCGGAGAGGTTTGAGGTGATGGCTGCTTATTCTAGGCAGGCTATGTATGCTCTAGACGAGAGGTGGAAGATTGATCAGTTTCTTTTTGGTTTAAGGGCTGAAATTTCGCATAGCGTGTCTCAGAGGGAGTTCACTAGCTATGCCGAATTGTTAAGGCAGTGCTACGTGGCAGAACACAGTTTGAAGAAGGTGCGAGCGGAAGGAGAATTGAGTAGCTTTAATCAGGGTGATCGAATCAACAATTTAGATCGAGACAACAAGCTTTTAAAGGGAAGCAAGTTCAGAGTTCTAGGACTAGTGCACCTCCTGTGTGCCGTTCTTGTGGTAAAGTGCATTCTGGTAGATGCAGTGTTGAAAGAATGAGATGTTATCAGTGTCAGAAAGTGCGACACATGGCGAGGGATTATCCTCAAAATAGAAATCAAATGCAAGAAAGGAATACTGGCCGAGTTTATACCTTGGATGCGAGAAAGACGAAAAGTGACAACTCCTTGATTACGGGTACGTGTTTCGTAAATGGACATCCTTGCTTTGTATTATTTGATTGTGGAGCTACACACTCTTTTGTATCGACGCGCTGTGTGAAGCGACTTGGGTTGCAAGCTGTTCCGTTGTCTCCACCCATGGTGGTTACTACTGCCATGGATGAGATAGTGGAAACACCTCTAATGTGTGAAAATTGTGTTTTGTCCGTGAATGATAGAGTTTTTTCGATTGATCTTATCTGTTTATCGCTTAAGAAAGTTGATGTCGTTTTGGAGATGGATTGGCTTTCTGCTATTTCGGTGTTTATTGGGTGTGAGGAAAAGCTAATCATTATTCCATCTGTTGAGGCTACCCCAAAGGATGTGTTAACAACTATTTTAGAAGGTACGGTGAGAATGATAAATTTCTTATTTGAGGAGGAGAAATCTATTTTACTAGTTCTTACTAAGGAGGGGAGTAGTGACCAGCAAGTGCCGAGTATTCCTGTAGTCTGTGAGTTTCCTAAAGTTTTTCCCGAGGACGTTACTTCTCTTCCTCCAGAGAGAGAGGTTGAGTTCTCTATTGACCTGGTACTGGGAACGGCTCCTATATCCGTTTCTCCGTACCGGATGACACTGCTTGAATTAAGAGAATTAAAGGGCCAATTGGAGGACTTAATGGCTAAGCATTTTGTTAGACCCAGTGTTTCAGCGTGGGGAGCTCCAGTGTTGTTGGTAAAGAAGAAAGATGGTGGAATGCGGTTGTGCATTGATTATCGTAAGTTGAATAAAGTCACCATTAAGAACAAGTACCCCTTACCCAGGATAGACGACCTGTTGGATCAATTGAAAGGAGCATGTGTGTTCTCGAAGATTGATTTACGGCCGATTTATCATCAGATTCGTGTGAAGAGTTCAGATGTGCCTAAGACTGCATTTAGAACCCGTTACGGCCATTACGAATTCTTGGTGATGCCTTTCGGTGTGACTAATGCTCCAGCTGTTTTTATGGATTACATGAACCGTATATTTCAAGCTTACTTGGACCAATTCGTCGTGATCTTTATTGACGACATTCTTATTTATTCTCGTACTCCACAAAAGCATGGAGAACATTTGAGAATTGTCTTATCGGTATTGCAAGAGAAGCAACTTTTTGCGAAGTTAAGCAAGTGTGAATTTTGGATGTCGGAAGTCAATTTTCTTGGACATGTTATATCTCAAGGTGGTGTGACAGTGGATCCGTCGAAGGTAGAAGCAGTGATTAATTGGGAGAGACCAAGGAATGCTTCAGAAGTTAGAAGTTTCTTGGGGTTGGCAGGTTACTATAGAAGGTTCATCAAAGGTTTTTCTCAATTGGCCTTACCAATGACAAAGCTTACTCGGAAAGATTGTGTTTATGAGTGGGATTCGGGTTGTGAGCAAAGCTTCATGAAATTGAAGGAAAGTTTGATGACGGCTCCTGTGTTAATCATTCCTGATCCTAACAACTCTTACGAAGTATTTTGCGATGCTTCTAAGATGGGATTAGGAGGTGTTCTGATGCAAGGCGGTCAAGTTGTAGCTTCTGCTTCTTGACAATTGAAAGTTCATGAGAAGAGTTATCCAAATCATGATTTGGAACTAGCAGCGGTTGTATTTGCACTGAAGGTGTGGCGTCATTATTTGTATGGTGTACGTTTTGAAATGTTCAGTGATCATAAAAGTTTGAAGTATTTATTTGACCAAAAGGAGTTGAATATGCGACAAAGAAGGTGGATGGAGTACTTAAAGGATTATGACTTAAAATTAAAGTATCATCCAGGAAAAGCAAATAAAGTGGCAGATGCATTAACTCGGAAAATGGTTCATAGCGCCAAATTGATGATATTGGAATATGCCTTGTTGGAAAAGTTTAGGGATCTAAACCTTCAACTTGTTTGGACTCCTAACGGTGTGGTTATGGGAAATTTGAATATCAATTCTACCCTTAGGGAGGAAATCCAACAAGGACAAGGGTTGGATGAGAAGTTACAAGAGGTGTTAGTACAACCGGGTTTCGTGCGGGCTACCGACGGAATTATTTTGTTTAACCAAAGGATATGTGTACCGGATGACACGGTGTTGAAAAGAAGGATTTTGGATGAATCTCATAAAGGAACTCTTACGATACATCTTGGATCTTCGAAGATGTATCAGGACTTAAAGAAGGATTATTGGTGGTCCGGAATGAAAAAGGACATTGTGGTGTATGTGTCAGAATGCGCGGTGTGCCAACAGGTGAAAATTGAACACCAAAGACCGGGCGGTCTATTGCAACCTTTAGAGATTCTAGTTTGGAAGTGGGATAGTATTTCTATGGACTTTGCAGTAGGTTTACCCCGTGCGCAAGGTGGCTATGATTCTATTTGGGTGATTGTGGATCGACTAACGAAATTCGCGCATTTCTTAGCCGTGAAGACTACTTACAAGGCAAGTTATCTTGCAAGGTTATTTATTGCTGAAATTGTGAGATTGCATGGCGTTTCCTCTAGCATTGTGTCGGACAGAGACCCAAAGTTTACTTCAAGGTTTTGGAAGGTTTTTCAATAAGCTATGGGTACGAGGTTGCGTTTGAGCACGTCGAATCATCCTCAGACGGATGGTCAGACTGAGCGAACAATACAAACGATGGAGGATATGTTAAGAGCTTGTGTGCTAGAGAGCAGAGGAAATTGGAAGGAACTTTTACCGTTGATTGAGTTTTCTTATAATAATAGTTACCATGCGAGCATCGGTATGGCTCCTTACAAAGCATTGTATGGGAGAAAATGTAGAACACCTTTGTGTTGGGCGGAAGTTGGTGAAGATAGAATCTTGTGACCCGAAATTATTCAAGAGACTACAGAAAAGATTCGAATGATCTGTGAGAAAGTTAAACAAGCACAAGATCGTCAGAAAAGTTAAGTCCGAGATACGTGGGACCGTATCAGATCTTGTGACCATGTGTTTTTGAAAGTTACTTCGAGATTAAGATTGAAAGGGCCATTTAAATCACGCAAGTTAAGTCCGAGATACGTGGGACCGTATCAGATCTTAGAAAAGATTGGTGAAGTTGCTTACAGATTAGCCTTACCACCCTCTCTGTCGGAAATGCATGATGTTTTTCATGTGTCCCAGCTTCGGAAGTTTATCCCTGATCTTCTTCAGCCAGTTATACTGGAATCAGTGGAAATAGAATCCGACTTGACTTTTGAACCCCAACCGAGCTGTATTGTGGGAAGAGAAACAAAGTTATTAAGGAACAAAGACATTCCTCTTGTGAAGGTGCAATGGGATGTGACGCATCCGGGTGATGCTACTTGGGAGCTAGAATCCGAGATGCGAGAAGCTTATCCTCATCTTTTCAGGTAATTGTTTTAAATTCGTGGGCGAATTTCTATTTAAGGGGGGAGGATGTAATACCCCGTAAATTATTTCACTCTGGAGAATATTATTATGATCAACTGGGTTCCGATTTACTCGGAGAATTTATTGGATAAAATAATTAGAGTAAACTGATGAGCTCAGAGCAGATCAAATTATTATTATCTGACTCTGAGGTTTTAACTTTTGGCGTTATAGAGACTTTTTGGATATTTAGTAGTGTTACTAACTAATGACATTTCTCTATATCATCTCATTTTCCTTTTTCTCTTCATTTGGAAGAAAAGATAGAAAGTAGTAAGAAAGAGAAAATAGAGAGAAGGAAGAGGAAAGGAAAGAAAAGAAGAAAAGTTCAAGAGAGAAAGATCAAGATCATCATCCATTCTTCACCAAATCATCTCAGCTTCTTCATCTTCATCTTATAATCCAAGTGGGTTCTAGATATAAACTTTATGGTAGAATTTCTTGAGGGTTTTAGAGTTAGGTTAGATTTTGAGGAAAATGGGGGTTTTTGGCAAAAAAAAAATACAAGAATCTAACGGTTTAATTGTGTTATAATTCGTGTAGTATGATTAATATACGCGTGAAACCATTGGTTGATAATTGTTAGGATGTTTGTGATTGAATTGAAATGTTGGGTTTGTGTAGAAATTATGTAATGTTGTTGGAAATTATGTTTACGAAGTTTGTGGAATAACCCATGTTTGAGCCATGATCAAATACCTTTAATTGCTGATTGGGTATGGTTTTGAGGGTGAAATTGTGGATGGAGAGTTGCTGTTGCAAAGGGTTATTTTTTCTGCATAACGCAGAGCACGCTTAGCGCGGGTATGCCCGCTTAGCGCGGTCTAGAGAATTTTCACCTCCATCAAGCCGAGAGTAGCGCGCTTAGCGCGGAAAGGGGCCCGCTTAGCGCGACCTGGAACCAGAGAAAAACTATTTTTCTTCTAAAATTCATAACTTTTGACTCGTTCACCCGATTTAATTGTTCTTGGTACCATTAGAGAGCTATCAAAATACTCTGACTAATGGAAGTGAAAAATACTAGTTTCAATGCCCGATTAAATAAGTCGGAGGGAACCGGATTGGGTGTAACTTGTGGATTTGTTGAATTATGTGATTCTATTATATGATTGACTTGTGTTTACCTAATTTTCCTTGTTGTTGTGCATGGCTGGGAGTATGCATGTTAAAATACAAAATAGGTAGAGTGAGGAATATAACTATAACTATATCGGAACCTAGTAACGGCTAGGAAATTATGGAAGAACGGAATGGCGACGCTCGTGCGTGAGGGGCCGAGGCGTGCGTCTACTATCGAATGGTATGGAACGTATTACACTAGTATGGATCATGTTAATGATGTTTTATTCAAGAAAGACAAAAGAGGTCTTAAGGCGAGTGTGGCCTTGTGATTGTCGAATACAATCACACTTGTGTGTGTGTGTGTGTATGATCACGTAATCGTAACCATTTATCTTGGGTGAAGTTTCATGGGTCTCGAGCTCCTCTGAAACGTATGCACAATTACTTGACAGGTTTGATTCCCATGTGTAGTACGAATGGAACCTACGGGTAGAGACTTGTGATGGTTAACAGGCCATGTGAAGTGACGGTTCATGACTAACAGACTGTTGTTCCCGAATCCATTTCGTATGTCAAGTAAATGACAAGGATCCATGACCCGGGTCGACTTCTAGACGTAGAAGAGGACGGGAAAAGGGGATGCCTTGGTAAGGTTATCGATTAGTGGTATTGTGAGTTAACAAGACTCACGAACATGGATCCATATAGTGTGTGAGATTATTCAAAGTCACTTCCCTTCCCCTTTTGACTTGAGTTAGGTGTGATAGAACCTTGTAAAGCCGAGAGGACCTATAAGATAGGGAACTCACTGAGATTTGAAGTATCTCACCCCACGTTGTTGATTATTTTATAGGTACTACAGGTTCGGCGAAGGGTAAGGATAAAGTTGTTTGACTTTCCTTACTATCTTAGCTTTTTGGGATGGCAAGACTTCCGTTGTGAAGATTATTTTGAGATCATTAGTTGATCTAATTCTTAGTGTTGGAACATCTTGTATATATAATGTCATAGTTTTTGTACTAGGTATTTTTGGGCATGTGTATGTATAATGTGTTAACTAGGGACTTATTGTATTTCAGTACCAAAACGTGAATTCATGTATGATATGGATGCTTTGATGTATTATATTATATGTGGGTGTTACACATGTTGTGAGATCCATAACTCCTTGATCAAGTTGAATCAATGAGAGCTCTTGTATTCTTTGGAAAGCTCTCATGACATATTTTAACTTTGATGTTCACAAATGGACCTGGTTCAGCTTGGATCATGATGAAAAATGACCTCAAAGTTGGAAAAAAATGAAACAGATTCTGACTTCTTGAAAATTTCACTAAGTGTTGGAAAAAGTGGTCATTTTCACTTTTTGTGATTTTGATCAATCCATAACTCAAATCCATGAGGATTTGGAATTTGATGTAGTTGACACTTTTGAAGTATGCCATGTGAACTTTCATTTGAGCTTTGGACGGAAGAAAAATTCCTTAGGGTTTGGGAGTTATGACCTTGCAAAGTTGGTACCAAACCACTTTTGTTCCATAACTTAGAAAATTTTAAGTTTTCTATGGTTGCCCCTTTTGTAAGAAACCTCACTTTTCTTGATTTTTCTTCATGAATGATGATCAAAACCATACATTAACATTTTTTTTGGCTTAGGGGAGCCATATTTGTGAAAAATTCCAAAAAGTCAAACTTGATTTTGGGCACAGTTGACTTTTTGTCAGATGAATTTCAAACTGTGTGATCCTTTGTACAATCAAGTTCTTGACCCAATTAAAACCTAATGGATGGATTCCATAGGTGTTTTAGGGTGTCTTGAATCATTTTCCAAGGTTTAGGAACATGTCTTGGTCAAAAGTCAAAGATACAGTTGACTTTTTTCTTCAAAACCCTAATTGTGGTCCAGATGAAATTGAAACTTGTGAATCAAGCTTCTTGGATCAATCCATTGTTGCAAGTGGACCAAAGTGGTGTATTTGAGGCCCTCAAATCATGTCTTAAGGTTTTGGTTCATGTCTTGCCTCAAAAGTCAACTTAGGGGTGAATTAGGTCAAGAAACCCTAATTCCTGATTCTTGATGAATGCTTCCCCTGAGGCTATTTTGACTTGATGATTGGATCCATGAGGACCCTTTAAACTTCTTGGACCATGTTTTGAAGTATTGGCTCATTCTCAGATGAAAATTTTCATCTGGAGGCCTTGGTCGACCAAAACCCTAGTTTGGTGACATTGGCGATCTTGAGGCTTGATCAGCTTAGAATGTTGCAACCTTGTGCTTGATTCTTGATGTGGGAGTCCTCTTGATCCTTCATGGATGTTTGAGGGGTTAGACAAGTTGAAGATCATGTCCTTTCTTGATTGATCTTTTGTCTAAGTGTTCTGAGAGGGCTCGAAGCCCTAATTCTTGATAGTAGTGAATGCTCAAAAATACTTGAGGAGATTGATGAGGGATGATGGTACCTCCATATTGTGGTGATGATTTGCACAATGATGGGAAAGATTGTGGTCAAAATTTGAGGTATGACAGCATGTCACTATTTCACCAATCCATCAGTCTAAGAACAGTGTTGACAGCCACATATTGTGTTCATATGCCTAATTACATACCACCTATTCAAGCTCATAATAAGTTATAACATGAATATGTTAACAAGATCAGCAACTAATCCAGTTTCATAGCAGTTTCAATCACCATAATAACTTACTGACACCAATTTCATTAACATTATCAGTCCAACACACTTAGAAAAGTTCATAACCTGTATAACTTCTCACGATAGGCAGTTTCTAGCCTACAACCATCAACATATGACAGTTCACATTCTTTACATTTCATTTCTAAGCATTCGCGTGGACGACATTCACATTCCTTTACATTACCATCAACTGCTACACACCAGTTTCTAAAATACAGTTAGCTACCACACAGCTCCTAACGATTTCTCACCAATCTAACACATAACTTACAATAGCAATTCACAACATTCACGATGCAACCCACAGGATTCACATTGCATCGAGTAGTAGAAATTCAACCTCGATGTAAAAGAGACTCACTTACAAACCAACCACATTCCCAAAACTTGCATAACTACCTTAACAGTTTCTAAACAAACTAACTCCTCTAACTATTTTTTTTTTAATTCACATCCTAACCTACATTCCATATAGTAACTAACAATAACATAACCACCCTAACTGCTTTTCTTAACAAACTTTCACAACAACTTAACTAACTCTCTTAACTGTCACTAACTAACTGCTAACTGTTTTCATCATCTAACAACTAACTTACATACACTAACTACCTACCTCTAACAAATTTATAACGACTTCTAACCAACCTCAATTTAGTTTCTAACCTCTAGACTCGTATCCTCTTCATCACTTCAAACTCTGATTTTTCTTTCACCCTTTCAATCCCCTTCAATCTTCTCCCCTCCAATCTTTTCTTCACCTTACTATCCTCAATGCATTTTCTCTAAGAAAATCACCTTCTGCATTTCATCATTCCTCTTCTCCATCAATCATTCGACTCCTCACGCATTACCTTTTTCATCTTCCCCAATCTTCACATTGCAATTCTCTCTGCAATCTTATCCTTCCCCATTTACCACATTGCAATTCTCCTTCAAGCGACTTCAATCATCATCATCTTCACCTCATCCTCCAAAGCTCCATCTAAACTTCATCATTCCTCGTAACCATTCTTCAACGCACACGCACCTCACCTAATACTACACTCACGAAGACTCAAGCTAACCTATAGACTAAGGTTGCAGAGGAAGAAGAAGAAGATAAAGCTAAAGGAAAGAAATGAGGCTTATCTAAAAGCTCCTCGCCACCGTCATCGTCTTCTCTAGAAATTTCAATCCGCGCCGTTGTCGAGGTAAATTTCTCTTCCTTGGTACTTTTTCTATTGGTTTTCCTTCATTGGTTGTGTATCCTCTGAGCTTAGCGTTCCCCGCGCGTGAGGTCTCCGTCGCCTCCATTCGCCGCCGCACTTAAGTTTTACTTTAGACACGAATTGCATAGTCGTTGCTTGGATTTAGGTCAAATTAAATTGGGATTGGTACAGAGGCGGAGGAGAGGATCCATTTGGACAACTTTGTTTGTGAATAGGAGGTCTGCCGCCGCCGAAGGCAATTTCCGGCATGGCAGACGATTAGGTTTCACCCGTTGTTTTGTTTTCATATGAGAGAGAGATGTGAGGTGAGACGGAGTATAATATCAGAGAGAAGGAGGGCGTTATTTTGCTGAACGTGAGGAATGAGGAGTTCATGCTGAACCCATATTGATTCCTTGGGCTTATTGGACGCAGACCTAAGCCTCAAATTCTTCCCATACCCCTGTAATGAGCATACACCCCCTGGTCTGAGAAATGTAATGCTAATGTGCTTACCCTAAGCCCAACGTTGAAATTCAATTTGCACCACCAGTTTAACTATTCTGCCCCTGTTCCTAATTAAATTAATTTTAATTAATTGATTAATTGTCATAATTGGTTGTTGATGTTAATTGTTTTGTGAATTAGTTTTTCTTGATTATCATTGTTGATTAAACATGGTGTCTCGTTGATTGAACTCATGATTAGTGTTGTTTGAATTTGAATATTATTTGTTTTGTTTGTGAATCTTCATTAAGAAAAATCATGTAGATCTTGATTAGTCAAATTGGTTGAATGTTACCATGTTCATGTGCTGATTAAATTGTTGGATGTTGAATTTTGTGACTAAGATTGTGAATCCTGATTTAATGAGCAATGTCATCTGATTAATTAGGTTTTATGAGTTCCTCTTGATATCATGTTCATGATTGATGATCTTTCTTGAATATCACTAGATTGCTTGTTCCAACTTCCCAATTTAATTATATACGAATACTTGTTTCCATGCATAGCATCCTTTCATTATTACTACATACTAATCGTTCTGATTTGTTTTGTGAGGTATTCACTTGAGCTATATCTACATTGGACATTTGGACATTTATCGACTGTACATTATCATTGTACCTTGCTTTAGATTAGGGTTTTCTCCCCCCTTGGTGGGCTTCTCATACATCCCTCTCCCCAATTACAATGTAATAGTTTAGGACCTTTACTTTCTTATATACGCATGTACATATCTGTATGACTGATTGCTTTGCATGTTAATAGGTTAGAAAAGATAAAATCGAAAACATTTAAAAAATAATTTCAAAACAAAAAGATAAATAAGACTTGATCCAACATCAAGTCACTTTTCAAACTAATTTAATGAATTGCTCATTCCTCTATCACCTTAGGGTCTCCTTCCATTTCTTCTACCAACTCCATTCCATTCCATCTAAACCCTGCAAGCCTTATATGTACATACCATAAGTCGATTTCCTTACGCATTGCCACCGACCTACCTTGATTCAATCCACCATCCTTTCCATATCATCCTCATCCTCTTCCATCCATAAAAACATTTAAACCAAACCAAGAGTTTAACCAGATCCTTTTAGAGTGAACGTAGGTGGTTGGGATACTATTGTCCCCTCAACCTCAAGTATCTGATTGTAGGCTGTACTTAGCCTATGGTTGGATACTCTTCCTCCTCTAAGTACCTATGATTAAACTCGACAAAACAAATAACTGTCACCTTAGGGCATCACTTTAAAACCTTCCAAAAGGGCACATTACCTCCGTTCTACCGCAATACAAGCAACGCTTAACTGCTAGAACACGACCGTTAATCTCGCCCACAAAGACAACCAACTTTCTCTCGCCCCCGTGCGACAAGACCAATAACTCGTGGTCCCACGAACTACGGACGCTCTGATTCTTCATTTGTCAATGAAGATACGTAGGCACAAGGGCCCCAATCCTTGGCGAGCAACCTCCCACCAATTCATCCGTAGTCCTCTGAACTACGATGACTCTGACTTTCCCATTGCACGAGAGAATACGTAGGCATAGGATTGCGAGATCTTATCGAGTACCCTTTTATTTAAACCCCCTCCATTTCTCTTTAGCAAGTAAACCTTAGATAGCGACACTCATTCACGCATAGACTACCTAGATGGTTCCCATTGAGTATGATGGATGTGAGGGGTGCTAATACCTTCCCCTTGCATAACCGACTTTCGAACCCATATCTTGGTTGCAAGACCATCTTTTTTCCCCAGGATTTCTCGATGTTTTCCTTTCCCCCCTATTGGGATAAATAATGTTCAATGGCGACTTCTTTGCATTTTTCGCGTAGCGACACCTTGCCACCTCAGAATATCCTTAATGGCTAGCCAACATAGTGCCAGGTCCTAAGAAGGACGGAAAAGTCAGAATGTGTGTAGACTACAGAGATTTAAACAAAGCAAGTCCAAAGGATGATTTTCCCCTTCCACACACTTGACATGCTAGTTTATAGTACAACAAAATTCAAAGTATTCTCCTTCATGGATAGATTCTCGGGCTATAATCAAATCAGAATCATGCCAGGAGACATGGAGAAAACCTCGTTCATCACCCCATGGGGCACCTTTTGTAACAAAGTAATTCTGTTCGATCAGAGCAACTTGCCAAAGGGTTGTGACAACTCTGTTTCACGACATAATGCACAAAGAAATTGAAGTGTACGTCGATGACATGATTGCCAAATCTAAAACAGAGGAAGAACATGTAGAAAATTTGTCAAAACTATTTAGGCGTCTGAGAAAGTACAAACTCCGCTTGAATCCCCATAAGTGCACATTCGGTGTTCGTTCAGGAAATCTCTTAGGATTCATCATCAGCCAAAAAGGAATTAAAGTTGATCCCGACAAAGTCAAGGCCATTCAAGAAATGCCTGCTCTAAAGACTGAAAAACAAGTAAGAGGACTTTTAGGACGTCTGAATTACATCTCAAGATTCATATTCCTCATGACTGCGACATGCGCGGCAATTTTCAAATTACTCGGAAAAAACCAAAGCTGTATATGGACAGAGGATTGCCAAAAAGCTTTTGACAGCATCAAAAAATATTTACTGAATCCACCTATTTTGTCTCCTCCAGTGGAAGGAAGACTACTGATCATCTACTTAACAGTCCTGGAAGACTCCATGGGCTGTGTACTTGGCCAACAAGACGAGACAAAAAGAAAGGAGTCTGCCATTTATTACTTAAGCAAGAATTTCACAGACTGTGAAACTCGATACACTATGCTCGAGAAAACTTGTTGCGCTCTAGCTTGAGCAGCTAAACTTCTTCGCCAGTACATGATTTGTCACACTACTTGGTTAATCTCCGAAATGGATCCGATCAAGTACGTCTTTGAAAAGCCTGCTTTAACAAGAAGGATTTCCTGTTGGCATATGTTGTTATTAGAATACGACATCGAGTACCATGCTCAGAAAGCCTTCAAAGGAAGTGTGTTAGCCGATCATCTGGCTCACCAATCGATTGACAATCAGGAATCAATCAAATTTGACTTCCCGGACGAGTATGTCATGTACCTAAAAATAAAAGATTGCGATGAACCGCTACCAGACGAAGAGCCAGATCCAGGATCCCAATGGGGACTAATTTTCGAAGGAGCTGTCAACACTTATGGAAATGTAATTGGGGCAATCATCGTTACACCTCAGGGTACCCATATTCCTTTCACCTCCAGATTGACATTCAAGTGGACAAATAATGAGGCTGAATATGAAGCTTGCATCATTTGTCTCAAAGAAGCCATTGACTTAAGGATAAAGAACTTGGATGTGTATGGAGACTCAGCCCTGGTTATAAATCAGATCAAAGGAGAGTGGAACACATATCAATTGGGATTGATTCCTTACAAAGACTACGCGAGAAGGTTGTTACCCTTATTCAACAAGATTGATTTTCATCACATTCCTCGTGAAGAAAACCACATGGCTGATGCACTAGCCACCCTATCCTCCATGATTAGTGTGAATTGATGGAACGACGTACCCAAGATTGACATAATGCGCCTTGATAGGCCTGCTTACATATTTTCAGTTGAAGCAGTCATAGATGACAAACCATGGTATCACGATATCAAATGCTTCCTTCAAAGACAAGAATACCCGCATGGGGCATCAAGAAAAGATAGGAAGACTCTCAGAAGACTGGCTGGCAACTTCTTCCTAAATAATGATGTACTCTACAAGAGAAACTTCGACATGGTTTTGCTCAGATGTGTGGACAAACACGAAGCAAACATGCTAATGAAAGAGATTCACGAAGGATCCTTTGGCACTCATGCCAATGGACACACAGTGACAAGGAAAATTCTAAGAGCAAGATAATATTGGCTGATAATGGAACCTGATTGCTACAAGTACACGATGAAGTGTCACAAGTGTCAGATATACGCTGACAAAGTTCATGTACCGCCAATGCATCTCAAAGTTCTTTCTTCTCTATGGCCTTTTTCTATAAGGGGAATTGACGTGATTGGCATGATTGAACCCAGAGCTTCAAACGGACATCGGTTCATCCTGGTAGCCATCGATTACTTCACCAAATGGGTCGAAGCAGTTTCATACACCAATATGACCAGACAAGTGGTGGTCCGATTTATCGAGAATAATCTCATTTGCCGTTATAGTGTTCCAAGCCAGATCATTACTGATAATGGATCGAACCTGAACAACAAGATGATGAAAGAATTATGTGCTGAGTTCAAAATTGAACACCATAACTCATCTCCCTACCAACCTAAAATGAATGGAGCGGTAGAAGCAGCTAACAAAAATATCAAGAAGATCATTCAGAAGATGGTTGTAACCTACAAGGATTGGCATGAAATGCTACCATTTGCTCTTCACAGTTATCGCACATCAGTCCACACTTCAACAGGGGCAACCCATTTCTCTCTAGTATATGGCATGGAAGCAGTGCTCCCCATAGAAGTAGAGATACCATCAATAAGAATCTTGATGGAAGCCAAGCTAACAGAAGATGAATGGTGTCAAAACAGATACGATGAACTGAATCTAATCGAAGAAAAAAGAATGACAGAATTATGCCATGGTCAGTTATATCAATAGAGGATGAAGAAATATTTTGGCAAAAAGGTCCAACCTCGGGTATTCAGAGAAGGCGACCTCGGGCTCAAAAGATCCAGTCATTTCTCACTGATGCCAGGGGCAAATGGACTCCGAATTATGATGGCCCCTATGTTGTTAAGAAAGCCGTCTCAGGCGGTGCCTTGAGACTCACAACCATGGATGGAGAAGAGTTTACTTACCCCACAAATGTTGATGTAGTCAAGAAATACTTCGCCTAAATCAAATAAAAAAACGTCTCGTTAGAATGAAAACCCGAAAGGGCGGTCCAGGCAAAAATTAGATACATAAAAAATAATAATAATCATCCTGATGGATTGAAAAACCTAAAAAGGCAATCTAGGAAAAAGTTAGGGATTCATGGCAAGTAACTGCATCTGACTAAGATTGGATCTTCAGAAGCAACGTCATCTGTCAAGAAATCCTCAATCAGAAGTCACCTCCAGCAGAAGCTCAGAATACCCAGAATTCAAAGTTGGTAGAAGGATAGTGACCATTATGTTTCAATGTAGCCCATTTCCCTTTAAATTACGATTTTCTAAACTTTGTAATGCTCCATGGAATCACGCATTTGGCTGATTACCATTCTATCAATGAAAATTTGAGCCCTTGTGCCCTTTGTTTTCAATTCTCATTTATTCTGCTTTGCAAAATGACATTTTTTATATGATTAACATTCTTGAAACACAAAAATGAATTTACTTTTGTTTTCAAATTTACTTATGCTTTAAAAATAAAGATGGCAATTTCCTTTTGATCAATGAAAATGAGAAGGAACATCGTCAACTTCTTCGAAAGCAATCAAACATCAAAATACAGAATCAAAATATTCCTTGTGATCAGTATATCCCGAATGGAGGATCGATTATTTCAGATTGATAAGATGGAGTATCCCACCTATCACTCCCCAGGAGCCGCATTTTGTTACTACCAAGAATATGAAAAGGTCAGCAGCAGGAATTTGTTTCCTCAATATATCAGTGAAACTTTTATTCCCCAGAGTGGCTGAGTATCCAGTTGTACTCATCATCAGTCCGTATGTCAGGTCTGTTTTGTCAGCATAAGCATTTCATACATACATCATGCATAATTCATATTCATATACATTTTGCATCTCATATTTCAATCACTTTGGTCACATTTATACCCAAGTGATAAATGTTCTCTCTCCATTAGAGTTGTCAGTTTTCCTTTCCACACTTGGGTAGGATAAAATCCCGGTTTGAGTTCTTTCCTCATCAGGAAATGTATCGTTTAAACAACCTTTTTCCAGTTTATTCCTGGATTAAAATCAGTCTTCGACCACTTTGATAACTTGAACCTCTGAAAGGCAAGAAGGCATTTGGTTATACACCTTTGGAACTTCACTATTCGCCATTGAAAATGATATTTTGCTTTCCCAGATAGAAGAAAATCCCCCGCAGAAGCTTCTTAACAAAAGACTCTTGGCAATACGGACATCACATCCTCCAAGAAACCTATACCGATCGGCAAAACAAAGAGGTCTGTTCTTACCCTCATAGATTTCCGAATAAAGTCGACAAATGGAAATCTCTCCCCGAGAAGTTTGTCCTACTTTTAAGGAAGTCATTAGCACCTCAAAATTAAGTTCATCACATGGCATCTCTACGGAGAAGTCTCGAAGGGAAGTATGATGTAATGTCTCCAGCAAATGGCGTCTCCAACAGAGAAGTTTTCACACCGCTGCAGTTCAGAAAAATGGTCCTCACTAGCAAGTCTGACATCAAATTTGTACTCATCCTATATAATCTCTCCGAAGAAGTCTCGAAAAGAGATACAATGAAGCACCTTTTTTCATCAAGTGGCATCTCCCCGATAAACCTCAAAGAGAAGCTTGGTGAAGACCCTCGCAGATAAGCATTCCTTGTCAAGATAAGGACTCAACAAGAAGAAACTGAGACCAGTTCCATGGTTGAAGACAGGATCGAGGGGAGGTTTATTTCAAAATAAACTGAGACCAGTTCTATGGCTGAATACCAGGATCGAGGGGAGGTTTATTTCAAAGAAAACTGAGACCAATTCCATGGCTGAAAACCAGGATCGAAGGGAAGTTACACCTTTTTCTAAGTGACATTACTTAGTAAAAGAAGATGGATGAGCAAAAATAGCTACCATTCACATCCACAATCAAAATTTCGGGTATTCTGATATTTAATCCTCTTTTACCATGAACGTCTGAATATCTTCGTCATTCACACCTTCGGGTCCAAGAAGCTTAAATAGGGGCATCTGTAATACCCTAAATTTTGACCACAAGACTTCACATCAATGTACAAATAATCACCACAATATGGATGTACTTTCAAACCTCATCAATCCTTTCAAAGATTGTTGAGTGTTCACTCTAGCCAAGAATTAGGGTTTTAAGCCCTCTTAGAACATTCAGGCAAATGATCAATCAAGAATTGACATGATCTTCAACTTTTCAAGCCTCTCAAACATCCATGAAGGATCGAGAGGTCTCCCACATCAAGAATCTGACACAAGAATGCAACATTTCAAGTTGATCAAGCCTCAAGATCATCAATGTCACCAAATTAGGGTTTTGGTCGACCAAGGCCTCCAGAGAGAAATTTTCATCTGGGCATGAGCCAATACCTCAATATATGATTCAAGAAGCTCAAAAGAACCTCGTGAGTCCATTCATAAGTTCAAAATAGCCTCAGGGGATGCATCTATAAAAAATCAGGAATTAGGGTTTTGACCTAATTTAGTCCCTAAGTTGACTTTTGGAGCAAGGCATGAACCAAGACCTCAAGATATGCTTTAAGGACATCAATTACATCATATTGATCTATTCATAAGATTGAATTGATTCAAGAAAAACTTGGTTCATAAGCAATATAAGGATTCAAATTCATCTGGACCACTAACTAGGGTTTCTGAGAAAAAGTTAACCATACCTTGGACTTTTGAGCAAAGCATGACCTCAAACCTTGGAACATGATTCAAGACACTCAAAAACACCTTTGGAATCCATCCATTAGGTTCAATTTAGCCCAAGGACTTGATTTCATAAATGATCACAAAGTTCAAGTTTCATCTGATACAAAAAGTCAACTGTGATCAAAACCAAGTTTGACTTTTGGAATTTTTTGACAAACATGGCTTCTTTAAGCCAAGAACAATGTTAACTTGTGATTTTTATCATGATAAATCAAGAAAAATCAAGAAAAGTGAGGTTACTTGCAAAAGGGGAAACCTTGAGAAACTTGAAATTTCACTAAGTTATGAAAAATAATGGTTTTTACCCAACTTTGCAAGGCCATAACTTGTGATCCAAGCAACCATTTTATTCCATCCAAAGCTCAAATGATAGATATTCTTACATACAACAAGATTGTCAAATAGAGGTACCCAAACAAATGCATGGATTTTGAGTTATAAGGTCATAAAGTTAGGGTTTCATAAGATTTGGAACTTTGACACTTAGAATTTTTTAGGCAGAATCTGTCTCATGTTTTGTCCAACTTTGGAGGTATTTTTCAGTATGATCCAAGATGAATCAAGGCCAAATGTAAACATAAAAGTTGAAGTATGATATACAAGCTTTCCAAAGAGTACAAGAACTTCCATTAATTCAACTTAAGCAAGAAGTTACGATCCTCCCAACATGCCTTGATACAAACTATTTTTTGACAGCATTTGACACATAACTTGCATCCCACGATTTTGAGTCCAAATTTGATGACTATGCAAGATTGATCCTCATCTAGTTCAACAAGAATCTCAGTCAATCATGAAGAACCTGCAAGCTTGGACCCTAAGTCAAGAATCCTATCATTTGGCATGTGAAAACCATAATGGCAAATGTGAGAACTTAAGCTTTGTTCTCATGCATTAATGTGATACTTTGAATTGGTATGGATCAAGTCACACAAGTTCAAACTCAGTCCAAAACCATGAGTATTCCAACCTGCAAAAATTGAATTGAGTCAATGCATAACTATGCTAGAGGAGACTTATAGTACCTTAGACTTCAAGTCATGCTACATGACAAAATCCATTGGACAATAGCATGCTCCCTCATCCATTCACTATTCCTCCAAAAACAAACTTGATCTCCTATAAATAGGAGTCATTTCTGATGTTTCAAATCACTCCAAAACAATAGCAAAGCCTTGTTTTCTCATTCTCCCTCTCTTACTTCAAATTTCAAAGTTTCAAAGGGAAAACTTGAAATTCTCAAAACCAGAGCCTAAACCACTCAAATAACCATCCAAACACATCACAAATCATCCATTGGAGGTGTCCAAACCCTCACCTTCATCTCAAATCACCAAAATCAGAAAGGTAACCATCAAAACCTCAAATTTTGACTTTTCTGCATTTTTCAAGCCATGTCTTGATTCAATCACTCTCAAAGCTAAAGACCACTTCAAACACTCTCCAAATATCATCCCTAAGTTGTTCCAATAAGTGTTCCTTAATTGTAACACCAATTGAGGGAGTTTCCATTTTGGTCACTTTTGCCAATTTTGCAAGAAAGAGTCAGATTCTGTTCCAGAGGTTTTCTTTGGATTTTGATCATCCTAAAAGCTTCCAAGGGATCAATTAGAAGTGTCCAAGGCATTGGTTTGCTTTTCTCACAAGCATCTTGAAGGTTAGAAAGAGAAGCTTCAAGAGGTAAGTGCATAAGAACTTGAATTTTGTAAAATATGCATTGCTTTGCTGTACATTGATCATGAACATGTCATACATATCATATTTGTTGTGTTTGAACTAATTTGCCATGCTATTATTGCTTGTATAGAGTTGTAGCATAGAACTTGCAAAATTTGACCTATTTTGAAACCACTATCGGGTTTTAAAATGTAGGCATTTTTAGAAAATTCTAAGACCACCATTGGATTCCTCATGAAATTCTAGGTAGGATCCATCTTTATTTCATCCATTTTCATGGAGAAATGAAGAAATTATGGCCTTCTTGCAAAGACACCAAAACCTGGCCTCCCTTGGGCAAGAACCAGGTCATGGCGCCTTGGCCAGGCCTAAAACTAAGTCACCCATATGTATTTATGGGGTAGATTTGATACACAGATGTATCACCACCCCAGTGGTTGCAACATGTGTTTTCAAGTGTGTTTGTGTTGGACAGTGTGGGTTCAACATCCACTTATGCCATTTTGTCCAATTTTTCACATTTTACTATTTTTTTTTATATTTTCCATATTATTTTTTAATAATTATTTTTGTTAATCAATTTTAATTATTTTAAAATGATTTTTTGCACAAATATCACTCACATATTAAAATATTTTATTCACCCAAAAATCACAAAAAAAATATTTTATTTGATATATTTTTAATATATTCAAAAATGTTATTTTAAAATTGTTTAAAATATTTTTAAAATGATTTCTTTTTCTTGATTTTTAAAATCAAAATGATTTTAAATATTTATGTGAATAAAATAAATTTTTCATAAACCTTAATCATTGTTTATAACATGATTAATGATTTTATTTGATAAATTATACATATTTTATTTGATTTTTGGTTGAAAAGTATCTTTAAAAAAATATGAAGTTAGTGTTTTGTTTGGATTCAATCTTTCAAACTTCATTTCAACACTCATGGGCCTCTATTAGAGTGTAATACCCAACCCTCTTTGTAAATAAACCAATCTCTAGGCCTCTTCTATAATATAAGTCCCGTCGCGCTTTCAAAATCACAGTGCGATCACTGTTTTCATGAACAATCTTGGGCCTTTGTTAGGAGTGTAAGTCCCATCTCTTTGTACATAACTTTGTTTTTAAACAATAAACTTGAGCCTCTGATAGAGTGTAAGTCCCAACACCCTTATGTTAATAGAAAGTCTTTTAGCCTCATTCATCCTGGGCTTTGTACATGATACAAATAATCACCTGGGCCTCTATCTAGAGTGTAAGACCCAACACCTTTGCTTCTCTCCTACTTGAGATCAAGTCATTCAAAACTTTCTTCAATTTCTTCAAAATCCTAACCTAATCTTGAAGAAAACATCTGATCAATCACAATACACTTGGGCTTCTATCCAGAGAATAAGACCCACCGCCTTTCTCAATTCAATACTTGTTTATATACTTGTTCATATGTCTGTATATACACTTGTGCATATCTTGTTAAGTTCCTCATAGCATTTACATCATCCTTAGTTTAGACTAGTACAAACAATAGGATCCTTTCAATCATTATAACTTAGATCAAATAACTAGTTCCCCTTGTACAAAGGAATACAATTAGCCTCCTCTTGGGCTTTATCCAAGCATTATTGCCTCCCTAGAAGATAGCCTCCTCTTGGGCTTTGTTCAATTTTACCAACCATGAAAACTTCATTAAAGAGAGGAATATTTCCCAGTGAAACCTCTTCTTTAACTTATTTAACCCCTGGAACAATTCAACAAAGAAAGGATTATTTCCCGTTGAAACCTTTCTTGAACTCTTCCTAGACTTGGAAAGTCTCAATCCCTAGCCTCCTCTTGGGCTTCATACAAGGACCCTCAGGCTTCCTAAAAGCATAGGATAGATCCTAGTCATCTCTATCCCTACACCAGTCCCCAGGAGAGTCTAAAACTCTAAGGCTTTCAAACTCATCCTCTAAGGCTTTTCTGATCCTTAACAAGGTTTAGCTTTCATCTTTAAAATCCCCAGCCAGGATCAGGTTACCATCAACAAATCCCCAAAAGTATCAGAGCCTCATGGCATTTGATAAAAAGAGTTAGTTTCCCTTTGGATTCCTCAAAAAAAAATTTAGACCTTCTCCTAGATTTGAATAAATCCTCAGCAAGAGTCAGCCTCCTCTTAGGCTTCATGTAATGATTTTCCCAGTTAGCCTCAATCTTGGGATTTGTACAAGACAGATAGAATACTCCCCAATTGAGTCAGTTTTCAACCTTTTTAGCTTCAACCTTGGGTTTTGATCAAGGAACAAAATCCATCATCCCCATAGATGAGACCATGAGTCTTCTCTGTAGGGGGATATCTCCTTTGTACATCATATTTCAAAACAAACAATCAAAACCTCTTTTCCAGATAAGTGATGTAAGTGGCACACTTGTTGATTCAAAAATCCAAGTTGTATTCCCTCCTTTATCATGGCTAAAATTTCTCTTTCATCTAAGTGATGTAAGTGGAAAACCTCTGGATTCCACACATCCAAGTCAATGTTCCTCTCTTAGCATGAAAAGGCTCATAAAGGAAGATTTGGCATTGCTGGATTCCACACACCACAGTTAAAGCAACTTCCTTTATAATCAATTCCTCAATGTTTGTGATGAATAGGTGAGATATCTCCCTTTAGAGATGAACAATTTTCTCTCAGTCAAACTTTTAGCTTCAATCTTGGGCTTTAAACAAGACACAAACATTCCTTTAGCTTCAATCTTGGGCTTTGAACAAGACATAAATACTACTTTAGCTTCAATCTTGGGCTTTGAACAAGACACCAATTAATTTCCTCCCATAGAATAGGAGGAACTACGAACGCTCTGATTGCCCCAAGTCTTTTATGAAAAAACATAGGCACAAGATTAAGAAATCTTAGCGAGCGCACTAATAAAAAAACCTTAGGTCCAGTACCTTTCCAAAAACAATAGAAATCCCAAAAACAACAAAAAAACATTTCCTTAGCCTTCACAAAGGAGAAACTTTCCCTATTCCACAGTAAATGGATTTAAGCAACCAAGCAATACAACAGTAAAACCATATGCAAATAAAGGTTCCTATAGATTACTATAGATGCTCTGGGTGTTAACAACTTCCCTTTGTATAACCAACCCCCGATCCCCGATCTCTTCGCATTTGTTAAAGAAAACATTTGCACGCAGGGTTAGTTTGAGATATCTTCCCCTTCCTTTTAAGCTTCATAGGATAAATATAGAAATCAGAAAGTAGCACCAAAAGAGGTTGTGGTCGCGTCACAAAAACCGACGCTACAATGATGCTCGCATATGCTATCATTGATTTTTTTACTTGACCTAATATTTTTTTTAAATCTGGCATAATCTTATAGCTATTTAAAGTTCTATTTTTATTTTTTATAACTATTTAATAATAACTACAATAGAAATAAAAGAGGTGTTCAAAGTACATTTAAAAGTAAAGTCATTTTATTTTTATAAACACATTATTTCTAACTATACTTTATAAAGTATTTGATTTGAAATGTATTAGGCTTAAATACAATTTTAGTCCTTCTATTTTAATTTTTTTAATCTTTTAATCTCTTTATAAAAAAATTAGCTTTTTGATAATTTAATTTAACATTTATTGAGTTTTTTTAGTTCCCACCCATTTTTGCATAGGTGGTAGTGACTAGGATAAAATGGGTGGAATAAACATAATAAAATAATAGAATATGTGGCAATGATGTTGCATCTTTGGATGCTGAGAATACAGCTGGTTCGAGATTATTGGAGCTTCGAAAGAAGTGGTTTTCCCTTTTGTTGTGGTAGACATTTAATTAACATTGGTTGAATGAATTTTTATACAATATTACTTAGATGAAATCTGGAGAAAAATAACCAAACGGAGTTGTA
Organism: Lathyrus tuberosus; assembly: GCA_022829125.1. Taxonomy (NCBI): domain Eukaryota; kingdom Viridiplantae; phylum Streptophyta; class Magnoliopsida; order Fabales; family Fabaceae; genus Lathyrus; species Lathyrus tuberosus. The sequence goes on from JALAZF010000032.1 coordinate 11,319,506, forward strand.
GCTCATTTGGCAGTAAAGGGAGGATTAAGCCTAGTAGTCCTGCTTAGACCAAATTTTTATTTTGTGCAAGATAGTTGGACTAAAAGTGAATTTAAGTCAATTTATTATTAGTCTTAAGTTAAAAGTAAGTCATATGTATGTAATTCATTACAATTGTTAAAATGGGCTAATTCACAAGGGTCGGTGTTACACCCTAAAATTTGCCGTCCCTTTTTCAACTTTGATTGGCTTATGCTTCATTTCATTTGCATCTTCATTTATGCATTGCATTGGTTATAGATATGGGATCAAGGGTTGTTGCTTGTCCTCAAGAGGAGGAGATGGTTCTCAAAGCAATGAGAGAGGAGATGTACCCAACATCATTGTATTCTTAAGCTACAAAGGTCTTCATATTCATCAAAGTATCTCAACAAGTTCACACAATCATATGAGGATTAGGGTTTCATTGATTTCAAGGGATTCATCTGATCAAGCTCCTAGTGGCTCTGGGCTAGGGTTTTGGTCAAAAGCCATTTATGATTGTTTTCTTGAGCAAAGCATGGTTCTATGGTTCAATATACATCTCAAAGGTTCTTTGCATTTCTCCTGGTTCACCATAAATCATTTCAAAAGTTTCTGAAGTGGATAGAGGAGGCATTGGATTCATCTAATTAAAAAGTCAACTGGTACCCTACAAAAGTCAACTCTTGGGGTTCTTGGATCATATTTGGACATTTCAAGTCATCATCCATATTATTATAAGGTTTGATCAAGAGAAATCAAGAGAAATCATAATATTAAGAGAAGTTACAAAATTAGGGTTTTTGAGAATTTTTCTAAGTATGGAAGAATTTATGTTCATGAGGTTATCTTGCAAAATTCATAACTTCCTCATCCTTGATTCAAATGATGCAAATTAATAATAGAATTAAAGAGGACATCATATAATACAAGTTTGTAGAAGAAAGCAACTTCAAAAGATGCATAAATCAAGAGTTAAGGAGAGGTAAAGTTGAGAAAAATGTAGAATTCAAGTTTCATCACTTAGAATTTTTCTAAGTATGGAAATTCAGTCAAAAGTTCATGTTTTCAAGACCAATTTTCTTGATGATCCAAGCTCCACCTCAAATTTCCTCCAAAATGAAAGTTGTTCCTCATTCTTCAAGCTTTCTTTTGATACTAAGAACTCCCCATTTGGATCATTAGAACTCAAGTTATGATGCTTCAAAGTTAGGGTTTTTCAAGTGGTCAAAATTATAGGTCATGGATCAATGTCATGAAGCCAACTTCAAGGGCATTTTTCACATAATTCCAAGCTTCAACTCAATTTTCTTTCAACATGAAAATTGTTCCTCATGCTTCAAGCTTTCCATGCATGCCATGATCTCACCAATTGGACAAATACTCCTCCAATTATGAAGACTCAAAGACAAGTTGCCAAAACATATTTTTAACTTAGAATTTTTCTACGCATCTTTGGGCTGATTTTGGAACCAACTTCTAGGGTGTTTTCATGGTCTTCCAAGCCTCATCTTGATGTGTTTCCAACATGAAACTTGTTATCCTTTCTTCCTACTTTCTTGTGATACCAAATTTTCATCAATTGGAGTTTCTATCACCAACTTCCAATAGCTCAAAGTTGGTTGCATGAACTTGTTCTTCATGTCACATTTGTGAAGTTTTTGAACTTTTCTTGTAGCACATCTCTTGACATCATTTTCACACGCATGACACCAAGCTTTTTGTCCAAAATAGCTAGATAACATACCATTTCCTCACGCACCCTTCATGCACATGTTGCCAAAATTGGAAAAAAGGAATGTGCATAACTTGTACCTCCCACATGCTATACCTCACTCCCCCAATTTTATGCTTTGTTTCTAACCTTTATTCCCACTTACACAAAACCATAACAAGCCTCACATGTGCTAATTCGTGTGTCACTCCCTCACTCTCCAAAAATTTCAAATTGTCAAAACAAACTCTCAACAAACTTTTAACCTCGCTCTAAACCCTATATAAGTCTCTCAAAACCCTAAAAACCACTGACAACGTTCATTTGCCTCAAGTTAGATCAGAAAACATCTCACTCTCTCTCAAAACTTCTCAAGCACGGGGTGCTACTTCCCTCAAGGTTTTTGACCATTTCTTGATCCATTAATCTTCATTAAAGCACCTAGAGTCAAGGGGGAGGATTTTTGAAGCTTTTGCAAGAGTTTGAAGAAGCAATGGACTTTCTCTGTTGTGTAAGTTCCATCAATTTTTTCCTCTCATTTCAGACACGCTTTCAACTCATTCTTGGTGTATTTGAAGTCCTACACACGTGTAGGCAATGTTTGAATGCTTGTTGTCTTGGTTTGTTGAAGTTTCAGAATGTGCATCAAAGTTTCGTGGCCCCTTTTAAGCGAGTTAGAGTGAGTATTAATGAAATCTAAGGGCAGATTCATGTTCAACGTGAAAAATTGTGTAAGAAGGTGTCTTGTTTTGTCACTTTAGATGAGCTTTGGATTGTAGCTCCGACGAGGCTACCGGGGAAGACGACCGGAGCCCTCGCTCCGGCGTCTGAGGTGGCTACCGTTTGACTTGGTTGACTTGCTTCGTGTCTGATGATGTGGCACTGAGTGCATGCTGACTCATTTAATGATTTGCTCACTTGGACTGTTTTTTAATATTCTGAACCTCAAATGATCTTGGGCCTGCGCATTTTATTTTTCACACCACACGTTTTGAGGCCCAGCACGCGTTACAACTATTTTTCAGTTCATTTGTTCTTTACTAATGCACCCCCTGTATTCTTTTAGTTCATTTTATTTTCTTTTTTCAATTTTATTTTATATTTTGATTTTCTTTATACATAAAAAATATTTCAAAAATACATTTCTGATTATTTGATGCCTTGAGATATTTTTCATGATTTTTATTTTATTTTTAAATTAATTTTTCTATTTTATTTTGAATTAATTTGTGAAGTGCTTTTACACTTTTGTCCTTGAACTAGGGTTTGTGTTGTTGATGCTTTGTGCTTGCCCTCTTGATCCAATATTTCTACCATGCTTTGATACCTAAATGCTCAATGTTCGAATGTTGTTTTGGTGACTTGAGATGTATTTTTATATGCTTATTATTTGATTTCAATTGGTCCTCGATATATGCTCGATTAATGACATACTTGAACTTGTAGGATGGTTTTGATGATGCATTTATGCAATGCTCTTTGGGATCTCTTTCCTACATGATCTTGATTGCTTCACCATGAGTTAGAGCTTTAGATCCACATTTGTTTGATCATTTTGAGGTTTCAATTTGATGATGTGTTGAACATGATACTTGTGTGTTCTTGACCTAGTCTCTTGAGTTTGTCCTCTTGTGTGATCCCTTGATGCTTGGTGCTCTTGTGTGACTTAAATAACTTGTTTGAACTTCTGAACCTCATGTTTTTTTGCCCATTTCATGATCATTTGTCTCCTTTTACTTCACATGACTATTTGTTCCTTTTGAAGTTAATGTTGAATGATGCTTACCTAGTTATTTTTGCATACTTTGAAGATGGTGCTTGGTGTTCCTTTATTGATATTTTGAGCTTGATTTTGAATTGGTGTTCATGGTTGTTCTACTGCCTCTTCTTGGATTCATACCCTAATTTCCCATGTTTGATCCTTTATGGTTTGTTTTCATGAGATAATTGTTGATAAATGTTTAGCCATTGATAGGATTCATGTTGGATGCTTTTGTGCCTCTTTCTTCATCTTTGAAATGAGTTGATCATAACATGATGTAGCTTCTAACCTTTGTTGAACCCTATCTTGCTTTATCCCTTTTGTCTTTGCATGTTGATTAGTGATGTTTGATATGGTTTTAAGACATGTTTGCTTGTGCACTTCTATGATTGTCATTGCCTATCTTCTTGAACTTTAATGTGTGAATCCTTTGAGCATGGTTTGTGAGGATTGGAATATGTGTGTTATTTGTTTGCCGTATCCATTTTTTATGCTTGGATTCATCTGATAAGCATGTCTTGATGTTGACTTTGATGTTTGACACTTGAGAGTTGATTGTTGAGTCTTCTTACCTTATGTTGCTTTGACATCTTTCTCTTCATCTCTTTTCTTCTCCTTTTAGTTTTGAATTTCTTGTTGTTGTTTGTGATTGAGTTATTTAATGTTTTCTTGTGTTTGTTCACATGCTCCCTTAAGGCTCTTAGTCCAACTTAATTTCTGATTAAGTTTGGAGTAGGATAGACATTAGGCTCTCAATCCTTTGCATGAAAACGTTAAGTTAGCCCCCCTCTTGAACTCAACCTTAGGTTCATCCTTTGTATGATAACATTAGGTAGACTTCCCTTTCTCATCCTCAACTATAGGACCATTTGGCATGACAACATCTAGGTGGAGATTCCTTAGTTTTTTCTTTGCCCTTTGAGTCTTTCTCCTCTCTCTCTCTCTTAAATAAAATCAAAACACGTAATAAATACGATGAGTATGGTACGTCCTATGCCTTAAGTACACGGGAAGTGATAAGTGAGAGTCTCTCCTTACCTTGTCTAGAGTGCTTTGCATACGTCCCATTTTGGGTCGATCTTGCAAAGTAATCGATCCAATGTCATAGACTTTAGTGCTATACGCATCTCAAACAAAGTGAATTCATTTATTTTAAAACTCTTGAACAAATGCAAACCATTTTGTCCTTCGGGATTCTCTTTCAAACTTTTTCAGAAAGGGCATGCTACTTCCGTTCTACTGCAAACAGGCCTCGTCCCTAACTGCTGGAATGCGAACTTAGCATCGCTCATAAAAGACACTTAAAAATTGGTAGGCCAAACTACGAATGCTTTGACTTCTTCATTCTCATCCGAATGAGGATACATAGGCACAAGACGGCGAAGTCTTGGCGAGCAACCTTCCCCCATTCACCCATAGTCCTCCAAACTACGTTGACTCTAACTTTCCCATTGCACGAGGGAATACGTAAGCGTAGGACGACGAAGTCCTATTGAGTCTCCTTTTTTTTTCTCCCTTTTCGTTTTCGTTTTCCCTTAGCAAATAGACTTTAGACAGACACACCCTTTGATTAGAACAACAAGAGTAGATCTCGTTTAGTACAACGGACGCGAGGGCGTGCTAATACCTTCCTCTCACGTAATCAACTCCTGAACCCGGAATTTGGTTGCGAGACCATGTTCTTTCCCTTTTTGAGGTTTCTTCGATCGTTTCCTCTTCCCCCGTCGGGATAAATAACTTTCGGTGGCGACTCTATTTTTCCGCCGGTTGTTTTTCGCGTTGCGATAGCTGGCGTCTCTTCTGGGGACTCTGATTCCCTATATGAGTCATACCTAGAGCTTGTCTGTTTCTTGTCATTGAGTGTTTATCTTTATGCTTTTATTTGCTTTATTTGTTGTATATTATTTCATTCATTGCATTTTATTGCATTTGATTATTACTGTCATATTATTCTGGATTTGCTGTTGTGCTATTAGGTGGGTTGGTTCCATGAGGGATAAGCCCACTACCCAGGCTTGAGTACATACATAGGATTAGAGTGGATAGTCGTGTGGCTTGTGCAGCGTCTTGTTATGTTTAGTTGATACGAGACCCACATTCAGACGAGGTTTTCTTGGGAGATACTTTGTCCTGCGTGTCTTATGCATATGACAGGGTGTTCCCATAGAAAGCTTATGACTCTAGAGACCGTTCATGGGAAGTCAGTGGAGTCCTCCTTAAGGGGTGATAATTCTAAACCATAAATAGTGAACGTGTTATCATTTCTCGGCCTCAGAGCCCATGAGACTGAGGACCTACTAGGATGCTTTGTCCAAGACTAGAATCCACATGAGAGAGGGGATGGGTTTTTGCAGAAAACTTTGACCTTCAACCTACCTAGTTTTCTGGTTTTCTTATTAGTATGGAGTTTTGAACCTGGTATTCTAGTTTTTTGGTATTCTCGTCAGAGTAGAGTTTTGAACTTATTCAGTCAGCAGCACAATAGTTATTCAGAATCAGTGGCAACCTTGATTCCATGTTTGTATTCATAACATCATAACTGCATCCTAACACTCATGTTTGTTTATTTCCATGGTTTGTATCTTATCCTTGATTCTAGTTGTTGAAGATCTTCAGAGATGGACACTGGTCGGAAGAAAAATGTTGTCTACAAGTTTCCAACACCTGTTCTGAGTTTTCTTCACAGTTTGGTTACCTTGGCAAGTTCTAGTGTCTTGGAGGATTTAAGAAAGGATTATAGGATGATATTGAGCGTTCTTCACACCATCACCAAGTATGAACATGATGCCATTCATACTCTTCTACAATTCTATGACCCTCTATTGAGATGATTCACCTTTCCAAATTATCATTTGGTTCCAACACTGGAAGAGTTTGCGCTTATTCTGGGAGTTCTAATTAAGGATATGGCACCTTTCTTCAATTCCAAGGAGGCTCCCGAGGTTGGTGATATTGCTACTGCTCTTTATTTGAGCAAGTAAGGTCTAGTGGATATAATATGGATAGAAAAGGAGGTTTTCAAGGATTCCATCTAAGTTACTTGGTGGGTGAGGCCCAGAGGTTTGCCGAAGCTGGTAGTTGGACCACCTTTAACGCCATTTTGGCTCTCTGCGTTTATGGGATTGTCTTATTCCATAATGTTGCTAATTTTGTTGATGTGAATGTTGTTTGCATTTTTATAATGAAGAATCCAGTGCCAACTTTACTTGGTGATATGTATCACTATGTGCACTTCGAGAATGAGAAGAGGAGAGGAGGGCTTGTAACTTGTTGTGCGTCACTCTTGTGCAAATGGTTTATGAATCATCTTCCTCGTTTCGGTGCTTTTGTAGATACAACAGATTCCTTGAAGTGGTCTAAAAGGCTGATGGGGTTGACTGCTGAGAATATTGCGTGGTTTGATCAGAGACTACTTGGTACAGAGATCATTCACAATTGTGGGTGATTTCCAAATGTACCTCGGGTGAGAAGGAAAGGTGGTATTAACTATAACCCATCCCTTGTGTAGCGTGCGATTTTTGTCGGTGACGCGACCACCTTATCGCCATGGTTGGAATTGGGTGCTACTTTCTGATTTCTTATTTATCTTATGAAGCTGGAAAGGAAAGGGAAGCTATCTAAAACTAACCTTGCACGCAAATGTTTTTCTTTGACAAATGCTAAGAGATTGGGGAGTTCGTGGTCAGGTTATACAATGGGGAGTTCTCAATTACCCATCATATATATGGTTATCCATAGATTGTTTAGCAATTTCTTCTGTTTTCTACTTACTAGTGTTTATCTGTCATGAATGGGAAAGTTTCTCCTTTGGGAATGTTGAGAGAGAGAGAGAGAGTATTTTGTTGATTTTCGGGTTTTTTGATGTTTTTAGTAAGGTACTGGACCTAAGGTTTTTTATATGTATGCTCGCTAAGATTTCGCAATCTTATGCCTACGTATTCCCGTTAAATAGCAATCGTAGTTCCTCCTATTCTATGGGAGGAAAGATGATTGGTGGTGTCTTGTTCAAAGCCCAAGATTGAAGCTAAAGGTGAATTTGTGTCTTGTTCAAAGCCCAAGATTGAAGCTAAAAGGTTTTTGTGTCTTGTTCAAAGCCCAAGATTGAAGCTAAAGGTTTGACTGAGAAAGAATTTGTCATCTCTAAAGGGAGATATCTCATCTGTTTATCACAATTATTGGGTAACTGATTATAAAGGAGAATTACTTAAACTGGGATGTATGGAATACAGCAATGCCATAATTTCCTTTATGAGGGATTTGTCCTGAAGGAGAAAACTTTAACGCAGTATAGAGCAATGCCATTTTTCCTTAGGAATCTTTCATGCTAAGAGAGGGACATTGGCTTGGATGTAAATAATCCAGAGGCTTGCCACTTACAACAATTAGATGAAAGAGGAAATTTACCAGGATAAGAGATGGGCTACAGATTGGATTTTTGAATCAACAAGTGTGCCACTTACAACAATTATCCGGGTTTAAGGTTTATTTTGATTGTCAGTTTGGATGTGTGATTGTACAGAGAAGTGTCTTCCTGTAGAGAGATTTTTGATTTCCTCTGAGGGGATGTTTGATTTCCTCTGAGGGGATGTTTGATTTTTGTGTGCCTTAATCAAAGCCCTAGGTTGAAGCTAAAAGGTTGACTCTGTTTAGGGAGTTTTATATCTATCTTGTACAAAGCCCAAGATTGAGGCTGAAAATGGAGATTGACTCTTTTTGGGGAATATTTTGTCTGTCTTGTACAAAGCCCAAGATTGAGGCTGAAAGGGATTGACTCTACTGAGGAGAGGTTTTATTTGTCTTGTACAAAGCCCAAGATTGAGGCTAAAGGGATTTTGACTGACTCAACTAGAGAACATTTAGATGTCTTGTACAAAGCCCAAGATTGAGGCTAAAAATTATTGACTCCACTGGGGGATTTTTATTTGTTATCTTGTACAAAGCCCAAGATTGAGGCTAAAAGTTGAGGGAAAATCATTATACAAAGCCTAAGAGGAGGCTGGTTGGGGGAATTTCTTATATAAAGCCTAAGAGGAGGCTAACTTCTGCTGAGGATTATTGAGATCCAGAGACAGGTCCAAATTGGGGAATCAACTCTAACTAGGGATTGCAGAAGAGTTGAAAATATCAGAGACCATGAGGTTATGATTCAGGGTTTATGGATAGTGATTTGATCCTAGCTGGGGATTTAGAAAGTGAGAGTTTCAAGATTGAGTTTTGAAAACTATGGAGGGTTTTAACTCTGTTGGAGATTTGATGAAATGATCAGGGTTTATCCTGTGTTTTTAGGATGCTTGAGGGTTTCTTTGGTTTCCAAGAGGAGATAAGAGTGTCCAAGTCTACTGGTATAAAGAAGTATATCTTTGTATGATGCCCAAGAGGAGTCTGACTTTTAAGGGATGAGAATCAATCCTAAATTGGTTTGATGTTTTGACTTTTGAAAGGAATGCTCTAACGAATGATGACTAGGTTCTGTCCTATACCTGTAGGAGGTCTTTTGGGTCCTTGTATTAAGCCCAAAATGAGGCATGAGAATTCTAAGAAGCCTGAGGGTCCTTGTACAAAGCCCAAGAGGAGGCTGGGGATGCTTTTAGGAACCTTTGGGTCCAAACTTTAGAAAAGTTCCAGAAAGGTTTCACCGGGAATTAATCCTTTCTGTAGTGAACAGTTCTAGGGTTTGAAGAATTTCAAGAGAGGTTTCACCGGAAATTAATCCTCTATGGGGAAATGAATTTCTTGACAAATTTCTAATAGTGACAGTCTTGAGAAAAGTTTCACCAGGAATAATGTTTTTCTCTGTTCCATATTGTATAAGCCCAAGAGGAGGCAAGACTGTATCTGGAATTTCCTATGGGGAACTAGTTTTGACTATGTTGAAAGAGTGACCACTGGCTTTATCTAAATTCTAGACCTAATTGTTGGGGAAAACTCTAAGCAAAATATACAGGCACACATATATATATACAGATGAAATATATAAGCAGGTATGTAAAAGAAAGCTGGTAGAACTTACAGGCGAGCAAGCTTCCATAGCTGTATGGTTAGTTGTCCAAGAAATTGAAGAAAGTTTTCATAACAACTATGAATTTGAATCTAAATCAAACAAAGAAAGTTGTTTTAAAAGGAAGTTGGGGACTTATACTTAAGGATAAGCCCAATGAAAGACAGTGATCGCACCGTCGTTTGGAAAACTATATTAGGACTTATACAATACCTGAGGCCCAAAATTATTGTATTTATAAAAGAGATGGATCTTACACTCTATTAGAGGCCCAAGAGTTTATTTTTGTACAAGGGATGTGGCTTACAACTCTAGGAGAGGCCCAATGAAAGACAATGATCGCACCGTCATTTTGAAAACTGTATCGGGACTTATACAATGACTGAGGCCCAAAATTATTTATGTACAAAGGGGGTTGGGTCTTACACTCTATTAGAGGCCCAAGAGTTTTAAAAAAGATTTGAAATGGGACTTACAACCAAAGGGAGGCCCAGATAAAAATTGTTTTGAAAACAGCGATCGCGCAGAGATTTTTTTAAATCGTATCGGGACTTATACAACGACTGAGGCCCAAATTAGTTTGTGTGTGACAAGGGGTGGGTCTTACACTCTATTAGAGGCCCAAGAGTTTATGCGAGGTTTTAAAAAATCAAAATTTAGAGAAAACCCTAATTTTGGATTTAAAAGATATAATTTTCAAAGGGAATTAAATAAAAAATGACATAAAATGTCAAATATATTTAAAATAAGTTGTAAAATTTGAAAAATATTTTGAAAAATCATGTTTAATCACATTAAAGCTTGAAATTCAATCTGAAGTTGCAAATCAAAGTGAAAAACTTCATTTTTTTTAATGTTTAAAAACAAATAAAATGAAATAAATTACAAAAATTCTAACTATATTAAATAAATAATATAAATTAGATTTTTTTGTAGAATAAAATACTTTAACATTTTTTGTGAATTTTGAAAAAAATAACCATTAAAAAATGGTAAAAATGAGTGAGAAATTTATTTTTGAAGTTGTTAAAAGATTGTGAAGAAAATGAAAGAAATAAGTAGTAAAAACAATATGGGATGGTCCTCCCAAGGTTTGAACTCATGCCCTTGGGGTGGTGAGATTAAAAGTTTATCAACTGAACCACTTGCATGTGGCTGATAGAGATTGGCAAGTGATGATAATATATGAAAAACCTTTGAAATGTTTTAGAAAAAATAAAACCAAAAGGTCTGGGGCGAGGGGGATTCGAACCCCATACCCTTTGCTCGCTACACACACAAAACCAGTTGATCAACCACTGGGGCGCAATGCTAATTCAAATATATAGTGGCAAGTGTATAATATATACTATGTTTGGTTCAACAAACCTGAAAATGGCGCCATGGCCATCTTCTTCCTTGGGCAACCATAAGACTTGCGTGAAGCAAGCTATCTCCTTCATTTCTCACCCATTCCACAAGATGTAAACATTAAACTTATGCGTTTTTTAACAAGGAACATGATGGTTCTTTTCAATTTTGTTTAAATTAAGTGTAACAAAAGATATCACGGCATAACCAAATGAACCCTAAATAATGCAAGAACAAAATGAAATCTTATACACACGAGATAAATAGCAATTGATTGAGGGAAAATGATCTATGAACATCCAGAAACACAATGGTAACTTGAAAACATGTTTATGATGCATGATTCATTTAGTTCAGTTTTAAGGAAGCTTACCTTGCAAGTGAGAATCGAATTCTGGCTTGGAGGTGTTACAGATGTATTCCAATGATCTGGACAGCATCCTTGACCTCTATGGATGGTGTTCCAATGCTTAGGTTGATTTGAAAACCTCTGGATTAGCCAACTCGATCCAACCTGCAGCTACCTTGTAACTTTGAGCAATTGAGGTGTGAGTTGATGATTTTGATGTTACAGATTGAGTGTAAGTGTTTATATCACTCCTATATGTTGTATAGGAGGTGTGTGAATCATTGGTTTGAGTTGTATTGGTCTCCAACTAAAAACCCGATAGTGCTTTCTCAAGAAAATGGAGTTTTTGTGCTTAAGAAGCAAATGAGAGAAAACAATGTTGTAAGTTGCTTTGGTGTACCATGAATGATCAACAAGGAGCTTTATTTATAGGAGAAGAGTTATGATGAAGCTTCTCACTTGAAGCTCAGAGGATAAGATTGGAGTCAATGGTCTTGGCTTGGTGTAATTGCTTCTTACATAAGGTACGCAGTCCCAAAAGTTCAGCTATGTATTGACTCAATTCACATTCTGCATACCTCTTAAATGTTGTTTATTAAAGCATCTTGACTACAAGGGATAGGAATCTTGAATATGCACTATTTCACATAATTTCTCTTTGAATTCAAGGCTTCCATGAAAAAACTTCATCATTCTCATGAGATTTTTCCTTGGCTCTTTGGCACTATCCTGCAGGTTTGTGAGGAGTCATCCTGATCACATTGAATTGGTTTGGCATAGAGATCATTTCCTTTGACTCAGAAATCGTGGCTGGCAAGAAATGCACAAAACTGTCTTGCAAAACAGTTTATAGCAAGGCATGTTGCAGCTGTCATAACCTCTAGCTCAGGTGGAGTTTTCTCATGTTCTTGGGCTCATTGGAAAGCTTGCATATCCCTCTCCAACTTTGATGTCCACTGTAACACCCTAAACCCCCGCGACAAATAATAATAGAATGTCAGAGTAAAATCAAACATACAACGCTTAGGATGTTACTTACAACAACCACCTGCTCATGCATATGATATGTAACCCATAGATATTATCAATAAAACATACTTAATTAATCTCCTTACAAAGCAGCGGAAAATTCAACTGAAACATAACTTGTTTACTATCACATCATCATCATCAAGTAATTAAAAGGACGGCAAATAATAAAATACAAACTACAAGCGTTCTAATAACCCGGTGTTACAATCAGAGCAGAATAAAAGAGAAGACCTCGTCGTCGCTAACTCCAACTCCGCACTAATCCTGCTTAACCGCATGTTACCCACGCGGAGGTAACATTCAAACAGAAGGGGTGAGATTCTCAAAATCACATAAGAAATGCATAATATAAGTATGAAAGAACATAATCCATATACGACTCACCCTAACAACACAACATCAGTACAAATACGAATTTCCATACAAGCATACCATTATATGCACCACAACACAACACAATGCAATGCAATGAGACCCACGACTCAACTCAATGCATGTGGTACCAATTCGATCCCTGTTTCATGATCACAATTCCCATCGGAATTTCCATAATAGTCGTTCACACCCCACATGGGCACACAACATCCGTGATCGCTCACACCCCATATGGGCACACGATCACTCGTAATCGCTCACACCCCATATGGGCGTACGATTACCTTAACAACAACAATAACACCAACACGATTCTATTTCAAAGAATTCGGATAAGACGCTCACACCCCACATGGGCACACGGCTTATCACACAACTTATGCAACATGCTATGCACTCAACCACAACATCATACCACATCATAACCAACAACTATTGCATTTACAAGTTATGCCACAACACAACATGCCATAACTAATCAACAACATCATCATACAACATCATAAGCAACAACCATTATATTTACACGGTATGCCACAATAACTCAACAACAACATCATGCAACATCATAAGCAATAACTATTGCACTCAACAACAACATACAACAACGACGTAAGGCATATGACTAGCATACCACTAATACATTACCTCACTACTGCCCAATATACATCATATACCTGCTCAAACATACAAACATTGCAATCCACAACAACGACACGCATTCGCACAACCGAATTCCACATTTCACGGTTCAACACGTCGAAACATACATGGAAACACATACAACATGTCAAATAGTTGGAATTCTATCATTGAAAATAATTTTAACAGAAAGTACATAAAACCAGCTTTCCAACGATTCGAAGGGCGCCTCAAACGGACTTACGGATCAAAAATTATGATCGAAACCGTATTTGGACCCAAAGCTGCCTGGCAGCGATGAAGCATCACGGCGCTCGCCGTAAGCCTAAAGGCGCTCGCCATTGCCCTGCAGAATGCAGACTTCTACATTTTTCCACGTTGGAGGCCTTCCGGACCTCCGATTTCGATTCCGTAAAAAACCCCAAACTCAGAATTCGAAATCCTACCTCATACCACAATTATAAGCAACCTAAAATACATATTTGTAGATCCTCCCATCATTCATACATCATAAAATCATCAATCCTTCATGTTTATGTGCCAACCCTCAAAACCGAACAATGGAGGAAAGCATATCAACAATCAAAACAGAATTATCATACTCATGGTAAATGAAATTCAACATATCACATCATCAATTAGAACACATTCTAACACCACAAACATAACTCAAGCATGCAATTCACACAATTCGAGCATTTTTATTATCGTCGACACATAGCTCAAACTTCTCACCGGAAACACCAAATAATCAACAAACACATGGGTAAAAACCTAACCATTTATCTACTCTCATACAAACATTATGAAACCCTTAGAGATCACAGAACCCACCCTTACCTAAGATGAAGATCCTTCAGATGTCTCTAAGCCCTAGCTCTGCTTCTCCCTTCCGTTCCTCCTTTCTCCAGAAACACGATCGATTCCAAAAGACTTCTTCCTCTTCTCCAATTTTTCCCTTTTCTTACTATAACCCTTGGACCCCTAATATGCTTTTCCTACTTCACCTTACTAATCCTCATAAATTGACCACCTTGCCCTTATCATCTCTTCACTCATATTATTCAATTTTAAATAAATAAAATAGTGAAACTAATTATTTTAATCTAATTAATTCCAAATAAATTATTTAAATTAATAATTAATCACTAACCACACCTCTCACCTCTACACTACTGGTCACACACCCTCAATACCTCATTCTCTACAATTCTAATGTTACTACCCCATAGTAAGGCCAACCCTACTTCCACCAAAACACACATAATCAAACACAAATACACAACACATTCAATTTTAATTAGCAAAAATAATTAAAATAAATCGGGGTGTTACAACTCTCCCCCACTTAGAATATTTTCGTCCTCGAAAATTTACCTTATGCGAATAACTCCGGATACGTCTCTCGCATCCTGCTCTCTAATTCCCAAATCATAAAAGGAAACACCACAAATAACACGAAACAAAAAACCACCTCATCAATAACAACAACAAGATTCAATGCTCATGCAATGCACTCGACGACCAACTCAAGAAGCAAAGAATAACCGAGTTACGCACACACATGTTCACTCTTGAACCAGAACACTACACAATCGTTATAATCACCACAGGTAACACTCATCTAATTCCCCATCCCAGGAATTAGCTACTCGCACTCGGATCACCATCATAGAAAACGAGGCAACCACGGAGATAAGAACATAAAGTTCCACGACACAACGTCGTCCTAACCACTTCAACATAACCGGAATACCAACCTCTTGGTCACACAATCATCAAGACAACAATTCTACGATTCATCAATCGAACATGTAACTAGTAGTACATGATTAATATTTAAACCTTTCACCATATCACTTCCATTCATGCAGGTCATAACGTTTAACCTTTGAACTCGTACCGTTCACGCACGCATATTCGAACCGCGCTACATCACGCTTCCGCTACGCCACTCTGATTACTCGCAACTATCAAATCTACCAATTTCACATCCAACTTCTGACTCTTTCTAATATTCACCAGAAAGTTACCATTCACCTTTTATATACCCAACCTCTCACTCTACTACGTCAGCTCACACACCAGATATAAGTCTTTGGACTGCTACTCAATTCTAATTCTCTGACCATCAAAGCAGACATATGAAAAGACTTTCGACCTAACTCATCAGGAATCCCAACCTTCTTCGTTGTCTCATATTCTATTCCTTCTGACCAAACAGGTGTTCTACACTCTTGTGATTACTAAACACTTCGGGCTAGATCCATAAAAATAATACCTTCGGATCCTTAACACAAATGCAACCGCAGCCACTCCCAAATCTTGAACAGGATAGACCCTTTCATGAATCCCCAATTGTCGTAAGGCATAAGCTACGACCTATCCATCTTACATTAGCACACTATCTAAACTCATCACAAACACATCCCAAGACCCCACAAACGGTTTATTAGGATTAGGCAGAATCAATACTGGAGCCGTAGTCAACTTTTACTTCAGCTCTCTAAAACTTTCCTCACAACGAACATCCCCAAACAATTGACTTATCCTTCGCAAGTCAACTGAGATAACGGAAATGCTAACTTGGAAGAGTCTTCCATAACCTACAGTAATAGCCCGTTGAGTTCAAAAATCCTCTAATCTCCTTAACCAACTTCGAAGCTTTCTCATTGTAGATCTGCATCTACTTTTGATGGATCCACGATAACACCCTTATCTGAAATAACATAACCAAGAAACCCATCCTTATCAACCAAAAATCGCGCTTTGCTAACTTAGCATAAAACTTCATCTCTTCCAATACTTGTAACTCAATTCTCAAATACTCTACACGTCCTTCTTCTGATTTTATAATAGATCAGATTACCCCAACGAACACCACTTCAAACTTATCCGATTAAGTATGGAAGATATGATTCATAATCCCCACACACACCCCAGCGCATTACGAGCACCAAACAACATCATCCTATATTGTAATGCTCCTAACCGAGTTCCAAAGATTCCAAGTCATCTATTCTTGAAAGTGGACACTTATCCTTAAGCACTTTGGAGAGTTATCAATCTGCACAAAACACACTTATTCACTGGAGTGCCTACCCATCAAATGGTACACAAATCTCATTTAAGTCCATCAGTAGAATAACCTCCCTGTCAACAAACAACCATTTAGTATGGTTCAAGACTCTCCAACGATAGAGATGCACTAGTAATACTACTACAACCATAACATACGCAACCTTCAAAATTCATCCTGAGTTTGAAACACTTTATCCAAAACAGCTTAACAACCTCTGGTTCTGGTTACCACATTCCATATCAATTATTCTTACGGGGTTTCGACCCACTCAAGGTTTCTGTTGCCACGAGATTTTCAACCCATAACAAAGTAATACCATCAAAGAACTTCAAATCATCCATGATTCATCACCATTCAAAACTCAAGCTATCTAGAATACAACTGTGGGTTTCCATACTACTCACCGACTAACACGCGACTTCATGCTATCATCAATTTCTCTACTAACAGTACTGAAGCTCTCCAAGGCGGCACCCTTGGTCTCACAAATCTTCTTCCTAGTAAATCTTTTAACTGCTCTTTCAGTTCTACTAATTCTAACGTCGGATCATGTATGATGCCATAGAATATGGTACCAGGGACACGATCATCAAAGAATTCCACCTCTATCTTTAGTGGCACATCCGATATGTCATCCAAAAACACGTCTGGAACTCACGCACAACTGGCAGTTCGTCGTTGTGACTTTACTGCTAAACTCCAGGACACCATCATCGCAAACATGGCAAACATCTAAGCATCATTTCTTGAGAGTTCTTCTACTTACTTAGCAGGTACAACCTTAACTCTTCACTTTTGTTAAGGTTAAGTTCACTCTTCACCCTTTAAGAAGCAACCATCAACAATACCAGACCATTTCCTCTCAGAGACATCCCAACTTACCGACGTACAAAACCTTAAATCTGCCTCATCTTCAGATATATAAGAATCTACATCGGCTCATGAAAACCATCAGTAAGCAATTTGCTTAACTCTGAACAATTCACTGAACATACTATCTAAGCTGAAAAGATACGTCTATTCCATCCCGCATGACCCCGTCTACTATCAACAAGAGATTAAGGGTGATCAGTTCCTCAATTTGTCAATACAGCCGACCATCATGATGGGGCATAAACCATCTTAACCAAACTATAATAGTGTTCCTTGCATCTTGTGCACAAGCTATCTAAGGCATAATCCTTAGTTGACATAAGCATTCTTTTTGTATTTCCTTCAGTTTCAGAAACAACACACTCTCACAACTCCCACATCCTTGAAATCAGCAGCACACTACCTTACTTATCCAAACGATTGGTAACCACAGGGTTTAGCTCCTACCAATGCATCTCAAGAGTAACATCATCTCGTCCCAATTGAAGACAAATGGTTCCCATCCTTAGGAAACACGTCGGGATACTCCACACATCACTGACCAATCTCTAGCCAAAACATCGCCTCCTCACTCACAAGGAAGCAAACAGTGAGGACACATGTTCGTCTTCCCTCGAGGGTCACACCATTCTCAAATAGGTGAACAATCCAACACTGCACTCCCTCATGTAGTAACACGATATCCGATCTCTTCAACAACGAGAACAACATTGTCCCAAGCACTCTTGTAATCAACGACACACTACGCCAACACTCCACACCTGAAGCATCTTGGAGAACACACAAGCTTCTCCCCCACTTATCTCACTCTCATCCTGCAGACAAGGGATTAGAAAAACAAGAAAGTACTGATAGTGTTTCACACACATATCACGTACTAAGGAACAAACAACATTGACAGCATTCATCTGTCACACCACAACAACTCGACAACTTGGCCGGACAGACCGACCTGCTCTGATACCACTTTGTAACACCCTAAACCCCCGCGACAAATAATAATAGAATGTCATAGTAAAATCAAACATACAACATTTAGGATGCTACTTACAACAACCACCTGCTCATGCATATGATATGTAACCCATAGATATTATCAATAAAACATACTTAATTAATCTCCTTACAAAGCAGCGGAAAATTCAACTGAAACATAGCATGTTTGCTATCACATCATCATCATCAAGTAATTAAAAGGACGACAAATAATAAAATACAAACTACAAGCGTTCCGACAACCCAGTGTTACAATCAGAGCAGACGCGACTCAACGAAATAAAAGAGAAGACCTCGTCGTCGCTAACTCCAACTCCGCACTAATCCTGCTTATCTGCACGTTACCCACGTGGAGGTAACATTCAAACAGAAGGGGTGAGATTCTCAAAATCACATAAGAAATGCATAATATAAGTATGAAAGAACATAATCCATATACGGCTCACCCTAACAACACAACATCAACACAAATACGAATTTTCATACAAGCATACCATTATATGCACCACAACATAACACAATGCAATGCAATGAGACCCACGAATCGATTCAATGCATGTGGTACCAATTCGATCCTTGTTTCATGATCATAATTCCCGTCGGAATTTCCATAATAGTCGCTCACACTCCACATGGGCACACGACATCCGTGATCGCTCACACCCCATATGGGCACACGATCACTTGTAATCGCTCACACACCACATGGGCACACGATTACCTCAACAACAACAACAACACAAACACGATTCTATTTCAAAGAATCCGGATAAGACGCTCACACCCCACATGGGCACACGACTTATCACACAACTTATGCAACATGTTATGCACTCAATCACAACATCATAAGCAACAACTATTGCATTTACAAATTATGCCACAACACAACATGCCATAACTAATCAACAACATCATCATACAACATCATAAGCAACACCATTATATTTACACAGTATGCCACAATAAATCAACAACAACATCATGCAACATCATAAGCAACAACTATTGCACTCAACAACAACATACAACAACGACGTAAGGCATATGACTAGCATACCACCAATACATTACCTCACGACTTCCCAACATACAGCATATACCTGCTCAAACATGCAAACATTGCAATCCACAACAACGACACACATTCGCACAACTGAATTCCACATTTCACGGTTCAACATGTCAAAACATACACGGAAACACATACAACTCATCGAACAGTTGGAATTCTGTCATTGAAAATAATTTTAACAGAAAGTACATAAAACCAGCTTTCCAACGATTCGAACGACGCCTCAAACGGACTTACGGATCAAAAGTTATGATCGAAACCGTATTTGGACCCAAAGCTGCCTGGCAGCGATGGGGCATCACGGCACTCGCCGTAAGCCTAAAGGCGCTCGCCATTGCCCTGCATAATGCAGACTTCTACATTTTTCAGCGTTGGAGACCTTCTGGACCTCCGATTTCGATTCCGTAAAAACCCCCAAACTCAGAATTCGAAATCCTACCTCATACCATAATTATAAGCAACCTAAAATACATATTTGTAGATCCTCCAATCATTCATACATCATAAAATCATCAATCCTTCATGTTTATGTGCCAACCCTCAAAACCCAACAATGGAGGAAAGCATATCAGCAATCAAAACAGAATTATCATACTCATGGTAAACGAAATTCAACATATCACATCATCAGTTCTCATCAATTAGAACACATTCTAACACCGCAAACATAACTCAAGCATGCAATTCACACAATTCGAGCATTTTTATTATCGCCGACACATAGCTCCAACTTCTCACCGGAAACACCAAACAATCAACAAACACATGGGTAAAAACCTAATAATTTATCTACTCTCATACAAACATTATGCAACCCTTAGAGATCACAGAACCCCACCCTTACCTTAGATAAAGATCCTTCAGATGTCTCTAAGCCCTAGCTCTGCTTCTCTCTTTCATTCCTCCTTTCTCTAGAAACATGATCGATTCCAAAAGACTTCTCCCCTCTTCTCCAATTTTTCCCTTTTCCTACTATAACCCTTGGACCCCTAATATGCTTTTCCTACTTCACCCTTACTAATCCTCATAAATTAACCACCTTGCCCTTATCATTTCTCCACTCATATTATTCAATTTTAAATAAATAAAATAGTGAAACTAATTATTTTAATCTAATTAATTCCAACTAAACTATTTAAATTAATAATTAATCACTAACCACACCTCTCACCTCTACACTACTAGTCACACACCCCCAATACCTCATTTTCTACAATTCTAATGTTACTACCCCATAGTAAGGCCAACCCAACTTCCACCAAAACACACATAATCAAACACAAATACACAACATATTCAATTTTAATTACGAAAAATAATTAAAATAAATCGGGGTGTTACATCCACCAATGGTCCTGGTTCAGTTTGCATCTAGGTGAAAATTTCCTTGGAAGTTGGTGGAAATGCTGAAATAACAAGGCAGAATTTTCACTAAGTGTTTTTGACATATTTTGGTTTTTTCCCCACTTTGATCCACTCCTAACTAAAAATCCATGAAGAATTAGGGTTTGAGGTAGTTGAAGCTTTTGTAGAGTGTAGGAAGATTTACAAATCAGGCTTTGGATCACACAAAATGGTTGCTTGGATCAAAAGTTATTGTCCTTTGAAGTCGGTATCAAAACCATTCAAATTTAGTAACTTAGAAAATTTTTCAATTTTTTCAAGATTACCCCTTTTACAAGTTATCATGATTTCTTGATCAATTCTTGTTCAAATGACATTGTAAATCATATTTTGTGAAAATATGAGTCATAAGGATCATTTTTGCCAAAAAAGTCATGTTTTGACTTTTGGCTCTGGAGCGGTTCGGTGCAGAGAAACCCTAATTCCCGACTTTTGAGGAATGCATTCCACGAGGGTGATTTAACTTTGCAAATGGACCCTTAGGGTTATTTTGAGCATATTGAGTCACATTTTGAAGCCTTGGCTCATTCCTCTATGAAAATTTTACTCTGGAGGTCTCAGCCGTCAAAAACCCTAGTTTGGTGACACTGGCGATCCTGAGGCTTGATCCACTTGGAATGTTGCAACCTTGTGCTTGATTCTTGGTATGGGAGACCTTTTGATCCTTCATGTGTGTTTGAGAGGATAGACAAGTTGAAGATCATGTCATTTCTTGATTGACCTTTTGTCTAAGTACTCTGAGAGGGCTCAAAACCCTAATTCTTGGTTGATGTGAATGCTCAACAATCTTTGAGAAGATTGATGAGGTGTGATGGTATATCCATATTGTGGTGATGATTTGCACAATGATGGGATATATTGGTGGTCAAAATTTGGGGTATGACGGATGCCCCTATTTAATCTTCTTGGACCTGAAGGTGTGAATGGCGAAGATATTCGGACATTCAGGGTGCAAGAGGATTAAATATCGGAATACCCAAAATTTTGACAGTGGTTATGGATAGCAGTTTGCTCATCTGTTTTCTTTCGCTAAGCAATGTTACTTAGAAAAGGGTGAAACTTCCCCTCGATCCTGGTCTTCAGCCATGGAACTGGTCTTAGTTTCTGAAATAAACTTCCCCTCGACCCTGGTCTTCAGCCAAGGAACTGGTCTTAGTTTCTGAAATAAACTTCTCCTCGATCCTGGTCTTCAGCCACGAAACTGGTCTTAGTTTCTGAAATAAACTTCCCCTCGATCCTGGTCTTCATCCACAGAACTGGTCTAAGTTTCTTTTATGAAATAAACTTCCCCTCGATCCTGGTCTTTAGCCAAGGAACTGGTCTTAGTTTCTTCTTGTTAAGTTCCTTCCTCAACAAGGAACGCTATTTGTAGAGGTCTTCATCAAACTTCTCGCCAAGCTTTACTGGGGAGACGCCATTTAATGGAAAATTTTGAGGTCAGACTTGCTGGGGAAACCCATTTGTCTGAACTGTAGAGGTGTGCAAACTTCTCTGTTGGAGATGCCATTTGTTGACTCTACTAGGGAAAGCGGGTCTCTTGAGAGACTGCTTTTTTCTTGGGGATATTACATCGTATTTTTCTTCGAGATCATTTCGGAGAAATGCCATGTGATGTGACCCATTTTGAGGTGCTGATGACTTTATTAACATCAAATCTTTTGGGAGAAAAAAATCGATGTATTGTCGAGAGTCTTTGGTTAGAAAGCTTTCTCTGGGATTTTCCTTAATTCGGGTAAGAGAAAATATCATCTTCACTGGTGAAGAGTGATGTTCCAAAAAGTGTCTGTTGAATGTCTTCTTGCCTTTCAGAGGTTCAAGTTATCAAAGGGGTCGAGGATAGGCTGACAACTCTATCGGAGAGAGGACACTTATCACCTAGGGAATGAATATGACCAGAGTGATGGTAATGCAATATGAACATGTATGTGAATCAATAGTGCATGATGTATGTATGTTTATGCTGACAAAACTGACGTGACATACAGACTAGTGGATGAACACGACTGGATACTCGGCCACTGTGGGGGATGAAAAATATCATCGGTTCAAGATAACAATCCGGTCTTGCTTAGGAGAGGTAGTCCCTGTGGGGGGAGAAAGAATCGTCAATCGGTCTTAAGAGGTAAGAACTCTGCCGGGGATATCAGACGAGACATTTCATCTGAAATAGTTGATCTTTCATTCACGTGCACTGGTTTAGAAGGAGTACTTTGATCCTGCACTTTGAAGTTTAATCAACTTCAGAGAGGCTATCGATGTTCCTTTTCGTGTTCAGTAGTAAAAAAGAATTGTCATCTTTATTTTAAAATGCAGAAGAAAATTTGAAAGTTTAAATTCATTTCTGTTTTGTTTCAAGAATCGTTGATCATGTTAAAACGTCATTCTATAAAGCAAAACTAAACGAGAGTTGCAAACAAAAGTAGTAAGCTCAAATTTTATTGATAGGATGGTAATCAGCCAAGCGCGTGATACCATAGAGCATTACAAAGTTTAGAAAATGGTAATTTTTGGGAAAAGGGGCTACATTGAAACATAACAACCGCTATCCTTCTACCAACTTTGAATTCTGGACATTCTGGGCTTCTGTCGAAGGTGACCTTGACTGAAGTTCTCTTGATGGATGGCATTTCTGCTGGAGATTTACCCCTGTCGGATGTAGTTACTTGCCACGAATCCCTAACTTTTGCCTGGGTTATCTTTCTAGGTTTTTCAATCCATCGGGATGATTTTTGCTTGTGTCTCTAATTTTTACCTGGACCGCCCTTTCGGGTTTTCAATCCACCGAGACATTTTTTTAATTATATAGGCGAAGTATTTCTTGACTACATCAACATTTGTGGGGTAGGCAAACTCTTCTCCATCCATGGTTGCGAGTCTCAAGGCGCCGCCTGAGAAGGCTTTCTTGACCACATAGGGGTCGTCGTAATTCGGAGTCCATTTGCCCCGGGAATCAGTGAGGAATGATTGTATCTTCTTGAGCACGAGGTCTCCTTTTCTGAAGACACAGGGTTGGACCTCTTTGTCAAACGCTTTCTTCATTCTTTGCTGATACAACTGACCGTGACATAAATTTGTCATTCTATTTTCTTCGATTAGGTTCAGTTCATCGTGTCAACTTTGACACCATTCAGCTTCGGTTAGTTCAGCTTCCATCAATACCTGGATTGATGGGATCTCTACTTCTATAGGGAGCACTGCCTTTATGCCACATACTAGAGAGAAAGAGGTTGTTCCTGTTGAGGTGCGAACAGATGTGCGATAACCGTGAAGAGCAAAGGGTAGCATCTCATGCCAGTCTTTATAGATTACAACCATCTTCTGAATGATCTTCTTGATGTTCTTGTTAGTCGCTTCTACCGCTCTGTTCATCTTAGGCCGGTAGGGAGATGAGTTATGGTGTTCGATCTTGAATTCAGCGCACAACTCCTTCATCATCTTGTTGTTCAAGTTAGATCCATTATCAGTAATCATCTGGCTTGGAACACCATAACGATAGATGAGATTGTTTTTAATGAATCAGACCACCACTTGTCTGTTACATTAGTGTATGACGCTGCTTCGACCCATTTGGTGAAGTAGTCAATGGCTACCAGGATGAATCGATGTCTGTTCGAAGCTTTGGGTTCGATCATGCCAATCATGTCAATTCCCCATATGGAAAAAGGCCAAGGAGAAGAGAGAACTTTGAGATTCGTTGGCGGTACATGGATTTTGTCAGCATATATCTAACACTTGTGATGCCTTCTCATGTACTTGTAGCAATCAGATTCCATTGTCAACTAATAATACCCTGCTCTTAGAATTTTTCTCGCCATTGTGTGTCCATTGGCATGAGTGCCGAAGGATCCTTCATGAATCTCTTTTATTAATAGGTTTGCTTCTTGTTTGTCTACGCATCTGAGCAAAACCATGTCGAATTTTCTCTTATAGAGTGTATCACCGTTCAGAAAGAAGTTGCCTGCCAGTCTTATGAGAGTCTTTCTGTCTTTCCCAGATGCCCCAGGTGGGTACTCTTGTCTTTGAAGGAAGCACTTCATATCATGATACCAGGGTCAGTCATCTATGACTACTTCAACCATGAAAATATAAGCGGGCCTTTCAAGGTGC
This sequence comes from Lathyrus tuberosus, assembly GCA_022829125.1. Lineage (NCBI taxonomy): Eukaryota > Viridiplantae > Streptophyta > Magnoliopsida > Fabales > Fabaceae > Lathyrus > Lathyrus tuberosus. The sequence continues at coordinate 11,344,265 of JALAZF010000032.1, forward strand.
ATTATGTCAATCTTAGGTACGTCGTTCCATTGACCTACACTAATCATGGAAGAGAGAGTGGCTAGTGCATCAGCCATGTGATTTTCTTCACGAGGGATGTGATGAAACTCGATTCTATTGAAGAATGGTAACAACCTCCTCGCGTAATCTTTGTAAGGAATTAATCCTGATTGATATGTGTTCTACTCTCCTTTGATCTGATTAATAACCAGGGATGAGTCCCCATCACATCCAAGTTCTTTATCCTTAAGTCAATTGCTTCTTCAAGACCCATGATATAAGCTTCATATTCGGCCTCGTTGTTTGTGAATTTGAACGTTAATCTGGGAGTGAAAGGAATATGGGTACCCTGAGGTGTTACGATGATTGCCTCAATTTTGTTTCCATAAGTGTTGACGGCTCTGTCGAAAATAAGTCCCCACTGGGTATCTAGTTCCGGCCCTTCACTGGGTAGCGGTTCATCGCAATCCTTCATTTTCAAGCACATGACATCTTCGTCTGGGAAGTTAAATCCAGCTGATTCCTGATCGTCAATCGGTTGATGGGCCAAATGATCGGCTAGAATACTTCCTTTGATGGCTTTCTGAGCGTGGTACTCGATGTCGTATTCCGATAACAACATCTTCCAACGGGCAGTCCTTCCCGGGAGAGCAGGATTTTCAAAGATATACTTGATTGGATCCATTTCTGAGATTAACCAAGTAGTGTGACAAATCATGTACTGGCGAAGACGTTTGGCTGCCCAAGCCAGAGCACAACAAGTTTTCTCGAGCATAGTGTACCGAGTTTCACAGTCAGTGAATTTCTTGCTTAGGTAGTAAATGGCAGACTCTTTTCTTTTCGTTTCGTCTTGTTGGCCGAGTACACAACCCATGGAGTCTTCCAAGACTGTTAGGTGAATGATCAGTGGTCTTCCTTCCACTAGAGGAGATAAAATTGGGGGATTCAACAGATATTTTTTGATACTGTCAAAAGCTTTTTGGCAGTCTTCTATCCATACACAGGTTTTATTCTTTCTGAGCTGTTTGAAGATCGGCGCGCATGTCGCGGTCATAAGGGATATGAACATTGAGATGTAATTCAGACGTCCCAAAAATCCTCTGACTTTTTTTTAGTCTTTGGTGAAGGCATTTCTTGAATGGCCTTGACCTTGTCAGGATCAACCTCGATTCCTTTTTGGCTGACGATGAACCCTAAGAGCTTTCCTGAGCGAACACCGAATGTGCATTTGTTAGGATTCAAGCGGAGTTTGTACTTTCTTATACGCTCGAATAACTTTGACAGGTGTGTCACATGCTCTTCTTCCATTTTAGATTTGGCAATCATGTCATCGACATACGCCTCAATTTCTTTGTGCATCATGTCGTGAAATAGAGTCGTCATGGCCCTTTGATAGGTTGCCCCGGCGTTCTTCAAACCGAACGACATTAGATTGTAACAAAAGGTTCCCCATGGGGTGATGAATGAAGTTTTCTGCACATCTTTCGGCGCCATTTTGATCTGATTATAGCCCGGGAATCCGTCCATGAAGGAGAAAACTTTGAACTTTGTTGTACTGTCTACCAGCATGTCAATGTGTGGCAAGGGGAAGTCGTCCTTTGGACTTGCTTTGTTCAGGTCCCTATAGTCTACACACATTCTGACCTTTCTGTCCTTTTTCAGAATTGGTACTATGTTGGCTAGCCATTGAGGATATTCTGAGGTGGCAAGGAAACTTGCGTCGATTTGTTTATGCACTTCCTCTTTAATCTTTATTGCCATATCCGGATGAGTCCTTCTCAGCCTTTGTTTTATCCGCAGACAATTTGATGTCAACGGTAAATGATGTTCCACGATGCTGGTATCCAACCCTGGCATGTCCTGATAGGACCAAGCGAATACATCTAGAAATTCTTTGGGAAGTTTTATCAAGTCTTTTCTGACAGTTGTACCGAGCAGTGCCCCAATCTTAACTTCCTTTCTTTCTTCTTCTGAACCCAAATTGACTGTTTCCAATGGCTCTTTGTGAGGCTCGATAGACCTTTCCTCTTGCCTGAGTAATCGGGAGATCTCTTCTGAAATTTCTTCGTCCTCTTCTTCTTCAACTTCAAATACCGGGAATTCAAAGTTGGGAGAAGGCATTTGATCGTATGTTTCAATGGGGTTTAAAACAAGCAATCTGCATGACGTGATGATTCATTTTTAGAAGAGATAGAGAGAATGCAAGAGTGTGTGCAGTGTACTTCCTGAAAAATGCTTGTTTTTATTTTGGGTTGTTTTAGGATTACCATATTTTGGAAAAACGAAAAGTGAAAACAGCAATAACTGCGGAAATTACAGAATGACATTATTTATTTATGATTTTGTCGATTCTTGAAATACAACCCTATAAAACAAAACTCTGTCGCTTTGGACGAAGCGAAGAGGGACATTTACAGAAAAGTGAGCCCTATAAAAACATCAGTTTCACCTGGGCAGGGTGAAAGGTTTAAAACAAAGACACAATTACTTAGACTTATGGACGATTTTTGGGACATCGACTGCAACCCATTGGCGACGAACTCCTCGGTGAATCACAAAGTCTGGTACCTTCTTTCTTGGTTTGTCCTCAGAAACAACGCTAATTTCTGGCGGAGCAGGATTGTTGAAGTCTTCCTCCCAAGCAGAGTTATCGTCTTCTATTATTTCTTCCTTAGTGTTTTCACTCTCAAGAGGATCTCCCCATCCAGTTGGCTGGATGTCCTTGTATCTGATGCGAGAGCTTTCAGGAGCGGTGTACTTGACTAAGAAGTCGTACTTGCCACTCGGCTGTCCTAAAGTGTCCCATACTTCTGTGGGGGTGGTCGAGTCATCTTCCTCGATGACGTTGACCTCGGGAAAAGCATAGTTGATAAACTCTGGTCCTGCAGTCTTTGCAAATTCATCATTGAGCTGGATATCTTTAGAATGTCCTGAGTAATGGTCCCATGACTTAGTGGGGACGTGAGTATTCCTTTCAATATTACTCAACTGATAAGCATCGTTGGGCTGACTCTTTTTCCCCAAGCCTTCTGTGTATGGCTTCCAGAAAGGCAAGTCATCCAGGGGATCATAATAATCTTGATCAAAGTTATCTTTCTTTAGATCATCTTCTAGAGAATTAGGTGGAGCACGACATCCTTCAGGATCGCAATCTCCGTAGATCATCCGGAGGTCTGACCTTGGTATATATCTCGGGCTCTGCTTTAGAAATCAGAAGGGAATGTGAGCTTCTTCCTGAGATATATAACCGTCTGGGTTGAGATAAGATTTCCATTCTTCGTCCATATCAGAGGAGTCACTCTCATTGATGGTGTGTACTTCTTAAGACATTGGGTGGAGAAAGCCTCCACTGTGGAAGAAGTCCTGAATGGGATGAAAACTGTCATCCTTCTTGGCAGTCTGGGTACAGGTTGAAGAGAAACCAAGACCTTTCTTTGTCTTGTTATCCATAGGAATTACAAGCTGTCCACATCCCTTTACGTTATCACTCTTGATCACTTCGAGAGCATCTTTGTATGAAGAAATCGACATTCCTCTTTCTGATCGATTCTCATTGCTCACCGAGAGTGCTTGGAACTGGGTTCCAATAACCTCATCTGGTTCTAAATAGGAAAATGATGATAGGTGGCTCACAATTAAGGCTTTCTCTCCACAGACTGTGACTAGCTTGCCATTCTTGACGAACTTCAGCTTTTGATGAAGTGTCGAAGTGACTGCCCCAACTTCGTGTATCTAAGGTCTTCTAAACTGAAATTCTGGTACCAGATATGTGATGTTTCGTGTGATGTCACAACAACACACTCTGCAATGGACAATATAACACAACAGAAAAGACACAAAGAATTGTTCACCCAGTTCAGTTAAACAACTTACTCTGGGGGCTACCAAGCCAGGGATGAATTTCACTATCAGTAGAATTAATTTACAGACTCAACAACCCAGTTGACATCTCCTAAACTTAATCACTACTTAATGAACCTTCTACCTAAGAGACCACTTAGGTATGAGAACACTACTCAATCCCTAAATCACTTCAAAGATAATAATTCAAAGATCACACACTTTGAAAAATACAACTTGATTCTGCTTCACAGCTTTGATCAAGAACAACTCAAAACAACACCACCAATTCACACTAGAATGGTTTACAACACATACACGAAGACACAAACGAATCTCAGTCTTTAGCTCTCTTTCTTCGTTGCTTTTCCTTCATGATTGATGCGCTTTATATAGCTATTTGATTTGGGCTTGGACCCTGCTACAATATCTGACCTGATTTGTTATTTAAAAATGAATCTTCAAAACAGATTTTTTTTCTCAAAATCTTTTTAAATCTTCAGCCTTTAAACACTCCTACAAATCTGCATCAAATCTGTTTGCAACAGAAAATATCTCCTCCAAGATATTCGCATCCAATAACTCTAACAGCTCTCCCAAAATCCAGCTAATACGCTTAACCCTAAAAACATCTCAACCCTGATGTTTTAATGATCTGCATATCTGATGTCATGACATCGCATGTGACATCAGACTTCAAAACTTCAACAACTTAAACACTTAACATTATCCATTGTTAAGACTCAATGTTAAGACATCACCCATGTGACATCAACATTGAACAAACCACTTTGTTTTACCAAAATTCTAGCCAATCCAAGAACTAACAATCTCCCCCTTTGGCTAATTTTGGCTAAAACAATCTCTGCAACATCAGAGACTTCAGCAGCGGATAAAAATTGAAAAAATGTTAAAAACTCCTTGCAGCACTCCTTCAAAACAACTCCTACTTCAAAATGCTGCACATACTCCATCAGCTCAGCAAAGGGTCAAGCTCCCCCTCAAAACCAGAACCAGCAAACAACTGTTCAACATGCACACTCCCCCTCAACATCAACATGCACACTCCCCCTCAACATCTGTGCCACACCAGAACTGAGATAGGGCACACTCTACACACAAAGGCTAGGCTAACTCTCCCCCTTTTTAGCCACAATTGGACAATCACCAAACACAGTCAAACACCAAGCTTTCCCCCAAAAAAAAAAAACAAGTTCCAACACCTTGACTGGTCAGGCGATACAAACAATGCTCCTTGTTTGCATTATAAAAACAAGCCTTCTTCCTTCTAGCAGCACCACACAGCAACCAAGAATGAGCCAGTCAAACTCCAAAGATGCAGCAAAGAACCTCAAGCAAGAGGACAAGAAACCAGATCCACTGAAGAAGAAGAGCAAAACACAGACAACAGCTGGAACTTCTTCAGGAGCAACAAGAACAAGAAAACCAACAGAGACAAAAACCATCAAGAAACCTCCAGTGCAACACCATGCTTCTGATGAAGAATGGGATGAAGGTTAGAAAACTTTTCTTGATGCAGGGGGCTGGGACAATCTTTAGATATTGCTATTGATGTACCAAAATCCAATCTTGTATGCTTTCAGCAGTTAAATAAAATGTTGTTTTCATATCATAACTGCACAAATACATCTTCCAGCACACCTAATCCTCATAAATGCAAATTCCTAGTTTGCTTCTTAGACTTTCAAATTGATTTTCATCTAAGGCTTTAGTAAAAATGTCAGCTAATTGTTCATCTGTAGCAACATGTTCCAAAGCAACTACTTTGTCTTCAACCAAATCTCTTATAAAATAATGCCTTATATCAATATGCTTAGTTCTGCTATGTTGAATAGGATTCTTAGAGATATTGATAGCACTCAAATTATCACAGTACAATGTCATGACATCTTGCTTGACATTGTATTCTGTTAACATCTGCTTCATCCAAACAAGTTGAGAACAACTACTCCCTGCTGCTATGTACTCAGCTTCAGCAGTAGAAAGAGACACACAGTTCTGCTTTTTACTAAACCAAGATATCAGATTATTCCCTAAGAAGAAGCACCCTCCTGAAGTACTTTTTCTATCATCAGCACTCCCTGCCCAATCAGCATCACAAAAACCACATAACTCAGTGACTGATCCATGACTGTAAAGCATTCCATAGTCACTAGTCCCATTCACATATTTCAGAATCCTCTTCACTTGATTCAAGTGATTAACTTTAGGCTCAGCTTGATATCTGGCACAAACTCCAACAACAAAAGAAATATCAGGTCTGCTAGCTGTGAGATACAATAGACTTCCAATCATGCTTCTGTATACACTTTAATCCACACTAACACCATGTTCATCCTTGGACAACTTTAAATGAGTAGGAGTAGGTGTCCTCTTGTGATTAGAATTCTCTAGACCAAACTTCTTCACTATGTTCTTTGCATACTTGCTCTGAGAAATGAATATGGAGTCCTCCATTTGTCTAACTTGTAGACCAAGAAAATAGTTTAGCTCACCAACAAGACTCATTTCAAACTCAGACTGCATCTGTTCCACAAAATGTTTCACCATTGCATCTGACATCCCACCAAATACTATGTCATCAACATAGATTTGAGCTATCATCAGTTTTCCTCCTTCCTCTTTAACAAACAAAGTCTTGTCAATCCCTCCTTTTCTATAGCCATTCACAACCAGGAATTCAGTAAGCCTTTTATACCAAGCTCTTGGTGCTTGCTTCAACCCATATAGAGCTTTCCTTAGTTTGTACACATGGTCAGGAAATGTTGGATCAATAAATCCTTTTGGTTGATCAACATACACCTCTTCATTTAAGTAACCATTCAAGAAGGCACTCTTAACATCCATCTGAAAAAGCTTGAATTTGAAATTACAAGCCACCCCTAAGAGCAATCTGATAGATTCCAGTCTTGCCACAGGAGCAAAGGTTTCATCATAATCAATTCCTTCAACCTGAGTGTATCCCTGAGCAACTAATCTGGCCTTGTTTCTGGTGACCACTCCTTGTTCATCAGATTTATTCTTGTAAATCCACTTAGTGCCAATCACATTAACTCCACCAGGCCTTGGTACAAGATCCTATACTTCATTCCTTTTGAATTGTTCCAGCTCTTCATGCATGGCATTTATCCAAAACTCATCAGTCAATGCTTCCTTGACATTCTTTGGCTCAATTTTGGAGACAAAACATGAACTTGCTACAACTTCTCTTGACCTAGTACTCACTCCAGAATTTGGATCACCTATAATAAGCTCCTTTGGGTGGTCCTTCTGCACTCTGATAGAAGGATCTTTATGAGGTTGCTCAGATTCAGGCTCAGCAGCAGCAACACTAGGAGTTGAACTTCTGTCTTCAGCTTCTGGTGCAACTTCACCAACTGATGTTCCAACATCATCTAGGACATCATCATCTTCCTGCTTATCATTGTCATTAATCACCACATTGATGGACTCCATCATCACCTTGGTTCTAGAGTTGAAAACCCGATATGCTCTGCTGTTGGTAGAGTATCCCAAAAATATTCCTTCATCACATTTGGAATCCAATTTTCTTCTCTGTTCTCTATCAGCCAGAATATAACATCTACTTCCAAAAACATGAAAGTATTTAACATTAGGTTTTCTTCCCTTCCATAGTTCATACAGAGTGGATGAAGTGCCTCTTCTCAGGGTAACCCTGTTGTGAATGTAGCAAGCAGTATTCATGGCTTCAGCCTAGAAATAATAGGGAAGTTTCTTGACATGGATCATAGCTTTAGCAGACTCTTGGATAGTTCTGTTCTTCCTCTCAACTACTCCATTTTGCTGAGGAGTAATAGGAGATGAAAACTCATGACTTATACCTTCAGCAGAGCAAAATTCTACAAACTTCCTATTCTCAAACGCTCTTCCATGGTCACTCCTTATCCTGATAACATTACTCTCCTTTTCTCTTTGGAGTCTTTGACAAAGATCTTTAAAAACATCAAACACCTCTGATTTGTCTTTGATGAAGCTCACCCAGGTGTACCTTGAATAGTCATCCACAACTACATACGCATATTTCTTTCCACCAAGACTTTCAACCTGCATAGGTCCCATCAAGTCCATATGAAGTAGTTCCAAGACCTTGGAGGTGGTGTCATGTTAAAGCTTCGGATGAGACATCTTTGTATGCTTCCCTTTTTGACAGTCTCCACAAACTTTTCCTTCCTCAATATTAAGTTTGGGAATTCCTCTGACTGCTTTTGAGGAGATGATTCTCTTCATTCCCTTTAGGTGAAGATGTCCCAACTTCTGATGCCAGATTTTGACATCACCGTCTTTAGCAAAAACACAAGTGGAAGAATTTGAGTCTTGTGGCACCCAAAGATAACAATTGTCCTTAGACCTGACTCCCTTCATAATAACTTCTCCTTTATCATCTTTGACAATGCATTCAGACTTTGTAAAGTCTACTTTGAATCCTTGATCACAGAGTTGACTAATGCTAATCAAATTTGCTGTCAGTCCTTTAACAAGAAGAACATCGTCCAGTCTGGGAGCACCAGCACAGTTCAATTTACCAATCCCCTTGATTTCTCCTTTGACCCCATCACCAAATGTAGCATGGCCTGAAGAATGAAGCTTCACATCTACCAACAGATTCTTAACTCCAGTCATGTGCCTTGAACACCCACTGTCAAAGTACCAATCTTCTTTGGTAGAAACCCTTAAAGAAGTGTGAGCTATCAAGCTGGTAACCTTAACTTTAGGGACCCATTGCTGCTTAGGCTTGGTAACCTGCCTTCCTCTGTGACAGTTCTGTCTGGGAACAACCTGATGAGCCTTCTGTGGATATCCATGTAGCTTATAACAATAAGCCTTAATGTGTCCAAAACATCCACAATGGTGACATCTCTAGTGCCTGTATTTCTTCTTAGATGGGGTTCTGTCATGATGTTTTAACATCACTGGTTTGGAGGTGATAACATCATTAGAACCTGCATCATTGGTGAATCCCAAACCACATTTGTCTGCAGCCATCTTCCCAATACTAAGAATGTTGTCTAGAGCATCAGTACCATTGTTCAACATTCTGATAGTTTTGGTCATAGAGTCCAGTTTATAGTTAAGCATACTGACTTCAGATTCAAGTTCAGTCTTTTCAGCTTTTAACTGTACTATGGTTTTCTTCAGTTTTTCTCCTTCAAGACACACTTGTTCACTTCTTATGAAAAGATCTTTATAAGTGATAGCAAGTTCATCATAAGTAACCTCATCATCACAAGAATCATCATCTAACTCATAAACCCCAACCATAGCTCTAACAAGTTTAGCTGAATTTTCTTCAGATTCACTCTCACTGTCAGACCAAGAAGCTGATAACCCTTTTTGCTTCTTTAGAAAAGTAGGACATTCCTTCTTGACATGTCCATACCCTTCACACTCATAGCATTGTATCCCTTTGTCATTACTGGACTTTTCTTCATCTTTAGACTTCTTCCCTTGTTCTCCTGATCTGTTGATGTCAGAAGTAATGTTCTTGACATTAGGATTATAACTCCTATTTATCCTCTTCATAACTTTGTTGAACTGTTTTCCCAGCAAAGCTATAGCCTGAGACAGTTCCTCCTGAGAATTATCCTCTTTCCCTTTCTTAGCTTCTTCAGAACTGGAAACCAAAGCTATACTCTTGGACTTCTTTTCAGGTTCCTCTTCATTCAACCCTAACTCAAAAGTTTGAAGAGATCCAATTAGCTCATCAACTCTCATTTTGCTGATGTCTTGAGCTTCTTCAATTGCAGTCACCTTCATCTTATATCTCTTGGGAAGGGACCTAAGGATTTTCCTCACCAGCTTTTCTTCAGTCATCTTTTCTCCAAGAGCACTAGAGGCATTAGACAGCTCAAGAATACTCATGTGAAAATCATGAATAGTTTCATCTTCCTTCATCTTTAGACTTTCAAACTTTGATGTCAGAAGTTAAAGTCTTGACATCTTAACCTTTGAGGTTCCTTCATGAGTAGTCTTTAGGATGTCCCAAGCTTCCTTAGCAACTTCACAGGTGTTGATCAACCTGAAGATGTTCTTATCAACTCCATTGAAAATAGCATTTAGAAGTTTAGAATTGCCAAGGGCAAGCTCATCTTCTTCCTTGGTCCATTCTTCTTCAGGTTTCAGTTTTAAGCTGCCTTCTTTTTCTTTCCCAACATTATCTTTCTCAACAACAACAGGTGCTTTCCATTCTTTTATGATAGCCTTCCAAGCCCTGTTGTCCAAGGATTTCAAAAAGGTAATCATCCTTGGCTTCCAATAATCATAATTAGAGCCATCCAGAATAGGGGGTCTATTCACAAATCCACCAACTTCCTTGTCCATCTTACCAGAAAGTATCAGCCCTAGATCTCACCCAGATGCAGAGCAGGATGCCTGCTCTGATACCAATTGAAATTCTGGTATCAGATGTGTGATGTTACGTGTGATGTCACAACAACACAATCTGCTATGAATAAGGCAATAAACAATAGTAAAGCATAAACAACACACAAGGATTGTTCACCTAGTTCGGTCTAACAACCTACATCTGGGGGCATACCAAGCCAGGAAGGAAGTCCACTATTAGTAGTATCAAATTACAGACTCAACAATCCCAGTTGACAATCTCCTAACTTAATCACTACCCAATGACCCTTCTACCTAATTCCACCCTAGATAAGAGACTCCATCTCACTTCCAATCATTGCAATGATGTCTAGCAGTCAACATCTCAGCCACTGCATCAACAGCTTGATTTCCAACAACTCTTCAATCACAGAAAAGTAGAAGACACACTTCCATGACAATACCTAGCCATGACACACATGACTAAAAACAATACTTAGAGTTGCTTAACAGCTTCCTCCAAGAACAATACATCTCTTACCTACAGGCTTTGAGATAAACACGATGACCATCCCACAAACCGGGTGGTTCATCAACCAACACAGCCCTTATAATTTACATGATGGCTGGCTTGCTAAAACTAGGTTACAATGCTTCTATTTATAACCTATTTCCAAACTGGATTTGGGCCTTCAAATCACAACAAATCAGCTTCTACAAATCTGCAAAAGATTCTCTTACAAATTAGGTCTTCAATCAAATCCTTCCTAATTTATCTCCATAATTAGAAAGTCATTACTCTTTAATATTCTTCTTGATTCTGACTTGAATCTTCCAGACCTTTAAATCAGCTCCATAATATTTCTAGGATATTAAGTATCTTTTAAATCTTCACTTTTTAATTTAGCTGCAAGATCTTCTCCATAACAATAGGAACAAATCTCCAATAGTTTCCTAAAAAGTCTCCAAGATCCTTTTTATGAAATCCAATTAAATCTGCACTTTGTTCCTAATAAATATCCTTGACCTGCGTATAATGATGAGGTATATCCAAACAGATCTCATCAAATCAAATTAAATCCGTCAAGAGATATACAACAGCAGTACTTGCTGTCTCAGACAACTGATGTCGTGACATCTCCTTTGACATCACATGACAGCAAAACAACAACACCTTCTATACCAGACTAAGATGTCATGACATCTCCTGCAACATCTGTCACATAACAGCAGCAACTGTTGTGCCAGAACCAAGATGTTATGATATACTGTCATGACAGTAATACTCCATATCTGTACTGATGTCTGATTAACCATGTCAGGACATCTCACCCAACATCCTGCAATACAAAAACACAACAGATGGTTTTCTGATGTTCTATCAACTGATGTCAAGACATCATGTTTAACATCAGACCTCAAAACTGCAACCCTGCAACAACTAATGTTAGTAACCAATGTTAAGACATTAGACATATGACATCAACATTGTTCAACTTTGTTTTACCAAAATTCCAGCCAATACAAGAACTAAAAATCTCCCCCTCTGGCTAATTTTGGCTAAAACAACTCCATATCAGAGATCCCTACAGCAACCCACACAAACACAACTAACATTCTCAGAACAAATCAATCCTACTTCTCTCCCCCTTTTTGGCCAAAAATTGACAAACATTGGGGTAAATGTACACTACTGGTCCAATCCATTGATACACCAGGTCTAAACTGTCATGTCCATCATGAACGACATAACACCTTCACCAGAGCCACAAATAATCTAGATAACCAAAAGTTCAACTCCCCCTATCTAAGATAACCAGTGCTCCATTGCAAGATGAACACCTTAAATGAATGGAAAACATAAGACTCATCTTCATGTCTTCAAGAGCGCACCCTCTGTTCAACACACCTGCTGAACGCATTCACTTAATGCTTGATCCTCAAACAACACTAGTACGTTTAACTGACAGAAGTTGCTCCTTCAAAAAGAAACACCACAAAATCACCAATGATATCCCATGACACCTTTATGATCATATAGTAAGAATGTACCAGGATCACCTCCAACAACCTCTTGGATTGAGACCAAAATCATCACTGATCCCTCTCATCCTGAAACCATCCATACCCTGTACAAATCCACCTTGAATTTTACAGCCATAAACATTCTTGTTCCACACCAACATGTCATCCAACAGCCTAATGTCATAACATGTTATCTGACATTATATCCTCATAAGATTCAACCAATCTTCACAATCTTGATCAACAAGCAATCTTCACAATATATGCACCTTTGCAGCAAAATCCATAGACAAGTACTCCCCCAGTCATGGTTAACTAATGCTCTAGACGAAGATGAACATTTGAGCACACTTGCTGAGCACATGCATTTTGGTACCATTGTCCCTTTCTCCAAAGGCAGTCATTCCCTATCATACTCTTCATCTTCAGACTTCCAATCAATCAATACCTGATCTACTTCAGTCTTCTCTACATTCTCCATCCAAGGCAGACCTTCTACTTCATCATTCTCCCGTATGACTATGTAGACGCTCCTTAGGCATAATGTATGCACCAAGCTTCAGAATCAGAACAAAATCATCCTTCACCAAGGATATTCAACCAGATAATGTCCCAACACAAGTTAGAACATTTGCCACACACCAAGATATCATCACCATGATTCTTGATATGCTACCAACTGGACTTACTATTGCATAGTAATCCAAAGAACTAGAGAATTAAACTCTCATCCACCTTCAAGAAGAATAATCTCCTTGAGTCTTCAACTCATCACCCTTCTGCCCAAGAGTAACTTGTTCCAAGACAATCCTCAATAATAACCAGCTGCCACACTCTGATTATCTTGATTCTTCGAAATCTACTTCTGAGATCAACCAAATGCCACAGTTTGATCACCTCATTCATGAATCCTCATATGAAAACAACCAAATGCCACATTTTGACCTTTTTCACATTTGTCAGAACTCTCACAAAGATATCTTGATCCACCAAGGAAACTTGATCTTCAAGTCACATGTTCCACTTGCTCAAAAGCAAACACACTTAGACTCCCTAAGCCATGGTCATGTAACATCTTCTCCTTCCTACAGCTCCCGCAAACTACCATGAGAACGATCCTTTTGAAGCATCCTATTGTTCATTCCTGTAGATCACCCTATCATTAGCTGATGTGCCACATCACCAGCTGAGACTCCTGATGTTAAGCTAGATGTCAGAACATTATGTCATCCAACTGTTGAATTTAGCTCTACCTTCTGCCACTCAAAAGAACCTCCTCCCTTTGCAGAAACAGATTTCCGTGCTCTCATAGACTTGGTTCAACAATCAAATTTGAGTAGACAACCTCCATCCTGCTTAGAAACTCCAAAGACTTCAAACCTACCACATCTGAATCTTTAGAAAATAAGTAGTCCAAGACTACCCCATAGCAATACTAAAGAAAGTCACTTCCCTTAGTAGAGCCGTCAGTAGAAAGCTAGAGATAATTGCCACTTATCCTTGACCTTCTGCATCTAAAGCCAGAGTATAAACATACCATAGACAATCTGCTACTTCCAATCCTTCAAGCCACAAAACTGGAAGAGTTCATTCCATACAACTAATGCAGACACCAATTGACCACAGGCTGATTTACACTGCTACTGCACACAGACTCTTGGATGCATTTTCCCTATAATATTGTCCTCAGACAGTTTAGCTCAAACAAGGATCATCTCCTTCTCTTCTGCTATCAAGATTACTACCTTTTCTTCAACCAGCTCCAGCTGAAATGCTATGACATTATGAACAGCATCTCAAAAATTGTTCAACTTCACAACTTCAGTGATCCTTCAAAACAGCTACAATCTAATAGGTCTTTGACTCAGCACTTACCATAAACTGCTGATGTGTAGCGCGATGTCGAGACATTAGGATTGACATATCAAGCTCAGCTTCTTTCTTGATGAAACTTCCTCCAGTTCATGATTTTGAAAATCAGGAACATGTATCTTCACAAGAGAATTCATCTTCAGCTATACCAGAACTACAATGGACACCATAACCAGGACGATCTCCTAATACGCTTAAGAGATAACTTATCAAGATCTTCACTCCCGCATGAAAGATTTGACAATGATACTCTTTTGCTTTGGCTCCACCCTCTTCTTTCATCATCAAGAAAATTGAGAAGGAAGGAATCAATGTTCTGGACAGATTGGTCTTCAATACCTGAATTGAAATATATTCTTCTTCTGCTGAGGAAACCAAACTCTAAGGTCTTTCCAAGAAAATACCTGCCAAAAGTCTCACCACAAGAAACAACCAGGGTAGCATCAGATACCATGCAGCAGAACACACACCAACTCCTCAACAACCTTCAGGCACTACTCAATAATCCTTGCACACCATTACCATAAACCAAGTGCCAACAAATCAAACTCACAACAGCAGTTCTCCTGATAACAACAGACAGGTCCAATACATACCCTGTCATGAATAGTCCATCCTTCACTTCAAGGGATCATACAAACAACTATATGAACTGACCAAGTCCATAACTCAGCAAAACTATCTTCCTTGCTTGTGAACCAGAAAATATCTTCCCTAGATCTCATCCAGAAACATACAGGATTCTTGCTCTGATACCAATTGAAATTCTGGTACCAGATATGTGATGTTACGTGTGATGTCACAACAACACACTCTACAATGGACAATATAACACAACAGAAAAGACACAAATAATTGTTCACCCAGTTCAGTTAAACAACTTACTCTGGGGGCTACCAAGCCAAGGATGAATTTCACTATCAGTAGAATTAATTTACAGACTCAACAACCCAGCTGGCATCTCCTAAACTTAATCACTACTTAATGAACCTTCTACCTAAGAGACCACTTAGGTATGAGAACACTACTCAATCCCTAAATCACTTCAAAGATATAATTCAAAGATCACACACTTTGAAAAATACAACTTGATTTTTCTTCACAGCTTTGATCAAGAACAACTCAAAACAACACCACCAATTCACACTAGAATGGTTTACAACACATACACGAAGACACAAACGACTCTCAGTCTTTAGCTCTCTTTCTTCGTTGCTTTTCCTTCATGATTGATGCGCTTTATATAGCTATTTGATTTGGGCTTGGACCCTGCTAAAATATCTGACCTGATTTGTTATTTAAAACTGAATCTTCAAAACAGATTTTTTTCTCAAAATCTATTTAAATCTTTAGCCTTTAAACACTCCTACAAATCTGCATCAAATCTGTTTGCAACAGAAAATACCTCCTCCAAGATATTCGCATCCAATAAATCTAACAGCTCTCCCAAAATCCAGCTAATACGCTTAACCCTAAAAACATCTCAACCCTGATGTTTTAATGATCTGCATATCTGATGTCATGACATCGCATGTGACATCAGACTTCAAAACTTCAACGACTTAAACACTTAACATTATCCATTGTTAAGACTCAATGTTAAGACATCACCCATGTGACATCAACATTGAACAAACCACTTTGTTTTACCAAAATTCTAGCCAATCCAAGAACTAACACAAACAAACAGCTGTAGGCTGCCCGGATGTCCATGACCTGGATAGTGACTTGGAAAGTGTGAGGACTGATGTTATGGGAAGATCGACTTCGTCAATAACTGTTTTTTAAGATCCGTCAAAGGCTTTGACGATGATCTCACTGCCCCTCATTGGAGCTCCTGGAAATTGACTGTAATGTTAATTGCCATGTTATGATTCTTGCCTTCTTCCAGCAGTTCTTCATCACTGAACCCTAAATTATTGCAGGAAGTGATGTTGGAGATGATACTGTCAAATTGTCCCACCGTCACATCTTATTCTACGAAAGCTTGCTCCAACACTTTCTGCAGAACTTCCTAGTGAGCTTCGGAACTAAGTAAGAGAGACAACACAGAGATTCGAGACGGAGTTTGCAAAAATTAGTCTACAATGTTGTACTCGCTTTTCTGGATGAGCTTCAACATCTCATCGTTGTCCTTCATAGATTCTATACTACTAGATTGTCCGACTTGTTGATTTGGAACTTCCGTTTGAGGTTCTTTTTCTTTGGCAGGTTCTCCAACTCCTCTGTTGAAGATCCGACCGCTCCGAGTGACTCGACTGATGTCGACAATATTCACGACGGAGGGTAACGGAGTTTCCTTTCCATTTTCGATTGTCGTTGCATCGTACTTGTAAGGGATAGCCTTTTCTAATTTGTACGGTATGGGCCCTGGCAGGTAAATAACCACATGAGCTTTTTGATTTCTCTAACCGTTATAGGCGACCTCAATCAGTTCCTGGTTGAGAACTTTTCTACCATCAAGAGAGATTCCCGATTCATTGAGTAGAGGGATTATGGAGCACACGACCTTGGTTTTCCTATGATCGGAGATTACGACAACATTTTCACTTTGATGAGGGAGAGAGTCTTGCACCATGTTAATCGACCCAGAACTTGAACACGATCGGATCTCTTTCCGGATCAACTGATTTTGAAGAGCCGCTCGTACGAGATAGCATCCTTGGTTGTTCTCTGAACAAACTCTACAGCACTCGTAATTGTGGGGTGGCACCCGGCCGCACCCGCTCTGTATGCAGTGCATCTTTACTAGATCTGTTTCCATTGAGCGGACATCCTGACTTTGATGCCTACCTGGATTCTCATCGGTCATGCTGATCTGTTGTGTAGCTTCATCCAGGTAGATTGGAAGCCACCAATGGTCCAACAAGTGTTGCAGTGTTCTTTGGACAAGTGCACATCCTTGGTCGTCTTCACGGCATTCCTCACAGTCTTGATAATTGTGTGAAGCCAGAAAACCGAGCCTGACTTGCTTAGCATGTAGTTCTACCAAACTTGTATTCATCAAGCGTATGTCAAATATCTGGCCCATATTGACTTGATGGTTATTTCCTTCACAGTAATCCTGGATCCATCCGAGATCCATCTGACGTTGGAGGGCCTCTTGTAAGAAAAAGCATCCCTGATGGCTTGTTGAGCAGATCGGACAGGTGTTGTAATCATGCCGTGGCAGATTATGATATTGACTTTGCCTCGAGTGCATCGCCACCAAATTGACATTCATCGCGAGAATGTCGTGGTTTTGAACAATGTTGGGAAGTGTGTGGGCCATGTTAACTTCCCGGATCCTGTGATCCTGAATCCAGCCTAGATCCATTTGTTCTTGTAATGCTGTTTGCACTACGGAGCACCCCTGATTATTCTTTGAGCAGATATCACATTGGTAATAATTGTGAGATGGCACATGACCGTACCCACTCTGTCTGGAATGCATCTTCACCAGATTGGTTCCTAGTGAGAGTACATCGTGAATTTGATAACTACGGCTAAATTCTTTCTCTATTAAATTTACTGCAGCCTTTTCATGTTGTGGCAACAGGTTCGTTTGAACATTTAGATTAATGTCTTTGAAAGATAGGATCCCGTTCCTAACAAGCTTCTATACATCAGACTTGAAGCTGAGACAATTCTCAATGTTGTGCCCCAGTCCTCCTTGATGGTAAGGGCAAGTTTGATCCGCTTTGAACCAAAAAGGTGGATTTTCTGGTATTATAAGAGGAGTCCTGGTTTGGACGTGCCCCTTGGCCAGTAGAAGCGGAAATAGCTCTGCGTACAACATTAGTATAGGGTTAAACCCTGATGATCGTGTAGTATGATTGTTGTTGTTGTACTGTGGATGAGCCTGCTGAAGAGGTTGTTGTGTCCTTTACTGATACTGTAGTTGACTTGGTTGGCTCTGAGCAACCTGAGGTTGGTAAGTCGGAGCCGATGCAGGGTTGATAGCGGGAGTTATTGCCGCTACTGGTTGATACCTTCGCCTTTGCTTTCCCAGAGAGATATTACTGATCTCCTGTTCTTTCCTCTTTTGGAAAGCAGTACCGTATCTCTTAGTATTGCTAGATGGCTCTGCATCTTTGATCAATCGTCCTTCTCGGACTACTTCTTCAAGGCGTACTCCCATGTTCACCATCTGAGTGAAGTCGCTGGGCGCACTGGCGACCATTCAGTCGTAATAGAACGAGCTTAAGGTTTTCAAAAAGATCTTGGTCATCTCCTTTTCCTCAAGAGGGGGACAGATCTGGGCAGAAATTTCACGCCATCTCTGAACATATTCCTTAAAAAGTTTCTTTGTCCTTTTGCGACATTGCTCTGAGTTGATCCTTATCTGGTGCCATGTCCAGGTTGTATTTATACTACTGAACGAAGGCTGCACCCAGATCTCTGAAAGTATTAATTTTGGTGTGGTTTAAACCCATGTACCATTTGAGTGCGGCACCGGTTAAACTGTCTTGGAAGTAATGGATCAGTAGTTGTTAATTTTCTGTCTGGGTTGACATTTTTCGAGCGTACATCACCAAATGACTTTGAGGGCAAGAGTTGCCTTTGTATTTTTCAAAGTCAGGCACCTTGAATTTGTACGTTATTTTCACATTAGGGACCAGACAAAGGTCTGTCGCGTCCTTTCCGAATAAATCCTGATCGCGAATGGCGTGCAGTTCCTTCTACATTTCCAAGAATTGTTCCTGGAACTCATTCATCCTTTCGTACATGTCTTCGTTTCCACCATAAATTACTTGTGGAATCTGTCCTTCCGGGACAGTGTGTACCACTGGTTGTGGTATAGACATTATAGCGGTGACTCTTGGCGCTTCAATGCCCCGAAGTTTGTAACCTTCAGAAGTTGCTGTCATGACTCTTGCATCTTCGCTTTCCTGAAGTTTCTAACCTTCAGGTCCAGCGGTTCCTATTACGGCATTCTGGGTCTTTAGTGACCGGCGGGATATATCCTTCAGGTATAAAGTTGAGCGGCATACCCCAGGGACGACCTTTAGGCATGTTGTACCGAGGATGATTCTCATGTGCCTCCATAATGGGTGTAGATGTGATCTCTAAGATTACAGTCTTTTGTTGCCGCTGCTCCTGAGTTGCTGCCAGGGATTGCATGTCACCGTGAAGTTTTTACAAACTTCCCTTCAGAGTGTCGATTTCTTCTCTCAGCTCTCAGTTCTCTTCCTCGAGATCGTCCATTTTCTTTTGTCGATTGGCCCGAGTATTGTATGAGTGAGACAGTTTGACTCTAGAATCGTGACACAGACGTGAGACTCGAAGATATGAAGAACGCGTTATGTGAGAATGATGAATGCAATGACATATTTTTTAGTTTTTGTTTTAATAAAAAAGAAACTTCAACAAATAGATTGTAAATATCATACAGTGAGGGGAGACCCCTTTTTATTGAATTCAAAAGATTACAGTATGTTACAATGAAAAGTACAGTATTTTACAAAGTGCCAAAAAAGGAAATGTATAAGCTCATGGATCCTGAGTCCTCTCTGAAAAGAGCTCAGATGCTGGTTCTGGTAGTTTCCTTTTCTTTGATCGGGGCTCCTCAACCGTTGTCGGGTTGTCATTCATTTTCCAAGTGAAAGGAGCGAGCAAATTCCTTCGATCTTCCTGACTTTCTATAGCATGCCGCTCTAATATCTCGATCAGAGCATCCTTCTCTTTTAACAGTTCCTGAATCTTGGTACACTCTAAATTGAGGATTCGGTATTTGTTTTTCCAAGAGCTCTTTTCACGTTGAACTTTGTTGAGAGCGACCTGGAGTTTTTCCGCATCAGACATGAAATAATGGACATATTCCTTTAATGGAAAAACTTCTTGGCGAGGGTAAGGCATCCTCAGCTTGAGGGCTCTAGTTTGCACCCAGTGAAGATAAGGTTCCATGGAGGTACAGTCTGGTCTTCCTAGAGACTCTCTTCCTTTTCGGTGAATATGTTTCCAGGCATGCACTATTTCTTTCTTTAGTGCCCTGTCATTTTCTCCTTCCTTGAAGAAAAGACCTTCCAGATGAACGTTATGTGGAATATTCTTCATCGGGTATCCGAGTTGACGGCGAGCTAAAATTGGATGATAGTTGATTCCTCCTTTAGTTCCAGTAAGGGGTGCGTTAAGGAAATTTCCACATCTGTCGATGATCTCTATCCCTTCATAAATCCCATTGCACCAATCTATGTCAGAGTTGGTGAGAGACATGATTCTCTGTGACTAACGTAGAGTACTCTTGTGATCCCAAAAAGCACCAGACTTGGGTAAATGGGAAATGAACCATTTGTAGAGTAAGGGTACACAACATGTGATCATTCCTCCACTGTACAAATTCCTTAAGTGTATAGAATGATAAGCATCTGCAAGCAAGGTTGGTACGGGGTACACAATCAGAAATATCTTAATAGCATTGGTGTCGACGAAGTTGTCGATGTTGGGAAAAAGGAATAATCTGCAGGTGATTAGGACAAAGATATCCTCGAAAACAGTTATGTTTCCTATACTGGCAAAGTATAGAGCTTTCTCTGTCGGGAATTTAGCTTGTAAACCCTGGATTTCTCCTTTAGTGGTCATGTGAGTCCTAACCTCTGACTCGTCCAAATAGATTGCTCTTGCAATGGTCTGTTCCTTTAGAATTTCTTCCAGTCCAGAAAATGGAGCTCGGTCGGTGATAGGTAAATCAGTCAGATGAAAGTACTCTTCTAGAGTTGGTGCTAGTTGATAATCCGAGAACATGAAGCAGTGATAGACTGGATCGTAGAACTGAATCAGCATAGACAAGATTCCTTCAACCACGTTAACCTTTAACAGAGACAATAGTCCTCCGTGCTTAGCTCTGAAAGCCTTAGGGTTGGTAATCATCCTTGCCAACCTCCTTAAGTCCTCTAGTTTTGGAGCCTTGAAGGTGTACTTGTGCGTCTTTCTTCGACCGAAATCCATAACGCAACCTCTGATATTTGCAATTATTGTTTTAGTTTATTTTGAAAAAGAGAAGATTTTTTTTCTTGTTTGAAAAGAGTTTTTTTAGATGAATGCATGAATGCAGCACACAAAAACATGGAAAAAACATGGGTTCAAGGGTCCAACGTCACGAGCATGGAGTCATGGCTCTACCCATCCCCAAAGGTTGTACTATTTTGGTCAATTTTGTACCTGTAGAACGGGTTCAAGGTTCCCAAAATCATCGACCCCCTAGGGATATCAACAGCAAGCTGGTTCACCCGAGCGAGCTGTAATATCCTAGGATGAATCTCATTTAAGTGTAGTATCGTGTATCAACTATTCCCGATAGTCACCGCTACCAAATGGCCATATGGTTAAAGTCTACTAAATCCTCAGGGTCATGGGTACCGCACTGGGAAAACTATGCTTTCACGACAATCGGTCGTTCAACATTAAGTATCCACACGGGTACCTCGCCTGATTCACTGAGCTACCAAGATAGCTTATTCGGGATTCACTCCCTATAAGTTTTCTTGTCTATGCCGCACCTATCATATGGTTCTCTCAAACTTTCCACATGCGTATCAATCGCATTCCCATTTGACAGAAAAATAAACACGGATATCAAGTAGGAAAAACAGTAAATATATATATAGTATATAGTATGAAAACTGCTAAATAACCTAGACCTCCTAGGAATTCTAATCCTAGTTTGGCTCCCCAGCAGAGTCGCCATTTTTCTGTAGCGTGCAATTTTTGTCGGTGACACGACCACCTTATCGCCATGGTTGGAATTGGGTGCTACTTTCTGATTTCTTATTTATCCTATGAAGCTGGAAAGGAAAGGGAAGCTATCTAAAACTAACCTTACACGCAAATGTTTTTCTTTAACAAATGCTAACTGTCGCTCCCGAAAGATTCGCATCCAACGGTACAAACGCGAGAGTGGCGCGGAAAGACACAGAGTCGCCAGCAATGTGTATTTATCCCGAGAGAGGGAAAGGAAACACTGCATAAACCTGAGGGAAGGGAAAGAACATGGTCTCACGACCAAGAGAAACGGGTACGGGAGTCAGTTACGCGAAGGGAAGGTGTTAGCACCCAACACGTCCATCGTACTCGACGGGATCCACGCTTGTTGTCTGCATCAAAGGGTGTCGTCGTCTGGAGCTCCACTGCTACTGGACCGGAGAAGAAATGAGAACGAAAAGAAATGAAGAAACAAATATAGGGAAAATAAAAGAAGTGCTCGCATGGGCCCTACCCCACTGCCTACGTATCTCATCGGGAGCATGAGAATCAGAGCGACGTAGTTCCCCTCACTAGGGATGGATTGTGTTTTTTAGGGAATGACTTACGTTCTAGCTCAGGTGTTGCAGGCTCGCTGAATCGAGTGCATTACCGTCTTGCAAGAGAACGAGTAGGAGCACGTTCGTACGTTGAGAGTGAGTGAGATGAGAAAAGAATTCCCAAAGGAAAGACGTTATTGTTTGTTTGAAGTTTTTTAGCAAGAAGTGTTTTTTACAGTTATTTGTAACTTGCATTGAACCAAAGTCTTAAATACAGGAACGAATACTTCGCGCATCGTCCCCAACAGGACGTACACTAAGTATCCTAGAAGAATGAGAGGAAGCCCCTCATTCCCCACTTCCCACATAGAAGGCTCAAGCGCAATACACGTTAACCTTTATTACGTGCTTTGAAGAAGTTTTGAGATGAGAAGAGAGACGACACAAAGGAAACTCTAAAGGGAAACTAAGAGTCCTAATGTTATCATGCATGGATGTCCTATGGTTAGTGTGGCTTAGGAGAAAGGACTACCTAAAACTTAATGCTAATCCTACTCCAAGCTTAATCAAAAATTAAGTTGGACTAGGTAGCTCTAAAGGGAGAGAATCCAAGACTTAAACAAGTCTTGAGATTCATGGGAGAAAGAGAGTGAAAGGGAAGAAAAGAGAAAGAGGAGAAGAGATACAATAAATGGCAGCAAGCACATCATATCATAAATTTCCAACTCAAATCAACAAACATGTTTCAAAGATCAATGCAAAACAATTCAAGTAAGCATGCAAAGATAATCATGAAAGAATGCAAGCATACTTGTATGAAATGCACAATTAAGCATACATGGACTTCTTATCAAAATGAAATGAGAAGGATAAGATGAAGATAAGTGCAAGTCAGAACCAAAATCATATTAGCATCAACAACTCATGTGTGCAAAAGTGATTCAAAACATGAAGCATTATGATCCAAAGAAGTTCACAAAAGGAAAGGTAATGATATTCATCATACAATTCAAACCAAATGCATTCAACCATGCTCAAGTGAAATGAAAACCAAATAACGAACTCAAGGGGTAGTAGCATATGCATCAATATCCTATCAAAACCAAACTCAAGTCATACAAGTCCAAACATCAAGCAACACCTTCAAGACATGCATCAAAGTAATCCACAAATGGAAACTCAAAGTTCAAGCCCTTAAAACATACCCAAACATGATCCACAAATTGCAAAATTAAATCTCAAAGGACCTCAACCAGGGGTCAACATCATATCAAAAGCTCATGCAAAGAATCACAAAGGAACTCAATCAATTAGGCATGGCAAACCAACTTGTGTAAAGAGATGTCAAGAGATGATCATGCATAAGTCACTTAAGCACAAATAAGCAAACATGTATAATATGACATTCAAAAATTGCAAAATTTAAACTCAAATGACAAAAGTCAGAAACCAATCACATATCAAAAGATCTCACAAAAATTCACAAGTTAAGCAACTCAAACAATTAAGCAAAGATCAAGTGAGAAACATGAACCAATATGCAAAAGAGGGGGACCAAAATGCAATATGAAATGATTTTAAAAATATGAGAAACTTTTTTTATGCACTTCAATATATTGATGAAACAATGCAAAAAGAATGAGTTCAAAATGTTTTGTAGATAATGAGAAATAAAATCAGCAACCTAAGGTATGCATATATGAAACAATTCAAAAAGGAAATCAATTAAACAATTAATTAAGACACCAAAAATAAAATAAAATAAGAATATAAAATTTTCCAAAATTTTATAAAATGCTAAACATGCTTCATGATTTTTTTGGTAATTTTTAAATGCATCAAACTATTTTAAAAAAAATAAAATGCAAACAATGCAACAATTAAGAAAATAAAAAGAAATCAAATAAACTCAGGGGGTGCAACAAGCAAGTTAATCACGTTCAAATAATAAAGGCCCAAAAGAGGGGGGTTCAGAAAGCAAGGCCCAAGACAACCAGTCCACCAACGAAGTCAACAGGTTACACATGGAATTCAGTCAACATCATATTTAATCATGACCATACAATTGATCCAACGCACACCAACAGTCAATGAAATCATAAGGTCCACAAGATGGAAAGTTCAGATCACAAGGCACACCATCATTAACATACACACGCGCACATTAGATCACTCAGAACACAATAGAAACCCACGTGACAGGCACACGCAAATTTTAATGTGTTGTCAATATCTCATCCACATGATTCATCTAACGCGTCAGATTAAGTCAACAAAACAAATATTAATTAAGATGAGTGGCTAGGATCAAAGGTTCACAATAATAAGCATAGGCTAGCACACACACATAATGAAATAAAATCATAATTTAAAGCAACGTGGCAACGCAAGGACCATTGGATCAAACACATCAACGGCCAAGACTTCATCACCTACCTCCAAACTGCTTACCGGCCGGAAAACTGAACCAGACGCCGGAGCTAGGGCTCCGGTCATCCTCTCCGGTGAGCTGCAACATATATTTTTTCAGAAATTGCTCATGAATATACCATTCAGACCAAATTTTCACCAGGAACAAGAATATTCAAACCATTTCATCAAACAATCAACACATAAAGCAAATCGAACGAAAGAAAGTTTAGATCCAAAACTTCAAACTCAGAATACACACAATCCACACGTCCAAAATCAAAATAAAACAGATCATCATGCTCAGTGAACTTCATAGATCATTATGCACACTTAAAATTCAAGTTCTAAGAGCATGAAATCACCACTAACCTGAGATCTTGAAAAGCTCAAAATACTCCTAGAAAACCGTCTGTAAGCTCCAGATCACACCTCAGCAGTCTCTAATTGCAAAATAAATGCAATGAGAGCTTGAATCTGACCTAGATTTTGAGTTTTGAAGAGGAGGTTTCCAAATTCGAACCCTATGATATCCTTGATATGAGCTTCAGATGATGGTAGATTTGTGTGCTATGGAGTTCAATGATTCAGAATGTGAAAGAATTTCTCTAAAAGCTCTTAAGGTGAGAGAGAATCGAAGAGGAGAAGATTTGAGGTGAAAAATGAATTCTGACCAAAATAGAATGCATGGCCTAGCTGTGAGGGTATGAGTTAGCTTATATACTCTCCATTAGTCCCCTGATTATGATTAGCAAGTGGCTCAACCCTTGGTTAATGAGATGGGAGTGGTTTTGCAATTTTGCAATTAGTGATCAATCCACTAATCCTCACGTGCATATTCATGCCTTTTGTGATCAATCTCTCACACACATCATGTTGATCAAAATTCAAATTAACTTGGGCCTTGCACATGCTTGGATAATGAGATTTGATCCATTATGCATTTTGGTCATTTGATGAATAACTCATGAATATGGCACGGGTAGGCATGAAGTAATGGTCAAAAATGCTCCTCTTGACTTGTACTTTGATGATACAATGTGACATGAACCAATTGAAGTGATTACAAGTCTTTTTGAATCAAAATGCAAATGGTGTAAAAGTTGGTACATGGAAAACCATCAAAATGCACCTTGCATTGTTTTGACCATAACTTGAGAACCACAAATGATATGGAGACAAGCTAGTACTTTTTGGAAATGGGAGAGAAAGCTCTTCAACTTTCATGTTGTAGGAAAATTCATTTGAAGCTTCTTTGATGATGAAAAGTCAAGTTGAATGTGGTGGAAAAATTGCAAAAATGGAAAGTTCTCATTATAGGTCATTTTCCAAATTTAGTAACTTTTGCACAAACTCTTGATTCTTGATGAATGATGTGAAACTTGACCCTTGAAGACCATATGAGGATGTGAGACCTTGAAAACCATGAAAAGAACCTCAAAATTCCACAGTTGACTTTCTCCTTTACAGTTGACTTTTCTTGGTTCACAAGCAACTGATACACTAAAAATCCTCCACAATGAATCAATAACCAAATCTCTATCTTATGGATACATGTGAGCATATAGACCTCATAGCATCATTTTTGAACACACAAAGCTCTCCAAGAAGTCCTTTTGATTCACAAACCCTAATTGGTCCCTCTGGTTATGAGGGAAAGATCCACTTGAAATCCTTTGCCATGCTTGACCTTATGAAGATATGATGAACCCCATGAGCCACCTTGAAGCTTGAGACTTGAGAAAATGGACCAAGTACCTTGATCCCATGCTAAGAACCAATGTTATGCACAATGCAAATGCAAGAAATGAAAAGAAACATAAGCCAATTAGTATATAAACAAAAAGGGAAAATTTTGAGGTGTTACAGCTGCTCCTATTCAATCTACTTGGTCCTGAAGGTATGATAGTGACGGCTATCATGCATTCAAAGGATTCATGGAGATTGAATACCAAAAGAAACCTGAAATTTGCATAAAGAACACCATCCCTGCTGATAGAGGGATTTGGCGAAGAAAACCTTCAACATGACTTCACATGAGAGAGACCTGAACGTCAACCTCTGTGGGGGAAGTACAATAAGAAATCTTCAACATGACTTCACATGAGAGAGACTTGAACATCAACCTCTGCGGGGGAAGTACAATAAGAAATCTTCAACATGACTTCATATGAGAGAGACCTGAACGTCAACCTCTGCGGGGGAAGTGCAATAAGAAATCTTCAACATGACTTCACATGAGAGAGACCTGAACGTCAACCTCTGCGGGGGAAGTGCAATAAGAAATCTTCAACATGACTTCACATGAGAGAGACCTGAACGTCAACCTCTGCAGGGGAAGTGCAATAATAAATCTTCAACATGACTTCACATGAGAGAGACCTGAACGTCAACCTCTGCGGGGGAAGTACAATAAGAAATCTTCAACCTGACTTCACATGAGAGAGACCTGAACGTCAACCTCTGTGGGGGAAGTGCAATAAGAAATCTTCAACATGACTTCACATGAGAGAGACCTGAACGTCAACCTCTGCGGGGGAAGTATAATAAGAAATCTTCAACCTGACTTTATATGAGAGAGACCTGAACGTCAACCTCTGCGGGGGAAGTGCAATAAGAAATCTTCAACATGACTTCACATGAGAGAGACCTGAACGTCAACCTCTGCGGGGGAAGTGCAATAAGAAATCTTCAGATGCGGCTGCGATGTTAAACAACATCCCTTGAATCGCATCCTTTTCTGCTGGCAAAAGAAACCCTGTAACAAAATACCAAACTTGGCTTATGCTTCAAATGCATATGTTTGAATTTTGCTGTAATGCTCCATACGAAATGGAATGCTACGCATTTGGGAGGATACCATGCAAAAGATGCTTATGCAATGCAAAAAGGGCGTCCTAGCGAAATAAACGCTAAGGACAAAAGCAGCTCGGGGGTATGGTAAACTGACATGTCATTCTTAACCAAGAGACCCTGATGAGGTATACTTCACCTTGCTGGGAAGAAACAAAACCACCAATTCTGTCGGCGATGGACGAAACTCCAAGAGAATACCCACTCTGTTGGGGAATGTCAGGATCAACAACTCTGCTGGAGATGGACGAAACTCTGAGAGGATACCCATTCAGCTAGGGAGGGAGATAAATACTGAAGATGGAAACTCCTCCGCTGGGGATGACCAACTGTTTCAAAACTTGGATTTGACGCCTGCCAAAAACGATTGGACTTAAGACCTGCTGGGTATACCACTCACCACCAAACTCTGCTTGGGGATATGAGCTTAATCTGCTACTAGGGAAATAACTTTACCTTCACCCTGCTGGTGATTAGATCAAGCCGTTGTCGTTGAGAATATACTTTCTGACCAACTGAGGAAAGTAGATGCCAGGACTCTGTGGGGATAATAACATCTTTGTCCACGAATCTCCTGCTGGAGATACAACAACATCCACCTTAGAGTAATCAACTTCTGAACGCTTGCTGGGGAATAGTAATCCAGACACAACTTCGGCTGGGCATACAGTCCTCTGTACTCTGCTGAGGGGGACAATCCTCAACGACTCCGCTTGGGAGAAAAGGAGTTGTCAACATCCACCCTGCTAGGGGATAAGCCCCCTGTTTCCTGACTAGCTGGGGAAAACGACTGCCCCATACCCTGTGGGGAAGTACCATCTTTAATCAAAGAAAATGCTCCATCAATCTCTTGCAGCAATAACAACTCCTGACTACCTGCTGAGGAAAGATGAGCCAAATCACAACTCTGGCTGGGGTGAACCTCTTATACCCTGCTGAGGGAGATGGTCCTCAACTACTCCGCTTGGGAATTACTCCTTTATACTCTTGTTGAGGAAGACGATCCTTGATACTCTGATGGGGAAGAGTAATAAACTGCTGAGGACGATCAGGCTTCAAAGTTGGAGAGAGCAACTCTATTGGGGAGGTACAAATGAAGATTGGACTTTGAATTACTTGAGATGACTAGATCTGACCGTTGAGGAAGAGAACACTCTGACTCCTTATCATCTTCTTGACGATATTCTATCGTCTTACTTTGCTGAAAGTGAGGATTCCATTTACACTGCTAGAGATAAGGAACCTTCATCAAAAGCCCTTTTCGAACATAGGACAATTCTCTGCTTGAGGAAGAATAACAATTCCCACACCTTGCTGGAAAAAGATACCCTCTGGCTCTTTGCTGGAGGGAAAAGACTCCAAAAGTCCCACACTGGGAACAACTCAGTGCTGATTGTTAAGAGCAAAACACAGTTCCTTTAACTCTCCACCTTGCCCCAGACCACAGGGTCTACTTGAAGCAATCATCTTAAGAGGATTTTACAGAAAACCTGGCGTTCAACAATGCCCCAGGGTTTTCAAACTCTTAGAGATGTATCCGGTCTGGACATAACCGTCCCATACTTCATGATTCGTGAAGTAAACCACCTCGAGAGGGTTCGTAATGACCTGAAATGTTCTGCCACAGTATTCTGAACCTTGCGGAGGTGTTATTGATTGACTGTGTTCTGAAGGGAAAAACTTCTCCCGCCCTTGAAGTAACCTGCCCCAGTACAAGCCTTGCAGTACATTTGTCTCTGACCGACTAGTCTTTGAGAGATTTACCGAATCTCGACGTGATTGCCCCAGTTTACACGTTTGTGGAGAGATTTATCGGATCTCGACATAATTGCCCTAGTTTGAAGAAATTTTCTCAACATGAATGCCCCATGGTTGATTGTACTCTGAAAAGACCTTCTCAACTTGAATGCCCCAGCTTAGGTACATTTTGAAGAGATTTCCCGGTGTGATTGTCCCAGATTGGTTACATCTCAACACAAATGGCTGGGAATGCTTTTTTTCCATATAATCTTCAGCAACATATCCTCTGGAGTCTCAGGCATCTCAACTTGGCCAGTTTAAGCTTCTCGACTGATGTTCATCGTGTAAGCTTCTTTGATGTCAAACAAATGTATGCAAGCAGAAAATGTTTATTCTGAGAATGATTATTCAAATGCAACACATATGTTAATCTTGAAGTCCTTATTGAAAATATGTCACACAACCGAGTTACGACACTTATTTTTTAAAGGAAAGTAATACGCACATGCAACACCAATAAAAATCTTATTAGCACAACTCATGAGAGTCAGGAACGCTATCTCGTTGAAGTACGCCTTCAGACTAAACCCTGTTTCAATTAGGACTTTTAAGGGTCGTAGCGTGGCCTGGTTCGCGGTTTGAGAAAAAAGGATTTATGGCTCAAAGTTTATTGGTACCCACCCACTCTTCATGATATTCTCCAGTCCTATGTTCAGCTAATTTGACATAAGCGCTCGTCTCTCAGAAGGTTTCCCAATTTCTAGGGAATCCACGCAACTGGTGATTCGACACCTGACGAGGTTTTGGACTAACAGTCGCCCCTTTTTGTCTTTTGTGTCTGTAATCACATGACTTTGTTCTTATCGAGGATTTTCTTTGTAATACTTTTGGCTTTTCGCTTTCTCATTCTTTTGCTTTTTGTTCCCTAATTTTTGCTTGGACTGACTCTTTTGAGTTTTCAATTTTGAATTCCAGCGGGATACCTTAACTTTTGCCTAAGCCACTTGCTTTCAAGTTTTTCGACTTAGCAGGCTTTTTCTTTTTCTCTTTTTTCTCTTCTTTTTTTTTTTGAACAAGTCGTGTGACACCGTTTTGCCTGACTTGTTTGAAAGGGCTGTGACTGTTTCACTCTTCGGTTGGTGAGGAGCAACCATTGTGGTTCTACACCTCTTAACCTCTTGATAGTGGAATGGAGGGTAATGGATCCTCAGATGTACACTCCTTCTGAAAGCTGAACACTTGGTCAAACTAACTAACGCCTACCCTGCCCCTGGGTTAAAATTGAGGGTTTTTTCGTTTTCAGAAAGAACTCCTACTACTAGGCTCAAAGGGGTTGACAAAGGTCTATCTCCTTATCTCTCCAGTGTTTGTGGATTGGAATCAATGCCTGTATATCCTTAACAGGGGTTTTATCCAAAAGCGTACCATTAGAAATCTGCGTTCTTATTTCGTCATCCTCCCTCCAAGAGTCTAGACAAGAAAGATAGTATTGCAGTGCATATAAACATGACATGAGTGCATAAAAGTAAGATACTTCAGGAACAACACATCATTGCATTAAAATCAACATTCAAACACAAACGAGTTTTTACATGCAGACAATTTTTAAACAAACAAAGGAAAGCTACATATGAGAGTGCAGTAAAGGAAGCTGATGATTGCCATTGTTGAGGAGACTTGACTCCGTCTGGACTTATTGCTTCTGATGACGCTCTTGCAATCGGGTGCTTACTCTAACAAAGAAGCTTCATTCCAAAGGGGTACCATCTGGCGTGATGACCTTTGAGTCGATCAAGTCTTGCACCTTATGCTGGAATGCATTACAGTCGTCAATTGTGTGCCCAAATGTTCCCGAATGGAACTCACAGCTAGTGTTCATGTCAAAGTCCGGAGGGATAGGGTATGGCACTGGCATGTCATTCCTCAGCTGGATCAGGGAGCTCTTGAGCAGACAAGCAAACAACTGACTATAAGGGATAGGAATAGGATCAAATATCCTCTTGGGCCTTCTTGGTCTGAACTGCCTCTGCTGCTGATAATTCTGCTGATTTGGGCGCCCCACCTGCCCCGTACTTTCCTTTCCACATTCGGCTGAGGCACAAACAAAGGTTGCTGACGTAGAGCTTCTGCGGCAAAAGGTTGTGGAGAAAGTCCATAACATGAGGTGGATCCTGCAGACAGGGAAAAAGTCTCTACTTCCTTTGCAACAATTGGGATAAAATCACCTTGTATGCTTACGCCGCCCGACGTGAATTCAATTGCCCCTGCATCAATCAAATCATGGACTTGGTGCTAAAAGGCCCTACATTTCTCCACAGTATACCCTGGTGCCCCAGAATGGAAATCACAATGGGCTCTTGCATTGTAGCTTGGTGGGGGATTACAGTGAGAGGAGCCAAAGTCCTTTTCTGTACCAGTTGCAACTGAAGGAGATGCTGCAATAACTGAGAATATGGCATAGGGAACGGATGAAAAACTCTTTCAGACTGCTTCGGCCTCTAAGCACACTTTTTATTCTTAGGCTTATCTTGGGAGACAAGACCTGGTTGCTGTTGGGAAGGTTCTGGAACCTTGGGTTGTGGAAGATATTCACGGGGCAATCCACGATCTAGATCAAATCCCAAAGAGATGGGAGGAGTAAGGACCTCTGTCGCGGAAGCGAGCACATGACTGTTTTCCTTCTTTAACACTGTTTTCAAAATTTCCATGACTAAACCAATCTGAGTCTTCATCTGATTGACCTCCTCCCTCAGCATCTTCTGGTCTTGCATGAGAGTTTGCATATTCCCCATAAACTGCCCCATCTGGCCTCGCATTTCCCTCAACTCAGCTTGAATTTGCTCCATGATTCTGCCTTGATTAAGCCTGGTAGAATACCGATGAGTTGGTTGATCAATCCTGACTGAGAAAAAGAGAGAGCATAAGAAAACCAGAGAATCTGAGATAACCTGCAATGCAAAAAATGATTATGATTATGCAAATGCGAATGCAAAATGCAAACAAACATATTTGAACATTTCCAGGACATATCCACTTTGATTCCATTAAATGAAACCGGGCAAGGGATTAGACACATTATCGGAAAATAAATCCGAACCCAGAAATACCACCGGATCAAACCACAGGGACAAACCCTCTCTGAAAACCAGAACTGCCAGAGCATAAATAATCAAACCAAATATTCCATTACTGAAAACAAAGTAGTTCTTACAGACAGATTCAAGCATAATCAA
Organism: Lathyrus tuberosus; assembly: GCA_022829125.1. Classification (NCBI taxonomy): domain Eukaryota; kingdom Viridiplantae; phylum Streptophyta; class Magnoliopsida; order Fabales; family Fabaceae; genus Lathyrus; species Lathyrus tuberosus. The sequence goes on from JALAZF010000032.1 coordinate 11,376,819, forward strand.
AGGTGATTCCATCAACAATCCTGATGGTAATCCCGAAAAAGATAAACAACAAAATCGACTACAAATCAATTCCAAACAAACCAGCTTCAACTTCCTCAAGAAGGTCCACAGTGTCAGGATGTGTAGGTTGCTTAATCAGCCCTTTGATCAACTTGTTCCTCTTTGCAATCTCTTGGCTCAATTTAACAATCTGCTCTTCAACGTTGTTGTCCTCGCGCTTCGACTTCTTGACCTCGGCTTGCAGCTTGAGCTCTTCAACTTCCTTCTGTGCTTCCTTCCACTTGGTAAAGTAATGATCTTTCCTTGCTTTCACTACCTGAAGCTCTTCTTTCAGCTCTTCATTCTCAATCTTGGCCTCCTTCCATATATCCTGATACGTGGCAAGATTGTCTTCTGCTTTAGTCAAAAACTTCTTGTTTTTTCTTTTAGCTTTGCCTGATGATTCAGCAGCCATACTGACCTTTTTGAAATGCTGAGCCCTGTCGGCAAAATCCTTCTCTTTTTTCTCTAGATGCGCAGTCATGTCTTGAACTTTCCATTTCAACTCCAAGTTGTCCTGTAGAGCACTCTGTAGCTGACTACTCATATCAGAGTTTTCCACCCTCAGATCAGATACCAACTTTCACTGCTTGTCGAATTCTTTAAGTGGTACAGTGAGTCTCTCTTCTACAATCTCTGGATATAAGGGAGGCGCCCAATCAAAAGGCAAATAGAACTTTTCTACCCTCTTCTTCACCCATTCAACATATGGAGCGAAAGCTTGATTATTGGGTTTCCCCAAAACAGTTTTACCTATCTTCTGTCTGCTGAGCCAAGCTTGAGAAGCTTCTTGTGCAGTAGTCACACCATCAGTCATATGAAAATACAAAGATTCTTCCAAATCTTTTCCAGCTGGAGGATCTTTTAGGGCGTATGCAAATTGCCTGATAGCCAAAGACGGGTTGTAGTTAATACCTCATTTTCTTTCGATCAAAGGTACATTAGGATACTTGCCACAGCTATGCAAAATATCAGCCTCCAATAATCCCTTATCCGCCCAAAGAATATCTTTAGCAGCTAGGCCCATCAGACGCTTACTCCACTCTAAAGAAGTCTTTGAATCCACAAAAGCACCAGATTGGGGTAAACGTTTGGCAAACCACTTGTAAAAGAGAGATACGCAACAACAAACCACCCCACCTCGTCTTTTCTCATTCCTGTTGTATAGAGCGTAGTGGAGATCACCTAACAAAGTTGGCACCGGATTCTGAGCTGTAAATATCTGAATAGCATCCGTATCGACAAAATCAGACTCATTAGGGAATAACACAATGCCATATATACACAGAGCCAATATTGCATTGAAAACCATCCACCTTTTCTCCTTAGCTTCTTCTTGAGCCCTCTTCACCAAGTACTCCAAGTGATATCCTCGGGATTTTCCCTTCTTAGAAAAGTCAGCCTCCACTATAGATCTGCTCAAATAAAGAGCCTCAGCCACTGCTTGGAAATCACAATCTCCTTGGGAACCACAGAAAGGAACACTTTCTTTGACAGGAATCCTCAAAATGTTGGAGTACTCTTCTAGGGTAGGAACCAACACATAATCTGGCATCACAAAGCACCTCAAGGAAGGATCATAAAACTGCATCAAGGTGTGTAGCCCATTATATTCATATTCACTGAGACTCCGAACCAGGGATAATATCCAACCATACTTCTCTTCAAAGGTTCCTAAAACTTCTGGACCAACTATACTCTGCAAACTGTTCAACGGGCCAAGAGTGATCTTCGGGAACTTGTAGACGATGATGTGCTTCTTACCCCTCTTAGTGTCCATCCCTATGAACGCCCCCTGACTGGAATCAAAGACTAGATACTACCTGAAAATGCACAAACATGAATGTCAAAAAAATGGAATGCAATGCGAAGCATGGGATCAAGGTATCCACACGAACTGGCTGCACTGCGCTGACTGAACAAATCAAGGTTCTGTACCAAAACCCAGAACAACAACCACCATAGTGATAAAACCAGAAAACCAGGTAGGTTGAAGGTCACGGTCACCTGCAAACCTGCAAACACCCATCCCTCTCACATGTGGGTACTAAGATCCTCAATATCTCGGGCTCTCAGGTCGAGAAATGATGATACGTTCACCATTTCTGGTTTAGCATCATCATCAATCGAGGAGGCCTCAACTGATTCACCAAAATGAAAGATCCTCAGCTTCGGAGGTTTGAGAAGCAATAGCACATTCAGCCCAAAGGATACAATGCTATCGCCAATCAAAGAGGTCGTCCGCTGATTCACCTCAAAAGGAAATCCTATAGCAAGTTCCCAGCATTAGGTCCTCGGATCGAGAATGTGCAATGGATTTGCCACAGAACGTGGTCTGCCACTGTCACATCTCTGGAGGAGTGCCGTTACTGAGTCCTCGGGGATGGTCATCAGAGTCGACAATTCCTTAAGAGAATAACTACTGGCCTGTATCAACATACAGTAGCAGAAAGCTCCTGATAGAACCTCGTCTGATTGTAGGGATCGTGATCACCCGCACGTGGCCAACACCACGAGAGCGTCACGCCTGCCCACGCTAAAACCTAGGTGTATGCTCGAGCCTGGGTATTGGGCTCATCTCTCAAAACCTCCCAACCTGCCAAACAGAAAACAGCACAGCGCAACACAGTCCAGCATAACAATGCAATGCAGTAAAATACGATAAAAACAGTAAAGCGGTAAAGTAAAATTACAGTAAATAGCAATGCAGTAATATACAACAAAGCAAAGCACCACAAAAGAATACCCAATGAAATAAAACAGACAAGCGCTTGGATTGACTCGCTAAAGGGGATGGACCAGCAAGAGGTTAACCTGTCCCCAGCAGAGTCGCCAGCTATCGCTCCTGAAAGATTCGCATCCAACGGTACAAACGCGAGAGTGGCGCGGAAAGACACAGAGTCGCCAGCAATGTGTATTTATCCCAAGAGAGGGAAAGGAAACACTGCATAAACCTGAGGGAAGGGAAAGAACATGGTCTCACGACCAAGAGAAATGGGTACGGGAGTCGGTTACGCGAAGGGAAGGTGTTAGCACCCAACACGTCCATCGTACTCGACGGGATCCACGCTTGTTGTCTGCATCAAAGGGTGTCGTCGTCTGGAGCTCCACTGCTACTGGACTGGAGAAGAAACGAGAACGGAAAGAAACGAAGAAACAAATGTAGGGAAAATAAAAGAAGTGCCCGCATGGGCCCTACCCCACTGCCTACGTATCTCATCGGGAGCATGAGAATCAGAGCGACGTAGTTCCCCTCACTAAGATTGTGTTTTTTAGGGAACGGCTTACGTTCTAGATCAGGTGTTGCAGGCTCGTTGAATCGAGTGCGTTACCGTCTTGCAAGAGAACGAGTAGGAGCACGTTCGTACGTTGAGAGTGAGTGAGATGAGAAAATAATTCCCGAAGGAAAGACGTTATTGTTTGTTTGAAGTTTTTTAGCAAGAAGTGTTTTTTACAGTTATTTGTAACTTGCATTGAACCAAAGTCTTAAATACATGAACGAATACTTCGCGCATCATCCCCAACAGGACGTACACTAAGTATCCTAGAAGAATGAGAGGAAGCCCCTCATTCCACACTTCCCACATAGAAGGCTCAAGCGCAATACACGTTAACCTTTATTACGTGCTTTGAAGAAGTATTTAGATGAGAAGAGAGACGACACAAAGGAAACTCTAAAGGGAAACTAAGAGTCCTAATGTTATCATGCATGGATGTCCTATGGTTAGTGTGGCTTAGGAGAAAGGACTACCTAAAACTTAATGCTAATCCTACTCCAAGCATAATCAAAAATTAAGTTGGACTAGGTAGCTCTAAAGGGAGAGAATCCAAGACTTAAACAAGTCTTGAGATTCATGGGAGGAAGAGAGTGAAAGAGAAAGAGGAGAAGAGATACAATAAATGGCAGCAAGCACATCATATCATAAATGTCCAACTCAAATCAACAAACATGTTTCAAAGATCAATGCAAAACAATTCAAGTAAGCATGCAAAGATAATCATGAAAGAATGCAAGCATACTTGTATGAAATGCACAATTAAGCATACATGGACTTCATATCAAAATGAAATGAGAAAGATAAGATAAAGATGAGTGCAAGTCAGAACCAAAATCATATTAGCATCAACAACTCATGTGTACAAAAGTGATTCAAAACATGAAGCATTATGATCCAAAGAAGTTCACAAAAGGAAAGGTAATGATATTCATCATACAATTCAAACCAAATACATTCAACCATGCTCAAGTGAAATGAAAACCAAATAAGGAACTCAAGGGGCAGTAGCATATGCATCAATATCCTATCAAAACCAAACTCAAGTCATACAAGTCCAAACATCAAGCAACACCTTCAAGACATGCATCAAAGTAATCCACAAATGGAAACTCAAAGTTCAAGCCCTTAAAACATACCCAAACATGATCCACAAATTGCAAAATTAAATCTCAAAGGACCTCAACCAGGGATCAACATCATATCAAAAGCTCATGCGAAGAATCACAAAGGAACTCAATCAATTAGGCATGGCAAACCAACTTGTGTAAAGAGATGTCAAGAGATGATCATGCATAAGTCACTTAAGCACAAATAAGCAAACATGTATCATATGACATTAAGAAATTGTGAAATTTAAACTCAAATGACCTAAGTCAGAAACCAATCACATGTCAAAAGATCTCACAAAAATTCACAAGTTAAGCAACTCAAACAATTAAGCAAAGATCAAGTGAGAAACATGAACCAATATGCAAAAGAGGGGGGGACCAAAATGCAATATGAAATGATTTTAAAAATATGAGAAAAATGTTTTATGAACTTCAATATGTTGATGAAACAATGCAAAAAGAATGAGTTCAAATTTTTTTGTAGATGATGAGAAATAAAATCAGCAAGCTAAGGTATGCATATATGAAACAATTCAAAAAGGAAATCAATTAAACAATTAATTAAGACACCAAAAACAAAATAAAATAAGAAAATAAAATTTTCCAAAATTTTATAAAATGCTAAACATGCTTCATGATTTTTTTGGTAATTTTTAAATGCATCAAACTATTTTTAAAAAAATAAAATGCAAACAATGCAACAATTAAGAAAATAAAAAGAAATCAAATAAACTCAGGGGGTGCAACAAGCAAGTTAATCACGTTCAAATAATAAAGGCCCAAAAGAGGGGGGTTCAGAAAGCAAGGCCCAAGACAACCAGTCCACCAGTGAAGTCAACAGGTTACACATGGAATTCAGTCAACATCATATTTAATCATGACCATACAATTGATCCAACGCACACCAACAGTCAATGAAATCATAAGGTCCACAAGATGGAAAGTTCAGATCACAAGGCACACCATCATTAACATACACACGCGCACATTAGATCACTCAGAACACAATAGAAACCCACGTTTCAGGCACACGCAAATTTTAATGTGTTGTCAATATCTCATCCGCATGATTCATCTAACGCGTCAGATTAAGTCAACAAAACAAATATTAATTAAGATGAGTGGCTAGGATCAAAGGTTCACAATAATAAGCATAGGCTAGCGCACACACACACACAATGAAATAAAATTAGAATTTAAAGCAATGTGGCAACGCAAGGACCATTGGATCAAACACATCAACGGCCAAGACTTCATCACCTACCTCCAAACCGCCTACCGGCCAGAAAACTGAACCAGACGCCGGAGCTAGGGCTCCGGTCATCCTCTCCGGTGAGCTGCAACATATATTTTTCCAGAAATTGCTCATGAATATACCATTCGGACCAGATTTTCACCAGGAACAAGAATATGCAAACCATTTCATCAAACAATCAACACATAAAGCAAATCGAACGAAAGAAAGTTTAGATCCAAAACTTCAAACTCAGAATACACACAATCCACACGTCCAAAATCAAAATAAAACAGATCATCATGCTCAGTGAACTTCATAGATCATTATGCACACTTAAAATTCAAGTTCTAAGAGCATGAAATCACCACTAACCTGAGATCTTGAAAAGCTCAAAATACTCCTAGAAAACCGTCTGTAAGCTCCAGATCACACCTCAGCAGTCTCTAATTGCAAAATAAATGCAATGAGAGCTTGAATCTGACCTAGATCTTGAGTTTTGAAGAGGAGGTTTCCAAATTCGAACCCTATGATATCCTTGATATGAGCTTCAGATGATGGTAGATTTGTGTTCTATGGAGTTCAATGATTCAGAATGTGAAAGAATTTCTCCAAAAAGCTCTTAAGGTGAGAGAGAATCGAAGAGGAGAAGATTTGAGGTGAAAAATGAATTCTGACCAAAATAGAATGCATGACCTAGCTGTGAGGGTATGAGTTAGCTTATATACTCTCTATTAGTCCCCTGATTATGATTAGCAAGTGACTCAACCCTTGGTTAATGAGATGGGAGTGGTTTTGCAATTTTGCAATTAGTGATCAATCCACTAATCCCCACGTGCATATTCATGCCTTTTGTGATCAATCTCTCACACACATCATGCTGATCAAAATTCAAATTAACTTGGGCCTTGCACATGCTTGGATAATAAGATTTGATCCATTATGCATTTTGGTCATTTGATGAATAACTCATGAATATGGCACGGGTAGGCATGAAGTAAGGGTCAAAAATGCTCCTCTTGACTTGTACTTTGATGATACAATGTGACATGAACCAATTGAAGTGATTACAAGTCTTTTTGAATCAAAATGCAAATGGTGTAAAAGTTGGTACATGGAAAACCATCAAAATGCACCTTGCATTGTTTTGACCATAACTTGAGAACCACAAATGATATGGAGACAAGCCAGTACTTTTTTGAAATGGGAGAGAAAGATCTTCAACTTTCATGTTGGAGGAAAATTCATTTGAAGCTTCTTTAATGATGAAAAGTCAAGTTGAATGTGGTGGAAAAATTGCCAAAAATGGAAAGTTCTCATTATAGGTCATTTTCCAAATTTAGTAACTTTTGCACAAACTCTTGATTCTTGATGAATGATGTGAAACTTGACCCTTGAAGACCATATGAGGATGTGAGACCTTGAAAACCATGAAAAGAACCTTAAAATTCCACAGTTGACTTTCTCCTTTACAGTTGACTTTTCTTGGTTTACAAGCAACTGATCCACTAAAAATCCTCCACAATGAATCAATAACCAAATCTCTATCTTATGGATACATGTGAGCATATAGACCTCATAGCATCATTGTTGAACACACAAAGCTCTCCAAGAAGTCCTTTTGATTCACAAACCCTAATTGGTCCCTCTGGTTAGGAGGGAAAGATCCACTTGAAATCCTTTGCCATGCTTGACCTTATGAAGATATGATGAACCCCATGAGCCACGTTGAAGCTTGAGACTTGAGAAAATGGACCAAGTACCTTGATCCCATGCTAAGAACCAATGCTATGCACAATGCAAATGCAAGAAATGAAAAGAAACATAAGCCAATTAGTATATAAACAAAAAGGGCAAATTTTGAGGTGTTACACTAAGAGATTGGGGAGTTCGGGGTCAGGTTATACAATGGGGAGTTGTCAATTACCCATCCTATATATGGTTATCCATAGATTGTTTAGCAATTTCTTCTGTTTTCTACTTACTGGTGTTTGTCAGTCATGAATGGGAAAGTTTCTCCTTTGGGAATGTTGAGAGAGAGATTATTTTATTGATTTTCGAGTTTTCGATGTTTTTAGTAAGGTAATGGACCTAAGGTTTTTGATATGTATGCTCGCTAAGATTTCGCAATCTTATGCCTACGTATTCCTGTTAAATAAAATAGGGAAATCAGAGGAATCATAGTTCCTCCTATTCTATGGGAGGTAAGATGATTGGTGGTGTCTTGTTCAAAGCCCAAGATTGAAGCTAAAGGTGTATTTGTGTCTTGTTCAAAGCCCAAGATTGAAGCTAAAAGGTTTTTTGTGTCTTGTTCAAAGCCCAATATTGAAGGTAAAGGTTTGACTGAGAGAGAATTTATCATCTCTAAAGGGAGATATCTCATCTGTTTATCGCAATTATTGGGTAACTGATTATAAAGGAGAATTACTTTAACTGGGATGTATGGAATCCAGCAATGCCATAATTTCCTTTATGAGGGATTTGTCCTGAAGGAGAAAACTTTAACTCAGTATAGAGCAATGCCATTTTTCCTTAGGAATCTTTCATGCTAAGAGAGGGACATTGGCTTGGATGCAAATAATCCAGAGGCTTGCCACTTACAGCAATTAGATGAAAGAGGAAATTTACCAGGATAAGAGATGGACTACAGCTTGGATTTTTGAATCAATAAGTGTGCCACTTACAGCAATTATCCAGATTTAAGGTTTATTTTGATTGTCTGTTTAGATGTGTGATTGTACAGAGAAGTGTCTTCCTGCAGAGAGATTTTTGATTTCCTCTGAGGGGATGTTTGATTTTTGTGTGCCTTGATCAAAGCCCAAGGTTGAAGCTAAAAGGTTGACTATGTTTAGGGAGTTTTATATATGTCTTGTACAAAGCCCAAGATTGAGGCTTAAAATGGAGATTCACTCTTTTTGGGGAATATTTTGTCTGTCTTATACAAAGCCCAAGATTGAGGCTGAAAGGGATTGACTCTACTGAGGAGAGGTTTTATCTGCCTTGTACAAAGCCTAAGATTGAGGCTAAAGGGATTTTGACTGACTCAACTGGAGAAGATTTAGATGTCTTGTACAAAGCCCAAGATTAAGGCTAAAAATTATTGACTCCACTGGGGGATTTTTATTTGGTGTCTTGTATAAAGCACAAGATTGAGGCTAAAAGTTGAGGGAAAATCATTATACAAAGCCTAAGAGGAGGCTGGTTGGGGGAATTTCTTATATAAAGCCTACGAGGAGGCTTACTTCTCCTGAGGATTATTGAGATCCAGAGACATGTCCAAATTGGGGAATCAACTCTTACTGGGGATTGCAGAAGAGTTGAAAATATCAGAGACCATGAGGTTCTGATTCAGGGTTTATGGATAGTGATTTGATCCTAGCTGGGGATTTAGAAAGTGAGAGTTTCAAGATTGAGTTTTGAAAACTATGGAGGGTTTTAACTCTGTTGGAAATTTGATGAAATGATTAGGGTTTATCCTGTGTTTTTAGGATGCTTGAGGGTTTCTTTGGGATCCAAGAGGAGATAAAACTGTCCAAGTCTACTGGTATAAAGAAGTTTATCTTTGTATGATTCCCAAGAGGAGGCTGACTTTTAAGGGATGAGAATCAACCCTAAATTGGTCTGATATTTTGACTTTTGAAAGGACTGCTCTAACGAATGATGACTAGGTTCTGTCCTATACCTATAGGATGTCTTTTTGGTCCTTGTATTAAGCCCAAGAGGAGGCATGAGAACTTCTAAGAAGCCTGAGGGTCCTTGTACAAAGCCCAAGAGGAGGTTAGGGATGCTTTTAGGAAACCTGTGGGTCCAAACTTAAGAAAAGTTTCAGAAAGGTTTCACCGGGAATTAATCCTTTCTGTAGTGAACAGTTCTAGGGTTTGAAGAAATTTAAGAGAGGTTTCACCGGGAATTAATACTCTCTGGGGAAATGAATTTCTTGACAAATTTCTAATAGTGACAGTCTTGAGAAAAGTTTCACCAGGAATAATGCCTTTCTCTGTTCCATATTGTATAAGCCCAAGAGGAGGCAAAACTGTATCTGGAATTTCCTATGGGGGACTAGTTTTGACTGTGTTGAAAGAGTGACCATTGGATTTATCTATTCTAGACCTAATTATTGGGGAAAACTCTAATCAAAATATACAGGCATATATATATATATATATATATATATATATATATATATACTGATGAAATATATAAGCAGGTATGTAAAAGAAAGTTAGTAGAACTTACAGGCGAGCAAGCTTCCATAGCTGTATGGTTAGTTGTCCAAGAAATTGAAGAAATTTTTTATAACAACTATGAATTTGAATCTAAATCAAACAAAGAAAGTTGTTTTAAAAGGAAGTTGGGGACTTATACTTAAGGAGAGGCCCAATGAAAGACAGTGATCGCACCGTCGTTTAAAAAACTGTATTAGGGCTTATACAATGCCTGAGGCCCAAAATTATTGTATTTACAAAAGAGATGGGTCTTACATTCTATTATAGGCCCAAGAGTTTATTTTTGTACAAGGGATGTGGCTTACAACTCAAGGAGAGGCCCAATGAATGACAGTGATCGCACCGTCATTTTGAAAATTGTATCGGGACTTATACAGTGACTGAGGCCCAAAATTATTTATGTATAAAGGGGGTTGGGTCTTAAACTCTATTAGAGGCCCAAGAGTTTGAAAAAATATTTGAAATGGGACTTACAACCAAAGGTAGGCCCAAATAAAAATTGTTTTGAAAACGACGATCGCGCCGAGATTTTTTTAAATCGTATCGGGACTTATACAACGACTGAGGCCCAAATTAGTTTGTGTGTGACAAGGGGTGGGTCTTACACTCTATTAGAGGCCTAAGAGTTTATGTGAGGTTTTAAAAAATCAAAATTTAGAGAAAACCCTAATTTTGGATTTAAAAGATATAATTTTCAAAGGGAATTAAATAAAAAGTGACATAAAATGTCAAATATATTTAAAATAAGTTGTAAACTTTGAAAAATATTTTGAAAAATCATGTTTAATCACATGAAAGCTTGAAATTCAATTTGAAGTTGAAAAATCAAAGTGAAAAACTTCATTTTTTTAAAGTTTAAAAACAAATAAAATGAAATAAATTACAAAAATTCTAACTATATTAAATAAACAATATAAATTAGATTTTTTTGTAGAATAAAATACTTTAACATTTTTTGTGAATTTTGAAAAAAAAAACATTCAAAAATGGTTAAAAATGAGTGATAAATTTATTTTTGAAGTTGTTAAAAGATTGTGAAGAAAATGAAAGAAATAAGTAGTAAAAAAGAATATGGGATGGTCCTCCCAAGGTTTGAACTCACGCCCTTGGGGTGGTGAGATTAAAAGTTTACCAACTGAGCCACTTGCGTGTGGCTGATAGAGGATGGCAAGTGATGATAATATATGAAAAACCTTTGAAATGTTTTAGAAAAAATAAAACCAAAAGGCCTGGGGCAAGGGGGATTAGAACCCCAGACCCTTAGCTCGCTACACACACAAAACCAGTTGATCAACCACTGGGGCGCAATGCTAATTCAAATATATAGTGGCAAATGTATAATATATACTATGTTTGGTTCAAAAAACCTGAAAATGGCGCCATGGCCATCTTCTTCCTTGGGCAACCATCAGACTTGCAAGAAGCAAGCTATCTCCTTCGTTTCTCAACCATTTCACAAGATGTAAACATGAAATTTATGCGCTTTTTAACAAGGAACATGATGGTTCTTTTCAATTTTGTTTAAATTAAGTGTAACAAAAGATATCACGGCATAAACAGATGAACCCTAAATAATGCAAGAACTAAATGAAATCTCATACACACGAGATAAATAGCAATTGATTGAGGGAAAATGATTTATGAACATCCAGAAACACAATGGTAACTTGAAAACATGTTTATGATGCATGATTCATTGAGTTCAGTTTTAAGGAAGCTTACCTTGCAAGTGAGAATCGAATTCTGGCTTGGAGGTGTTATAGATATGTTCCAATGATCTGGACAGCTTCCTTGACCGCTATGGATGGTGTTCCAATGCTTAGGTTGATTTGAAAACCTCTGGATTAGCCAACTCGATCCAACCTGCAGCTACCTTGTAACTTTGAGCAATTGAGGTGTGAGTTGATGATTTTGATGTTATAGATTGAGTGTAGGTATTTAGATCACTCCTATATGTTATATAGGAGGTGTGTGAATTATTGGTTTGAGTTGCATTGGTCTCCAACTCAAAACCCGGTAGTGCTTTCTCAAGAAAATGGAGCTTTTGTGCTTAAGAAGGAAATTAGAGAAAGCAATGTTGTAAGCTGCTTTGGTGTACCCTGAATGATCAACAAGGAGCTCTATTTATAGGAGAAGGGTTGTGCTGAAGTTTCTCACTTGAAGCTCAGAGGATAAGATTGGAGTCAATGGTCTTGGCTTAGTGTAATTGCTTCTTACACAAGGTACAATAGCAGTCCCAAATAGCTCAACTATGTATTGACTCAATTCACATTCTATAGACCTCTTAAATGTTATTTATTAGAGCATCTTGACTACAAGGGATATGAATCTTGAATATGAACTATTTCACATAATTGCTCTTTGAATTCAAAGCTTCCATGACAAAACATCATCATTCTCATGAGATTTTTCCTTGGCTCTTTGGCACTATCCTGCAGGTTTATGAGGAGTCATCCTGATCACATTGAATTGGTTTGGCATAGTGATTATTGCCTTTGACTCAACAATCGTGGCTGGCAAGAAATGCACAAAACTATCTTGCAAAACAGTTTGTAGCAAGGCATGTTGCAGCTATCATAACCTCTAGCTCAGGTGGAGTTTTCTCATGTTCTGGGGCTCATTGGAAAGCTTGCATATCCCTCTCCAACTTTGATGTCCACCAATGGTCCTGGTTCATTTTGCATCAAGGTGAAAAATGCCTTGGAAGTTGGTGGAAATGCTGAAATAACAAGGCAGAATTTTCACTAAGTGTTTTTGACATATTTTGGTTTTTTCACCACTTTGATCCACTCCTAACTAAAAATCCATGAAGAATTAGGGTTTGAGGTAGTTCAAGCTTTTGTAGAGTGTAGAAGATCTACAGATCAGACTTTGGATCACTCAAAATGGTTGCTTGGATCAAAAGTTATGGTCCTTTGAAGTTGGTATCAAAACCATTCAAATTTAGTAACTTAGAAAAATTTTCAATTTTTTCAAGATTACCCCTTTTACAAGTTATCATGATTTCTTGATCAATTCTTGTTCAAATGACATTGTAAATCATATTTTGTAAAAATATGAGTCATAAGGATCATTTTTGCCAAAAAAAAGTCAAGTTTTGACTTTTGGCTCCGGAGCGGTTCGGTGCGGAGAAACCTTAATTCCCGACTTTTGAGGAATGCATTCCCTCCCTGAGGGTGATTTAACTTTTCAAATGGACCCTTAGGGTTATTTTGAGCATATCGAGTCACATTTTGAAGCCTTGGCTCATTCCCCTATGAAAATTTTACTCTGGAGGTCTCAGTCGTCAAAAACCCTAATTTGGTGACACTGGCGATTCTGAGGCTTGATCCACTTGGAATGTTGCAACCTTGTGCTTGATTCTTGGTATGGGAGACCTCTTGATCCTTCATGGGTGTTTGAGAGGATATACAAGTTGAAGATCATGTCATTTCTTGATTGACCTTTTGTCTAAGTACTCTGAGAGGGCTCAAAACCCTAATTCTTGGTTGATGTGAATGCTCAACAATCTTTGAGAAGATTGATGAGGTGTGATGGTATATCCATATTGTGGTGATGATTTGCATAATGATGGGAAATCTTGGTGGTCAAAATTTGGGGTATGACACCTTGCTGTCAGACAGTTTGGGTATGCTTTGAGGGAGCTACCGAAGGATCAAGATGTTGAAGAGTCTTTGTTCTTTCATGGTACAGAAGACCAGGAGTTGCTAAAGAAAGCTGTAGGCCTTTTAAATACCTCAAACTTTAGTCTATTTAATTAAATAGATTTTATAAAAAAAATCTAAACATATCTTTTTTATTAAATATGTTAGATTGCATGTCTTTAATAGTTGACCTAATTTATTCACATCTATAATTTAAAAAATTAGTTGAAACTTATAATAATTTTCCTTTCATTAAATAATCAAATAAAAAAAATTTTATATTTTGTTTACGTGTATTCAGATGCATATTTATAAGCGTTATGTATCATGTTGTGTGACGAAATTTAAACCATACAATTGCAATGCAAAAAATAACGTACATAAATCCAGATGGTAAAAAAATTTCATATATAAATAAAGTTGAGAACAACGATAAAGTAGCATGATGTGAAAATAAAATGCAATCCATAGTACTACTATATACTAATGCATTACCGTGTATGTAGGACTAGATCTCCTCTACCTCCTCTGCCTTCATTATGATGACATCTAGGACTTGCTTCACATCAGACCCATCAGGAAAGATACCTCTGTAAATGTCTGCATGCGCAATCTCCACTATACGACGACATCTAGGCAAGACATCCTCAGCATAATCTAACTATGTTTTCTCCTCCTCTAGTATCTCTTGATGAGCTGGCCTCGACGGATCTCCTAGAGCAGCATGCACCATATACGTATGTGACACCCAAAAGAACCACCTGATGTACCCGTCGACGTAGCTCCAGTTGCTCTCAGCTATGGTACTCAGTGACTCCTCCGCTACCAGATTAGTCTCATAATCATCAAACATCTCACCAATATGTCTATGTGTTAAAGCACGAGGAACAGAGACCACAAGGTGTCTGAGAATGGTCTGAGTGTAGTCGAATTGCCGCATGACGAATTCATGCAGATGAGGAGCAGTGAGATATGATCTATAGACCAACCATTCTGAGTATATCACTATCTCATCAAATGGCCACGTCTCACGATGATCCATATAGTTGTTAAAGTGTATGTCCTCGGCAACCAAGCGATCCAGGTACACTCTGAACGACTCTATCGACTAGTTCCCTTTGGGGGACAAATGCAGTAGCACGCGTCATATCCTCATTGTAAGTTGGTACACTTGCCCAGCCAGAGATGCGCGGGAAGTGCTGGTGGATCCAAGCCTAAAAAGTTTGAAACACACGAATCAATCGGTAACGGCATTTCAAAGATAAAATGAAAATGTGTTCGCCAGCGCCCCCGACGAACAACCTCTAGCCTCTTATTGAAGTTTACTTGTAGGATCAGCTACAAAATCCTAGACTACGTGTTAAGTATAGGATGGGTGTTTGAGTGTTAGGGCTCAAAGTGGTAGATGAAACTATAAGACTGCAAAGACAAAATTGTACGGAAAAACAAACAAAAAGAACAAAGTTTATAAAAAGAAATTGCTTAAGTACAAAAAAGGACACATGTATACATTTGCACAGAATTGACTCATTTCTCTCACGCGACGGTACTTTGACTGTATTCTTTTTAAATGTTTACAAAATGCGACCCCTAGAACTAAATTTGACACTTCCTAAAACATGCCTAAAAAGTGACGATTAAGCTACTGTCCACCATCCCTGGTCTGCTACGTGTCTGCCCACGTATGCCCACTATCTGTGCAACTTACCACATTCTCGTTTGTTGCAAGCCTTCTTATTCACCTGAAACCCTTGGCGTTCCTTTGACTTCGACTGGGATAGCTACCTGTCGAGCCTGCATCAATGTTCTCCCGACGAGGTAAGTCGTCGAGGATTCTTTGTCCTGATCTTGCAAGATGTCTCATTAAACCTGTCTTTGCTTCCTTGGTTGAAATTTTCCAGCTAACAAATTGCCCCCCTAAAAGGCCAGCTTCGACTAAGACTTTTCTTCGACTGAGAAACTGGCATATTAACTTCCGCCAAATTTCTCCTTTATGTCATGTCTGCTGACATCACGCGTCATGATGACAACTTTTTGGCGTTGTGATTTCTAAGAAAACCTTCATTATTTTCCATGATTCTGGCTACTCCCTAGGTCATGGGTTTTCAACTTCCCCCACTAAATCTCCCGCTATAGTGGAAACGAAACAGTCGTGAGACTGCTGTCAATGGTTGTCTAATTCTTGGTGTCTATAAATACCATTTTCATTTCCTTTTCTTCTCCTTTGCTTGCGCTTTACTGAACCCTTAGCATTTTGAAAACCCTTTCTCTGCATTTCCAGAATCTTTCATCCTTTCTATTTCTCATTTCCTAATACAGTTATGGCTTCTGTTACCCATGTTACTGGTGACAATCCTTTGGCTTTCAGTCTCACTGATGAGAAGAGTTTACCAACTGTTCCCCAGCCACCGTCTACTGATAAAGCTGTGGTTGAAAATTAGCAATACCAAATGTTGATCCCCTTCACGGTGGCTGATAAACTTCTGGCCTTTCACGGGCCATACCCAGGTGCCAAAATGCACCCAAAGCATGTACAAGAGTTATTTCCTTGTTTTACTTCTTCTATCCCGCATGCTTTCGAGAAAAACAGTTCCATTGAACTTAAATTTATGGATCCCAACGCTCGCATTTTCAGGTCGATGCCAACTTCTGGCAATAAAGAGTATCTGGCTTGGCTCGACAAGGTCCAGAACAAACGCAAGGCACAATGGGAGAAGGTTGGCATTTTCAAACGCCATTCAGATTTTGAGACAAGCTCACAAAGTCAATCCCTGCCAACTCCTTGTGTCGGTCTACTTCTGGGAAGGTTCGACTAATACCTTCCACCTCCCATGTGGCATGATGACGCCCACCCTTTTCGACGTGGCAGCCATCACTGGTCTGTTTGCTTTGGGCAAGACTTTCGACCCTACCCTCTCTACTGAGACTTCATTCTTTTTTAATCGTGCCGCTCTCAAATACTACATCGAAGACCATCATGTTAAGAACTCATAGGAGGTCTTTGACGAGGAGAACATTGCCTTCCTAACCCTTTGGCTTTCGTATTACATGTTTTGCCATGGGTTTTTACAAATAGCCAAGAGTTACATCAGCTTGGAGATTCAACTCCATGAAAGCCGACAAGTTTCATTGGCAAAATTTTTGTTGGCCTCTCTTTATCACTCTCCAGGGCTTACTTCGCTGAAGCTAAAGTTATTGCATTCCACCCCCAAAGCATTAAATTTGTCGGGCCCTTTTTGGTTGCTGCAGCATTGGATGAATGCCACCTTTGAGTATCGACTTGGTGCTCCTGTGACGGAGCGTATTATGTATCTGACGCAGGACCAACCCATCGAAGGTCTGAGCTTGCATTGACCACTCATCAGGAAACTCCTGGAAAATTTATTTTCCTGAAGTACATGAAGCTGTTTGTTAACATTAACACCTTCTTTGATGAACTAGCCCTATTCGCGGATCGATGCTTTGGTCCGACTTAGTTTAGAGATCCTTTCCCTGGTGTCTCCCCAAAGTCTGCGGCGTAGTCGAACGCTGTGTGGAGGGCATTTCTGACTCCAACCATGTTGTCTTTCAAGATCGAGGTAGGGTCTAAAGGGTATGGTTTTATGAACTATCAACCCAATTTGGTAGCTCACCAATTTGGCTTAAGCCAAATGTTGCCAAAATCGTTGGTGTCCCGCTCGACAGATATCGTGTGGGCTGGTCGACCTCGGAATGCTGACGGCCACCTAACATGTCTTAAATTCCACAAGGCTAAACACCTTGAGCTTCCTGCATTTAAGTTTCGCAACTTCTTCTTCACTACCAAGGAATTCGACACGTGGTGGTCTCGCTACCAGTTCCAATACTTCAACAACTTTGTGTTTCTCCAAAAGCTGCATGATGCCTTCTCCGTTCTAGGCAGTAAAATACCACCTGCGAAGCCAGTTAACGATGCTCCTGTCGACACAATCCAAATTTCTGATGCAGAGGCTACTCTGCAGAAGAAGATAACCTCTTTTCCTTGAGCTCCTTTTGTTTGAGAGTCCACTAATACTCATAACTTTGTATGCTTTTTCTCCAGGGTCAGAAGTGACTTCCACTTCAAAACCACAGGTATGCCAAGTGTTTTGATGTTTCACGAGTTATCACTTCGACGGGTCTCTGACGCTCCTTACTGCTTAGGTTGTGGAAGAGGTGCTGCCTGAAGACGAAGCTTCTGAGAATAGTACTCACTCTCAAGTCTTTCCTTCTGTCACGATTTCGATGCCTGCTGCTCTGATGAAGAAAAAACCAATCATTCTTGTCAAGAAGACGGCCTCAAAGGCAGTTTCATCGAGTGACCAAGTCTCTGGTCCTCTCACTTCGACTCCCCAACCTACTGGCCATGAAGTCTTGACTCCAACTCCCTCTCCCCAGCCAACAACACCTGAGGCACCGAACATTTTTTTCGCTTAGATTTGTAATGCTTTCTTGATATTGACTTAGGGATTCTTTTTGCAGGGATCCCCGCTGAAGATTTGACGAAAAATCCTACCCGTCCGAGCCCCAAAAAACAAGATAAATTTCAAGGTCTCTTAGCCGAAGACACTCGGGGTCCCGACACTCAGATTGACGCAGATCCTGAACCTTCGACGGCTGGTGTTGTCGATCCTATAACCCAGGCTGACGCAGCTTATGAGACTTTAACAGTCGTTGCTGGCAATATGCCTAGGGAAGACGATCCAAAATTACGATCCTCTGGTGGTGGTTCCCTCGACTAAACCTTGCAGAACGACGACTCCAATAACTCTCTTAGTCCTAGTGAGATTCTGGCCATGAGGGAAAAGGATCTGATCGAGACTCTGAGAATGCTTCAAAAGCTTTGACAAGTGTCTGCTGATTCCGGGCCTTCTACCTCAGTCCATATCCCTCCGCAGGAGGTGGACGCCATTGTTGCCCTCAAACTCCAACAACTTAGGTCTTACTTATTTAAGGAAGAATTCTTGATCGTGGTCGAAGAAGAATATATGCTAGGGGCTGACGTGCTTAAATTCATTGACGAGATTTCCCAATATTCCATTCCTGACTCGTTGGCTCAGTACTTGATTAAGTTTGAGGCTTTCTTCAGTCAGCTCAACAAGGATCTCGCCCTTCGACAACATGTTGATTTCCAGATCAAGACAAAACGGAATGAGATGAGGATGAAGTGGGATTGCAGCGAGCTTTGTGAGCAGAAGCTGACCGATTTCGAGACCAAACGTCAAGAGCGTCTCAGCAAACATCAGGCCTTCGACCAATAAATCTCGACCTATCAAGCCCAAATAGACGAGCTTAACAAAAAGGTTGCCGAAGTTCAACAACAAAAGGTTGCGATGGATTCATCTGAAGCCCTTCCGTCTCAAGACGTCATTGACCAAGAAGTCCATAAAGTGATTGCCCATGGGAGACGACCCTTCAAATCAAGGATCGGATTGCACTGTTGGTGGAGAAGAAGGCTCGTTTGGACGTCCGGATTTCATATGAAACGATTCTCTTGGAAGACTTTAAGTCTAGATTCCCAACTTAATTATTTGTCTTGAAATGATGTAGCTTTCATACTTTTATTGGCCCTTTTGTAAGCCGTCCTCGGGCTTCTATTTATGAAAAGTTTCATTTTTCTTTGATTTGAATCTCTTGGAGCATGGGTTTATATTTTTTCAAATACTTTCCATTTACTCTTAAGATTCATCGATCAGCACCTAACTCCTGAATTTCATAGGCATTATTTGTGAATGTTTGGACTACTTGGAATGTTCTTTCCCAATTTGGTGACCATTTCCCTAACGCCCGGTCCTTTCGATCCATATGTAGGATCACTTTCCACACATAATCATTTACCGTAAAGGCTTTTGCCTTAACCTTTTTATTGTATGCCCTGGCTACTTGCGCCTTTTGTCGTATCAGCACATCTAAAGCGGCCAATCTTTATTTGTATAAGTCAACCATCTCGTCGAACATCATGCTCCAATATTGTTCTGAAGGGATTTCATTTTTCCGTTGTACCCTTATTGACTGCAACAGATTTCTATAGGCAACACGACATCATGGCCGAATGCTAGATGAAAAGGCGTTGAACCTGTCGCCTCCTTGGGGGATGTTCGACAAGCTCATAAAACTTGATCTAGTGTTTTGTGCCAAATCTTAGGTTTCTTGGCAATGTGTTTCTTGATCAACCCAATGACTACTTTGTTAGCAGGTTCGACTTGCCCGTTCGCTTGGGCATAGTAAGGTGTAGAAGTGAATAATTTGAAACCTGTTTCGGCTACAAACTCCTGCATTTTCTGTCCCACGAAAACTGATCCCTGGTCCTTCATAATAGTTTATGGAATTCCAAACCTGTAAATAATATATTTTTGAATGAATTCCATCACGGCCTCTTGGTCGACCTTGATCAACGGTACCGCCTCTATCCATTTCGTGAAATAATCTATCCTAATTAGGATAAAATTTTGTTGTTTAGATGACGCATGTCGAATCTCACTGTTGCAGTGAGAATAGGATATCAAGCTATTAGTTAACTTGAATCACAAATCTTGAAATTCACCACCGAGATTTGATTTATCCAAAGGAAAGGGTAAAGATCGAAAAAACCCTAAGTGCGCTATGTAGGAACACAGCTAGAGATCTAAGGTTCGGGGGTTGGTTATACATAGGGAAGGTGTTAGCATCCTAAGTATCTGTAGTACTCTACAGGAACCTCTTGTTAGTATTTGTGTTATGTTATTGCTTGCTTGATAAAGGAAATGTGCTAAGGTAAAGACCTAAGGATATATACACTAAGTATGCTCGCCAAGACATGGCATCTCGTGCCTACGTATCCTGACGGGAGTGGAATCATAGCATTCGTAGTTCCCCTCACTACGGGGTAAAAGGGTGAGAAGCTTGAAAGCAAAGCTTGTGAGGATTGATTGTTTAGGAGAAGAGATTAATGGATATCTCTTATGAAAGGATTTGAATGAAGGGTTAAAGGTTGGTGAAGGAGAAGAGATTAATGGCTATCTCTTGTGAAGGTTAAAAAGAGGGTTAAGAGTTATAAGAGATTAATGGCTATCTCTTGGGAAGGCTAGGTGGTCAAAGGAAGAAGATGGTTATGAGGCCAAGATAGGGTAATGAGCTATCTATAACTTTGAGGTCAATAGAGAGACTTTCCTTTGGAAGGAGGGGAGGCAAACTCTTGTGAACAAGAGTTGAAGTGGGAATGGAACCAAATGAACAAAAGGAGTTCAAAGGTTCAAGGGGATTAAACATTAATCAAGCGATATATACATCCATGTATGAGCATGGCAAAAGATAGTTAACGACAAGCATGAATAAATGAACATAAGCATAGCAAAGTATTCAAGAACTATGGAGTGAGACAAATATATCCACACAAAGTTATCTCTACAAGACAAACTTTAAGAAGTGTCACAAGTTATGGACAAGGGTGATGAGGTGTTAACCAAAATTCAAACAAGACTTAATCAAAAGTCCTCAAAATAAAGTTGATGATCACACTCAAAAATAACTTCTCAAAAATATCCTAAAACTTCTTTAGAAAATTATCCAAGAAAGTTTGAAAGAAAATAAGTTCAAAATTAAGTTTGAAACAAAATTCTTAAATTCACTAAATTAAAATAGATATAAAGTAAAGTGAAAATAATATAAGAATATAAAAGTTTAGAAATTAAAATTAAAATTTTAAAATGTAAATTATGAATTTTTGTGGATAAGAAACTATTTTTAATAAGACAAAAGTGAAATAAAAAAAAAAGAAATAAAATATTTGAAATGACTTGGAACAGGGGGTGTATTTATTAAGTGTTCACATGAGCTGAATGCAATGTAAGGCGTATGGGGTGTATGGGCCTTTTGGTTGAAGGTGCAAATAGCAACGGCCCAAGCTCAGCAGAGTTTAAAACATGAAGAGAAAAAAAAACCAAAAGGGAGTCTGGGGCGAGGGAAATTCGAACCCTAGACCCCTTGGATACAGCGCGTGTTTCATACCACTGGGGTGGCTATACATCCAGTGTATAAGCCCACCACAATAAAATATAAATCAAACAAGAAAAATAAAAATAAAAAAGCCAGGTTCAAGACCACATGAAAATGTTACAAGAAAGTACTAACAAACCTACATCAACCGGTCAGTTAACATTTTAATGACTAAACGACAAATGAAGAGCATGGCCTGTCCATGCTGCCACCTCTTCTTCTTCTTCATGCAACATGAATCAAAGCCCTAAAACTATCGTGGAAGACCAGACCCAGCCATGGCAAAACACTCTCTTCCACAACCATTTCCAAGCTCGTTCCTCAACCAAAAACCATAAAATGAAATACCAATCTGTTGGGCTCACATAGTAGAACAAAACTAAAACTTAAGCCAATAAAAATAACAACTATAACTTGGGTAAAAATAGACACGAAACTCATACATTCAGTCCGGCATAAACTAACAGAGCAAGAATACATCATACAAGCTTAAACATCCCTTCATATTATCATTCAAAACTAACCTAAATGCCAAGTATGAATATGTAACATCATTCAAATATGGTTGTACGTTGAACATAAAATGTATGAAGGCATGAAGAAACTTACCAAGTGGAGTCAAGTCCACTGCTTCTTCAATATTAGGAGCTTTGGAACTCAACTGGATACACCTCTCCCTTTGGCTGATGACTACTCTACAAGGTTTCCAAATGGAATGCAAACCTCTTATTCTCCCTGAACCTCACGAATTTTTTTGTGATGTGCTTACAAGTGAAAGTGTAATGTTCTGATTGTTGTGTTGATTCTTCCTCCTTAAATCAGTTGTGCTTTAACTTTCCAAGGCTCTCTCACTCGAGTGGAATTTTTCTCTGAAAATAGTGGCGAATACTCTGAGTGTATGTGTTTTTGTTGGTGTTGTTGTTGATTGTTCTTGTCAAATGAATGAGAATGGTGCTCCTTTTATAGGAGAGCAAGCTGGTCCTTAGTATAAAAGATTCATCAGACAAAGGCTTTGTCTTGAGGGGAGAGTAGTATGTGGCTGCTACACGCATGGCAGTATGGCTACCATTCTTGAGCCAAGTAAAAGCTTGCAATGTTGCTTGTTTTACAACCGAAGTCAGAGGAAAAGAGGTTCATGAACCAATATGCCATGGTATTGACAATGTTTACACGATGGTTTTGGTGTTTGTCTAGTGTATGCTCACTTGCAAAGTACAAAAGGTTGTACTTCGATATCTTTTTGCATGGTTTGTGGCTTTGGTGAGTATTGGGAACTGATGAGAAAGGTCAATACATGTACTTGGCATATCCTTGGTTTAGATTTTGGTCAAGTTGCAAGGCATAGTGTGTTGTGAAAAGTTGATGGAAATGGGACAAAGTCTGGTGGAATAAAACAAATGGGCTTATCATGTGAATTGAATACGGGCCTCACTTATTTTCAATTCCAAGAACTCTTGTTTTGTAGAATTTGTAATAAGTGGACTTTGAAACTTGGATTAAACTTGAAATGAAAACTTTTATAAATGAAACTTGGGACATGGACCCTTGTGGGAATTTTGTGATAACGAATCTTTGACATGAAATTTGGACCTTTTGGTCATGAATCAATTCAGGAAGTGGACTGCCAGAAATGTGTTGAAACTTTGAATCAAATCCCATAACACCAATTTCTGACTCCAACTTGACATGAACTTGAATTGAACAAAAATCCTGAATCTTCCTTTGAAAAGAGGCATGAGTCGCCTAATCAGGACTCAGAGTATTGACTGAATGCCTTGGATTTTCTTGAAATAAAACCTGACTCACAAATGAAACAAAACAAACAAAACCTGGTAAATTAGGTTAGTTATTCAATATGATTGACCTAGGATGCTCATGCAAATGATGATGACATCTAAGGGTACAATTTAGGGTACAACAGTTGCCCCTATTTAAATAGCTTCACCAGATGGCACGAGGGATGGAAATCCTCGAGAGATCAAGGTGAAAGGTATTTAAATATAGCAAACAAAAAATTTTGCCCTTAAATGGAATGCAGATGCTGATGACAGCTAACCGACATGCAAATGATGATATGATAGAATGGTAAATGTAGAAATGCAGACGAAAACGAAAGTAGGCAGGGAAAAAGTCCACACAATGAGCAAGCACTCACTGGGGAATTGAAATAAAACTGGGGAAATCTAAAGTGATGAGATCAACGGGTTCAAGCATGATCGGCTGACACTTTAGAAAGAAAAGATGACACAAGATCCTCAATGGAAGTAGCACCGGAAAGACGGTCTCCACTAGGGAATCAACAGTCATCATCCATGAATGAAACTGAATGGAAAAGAGTCACAACATCCAGAAGATCATTGAATGAGGTGAGGAGAAAAAAATCTAGGAAATACATGAGACATGCGAGCAAACATCAGAGGTATTCAGAAGAGCATTGAATAAACTCTGGAAAAATAACAGACCACAGAGACACTCAAAAGAGCATTGAATGAACTCTGGAAAACAAAACAGAGATATTCGAAAAAACATCGAATAAACTCCAAAACATATCAAAGACATTTGGAAAAGCATCGAATAAACTCCAGCACCCATCCAGAAAAGCATTGGATGGAGGATGGAACCAGAGTTGAAAATATTCAGCAACTCTTAACCAAAATCAGAAACAAATTGAAGACATCTAGAAGAGCATTAGATGAAAACAAAGATCCTGAAAATACATCCGAAACATTTAGAAAAGCATTAAATGTACGGGGAAATATTTTGAAGACATATCCGGAAGAGCATCAGATAAGCTATATTATATCTGGAAGAATATCAGATAAACAAGGTCATATCCGAAAAAGTATCAAAATAAACAAAGTGAATATATATGGGAAAACATCAGGTAAGTTCTGGAAGAACATCAGAACAAAAGACTCAATCTGGAAAAACATCAGAAAGAGAGACACATCCGGAAAAACATCAGATGATAACAGCAATGTCGTTCCGGAAAAGCATCAGAATAACAAAGCGAAATATCTAGAAAAACATCAGATAAGTTCTGGAAGAACATCAGAACAAAAGACTCAATCTGGAAAAACATCAGAAAGAGAGACACATCCAGAAAAGCATCAGATGGAAAAGGCAATGTCATTCCGGAAAAACATCAGAATTGACAAAGCAAATATCTGGAAAAGCATCAGATAAGTTCTGGAAGAACATCATAACAAAGACTCAATCTGGAAAAACATCAGAAAGAGAGACACATCCGGAAAAGCATCAGATGGTAAAAGTAATGTCGTTCCAGAAAAGCATCAGAATAACAAAGCAAAATATCTGGAAAAACATCAGATAAGTTCTGGAAGAACATCAGAACAAAAGACTCAATCTGGAAAAACATCAGAAAGAGAGGCATATTCGGAAAAGCATCAGATGGAAAAGGCAATGTCATTCCGGAAAAGCATCAAATAAGTTTTGGAAGAACATCAGAACAAAGACTCAATCTGGAAAAACATCAGAAAGAGAGACACATCTGGAAAAGCATCAGATGGTAAAAACAATGTCGTTCCGGAAAAGCATCAGAATAACAAAGCGAAATATCTGGAAAAATGTCAAATAAGTTCTGGAAGAACATCAGAACAAAAGACTCAATTTGGAAAAACATCAGAGAGATACAAATAAACAACATCCAAGAATGGCATTGGATACAAAAGAGGAACAAACATATCCGGAAAAACAATCGGATAAGAAAAGGTCATATCTGGAAGAACGTCAGATAGACCAACAAAATCTGTTTGGTAGGTGCCAAATGAG
This sequence comes from Lathyrus tuberosus, assembly GCA_022829125.1. Taxonomy (NCBI): domain Eukaryota; kingdom Viridiplantae; phylum Streptophyta; class Magnoliopsida; order Fabales; family Fabaceae; genus Lathyrus; species Lathyrus tuberosus. Next base: position 11,402,112 of record JALAZF010000032.1, read on the forward strand.
TTGGACTTTGACCACAAGGTAAGACGTGGATAACAACACGACCTATGGCAAAATGTAAATGAGGATGAAACACTCATGCAGTGCGTATGTATATGAACTATGCTATGATATATGATCAGATGCAAATCCATATGCAGATGTCGACGACACGGCTCAATTCTTTTGTGGAGAAAACAAGACTGGAAGACTGATTCCTCAACACGGAGATCACTGCTATTCTGCTTGGCGACTAGAGATGCTACTACTGAATTCATCTCTACCATACTGGTAAACTGTATCAAGTTGAAGATCCTTGTAGGAAGGATGGAGAGTTGCTTGGGGATTCTTCAAGTAAACTACCCCAGATTAGCTGACTGTTGTAGATAAACTGATCATTGCTTCAGCTTGATTGATTCTAGAAATTTCTGCTTCATGGTGCTCTTAGAAAGCTTTCCCTAGTCTGAGTCTTGAAAAAAAATATTCTGTATAAACCAATTCTGAGAAGTCGCCATTAAACCACAAATCTTGAACTGAATGTCAACAGGATATGGAAGGAATTTGCCCCTGATTGGATCACCGACCAAGTTTCTCAAATGTTTGAAAATTCCTTAAGAAGAAAGCTAGTTTGCAAACAAAAGTATTTGTACAAACATGGTAAATGCAAAGTTCATGCAACTTTTGAAATCAATTTCATTTTTGGAAAGATGCAAAGCATATGAGTCATTGGTCTGAACACGGAGGTTCAAGTCATTTAAAGTGAAGGGTAAAGCAAAGGTATGATACCAAGATAAATGATCTGCAAAGATCTTTGGGAGTCAGTTTACACAACCTTGCTGTAGTATGCTTTCAAAATAACCTTGCTTCAGTTAGGTCTTTTGAGGGTTATAACGTGGCCTGGTTCACTGTTTAAGAAACAAAGGATAAAGGCTCAAAGTTTATTTGTGACCCACCCAATCTACGTGATGAACTTCCAGTCCTATGCTCGGTTAACTTAGACTATACACTCAGGTTCCCATAGGTTAGGAATTGCACTGATGATAGTAATGATGATGGTTCAAAATTCAATGGACTTGAGATGGCAATCACTGCTTTCTTACAACTTTTGGTTGTCATACAAACTTGTTCTTACTTCTCTTTGTATAAGGTAGGGTCATGAGCTTTACACCTTTCTTAGCTTTTGCCTTGAAAGGGACTCGGCTCATTCTTTGAGTGAGTATTTCTTACTGACCCTTCTTCATTTATCACTTTGGGAACAACTTGTACAACATTTATTCATTTAATCTGGAAGAGTTAAAAGTTTATGACATCCTGGCTTAATGATTACGGCGAACCATCATTGGCGTTTGAACTTGAAAGACATCTTCGACACTTGCTTGTTGTGTGAGAAGGAAAATTTGTGAACCTTTGTTGAAAAGCGTCTTGCATGAAACTCTTGAATTTGAATGCACAATCTAGTTAACTGAGAACTACCCTGCCCCAGGTCAAAATTGCAGGTTTTTGTAAAGAAAGAAACTCCTACCTCTAGGCTTAAAGGGGTTGACGAGGGATTATCTTCCTTATTTCTCCAGTGTTTAGGGGAATGTGAAACAATACCTTACATCGTCAACAAAGTTTATTTGAAAGCATACCACAACAATTATGGGTATAATGTTTTCATCATCCTCCCTCCAATCTTTGTACAATAAAAAAGAAAGTGGAAAAGAGATAAAATATTTTGCAAAAGAAAGCATAAAGATGTAACTAGCAAACACAAATGAATTGAATCAAAAGTTACAATGCTCATTTCATTAATTGTGAAACTACAAACATAGTTGAAAGCAAACAACTATTACAAAATAAAGAAAATGCAAACAACAAGAAACAAAGGCCTAGTGACTAATCAAACACAAGGATGAGCTATCCTGTCTTTAAGAAGTAGCTAAGCTGAAGTCGACTGAAGCTTCACTTGGTGTGCCCTGGCAGAGGATTGCTCTGAACATTGGGATTCTCACAAAAGTTAAGAATTCCAGTCTTAATCAAATCACGCACTCTGGCCTTTAGTGCATAGCAATTTTCTAAGTCGTGGCCTGCGGCACCTTCATGGAATGCACAGTGGAGATCGGATCTGAATCCAGTTGGAAGAGGATTTGGAAAGGGTAAAGTCCTTGTGGCAATCAAACCTTGCTCAACCAGACCAGGATACAGTTCAGTGTACTTCATTGGAATAGGATCAAAATAATTCCTATTATGGTACTGGTTATGTCCAATAGCCGGACGTTGAGGAGCTTGAGCTGGTCGTGGAGTAGCAACCCCGGGAGTGACAGCAGCAATAACAGGGTGAATAGTATACTGAGGTTGGGGATGAGGCCCTCTTGTTCTAACCATGACAGCATTAGTCTGTTCTTCCTTCTTCTTCTGAAAGTTCCCATAGGATTTCTTCACAGTATTGGAAGATTCAGCAGCCTTGGACACTTTTCCATTCTTAAGACCTTCCTCGAGCCTTTGGCCGATAGTAACCAAATCAGCGAAGTTGGAGGAAACACTCCCAATCATCTTCTCCCAATAGAATGGGGACAAGGTATCCATGAACATCCCAGTCAACTCTTTCTCAGCCAAAGGAGGTTCAACTTGGGAAGCCAACTCTCTCCAGTGCTGAGCATACTCCTTAAAAGATTCCTTATCATTCTGAGACATGTTTTACAGTTGACGGCGATCAGGAGCCATGTCGAGGTTATACTTGTACTGCTTCATGAAGGCATTTACAAGATCTTGGAAGCAGTGAATGAAGTTTTGCTCGAGACCCATATACCATTTGAGTGATGCCCCATTCAAACTATCCTGAAAACAGTGGATAAACAGCTTCTGATTTTTGGTATAAGCATCCATCTTGCGACAATACATGACCAAATGAGCCCTTGGACAAGAATGGCCCTTGTACTTCATAAATTCTGGAGTTTTGAACTTAGCAGGCATAACAAGATCAGATACTAAGCACATGTTGTCTGCATCCACATTAAAGAAGTCATTACCCTCAATGGCTTTAAGTCTTTTGTCCATGATCTGAAACTGCTCACGGACAACCTCAGGTTCAACAGAGTCTTCACAGTCTTCACCCTGAGCACTGGCAGCGTTGCACTCAAAGAGGGGATTCTCAAAAGAAGCTCGAACAGTCTGTGGAACAGCATGGACCACAGGTCTGGGCTCGGTGAAAACAGGAGCTTGATATACAGGCATAGTAGTCTGACCAACCATAGAAGTAGATACAATCGGTGGAGAATAGTTGTGTGGCAAACCAAACTCGGGCCAAGTTGACGGTGGCATTTGAATTGGTGGAGGTTCAACACTTGAAACTTCCTGGATGATAGTTCTTTGGGGAGGCTCCCCTATAGCAATCAAAACTTGAAGCATCTCAGTGATTTTAGTCATGCTCAACTTAAGGTCATTGATTTCCATTTGGACTTCAGCATTGTGTGTCTCTTGCTCTGACATCCTTCATTTGTAGTTAGTTCTAGTCTGGTATTTGTGTCGAGGAATCAGTTTGACGACTCACAGGTGACACTGGAAGATAGAGACAACTAGAAATGAGCCACTGGACAAACAGACATATGCAATGAAACATGCAAAGATGCAAATGATATGCAATGCAATGCAAACAGGATGCAAAACACATGCAATAGGAACAAGGGTTCGAGATCACAGCATGGACTATGGGTAAAGAACCAATCACAGGGTGTGTACTAGGGTTCTTGTATCTGTAAAACAAGGTTCAAAAAAGTTCCCAGAGTCAACAACCCATCTTTCAGATATTATCGATTTCCTAATTACTTGGTAATCAATAATATTCTCAAGAGAGTCTCGTCTGAGTGTAGTATCGCGTATCAACCATTTTGGGATTACTCCCTCATAGTCACCGCACTACGTCCGAAGAGGCCAAGTGGGGGTAACAGGGTAACTAAGGTCATCAGTGTCATGGGCACCGAGGTCGAAAGTGGCAATGCATTCACGGTTGCTCGTTTAACATATGCCACCCTCAAGAGGGCCTCAACTGAGTGTGGAATCTCAAGTAAACTCTTTTGGGATTACTCCCTCGAAGTCTCCTTGACTATATCCACTATCCTATCATAAGAGTACGCTCAAGTCTGGGTATAAGACTTATCCTCACCACTCAAAGTAACAACCCTGCACACAGAAAAATCCAAGCACAACAGGTATATCTACAGATATAAATATGTACAGATATATAAGCAAGCAAACATGTAAAATAACACAAATATAAACAAGATAGGCTTAACCCTCTTAAGGGACTGTATCCCCAGTGAAGTCTCCATTTATGTTACAGTGAGAATCGGATATCAAGCTATTAGTTAACTTGAATCACAAATCTTGAAATTCACCACTGAGCTTTGATTTATCCAAAGGAAAGGGTAAAGATCGAAAAAACCCTAAGTGCGCTATGTAGGAACACAGCTAGAGATCTAAGGTTCGAGGGTTGGTTATACCTAGGGAAGGTGTTAGCATCCTAAGTATCTGTAGTACTCTACAGGAACCTCTTGTTAGTATTTGTGTTATGTTATTGCTTGCTTGCTAAAGGAAATGTGCTAAGGTAAAGACCTAAGGGTATATACACTAAGTATGCTCGCCAAGACATCGCATCTCGTGCCTATGTATCCTGACGGGAGTGGAATCAGAGCATTCGTAGTTCCCCTCACTACGGGGTAAAAGGGTGAGAAGCTTGAAAGAAAAGCTTGTGAGGATTGATTGTTTAGGAGAAGAGATTAATGGATATCTCTTATGAAAGGATTTGAATGAAGGGTTAAAGGTTGGTGAAGGAGAAGAGATTAATGGCTATCTCTTGTGAAGGTTAAAAAGAGGGTTAAGAGTTATAAGAGATTAATGGCTATCTCTTGGGAAGGTTAGGTGGTCAAAGGAAGAATATGGTTATGAGGCCAAGATAGGGTAATGAGCTATCTATGACTTTGAGGTCAATAGAGAGACTTTCCTTTGGAAGGAGGGAAGGCAAACTCTTGTGAACAAGAGTTGAAGTGGGAATGGAACCAAATGAACAAAAGGAGTTCAAAGGTTCAAGGGGATTAAACATTAATCAAGCGATATATACATCCATGTATGAGCATGGCAAAAGATAGTTAATGACAAGCATGAATAAATGAACACAAGCATAACAAAGTATTCAAGAACTATGGAGTGAGACAAATATATCCACACAAAGTTTCTCTACAACATAAACTTTAAGAAGTGTCACAAGTTATGGACAAGGGTGATGAGGTGTTAACCAAAATTCAAACAAGACTTAATCAAAAGTCCTTAAAATAAAGTTAATGATCACACTCAAAAATAACTTCTCAAAAATATCCAAAAACTTCTTTAGAAAATTATCCAAGAAAGTTTGAAAGAAAATAAGTTCAAAATTAGGTTTGAAACAAAATTCTTAAATTCACTAAATTAAAATAGCTATTAAAATAAAGTGAAAATAATATAAGAAAAAAAAAGTTTAGAAATTTAAATTAAAATTTTAAAATGTAAATTGTGAATTTTTGGAATTTTTGTGGATAAGAAACTATTTTTAATAAGACAAAAGTGAAATAAAAAAAAATAAATAAAATATTTGAAATGACTTGGAACAGGGGGTGTATTTAGTAAAGTGTTCACATGAGCTGAATGCAATGTAAGGCGTATGGGGCGTATGGGCCTTTTGGTGGAAGGTGCAAATAGCAATGGCCCAAGCTCAGCAGAGTTTAAAACATGAAGAGGAAAAAAACAAAAACCAAAAGGGAGTCTAGGGCGAGGGGGATTCGAACCCCAGACCCCTTGGATACAGCGCGTGTTTCATACCACTGGGGTGGCTATACATCCAGTGTATAAGCCCACCCCAATAAAATATAAATCAAACAAGCGAAATAAAAAAAAAGCCAGGTTCAAGACCACATGAAAATGTTACAAGAAAGTACTAACAAACCTACATCAACCAGTCAGTTAACATTTTAATGACTAGACGACAAATGAAGAGCATGGCCTGTCCCACGCTGCCACCTCTTCTTCTTCTTCATGCAACGTGAATCAAAGCCCTAAAACTATCGTGGAGGACCAGACCCAGCCATGGCAAAACACTCTCTTCCACAACCATTTCCAAGCTCGTTCCTCAACCAAAAACCATAAAATGAAATACCAATCTGTTGGGCTCACATAGTAGAACAAAACTAAAACTTAAGCCACTAAAAATAACCACTATAACTTGGGTAAAAATAGACACGAAACTCATATATTCAGTCCGACATAAACTAACAGAGCAAGAATACATCATACAAGCTTAAACATCCCTTCATATTATCATTCAAAACTAACCTAAATGCCAAGTATATGTAACATCATTCAAATATGGTTGTACGTTGAACATAAAATGTATGAAGGCATGAAGAAACTTACCAAGTAGAGTGAAGTCCACTGTTTCTTCAATCTTAGGAGCTTTGGAACTCAACTGGATACACCTCTCCCTTTGGCTGATGACTGCTCTACAAGGTTTCCAAATGGAATGTAAACCTCTTATTCTCCCTGAACCTCACGATTTTTTTTGTGATGTGCTTACAAATGGAAGTGTAATGTTCTGATTGTTGTGTTGTTTCTTTCTCCTTAAATCAGTTGTGCTTTAACTTTCCAAGGCTCTCTCACTCGAGTGGAATTTTTCTCTGAAAATAGTGGTGGATACTCTGAGTGTATGTGTTTTTGTTGGTGTTGTTGTTGATTGTTCTTGTCAAATGAATGAGAATGGTGCTCCTTTTATAGGAGAGCAAACTGGTCCTTAGTATAAAAGATTCATCAGACAAAGGCTTTGTCTTGAGGGGAGAGTAGCAATGAGGCTGCTACACACATGGCAGTATGGCTAGCATTCTTGAGCCAAGTAAAAGCTTGCCATGTTGCTTATTTTACAACCGAAGTCAGAGGAAAAGAGGTTCATGAACCAATATGCCATGGTATCCACAATGTTTACACGATGGTTTTGTTGGTTGTCTAGTGTATGCTCACTTGCAAAGTACAAAAGGCTGTACTTCGATATCTTTTTGCACAGTTTGTGGCTTTGGTGAGTATTAGGAACTGATGAGAAAGGTCAATACATGTACTTGGCATATCCTTGGTTTAGATTTTGGTCAAGTTGCAAGGCATAATGTGTTGTGAAAAGTTTATGGAAAAGGGACAAAGTCTGGTGGAATAAAACAAATGGGCTTATCATGTGAATTGAATACGGGCTTCACTTATTTTCAATTCCAAGAACTCATGTTTTGTAGAATTTGTAATAAGTGGACTTCGAAACTTTGATTAAATTTGAAATGAAAACTTTTATAAATGAAACTTGGGACATGGACCCTTGTGGGAATTTTGTGATAATGAATCTTTGACATGAAATTCGGACCTTTTGGTCATGAATCAATTCAGCAAGTGGACTGCCAGAAATGTGTTGAAACTTTGAATCAAATCCCATAACACCACTTTCTGACTCCAACTTGAAATGAACTTGAATTGAACAAAAATCCTGAATCTTCCTTTGAAAAGAGGCATGAGTCGCCTAATCAGGACTCAGAGTATTGACTGAATGCCTTGGATTTTCTTGAAATAAAACCTGACTCACAAATGAAACAAAACAAACAAAACCTGGTAAATTGGGTTATTTATGCAATATGATTGACCTAGGATGCTCATGCAAATGATGATGACATCTAAGGGTAAAATTTGGGGTACAACACTCACCTATAATGTCCAACGCCCACCCTTGAAATGGCCAGGGCTTAATGATCGCGTGCAATTCGCTAGCTAGGACGTGTTGGATGTTTGTGTGCCTTTGGCACTCTTGACACCCTTTGGTGAAGTCGATACAGTCCTTTAACATGCTTGGCCAATAAAAACCTTGTCTGAATAATAACCACTTCATTTTATGGCCGACTTAGTGAGCTCCACAAGAGCCACTGTGTACTTCTGACATCGCCAAGTATGCCTCTGTGTCACCCAGACATTTGAGTAATACGCCTTCAGAAGCCTTTCTCAATAGTTTGTTGCCCATACAGACATAGCTCAAAGCCCTATACTTGACTCTCCCATCGGTGGTTCCGACCGAATTTTCCAAGTATTCCACGATTGGCCTTCGCCAATCTGACTTTGTCAAATTATCGACGACGAAAACTTCCACATGGTATAGGACCTCGTCTGAGATTTTCGCTCCATCACCTTTTGAGGCCAATATATGGGGTGACGGTGAAAGATTCGACACTACCTTTCTGCAGACTTCGACAAAGCCCTTTAGCTTGTCGCTCAACCATTTATACCCCGACGCGATCTGGGCTAACTCAATGGCCTCTTGATTCTCTATCCTAGGCACGCGGATGATGCTAACTACCTCAAAGTGCTCCAATAACCTGCTTTCCATTGTGAAATACACCAACAAATACTCTTTAATGCATTTGTATTCTCATGTGATTTGTTTAATTACTAACTCCGAGTCACCCTTGATTTCAACCTTTTCTGCCCCCAAATCTTTCAAGATTTTGAGGCCAGTTATTAAGGCTTCGTATTCTGCTTCGTTATTGGAGCATTTCACGTATACCCGACATTTGAACTTAGTCGGAATCCCCTTTAGGGATAATATTAAGACCCCAACGCCAGTTCCGTTTCTATGACTAGAACCATCGAAAAATAACTTCCACGGGTCTGTGTCGATCATGTTCACTGATGGCTCGACTATTGTATGATCTACAATGAAATATGCCACAATTTGGCCTTTCATATCCCTCAAAGGCACGTAGGTTAAAGAGAACTCAATTAATGTGAGTTCCCATTTCCCGATTCGACAATGTAGAATGGGTTTAGACAACATATATTTAATAATATCAAAATGAGACGAAACATAAACATCAACTGGTTTTATATATTGCTTTAATTTCATACATGAGAAGTACAAGCATAGGCACAATTTATCAATCATCGTATACCTAGTTTCAGCATCTAACAAGATTCGACTAAGGTAATAAATGGGCCTTTCGACTCCACTATCTTCCTCTTGAGCTAACATACATCCTATGGTCGAATCGGACACAACTGTTGTGGTGAGAATCGGATATCAAGCTATTGTATTAACTTGAACCACAAAACATTGAATGTTCACCACCAAACTTTAATTTATCCAAAGAAAAGGGAAAAGATCGAATAAAACCCTAAATGTGCTATGTAACAACAATGCAAAGAGATCTAAGGTTCGGGGGTTGGTTATACTAAGGGAAGGTATTAGCACCCTAAGTATCTATAGTACTCTATAGGAACCTCTTGTTGTATTTGTGTTATGTTGTTGTTTGTTTGCTATGTTTGGGGATGTCTATGGGGAAAGACCTAGAGGTTTTACTAAGTATGCTCGCCATAACTTCGCGGTCTTGTGCCTACATATCCTAACAAGGATGGAATCAGAGCAATTGTAGTTCACCTAAACAAGGGTGAAGAACACTTGATCATGATCAAGGTTCCAAAGGGCAAGGTAAGTGTTCATAACAATAACACTTACATAGAGTTTACAAACTGTAACCTAAGGCTAAGTTGAAAAGGTAATGACTCTAACAAGGTCATAAAAGGAGTTGAGGTAAGGCCAAGCTACCTATGACATAAAGTCAATACAAAGACCTTTCCTTTGGAATTGGAAACAAAGATAACAAAGAAGGATGAAAGCTAACAAGCTAACATCACTTAGGGTTAACTTGACAAAGTTAAAAGTAAGCATAAACAATTATGAGTGAATATGGATGAGATGAACAAAGATGATATTCAAACATAATATCAATGACAAAGGTAGCAAAGGTAACATTCAAACATGATGTTAATCAAAGAATCAAACAAGGTGAGATAAGGTTAAAGTGAGTATGGTAAACACCAAGGCACAAAGATAGATGAGACAACGTCCAAGACTTAACAAAGTCATAAAACAAACAAGGTAACAACCAAAGCATGAAGGTAGATGTGACAACATCTAAGATTGACAAATTCATAAACAAAACATGGTAACAACCAAGGTGAACACATATAAACAAAGATGTTACAACACCTAAGCATACATGAGGCATAGTTCTAACAAGACTAAAGCATCATGGATGTAAACAAGGATTCAAGTCAATCATGGATATAAAAATATCAACATGGATTCAAGGATGACAAGTTCAAGGTTAAGACATGGGTTAGGGTTTACTAACACCACTTAATAATTAATACAAGACAAAGTTGTAACAACACTTAATCATTAATACAATTTAAACATTCAAACATGTATAAGGCATAACAATACTTAAACATGGATACCATTCAAAGGTTCAAACAAGCATGGATAAGTTATAACAATACTTAAACATGGATACCATTCAAAGTTCATACAAGCACGAATAAGTCATAACAATACTTGAACATGTATACAATTCAAAAGTCAAACATGAAAAACAAGTTAAAACATCAGTTTAATCATGCAAACAAGTTTGGACATGGTTCAAGATAAAGGTAACAACCCAAGGGTACATGTTAAGGTTCATGGTGATCACATTCAAAGGTTAAAGCTTCACAAAAGTTTGAACATGGTAAGCATACAAGTTAGGAACCAAGTAAAGGCATGTTATCAAAGTTTATGGTATTTATGAACACATAAACAAAGATGGATAAGTACAAGGGTTTACATATACACATGTGTTCAATAAGGTATGATAAAATCAACAAGGATCATGCCAAGGGTTAAAGAAAGTTTTACAACCATTCATGGAAGAAACAAAACAATTTCTCATGAAGAAGTAAGCATTAAAGTACCTTAAACTTAAGTGAAACTCAAAGCAACATGTTATAACCATTGTACAAGGTTCACACATGGTATATCATGTTCACAAGAATCAACATGGCCAATAAAAATCAAGGAACAAGTCAAAATAATCACTTAAAGGCTTAAATAACCCTAAAAAAGGTGCCTACTTTAGCTATACAAAAGTGTATGAAAAATAATTATTTCGTGAAATTTTAAAATACATTCATAAAATATACATAACAAGGAAGAGATATGCAAAAAATTAGGTCAAAAAGATGTGTGGTTTGGAAGTTATGGTTGAATGAATTTGTGAAAATAGTGAAAATACAAAGTGCTAAAAATATATGAAATGGCCTTACATGAATTTGAACTCAAGACATTCTGGTTGCAGGTTTAAAAATAAGCCATTAGACCACACGCGTGTATTTGAAATAACTATGGAAAACAACATAAATATATATTTTAAAAATGCTTTCAAAATGAACAATGAAGCGAAATTATGGAAAAACAACGAAATGGTGGTTCCTAGGATTCGAACTCACGCCTTGGCACAAGGAAAACTTTGAAAACGCGCACAACTACCACTGGGGAGGTCAATACATCCGTTCATAAAATGGAATCCAATTAATATATAATAAACACACAAGACAATAAGGAACTTTTGCCATGTCATCATCTTCTCTAACATGCATACACACTCTCTCTTTCCTCTCCATCGTGTTTTTTCTTTTTCTTCCCTACCATTTTTCTCTCATTTTTTTCAATCTTTCTCCTACCATAACTCAATCATTTTTTTAACGAAATTAAAAGATATAAAAAAGTAAATTTCTTTGAAAAATCCCAGGAATCCAATGGTATTATTCTCACATGCTAAAACTCACTTACAAGTCGCACCAAATCAAAAACCAGTCTTAAAACTTAGGGTTTCTACCACTCAAAACTTCACATACAGGCAAGATAAAATGCAAGCAAGCACATGTACAAATTCAATACATTAATGTCTACATTTTTTCTTTAGAAACCACATAATAATAATGCATGTATCATGAGTTTCAAAAGTTCAAGTTTCCTACCTATTGGAGCAAGGTCCAATGCCTCTTCACAATGCTTCCAGAAGTGTTATGATGATGTATTAGCCTCTTGAGACTTCAATGACCTTGTTTGAATGAATGGGTTGATTGGAAACAGCCTCTAACCCCTCACACAAATGTTCTTGCCAAATGGTGAAAGTGATAAGGAAGGTGATGGTATGAGTGCTACATAACTTGTTTAAGGATTTAAACAAACTCTAATGAATATTTAGAAGTTGTTTGAAGTGTTTTCTTTGGTGGAGCACGAGCAAAATGGGAGTTGGGAGCTTTTGGCTTGAAGTTTGAAAAAATGATATTTTATGAAAAACTTGGTGTAGAGGTGGTTTGAGGTATTGATCTTGTGTGTTTTTGCTTGAGAAATTGCTCTCTATTTATAGGAGAAGTGGAGTGAAAATGAGGTGATCAAATTATGGAGTTCTTGCACTTGGTTTGGTTGAGAATGAATGGCATAATTTCATGAAGATTTGGAGTTCCAAGGTGAAGTACCATGGCTAGTTTAGAGTGGTTGATGTTTAGATCTTGCTTTCTGCAGAAGAAATAATTTGGAGTCTCAAGGAGAGTGGACTTTGAAGTTTAAAGTGGCTTTTCCAAAATGGCAATGTAACCTTTATGCCAAATACTCCATAAATGACATAAACACTTGGATAATCCTTCAACTCCTTGGATAATGGCTCAAGAACTCATGTAATACTCAGATAAAGAAGGATTTGCAAGTTACAAGACCTGCAATTGAGGGATTTGTAGATTTGAATTGGTTTTGCAACTTTGGACTTGGCAAGAACATGACTTGAACTTCAAATTTGAGGTCAACATCCTACCTTCGAAACTCACAGCTCACACACGGGAAAGATGAGTTCTTGGACTCTTTAGAAAGCTTGAAACATGCTCTATAATGTTCATGTTTTAAGTTTTCCTTGAATAAAATTGGATCAAGGTGAAAAATGGCCCTCAAGTTGGTTGCTTTTACAAGGCAGATTTGTGGCAAGAATTTTCTAAGTGCTGGAATTCATTTTTGAATTAAACACCAACTTCATGGCTTCATAACTTGAAATCTAAGCATTTTTTGGGAATTCCTCTTCAAAGACAAAGTTGTAGTATGGAATGAGATCTTCAAATTGGTCTTTGGAGTAAAGAATATGGATGCTTAGATTGAGAATTATGGCCTTGGAAAGTTGGACAAAAATCATTGTGCATCCATAACTTAAAAAATTTCACCTTCTCTTTTGTTGCCATTTTTGCAAGTAAACTCATCTCTCTTGATTTTTCTTGATCAAACTCAATCATGTTTCCAATGAAAATTTATTTGAGAAGCTCATATTTGATCAAAAACCCTAAAGTCAAAGGTTTGACTTTGTAGTGAATGGCTTGTGTACCAGATGAATCCTCACTTCTTGATCTTCAATGAAATCAATCTCTTGAGATATTTGAACACCATGGATGGGCTCCAAGGATGTATTTGAGTGTCTTGAGTCATGTCCCAAGGTTTGAGATCATGTCTTGATCAAAAGTTAAAGATGCAGTTGACTTTGGCTGAAAAACCCTAATTCATGGTCAGATGAATTTAAACCTTAAAGAACTTGTAATGAAGCCATATTGCACTTAATTATTGATGTGGGGATATCTCTTGAGTGTATGAGAACTTGTTTGACTGATGATCCATCCAAAACCTTGACTGATAAATCCCTTGAACCTCTTAGGGCAAACCCTAATTCACAGATGAAGCAAAACAAAGCAATGTCTTAATAATTGGTTAGCTATGCATGAATGATTGACCTAGAATGCTATGTAAATGATGATTGAATCTAAGGGTAAAATTTGGGGTATGATAGCAACAATATAAAATTTCAAGCTCTTGTTCCTACTAGGGGCAATAAAATGGGAGGCTTTATTAGATATTCTTCGATAGCGTCGAAAGCCTCATGTTGCTCTTGTCCCCAGTGAAACTCACTTTCCTTCTTGATATTGAGAAATGGCGAGAAATCCTTCGTCTTGCCACTTAGATTCGAGATACATCTTCTCAAGAAGTTTATTTTCCCCAACAAAGACTATAGTTGTTTCTTTGTCGAATGAGGCATGAGATCCAATATTGCCTTTGTTTTGTTCTAGTTGATCTAGATGCCTTTTTTGTGCACCACAAAACCCAGAAAATCACCTGCATGTACACAGAAAGCACACTTTAGTGGTTCATTTTTAATCCATATTTTCTCATCCTCTCGAAGAAGCGTCGAAGATGGTCTAAATGACCATTTTCAGATGAAGAATTTATCACAATATCATCAATGTAAACCTGCATAAAGTTTTCTATAAAATCATGGAACATAGCATTTATAACTCTTTGATAGGTTGCTCTGGCTTTTTTTAAACCAAACGGCATCACAACCCATTTATACGTTCCCAAGGCACCCGGACATCAAAATTCTGTTTTGGGCACATCGTCCTCTACTATGAAAATCTGGTTATAGCCAGAATATTCTTCGAGCAGACTAAGGTATTCGAAGCCTGCAGCTAAATCAACTAACATTTCTACCACTAGCATCGAATACTCATCTTTTGGAGTCGCATTGTTCAAGTCTCTAAAATCTATATAGACTCGAAGCGTTCCATTTTTCTTAATGACAGGTACAATATTAGCTAACCATTCGACGTACCTTGCAGTTCTGATTAACCGACTAATAATGTTGGGGACAACGCTGACATGCAATGAACTCTAGCATGATGATTCATGATGCAATCAAAGGGTAAAGTCAACAACAATGGGTAACAAATCACCGGGGATGACAAAACATTGGAGAAATAGAAACAAACTGGGGATATCTAGAGTGATTGATCAACAAGTTCAGACATGACCGGGTGACACTCTAGAAGAAAAGAACCTCATTGGAGATGGAACCAGAAAGATGGCCTCTACCGGGGAATCAAATCAGACATGGAAATGATCTTCTAACAATAGACCAAACCAGGCAAAAAGAGATCTTCAAACAAAAGATCAAGCAAACAAAGAATGACCTTCTAACAAGAGATCAAACAAAAAATTACCTTCTAACAAGAGATCAAACCAGACAAAAAGAGATCTTATGACAAGAGATCAACAAACAAAGAACGATCTTCTAATAAGAAACCAAGTCAAACATTGGAGCTTCTGAATAGAATACGTACGAGCTGCTGGAAATTCCTTAACACGAAGAATTAAAAAATGCTCTTCAGGAAAATAGCAGGGTATTTAAACTCACCTTTATATGCCAAAATAATTTGGACTTAAACCGCAAGCAAAGGTGACAACCAGCTTCAACAGGTCAATGCCAGTAACAACTAGACTTCAAAGGGAATGTTGGTGACAACCAAACTTCCAAAGCCAAACAAAGATGGATAAGGATGCCAATGACGACTGGACTTCACAGGATGACTGGCGACAACCAGATAAACAATACCAATAACAATTGGATTTAAAAACGCCAATGACAATTAGACTTGCAAACAGTGCCAGTAATAATTGGACTTCACGGGGGACTGGTGGCAACCAAATAAATAATACCAATAACAATTGGATTTTGCAACGAGTGCCAATAACAATTGGACTTTCACCGGAGATGCTAGTAACAATAAGACTTGGAGAAGGGACTGGTGACAACCAGACTACTAATACCAATAACAATTGTGTTTTGCAATAAGTGCCAATAACAATTGGGCTTTAAAAATAATGTCGGTAACAACCCGACTTGGAAAGAGAGGATCGGTGACAACTAGACCTTAAGAAAGGATTAGTGACGACTAGATTATCAATACCAATAACAATTGGATTTTCAAATAAGATGCTAGTGACAACTAGACTTCAAGGGGATACATGTGACAACCAGAGTTTTAACAAAGTGTCAGTTACAGCTGGACTTGGACAGGAAATTGGTGACAACCAAAGATCTTAACAAAGGCACCAGTAACAACTGGACTTAGGGTCAAAGGGGCTACAGCCAACAATAAAGACTTTGATTAATGTTGAATGCACATGATATGACATGAAGCCAAGGCAGCTTACTTAGGAAAATAGGAAAACTCCAATGGGGAACAAAGGATGACTCCACTGGGGGATAAATCCTCAGCACTAATAGACGTGTATCACATGATGGACACTAGGGAGATTCTCTTCAATCTTGAAAATCTCACACGGTCAAAGGATCAATCCAAAAGCGTTGTCAGTTTAGGCTTCAATGGGGATTTTTACAATGGTCTAACACTGCTTCTGCAACCTTAAGACTTCTTGGGGAAACAAAATATTTCCTATAAATCCTTCCACATGTCAAAGCAACTTTACGTTCTTTCATTATGTTTTCAAAAACTGTTTTCGATTCAAAACGTTTCACTTTCAAAATCATTATTAACAAATAAATGGCATCTTGCATAATAAGGAAAAGTATAGAAAGCATAAATGGCAAGAATTGAATAAGCAAAATCTGATTTTAGTCAAGAATGGTAGCTTGCAAAAAGCAAAGCTTCATGGAGTATTACAATTTGAAAATGGCAATAGGGAAAGGTTACATTGAATCCAATGACATTACAAGCCCTATTAACTAAAATCTCTCAAAACCCTGCTTCTGACGAGAGCAGCTGGATTGAACTTTCACTTTGATCTTCCGCAATGATAAACACCATCTAATGCAGTGAAATGCCTTTTTGTCCCTAACTTTTTCCTGGATTGCCCTTTTGGGTTTTCAATCCACCGGGATGCTCATTGTTGCCTAAGTTACCCTTTTGGATTTTTAACTTAGCGAGCTCTTATTTTTATTTTTATCCCTAACTTTTTCCTGGATCTCCTTCATAGGTTTTGATCCACCGGGATACCCATTGTTTCCTAAGTCGCCTTTTCAGGTTTTCGACTTAGCGGATTTTATTTAGGCATAATATTTTCTGACTGAATCAGAGTTTACGGGATGCGCAAGCTCTTCACCATCCATTGTTGTGAGAATTAGCGAACCTCCAAAGAAGACTATCTTCAAAACAAATGGGCCTTCGTAGTTGGGAGTCCATTTTCCATGTCTTTGTGAATTGGCAAGAGTTTCTTGAGTACAAGTTCTCCCTCTCTGAATTCCCAGATACAGACCTTTTTGTCAAATGCCCTCTTAATCCGCTTTTGGCACAACTGACCATGGCACATCGCAGTCATGCATTTCTCCTCAATGAGGTTCAGCTGATCGAATCTCTCTTAGACCCACCATATTTCATCCAGCTTTGTTTCCATTAAGACTCTCATGGATGGTATCTCTACTTCAATAGGGAGGACTGCATTCATCCTGTCATACCCCAAAATTTGACCACCAAGATTTCCCATCATTGTGAGGATCATTGCCACAATATGAATGTACCTTCATGCCTCATCAAAACTCCTCAAGGATTGTTGAGCTTTCACTACAATCAAGAATTAGGGCTTCAAGCCCTCCAAGAACACTTAGACAAAGGATCAATCAAGAAATGACATGATCTTCAACTTGTCTAACCTCTCAAACATCCATAAGGGATCAAGAGGACTCCCATATCAAGAATCAAGCACAAAGTTGCAACATTCCAAGTGGATCAAGCCTCGAGATCGCCAGTGTTACCAAATTAGGGTTTTGGTCGACCAGGGCCTCCAGATGAAAATTTTCATCTAGGCATGAGCCAATAATTCAAAGCATAACCCAAGCTACTCCAAGGGACCTCATGGACCCAATCATCAAGTCAATTTAGCCTCAGGGGATGCATTTACCAAAAATCAGGAATTAGGGTTTCTTGACCTAATTCACCCCTAAGTTGACTTTTGAGGCAAAGCATGAGCCAATACCTCAAGATATGATTTGAGGGCCTCAAATACACTACATTGATCCATTTTCAACAATGTATTGATCCAAGAAGCTTGATTCACAAGTTTCAATTTCATCTGGACCATAATTAGGGTTTTCCAGAAAAAGTCGACTGTACCTTTGACTTTTGACCAAGACATGCTCGCAAACCCTGGGAAATGATTCAATATACCCTATAACACCTATGGAATCCATCCATTAGGTTTGAATTAGGTCAAGGACTTGATTTCACAAAGGATCGCACAATTTGGATTTCACCCGATAAAAAGTCAACTGTGCACCAAATCAAGTTTGACTTTTTTGGGATTTTTCACAAATATGGTTCCCCTAAGTCAAAAATAATGTTAATGTATGATATTGATCATCATCCATCAAGAAAAATCAAGAAAAGTGAGGTTTCTTGCAAAAGGGGCAACCTTGAGAAACCAAAATTTTTCTAAGTTATGGAATAAAAGCGGTTTTGGTACCAACTTCCAAGGATCATAACTTGAGATCCAAGCAACCATATTGGGTGATCCAAAGCTAGATTTTTAGGTCTTGCTACACTTTACAAAAGCTTCAACTACCTCGGACTCCAATTCTTTATGGATTTTGAGTTATGGATTGATCAAAATCACAAAAACATGAAAATGACACTTTTTCCAACACTTAGTGAAAATCTACCTAAGTTACCAGCCTTGAACATCAATGTTCATGAGGTTTTTTTAGTTAGATCCAAATAGTTTCAAAACAAACTATGATCACACATGTTTTGTATCATATGAGGGCTTTCTAAAAAGCACAAAAGCCTCCCATAACTCAACCTGAGCAGGGAGATATGAATCCCTCAAAATCACCATTTCCAACTGTTCCAAGCAAGGCAGATTTTGTACATTTGCTCGATTTGGAAAATTTGGACAACTCCAAGCCTTGTCATCCATTTGGACACATCTGAGGATAAAACAAAAGGAGAATGATCTGATCCCCAAGCCTCCAAAGTCCAAGAATCTACATTAGCCATAACAAACCTAAAAAGGCTAAAAAGGTGATAAGACTCCAATTTTGTTTCCAAGCATTCAATAGATACACCAAGGTGGCATGGACTGACACATTCCTAACTAAATGAGTCAAGGATCAACACTGAATCAAAGGACCATAGGCATGTGCCCTAACCTCAAGTCAATGGCTAGAGGAGACTTAAGATTCCTTTTGCTCAACATTGGCCAAAGGCCTTCTGCAACTGCCATTCACTATTGCTTGCAAAAAAACTTGCTCTACTATAAATAGAGCTCATTTGTGCTCAGTTTGAGTACACCAAAGCACTACAACACATGCTTTCCTCAAAATCTCTTTCTCTAGACCAAAATGCCTTCTTTTGCAAGTAATCTCTGAGTTTTTGAGTTAGAGAGCAGTTCCACCACAGCTCATGATCCAAACACATCTAATGTATCATATGTAAGCTGTCTAAACACTCACTTGTGACCTGAAACACCAAAATCACAAAGTCCACTTCGAAAACCTCAAAATTGGATTTTTCTGCATTTTTCAAGTCGTGCCTTGATTCAGTCACTTCTAAAACCAAACAAAGCCTTAAACACACTCCAAATATCATCCTCAAGCTGTCCCAATATGGTTCCTCTCATCTGGAACACCATTTGAGAGAGTTGTCATATTGGTCACTTTTGCCCCTTATGCAAGAAAGTGCCAAAACTTGTTCCTGAGGATTCCAGTTGGTTCCAGTCATCCTAAAAGCTTCTAAGGGATCAATTGAGAGTGTCCAAAGCATCAAATTACTTCTGGCACAAGGGACTTGGCAGATAGCACAAAAAGCTCCAAGAGGTAAGTGCATGACTACTTGAACTCTTTGAATTATGCATTCCTTTGATGTCCACTGATCATAAACATATCATACATGTTATATATGTTGTGTTTGAACCAATTTTCCATGTAATTATTGCCTGTACCATGAGATAGCATATAACATGCAAAGATATGCCTATTTTGGAATCACTATCGGATTTTGAGTTAGAGGCATTTTCTGAAAATTCCAAGACCACCATTGGATTCCTCATGAAATTCTAGGTCAGATGCACCTAAATTTTGTCCCAATCCATGGAGAAATGAGAAAGTTAGAGGCTTCACGTAAATTGTCAAAACTTGCCTTTCCTTGCCTTGGCCAGGCCTGAAAACTTGGCACCCCTTATGTATTTATGGGGTGGTTTTGATACACGGATGTATCACCACCCCAGTGGTAGCGCGCATGTGTGTTTGTTGCCAAGGTCGTGGGTTCAAACCCCACCCAGACCTTTTTTTCCATTTTTCACTTTTGTGCTATTTTTTTCATTATTTTCATGTTTTGTTAATTAATTGAAAAATTAATTTCTCTCTCAATTTTAATTATTTTTTATTGGTTCTTTTTTTGAAAATTCCCAAAAATATTAAAATGTTTTATTCCATGAAAATTTCACAAAAATATTATTTATTTCATATATTTGGTATTTTTGTAAAGAATTGCATTTTTATTTGTTTTTAAACATTAAGAATATTTCTCTCTTGGTTTTGCAAAATTCAAATGATTTTTAACTCATCCCATGAATGAAACATGATTTTCCAAATAAAAATCCAAGATCACAACCTTTTTTCACATGTTTGATTATTTTAATTGAATTTTTTATTCAATTAAAATACATTAAAAAACCAAAATTAGGGTTTTGATCACTATCACCCTAACAAATCTTTTCAAACACCTTTGGGCCTCTAATAGAGTGTAAGACCCAATCCTTGTTATACAAAAACCTTTTTGGGCCTCAGTCATTGTATAAGTCCCACTGCGATTTTAAAATCTCGGCGCGGTCGTCGCTGTTTAAACATAATAACTTGGGCCTACCCTTTGTGTTATAAGTCCCATTTCTTTTCTTTTCTCAAACTTTTGGGCTTCTCCTTGAGTTTTAAGACTCATCCCTCTGTACAGAAAAACTCTTTGGGCCTCAATCGTTGTATAAGTCCCGATACAATTTACAAAACAACGGTACGATTACTGTTTTTCATCTGGGCCTCTCCTTGAGTATATACCCCAACAATCTTTTCAAAAAAAACTTACCTTTTTATTTAGGTTCAAACTCATAGTTGTTATAAAAACTTTCTTTAATTTCTTGAACAACTAACCATACAGCTGTCACTATGGAAGCTTGCTCGCCTGTAAGTTTTTATCAACTTTCTTTACCTGCTTTCATATATATATATAATTGTATTGCTGGAAGCTTTCTCACGTGTAAGTCCTTCTTTAATATCCTTTTAAATACTTATCATATATCAACTGTATGTATACTAGTATATCTGCTTAGAGTTTTCCCCGACAACTAAGTCTAGAACTAGGTAAAGCCAGTTGGTCACTCTTTAATACAATCAAAACTAGATCCCCATAGGATTTCTAGATACAGTCTTGCCTTCTCTTGGGCTTAAACAATATGGAACAAAGAGAAATGCATTATTCCCGGTGAAACTTTTCTCAGACTGTCACTATTAGAAATTGTCAAAGAAATTCATTTCCCCAGAGAGGATCAATTCTCGGTGAAACCTCTCTTGAATTTTTTCAAACCCTAGAACTGTTCACTAAAGAGAAGATTATTCCCGGTGAAACTTTTCTTGAACTCTTCTTAGGTTTGGGACCTACAGGCTTCCTAAAAGCATCCCCGCCTCCTGTTGGGCTTTGTACAAGGACCCTCCGGCTTCTTAGAAGTTCTCATGCCTTCTCTTGGGCTTAATACAAGGACCCTGAAGACCTCTTAAAGGTATAAGACAAAACTTAGCCATCCTTTGTTAAAGCAGTCTTTCCAGTGTCAAAACTTCATACCAATTTAGGGTTGATTCTCATCCCTTAAAACACCTGCCTCCTCTTGGGCATCGTACAAAGATAAACTCTTTCATACTAGTAGACTTGGACAGTCTAATCCCCTCTTGGATCTCAAAGACATTCTCAAGTTCCCTACAAATACAGAAAAAACCCTGGTCGTTTAACCAATCTCCAGTAGAGTTAAAACCCATGGGTTCTAAAACCCAGTCTTTCTCCTCTGATTCCCCAACCAGGGTCAGCTTACTATCAGTATAACACTATCCCAAATCAGAACCTCAAGGCCTCTGATACCTCAACTCTTCTGTAAACCCTCAGCAAGAGTTGATTCCCCATTTGGACCTGCCTCTGGATCTTAATAATCCTCAGCAGAAGACAACCTCCTCTTTGGCTTTGTACAGATGATTTTCCCCAGCTGAGCTAACCTTTTCAGACTCTCTGGTTGAGTCAAGTATCTTTCCACACTCTCTTATTGAGTCAATGAAACCAAAACAAAAATACTCTCTTGTTGAGTCAACCCTTTTAGCCTCAATCTTGGGCTTTGTACAAGACAGACAAAAACACTCTCTTGTTGAGTCGATCTTTTTCAGCCTCCTCTTAGGCTTGGTATAATGATTTCCCCTAACAATAGTTAGTATTCTCTTAGGCAATGTATAATGATTTCTCCAGCTTGGTCAGCCTCAATCTCGGACTTTGTACAAGACACCATATAAATTTCCCTAAGCACAGTCAATCCTCTTTCCAGCCTCAATCTTGGGCTTTGTACAAGACAGATAATACTCTCCAGCAGAGTCAAACTTCTTTCAGCCTCACTCTTGGGCTTTGTACAAGACACCTAAAATAACCTCAGCCGAGTCATTAAAGTCTCATTTTAAGCCTCAATCTTGGGCTTTGTACAAGACAGATAAAGATTTCTTTCCCACTGAGCCAGTCTTCTTTTCAGCCTCAATCTTGGGCTTTGTACAAGACACATACAAACCCTCCCCAACGGAGTCAAAATCTCTTTTAGCCTCAATCTTGGGCTTTGTACAAGACAGACACAATATTTCCCCAGAAAAGTCAACTTTTAGCCTCCTCTTAGGCTTCATATAATGATATCCCCAAAGAGTCAGTCTCTTTTTAGCCTCAATCTTGGGCTTTGTACAAGACAAAGATAAACACTCTCTTGTTTGAGTCAGTCTTTCCCAACCTCCTCTTAGGCTTTTTATAAGGACTTCCCCAGTGGAGTCAATCAACCTCTTAGCTTCAACCTTGGGCTTTGATCAAGGCACATAAAAATCAACATCCCTTCAGAGGAAATCTAAATCTCTCTGTAGGAAGACATTTTTCTGTTTATCACACATCAAAACAGATAAATCAAAACAAACCCTAATCCTAGATAATTGCTGTAAGTGGCACACTTGTCAATTCAAATATCCAAGATGTCGTCCATCTCTTATCCTGGCAAACTTCCTCTTCCATCTAATTGTTGTAAGTGGCAAGCCTCTGGATTATTAACATCCACGCCACTGTCCCTCTCTTAGCATGAAAGATTCCTAAGGAAAAATGGCATTGCTCAACACTGAGTTAAAGTTTTCTCCTTCAGGAAAAATCCCTCATAAAAGAAATTATGGCATTGCTGGATTCACATATCCCAGTTAAAGTAATCCTCCTTTATAAACAGTCACCCAACAGTTGTGATAAACAGACGGGATGTCTCCCTTTAGAGATGATCAATTCTCTCTCAGTCAAACCTTTTATCTTCAATCTTGGGCTTTGAACAAGACATAAATAAACCTTTTAGCTTCAATCTTGGGCTTTGAACAAGGCACCAAAACATCTCTTTCCTCCCATAGAATAGGAGGAACTACGATTGCTCTGATTTCCCTGTTTCTTTAAACGGGAATACGTAGGCATAAGATTGCGAAATCTTAGCGAGCATACCAATCAAAAACTCTAGGTCCAGTACCTTCACACATACATCAAAAACCTTAGGTCCAGTACCTTACCAAAAACATCGGCAAGCCCAAAATCATCAAAAAAACTCTCTCTCTCTCTCTCCATCTCTCATATCTCCCAAACAAAAAAATTTCCTGACCCATGAACGGATAAACGCCATCAAGTACAAAGCAGAACCTAAAACTAATAACCTGTGGATAACCACATATAGGATGGGTAACTGACAACTCCCCATTGTATAACTTGACCCCAAACCCCGAATCTCTTTTAAGCGTTTTTTCAATTAAACATTTGCGTGCAAGGTTAGTTTGAGATAGCTTCCCTTTCCCTTCCAGCTTCATGAGATAAATAAGAAATCAGAAATTAGCACGCCACTCCTCCTCATTGAGGAAGAAACCACAACTGTGCGATAAGGTGGTCGCGTCACCGACAAAAATCGCACGCTACATATCCCATACACCAAAGAGAAAGGGGTTGCCCCTGTTGAAGTTCGCACTGAAGTTCTGTATCCGTGCAAAGCAAATTGTATCATTTCATGACAATCTTAGTAATTCTTCACCATCTTTTGCAGGATTTTCTTGATATTTTTGTTTGCGGCTTCAACAACTCCATTCATTTTCGGACGGTAAAGAGACGAGTTGTGATGCTCAATCTTGAAACCTTCACACAACTCTTTCATGGTTTTATTGTTCAGATTGGTCCCATTATCTGTTATGATTCGGCTCAGGATCCCATAACGGAAGATAATCTCCTTTTTGATGAAGCGGGCAACCACTTATTTTGTCACGCTGGTATAAGAGGCAGCTTCTACCCACTTTGTGAAGTAGTCAATTGCAACCAAGATGAAATGGTGACCGTTGGAAGCTTTAGCCTCAATTGCCCTAATCATGTCAATGCCCCACGTAGAGAAAGACCACGATGATGATAGAACATTCAATAGTGTTGGAGGCATGTGCACCTTATCAGCATAAATTTGGCATTTGTGGAATTTTCTGGTATATTGGATACAATCGGACTTCATGGTTAGTCAATAATATCCAGCTCTCAAAATCTTTTTAGACATAGCATGACCATTGGCGTGAGTTCCAAACGATCCTTCATGAATTTCTTGAATTAACAGGTTTGCTTCACATTTATCCACACATCTAAACAGAACCATGTCTTGGTTTTTTTTGTATAGCACATTATTACTGAGGAAGAATTTGGATGCCAATCTCCTCAGAGTCTTCTTATCAAGGGTTAGAGCATCAGTTGGATACTTCTGGTTTTGGAGGTAGTTTTTGATGTCATGGAACCATGGCTTTCCACCGGTCTTCGACTAATTGACAGTAGGTAGGCTCGGTCTTGTGTTCAATCCAAATAAGCGGCGCTTCAGTAAGGAATCTGACTTTCCACATCGAGGCTAGCATAGCCAAGGCATCAGCTATATGGTTTTCAGTCCTCAGGACGTGTGGGAAAATGACCTCATCGAATTATTTGATCAACTCCACGATGTAAGCACAGTATGGGATCAACTTTTTGTCACGGGTCTCTCATTCACCCTTAACTTGGTAGATTACCAAAGCTGAATCTCCACATACTTCAAGATTTTTGATTCGGAGATCAATGGTTGCCTCAATTCCTAGAATGCACGCTTCATATTCTGCAATGTTGTTGGTACATTCAAAACATACCCTCATTGTGAACGAAGTGTAACCACCATTGGGATTCATCAAAACAGCACCTATGCCATGCCCACTATAATTAGAGGAAACATTAGACATCAACATCCAACGGGAACCTGGCTCGAGACCTTCATCAGGACCTGGTTCCTCACAATCTTTTACCAACATGATGTCTTCGTCGGGGAAATCAAACTTTAGAGGCTCATAGTCTTCGACAGGTTGATCCGCAAGGTAGTCAGACATAATACTCCCTTTGATATACTTCTGGGTTACATACTGGATGTCGTATTCAGATAACAACATATGCCAATGGGCGAGTCTTCCAGTCTGAGCAGGCTTTTCAAAAATATACTTTATTGGATCCATCTTAGAGATCAACAAAGTAGTGTGACAAATCATGTACTACCTCAAACGTTTAGCAGCCCATGCTAAAGCACAACAAGTATTCTCCAAAAGTGAATATCGGCTTTCACAGTCGGTAAATTTCTTGCTCAAATAGTAAATGACATGTTCTTTTCGTCCAGTTTCGTCATGTTGGCTCAATACGCAACCCATAGATCTTTCAAGAACAATTAAGTACATGAATAGAGGTTTCCCTGGAACATGCGGAGTCAAGATGGGAGGCTCTTGCAGATAACATTTAATCTTCTTAAAAGCTTGTTGACAATCAGAATTCCAATCAATGATCTGATCTTTGCGGAGTAGCTTGAAAATAGGTTCACATGTAGCGGTCGTATTGGAGATAAATCTGGAAATGTAATTCAGACGTCCAAGAAAACCTCTAAATTGCGTTTTAGTTTGTGGAGTTGGCATTTCTTGGATTGCTCAGACTTTGTCAGGGTCTACTTCGATTCCTCGTTGACTAACGATAAACCCAAGCAGCTTTCCAGATCTAACACCAAAAGTACACTTAGCAGGATTCTACCTTAACTGGTATTTTCTGAGTCGTTCAAACAACTACAAAAGATGATCCAAGTGGTCTTCTTCACTCTGAGATTTGGCAATCATATCATCGACATACACCTCGATCTCCTTATGCATCATGTCATGAAAGAGAGTGACCATTACCCTTTGATATGTTGCCCCTGCTTTCTTCAGACCAAACGGCATAACCTTATAACAATAGGTTCCCCAAGGAGTAATTAATGTGGTCTTTTCCATGCCGTCAGGGTCCATTTTGATCTGGTTGTAGCCAGAGAAGCCATCCATGAAAGAGAAAAATATAAAACGAGCAGTGTTGTCCACAAGTGTGTCAATATATGGTAGAGGGAAGTCGTCCTTCGGACTTGCTTCTTACCATCCTTTTTAGGCACTGGAACAATGTTGGCTACCCACTCAGGGTACTTTGCGACTGTTAAGAAACTTGCATCCTGCTGCCTCTTGACTTCATCTCGAATCTTTAGAGCCATGTCTGGTCTAGTTCTTCAAAGTTTTTGCTTTACAGGCGGGCATTCTGGTCAAAGCGGCAATTTGTGAACAACAATGTATGTGTCTAAATCGGGCATATCTTGATAGGACCATGCAAACACATCCATATACTCTTCTAGAAGCTTGACCAATCTTTGTCTGACATCTGCCCCAAGCATTGTACCAATCTTGACTTCTTTCTTTTCTTCATCAGTGCCAAGATTAATTGTCGTTACCTGCTCTTGATGCGGTTGGAGATCTGTGTACTCATACTCGACCATTCTTGCCAGTTCATCGGGAACTTCATAATCTTCCTCACCCTTATCCTCAGCTTGGTAGATGGTTGAATCAAAGTAAGGAGTGAAAGTACGGTCATTGGATTCAACACGGTTTTGGATTATTTAGCATGTTTGAATGATTTGATTTTATTAAAAGAACAAAGAAATGCAAAAGAAAATGTTTTTGTGGTTTTGAAAGATTGCCATTTTCTTTAAAAGTAAAAGCAAAGAACACTAAATGAACAATGAGAATTTAACAAAATGTCTTCATTGATAAACATTTGAAAGTGCAAAGGGGGGCCCTACAAAATAGTCCAATAGCTTTGGACAGAGCTATGGAATTTTTTTGAAAACAGCAAAAAGATAACAAATTACTTTGACAGGGGAATAGTCACTGGGATCTCTATTGCTTCCCAATTGTCTAAAGTAGCATCACACTGGAACACCAGATTGCTCAAATCTTCATCTTCATTATCATCATCAACAGCGTTGACTTGGAAGCCTCCACTGACAAACACCTCTTGAATAGTCTTCGGACGACCTTTGGCAGAAGTAGATGCTCCATCATTAGTTGGTTTGTAACTCAACCCATAGTGATCCAGCTTCATCTTGACATCAATAACTTCTCTCCAGCCTTCGGGAATGCCTTCTTTAATAGTTGATCTTGTGCTCTTGACAGATGCAAAAGATGGAATACCCTTACCCAATGGTTCTTCGACTTCCAAAAGGACAGCGTTGACTATCTCGAGCGCTTGAAAAGAAGTTTCCAAGGCATCCTCGTCTGCCTCAATGTATCGAAATGAAGAAATATGACTCACCATGAGGTCCTCCTCACCATGAATAATCAGCAATTTATCATCAACAACAAATTTCATCTTTTGGTGTAAGGTAGAGGTCACAACGCCAGTAGCGTGAATCCATGGCCTTCCAAGCAAACAACTATAAGCTAGGTTGATGTCCATGACTTGGAATGTGATATCAAACACATGTGGTCCAATCAAAATTAGCAGCTCCACTTCCCCAATTACTGTTCTATGCGAACCATCAAAAGCCTTAACAATCAAAGATGCTGACCTCTTCTCTGCCCATTTGTAAGCTAGCTTAGCAAGCTTCCTCTTGGGTAAAACATTCAGAGAGGAACAGATGCTTACAAGGACTCTTGCTAAAGCATCATCCTGACATTTTACGGATACGTGCAGTGCACAATTGTGCTTCTGGCCTTCCCTCGGTAACTCTTCTCTGCTAAAACTGAGAGTGTTACAGGAAGTAATATTTGTGATTACACTATCAAACTGGCCAACGGTAATGTCCTGGGTGACATGGGCCTGAGCTAACAGCTTTTGCAAAGCACTTTGGTGAGCTGGCGAGTTCATCAAAAGAGACAGAATGGAGATCTTTGAAGGAGTTTGATGAAGTTGATCGATGACTTTGTAATTACTCTTCCTTATAATCCTAAAAAATTCAGCGTCTTCATCATTCAAAACCACTTCTTTGTCTTTAGCAGACACGGTAGCACTAGCCTCTTTTGGTGGAGCTTCACTGAATCAGGGGGTATAGATACGACCACTAAAAGTCATCTTACTTGCCCCAACTATGTTGGTTATGTCTTCACTAGCACTTTTCAAGCTTTCTCTCGGAACAACCTTCCCATACTCTTGGTCAATCACTGTCACATCGTACTTCCAAGGAACGGCTTTGGTATCTTTGAAAGAGAATGGGCTAGGCTTTTGAATAATCACAGGCTTCGGCTGATTAACTGGAGGAACAACGGGCTTTGGAATGTTGAATACGGGCTTTGGTATATTGAAAACAGGTGTTGTAGAACTTGATTCTGGCAAGTCAAACACAGGCACTTTGTCACTTGATTTTGGTAGATTAAAGATAGGCTCAATCACGGACACTTCATTTTTCTTCAACTTGTTAGTTACTTACAAGAAACCATCATTGATCAAACTTTGAATGTCCTTTTGGACCAACATACATCCCTTAGGACTGGTAGCACAATCTTCGCACTCAGCATGGAAAATCTTAACTAAACATGCCTCTACCAATTTTGCAAAAGGTTCGAAGAAGGGTTTTAATGTTAGCAACATCAAGGATTAGACTTTCATCAAATGCTTCATCAATAGCATTAACGGACCCATGAGTGGCCAAAGGATTATTTTTGACATTGGGTTGGGAATCACCAAAAGATAAGATTTTCTTCTCCATCAGCTCTCTTACAATGTGCTTTAGAGCATAACACCCTTCAAGATCGTGGCCTGGCACGCCTTCATGGAATAAACAATGAGCATTAGGATTGTAGTGAGGTGGAAGTGGATCAGGAAGTGGACCCAAGGACCTTGTAGTTATCAAACCTCTCTGCACCAATGAGGGGTACAGTTCGGTATAAGTCATAGGAATGGGAGGAATTGGAGGCCTACCACCCTGTCTTCTATTGGGAACATTTTGGTTGGGGGTTTGATTCCTTTGTTGTTGATAGGCTGGAGCGTTTGGCGCTTATTGATAAGTTGGCGAGGCTTGAACTGGTTGATAAACATGAGCTGGTTGAATAGGCTGATATACGGGAACTTGCTGATTAAATGAGGGAGTGACTGCAGCCACATACAGTTGTTGGGCGAACTGAATTGGATAAGTTGGTTGTTGAGCATAATTCTGTCATTGTTGTTGCATCCAAGACTGATTCTCTCTCCTACTAGACATTACTGCATTGGTTTCCCCTTCTTTTTTCCTGTGGAAACTGCTAGAAGACTTCTTAGCATTGTTGGTGTTGGTGTTTGAACTGCCAGCTGCATTGGTCATTTTATCATTCTTTAAACCAAGTTCCACCTTGACACCCACAACAACTATATCAGAAAAGGTAGTGGTAATGCTCCTAACCATCCTCTCATAGAATTCTGGGCGTACAGTGTCAACAAACCAATCAGCTAATTCCTTTTCGGTCAATGAAGGTTCCACTTGGGATGCAGTTTCTCTCCATCACTGAGCGTATTGCTTGAATGACTCAGAACTCTTTTGTGACATACTCAATAATTGTATTCTATCAGGAGCTAAGTCCATGTTATACTTATAGTGTTTGATGAAAGCATCTGATAGGTCTTGGAAACAGTGGATACGAGACTGATCCAAACTTAAACACCATTTAGAAGAAGTACCCTTCAAACTGTCTTTGAAACAGTGAATCATGAGTTTATCATTGTCAACATGGGAGGCCATCTTTCTATAGTAGATAATAAGATGGTTCTTTGGACAGGTGGCACTTTCGTATTGATCAAAGTTTGGGGTCTTGAACTTGGTTGGGATAACCAATCCTAATACAAGGCACATCTCTTTTGCAGCAGCACCAAAGATTTGGTCACCTTCCATTGCTCTTAATCTCTTCTCAATGGTTTCAACATTTTCCCTAAGCTTCTCATGCTTTCTCATCTTCATATCCGGACATATCTGGCACATCATATACTTGTTGGTGTTCATCAAAGTAAGGTTGAACACGGGTATGCACGGCAGTCGGTGCAAAGGTAGGAACCACGTGAGGGACCTCGGATGTCAGCGGAACAGTTTGCTAAGTAGTTGGAATTGTAGCAGGCCTAGGTACGAAGCCTGGAGGAAGACCAAATGGCAGTAAATTCGTTGTAGTATCTATTGCAGGCTGAGGATCTATTGTTGGATTAACAATCTCGGAAACCACTGTAGTTTGGGTATCCATTTTCGCACGTATCTCTTGTAACATTTCAATGATTTACCCTACATTCCCACGTAGGTCTTCTAGTTCATTATTGACTCGCTCTATCTCTTGTTCCTACTCAGCCATTCTTTTTTGAGCTTGAGCTCTGGTGTTATGTGGATGTAGAGGACTCAGCGTGAAATTGGAGAGGAGACAACAGAAATGAGCTAAATGCAAGAGGAATGCACATGTGATGACATGAATGCATGAAATGCAATGCAATAAAAAGATTTCAAGGAACTCGAAGTATATTTACAAACATTATAGAAATGGAGAACACATCCATTGAATAACAAAAAGAGTTTCATTTCATTGATTTAAATTTGAAGCTTACAAAACGAGCACACACTTTCAAAAGTCATACAAAGTGGCAAAATACAAGAAAAAGGAAACTAAGAGTCCTAAGTAATCTGATGAGAAGATCCCTCTCCTCCTTGCAACTTCTTCGTAAGTCTCTTGATCTTCTCTTTCATCTTGGTCTTCTCGAGGATGAGCTTGTCCACGTACAGTTTCCATGCAACCGAAGTCGGAGGAATGTTTGAGCTAGCAACAATAGTTGATGGTACGCTAGAGGAAAATAAATCCTCTCGCACCTTCCTCTTCTTACCATTATCTTCATCGTCCCTTTGCTTTATAAGCTTTGGAAGTTCTTCATTCTCATGATTGACGACTTAATACTTGTTCTTTCAAGCATTCCTTTCTCGCTTTGCTTTGGTCAAGGCGATCTTCAGCTTCTCCTCCTCACTCATAAATATCAAGGTGGGGTCTCTAACAGCCATGGGTAGAGGCTCATGACGGGGGTAGGGCATCTTCAACTTGATAACCCTTTCTTGCACCCATTGGAGATAAGGCTCCAAAGCGACGCAATCAGGCTTTCCTAATGAGGTCATTCCTTTCCTATGCATGTGACGCTAAGCGTGCATGATTTTCTCTTTGAGCACGGGATTCTAACCTTCCTTGAGAAAAAGTCCCTCCAAGTAGATGGTATTAGGCTTATCCTTCGTGTGATAACCAAGATGTCGATGAGCTAGAACTGGATTGTAGTTTATGCATCCCTTCGTACCAAGAAGAGGCACGTTGGGAAACTCACCGCAACTATCAATCATTGCCACCCCTCCAAAAGTAGGATTATACCACTCAATGTCGGAATGAATGAGTGACATAATCTTTTATGACCAAAGCAGATTATCCTTAAGGTCCCAAAAGGTGGCTGAACGAGGCAAGTGCGAAATAAACCATTTGTAGAGCAAAGATGTGCAATAAGTAATCATCCCTCCTCCATGAGAATCCCTCAGATGCACAGAGTGATAGGCGTCAGCAAGTAATGTCGGGACTGGATTCCCAAGTAATAAAATCTTGATAGCATCAACATCAACAAAGTCGTCAATATTAGGAAAGAGAAAGAGTCCATAAATGAGAAAGGCAAGGATGGCTTCAAAGGCATCTACACTCTTCATATCAGCAAAGTACTTAGCTTTCTCCATCAGAAATTTGGCAGGTAACCCAAGGAGTCCTCCTTTAGTAGTCATATGAGCCTTGATATCTGACAACTTGAGGTGAATAGCTTCAGCAATGTCCTGACCTTTAGGCATATCCTCCAAACCTGAGAAAGGAGCTTGAGAAGTAATAGGAAGTCCAACCAAAGAAGAATACTCCTCCAACATGGGCATCAACTGATAGTCGGGGAAAGTAAAGCAATGGTACAATGGATCATAAAACTGCACAAGTGTAGAGAGCACTCCATCAACCACCTTGAGCTTCAATAGAGACAAGATCCTTCCATACCTATCCTTGAAAGCCAATGGGTCTTCAACTAAACCTCCTAGCTTCCTTAGGTCTTCCAACTTTGGACTCTTGAAAGTGTATTTCCGTGTCCTTCTTCTTCCAAAATCCATCCTATAATGTTTGCAAAACAACTCTAAGTTCCTTGAAAAGGGTTAGAAAAAGGTGCATGGATGCATGGATGAATGTATGCATATACACATATACACAAACATTTGGGTTTAGGATCACGAGCATGGAGTTATGGTCTACCTATCCCAAGGATATGTACTATGGGTTCTTGTACCTGCAGAACAAGGTTCTAAGAGGTTCCCAAAGTCATTGACCCATCTTTTGGATATTATTAACACACCAATTACTTGGAAATCAATAATATTCTCAAGAGAATCTCGTTTGAGCGTAGTATCGTATATCAACTACTTTGGGTTTACACCCTCAAAGTCACCGCACTACATCCTAATAAGGCCAAGTGGGGTAAGAGGTAGCTAAGGTCCTTAGTTTCATAGGCTCCTAGGTTGAAAGTAGTAATGCATTCACAATTACTCGTTCAACAAATACTACCCTCAAGAGGGCCTCCACTGAGCGGGGGATCTCAAGTCAACTTCTTCGGGATTACTCCCTCAAAGTCTCCTTGACTATACCACCCTTCCTATCTTATTTTGTTCTCTCAAGTCTGGGTTAAGACTTGTCTCACCTCAAAGGTATTCACCCTGCCAAACAGAAAACCCAAGCAATACAAGCAAACAAATATACAAACATACAAATAACATAAACAAACAAGATAGGCTTAACCCTCTTAGGGGTGGGTCCCCAGTGAAGTCGCCATTTCTGTTGCTATGAGAATGGGATATCAAGCTATTGTATAAACTTGAACCACAAAACATTGAATGTTCACCACCAAACTTTAATTTATCCAAATGAAATGGAAAAGATCGAATAAAACCCTAATTGTGCAATGTAACAACAATGCAAAGAGATCTAAGGTTCCAGGGTTGGTTATACTAAGGGAAGGTATTAGCACCCTAAGTATCAATAGTGCTCTATAGGAACCTCTTGTTGTATTTGTGTTATGTTATTGTTTGTTTACTATGTTTGGGGATGTCTATGGGGAAAGACCTAGAGGTTTTACTAAGTATGCTCGCCAAAACTTCACGGTCTTGTGCCTACGTATCCTAGCAAGGATGGAATCATAGCAATCGTAGTTCACCTAAACAAGGGTGAAGAACACTTGATCATGATCAAGGTTCCAAAGGGGAAGGTAAGTGTTCATAACAATAACACTTACATAGAGTTTACAAACTCTAACCTAAGGCTAAGTTGAAAAGGTAATGACTCTAACAAGGTCATAAAGGGAGTTCAGGTAAGTCTAAGCTACCTATGACATAAAGTTAATACAAAGACCTTTTCTTTGGAATTGGAAACAAAGATAACAAAGAAGGATGAAAGCTAACAAGCTAACATAGCTTAGGGATAACTTGACAAAGTTAAAAGTAAGCATGAACAAATATGAGTGAATATGGATGAGATGAACAAAGATGATATTCAAACATGATATCAATGACAAAGGTAGCAAAGGTAACATTCAAGCATGATGTTAATCAAAGAATCAAACAAGGTGAGGCAAGGTTAAAGTGAATATGGTAACAACCAAGGAACAAAGATAGATCTGACAACATCCAAGACTTAACAAAGTCATAAACAAACAAGGTAACAACCAAAACATGAAGGTAGATGTGACAACATCTAAGACCAAATTCATAAACAAAACATGGTAACAACAAAGGTGAACACATATAAACAAAGATGTTACAACACCTAAGCATACATGAGGCATAGTTCTAACAAGACTAAAGCATCATGGATGTAAACAAGGATTCAAGTCAATCATGGATATAAAAATATCAACATGGATTCAAGGATGACAAGTTCAAGGTTAACACATAGATTAGGGTTTACTAACACCACTTAATCATGAATTCAAGACAAAGTTGTAACAACACTTAATCATGAATACAATTTAAACATTCAAACATGTATAAGTCATAACAATATTTAAACATGGATACCATTCAAAGGTTCAAACAAGCATGGATAAGTCATCAAAATACTTAAACATGGATAACATTCAAAGTTCATACAAGCACGAATAAGTCATAACAATACTTAAACATGGATACAATTCAAAAGTCAAACATGAAAAACAAGTTAAGACATCACTTTAATCATGCAAACAAGTTTGTACATGGTTCAAGACAAAGGTAAAAACCCAAGGGTACATGTTAAGGTTCATGGTGATCACATTCAAAGGTTAAGGCTTCACAAAAGTTTGAACATGGTAAGCATACAAGTTAGGAACCAAGTAAAGGAATGTTATCAAAGTTTAAGGTATTTATGAACACATAAACAAAGATGGATAAGCACAAGGGTTTACATACACACAAGTGTTCAATAAGGTATGACAAAATTAACAAGTATCATGGCAAGGGTTAACGAAAGTTTTACAACGATTCATGAAAGAAACAAAACAATTTCTCATGAAAAAGCAAGCATTAAAGTACCTCAAACTTAAGTAAAACTCAAAGCAACATGTTATCAACATTGTACAAGGTTCAAATATGGTATATCATGTTCACAAGAATAAACATGGCCAAGAAAAATCAAGGAACAAGTCAAAACAATCACTTAAAGGCTTAAATAACCCTAAAAAGGTGCCTACTTTAGCTATACAAAAGTGTATGAAAAATAAATATTTCGTGAAATTTTAAATACGTTCATAAAATATACATAACAAGGAAGAGACATGCAAAAAATTAGGTCAAAAGATGTGTGGTTTGGAAGTTATGGTTGAATGAATTTGTGAAAAATAGTGAAAATACAAAGTGCTAAAAATATATGAAATGGCCTGACATGGACTTGAACTCAAGACATTAAGGTTGCAGGTTAAAAAATAACCATTAGACCACACGCGTGTATTTGAAATAACTATGGAAAACAACATATATATTTTAAAAGTGCTTCCAAAATGCACAATGAAGCGAAATTGTGGAAAAACAGCAAAAGGGTGGTTCCTAGGATTCAAACCCACGTCTTGGCACAAGGAAAGCTTTGAAAATGCGTGCAGCTACCACCGGGGTGGTAAATACATCTGGTCATAAAATGGAATCCAATTAATATATAATAAACATACGAGACAAAATGGAACTTTTCCCACGTCATCATCTTCTATAACATGCATACACGCTCTCTTTTTCCTCTCCATCATGTTTTTTCTTTTTTTTTCCCACCAATGGTATTATTCTCACGAGCTAAAACTCACTGTACAAGTCGCACCAAGTCAAAAACCTGTCCTAAAGCTTAGGGTTTCTACCTCTCAAAACTTCACATACAGGCAAGATAAAATGCAAGCAAGCACATGTACACATTCAATACATTAATGTCTACATTTTTGCTTTAGAAACCACACAATAATATTGCATGTATCATGAGTTTCAAAAGTTCAAGCTTCTTACCTATTGGAGCAAGGTCCAATTCCTCTTCACAATGCTTCCAGAAGTATTGTGATGATGTAGTTAGCCTCTTGAGACTAAAATGAACTTTTTAGAATGAATGGTTTGATTGGAAACAACCTCTAACCCCTTACACAAATGTTCTTTCAAAATGGTGAAAGTAATATGGAAGGTGATGGTATGAGTGCTACAGAACTTGTTTAAGGATTTAAACAAACTCTAATGAATATTTAGAAGTTGTTTGAAGTGTTTGCTTTGGTGGAGCACGAGCAAAATGGGAGTTGGGAGCTTTTGGCCAGAAGTTTGCAAAAATGATATTTTTATGCAAAACTTGGTGTAAAGGTGGTTTGAGGTATTGTTCTTGTGTGTTTTTGCTTGAGAAAATTCTCTTTATTTATAGGAGAAGTGGAGTGAAAATGAGGTGATCAGATTATGGAGTTCTTGCATTTGGTTTGCCTGAGAATGAATGGCATAGTTTCATGAAGATTTGGAGTTCCAAGGTGAAGTACCATGGCTAGTTTAGAGTGGTTGATGTTTAGATTTTGCTTTCTGCAGAAGAAATAATTTGGAGTTACAAGGAGAGTGGACTTTGAAGTTTAAAGTGGCTTTTCAAAAATGGCAATGTAACCTTTATTCCAAAATACTCCATAAATCACATAAACACTTGGATAATCCTTCAACTCCTTGGATAATGTCTCAAGAACTCATGTAATACTCTGATCAAAGAAGCATTTGCAAGTTACAAGACCTGCAATTGAGGGATTTATAGATTTGTATTGGTTTTGCAACTTTGGGAATTCCTCCTCAAGGACAAAGTTGTAATATGGAATGAGATCTTCAAATTTGTCTTTGGAGCAAAGAAAATGGATGCTTGGATTGGGAGTTATGGCCTTGGCAAGTTGGACAAAAATCATTGTGCATCCATAACTTAAAAAGTTTCACCTTCTCTTTTGTTGCCCTTTTTGCAAGTAACCTCATTTCTCTTGATTTTTCTTGATCAAACTCAATCATCAAACATGTTTCCAATGAAAATTGACTTGACAAGCTCATATTTGATCAAAAACCCTAAAGTCAAAGGTTTAACTTTGTAGTAAATGACTTGTGTACCAGATGAATCCTCACTTCTTGATCTTCAATGAAATCAATCTCTTGAGATATTTGAACACCATGGATGGGCTCCAAGGATGTATTTGAGTGTCTTGATTCATGTCCCAAGGTTTGAGATCATGTCTTGATCAAAACTCAAAGATGCAGTTGACTTTGGCTGAAAAACCCTAATTCATGGTCAGATGAATTTAAACCTTAAAGAACTTGTAATGAAGCCATATTGCACTTGATTATTGATGGGGGAGATCTCTTGAGTGTATGAGAACTTGTTTGACTGATCAATCCCTTGAACCTCTTAGGGAAAAACCTAATTCACAGATGAAGCAAAACAAAGCAATGTCTTGATAATTGGTTAGCTATGCATGAATGATTGACCAAGAATGCTATGCAAATGATGATTGAATCTAAGGGTAAAATTTGGGGTATGACATTAGCAATATACAATTTCATGCTCTTGTTCCTACTAGGGGCAATAAAATGAGAGGCTTTGTTAGATATTCCTTGATAGCGTCGAAAGCCTCTTGTTGCTCTTGTCCCTAGTGAAACTCACTTTCCTTCTTGATTTTGAGTAATGGCGAGAAAGCCTTCGTCCCGCCACTTAGATTTCAGATAAATCTTCTCAAGAAGTTTATTTTCCCCAACAAAGATTATATTTGTTTCTTTGTCGAAGGAGGCTTGAGATCCAATATTGTCTTTGTTTTGTTCTGGTTGATCTTGATGCCTTTTTTGTGCACCACAAAACCCAGAAAATCACCTGCATGTACACAAAAAGCACACTTTAGTGGATTCATTTTTAATTCATATTTCCTCATCCTCTCGAAGGAGCGTCGAAGATGGTCTAAATGACCATTTTTCGATGAAGATTTTATCACAATATCATCAATGTAAACCTGCATAAAGTTTTCTATAAAATCATGGAACATAGCATTTATAGCTCTTTGATAGGTTTCTGCGGCGTTTTTTAAACCAAACGGCATCACAACCCATTCATACGTTCCCAAGGTACCCGGGCATCGAAATGCCGTTTTGGGAACATCGTCTTCCGCTATGAAAATATGGTTATAGCCAAAATATTTACCGAGCAGACAAAGGTATTCGAAGCCTGCAGCTGAATCGACTAACATTTCTGCCACTGGCATCGAATAATCGTCTTTTGGAGTCGCATTGTTCAAGTCTCTAAAATCTATACAGACTCGAAGCGTTCCATTTTTCTTAATGACAGGTACAATATTAGCTAACCATTCGACATACCTTGCAGTTCTGATGAACCGACTAACAATGTTGGGGACAATGCTGACATGCAATGAACTCTAGCATGATGGTTCATAATGGAATGATAAATGCACAATGTAGACAAAGGTGCAATCAAAGGGTAAATTCAACAACAATGGGTAACAACTCACTGGGGATGACAAAACTCTGGGGAAACATAAACAAACTGGGGATATCTAGAGTGATTGATCAACAGGTTCAGACATAACCGGGTGACACTCTAGAAGAAAAGATCCTCACTGGAGATGGAACCAAAAAGATGGTCTCCACTGGGGAATCAAATTGGACATGGAAATGATCTTCTAACAAGAGACCAAACCAGACAAAAAGAGATCTTCTAACAAGAGATCAAGCAAACAAAGAATAACCTTCTAACAAGAGATCTGACAAAAAATGACCTTATAATAAGATATCAAACCAAACAAAAAGAGATCTTCTGAAAAGAGATCAACAAACAAAGAATGATCTTCTAATAAGAGACCAAACCAAACATTGGAGCTTCTTACTAGAACACACCCGAGCTGCTGGAAATTCCTTAACACAAAGAAGTCAAACATGCTCTTCAGGAAACATCAGGAATATAACAGAGTATTTAAACTCTCCTGTATATGCCAAAACAATTTGGACTTAGACCGTAAGCAAAGGTGACAACCAGCTTCAACAGGTCAATGCCAGTAACAACTGGACTTCAAAGGGAATGTTGGTGCCAACCAAACCTCCAAAACCAAACAAAGTTGGATAAGGATGCCAGTGACGACTGGACATCACAAGATGACTGGTGAAAACTAGTTAAACAATACCAATAATAATTGGATTTCAAAACGCCAATGACAATTGGACTTGCAAACAGTGCCAGTAACAACTGGACTTCACGGGGGGACTGGTGACAACCAGATAAACAATACCAATAACAATTGGATTTTGTAATAAGTGCCGATAACAATTGGACTTTCACTAGAGATGCTTGTGTAGCGTGCGATTTTTGTCGGTGACGCGACCACCTTATTGCAGATTTGGTTCTTCCTCACCGTAATGGTAGGGAAGGGGTGCTACTTTCTGATTTCTTATTTATCCCGTGAAGCTGAAAGGGAAAGGGAAGATATCTAAAACTAACCTTGCACGCGATTGTTTAACTGAACAGACGCTTAGAGAGATTCGGGGAGTTCGGGGTCAGGTTATACAATGGGGAGTTGTCAATTAACCATCCTATATATGGTTATCCGCAGGTTGTTAGCTTTAGGTTACACTTTGTGCTTGATGGTGTTTATCTGTAAAATGGGAAAGTTTCTTCTTTGAGGGATGTCTGTGGGAGAGAGAGAGAGTTTTGATGATTTTGGTGATATGAAGGTCCTGGACCTTGGTTTTAATTGATATGTGAAGGTACTGGACCTAAAGTTTTTGATTGGTATGTGAAGGTACTGGACCTAAAGTTTTTTATTGGTATGCTCGCTAAGATTTCGCAATCTTATGCCTACGTATTCCCATTTAAAGAAACAGGGAAATCAGAGCAATCATAGTTCCTCCTATTCTATGGGAGGAAAAAGATGTTTTGGTGTCTTGTTTAAAGCCCAAGATTGAAGCTAAAAGGTTGAGTATTTGTGTCTTGTTCAAAGCCCAAGATTGAAGCTAAAGGTTTGACTGAGAGAGAACTTGTCATCTCTAAAGGGGAGACATCTCGTCTGTTTATCACAACTGTTGGGTGACTTATTATAAAGGAAGATTACTTTAACTGGGATATGAGAATCTAGCAATGCCATAATTTCCTTTATGAGGGATTTGTCCTAAAGGGGAAAACTTTAACTCAGTGTAGAGCAATGCCATTTTTCCTTAGGAATCTTTCATGCTAAAAGAGGGATATAGGCTTGGATGTAAATAATCCAGAGGCTTGCCACTTACAGCAATTAGATGAGAGAGAGGATTTACCAGGATAAAAGATAGACTACAGCTTAGATTTTTGAATCAACAAGTGTGCCACTTACAGTAGTTATCTGGGATTTGGATTTGTTTTGAATGTCTGTTTGATGTGTGATATACAGAGAAGTATCTTCCTATAGAGAGTTTTTGATTTCATCTGAGGGGATGGTGGTTTTTATATGTGCCTTGATCAAAGCCCAAGGTTGAATCTAAAGATTGATTGACTCCACTGGGGAGATTATTATCTGTCTTGCATAAAGCCCAAGATTGAGGCTGAAAAGAGACTGACTCTTTGGGGGAGATCATTATACAAAGCCTAAGAGGAGGCTGGAAAAGATTGACTCAACAAGAGAGTGTTTATTTGTCTTGTACAAAGCCCAAGATTGAGGCTAAAAAGGGGTTTTTTATTCCACTAGGGAATATTTGTATGTGTCTTGTACAAAGCCCAAGATTGTGGCTAAAAGGGGAAATAGACTCTACTGGTGAGAGATTGTATCTGTCTTGTACAAAGCCCAAGATTGAGGCTAAAGGGAAATTGACTGACTTAGCTGAGGAGTTTTTAGGTGTCTTGTATAAAGCCCAAGATTGAGGCTAAAAGAAAATTGACTCTACTGGAGAGTATGATTGGTCTTGTACAAAGCCCAAGATTGAGGCTGGAGAGAGCTTTTGACTCTGTTTAGGGAGATTTATATGGTGTCTTGTACAAAGCCCAAGATTGAGGCTGAAAAGGGTTGACTCAACAAGAGAGTGCTTTTATCTGTCTTGTACAAAGCCCAAGATTGTTGTTGAACAAGCTGGAGAAATCATTATACAAAGCCTAAGAGGAGGCTGACTTCTGCTAAGGATTTATTAAGATCCAAAGGCAGGTCTAAAGCCGGAAATCAACTCTTGCTGAGGGTTTACAGAAGAGTTGAGGTATCAGATGCCTTGAGGTTTTGATGATAAGTTGACCCTGGCTGAGGAAATTTAGGATAAAAATTGAGTTTTTAGATCTTGTGAGGATTTCAACTCTACTGGAGATTGATCGAACGATCAGGGTTTTTTCCTATGTTTGTAGGGAACTTGAGAATGTCTTTGAGATCCAAGAGGAGATTAGACTGTCCAAGTCTACTGGTATGAATAGGTTTATCTTTGTATGATGCCCAAGAGGAGGCAGGTGTTTTAAGGGATGAGTATCAACCCTAAACATGATATGAGGTTTTGACTCTTTAGAAAGACAGCTCTAACAAAGGATGACTAAGTTCTGTCCTATACCTTTAAGAGGACTTCAGGGTCCTTGTACTAAGCCCAAGAGAAGGCATGAGAACTTCTAAGAAGCCGGAGGGTCCTTGTACAAAGCCTAAGAGGAGGCGGGGAATGCTTTGAGGAAGCCTGTGGGTCCCAAACCTAAGAAGAGTTCAAGAAAAGTTTCACCAGGAATAATCTTTTCTTTAGTGAACAGTTCTAGGGTTTGAAGAAATTCAAGAGAGATTTCACCGAGAATTAATCCTCTCTAGGGAACTGAATTTCTTTGACAATTTTCTAATAGTGGCAGTCTGAGAAAAGTTTCACCGAGAATAATGCCTTTCTCTTTGTTCCATATTGTTTAAGCCCAAGAGAAGGCAAGACTGTATCTGGAATTCCTATGGGGAACTAGTTTTGACTGTATTGAAAGAGTAACCAACTGACTTTACCTAGTTCTAGACCTAGTTGTCGGGGAAAACTTTAAGTAAATATACAAGTATATATATATATAGTTGATATATGACAAGTATTTAAAAGGATATGAAAGAAGGACTTACAGGTGAGCAAGCTTCCAGCAATACAGTTATATATATATATATATATATATATATATATATATATATATATATATGAAAGTAGGTAAAGAAAGCTGATAAAAACTTACAGGCGAGCAAGCTTCCATAGTAACAGCTGTATGGTTAGTTGTTCAAGAAATTAAAGAAAGTTTTGACAACAACTATGAATTTGAACCTAAATCAAAAGGGATGTTGTTTTGAAAAGATTGTTGGGGCTTATACTCAAGGAGAGGCCCAGATGAAAAACAGTAATCGTACCGTTGTTTTGTAAACTGTATTGGGGCTTATACAATGACTGAGGCCCAAAAAGGTGATATTTACAAAGAGGGTTGGGTCTTACAACTCAAGGAGAAGCCCAAAGGTTTGAAAAAAAAAAGAAATGGGACTTACAACACAAGGGGAGGCCCAATTGATTTTGAAATGAAATGGCGATCGCGCCGAGATTTTTGAAATCGCAGTGGGTCTTATACAATGACTGAGGCCCAAAATAGTTTGGTTTTCAAAAGGGGTTGGGTCTTACACTCTATCAGAGGCCCAAAAAGGGTTCCTATTTACAAGGGATGGGTCTTACACTCTATTAGAGGCCCAAAGGTTTTTTTTTTGTATAAGGGATGGGGCTTACAGCTCAAGGAGAGGCCCATAGAATGACAGTGATTGTACCGTCGTTTTGAAAATCGCAGAGGGACTAATACAATGTTTGAGGCCCAAAAAGGTTTTCTGTACAACAAGGGATGGGACTTACACTCTATTAGAGGCCCAAAAAGTGTTTGAAAATTTAAAATCGAGAAGAAACCCTAATTTTAAATAAAATGTTATTTTTCAAAGGAAATTAAATGAAAAAAATGATATAAAATACCAAATATATTCAAAAACAAGTTGTACACTTTGAAAAATATTTTGAAAAATCTTGTTTAATTACATGAAAGTTTGAAATTCAATTGGTTTTGAAAGATCAAAGTGATAATTTCATTTTAAAATGTTAAAAAACAAATAAAAGAAAATTAATTACAAAAATTCTAACTATATTAAAAAAATAATATAAATTGGATTTTTTTGTAAAATAAAATAATTAAACATTTTTGTGAATTTTGAGAAAAAAAATCAATTCAAAAACATAAATATTCAGAGAGAAATTAATTTTTGAATCAATTAAACAAAATAACAAAAATTCAAAAATTTGAATTATGGCGCCAAGAACACTTGGTTCTTGCCCGCGTCCCCTGTTTTTCCAGATTTACATTTTCCCACTTTTCTCCATGATTTCTCAATGGTTTTGCACGATTCAAGTACCAATCTTGTTCGTTTTTGAACAAGGATCACAACCATATAGATTAATTGCATTTAAATTAAGTATGGAGGAAGAAATCAACAGAAAACCTCAAGAACCCTAATTTTGGCATGAACACAATGAAATTCCATACACGATGGATTCATGGCAATTGATTGAGGGTTATTACTCTACATACATGCATAAACAAGATGGTAACTCAAAAATTCATTCATGATGCATGGATCATAGAGTTTGAAGGGTTCAGGCCTACCTTTTGCAGCTGGTGATCGAGTTTGGTGATGGAGGTGTTATAG
Source organism: Lathyrus tuberosus (assembly GCA_022829125.1). Lineage (NCBI taxonomy): Eukaryota > Viridiplantae > Streptophyta > Magnoliopsida > Fabales > Fabaceae > Lathyrus > Lathyrus tuberosus. The sequence continues at coordinate 11,445,618 of JALAZF010000032.1, forward strand.
CCTAGTTCCAATGATCTGGACAGCTTCCTTAGGTGCCAAGGAATGTGTTTGAATGCTTGGAGTGGATTGAAATGAGCTAGAACTTGATGTGGCACCTCAACTGCAACTCTGTCAAGAACTTGAGCAATTGGCTGGTGATTTTGAGAATCTGATGTTCCAGATGTGATTTTGTGTTATGGATCACTCACATATGATGTTTATGAGGTGTGTGTGTGTGATTGGTTTGGTTGGAATTGCTCTCAAACTCAAAACCCGATAGTGACTTGAGTTAGAAGGCAAAAATTGGAGTGAAGGAGAGATTTTGAGTAAAGCATCAGTTTTGGTGCTTTGGTGTACTCAAACTGATCACAAAAGAGCTCTATTTATAGTGAGTCAAGTTTGTTTTGGCAACAATAGTGTGTGGCAACTGCAACAGGTCTGTGGCCAATGTGGATCAAATGGAATCTCAAGTCTCCTCTATCCATTGACTTGAGGTTAGAGCACATGCCTATGATCTTTTGGTTCAGAGATAAGGCTTGACTCATTCAGTTAAACTTTCCTCAATTCATGCCACCTTGATGCATCCATTGAATGCATTGAAACAAAATTGGAGTCTTGGCACTTTTTAGCACTTTTAGGTTTGGCATGGCTATAGGTAGATTCTTAGACTTGGGAGGCTTGGGGATCAGATCATTCTCTTTTGTTTTATCCTCAGATGTGTCCAAATGGATGACAAGGCTTGGAGTTGCTCAATTTTGTCAAATCGAGCAAAACACCAAATTCTGCCTTGCCTAGGATATTTGGAAATAGTGATTTTGAGGGATTCATATCTCCCTGCTCAGGTTGAGTTATGGGAGGCTCTTGTACTTTTTAAAGAGCCCTCATATGATACAATACATGTGTGATCATAGTTTATCTTGAAACTATTTGGATGCCATTGAAAAATCCTCATGAACATTGGTGTTCAAAGCTGATAACTTAGGCAGATTTTCACTATGTGTTGGAAAAAGTGTCATTTTCATGTTTTTGTGATTTTGATCAATCCATAACTCAAAATCCATGAGGAATTAGAGTCTGAGGTAGTTGAAGCTTTTGTATAGTGTAGCAAGGCCTACAAATCCAGCTTTGGATCACCCAAAATGGTTGCTTGGATCTCAAGTTATGATCCTTGGAAGTTGGTACCAAAATCACTTTTGTTTCATACCTTAGAAAAATTTTGGCTTCTTATGGTTGCCCCTTTGTCATACCCCAAATTTTGACCACCATGATTTCCCATCATTGTAAAAATCATCATCACAATGTGGATGTATTTACATGCCTCATAAATCTCCTCAAAGATGGTTGAGCATTCACTACTACCAAGAATTGGGGTTTAGGCCCTCTTAGAGCACTTAGACAAAGGATCAATCAAGAATTTACATGATCTTCAACTTGTCTAAACTCTCCAACACCCATAAGGGATCAAGAGGACTCCCACATCAAGAACCAAGCACAAAGTTGCTACATTCCAAGTGGATTAAGCCTCAAGATCGCCAGTGTCACCAAATTAGGGTTTTGGTCGACCAAGGCCTCCAGGTGGAAATTTTCCTCTAGGCATGAGCCAATGCTTTAAATCACAACCCAAGATACTCCAAGGGACCTCATGGACACAATCATCAAGTCACTCTAGCCTCAGGGGATGCATTCACAAAAAATAAGAATTAGGGTTTCTTGACCTAATTCACCCCTAAGTTGACTTTTGGGACAAAACATGAGCCAAGACCTCAAGACATGATTTGAGGGTCTCCAATACACTACATTGATCCATTTGCAACAATGGATTAACCCAGGAAGCTTGATCCACCAGTTTTAATTTCATCAGGACCACAATTAGGGTTTCGAGGAAAAAGTCAACTGTACCTTTGACTTTTGACCAAGACATGCTCCCAAACCTTGGAACATGATTCAATACACCCTATATCACCTATGGAATCCATCCATTAGGTTTGATTTAGGTCAACGACTCGATTTCATAGAGAATCGCGCAGTTTAAATCTCATCTACTAAAAAAGTCAACTGTACAAAAGTCAAAGTTTGACTTTTTGATTTTTTGGTTAATCAAGGTATCTTAACCCTAAACAATGTTAATATGTGATTTGAATCATCACTCATCAAGAAAAATCAAAGAAAATGAGTTAACTTGTAAAAGGGGTAACCATAAAAAAACTTAGAATTTTTCTAAGTTATGGAACCAAGTGGCTAGGGTACCAACTTCCAAGGACCATGACTTGAGATCTAAGCAACCATTTTGGATGGTTCAAAGCTGGATTTGTAGCTCTCATGGCATACTTTAAAGGTGTCAACTACATCTTATTCCAATTCCTCATGGATTTTTAGTTATGGAGTGATCAAAATGGCTGAAAACACAAAAGTGACATTTTTCCTACACTTAGTGAAATTTTCACTAAGTCAGAATCTGCCTTACTTTTTCCAAAATGTAGGGACATTTTTCACCTTGATTCAAGTCAAACCAGGTCTAGGGGTGGACATCAAAGTTGAAGTATGCCATGAGGGCTTTCCAACAAGTACCAGATCATCTCCAAATTCCATTTGAGCAAGGAGATACAACCCTTGAAACATGGCATCATGAACTGATTTTTTTCAAGACAGATTTGGAAGATTTTGTGCATTTTGCTCGATTTTCCCAAATCTGATAAATCCAAGCCTTGTCATCATTTTGGACACATCTGAGGATCAAATCCAAGGGGGGTGATCTGATCTCCAAGCCTCCAAAGTCTAAGAATCTACAAGTAGCATGCCAAACCTAAAAGAGCTAAAAAGGTGCCAAGACTCCAATTTTGTTGCAATGCATTTAATGGATACACCAAGGTGGCATGGACTGATACATTCCCAACTGAATGAGTCAAGGATAAGCTCTGAATCAAAGAACCATAGGCTTGTGCCCTAACCTCTAGTCAATGGCTAGAGGAGACTTAAGATTCCTTTTGCATAACATTGGCCAAAGGCCTGTTGCAGTTGCCATTCCATATTGATGCCAAAACAAACTTGACACACTATAAATAGACCTCATTTCTAATCAGTTTGAGTACACCAAAGGCCTATAACACTTGCCTTTCACAAAATCACACTCTCACTTCCAAAAATGCATCCTAATGCAAGCTACTATCGGGTTTTGAATTAAAATGTGTTTCCAACCAAACCAATCACACACACACCTCATAAACTTCATATGTAACTGATCAAACACTAAACCAACAACTGGAACACCAAATTCATGAAATCATCATCCATTTGCTCAAGGTTTCAACAAAGTTGCAGTTGAGGTGCCATAATCTATTCCAGTTCATTTTAAATCAATCCAAGCTTTCAAACACACTCCATATGGTGTAGGGAAACTGTTCAGATCATCACAACTCATCTATAACACCTCTAACTCAAAAATCAAATTTCTCTTGCTGTCACGACCTTCAAGTAAGCCTAAACTTGGTCATCTCATAATTTATGCATATTTCCTCGCACAAAACTTTTGCCAAATGTTCATAATCATGCATAGAATGTTTCCCCTCTATTAATTACTTTGTATGAATCGTGTATCAAATTTCTCAGCCTTCATGCACAAGTTAGGGTTCTTGAGGTTTTGTTTTGATTTCTCATTCCATGCTTAAAATAAATGAAATTAAAGACCATAGACTTGATCGTGAGTTGAAAACGAGCAGATTGATATGTGGATTGTATGATTCCATCAAGTATTCAGTGAGATTGATGAGAAAATGCAAATCTGGGTAAAACAGGGCACGCGGGCAAGAACAAGATGTTCTTGGCGCCCTTTTTCAAAGATTTTAATATTTTAATTTTTGTGATTTTATTTAATTGATTCAAAAATTAATTTCTCTCTGAATTTTAATGATTTTGAGTTGATTCTTTTTTTAATAATTCACAAAAATGTTAAAATATTTTATTTTACAAAAATTCCCCAAAAATATTATCTATTTCACGTATTTGATATTTTTGAAAAGAATTAATTTTTATTTGTTTTTCAACATTTTGAAAATTTTCTTTCTCTTGATTTTACAAACCTAAATGGTTTTCAATCATTTTGTGGACAAAACATGATTTTTTGAAACATTGATCCAAGATCACCACTCATTTTTCACATGTTTTCAATCATTTTTATTAATTTTTTAACAAAATTAATTCCATTTTTAAACAAAATTAGGGTTTTTGATTGATTCCACCCTCATCAATCCTTTTCAAACACTCAGGGGCCTCTAATAGAGTGTAAGACCCAATATTTTGTAAATACAAACCTTTTTTGGGCCTCAGATGTTTTATAAGTCTCACTGTATTTTCAAAAATCACGGCGCGGTCGTCGCCTTTTAAAACATTTTCAACTGGGCCTCCCCTCGTGTTGTAAGTCCCATCTCCCTCTTTCAAAACCTATTTTGGGCCTCTAATAGAGTGTAAGACCCAATCCCTTTGTACAAAAACAATTTTTGGGCCTCAGACATCGTATAAGTCCCAACATATTTTCAAAAACCTCGGTGCGATCTCCAGTTCAAAAATCAAATCTTTGGGCCTCTCCTCGAGCTATAAGTCTCATCCCTTTTCTTAAAAACACTTTTGGGCCTCTTGATAGAGTGTAAGTCCCACCTCTTTGTAAATAAAATAATTTGGGCCTCAGTGTATTGTATAAGTCCCGATATAGTTTCAGAAATTTCGACGAGATCGTCGTTTTAAAACTATTTTCAACTGGGCCTACCCTCGTGTTGTAAGTCCCATTTCTTTTCTTTAAATAATCTTTAAGCCTCTCCTTGAGTTGTAAGACCCATACCTTTGTACAGAAAACCTTTTGGGCCTCAGTCATTGTATAAGTCCCAGTACAATCTTTTCAAAACAACTTCCCTTTTGATTTAGGTTCAAATATACAGTTGTTATCAAAACTTTCTTTAATTTCTTTGAACAACTAACAATATAACATGGAAGCTTGCTCACCTGTAAGTTTTATCCGCTTTCATTTACTTGCTTTAATATATATATATATATATATATATATATATATATATATATATATATATATATATATTTGTATTGTGGGAAACTGCACACTGTGAGTTTTCTTTCATTCTTTTAAATACATGTCAAATATATATAACTGTATTGTGGGAAGCTGCGCACTGTAAGTCTTCTTTCATACCCTTTTAGATACTTGTCATATATCAACTGTATATATACTAGTATAGTTATTTAGAGTTTTCCCGGGCAACTAGGTCTAGAACTAGGTAAAGCCATGTTGGTCACTCTTTAATACAAACAAAACTAGATCCCTATAGGATTTCCAGATACAGTCTTGCCTCCTCTTGGGCTTAAACAATATAGAACAAAGAGGAAGGCAGTATTCTTCGTGAACCTTTTCTCAGACTATCACCCTAGAAATTGTCAAAGAAATTTTACTCCCCAGAGTTAATCTATTCTCGGTGAATAACATCTCTTGAGTCTCTTCAAACCTCGAACTTTCACTAAATGATCTATTCTCGGTGAATAGTATTTCTTGAACTTTTCTTGGTTTGAGTCCCACAGGCTTCCTAAAAGCATCCCCGCCTCCTCTTGGGCTTTGTACAAGGACCCTTCGGCTTCTTAGAAGTTCTTATGCCTTCTCTTGGGCTGAATACAAGGACCCTGAAGACCTCTTAACGGTATAGGACAGAACTTAGTCATCCTTTGTTAGAGCTGTCTTTCTGAAAAGAGTCAAAACCCTCAGACCAATTTTAGGGTTGATACTCATCCCTTAAAAGAGTCGGCCTCCTCTTGGCATCATACAAAAGATAAAACTCTTCCATACCAGTAGACTTGGACAGTCTAAATACCCTTGAGTCTCAAAGACATTCTCAAGTTCCCTACAAAACATAAAAGAAACCCCGAATTCTGGATTAATCTCCGGCAAGAGTTAAAACTTGTGGGTTCTAAAACCCCGTCTCTCTCCTAAAAATCCCCAACCAGGGTCAGGTTATCGTTAGAAATTGTTGCAATACATTTAATGGATACACCAAGGTGGCATGGACTGATACATTCCCAACTGAATGAGTCAAGGATAAGGTCTGAATCAAAGAACCATAGGCTTGTGCCCTAACCTCTAGTCAATGGCTAGAGGAGACTTGAGATTCCTTTTGCATAACATTGGCCAAAGGCCTGCTGCAGTTGCCATTCCCTATTGATGCCAAAACAAACTTGACGCACTATAAATAGACCTCATTTCTGATCAGTTTGAGTACACCAAAGGCCTATAACACTTGCCTTTCTCAAAATCACACTCTCACTTCAAAAAATGCTTTCTAACACAAGCTACTATCGGGTTTTGAATTAGAATGTGTTTCCAACCAAACCAATCACACACACACACCCCTCATAAACATCATATGTGAGCTAATCAAACACTAAACCAACAACTGGAACACCAAATTCATGAAATCATCATCCATTTGCTCAAGGTTTCAACAAAGTTGCAGTTGAGGTGCCATAATCTATTCCAGTTCATTTCAAATCAATCCAAGCTTTCAAACACACTCCATATGGTGTAGGGAAGTTGTTCAGATCATCACAACTCATCTGTAACACCTCTAACTCAAAAATCAAATTGCTCTTGCTGTCACGACCTTCAAGTAAGCCTAAACTTGGTCATCTCATAATTTATGCATATTTCCTCACACAAAACTTTTGCCAAAAGTTCATAATCATGCATAGAATGTTTCCCCTCTATTAATTACTTTGTATGAATTGTGTATCAAATTTCTCAGCCTTCATGTACAAGTTAGGGTTCTTGAGGTTTTGTTTTGATTTCTCATTCCATGCTTAAAATAAATGAAATTAAAGACCATAGACATGATCGTGAGTTGAAAACAAGCAAATTGATATGTGGGTTGTATGATTCCATCAAGTATTCAGTGAGATTGATGAAAAAATGCAAATCTGGGCAAAACAGGGCACGTGGGCAAGAACAAGATGTTCTTGGCGCCCTTTTTCAAATATTTGAATATTTTAATTTTTTTGATTTTATTTAATTGATTCAAAAATTAATTTCTCTCTGAATTTTAATGATTTTGAGTTGATTCTTTTTTTAATAATTCACAAAAATGTTAAAATATTTTATTTTACAAAAATTCCCCAAAAATATTATCTATTTTACATATTTGATATTTTTGAAAAGAAATAATTTCTATTTGTTTTTCAACATTTTGAAAATTTTCTTTCTCTTGATTTTACAAACTTAAATGGTTTTCAATCATTTTGTGGACAAAAACATGATTTTTTGAAACATTGATCCAAGATCACCACTCATTTTTCACATGTTTTCAATAATTTTTATTAATTTTTTAACAAAATTAATTCGATTTTTAAACAAAATTAGGGTTTTTGATTGATTCCACCCTCATCTATCTTTTCAAACACTCAGGGGCCTCTAATAAAGTGTAAAACTCAATCTTTTGTAAATACAAACCTTTTTTGGGCCTCAGATGTTGTATAAGTCTCACTGTATTTTCAAAACTCACGGCGCGGTCGTCGCCTTTTAAAACAATTTCAACTGGGCCTCCCCTCGTGTTGTAAGTCCCATCTCCCTCTTTCAAAACCTCTTTTGGGCCTCTAATAGAGTGTAAGACCCAATCCCTTTGTACGAAAACAATTTTTGGGCCTCAGACATTGTATAAGTCCCAACACATTTTCAAAAACCTCGGTGTGATCTCCAGTTCAAAAATCAAATCTTTGGGCCTCTCCTTGAGCTATAAGTCCCATCCTTTTTCTTAAAAACACTTTTGGGCCTCTTGATAGAGTGTAAGTCCCACCACTTTGTAAATAAAATAATTTGGGCCTCAGTGTATTATATAAGTCCCGATATAGTTTCAGAAATTTCGACGAGATCGTCGTTTTCAAACTATTTTCAACTGGGTCTACCCTCGTGTTGTAAGTCTCATTTCTTTTGTTTAAATAATCTTTGGGCCTCTCCTTGAGTTGTAAGACCCATACCTTTGTACAGAAAACCTTTTGGGCCTCAGTCATTGTATAAGTCCCAGTACAATCTTTTCAAAACAACTTCCCTTTTGATTAAGGTTCAAATATACAGTTGTTATCAAAACTTTCTTTAATTTCTTTGAACAACTAACAATACAGCATGGAAGCTTGCTCACCTGTAAGTTTTATCCGCTTTCATTTACTTGCTTTAATATATATATATATATATATATATATATATATATATATATATATATATATATATATATATATTTGTATTGTGGGAAGCTGCACACTGTGAGACTTCTATCATTCTTTTAAATACATGTCAAATATATATAACTGTATTGTGGGAAGTTGCGCACTGTAAGTCTTCTTTCATACCCTTTTAGATACTTGTCATATATCAACTGTATATATACTAGTATAGTTATTTAGAGTTTTCCCCGGCAACTAGGTAAAGCCATGTTGGTCACTCTTTAATACAAACAAAACTAGATCCCCATAGGATTTCCAGATACAGTCTTGTCTCCTCTTGGGCTTAAACAATATGGAACAAAGAGAAATGCAGTATTCTTCGTGAACCTTTTCTCAGACTATCACCCTAGAAATTGTCAAAGAAATTCTACTCCCTAGAGTTAATCTATTCTCAGTGAATAACATCTCTTGAGTCTCTTCAAACCTCGAACTTTCACTAAATGATATATTCTCGGTGAATAGCATTTCTTGAACTTTTCTTGGTTTGAGTCCCACAGGCTTCCTAAATGCATCCTCGCCTCCTCTTGGGCTTTGTACAAGGACCCTTCGACTTCTTAGAAGTTCTCATGCCTTCTCTTGGGCTTAATACAAGGACCCTGAAGACCTCTTAAAGGTATATGACAGAACTTAGTCATCCTTCGTTAGAGCTGTCTTTCTGAAAAGAGTCAAAACCCTCAGACCAATTTTAGGGTTGATACTCATCCCTTAAAAGAGTCGGCCTCCTCTTGGGCATCATACAAAAGATAAAACTCTTCCATACCAGTAGACTTGGACAGTCTAAATACCCTTGAGTCTCAAAGACATTCTCAAGTTCCCTACAAAACATAGGAGAAACCCCGGATTCTGGATTAATCTCTGGCAAGAGTTAAAACTTGTGGGTTCTAAAACCCCGTCTCTCTCCTAAAAATCCCCAACCAGGGTCAGGTCATCGTCAGATAACACTATCTCAAATCAAAACCTCAAGGTTTCTGATCTATCAACTCTTCTATATTCCCCTGCAAGAGTTGATTCCCCACTAGGACCTGCCTCGGGATCTCAATAGCCCCCGGCAGAAGATAGCCTCCTCTTAGGCTTTGTATAAATGATCTTTCCTTAGCATAGTCAGCCTCCTCTTGGGCCTTGTACAAATGATTCTTCCCAGCAGAGCTCACATTTTCAGAATCTCTTGTTGAGTCAATGACCGTCTCAGACTCTCTTGTTGAGTCAATCACTTTTCAGTACTCTCTTGTTGAGTCAACCCTTTAGCCTCAATCTCGGACTTTGTACGAGACAGATAAAAAACACTCTCTTGTTGAGTCGATAGCCTCCTCTTAGGCTTTGTATAATGATTTCCCCTAGCAGGAGTTAACCTCCTCTCGAGCTATGTATGATGATTTCTCGAGCTTGTTCAGCCACAATCCTGGGCTTTGTACAGGACAGATAAAAAGCACTCTCTTGTTGAGTCAAACCCTTTTTAGCCTCTATCTTGGGCTTTGTACAAGATATAAAATTTCATAACCTTCTCTTAAGCTTGGGGACAAACATCTTCCCCAGCGGAGTTATTTCCTCCGAGCCTTCCTTTAGACTTCGAGAAATAATTCCTAAGCAGAGTCAACCTTTTTCCGCCTCCATCTTAGGCTTTGTACAAGATAGATAATGCTCTCCAGCAGAGTCAAATCCTTTAGCCTCTATCTTGGGCTTTGCACAAGACACATATAAGCCTCCCCCGCGGAGTCAAAAATTCCTTTTAGCCTTAATCTTGGGCTTTGTACAAGACAGAAAGAACATTTTCCCCGGAAAAGTCAAGCTTTTAGACTCCTCCTAGGCTTTGTATAATGATATCCCCAAAAAGTCAGTCTCTTTTTTCCCTCAATCTTGGGCCTTGTACAAGACACCAATATATACACTCTCTTGTTGAGTCGATCCTATTTAGCCTCCTCTTACGCTTTATATAAGGAAATCCCTAGCCGAGTCAATTAACCTTTTAGCTTCAACCTTGGGCTTTGATCAAGGCACACAAAAATCAACAATTCCCTCAGAGGAAGTCCAATCCCTCTTTAGAGATGACAAATTATCTCTCAGTAAAAAACTTGTAGCTTCAATCTTGGGCTTCGAACAAGACACCAAAACATCTTTTTCCTCCCTTCAAATATGAGGAACTACGATTGCTCTGATTTCCCTGTTTCGTTTAAACGGGAATACGTAGGCATAAGATTACGAAATCTTAGCGAGCATACCAATCAAAAACTCTAGGTCCAGTACCTTCACACCAAAACTTAGGTCCAGCATCTTACCAAAAACATCGGGAAAAACCCGAGCATAAATCAAAACTCACTCTCCCTGTCATACTTTCCCAAGAAACTTTCCCAACCCATTACCAGATAAACACTATCAATTACAAAGTGAAACCTAAAGCTAATATCCTGTGGATAACCACATATAGGATGGGTAATTGACAACTCCCCATTGTATAACCTGACCCCGGACCCCCCAATATCTTTAAAGCATTTGTTCAATTAAACATTCGCGTGCAAGGTTAGTTTTAGATAGCTTCCCTTTCCCTTTCAGCTTCATGGGATAAATAAGAAATCAGAAAGTAGCACCCCTCCTCCTCATTGCGGTGAGGAAAACTTCAACGATAAGGTGGTCGCATCACCGACAAAAATCGCTTGCTACAGTAAAATGGCGACTCTGCTGGGGAGTCTTTGTATTTTTGTCTTCGGGGCATCGTTCCCATTTTCTACAATAAAATGGTGACTCTTCTGGGGAGTCATTGTCTGTATAGGACTAGGGTTATTATAGCTCTTAAGAGGTCTAGGATGTTAGTTTTAGGAATAAATATATATATTACTTTTCCTAATTGATATCCGTGTTTACTTTTCTGCTAATGGGACTGCGGGTGATGCCGCATCTGGAAAGTTTGAATGACGCCTAAGATAAGTGATGGCACTAGACGAGTAATCTTGCAGGAAGTGACTCCCAAATAAGAGACCCCGGTCGACCATCGAATCAGTGGAGACACCCTTTGCGGATTCAATGCCTATACGACTTCGGTTGTTGAAAGCAGATTGTTCGATTGTGGTTGTCCATGAAAATGAGGATTTTAGTAGACTAAGACCTTGTTACTATTTTGTAGTTCGGAAGCTATCAGAAATAGTTGTCACGCGATACTACCCTCATTTGAGATTACTCTAAGATACTGCAGCTCGCTTGGGTAAACCAGCCTGCTGTTGTTATCCCAAGAGGGGTCAATGATTTTGAGGACAAGTACAAAAAATCACCAGTATAACCTTTGGGGATGGGTAGAGCCATGACTTCATGACACCGAACCTTTGAGGACATGTATTCATTTCATTAAAAAAATTTCAAACAAAGAAAAATTTTTCTCTTCTACTCTCTCTTTTTCAAATTAAACTAATACAATAATTGCAAATGTCAGAGAGAAAGATTGCGTTATGGATTTTGGTAGAAGGAAGACTCACAAGTAGACCTTCAAGGTTCCAAAATTAGAGGATTTGAGAGGGTTGGCAAGGATGATCACCAACCTTGATGCTTTCAGAGCTAAGTATGGAGGACTATTGTCTCTGTTAAGAGTCCATGTAATTGAAGGAATCCTTTCTACACTCATCCAATTCTATGATCCGGTTTATCACTGTTTCACATTCCTGGATTATCAACTAGCACCAACACTGGAGGAGTATTCTCACCTGACTGATTTACCCATTACTGACCAAGCTCCCTTTTCTGGACTGGAAGAAATTCCAAAGGATCAAACCATTGCAAGAGCAATTTATTTGGACGAGTTAGAAGTCAGGACTCACATGACCACTAAGGGTGGAATCCAAGGTTTTCCAGCCAAGTTTTTGGTAAAGAAGGCTATGTACTTTGCTAGTATAGGGAAGCGACTGCTTTCGAGAGCGTCTTTGTTTTGCTCACCTACGGGTTATTTTTGTTTCCCAACATTGATAACTTCATGGACATCAATGCCATTAAGGTTTTTCTGATTGGAAACCCTGTACCGACCTTGCTTGTGGACGTTTATCATTTTGTACACTTAAGAAATTTGTACAGCGGAGGAATGATCACATCCTGTTATACAAATGGTTCACTTCCCATTTACCCAAGTCTGCTGAATTTTGGGATCATAAGAGTACTTTACGTTGGTCGCAGAGAATCATGGCTCTTACCAACTCTGACATCGATTGGTACAACCGAATCTATGACGGGATCAAAATCATTGATCGTTGTGGAAACTTCCCTAATGTACCCGTCATAGGAACTAATGGAGGAATCAATTATCATCAAGTTTTAGTTCATCGTCAATTCGGATACCCGATGAGACATGTCCCGCGTAATGTTCATCTGGAAGGTCTTTTCTTCAAGGGAGGAGAAAATGACAGGGTACTAAAGACAAAAATAGTGCACGCTTGGAAACATGTTCACAGGAAAGGAAGAGAGTCTCTAGGAAAACCAGACTGTGTCTCTATGGAACCTTATCTCCATTGGGTACAAACTAGAGCTCTCAAGCTGAGGATGTGTTACCCTCGTCAAGAAGTTCTTCCGTTAAAGGAATTTGTCCTTTACTTTATGTCCGATACGGAAAAGCTTCAGGTTACTCTCAGCAAAGTTCAACAAGAGAAGAAATCTTGGAAGAACAAGTACCGCATTCTCAATGTGGAGTGTAACAAGATACAACAACTGTTAAAAAAAAAGATGCTATGATCAAGATTTTAAGCAACATGCTGTAGAAAATCAGGAAGACCAAAGGAATTTGCTCGCTTCTTTCACTTGGCAAAGGAATGACAACCCGACAACGACTCAAGAGCCCCAATCAAAGAAAAGGAAAGTACCAGAACTAGCACCTGAGCCCTCCCCAGAGAGGACTCAGGAATCATTAGCTTAGACATTTCCTTTTACAGCACTTTGTAAATTACTATATTTCTATTTCTGCAATCTTTGAATTCAATAAAATGGGGTTTCCCCATTGTATGATATTTGCAATCCAATTGTTGAAGTTTCTTTTGATTAAACAATTAATTATTAATATAATCATTACATATCATTCATCATTCTCACATAAACGCATTCTTCTTCTCTACGAATCTCACGTTTGTGTCTCGATTCTAGATTCAAACTGTCTCATTCGTACAATACTTGGGCCAGTCAACAAAAGAAAATGGATAATCTCGAGGAAGAGACCAGAGAGTTGAGAGAAGAACTCGACGCTCTGAAAGAAGATCTAAGGAAACTTCACAATGACATGCAAGCTCTGACAGCAGCTCAGATACAAAGGACTGTGATCTCAGAGATCATATCTACGCCCATAGTGGAGAAGTTTGATCCTCGGTATAACATGCCTAAAGATCGTCCCTGGGGCATGCCTATTAACTATATCCCGGAAGGATATATTCCGCCGATCACTGAAGATCCGGAAACTGCAGCAGGAACCGTTGGGCCTGAAGGTTACAAACTTCGGGAAAACGAAGATGTCAGGGGCATGACAGCAACTCCTGAAGGTTACAAACTTCGGGATAGGGAAGCACCAAGAGTCACTGCCGTAATGCCTATACCACCACCCGTGGTACACACTGTCCCGGAAGGACAGATTCCACAGATACCTTCCGGTGGAAACGAAAGTATGTACGACAGATTGAATGAGTTTCAGGAATAATTCCTGGAGATACAGAAGGAACTGCATGCCATTCGCAGTCAGGATCTATTTGGAAAGGATGCCGCAGACCTTTGTTTGGTCCCCAATGTGAAAGTTACGCACAAATTCAAGGTACCCGAATTTGAAAAATTCAAGGGTAACTCTTGCCCTCAAAGTCACTTGGTGATGTACGCTCGGAGAATGTCAACTGAGACAGAGAACCAACAAATACTGATCCATTACTTCCAGGATAGTTTAACCGGTGCCGCACTCAAATGGTACATGGGTTTAAACCGCACCAAGATTTTCACTTTCAGAGATCTTTGTGCTGCCTTTGTTCAACAATATAAGTATAACCTGGACATGGCACCGGACAGAGATCAACTTAGAGCCATGTCGCAGAAGGACAAAGAAACCTTTAAGGAATATGCTCAGAGATGGCGTGAAATTGCCGCTCAAATTTGTCCACCTCTTGAGGAAAAGGAGATGACAAAGATCTTGAAAACCTTGAGCTCTTTTTATTAAGACAGAATGGTCGCCAGTGCACCCAGCGACTTCACTGAAATGGTCGGCATGGGAGTTCGTCTTGAAGAAACAGTTCGAGAAGGACGTTTAATTAAAGATGCAGGACCATCAAGCAATACCAAAAGATACGGTAGTGCTCTCCCTAAGAAAAAAAAGCAAGATATCGGCAATAACTCTCTCGGAAAGCAAAGGCGACGGTACCAACCAGTAGCAGCTGTAACTCCTGCTATTAACCCTCCGCCTGTTCTAACGTATCAACCTCAGGTTGCTCAGAGCCAACCGAATCAACAACAATATCAACAAAGGACACAACAGCCTCTTCCGCAGGCTTGTCCTCAGTACATCAACAATCGTACTACGCGACCACCAGGGTTCGACCCTATACCAATGCTGTACGCAGAACTATTTCCACTATTACTGGTCAAGGGGCACGTCCAAACCAGGGCTCCTCTTACAATTCTGGAAAATCCGCCTTTTTGGTTCAAAGTGGATCAGACTTGTCCTTACCATCAAGGAAGACCAGGGAATAATATAGAAAATTGTCTCAGTTTCAAGTCCGATGTGCAAAAGCTTGTTAGGAACGGGGTCTTATCCTTCAAGGATACGAATCCTAATGTTCAGACGAACCCGTTGCCTCAACACGAGAAAGCTGTAGTAAATTTGATAGAGGAAGAGTTTAAACACAGCTATCAAATTCACAATGTACTCTTATTAGGAACCAACCTGGTCAAGATACATTGCAGACAGAGCAGATATGGGCATGTATCGTCTCATAACTATCACCAGTGTGATATCTGCTCTAAAAATAATCAAGGATGTTCTTGTGTGCAATCCGCTCTACAGGAACAGATGGATCTCGGATGGATCCAAGATCACCGAATTCGTGAGGTCAACATAACTTATACGAATTCCAACATCATTCAGAACCACAACATCCTGGCAATGAATGTCAACTTGGTGGAAATGCACTCAAGGCAAAGCCAACATCATAATCTGCCACGGCACGATTACGATTCCTGTCCTATATGCTCAAGAAACGATCAGGGATGCTCTTTTATACAAGAGGACCTCCAGCGTCAGATGGATCTTGGATGGAATCAGGATTACCACGATAGAAGTCATTATTAAGTGAATATGATTCAAATCTTTGATATTCGCTTAATGAATACCAACTTGGTGGATTTGCACGCTACACAAGTCCAGCTCGATTTTCTGACTTCGCATGAGTATCAAAATTGTACAATATGCCGTGAGAGCGGCCAAGGATGTGCTCTCATTCAAAGAACTTTGCAACACTTGTTAAACCACTGGTGGCTTCCGATCTATTTAGACGAAGACACACAACAAGTCAGCATGACTAATGGGAACCCTACTAGGAATCAAAGTCAGGATGTTCGATCAATGGAAACCGACCTAGTAAGGTTACACTGCATACAAAGTGGACGTGGCCGGGTGCCACCACACAACTATGAGCGCTGTAGAGTTTGCTCTGAAGATAATCAAGGATGCTACCTCGTGCGAGCAGCCCTTCAAAGTCAGTTGGACCATAAGGAGATTCAACATGGTCAAGCTCTGGTTCAACGTCAGAATATAGCCCTAATCGAGACAAGGACGTTGTCTTGATCCCTAAGTGAGAAATGGCCAAAGATGTATGCGCCATAATCCCTTTACTCCATGAGTCTAGAGTTCCTCTCGATGGTGGAAAGATTCTCAACCTCGAACCAATTGAGGCCGGCTATGATGGTCAGAAAAATCAAAAGGCTCCTATAGTTATCTATCTTCCAGGACTAGTACCGTACAAGTCTGATAAAGCTATCCCTTACAAGTACGGTGCAACCATAATTGAGAATGGAAAGGAAACTCCATTACCCTCCGTCGTGAATATCGCAGACATCAGTCGAGTGACACGGAGCGGTCGGATCTTCAACCGAGGAGTTGAAGAACCTACCAGAGAAAAGGAACCTCAAACTGAAGTTCCCCTTCAACCAATCGGGCAATTCAGTGATCCCGACCTTTCAAAGAACAATGATGAGACGCTGAAGCTCATCCAAAAGAGTGAATACAACATCGTTGATCAGCTGTTGCAAACTCCTTCAAAAATCTCCGTGTTGTCTCTTTTACTCAGTTCCGAAGCTCATAGAGAAGCTCTACAAAAAGTCTTAGAGAAAGCCATTATGAAACAGGATGTAACAATAAGACAATTCGACAGCATCATTTCCAACATCACTTTCTGCAACAACTTGGGGTTTAGTGATGAGGAACTGCCGAAAGAAGGCAAAAGTCATAATATGGTGCTCAATATTACAAGTAACTGCCAGGGCGATGCTTTAGCCAGCGTACTGGTGGATACCGTATCAGCTTTAAATGTCATGCTGAAATCCACATTAATGCGAGTATCATTTAAAGGATCTCCGATGAGAGGCAGTGAGGTTATCATCAAAGCGTTTGACGGATCCCGAAAAACGGTTATCGGCAAAGTCGACCTTCCCATAACTATCGGTCCTCACACTTTCCAAGTCACTTCCAGGTCATGGACATCCGGGCAGCATACAGCTATTTGTTAGAAAGACCTTGGATACACGAGGCTGGGGCAGTCACTTCAACACTTCACCAGAAACTGAAGTTCGTCAAGAACGACCAACTAGTCACAGACTGTGGAGAGCAAGCCTTGATCGTGAGTAACCTATCATCGTCCACTTGTGTAGAACCCGAGGAGGTTGTTGGAAATCAGTTCCAGGAACTTTCAGTGAGCAATGAGAATCAATCAGAAAGAGGAACGTCGATTTCCTCATACAAAGATGCTCTCGAAGTAATCAAAAGTAACAATGCAAAAGGATGGGGACAGCTTGTCATTCCTACTGATAACAAAACAAAGAAGGGCCTTGGTTTTTCTTCAAGTTGTGCCCAGACAGCTACTAACAATGAAAGCCTTCATCCCATTCAGGACTTCTTCCACAGTGGAGGTTTCCTTCACCCAGTGTCTCAAGAAGTACATACCATCAACGAGGGTGACTCTTCTGATACAGATGAAAAGTGGAAGTCCTATCTTAACGAGGATGGTTATATGTCTCAGGGAGAGGTGCCTACGCCATTTTTCTATCCCGCACAGAGTTCGAGATATATACCAAGATCAGACGTCAAGATGATATACGTACACTGTGATCCGGAAGGATACCGTGCTCCACCCAACTCATTAGAGGAGGACACTCTGATGAAAGACAACTTTGACCATGACTATTATGACCCAATGGATGGCCTGCCTATGTAGCATCCGTACCCAGGAGACTTGGGGTCAAAGAATCAGCTGAACGATGAATATCAACTGAGCATCATTGAAAAGAATACCTGCGTCCCCACCATGTCATGGGATCAACACTCAGGGCATTCCGAAAATACCCAGCACGACGATGAATTCATCAACTATGCTTTTCCCGAGGTCAATGTCATTGAAAGGGATGACTCCTCCAGTTCCAAAGAAGTGTGGGACACCTTAGGACAACCAAGTGGAAAGTACGACTTCCTGGTCAAGTACACCGCTCTTGAAAGCTCTCGTATCAGGCTCGAAGACATCCAGCCAACTGGATGGGGAGATCCGCTTGAGAGCGAAAACACTGTGCAAGATACAACAGAAGAGTTCGCCTACGACAACTCTGCCTGGGAGACAGATTCCAATGATCCTGCTCCGCCAGAAATCAACGTTATTTCCGAAGACAAGCCAAGAAATAAGGTACCGGACTTTGTGATTCACCGAGGAGTTCTCCGCCAATGGGTCGATGTCAACGTTCCGAAAGTTGTTCATAAGTCTAAGTAATTGC
This sequence comes from Lathyrus tuberosus, assembly GCA_022829125.1. Lineage (NCBI taxonomy): Eukaryota > Viridiplantae > Streptophyta > Magnoliopsida > Fabales > Fabaceae > Lathyrus > Lathyrus tuberosus. The sequence continues at coordinate 11,463,825 of JALAZF010000032.1, forward strand.
CATCTTTGTCTTAACCTTTCACCCTGCCCAGGTGAAACGGATGTTTTGATAGGGCTCACTTTCTGTAAATGTACCTCTTCGCTTTGTCCAAAGCGACATAGTTTTGTTTTATAGGGATGTAGTTTCAGGAATCGACCAAATCATAAATAAATAAACGTCGTTCTGTAATTTCCGCATTAATTGCTGTTTTCTCGTTTCGCTTTTTCAGAAAACGGTAATCCTAAAAAACAGCTCAAATAATAAAAATAAGCATTTTTCAGAAAATACATTTCACGCATTCTTGCATTCTCTCTATCTCTTCTAAAAACAAATCATCACGTCATGCAGATTGCTTGTTTTAAACCCCATTGAAACATACGATCCAATGCCTTCTCCCAACTTTGAATTCCTGGTATTTAAAGCTGAAGAAGAAGAAGACGAAGAAATTCCATAAGAGATCTCCCAATTACTCAGACAAGAGGAAAGGTCCATTGAACCCCACAAAGAGCCGTTGGAAACGGTTAACTTGGGTTCAGAAGAAGAGAGAAAAGAAATCAAGATTGGGGCACTGCTCAATCCGACTGTCAAAGAAGTTTTGATAAAGCTTCTCAAAGAATTCCCTGATGTATTCGCTTGGTCCTATCAGGATATGCCAGGGTTGGATACCAGCATCGTGGAACATCATCTACCGTTAAGCTCAGAATGTCCGCCGGTGAAACAAAGACTAAGACGGACTCATCCAGACATGACCATCAAAATCAAATAGGAAGTGCAAAAGCAGATTGACGCGGGTTTCCTCGCAACATCAGAATATCCTCAATGGTTAGCCAACATATACCAGTTCTAAAAAAGGACGGAAAGGTACGAATGTGTGTAGACTACAAGGATCTGAACAAAGCCAGTCCAAAGGATGTCTTTCCCTTACCGCACATTGACATGCTGGTAGACAGTACAACAAAATTCAAAGTGTTCTCCTTCATGGATGGATTCTCGGGCTATAATCAGATAAAAATGGCGCCGAAAGACATGGAGAAAACTTATTTCATCACCCCATGGGGCACCTTTTGTTACAAGGTAATGTCGTTCGGTTTGAAGAATGTCGGGGCAACCTATCAAAGGGCCATGACTACTCTGTTTCATGACATGATACACAAAGAAATTGAGGTGTATGTCGATGATATAATTGCCAAATCTAAAACAGAAGAGGAGCATGTGACCCACCTGTCAAAACTATTCGAGCGTCTGAGGAAATACAAACTCCGCTTGAATACCAACAAATGCACGTTCGGTGTCCGCTCAGGGAAACTGCTAGGATTCATCGTCAGCCAGAAAGGAATTGAGGTTGATCCTGACAAGGTCAAGGTCATTTAAGAAATTCCTTCTCCAAAGAGTGAAATACAAGTCAGGGGATTCCTGGGACGTTTGAATTACATTTCTCGATTTATATTCCTCATGACCGCGACATGTGCGCCGATCTTCAAATTACTAAAAAAGAACCAGGACTGCGTTTGGACAGAAGACTGCCAAACCGTCTTCGACAGTATCAAGAAATACCTATTGAACCCACCGATTCTATCACCTCCAGTGGAAGGAAGACCACTAATCATCTACCTAGCAGTCTTGGAAGACTCAATGGGTTGTGTGCTTGTCCAACAGGACGAGACCAAAAGGAAAGAGTCTGCCATCTACTATTTGAGCAAGAAATTCACCGACTGCGAGACTCGGTACACTATGCTTGAGAAAACTTGCTGTGCTCTAGCTTGGGCAGCCAAACATCTTCGCCAGTACATGATTTGTCACACTACTTGGTTAATCTCAGAAATGGATCCAATCAAGTACGTCTTTGAAAAGCCTGCTCTCACGGGAAGGATTCCCGTTGGCAGATGTTGCTATTAGAATGCGACTTCGAGTACCATGCTCAAAAAGCCGTTAAAGAAAGTGTTTTAGCCAATCATTTGGCTCATCAACCGATTGACGATCAGGAATTAGTCAGATTTGACTTCCCAGACGAAGATGTCATGTATTTAAAAATGAAAGATTGCGATGAACCGCTACCCAGTGAAGGGCCAGAAACAGGTTCCCAATAGGGACTAATCTTTGACGGAGTTGTCAATCAATATGGAAACGGAATTGGGGCAATCATCATAACACCTCAGGGTACCCACAATCCTTTCACCGCCAGACTGACATTCAAGTGTACAAACAACGAGGTTGAATATGAAGCTTGTATCATGGGTCTCGAAGAAGCGATCGACTTAAGGATCAAGAACTTTGATGTATATGGCGACTTAACCCTAGTTATCAATCAGATCAAAGGAGATTTAAACACATACCAACCAGGATTGATTCCGTACAAAGATCATGCGAGAAGGTTGTTACCCTTCTTCAACAGAATCGAGTTTCATCACATCCATCGTGAAGAGAATCACATGGCTGATGCATTAGCCACTCTCTCTTCCATGATTAGTGTAGGTCAATGGAACGACTTACCTAAGATCGACATAATGCGCCTGGAATGGACCGCCTACATCTTCACGATTGAAGTAGTCATAGACGACAAACCTTGGTATCACGATATCAAATGCTTCCTTCAGAAACAAGAATACCCACCTGGGGCATCCAGAAAAGACAGGAAAACTCTCAGAAGACTGGCAGGCAGCTTCTTCCTGAGCGATGATACTCTCTATAAGAGAAACTTTGACATGGTCTTGCTCTGATGCGTAGACAGACCAGAAGCAAACATGCTGATGAAAGAAATTTACGAAGGATCCTTTGGCACTCATGCCAACGGACACACAATGGCGAGAAAAATTCTGAGAGCAGGGTACTATTGGTTGACCATGGAATCCGATTGCTACAAGTACATGAGGAAATGTCATAAGTGTCAGATATACTCAGACAAAATCCATGTACCGCCAACGCATCTCAAAGTTCTCTCTTCCCCATGGCCTTTTTCCATATGGGGGATCGACATGATTGGCATGATTGAACCCAAAGCTTCAAACGGACATCGGTTCATCCTGGTAGCCATTGACTATTTCACCAAGTGGGTCGAAGCAGCATCATACGCCAATGTAACCCGACAAGTGGTAGTCTGATTCATCAAAAACAATCTCATCTGCCGCTATGGTGTTCCTAGTTAGATCATTACCGATAATGGATCCAACTTGAACAACAAGATGATGAAAGAGTTATGTGCCGAGTTCAAGATTGAACACCATAACTCATCTCCCTACCGACCTAAGATGAACAGAGCGGTAGAAGCGGCTAACAAGAACATCAAGAAGATTGTTCAAAAGATGGTTGTAACCTATGAAGACTAGCACGAGATGCTACCCTCTGCTCTTCACGGTTATCGCACATTTGTCCGCACTTCAATAGGAGCAACCCCTTTCTCGCTAATATATGGCATGGAAGCAGTACTTCCCATAGAAGTATAGATCCCGTCAATCCGAGTATTGATGGAAGCTAAGCTAATAGAAGCTGAATGGTGTCAAAGTCGGGATGACAAACTGAATCTGATCGAAGAAAAATGAATAACGGCTCTATGCCATGGTCAGTTGTATCAGTAGAGGATGAAGAAGGCGTTTGACAAAAAGGTCCGACCTCGCGTATTCAGGAAAGGAGACCTCGTGCTCAAGAAGATACAATCATTCCACACTGATTCCCGAGGCAAGTGGTCTCTGAATTATGACGGCCCCTATGTGGTCAAGAAAGCTTTCTCAGGCGGCGCCTTGAGACTCGCAACTATGGATGGAGAAGAATTTGCCTACCCCACGAATGTTGACGTAGTCAAGAAATACTTCGCCTAAATAAAAAAAATGTCTCAGTGGATTGAAAACCCAAAAGGGCGGTCTAGGCAAAAATTAGAGACATAATCAAAAATCATCCCGATGGATTGGAAATCTCAAAGTACAATCCAGGAAAAAGTTAGGGATTCATGGCAAGTAACTACGTCTGATCAGTTCAAATCCTCAGCAGTCATACCATCCATCAGAAAACTCCAGTCAAGGCCATCTTCGACGGAAGCTCAGGATGCCCAGAATTCAAAGTTGGTAGAAGGATAATAGTCGTTATGTTCCAATGTAGCCCTGTTCCCTTAAATTACCATTTTCTAAACTTTGTAAATACTCTATGGAATCATGCGCTTGGCTGATTTCCATCCTATCAATAAAATTGGAGCCCTAGTGCTTTTGTTTGCAATTTTTATTTGTTTTAGCTTTACAAAATGGCATTTTTAATATGATCAACGATTCTTGAAATAAAACAAAAATGAATGTACTTGTCAAATTTTTTTCTGCTTTTAAAATAAAGATGGAAATTTCTTTTTACTGTAGAACATCGAAAGAACATCGATCGCTTCTCCGAAAGCAATTGAGCTTCAAAGTGCAGAATCAAAGTCCTCCTTCAAAACCAGTACACCTGAATGAAGGATCAGCTGTGTCAGATGCGAATATTTCGTCCGACATCCCCGGAAGAGTTCTTACCTCCTAAGTCCGACCAACGGTTGTTCCCCACAAGGACTATCTCTCCTAAGCAAGGCAGAATTGCTATCTTGAACAAATGGTATTTCTTCGTCCCCTGCAGTGGCCGAGTATCCAGTCGTGTTCATCTATTAGTCTGTACGTTGCGTCAGTTTTGTCAGCATAAACATACATACCTCATGCATTATTGATTTACATTCATATTCATATTCATATTGCATCACTATCACTCTAGTCGGTCTTATCCCCTAATGATAAAAGTCCTCTTGTCAATCGAGTTGTCAGTTCGTTCCTCGTCAGGAAGCGAATCATCTAAGCAATCTCTCCCCAGTTTATTTCTGGGATGAAGTTGGTTCTTGACCACTTTGATAACTTGAACCTCTGAAAAACTAGAAAACTTTCAACAAACGTCACTCTTCGCCATTGAAGATGATATCTTCGCTTTCCCGGATTAAGGAAAATCCTCAGAGAAAGCCTCTTAGTCAAAGATTCGGCAGTATAGCAGTTTTTCTCTGAAAGATTCGCTGACGAAGAGGTCGTCAGTGCCTCCAAATTGGATTACATCACATGGCATTTCTCTGAGAAGATCTCGAAGAAAAGTATGATGTAATATCCCCAAGCGGAAAGCAGTCTCTCAAGAGACTCATTTTCCCCAGTAGAGTCGACAAATGGCATCTCCAAATAGAGAAGTTTGTGCACCTTTACAACTCAGGCGAATGGGTTCCCCAGCAAGTCTGACATCAAAAGTTTTTCCCATCAAATGGCATCTCCCCCGTAAAATTTGGCGAGAAGTTTGAGGAAAACCGCTACGAACAGCGTCCCTTGTCAAGAAAGTTTATTGGCAAAAGAAACTGAGACCAGTTCCTTGGTAGGAAACCAGGATCGAGGGGAAGTTTACATCAGAAACTGAGACCAGTTCCTTGGTAGGAAACCAGGATCGGGGAGAAGTTTACATCAGAAACTGAGACCAATTCCTTGGTAGGAAACCAGGATCGAGGGGAAGTTTACATCAGAAACTGAGACCAGTTCCTTGGTAGGAAACTAGGATTGAGGGGAAGTTTACCTTTTCTAAGCATCATTGCTTAGCGAAAGAAGATGGATGAGCAAACTGCCATTCATAACCACCATCAAAATTCCGGGTATTCCGATATTTAACCCTCTTGTACCCCGAATGCCCGGATACCTTCGCCATTCACACCTTCGGGTCCAAGAAGATTAAATAGGGGCATCTGTCATACCCCAAATTTTGACCACCATGATTTCCCATCATTGTGAAAATCATCATCACAATGTGGATGTATTTACATGCCTCATCAATCTCCTCAAAGATAGTTGAGCATTCACTACTACCAAGAATTGGGGTTTAGACCCTCTCAGAGCACTTAGATAAAGGATCAATCAAGAATTGACATGATATTCAACTTGTCTAAACTCTCCAACACCCATAAGGGATCAAGAGGACTCCCACATCAAGAACCAAGCACAAAGTTGCTACATTCCAAGTGGATTAAGCCTTAAGATCGCCAGTTTCACCAAATTAGGGTTTTGGTCGACCAAGGCCTCCAGGTGGAAATTTTCCTATGGGAATGAGCCAATGCTTCAAATCACAACCCAAGATACTCCAAGGGACCTCATGGACCCAATCATCAAGTCACTCTAGCCTCAGGGGATGCATTCACCAAAAATCAGGAATTAGGGTTTCTTGACCTAATTCACCCCTAAGTTGACTTTTGGGACAAAACATGAGCCAAGACCTCAAGACATGATTTGAGGGTCTCCAATACACTACATTGATCCATTTTCAACAATGGATTAACCCAAGAAGCTTGGTCCACCAGTTTCAATTTCATCAGGACCACAATTAGGGTTTCGAGGAAAAAGTCAACTGTACCTTTGACTTTTGACCAAGACATGCTCCCAAACCTTGGGACAAGATTCAATACACCCTATATCACCTATGGAATCCATCCATTAGGTTTGATTTAGGTCAAGGACTCGATTTCATAGAGGATCGCGCAGTTTAAATCTCATCTGCTGAAAAAGTCAACAGTACAAAAGTCAAAGTTTGACTTTTTGATTTTTTGGTCAACCAAGGTTCCTTAACCCTAAAACAATGTTAATATGTGTTTTGAATCATCACTCATCAAGAAAAATCAAAGAAAATGAGTTAACTTGTAAAAGGGGTAACCATAAAAAACTTAGAATTTTTTTAAGTTATGGAACCAAGTGGCTAGGGTACCAACTTCCAAGGACCATAACTTGAGATCTAAGCAACCATTTTGGATGGTTCAAAGCTGGATTTATAGCTCTCATGGCATACTTTAAAAGTGTCAACTACATCTCATTCCAATTCCTCATGGATTTTTTGTTATGGAGTGATCAAAATGGCTGAAAAACACAAAAGTGACATTTTTCCAACACTTAGTGAAATTTTCACTAAGTCAGAATTTGCCTTACTTTTTCCAAAACGTAGGGACATTTTTCACCTTGATCCAAGTTAAACCAGGTCTAGGGGTGGACATCAAAGTTGAAGTATGCCATGAGGGCTTTCCAACATGTACCAGATCATCTCCAAATTCCATTTGAGCAAGGAGATACAACCCTTGAAACATGGCATCATGAACTGATTTTTTTCAAGACAGATTTGGCAGATTTTGTGCATTTTGCTCGATTTGCCCAAATCTGATAAATCCAAGCCTTGTCATCATTTTGGACACATCTGAGGATCAAATCCAAGGGGGGTGATCTGATCTCCAAGCCTCCAAAGTCCAAGAATCTACAAGTAGCATGCCAAACCTAAATGAGCCAAAAAGGTGCCAAGACTACAATTTTGTTGCAATGCATTTAATGGATACACCAAGATGGCATGAACTGATACATTCCCAACTGAATGAGTCAAGGATAAGCTCTGAATCAAAGAGCCATAGGCTTGTGCCCTAACCTCTAGTCAATGGCTAGAGGAGACTGAGATTCCTTTTGCATAACATTGGCCAAAGGCCTGCTGCAGTTGCCATTCCATATTGATGCCAAAACAAACTTGACACACTATAAATAGACCTCATTTCTGATCAGTTTGATACACCAAAGGCCTATAACACTTGCCTTTCTCAAAATCACACTCTCACTTCCAAAAATGCCTTCTAATGCAAGCTACTATCGAGTTTTGAATTAGAATGTGTTTCCAACCAAACCAATCACACACACACACCTCATAAACATCATATGTGAGCTGATCAAACACTAAACCAACAACTGGAACACCAAATTCATGAAATCATCATGCATTTGTTCAAGGTTTCAACAAAGTTGCAGTTGAGGTGCCATAATCTGTTCCAGTTCATTTCAAATCAATCCAAGCTTTCAAACACACTCCATATGGTGTAGGGAAGCTGTTCAGATCATCACAACTCATCTGTAACACCTCTAATTCAAAAATCAAATTGCTCTTGCTGTCACGACCTTCAAGTAAGCCTAAACTTGGTTATCTCATAATTTATGCATATTTCCTCGCACAAAACTTTTGCCAAATGTTCATAATCATGCATAGAATGTTTCCCCTCTATTAATTACTTTGTATGATTCGTGTATCAAATTTCTCAGTCTTCATGCACAAGTTAGGGTTCTTGAGGTTTTGTTTTGATTTCTCATTCCATGCTAAAGACCATAGACATGATCGTGAGTTGAAAACGAGCAGATTGATATGTGGATTGTATGATTCCATCAAGTATTCAGTGAGATTAATGAGAAAACGCAAATCTGGACAAAACAGGGCACGCAGGCAAGAACAAGATGTTCTTGGCGCCCTTTTTCAAATATTTGAATATTTGAATTTTTGTGATTTTATTTAATTGATTCAAAAATTAATTTCTCTCTGAATTTTAATGATTTTGAGTTGATTCTTTTTTTAATAATTCACAAAAATGTTAAAATATTTTATTTTACAAAAATTCCCCAAAAATATTATTTATTTCACATATTTGATATTTTTGAAAAGAATTAATTTTTATTTGTTTTTCAACATTTTGAAAATTTTCTTTCTCTTGATTTTACAAACTTAAATGGTTTTCAATCATTTTGTGGACAAAAACATGATTTTTTGAAACATTGATCCAAGATTACCACTCATTTTTCACATGTTTTCAATAACTTTTATTAATTTTTTTAATTCCATTTTTAAACAAAATTAGGGTTTTTGATTTATTCCACCCTCATCAATCCTTTTCAAACACTCAGGGGCCTCTAATAGAGTGTAAGACCCAATCTTTTGTAAATACAAACCTTTTTTGGGCCTCAGATGTTGTATAAGTCCCGCTGTATTTTTAAAAATCACGGCGCTGTCGTTGCCTTTTAAAACATTTTCAACTGGGCTTCCCCTCGTGTTGTAAGTCTCATCTCCCTCTTTCAAAACCTCTTTTGGGCCTCTAATAGAGTGTAAGACCCAATCCCTTTGTACAAAAACAATTTTTGGGCCTCAGACATTGTATAAGTCCCAACACATTTTCAAAAACCTCGGCGCGATCGCCAGTTCAAAAATCAAATCTTTGGGCCTCTCCTCGAGCTATAAGTCCCATCCTTTTTCTTAAAAAGACTTTTTGGCCTCTTGATAGAGTGTAAGTCCCATCTCTTTGTAAATAAAATAATTTGGGCCTCAATGTATTGTATAAGTCCCGATACAGTTTCAGAAATTTCGACGAGATCGTCGTTTTCAAACTATTTTCAACTGGGCCTACCCTCGTGTTGTAAGTCCCATTTCTTTTCTTTAAATAATCTTTGGGCCTCTCCTTGAGTTGTAAGACCCATACCTTTGTACATAAAACCTTTTGGGCCTCATTCATTGTATAAATCCCAATACAATCTTTTCAAAACAACTTCCCTTTTGATTTAGGTTCAAATATACAGTTGTTATCAAAACTTTCTTTAATTTCTTTGAACAACTAACAATACGGCATGGAATCTTGCTCACCTGAAAGTTTTATCCACTTTCATTTACTTGCTTTAATATATATATTTGTATTGTGGGAAGCTGCACACTATGAGTCTTCTTTCATTCTTTTAAATACATGTCAAATATATATAACTGTATTGTGGAAAACTGCGCACTGTAAGTCTTCTTTCATACCCTTTTAGATACTTGTCATATATCAACTGTATATATACTAGTATAGTTATTTAGAGTTTTCCCCGACAACTAGGTCTAGAACAAGGTAAATCCATGTTGGTCACTCTTTAATACAAATAAAACTAGATCCCCATAGGATTTCCAGATACAGTCTTGCCTCCTCTTGGGCTTAAATAATATAGAACAAAGAGAAAGGCAGTATTATTCGTGAACCTTTTCTCAGACTATCACCCAAGAAATTGTCAAAGAAATTCTACTCCCCAGAGTTGATATATTCTCGGTGAATAACATCTCTTGAGTTTCTTCAAACCTCGACCAATTTTAGGGTTGATACTCATCCCTTAAAAGAGTTGGCCTCCTCTTGGGCATCATACAAAAGATAAAACTCTTCCATACCAGTAGACTTGGACAGTCTAAATACCCTTGAGTCTCAAATACATTCTCAAGTTCCCTGCAAAACATAGGAGAAACCCCAAATTCTGGATTAATCATCGGCAAGAGTTAAAACTTGTGCGTTCTAAAACCCCGTCTCTCTCCTAAAAATCCCCAACCAGGGTCAGGTTATCGTCAGATAACACTATCTCAAATCAAAACCTCAAGGTTTCTGATCTATCAACTCTTCTACATTCCCCTGCAAGAGTTGATTCGCCACTTGGACCTGCCTCGGGATCTCAATAGCCCCCGGAAGAAGATAGCCTTCTCTTAGGCTTTGTATAAATGATCTTTCCACAGCATAGTCAGCCTCCTCTTTGGCCTTGTACAAATGATTTTCCCCAGCAGAGCTCACATTTTCAGACTCTCTTGTTGAGTTAATCACCGTCTCAGACTCTCTTATTGAGTCAATCACTTTTCAGTACTCTCTTGTTGAGTCAACCCTTTAGCCTCAATCTCGGGCTTTGTACGAGACAGATAAAAAACACTCTCTTGTTGAGTCGATAGCCTCCTCTTAGGCTTTGTATAATGATTTCCCCTAATAGGAGTTAACCTCATCTCGAGCTATGTATGATGATTTCTCCAGCTTGTTCAGCCACAATCATGGGCTTTGTACAGGACAGATAAAAAGCACTCTCTTGTTGAGTCAAACCCTTTTTAGCCTCAATCTTGGGCTTTGTACAAGATATAAAATTTCACAACCTTCTCTTAAGCTTGGGGACAAACATCTTCCCCAGCAGAGTTATTTCCTCCGAGCCTTCCTTTAGACTTCGAGAAATAATTCCTAAGCAAAGTCAATCTTTTTCCACCTCCATCTTGGGCTTTGTACAAGATAGATAATGCTCTCCAGCTGTGTCAAATCCTTTAGCCTCTATCTTGGGCTTTGTACAAGACACATACAAGCCTCCCTGGCGGAGTAAAAAAATCCTTTTAGCCTCAATCTTGGGCTTTGTACAAGACAGAAAGAACATTTTCCCCAGAAAAGTCAAGCTTTTAGCCTCCTCTTAGGCTTTGAATAATGATATCCCCAAAGAGTCAGTCTCATTTCTGCCTCAATCTTGGGCTTTGTACAAGACATCAATATATACACTTTCTTGTTGAGTCGATCCTATTTAGCATCCTCTTACGCTTTATATAAGGAAATCCCTAGCCGAGTCAATTAACCTTTTAGCTTCAACCTTGGGCTTTGATCAAGGCACACAAAAATCAACAATTCCCTCAGAGGAAGTGTCGTAACCCGATATTTGACCTCCCCCTTTTGCCTTTTGCATGAGCATAAGCATTCGCATCAGTTGCATACGCATTCACACTTTTCTTTGTGTGTTTCTTGTTGCAGGATCTGCAGGTTTTCCATGCCCGATTAATCGCATCCTCTCAAGATTATTTCCTCATCAAAACAAGCACAAAATGAAGGTTTCCATACCTATTCCTCAATACAAGAGGTGGCTAATCAAAGCCGGGACCACAACACCTTTTTTAGAGCAAATTGGGCATATTTTGGCCTGGTTAATCGATTAAACATTTGCAGTGCAATTGTGTTAATCGATTAACACAGGCAAAATAGGCACAATTTGCTGCTTTTTCATGACAGCACCTTTGCACACATTTTGGTCTTGGATTCTAGCAGCATATGGAATATTTTAGACACCTCTAAACATTTCCAAGCTACTCTCATTTCATTCCAAGTACATTTTGCTATGATACTTCACTTCAAATCAAGTGCACCATGTTCATTGTCTTCCAAGTAATGTGGATCTTTGGATGTTGGAATTCACCTTGGGATGGTTACCGAGTTGGTTCTAACTAACCGAGTTAACCGCCTTGACTCGGTAAGTCAAGTCCAACTAACTCCTAACCTAGCTCCAAATCCAAAGCTAATTCCAAACCAAATTCCAAACCATTTCATGCTCCAAACCTAAAGTCTATATAAACACACCTCCACTCACTTTTCAAGTCCTCAACCATTCTCTACCATTTTTCACCAAGCTTCTCACATTTCACTCTCAATTCTCTCACTTTTTCTCTGATTTCTCTACTCATTCTTCATCTTCATCTCAATTCTTCTACATCAAACCTCACCAAAAGCTCTTATTCTTGAAGGATAATCACTTTTCACCTTGAGTGTGATTAATTCTTGAGCTTAACCTTCATCATTCGGCATTCTTTGGTTGGATTTTTGGAAGTACATCTCATTCTACTTCAATCCAAGGGTTTCACACCATTTATTTTGGTGCAAGTTCGATTCCGGCGCATTTTCGCGATTTTGATCGGTTTCGACGCGTTTCTTCTACAATTCAAGGATCCTCTGGTTTTCTCTAATTTTTTGCACCAAGATCACTTTGCAACATTTACCAAGCCATATCTCAGCCTTGTAGGTTGGTGGATTTCATTCATTTTATTATTTCGATCGTTTTCGTATCGTTTGCGATGTAATTTCGATATTCTTGCATGTGAATTGATTACACTTTTGCTTGATCCATGATCTTGATTGTTAATTGATTCTTTTGTTGATCATTTGCTGTTTCTAAGCTTGATTTTTCGTGCATAATTGTTTGCCCTAGTATTGGAGTGATTGCACAATCAAAAAGTTGGCCAAAAGCACTTTTCAAAACCGATTGTCTGCTCCCTGTACAGTGTTAATCGATTAACACATTGCAGTGCAATTGTGTTGATTGATTAACCAGTGTTTTTTTGCACTTTTTCAAGTGTTAATCGATTAACACTTTGCAGTGCAATTATGTTAATCGATTAACACTGAACCAGAAGGCCATTTTCTTGCATTTTCAAGTGTGTTTGCCATGCTTTCTTCATTTTAACTTCCATTGATTGTCATGCTTGATTTTATGGATGTTTTTAATGTCATTTCACTTCTGGTTGAAGCATGTTCATGAACTTTCGATGCACATTTTCGATTATTCATTTGTTTCATGTTCTTAGCATTGTATGAACATAGCCATTCTTGCACTATTTTTGTTCACATGATACATGAGTTTGTGTGGCATTTCAATGATCATTTGGCACTGTTTTTCACTTTCCATTTCGATTTGCATTAAGTTTATTCTTCATGGATAAACTTAATCTTGTATAATCAATAATTCATCCCTTTTGCTTTAATGATTTTCCATTCTCTTTGGAAAGTTGTTAGCATAGTTTTCCCTTGATTAATTGATCGAAACACGTTTCGATTAGTTGATCTTCCCCTTTCCTCTCTTTAGGCTTCCTTTAGAGCTTTCTCTCTCGTTCCCCCCCGTGGAGTTGGAGTTTCGCGCTACGCCTTGCATCGGAGCACTGTACAAATTAACGTCGTTACGCTGTCCATTTCTCTCCGCAGGAGCACTGTACAACATTGGAGTGGTTGCGCTGTCTGTTTCACTTTCCACACTATATTTTGGGTGCTAGAGAAAGAATGAGGATGGAGTTTTTCTACCCTCATTCTGGCTATTTCTTTGGTAAGGGCGTCTTGTACTCTCCTCGAGAATAGTCACCTCTATCCTCCAGCTATAGTGTTTCTCATTCCCCTGTCGAGTTGATCGTTGATCACTCTTCTCCCTTTGCGATCCTTTTCGATCCTTGATCACTCCTATCTCTTTCAATCTCTCCTTTTGATCAATCACCATCCTTCTTGGTTGAGATCATTATTCTTGCGCTAACAATCTCTCTTTGCTCCATCACTCCTTTCTTCTTGTAATCAATCATTGCTTTTTGATTCCCCTGAAGAGTCTCATTTCTCTTTCTTTGGTCTAACACAGTTTTCCTGTCACGACCATTCTTCCCCAGGAGTTCGCAATCCTCTCTTGGTTCTTCTCCCGTTGTTGGTTTAACCACTACTTGTCAGTTAAAACACCAATTTTGCTCTCTTACTCAGTTAATCACAGTCCTTCTGTTAATCATTGAGTACCCCTTGGGTTAATCACCTATCCTTGGTTAATCACCTGTTTCTTCAGTTAATCACAGTCCGTCTGTTAATCACTGAGCACCTCTTGGGTTAATCACCTCTTCTTGGTTAATCACCCTTTTCTTCAGTTAACCATAGTCCGCCTGTTAAAATATTGACCCCTTTCGAGTTAATCACCTTCTCTTGGTTAATCACTCGTTTTTCTCTTCGGTTTGTCACAGTCCGTCTGTAAACACCGAATCCCCCGCAGTTGGCAACCTCCTCTTGGTTTGAATACTTGCACCCTTGGGTTAGTAATCTTTCTTTGGTTCAAATACCCTTTCTTCGGTAGAGTACTGTTTGTTCAGTCAGTTTACCGAACCCCTTTGGGTCACGACCTTTGCTCGGTCCTACACCCGTCCTTTGGGTCACAACCTTTGATCGGTCCTACACCCGTGCTTCTGGTTAATCACAGTTTCCTCTGTTAAAACCAATGCTTCTCTATTCCCACAGAGTTGCAGTCCTTTCTTTCCTCAGTTATCCACTATTCATCAGTTAATATACCGAGGCCCCTTCAGAGTCAAACACCTTCTCTCGGTTCAGCACTCTCTTTCTTGGTTTATCACAGTCCGTCTGTTGACACCAGCTTCTTTTCCCCGCCAAGGTCTACTCTCTTTCTTCGGTTAACCACTGCCTGCCAGTTAATATACTGAGTCTCCCTTTTCTCTTGGTTATGACACCATCCCTCTTTTTCGGATCCCCAACGGAGTCCTTTCTATTCCCCCAGCTCTTACTTTCTTGGTTTCGACACCAATTCTCTTTGTTATCCCCAACGGAGTTTCTTTCATTCTTGGTTTTGACACCATTCTTTTCCTGTTCTTTTGTGCAAACGCTCTGACTGTGGGGTCTTTCCCAGTAGAGTTTTTTCTTTCACCCTTGCTCTTGGTTTTGTCACCACTTCTTTCGTCTCCTTGTTTCTTTCTTGTTTTCCTTTTCCGTTCAGTTCCCCGAACTACGGAAGCTCTGATTCTGCATTCTTTTGAATGTATGATACGTAGGCATGAGATCGCAATGATCTCGGCGAGCACACTTCCACCTTTCTTCCATCTTCCTCATTTCTTTCTTCCTTCTTTGTCCCCTGGTTCCATGAACTACGACGCTCTGACTTCCTCATTGCACTATGAGGGTACGTAGGCACGAGGAATTTATTCCTCCGCGAGCAATTTCCTTCTTTTCTTTCTTTTTCCCCTTTCTCTCTCTCTTCCTTCTTTTAGCTAGAAGCCTTTAGATAGATAACCCATCCAAGCCTAGAAGCAAGCAAAATGGTTCCCGTCGAGTACGGCGGATGCGTTAGGTGCTAATACCTTCCTTTCGCATAACCGACCCCCCGTTCCCGTTTCTCTTCCCTTGGGTTTTATCAATATTTTCCCTGTCCCTTGGGACTAAATAAAGTTCGGTGGAGACTCTGTTGTATCTTTGAGTGTGCGATTCACTCAGGTAGAAACCAGCCATCTTTAGCTGGCGACTCTACTGGGGAGTTCTTGCTCCTGAGCTTCGCCTCCTTTTGCTTGTCTCCTGACTAGGTGGGACTCCCCATCTTCAGCTGGCGAATCTGCTGGGGACAAATTGACCTCTTGCTGGTCCATCCCTTGAGGGGTCTCGCCTAGTTTTGTTTGCTTTCTTGCTTGTTTGGGTGTTTATATTCTGCGCTTTACTAGTTTTATCTTTACGCTTTATTTGCTTTATGTTTATTTATTGCATTTCTTTACTGCTTTGAATATTCATATGCTGCATATTCTAGACATCTGCTATTTTCTCTGCTGTTGTCGGTTGGGTTGCTACTTGAGAGATAAGCCAATTACACAGGCTTGAGAGTACATATAGGATTAGAGTGGAAAGTAGTGTGGCCTACGTAGCGTCTTGGTACGTATGGTTTACATGAAATCCACACCCAGACGAGGTTTTCTTGGGAGATGTTCTGATTTACGCGTCTTGTGCATTTCGAGGTGTTAACCTAGAAAGCTGTCGACTCTGGTGACCATTCCCGAGGATTCAGTTGCGGCACTCCTCCCAAGGAGCGATAATGGCAGGCCAGAAATGGCAAACCCATTACGCTTCTTGATCCGAGGACCCAAAGCTGGGAACTTGCCATAGGATGACCTTTTTGGGGGAATCAGTGGACGGCCTCTTTGTTTGGCGATAATATTGTACCCCGGGGGATGAATGTACTATTGCTTCTCAAATCGAGAATCCGAAACTGAGAATCCCGCTTTCTATATCATACCTGTGAGGGGGATATTGGGTTTTTCTATAGGAAACCAAGACTCTTCCGACCTTTGTTCTCTCATTGCTTCAGATCTCGTACCAACGCAGCACTACCTTTGCAGATGTTCAGATTTGACTATTCAGACTATGCTGGCTTGTTGATTCTGATGTTGCACATCATCTCATCATGTCAAATTAATTTTTGCATAAGCATTTTAAAACTTTATTTTTGCATAAATTGCATTCATTCATGCCCGCATATGCACGTCCCTTCATCCGAAACTGTTGCTCATCCTTGTCCGCATTCCTTGTAGCAAGACGACGACTCGACATCGGTATTTTACTCGCTCAAACAAATCCAGAATCATGGCTGACTTTAAAGCTGAGAGCACTGCTTACAAGGAAACTATGGCACAATTCCAAGGACGGATGGATCAGTTTCAGATGAACATGGATGTCATTATGGAGCTCTTTCGTGCTCAGAGGGATATTGCTGCTGCTGCCACTGTTGTTGCAACCACTACTTATGCAACTGTTGTCACTCCTGTTGTGACTGTTCCTCCTGTTGTTACGGCTACTCATGCTGTCGTTGTTCCTTCTCCTGCTAGAGTTGAAGTACCAGTTGAGCCTGTGAACCAGCCTACTGTTCAGCCTAGTTTGAACCAGATGCCCGCTGGTTTCCCTTGGGGCATGCCTTCGAATTATACTCCTCATATTGCAAATAATGGTAGTGCCTTCATGCCATATCAGCCTTTTGTTGCACCCATGCCTAATGGGAATGCTGCCGCCTATCCATGGGTCATGCCTACTCCAGTCCCGCCTCCAGTGGTGAATGATGATCCTGAGAATCTTCAGGCTCAAACTCATCAAACTGCCGGATTGGTTGACACTGAAACTCCTGATGATGAAGAGCATGTGTATAGGGGTCCTTCTATTCATATTTCAGTTCCGTCTCAAGTTGCTCAAACTGCTGTTCCGAATGCTCATCCTGGGATGTTCTATCCTGGGGCATCTTCCTCAGCTGCTGTGATGCCTCCTCTGATTTATCCGTATGGTGTTCCGATGGGTCAGAATGCTGGTCAAACGGTTAATCCTGGTTTGGTTTATCCTTCTCAGTTTGCTACTCCGCAAGTTCACGCTCCTGCCGCTTCTCAGCTGCCAAATCCTCAGATTCTCTTTCAGGCCCACTAATCAGAATAGATCGGTTGACTACAAGTTGTTAGAAGACCGTATCAGAGCTATCGAAGGGTTCTCTGCTTTTGGTATGGAAGCCAAAGACTTGTGTCTGGTTCCAAATGTTGTGCTGCCACAGAAATTCAAGATACCTGATTTGCCAAAGTATAAAGGCTTGAGCTGCCCGCGTAGTCACATCACTATGTACTGCAGGAAGATGGCATCCCATACTGATAATGATGAATTGCTAGTTCATTGTTTTCAAGATAGTTTGTCTAGTGCTTCATTGGATTGGTGCATGGGCTTAGAGCGCAGCAAGATCCGTATTTGGAGGGATTTGTCGGAAGCGTTTGTGAGACAATACAAATATAACCTTGATCTGACGCCAACTAGATTACAATTGCAGAATCAGTCACGGCGGTCAGCTGAAACATTCAAGGAGTATGCACAAAGATGGCATGAGATGGCATCTCGTGTGCGACCTGCTCTCTCTGATAATGAGTTGGTTGACATCTTTTATGGGTACATTGCAAGGATCCTACTACAAGAAAATAGTGGGTAGTTCTTCATCGAACTTCGCTGATGTTGTGACGATTGGTGAACGGATTGAGAATGGTTTGAAGACTGGAAAGATTCCTGGAGCTGCTTCCCAGCAGCCGGCCACTCGGAATTCTCATAACAGTCATTCCAAGAAAAAGGAAGGTGAAGCCAACGTTGTGACAGCTCAAGTTTCTCCTCAGTATCAAGCTCCCATGGCTCCATTGTCGTACTATCCGTATCCGTACATTACTGCTGCACAGTATCAATAACCTCCATATCAGTATCATCCCCAACAACCAGTTCAGAATGCTCATAATTAGCAACAGAATCAACAAAACAAGAATCAGCAGAATCAGAACCGTCAGAACAACAACAATCAAGGAAACCGTAAGCATCCGAATTTCGATAGAATTTCGGTGTCATACACGGAACTGTTTCCTTATCTGGTTCACCAAAGGGCAATTGTTCCCAAGCAGATTGCACCTGCGATTCCTCTATTTGGCCCGAAGCATAACCCAAATGCATCTTGTGCCTATCATGCTGGATACATAGGACATGCAACAGAGGATTGCTTTGTTTTCAAAACCAAAGTTCAGGAACTCATTGATAAGAAGGTTCTGACTTTTGCTGAGGAAGGACCCAACATTCAGAGTAATCCATTGCCGAATCACGGTGGGCCTACGGTTAACATGATTGGGGATAATTATAGGGCTGAATTGATCATGGATGTTGACGAAGTAAGGACCCCGATGGCTGGGGTTTTCAAGAGATTAAACGAACACGGGCTGTTGAAAGGGTTGCATGGTAAGTGTCAGATTTGTGACGATAATCCCAACTAGTGTCGAAGGCTGAAGGGTTGTGTCCAGATTTTGATGAACCGAGGCGAAGTGCAATTTTCTAGATCTAAACCTGTTGAGGAAGTTGCTGCCATCGAGCCGTTCACCATCGTCTATAAGAAGGTTCCTGTGGAATCCCCTAAACAGAAGAAGGTGCAACCCATCGGTGTTTGTCCGCTGAAGCCATTTTCGTATCAGAATTCTAAGGAGGTACCGTGGAAGTATGGGTCTTATGTGTTTTCTGGAGATCAAGAGATAAGGTTCGCCGAATCAGAGATCGTGAATGTTACAGCCGGTGGAGGTATGACTCGTAGTGGACGAGTGTTCGCCCCGAAGGTCACTACGAAGCCCGTGCAAATTCCAATTGTTGTTTCTCCCAAGGAGACACCTGCATTCGCAACCCCTGTGGTTCAACAAGGGGCATCTACTGTCGTTCCAGTACCGATTATTTTGTCTGAGAATGTTTCAAAGAGCAAAGAGACCCTTGATGATCAAGAGTTCCTTAAGCTGATCAAGAAAAGTGACTTTAAAATTGTGGATCAGCTGGGTCAGACTCCCTCGAGGATCTCAATTTTGTCCTTACTTATGAGTTCGCCTGCGCACAGATCAGCTTTGTTGAAAGTGTTGAACAGCGCCCACGTTATGCAAGATATATCCGTCGTCGAATTCGATGATGTAGTGGCCAATATAACTGCAAGTCGGTAATTGGGTTTTAATGAATCAGAATTACCTCCTGAAGGAACTGCCCACAATAAAGCGCTGCACATATCTGTAACCTGCACAGACATCCTGTTATCTCGTGTTCTAGTGGATAGTGGTTCTTCTCTCAATGTGATGCCTAAGGGCACGTTGAGTCAATTACCGGTGGAAGGAATCGAGATGAGACCAAGTGCCTTAGTTGTCAGAGCCTTTGACGGTTCTCGAAGACAGGTCATTGGAGAAGTGGACTTACCCATCAACATTGGGCCGCATCTGTTTACCACTACTTTCCAAGTGATGGATATCAACCCAGCGTACAGTTGCCTAATGGGTCGTCCGTGGATCCACGATGCAGGGGCAGTTACCTCCACTTTACATCAGAAGTTGAAATTCATGTTTGATGATCAGCTTGTCATTGTCTGTGGTGAAGAGGATTTGATTGTAAGCGAGTTATCATCTTTTCGATATGTCAAGACTGAAGAAGGCATAGCTGAGGTGTCGTTGCAGTGTCTCGAGTTCGAAGATGTCAGCTCTGCTTCAACTAGTCAAAGTAGATCACCACAATTGACTTTAGCGTCTGCTAAGAGTGCTAAAGAGACCATCGATAGAGGTGCCTTGCCAGGATGGGGGCACGTGATTGATGTGGTTGAGAAGCATAATCGTTTTAGATTGGGTTATCATCCTGGTCGTCAATCTGGTTCCTCTGATCAGAAGCAAAGCAACTTTGTCAAGTTCCACAGCACGGGTTTCCAGCAAGGTGACATCGTGGCAGCTGTTGATGATGCTGGTACCAGTAATCAGATTTCAAGCTTTGTGCGCAAGTGTCCGACGGGTTTCAAGCTCAACAATTGGACATCTACCGTGATTCCTGTGGTTTTCCCATATAACATGTAATGCATTTTGCTTTTTCATTCCCTCGTCCTCGCCCGAGACGAGTGGTTAGCTTGTAAAGGGCCTCACGCTTTTGCAATATTATGTGATCAATAAATAAGAGTTTTTTGCATTTAAAATCATGCTCTATTTTCTTTCTTTATTTTACTTTTCACAAAATAAATGGTAAAAGTTTATTTTGTTTTTCACTTTTCACAATAGCTCATTCTATCCATAAACATGCAGAATTAATAAAAGCATTGATAACAACATGGCAAACATCCATTGTAATTCTGGAATTCCAATTAACCAAGCCGAAGAAGATGGTAAGGAAGATTGTGAATTACCGGCTGAATTGGCAAGGCTCCTTGAGCACGAGCGTAGAGAGATTCAGCCACACAAAGAGCCAGTAGAAGTTGTCAATCTTGGTACTGATGAGGTTAGAAGAGAAGTCAAGGTTGGCGCATCCCTCGCAAAGCATGTACACTCCGAGTTGGTCAAGTTGTTGAAAGAGTATGTTGATATCTTCGTCTGGTCCTATCAAGATATGCCTGGGTTGGATACCAACATCGTTGAACATCACTTACCACTCAAGCCCGGATGTCCTCCTGTCAAGAAGAAACTCAGAAGCACTAGACCCGACATGGCACTCAAAATCAGAGAAGAGGTAAAGAAGTAGCTTGACGTTGGGTTCCTCACCACTTCCGAGTATCCTGAATGGATTGCCAACATCGTCCCGGTTCCCAAGAAGGACGGTAAAGTCAGAATGTGTGTGTATTATTGAGATCTCAACAAGGCGAGTCTGAAGGATGATTTTCCTTTGCCTCATGCTGATGTCTTGGTAGACAACACTGCGCAGTTCTCTGTCTTTTCCTTCATGGATGGTTTTTCAGGATATAATTAGATCAAGATGTCCCCAAATGATATGGAGAAGACTACTTTTATCACGCCATGGGGTACATATTGCTACAAAGTCATGCCATTCGGTCTAAAGAATGCAGGGGCAACATACCAGCGTGCCATGACAACCCTCTTTCACGATATAATTCATAAAGAGATTGAGGTTTATGTGCACCTTCGGAGAAACTGTTTGACAGACTCCGGAAGTTTAGATTGCAGTTGAATCCTACGAAGTGCACCTTCGGAGTTCGATCTGGTAAACTGTTGGGATTTATTGTAAGTCAGAAGGGCATTGAAGTTGATCCTGATATGGTTCGGGCAATTTAGAACATGCCGCCTCCCAAAACAGAAAAAGAAGTCTGTGGCTTTCTAGGCAGACTCAATTACATTTCAAGGTTCATCTCCCATTTGACGGCTACTTGTGAACCAATGTTCAAATTACTAAGCAAAAATCAATCGGTTGAATGGAATAATGATTGTCAGGAAGCATTTGACAAAATAAAACAATACTTGCAAGAACCACCAATCTTAGTACCACCGGTTCCTGGTAGGCCTTTAATCATGTATCTTACCATTCTCAATGAATCAATGGGATGTGTATTGGGTCAACATGACGACACTGGCAGAAAAGAACATGCAACATACTATCTGAGTAAGAAGTTCACTGATTGTGAGACCAGATACTCACTCTTAGAAAAAACTTGTTGTGCTCTGGTTTAGGCTGCTCGACGCCTACGACAATACATGATTTGCCATACTACTTTATTGACATCCAAAATGGATCCAATAAAGTACATATTTGAAAAGCCTGCTGTCTCTGGAAGGATTGCTCGGTGGCAGATGCTGTTAACTGAGTATGATATCCTACATGTTACCCAGAAAACAATAAAAGGGAGCGTCTTGTCTGACTACCTTGCTCGTCAACCTGTAGAGGGTTATCAACAAATGAAGTTTGACTTTCCCGATGAGGATGTTCTATTTATCAGAGATTATGAGACTCCAGACCCTGATATAGGACCCGAACTAGGGGCGCGATGGACGCTCGTGTTCGACGGTGCTTCCAATTCTAAGGGTCGTGGAATCGGGGCTATCCTCATCTTTCCAACGGGTTTTCACCTTCCCTTCATTGCTAGATTATGCTTTGCATGCACCAACAATATGGCTGAATATGAAGCATGTATCTACGGTATTGAAGCGGCAATTGACATGAGAATCAAGATTCTTGAGGTCTATGGAGATTCTGCCTTGGTCATCGGTCAAGTCAGAGGGAATTTTGTCACTCGGGATTCCAAGCTGGTTCCGTACCAACAACACATAGCGAGGTTGATTCCTTACTTTGATGAGATCACTTTTCGTCATATTCCCAGAGAGGTATTCACCTGTTCACTCGGATCCACGAGGCAAATGGACTCCCAATTACGAAGGACCTTTTGTTGTCAAGAAGGCCTTCTCAGGCGGAGCCTTGATCCTCACCACAATGGATGGGGAGGAGTTGCCATCGCCTGTGAACTCCGATACAGTCAAAAAATATTATGCCTAAAAAAAATGGATAAAAGTCCGCTAGATTGACATCCGCAAGGACAATCTAGGCAAAAATGGACGTCTCGATGGACCAAAAAAAATAAATGTCCATGCAAAAGTTAGGGACAATGAAATAAAAAACAATAATAGCCCGCTAAGTTGAAAACCCGAAAGGGCGACTTAGGCAAAAATGAGCATCCCGGTGGACAAAAAAAAATGTGAAAACATCTCCAGGCAAAAATTAGGGATAAAGGCATTGACTGTGAACACTTGAGCCTCTTTTCCTCACGGCTAGACCTTAGACGGTAACAGTGCAGTCGAATCATCATCAACTGGTGCAAAGCGTTGGAACCTAGACTCACAGTGGATGGTGGCCAATGTTGTAATCAATGCAAAGCATGATTTCCCTTTGCCATTTACATTTGTTTTTCAATTTTATTGCAAACTTCCTCATCAAGGATTTTGCATCCTTGTACACACTTTATGTACAAAAATTTTACATTCAATAAAATACATTCTTTAATATCTCAATTTGTTTTCATTCCAGTATTTTGTTTGCAAAATTAATAATTATTTGTGATCACATAATACTAAAAAACATTGAGAACAATAAAAAGCTAAATCCACCGAGAAAGCATTATGCATTGCATGTGTTACTGGTAACTCCTGCAGGGTGATCGGTGATATCCATTGGTAAGCCTAACGCCTGGCCAGCAATGTTTTGATTCAGTGAAGAAGTTGTTGTTTCCTCAGCAGTTCCTCAGCAGAGTCATCATTCTCCCAGCAGGTTGCCAAGGTGTTCCCCAGCAAAGAAGCTTTGCTCACTTTTCCCCAGCAAGGGTTGTGCATCTTCTCCAAATGATTAGGAGCTATCTGTCACCAGCATCAGTGGTTTCTCCTCAGCTGAGTCAACACGATTCAGAATCTTTTTTCCCCACACATAGCCAGTCTTGGTAGAAAGGATTGACTTGGTTCTTTCATCCCCAACAAGGACAGCCATGGTGATTTAGAAACCTGAGATGTCCTCGGTTTCATTCCTCGGCAGGATCATCATCCTTTATGAACTTTCTTCTCCAGCAGAGATTGTCTTCATCTACGGGTCCTCTCCCCGACCGAGGGCGTCGAGGTCGTTTTGCTACGACTTCTGCCTAACCGCCTCACTGTGCCTCATCTTGAGCCTTTGCATTGCATGATATCAAGCATCATGTAGAAACGCATACCTAGCATATGCATCGATCATACTCCCTCTCTTTTTGCCTGACTTATCTCCCAGCAGATTTTTAGCCAAACCTTGAACTTATCTATTCTACCTTGCACCGCTCTGTTTGTCACCGTCGGATAAATTCTCGAGCTACTCTTTTATTTAATCCCCTTTTACCTCGAATCGTCGAAAAGCTGGCGCAATTCGTACATTCAGGTCTAAGAGGATTAAATAGGGGCAGCTGTCGTAACCTGAAATTTGACCTCCCCCTTTTGCCTTTTGCATGAGCATAAGCATTCGCATCGGTTGCGTACGCATTCACACTTTTCTTTGTGTGTTTCTTGTTGCATGATCTGCAGGTTTTCCAAGCCCGATTAATCGCATCCTCTCAAGATTATTTCCTCATCAAAACAAGCACAGAATGAAGGTTTCCATTCCTATTCCTCAATACAAGAGGTGGCAAATCGAAGCCGGGACCACAACACCTTTTTTAGGGCAAATTGGGCATATTTTGGCCTGGTTAATCGATTAACCATTTGCAGTGCAATTGTGTTAATCGATTAACACAGGCAAAATAGGCACAATTTGCTACTTTTTCATGACAGCACCTTTGCACACATTTTGGTCTTGGATTCTAGCAGCATATGGAATATTCTAGACACCTCTAAACATTTCCAAGCTACTCATTTCATTCCAAGTGCATTTTGCTATGATACTTCACTTCAAATCAAGTACACCATGTTCCTTGTCTTCCAAGTAATGTGGATCTTTGGATGTTGGAATTCACCTTGGGATGGTTACAGAGTTGGTTCTAACTAACCGAGTTAACCGCCTTGACTCGGTGAGTCAAGTCCAACTAACTCCTAACCTAGCTCCAAACCAAATTCCAAACCATTTCATGCTTCAAACCTAAAGTCTATATAAACACACCTCCACTCACTTTTCAAGTCCTCAACCATTCTCTACCATTTTTCACCACGCTTCTCACATTTCAGTCTCAATTCTCTCACTTTTTCTCTGATTTCTCTACTCATTCTTCATCTTCATCTCAATTCTTCTCCATCAAACCTCACCAAAAGCTCTTATTCTTGAAGGATAATCACTTTTCACCTTGAAAGTGATTAATTCTTGAGCTTAACCTTCATCATTTGGCATTATTTGGTTGGATTACTGGAAGTACATCTCATTCTACTTCAATCCAAGGGTTTCACACCATTTATTTTGGTGCAAGTTTGATTCCGGCGCATTTTCGCGATTTTGATCGGTTTTGACGCGTTTCTTCTACAATTCAAGGATCCTCTGGTTTTCTCTAATTTTCTGCACCAAGATCACTTTGCAACATTTACCAAGCCACACCTCAGCCTTGTAGGTTGGTGGATTTCATTCATTTTATTATTTCGATCGTTTTCGTATCGTTTGCGATGTAATTTCGATATTCTTGCATGTGAATTGATTACACTTTTGCTTGATCCATGATCTTGATTGTTAATTGATTCTTTTGTTGATCATTTGCTGTTTCTAAACTTGATTTTTCGTGCATAATTGTTTGCCCTAGCATTGGAGTGATTGCACAATCAAAAAGTTGGCCAAAAGCACTTTTCAAAACTGATTTTCTGCTCCCTGTACAGTGTTAGTCGATTAACACATTACAGTGCAATTGTGTTAATCGATTAACCAGTGTTTTTTTGCACTTTTTCAAGTGTTAATCGATTAACACTTTGCAGTGCAATTATGTTAATCGATTAACACTGAACCAGAAGGCCATTTTCTTGCATTTTCAAGTGTGTTTGCCATGCTTTCTTCATTTTAACTTCCATTGATTGTCATGCTTGATTTTATGGGTGTTTTTAAGGTCATTTCACTTCTGGTTGAAGCATGTTCATGAACTTTCGATGCACATTTTCGATTATTCATTTGTTTCATGTTCTTAGCATTGTATGAACATAGCCATTCTTGCACTATTTTTGTTCACATGATACATGAGTTTGTGTGGCATTTCAATGATCATTTGGCACTGTTTTGCACTTTCCATTTCGATTTGCATTAAGTTTATTCTTCATGGATAAACTTAATCTTGTATAATCAATAATTCATCCCTTTTGCTTTAATGATTTTCCATTCTCTTTGGAAAGTTGTTAGCATAGTTTTCCCTTGATTAATTGATCGAAACACGTTTCGATTAGGCTTCCTTTAGTGCTTTCTCTCTCGTTCCCCCCGTGGAGTTGGAGTTTCGTGCTACGCCTTGCATCGGAGCACTGTACAAATTAACGCCGTTACGCTGTCCGTTTCTCTCCGCAGGAGCACTGTACAACATTGGAGTGGTTGCGTTGTCTGTTTCACTTTCCACACTATATTTTGGGTGCTAGAGAAAGAATGAGGATGGAGTTTTTCTACCCTCATTCTGGCTATTTCTTTGGTAAGGGCGTCTTGTCCTCTCCTCGTCAAACAGTTTCTTCAGATGAACCAAGTGTTCCTCCTGTTGTTACGGCTACTCCTGCTGTCGTTGTTCCTTCTCCTGCTAGAGTTGAAGTACCAGTTAAGCCTGTGAACCAGCCTACTGTTCAGCCTAGTTTGAACCAGATGCCCGCTGGTTTCCCTTGGGGCATGCCTCCGAATTATACTCCTCAGATTGCAAATAATGGTAGTGCCTTCATGCCATATCAGCCTTTTGTTGCACCCATGCCTAATGGGAATGCTGCCGCCTATCCATGGGTCATGCCTACTCCAGTCCCACCTCCAGTGGTGAATGATGATCCTGAGAATCTTCAGGCTTAAACTCATCAAACTGCCGGATTGGTTGACACTAAAACTCCTGATAATGAAGAGCATGTGTATAGGGGTCCTCCTATTCATGTTCCGGTTCCATCTCAAGTTGGTCAAACTGCTGTTCCGAATGCTCATCCTGGGGCATCTTCCTCAGCTGCTGTGATGCCTCCTCCATTTTATCCGTATGGTGTTCCGATGGGTCAAAATGCTGGTCAAACGGTTAATCCTGGTTTGGTTTATCCTTCTCAGTTTGCTACTCCGCAAGTTCACGCTCCTTCCGCTTCTCAGCTGCCAAATCCTCAGATTCTTGTCAGGCCCACTAATTAGAATAGATCGGTTGACTACAAGTTGTTAGAAGACCGTATCAGAGCTACCGAAGGGTTCTCTGCTTTTGGTATGGAAGCCAAAGACTTGTGTCTGGTTCCAAATGTTGTGCTGCCACAGAATTTCAAGATACCTGATTTGCCAAAGTATAAAGGCTTGACCTGCCCGCGTAGTCACATCACTATGTACTGCAGAAAGATGGCATCCCATATTGATAATGATGAATTGCTAGTTCATTGTTTTCAAGATAGTTTGTCTGGTGCTTCATTGGATTGGTACATGAGCTTGGAGCGCAGCAAGATCCGTACTTAGAGGGATTTGTCGGAAGCGTTCGTGAGACAATACAAATATAACCTTGATCTGGCGCCAACTAGATTGCAATTGCAGAATCAGTCACAGCGCTCAGCTGAAACATTCAAGGAGTATGCACAAAGATGGCGTGAGATGGCATCTCGTGTGCGACCTGCTCTCTTTGATAATGAGTTGGTTGACATCTTTATGAGTACATTGCAAGGATCCTACTACGAGAAAATGGTGGGTAGTTCTTCATCGAACTTCGTTGATGTTGTGACGATTGGTGAACGGATTGAGAATGGTTTGAAGACTGGAAAGATTCCTGGAGCTGCTTCCCAGTAGCCGGCCACTCGGAAATCTCAAAACAGTCATTCCAAGAAAATGGAAGGTGACGCCAATGTTGTGACAGCTCAAGTTTCTCCTCAGTATCAAGCTCTCATGGTTCCCTTGCCGTACTATCTGTATCCGTACATTGCTGCTGCACAGTATCAACAACCTCCATATAAGTATCATCTGCAACAACCAGTTCAGAATGCTCAGAATCAGCAACAGAATCAACAGAACAAGAATCAGCAGAATCAGCAGAATCAGAACCGTCAGAACAACAACAATCAAGGAAACCATAAGCGTCCAAATTTCGACAGAATTCCGGTGTCATACACGGAACTGTTTCCTTATCTGGTTCACCAAGGGGTAATTGTTCCCAAGGAGATTGCACCTGCGATTCCTCCATTTGGCCCGAAGGAGATTGCATGGTAAGTGTCAGATTTGTGACGATAATCCCAACCAGTGTCGAAGGCTGAAGGGTTATGTCCAGATTTTGATGAACCGAGGCGAAGTGCAATTTGCCAGATCTAAACCTGTTGAGGAAGTTGCTGCCATTGAACCGTTCACCATCGTCTATAGGAAGGTTCTTGTGGAATCCCCTAAACAGAAGAAGGTGCAACCTATCGGTGTTTTCCTGCCGAAGCCATTTCCGTATCAGAATTATAAGGAGGTACCATGGAAGTATGGGTCTTCTGTGTTTTCTGGAGATCAAGAGATAAGGTTCGCCGAATCAGAGATCGTGAATGTTACAGCCGGTGGAGGTATGACTCGTAGTGGACGAGTATTCGCCCCGAAGGTCACTACGAAGCCCGTGCAAATTCCAATTGTTGTTTCTCCCAAGGAGACACCTGCATTCGCAACCCCTGTGGTTCAATAAGGGGCATCTACTGCCATTCCAGTACCGATTATTCCATCTGAGAATATTTCAAAGAGCAAAGAGACCCTTGATGATCAAGAGTTCCTTAAGCTGATCAAGAAAAGTGACTTTAAAATTGTGGATCAGCTGGGTCAGACTCCCTCGAGGATCTCAATTTTGTCCTTACTTATGAGTTCGCCTGCGCACAGATCAGCTTTGTTGAAAGTGTTGTACAGCGCCCACGTTATGCAAGATATATCCGTCGTCGAATTCGATGGTGTAGTGGCCAATATAACTGCAAGTCGGTAATTGGGTTTTAATGAATCAGAATTACCTCCTGAAGGAACTGCCCACAATAAAGCGCTGTAGATATCTGTAACCTGCACAGACATCCTGTTATCTCGTGTTCTAGTGGATACTAGTTCTTCTCTCAATGTGATGCCTAAGGGCACGTTGAGTCAATTACCAGTGGAAGGAATTGAGATGAGACCAAGTTCCTTAGTTGTCAGAGTCTTTGACGATTCTCGAAGACAGGTCATTGGAGAAGTGGACTTACTCATCAACATTGGGCCACATCTATTTACCATTACTTTCCAACTGATGGATATCAATCCAGCATACAATTTCCTACTGGGTCGTCTGTGGATCCACGCTGCAGGGGAAGTTACCTCCACTTTACATCAGAAGTTGAAATTCATGTTTGATGATCAGCTTGTCATTGTCTGTGGTGAAGAGGATTTGATCGTAAGCGAGTTATCATCTTTTCGATATGTTGAGACAAAAGAAGGCATAGCTGAGGTGCCGTTGCAGTGTCTCGAGTTCGAAGATGTCAGTTCTGCTTCAACTAGTCAAAGTAGATCACCACAATTGACTTTAGCGTCTGCTAAGAGTGCTAAAGAGACCATCGATAGAGGTGCCTTGCCAGGCTAGGGGCACGTGATTGATGTGGTTGAGAAGCATAATCGTTTTGGATTGGGTTATCATTCTGGTCGTCAATCTGGTTCCTCTGATCAGAAGCAAAGCAACTTTGTCAAGTTCCACAATGCGGGTTTCCAGCAAGGTGACATCGTGGCAGCTGCTGATGATGCTGGTCCCAGTAATCAGATTTTAAGCTTTGTGCGCAAGTGTCCGCCGGGTTTCAAGCTCAACAATTGGACATCTACCGTGATTCCTGTGGTTTTCCCATATAACATGTAATGCATTTTGCTTTTTCATTCCCTCGTCCTCGCCCGAGACGAGTGGATAGCTTGTAAAGGGCCTCACGCTTTTGCAATATTATGTGATCAATAAATAAGAATTTTTTGCATTCAAAATCATGCTCTATTTTCTTTCTTTATTTTACTTTTCACAAACTAAATGACAAAAGTTTCTTTTGTTTTTCATTTTTCACAATAGCTCATTCTATCCATAAACATGCAGAATTAATAAAAGCATTGATAACAACATCGCAAACATCCATTGTAATTCTGGAATTCTAATTAACCAAGCCGAAGAAGATGGTAAGGAAGATTGTGAATTACCGGCTGAACTGGCAAGGCTCCTTGAGCACGAGCGTAGAGAGATTCAGCCACACAAGGAGCCAGTAGAAGTTGTCAATCTTGGTACTGATGAGGTCAGAAGAGAAGTCAAGGTTGGCGCATCCCTCGCAAAGCATGTACACTCCGAGTTGGTCAAGTTGTTGAAAGAGTATGTTGATATCTTCGCCTGGTCCTATCAAGATATGCCAGGGTTGGATACCAACATCGTTGAACATCACTTACCACTCAAGCCCGGATGTCCTCCTGTCAAGAAGAAACTCAGAAGGACTAGACCAGACATGGCACTCAAAATCAGAGAAGAGGTAAAGAAGCAGCTTGACGCTGGGTTCCTCGCCACTTCCGAGTATCCTAAATGGATTGGCCAACATTGTCCTGGTTCCCAAGAAGGACGGTAAAGTCAGAATGTGTGTGGATTATCGAGATATCAACAAGGCAAGTCCGAAGGATGATTTTCCTTTGCCTCATATTGATGTCTTGGTAGACAACACTGCGTAGTTCTCTGTCTTTTCCTTCATGGACGGTTTTTCAGGATATAATCAGATCAAGATGTCCCCAACTGATATGGAGAAGACTACTTTTATCATGCCATGGGGTACATATTGCTACAAAGTCATGTCATTCGGTCTAAAGAATGCAGGGGCAACATACCGGCGTGCCATGACAACCCTCTTTCACGATATGATTCATAAAGAGATTGAGGTTTACGTGGACGATATGATTGCCAAGTCCAAAACTGAGGATGACCACTTGGTTCATCTGAAGAAACTGTTTGACAGACTTCAGAAGTTTAGATTACGGTTGAATCATGCGAAGTGCACCTTCGGAGTTCGATCTGGTAAACTGTTGGGCTTTATTGTAAGTCAGAAGGGCATTGAAGTTGATCTTGATAAGGTTCGGGCAATTCAGAACATGCCGCCTCCCAAAACAGAAAAAGAAGTCTGTGGCTTTCTGGGCAGACTCAATTACATTTCAAGGTTCATCTCCCATTTGACGGCTACCTGTGAACCAATGTTCAAATTACTAAGAAAAAATCAATCGGTTGAATGGAATAATGATAGTCAGGAAGCATTTGACAAAATAAAACAATACTTGCAAGAACCACCGATCTTAGTACCACCGGTTCCTGGTAGGCCTTTAATCATGTATCTCACTGTTCTCGATGAATCAATGGGATGTGTATTGGATCAACATGACGACATTGGCAGAAAAGAACATGCAACATACTATCTGAGCAAGAAGTTCACTGATTGTGAGACCAGATACTCAATCTTAGAAAAAACTTGTTGTGCTCTAGTTTGGGCTGCTCGACGCCTACGACAATACATGATTTGCCATACTACTTTATTGACATCCAAAATGGATCCAATAAAGTACATATTTGAAAAGCCTGCTGTCTCTGGAAGGATTGCTCGGTGGCAGATGCTGTTAAATGAGTATGATATCCTACATGTTACCCAGAAAGCAATAAAAGGGAGCGTCTTGTCTGACTACCTTGCTCGTCAACCTGTAGAGGGTTATCAACAAATGAAGTTTGACTTTCCCGATGAGGATGTTCTATTTATCAGAGATTATGAGACTCCAGACCCTGATATAGGACCCGAACCAGGGGCGCGATGGACGCTCGTGTTCGACGGTGCTTCCAATTCTAAGGGTCGTGGAATCGGGGCTATCCTCATCTCTCCAATGAGTTTTCACCTTCCCTTCACTGCTAGATTATGCTTTGCATGCACCAACAACATGGCTGAATATGAAGCATGTATCTACAGTATTGAAGCGGCAATTGACATGAGAATCAAGATTCTTGAGGTCTATGGAGATTCTACCTTGGTCATCGGTCAAGTCAGAGGGAATTTTGTGACTCAGGATTCCAAGTTGGTTCCGTACCAACAACACATAGCGAAGTTGATTCCTTACTTTGATGAGATCACTTTTTGTCATATTCCCAGAGAGGAAAATCAACTAGCTGATGCTCTTGCCACTCTAGCATCCATGTTCAAGGTCAAGTGGAAGAATGAAGCTCCTCACATCCGCATTGATCACTTGAACGAACCAGCACACTGTTTAGCAATCGAGGATGAGTCTGATGACAAGCCTTGGTTCTACGACATTAAAAGATATCTGGAAAAACAGGAATATCCCGAGGGTATCACCATCACTGACAAGAAATCTCTTAGGCGGCTTTGCGCCAAATTCTTCTTAAGTGGTGGTATACTATACAAGAGGAATTATGATTCCGTGTTGCTCAGATGCGTGAATAGACACGAAGCAAACACGATCATAAGGTCCATACATGAGGGCTGCGAGGGCATACATACTAAAGGTCCTGCTATGGCTAAGAAGATCCTTCGGGCTGGGTATTACTGGACAACAATGGAGGTAGATTGTTACAACTTTGCCAAAAGGTGTCACAAGTGCCAAATCTACGGAGACAAGATCCATGTGCCTCCAAATCCATTAAATGTCTTGACGACACCTTGGCCATTCTCCATGTGGGGTATAGATATGATTGGAATGATCGAGCCGAAGGCTTCCAACGGTCATTGATTTATTCTAGTTGCTATCGACTACTTCACCAAGTGGGTTGAATCTGCTTCTTATGCAAATGTTACACGACAAGTGGTTGCTAGATTCATCAAGAAAGAGATAATCTGTCGCTATGGCATTCCTAGCAACATTATCACGGACAATGCAAGCAACCTGAATAACAATATGATGAAGGAGTTCTGTCAAGAATTTAAGATCGAGCACCACAACTCTTCACCATATCGGCCCAAGGTGAATGGCGCCGTCGAAGCAGCAAACAAAAACATCAAGAGGATTGTCCAGAAAATGGCCAAGACTTACAAGGATTGGCATGAAATGCTTCCCTTTGCACTGCATGGCTACAAAACTTCAGTTCGCACTTCTACTGGGGCAACTCCGTATTTGCTTGTGTATGGTATGGAGGCAGTTTTACCCATTGAAGTCAAAATTCCTTCGCTCAGAGTCATCATGGAAGCAGGTCTTGATGAAGCCGAATGGGTTCAGTCCCGGTACGACCAGCTGAATCTCATCGAAGAGAAGCGCCTTACAGCCGTTTGTCATGGTTAATTGTATCAGAGACGCCTCAAGCGAGCTTTTGACAAGAAAGTTCTTCCTCGAACGTTCTGTGAAGGCGAACTCGTGCTCAAGAGGTATTCACCTGTTCACTCGGATCCACGAGGCAAATGGACTCCCAATTATGAATGACCTTTTGTTGTCAAGAAGGCCTTCTCAGGCGGAGCCCTGATCCTCACCACAATGGATGGGGAGGAGTTGCCATCGCCCGTGAACTCCGATACAGTCAAAAAATATTATGCCTGAAAAAAATGGATAAAAGTCCGCTAGTTTGACATCTGCAAGGACAATCTAGGCAAAAATGGACACCCCGATGGACCAAAAAAAAATAAATGTCCATGCAAAAGTTAGGGACAATGAAAAAAAAACAATAATAGCCCGCTAAGTTGAAAACCCGAAAGGGCGACTTAGGCAAAAATGGGTATCCCGGTGGACGAAAAAAAAATGTGAAAACATGTCCAGGCAAAAATTAGGGATAAAGGCATTGACTATGAACACTTGAGCCTATTTTCCTCACGGCTAGACCTCAGACGGTAATAGAGCAGTCAAATCATCATCAACTGGTGCAAAGCGTTGGAACCTAGACTCACAGTGGATGGTGGCCAATGTTGTAATCAATGCAAAGCATGATTTCCCTTTGCCATTTACATTTATTTTTCAATTTTATTGCAAACTTCCTCATCAAGGATTTTGCATTCTTGTACACACTTTATGTACAAAAATTTTACATTCAATAAAATGCATTCTTTAATATCTCAATTTGTTTTCATTCTAGTATTTTGTTTGCAAAATAAACAATTATTTGTGATCACATAATACTAAAAAACGTTGAGAACAATAAAAAGCTAAATCCACCGAGAAAGCATTATGCATTGCATGTGTTACTGGTAACTCCTGCAGGGTGATCGGTGATATCCATTGGTAAGCCTAACGCCTGGCCAGCAATGTTTTGATTCAGTGAAGAAGTTGTTGTTTCCTCAGCAGTTCCTCAGCAGAGTCATCATTCTCCCAGCAGGTTGCCAAGGTGTTCCCCAGCAAAGAAGCTTTGCTCACTTTTCCCCAGCAAGGGTTGTGCATCTTCTCCGAATGATTAGGAGTTATCTGTCACCAGCAGTAGTGGTTTCTCCTCAGCTGAGTTAACACGATTCAGGAATCTCTTTTCCCCACACATAGCCAGTCTTGGTAGAAAGGATTGACTTGGTTCTTTCATCCCCAACAAGGACAGCCATGGTGATTTAGATACCTGAGATGTCCTCGGTTTCATTCCTCGGCAGGATCATCATCCTTTGTGAACTTTCTTCTCCAGCAGAGATTGTCTTCATCTGCGGGTCCTCTCCCCGACCGAGGGTGAATGGTCGTTTTGCTACGATTTCTGCCTAACCAGCCTCACTGTGCCTCATCTTGAGCCTTTGCATTGCATGATATCAAGCATCATGTAGAAACGCATACATAGCATATGCATCGATCATACTCCCTCTCTATTTGCCTGACTTATCTCCCAGCAGATTTTCAGCCAAACCTTGCACTTATCTATTCTACCTTGCACCGCTCTGTTTGTCGCCGTCGGCCAAATTCTCGAGCTACTCTTTTATTTAATCCCCTTTTACCTCGAATCGTCGAAAAGCTGGCGCAATTCGTACATTCAGGTCTAAGAGGATTAAATAGGGGCAGCTGTCGTAACCCAAAATTTGACCTCCCCCTTTTGCCTTTTGCATGAGCATAAGCATTCACATCGGTTGCATACGCATTCGTACTTTTCTTTGTGTGTTTTTTGTTGCAGGATCTGCAGGTTTTCCAAGCCCGATTAATCGCATCCTCTCAAGATTATTTCCTCATCAAAACAAGCACAAAATGAAGGTTTCCATACCTATTCCTCAATACAAGAGGTGGCAAATCGAAGCCGGGACCACAACACCTTTTTTAGGACAAATTGGGCATATTTTGGCCTGGTTAATCGATTAACCATTTGCAGTGCAATTGTGTTAATCGATTAACACAGGCAAAATAGGCACAATTTGCTGCTTTTTCATGACAGCACCTTTGCACACATTTTGGTCTTGGATTCTAGCAGCATATGGAATATTCTAGACACCTCTAAACATTTCCAAGATACTCATTTCATTCCAAGTGCATTTTGCTATGATACTTCACTTCAAATCAAGTGCACCATGTTCCTTGTCTTCCGAGTAATGTGGATCTTTGGATGTTGGAATTCACCTTGGGATGGTTACCGAGTTAGTTCTAACTAACCGAGTTAACCGCCTTGACTCGGTGAGTCAAGTCCAACTAACTCCTAACCTATCTCTAAACCCAAAGCTAAATCCAAACCAAATTCCAAACCATTTTATGCTCCAAACCTAAAGTCTATATAAACACACCTCCACTCACTTTTCAAGTCCTTAACCATTCTCTACCATTTTTCACCAAGCTTCTCACATTTCACTCTCAATTCTCTCACATTTTCTCTGATTTCTCTACTCATTCTTCATCTTCATCTCAATTCTTCTCCATCAAACCTCACCAAAAGCTCTTATTCTTGAAGGATAATCACTTTTCCCCTTGAAAGTGATTAATTCTTGGGCTTAACCTTCATCATTTAGCATTCTTTGGTTGGATTTCTGGAAGTACATCTCATTCTACTTCAATCTAAGGGTTTCACACCATTTATTTTGGTGCAAGTTCGATTCCGGCGCATTTTCGCGATTTTGATCGGTTTCGACGCGTTTCGTCTACAATTCAAGGATCCTCTGGTTTTCTCTAATTTTCTACACCAAGATCACTTTGCAACATTTACCAAGGCACATCTCAGCCTTGTAGGTTGGTGGATTTCATTCATTTTATCATTTCGATCGTTTTCGCATCGTTTGCGATGTAATTTCGATATTCTTGCATGTGAATTGATTACACTTTTGCTTGATCCATGATCTTGATTGTTAATTGATTCTTTTGTTGATCATTTGCTGTTTCTAAGCTTGATTGTTCGTGCATAATTGTTTGCCCTAGCATTGGAGTGATTTCACAATCAAAAAGTTGGCCAAAAGCACTTTTCAAAACTGATTTTCTGCTCCCTGTACATTGTTAGTCGATTAACACATTGCAGTGCAATTGTGTTAATCGATTAACCAGTGTTTTTTTTTCACTTTTTCAAGTGCTAATCGATTACCACTTTGCAGTGCAATTATGTTAATCGATTAACACTGAACCAGAAGGCCATTTTCTTCCATTTTCAAGTGTGTTTGCCATGCTTGATTTTATGGATGTTTTTAATGTCATTTCACTTCTGGTTGAAGCATGTTTATGAACTTTCGATGCACATTTTCGATTATTCATTTGTTTCATGTTCTTAGCGTTGTATAAACATAGCCATTCTTGCACTATTTTTGTTCACATGATACATGAGTTTGTGTGGCATTTCAATGATCATTTGGCACTGTTTTGCACTTTCCATTTTGATTTACATTAAGTTTATTCTTCACGGATAAACTTAATCTTGTATAATCAATAATTCATCCCTTTTACTTTAATGATTTTCCATTCTCTTTGGAAAGTTGTTAGCATAATTTTCCCTTGATTAATTGATCGAAACACGTTTCGATTAGTTGATCTTCCCCTTTCCTCTCTTTAGTCTTCCTTTAGAGCTTTCTCTCTCGTTCCCCCCGTGGAGTTGGAGTTTCGCGCTACGCCTTGCATCGGAGCACTGTACAAATTAACGTCGTTACGCTGTCTGTTTCTCTCCGTAGGAGCACTGTACAACATTGGAGTGGTTGCGCTGTCCGTTTCACTTTCCACACTATATTTTGGGTGCTAGAGAAAGAATGAGGATGGAGTTTTTCTACCCTCATTCTGGCTATTTCTTTGGTAAGGGCGTCTTGTCCTCTCCTCGAGAATAGTCACCTCTATCCTCCAGCTATAGTGTTTCTCATTCCCCTGTCGAGTTGATCCTTGAGCACTCTTCTCCCTTTGCGATCCTTTTCGATCCTTGATCACTCCTATCTCTTTCAATCTCTCCTTTTGATCAATCACCATCCTTCTTGGTTGAGATCATTATTCTTGCGCTAGCAATCTCTCTTTGCTCCATCACTCCTTTCTTCTTGTAATCAATCATTGCTTTTTTATTCCCCCGAAGAGTCTCAATTCTCTTTCTTTGGTCTAACACAGTTTTCCTATCACGACCATTCTTCCCCAGGAGTTCCCAATCCTCTCTTGGTTCTTCTCCCGTTGTTAGTTTAACCAGTGCTTGTCAGTTAAAACACCAATTTTCCTCTCTTACTCAGTTAATCACAGTCCGTCTGTTAATCACCGAACACCCCTTGGGTTAATCACCTATCCTTGGTTAATCACCCGTTTCTTCAGTTAATCACAGTCCATCTGTTAATCAATGAGCACCTCTTGGGTTAATCACCTCTTCTTGGTTAATCACCCTTTTCTTAAGTTAACCACAGTCCGTCTGTTAAAATACTGACCCCTTTCAAGTTAATCACCTTCTCTTGGTTAATCACTCTCTTTTCTCTTCGATTGGTCACAGTCCGTCTGTAAACACCGAATCCCCCGCAGTTGGCAACCTCCTCTTGGTTCGAATACTTGCACCCTTGGGTTAGTAATCTTTCTTTGGTTCAAATACCCTTTCTTCGGTTGAGTACTGTTTGTTCAGTCAGTTTACCGAACCCCTTTGGGTCACGACCTTTGCTCGATCCTACACCCGTCCTTTGGGTCACGACCTTTGATCGGTCCTACACCCGTGCTTCTGGTTAATCACAGTTTCCTCTGTTAAAACCAATGCTTCTCTATTCCCACAGAGTTGCAGTCCTTTCTTTCCTCGGTTATCCACTATTCATCAGTTAATATACCGAGGCCCCTTCAGAGTCAAACACCTTCTCTCGGTTCAGCACTCTCTCTTGGTTTATCACAGTCCGTCTGTTGACACCAGCTTCTTTTCCCCACCAGGGTCTACTCTTTTTCTTTGGTTAACCACTGCCAGCCAGTTAATATACTGAGTCTCCCTTTTCTCTTGGTTATGACACCATCCCTCTTTTTCGGATCCCCAGCGGAGTCCTTTCTATTCCCCCTGCTCTTACTTTCTTGGTTTCGACACTAATTCTCTTTGTTATCCCCACTGGAGTTTCTTTCATTCTTGGTTTTGACACCATTCTTTTCCTGTTCTTTTGTGCAAACACTCTGACTGCGGGGTCTTTCCCAGTAGAGTTTTTTCTTTCACTCTTGCTCTTGGTTTTGACACCACTTCTTTCGTCTCCTTGTTTCTTTCTTGTTTTCCTTTTCCGTTCAGTTCCCCGAACTACGGAAGCTCTGATTCTGCATTCTTTTAAATGTATGATACGTAGGCATGAGATCGCAATGATCCCGGCGAGCACACTTCCACCTTTCTTCCATCTTCCTCCTTTCTTTCTTCCTTCTTTGTCCCCTGGTTCCATGAACTACGACGCTCTGACTTCCTCATTGCACTATGAGGGTACGTAGGCACGAGGACTTTGTTCCTTCGCGAGCACTTTCCTTATTTTCTTACTTTTTCCCCTTTCTCCCTCTCTTCCGTCTTTTAGCTAGAAGCCTTTAGATAGATAACCCATCCAAGTCTAGAAGCAAGCGAAATGGTTCCCGTCGAGTACGATGGATGCGTTAGGTGCTAATACCTTCCTTTCGCATAACCGACCCCCCGTTCCCGTTTCTCTTCCCTTGGGTTTTATCGATATTTTCCCTGTCCTTTGAGACTAAATAAAGTTCGGTGGCGACTCTGTTGTATCTTTCAGTGTGCGATTCACTCAGGTAAAAACCAGCCATCTTCAGGAAGTCCAATCCCTCTTTAGAGATGACAAATTCTCTCTCAGTAAAAAACTTGTAGCTTCAATCTTGTGCTTCTAACAAGACACCAAAACATCTTTTTCCTCCCTTTGAATATGAGGAACTACAATTGCTCTGATTTCCCTATTTCGTTTAAAACGGGAATACGTAGGCATAAGATTGCGAAATCTTAGCGAGCATACCAATAAAAAACTCTAGGTCCAGTACCTTCACACCAAAACTTAGGTCCAGCACATTACCAAAAACATCGGGAAAAACCCGAGCATAAATCAAAACTCACTCTCCCTGTCATACTTTCCCAAGAAACTTTCCCAACCCATTACCAGATAAACACTATCAATTACAAAGCGAAACCTAAAGCTAATATCCTGTGGATAACCACATATAGGATGGGTAATTGACAACTCCCCATTGTATAACCTGACCCCGGACCCCCCCAATCTCTTTAAAGTGTTTGTTCAGTTAAACATTCGCATGCAAGGTTAGTTTTAGATAGCTTCCCTTTCCCTTTCAGCTTCATGGGATAAATAAGAAATCAGAAAGTAGCACCCCCTCCTCCTCATTGCGGTGAGGAAAACTTCAGCGATAAGGTGGTCGCTTCACCGATAAAAATCGCTTGCTACACCCTTTTGTAAGAAACCTCACTTTTCGTGATTTTTCTTAATGAATTATGATCATTACCATACATTAAAATTAATTTTGACTTAGGGGAACCATATTTGTGAAAAATTCCAAAAAGTCAAACTTGATTTTGTGTACAGCTGACTTTTTATCGGATGAAATCCAAACTATGTGATCCTTTGTGAAATCAAGTCCTTGGCCTAAATCAAACCTAATGGATGGATTCCATAGGTGTTATAGGGTGTATTGAATCATGTCCCAAAGTTTGGGAGCATGTCTTGGTCAAAAGTCAAAGGCATAGTTGACTTTTTCCTTCAAAACCCTAATTGTGGTCCAGATGAAAATGAAACTTGTGAATCAAGCTTCTTGGATCAATCCATTGTTATAAATGGATCCATGTGGTATATTTGAGGCCCTCAAATCATGTCTTGAGGTCTTGGCTCAAGCTTTGTCCCAAAAGTCAATTTAGGGGTGAATTAGGTAAAAAAAAACCCTAATTCGTGATTTTTTTGGTAAATGCATCCCCTGAGGTTAACTTGACTTGATGATTGGGTCCATGAGATCCATTGGAATATCTTGGGTTGTGATTTGAAGCATTGGCTCGTGCCCAGATGAAAATTTCCATCTGGAGGCCCTGGTCGACCAAAACCCGAATTTGGCGACATTGGCGATCTGGAGGCTTAATCCACTTGGAATGTTGCAACCTTGTGCTTGATTATTGATGTGGGAGTCCTTTTAATCCTTTATAGGTGTTTTGAGAGGTTAGACAAGTTGAAGATCATGTCATTTCTTGATTGATCCTTTATCTAAATGCTCTGAGAGGGCTCAAAACCCTAATTCTTGATTGTAGTAAATGTTCACCCATCTTTGGGGAGATTGATGAGGCATGAGAGTACATCCATATTGTGATGATGATTTACACAATGATGGGAAATCTTGGTGGTCAAAATTTGGGGTATGACAGATGCCCCTATTTAATCTTCTTGGACCCAAAGGTGTGAATGGCGAAGGTATTCGGGCATTTGGGGTGCAAGAGGATTAAATATCGGAATACCCAAAATTTTAATGGTGGTTAAGAATGGTAGTTTGCTCATTCATCTTCTTTTGCTAAGCGTTGATACTTAGAAAAGGGTAAAACTTCCCCTCGATCTTGGTCTTCAGCCACGGAACTGGTCTAAGTTTCTGAAATAAACTTCCCCTCGATCCTAGTCTTCAGCCACAAAACTGGCCTTAGTTTCTTCTTGAAATAAACTTCCCCTCGATCCTGGTTTTCAGCTACGGAACTAGTCTCAGTTTCTTCTCGTCGATAAACTTCCCCTCGATCCTGGTTTTCAGCCACGAAACTGGTCTCAGTTTCTTCTTGTCGAGCTTCTTCCTCGACAAGGGATGCTATATATAGCGGTTTTCATCAAACTTTTTGCCGAATTTACTTGGGGAGACGCCATTTGATGGAAAATATTCGTGGCCAGACTCGTTTGGGGAAACCCATTTGTTTGAGCAGTAGAGGTGTGCAAACTTCTCTGTTGGAGATGCCATTTGTGGACTCTACTGGGGAAAACGAGTCTCTTGAGATACGACTTTTCTGTTTGGGGATACTACATCATACTTTTCTTTGAGATCTTTTCGGAGAAATACCATGTGATGTCATCCAATTTGGAGGTGCTGGTGACCTTGTTAACAGCAAACCTTTCGGAGAGAAACCGATGTATTGCCGAGAGTCTTTGATTGAAGGGCTTTCTCTAGGGATTTTCCTTAATCTGGGAAAGCGAAAATATCATCTTCAATGGTGAAGAGTGACGTTTGTCGAATGTCTTCTTGCCTTTCAGAGGTTCAAGTTATTAAAGTGATCGAGGACCGACTCCAAATCCAGAAATAAACTGGGGGGAAAATTGTTTAGGCAATACATTTCCTGGCGAGGAAAGGACTGACAACTCGATTGAGAGGACTTTTATCACTTGGGAACAAGACCAACTAGAGTGATAGTGATGCAATATGAATATGAATATGAATCAATTATCCATGATGTATGTATGTTTATGCTGACAAAACTGATGCGACATACATACTAATAGATGAACATGACTAGATACTCGGCCACGACGGGGGACGAAAATTATCACTGGTTCAAAATAGCAATTTTGCCTTGCTTGGAGAGGTAGTCCCTGTGGGGACAAGAAAATCGTTGGTTGGTCTTAAGAGGTAAGAACTCTGCCGGGGATGTCAGATAGGACACGACACCTGACATAGTTGATCCTTTCTTCAGGTGTACTGGTTTAGAAGGAGTACTTTGATTCTGCACTTTGAGGTTCAATCACCTTCAGAGAAGCGATCGATGTTCTTTCGATGTTCAGCAGTCAAAAGAATTGCCATCTTTATTTTAAAAGTAGAAAAATTTTGACAGGTAAATTCATTTTTGTTTTATTTCAAGAATCGTTGATCATGTTAAAATGTCATTCTGTAAAGCTAAAACAAATGAGAATTGCAAACAAAAGCACTAGGGCTCAAATTTTATTGATAGGATGGAAATCAGCCAAGCGCGTGATCCCATAGAGTATTACAAAGTTTTGAAA
The DNA here is from genome assembly GCA_022829125.1 of Lathyrus tuberosus. Taxonomy (NCBI): domain Eukaryota; kingdom Viridiplantae; phylum Streptophyta; class Magnoliopsida; order Fabales; family Fabaceae; genus Lathyrus; species Lathyrus tuberosus. The sequence continues at coordinate 11,505,924 of JALAZF010000032.1, forward strand.
ATGGTAATTTACGGGGAAAAAGCGGCTACATTGAAACATAACGACCGTTATCCTTCTACCAACTTTGAATTCTGGACATCTTGAGCTCCTGTCGAAGATGACCTTGACTGAAGTCTTTCGACGGATGGTGTTACCGCTGGAGATTTAACCTTGTCAGACGTAGTTACTTGCCATGAATCCCTAACTTTTGCCTGGATTGTCTTTTGAGGTTTCCAATCCATCGGGATGATTTTTGCTTATGTCTCTAATTTTTGCCTGGACCGCCCTTTCGGGTTTTCAATCCACCGAGATGTTTTTTATTATTATTTAGGCGAAGTATTTCTTGACTACATCAACATTAGTGGAGTAGGTAAATTCTTATCCATCCATGGTTGCGAGTCTCAAGGCACCGCCTGAGAAGGCTTTCTTGACCACATAGGGGCCGTCATAATTCGGAGACTATTTGCCCCTAGAATCAGTGAGAAATGATTGTATCTTCTTGAGCACGAGGTCTCATTTCCTAAAGACGCGAGGTCGGACCTTTTTGTCAAACGTCTTCTTTATTCTTTGTTGATACAACTGACCATGTCATAAAGCCGTTATTTGCTTTTCTTCGATCAGATTCAGTTCATCGTGTCGACTCTGACACCATTCAGCCTCTATTAGCTTAGCTTCCATCAATACCCTGATTGATGGGATCTCTACTTCTATGGGAAGCACTGCTTCCATGCCATGTACTAGAGAGAAAGGGGTTGCCCCTGTTGAAGTGTGGACAGATGTGCGATAACCGTGAAGAGTAAAGGGTAGCATCTCGTGCCAGTCTTTGTAGGCTACAACCATCTTTCGAATGATCTTTTTGATGTTCTTGTTAGCCGCTTCTACCACTCCGTTCATCTTAGGTCGGTAGGGAGATGAGTTATGGTGTTCAATTTAGAACTCAGCACACAACGCTTTCATCATCTTGTGTTCAAGTTAGATCTATTATCAGTAATGATCTGACTCAGAACACCATAATGGCAAATGAGATTGTTCTTGATAAATCGGATTACCACTTGTCGGGTTACATTGGAGTATGACGTTGCTTCGACCCATTTGGTGAAGTAATCAATGGCTACTAGGATGAACCGATGTCCGTTTGAAGCTTTGGGTTCGATCATGCCAATCATGTCGATTCCCCATATAGAAAAAGGACATGGGGAAGAAAGAAATTTGAGATGTGTTAGCGGTACATGGATTTTGTCTGAGTGTATCTGACACTTGTGACATCTCCTCATGCACTTGTAGCAATCGGATTCCATGGTCAACCAATAGTACCCTGCTCTTAGAATTTTTCTCGCCATTGTGTGTCCGTTGGCATAAGTGCCAAAGGTTCCTTCATGAATTTCTTTTATCAGCATGTTTGCTTCTGGTCTGTCTACGCATCGGAGCAAGACCATGTCAAAGTTCCTCTTATAGAGTGTATCACCGCTTAGGAAGAAACTGCCAGCCAGTCTTCTGAGAGTCTTCCTGTCTTCTCTGGATGCCCCAGGTAGGTATTCTTGTTTCTGAAGGAAGCATTTGATATCGTAATACCAAGGTTTGTCGTCTATGACTGCTTCAATTGTGAAGATGTAGGCGGGCCGTCCTAGGCGCATTATGTCAATCTTAGGTATGACATTCCATTGTCCTACACTAATCATGGAAGAGAGAGTGGCTAGTGCATCAGCCATGTGATTCTCTTCACGAGGGATATGATGAAACTTGATTCTGTTGAAGAATGGCAACAACCTTCTCGTGTAATGTTTGTAAGGAATCAGTCCTGATTGATATGTGTTCCAATCTCCTTTGATCTGATTGATAACCAGGGTTGAGTCTCCTTACACATCCAAGTTCTTAATTCTCAAGATAATTGCTTCTTCGAGACCCATGATACAAGCTTCGTATTCGGCCTCATTGCTTGTACACTTGAATGTCAGTCTGGCAGTGAAAGGAATATGGGTACCCTGAGGTGTTATGATGATTGCCCCCAATTCCGTTTCCATAATTGTTGATAGCTCCATCAAAGATTAGTCCCCATTGGGAACCTGGTTCTAGCCCTTCACTGGGTAGCGGTTCATCACAATCTTTCATTTTCAAATACATGACATCTTCGTCCGGGAAGTAAACCCAACTGATTCTCAACCGTCAATCAGTTGATGAGCCAGATGATCGGCTAAAATACTTTCTTTGACGGCTTTCTGAGCATGGTACTTGATGTCGTATTCTGATAACAACATCTGCCAATGGGCGATCCTTCCCATGAGAGTAGGTTTTTCAAAGACATACTTGATCAGATCCATTTCGGAGATTAACCAAGTAGTGTGACAAATCATATACTGGCGAAGACGTTTGACTGCCCAAGCCAGAGCACAGCAAGTTTTCTCAAGCATAGTATACCGAGTATCACAGTCGGTAAACTTCTTGCTTAGGTAGTAAATGGCATACTCTTTTCTTTTTGTTTCGTCTTGTTGGCCAAGTACACAACCCATAGAGTTTTCCAAGATTGTAAGGTAGATGATCAGTGGTCTTCCCTCCACTAGAGGTAACAGGATAGGTGGATTCAACAGATACTCTTTAATACTGTCGAAGGCGGTTTGACAGTCATCTGTCCATACGCAATCCTGATTCTTTTTTAGTAATTTGAAGATTGGCGCGCATGTCGCGGTCATGAGGAATATAAATCTGGAAATGTAATTCAAACATCCCAGGAATCCTCTGACTTATTTTTAAGTCTTTGGAGAAGGCATTTCTTGAATGGCCTTGACTTTGTCAGGATCAACCTAAATTCCTTTCTGGCTGACGATGAACCCTAGCAGTTTTCCTGAGCGAACGGAGTTTGTATTTTCTCAGACGCTCAAATAGTTTTGACAAGTGGGTCACATGCTCCTCTTCTGTTTTAGATTTGGAAATCATATCATTGACATACACTTTGATTTCTTTGTGCATCATGTCGTGAAACAGAGTTGTCATGGCCCTTTGATAGGTTGCCCCGGCGTACTTCAAATCGAACGGCATTATCATGTAACAAAAGGTGCCCCATGGGGTGATGAACGAAGTTTTCTCCATATCTTTCGGCACCATTTTTATTTGATTATAGCCCGAGAATCCATCCATGAAGGAGAAGACTTTAAACTTTGTTGTACTGTCTACCAGCATGTCTATGTGCGGTAATGGAAAGTCATCCTTTGGACTGGCTTTGCTCAGATCCCTTTAGTCTACACACATTCTGACTTTTCTGTCCTTTTTCTGAACTGGCACTATGTTGGCCAACCACTGAGGATATTCTGAAGTGGCGAGTAAACCCGCGTCAATCTGTTTCTGCACTTCCTCTTTGATCTTGATAGCCATGTCTGGATGAGCCCGTCTCAGCCTTTGTTTTATCGGCGGACATTCTGATCTTAAAGGTAGATGATTGTTGTACCCCAAATTTTACCCCTTAGATGTCATAACATTTTGCACTTACATTTAGGGTTCAGTCATCCATGCATTGTTAACTAACCACAATATCTTGCTAGTTTGTTTCTTTTGTGAAAGCCAGGTTTACAGTAGAAAGAGAACAAAAGTCAATAAGCCAGACTCTCCCATGTTTCAAGGTCTCTGGCTCTAAATGCAACCATTTGAGCTCACCTACATTCAAGAGGTCTTATTTAACAAGAAATCAAGTGTGTTCGGTTCTTATTACAAGTGCTTTGAGCCACATGATTCACCATGCCTCAAACTAGGGTTTTCTCAGCGACGGTCAACCATTGCCTTTGATTTTGATCAGGACATATTCCCAAGCTTTGGAACTTGATTCTACATGATACTGGACATCCCTAGAGGCCATCTATGGACCTTAGAAGAGATTGAAGAAGCAAAATCCTCAAAGACCATCCAGTTGGAATTCCTGAGGAAATTAGGGTTTTGGCCGAAAAAGTCGAGCTTCTGGCTTTGATGTTATTGGACCGAAATGAAGTTGGAACATGAGAAATCACAAGGCATTTTGTGGATTTTAAAAGAAAAGAAGAAAGAAAAAAAGAAGAAAGAAAAAAAAAGAGAAAGAAAAAGAAAAAAAAAAGAAAGTGTGGCATCTGCCACACTTAGTGGCACTTGCCACCAAAGGGCATGGCACCCACCACCACCATCCAAAGAGCATGGCGCCTGCCATGTTAATGCACAGTGCCTGCCATATTAAATTGTGGCACCTGCCATGAATTAATGTGGCGTTTACCACCTTGCCACAAATCTTCATTTCAGAGAAGTTGTTTTAAATAAATAATACATTTTTATACAAGGCATTGCAAGTGGTTGAAATTCATCATGAATAAAAAGAGAACCTTTTCAGAAAAAGATTGGCTCCACGTCTCCTCAGCCAACCTATCCTCTGAGCATATTTCTGAAATGAAGACTTTTTCAACCACGCCCACTTGCACGAAGATTTGAAAAAAGGGTAAAACCGGTAATGCTTCAAGTTCTTCATTTTCTCCTATAAATAGAACGTTCATCTTCAGTAATTTTTACACCAGATTCACCCCAAAAAATAGGCTGAATACTCTCCTCATTTTATCCCACAATTACTCTTGAAGAAGCTCGTTCATTTTCTTTCCAGAATTTGTACCAGTAAAGAGGCAGTGGACCGTCTCCACTAGGTAACATTCACCTCTTTCTTGTTTCCACTTTCAAAGATGCCATGATCATTATTCTATGCTTTTATCAGGTTCATTATCATGTTAATATTTGTAAATCATAATGTCATAGTGGTTATTGTTTGGTTTTATTATAGATGATATAAAAAGAAAACTGAAGAAAAAAAAGATTCTTGGCACTTTAAACTTTGTTTTTTCTTACTTGTGCTAGGTGGCGCCTGCCACCATTGTATGACCATAAAGGTGGCGCCTGCCACCACTTTGCTACAAGAAGGTGGCGCCTGCCACATGGGAAGGTGGCGCCTGCCACCACTTTTTATGCTTTAATGAATTAAGGTGGCACCTGCCAGCATTATGTGGCGACTGCCACATGTTTTGTTTTTTTTTTATTTCATTTTATTTCTTTTAATAATTTCTTTTCTTTCCAAAAACTTTCAAAACAAAAAATATGCATTGACTTAATCCTTGGATTTTTTTCATGGAAAATCATCAGTTGTTTCTCGACGACTTTTTAGAATTTTTCTGTGGTGTGTTTATTTGTTCCTGAGCCTTGAAAAAAATCATTTCTGTTGTTTATATGTATTGGCTTTTGTTGCTAATTTTCATAACTTAACTTGTCTCTGATTTCAAAACTTTGAAAATGTTATATGTGTTGTACTCGTATTGTTCACTTAATTTCAATCCCCTTCAAACTCCTGTTTACAAGTTATTATCTCCCCCTCCTTCCAAAGGAAAGTCTCTCTATTGACCGCAAAGTCATAGATAACTCATTAACCTAGCCTTAGGTTTGGAGTTGCCGCACTCTACGTAGGCGTCTTGCTGTCAGACCCTACTTTCCCGTGAACACTTCATTCCCTTTTAACCTAGCCTTCCCAAGAGATAGCCATTAATCTCTTATAACTCTTAAACCTTTCTTTAACATAAACAAGAGATAGCCATTAATCTCTTCTCCTTCACGACGGTGTAACCCTTCACAATCCTTTCCCAAGAGATAGCCATTAATCTCTTCTCCTAAACAATCAATCCTCACAAGCTTTGCTTTCAAGCTTTTCACCCTACTTTCCCCTGGAACCTTGACCACAGTCAAGAGTTCCTCACCCCGTTGAGGTGAACTACGGTTGCTCTGATTCTTTAATCAGATACGTAGGCACAAGATACGATGTCTTGGCGAGCATACTTAGTGTATATACCCCTAGGTCTTTACCCTTAGCACTTTCCCTTAGCAAGCAAACATTAACATAACACAAACTAACAAGAGGTTCCTATAGAGTACTACAGATACTTAGGGTGCTAATACCTTCCCTTAGTATAACCAACCCCCGAACCTAGATTCTCTTATTAGGGTTTTCGTTCTTTACCCTCTCCTTTGGATAAAACAAAGCTCGGTGGTGAATTTCAAAGTTTTGTGATGCAAGTTAATTAATAGCTTGTTATCCGATTCTCACCGCAACAGAAAATGGCGACTTCACTAGGGAGACAACACTTCCCCTAAGAGGGTTAAGCCCACCTTGTTTGTATTTGTGTTATTTATATGTTTGCTTGCTTGTATATCTGTACATATTTATATCTGTATATACTTGTTGTGCTTGGGTTTTTCTGTGTGCAGGTTTATTACTATTGAGTGGTGAGATAAGTCCTAACCCGGACTTAAGCATATACTTATGATAGGATTGTGGTGTAACCAATAGTCGGTTGTTGGGAGTAGTCCTAACAATTTTTGGCATATGATGACCATGCTCAGTTGAGGCCCTTTGGGATTGTTGATGTCTGATGTGAGTAGTCGCATTGATGTCACTCTTCCCTATTTGAGAGCCCGTGATTCTGAGGACCGTAGTTACCTTCACCCCACTTAGCCTCTTAGGACGTAGTGCGATGGCTATGAAGGAGTAGTCCCAAAATGGTTGATACGCGATACTGCACTCAGACGAGACTCTCTTGAGAATATTATTAACTACCAAGTAATTGGGAAATCGATAATATCCGAAAGATGGGTTATTGACTCTGGGAACTTCTTAGAACCCTGTTCTACGGATACAAGAACCCTAGTATACACCTTGTGATTGGTTCTTTACCCAGACTCCATGCTGTGATCTCGAACCCTTGATCGTGTTGCATGTGTTTTACATCCTGGTTGCATCGCATTGCATATCATTTATATCTTTGCATGATTCATTGCATGCGTCTGTCTGTCCAGTGGCTCATTTCCAGCTGTCTCTATCTTCCAGTGTCATCTGTGAGTCGTCAAGCTGATTACTCGACACAAATACCGGACTAGAGCTAACTACAGATGAAGAATGTCAGAGCAAGAGGCACACAATGCTGAGGTCCGAATGGAAATCGATGACCTTAAGTCAAGCATAACTAAACTCACTGAGATTCTTCAAGTTTTGATTTCTAGAGGAGAGCCTCCCCAAAGAACTGTCATCCAGGAAGTTTCAAGTGCTGAACCTCCACCGGTTCAAATGCCACCGTCAATTTGGCCCGAGTTTGGTTTGCCTCCCAACTATTCTCCACCGATTGTATCTACTGCTATGATTGGTCAGACTGCCAGACCAGTGTTTCAAACTCCAGTTTTTGCCGAGCCTAGACCTGTGGTTCAAACTGTTGCCCAGGCTACTCGAGTTCCTTTTAAGGTTCCTCTCAGTGATCACAATGCTTCCAGATCACACCAAGTGAAGCTTCAGTCGACTTCAGCAGACTATCTTCCTCAGAGCTAGTGTTTCAGACAAGACAACTCATCTTTATTTCTGATTAGTCACTAGACCATGTTTCTTGATGTTTGCACTTTCCTTATTTGTATTAGCTGTTTGCTTTCAAATGATGTTTATACTTTCATGATTAATGAAATGAGCGTTGAAACTTTCGATTCAAGTTACATCTCTATGCTTTCTTTTGCAAAAATATTTTATCTCTTTCTTTTTGGTTATACAAAGATTGGAGGGAGGATGATGAAAACATTATACTCATAATTGTTGTTGGTATGCTTTCAAATCAAAACTTTGCTGACGATGTAAGGCATTGTTTCAATCCCTAAACATTGGAGAAATAAGGAAGATAATCCCTCGTTAACCCCTTCGAGCCTAGAAGTAGGAGTTTTCTTTCTTTACAAAAACCTGCAATCTTAACCTGGGGCAGGGTAGTTCTCAGTTAACTTAGTTGTACATCCATGCAAGACACCTTTCATATAAAGGTTGCACTCACAAATTTTCCTTCACACACAACAAACATGTGTCGAAGATGCCTTTCAAGTCAAATGCCAATGATGGTTCACCGAAATCATTAAGTTGTTTAGTCACTTTCCCTACCCAAAGAATGAGCTGAGTCCCATTCAAGGCAAAAGCTAAGAAAGATGGAAATCTCATGACCTTGCCTTATACAAAAAGGGTTTGTTCGACAAAAAAAAAGAGAGGAAATCTTTAAATCCTTACCCTGAAAACTCTAAATGACAACAACAAACTCAATGTAGTAAGGAAGTAGTGACTACCATCTCCAGTCCATTGAATTTTGGACCTTCATCATTATTGTCATCAGGGCAATTCCTAGCCTATGGGAATCTGAATGTATATCATGTTTTAACTGAGCTTAGGATTTGAAGTTCATCACGAAGATTGGGTGGGCACAAATAAACTTTGAGCCTTTATCCTTTGTTTCTTAAACCATGAACCAGGCCACGTTACAACCCTCAAAAGACCTAACTGAAGCAAGGTTATTTTGAAAGCATACTACAGCAAGGTTGCGTAAACTGACTCCCAAAGATCTTTGCAGGTCACTACACTTGTGCTTCACCTTTCACTTTTAAATGTCTTGAATCGCCGTGTTCAGACCAATGACTCATTTTGTTTTGTATCTTTCAAAAAATGATTTGATTTCAAAAGTTGCATGAACTCTAAAATTACCATGTTCGTACAAATACTTTTGCTTACAAACTGGCTTTCCTCTCAAGGAATTTTCAAACAATTAAGAAACTTGGTCGGTGATCCTATCAGGGGCAATTTCTTTCCAAATCCTGTTGAAGAATCAGTTCAAGGGTTGTTGTTCATGAGCATGTCCTTCTCAAAATTGGTTTATCCAGAAGATTTTTCAAGGCTCATACTGGGGCAAGCTTTCCAAGTGTACAGCAAAGCAGTCATGTCAAGACTCAGATAAGCAGAAGCAATGATCAGTTCATCTACAACAGTCAGCTAATCTGGGGCAGTTTACTTGAAGAATCCCCATGCAACTTTCCATCCTTCCTACCAGGATCATCACTTGATACAGTTTACCAGTGTGGCAGAGATGTGTCCAGCAATATCATCTCTAGTCCCCAGCAGAATGAAAGTGATCCCCGGTTTGAGGAATCAGTCTTCCAGTCTTGTCTTCTCCCTAAAAGAGTCGAGCAGTGTCGTCAGCACCTGCATTTGCATTTGATCATATATCATCTGCATAATTTATACCATATGCATATCATGAGTGTTTCATCCTCATTTGCATTTCTCCCGAGGTCGTGTCATTATCCATGTCTTACCTTACCAAAACGTTACTTGTCCTTTTCATTCAGTGTCATTCCTGAATGTTGTCATTATCTTACGCATCTAATCCTGTTAATAGATGTTGGTCTTTTCTCATTCCAGTGCTATTCCTGGATCTTTATATTCTCTCACTCCAGTGCCATTCCTGGATGTCCGTCTCTTGTGATCTCCAATACCATTCCTGGATATCTTGTTCCTCTTGTTTCTCTCAGTGCTATTCCTGGAAGTTTTGCCTCTCTTCTGTAATCCTCATCAAAATTGCTTGGATATCTTTCAGTGTCATTCCTAAAAGTCTTATCTGTTCATTCAGTGCCATTCCTGGATGATTTTTCTCCTTTGCATTCAGTGCCATTCATGGATGTCTTTCTCAGATATTGTGATTCGTACCTTTTATTCCAAGCCATTATTGGATGACTGGTTTCTTTGCATCCAATGCTTTCTTGGATCCCTGCTTTGTTCACTTTTATCTAAAGCCATTATTAGATATTGTGATTTGTACCCTTCATTCAAAGCCATTATTGGATGACTGGTTTCTTTGTATCCAATGCTTTCTTGGATCCCTGCTTTGTTCACTTTTATCTAAAGCCATTATTAGATATTGTGATTTGTACCTTTCATTCAAAGCCATTATTTGATGTCTGGTTTCTTTTACCATCTGATGTTTTTCTGGATGTGCCATTCTCTGTCTTTTTTGGCTTTTTTTGAAGATCCCGTTTGAACTCTTCAGTATAAGAAAATCCTAGAAAATCTTTTGTTGATGTCTATCCTTTTATTTCAAATTGATCCCCAGTGGAGATCATGTCTTCTTTGTGGTTTCATGCCCAGTAAGAGTGTCTTTTATTTCCCCAGTGTCATCCTGTCACCTATAAACGTGTCGTCCATCTCCCTAGATCCTTCCCCAGTGGAGAACACTCTCTGGCTCCTATCTCCAGTGAAGATCTGAGAGATTTCCCATCAGTTTTATTTTTCTATCCCCAGTGTTTCCTTGGAGTCTCCCCAGTGAGTCTCTTTTGTGGGCCAGTCTGTATCCCCAGTAAGTTTTTCTTGTGGATATTAACCTTCATCCCTCCCCAGTAAAGCTCACCTGTGGTGGTTTGCCCTTTATCTTTAGTGTCTTGTTTGTCTGCATCTTTGCACTATCATGGCATCATATCATCATACTAGAAGTTTATGGCATGTCAGTATTTGCATGTCTATTGCCCATCCTTAGCATCTGCATTCCATCTAAGGAGAAAATTTTCGGTTTGCTATATTTAAATATCTTTCACCTTGATGTCCTGAGGACCTTCATTCCTCGTGTCATCCGGTAGAGTTATTTAAATAGGGGCAACTGTTGTACCCCAAATTTTATCCCTTAGAAGTCATAACATTTTGCACTTACATTTAGGGTTCATTCATCCATGCATTATTAACTAACCACAATATCTTGCTAGTTTGTTTCTTTTGTGAAAGCCAGGTTTACACAAGAAAGAGAACAAAAGTCAATAAGCCAGACTCTCCCATGTTTCAAGGTCTCTGGCTCTAAATGCAACCATTTGAGCTCACCTACATTCAAGAGATCTTATTACCCATGAAATCAAGTGTGTTCGATTCTTATTACAAGTGCTTTGAGCCACAGGATTCACCATGCCTCAAACTAGGGTTTTCTCAGCTATGGTCAACCATTTCCTTTGATTTTGATCAGGACATATTCCCAAGCTTTGGAACTTGATTCTACATGATACTGGACATCTCTAGAGGCCATCTATGGACCTTAGAAGAGATTGAAGAAGAAAATTCCTCAAAGACCATCCAGTTGGAATTCCTGAGGAAATTAGGGTTTTGGCCTAAAAAGTCGAGCTTCTGGATTTGATGTTATTGGACCGAAATGAAGTTGGAACATGAGAAATCACAAGGAATTTTGTGGAATTTAAAAGAAAATAAGAAAGAAAAAAAGAAGAAAGAAAAAAAAATAAAAAAAAAAAGAAAGAAAAAGAAAAAAAAAAGAAAGAAAAAGAAAAAAAAAGAAAGTGTGGCATCTGCCACACTTAGTGGCACTTGCCACCAAAGGGCATGGCGCCCACCACCACCATCCAAAGAGCATGGCGCCTGCCATGTTAATGCACACTGCCTGCCACATTAATTTGTGGCACCTGCCATGAATTAATGTGGCGTTTGCCACCTTGCCACAAATCTTCATTTCAGAGAAGTTGTTTTAAATAAATAATACATTTTTATACAAGGCATTGCAAGTGGTTGAAATTCATCATGAATAAAACGAGAACCTTTTCAGAAAAGTATGGCTCCACGTCTCCTCAGCAACCTATCCTCTGAGCCTATTTCTGAAATAAAGACATTTTCAACCATGCCAGCTTGCACGAAGATTTGAAAAAAGGGTAAAACCGGTAATGCTTCAAGTTCTTCATTTTCTCCTATAAATAAAACATTCATCTTCAGTAATTTTTACACCAGATTCACCCAAAAAAATAGGCTGAATACTCTCCTCATTTTATCCCTCAATTACTCGTTCATTTTCTTTCCAGAATTTGTACCAGTAAAGAGGCAGTGGACCGTCTCCACTTGGTAACATTCACCTCTTTCTTGTTTCCGTTTTCAAAGATGCCATGATCATTGTTCTATGCTTTTATCAGGTTCATTATCATGTTAATATTTGTAAATCATAATGTCATAGTGGTTATTGTTTGGTTTTATTATAGATGATATAAAAAGAAAACTGAAGAAAAAAAAGATTCTTGGCACTTAAAACTTTGTTTTTTCTTACTTATGCTAGGTGGCGCCAGCCACCATTGTATGACCATAAAGGTGGCGCCTGCCACCACTTTGCTACTAGAAGGTGGCGCCTGCCACATGGGAAGGTGGCGCCTGCCACCACTTTTTATGCTTTAATGAATTAAGGTGGCACCTGCCACCATTATGTGGTGATTGCCACATGTTTTGGTTTGTTTTTATTTCATTTCATTTCTTTTAATAATTTCTTTTCTTTCCAAAAACTTTCAAAACAAAAAATATGCATTGACTTAATCCTTGGATTTTTTTTCATGGAAAATCATCAGCTGTTTCTCGACGACTTTTGAGAATTTTTCTGTGGTGTGTTTATTTGTTCCCGAGCCTTGAAAAAAATCATTTCTGTTGTTTATATGTATTGGCTTTTGTTGCTAATTTTTATAACTTAACTTGTCTCTGATTTCAAAACTTTGAAAATGTTATATGTGTCGTACTCGTATTGTTCACTTAATTTCAATCCCCTTCAAACTCCTGTTTACAAGTTATTATCTCCCCCTCCTTCCAAAGGAAAGTCTCTCTATTGACCGCAAAGTCATAGATAGCTCATTACCCTTTTAACCTAGCCTTAGGTTTGGAGTCGCCGCACTCCACGTAGGCGTCTTGCTGTCAGACCCTACTTTCCCGTGAAAACTTCATTCCCTTTTAACCTAGCCTTCCCAAGAGATATCCATTAATCACTTATAACTCTTAAACCTTTCTTTAACATAAACAAGAGATAGCCATTAATCTCTTCTCCTTCACGACGGTCTAACCCTTCACAATCCTTTCCCAAGAGATAGCCATTAATCTCTTCTCCTAAACAATCAATCCTCACAAGCTTTGCTTTTCAAGCTTTTCACCCTACTTTCCCCTAGAACCTTGACCACAGTCAAGAGTTCCTCACCCCGTTGAGGTGAACTACGGTTGCTCTGATTCTTTAATCAGATACATAGGCACAAGATGCAACGTCTTGGTGATATACTTAGTGTATATACCCCTAGGTCTTTACCCTTAGCACTTTTCCCTTAGCAAGCAAACTTTAACATAACACAAACTAACAAGCGGTTCCTGTACAATACTACAGATACTTAGGGTGCTAATACCTTCCCTTAGTATAACCAACCCCCGAACCTAGATTCTCTTATTAGGGTTTTCGTTCTTTACCCATTCCTTTGGATAAATCAAAGCTCGGTGGTGAATTTCAAATTTTGTGATGCAAGTTAATTAATAGCTTGTTATCCGATTCTCACCGCAACAATGATGCTCCACGATGCTGGTATCCAACCCTGGCATGTCCTGATAGGACGAAGCAAACACATCAGGAAATTCTTTGAGAAGTCTTATCAAATCTTCTTTGACAGTCGGACTGAGCAGTGCCTCAATCTTGACTTCTTTCCTCTCTTCTTCTGAACCCAAGTTGACCGTTTCCAACGGCTCTTTGTGAGGTTCAATGGTCCTTTTCTCTTGTCTGAGTAATCGGGAGATCTCTTCTGGAATTTCTTCGTCTTCTTCTTCTTCAGCTTCAAATACCGCGAATTCAAAGTTGGGAGAATGCATTGGATCGTATGTTTCAACGGGGTTTAAAACAAGCAATCTGCATGACGTGATGATTGTTTTTTAGAAGAGATAGAGAGAAATGCAAGAGTGTGTGCAGTGTATTTTCTGAAAAATTCTTGTTTTTTATTTTTGAGTTGTTTTTTACGATTACCATTTTCTGAAAAAGAAAAAATGAAAACAACAATAAATGCGGAAATTACAGAATGACGTTTATTTATGATTTAGTCGATTCTTAAAATTATAGCCCTATCAAACAAAACTCTGTCGCTTTGGGCAAAGCGAAGAGGGACATTTACAGAAAGTGGGCCCTATAAAAACATCTGTTTCACCTGGGCGGGGTGAAAGGTCAAAACAAAGACGGTAATTACTTAGACTTATGGACGACTTTCGGGACATCGACAGCAACCCATTGACGACGAACTCCTCGATGAATCACAAAGTCTGGTACCTTCTTTCTTAGTTTGTCCTCAGAAATGACACTGATTTCTGGCAGAGAAGGATCGTTGGAGTCTTCCTCGCAGGCAGAGTTGTCGTAGACGAACTCTTCTGTTGTATCTTGCACAATATTTTCATTCTCAGGCGGATCTCCCCATCCAGTTGGCTGGATATCTTCGAGCCTGATACGAGAGCTTTCAGGAGCGGTGTACTTGACCAAGAAGTCGTACTTGCCACTCGGCTGTCCTAAGGTGTCCCATACTTCTGTGGAACTAGAGGGGTCATCCTTCTCGATGACGTTGACCTCAGGAAAAGCATAGTTGATGAACTCTTATCCTGCAATCTTTGCAGATTCATCGTTGTGTTGGATATTTTCAGAATGTCTTGAGTGTTGATCCCATGACGTGGTGGGGACGCAAGTATTCTTTTCAATGATGCTCAACTGATAAGCGTCGTTGGGCTGACTCTTTTGTCCCAAGTCTTCTGTATATGGCTGCCATATAGGCAAGTTATCCATTGGGTCAAAATAGTCATAGTCGAAGTTGTCTTTCATCAGAGTGTCCTCCTCTAATGAGTTTGGTGGAGCACGACATCCTTTTGGATCACAATCTCCGTACATCATCTTGACGTCTGATCTTGGTATATATCTCGGACTTTGCGTGGGATAACAAAATGGCGTAGGCATTTCGTCCTGAGACATATAACTGTCCTCGTTGAGATAGGACTTCCACTCTTCATCTGTATCGGAGTAGTCACCCTCGTTGATGGTATGTACTTCTTGAGACACTAGGTGAAAAAAGCCTCCACTGTGGAAGAAGTTCTGAATGGGATGAAAACTTTTATCATTAGTAGTAGTCTGAGTACAGGTTGAGGAAAAACCAAGACCTTTCTTTGTCTTGTTATCCGTAGGAATGACAAGCTGTCCCCATCCTTTTGCGCTATTACTCTCGATTACTTTGAGAGCATCTCTGTACGAGGAAATCGATGTTCCTTTCTCTGGTAGTTTCTCATTGCTTGCTGAAAGTGCTTGGAACTGAGTTCCAATAACCTCCTTGGGTTCTAAACAGGATGATGATGATAAGTTGCTCACGATCAAGGCCTACTCTCCACATACTGTGACTAGTTGGTCATTCTAGACGAACTTCAGCTTCTGGTGAAGTGTCGAAGTGACTGCCCCAGCTTCGTGTATCCAAGGTCTTCCTAATAAACAGTTGTATGCTGCCCGGATGTCCATGACCTGGAAAGTGACTTCGAAAGTGTGAGGACCGATAGTTATGGGAAGGTCGACTTTGCCGATAACTGTTTTTCTGGATCCATCAAAGGCTTTGACGATGACCTCACTGCCTCTCATTGGAGATCCTTGAAATGAGAGTCGCATCAGAGTATATTTTGGCATAACATTCAGAGCTGATCCTGTGTCTACTAGTACGCTGGCTAGAGCATCGTCCTGGCAGTTGACTGTAATGTTAAGCGCCATGTTGTGATTTTTGCCTCCTTCCGGCAGTTCTTCATCACTGAATCCTAAATTGTTGCAGGAAGTGATATTGGAGATGATACTATCGAATTGTCTTATCGTCACATCTTGTTCCACAAAGGCTTGCTCTAAGACTTTCTGTAAAGCTTCCCTGTGAGCCTCGGAACCGAGTAATAAAGATAGCACAGAGATTCTCGAAGGAGTTTGCAATAATTGGTCTATAATGTTGTACTCGCTCTTCTGGATGAGCTTCAGCATCTCATCCTTGTTCTTTAAAAGGTCGGGATTACTGGATTGACCGACTAGTTGATTGGGAACTTCTGTTTGAGGTTCCTTTTCTCTGGTGGATTCTCCAACTCCTCGGTTGAAGATCCAACCACTCTGTGTCACTCGACTGATGTCAGCAATGTTCACGACAGAGGGTAATGGAGTTTCCTTTCCATTCTCGATTGTTGTTGCACCGTACTTATAAGGGATAGCCTTATCGGATTTGTACGGTATTGGTCCCTGCAGATAGATAACCACAGGAGCCTTTTGATTTTTCTGGCCATCGTAGGCAGCCTCAATTAGTTCGAGGTTGAGAACTCTTCTACTATTAAGAGGAACTCTTGATTCATGGAGTAGAGGGATTATGGCGCATACATCTTTGGTCCTCCCCTGATCAGAGATTATGACAACGTCTTTACTTTGATCAGGGAGATAGTATGGTTACACAAGGTAGCATCCTTGGTTGTTCTCTGAGCAAAATCTACAGCGCTCATAGTTGTGTGGTGGCATCCGGCCACGTTCGCTTTGTATGTAGTGCAGCTTTACTAGATCTGTTTCCATCGAGCGGACATCCTGACTTTGATGCCTAGTAGGATTCCCGTCAGTCATGATGACTTGTTGTGTGGCTTCATCCAAGTAGATTGGAAGCCACCAGTGGTCCAACAAGTCTTAAAGTGTTCTTTGGACAAGTGCACATCCTTGGTCGTCTTCACGACACACTTTACAATCCTGATAACCATGTGAAGCCAGAAAACCGAGCCTGACTTGCTTAGCGTGTAATTCTACCAGACTGGTATTCATCAAGCGAATATCAAAGATTTGAATCATATTAAATTGATGGCTACTTCTATCACGGTAATCCTGGATCCATCCGAGATCCATCTGACGATGGGGGGCCTCTTGTACAAAAGAGCATCCTTGATTGTTTATTGAGCAGATCGGACATGAATTGTAATCGTGTCGTGGCAAATCATGATGTTGGCTTTGCCTTGAGTGCATTGCCACCAAGTTGACATTCATCGCCAGAATGTTGTGGTTCTGGACAATGTTGGGATTTGCATGGGCCATATTGACCTCACGGATTCGGTGATCTTGGATCCATCCGAGATCCATCTGTTCTTGTAGAGTTGATTGCACTACGGAACATCCTTGATTATTCTTTGAGCAGATGTCACACTGGTGATAATTGTGAGACGGCACATGACCGTATCCGCTCTATTTACAATGCATCCTGACCAGATTGGTTCCTAATAGAAGTACATCGTGAATCTGATAACTGCGGTTAAATTCCTCCTCTATCAATTTTACTGCAGTCTTCTCATGTTAAGGCAACGTGTTCGTCTGAACATTTGGATTAGTATCTTTGAAAGATAGGACCTCATTCCTGATAAGCTTCTGCACATCAGACTTGAAGCTGAGACAGTTTTCTATGTTGTGCCCCGGTCCTCCTTGATGGTAAGGGTAAGTTTGATCTACTTTGAACCAAAAAGCCAGATTTTCTGGTATTGTAAGAGGAGACCTGGTTTGGACGTGCCCCTTGACTAGTAGTAGTGGAAACAGTTCTGCATACAACATCGGTATAGGGTCAAACCCAGGTGGTCGCGTCGTACGATTGTTGTTGTACTGTGGACAAGCCTTCTGAAGAGGCTATTGTGTCCTTTGCTGATACTGTTGTTGATTCGGTTGGCATTGAGCAACCTGAGGTTGATATGTTGGAACCGGCGCAGGGTTGATAGCAGGAGTTACTGCTGCTACTGGTTGATACCTTTGCCTTTGCTTTTCGAGAGAGATATTACCAATATCTTGCTCTTTTTTCTTTGGGAAAGCACTACCATATCTTTTGGTACTGCTTGATGATTTTGTACCTTTGATCAGTCGTTCTTCTCGGACTGCTTCTTCAAGGCGTACCCCCATGTTTACCATCTCGGTGAAGTCGCTGGGCGCATTGGCGACCATTCGGTCGTAATAGAATAAACTCAAGGTTTTCAAAAAGATCTTTGTCATCTCTTTTTCCGCAAGAGGGGGACAAATCTGGGCGGAAATTTCACGCCATCTCTGAGCATATTCCTTAAAAGTTTCTTTGTCCTTCTGCGCCATCACTCTGAGTTGATCTTTGTCTGGTGCCATGTCCAGGTTATACTTATACTGCTGAACGAAGGCAGCGCCAAGATCTCTGAAAGTGATGATCTTGGTGCGGTTTAAGCTCATGTACCATTTAAGTACGGCACCGGTTAAACGGTCTTGGAAATAGTGGATCAGTAATTGTTGATTTTCAGTCTGAGTCGACATCTTTCGAGCTTACATCACCAAATGACTTTGAGGGCAAGAGTTGCCCTTGTATTTCTCAAAGTCAAGCACCTTGAATTTGTGGGGGATTTTCACATTAGGGACAAGACAAAGGTCTGCGGCGTCCTTTCCAAATAAATCATGACCGCGAATGGCATGCAGTTCCTTCTGCATTTCCAAGAATTGTTCATGGAACTCATTCATTCTTTCGTACATGTTTTCGTTTCCTCCCGAGGTTATTTGTGGAACCTGTCCTTCCGGGACAGTGTGTACCACTGGTTGTGGTATAGTTATTATGGCGGTGACTCTTGGTTCTTCTATGCCCCGAAGTTTGTAACCTTCAGGAGTTGCTACCATCACTCTTGCGTCTTCGCTTTCCCGAAGTTTGTAACCTTCAGGTCCAGCAGTTCCTGCTGCAGTTTCTGGGTCTTCCGTGACTGGCGGGATGTATCCTTCAGAGACAAAGTTGTTAGGCATACCCAAGGGACGATCTTTAGGCATGTTGTACCAAGGATCATACGTCTCTACTATGGGCGTAGATGTGATCTCTGAGATCACAGTCCTTTGTTGTTGTCTCTGAGCTGTTGCCAGGGATTGCATGTCATTGTGAAGTTTTTTCAGATCTTCCTTTAGAGCGTCAATTTATTCTCTCAGCTCTCTATTCTCTTCCTCGAGATCATCCATTTTCTTTTGTCGATTGGCCCGAGTATTGTACGAATGAGACAGTTTGACTCTAGAATCATAACATATACGTGAGACTCGAAGGTAAAAAGAATGCGTTATGTGAGAATGATGAATGTTATGCAATGATTAATATTAATTTTTGTTGTTGGTTTAATCACAAAGAAACTTCAACAAATAGATTACAAATATCATACAGTGGGGAGACCCATTTTTATTGAATTTGAAAGATTGCAGAAAGGAAAATACAGTATTTTACAAAGTGCTGTAAAAGGAAATGTCTAAGTTCATGGATCCTGAGTCCTCTCTAAAGAGAGCTCAGATGCTGGCTCCAGTAGTTTCCTTTTCTTTGATCGGGGTTCATCAGCTATTATTGGGTTGTCAGTCCTTTTCCAAGTGAAAGGAGTGAGCAAGTTCCTTTGATCTTCTATAGCATGCTGTTCTAGAATCTGGAGTTTTTCCGTATCAGACATAAAATAAAGGACATATTCCTTTAACGGAAGAACTTCTTGACGAGGGTAAGGCATCCTCAGCTTGAGAGCTCTAGTTTGTACCCAGTGGAGATAAGGTTCCATGGAGATACAACTTGGTTTTCCTAGAAACTCTCTTCCTTTCCGGTGAACATGTTTCCAGGCATGCACTATTTCTGTCTTTATTGCCCTATCATTTTCTCCTTCTTTGAAGAAAAGACCTTCCAGATGAACATTATGCGAGATATGCTTCATTCGGGTATCCGAGTTGCCGGCAAACTAAAATTGGATGATAGTTGATTCCTACTTTAGTTCCTATGAGGGGTACATTAGGGAAGTTTCCACAATGGTCGATGATTCTTATCCCGTCATAGATTCGGTTGTACCAGTCTATGTCAGAGTTGGTAAGAGAAGTAATTCTCTGTGACCAACGTAGAGTACTCTTATGATCCCAAAATGCAGCAGTCTTAGGTAAATGAGAAGTGAAGCACTTGTAAAGCAAGGGTACACAGCAGGTGATAATTCCTCCGCTGTACAAATTCCTTAAGTGTACATAATGATAAGCATCTGCGAGCAAGGTTGGTATGGGGTTTCCAATCAGAAATATCTTAACAGCGTTGATATCAACGAAGTTATCAATGTTGGGAAAAAGGAAAAGCCCGTATGTGAGTAGAACAAAGATATCTTCGAAAGCAGTAACGATCTCTATACTGGCAAAGTACATGGCTTTCTCTACCAGAAACTTGGCCGGTAAACCTTGGATTCCATCCTTAATGGTCATGTGAGTCCTGACTTCAGACTCGTCCAAATAGATTGTCGTTGTAATGGTTTGATCCTTTGGAATTTCTTCCAGTCTAGAAAAGGGAGCCTGGTCAGTGATGGGTAAATCAGTCAAGTGAGAGTACTCTTCTAGCGTCGGTGCTAGTTGATAATCCGAGAATGTGAAACAGTGATAAATTGGATCGTAAAACTGAATTAGCATAGACAGGATTCCTTCAACTACATGGACCCTTAACAGAGACAGTAATCCTCCGTACTTAGCTCTGAAAGCATCATGGTTGGTGATCATCCTTGCCAGCCCTTTTAAATCCTCTAGTTTCGGAGTTTTGAAGGCGTACTTGTGCGCCTTTCTTCTACCGAAATCCATAACGCAATCCTTTTCTGATATTTGCAATCATTATTTTAGTTTATTTTGAAAAAGAGAGAAGAGAAAAGAAAATTTTTCTTTGTTTAAGAGTTTTTTAAATGAATGCATGAATGCAGCACACAAAAACATTGAAAAAACATGGGTTCAAGGGTTCAACGTCACGAGCATGGAGTCATGGCTCTACCCATCCCAAAGGTTGTACTATGGTAAATTTTTGTACCTGTTCCCAAAATCATTGACCCCCCTAGGGATGACAACAGCAAGCTGGTTCACCCGAGCGAGCTGTAGCATCCTAGGGTAATCTCAATTGAGTGTAGTATCACGTGTCAACTATTTCTGATAGCTACCACACTACCAAATGGCCACACGGTTAATGTCTACAAAATCCTCAGTTTCATGGATACCGCAATCGGACAATCTGCTTTCACAACCGAAGTCGTTAGACATTGAATCCGCAAAGGGTATCTCCACTGATTTGATGGTCTACTGGGACAGCTTATTCGGGATTCACTCCCTGTAAGACCGCCCGTCTATGCCATCACCTATCTTAGATATCACTCAAACTTTCCACATGCGACATCACTCGCATTCCCATTTGACAGAAAAAATAAGCACGGATATCAAGTAGGAAAAGCGATATATATATATATATATATATATATATATATATATATATATATTCATTCCTAAAACTAACATCCTAGACCTCTTAGGAATTCTAGTCTATAATCCTAGACAGATCAAAGACGTCCCCAACAGAGTCGCCATTTTTCTGTTGGAAAATTGTGACGATGATGACTAAGGTAAGACAGATCCTAACGGGACTCCCCAGCAGAGTCGCCATTTTTCTGTAGCATATGATATTTGTCGGTGACGCGACCACCTTATCGCAGATTGGGTTCTTCCTCACCGCAATGGTAGGGAAGGGGTGCTACTTTCTGATTTCTTATTTATCCCGTGAAGCTGGAAGGGAAAGGGAAGATATCTAAAACTAACCTTGCACGCGATTGTTTAACTGAACAGACGCTTAGAGAGATTCAGGGAGTTCGGGGTCAGGTTATACAATGGGGAATTTTCAATTACCCATCCTATATGTGGTTATCCCAGGTTGTTAGCTTTAGGTTACGCTTTGTGCTTGATGGTGTTTATCTGTAAAATGGGAAAGTTTCTTCTTTGAGGGATGTCTATGGGAGAGAGAGAGTTTTGATGATTTTGGTGATATGAAGGTACTGGACCTTGGTTTTGATTGATATTGAAGGTACTGGACCTAAAGTTTTTGATTGGTATGTGAAGGTACTGGACCTAAAGTTTTTGATTGGTATGCTCGCTAAGATTTCGCAATCTTATGCCTACGTATTCTCGTTTAAAGAAACAGGGAAATCAGAGCAATCGTAGTTCCTCCTATTCTATGGGAGGAAAAATATGTTTTGGTGTCTTGTTCAAAGCCCAAGATTGTAGCTAAAAGGTTGAGTATTTGTGTCTTGTTCAAAGCCCAAGATTGAAGCTAAAGGTTTGACTGAGAGAGAACTTGTCATCTCTAAAGGGGAGACATCTCGTCTGTTTATCACAACTGTTGGGTGACTGATTATAAAGGAAGATGACTTTAACTGGGATATGAGAATCCAGCAATGCCATAATTTCCTTTATGATGGATTTGTCCTAAAGGCGAAAACTTTAACTCAGTGTAGAGCAATGCCATTTTCCTTAGGAATCTTTCATGCTAAAAGAGGGACATTGGCTTGGATGTAAATAATCCAGAGGCTTGCCACTTACAGTAATTAGATGAGAGAGAGGATTTACCAGGATAAAAGATGGACTACAACTTGGATTTTTGAATCAACAAGTGTGCCACTTACAGCAGTTATCTGGGATTAGGATTTGTTTTAAATGTCTGTTTGATGTGTGATATAGAGAGAAGTATCTTCCTACAGAGAGTTTTTGATTTCATCTGAGGGGATGGTGGTTTTTATATGTGCCTTGATTAAAGCCCGTGGTTGAAGATAAAGATTGATTGACTCCACTAGGGAGATTATTATATGTCTTGCATAAAGCCCAAGATTGAGGCTGAAAAGAGACTGACTCTTTGGGGGAGATCATTATACAAAGCCTAAGAGGAGGCTGGAAAAGACTGACTCAACAAGAGAGTGTTTATCTGTCTTATACAAAGCCCAAGATTGAGGCTAAAAAGGTTTTTTAATTCCACTGGGGAATATTTGTATGTGTCTTGTACAAAGCCCAAGATTGAGGCTGAAAGGGGAAACTGACTCTACTGGTGAGAAATTTTATCTGTCTTGTACAAAGCCCAAGATTGAGGCTAAAGGGAAATTGAATGACTCAGCTGAGGAGTCTTTAGGTGTCTTGTATAAAGCCTAAGATTGAGGCTAAAAGAAAATTGACTCTACTGGAGAGTATGATTGGTCTTGTACAAAGCCCAAGATTGAGGCTGGAGAGAGGTTTTGACTCTGTTTAGGGAGATTTATATGGTGTCTTGTACAAAGCCCAAGATTGAGGCTGAAAAGGGTTGACTCAACAAGAGAGTGCTTTTATCTGTCTTGTACAAAGCCCAAGATTTTGGCTGAACAAGCTGGAGAAATCATTATACAAAGCCTAAGAGGAGGCTGACTTCTGCTGAGGATTTATTAAGATCCAGAGGCAGGTCTAAAGTGGGAAATCAACTCTTGCTGAGGGTTTATAGAAGAGTTGAGGTATCAGATGCCTTGAGGTTCTAATGATAAGTTGACCCTGGCTGAGGAAATTTAGGATAAAAATTGAGTTTTTAGATCTTGTGAGGATTTCAACTCTACTAGAGATTGATCGAACGATCAGGGTTTTTTCCTATGTTTGTAGGGAACTTGAGAATATCTTTGAGATCCAAGAGGAGATTAAACTGTCCAAGTCTACTGGTATGAAAGAGGTTTATCTTTGTATGATGCCCAAGAGGAGGCAGGTGTTTTAAAGGATGAGTATCAACCCTAAACATGATATGAGGTTTTGACTCTTTAGAAAGACAGCTCTAACAAAGGATGACTAAGTTATGTCCTATACCTTTAAGAGGTCTTCAGGGTCCTTGTACTAAGCCCAAGATAAGGCATGAGAACTTCTAAGAAGCCGGAGGGTCCTTGTACAAAGCCCAAGAGGAGGCGAGGAATGCTTTTAGGAAGCCTGTGGGTCCCAAACCTAAGAAGAGTTCAAGAAAAGTTTCACCAGGAATAACCTTTTCTTTAGTGAACAGTTCTAGGGTTTGAAGAAATTCAAGAGAGGTTTCACCGAGAATTAATCCTCTCTGGGGAACTGAATTTCTTTGACAATTTTCTAATAGTGACAGTCTGAGAAAAGTTTCACCGAGAATAATGTCTTTCTCTTTGTTCCATATTGTTTAAGACCAAGAGAAGGCAAGGTTGTATCTGGAATTCCTATGGGGAACTAGTTCTGACTGTATTGAAAGAGTAACCAACTGGCTTTACCTAGTTCTAGACCTAGTTGCCGGGGAAAACTCTACGTATATATATATATATATATATACACAGTTGATATATGACAAGTATTTAAAAGGATATGAAAGAAGGACTTACAGGTGAGCAAGCTTCCAGCAATACAGTTATATATATATATATATGAAAGCAGGTAAAGAAGGCTGATAAAAACTTACAGGCGAGCAAGCTTCCATAGTAACAGCTGTATGGTTAGTTGTTTAAGAAATTAAAGAAAGTTTTGACAACAACTATGAATTTGAACCTAAATCAAAAGGGAGGTTGTTTTGAAAAGATTATTGGGGCTTATACTCAAGGAGAGGCCCAGATGAAAAACAGTAATCGTACCATTGTTTTGTAAACTGTATTGGGGCTTATACAATGACTGAGGCCCAAAAAGGTGATATTTACAAAGAGGGTTGGGTCTAACAACTCAAGGGGAAGCCCAAAGGTTTGAAAAAGAAAAGAAATGGGACTTACCACACAAGGGGAGGCCCAATTGATTTTGAAATGAAATGGCGATCGCGCCGAGATTTTTGAAATCGTAGTGGGTCTTATACAATGACTGAGGCCCAAAATAGTTTGGTTTTCAAAAGGGGTTGGGTCTTACACTCTATTAGAGGCCCAAAAAGGGTTCCTATTTACAAGGGATGGATCTTACACTCTATTAGAGGCCCAAAGGTTTTTTTTTTGTACAAGGGATGGGGCTTACAACTCAAGGAGAGGCCCATAGAATGACCGTGATTGTACCGTCGTTTTGAAAATCGCAGAGGGACTTATACAATGTCTGAGGCCCAAAAAGGTTTTCTGTACAACAAGGGGTGGGACTTACACTCTATTAGAGGCCCAAAAAGTGTTTGAAAATTTAAAATCGAGAAGAAACCCTAATTTTAAATAAAATGTTATTTTTCAAAGGAAATTAAATGAAAAAAATGATATAAAATACCAAATATATTAAAAAACAAGTTGTACACTTTGAAAAATATTTTTAAAAATAATGTTTAATTACATGAAAGTTTGAAATTCAATTTGTTTTGAAAGATCAAAGTGAGAATTTCATTTTAAATGTTAAAAACAAATAAAAGGAAATTAATTACAAATTTTTTAACTATATTAAAAAAATAATATAAATTGGAATTTTTTCTAAAATAAAATAATTAAACATTTTTGTGAATTTTTAGAAAAAGAATCAATTCAAAAACATAAATATTCAGAGAGAAATTAATTTTTGAATCAATTAAACAAAATAACAAAAATTCAAAAATTTGAATTATGGCGCCAAGAACACTTGGTTCTTGGCCGCGTCCCCTGTTTTTTCAGATTTACATTTTCCCACTTTTCTCCATGATTTCTCAATGGTTTTGCACGATTCAAGTACCAATCTTGTTCGTTTTTGAATAAGGATCACAACCATATAGATTAATTGCATTTATATTAAGTATGGAGGAAGAAATCAACAGAAAACCTCAAGAACCCTAATTTCAGCATAAACACAATGAAATTCATTACACGATGGATTCATGGCAATTGATTGAGGGTTATTACTCTACATACATGCATAAACAAGATGGTAACTCAAAAATTCATTCATGATGCATGGATCATAGAGTTTGAAGGGTTCAGGCCTACCTCTTGCAGCTGGTGATCGAGTTTGGTGATGGAGGTGTTACAGCTTGGTTCCAATGATCTGGACAGCTTCCTTAGGTGCCAAGGAATGTGTTTGAATGCTTGGAGTGGATTGAAATGAGCTGGAACTTGATGTGGCACTTCAACTGCAACTCTGTCAAGAACTTGAGCAATTGGTTGGTGATTTTGAGAGTTTGATGTTCCAGATGAGATTTTGTGTTATGGATCACTCACATATGATGTTTATGAGGTGTGTGTGTGTGTGATTAGTTTGGTTGGAATTGCTCTCAAACTCAAAACCCGATAGTGACTTAAGTTAGAAGGCAAAAATTGAAGTGAAGGAGAGATTTTGAGTAAAGCATCAGTTTGGGTGCTTTGGTGCACTCAAATTGATCACAAATGAGCTCTATTTATAGTGTGTCAAGTTTGTTTTGGCAGCAATAGTGTGTGGCAACTGCAGCAGGTCTGTGGCCAATGTGGATCAAATGGAATCTCAAGTCTCCTCTATCCATTGACTTAAGGTTAGAGCACAGGCCTATGGTCTTTTGGTTCAGAGATAAGGCTTGACTCATTCAGTTAAACTTGCCTCAGTTCATGCCACCTTGATGCATCCATTGAATGCATTGAAACAAAATTGGAGTCTTGGCACTTTTTAGCTCTTTTAGGTTTGGCATGGCTATAGGTAGATTCTTGGACTTGGGAGGCTTGGGGATCAGATCATTCTCCTTTTGTTTTATCCTCAGATGTGTCCAAATGGATGACAAGGCTTGGAGTTGCTCAATTTTGTCAAATTGAGCAAAACACCAAATTCTGCCTTGCCTAGGACAGTTGGAAATGGTGATTTTGAGGGATTCATATCTCCCTGCTCAGGCTGAGTTATGGGAGGCTCTTGTAATTTTTAAAGAGCCTTCATATGATACAATACATGTGTGATCATAGTTTGTCTTGAAACTATTTGGATCCCATTGAAAACTCCTCATGAACATTGGTGTTCAAAGCTAATAACTTAGGCAGAGTGTTGGAAAAAGTGTCATTTTCATATTTTTGTGATTTTGATCAATCCATAACTCAAAATCCATGAGGAATTGGAGTCTGAGGTAGTTGAAGCTTTTGTAGAGTGTATCAAGGCCTACAAATCCAGCTTTATATCACTCAAAATGGTTGCTTGGATCTCAAGTTATGATCCTTGGAAGTTGGTACCAAAATCACTTTTGTTTCATAACTTAGAAAAATTTTGGTTTCTTATGGTTGCCCCTTTGGCAAGAAACCTCACTTTTCTTGATTTTTCTTAATGAATGATGATCAATACCATACATTAACATTATTTTTAACTTAGGGGAACCATATTTGTGAAAAATTCCAAAAAGTCAAACTTGATTTTGTGCACAGTTGACTTTTTATCGAATGAAATCCAAACTGTGCGATCCTTTATTAAATTAAGTCCTTGACCTAAATCAAACCTAATGGATGGATTCCATAGGTGTTATAGGTTTTATTGAATCATGTCCCAAAGTTTGGGAGCATGTCTTGGTCAAAAGTCAAAGGCACATTTGACTTTTTCCTTCAAAACCCTAATTGTGGTCCAGATGAAAATGAAACTTATGAATCAAGCTTCTTGGATCAATCCATTGTTTTAAATGGATCCATGTAGTTTATTTGAGGCCCTCAAATCATGTCTTGAGGTCATGGCTCATGCTTTGTCCCAAAAGTCAATTTAGGGGTGAATTAGGTAAAAAAAAACTAATTCCTGATTTTTTTGGTAAATGCATCCCCTGAGGTTAAATTGACTTGATGATTGGGTCCATGAGATCCCTTGGAATATCTTGGGTTGTGCTTTGAAGCATTGGCTCATGCCCAGATGAAAATTTCCATCTGGAGGCCCTGTTCGACAAAAACCCTAATTTGGTGATACTGGCGATTTGGAGGCTTAATCCACTTGGAATTTTGCAACCTTGTGCTTGATTCTTGATGTGGGAGTCCTCTTAATCCTTTATAGGTGTTTTGAGAGGTTAGACAAGTTGAAGATCATGTCTTTTTTTTTATTGATCCTTTGTCTAAATGCTCTGAGAGGGCTCAAAACCCTAATTCTTGATTGTAGTAAATGTTCACCCATCTTTGGGGAGATTGATGAGGCATGAGAGTACATCCATATTGTGATGATGATTTGCACAATGATGGGAAATCTTGGTGGTCAAAATTTGGGGTATGACAGCTTGTAACAACTAGACTTGGAGAAGGGACTGGTGACAACCAAACTACTAATACCAATAAAAATTGGGTTTTGCAAGAAGTGCCAATAACAATTGGGCTTTAAAAAAAATGTCGATAACAACCTGACTTGGAAAGAGAGGATCAGTGATAGCTATACCTCAAGAAAGGGTTGGTGACAGCCAGATTATCAATACCAATAACAATTGGATTTTAAAAAAAGATGCTAGTGACAAATAGACTTCAAGGGGATACACGTGACAACTGTAGCACCTCAAAATTTGCCCTCTTGCTTTTAGCTTTTACTGGCTTATGTTTCATTGCATTTTGGCATAATCATCATTGCATTTCATTGGTTCCTTGGCATGGGATCAGGGTGTCTAAACCAAATCCAAGGAGCCTTGAGCCTCAAGAGATCTTAAATTGAGTAATCACCTTATCATATGATCAAGCTTGACAAGAGAATGCAAGGGAATCACATCATCCTAACCAGTGCAAAACTAGGGTTTTGGAACTCTTGAGTATAATGCCCCAATGGGCAAGCTATTTAAGCTTATACCATCTATAAATGGTATATCTCCTCATTGTTTGAGAGGATACACATCATACTCAAAGGAATTTGGATTTGGAGGATGTGCTGATTCCTCCTAGCCTGAGGGTTTAAAACTAGGGTTTGCCATAAAATCAGTTTATTTCTGATTTCTTGGGCAAAACTTGATCTCATGGTGCTCTATATGTCCTCAAGGGTCTATGAATGAAGAATTGTCCATCAATTTGATTTGGAAGGGTTTCAATTGATTCATTGATTGAAAATCAGGAAAATTGGGGAAAAGTCAACTGTGCAGAGGAAAAAGTCAACCCTTGACTTTTTGAGGTCAAATCCATGTTCCTCATGTCAAACATGATCATTGGTGAGGGTTTGGTCAAGAAATAATGAAAGATTCATCAAAAATCAAGAAATGTGCAAAGTTGCCAAAAATAGAAATTAGGGTTTCTATTTATGGCAAGTTTTGGTAAGGTGAGAGGCCAACTTGAGGGCATTCTTTCTCCATATTCCAAGCACTAAATGGAAGGGGTGGGGAGGCATATCAAAAGTTCATGTTTCAAGCTTCAAATACATACCAAGAACATCTCCATTGGATCAAAATTGAGAGAGTTATGATTGATTAAAGTTGGAGGTTTGTAGGGCATTTTTGACCAGCAAGGCAAGGCATGGGAGAGCCAGCACGCAGTCATTTCATCAAACATCTAGTGTGCATGTTGTGTTCAAGTTCAAAGCTAGATTTATCATTGATAAAAACTCCAAATGGAAAAAATTTCAACATGACTTTTGTTCATCTCCATCTCCTCTTCAACTTTGGTGTTTGACATTTTTCCATCTGATCAAGGGTTTGAGAGTTATGATGAGGCAAAGTAAGTGACCTTCCACTGAATCTTCCATGCGCATGAGGGTTGGTTAGGCCAGGTCTGGCTGACCTGCCACACCAGTTGTGTACACACATGTTCATGAGTAATTTCAAGCATGTTAGAGGCTTTATTTGCAATTAGTTTCCACTACAATGTTGTTGCATTACATCTCCTCTTTCCAAATCATCCTTTATCATGCCATTTGATTACATAAACATGAAGATATACATACACAAACTCACCATCATGCTAGCTGATTTTTCTTCCATGGCAAGCAAGAATCATATGCATTGTTTTGTTCATCCCACGCATGCTTCACATACATGACATCAACCATTACCCTTTAAAGACAAACCATCCTTACACACCATACGTGACATGCTACATCATTTCCTCTTTAGTTCAAACAAGAAAGAGAGTAAACTTACATGAGAAGTTACTGCAAGTTCAGAGGTAACATCACCACCTTACATTCACCTCACCACCACCTTAAAGCTCCATGAACTTTCCCTCACCATAGCAAAACCTCTCAACTCGTGTCACAACAAACTTGACTCATTCTGTTAACTCACTAACTCAGTTAACTAAACCTGAGTTCTAACTGTTAATTGCATTGGTTAACATTTAACCCATCCTATATAACTAACCTCTAACAGCATTTGGAGGTGGTGGCTCATTCTTCATTTTCTCTCAAAACTCTTCACACTTTCTCTCTTCATTTTTCTCTCATTCTTGAAGCTTCACTGTACACACTTCTCTGAGATTTTCATCTTCTTTCTCTCTATTCTTCATCAACAAGTATCAATGGAATGACGTTGGATCTAGTGTAGCACCACACTGCATTTTTCTTAATCTCTTTCAATCAGATTTGCAAGCACAACAAGCACTACATTAGCCTTTATTTGGTTAAACTCAAATTGAAGAAGCTATTGGAATCTCCCCTCTGGCTTTCTTTTGATCAGAAGTAACTTTAAAAGTACAGGTTCAGATCTAAATCTCGTGCTCTCTTTTTGATCTAATTTCACTTATTTTTGTGTGGTTGAAGCTCAGTAGGAGCAATGTGATATTCGGCTAGTTGATAGGCACTCTAAGTGCTTAGTTTGATTTTTTAGGGCTCAACTGTTTGTCTTCGATTTGGATTATTCATGCTTGATATGTGAAAACAAATGCCATATTTGGAATCCTCATGAATTTTGGAGTGGAATAGCGTGCTCATGTGCATTTTCTATGTGTGGAAACCACCGTCCAGGGCGGAGATGTCACCGGAGAAGGTGACCGAAATAACCAGTCCGGTCGTCCCCCCTGAACCCTAGGGCCTGCATGATTTAATCTCAGCCTCTCATGTTTGCTTGATCCAACGCACCACATGCTGCCAACGCATTAATGAGTACACTCCCAGGCACGTGCCTCATTTGGAGCTTCAGGTGGATTGTGTGTGGTGGCCTTATCATTGTTATCATGTGCGCGCATTGAGGTCCACGTGATTGGTTTACTTCTTTGATAATCATACGCTGACCTGATCATGTGGTTTTGATTGAGTCAATTTGTTGACTGCTCCCTATGCTATGGACCCTATCTGACTTGCGTGTAATGGACTGGATTGCTTTGCTACGCACACCCTCCCTTTTTAAGCCCAATTGCATTTTAACTGAGTTTTTGCTAGTGTAGCACCCCCCGTGAATCCTTTCATATTATTGTAATTTCTTTTGCATAGTTGTTCCATTTTTAATATTTAAAATTGTTTCTATGCATGACAAAATTCTACAAAAATTCATAGAGCATAATAAAACATTTAAATAATTTTTTATTATTTTATTTTATGATTTTAATATATTTTGTCATACTTTCTTGAATTTCCATTCATTTTCTTTTGTTTGTGCATTTCATCATGATCTATGTCACATTTTCATTTTATTTGACATAGTTGTGCTTTGAATCTTGGTATGATAATTGGTATGTGCATTTGTGATATGTTGAGGCATGTTAGAAATTTTTTGTGAATTTTATAAGTCCTTCCTTAATGACTTTTGAGTGATGTTTTTGAGCCATTTGTGTGCATGCTTTGTATGATATTGTGAGATTTCTTTGAGCATGTTTCTTAATGGTTGTTGAGCTATATTTTTGTGACATGATCACCCACTGGTTGCACTTCAAATGTCTTGCATCACCCAATTTATTTGAGCCTTTAACTATGCTTTTGGATTCATTCTAATGACATCAATGAATGCGTGTTTATTAGATGACTTCTATTAGAGTTTTTGCTTGCTTTGAACAAGTTCCTTTGTGATGTGTGGTGAGATGTTTTGACATCATGAGATATACATATTAGAGGTCCTTCATGTTGCATTATAGGTCCATCTTGGTTCATACTTGCATGATTGGTGTATACTTGTTTGATCATAGAATGTTGTGTGAACTAATACATCTTAACTTGCCTTTCTTGGATGACTCGTGTATGCTAACTCTTGCATGACCTTCATATGCCACTTCAAAATTATTACACTTATGTTTGCCATCACTCTTGACTTCATAACATGAATTTTAACTTCATATTGCAAGTTTGGAACTTCATGAACACAAGTGAAATTGTTTGACTTAATGTGAGCTTGTTTGTTTTAACTCTCAAAGTACTTCAACATGATAATGATATGAACTTGGTGCTTGCATCCATAACTTCTAAAAGTCATTTCGTTTATCATTAGCTACTGGTTTTTAATCATTTTACATGTTTGATTCCATTGCATGTTCATCCCTTACTTGCATTACAAGTTTACATCTTGTTAGACTCCAATAGTTGTTTGCTCACTTCTTCTTGTTCCACATCTTTGAGTGCATACTTTCATGACTTGTATGTCCCTTTAATGACATTCATATACATTCCAAAATGCCATTATATTCTGACTTTGATACTTACCTATCCATTTATTCATGTTTGCTTTCCATTTGTATTCATCTTGCCTAAGTGGTACACACATTGCATTTGCATGATTGTTTAGTGCATAGTTTGCTTTTGTTTGATTTCATATGGCATGTTTACATTAGTAGGATCCCTTAAGACATACCTACTGACTTAGGATGGTTCCTAACCCTTAGGACTTCTTCCTTCTTGGTTTGACCTTTGTTTGGTGTTTAGAACATCTCCTTAGAACATTAGGACTTGTTTGCTTCCTTCTTTTCACTTGTACTTCAATATTTGAATTGTTTAGGTACTAACCATTTTGTGTAGGGGCTATGGTAAGTCTTGAGTATGTGGATGTTTATCCATACTCATATCTCTTCTCTCTTATCTCTTTCACTTTCTCTTGTGTGTTTATGAATAACATGATATAATGCTTTATGTGTACAACTTATCCACACCCCTTAGGGATCCTAGCTCAACTTTACTCTTTGATTAAAGTGAGGTAGGATAAGCATTAGGTAGTGCTATCCCTCTCTTCTCTTGACCTTAGGGCCACTTTAGCATGATAACATTAGGAACAAATTAAATTCCCTTTAGTGTTTTCTTTTCGACTTGAATCTTCTCTTCTCTTCTCATAACACTTCTAAAACACTTAATAAAGGTTAACGTGTATTGCGCATGAGCCTTAGATGTGGGAAGTGAATAATGGGGGGTCTCCCTTCATTCTTCTAGGGTACTTAGCGTACGTCCTGTTGGGGACGATACGCGGCGTATTCGTTCCTATGTTGTAGACTTGGGTGCAATGCAAGTTACAAACAACTTCAAAAACACTTATGTCTAAAAAACACAAAATAAACCCAAACCTTTTTTATCCTTCGGGATCGTTAAGTTTCAAACCTCCTTTTCAGAAAAGGGCACGTTACTTCCGTCTCGTCGCAAACAGGCATCGACCCTAACTGCCGGACGTGAACTTAACGTTGCTTATAAAAAACACAGACTTGGTTAAGTTGAACTACGACTGCTCTGATTTCCTCCTTCTCGTCCGATTGAGGATACGTAGGCACAAGACGACGATGTCTTGGCGAGCAACCTCCCCCTAGTTTGTGTCCAAACTACGTTGACTCTGATTTTCCTGTTCCCAGGGGAATACGTAGGCCTAGGACTCTGAGGACGTCCTATCGAGTCACTTCTTTTTCTTTTCTTCTTTGTTTCCTCGTTCCTTCTCGTACCTGTTCCTTTTCCTTTTCAGTAGCAGTGGAGCTCTAGACGACGACGCCCTTTGATCGAGACAACCAGCGTGGATCCCATCGAGTACAATGGACGCGTGGGGTGCTAACACCTTCCCTTCGCGTAACTGACTCCCTTACTCATTTCTCTTGGTCGTGAGACCTTGCTTTTCCTTTCCCCCAGGTTTATGCAGTGTTTCCTTTCCCTCTCTTGGGATAAATACACATTGCTGGCGACTCTGTTTCTGCACCACTTTCGCGTTTGTACTTGGATAAAAATCCCGGGAGCGACAGCTGGCGACTCTGTTGGGGACTGGTTGACCTCTTGCTGGTCCATCCCCTTGTGCGAGTCGATCCTAGCACTTGGTTGTTTATTGTCTTTGGGTGTTTACTATTGTGCTTTATTGTATTGTATTACTGTTTTACTGTTTATTGTTTTACTGTATTTCCCGCATTTATTACATTGCATGTCATGCTGGACTGTGCTGTTGTTTTCTGTTTGAAAGGTTGGGATTTCTGAGAGATAAGCCCACTACCCAGGCTTGAGCATACACATAGGTATTAGTGTGGGTGGGCGTGTCGCTCCCGTGGTGTTTTGCCACGTGTGGGTGTTCACGAGACCTATAACCAGACGAGGTTCTATCCAGAGCTATCTGCTACTGTATGCTCGATACAGGCCAGTAGATATTCTCTGGAGGAATTGTCGACTCTGGTGACCATTCCCGAGAACTCAGTAACGACACTCCTCCCGAGTTGTGATAATCGCAGACCAGAAATGGGAAACCCATTACACATGCTCGATCCGAGGACCCAATGCTGGGAACTTGCTATAGGATATCCTTTCTGAGGGGAATCAGTTGAGGCCTCCTCGATTGATGATGATGATTCCAAACCAGAAATGGTGAACGTATCATTATTTCTCGACCTGAGAGTCCGTGATATTGAGGATCCTCGCCTTTCTAGTACCCACATGTGAGGGGGGTAGGTTGTTTACAGGTTTGCAGGTAACCTTGACTTTCATCCTACCTGGTATTCTGGTTCTCTTATCAGTGCAAACTTATCCGCCTGGTATTCTGGGATTTTGATTATGCCGATATGCTGGTTATTCTGGTATTCTGGTTATTCGGATATTCTGGTATTCGGGTATTCTCTTTAGAGCAGACCTTTGAACTTATCCATTCAGCAACACAATAGTATTGAGCATTGTGGAAGCTTTGATCCCATGTCTGTTGCATCTGCATCATCATTTTCGCATACATGTTCTTATATTTCCAAGGGATATTAACTTTGAGACTTGCTACTGAGCATTTCCATCTATTTCTTGTGGTTAGTGTAAGGAAATTTTTTTGAATCAAAGCATAATGATTCCTTGGAAATATTCGAACATGGCATTCTGCATTGCATTCTCATACTCATATGCATAACAGGTGTTCTGGAGCGAATTTCTCATTCTGACTTGGTATTATCTTCAGGACAGCCAGCTTGACCTGCCACCACTATTCGACTTGTGATAATCAGAGGATAGCCATGGAACAACTCCGTGCAGAAATGACCGAAATGAAGATTCAGATGGGGCCGTTTATGGGGAGGATGCAAGCTTTGGTTCAAGACCAGAAAGTGCTGAAGGAAGAGGTCAACCAACTGAAGACTCAGATGAGTCTGGTTATGGAGGTCGTGAGAGGTGTGCTAAGCAAAAATAATAATATCATGCTTGAAGTTGCGGCTAAAATTGTCTCTCCTCCACTGTTTAAGGGATCCATCCCAAAAAGTGAGCAGATTGCCACTGTGACCGCCCCGGCTGTATCTCAACAGCAAAATCGTGGTCCACTCCAGCAATAATTTACGCCTAAGCAGAATAGGCATTTTGAGACTCCACCAGTGCCATATTCTCAGCTATTCCAGCATCTCCTTCAGTTGCAACTGGTACAGAAAAGGACTTTGGCTCCTCTCTCTGGTACTCCCCCACCGGGTTATGACGCAAGAGTCCATTGTGACTTCCACTCTGGTGCGCCGGGGCATAATGTGGAAAATTGTAAGGCCTTTTAGCATGCCGTACAGGATCTGGTCGATTCGAGGGAAATTGAATTCACGCCGAGCGGCGTAAGCTTTCATGGTGGTTTCATTCCTACTCTAGCTGCTGAAAAAGAAGTGGATATCCCTATTGTCTCTCCTAGAGTTGCATCAAGTCAGGGGTATATCTTGCAGTCCTTGATCTTAGAATCCCCACATCCGCAAATACTGCCAACGCCTCGACCAAGTCTGAAGAGAAAAGCGTCCAAAAAGATTGTGCGCTCGAATCAGTGTCAACAAGAGAACTGCTCTAGAAAGGACAAAGGCAGAAGAAGCCTGAAAGATAGTTTGATGTTCTTCCCATGCTATACGCTCAGTTATTGCCTGATCTACTCAAGTATCAGTTGGTTCAATTACGGACTCTCACACCATGTCCAACAAAGATACCACCAGGTTGGGACGCAAGTGCAAGATGCGAGTTCCATTCAGGGGGACCTGGCCATTTGATTGAAAATTGCAAAGCTCTGCAACACAAGGTGCAAGACTTAATCGACTCAAAAGTCATCACGATCACGCCTGATGGTCTGTACTTGAATTAAAGACTCCTTCCTGGAATGAGCATCCAAATTGTAAGAGCATCGTCGGAAACATTAAGTCCAGACGGAGTCAAGTCTCCTCAACAATGGCAATCTTCGGATTCTTTACTGCAGTTTCATATGTAGTTTTCATTTGTTTGTTTAAACAGTGTTTGCATGAAAAAACTTGTTTGTATTTTGAATGTTAATTTTAATACAATGAATGTGTTGTTCTTGAAGTAATTTACTTTTATACACTCATATCATGTTTATATGCATTGCAATACCAACTTTCTTGCCTAAACTCTTGAGGGAGGATGATGATTTGAAAACGCAAAATCTTTGGTTGTGTGCTTTTGGATAAAACCCTGTTGAGGATGTACAGGCATTGTTTCAAATCCCTAAACACTGGAGATATAAGGGAGATTGACCCTCGTTAACCCCTTTGAGCCTTGAAGTTGGAGTTTCTTTCGTACAAAAAAAACCCTCACACTTAACCCAGGGGCAGGGTAGACGTCAGTTAGTTTGACCGAGCGTTCAAATTTCAAAAGGAGTGTGCATATGAGGATCCATTACCTTTCTTTCCTCACATATCAGGAGGCCAAGAGATATGAAACCACGATGGTTATCCAACAACAATCAAGGAGTGAGGCAGTCACAATCTTTTCAACAAAGTCAGGACAAGCCGGTGTCACACGATTTGTTCCGAAAAAAAAAAGAATAAAAAAAAAAGAAAAAAGCCCGCTAAGTCGAAGCTTGAAAACAAGCGACTTAGGCAAAAGTTAGGGCATCCCGCTGGACTTTAAAATCTAAAGATTCAAAAGAATCAGTCCAGGCAAAAATTAGGGATCAAAAAGCAAAAGAATGAGAAAGTGAAAAACAAAGGGTACAAAAGAAAATCCTCGAGCAAGAGCAAAGTCGTGTGACTACGAACAAAAGACAAA
Organism: Lathyrus tuberosus; assembly: GCA_022829125.1. Classification (NCBI taxonomy): domain Eukaryota; kingdom Viridiplantae; phylum Streptophyta; class Magnoliopsida; order Fabales; family Fabaceae; genus Lathyrus; species Lathyrus tuberosus. The sequence goes on from JALAZF010000032.1 coordinate 11,542,499, forward strand.
AGGGGGGGGGACTGTTGCTCCAAAACCTCATTAGGTCTCAAACCATCAGTGCATGGATTCCTTAAAGATCATGAAATCTTTTTGATAGGTGAGCGCTTGTGTCAGATTAGCTGAACGTAGGACTGGAGAACATCACGAAGAGTGGGTGGGCACCGATAAACTTTGAGCCTTAAATCCTTTTTTCTCAAAACCGTGAACCAGGCCACGATACAACCCTCAAAAGTCCTAATTGAAACAAGGTTTATTCTGAAAGTGTACTTCAACGAGACAGCGTTCCTGACTCCCATGAGTTGTGCCAATACGATTTTTATTGGTATTGCAGGTGCGTATTGTTTTGCATTCAAAAATCAATGTTGCATCTTAGCCAGTGATTCGTTCACAAGGCTTGGCGACACATTTTCAATAAAACTTCAGGATAACACGAATGTTGCATTAGAATTGTCATTCTCACAATAAACATTTTCTGCTTGCATGTGTTTGACATTAAAGAAGCTTACATGATGAACGTCAGTCGAGAAGCTCGATCACGCCAAGTTGAGATGGTGAAAACTCCGAAGGACAGTCATGCCAAGGGGTATGTGGCCAGTAGACTGTGTGCAGCCTAGGCGTTCCCGATAAACGGTGATAAGAGGCAGCCAATCTGGAGCAGTCACATTGAAAGCTCTCCCTAAAGCAGCCAAACTGGGGTAATTATGTCGAGATTCAGTAAATCTCTCCACGAGCGTTTAATATGGGCCAGTCAGGTCGATTTGACAAATCTCTGTAAGATCAGTCAGGGGCAAAGTTTCTTCAAGACTCGGGGTAGGCCACCTCTAGAGCGTGAGAAGTTGTCCACGCCTGAAGGCGGTTAATTGAAAGCACCTCTTCAAAGTTCAGAATACTAGGGCAGAGCATTTTCAAGTCATTACAAATCCTTTCGAGGTAATTTACTACATGGATTATGAAGTCTGGGGCAGTTGCGTCGAGATCTGATAAATCTCTCCAAGAGTTTGAAGACCCTGGGGCAGTGTGAATGCCCGGTCTTCTATAAAATCCTCTTGAGATGATTTCTTCCTTTAGACCTGGTGGTCTGGGGCAAATGGAGAGTTCAAAGGGCCGTTTATGAACATAGAGTTCAGTTTACCATATGGTTGCAGGGTAACAAATTTGTTTTCCCTAGTAGAGTTTCTCTCCCCAGCACTGAAAGTTCGCCGTCCTCAGCAGAACTTATTCTCCTGTAAGCGTACAGAGAATTATGTCCCCAACCGAAGTCATGGTTGATCTATTATTCCCCAGAAAGCAGTCAGAGGTGGATTGCTTCAAGGTAGATGTTGTGGTATCTTCAGCAGAGGACATGTTGGTTGTCTCTGGTAAAGATTTTATCATCCCTACAGAGTTTGGTATTTATTTACCTCCACAGGACAGGAAATGTATGTTTCACTAGCAGCTGTGTGCTCTAATCCCCAGCAGGGTAAATTTGAATCTTTTCCTCAGCAGAAATTACCTTCCCCAGGCAGAATACAGAGGATTATTTCCCCTAGAGTGGTGGTTGATCCATTACTCTCTTAGCAAGCAGCCGGAAGTTGATACTTCTGCATCCCCAGCAAGAGATTGATAGAATATCTTCTTTGGACAAAGATGACATTTCCCCACAGAGTCTGAACACCTATTTTCCTCAGCTAGTCAGGAAATGTTTTCTCACCAACAATGGTTTGGTCTGATCCCCAACAGAGGATTAAGCTTGGTGGTATCCCCTAGCAGAGTTGATGTTGTCAATCGCCATTCCCCAAGCAGATTTGCTGGTATTGGCTGATATTCCCCAGCAGGATAAAGGTAAGAACATCTCCCAACAGCAGGTTAAGTTCAGTAATACCCCCAAATGGATTCGGTATTATTGACTTGTTCTCCCAGGCGGAGTTGGTGGTGATATTCTCAGGGGTTTGTTCAATAGCGGTTGATACCCCCGGCAGGTCTTAAGTCCAATTGTTGTTGGCATTCTTCAAATCCAGGTTTGAGGTCTACCTTCGGTAGAAGTCATTGGTAATTCCCAGCGGAGGGAATTTCTCTTTGGGTTCCACCTTCAATATTCGGTTCTATCCCCAACAGAGTGGAACTTCGTTCGGGGTTCTCATCTCCAGCAGAGTTTGTGACCAGGAAGTCGTTCAGTGAAATCTTCCTCCGCAGGATCTCTTAATTCAAAGGCCAATTTAGTTTGTCGTCCCCGGTGGATTTTCCTTCGTCTTCAGCATTTATTTTTCCGAGACGCTTCTTTTGCATTGCATAAGCATTCTTGTGTGGCATCCTCCCAAACGCGTAGCATTTCCATTTCGCATGGAGCATTACGCCATAGAAAAATTCAAACATGCGCATTTGAAGCATAAGCCAGGTTTGATTTCTTTTGCCAGTCTCTTTCCCCAGCAAAAGAGATGTCATTCAAGAGATGTTGTTTGACATTACACCGCAACCAATAAATTCGTTCTTCTTATTGGTCCTTCCTATACTCCCCTGCAGAGTTGTCTGTTTAGATTTCTCTTTTCCCCAGCGGAGTCATCTTTGTAGATCTGTTGATCCTACTAATCTTGGGCTTGAAATTCCGCCTTCGATTGGTCTTCCTTTTCGAGTCCGCCTTCGGCCGTCTTTGTAGTCACTCTATTTGGTTTATCCCTTGCAGAGTTGTTTGTCAGGATCGTCGATACGTGAGTTCTCTTCCTTTCACCCCTTCGTCCAGGTGGTCTTGTGGGTTATTCCCTCAAAGTAGTTTGCGTTAAACACTCGTCTGTGTTCCTTTCCATCGCCTCAATACTTCGTCCGTATTGATTTTAACACTCGTTCGTGTCCTTTTTCATTTCTTCAATACTTCGTCTGTATTGATTTTAAACACTCGTCTGTGTTCCTTAAACACTCGTCTGTGTTCGGCTTAGCATTTCAATCCCCAGTAAAGTTGCCATTTATTTTATTTCAATACTCGTCCGTATTGACCTAGACACCCGTCAGTATCCTTTCAGCACCCGTCCGTGTTTGAACCTTTATTTCAATACTCGTCCGTATTGACCTAGACACCCGTCTGTGTCCTTTCAGCACTCGTCCGTGTTTGAACCTTTATTTTAATACCCATCTGTATTGAATTAGACACCCTTTCGTGTCCTTTCAGCACCCGTCCGTGTTTGAACTTTTATTTCAATACCCGTCCGTATTGACCTTTGACACCCGTCCGTGTCCTTTCAGCACTCGTCCGTGTTTAAACTTTTATTTCAATAATCGTCCATATTGACCTTTAACACTCGTCCGTGTCCTTTCAGCACTCGTCCGTGTTTGAACTTTTATTTCAATACCCGCCCGTATTGACCTTTGACACCCGTCTGTGTCCTTTCAGCACTCGTCCGTGTGAACCTTTTACTTCAATACCCGTCCGTATTAAACTTTGACACCCGTATGTGTCCTTTCAGTACTCGTCCTTGTGAACCTTTTACTTCAATACCCGTCCGTATTGACCTTTGACACCCGTCCGTGTCCTTTCAGCACTCGTCCGTGTTTGAACTTTTATTTCAATACCCGTCCATATTGACCTTTGACATCCGTCTATGTCCTTTCAGCACTCGTCCGTGCTTAAACCTTTGTTTCAATACCCGTCCGTATTGACCTAGACACCCGTCCGTGTCCTTTCAGCACCCGTCCGTGTTTGAACCTTATTTCAATACCCGTCCGTATTGACCCTAGACACCCGTCCGTGTCCTTTCAACACCCGTCCGTGTTTAAACTTCTTATTCCAATACCCGTCCATATTGACCTTTTAGACATCCGGCCGTGTTCTTTCAGCACCCGTCCGTGTGTGAACCTTTTTGACACTCGTCTGTGTTTATCCCCAACATAGTCAACACTCGTCCGTGTTTGTTTCAATCCACTTCAATACTTCATCCATATTGATCTCTGACACTCGTCCGCGTCATGACATTATATCTTTGATTACCTGTTCCCCAACGGAGTCGTCTCTCTTTTTACAAGATGCAAATTTGTGCGGTTATTTTGGTATTCAAACCCCGTGTATCCTGATTGTCTGAAAGCTGTTGCTATCATACCCTCAGATCCAAGAAGTTTGAATAGGGGCAGCTGTAGCACCTCAAAATTTGCCCTCTTGCTTTTAGCTTTTACTGGCTTATGTTTCATTGCATTTTGGCATAATCATCATTGCATTTCATTGGTTCCTTGGCATGGGATTAGGGTGTCTAAACCAAATCCAATGAGCCTTGAGCCTCAAGAGATCTTAAATTGAGTCATCACCTTATCATATGATCAAGCTTGACAAGAGAATACAAGGGAATCACATCATCCTAACTAGTGCAAAACTAGTGTTTTGGAATTCTTGAGTATAATGCCCCAATGGGCAAGATATTTAAGCTTTTACCATCTATAAATGGTATATCTCCTCATTGTTTGAGAGGATACACATCATACTCAGAGGAATTTGGATTTGGAGGATATGCTGATTCCTCCTAGCCTAAGGGTTTAAAACTAGGGTTTGCCATAAAATCAGTTTATTTCTGATTTCTTGGGCAAAACTTGATCTCATGGTGCTCTATATGTCCTCAAGGGTCTATGAATAAAGAATTGTCCATCAATTTGATTTGGAAGGGTTTCAATTGATTCATTGATTGAAAATCAAGAAAATTGGGGAAAAGTCAAATGTGCAGAGGAAAAAGTCAACACTTGACTTTTTGAGGTCAAATCCATGTTCCTCATGTCAAACATAATCATTGGTGAGATTTTGGTCAAGAAATAATGAAAGATTCATCAAAAATCAAGAAATGTGCAAAGTTGCCAAAAATAGAAATTAGGGTTTCTATTTATGGCAAGTTTTGGCAAGGTGAGAGGTCAACTTGAGGGCATTCTTTCTCCATGTTCCAAGCACCAAATGGATGGGGTAGGGAGGCATATCAAAAGTTCATGTTTCAAGCTTCAAATCCATACCAAGAAGATCTCCATTGGATCAAAATTGAGAGAGTTATGATTGATTAAAGTTGGAGGTTTGTAGGGCATTTTTGACCAGCAAGGCAAGGCATGGGCGAGCCAGCACGCAGTCATTTCATCAAACATCTGGTGTCCATGTTGTGTTCAAGTTCAAAGCTAGATTTCTCATTGATAAAAAATCCAAATGGAAAAAAGTTAAACATGACTTTTATTCATCTCCATCTCCTCTTCAACTTTAGTTTTTGACATTTTTCCATCTGATCAAGGGTTTGAGAGTTATGATGAGGCAAAGTAGGTGACCTTTCACTGAATCTTCCATGCGCATGAGGGTTGGTCAGGCCAGGTCTGGCTGGCCCGTCACACCAGTTGTGTACACACATGTTCATGAGTAATTTCAAGCATGTTAGAGGCTTCATTTGCAATTGGTTTCCACTACAATGTTGTTGCATTACATCTCCTTTTTCCAAATCATCCTTTATCATGCCATTTGGTTACATAAACATGAAGATATACATGCATAAACTCAGCATCATGCTAGCTAATTTTTCTTCCATGGCAAGCAAGAATCATATGCATTGTTTTGTTCATCCCACGCATGCTTCACATACATGACATCAACCATTACCCTTTAAAGACAAACCATCCTTACACACCATACATGACATGCTACATCATTTCCTCTTTAGTTCAAATAAGAAAGAGAGTAAACTTGCATGAGAAGTTGCTGCAAGTTCAGAGGTAACATCACCACCCTACATTCACCTCACCACCACCTTAAAGCTCCATGAACTTTCCCTCACCATAGCAAAACCTCTCAACTCATGTCACAACAAACTTGACTCATTCTGTTAACTCACTAACTCAGCTAACTAAACCTGAGTTCTAACTGTTAACTGCAATGGTTAACATTTAACCCATCCTATATAACTAACCTCTAACAGCATTTGGAGGTGGGGGCTCATTCTTCATTTTCTCTCAAAACTCTTCACACTTTCTTTCTTCATTTTTCTCTCATTCTTGAAGCTTCATTGTACACACTTCTCTAAGATTTTCATCTTCTTTCTCTCTATTCTTCATCAACAAGTATCAATGGAATGAGGTTGGATCTAGTGTAGCACCACACTGCATTTTTCTTCATCTCTTTCAATCAGATTTGCAAGCACAACAAGCACTACATTAGCCTTTATTTGGTTAAACTCAAATTGAAGAAGCTATTGGAATCTCCTCTCTGGCTTTCTTTTGATCAGAAGTAACTTCAAAAGTACAGGTTCAGATCTAAATCTCGTGCTCTCTTTTTGATCTAATTTCACTTGTTTTTGTGTGGTTGAAGCTCAGTAGGAGCAATCTGATATCCGGCTAGTTGATAGGCACTCTAAGTGCTTAGTTTGATTTTTAGGGCTCAACTGTTTGTCTTCGATTTGGATTATTCATGCTTGATCTGTGAAAACAAATGCCATATTTGGAATCCTCATGAATTTTGGAGTGGAATAGCGTGCTCATGTGCATTTTCTATGTGTGGAAACCACCGTCCAGGGCGGAGATGTCACCGGAGAAGGTGACCGAAATAACCAGTCCGGTCGTCCCCCCTGAACCCTAGGGCCTGCATGATTTAATCTCAGCCTCTCATGTTTGCTTGATCCAACGCACCACATGCTGCCAACGCATTAATGAGTACACTCCCAGGCACGTGCCTCATTTGGAGCTTCAGGTGGATTGTGTGTGGTGGCCTTATCATTGTTATCATGTGCGCGCATTGAGGTCCACGTGATTGGTTTACTTCTTTGATAATCATACGCTGACCTGATCATGTGGTTTTGATTGAGTCAATTTGTTGACTGCTCCCTATGCTATGGACCCTATCTGACTTGCGTGTAATGGACTGGATTGCTTTGCTACGCACACCCTCCCTTTTTAAGCCCAATTGCATTTTAACTGAGTTTTTGCTAGTGTAGCACCCCCCGTGAATCCTTTCATATTATTGTAATTTCTTTTGCATAGTTGTTCCATTTTTAATATTTAAAATTGTTTCTATGCATGACAAAATTCTACAAAAATTCATAGAGCATAATAAAACATTTAAATAATTTTTTATTATTTTATTTTATGATTTTAATATATTTTGTCATACTTTCTTGAATTTCCATTCATTTTCTTTTGTTTGTGCATTTCATCATGATCTATGTCACATTTTCATTTTATTTGACATAGTTGTGCTTTGAATCTTGGTATGATAATTGGTATGTGCATTTGTGATATGTTGAGGCATGTTAGAAATTTTTTGTGAATTTTATAAGTCCTTCCTTAATGACTTTTGAGTGATGTTTTTGAGCCATTTGTGTGCATGCTTTGTATGATATTGTGAGATTTCTTTGAGCATGTTTCTTAATGGTTGTTGAGCTATATTTTTGTGACATGATCACCCACTGGTTGCACTTCAAATGTCTTGCATCACCCAATTTATTTGAGCCTTTAACTATGCTTTTGGATTCATTCTAATGACATCAATGAATGCGTGTTTATTAGATGACTTCTATTAGAGTTTTTGCTTGCTTTGAACAAGTTCCTTTGTGATGTGTGGTGAGATGTTTTGACATCATGAGATATACATATTAGAGGTCCTTCATGTTGCATTATAGGTCCATCTTGGTTCATACTTGCATGATTGGTGTATACTTGTTTGATCATAGAATGTTGTGTGAACTAATACATCTTAACTTGCCTTTCTTGGATGACTCGTGTATGCTAACTCTTGCATGACCTTCATATGCCACTTCAAAATTATTACACTTATGTTTGCCATCACTCTTGACTTCATAACATGAATTTTAACTTCATATTGCAAGTTTGGAACTTCATGAACACAAGTGAAATTGTTTGACTTAATGTGAGCTTGTTTGTTTTAACTCTCAAAGTACTTCAACATGATAATGATATGAACTTGGTGCTTGCATCCATAACTTCTAAAAGTCATTTAGTTTATCATTAGCTACTGGTTTGTAATCATTTTACATGTTTGATTCCATTGCATGTTCATCCCTTACTTGCATTACAAGTTTACATCTTCTTGTTAAACTCCAATAGTTGTTTGCTCACTTCTTCTTGTTCCACTTCTTTGAGTGCATACTTTCATGACTTGTATGTCCCTTTAATGACATTCATATACATTCCTAAATGCCATTATATTCTGACTTTGATACTTACCTATCCATTTATTCATGTTTGCTTTCCATTTGTATTCATCTTGCCTAAGTGGTACACACATTGCATTTGCATGATTGTTTAGTGCATAGTTTGCTTTTGTTTGATTTCATATGGCATGTTTACATTAGTAGGATCCCTTAAGACATACCTACTGACTTAGGATGGTTCCTAACCCTTAGGACTTCTTCCTTCTTGGTTTGACCTTTGTTTGGTGTTTAGAACATCTCCTTAGAACATTAGGACTTGTTTGCTTCCTTCTTTTCACTTGTACTTCAATATTTGAATTGTTTTGGTACTAACCATTTTGTGTAGGGGCTATGGTAAGTCTTGAGTATGTCGATGTTTATCCATACTCATATCTCTTATCTCTTATCTCTTTCACTTTCTCTTGTGTGTTTATGAATATCATGATATAATGCTTTGTGTGTACAACTTATCCACACCCCTTAGGGATCCTAGCTCAACTTTACTCTTTGATTAAAGTGAGGTAGGATAAGCATTAGGTAGTGCTATCCCTCTCTTCTCTTGACCTTAGGGCAACTTTTGCATGATAACATTAGGAACAAATTAGATTCCCTTTAGTGTTTTCTTTTCGACTTGAGTCTTCTCTTCTCTTCTCATAACACTTCTAAAACACTTAATAAAGGTTAACGTGTATTGTGCATGAGCCTTAGTGTGGGAAGTGAATAATGGGGGGTCTCCCTTCATTCTTCTAGGGTACTTAGCGTACGTCCTGTTGGGGACGATACGCGGCGTATTCGTTCCTATGTTGTAGACTTGGGTGCAATGCAAGTTACAAACAACTTCAAAAACACTTATGTCTAAAAAACACAAAAAAAAACCCAAACCTTTTTTATCCTTCGGGATCGTTAAGTTTCAAACCTCCTTTTCAGAAAAGGGCACGTTACTTCCGTCTCGTCGCAAACAGGCATCGACCCTAACTGCCGGACGTGAACTTAACGTCGCTCATAAAAAACACAGACTTGGTTAAGTCGAACTACGACTGCTCTGATTTCCTCCTTCTCATCCGATTGAGGATACGTAGGCACAAGACGGCGATGTCTTGGCGAGCAACCTCCCCTTAGTTTGTGTCCGAACTACGTTGACTCTGATTTCCCTGTTCCCGAGGGAATACGTAGGCCTAGGACTCTGAGGACGTCCTATCGAGTCACTTCTTTTTCTTTTCTTCTTTGTTTCCTCGTTCCTTCTCGTACCTATTCCTTTTCCTTTCCAGTAGCAGTGGAGCTCCAGACGACGACGCCCTTTGATCGAGACAACCAACGTGGATCCCATCGAGTACGATGGACGCGTGGGGTGCTAACACCTTCCCTTCGCGTAACTGACTCCCTTACCCGTTTCTCTTGGTCGTGAGACCTTGCTTTTCCTTTCCCCCAGGTTTATGCAGTGTTTCCTTTCCCTCTCTTGGGATAAATACACATTGCTGGCGACTCTGTTTCCGCACCACTTTCGCGTTTGTACTTGGATGAAAATCCCGGGAGCGACAGCTGGCGACTCTGCTGGGGACTGGTTGACCTCTTGCTGGTTCATCCCCTTGTGCGAGTCGATCCTAGCGCTTGGTTGTTTATTGTCTTTGGGTGTTTACTATTGTGCTTTATTGTATTGTATTACTGTTTTACTGTTTTGCTGTATTTCCCGCATTTATTGCATTGCATGTCATGCTGGACTGTGCTGTTGTTTTCTGTTTGAAAGGTTGGGATTTCTGAGAGATAAGCCCACTACCCAGGCTTGAGCATACACTTAGGTATTAGTGTGGGTGGGCGTGTCGCTCCCGTGGTGTTTTGCCACGTGTGGGTGTTCACGAGACCTACAACCAGACGAGGTTCTATCCGGAGCTATCTGCTACTGTATGCTTGATACAGGCCAGTAGATATTCTCTGGAGGAATTGTCGACTCTGGTGACCATTCCCGAGAACTCAGTAATGACACTCCTCCCGAGTTGTGATAATGGCAGACCAGAAATGGCAAACCCATTACACATGCTCGATCCGAGGACCCAATGCTGGGAACTTGCTATAGGATATCCTTTCTGAGGGGAATCAGTTGAGGCCTCCTCGATTGATGATGATGATGCCAAACCAGAAATGGTGAACGTATCATTATTTCTCGACCTGAGAGTCCGTGATATTTAGGATCCTCGCCTTTCTAGTACCCACATGTGAGGGGGGTAGGTTGTTTATAGGTTTGCAGGTAACCTTGACTTTCATCCCACCTGGTATTCTGGTTCTCTTATCAGTGCAAACTTATCAGCCTGGTATTCTGGGATTTTGATTATGCCGATATGCTGGTTATTCTGGTATTCTGGTTATTCGGATATTCTAGTATTCGGGTATTCTCTTTAGAGCAGACCTTTGAACTTATCCATTCAGCAGCACAGCAATATTGAGCATTGTGGAAGCCTTGATCCCATGTCTGTTGCATCTGCATCATCATTTTCGCATACATGTTCTTGTATTTCCAAGGGATATTAACTTTGAGACTTGCTAATGAGCATTTCCATCTATTTCTTGTGGTTAGTGTAAGGAAATTTTTTTGAATCAAAGCATAATGATTCCTTGGAAATATTCGAACATGGCATTCTGCATTGTATTCTCATACTCATATGCATAACAGGTGTTCCGGAGCGGATTTCTCATTCTGACTTGGTATTATCTTCAGGATAGCCAGCTTGACCTGCCACCACTACTCGACCTGTGATAATCAGAGGATAGCCATGGAACAACTCCGTGCAGAAATGACCGAAATGAAGATTAAGATGTGGCAGTTTATGGGGAGGATGCAAGCTTTGGTTCAAGACCAGAAAGTGCTGAAGGAAGAGGTCAACCAACTGAAGACTCAGATGAGTCTGGTTATGGAGGTCGTGAGAGGTGTGCTAAGCAAAAATAATAATCTTATGCCTGAAGCTGCGGCTGGAATTATGTTTCCTCCACTGTTTAAGGGATCCATCCCAAAAAGTGAGCAGATTGCCACTGTGACCGTCCCGGCTATATCTCAACAGCAAAATTGTGCTCCACGCCAGCAACAATTTACGCCTAAGCGGAAATAGGATTTTGAGACTCCACCAGTGCCATATTCTCAGCTATTCCAGCATCTCCTTCAGTTGCAACTGGTACAGAAAAGGACTTTGGCTCCTCTCTCTGGTACTCCCCCACCGGGTTATGACGCAAGAGTCCATTGTGACTTCCACTCTAGTGCGCCAGGGCATAATGTGGAAAATTGTAAGGCCTTTCAGCATGCCGTACAGGATCTGGTCAATTCGAGGGAAATTGAATTCACGTCGAGCGGCGTAAGCTTTCATGGTGGTTTCATTCCTACTCTAGCTGCTGAAAAAGAAGTGGATATCCCTATTGTCTCTCCTAGAGTTGCATCAAGTCAGGGGTATATCTTGCAGTCCTTGATCTTAGAATCACCACATCCGCAAATGCTGCCTACGCCTCGACCAAGTCTGAAGAGAAAAGCGCCCGAAAAGATTGTGCGCTTGAATCAGTGTCAACAAGAGAACTGCTCTAGAAAGGGACAACAAAGGCAGAAGAAGCCTGAAAGACAGTTTGATGTTCTTCCCATGCTATACGCTCAGTTATTGCCTGATCTACTCAAGTATCAGTTGGTTCAATTACGGACTCTCACACTATGTCTAACAAAGATACCACCAGGTTGGGACACAAGTGCAAGATGCGAGTTCCATTCAGGGGGACCTGGCCATTTGATTGAAAATTGCAAAGCTCTGCAACACAAGGTGCAAGACTTAATCGACTCAAAAGTCATCACGATCACGCCTGATGATCTGTACTTGAATTAAAGACTCCTTCCTGGAATGAGCATCCAAATTGTAAGAGCATCGTCGGAAACATTAAGTCCAGACGGAGTCAAGTCTCCTCAACAATGGCAATCTTCGGATTCTTTACTGCAGTTTCATATTTAGTTTTCATTTGTTTGTTTAAACAGTGTTTGCATGAAAAAACTTGTTTGTATTTTGAATGTTGATTTTAATACAATGAATGTGTTGTTCTTGAAGTAATTTACTTTTATGCACTCATATCATGTTTATATGCATTGCAATACCAACTTTCTTGCCTAAACTCTTGAGGGAGGATGATGATTTGAAAACCCAAAATCTTTGGTTGTGTGCTTTTGGATAAAACCCTGTTGAGGATGTACAGGCATTGTTTCAAATCCCTAAACACTGGAGATATAAGGGAGATAAACCCTCGTTAACCCCTTTGAGCCTTGAAGTTGGAGTTTCTTTTGTACAAAAAAAAACCCTCACACTTAACCCAGGGGCAGGGTAGGCGTCAGTTAGTTTGACCGAGCATTCAAATTTCAAAAGGAGTGTGCATCTGAGGATCCATTACCTTTCTTTCCTCACATATCAGGAGGCCAAGAGATGTGAAACCATGATGGTTATCCATCAACAATCAAGGAGTGAGGCAGTCACAATCTTTTCAACAAAGTCAGGACAAGCCAGTGTCACACGATTTGTTTCGAAAAAAAAAGAATAAAAAAAAAAGAAAAAAGCCCGCTAAGTTGAAGCTTGAAAACAAGCGACTTAGGCAAAAGTTAGGGCATCCCGCTGGACTTTAAAATCTAAAGATTCAAAAGAATCAGTCCAGGAAAAAATTAGGGATCAAAAAGCAAAAGAATGAGAAAGTGAAAAACAAAGGGATTACAAAAGAAAATCCTCGAGCAAGAGCAAAGTCGTGTGACTACGAACAAAAGACAAAAGGGGGGATAACTATTGCTCCAATACCTCATTAGGTCTCAAACCATCAGTGCATGGATTCCTTAAAGATCATGAAATCTTTTTGAGAGGTGAGCGCTTGTGTCAGATTAGCTGAACGTAGGACTAGAGAACATCACGAAGAGTGGGTGGGCACTGATAAACTTTGAGCCTTAAATCCTTTTTTCTCAAAATTGTGAACCAGGCCACGATACAACCCTCAAAAGTCCTAATTGAAACAAGGTTTATTCCGAAAGCGTACTTCAACGAGATAGCGTTCCTGACTCCCATGAGTTGTGCCAATAAGGTTTTTGTTGGTATTGCAGGTGCGTATTGTTTTGCATTCAAAAATCAATGTAGCATCTTAGCCAGTGATTCGTTCACAAGGCTTGGCGACACATTTTCAATAAAACTTCAGGATAACACGAATGTTGCATTAGAATTATCATTCTCACAATAAACATTTTCTGCTTGCATGTGTTTGACATCAAAGAAGTTTACATGATGAACGTCAGTCGAGAAGCTTGATCACGCCAAGTTGAGATGGTGAAAACTCCGAAGGACAGTCATGTCAAGGGGTTTGTGGCCAGTAGACTGTGCGCAGCCTAGGCGTTCCCGATAAACGGTGATAAGAGGCAGCCAATCTGGAGCAGTCACATTGAAAGCTCTCCCTAAAGCAGCCAAACTGGGGTAATTATGTTGAGATTTAGTAAATCTCTCCACGAGCGTTTAATATGGGCCAGTCAGGTCGATTTGACAAATCTCTGTAAGATCAGTCAGGGGCAAAGTTTCTTCAAGACTCGGGGCGGGCCACCTCTAGAGCGTGAGAAGTTGCCCACGCCTGAAGACGGTTAATTGAAAACACCTCTTCAAAGTTCAGAATACTAGGGCAGAGCATTTTCAAGTCATTACAAATCCTTTCGAGGTAATTTACTGCATGGATTATGAAGTCTGGCGCAGTTGCGTCGAGATCTGATAAATCTCTCCAAGAGTTTGAAGACCCTGGGGCAGTGTGAATACCCAGTCTTCTATAAAATCCTCTTGAGATGATTTCTTCCTTTAGACCTGGTGGTCTGGGGCAAATGGAGAGTTCAAAGGGCCGTTTATGATCATAGAGACGATTCAGTTTACCATATGGTTGCAGGGTAACAAATTTGTTTTCCCCAGTAGAGTTTCTCTCCCCAGCACTAAAAGTTCGTCGTCCTCAGCAGAACTTATTCTCCTGTAAGCGTACAGAGAATTGTGTCCCCAACCAAAGTCATGGTTGATATATTATTCCCCAGCAAGTAGTTAGAGGTGGATTACTTCAAGGTAGATGTTGTGGTATCTTCAACAGAGGACATGTTGGTTGTCTCTGGTAAAGATATTATCATCCCTACAGAGTTTGGTATTTATTTACCTCCACAGGACAGGAAATGCATGTTTCACTAGCAGCTGTGTGCTCTAATCCCCAGCTGGGTAAAGTTGAATCTTTTCCTCAGCAGAAATTACCTTCCCCAGGCAGAATACAGAGGCTTATTTCCCTAGCTAGAGTGGTGGTTGGCCCATTACTCTCTTAGCAAGCAGCCGGAAGTTGATACTTCTGCATCCCCAGCAAGAGATTGATGGAATATCTTCTTTGGACAAAGATGTTATTTCCCCACAGAGTCTGAACACCTATTTTCCTCAGCTAGTCAGGAAATCTTTTCTCACCAACAATGGTTTGGTTTGATCCCCAACAGAGGATTAAGCTTGGTGGTATCCCCTAGCAGAGTTGATGTTGTCAATCACCATTCCCCAAGCAGATTTGCTGGTATTGGCTGATATTCCCCAGCAGGATAAAGGTAAGAACATCTCCCAACAGCAGGTTAAGTTCAGTAATACCCCCAAATGGATTCGGTATTATTGACTTGTTCTCCCAAGCGGAGTTGGTGATCTTCTCAGTGGTTTGTTCAACAGCGGTTGATACCCCCGGCAGGTCTTAAGTCCAATTGTTGTTGGCATTCTTCAAATCCAGGTTTGAGGTCTACCTTCGGTAGAAGTCATTGGTAATTCCCAGCGGAGGGAATTTCTCTTTGGGTTCCACCTTCAATATTCGGTTCTATCCCCAACAGAGTGGAACTTCGTTCGGGGTTCTCATCTCCAGCAGAGTTTGTGACTAGGAAGTCGTTCAGTGAAATCTTCCTCCGCAGGATCTCTTAATTCAAAGGCCAATTTAGTTTGTCGTCCCCGGTGGATTTTCCTTCGTCTTCAGCATTTATTTTGCTGAGACGATTCTTTTGCATTGCATAAGCATTCTTGCGTGGCATCCTCCCAAATGCGTAGCATTTCCATTTCGCATGGAGCATTACGCCATAGAAAAATTCAAACATACGCATTTGAAGCATAAGCCAGGTTTGATTTCTTTTGCCAGCCTCTTTCCCCAGCAGAAAGAGATGTCATTCAACAGATGTTGTTTGACATTACACCGCAACCAATGGATTCGTTCTTATTATTGGTCCTTCCTATACTCCCCTGCAGAGTTGTCTGTTTAGATTTCTTTTTTCCCCAGCGGAGTCATCTTTGTAGATCTGTTGATCCTACTAATCTTGGGCTTGAAATTCCGCCTTAGACTGGTCTTCCTTTTCGAGTCCGCCTTCGGCCGTCTTTGTAGTCACTCTATTTGGTTTATCCCTTGCAGAGTTGTTTGTCAGGATCGTCGATACGTGAGTTCTCTTCCTTTCACCCCTTCGTCCAGGTGGTCTTGTGGGTTATTCCCTCAAAGTAGTTTGCGTTAAACACTCGTCCGTGTTCCTTTCCATCGCCTCAATACTTCGTCCGTATTGATTTTAACACTCGTTCGTGTCCTTTTTCATTTCTTCAATACTTCGTCTGTATCGATTTTAAACACTCGTCCGTGTTCCTTTAACACTCGTCTGTGTTTGGCTTAGCATTTCAATACCCAGTAAAGTTGCCATTTGTTTTATTTCAATACCCGTCCGTATTGACCTAGACACCCGTCTGTGTCCTTTCAGCACCTGTCCGTGTTTGAACCTTTATTTCAATACCCATCTGTATTGACTTAGACACCCTTTCGTGTCCTTTCAGCACCCGTCCGTGTTTGAACTTTTATTTCAATACCCGTCCGTATTGACCTTTGACACCCGTCTGTGTCCTTTCAGCACTCGTCCGTGTTTGAACTTTTATTTCAATACCCGTCCGTATTGACCTTTAACACTCGTCCGTGTCCTTTCAGCACTCGTCCGTGTTTGAACTTTTATTTCAATACCGACCCGTATTGACCTTTGACACCCGTCTGTGTCCTTTCAGCACTCGTCCGTGTGAACCTTTTACTTCAATACCCGTCCGTATTCAACTTTGACACTCGTATGTGTCCTTTCAGTACTCGTCCTTGTCAACCTTTTACTTCAATACCCGTCCGTATTGACCTTTGACACCCGTCCGTGTCCTTTCAGCACTCGTCTGTGTTTGAACTTTTATTTCAATACCCGTCCATATTGATCTTTGACACCCGTCTGTGTCCTTTCAGCACTCGTCCGTGCTTAAACCTTTATTTCAATACCCGTCCGTATTGACCTAGACACCCGCCCGTGTCCTTTCAGCACCCGTCCGTGTTTGAACCTTATTTCAATACCCGTCTGTATTGACCCTAGACACCCGTCCGTGTCCTTTCAACACCCGTCCGTGTTTAAACTGCTTATTCCAATACCCGTCCGTATTGACCTTTTAGACACCCGGCCGTGTTCTTTCAGCACCCGTCCGTGTGTGAACCTTTTTGACACTCGTCTGTGTTTATCCCTAGCATAGTCAACACTCGTCCGTGTTTGTTTTAATCCACTTCAATACTTCATCCATATTGATCTCTGACACTCGTCTGCGTCATGACATTACATCTTTGATTACTTGTTCCCCAACGGAGTCGTCTCTCTTTTTGCAAGATGCAAATTTGTGCGGTTATTTTGGTATTCAAACCCCGTGTATCCTGATTGTCTGAAAGTCGTTTCTATCATACCCTCGGATCCAAGAAGTTTGAATAGGGGCAGCTATAGCCCCTCAAAATTTGCCCTCTTGCTTTTAGCTTTTACTGGCTTATGTTTCATTGCATTTTGGCATAATCATCATTGCATTTCATTGGTTCCTTGGCATGGGATCAGGGTGTCTAAACCAAATCCAAGGAGCGTTGAGCCTCAAGAGATCTTAAATTGAGTCATCACCTTATCATATGATCAAGCTTGACAAGAGAATGCAAGGGAATCACATCATCCTAACTAGTGCAAAACTAGGGTTTTGGAATTCTTGAGTATAATGACCCAATGGGCAAGATATTTAAACTTTTACCATCTATAAATGGTATATCTCCTCATTGTTTGAGAGGATACACATCATACTTAGAGGAATTTGGATTTGGAGGATGTGCTGATTCCTCCTAGCCTAAGGGTTTAAAACTAGGGTTTGTCATAAAATCAGTTTATTTCTGATTTCTTGGGCAAAACTTGATCTCATGGTGCTCTATATGTCCTCAAGGGTCTATGAATGAAGAATTGTCCATCAATTTGATTTGGAAGGGTTTCAATTGATTCATTGATTGAAAATCAGGAAAATTGGGGAAAAGTCAAATGTGCAGAGGAAAAAGTCAACCCTTGACTTTTTGAGGTCAAATCCATGTTCCTCATGTCAAACATGATCATTGGTGAGAGTTTGGTCAAGAAATAATGAAAGATTCATCAAAAATCAAGAAATGTGCAAAGTTGCCAAAAATAGAAATTAGGGTTTCTATTTATGGCAAGTTTTGGCAAGGTGGGAAGTCAACTTGAGGGCATTCTTTCTCCATGTTCCAAGCACCAAATGGAAGGGATAGGGAGGCATATCAAAAGTTAATGTTTCAAGCTTCAAATTCATACCAAGAACATCTCCATTGGATCAAAATTGAGAGAGTTATGATTGATTAAAGTTGGAGGTTTGTAGGGCATTTTTGACCAGCAAGGCAAGGCATGGGCGAGCCAACACGCAGTCATTTCATCAAACATCTGGTGTCCATGTTGTGTTCAAGTTCAAATCTAGATTTCTCATTGATAAAAAATCCAAATGGAAAAAAGTTCAACATGACTTTTGTTCATCACCATCTCCTCTTCAACTTTGGTGTTTGACATTTTTCCATCTGATCAAGGGTTTGAGAGTTAATATGAGGCAAAGTAGGTGACCTTCCACTGAATCTTCCATGCGCATGAGGGTTGGTCAGGCCAGGTCTGGCTGACCTGCCACACCAGTTGTGTACACACATGTTCATGAGTAATTTCAAGCATGTTAGAGGCTTCATTTGCAATTGGTTTCCACTACAATGTTGTTGCATTACATCTCCTCTTTCCAAATCATCCTTTATCATGCCATTTGGTTACATAAACATGAAGATATACATGCATAAACTCACCATCGTGCTAACTGATTTTTCTTCCATGGCAAGCAAGAATCATGTGCATTGTTTTGTTCATCCCACGCATGCTTCACATACATGACATCAACCATTACCCTTTAAAGACAAACCATCCTTACACACCATACATGAGATGCTACATCATTTCCTCTTTAGTTCAAACAAGAAAGAGAGTAAACTTGCATGAGAAGCTGCTGTAAGTTCAGAGGTAACATCACCACCCTACATTCACCTCACCACCACCTTAAAGCTCCATGAACTTTCCCTCACCATAGCAAAACCTCTCAACTCGTGTCACAACAAACTTGACTCATTCTGTTAACTCACTAACTCAGTCAACTAAACCTGTGTTTTAACTGTTAACTGCATTGGTTAACATTTAACCCATCCTATATAACTAACCTCTAACAGCATTTGGAGGTGGTGGCTCATTCTTCATTTTCTCTCAAAACTCTTCACACTTTCTCTCTTCATTTTTCTCTCATTCTTAAAGCTTCATTGTACAAACTTCTCTAAGACTTTCATCTTCTTTCTCTCTATTCTTCATCAACAAGTATCAATGAAATGAGGTTGGATCTAGTGTAGCACCACACTGCATTTTTCTTCATCTCTTTCAATCAGATTTGCAAGCACAACAAGCACTATATTAGCCTTTATTTGGTTAAACTCAAATTGAAGAAGCTATTGGAATCTCCTCTCTGGCTTTCTTTTGATCAGAAGTAACTTCAAAAGTACAGGTTCAGATCTAAATCTCGTGCTCCCTTTTTGATCTAATTTCACTTGTTTTTGTGTGGTTGAAGCTCAGTAGGAGCAATGTGATATCCGGCTAGTTGATAGGCACTCTAAGTGCTTAGTTTGATTTTTTAGGGCTCAACTGTTTGTCTTCGATTTGGATTATTCATGCTTGATCTGTGAAAACAAATGCCATATTTGGAATCCTCATGAATTTTGGAGTGGAATAGCGTGCTCATGTGCATTTTCTAGGTGTGGAAACCACCGTCCAGGGCGGAGATGTCACCTGAGAAGGTGACCGGAATAACCAGTCCGGTCGTCCCCCCTGAACCCTAGGGCCTGCATGATTTAATCTCAGCCTCTCATGTTTGCTTGATCCAACGCACCACATGCTGCCAACGCATTAATGAGTACACTCCCAGGCACGTGCCTCATTTGGAGCTTCAGGTGGATTGTGTGTGGTGGCCTCATCATTGTTATCATGTGCGTGCATTGAGGTCCACGTGATTGGTTTACTTCTTTGATAATCATACGCTGACCTGATCATGTGGTTTTGATTGAGTCAATTTGTTGACTGCTCCCTATGCTATGGACCCTATCTGACTTGCGTGTAATGGACTGGATTGCTTTGCTACGCACACCCTCCCTTTTTAAGCCCAATTGCATTTTAACTGAGTTTTTGCTAGTGTAGCACCCCCCCTGAATCCTTTCATATTATTGTAATTTCTTTTGCATAGTTGTTCCATTTTTAATTTTTAAAATTATTTCTATGCATGAAAAAATTCTACAAAAATTCATAGAGCATAATAAAACATCTAAATAATTTTTTATTATTTTATTTTATGATTTTATTATATTTTGACATACTTTCTTGAATTTCCATTCATTATCTTTTGTTTGTGCATTTCATCATGACCTATGTCACATTTTCATTTTATTTGACATAGTTGTGCTTTGAATCTTGGTATGATAATTGGTATGTGCATTTTTGATATGTTGAGGCATGTTAGAAATTTTTTGTAAATTTTCTAAGTCCTTCCTTAATGACTTTTGAGTGATGTTTTTGAGCCATTTGTGTGCATGCTTTGTATGATATTGTGATATTTCTTTGAGCATGTTTCGTAATGGTTGTTGAGCTATCTTTTTGTGACATGATCACCCACTGGTTTCACTTTAAATGTCTTGCATCACACAATTTATTTGAGCCTTTAACTATGCTTTTGGATTCATTCTAATGACATCAATGAATGTGTGTTTATTAGATGACTTCTATTAGAGTTTTTGTTTGCTTTGAACAAGTTCCTTTGTGATGTGTGGTGAGATGTTTTGACATCATGAGATATACATATTAGAGGTCCTTCATGTTGCATTATAGTTCCATCTTGGTTCATACTTGCATGATTGGTGTATACTTGTTTGATCATAGAATGTTGTGTGAACTAATACATCTTAACTTGCCTTTCTTGGATGACTCGTGTATGCTAACTCTTGCATGGCCTCAATATGCCACTTCAAAATGATTACACTTCTGTTTGCCATCACTCTTGACTTTATAACATTAATTTTAACTTCATATTGCAAGTTTGGAACTTCATAAACACAAGTGAAATTGTTTGACTTAATGTGAGCTTGTTTGTTTTAACTCTCAAAGTACTTCAACATGATAA
The DNA here is from genome assembly GCA_022829125.1 of Lathyrus tuberosus. Lineage (NCBI taxonomy): Eukaryota > Viridiplantae > Streptophyta > Magnoliopsida > Fabales > Fabaceae > Lathyrus > Lathyrus tuberosus. Next base: position 11,563,188 of record JALAZF010000032.1, read on the forward strand.
TGATATGAACTTGGTGCTTGCATCCATAACTTCTAAAAGTCATTTAATTTATCATTAGCTACTGGTTTGTAATCATTTTACATGTTTGATTCCATTGCATGTTCATCCCTTACTTGCATTACAAGTTTACATCTTCTTGTTAAACTCCAATAGTTGTTTGCTCACTTCTTCTTGTTCCACTTCTTTGAGTGCATACTTTCATGACTTGTATGTCCCTTTAATGACATTCATATACATTCCTAAATGCCATTATATTCTGACTTTGATACTTACCGATCCATTTATTCATGTTTGCTTTCCATTTGTATTCATCTTGCCTAAGTGGTACACACATTGCCTTTGCATGATTGTTTAGTGCATAGTTTGCTTTTGTTTGATTTCGTATGGCATGTTTACATTAGTAGGATCCCTTAAGACATACCTACTAACTTAGGATGGTTCCTAACCCTTAGGACTTCTTCCTTCTTGGTTTTACCTTTGTTTGGTGTTTAGAACATCTCCTTAGAACATTAGGACTTGTTTGCTTCCTTCTTTTCACTTGTACTTCAATATTTGAATTGTTTTGGTACTAACCATTTTGTGTAGGGGCTATGGTAAGTCTTGAGTATGTGGATGTTTATCCATACTCATATCTCTTCTCTCTTATCTCTTTTACTTTCTCTTGTGTGTTTATGAATAGCATGATATAATGCTTTGTGTGTACAACTTATCCACACCCCTTAGGGATCCTAGCTCAACTTTAATCTTTGATTAAAGTGAGGTAGGATAAGCATTAGGTAGTGCTATCCCTCTCTTCTCTTTAGACTTAGGTTCTCAAACCTTGACCTTAGGGCCACTTTTGTATGATAACATTATGAACAAATTAGATTCCCTTTAGTGTTTTCTTTTTGACTTGAGTCTTCTCTTATCTTCTCATAACACTTCTAAAACACTTAATAAAGGTTAACGTGTATTGGCACGAGCCTTAGATGTGGGAAGTGAATAATGGGGGGTCTCTCTTCATTCTTCTAGGGTACTTAGCGTACGTCCTGTTGGGGACGATACGCGACGTATTCGTTCATATGTTGTAGACTTGGGTGCAATGCAAGTTACAAACAAATTCAAAAACACTTCTGTCTAGAAAACACAAAACAAACCCAAACCTTTTTTATCCTTCGGGATCGTTAAGTTTCAAACCTCATTTTTAGAAAAGGGCACGTTACTTCCATCTCGTCGCAAACATGCATCGACCCTAACTGCCGGATGTGAACTTAACGTCGCTCATAAAAAACACAGACTTGGTTAAGTCGAACTACGACTACTCTGATTTCCTCCTTCTCGTCTGATTGAGGATACGTAGGCACAAGACGGCGATGTGTTGGCAAGCAACCTCCCCCTAGTTTGTGTCCGAACTACGTTGACTCTGATTTTCCTGTTCCCGAGGGAATACGTAGGCCTAGGACTCTAAGGAAGTCCTATCGAGTCACTTCTTTTTCTTTTCTTCTTTGTTTCCTCGTTCCTTCTCGTACCTGTTCCTTTTCCTTTCCAGTAGCAGTGGAGCTCCAGACGACGACACCCTTTGATCGAGACAACTAGCGTGGATCCCATCGAGTACGATGGACGCGTGGGGTGCTAACACCTTCCCTTCGCGTAACCGACTCCCTTACCCGTTTCTCTTGGTCGTGAGACATTGCTTTTCCTTTCCCCCAGGTTTATGTAGTGTTTCCTTTCCCTCTCTTGGGATAAATACATATTGCTGACGACTCTGTTTCCGCGCCACTTTCGCGTTTGTACTTGGATGAAAATCCCGGGAGCGACAACAACCAGAGTTTTAACAAAGTTCTAGTTACAACTAGAATTGGACAGGAAATTAGTGACAGCCAAAGATCTTAACAAAGGCACCAGTAACAACTGGACTTGGGGTCAAAGGGGCTACAACCAACAACAAAGACTTGGATTAATGATGAATGCACATGATAACATGTCCACTTCGCTGGGGAAGGAAGGAGTCATAAGAAAACACCAGGGAATAAAGGAGTCCAGAGATTCACTAGGGAACATACATCAACTTCACTTGGGGAAGTATGAAGCCAAGGCAGCTTACTGGGGAAAATAGGAAAAATCTAATGGGGAACAAAGGATGACTCCACTTGGGGACAAATCCTCAACTGGAATAAAGGATGACTTGTTTGTTTTCAAGAGATCACGTTTTGATGTTTCCAACGTCTAGAATACCAAAAGGTATCTGACTGGACTAATTTCTGATCAAGACATCTTCTAACTTGTAAAAGTAGCATGAATCAGAAGATCAATAAACAAATAATGACACACTTTGTTTAGTCATCAGAATCTTATATCACACGTTCTGATAGCTTGACATATTAAAAATATTATCATCTTATTCTGGACAAGGTTTGATAAATAAGTTTTCCAGAATGAATACGAATATATCTTCAGCAAGGGGTTTTGTGAAAATAACAGCCCACTGGTGATCTGTGTCCACAAATTTTAACTGAAAAGTACCCTTCTGAACATAGTCACGCAAAAAGTGATGTTTTATTTCAATATGTTTTGCTCTATAATGTAGAATAGGATTCTTAGATAAACAAATGGCAGAAGTATTATCACAGAAGATAGGAATGTTACACTCGTGTATCTGATAATCTTCAAGTTGATTCTTCATCCAGAGTATCTGAGTACTGCACAGAGTTGCTGATATGTATTCTACTTCTGCAGTGGAGAGAGCAATTGTTGATTGTCTCTTGCTTGCCCATGAGATGAGGTTACTTCCCAAAAACTGACAGTTTCCAAAAGTACTCTTCCTTTCTAATCTGTCTCCAGGATAATCTGCATCACAGTAACCAGAAAGTTTGTACTCTGATGTTTTCTTATACATCAAGCCATGGTTAGTTGTTCCTTTAAGATGCCTTAGGATTCTCTTAACGGTAGTTAAGTGAGTTTCCCTTGGATCTGATTGGAAACGAGCACAAAGACATACGCTGAACAAAATATCTAGACGTGAAGTTGTCAAATACAGAAGAAATCCTATCATACCATGATATAGCTTCTGGCAAGCCTTTTTACTTACTTCTTCTTTCTCCATAATGCATGTCAGATGCATATGTGTCTTAGCAGGTTTACTTTCTAACATGTTGAATTTCTTCAGAAGTTCTTTTGCATACTTGCTCTGATGAATGTACGTTCCTTCTGATCTTTGATCAATTTGAATTCCCAGAAAGAATCTGAGTTCTCCCATCAGACTCATTTCGAATTCAGCCTGCATTAAGTTAGCAAATTCCTTGCACAAGGAAATATTAGCAAAACAAATATAAGATCATCAACATAGATTTGAACGATCAGAATGTCATTCTTAAAGGTTTTACAAAAGAGTGTGTATCCACTTTTCCTCTGGTAAAGTCATTTTCCAAAGGAAAGTTACTTAGCCTTTCATACCAAGCTCCGAGATCCTGTTTCAGACCATATAACGATTTTTTAAGTTTGAAAACAAAATCTGGGTTTTCAGAACTCTCAAAACCAGGAGGTTGGTGTAAATACACTTCTTCGGAAATATATCCATTTAAGAATGCACTCTTTACATCCATCTGATATAAAGTAATGTCATGATTTACTGCAAATGAGATTAAAATGCGAATAGATTCTAACCTGGCAACTGGTGCAAAGGTTTTTGTATAGTCTATCCCTTCTTATTGACTATAACCTTGTGCAACCAGTCGTGTTTTGTTTCTTACGACCTCACATTTCTCATCTAACTTGTTTCTGAACACCCATTAGTTCCAATGACGTGGACACCGTTGGGTTTCTAAACAAGATCCCATACGTCATTTCTGGTGAATTGATTCAGTTCTTCTTGCATGGCCAGAATGCACTTATTTTCTTTTAGAGCTTCATCAACTGTTGTTGGCTCTATCAGAGACACTAGACCCAAAAGAGTTTCTTCGGAACGTCTGAAGGATGAACGAGTTCTGACTAGATCAACTTTATCTCCTAGAATCAATTCTTCAGAATGAGAAGTCTTTAATCTATTCTTTTTCTGATGAGATGGGTTATTTTCAGCTTCTGATAAGGTTGTATCTGAATCTGGAGAGTCTGCATCTTTGTCTGCTTCTCTTGAATCTTCTACTTCTTTAGATTCTGATAATGTGATCTTCAGATCTGCAAACTTTTCAACTAGCTTTGACTTTTTAGGGTCAAGCTTATCATTGAATCTGACATGAATTGATTCCTCTATAATTCGTGTTTCTGTGTTATAGACTTTGTAGCCTTTAGAGCGTTCAGAATATCCTAACAATAAACACTTTTGAGCTTTGGAGTAAAACTTGCCAAGATTCTCTTTAGTGTTCAACATAAAACAAACACATCCAAAAGGATGAAAATATGAAATGTTGGGTTTACTATTCTTCCATAATTCATAAGGAGTCTTACCCAGAATAGGTCTTATTGAAGTTCTGTTCTGAATGTAACATGATGTATTTACTGCCTCTACCTATAAGTGTTTAGCCATGTCAGTTTCTTGGATCATGGTTCGAGCCATTTCTTGCAAAGTCCTATTCTTCCTTTCCACTACTCCATTTTGTTGTGGAGTTATGGGACAGGAGAAATCATGGGAAATGCCATGAGAATCAAAAAGATTCTCAAAGTATCTGTTCTCAAATTCTCCTCCATGATCACTTATGACTTGACTATTTTGCAATCCTTTTCTATTTCCACTTGAGAGCAAAAGGTAGAGAACACGGAATGAGACTCATCCTTGTGTTTCAAGAATTTTACCCATGTCCAACGACTATAATCATCAACGATTACTAATCCATACTTCTTTCCACTTATTGACGCAGTTTTCACTAGTCCAAATAAGTCAATGTGCAGAAGTTCTAACGGTCTAGAGGTGGACACAACATTCTTTGCTTTAAAGGAAGTTTTGGTAAACTTTCCTTTCAGACATGCTTCACAAAGAGCATCTGAAGAATACTTCAGATTTGGCAAGCCTCTGACAAGTTCAAGCTTATTTAGCTGAGAAATCCTCCTCATGCTAATATGGCCTAAACGTCTATGCCATACCCATTGATCTTCATTAACAGACATTAAGCATTTGACATTCTGTTCACGAAGATCAGAAAGTCTAATCTTATAAATGTTGTTTTTCCTCTTTCTGACAAATAGGATTGAACCATCTTTCTGACTTGCAGCCTTACAGGACTTTTGATTAAAGATGATATCATAACCATTGTCACTAAGATGACTAATTAACAACAAGTTATGCATCAAACCATCAACTAAAAGAACATCAATAATAGAGGGAAGGTTACCATTACCAACGGTTCCAGAGACAATGATTTTTCCTTTCTGGTTTCCTCCGAAACCGACGAAGCCTCCAGGCTTAAGTTCCAGACTTTGGAACATATGCCTTCTTCCTGTCATGTGTCGTGAGCAGCCACTGTCCAGGTACCATGACTGGTGTTTCAACTGAGCTGCTAAGGATATCTCTAAGTCAGAGTCAGAGTCTGATTCTGGTTCTGATGATATTTTATCTTCTGGTTCTCTAGAAACTTCATCTTCAGTTGTTGCTACCAGCGTAACATTTGCTTGTTCTTCATCAGATTCCTCTTCTTCAGAATCAGAGTCGTCGCAAGTTGCCATTAGAACTTTCTTCGCTTTGGAGAAGTTCTTCTTAGGCTTCTTGTCCTTCTTGATCTTTGGACACTCGTTCTTGTAATGACCTGGCTCATTACACTCGTAGCAGATAACCTCCTTTCCAGAGTTCTGCTTCTTCTGTCCAGATGATGACTCAGAGCGGCCTTTGTTTCTTCTAGATCCTCTGAAGTTTCCTTGCCTATGCTTCCAGATTTTGTTGATTCTTCTGGAGATTAATGGCAGCTCATCTTCTGATTCTTCACCAGAATTTTCTGATTCTTCCTCAGCTTGATAAGCCTTTGCCTTTTCAGGTTTAGACTTAAGAGCGATAGATTTGCTTTTCTTCTGAGGTTCATCTTCTTCAAGCTCTATCTCATGACTTCTCAAAGAACTAACAAGCTCTTCAAGACTTATGCTATTAAGATCTTTTGATAGTTTTAGAGCTGTTAACATAGGTCTCCATTTCTTAGGAAGACTTCTGATGATCTTTTTCACATGATCAGCAATTGAGTAACCATTGTCCAGAACTTTGAGTCCTGCGACTAACATTTGAAACCTTGAAAACATGGTCTCAACTGTCTCATAATCCTCCATTATGAATGCCTCGCATTTTTGGATTAGGGCTAACGCCTTTGTCTCCTTGACTTGAGCATTACCTTCATGAGTCATTCTTAGAGAATCAAAGATAGATTTGGCAGTATCTCTGTTTGTTATCTTCTCATACTCAATATAAGAGATAACATTTAGCAATATGACTCTTGCCTTATGATGATTCTTATAATCTTTCTTTTGTTGGTTGGTCATATCACTTCTTGATATTTTAGCACCTGTAGCATCAACTGGGTGATTGTAGCCATCGACTACCAAATCCCAAAGAACAACATCATAACCAATAAATAAATTTTCTATTCTCTCTTTCCAGTAGTCAAAGTTTTCACCATCAAAGACTGGTGGTTTGGCACTGTAATGATCTTTCTCTTCAGTGGTATTAACAGGAGATGCCATGATATCTCACACAAATACTGGATCGGTACTGAACATTGTTAAGTGTTGATAAAATGTTTATCACAATCAGAACCGGAGCTCTGATGCCAATTGAAGGTGTGAGATAAACACAAGAAAGGGGGGTTTGAATTGGGTTTTCAAAATGAAAGCTTTTTGTGAAACTCAAACAAAGATCACAAATAGACTAACAATAGAGAAAGACACACGATATATCCTGGTTCACTTGAAAACTATCAAGTTAATCCAGTCCACCTGCCAAGGTGATTTCGCCTTATACACAAGGACTTAACCCATTATAACCAAACTGATTAAAACTGCACTAGCAACTGCAGGTGACTAACAATACACAGACTAATCGTCTCTTCTTAAGGCTTCTGACCTAACTGGCCCCTTAAGGAATTCAAACAACTGTTTGATCAAATAAAATGTTTACAATGAAATGCTTCTTACATAAGCTGATATAAACACTATTTCTAGCTCAATCTAACTTAGAGCGAATCAACACAGTAAGAACAATCTTCTTCTTTGTATTGTGGTGCTTTACTGTACTATGATTATTTTCCCTCGCAAATGTTTCATCTTCTTCTATTCATCGGTGGTTTCTAAGCTGAAATAATTGAAGCATGATCAGAAGAATGAATCATTGGGTCTTTTGAGTCTTGAGTCTTCAGAGTCTTCAGAACTTGTTCAACAGAACCTTGTCATCAGAGTCTTCAGCACTCCTTCTTCAGAACCCTTGGTTATCAAAAATATAAGTCTTCAGAATCTTCAGAACTTGTTCAACAGAACCTTGTCTTCAGAATCTTCAGAACTTAGTCTTCAGAAACTTAAATCTTCAGAGTCTTCAGAACGCTATTCATCAGAACCTTGTCTTCAGAGTCTTCAGTACTTAGTCTTCAGAAGATGAGTACCAGAGTTAAATTCACAGCCAGAATCTAAGAGAACATTGTAACAGCAACATAGTGTCTTCTTGGAGTCTTTCCGATGCACAGTAGATTAGAAGTAACCTTGCTTCTTGATGCAGAAGTGACCATTGAGAACATCAGAGTGACGTAGCACACAATCTCTATCAGAGTCAGAACTTTCTCTATCAGAGTCAGAACCTGTTTGTCAATTCTTGAAAAGATACACGTTAGAGTACAAAATTGTTCTCACACAAATACAACTTTGTTATTATCAAAACAAAGAGATATATTGCAGAACCAAATCTTGTTCTAACAATCATCACCACAATATGAATGTGTTTTTCATGCCTCATTAATCCTTTCAAATATTGTTGAGTATTTACCTCAACCAAGGATAAGGGTTTTTGAGCCCTCTCAGAGCATTCAGGAAGAGGATTAATCAAGAATTGACATGATCTTCAACTTGTCAAGCCTCTCAAACATCCATTTAGGATCAAGAGATCTTCCACATCAAGAATCTAACACAAAAATGCAACATTTCAAGTTGGTGAAGCCTCAAGATCATCAGTGTCACCAAATTAGGGTGTTGGTCGACCAAGGCCTCCAGAGAGAGATTTTCATCTGGGCATCAGCCAGTACTTCAATATATGATTCAAGAAGCTCACAAGAACCTTATGGGGTCCATTCATAAGTTCAAAATAGCCTCAGGGGATGCATCTATCAAAAATCAGGAATTAGGGTTTTGACCTAATTCAATCCTTGAGTTGACCTTTGAAGCAAAGCATGAGCCAAGACCTCAAGATATGCTTTAAGGACCTCAAATACATCATATTGATCCATTCACAAGATAGAATTGATCCAAATAACTTGGTTCATAAGCAATATAAGGATTCAAATTCATCTGGACCACAAACTAGGGTTTCTAAGAAAAAGTCAACCATACCTTTGACATTTGGGCAAAGCATGATCTCAAACCTTAGGACAAGATTCAAGACACTAAAAAAACCTTTTGAATCTATCCATTAGGTTTAATTTGGCCCAAGGACTTGATTTCATAAAGGATCACAAAGTTTAAGATTTATCTGATACAAAAGCCAACTATGATCAAAACCAAGTTTGACTTTTGGAATTTTTTTGCCAAAATGACCTCTTTAAGTCAAAAACAATGTTAAATTGTGATTTGGATCATGATCAATCAAGAAAAATCAAGAAAAGTGAGGTTACTTGTAAAAGGGGCAACCTTGAGAAACTTGAAATTTCACTAAGTTATGAAAAATAATGGGTTTTCCCAACTTTGCAAGGCCATAACTTGTAATCCAAGCAACCATTTTCTTCCATCCAAAGCTCAAATGATAACTCTTCTTACATACAACAAGATTGTCAAGCAGAGGTACCCCCAAAAAATGCATGGATTTTGAGTTATAAGGCCATAAAGTTAGGTATTCATAAGATTTTGAACTTTGACACTTAGAATTTTTTTAGGCAGAATTTGTCTCATGTTTTATCCAACTTTGGAGACATTTTTCATTATGATCCAAGAGGAATCAAGACCAAATGTAAACATTAAAGTTGAAGTATGATATGCAAGCTAGAGCCGTCAAAATGGGCTAGCCCACATGGGCCGGCCCACCAGGCCCGCAGAATCATAGGGCTTGGGCCTTAAAATTAGAGCCCATATTTTTCAGGGCCTTTTTAGCCCAGCCCTAAAAAGCCCGCTACCCATTAGGGCTAGCCCATATGGGCCGTGGGTAGCCCATTAGGCCCATATCACTATAAATTTTAAAAAATTATACTAATACTTATATTATCTTACTCCAAAATAACACATTGATTTTTCTCAACTCATTAAATTTTATATATATTTTATTCAATATTTCTCTTTTAAATATTATACATTAATATAATTAATACTTTTTTCTCGTATTCTATTAGTTTCCCTTATGTTAAATATTCGAGTATTATTTTATACAATTTAGATATGTATTGTATTTAAAAACACATTATAGTATTGATAAAAAATAATATAGTACTTAAAAATGTATTATAAAAATGTATTATGTTTAAAATAATATAATTTTTAATTTTATTTATAATAAATATTATGGCATTTTTATTTTTATTTTTTTTATTAAAAAGGCCCATTTAGGGCCGGGTAGCCCGAAGCCCATCTAGGGCCGGGCTCGGGTAGTAATTTTCGAGCCCATATTATAAACGGGCTTTTTTGGCCCAGCCCTAAAAAGCCCGAGCCCATCAGGGCCGGCCCATTTAAGGCCGGGTAGCCCATTTTGACAGCTCTAATGCAAGCTTTCCAAAAAGTACAAGAACTCCTATTAATTCAATTTGAACAAGGAGTTATGAACCTCACAACATGCCTTGCTCAAACTAATTTTCAAGACAGATTTTGTGTATTTCTTGTGCCACACGATTTCCATCTTCAATTTTGTCATCTTACAAGCTTTGTCCTCTTCCAAGATCAGAAAGAATCTTGATGAATCACTTGATGTTTTCAACTTTGGACCATTGAGTTAAGAAGTCAACTTGGCATGTGCAAATTCATCATTACATGAACCTTGAAATTCAATTTTGGCATCAATCCTTAAAGTGATGCATAGAGGTGGCATGAATCAGTTACAATCCAGTCAAGATAAGTCAAGAAACATGAATGTTCAAACCTGCAAAATTAGTTGAAGTCAAGATAAGAGGAGACTTTGGTGCCTTGGCATTTAAGAAAGAGCTACATGACAAAATCCATTGGATAATAGAGTGATCCCTCATCCAATACTATTCCTCCCAAAACAAACTTGTTCATCGATAAATAGGAGTTGTTTCTGATCATTTCAATCACTCCAAAACAATACAAAAGACTTGTTTTCTCACTTTCCGTCTCTTACTTCAAATTTCAAAGTTTTAAGGATCAAACTTGGAATTCTTAAAACCATAGCGAAAACCACTCAAATAACCGTCCAAACACGTCACAAATCATCCATTAGAGGTGTCCAAACCCTCACCTTCATCTCAAATCACCAAAATCAGAAAGTCAACCATCAAAACCTCAAATTTTGACTTTTCTGCATTTTTCAAGCCATGTCTTGATTCAGTCCCTTTCAAAATCAAAAAACACCTCAAACACACTAATATATATCCTTAAGGTGTTCCATGCATAGTTTCTCAACTGTAACATCATTTGGAGGAGTTGTCATTTTGGTCACTTTTGCCAATTTTACAAGAAAGAGCTAAATTATGTTCCAGAGGTTTTATTTGGATTTTTATCATCCTAAAAGCTTCTAAGGGATCTATTAGAAGTGTCCAAGGTATTGGTTTGCTTCTGTCACAAGTATCTTGAAGGTTAGCAAGTGGAGCTTCAAGAGGTAAGTGCATAAGAACTTGAACTTTGTGAAATATGTATTGCTTTGATGTATAATGATCATGAACATGTCATACATATCATATTTGTTGTGTTTAAACTATTTTTTCATGCTATTACTGCTTGTATTGAGTTATAGCATAGAACTTGCAAAACTTGACCTATTTTGAAATTGATGCGTGTCGAGGACACTAACGTGACCGAGCTAAGACTACAAGTATACAACTGTTCGCGTAGTTTTAAATAAGGTTGTTGAACCCACAGGGAAGTGATAATCAAACTAATGCAATCTATAGTTGCAGTGTAAAACTAAGGCTAGGAGTTTACGAAATTTGCAAGGAAAAGGAAAATTACTAATTCTAGAGGTTTTAGGAAATAATACTAAAAACGATTCTGGAATATGGATTCCGCGCACCTAAAGGACTCGTAGAAATTCGATGCTAATTACGATTGCACTTTGATCCGTTGGAAGTACTAACTTAAAGACTCCGCCTCACACTCTCGTGTTGTCGACAAAAGCCACACCTAACAACCACAGGATTTTGCTCTCGCTCGCCCGTTTTAATTGAAAAGTGCATTTTGGAATCTAATGAAATCCTAAACGATGCCTAAAGCACTCTCGCTGTTTTTAGGATCGGTGCTTAGTTTCTACTATCTGTTCTTTCCTCACACTCTCACGCTATCGGTCTGAACTTAGCATGTTCCTCACTTTCGTGTCGGAATAATAAATCATGAAGATTAGAAACTAAAACCAAAACTAGCATGCAATCACATAAAGTCACGGCTACATTTTCTACGGAGTCCCATCGGTAACGACGGTTCTCACATGCCGAACTCAAACAAAATTAGCAACACATTTCAGTTTTTATTACAAACATGATCATGGTAACTTTCATGTCAAAATACATAGCATGCACAAAGTAGAAAATAAAATGCTAGACGGAAATAAGAAAAACCTGTAAAGTAAAATGCAGAATTTAATTGATAAAAAGGTGCCGGCGGGCTTGTCCAAAATCAAGAGTACAACAGCAAAGTAAATTACAAGGAAACTGCGACAATTCCTCGATGTGAGTAATTCTCGCTTTGAAAATAATGTATTTGCCTAAACAGAATTCGATAGAGCTTCCGCGTCTAAAATTGGATCTCTAATACAAGAGTGAAGAGTCCTATTTATAGAGCAAAAGGCCAGAAATAACTTCCAAAACGTACAAGAGGAGTGGAGGGAAAATAGGCCAGCAAAACTGCCCATGACAGTTGCAGTTTTGAAATTCTGTAACTGCGCAGCAATGGTATCGCCACCAGGCCATGGCGAACGCCATGGTTCTGGCCTTTTTAATTGATGTGGCAGACATCCCATGGCGAACGCCATCTGGGGATGGCGAACGCCATATCAGTAAAATGTCGAATTCTTCACCTCTTTGATGAATTTTCTTCTTCCTTTGCTCTTTTCTGATCTTGTGCCCGATTTCTCCACAGACGAAGCTGTCAATTCCAAAACACACAAAACACGATTAAATGCTAATAAAACTCAAATAAAATGAACGAAACAAATGCGTAATGAGCCATAAAATACGATAGGATTTCTCGTTATCAGAAACCACTATCGGGTTTTAAAATGTAGGCATTTTTAGAAAATTCTAAGACCACCATTGGATTCCTCATGAAATTCTAGGTAGGATCCATCTTTATTTCATCCATTTTCATGGAGAAATGAAGAAGTTATGGCCTTCTTGCAAAGGCACCAAAACTTGGCCTCCCTTGGGCAAGAACCAGGTCATGGCGCCTTTGGCCAGGCCTAAAACCAAGTCACCCTTATGTATTTATGGGGTGGGTTTGATACACGGATGTATCACCACCCCAGTCGTTGCAGCGTGTGTTTTCAAGTGTGTTTGTGTTGGAGGACGTGGGTTCAACACTCACCCATGTCATTTTTCCCATTTTTCCCATTTTCACTATTTTTTTTGTTATATTTTTCATATTATTTTTAATAATTATTTTTGTTAATCAATTTTAATTATTTTAAAATGATTTTTTGCACAAATATCACTCACATATTAAATTATTTTATTCACCCAAAAAAATCACAAAAATATTTTTATTTGATATATTTTTAATATATTTAAAAATGTTATTTTAAATTGTTTTAAATGTTTTTAAAATGATTTCTTTTTCTTGATTTTTAAAACCAAAATGATTTTGAATATTCATGTTAATAAAATAATTTTTTCATGAACCTTAATCATTGTTTATAACATGATTAATGATTTTATTTGATAAATTATACATATTTGATTTGATTTTTCTTTGAAAATTATCTTTAAAAAATATGAAATTAGGCTTTTGTCTGGATTCAATCTTTCAAATTTCATTTCAACACTCATTGGGCCTCTATTAGAGTGTAAGACCCAACCCTCTTTGTAAATAAACCCCTTCACGGGCCTCTGCTATAGTATAAGTCCCATCGCGCTTTTCAAAATCACGGTGCGATCACTATTTTCACAATAATCTTGGGCCTCTGTTAGGAGTATAAGTCCCATCTCTTTGTACATAACCTTGTTTTAAACAATAATCTTTGGGCCTCTGATAGAGTGTAAGACCCAACACCCTTCTGTAAATAGAAAATCTTTTAGCCTCATTCATCCTGGGCTTTGTACAGGATACAAATAATCACATGGGCCTCTGTCTAGAGTGTAAGACCCAACACCTTTGCTCTTCTCTTACTTGAGATCAAGTCAAATCATTTTCAAAACTTTCTTCAATTTCTTCAAAACCCTAATCCAATCTTGAAGAAAGCATCTGATAAATCACAATACACTTGGGCTTCTATCTAGAGAATAAGACCCACCACTTTCCTCAGATACTTGTTTATATATAGGGGTGGCAAAGAGGATATCCCACCCCATTTAAGCTTGTCCTAAAGCGCGGGGGGGGGGGGGGGGGGGGGGGGGGGGGGGGGGGTCGGGCCAACTTAGACGTCCGAGCTCAAAAGTCAAGCCTGCCCCATTTACTAACGAGTTGGCGGGCCGGTCCGCCAACTTTTTTTTTACAATTTGATTTACTACATAATTTACAAAATTATTAATCATTACAAAAGTCAAACTTAAACAAGTCTTAATCCAAATGTCATAGTGCAAATGTCTTAATGCATAGTAAAACTTTATCAAGTCTTAATGCAAATGTCATATTCTTCAACATAAACAAACAGCGTAACTATTAATACCAAAAACTTAAAACAAACAAACACACTAAAACCCCAAAAGTCAAAACTTTATTATCATAATCAGAAACAAACCCCTCTGTGCAAAACTTACCTTATAGCTTTAGAACCTGGCTCCAATGACAACGAGTAATAGAAAATAGAAAAAATGTATTCTTTATGTTTTGCAATAAAGACTTTTCATACTATGAGTGAAAATAAAGAACGAAGCAGAGCCCAATTAGTGTCTTCAAAATGAGGTGTTTGTGGTTATGTGAAAAAATGAATATTAGGGTTTGAAGAAATAAGGGTTGTTTTAAAAGGATGTCTAATACATATCAAGTTAATAATGTTTTAATTCCAAGTAAAAATTATTTTTTTAAATAAAAAGCCTGTAGGAAAAAACCCGCCCCGCCCCGCCCTCGACTCGTTTTAAAAGTGGGTTAGGTGGGGGCGAGCCAACTTAAGACACCGAACCAAAAACCTCGCCCCAGCCCGCCAAAAATGGTGGGTTAAACGGGCTGGCCCCGGCGGGCCCAACCCGTTTTGCCACCTCTATTTATATACTTGTTCATATGTTTGTATATATACTTGTACATTTCTTGTTAAGTCTCTCTTAGAATTTAAGGAATCCTCAGTTTAGACTAGTTCAACAATAGGATCATTCCAGTCAGTATGACTTAGTTCAAGTAACTAGTTCCCCTTGTATAAAGGAATACATTTAGCCTCATCTTGGGCTTTATCCAAGCATTATTGCCTCCTCTTGGGCATCATACAATGAATCTCCCCAGAAGATAGCCTCCTCTTGGGATTTGTTCAATTTGATCAACCTTGAAACAATTCAATAAAGAGAGGATTATTTCCCGATGAAACCTCTTCTTTAACCCCTTTAACCCTGGGACAGTTCAACAAAGAAAGGATTATTTTCCATTGAAACCTTTCTTGAACTCTTCCTAGACTTGGAAGATCTCAACAGTCAGCCTCCTCTTGGGCTTCATACAAGGACCCATGAGCTTCCTAGAAGCATCCATAGCCTACTCTTGGGCTTCATACAAGGACCCTCAAGCTTCCTAAAAGCATAGAATATATCCTAATCATCTTTATCAATACACCCAGTCCCTAAGAGAGTCAAAAACTTTAAGGCATTTAAACTCATCCTCTAAGGCTCTTCTGATCCTCAACAAGGTTTGGCTTTCATCTTTAAAATCCCCAGCCAGGATCAGGTTACCATCAACAAATCCCCCAAAAGTATCAGAACCTCATGGCATCTGATAAATCAACTCTTCTGCAATCCCCAACAAGAGTTAGTTTCCCTTTGGATTCCTCAAAATAGTTTAGACCCTCTCCTGGATTTAATTAAATCCTCAGTAAGAGTCAGCCTCCTCTTAGGCTTCATATAATGATCTTCCCAGCTGGCCTCAATCTTGGGCTTTGTACAAGACAGATATAATACTCCCCAGTTGAGTCAGTTTTTAACTTTTTCAGCTTTAACATTGGGCTTTGATCAAAGTACAAAATCCATCATCCTCATATATGAGACCATGAGTCCTCTATGTAGGAGGATATTTCCTCTGTACATCACATTTTAAAACAAATAATCAAAACCTTTTTTCCAGATAATTGATGTAAATGGCGCACTTGTTGATTCAAAAATCCAAGCTGGAGTCTCTTCTTTATCATGGCTAATATTTCTCTTTAATCTAAGTGATGTAAGTGGCAAACCTTTGGATTCCATACATCCAAGTCAATGTCCCTCTCTTGGCATGAAAATACTCATAAAGGAAGATGTGGCATTGTTGGATTCCACACATCCCAGTTAAAGCAACTTCCCTTATAATCAATTCCTCAATGTTTCTGATTAATATGTGAGATATCTCCCTTTAGAGATGACAAATTCTCTCTCTCAGTCAAACCTTTAGCTTCAATCTTTGGCTTTGAACAAGACACAAATACTCCTTTAGCTTTAATTTTGGGCTTTGAACAAGACACAAATACCCTTTTAGCTTCAATCTTGAGCTTTGAACATGACACCAAACATTTGGAGGAACTACGAATGCTCTGATTTCCACAGATCTCTTTACGGGAATACGTAGGCATAAGATTGCGAAATCTTAGCGAGCGCATTAATAAAAAACCTTAGGTCCAGTACCTTTCCAAAAACAATAGAAATCCCAAAAACAACAAAAAAAAACATTTCTTCAGCCTTCATAAAGGAGAAATTTTCCCTATTCAACAGTAAATGGATTTAAGCAACCAAGCAATTCAATAGTAAAACATATGCAAATAAAGGTTCCTATAGATTACTATAGATACTCTGGGTGTTAACAGCTTCCCTTTGTATAACCAACCCCCGATCCCCTGTCTCTTTGCATCTGTTAAAGAAAACATTTGCACGCAGGGTTAGTTTGAGATATCTTTCCCTTCCTTTTAAGCTTCATAGGATAAATATAGAAATCTGAAAGTAGCACCAAAAGCGGTTGTGGTCGCGTCACAAAAACCGACGCTACAGAAAAATGGCGACTCTGCTGGGGACCTTTATCTTTTTCTAGGAGGGTTAAGCCTTTTATTGCATTTTTACTATTTATTTGTTATCTAATTTAATATTATTTATTGTTTTCCATCATACTATCTGTTTATCTGCCATACTTGTTTAAATTATTGTTATCTGGGAATGTGATTCATACACATGTGGTGAGTCAAAAAGTCCTCAGTAGGCTTGAGAGCATATTTTAAGATAGGAGGTGGAAGACTCAAGAAGGCTTATAGGGAGTGAATCCCGACCAAGCTAACTTGAAAGTCCACCAAATCAGTGGAGGTACCATTTTGGAATTACTGATGTTAAACGAGCAAGTCGTGAAAACATTACTTTTTCCACTGGGCACCCGCGAAACTGAGGATTAGTAAACATTTAACCTTGACCATTCTTTTAGGATGTAGTGCGGTGACTATCGAGTATAGTTGATACGCAATACTATGCTCAAATGAGATTCATCTTAAGGATATTACAGCTCTCATGAGTCAGTCGATTTGCTGGTAATATTCTTAAGAGGGGTCAATGATTTTGAGAACCTTTCTAGAACCCGTTCTACAGGTACAAAAAAGAACCCCTAGTACATGCCCTTACCCAGAAGTACACCTTCAAAACTCCAAGACTTGAAGACCTGAGAAGATTGGGAAGGTTGATTACCAATCCGAAAGCTTTCAGAGCTAAGTACGGAGGACTTTTGTCTCTTTTGAAAGTCAACATGCTGAAAGGAGTCCTACTACATTGGTTCAGTTCTATGATCCGGTGTACCACTGCTTCATGTTTCCAGATTATCAGCTCACACCAAAATTGGAAGAGTACTCTCATCTGATTGATTTATCTATCACTGATCAGGATCTAATCTCCGAACTGGAAGAAATTCCTAAGGATCAGGTCATTTCAAGAGTCACCTCTTTGGAAATATCGTACATCAAAACTCATATGACCACCAAGGGTGGAATTCAAGGTCTACCAGCTAGGTTTCTATTGGAAAAAGCCCTATACTTTTCCAATATAGGAAACATAGTTGCTTTCGAGGATAACTCTGTTTTACTCACTTATGGATTATTCCTTTTCCCTAACATTGACAATTTTGTCGACATAAATGCTATCAAGATATTCTTAATTGGGAACCCAGTCCCAACTTTGCTTGCAGATGCTTACCACTCAGTGCATTTAAGGAACTTGTACTATGGAGGGATGATTAAATGCTGTGTACCATTACTCTACAAATGGTTTATTTCCCACTTACCCAAATCTGCTGCTTTTTGGGATCTCAAAAGTGGTATGCGATGGTCGCAAAAGATTATGTCTCTCACTCACTCCGACATAGATTGGTACAATTGGGTCGATGACGGAATAAAGATCATTGACAAATGTGGAAGTTTCCCCAATTTACCCCTCATTGGTACCATGGTAGGGATCAATTATCACCTAGTTTTAGCTCGTCGTCAGCTTAGATACCCGATGAAGAATGTACCTTACAACGTTCATCTAGAAGGTATTTTCTTCAAGGAAGGAGAAAATGACAGAGCACTCAAGGAGGAAATTGTGCATGTCTGGCATCATGTTCATAAAAAAGAAAGAGAGTCTCTAGGAAAACCAAATTGCATCTCTGCAGAGCCTTATTGTAATGCCCTGTATAATATATACCTAGAATAATATAATACAAGCATTTTATTTGGTACTGACACCATCATAAGTGCCTAATGGCGTAATTCACATACTTGACCATTTCTAAAACATAATACAACTATGGTACAAGACATGGAAATTAGCCAAAACCAAAATCTAAGATCAATATACAATATCCTTAATTGTATACAATAAATACACAGTGGAATAAGCTCAACTAAGTTCCTCTTGAAACATCCAAGCATAGCTCCACTTGTAAATCAAACCTGCAAATACCTCCTGAAAATAATCAACAATAGTGGGGTGAGATACATCAAATCTCAGTGAGTTCCCTATCTTATGGATTCTCTCGGCTTTACAGGGTTCTATCAATCCTAACTCAAGTCAAGGGGAAGGGAAGTGACCTTGAGTTCACAATCTCACACTATATGGAAACATGTCATGAGTCTGTTAACTAAAAAATATGTCCTGAGCCTGTTAACTCAAGAATCTCACTAATCGATAACCTTACCAAGGTATCCCCTTTTCCCGTCCGCTTCTACGTCTAGAAGTCGACCCGAGTCGTGGATCCTTGTAGTTACTTGACATACGAAATGGATTCGGGATCATCGGCCTGTTAACCGTGATCCGTCACTTCTCATGGCCTGTTAACCATCGCAAGTCTCTTTACCCGTAGGCTCCATTCGTACTACACACGGGAATCAAACCTTCCAAGTAATTATGCCTGCATTTCAGAGGAGCTCGAGACTCATGAATGCCTCTCAAGGGCAATGGTTACGATTACGTGATCATACACACAAATGTGATTGTATTCGACAATCACAAGGCCACATTCGCCTTAAGACCTCTTTTGTCTTTTCACAAAACCACAATGGTTTACACACATGTTCCATACTAGTGTTTCACTCTTTTCTATATCATTTGGTAATGGACACACGCCTCGGCCTCTTTTGCACGAGCGTTGTCATTAAGTTATTCATCAATTTCCTAGCTCATTACTAGGTTCCAATATCTTAAACTATGCCATTTGTTTTGGGGTAAAGTTTCCTCACTCTTTCTATTTCATATTTTAACATGCATTTATTTTCAATCAGGTTTGACATCAATATTAGGCAAAGCATATTACAATTGCACATTGTGAATTACATATAATACTTCAATCATAAGTCATACAAAAGCATACTATAATTGTATCATAGAATCACATATAATGATTCATCACATAAAAACATCACTTTCGAGTTCCCTCCGATTCATTTAATCGGGCATCAAAATCAATATTGCTCACTCTTATCCCATAGGATATTTTCACAGCTTTCCAACGGCTTTCATTATGCCGCAATCGGACTTATGATCCAAAAGATATGAATTTTCAACATATCACATAAACATTATTTCCACATAGTAGTTCACACACATTTTAAGGCATACAAGCCACTACTATCCTCTACCAAGCATCCTTGGTTAAATCATGGTCTAACATTACCATTTAATAGCACATTGGATTCTCGTTCCAAGGCTTCAAGTCCCATATCAATCGACTTCCCGATTCATGAATTTTGGTGGAAACGAGGACTACAATATTCACACATACATTACTTTTCCATATTTTCTTATAAATCCAAAGCATATAACCATGTTTCTACCTCACCATCACAAAGAGCATTGAAATAGCTTTCCAACGCTTCCGACCATGCGTCAATCCGAGTTACGGATCAAAAGTTATGAAGGAAACAAGATGGAAAACCTGTCACGTTCGCTACTGAATTCGCAAGGCGAACCCCCCAGCGAACCAAGTCAGAACCAAAAGGGCATAAAGTTCACAAATCGAACTCTGGGCGAACATTTGCCTTCCGTTCAACCAACCATTCGCCTTCCCCTTCGCCATGTTCGCTAGGCGAACCATGCGAAACTCAGAATTTCCCAGCTGCGTGTTTAGGGTTCCATGAGCTTCAAAAACCCATCCTTTCCATACCAGATCATTCCCAAACATCAAAGCAAGTATTATCAATTTATCACATGCATATTACAACTACACCATGCAATTTATATCGAATTTCATCCGTTAGATTCCATTGATTTATCCATTTAATCATTTTCTCTCAAATCTAACCTAAGTTCAATATCAAGAATTTCTAGAACTTAAGGTGTCTATCTAGAACCCACCTGATAATCGAAGAGGAGCTTAAAGAAGATGATGATGATGATCCATGAGCTTCTCCTCAAGCTTTCCCTCTTTCTCTTCTTCTTTCTCTCTTCCTTTCTCTTCTTTCTCTTTACTATCTTTTTCCTTTTCTTTTTCTTATAACATACATACATATATATATATATATATTGTAGCGCGAATTTTTGGACGTGGTTGCGAAGCACTATCGCTTTTCGGGTACTACAGTTCGATTCATTTTTTATCCTATTGAAGCTGATGAAGGAAGGGAAATAGACGTCTCCAATTAACCCTGCTTGCATACTGAGTTTAAACAGATGACTGTTGGTTTACAGATGCTATTGAGATTGTGGGTCTCTCTTAAGTTATTTTGTTAAAATAGTGCCTGGGCGATTGGTGGGAGTTTAAGACTGATGCTTTTCGATTGATATGTGAAGGTATAGGATTTGGGACTTTGGATTAGTGTGCTCGCTAAGATTTTTCTTACAATCTTATGCCTACGTATTCCCGTTTACCGAAACAGGGAAATCAGAGCGATCGTAGTTCCTCCTATTCTATGGGAGGAAATGGTGTGTTGGTGTCTTGTTCAAAGCCCAAGAAGTGAAGCTGAAAAGGTGGTTTATATCTTGTTCAAATCTCAAGATGTGAAGCTGAAGGGTCTATTTGTATCTTGTTCGAAGCCCAAGATGTGAAGCTAAAAAGGTGCTGTCTTCAGAGAGAATTTATCATCTCTAAAGGGGGTCTGTTTGTCACGACTGTTGGGTAACTGACTATAAAGGAGGATTACTTTAACCGGGATATGTGAATCCTAGCAATGCCATAATTTCTTTTATAGGAGGTTTTAACCTGACGGAGAAGACTTTAACTCAGTGTAGAGCAATGCTATCTTTCCTTAGGAATTTCTCATGCTAAAAGAAGGACAGTGGCGTGGATATAAATAATCCAGAGGCTTGCCACTTACAGCGATTAGATGAAAGGAGTTGTTGATGTTTGTATCCTGTGAATGAGACACAGTTTTGATGCTAAAAGGTTTATTGACTCAACCGGTGTTTTTTCTTATACAAAGCCTAAGAGGAGGCTATTGGCCCAACAAGAGGGTGTTTTTATGTGTCTCGTACGAAGCCTGAGAGAGAGGTTAAAAGGGTTTGACTCAACAAGAGAGTGCTTTTAGATATGTCTTGTACGAAGCCCAAGACGGGGGCTAAAGGTTGACTCAATAAGAGAGTCTTTTATACTCAATAAGAGAGTGTTTTTGTATCTCGTACGAAGCCCGAGAGGGAGGCTAAAAGGATCATTGACTCAACAAGAGAGTCTTTTTGTATCTCGTACGAAGCCCGGGAGGGAGGCTAAAAGGATTATGGACTCAACAAGAGAGTCTTTTTGTATCTCTTACGAAGCCCGAGATAGAGGCTAAATGGATTGTTGTTTCAGTTAAGTGACAGGTCCAGTAGGTTGGTTAAAAGAGAAAATCAGTTCTTATAAAGAGACTGATTAAAGGTAAGGCTATGCTTTGGGATTGATCAGAGGATCAGGGTTATTTCATGTTCTTTAAGGAAATGGGGAATCCAGAGGGTATTGGAGACTGTCCGAGTCTACTGGTGTTTTTTCCCTACTTGAGAATGCCATCGAGACTAAAGGAGATTAGACTGTCCAAGTCTAGAGTTTTATCTTTTGTACTATGCTTAAAGAAACTGTAGTAGTACGTCCACGGTAGAAAGATCTAGACTCTTTGAAAGACTGTTCTATTAAGATGACTAATTTCTGTTCCTATACCTCTAGGAGGTCGTCGGGATAATTTGTACGAAGCCCAAGAGGGGGCTGGAAACTTTTAAGAAGCCGAGGGACAATTTGTACGAAGCCCAAGAGGAGGCTCTCTTCCCGAAGGAAGAATCCTTATACGAAGCCTAAGAGGAGGCTGTGAATACTTCTAAGAAGCCGTAGGGTCCTTGTACAACGCCCAAGAGGAGGCGGGGATGCTTTTAGGAAGCCTGTGGGTCCCCAAACCCCGAGAAATTCAAGACAGGCTATTCACAGTGAATAGATCAAGCCAGGAAAGTCCGAGAATTTGGAAGAAACTCAAGAGATGCCATTCACAGAGAAAAGATCATCTCTGGGGAGTAGAGTTTCTTTGACAATTTCTAAGAGTGACAGTCTGAGAAAGGGTTCACCGAGAATGCTGCCTTTCACGTCTCCATATTGTTTAACCCTAAGAGGAGGGAAGACTATGTCTGGTAATCCTATGGGGGATCTAGTTTTGTCTATTTAAGAGTGACCAACAGGGCTTAGTGTTAGACGTAGTTGCTGGGGAAACTCTAAATATCTATACTAGTATTACACAGTTGATATGAGTTTATGAAAGAAGACTTACAGTGAAACAGCCCCACAATACAGTTTATATGTATATGAAAGCGGATAAAGAAAGCATATAAACAATTACTCGGTTGTAGAGCTTCCATGCTGTTTGGTTAGTTGTTCAACAAAGAAAGATTGAAAACAACAGTATATTCAAAATTAAAGGAGAAAGTATGTTGAAAAGATGTTGGGGCCTACAGCTCAAGGAGAGGCCCAAGGTTTATCAGTGATCGCACTATCGTTTTGTACAGAGGGACTTATACAAGTGACTGAGGCCCAAGAAAGGTTTTCTGTACAAAGAGATGGGTCTTACACTCTCTCAAGAGGCCCAAGTGTTTAAAGAAAAAGAATGGGGCTTACAACACGAGGGTAGGCCCATATGATTGGTTTTTTTATTGGCGATCGCACCGAGGTTTTCTTTTAATACAGGGGGACTTATACAATGTCTGAAGCCCAAAAAGTTTTGGTTAAAAGGGGATTAGGTCTTACACTCTAATAGAGGCCCAAGAGATTTATTTTTGTAAAAGTGGTGGGGCTTACAGCTCAAGGAGGGGCCCAGGGTCATTTGTTTGAAAATGGCAATCGCGCCGAGATTTTTGAAAACACGGTGGGTCTTATACAATGCATTAAGGCCCAAAATGGTTTGGTTTTCAAAGGGGTTGGGTCTTACACTCTAATAGAGGCCCAAGAAATTTTGAATGGGTCTTATAGCTCGAGGAGAGGCCCAGGGTTTGTTTTTCAACGGACGATGATCGCGTCGAACTTTTTGAAATACAACGGGACTTATACAATAAGTGAGGCCCAAAAATAGGTTTGTATTTACAAAGGATTGGGTCTTACACTCTATTATAGGCCCAAAAGTGTTTGAAATTTTTTGATAAGGGTGAAAATCAAAGAAACCCTAATTTGTTATTCTTTAAAAGTAAATATTTAAAGAAAATCAAATAAAATACCAAATAAGTTTGAATAAACCATTTGTGATTTTTTTTAAGGTTTGAGAAATGAGGGATTAATCACAAGGTTAATTAAAACTCACTTGGTTTTGATTTTCAAAGTAAATATTCACTTTTAAAATGTTTAAAAACATTAAAAAGGAATTTATTCACAAAAATACGAATTATATTAAATAAATAATATAAACTTAATTTTTTTGTGGAATAAAATATTTCAACATTTTTTTGATTTTTTGCAAAAAAAACCAATAAAAAATAATTAAAATTGAAAGAGTTATTAATTTTCCAATTAATTAATAAAACATGAAAATATTGGAAAAAATAGCAAAAATGTGAAAAAACACAAAATGGCATGGGTGGGGTTTGAACCCACGACCTCAAGGTTATAGGGCGCGGGCCTTACCACTGGGGTGGTGATACATCCATTGCTTGAAGTGAAACCACAAATATACAAGGCATGCCTTGTTTTCTAAGCCTGGTCAAGGCAAGGCAAGGCAAGTTTTGCCAAGAAACGGGAAGGTCCATAACTTTCTCATTTCTTAATGGTTGGGGACAAAATTTATATGCACCTGGCCTAGAATTTCACAAGGAATCCAATGGTGGTGGTATTTTTTTCAGATCATACTCCCTCCTCAAAACGCGATAGTGGTTTTGAAAAAGGCCTATAATTGCATTTTCTATGCTACACTTTGATACAGGCATGAATTACATGATGAATTAATTCAAAAACAACATATATAACATGTATGAGGTGTGTATGATCAGTGGACTTCAAAGCAATGCATATTTTGGAAAGTTCAAGTCATGATGCTTACCTCTTTTTGAGCTTTTGGAGTTTTCTGTGCAATCTGCCAAGCTTCTTGTTCCAGAAATTGTTTGATGCTTTGGACACTCTCAAATGATCCCTTAGAAGCTTTGAGGATGGTTGGAATCAGCTGGAACCTGCAAAAACACAAACAGGCTCTTTCTTGCAAAAGGGGTTAAAATGACCAAAATAGCAACTCTCTCAAATGGTGTTCCAGATGGGGGGAACCATTTGGGACAGTTCAAGGATGTTATTTGGAGTGTGTTTGAGGTTTTATCTGGTTTGGAAAGTGACTGAATCAAGACATGGCTTGAAAAATGCACAAAAGGCCTATTTTGAGGTTTTGAGAGGTGACTTTGTGATTTTGGTGTTATAGATCACTTTTGATAGTTTGGATCACCTACATATGATGTTTATGAGGTGTTAGGATCATGAGTTGTGATGGAAATGCTCTCTAACTCAAAAACTCAGAGTTACCTTGCTAAAGAAGGCATTTTTGCCAAGAGAAAGGGATTTTGAGGAAAGCATCTGTTTGATGGCTTTGGTGTACTCAAACTGAGCACAAATGAGCTCTATTTATAGTAGAGCAAGTTTGTTTTGGGATCAATAGTGAATGGCAACTGTAGCAGAGGTTTGGCCAATGGTTGTACTTTGGAATCCAAGTCTCCTCTAGCCATTGACTAGAGGTTAGGGCACAGGGCTGTGGTTCCCTTGGTCTTGGATAAGTCTTGACTGAATTCAGTTGCAAATGGCTCATTCCTTGCCACCTTGGTGTATGCATTGAATGCTTCAATCCAAAATTGGAGTCTTGTCCCTCTTTTAGGCAATTCTAGGTTTGGCATGCTACTTCTTATTCCAAGGACTTTGGAGGCTTGGCTCAGTGTTTGTCCCCTTTAGATTTGATCCTCAGATGTGTCCCAAGTGATGACAAGGCTTGGAATTATCTGATTTTGACAAATCGAGTAAAAATGCAAAATTCTGCCTAGCCTTGGCAGTTTTCAGCAAGGCATATTGCCATTGTCATATCTCTTGGCCCAAGTGGAATTTGGTGATGTTCTTGGTCATTTTGGAAAGCCCTTATATGATACAACAACTGTTTGATCATATTTGGTTTTGATACCTTTTGGATCCAAGTGAAAAATCCCCCTACATTTGGAAAAAAGTGAAGGCAGATTCTGACTTAGTGAAAATTTCACTAAGTGTTGGAAAAAAGTGACATTTTCACTTTTTGTGATTTTGATCATTCCATAACTCAAAATCCATGAGGAATTTGGAGGGAGGTCAGTTTTAAGCTTTTGTAAAGGATAATGAGATCTACAAATCAAGCTTTGGATGGGGAAAAATGGCTTTGTGGTTTAGGAGTTATGATCCTCCAAATTTGGTACCCTTGCCACTTTGTTCATAACTTAGAAAATTTTCTAAGTTTTTATGATTACCCCTTTTACAAGTTATCCCACTTTTCTTGATTTTTCTTGATGAATGATGATTCAAATCATACATTAACATCATTTTAGGGTTAAAACCCCATTTTTGTGAAAAATCTCAAAAAGTCAAAGTTGAGTTTTGTGCACAGTTGACTTTTTATCAGATGAATTCCAAACTGTGTGATCCTTTAGGAAATCATGTCCTTGACCTAAATCAAACTTGATGTACATGTTCCATGGGTGTTATAGGGTATATTTAACCATGTCCTAGGGTTTGGGAGCATGTCCTGGTCAAAAGTCAAAGATACAGTTGACTTTTCTCGCGAAACCCTAACTGTGGTACTGATGAAATTGAGACTTGCTGCTCAAGCTTCTTGGATCAATCCATTGTTACAAATGGATCAATGTGGTATGTTGGAGACCCTCAAATCCTCTCTTGAGGTATTGGCTCATGATTTGTCCCAAAAGTCAACTTAGGGGTGAATTAGGTCAAGAAACCCTAATTCCTGATTTTTGATGTATGCATCCCCTGAGGTCAAAATGACTTGATGCTTGGGCCCATGAGGTTCCATGGAGTATTTTAGGATATGCTTTGAAGCATTGACTCATTCCCAGAGGAAATTTTTCATCTGGAGGCCCTGGTCGACCAAACCCTAATTTGGTGACACTGGCGATCTTGAGGCTTGATCCACCTGGAAGGGAGCAGCCTTGTGCTTAATCCTTGAAGTGGGAGTCCTCTTGATCCCTTATGGATATTTGAGAGGCTATACAAGTTGAACATCATGTCATTTCTTGATTGATCCTTTGTCTAAAAGCTCTGAGAGGGCTGGAAACCCTAAATTTAATTGTAGTGGATGCTCACCCATCTTTGGGGAGACTGGTGAGGTATGATGGTTCCTCCATATTGTGATGATGATTTGCACAATGATGGGGAATCTTAGTGGTCAAAATTTGGGGTATGACAGATGCCTCTATTTAATCTTCTTGGACCCAAAGGTGTGAATGGCGAAGGTATTCGGGCATTCGGGGTGCAAGAGGATTAAATATCGGAATACCCGAAATTTTGATGGTAGTCAAGAATGGTAGCTTACGCATCCTTCTTCGTTTGCTAAGCAATGATGCTTAGAAAAGGTAAAAAACTTCCCATCGATCCTGGTTTCCTACCAAGGAAATGATCTTAGTTTCTGAAATAAACTTCCCCTCGATCCTGGTATCCCACCAAGGAACTGGTCTTAGTTTCTGAAATAAACTTCCCCTCGATCCTGGTTTCCTACCAAGGAACTGGTCTTAGTTTCTGAAATAAACTTCCCCTCGATCCTGGTTTCCTACCAAGGAACTGGTCTTAGTTTCTGATGTAAACTTCCCCTCGATCCTGGTTTCCTACCAAGGAACTGGTCTTAGTTTCTTTTGTCAATAAACTTTATTGACAAGGGACGCTATGCGTAGCGGTTTTCCTCAAACTTCTCACCGAACTTTCCTGGGGAGATGCCATTTGATAGAAAAAGTTTTGATGTCAGACTTACTGGGGAACCCAGTCATCTGAGTTGTAGAGGTGTACAAACTTCTCTGTTTGGAGACGCCATTTGTCGACTCTACTGGGAAAACGAGTCTCTTGAGAGACTGCTTTCACGCTTGGAGATATTGCATCATACTTTTCTCGGGATCTTCCTGGAGAAACGCCATATGATGTGATCCAATTTTGAGGTGCTGATGACCTTCTCATCAACAGTTTTTTTTTTTGGAGAAAAACTGTTGTATTGCCGAATCTCTGCTTAAGAGGCTTTCTCTAGGGATTTTCCTTAATCCAGGAAAGGGAAAATATCATCTTCAATGGCGAAGAGTGACATCGGTTGAAGGTTTTCTGGTTTTTCAGAGGTTCAAGTTATCAAAGTGGTCAAGGGCTAATTCTGATCCAGAACTAAACTGGAGGAGAGAGATTGTTCAGACGCAACCTTTCCTGACGAGGAAAGAACTGACAACTCGATTGAGAGGACTGTTATCACTAGGGGACAAGACCGACGGGAGTGATAGTGATGCAATATGAGTGTGAATGCAAATCAATAATGCATGATGTATGTATGTATATGCTGATAAAACTGACACGACATACAGACTAACGGATGAACATGATTGGATACTTGGCCACTGCGGGGGACGAAGAGGTACCACTGGGTTCAAAATAGCAATTCTGCCTTGCTTAGGAGAAACGGTCCCTGTTGGGAGCGACGTTGATCGGGCTTAGGAGATGGAAACTCGGACGAAGAGGTCAGATGAAGCATTTATATCTGACATAGCTGATCCTTCATTCGGGCATACTAGTTTAGAATGAGTACTTTGATTCTGTACTTTGAGGCTCGAACACCTTTGGAGAAGCGATCGATGTTCTTTCGATGTTCAACAGTCAAAAGAAATTGCCATCTCAATTTTAAAGCAGAATAAAAAAATTTACAAGTAAATTCATTTTTGTTTCGTTTCAAGAATCGTTGATCATGTTAAAATGTCATTCTTTAAAGCTAAAACAAATAAGAATTGCAAACAAAAGCACAAGGGCTCAAATTTTATTGATCGGATGGAAATCAGCCAAACGCGTGATTCCATAGAGTATTTACAAAGTTAGAAAATGGTAATTTAAGGGAAAAGGGTAACATTGAAACACAACGACCACTATCCTTCTACCAACTTTGAATTCGGGGCATTCTGAGCTTCTGTCGATGATGATCTTAACTGGAGTTTTCCTAACGGATGATGTAACTGCTGCCGAGGGACTTACCCCTTTGTCGAAAGTAGTTACTTGCCATTATCCCTAATTTTTGCCTGGATTGTAATTTGAGGTTTCCAATCCACCGGGATGATTTTTGATCATGTCTCTAATTTTTGCCTGGACCGCCCTTTCGGGTTTTCAATCCACCGAGACTTTTTTTTTTAGGCAGAGTATTTCTTGACTACATCAACATTTGTGGGGTAGGAAAATTCCTCTCCGTCCATGGTTTCAAGTCTCAAGGCACCGCCTGAGAAAGTTTTCTTGGCCACATAGGGGTATCATAATTCGGAGTCCATTTGCCCCGGGAATCAGTGAGAAATGATTGTATCTTTTTTAGCACAAGGTCTCCTTTCCTGAAGACGCAAGGTCGAACCTTTTTGTCAAACGCCATCTTCATTCTTTGCTGATACAACTGACCGTGGCATAGTGCCGTTATTCGTTTCTCTTCGATCAGGTTGAGTTCGTCGTGTCGACTTTGACACCATCAGCTTCTGTAAGCTTAGCTTCCATCAATACCCGGATTGATGGGATCTCTACTTCTATGGGAAGCACTGCTTCCATGCCATATACTAGAGAGAAAGGGGTTGCCCCTGTTGAAGTGAGGACAGATGTGCGATAACCGTGAAGAGCAAAGGGTAGCATCTCGTGCCAATCTTTGTAGGTTACAACAATCTTTTGAACAATCTTCTTGATGTTCTTGTTAGCCGCTTCTACCGCTCCGTTCATCTTTGGTCGGTAGAGAGATGAGTTATGGTGTTCGATCTTGAACTCTGCGCATAACTCTTTCATCATCTTATTGTTCAAGTTAGATCCATTATCTGTAATGATTTGGCTCGGAACACCATAACGGCAGATGATATTGTTTTTGATAAATCGGACCACCGCTTGTCGGGTTACATGGCGTACGACACTGCTTAGACCCACTTAGTGAAGTAATCAATGGCTACCAGAATAAACCGATGTCCGTTTATAGCTTTGGGCTCAATCAAGCCAATCATGTCGATTCCCCATATGGAAAAAGGCCATGGGGAAGAACGAACTTTGAGATGTGTTGGCGGTACATAAATTTCGTCGGAGTATATCTGAAACTTGTGACACTTCCTCATGTACTTGTAGCAGTCGGATTCCATTGTCAACCAATAGTACCCTGCTCTCATAATTTTTCTCGCCATTGTGTGTCTGTTGGCATGAGTGCCAAAGGACCCTTCGTGAATTTCTTTCATCAGCATGTCTGCTTCTAGTCTGTCTACACATCGGAGCAAGACCATGTCAAAATTTCTCTTATAGAGTGTATCACCGCTCAAGAAGAAACTGTCTGCCAGCCTTCTGAGGGTTTTCCTGTCCTTCCTTAGTACCCCAGGTGGGTACTCTTATTTCTGAAGGAAGCATTTGATATCGTGATACCAAGGTTTATCGTCTATGACTGCTTCAATCGTGAAGATGTACGCGGGCCGTTCAAGGCGTATTATGTTGATCTTAGGTATGTCATTCCATTGACCTACACTAATCATGGAAGAGAGAGTGGCTAATGTATCAGCCAGGTGATTCTCCTCACGAGGGATGTGATGAAACTCAACTCTGTTGAAGAAGGATAGCAACCTTCTCGCGTATTCTTTGTAAGGAATCAATCCTGATTGGTATGTGATCTAATCTCCTTTGATTTGATTGATAACCAGAGCTAAGTTGCCATATACATCCAAGTTCTTAATCCTTAAATCAATCGCTTCCTCGAGACCCATAATACAAGCTACGTATTCGGCCTCGTTGTTTGTGCACTTGAATGTCAGTCTAGCGGTGAAAGGAATGTGGGTACCCTGAGGGGTTACAATGATTGCCCCAATTCCGTTTCCGCAATGATTGACAACTCCATCAAAGATAAGCCCCCATTGGGAACCTGGTTCTGGCCCTTCACTGGGTAGCGGTTCATCGCAATCTTTCATTTTCAAATACATGACATCTTCGTCTGGGAAGTCAAACACGATTGATTCTTGATCGTCAATCGGTTGATGAGCCAAATGGTCGGCTAAAATACTCCCCTTAACGGCCTTTTGAGCATGGTACTCTATATCATATTCTGATAGCAACATCTGCCAACGGGCAATCCTTCTCGTACGAGCAGGCTTTTCAAAGACATACTTGATTGGATCCATCTCGGAGACCAACCAAGTAGTGTGACGAATCATGTATTGGCGCAGACATTTGGCTGCCCAAGCCAAAGCGCATCAAGTTTTCTCAAGCATAGTATACCGAGTCTCGCAGTCGGTGAATTTCTTGCTCAAATAGTAGATGGCAGACTCTTTCCGTTTGGTTTTGTCTTGTTGGCCAAGTACACAGCCCATGGAGTCTTCCAGGACGGTGAGGTAGATAATCAACGGCCTTTCTTTCACTGGAGGTGATAAAATCAGAGGGTTCAACAAGTATTCCTTAATACTGTCGAAGGCGGTTTGGCAGTCTTCTGTCCAAACGCAGTCCTGATTCTTTTTGAGCAGTTTGAAAATCGGCGCACATGTCGCGGTCATGAGGAATATGAATCTGGAGATGTAGTTCAAACGTCCCAGGAATCCTCTGACTTGTTTTTTAGTTTTTGGAGAAGGCATTTCTTGAATGGCCTTGACCTTGTCATGATCAACCTCAATTCCTTTCTGGATGGCGATGAACCCTAAGATTTTTCCCGAACGGACACCGAAGGTGCACTTGTTGGGATTCAAGCGGAGTTTGTACTTTCTCAAACGCTTGAATAGTTTTGACAGGTGGGTCACATGCTCCTCCTCTATTTTGGATTTGGCAATCATATCATCAACATATACCTCTATCTCTTTGTGTATCATGTCATGAAACAGAGTAGTCATGGCCCTTTGATAGGTTGCCCTGGCGTTCTTCAAACCGAACGGCATTACCTTGTAACAAAAGGTCCCCCATGGGGTAATGAAAAAAGTTTTCTCCATGTCTTTCGGCGCCATTTTGATTTGATTATAGCCCGAGAATCCATCCATGAAGGAGAAAACTTTGAACTTTGCTGTACTGTCTACTAGCATGTCGATGTGTGGTAAAGGAAAGTCGTCCTTTGGCTAACCATTGAGGATATTCTGATGTGGCGAGGAAACCCGCGTCAATCTGTTTCTATACCTCCTCTTTGATTTTGATGGCCATGTCCGGGTGAGTCCGTCTCAACCTCTATTTTACTGGCGGACATTCCGACCTTAACGGTAAATGATGTTCCACGATGCTGGTATCCAACCCTGGCATATCCTGGTAAGACCAAGCGAATACATCGGGGAATTATTTGAGAAGCTTTACCAAACCCTCTCTGGCAGTTGGACTTAGCAGTGCCCCAATCCTGATTTCTTTTCTCTCTTTTTCCGAACCTAAGTTTACCGTTTCCAACGGCTCTTTATGAGGTTCAATGGACCATTCCTCCTGTCTGAGTAATCGGGAGATCTCTTCTGGAATTTCGTCGTCATTTTCTTCTTCAGCCTCAAATACCGGGAACTCAAAGTTGGGAGAAGGCATCAGATCGTATGTTTCAATGGGGTTTAAAACAAGCAATCTGCATGACGGTATGATTTGTGTTTAGAAGAGATAGAGGAAATGCAAGAGTGTGTGCAGTGTATTTCTTTTACTGCTTGTTTTTATTATTGAGTTTTTTTTTAGGATTACCATTTTCTGAAGAAAAAAATAAGAGAAAATATCAATTAATGCGGACATTACAGAACGACGTTATTTTATTAATGGACAAGTCGATTCTTGAAACTACAGCCCTATAAAACAAAGCTCTGTCGCTTTGGGCAAAGCGAAGAGGGAAATTTACAGAAAGTAAGTCCTATCAAAACATCTGTTTCACCTGGGCAGGGTGAAAGGTTAAAGACGGCAATTACTTTGACTTATAAACAATCTTTGGAACATCGATAGCAACCCATTGGCGGCGAACTCCTCGGTGAATCACAAAGTCTGGTACCTTCCTTGATTTTTCTTCAGAAATAACGCTGATTTCTGGTGGAGCAGGATCATTGGAATCTGTCTCCCAGGCAGAGTTGTCGTAGGAGGATTCCTCTGTTGTATTTTGCATAGCATTGGTGCTCTCAGGTAGATCTCCCCATCCAGTTGGCTAGATGTCTTCGAGCCTGATACGAGAGCTTTCGGGAGCAGTGTACTTGACCATATAGTTGTATTTCCCACTTGGTTGTCCCAAGGTGTCCCACACTTCTTTGGAACTGGAGGAGTCATCCCTTTCGATGACGTTGACCTCAGGAAAAGCGTAGTTGATGAACTCAAGTCCTGCAAACGTTGCAAATTCATCGTTGTACTGGACATTTTCTGAATGACCTAATTGTTGATCCCATGACAAGGTGGGGACGCATGTATTCTTTTCAATGATGCTCAGCCGATTTTCATTGTTCGGCTGATTTCCTTGCCCCAAGTCTCCTGGATACGACTGCCACATTGGCAGGCCATCCATCGGGCCATAATAGTTGTGGTCAAAGTTGTCCTTCATCAGAGTGTCTTCCTCTAATGAATTCGGCGGAGCACGACATCCTTCAGGATCACAATCTCCGTATATCATTTTGACATCTGACCTGGGTATAAATCTCGAACTCTGTGTAGGAAAGCAAAAGGGAGTCTGCATTTCGTCCTGAGACATATAACTGTCCTTGTTAAGATAGGACTCCCATTCTTCCGCCATATCAGAGGAATCATCTTTATTGATGGTATGCACTTCTTGAGGCACTGGGTGAAGGAAACCTCCATTGTGGAAGAAGTCTTGAATGGGATGAAGACTTTCATTGCTGGTAGTAGTTGTCTGGGTACAGGTTGCAGAAAAACCAAGACCCTTCTTTGTTTTATTGTTAGTAGGAATGACTAGCTGTCCCCATCCTGTTGTACTGGCACTCTCGACCGCTTTGATAGCATCTTTATATGAGAAAATGGAAGTTCCCTCTTCGGATTGATTGTCCTTGCTTACCGAAAGCGCTTGGAACTGAGTCCCAACAACCTCCTCGGGTTCTACACAAGTAGATGATGATAAGTTACTCACGAGCAAGGCTTGTTCTCCACATACCGTGACGAGCTGGTTGTTCTGGATGAACTTTAACTTTTGATGGAGGGTCGAGGTGACCGCCCCAGCTTGATGTATCCAAGGTCTTCCTAATAAACAACTGTATGTTGCTCGGATGTCCATGACCTGGAAAATGGTTTGGAAAGTGTGAGGACCAATAGTTATGGGAAGGTCGACTTCGCCGATAACCATTTTTCTGGACCCGTCAAATGCTTTGACGACGACCTCACTGGTTCTCATCGGGGGTCCTTTGAAGGATAATTACATCAAGTGGACTTTGGCATAACATTCAGAGCTGACCCTGTGTCTACCAGTACGCTGGCTAAAGCATCGCCCTGGCAGCTGACCGTGATATTGAGCGCCCTGTTATGACAGCGACCCTCTTCAGGTAATTCCTCATCACTAAATCCGAAGTTATTGCAGGAAGTGATGTTAGAGACAATGCTATAGAACTGTCTGATTGTTACATCCTGTTCTACAAAGGCTTGCTCCAAGACTTTCTGTAGAGCCTCCCTGTGCGCTTCTGAACTGAGTAAAAGTGACAGCACAGAGATCTTTGAAGGAGTTTGTAATAACTAATCAACAATGTTGTATTCACTCCTTTGGATGAGCTTCAACATCTCATCGTTGTTTTTTGAAAGGTCGGGATTACTGGATTGACTGACCGGTGGATTGGGAACTTCTGTCTGAGGTTCCTTTTCTTTGTTAAATTCTCCAACTCCTCGGTTGAAGATTCGACCACTTCGTGTTACTCGACTGATGTCTACAATATTCACAACGGAGGGTAATGGAATTTCCTTTCCATTCTCGACTGTTGTTGCACCGTATCTGTAAGGGATAGCCTTAGTTGATTCATACGGTAATGGTCCTGGTAGATAGATGACTATGGGAGCCTTCTGATTTTTTCGACCATCGTAAGCAATTTCGATCTGTTCCTGGTTGGGAACTCTCGATTCGTCAAGTAGAGGGATGATGGTACAAACATCCCTAGCCTTTTGATGATCAGAGATTACGACAACGTCCTCAATTTGATCAGCGAGGTAGTCCGGCGCCCAGTTGATTGGTCCGGAACCCGGATATGGGCGAATCTCTCTACGATCCACCTGACCCTGAAGGGCTGCTCGCACGAGGTAACATCCTTGGTTATTTTCCGAACAGACTCTACAGCGTTCATAGTTGTGTGGTGGTACCTGGCCACGCCCGCTTTGAATACAATGTAACCTCACTAGGTCAGTTTCCACATATCGAACGTCCCGACTTTGATGCCGAGTAGGGTTCCCGTTGGTAATACTAATTTGCTGGGTGTCTTCATCCATATAGATTGGAAGCCACCAATGATTCAACAAGTGCTGAAGGGTTTCCTGGACAAGGGCACAGCCTTGATCATTTTCGCAACCCGCCCTACAGCTCTGATAATCATGTGATACCAGGAACCCGAGCCAGACCTGTTTAGCATGTAACTCCACCAGGCTGGTATTCATCAAGCGAATATCAAAGATTTGAATCATGTTGATCTGATAGGGATTCCTATCATGGTAGTCCTGAATCTATCCAAGATCCATCTGACGCTGGAGGGCCTCTTGTACAAAAGAGCATCCCTGTTTGTTTACCGGTAAGTCAGACAGGAACTGTAATCGTGCCGCGACATATTATGATACTGGCTTTGCCTTGAGTGTATTGCCACCAAGTTGACATTCATTGCACGGACGTCATGGTTCTGAATGATGTTAGAATTCGTGTAAACCATGTTAACTCCACAAACTCGGTGCTCTTGGATCCATCCGAGATCCATCTGTTCCTATAGAGCTGATTGCACCACAAAACATCCTCGATTGCTATTAGAGCAGATATCACACTGGTGATAGTTATGAGGTGGCACATGGCCATATCCACTCTGTCTGCAATGCATCTTGACCAGATTAGTCCTTAACAAGAGTACATCATGAACTTGATAGACGTTGTTAGTCTCTCCCTCTATAAAATTGATTGTAGCTTTCTCGTGTTGAGGCAGCGGGTTTGTGAGAACGTTAGGATTTGTATCCTTGAAAGATAAGACCCCGCTCCTAACAAGCTTTTGTACGTCGGATTTGAAATTGAGACAGTTCTCTATGTTATGCCCTGGTCCTCCTTAATGGTAAGGGCAAGTCTGATCCACCTTAAACCAAAAAGGCGGATTTTCCGGTACTGTAAGAGGGGACTTAGTCTGGACATGCCCCTTGGCTAGTAGTAACGGAAATAGTTCTGCGTACTATACGGGTATAAGATCAAATCCTGGTGGCTGCGTTGTACGGTTGTTATTGTATGGAGGACGAGCCTGCTGAAGAGGCTGTTGAGTCCTTTGCTGATTAGGTTGGCCTTGCGCAACCTGAGGTTGATACGTAGAAATAGGAGCAGGATTGATAGCAGGAGTCACAACCGCTACTGGCTGATAACGTCGCCTTTGCTTTCTGAGAGAGATATTCCCAATATCTTGCTCTTTTTTCTTAGGAAGAGCACTACCGTATCGCTTTGTACTACTTGATGATCCAGTGTCTTTAACTAGACGTCCTTCTCGGATGGCTTCCTCAAGACGAACTCCCATACCGACCATCTCGGTGAAGTCACTGGGCGCACTGGAAACCATTATGTCGTAATAAAATGAGCTTAAGGTCTTTAAGAAGATCTTTGTCATCTCTTTTTCCTCAAGAGGTGGACAAATTTGAGCGGCAATTTCACGCCATCTCTGAGCGTATTCCTTAAAGATTTCTTTGTCCTTTTCTGACATTGATCTGAGTTGATCTCTGTCGGGTGCCATGTCCAGATTGTATTTATATTATTGGACGAAGAAAGTGCCAAGATCTCTGAAAGTGCTAATCGTAGCACGATTTAAACCCATGTACCATTTTAGGGAGGCACCGGTTAAACTATCCTGAAAGTAGTGAATTAGTAAATCCTGATTCTCTGTCTGAGCTGACATTCGCCGAGCGTACATCACCAAGTGACTCTGAGGGCAAGAGTTACCCTTGTACTTTTCAAAGTCGGGCACCTGGAATTTGTGCGGGACTTTCACATTAGGGACCAAACAGAGGTCCGCGGCGTCCTTTCCAAATAAATCCTAAGCACGAAGGGCCTGCAGTTCTTTCTGCATTCCCAGGAACTGTTCCTAGAACTTATTCATTCTTTCGAACATGTTGTCGTTTCCACCAGAAGGTATCTGTGGAATATGTCCTTCCGGGACAGTGTGTACCACGGGCAGTGGTATAGTCATTATGGCCGAGACCCTCGGTGCCTCCCGAAGTTTGTAACCTTCAGGAGTTGCTGTCATGCCCCTGGCACCTTCGCTTTCCCGAAGTTTGTAACCTTCAGGCCCAGTGGTTCCCGCTGCGGTTCCCTGATCCTCATTGATCGGCGGAACATATCCTTCCAGGATATAGTAAAGTGGCATGCCCCAGGGACGATCTTTTGGCATTTTGTACCTAGGATCGGACTTCTCCACTATGGACGTTGAGGTAATCTCTGAGATCACAGTCCTTTGTAGCTGAGCTTCTGCCATGGCTTGCATGTCGTTATGAAGCTTTCTCATATCCTCTCTCAGAGCGTCGATCTCTTCTCTCAACTCTCTGTTCTCTTCCTCGAGATCATCCATCTTTTTCTGACGATTGGTCCGAGTATTGTACGAATGAGACAGTTTGACTATAGAACCGAGACACAAACGTGAGATTCGTAGGTAAGCAGAATAAGTGACGTGAGAATGATGAATGCAATGATTATATTAATTGTTTTTTTTTGTTTAATCAAAATAAATATCGACAATTAGATTGCAAATATCAAACAGTGGGGAAACCCCGTTTTATTGAATTCAAAGGATTGCGAAAATAGAAATACAGTAGATTACAAGGTGCGGAAACAGAAACCTAAGCTAAGGGGTCCCTAGTCCTCTCTGGGGAGAAACTGGGTGCTGATTCTGGTACTTTCCTTTTCTTGGACCGGGGCTCTTGGGCCATTGTCGGGTTGTCATTCCTTTACCAAGTGAAAGGAACGAGCAAATTCCTTTGGTCATCCTGATTATCCACAGCATGTTGCTCCAAAATCTCAATCAGAGCATCCTTATCTTTTAGCAGTCGCTGTATTTTGGTACAATCTACATTGAGGGTGCGGTACTTGTTCTTCCAAGGCCTCCTCTCCTGTTGAACTCTGTTGAGAGTAACCTGAAGTTTTTCCGTTTCAGTCAAGAAGTACATGACAGATTCCCTCGGCGGAAGAACTCCGTGACGAGGATAAGGCATCTTTAGCTTGAGAGCTCTAGTTTGTACCCAGTGGAGATAAGGCTCCACCGAGACACAGTCCAGTTTTCCTAGAGACTCTCGTCCTTTCTTATGAACATGTTTCCAAGCGTGCACTATCTCCATCTTTAGTGCCCTGTCATTTTCTCCGTCCTTGAAGAAAAGACCCTCTAGATGAGCATTACGCGGGACATGCCTCATCGGGTATCCAAATTGACGACGAACCAACACTTGATGGTAATTGATTCCTCCCTTAGTTCCTATGAGGGGTATGTTGGGGAAGTTTCCACAACGATCAATGATCCTGATCCCGTCATAAATCCAATTGCACCAATCTATGTCAGAGTTGGTGAGGGACATGATTTTCTGCGACCAACGTAAGGCACTCTTATGATCCCAAAACACAGCAGACTTGGGTAAATGGGAGATAAACCATTTGTATAGCAGGGGTACACAGCATGTGATCATCCCTCTGCTGTACAAATTTCCTAAGTGTACAGAATGATACGCGTCCGTGAGCAAAGTTGGCACAGGGTTTCCAATGAGAAAAACGTTAATGGCGTTGATATCGACGAAGTTATTAATGTTGGGAAACATAAATAACCCGTAAGCGAGTAAGACAAAGATGCTTTCAAAAGTAGTCATGTTCCCTATACTAGCAAAGTACAGAGCCTTCTTTGTCAGGAACTGGGCTGGAAAACCTGGGAGCCCACCCTTGGTGGTCATGTGAGTCTTGATTTTTGACTCATCCAAATAGATTGCTCTTGCAATGTTCTGATCCTTTGGAATTTCTTCCAGTCCAGAAAATGGAACTCGATCAGTAATGTGTAGATCGGTTAGGTGAGAATACTCCTCCAGCGTTGGTGCGAGCTGGTAATCCGGGAATGTGAAACAGTGATAGACCGGATCGTAAAACTGAATGAGTGCCTCCATGATTCCTTCAAGCACATGGACTCTTAACAGATGTAGCAGACCTCCGTATTTGGCTCTGAAAGCTTCAGGGTTAGTGATCATCCTCGTTAATCCTCTCAAATCTTCTAGTTTTGGAACCCTGAAGGTATACTTATGAGTTCTCCTTCTACCGAAATCCATGAGCTCAATCTTTTTCTCTGACATTTGCAATCATTGTCTTAGTTTAATTTGAAAAAGAGAGACTAGAAGAGAAAATTTTTCTTTGATGTAATGTTTTTTAGATGAATGCAGCACACAAAAACATAGAAAAGACATGGGGTCAAAGGGTCGGTGTCATGAAGTCAAGGCTTTACCCCCCCCCCCCCCCAAAGGTTTATACTAGTGATTTTTGTACCTGTCTCTCAAAATCATCAGTTCTTGTCGAGAAAACACCAGCGGGCCGGGAACCATGCTAGGTGATGTTTTTCGAATAACCATCAGAAGAGGGTAGTATCGCGTGACAACCATTTCCAATAGTTTCTGCACTACTAAAAGAGGTTTTTCCTAGGTGTATACTCAATCTTTCCACATGCGACATCACACGCATTCCCATTAGCAGAAAAATAAACACAGATATCAATTAGGAAAAGCAGTATATATATTTGTCCTAAAGTCCTAGACTTTAAAGAGCTATGAATCCTATGTTCCTGACAAAAATGGCTCCCCGGCGGAGTCGCCATTCTGTGGTACCTTCCCAACTTTACAGGTTTTTGACCTAAGATCCTAGTGAAGTCAACAAATATCCTATCCCAGTGAAATCCCCGAAGAAAGAAAGAAAAGAAAAGAGCCCCACGGTGGGCGCTACTTTTCTGTGGCACTTTTTAAGGTTTCTTCTTAAGAGATGGGAAGTGAACAAGATCTCGTGGTCTGTCCCCAGTGAAGTCGCCATTTTTTCTGTAGCACAAATTTTTGGACGTGGTTGCGAAGTACTATCGCTTTTGGGGTACTACAGTTCAATTCATTTTTATCCTATTGAAGTTGATGAAGGAAAGGAAATAGATGTCTCCAATTAACCCTGCTTGCATACTGAGTTTAAACAGATGACTGTTGGTTTACAGATGCTATTGAGATTGTGGGTCTCTCTTAAGTTATTTTGTTAAAATAGTGCCTGGGCGATTGGTGGTAGTTTAAGACTGATGCTTTTCGATTGATATGTGAAGGTATGGGATTTGGGACTTTGGATTAGTGTGCTCGCTAAGATTTTTCTTTCAATCTTATGCATACATATTCCCGTTTACCGAAATAGGGAAATCAGAGCGATCGTAGTTCCTCCTATTTTATGGGAGGAAATGGTGTTTTGGTGTCTTGTTCAAAGCCCAAGACGTGAAGCTGAAAAGGTGGTTTATATCTTGTTCAAAGCCCAAGATGTGAAGCTGAAGGGTCTATTTGTATCTTGTTCGAAGCCCAAGATGTGAAGCTAAAAGGTGCTGTCTTTAGAGAGAATTTGTCATCTCTAAAGGGGGTCTGTTTGTCACGACTGTTGGGTGACTAGCTATAAAGGAGTATTACTTTAACCGGGATATGTGAATCCTAGCAATGCCATAATTTCCTTTATAGGGGGTTTTAACCTGAAGGAGAAGACTTTAACTCAGTGTAGAGCAATGTTATCTTTCCTTAGG
This sequence comes from Lathyrus tuberosus, assembly GCA_022829125.1. Taxonomy (NCBI): domain Eukaryota; kingdom Viridiplantae; phylum Streptophyta; class Magnoliopsida; order Fabales; family Fabaceae; genus Lathyrus; species Lathyrus tuberosus. The sequence goes on from JALAZF010000032.1 coordinate 11,603,789, forward strand.
AATTTCTCATGCTAAAAGAAGGACAGTGGCATGGATGTAAATAATCCAGAGGCTTGCTGCTTACAACGATTAGATGAAAGGAGTTGTTGATGTTTCTATCCTGTGAATGAGGCACAGTTTTGATGCTAAAAGGTTGATTGACTCAACCGGGGTTTTTTCTTATACAAAGCCTAAGCGGAGGCTATTGGGCCAAGAAGAGGGTGTTTTTATGTGTCTCGTACGAAGCCCGAGAGAGAGGCTAAAAGGGTTTGACTCAACAAGAGAGTGCTTTTAGATGTGTCTTGTACGAATCCCAAGACGGAGGCTAAAGGTTGACTCAATAAGAGAGTGTTTTTGTATCTCGTACGAAGCCCGAGAGGGAGGCTAAAAGGATTATTGACTCAACAAGAGAGTCTTTTTATATCTCGTACGAAGCCCGAGAGGGAGGCTAAAAGGATTATTGACTCAACAAGAGAGTCTTTTTGTATCTCGTACGAAGCCCGAGATAGAGGCTAAAAGGATTGCTGTTTCAGTTGAGTGACGGGTCCAGTAGGTTGGTTAAAAGAGAAAATTAGTTCTTATAAAGAGACTGATTAAAGGTAAGGTTATGCTTTGGGATTGATCAGAGGATCAGGGTTATTTCCTATTCTTTAAGGAAGTGGGGAATCCAGAGGCTATTGGAGACTGTCTGAGTCTACTAGTGTTTTTTCCCTACTTGAGAACGCCTTCGAGACTCAAGGAGATTAGACTGTCCAAGTCTAGAGTTTTATCTTTTGTACTATGCTTAAAGAAACAGTAGTAGTACGTTCACGGTAGAAAGATCTAGACTCTTTGAAAGAATGTTCTATTAAGATGACTAATTTATGTTCATATACCTCTAGGAGGTCGTCGGGACAATTTGTACGAAGCCCAAGAGGAGGCTGGAAACTTTTAAGAAGCCGAGGGACAATTTGTACGAAGCCCAAGAGGAGGCTCTCTTCCCGAAGGAAGAATCCTTATACGAAGCCTAATAGGAGGCTGTGAATACTTCTAAGAAGCCGTAGGGTCCTTGTACAACGCCCAAGAGGAGGCGGGGATGCTTTTAGGAAGCCTGTGGGTCCCTAAACCCTGAGAAATTCAAGACAGACTATTCACAGTGAATAGATCAAGCCAGGAAAGTCTAAGAATTTGGAAGAAACTCAAGAGATGCCATTCACGGAGAAAAGATCATCTCTGGGGAGTAGAGTTTCTTTGACAATTTCTAAGAGTGACAGTCTGAGAAAGGGTTCACCGAGAATGCTGCCTTTCACGTCTCCATATTGTTTAACCCCAAGAGGAGGGAAGACTGTGTCTGGTAATCCTATGGGGGATCTAGTTTTGTCTATTTAAGAGTGACCAACAGGGATTAGTGCTAGACGTAGTTGTCGGGGAAACTCTAAATATCTATACTAGTATTACACAGTTGATATGAGTTTATGAAAGAATACTTACAGTGAAACAGCCCTACAACACAGTTTATATGTATATGAAAGCGGATAAAGAAAGCATATAAACACTTACTCGGTTGTAGAGCTTCCATGTTGTTTGGTTAGTTATTCAACAAAGAAAGATTGAAAACAACAGTATATTCAAAATTAAAGGAGAAAGTATTTTGAAAAGATGTGGGGGCTTACAGCTCAAGGAGAGGCCCAAGGTTTATCAGTGATCGCACTGTCGTTTTGTACAGAGGGACTTATACAAGTGACTGAGGCCCAAGAAAGGTTTTCTGTACAAAGGGATGGGTCTTACACTCTCTCAAGAGGCCCAAGTGTTTAAAGAAAAAGAATGGGGCTTACAACACGAGGGTAGGCCTAGATGATTGGTTTTTTTATTGGCGATCGCGCTGAGGTTTTCTTTTAACACATGGGGACTTATACAATGTTCGAGGCCCCAAAAGTTTTGGTTAAAAGGGGATTGGGTCTTACACTCTAATAGAGGCCCAAGAGATTTATTTTTGTACAAGTGGTGGGGCTTACAGCTCAAGGAGAGGCCCAGGGTCATTTGTTTGAAAATGGCGATCGCGCCGAGATTTTTGAAAACGCGGTGGGTCTTATACAATGCATTGAGACCCAAAATGGTTTGGTTTTCAAAGGGGGTTGGGTCTTACACTCTAATAGAGGCCCAAGAAATATTGAATGGGTCTTATAGCTCGAGGAGAGGCCCAGGGTTTGTTTTTCAACGGACGATGATCGCGTCGAACTTTTTGAAATACAACGGGACTTATACAATAAGTGAGGCCCAAAAATAGGTTTTTATTTACAAAGGATTGGGTCTTACACTCTATTAGAGGCCCAAAAGTGTTTGAAATTGTTTGATAAGGGTGAAAATCAAAGAAACCCAAAATTGTTATTCTTTAAAAGTAAATATTTAAAGAAAATCAAATAAAATACCAAATAAGTTTGAATAAACCATTTGTGATTTTTGTTTAAGGTTTGAGAAATGAGGGATTAATCACAAGGTTAATTAAAACTCACTTGGTTTTGATTTTCAAAGTAAATATTCACTTTTAAAATGTTTAAAAACATTAAAAAGGAATTTATTCACAAAAATACTAATTATATTAAATAAATAATATAAACTTAATTTTTTTGTGGAATAAAATATTTCAACATTTTTTTGATTTTTTGCAAAATGAACCAATCAAAAATAATTAAAATTGAAAGAGTTATTAATTTTCCAATTAATTAATAAAACATGAAAATATTGGAAAAAATAGCAAAAATGTGAAAAAACACAAAATGGCATGGGTGGGGTTTGAACCCACGACCTCAAGGTTATAGGGCGCGCGCCTTACCACTGGGGTGGTGATACATCCATTGCTTGAAGTGAAACCACAAATATACAAGGCATGCCTTGTTTTCTAGGCCTGGTCAAGGCAAGGTAATGCAAGTTTTCCCAAGAAACGGGAAGGTCCATAACTTTCTCATTTCTTAATGGTTGGGGACAAAATTTATATGCATCTGGCCTAGAATTTCACAAGGAATTCAATGGTGGTGGTATTTTTTTCAGATCATACTCCCTCCTCAAAACCCGATAGTGGTTTTGAAAAAGGCCTATAATTGCATTTTCTATGCTACTCTTTGATACAGGCATGAATTACATGATGAATTGGTTCAAACACAACATATATAACATGTATGAGGTGTGTATGATCAGTGGACTTCAAAGCAATGCATATTTTGGAAAGTTCAAGTCATGATGCTTACCTCTTTTTGAGCTTTTGGAGTTTTCTGTGCAATCTGCCAAGCTTCTTGTTCCAGAAATGGTTTGATGCTTTGGACACTCTCAAATGATCCCTTAGAAGCTTTGAGAATGGTTGGAATCAGCTGGAACCTGCAAAAACATAAACTGGCCCTTTCTTGGAAAAAGGGTTAAAATGACCAAAATAGCAACTCTCTCAAATGGTGTTCCAGATGAGGGAACCATTTGGGACAGTTCAAGGATGTTATTTGGAGTGTGTTTGAGGTTTTATCTAGTTTGGAAAGTGACTGAATCAAGACATGGCTTGAAAAATGCACAAAAGGTCTATTTTGAGGTTTTGAGAGGTGACTTTGTGATTTTGGTGTTACACATCACTTTTGATAGTTTGGATCACCTATATATGATGTTTCTGAGGTGTTAGGATCATGGTTTGTGATGGAAATGCTCTCTAACTCAAAAACTCAGAGCTACCTTGCTAAAGAAGGCATTTTTCCCAAGCGAAAGGGATTTTGAGGAAAGTGTCTGTTTGATGGCTTTGGTGTACTCAAACTGAGCACAAATGAGCTCTATTTATAGTAGAGCAAGTTTGTTTTGGGATCAATAATGAATGGTAACTGCAGCAGACGTTTGGCCAATGGTTGCAGTTTGGAATCCAAGTCTCCTCTAGCCATTGACTAGAGGTTAGGGCACAGGGATGTGGTTCCCTTGGTCTTGATAAGTCTTGACTGAATTCAGTTGTAAATGGCTCAGTCCATGCCACCTTGGTGTATGCATTGAATGTTCCAATCCAAAATTGGAGTCTTGTCCCTCTTTTAGGCAATTCTAGGTTTGGCATGCTACTTCTTGTTCCAAGGACTTTGGAGGCTTGGCTCAGTGTTTGTCCCCTTTAGATTTGATCCTCAGATGTGTCCAAAGTGATGACAAGGCTTGGAATTATCTGATTTTGCCAAATCGAGCAAAAATACAAAATTCTGCCTAGCCTTGGCAGTTTTCAGCAAGGCATATTGCCATTGTCATATCTCTTGGCCCAAGTGGAATTTGGTGATGTTCTTGGCCATTTTGGAAAGCCCTCATATGATACAACAACTGTTTGATCATATTTGGTTTTGATACCTTTTGGATCCAAGTGAAAAATCCCCCTACATTAGGAAAAAAGTGAAGGCAGATTCTGACTTAGTGAAAATTTCACTAAGTGTTGGAAAAAAGTGACATTTTCACTTTTTGTGATTTTGATAATTCCATAACTCAAAATCCATGAGGAATTTGGAGGGAGGTCAGTTTTAAGCTTTTGTAGAGGGTAATAAGATCTACAAATCAAGCTTTGGATGGGGCAAATGGCTTTGTGGTTTAGGAGTTATGATCCTCCAAAGTTGGTACCCTTGCCACTTTGTTCATAACTTAGAAAATTTTCTAAGTTTTTATGGTTACCCCTTTTACAAGTTATCCCACTTTTCTTGATTTTTCTTGATGAATGATGATTCAAATCATACATTAACATCATTTTAGGGTTAAAAACCCATTTTTGTGAAAAATCTCAAAAGTTCAAAGTTGACTTTTGTGCACAGTTGACTTTTTATCAGATGAATTCCAAACTGTGCGATCCTTTAGGAAATCATGTCCTTGACCTAAATCAAACTTGATGGACATGTTCCATGGGTATTATAGGGTATATTGAACCATGTCCTAGGGTTTGGGAGCATGTCCTGGTCAAAATTCAAAGATACAGTTGACTTTTCTCGCGAAACCCTAACTGTGGTACTGATGAAATTGAGACTTGCTGCTCAAGCTTCCTGGATCAATCCATTATTACAAATGGATCAATGTGGTATGTTGGAGACCCTCAAATCCTCTCTTGAGGTCTTGGCTCATGATTTGTCCCAAAAGTCAACTTAGGGGTGAATTAGGTCAAGAAACCCTAATTCCTGATTTTTGATGTATGCATCCCCTGAGGTCAAATTGACTTGATGCTAGGGCCCATGAGGTTCCATGGAGTATTTTAGTATATGCTTTGAAGCATTGGCTCATGCCCAGAGGAAAATTTTCATCTGGAGGCCCTGGTCGACCAAACCCTAATTTGGTGACACTAGCGATCTTGAGGCTTGATCCACCTGGAAGGGAGCAGCCTTGTGCTTAATCCTTGAAATGGGAGTCCTCTTGATCCCTTATGGATATTTGAGAGGCTAGACAAGTTGAAGATCGTGTCATTTCTTGATTGATCCTTTGTCTAAAAGCTCTGAGAGGGCTGGAAACCCTAAATTTGATTGTAGTGGATGCTCACCCATCTTTGGGGAGACTGATGAGGTGTGATGTGTTCCTCCATATTGTGATGATGATTTGCACAATGATGGGGAATCTTAGTGGTCAAAATTTGGGGTATGACATATATATATATATATATATATATATATATATATATATAAACCAATATTATATAATATAATCCAACAGGGTAAAACGTCTCCAATTGATATTTTGTCATCTCAACCAATTGATCAATTATTAGAGTTACCATAAAAATCCTTTCTTGAATTAAAGTAAATATTGATTTGTCTCTTATTAAATAATTGATCTCTTCAGAGCTCTTTAGTTGCTCTATTGATCCCATCTGATATCCAATTGAGCATTTAAATAATATGGGGTATTACACTCTTCCCCCCTTAAATTTAAATTCGCCCCCGAATTTCCTCTACTCAACAATAACCACAACTTATATCATTGTCTTAGTTTCACACTTAACTTTACATTCGTTAACAATTCTGACGTATTTCAATTCCAACTTGACTTCACAGACCGAAATCCTTATTTTTATAAATTAACAACCTTCACGTCCTTAATCATACTCTTGTTCCTATAATCATACTCTTGTTCCTATACTGGGTTAACTTCTAACTTTTCTTTTTCCATAACTCATCTATTGTTTCATACTAAAACACTTGGTCGCATTCTACCTTCGGCAAGAATGTACCATTCTACATTCCTCTATCGAGTCACAACAAGACCGTTTCACTTTATCTCAAATCAGGACAACAACACTCAACACATCTTCACGATGTAATTCAGTGATTCCTTACCTTTAATACAATTACCGACGACTATACTTCCATAAATCCTTTAACATTCAAACCACTTCATAAATAGTCAAACGACTTCTTTACCAGTTCCCTTTAATCTGATGTTATACATTGTAATCATTAAGTCTGATATTTCATCTCCTTCGTATCACATCAAAAAGGTAACACACTTGGAACGAAATCTTCTTAAGTCGTACTTACGAGCAATAATCCTCAAATCCTTATCATTCTGACCAACTCTTTCATCTGTCACCCTCCACTGCGTAACCCAAATTCTAACAGTAGAACACCACGGATTCTCAATCACTACCAAGTAGATAATAGTCGGCGGAGAACACACTTATCAACTGGGGTCCTTACTAACCAACGGTACAAGAACTTATTGACGTCTTATAGTAGAATAATTTCCTCGCCAACACACAATATTATAACATCGGACCAACACTTTCCAGGTGGTAGAGGTACATGAGTTATACTGTTAAAATCATAACATATACAACTCCAATTTCATTCTAAACTCGAAATAATATGTTCAAAATAGTTTAACAACCTCCAGTTCTGGTTACTACACTCCAAATCGATTCTTCTTACGGTTTCCGACTTACTCAAGGTTCCTTGTTGACACAAGATCTCAGTTATTATTACATAACACCATCACGAAACTTCAATCATATGCGAGTCACCACTTATCAAACTTAAACCATTCAGGGCACAACTGTGAGTTTCCATACTACTCACCAATTCACATACAACACTCCACATACACCCACACTTTCGAAGGTCATGTCATGTTTCTCAATTGAATCCACTTTTCTTAAGCGTTCTGTTCCATACACGATTTCAAGCTACATGTTTAACTTCGGAACACCCAATTCGTATTCTTACTTGGAAGGATAACCTTCAAATTTCCTTCTCTGGGTAGAACACAACTACACCCAATTGGTACCACTCTCACGGTCTAAATTCGATGCCATGAACTCACGGAAGATAACAAATACTGACTCTAACCAACCGTTCATACCTTACTAACACCATAATTAAAATAGTGAAACGATCCTTACAAGATCAATAATTCGTGAGTATTCTCTAACTTCGTCCTTAAGGTTCTCAATAGTAATAACAACAATGCGCCTAAGACTTTCTCTTACTCAACATAATTCACAAGATTACTTCCCCAAAAGTCAAACTCTTTCGTCGTCTGAACAAATGGTCCACTATGTAACACCCTTCCAAAAGTTACGATTTCAAAACACAAATCCGTCTTGCTCTATCTTGGAATATCATTCTCAGCTCGTGGCCCTTTAACTTATATTTCATTTACTAACCATGATCCACTCAAGGTAAAACCGACAAAGTCAAAAAATTCAGACGACACACTCCAACCAAGTGACAAGGAAAAAATTCTGACGCAGTCACACTACAAAACTTCAGCGGGATAGTTCATTTTCTACTCATACAACCACATTAGCGGGAAGTCAAATAATTATGACATTCTAGGGTTTTAGCCACAACCCAACTTAATTCGTCCACAAGCAAAACCCAAAACACAACCATTATACGGTACTACAAAAGCGATGGACATAACATGCTAGCACTCAACCTTGTTCTCTCACTTGAATTCCTTGGTGAGAAATACACTACAATATTCTTAGTCCAACAAAAGGTAGATTCTGAATATTCCGACTATTCACAATTATAGAAGTTTCTCTATACTTGAAAATAAATCGGGGTAATGCATCCTCTTGAAGAACCCTTCCATCACTTCGTACACATTAACCGGGATTTCTTACCCTTCACTATCCATTGCACACCACACTTACACCAAATTACTTAATGGAAGATTCGCAACCGACAATTTTCATCAACTATTTACAAAACCCTTCCGGTATAAATCGTTCCATGATTTACACTTAGTCTGTAATAAGACCTGATTTGCTTCTCGTTGTTTTACCACAATCTTACTATTAGAGTTCTCACAGGCGAACCATCCTTGATTACACTTCCTTAACTTAAGCCTCAACAACTACTCAATAGCTCTATTGCACATTCGTCCTAAAATACATTCCGTTGTCATTTCCTCATTATATACTGTTGACACAGTTTTCTACATCGCGTTTACTTTGCTTTCCTTTGTAATCCTCTTAGGTCCAAATATCAAACCATCTTACTAAAATTTCCTTAAATCCAAGATACTTACTCTATTTCTTAATACAACTTCTTCCGGTCTGTATCACTACGCTTTTCGTTACTAAATGAAGTTCAATCTTTCTCCAACACAATACCTTATATTGTTCCTTGGGTAAGTTAACAAATTTCAATTTCCAAATTGGTCTCGTACTGAATACCAAAAATCTTGATATAACATCTCAAACTTAATCTCTCTTAATCTGAATACGCGTGACTCATCTCTTAACCTTCGTCCGACCCATACTTGTTTCACTTGAAGTATGTAAACACATCCTTGTGTTTCTTCTCACATTTTTCTACTACTTTAAGTTCCCATAAACGTCGAACGTCCTTAACTCTCCACCTTCTAACCATTTGAAAGATATCGCTCCGAACACATTCCTTAAGGTACTCTCGTCCATTCAAGATACCATAGCGACCTTAGAAACTGAAACACCAATACTTATCTCACTTCCGGACCTTACGTCACACATTCCACAAAACAACTTTTCTTTTCCACTGAATGAGATTACTTGAAATTCTTATCCATACTAGTGGCCAATCCATCTCTACTAGCGATTTTACATATTCCTCAATACCTTAACCAATCTTCCAATAGAGATCCTTAACTTTCAGGCTCCATCCATTCCAAAGGATTGCTTGAACAACACGCCACTCTTTAATTTCCATGCTACCCAAGCACAACTTCTATTAAAACCTCACTGAGCTGACCCAAAACTCTTCACTACTAACTCTTGGCTTAAGCCTACCCTCACAGCACAAGTCACGACAACACTTCAGAGTCCTCGTGGTCGCTCAACCATGATTCTACCTATCACATACATAGCATTAGGTTGATCAGGCCCAACACTACATAGTATGATATTAAGAGTCATGCTGGCAAGACACACTTAAGAGGCATGAATAGATTTACTTATGATGTTTCAAGGCTAGGTCGAGGACACGACCTTCTCTGATACCAACTATAATTCCCTGTATAATATATACCTAGAATAATACAATACAAGCATTTTATTTGGTACTGACACCATCATAAGTGCCTAATGGCGTAATTCACATACTTGACCATTTCTAAAACATAATACAACCATCGTACAAGACATGGAAATTAGCCAAAACAAAAATCTAAGATCAATATACAATATCCTCAATTGTATACAACAAATACACAGCGGAATAAGCTCAACTAAGCTTCTCTTAAAACATCCAAGCATAGCTCCACTTGTAAATCAAACCTGCAAATACCTCCTGAAAATAATCAACAATAGCGGGGTGAGATACATCAAATCTCAATGAGTTCCCTATCTTATGGATTCTCTCGGCTTTACAGGGTTCTATCAATCCTAACTCAAGTCAAGGGGAAGGGAAGTGACCTTGAGTTCACAATCTTACACTATATGGAAACATGTCATGAGTCTGTTAACTCAAAAATATGTCCTGAGCCTGTTAACTCAATAATCTCACTAATCGATAACCTTACCAAGGCATCCCCTTTTCCCGTCCGCTTCTACGTCTAGAAGTTGACCCGAGTCATGGATCCTTGTAGTTACTTGACATACGAAATGGATTCGGGATCATCGGCCTGTTAACCGTGATCCGTCACTTCTCATGGCCTGTTAACCATCACAAGTCTCTTTACTCGTAGGCTCCATTCCTACTACACACGGGAATCAAACCTGCCAAGTAATTGTGCCTGCATTTCAGAGGAGCTCGAGACTCATGAATACCTATCAAGGGTAATGGTTACGATTATGTGATCATACACACAAATGTGATTGTATTCGACAATCACAAGGCCACATTCGCCTTAAGACCTCTTTTATTTTTTCACAAAACCACAATGGTTTACACACATGTTCCATACTAGTGTTTCACTCTTTTCTATATCATTCGGTAATGGACACACGCCTCGGCCTCTTTTGCACGAGCGTTGTCATTAAGTTATTCATCAATTTCCTAGCTTATTACTAGGTTCCAATATCTTAAACTATGTCATTTGTTTTGGGGTAAAGTTTCCTCACTCTTTCTATTTCATATTTTAACATGCATTTATTTTCAATCAGGTTTGACATCAATATTAGGCAAAGTATATTACAATTGCACATTGTGAATTACATATAATACTTCAATCATAAGTCATACAAAAGCATATCACAATTGTATCATAGAATCACATATAATGATTCATCACATAAAAACATCACTTTCGGGTTCCCTCCAATTTATTTAATCGGGTATCGAAATCAATATTTCTCCCTCTTATCCCGTAGGGTATTTTCACAGCTTTCCAACGGCTATCATTATGCCGCAATCAGACTTATGATCCAAAAGATATGGATTTTCAACATATCACATAAACATTATTTCCACATAGTAGTTCACACACATTTTAAGGCATAGAAGCCACTACTATCCTCTACCAAGCATCCTTGGTTAAATCATGGTCTAACATAACCATTTAATAGCACATTGGATTCTCTTTCCAAGGCTTCAAGTCCCATATCAATCGGCTTCCCGATTCATGAATTTTGGTGGAAATGAGGACTACAATATTCACACATACATTACTTTTCCATATTTTCTTATCAATCCAAAGTATATAACCATGTTTCTACCTCACCATCACAGAGAGCATTGAAATAACTTTCCAACGCTTCCGACCATGCGTCAATCCGAGTTACGGATCAAAAGTTATGAAGGAAACAAGATGGAAAATTTGTCACGTTCGCTACTATATTCGCAAGGCGAACCCCCCAGCGAACCAAGTCAGAACCAAAAGGGCATAAAGTTTGCAAAGCGAACTCTAGGCGAACATTTGCCTTCCGTTCACTTTGGGGTTCGCTAGGCGAACCCTCGACCAACCATTCGCCTTCCCCTTCGCCAGGTTCGCTAGGCGAACCATGCGAAACTCAGAATTTCCCAACTGCGTGTTTAGGGTTCCATAAGCTTCAAAAACCCATCCTTTCCATACCAGATCATTCCCAAACATCAAAGCAAGTATTATCAATTTATCACATGCATATTACAACTACACCATGCAATTTATATCGAATTTCATCCGTTAGATTCCATTGATTTATCCATTTAATCATTTTCTCTCAAATCTAACCTAAGTTCAATATCAAGAATTTCTAGAACTTAAGGTGTCTATCTAGAACGCACCTGATAATCGAAGAGGAGTTTGAAGAAGATGATGATGATGATGATCCATGAGCTTCTCCTCAAGCTTTCCCTCTTTCTCTTCTTCTTTCTCTCTTTCTTTCTCTTCTTTCTCTTTACTATCTTTTTCCTTTTCTTTTTCTTATAACATATATATATATATATATATATATATATATATATATATATATATATATATATATATAAACCAATATTATATAATATAATCCAACAGGGTAAAACGTCTCCAATTGATATTTTGTCATCTCAACCAATTGATCAATTATTAGAGTTACCATAAAAATCCTTTCTTGAATTAAAGTAAATATTGATCTGTCTCTTATTAAATAATTGATCTCTTCAGAGCTCATTAGTTGCTCTATTGATCCCATCTAATATCCAATTGAGCATTTAAATAATATGGGGTATTACACTTATCTCCAATGGGTACCAACTAGGGCCCTCATGATAAAAATGCCTTACGCTCGCCAAGAAGTATTTCCCTTAAAAGAATTTGTCCTCTACTTCATGAGTGACACCGAGAAGCTTTAGGTCGCTTTTAACAAAACTCAACGTGAAAAGAACTCTTAGAAGAACAAGTACCGTATTGGCAGCTTGGAGTGCACCAAGATTCAAGAATTACTAAATGAGAAAGATGCTCTGATTGAAATACTAGAGCAACATGTTGTGGAATGTCAAGAGGAACGGAGAAGTTTACTCTCTCCTTTCACATGGCAAAGGATCATCGACCCGACAACGGTTGAGGAGACCCGGTCAAAGAAGAGTAAAATAGACCAGCAGCTAGCATCTGGACCTTTGTCAGAGATTCCTTAGGATTCATAGGCCTAGTTTTCCTTCCTACACTTTGTAAAATAAGGTACTTTTCCCTGTAAGATATTGTAATCCTTTGAACTCAATAAAAAATTTTCGCCGTTGTTTGATATTTGTAATACAATTGTTAAAAGTTCTTTTGAAAACAAAAAGATTATTCTCATTCTTTGCATATCATTCATCATTCTTGCATTACACATCTTTGTCATAAAGTCTCACACATATGTCACACTTTAGAGTCAAACTGTCTCATTCGTACAATACTCGGTCAAATCAGCAAAAGAAAATGGACGATCTTGAGGAGGAAAACAGAGAGCTAAGAGAGGAAGTTAACACTCTGAAGGAAATTTTGGAAAGGCTCAACAGCGTGATTGAATCCCTGGCAGCAGCTTAGGATCAACCACCTCAAAAGACTACAATTCATAAATTGTATCTACACCAGCGTTTGAGATACTCGTCAATCTTCCGCAGCACAACATGCCTAAAGGTTATCCCTAGGGCGTGCCTTTCAATTTCATACCTGAGGGATACATCCCACCGGTCACTGTAGACCTGGGAGCCACAGCCGGAACCTCCAGACCTGAAGGTTACAAACTTCATATGAACGAAGATGCAAGGGTTACGACAGAGACTCCTGAAGGTTACAAACTTCAGGTCACTGAAGCACCAAGAGTTACAGTGATATCTATACCACAACCTGTGATACATATTATACCAGAGGAACAGATCCTTAATGCTACCCCTGGCAAGGATGAAAAATTTTATGAAAGGATGAATGAATTCCAAGAACGGTTCTAGGAAATGCAGAAAGAACTGCATGCCATTCGCGGACAAAACTTGTTTGGAAAAGATATCGTTGAACTCTGTTTGGTCCCAAACGTCAAAATACCAGACAAGTTTAAGGTGCCCGACTTTGAAAAATACAAAGGCAACTCTTGCCCTCAAATTCATTTGGTAATGTACGCTCGAAAGATGTCTACCCAGACAGAAAACCAACAATTGCTAATCCATTACTTTCAAGACAGTTTAATCGGTGTCGCGCTCAAGTGGTACATGGGTTTAAACCGTACCAAGATCGGTACTTTCAGAGATCTTGGGGCAGCTTTTGTTCAGTAGAACAAATAGAATCTGGATATGTCACCTGACAGAGATCAACTCAGAGCTATGTCCCAAAAAGATAAAGAAACCTTCAAGGAGTACGCTCAAAGATGGCGTGAAATCGCCGCCCAGATTTGTCCTCCTCTTGAGGATAAAGAAATGACGAAAATCTTCATGAAGACATTAAGCTCATTTTATTATGACCGGATGATCGCCAGTGCACCCAGTGATTTTATCGAGATGGTAAACATGCGTGTACGCCTTGAGGAAGCAGTCCGAGAAGGTCGATTGGTTAAGGACTCAGCACCATCCAGCAGTAGTAAAAGATACGGGAGTGCTTTCCAAAAGAAGAAAGAACAGTATATCAGTAATATCTCGCAGAGTAAGCAAAGGCAAATGTACCAACCTCGACAGGTAGCAACGGTATCTCCTGTTGTCTGTCACGCGCTGATCCCGACATATCAACCACAGGTCGCTCAGAGGCAGCCAAATCAGCAACCGTGATGGCTCCAAGAGTTTGACTAAATTTTGGTAAAACATAATGTTGGGAAAGATGTTCCAACATGAAGACTTCAGACCCAGATTAATGATGTCGAGTGAAATGTCACAGCATGAAGATTCGACATCATGACTGTCATATCAGGTTTTGTTTAAATCTGTTCCACGATTCAAGGCATGATTAGCAATGGATCAAGGATGAAAGATACAAAGCCCAACTCAGCAGAAGACTATAAAAGAAGACCAAGACCTAGACAAAAGTTGAGAGAGGACGACATAGACTTAGGAATCCTATTTTGTAAAGTAGGGTTTAGGTTTGAGAGTTATAGGTTTCTCTTGTAAGTCTCCCTCTGTATCGATTTGATGCAGTGTGGTAGACATAGGAACTTGTACAGATTCAGAAGCCCGTGGGCAATGAATCGTGAGTGTTCTTGGATGAAGCTTTAAAGCAAATCCAAGTTAACTTGTTAGTCAAGGATGCTTGACTGAACTTTGTATTAGAAAGGGTATGTTTCAATAGGGTAGATACAGTTATGGTGTAGTAACTGGTAGATAATCACAGGTTGTGATTTAGGAAGTGATAGGGGGTTCTCTTATCATTTAGATGTGACTTCTAATGATAAAGTTTTCATTGGGTAGCGATAGGTTAGCGTAGGTGATTTTTGTAAACCTGAGGTTGTTTGCATAAAACTATACTACTGATAGTGATTACTTCTTCCTGGATTGGTATCCCCCAGATGTAGGTGAGTTGCACCGAACTAGGTCATCATATTCTGTGTTATTTATCATTCTGCTATTTTTAGTTCAGTCTTGATTAACATGCTGGATCAGATGTCGTGACATATGTGATTGTGCAGTTCTGATATTCAAGGTATCAGTCTGTTGTTGTGCCTCTGAGTTTAAATGATTATGTAGCAGAATGTCTTGACATGTGTTAGGACATTTGTTGTCTGCATAGGCCAAAATTTCAATTTGTATCAGAGCAGGCATCATGTCTGGTTCTGGATGAGATCCTTGGGAGATACTTTCTGGCGTTTAAACAAGGAGGAGTTTTGAAGATCAGATCAATCAACTCAGACATACTCAAGGGTATTAATGGATGAGATGGATGTTCTGGATCAAAGGGATCAACCCGGAGGTTGTTCATGTTGCTGAGGAGATTCTACAACAACTACAGGAGAAGTGGCTAGTTCTCTTGTTGGTGTGTCTTATAAAATGTTATGACATCTTATTAGGGCAAGCAGGATCTGTTCCTTGGTGGTTCCGCTGCATGTGTTTCTGATGGAAGAGCTCTAGAATTATGGGATTCTGGAGTTGTTACTGAAGACAGTTGGTGGAAGGTCTCAATCGTCGGCCTCTATATTTGAAGATATCTGCATTCTTTTATTCCAAAGTCGGGAGCGATGGAGTAAAGGGAGTTGTGGTTAGATATCTGGTATGATGACTTGGTTTCTTGGTGCAGTTGAAGTCAGTTGAAGAGGAGAGGAGTTAAGTTTAAGTTTATCAGGTTCTTACTCTAGGAGTTTGATAAATTATTGATCGGCTAGGTTGTCAAAGAGACTTGAGAATTCTCTCAAGTCCACTCATAAAGGCATCTATGTCGTGTATCTGGAGTCTTCTAGTTACTCTTCTGACTAGAAGGTGTTTCTTTGAAACACAATCTGAAGAAAGTGGAGGTGGTTTATTTTCACCATCCAAAAACAGCAAGGAAGGATTCATCTCTCTTGACCCTAAGAGTGGATCCAATCTAATTGAAGAATTGTTGAAGTAAATAAGATTTGTTCAGAGAAAGTATTAGTTACTTGAGTCAAGGGTGGCAGCGTTGGTATCTCAACATTTTCCTTTGAAGAAGATACTTGCAAAAAGATTAAATACTTTACAAGTGTTCATGACGTGATCTGGTAGAGCTCAGCTACAACAGTGAAGAAGGGTTATTGGACAAGGATTTAAGATCAATTGCTATTTGTGGAGTCCACATGTATTTAATTGATTATCCTTGAAAGTTAAGATTGCTGATGTTCAACAAGATGTTGGAACATCTCATCATCAGAGTTTGTGCAGAATCATGGGAGGGGTACTGCATACGCTTTAGCATCTGTCTTAGGTGGTGACCTAAGAAGTGGCTTCAGTCAGGTGTGACAGAAGCATGTGTTCTCTGGAGAGTTTCCTGGCAAGAAACTTGTTTGGACTTTGATGTTGTTGAAGATGAAGATGAAGACATCATAATCTTGATGGTTACTGCTTGGATCTGTTTATTTCTGATCTAGGTGCTTTGGAGCATGGATCTTGCTCTTCTTGGAAGTCAAAGTTAAGTGGCAGTTATCTCTGACTTTCTACAGTCTGCTCTACTAAGGAAATTGGCATTCCTTGGTATGGCTATGGTGTAGTCTTAGACTACTTATCTTCTAAAGAATCAGACGTGGTAGGTGTGAAGTCTTTGGAGTTTTAAAGCAGGATGGAGGTTGTCTACTCAAACTTGGTGTTGAATCAAGTCTATGAGAGCATGGAACTCTTGTTCAGCGAAGGGAGGAGGTTCTTCTAAGTGGCAGAAGGAGGAGCTGAATTTAACAGTTGGATGTCATATCAGAATGTTCTGACATCTAGCTTAACATCAGAAGTCTCAGCTGGTGATGTGGCAAATCAGCTTAAGATAAGGTGATCTATAAGAGAATGGAAGTTATGGATGCTTCAAAAAGGTCTATCTCATACAGTTTGTGGGAGATGTGGATGGGAAGATGTTACATGTCTAGAGGCTTGGTGGATCCAAGATGTCTTGCTATGGTGCAAGTAGTTAATGTGACTTGAAGATCTGATTTCATTGGTGGATCGGTGTATCTTGTGGGAATTCTGAAGAAGAGTGAGATCAATCAAAAGGTGGCATTTAGTTAGTCTCATAGTGTGCATTCAAGCAGGATGCTTGGAACTGATTACTCTTAGACAAAAGGGTAGTTGGTTAAAAACGTAAGGAGGATCTAGTTCATATTGGAGCCTGTGGCAGAAGTTCTCAGTTTATGAAATATTACCTCTTTTGGTGGATGAGAGTTTATTTCTCTCTGGGTTTCTGAAGTTCTCTTTGTTCAAATTGGTGGCGCAGTGTTGTGTGAAGATCTTCAGTTTGGATTACTATGCTAATAGTAAGTCCAGTGGTTGAGCATATAAAGAACCATGGTGTGTGGTGTCTGTGATGTGTGGAAGATGTCCTAACTGATGTTGGAACATCTTTGGGTTGGTTATCCTTGGTGGAGGATTCTTAAGTTCTGGTTTAGGAACTTGTTGGCTACATCATGTCTAAGGAGTATCTATCTTGTCATACGGGAGAATGATGAAGTAGAAGAACTGCCTTGGGAGGATGGTGTGGAGAAGACTGGAGTAGATCATATGTTGATTGCATGAAGGTCTGGTTTCTGATGCGTTCAGAAGTGGATATTCACCAGAAAATTAGAAGTATTCCAGATTATCACACGGGAGAATGATAAGGAATGACTGTCTTAGATTATGGGGTGTCTATCTCTATTGCTGGATTGATGAAGTCAGTGGAAAATCTTGCGAAGAGGATGTTGCCCCTGGCTGCAAGTCATGCTAGTAGTGGATCAGTTTGGCAGTTGTGAAGTTCTGGAGCATGCATACGATATCTGACATTGTTATAACAAACTAAGGGGCCCTGTACGTCTCTTTGAGGAATGTGAAGCATTCTGATTCAATTGGTTTATGCCTCAAGCAGCTGGAGGTCTATACATGAGAATTCAAGAGGAGTTCGTGTGGTGTGTAGATGGTTGCATGATGGGGGGATCAATGTGACTTTGATCTTAAGCCAAGAGTTTCTTATGGTAGGATTGATATCCTTTTATTATTTCCTCACAGGTAGCATGATGGTGATCATGTGTGAGTGATTATTGATTCTTGTCAGAATAAGCAATAAGTGAGGTGATGATTGTGTTCAGCAGGTGGCTTGAACTGAGGGTGAGCTCTTGAAGACATGAAGATGCGTCTTATGTTTTCCATTCATCAGCATAGTGTTCATTGGAGGAGCACTGATTATCTTAGATAGGGGGAGTTGCTCCTTGATCTGAGATGGGTTATTGTAGTGGTGCAGATTGCCTATCAAGAATTATTTGAGGCCTCAAACAGTTTGTGATAGATGGCCTCAACTTGGATTAAGATGTCAGACGAAGTGTCATGACATTGCACTACTGGTACAAGTTCCTTGAAAATTTTCTTGGCCTGGTTCTGGGAGAATTTATTTTTCTGCGGGAGCAGATGTTGTATGTTAAAGAGTCTTGGTTGCTGTCAGGAAGAAATTGGTTTTTTTGCTAATGAAAGAATTCTGCTTGTAATCGAGTCTGCTAAATCTAGATTAAGAATGTCCTATCTGTGGGGACCATAAGCCTGACAATATCAGGTTAGGTATCAGGACAAGGTTCAGAAGTAGTTTCGAGAACAAGTCAGAAACGATGGAATCTTTGACTAGTCTTTTGGATTGACTCTACCTACATAGCCTTCTCATTATTTAAGGAGAGTTGTAAAATCTCTTCTTATTAAGTTGAGGGAAAATGAGTTTTGTTCGGGTGTGGGTAAGCAACATTTGGGTTTGGGTATGCATGGCTCGCTTTTGCCATTTTTTGGCTAAAAAAGGGGAGAATGGTTTACTACTTGTATGTGTATTTGTGTTGCTGGTATGCAAAAATGTTCCAAAGGATGTTCCAACATTTTGATTATAACATCTTGGGGAGTTGTGTTTTGTGACCAGAGTTAGAAAGCAAGTTGTGTTTTGTGACCTGAGTTACATTCTCTATGTTCTCGGTATCACAAGGAAATGAAGAGGGTAACTCCAAATTATCTTCTCCCTTTTCCTTAGCACTTGCTTCAAGTATTTTTCCACTGCATGCACCATCAGGCTGAAGGATGTTTTAGCCAAAATTTGTCAAAAGGGGGAGATAGATGGCTCCAAGAGTTTGACAAAATTTTGGTAAAACATAATGTTGGAAAAGATGTTCCAACATGAAGATTTCAGACCTAGACTAAAGATGTCGAGTGAAATGTCACAGCATGAAAATTCGACATCATGACTGTCATATCAGGTTTTGTTTAAATCTGTTCCACGATTCAAGGCATGATTAGCAATGGATCAAGGATGAAAGATACAAAGCCCAACTCAGCAGAAGACTATAAAAGAAGACTAAGACCTAGATAGAAGTTGAGAGAGGACGACATAGACTTAGGAATCCTATTTTGTAAAGTAGGGTTTAGGTTTGAGAGTCGTAGGTTTCTCTTGTAAGTCTCCCTCTATATCGATTTGATGTAGTGTGGTAGACATAGGAACTTGTTCAGATTCAAAAGCCCGTAGGCAATGAATCGTGAGTGTTCTTGGATGAAGCTTTGAAGCAAATCCAAGTTAACTTGTTAGTCAAGGATGCTTGACTGAACTTTATATTGGAAAGGGTATGTTTCAATAGGGTAGATACAGTTATGGTGTAGTAACTGGTAGATAATCACAAGTTATGATTTAGGAAGTGAGAGGGGGTTCTCTTATCATTTAGATGTGACTTCTAATGATAAAGTTTTCATTGGGTAGTGATAGGTTAGCGTGGGTGCTTTCTGTAAACCTGAGGTTGTTTGCATAAAACTATACTACTGATAGTGATTACTTCTTCCTGGATTGGTATCCCCCAGATGTAGGTGAGTTGCACCGAACTGGGTCATCATATTCTGTGTTATTTATCATAATGTTATTTTCAGTTTAGTCTTGATTAACATGTTGGATCAGATGTCGTGACATCTGTGATTGTGCAGTTCTGATATTCAAGGTATCAGTCTAATGTTGCGCCTCTGAGTTTAAATGATTATGTAGCACAATGTCTTGACATGTGTTAGGACATCTGCTGTCTGCATAGGCCAGAAATTCAAACTGTATCATCAAAGGCAGCAACAGTCTCTTCAGCAGGCTCTCCCGCAATACAATAACAATAATCATTTTCCACGATCGCTAGGGTTTGACCCCATACCAATGTTATATTCAGAGTTATTCCCACTTTTGCTAGCCAAGGGGCACGTTCAAACCAAAACTCCTTTCACATTGCCGGACAATCCCCCTTATTGGTTCAAAGCTGATCAATCTTGCCCTTATCATCAAGGAGGACCAGGACATAACATTGAGAACTGCCTCAGCTTCAAATCTGACGTACAAAAGCTCGTCAAAAACGGAGTTTTATCTATCAAAGATATGAATCTGAATGTTTAAATGAACCTGTTGCCACAACATGAAAAAGCTTTAGTAAACTTGATAGATGAAGGACCCGGCGACAATTATCAAATTCACGATATACGCCTACTAGGAACAAATTTGGTAAAAATGCATTGCAAGCAAAGCGGGTATGGCCATGTGCCATCCCACAACTATAATCAATTCGACATTTATTCCAAGAACAATCAAGGGTGCATCATTGTACAAGCAGCTCTTCAAGAGCAGGTGGATCTAGGTTGGATCCAAAATCATAGAGTTCGTGGAATAAATATGGCCTATCAACATCCGAACATTGTTCAAAACCATGACATCCGTGCGATGAATGTCAATCTAGTGGCAATGCACTCAAGACAAAGTCAATATCACAATTTGCCACTGCACGACTACAAAGCTTGCCCGATTTGTTCAAAAGACAATCAAGGATGTTCTTTTGTACAAGAAGCACTTCAGCGACAAATGGATCTTGGATGGATCTACGACTACCATGGAAGGAATAATCACCAAGTCAATATGGTTCAGATTTTCGACATTCATTTAATGAATACCAGCTTGGTAGAATTGCATGCCAAACAAGTCAGACTTGGTCATCTGTCACCACATAATTATCAAGATTGCAAAGATTGCTCCGAAAATGATCAAGGTTGTGCGCTTGTACAAAGAACTCTTCAACATCTGTTGAACCATTGGTGGCTTCCGGTCTACCAAGATGAAAACACACTTCAAGTTAGCATAACTAATGGAAATCCGAGGAGACACCAAAGTTGTGATGTCCGCTTACTTGAAACGGATTTGGTAAAAATGCATTGCATACAGAGTGGATACGGCCGGGTGCCACCTCACAATTATGAACATTGTCGAATATGTTCAGAGAATAGTCAAGGGTAATACACCATGCGAGCAGCTCTCCAGAATCAAGTGGACCACGGGGAAACCTAACTATGCCTAAATTCTATGTCAATCAATATGGTGCAAGGTTACCCAAGGCAGCATACAGTTTATGACGTTAAAAACATTGAAACATCATTGGTCAAATTTCACAAATTCCTGTGCAGACTTGATTATTTTGGTCCGAATTACCACGATTATTCGGCTTGTAGAATATGCCGCAGAAGCCGACATGGTTGCCTCCTTGTCCAGAATGAGATTCAAGAGTTGTTGAACAAAAGAACCATCACAGTCTTCAATGAAAGATAGCCTATTAATTATGGAATTAACAAGGATGTTTTCACCATAATCCCTCTGCTCAACGAGCCAAAACACTCGGGAACCCCTTTCGATGGTGGAAAATTTTCCAATAGTCCCGAGCTAGAACCAATTGAGGTCACTTTTGACAGTCGAAAGACCCAAATAACCCCTTTGGTCATCTACCTGCCAGGCCCGGTTTCATACGAATCAGAAAATGTTATTCCGTACAAGTACGGTGCAACCATAATAGAAGATGGAAAAGAAATTCCACTACCATCCATTGTCAACATTGCTGATATCAGTTAAGTCACCCGAAGTGGTCGAATCTTCAACAGAGGAGTTGGAGAAACTGCAAAAGAAAAGGAACCTCAAGATGAAGTTCCTAATCAACAAATTGGTCAATCCACCAGTGCAGAGCCTGTGAAAAATAACGATAAAATGTTAAAACTCATCCAGAGAAGTGAATACAACATTGTGGATCAATTATTACAAATTCCATTTCGGATATCAGTGTTATCTCTCCTGCTCAGTTTAGAAGCTCACAGAGAAGCTCTACAGAAAGTCTTGGAACAAGCCTTAGTAGAACAAGATGAAATAGTGGGTCAGTTTGACAGCATTATTTCTAACATCACTTCCTGCAACAATTTGGGTTTCAGTGATGAAGAACTTCCAGAGGAAGGAAAGAACCATAACATAGCACTCAATATTACAGTCAATTGCCAGGACGATACTTTAGCCAGCGTACTGGTAGACATAGGTTCATCCTTAAACGTCATGCCAATGTCAACTTTGGTACGACTATCTTTTCAAGGTACTCCGATGAGAGGCTGTTAGATCATAGTCAAATCTTTTGACGGATCCAGGAAAACAGTTATTAGCGAAGTCGAACTTCCCATGACCATTGGTCCCCACACTTTCCTAGTCACCTTCCAAGTGATGGATATCCGAGCAGCATACAACTGTTTATTGGGACGACCTTGGATACATGAAGCAAGGGCAGTCACTTCGACACTTCACCAGAAGCTGAAGTTTGTCAAGAATGACAAGTTGGTCACAGTATGCAGAGAACAAGCTTTAACCGTGAGCAATCTATCATCATTCTCATATTTAGAACCCGAAGAAGTCATTGTAACTCTCTATGAGCAATGAGAATCATCAAGAAAAAGGAACGTCGATTTCCTCGTACAAAGATATTTTCCAAATAATGGGAAGCAGTAACATAAAAGGATGGGGGCAAATTGTGATTCCTGTTGATAATAAGACGAGAAAAAGGTCTCAGTTTTTCTCCAGTAGTTACCAAGACTACAAAAAAGGATGAAAGCTTTCGTCCCATTCAAGATTTCTTCCACAGTGGAGGCTTCCTCCACCCAATTTCTCGGGAAGTCCATACCATCGAGGAGAATAACTCTTCTGATACAGATGAAGAGTGGGAATCCTATTTCAACGATGAATGTTATATATCTCAGGAAGAAACATACATCACATTCTGCTCTCCAAAGCAAAGCCCCAGATATATACCAAGATCAGATGTCAGAATGATCTACAGAGATTGCAATCCTGAGGGATGTCGTGCTCCACCCAACTCATTAGAGGAAGATACTCTGATGAAAGACAACTTTGATTACAACTCATATGATCCCATGGATGATTTGCCCGTTTGGAAACCTTAAATGGAAGATTCAGGGCAAAAGAGTCAGCTAGAGAATGCATATTTGTTGAATGACCTTGAGAAAAATTCACTTGTTCTCCCAGAGTCGTGGGAACCTTTCCCGGAAAATTCTGAAAGTGTCAAACATCAGGTTGATGAAGTTGCAAGAATTGCAGGACAAGAATTTGTCAACTTTTCATTTCCTGAGGTCAATTTCATTGAAGAAGATTTGTCATCTATCCCCTCAGAAACTTGGGATACCTTGGGGCAGCCAAGCGGCAAGTACAACTTTCTAGTGAAGTACACTGCTCCAGAAAGCTCTCACGTCAGATATGAAGACATCCAGCCAACAAGGCGGGGAGATCCTCTTGAAAATGAAAATAGTGTTGAAGATACAATAGAAGAGTCCTCTTATGATAACGCTGCATAGGAAGAAGACTCTAGTGATCCAACTCCGCCAGAGAGCAGTGTCATTACTGAAGACAATCCTGGAAGAAAAATACCGGACTTTGTGATCCACAGAGGATTTCGTCGCCATTGGGTTGTGGTCGATGTCCCAAATATCGTTCATAAATCAAAGTAATTGTCTTGTCTTTGTTTTGACCTTTCACTTTGCCCGGGTGAAAATGATGTTTTATAGGGCTTGCTTTTCTGTAAATGTCCCTCTTCGCTTCGCCCAGAGCGAAAGAGTTTTGTTTTATAGGGTTGTGTTTCAAGAATCGACAAATCATAAATAAAGAATGTCATTCTGAATTCCTGCATTTATTGCTATTTTCACTTTTCGCTTTTCCAGAAAATGGTAATCCAAAATAACAGACCAAAATAAAAACAAGCGTTTTTATAAAAAAAAATACACCGCACACACTTTTGCATTTTCTATGTATTTTCTAAAATGTAATCATCACGTTATGAAAATTACTTGTTTTAAACCCCATTGAAACATACGATCCAATGTCTTCTCCCAACTTTGAGTTCCCAGTATTTGAAACCGAAAAAGAAGGAGATGAAGAAATTCCAGATGAGATCTCTCGATTACTCAGACATGAGGAAAAGTCCATTCAACCTTACAAAGAACCGTTAGAAACTGTCAAATTAGGTTCAGAAGAAGAGAGAAAAGAAGTTAAAAATGGAGCACTACCCAGTCTAATTGTCAAAGAAGGCTTGATAGAACTGCTCAAAGAGTTTTCAGATGTGTTTGCTTGGTCCTACCAAGATATGCCAGGGTTGGATACCAACATCGTGGAACATCACTTACCACTGAAACCAGAATGTCCTCCGGTTAAATAAAAATTGAGAAGGACTCACCCTGATATGGCCATTAAAATTAAGGAAGAAGTGCAGAAACAGATCGACGCAGGTTTCCTTGCCACCTCAGAATATCCTCACTGGCTAGCCAACATAGTGCCAGTTCCTAAGAAATATGGAAAAGTCAGAATGTGTGTAGACTACAGTGATTTAAACAAAGAAAGTCCAAGGGATGATTTTCCCCTACCACACATTGACATGTTAGTTGACAGCACAACAAAATTTAAAGTATTCTTCTTCATGGATGGATTCTCGGGCTATAATCAAATCAGAATGGCACTAGAAGACATGGAGAAAACTTCGTTCATCACCCCATGGGGAACCTTTTGTTACAAAGTAATGTCGTTTGGTCTAAAGAACGCAGGAGCAACTTATCAAAGGGCTATGACAAATTTGTTTCACGACATGATGCACAAAGAAATTGAAGTGTACGTCGATGACATGATTGCCAAATCTAAAACAGAGGAAGAGCATGTGGAAAATTTGTCAAAACTATTCAAGTGTCTGAGAAAATACAAACTCCGTTTGAATCCTAATAAATGCACATTCGGTGTTCGTTCAGGAAAACTCTTGGGATTCATTGTCAGCCAAAAAGAAATTGAAGTTGATCCCGACAAAGTCAAGGTCGTTCAAGAAATGCCTTCTCCAAAGACTGAAAAACAAGTAAGAGGATTTTTGGGACATTTGAATTACATCTCGAGATTCATATTCCTCATGACAGTGACATGCGTGCCAATCTTTAAATTACTCAGAAAGAACCAAAGCTGTATATGGACAGAGGATTGCCAAAAAGCTTTTGACAGCATCAAAGAATATCTGCTAAAACCACCTATTATGTCTCCTCCGGTGGAAGGAAGACCACTGATCATCTACTTAACAGTCTTAGAAGACTCCATGGGTTGTGTGCTTGGCCAACAAGACGAAACAAAAAGAAAAGAGTCTGTCATTTATTACTTAAGCAAGAAGTTCACGGACTGTGAAACTCAATACACTATGCTCGAGAAAACTTGCCGCACTCTAGCTTGGGCAGCTAAACGTCTTCGCCAGTACATGATTTGTCACACTACTTAGTTAATCTCCGAAATGGATCCGATCAAGTATTTCTTTGTAATGCCTGCTTTAACGGGAAGGATTGCCCGTTGGCAGATGTTGTTATCAAAACACGACATTAAGTACCATGCTCAAAAAGTCGTCAAAGGAAGTGTTTTAGCCGATCATTTGGCTCACTAACCGATTGACAACCAGGAATCAATCAAATTTGACTTCCCAGACGAGGATGTCATGTACCTAAAAATGAAAGATTGCGATGAACCGCTACCAGATGAAGAGCCAGAACCAGGATCCCAATGGGGACTAATTTTTGAAGGAGCTGTCAACACTTATGGAAATGGAATTAGGGCAATCATCGTTACACCTCAGGGTACCCATATTCCTTTCACCTCCAGATTTACATTCAAGTGTACAAACAATGAGGTCGAATACGAAGCTTGCATCATGGGCCTCGAATAAGCTATCGACTTAAGGATAAAGAACTTGGATGTGTATGGAGACTTAACCCTGGTTATAAATCAGATCAAAGGAGAGTGGAACACATATCAATTAGGATTAATTCCTTACAAAGACTACGCAAGAAGGTTGTTACCCTTCTTCAACAAGATTGATTTTCATCACATGCCTCGTGAAGAAAACCACATGGCTGATGCACTAGCTGTAACACCCCATTTCTACCCGGCGGATAAGTAATAAAATCAGAGTTTTCATTTTAAAAAAATGAAACATAAACAGGATGTCACATTTTCAACTGAAAACAACTTCATATTAATCACAAATAATTCAGATACATAGCACTGATTCGGATGAACTGATAACAACCTGATTTATTCTTTTGAAACAACACAACATTGAAACAACAATTCTTGAATAACAACAACTTAGGATTCATCTACTAAACAATAACAATAATTAAACAACAATCATTCGTCCCCCTGAGTGCTACGTATCAGAGCATGACACCAACTTGAACTAACAGCGGCTAAGACTTCCAACCTTCACAGCTATTCTTGAGTACCTGCTCAGTTACCCATAATAGGTAACATCATTACAGAAGGGGTGAGATATCGAATATTATAAACAAAGTATGATAATTAATATACTAGATTAGGGTCATACGAATTTCACCGCTTCATACAACAGTCATGCAACAACTAGAAATAAACAACTTAATAGCAACCACAACTTGTATCGACAGCAAATAACAGCATATAACAACAACTTATATAAAAGATGCAAATTATAGTAATAACAACATATATAACAACAGCTCACGACATTAGCGATTTATATCAAACAACAAGATATAGCAATAACAACTTATAACAAGCAACAACTTCACAACAACGACAACTTCACAACAACAGCAACTTCACAACAACAACGAATCAAGAACAACAACAAATTCACAACGACTCAAAATGTGACACAACTATGCACATGCATGTGGTACCATCGGAGTAAAACTCCCAACTTAAACATATGCCAGGTTATCGAGGCATTTCAACAAGGCATAAGCCTTCAACGTGGTGCCATCAAGGCCAACTTAAACAGGTGACAATCCAGGCCAACGTGGTGTGAGCAACGCTCCGACACAAAATGCAATGTATGTTTTACGACATGCACAACTCATCAACATAAACAACTCAACAACTTCCACAACATAATCAACTTAAACAACATAGCAACTTTTCCGACGTAAACAACTTATATCAACGTTGGCTTATCAAGCCTACAACTTACAATTCGTCCGTGTATCGGAACGAAACAACAAAGTCAGCTGTACGTACGAATGCACTTTTTCGACATTATTTCAACAAAACAATTCAGCGAAAGACACCTACTAAATTACCCGACTTACCCCGACAATTTCCGTTAAGTTCCGGACAACTAAGTTTTTCGCCTAATTCGCCTAAACCGACTAAAACTGCACTGTTATTAGCCTCTGTTATTTAATACCAGTTTAGTACAACATTCTACTTTCTGTTACAATTTCCATAAGAATCAATTTCAACTTCTGTCAGAAATTCTGCTTACAACTATTGTTCTACTTCTGTTAAGAATTACTAGACTGCTACTAAAATAACTCTGCCATGATTACTTTTCTACTATTACTGATTTTATTGCCACTTTCAATTCACCAACACTGCTAGGGAAACCTCTACTGAATATATATATATATATATATATATATATACTCTGCTACAAAAATTAATTGAGTTATTGACCCTGCTAACTATTACAAATTTCCAATTTTTTTTGTCAACACCTGCTTACTGCAATTGTTCCATTTTCTGTCAAGATTACCACAGTTACTTGTTTTCAAATAACCCTAATTCTAGTTAATTATCTGCTATGAAAATCTATTAGGTTCCTGCTACATACTGCTACTAATATATTGATTCAGTAACATGTGATTTCTACTAATCCATTAACCTTAACAATTATGACTTAATAGCAAGTGATGGTTTAACAAATATTTCATGACTTTCTGCTCAAAACCATTACTAATTCATAGATCCTGTGTTTCTGCTACTTAATGTTACTAACACATGGTTTTAGTTAATTATTATTCTAACATTCATGGATTATTAATATTAATTCACATATAAAACAAAACTGATTTCCTTAAATTCATGGGTGGCCTGCGCCACCCTTGCCTTAGAAATCTAAGTGGCCTGCGCCACATATTACTAGGTGGCTGGCGCCACTCATCTTAAACCAACCCTTAAGAAATGATTCACTACAAACCAATTTATTAAGAAAACAATTTAATTAGAAAACATGATAATTATATTAGTATAGGAAATTAAAGTGGGTAGTCCCTTTCCATGGGTGGCTTGCGCCACCCTTCATAAAAATCACCCTGGCTTGCGCCAGGTCGCTTGTGGCTCTCGCCACTTACAATTCTAATTTTATTTCTTCTGGGTGGCCTGCGCCACCCCTTTAGGTGTGGTGGGTGGTGGCCAGCGCCACCCCAAAAACTCAGTCTTCGTCCCACTTAATATTTCCCAGGATTCAACACATTCACCACAACTTTCATAAAATCACTCCAACAACAAAATTCAACATTCACCAGTATCGGTTCGTTAGAATTAATACGGAAACAACAACCAATATCAATTTTTTTCACAAGCAGCAACAATTCATCAGACAATCAAGGGGAACATTCCTAAAATACCCAACCCATATACTATTCATCATAACCCGGTTATAATAATCGAACCCACCCTTACCTTGGATTGAAGGCGGCTCGACAATCGATCGGGTTCCAGAAATTCGACACCGGCAGCGGTTTCTCTCGCGACTTCTTCTTCTCTCCCGTTCTCAACTTCTCTCACGTTCTTCTTTTTCCTCTAACTGATACCACAAAACTCCCCAATCTTTCTATTTCCTATATTCTTTTTAACCAAATAATAATAATAATAATATTCTTTAATGGGCCAACTAATTCTCACCACCAAATTGCTATATACCACTCCAACACTAAATCTGATTAAATAAACAATATTCTAAAATAATATTATCTCCAATATTAATTTCTCCGATCCAACCGACTAAATAATCCAACTTTAACTTAATAATCCAAATACGCTTCTTAAATTAATATCGACAAATTCAACTACTCCGATTAATTCTCAAACTTCTTCTAACTCCAATAATTGAATCCTTCAATAATTTAATTAACTAATTAATTAAATTCGGGGTGTTACAACTCTCCCCCACTTAGGACATTTTCGTCCTCGAAAATCTATCTGACACAACCCTCCTTAACACAACATTCGTATTTTAATCTTTCGATTTAACAACAACTCAATCACGGTTCAAACCCAATACGTATACTCCGATACTTCAATTACTCTTGCAACATAACCGTTACTATTCGCCAACCACTCTAGCAAGATCTTGAAACGATCACCTTATAACATAGTAACAACCTTCACTTGCCTATACTGGACTATACAACATCGCATCATTACCGCAACAACACAATCAACACCAAAACACACATACGATCCTTATCACCACACTCAGGTGCACTTCATTAACGAAGCACCAACAACTCCATTCGTCTCTCCGCATTACTCTTATCGTAACATTAATATAGCCAACTTGACCAACTTCCTCATGCTATAAAGCATTACTCATCATCTACGGTAACCAACAACAATATTACCGCAACAACAACCAAATTATTATAATGCCAACTTAATAACATAATTTGACTAATAGCCACACGAATCATCATCAACCAACAACTTACAAGAACACCCTATTACAATCAGCGCTATTCGCACGAAAACACAACACTCTGGCACATCACGCTTCAGCTGCGCAACTCTGATTATTTGCAAAGTATCAAGACTACTCAGTTTAACTCCAACTTCTAATCACCAAACCGACATAACCACGACTTTTGACTCAATTCTTCGGAATTTCACTCCCACGGGTATTCTACACTCTCGTAGTTATCGGGTACTTCAACTTAGATCCGTAAGACAACACCTCTAACATTCAACACCATTATAATGACGACCACTTCCAACTCTTGGATAATATATACATGTACTTCCACGAATTTCCCGATTATCATCAAACATAAACTACAACCTTACCATCTTTTAATAACTCATTCTCCAAAATTTTCTTAAACATGTAACCCATTACAACCACATATGGTACATGGGTCCAACCAAATCCAACAAGATAACTCATATTTTTCACTTTTACAATTCAACTTATAACTTCACTTCTTTTTCTACTTGCAACTCAATTCTCAAATTACCCATCACTCAACTGCGAATTTCCATACTACTCATCAATTAAATCGCAACCTCATGCCATCATCCTTAAATTCAGCTAATATGCTCATATATGAATCTACATCGACAAAATAACCAATCCCCAAGCACTTGGCTTGACTTCCACCAATTCAACGTACGTACTATACCAGTTGGAACGACACATCTATCCATCAATTATGATTCCGTCTACTATCAACAATGGATTAAGGGTGATCAGTTCCTCAATTTGTCAATAGACAGCCGATAACCATAACGGTGAAATAAATCATCAGTACCCAACATAATAGCGCACTTCAACTTGTGCCCAAAGTCCGTAAGCATAATGCTCCGCCAACTTTCTAAGGCTTACCAATGCCACTCTTAGTTTCTTTAGTTTCAACTTCGTCAACGGTACAAAAACGTTCAAAATCCATTACGCATCCTCTTATGCACGTTCATAGTACAACACGACTTTAAATATTTTTTTCCAACACCGAAATCGCTACAACATTGAGAACGGTCCAATTCAGTTTGCTCCAATTACAACTTTTAACCAAGGTGAAAATTCTTAGCAACACAATTCAACATTCACATTTCTCTCAACATTACCTTTACTTAACATCATCATCTTAATCATCCTCATTCAACATAAATTGCATCTCCAAGCATTCTCCGATACAGTCACATCTTACAAATACCAACATTTTATTCTTAATAATATTCCACACTTGTTTTCATCCTTCCAACTTTTTCAGAAAATGTCGCTCAACTTCAACCATATATATCTCCTTCAATACAGATCTCTCAATCACAAAATCATATTCCAAAATGAAGAGAATTTTGTGTAGATTCCAGAACTTCAAGAATCGCTCGAATCCGAGTTACGAGTAAAAAGTTATCATCCTTACAACGGGACTGATTCAGAATTTCCATATGCAGAATTTTCCAAAAATCAGCATCAGACCCAAATATTAAAACGCGTTTTTTCTCCCTCTTCACAAACTTCCTGAAGACAAATCTTATATGCAAACTGTAGGGAATTTCGTAAGCTTTCCAAAAAGTCCAGAACCGCTCCCATCCGAATCACGAGTCAAAAGTTATACCTCGTTTACTGACAGCTGCTCCAAAATCACAAAAACCAGAATTTGAGGTTGCTGAACATAAGTTCCATTTCCCTCTCTTGCTTCCAAGATCTTCCAACATCCTCCTTTTCGTCCAACTACGAAGATCACTCAACTTTAATCCAACTATACTCAGGATATACAACTTACCGAATTAATCCACCAACTTATCATTTCATTCGGAATAATTCCTTAATGTCAATCATCTTTGATTCACCATCCAGACTCTACGCACATCTCCAACTTGACTGATACGGATTCGCGAGTCCAAACTCTCGCCAGTCCGCAATAACATCGCTCCAACATATGCACTCTTGCAAGCAACATCACCTTGAAACAACTTCTACATACCAACAACACGTACGGGAGCAACTTCTCCCCCACTTAATTCAAACCAACCTTGTAGACAACTACTAGAAACTACTAACAAACAAGCACCGACAGTGTTCCACACACATGTCGAGTACTAAGGAAGAAACAACATTAGACAACATTGGTCGGACAGACCGACCTGCTCTGATACCACTAATG
Source organism: Lathyrus tuberosus (assembly GCA_022829125.1). Classification (NCBI taxonomy): domain Eukaryota; kingdom Viridiplantae; phylum Streptophyta; class Magnoliopsida; order Fabales; family Fabaceae; genus Lathyrus; species Lathyrus tuberosus. Next base: position 11,635,696 of record JALAZF010000032.1, read on the forward strand.
TAACACCCCATTTCTACTCGGCGGATAAGTAATAAAATCAGAGTTTTCATTTTAAAAAAATGAAACATAAACAGGATGTCACATTTTCAACTGAAAACAACTTCATATTAATCACAAATAATTCAGATACATAGCACTGATTCGGATGAACTGATAACAACCTGATTTATTCTTTTGAAACAACACAACATTGAAACAACAATTCTTGAATAACAACAACTTAGGATTCATCTACTAAACAATAACAATAATTAAACAACAATCATTCGTCCCCCCGAGTGCTACGTATCAGAGCATGACACCAACTTGAACTAACAGCGGCTAAGACTTCCAACCTTCACAGCTATTCTTGAGTACCTGCTCAGTTACCCATAATAGGTAACATCATTACAGAAGGGATGAGATATCGAATATTATAAACAAAGTATGATAATTAATATACTAGATTAGGGTCATACGAATTTCACTGCTTCATACAACAGTCATGCAACAACTAGAAATAAACAACTTAATAGCAACCACAACTTGTATCGACAGCAAATAACAGCATATAACAACAACTTATATAAAAGATGCAAATTATAGTAATAACAACATATATAACAACAGCTCACGACATTAGCGATTTATATCAAGCAACAAGATATAGCAATAACAACTTATAACAAGCAACAACTTCACAACAACGACAACTTCACAACAACAGCAACTTCACAACAACAACGAATCAAGAACAACAACAAATTCACAACGACTCAAAATGTGACACAACTATGCACATGCATGTGGTACCATCGGAGTAAAACTCCCAACTTAAACATATGCCAGGTTATCGAGGCATTTCAATAAGGCATAAGCCTTCAACGTGGTGCCATCAAGGCCAACTTAAACAGGTGCCAATCCAGGCCAACGTGGTGTGAGCAACGCTCCGACACAAAATGCAATGTATGTTTTATGACATGCACAACTCATCAACATAAACAACTCAACAACTTCCACAACATAATCAACTTAAACAACATAGCAACTTTTCCGACGTAAACAACTTATATCAACGTTGGCTTATCAAGCCTACAACTTACAATTCGTCCGTGTATCGGAACGAAACAACAAAGTCAGCTGTACCTGCGAATGCACTTTTTCGACATTATTTCAACAAAACAATTCAGCGAAAGACACCTACTAAATTACCCGACTTACCCCGACAATTTCCGTTAAGTTCCGGACAACTAAGTTTTTCGCCTAAACCGACTAAAACTGCACTGTTATTAGCCTCTGTTATTTAATACCAGTTTAGTACAACATTCTACTTTCTGTTACAATTTCCATAAGAATCAATTTCAACTTCTGTCAGAAATTCTGCTTACAACTATTGTTCTACTTCTGTTAAGAATTACTAGACTGCTACTAAAATAACTCTGCCATGATTACTTTTCTACTATTACTGATTTTATTGCCACTTTCAATTCACCAACACTGCTAGGGAAACCTCTACTGAATATATATATATATATATATATATATATATATATACTCTGCTACAAAAATTAATTGAGTTATTGACCCTGCTAACTATTACAAATTTCCAATTTTTTTTGTCAACACCTGCTTACTGCAATTGTTCCATTTTCTGTCAAGATTACCACAGTTACTTGTTTTCAAATAACCCTGATTCCAGTTAATTATCTGCTATGAAAATCTATTAGGTTCCTGCTACATACTGCTACTAATATATTGATTCAGTAACATGTGATTTCTACTAATCCATTAACCTTAACAATTATGACTTAATAGCAAGTGATGGTTTAACAAATATTTCATGACTTTCTGCTCAAAACCATTACTAATTCATAGATCCTGTGTTTCTGCTACTTAATGTTACTAACACATGGTTTTAGTTAATTATTATTCTAACATTCATGGATTATTAATATTAATTCACATATAAAACAAAACTGATTTCCTTAAATTCATGGGTGGCCTGCGCCACCCTTGCCTTAGAAATCTAAGTGGCCTGGGCCACATATTACTAGGTGGCTGGCGCCACTCATCTTAAACCAACCCTTAAGAAATGATTCACTACAAACCAATTTATTAAGAAAATAATTTAATTAGAAAACATGATAATTATATTAGTATAGGAAATTAAAGTGGGTAGTCCCTTTCCATGGGTGGCTTGCGCCACCCTTCATAAAAATCACCCTGGCTTGCGCCAGGTCCCTTGTGGCTCTCGCCACTTACAATTCCAAATTTCTTTCTTCTGGGTGGCCTGCGCCACCCCTTTAGGTGTGGTGGGTGGTGGCCAGCGCCACCCCAAAAACTCAGTCTTCGTCCCACTTAATATTTCCCAGGATTCAACACATTCACCACAACTTTCAAAAAATCACTCCAACAACAAAATTCAACATTCACCAGTATCGGTTCGTCAGAATTAATACGGAAACAACAACCAATATCAATTTTTTTCACAAGCAGCAATAATTCATCAGATAATCAAGGGGAACATTCCTAAAATACCCAACCCGTATACTATTCATCATAACCCGGTTATAATAATCGAACCCACCCTTACCTTGGATTGAAGGCGGCTCGACAATCGATCGGGTTCCAGAAATTCGACACCGGCAGCGGTTTCTCTCGCGACTTCTTCTTCTCTCCCGTTCTCAACTTCTCTCACGTTCTTCTTTTTCCTCTAACTGATACCACAAAACTCCCCAATCTTTCTATTTCCTATATTCTTTTTAACCAAATAATAATAATAATAATATTCTTTAATGGGCCAACTAATTCACACCACCAAATTGCTATGTACCACTCCAACACTAAATCTGATTAAATAAACAATATTCTAAAATAATATTATCTCCAATATTAATTTCTCCGATCCAACCGACTAAATAATCCAACTTTAACTTAATAATCCAAATACGCTTCTTAAATTAATATCGACAAATTCAACTACTCCGATTAATTCTCAAACTTCGTCTAACTCCAATAATTGAATCCTTCAATAATTTAATTAACTAATTAATTAAATTCGGGGTGTTACACTAGCTACCCTATCCTCCATGATTAGTATGAATCGATTGAGCGACGTACCCAAGATCGACATAACGCGTCTCGATAGGCCCGCTTACATATTTACAGTTGAAGCAGTCATAGATGATAAACCATGGTATCACAATATCAAATGCTTCCTTCAAAGACGGGAATACTATCATGGGGCATCAAGAAAAGATAGAAAGACTCTCAGAAGACTAGCTGGTAACTTCTTCCTGAACAATGATGTGCTCTACAAGAGAAACTTCAACATGGTTTTGCTCAGATGTGCGGACAAACACGAAGCAAACATGCTAATGAAAGAGATTCATGAAGGCTCCTTTGGCACTCATGCCAGTGGGCATACAATGGCAAGAAAAATTCTAAGAGCAGGATATTATTGGCTAACAATGGAATCCGATTGCTACAAGTACACGAGGAAGTGTCACAAGTGTCAGATATATGCCGACAAAGTTCATGTACCTCCGACGTATCTCAAAGTTCTTTCTTATCCATGACCTTTTTCTATATGGGGAATCGACATGATTGGCATGATTGAACCCAAAGCCTCAAACAGACATCAGTTCATCCTAGTATCCATTGATTACTTCACCAAATGGGTCGAAGCAGTATTATACACCAATGTGACCAGGCAAGTGGTGGTCCGATTTATCAAGAATAATCTCATTTGCCGTTATGGTGTTCCAAGCCAGATCATTATTAATAATGGATCTAACCTGAATAACAAGATGATGAAAGAATTATGTGCTGAGTTCAAAATTGAACACCATAACTTATCCCCATTCCGGCCTAAGATGAATGGAGCGGTAGAAGCAGCTAACAAAAATATCAAGAAGATCATTCAAAAGATGGTTGTAACTTACAAGGATTGGCATGAGATGCTACCATTTGCTCTTCACGGTTATCGCACATCCGTCCGCACTTCAACAGGGGCCACCCCTTTCTCTCTAGTATATGGCATGGAAGCAGTGCTCCCCATAGAAGTAGAGATACCATCAATAAGAGTCTTGATGGAAGCCAAGCTAATAGAAGCTGAATGGTGTCAAAGTAGATACGATGAATTGAACCTGATCGAAGAAAAAAGAATGACGGCTTTATGCCATGGTCAGTTATACCAACAGAGAACGAAGAAAGCATTCGACAAAAAGGTCCGGCCTCGTGTATTCAGGGAAGACGACCTCGTGCTCAAAAAGATCCAATCATTTCTCACTGATCCCAGGGGCAAATGGACTCTGAATTACGATGGCCCCTATGTTGTTAAGAAAGCCTTTTCAGGCGGTGCCTTGAGACTCGCAATCATGGATGGAGAAGAGTTTACCTACCCCACAAATGTTGATGTAGTTAAGAAATAATTCGCCTAAATAAAATTAAAAAAAACGTCTCGTTGGACTGAAAACCTGAAAGGGCGGTCCAGGCAAAAATTAGAGACATCGAAAAAGAAAATTATCATCCTGATAGATTGAAAACCTAAAAAAGGGCAATCTAGGCAAAAGTTAGGGATTTATGGCAAGTAACTGCATCCGACTAAGATTGGATCCTCAGAAACAACATCATCTGTCAAGAAATCCTCAATCAAAAGCCACCTTCAGCAAAATCTCAAGATACTCAAAATTCAAAGTTGGTAGAAGGATAGCGGTCGTTATGTTTCAATGTAGCCCCTTTCCCTTTAAATTGCCATTTTCTAAACTTTGTAATGCTCAATGGAATCACGCATTTGGCTGATTACCATTATATCAATGAAAATTTGAGCCCTTGTGCCCTTTGTTTGCAATTCTCATTTATTCTGCTTTGCAAAATGACAATTTGATATGATTAACATTCTTGAAACACAAAAATGAATTTACTTTTGTTTTAAAATTTACTTCTGCTTTAAAAATAAAGATGGAAATTTCCTTTTTAATCAATGGACTCGAGAAGGAATACCGACAGCTTCTCCGAAAGCAATCAAACTTCAAAATGTAGAATCAAAATATTATGTGTAATCAGCATGTCCCGAGTGGAGGATCAATTAATTCAGATTGATAAGATGGAGTATCCCATCTATAACTCCACAGGAGCCACATTTTGTTACTACCAAGAATATGAAAAGTTCAGCAGTAGGAATTTGTTCCTTCAACAGATCAGTGATACTTTTTTATCCCCCCAGAGTGGCCGAGTATCCGGTTGTGTTCATCACCAGTCTGTATGTCATGTCTGTTTTGTCAGCATAAGCATTTCATACATACATCATGCATAATTGATTCATATTCATATTGCATATCATATTTGGATCACTTTGGTCATATTCATCCTCAAGTGATAAATGTCCTATCTCCATTAGAGTTGTCAGTTTTCCTTTCCGCAATTGAATAGGATAAAGTCCCGGTTTGAGTTCTTTCCTCGTTAGGAAATGTATTGTCTAAACAATCTCTCTCCAGTTTATTCTTAGATTGAAATCGATCCTCGACCACTTTGATAACTTAAACCTCTGAAAGGCAAGAAGGCATTTGGTTATACACCTTTGGAACTTCACCCTTCGCCATTGAAGATGATATTTTGCTTTCCCAGATTAAAAAAAATCCCCTGCGGAAGCTTATTAACAAAAGACTCTTGGAAATCTGGACATCGCATCCTCCAAGAAATATCTACCAATTGGCAAACAAAGAAGTCTGTCTTTTCCCCATAAATTCCCAATAAGTCGACAAATAGCAGTCTTTCCCCGAGAAGTTTGTCCTACTTTCAAGGAAGTCATCGGCACCTCAAAATTGAATTACATCCTATAGCATCTCTCCAAAGAAGTCTCCAAGAGAGATACGATGAAGCACGTTTTTCCATCGAGTGGCATCTCCCCGATAAACCTCAGAGAGAAGCTTGGTGAAGACCCTCACAGATAAGCATTCCTTGTCAAGAGAAGAACTCGACAAGAAGAAACTGAGAACACTTCCGTGGCTGAAGACCAGGATCGAGGGGAGGTTTATTTCAAAAGAAATTGAGACCAGTTCCATGGCTGAAGAGACCAGGATCGAGGGGAGGTTTATTTCAAAAGAAACTGAGACCAGTTCTGTGGCTGAAGACCAGGATCGAGGGTAGATTTATTTCAAAAGAAACTGAGACCAGTTTCGTGGCTGAAGACCAGGATCGAGGGGAGGTTTATTTCAAAAGAAACTAAGACCAGTTCCATGGCTGAAGACCAGGATAGAGGGGAAGTTACACCTTTTTCTAAGTGACATTACTTAGGAAAAGAAGATGGATAAGAAAAAATAGCTACCATTCACATCCATAATCAAAATTTTGGGTATTCTGATATTTAATCCTCTTTTACCATGAACGTCTGAATATCTTCGCCATTCGCACCTTCAGGTCTAAGAAGATTAAATAGTGGCATCTGTCATACCATAAATTTTGACCACAAAACTTTACATCATTGTGCAAATCATCACCATAATATGGATGTGTTTTTCATACATCACTAATCCTTTCAAAGATTGTTGAGTATTTACCTCAACCAAGGATTAGGGTTTTTGAGCCCTCTCAGAGAATTCAGGCAGAGGATCAATCAAGAATTGACATGATCTTCAACTTGTCAAGCCTCTTAAACATCCATTAAGGATTAAGAGGTCTCCAACATCAAGAATCTAACACAAAAATGCAACATTTCAAATTGGTGAAGCCTCAAGATCATCAGTGTCACCAAATTAGGATTTTGGTCGACCAAGGCCTCCAGAGAGAGATTTTCATCTGGGCATGAGCCAATACTTCAATATATGATTCAATAAGCTCACAATAACCTTATGGGTCCATTCATAAGTTCAAAATAGCCTCAGAGGATGCATCTATCAAAAATCAGGAATTAGGGTTTTGACCTAATTCAATCCTTGAGTTGACCTTTGAAGCAAAGCATGAGCCAAGACCTCAAGATATTATTTAAGGACCTTAAATACATCATATTGATCCATTCACAAGATGGAATTGATCCAAAGAACTTGGTTCATAAGCAATATAAGGATTCAAATTCATCTGGACCACAAACTAGGGTTTCTAAGAAAAAAGTCAACCATACCTTTGACTTTTGAGCAAAGCATGATCTCAAACCTTGGGACATGATTCAAGACACTAAAAAACACCTTTGGAATCCATCCATTAGGTTCAATTTGGCCCAAGGACTTGATTTCATAAAGGATCACAAAGTTTAAGATTCATTTGATACAAAAAGTCAACTGTGATCAAAACTAAGTTTGACTTTTGGAATTTTTTGACCAAAATGGCCTCTTTAAGTAAAAAACAATGTTAACTTGTGATTTGGATCATGATCAATCAAGAAAAAACAAGAAAAGTGAGGTTACTTGTAAAAGGGACAACCTTGAGAAACTTGAAATTTCACTAAATTATGAAAAATAATGGTTTTTCCCAACTTTACAAGGCCATAATTTGTGATCCAAACAACCATTTTCTTCCATCCAAAGCTCAAATGTTAGCTCTTCTTACATACAACAAGATTGTCAAGCAAAGGTACCCCCAAAAAATGCATGGATTTTGAGTTATAAGGCCATAAAGTTAGGGTTTCATAAGATATTGAACTTTGACACTTAGAATTTTTTAGGCAGAATCTGTCTCATGTTTTATCCAACTTTGGAGGCATTTTTCATTATGATCCAAGAGGAATCAATACCAAATGTAAACATCAAAGTTGATATACAAGCATTCCAAAAAGTGCAAGAACTCCCATTAATTCAATTTGAGCAAGGAGTTATGAACCTCACAACATGCCTTGCTCAAACTAATTTTCAAGATAGATTTTGTGCATTTCTTGTACCACACGATTTCCATCTTACAAGTTTTGTCCTCTTCCAATATCATAAAGAATCTTGATGAATCACTTGATGTTTTCAACTTTGGACCATTTAGTCAAGAAGTCAACTTGGCATGTGCAAATTCATCATTACATGAACCTTGAAATTCAATTTTGGCATCAAGCATTAAAGTGATGCATAGAGGTGGCATGAATCAGTTATAAGCCAGTCAAGATAAGTCAAGAAACATGAGTGTTCAAATCTGCAAAATTGGTTGAAGTCAAGATAAGAGGAGACTTTGGTACCTTGGCATTTAAGAAAGAGCTACATGACAAAATCCATTGGATAATAGAGTGATCCCTCATCCAACATTATTCCTCCCAAAACAAACTTGTTCTCCTATAAATAGGAGTTGTTTCTGATCATTTCAATCACTCCAAAACAATACCAAAGACTTGTTTTCTCACTTTCCCTCTCTTACTTCAAATTTCAAAGTTTCAAGGATCAAACTTGGAATTCTTAAAACTAGAGCCTAAACCACTCAAATAACCATCCAAACACGTCACAAATCATCCATTTGAGGTGTCCAAACCCTCACCTTCATCTCAAATCACCAAAATCAGAAAGTCAACCATCAAAACCTCAAATTTTAACTTTTCTGCATTTTTCAAGCCATGTCTTGATTCAGTCCCTTTCAAAACCAAACAACACCTCAAACACCTCTAACATCATTTGGAGGAGTTGCCATTTTGGTCACTTTTGCCAATTTTGCAAGAAAGAGATAAATTTTGTTCTAGAGGTTTTCTTTGGATTTTTATCATCCTAAACGCTTCCAAGGGATCTATTAGAAGTGTCCAAGACATTTTTTTGCTTCTGTCACAAGTATCTTGAAGGTTAGCAAGTGGAGCTTCAAGAGGTAAGTGCATAAGAACTTGAACTTTGTGAAATATGTATTGCTTTGATGTACATTGATTATAAACATGTCATACATATCATATTTGTTGTGTTTAAACTATTTTGCTATGCTATTATTGCTTGTATAGAGTTGTAGCATAGAACTTGCAAAACTTGACCTATTTTGAAACCACTATCGGGTTTTAAAATGTAGGCATTTTTAGAAAATTCTAAGACCACCATTGGATTTCTCATGAAATTCTAGGTAGGATCCATCTTTATTTCATCCATTTTCATGGAGAAATGAAGAAGTTATGACCTTCTTGCAAAGGCACCAAAACCTGGTCTCCCTTGGGCAAGAACCAAGTCATGGCGCCTTTGACCAGGCCTAAAACCAAGTCACCCTTATGTATTTATGGGGTGGGTTTGATACATGATAAGTGCAAATTATAGCTATTTTTGTAGATAATTTTTGTTGCACTTATCGATACTTTTTGTTAATATCGTACGAATAAACCCTGCTTTGTTTGTAAATACGTTTACTTTATGTTATAGTGTATATACTGCATTATCGTGTAAATATCATTGAGTTTAATTGTTTTTATCTCATTTTTTGCAGGTATTCAAGCAAGGATATCTTGTCATATTCATAAAGAGCATTGAATAAGCTTTCCAACGCTTCGAACCGGGAAAAAAACGGAGTTACGGTTCGAAAGTTACGAAGAAAACAGTGCTGGAATTTTTTTGTATCTGTCAGCTACGCCCCGAGCTCGCCGGGCGAAGCAGAGGCGAGCCAGACACTCCAAAACCGTGAAAATGTAGAATAAGCCGTTATCGCATATGCAAAAATTAACCGGCAGAAAAGACAGAAGAGTCGCCACCGAACGTTATTTATCCCGACGCAGGGAAAGGAAACAATCGAAGAAAACCTAGAGAAAGGGAAAGACATGGTCATCGCAACCATAGTCTGGGTTCAGGAGTCGGTTACGCGAGAGGAATTTATTAGCACCCCCTCGCGTCCATCGTACTCGATGGGATCCACGCTTGTTGTTCTAATCAAAAGGAGGTAGGTGTCTGAAGCTCTAATGCTAACTGGAAAAGGATGGAACGAGAAATGGGGAAAGAAAAGAAAAGGTGACTCGATAGGACATCGTCGTCCTAGGCCTATGTATTCCCTCGGGAGTGGGAAAATCAGAGTCAACATAGTTCGGAGGACTACGAGTTTATGGAGGAAGGTTGCTCGGCAAGACATCGCCGTCTTGTGCCTACGTATCCTCAATCGGACAAGAAAGAGAAAATCAGAGCAGTCGTAGTTCGACCTACAGGGTCTTTATTTGTTTTGTGTTTTTTAAGTGAATGACGCTAACGTTCGCGTTCTAGCAGTTTAGGTGTTGTCGCTCATTGCGTGGAGACTTACGCGTTTACCTGTTTGCGGTAGAACAGAAATTACGTATCCTTTACGATTAGAGTGAATGAGATGAGAAGAGAATCCCGAAGGAAGACGATTAATTTGTTTTTGTATTTTAGAAGAAAGTGTTTTGATTTGTATTGTTTGTGATATGTTTCATGCTAAAGACTATGACATAGGAGCGAATACTTTACAAGGTCGCTCCCAACGGAACGTTTGCAAAGTACCCTAGAAGAGTAAAGGAGACCTTCACTAATCATTTACCATGTGCTTAAGGCTCGTGGCGCACTCCACATACAGTATTTATTAAGTATTTTTGGCTTTTCTTTTAGAGAGAGAGAAGAGAGACTCAAGGGTTGAAAGAAAACTCTAAGGGAAACTTCCTCCTACAAGTTGTCATGCAATGGTGGCCCTATGGTTGAGGTTAAGAGGGGATTGCTATCTATGTTAGTGTTAGTTCTGCAGCTATGCAGTATGTATGTTGGCTAAATTTTGTTAAAACCTTTATGTTAGCTCTTATGTCACTGAAGGTGTTTTAACATGTTGTATGTGTATCTGCCATAACAGATTAGTTGCAGGTTGTGAAATGTCAAGTAGGATGTCTTGACATGTTGTTCTGCAGTAACTGGTTATGTTCAGTTTCTGTCATATTAGTTATATGTCAAGTGTGATGTCTTGACATGTTGTGCTGCACCTACCTAGTATGAGTGCATGGTTGTAATGGTGTAACAGAGATGTCATGAGCACTTCACTGAACCTGAATGTTTAAGGTTATGTGAAGTGGTTGTCTTTGGAATGTCATGACAGAACATCTTGATCTGGTACAACATGTACTGCTGCTCTGTGATGGTTAATCAAGATGTTAAAGGAGATGTCACAACATCATTGTCTGTTGTCTGTTACAGCAGGATGTTAAGTAAGATGTCCTGACATGGTTAATCAGACATCAGTACAGATATGGCAGTTTTAGTGTCATGACAGTATGTCATAACATCTTGGTTCTTGTAACGCCCCAGTTTTGCCAGTTTTATTTTTTTATTGAGTCTTTTTGATTATTTTATTATTATTTTATTTTATTTTCGACTTTTGTGTGAAAATGTGTTATTTGTCGTCGTGAATATATTTTATCGCGTTTTGGGAACGTTTGCGAGATATTTGAGTGTGGGGGTATTTTGGGCATTTCATAGATAATTGTTAAGTTAGTAAGAAAGAAAAGAAAATAGAATAGAAAAGGGAAAGAAAGAAAAATAGAGAGAAAGAAAGAAGAAAGAAGGAAAAAGAGAAGAAAATAGGAGAAGAGAGAAAATTGGAGAAGAGTGGAAAAATCATCAAGAGCAAGTTGTAGAGTCGATTAAATCGGGTAAGGGTGCGAAACTCGATTATTCTATGATTGTATACGATTATGTATGTGTGTTTGTTGTTGTTTTGGATTGAATTGGAAGAAAATGAGTAAAACCCATATTTGGTATAATTGATTAGAAATTGATTTGAATGTGTCAAAACTTGTGTTGATTGTGTTTTAGATTGTCTATACATGTTGGTTGTGTGTTATTGCAATTCAAATTGGTCATTTTCTGAGTTTTGGGTAAAAAATTGGTTGATTGGATTTGGAAAACGCAGAAATTGTTCTGCAGAACTTTTCTGGGTTTGTCCTGGCAATACGCGTAAGGGACTTGCCAATACGCGTATGGGCCAAGGCGTTACGCGTAACATTGTGTTGTTTTTGGGGCATTACGCGTATGAAATGCATGTTTTCACGGCCTTCTGGTGATATGCGTAAGGGCGAGGTGCATACGCGTATGGTTTTTAGCAACGTGATTTTGTGAAGGAAATTTGTTCTGTCAATACGCGTATGGATAGTGGTGGTACGCGTATGAACAGGAGAATTGCAAAATTGTGATTTTTCAAAATGTTGTTTTCGGTTTTGTCCGTAACTTTGGTTCCGATTATCCGATTTTTGTATTCTTGGTGTCGTTAGAAAGGTATCGAGTTGTACTTTATGTTTATGAGGTTTTGAGAATGGTTAGCCGATTAAATTTTGTCAGAAAATATGAATAGTGTCGAATCTCGACTTTTGTCGTTTCAATGGTGCGTATTTGACGTGTATTATGTTTGTGTTTTGAATGGGTATGCCTTATGTGCTGTTGTGATGATGGTTTGTGGCCGAAAGGCAAGAAAATAGTAAGTATGGTATTTGATAATATATGCATGATTGTGGATGTATGTGTGCATGCAATGTGAATGTCATGAGTCATTGTATGCCAAGCATCATGATGTGCATTGTTGAAACGTCCTGAGTGACGGTTTGATTCCCGAGGGGAATATGCTATAACATCGTGTGCCTCGAAAATATGAGGCGCTGCCTGAGGACCTAAAGCGGTGGTTATAGACGATTGTGGGCTCCTTTGGGGACTTAAAGCAATCCTTAACGTCGTGTGCCTCGAAAATATGAGGCGATGCCTGAGGACCTAAAGCGACGGGTGAACATCGTAGGCCCGACGGGGAGTTACTTGAGATTCTCAGTAACGAGCGATGGTTCCAATACTTCCTGAGTGAACTGATGATGAGACATGAGACATTGGGAGTCGGTACCGCATGGCATGTGCATAGAGTCGTTGTGTCGGTCTATGTGCATTGCATAAATCATGAATTAATTGTGTGTGAATTTGTGAATGTGATTGATGATTGTATGGTATATGTGTGGTGTGTAATGGTATTCGATGATTGAGAATTGTGCGGTATTATGTTATATGTGGTTGTGGTGAGAATGTGTTACTTGTACATTTTTGTGTTTATATATATAATTTTATTCAATTATATTATGGTTATTTTTCTCACCCTTCTGCTGTTTTATAATGCTCTATGAGGCGTTGCAGATTAGAGCTGCTGGAGGTATTCCTTTTTGTGAAGTGTTGCGTCTTCATTATTTTGGTCGGTCGGCTCTGATATGTGACTCCGGGTAGTTAGGGTGGCCGCGTGCTATTATTTTGTACATCTGATGATATATTTTGGTTGTACATATGCTACTGATGTATGACAAACTGTTTATATGTGTATATGTATATATGTTAATCAGATTTTAGATTTTTCTGCTTTAATTCTAATTTCTGAAAGGTGGGTGTAAGGAACAAAGTTTCCTCTGTGTGATTGCTACCCCACAGTTGCATATCATTATGGGCAGGTGTTGCATGTTATGTGTATGTTTGGTTACAGTTGATGTGATTTCTCCCTTTCTATGCCGCGAATTCAAATATACTCTGACGAATTTTCGAATTTTCTTTTAGTGCTTTAATTGCATGCTATTTGGGGGTATAGATTGGGGGCGTCACATTAAGTGGTATCAGAGCTACGTCCGTGTCAGTTGTGTTTGTGGTGTCTATTGTGTCTGGCATATTGGGCGAGTTGTGTTGGACGAGTTGTTGTTTAACCATAGTTTCTGTGTTTAGACGAACAGAATATGGCTGGTCGTAATGATGCTGCTTTGGCTGCGGCGATGGAGGCTATGGCACGAGCTGTACAGGGTGCACCGAATGCTGCCGGAAATGATGAGTTTAGAAAGAATAAGCCGCCGGTCTTTAAAGGGAAACATGATCCGGATGGTGCGCAGTTGTGGTTGAAAGAGATTGAGAGGATTTTCAGGGTAATGAATTGTGATGACGATGATGTTAAGGTGAGGCTGGGCACTCATATGTTACACAAAGAGGCTGATGATTGGTGGGTCAGTACTCGTCAGGTGTTGGAAGCTGAGGAGGAGGAAGAAGAGATCACTTGGGAGGTGTTTAGCCGAGAGTTTCTAAGGAAGTATTTTCCCGAGGATGTCCGAGGAAAGAAAGAGATTGAGTTTTTGGAATTAAAACAAGGTAATTTATCTGTTGTTGAGTATACTGCTAAGTTTGTGGAACTTGTGCAGTTTTATCCTCATTATGTGGAAGCGACTGCTGAATTTTCAAAGTGTGTAAAGTATGAAAGTGGGTTGCGTCCTGAGATAAAGCGGGCGATTGGTTATCAGAGGATTCAAAGGTTTACTGATTTGGTGGAATGCTGTAGGATTTATGATGAAGATAGTAAGGCCCGTTCTGCTCACTATAAAAGTGTAAGTGACAGGAAAGGGAAACAACAGTTCCGTGGTGGTCCGTATGTGTCACCGGCTGATAAAGGTAAACAAAGGGGAACTTTTGAATGAAGGTCAGGTGGAGGGGGTATGTCTAATGCTCCTAGGTGTTTTAAATGTGGTGAATTGGGTCATCGCCAGCATGAATGTAGGAGGAATGTGATTAAGTGTTCTAATTGTGGTGGTATTGGGCATGTTTTAGCTGATTGTAAAAGGAAGAATGTAGTGAAGTGTTATAACTGTGGAGAACCTGGTCACATTAGCTCGAAGTGTCCGAATTAGAAGAAAGCTCCAACTAGTGGCAAAGTGTTTTCATTGGCGGGAACTCAGACCTCAAGTGCAGATCGTCTGATAAGAGGTACTTGCTTTATTAATAATACGCCTTTAATTGCTATTATTGATACTGGAGCGACTCATTCGTTTATTTCATCTGAGTGCGCGGAACGTTTGAATCTTGGGTTGTCTTCGATGGATGGTGAGATGGTTATTGATACTCCAGCGATGGGGTCAGTAACTACTTCTTTGGTGAGTTTGAGTTGTCCTTTGACCATTTATGGTAAAGACTTTGCGATGGATTTGGTGTGTTTACCGTTGGAAGGTTTACATGTGGTGTTGGGAATGAATTGGTTGCAATTCAATCGGGTGCACATTGATTGTTATCATAAGCTTGTAAGGTTTCCTTCTCTTGAGGAAGATGAAGACTCGAGTTTCTTATCTACCAAAGAGTTGAAGAGACTTTTAGCGGATGAAGCTCAGTTGTTTGGGTTGTTTGCTTCATTGACTGTGGATAGTCAATTTTCTCTTGATGTGTTTCCTGTTGTGTGCGAATTTCCTGAGGTGTTTCCTGATGATATTTCAGATGTGCCGCCGGTGAGAGAGGTGGAATTTTCGATAGATCTAGTTCCTGGTACTAGACCTGTTTCTATGGCACCTTATAGAATGTCGGCATCTGAATTGGTGGAGTTGAAAAAGCAGTTAAGTGAGTTGTTGGAAAAGAGGTTCGTGAGGCCAAGTGTTTCTCCTTGGGGTGCTCCAGTTTTGTTAGTGAAAAAGAAAGATGTGAGTATGCGATTATGTATTGATTATCGCCAGTTGAACAAAGTGACGATTAAGAATAAATATCCGCTTCCAAGGATTGATGATCTGATGGATCAGTTGGTCGGTGCTTGTGTATTTAGTAAGATTGATTTGAGATCGGGTTATCATCAAATAAGAGTGAAAGAAGAGGATATTCAGAAGACGGCCTTTAGAACACGTTACGGTCATTATGAATATTCAGTGATGTCGTTCGGGGTTTCTAATGCGCCTGGTGTGTTTATGGAATACATGAACCGTATTTTCCACGAGCATTTGGATCGTTTTGTGGTGGTGTTTATTGATGATATTTTAATCTATTCTAAGTCTCGTGAGGAACATGCAGAGCATTTGCGTATTGTTTTGCAGGTATTGAAGGAAAGAAAGCTTTTTGCCAAATTGTCCAAGTGTGAATTCTGGTTGTCTGAGGTGAGTTTTCTTGGGCACGTAATTTCAGGTAATGGTATTGTTGTGGATCCATCTAAAGTGGAGGCAGTTCTACAATGGGAGGTTCCTAGATCCGTTACTAAAATTCGAGGCTTTCTAGGTTTGGCTGGTTATTATTGGAGGTTCATTGAAGGTTTTTCTAAGCTAGCATTACCTTTGACGCAGTTGACTCGTAAGGGCAAAGCGTTCATTTGGGATATTCAATGTGAAGAGAGTTTTTGTGAGCTGAAGAGAAGATTGGCGACAGCTCCGATTCTTATTTTACCTGATCCTACTGAACCGTTTGTTGTGTACTGCGATGCTTCTTTAATTGGTTTGGGTGGTGTTCTGATGCAGGAAGGTAAAGTTGTAGCTTATGCTTCAAGACAGTTAAGAGTTCATGAGAAAAACTATCCTACTCATGATCTTGAGTTAGCGGCTGTAGTTTTTGCGTTGAAAATTTGGAGGCACTATCTCTATGGTGCGAGGTTCGAAGTCTTTAGTGATCATAAAAGCTTGAAATATTTATTTGATCAGAAAGAGTTGAACATGAGGCAGCGGAGATGGTTGGAATTCTTGAAAGACTACGACTTTGGCTTGAATTACCATCCTGGTAAAGCTAATGTGGTAGTCGATGCATTGAGCCGGAGATCGTTGCATATGTCGGCTTTAATGGTGAAAGAGTGGGAACTTTTGGAATCGTTCAGAGATTTGAGTTTGGTGTGTGAAGTGACTTTGGATAGTGTAAGGCTTGGAATGTTGAAAGTTACTAATGAATTTTTGTTGTCGGTTAGTGAGAAACAAAAGCTGGGTTTGAAATTCGTTGATTTGATTAGGAATGAGAATGTGGATTTCAAGGTGGATAATTTTGGTGTTTTGAGGTTTCGTGGTCGTATTTGCATTCCTGATGATGCGGAGTTGAAAAGAATGATTTTGGAGGAAGGACACAGGAGTAACCTAAGTATTCATCCGGGAGCGAATAAGATGTACCAAGATTTGAAGAAGATTTTCTGGTGGTCTGGTTTGAAAAGAGATGTGGCTCAGTTTGTGTATGCATGTTTGACTTGTCAGAAATCGAAAGTGGAACATTTGAGACCTAGTGGTTTGTTGCAACCGTTGGATATTCCTGAGTGGAAGTGGGATAGCATTTCGATGGATTTTGTAACGGGATTGCCGAATACGCAAAGAAATCATAATGCTATTTGGGTGATTGTTGATAGGCTGACTAAATTGGCTCATTTTATTCCGATTGACATCAGTTTTTCTTTGGAACGGTTAGCTGAGATCTATATCAGTGTGGTTGTGAAATTGCATGGGATTCCATTGAGTATTGTTTCTGATCGAGATCCTAGGTTTACATCGAGATTTTGGGAAAGTTTACAGAAGGCTTTGGGTTCTAGATTGAGGTTGAGTTCGGCTTATCATCCGCAGACGGATGGTCAGACCGAAAGAACTATTCAGTCTTTGGAAGATTTGTTGAGAGCGTGTGTTTTGGAACAAGGTGGTACGTGGGACAGTTATCTTGCTTTGGTTGAGTTCACGTATAATAACAGTTTCCATTCTAGTATCGGAATGGCACCTTTTGAGGCTTTATATGGACGAAGATGTAGAACGCCGTTGTGTTGGCACGAAACAGGTGAAAGTTCGGTGGTTGGACCGGATTTGGTGCAACAAACGACGGAAAAGGTAAAGTTTATTCGTGAGAAAATGAAGGCTTCTCAGGATAGACAAAAGAGTTATCATGATCGGAGACGGAAGGATCTTGAGTTTCAAGAGGGTGATCACGTATTTCTAAGAGTTACGCCGGTAATGGGCGTTGGTCGTGCTTTGAAATCTAAGAAGCTTACTTCTCGATTTATTGGTCCTTACCAGATATCTGCGAGAGTTGGTGCTTTGGCGTATCGTGTGGCGTTGCCGCCGAATCTATCGAATTTGCATGATGTGTTTCATGTTTCACAGCTTCGGAAGTATGTTCCGGACCCTTCACATGTGATTCCGATGGACGAGGTTGAGGTAAGGGATAACCTTACGGTCGAGGCATTACCGGTTGATATTTTGGATCGCGAGGTGAAGCGGTTGAGGGGCAAGGAGATTGCACTTGTGAAAGTGGCGTGGGGAGGCGCTGCTGAGGGAAATTTGATGTGGGAGTTAGAGAGTAGGATGCGGGAGTCGTATCCAGAGTTGTTTGTATCAGGTAATATTTTCGAGGA
Source organism: Lathyrus tuberosus (assembly GCA_022829125.1). Taxonomy (NCBI): domain Eukaryota; kingdom Viridiplantae; phylum Streptophyta; class Magnoliopsida; order Fabales; family Fabaceae; genus Lathyrus; species Lathyrus tuberosus. The sequence continues at coordinate 11,653,648 of JALAZF010000032.1, forward strand.
CGAAAATTTCTAAGTGGGGGAGAGTTGTAACGCCCCAGTTTTGCCAGTTTTATTTTTTTATTGAGTCTTTTTTATTATTTTATTATTATTTTATTTTATTTTCGAATTTTGTGTGAAAATGTGTTATTTGTCGTCGTGAATATATTTTATCGCGTTTTGGGAACGTTTGCGAGATATTTGAGTGTGGGGGTATTTTGGGCATTTCATAGATAATTGTTAAGTTAGTAAGAAAGAAAAGAAAATAGAATAGAAAAGGGAAAGAAAGAAAAATAGAGAGAAAGAAAGAAGAAAGAAGGAAAAAGAGAAGAAAAGAGGAGAAGAGAGAAAATTGGAGAAGAGTGGAAAAATCATCAAGAGCAAGTTGTAGAGTCGATTAAATCGGGTAAGGGTGCGAAACTCGATTATTCTATGATTGTATACGATTATGTATGTGTGTTTGTTGTTGTTTTGGATTGAATTGGAAGAAAATGAGTAAAACTCATATTTGGTATAATTGATTAGAAATTGATTTGAATGTGTCAAAACTTGTGTTGATTGTGTTTTAGATTGTCTATACATGTTGGTTGTGTGTTATTGCAATTCAAATTGGTCATTTTCTGAGTTTTGGGTAAAAAATTGGTTGATTAGATTTGGAAAACGCAGAAATTGTTCTGCGGAACTTTTCTGGGTTTGTCCTGGCAATACGCGTAAGGGACTTGCCAATACGCGTATGGGCCAAGGCGTTACGCGTAACATTGTGTTGTTTTTGGGGCATTACGCGTATGAAATGCATGTTTTCACGGCCTTCTGGTGATACGCGTAAGGGCGAGGTGCATACGCGTATGGTTTTTGGCAACGTGATTTTGTGAAGGAAATTTGTTCTGTCAATACGCGTATGGATAGTGGTGGTACGCGTATGAACAGGAGAATTGCAAAAATGTGATTTTTCAAAATGTTGTTTTCGGTTTTGTCCGTAACTTTGGTTCCGATTATCCGATTTTTGTATTCTTGGTGTCGTTAGAAAGGTATCGAGTTGTACTTTATGTTTATGAGGTTTTGAGAATGGTTAGCCGATTAAATTTTGTCGTAAAATATGAATAGTGTCGAATCTCGACTTTTGTCGTTTCAATGGTGTGTATTTGACGTGTATTATGTTTGTGTTTTGAATGGGTATGCCTTATGTGCTGTTGTGATGATGGTTTGTGGCCGAAAGGCAAGAAAATAGTAAGTGTGGTATTTGATAATATATGCATGATTGTGGATGTATGTGTGCATGCAATGTGAATGTCATGAGTCATTGTATGCCAAGCATCATGATGTGCATTGTTGAAACGTCCTGAGTGACGGTTTGATTCCCGAGGGGAATATGCTATAACATCGTGTGCCTCGAAAATATGAGGCGCTTCCTGAGGACCTAAAGCGGTGGTTATAGACGATTGTGGGCTCCTTTGGAGACTTAAAGAAATCCTTAACGTCGTGTGCCTCGAAAATATGAGGCGATGCCTGAGGACCTAAAGCGACGGGTGAACATCGTAGGCCCGACGGGGAGTTACTTGAGATTCTCAGTAACGAGCGATGGTTCCAATAGTTCCTGAGTGAACTGATGATGAGACATGAGACATTGGGAGTCGGTACCACATGGCATGTGCATAGAGTCGTTGTGTCGGTCTATGTGCATTGCATAAATCATGAATTAATTGTGTGTGAATTTGTGAATGTGATTGATGATTGTATGGTATATGTGTGGTGTGTAATGGTATTCGATGATTGAGAATTGTGCGGTATTATGTTATATGTGGTTGTGGTGAGAATGTGTTACTTGTACATTTTTGTGTTTATATATATAATTTTATTCAATTATATTATGGTTGTTTTTCTCACCCTTCTGCTGTTTTATAACGCTCTATGAGGCGTTGCAGATTAGAGCTGCTGGAGGTATTCCTTTTTGTGAAGCGTTGCGTCTTCATTATTTTGGTCGGTCGGCTCTGATATGTGACTCCGGGTAGTTAGGGTGGCCGCGTGCTATTGTTTTGTACATCTGATGATATATTTTGGTTGTACATATGCTACCTGATGTATGACAAACTGTTTATATGTGTATATGTATATATGTTAATCAGATTTTAGATTTTTCCGCTTTAATTCTAATTTCTGAAAGGTGGGTGTAAGAAACAAAGTTTCCTCTGTGTGATTGCTACCCCACAGTTGCATATCATTATGGTCAGGTGTTGCATGTTATGTGTATGTTTGGTTACAGTTGATGTGATTTCTCCCTTTCTATGCCGCGAATTCAAATATACTCTGACGAATTTTCGAATTTTCTTTTAGTGCTTTAATTGCATGCTATTTGGGGGTATAGATTGGGGGCGTCACAGTTCTGGCACAGCAGTTGCTGCTGTTATGTGACAGATGTTGAAGGAGATGTCATGACATCTTAGTCTGGTATAGCAGGTGTAATGGTGTTTTGCTGTCATGTGATTTTTAATCAAGATGTCAAAGGAGATGTCCCGACATCTTTGTCTGGGACAGCAAGTACTGCTGTTGTATATCTCTTAACGGATTTGATTTGATTTGATGAGATCTGTTTGGATATACCTCATCATTATACGCAGGTCAAGGAGATTTATTAGGAACAAAGTGCTGATTTAATTGGATTTCATAAAAAGGATCTTGGAGACTTTTTAGGAAACTATTTGGAGATGTGTTCCTATTTTTATGGAGAAGATCTTGCAGCTGAATTAAAAAGTGAAGATTTAAAAGATACATAAGATCCTGGAAATATTATGGAGCTGATTTATAGGTCTGGAAGATTCAAGTCAGAATCAAGAAGAATATTGAAGAATAATGACTTTCTAATTATGGAGATAAATTAGGAAGGATTTGATTGAAGATCTATTTTGTAGGAGAATCTTTTGCAGAATTGTAGCAGCTGTTATGTTGTGATTTGAAGCCCAAATCCGGTTGGGAATAAGTTATAAATAGAATGCTTGTAACCTAGAATAGGTACGGGTCCAAGATGTAGATCATTAGGGTTTGTGTGAAATTGTGAGCCACTCTGGTATTGTTTTGTACTTAGAGTTGGACTATTTAGTTGAGTTATATTTGTCAATCATCTATGAGATTTTAAGCAATGATGATTGTGTTTCTTGAAGTGTGTCTCCTACTTTTCTGTGATTGAAGAGTTGTTGGAAATCAAGTTGTTGATGCAGTGGCTGAGGTGTTGACTGCTAGACATCATTGCGATGATTGGAAGTGAGATGGAGTCTCTTATCTAGGGTGGACTTAGGTAAAAGGGTCATTGGGTAGTGATTAAGTGAGTAAATCATCAACGGGTGTGTTGATTGTAAGGTCTATGAATTGATACTGCTGATAGTGAACTTCCTTCCTGGCTTGGTATGCCCCCAGATGTAGGTTGTTAGACCGAACTGGGTGAACAATTCTTGTGTGCACTTTACTTTTCAGCAACTTCTTTAATTGTCTATATCTTGTATATGTTGTTGATAACAGACCAGATGTCTCGACATGTTATGTGACATCTAGGTCTGTCATACCAGAATTTCAGTTAGCATACTTAGATTGAAAGCCTAATGTCTCTCCTACCTCCAACTTAATCGGAAATTAAGTGGAGCTAGGAATCCTAAGGGATCATGTGAATAAACACAAGTAAACATTAGATGATTCAATCACAAAAGAGAGAAGAAAAGAAGAAGTGAGATGAAAGAGAAGTAATGTAATTGTAAACAACAATGTAAAGTAACACAAGTACTTACCAACTCCAAGCCAAGCTCAACTATTGAATAGTTGAAAGCAAAATGCAAAAAGTAAGTCCTAATGCACAAGCAAATGTCCTAATTCTAATCTAGGAGTAAAGTCAAACAATAAGCAAAAAGAAATGAACCCTAAAGGTATATGAACCTAAGAGGGGAAGTAGCTAAACCTACCATATCTTATCTATGTTAATGTCCTAAGAAAACATGAAAGAATACAAGTTATGTCCTACATTAGCATACAAACATTTGTCCTTCACAAACTATGTCAAGTTAACCCTTAAAAGTCACACAAATGGAAGTCAAGTCATGTATTCAAGTAACATATGTGATGTAAACATGTTAAATGGATGCTTGAAGTATTAAGAAGTGATCATGGAATGCACATCAAATCATGTCCAAGATGTTTGAAAGTTATACACAAAGATGTCACCTTAAGCATGTTTTAATCATTCATGGTTACATAATGAGCAAACAATTGTGAGATGAACTCATAAAATACCTAAGTCAGAAGTAGAGACATGTATTAAATGCCCAATATCAACCTCAAATTGTCACGATATTTCATGTCAAACTCAATCTCCAAGGCTAATGTAAGTAAGGACCAAAACCAAACTTAAACATCCTCTAAAGGATGTACCTTATCACTCAAGCAAGAGAAATGAAAGAACATGGTAAGGCAATGTCAAAGAACACATATCATAGGTAAGAGACCTATAATATTCCATGTTTGAACCCCAAAATAAATGATCAAAGATGGCACACAAATGATGTCAAGAAGGTGATCAAAGTTAGTGCATAACTCATGTTCTCATTCACACAAAAGTAAGCATTTAAGGTACACCAAATGACCTATAAATGGGATGAGGAAGTTTTTACTCATGATAATGTCAATGTATACATGTTATCCATATTCAAAATGAGCATTTAGATTCCACAAGATTATCATGGCAACATGTTCTCAAAAGATATCACAAGTAAGGGTCAAAGATCAACTTAATCTTCCACTAGAAGCAAAAAACATCCAAGCATGTAAAAGTAAGGCCAAGGTCAAGTCAATAAAGTATTCATACATATAGGGCAGTGGTAAATGACATATGAAATTTCACATTTGAATATCAAAAGCTTTGTCCAAATGAGACACACCAAAGTTCAAGTGCAAGGCAACAAAGTTGAATGTTTATTCATGTTCGAACTTGTGAAAGCATAATATCAATTAGGAGCATGTGAAATGACCTATAAAATAATGTGGACAGGCTCAACTTCATGCTAAACCACATGTGAAATGATGCACAAAAAAACCCCAAAGAGTGTTTCATAAATGCATCATCAAGCCTAAGCACCTAAGCAAGCATCGAGTAAGATCGGGTAAGCAATTTAGGGTTCAAAGAAATCATGTGAGTCATGATCAAAAAGCAACATCCAAGGATTACAAAGGCATACAAAATGAAATCATGAATATGCTCAAACATGCCCTTAAAGTTGGCCTAAAGTGGCCACAAGCAAATGTCAAACTTAACCTAGTTCTAGGCATACATCCCCACAATAGGTACAATTTGCAATATCCATGAAAAATAGTTAAATGCTTTGGAAAATTATGAGAAATTAAACATGTCATGTTAAGGTCATTGGGTGATCATGTTCAAAATATTGCCTCAAAAACATGCATCAAAGATGCTCAAACAATTGTAAACATTAGACAAGTCACAATTAGGGATCATACAAACAAGTCAGAAAAATCATTTAGAAGCTGACTCAAAAATCATGACCAAGACACCCATTGAGCATACAAAGATCCTATTATCAAGTATCAAAGTGTACACAAAAATTGGGATCAAAAATATTAAGGGAAAGTCCTTTTCAAGGCTTGATTCATAGGATATGTTAATATGAACATTTACCAATCAAAATTTGAGAAAAAATACCAAATGTATCCAAAAAATGAAAATAAAAATTCTCAAAAATTAATTAAAGTCCCCAAGAATATCCAAGAATTTTCCTATAATTTTTATGTAAAAGGAACTACTTTTAATATCCCGATTTTAAACGTGCACAAGAAGGAAACAAAAAAACCATAGAAAAGGGAGTGGGGGTGTAACAATAGCAAATAACCAGTTCAAAGCTCCCATGGGCCAGAATTGGGGAGGTGCGTATAGCAATGGGCTGGCCCATATCACAAACCAGACAAAACCATTTCTGATTATTAAAAAAAGAAAAAGAAAAAGAAGGAAAAGGCACGTGTGGAAATACCCACTCAGCATTCATTAATGCGTTGGGGTGATCCAATTGGTGGATTCAAATGATTTCTACACGCGGGAAGCCAGATAATACACACTGGCAATGACTCAATACATGGACCAATGAAAAATACGCTGACCAGACACATGGATTAGGGTTTTGACTAACCCTTGCCGGAGATGACTTTCCGGTCATCTTCTCCGGCTGGTTTCACCGGAGCCGGCGGCAAAAAATCCCAGAAATGGGAAAGAAAGCCATGGTTTCGTTCATCTTTTCACGCTGATTAATAATATACCCTCGGAATTTTCATACGACCACTGTACTAAGAGATTCGAACACAATAATTTAGATCTGAGATTCTTAAGATCTCACATTTCAACCAGTTCTAACTATTAACCAATGCCTCAAGTGGGAGGGCTTCAGATGCACATAATCCCATGCTCCTAATCCTCATACATGGCACTAAAATGATGCTAGAAAGTTCAATGTCAAACCTGGCCTGAGATGGTCTTCAATCTCCAAGAAACCCTAGAAAAATTCCTGCAGGACTTGTAATCAACACTTGGGGCAAAATAAATGCCTATATTCCTCCAATCTTGCTTGAAAATGGAGAATTGATGAGTATCTGCAGTGAACTCGTGTGGCTTCTATGGTGGTTCCAGATCCATAACCTTGCAAACAGTTGTAAGAATGATGAATATTGAGGAAGCTTACTTTGGGAAAATCTTCACCCTTGAGAGAGATTCAAAGAGAGGAAGTGGGAGAATGAAAATGTGATTTGTGATCCCTATGCTTCTAACTGTTGTAACCAATTCAGTTAGGGATGATAATGGAGCTTATATACACTTGGTTAATGAATGGTTAATGATTGATCATGGTTAAGAGAGTAGTTTGAGACTTGGTTAAGAAAGTTGGAAAATGAGGGGTTTTTGGAAGCACACGGGTTAGTTGGCTTTCATGGTGTAAGGAGTGTTTTCATGGGGTATGCATGGTGATAATGATGATGTTAATGTATGGTGAGGAAACGTTGAAGTTAGCTGGTACAAACAGAAACTTGTTTGGCAAGTTTTTCTATGGCTATGTGAAGTATGCTTAGGTATGTACATGCTTCATGTAAGGCTTTTGTGTGGCTTGGAATGGTAATGATAAGGCCATACATTGAGGATTTGCGCATGGCATGGCTTTGCAACAACAAGGACATTGGTTTTGGACATGATTTGAGGGGAGATGCCAAGCCTTGGGAACTTGCATAACACTTTCATGGTGATAATTTTAGAGGATCACAACTCCATGACTAGTGAACCAAACTCCGTGATCTTGGTATCAATTTGAAGCACACACTTGATACAACAACTCTTGTGTCAAATGTAATTGGAACTAAAGCCTGGAACCTCATGAAAAGTTGGCAAAAAGATGGTATGACCTGAGCTGCCACAAGCTGGAAAAATCTCTAAGTTATTTTCACTTTTGAACCATGTGATGATCACAACTTTGTAGGATCATATCTCTTTAGATTTTAATCCAATTTCCATGTTCTTGGTACCAAATTGAAGGCGGCATTTGATACAATAACTTTATGTCAAAAAGAATTGCATTAGAGATCTTAAACATCATGGAAAATTGGAAAGAAAGTGGTGTGACACAAACTGCCTAATGTACCAAAATGTTTTGAAGTTATTTCCATTTTTCACAACTTGGATGTCTCAACTTTGATTGATCATAACTTTTGATCTACACCTCCAAATGGACCATTCTTTATATGGTTAGAAAGCTTGGAATACACACTACAACTTTCATGTTTAACAAAAGTTGAAATGAAGCTTGCATCATGATGAAAACTGGCCATGCAGTTAGCTACAAACCATGTAAAACTTTCCCAAAATGAAAAGTTTCTAAAACCCTAATTTTCCAAATTAGGTAACTTTCTACAACTCTTGATTTTTCATGATTCCTTTGATGTTTCTTGATCAAATCTTACCCATTGACCATATTTGACATGATGAACATGAGTTTGACCTAAAAAAGTCAAGAGTTGACTTTTTCCTTGATCAGTTGACTTTATTCCTAATTTGTCTAGTTCTCAATCATCTGTCCAATTGAAATCCTTCTGACTGAAATTGATGGTCCATATAGATACTTGAGAACACATAGAGAGCCATGGAATCAAGTCTTGCCCCAAAAATCAGAAATAAACTGATTTTAGGCAAAACCCTAGTTTTGGCCTTGAAGGTTAGGAGATATTGATCAATGTTCAAAACCCTAATTCCCTTGGAGATAATGGAAATCCTCTTAAACCAAGATGTTGTAGGTGATGAGATGGTATGAAAGCTTCAAGATTCTTGCTCAATGGAGTTGTCATATACTCAGATGAACAAAACCCTAGTTGGAGGATCAAGAGATGGGAGGAGGTGATTCTCTTCAAGTTCCTTGTCAATCTCAATCTCTTGATGAAATGGTGAACCAAATGAGAGGTCTTGAGACTTGAGGGATTAAGTATATTCCATTCTTCTTTCTTTGATCAATCAGTGATGAAGGAACCCTTGATACCATGCCTGGTGAAGACCAATGATGCATGTGTAATGCTTATGACCTAAATGCATATGAAATGTGAAGCATAAGCCACTTATTGGGTATAAATAGGAGGGAAAATTTTGGGGTGTTACAGCTGCTCCTATTCAATCAACTGTGGACCTGAAGGGATGAGAGCGTCGGCTTTGAGGCATTCAAGGTAAATAGGGATTAAATACCAAAGGAAACATACAATTTGCACTCTGTGGGTATAAATAAGGGTAGAAAATTGGATGAGTGTAAAACACTATTGGGGATAAAAGGGTATGTGAGATTGAAAAACCTGTTATGGAGAAGAAACGACACGGACTGGTGTCTAAAATCATTGGATAAGATGTAGACGTAGATTTGGATCAATGATACAGACGAGTATCGAAAGATGAAATGGACGGGTGTCAAAGAATGAGAACAAACACGAATGAGTGATTCAGTTAACGACACGGACGAGTATCGAAAGATGATACTTATGTGTATCAAGGAAAGATGAACACGGACGAGTGTTTAGGTTAACGACACGAATGAGTATCGAAAGATGATATTTACCAGTATTAAGGAAAGATGTACACGGACGAGTGTTTAGGTTAACGACACGGACGAGTATCAAAAGATGATACAGACGGGTATCAAAGAAAGATGAGAGTGAGCATAGATGAACGTCAAGAAGAAAATTGAATACCAAAATAACCACACAAAATTTGCAACCTGTGAGGGGAGGGACGACTCCGCAGGGGAACAATTAATAAAAGGTGTAAAACCATGAACACAGACGGGCGTCAAAAATTAATACGAACAAAGTATCGAAATCAAGCGAAACAAACACGGACGGGTGCTTAACTGCGCTGGGGACAAGCACAGACAAGTGCTTAGTATCAATACAGACGAGTGCTGGAGAAATTACTACGAGTATATGGACTCTAGGATCATCACGGACGAGTATTGATGAAGCCGAAACAAACACGGATGAGTGCCTAAGATCAATATGGACGAGTATTAATGAAATTGAAACAAGCACGGACGAGTGTCTAAGATCAATAAGGACGAAGTATTGAGGAAATGAAATCGAACACGAGCGGGTGTCGAAAGAACACGGGCGAGTGGCTAAGAATCTAGAATAAATACGAATGAGTATTGGCGAAACTGAAACAAACACGGACGAGTGTTGGAAGACCACAGACGAGTGTCTACAAATCTAGGATCAATACGAACAAGTATTGATGAACCTGAAACAAACACGGACGAGTGTTGGAAGACCACGGACGAGTGTCTACAAATCTAGGATCAATACAAACGAGTATTGATGAACCTGAAACAAACACGAACGAGTGTTGGAAGACCATGGACGAGTGTCTACAAATCTAGGATCAATATGAACGAGTATTGAGGAACCTGAAACAAACACGAACGAGTGTTGGAAGACCACAAACGAGTGTCTACCAATCTAGGATCAATACAAACGAGTATTGATGAACCTGAAACAAACACGAACGAGTGTTGGGAGACCACAGACGAGTGTCTACCAATCTAGGATCAATACGAACGAGTATTAATGAACCTGAAACAAACATGTTAGGTCTTTGATTGGCTACATTTTGGCTAAAACTAGTTTACAGCAAGATGTTGGGTAAGATGTCCTAACATGGTTTATCAGACATCAGTACAGGTGTGGTTATAATACTTGGCAAGATGTCGAGTAAGATGTTGAAGCATCTTCATTAATTGTGATGACAGTATTACTGTCATGACAGATGTAATGACATCTTTATCTGGTACAGTAGGTGCTGCTGTTGTATATCTCTTGACATATTTGATGAGAATATATTGGATATGTCTCATCATTATACGCAGGTCAAGGAGATTTATTAGGAACAAAGTGCAGATTTAATTGGATTTCTTAAAAAGGATCTTGGAGACTTTTTAGGAAACTATTTGGAGATTTGTTCCTATTTTTGTGGAGAATATCTTCCAGCTGAATTAAAACGTGAAGATTGGACCTGATTGAAGAGTCCAAGCCCATACTGCAAGAGTCTATAAATAAGGTCTTGTTAGACCTAAAATAGCAAGCACACACAACAACAAGCCATTGGTGCAACATAAGAGTTTAGGGTTTTGAGAGTCTCTTATGTAGTTTGTAAGTAACCCATGTATATTTTGATACTATGTGGTCGACATAGGTTGTTGTAAATTGTTCTCACTCGAAGCTTTGAAGCAAGAGTTGAGTATTGGTCTTGGATGAAGCTTTGAAGCAAATCTAAGTTAACGTGTTGGTCAAGTATGCTTGACAGAAATGGTTTAGATATCACAGATTATGATTAGGGGAAGTGAGTGGTGATTCTCATATCAAAGGAGATGTCTTTGAAAAAGATTTCATTGGGTAGTGATTAGGAGATAAAGTTGTAAACGGGGGAGTTAGCTTTATGGTAATACTATGGATAGTGGAGTCTTCTTCCTGGATTGGTATCCCCCAGATGTAGGTGAGTTGCACCGAACTAGGTTAACAATTGATGTGTTCTTTATCATTTTACAGATTTACTTTTCTGTTAGGGTTCAAGATAAAGATGTTGGATCAGATGTTGTAACATCTGTGATTTTGCAGTTCTGATATGCAAGGTATCAGTCTACTGTTGCTCCTCTGCATTTAAATGTTTATGCAGAACAATGTCTTGACATGTATTAGGACATCTGCTGTCTGCATTGCCAGAATTTCAATTGGTATCAGAGAAGGCATCCTGTCTATTTCTGGATGAGATCTTTGGGAGATACTTTTTGGCGTTTAAACAAGGAGGAGTTTTGAAGATCATATCAATTAACTCAGACATACTCAAGGGTATTAATGGATGGGATGGATGGGATGGATTGAAGGTAACAACCCAGAGGTTGTTCATGTTGCTGAGGAGGTTCTACAACAACTACAGGAGAAGTGGCTAGTTCTCTTGTTGGGGTGTCTTATAAGATGTTCTGACATCTTATTAGGGCAAGCAGGATCTGCTCCTTGGTGGTTCCGCTACATGTGTTTTTGATGGAAGAGCTCTAGAATTATGGGATTCTAGAGTTGTTGCTGAAGATAAATGGTGGAAGATCTCAATCGTCGGCCTCTATATGTGAAGATATCTGCATTCTTTTATTCCAAAGTCAGGAGCGATGGAATGAAGGGAGTTGTTGGAAGATGTCTGTTATGGTGACTTGGTACTTGGAAGCTTGGTTCCATGGTACAGTGTAAAGTCAGTTGAAGAGGAGAGGAGTTGAGTTTAAGTTTATCAAGTTCTTGCTCTGGGAGTTTGATAAATTATTGATCGGCTAGGTTGTCAAAGATACTTGAGAGTTCTCTCAAGTCCACTCATAAATACGTCTCAGTCGTGCATCTGGAGTCTTCTAGTTATTCTTCTGACTAGAAGGTGTTTCTATGAAACACAACCTGAAGAAAGTGGAGGTGATTTATTTTCACCATCCAAAACAGCAAGAAAGGATTCATATCTCTTAACCCTAAGGGTGGATCCAATCTGATTGGAGTTCTCAGAATCGTTGAGGTAAATAAGGTTTGTTCAGAGAGAATCTTAGTTACTTGAGTCAAGGGTAGCAGCCTTGGTATCTCAACTATTTGTGTCAAAGAAGATACTTGCAAAAAGATTGAATACTTGATAAGTGTTCATGAAGTGATCTGGTGGAGCTTATCTACAACAGTGAAGAACGGTTATTGGACAAGGATTTAAGATCAATTTCTATTTCTGGAATTCACAAGTATTTAATTGGTTATCCTTGAAAGTCAAGATTGCTGATGTTAAACAAGATGTTGGAACATCTCATCATCAGAGTTTGTGCAGAATCATGGGAGGGGTACTGCATGCGCTTTAGCATCTGTTTTAGTCTTGGTGTTGACCTAAGAATTGACTTCAGTCTAGGTGTGATAGAAGCATGTGATCTCTGTAGAGTTTCCTGGCAAGAAACTGGTCTGGACTTTGGTGTTGTTGAAGATGAAGATGAGACATCATAATCTTGATGGTTACAGCTTAGATCAGTTTATTTCTGATCTAGGTACTTAGGACCATAGGATCTTGCTCAGCTTAAAGGTCAAGGTTAAGTGGCAGTTATCTCTGACTTTCTACAGACTGCTCTACTAAGGAAAGTGGCATTCCTTGGTATGGCTATGGTGTAGTCTAGGACTACTTTATCTTCTGAAGATTCAGACGTGGCAGGTGTGAATTCTTTGGAGTTTCAAAGCAGGATGGAGGTTGTCTACTCAAATTTGGTTGCTGAATCAAGTCTATGAGAGCATGGAACTCTTGTTCTGTAAAAGGGGGGAGGTTCTTCTAAGTGGTAGAAGGAGGAGCTAAATTCAGAAGTTGGATGTCGTAACAGAATGTTCGGGCATCTAGCTTAACATCAGAATCTCAGCTGATGATGTGGTACATCAGCTTAAGATAAGGTAATCTACGGGAGAATGGAAGTTATGGATGCTTCAAAAAGGTCTATCTCATACAATTTGCGGGAGCTGTGGTTTGAGAAGATGTTATATGTCTAAGAGGCTTGGTGGATCCAAGAAGTCTTGTTATGGAGCAAGTAGTTCATGTGACTTGAAGATCTGATTTCATTGGTGGATCAGTGTATCTTGTGGGAGTTCTGAAGAAGAGTGAGATCAATCAAAAGGTGGCATTTGGTTGGTTTCATAGTGTACATTCAAGCAGGATGCTTGAAATTGATTGCTCTTGTGCAGAAGGGTGGTTGGTTGAAAACGTAAGGAGGATCTGGTTCATCTTGGAGCTTGTGGTAGAAGTTCTAGGTTGAGGTTAGAAGTATGCCTTCTTTTGGTGGATGAGAGTTTATTTCTCTCTGGGTTTCTGAAGTTCTCTTTGCTCAAGCTGGTGGCGCAGTGTTGTGTAAAGATCTTCAGATGGATTACTATGCAGATAGTAAGTCCAGTGGTGAAGCACATCAAGAACCATGGTGTGTGGTGTTTATGATGTGTGAAGGATGTCCTAACTGATGTTAGAACATTTTCTAGGTCGGTTATCCTTGGTGGAGGATTCTTAAGTTCTGGTCTAGGAACTTGTTGGCTACATCATGTCTAAGGAGTATCTATCTTATCATACGGGAGAATAATGGAATAGAAGAATTGCCTTGGAAGGATGGTGTGGAGAAGACTGAAGTGGATCATGTGTTGATTGCATGGAAGTCTGAATAGGGATATTCACCAGTTGATAAGAAGTATTCCAGGTTATCATATGGGAGAATGATGAAGGAATGACTGTCTTGGATTGTTGGGTGTCTATCTATTGATTGACCTTGTTAAGGTCAGATGAAAAGCTTGTAGAGGGGATATCGCCCCTATTGGCAAGTCATGCTAAAGGGAAGTGGATCAGTTTGGCAGTTGTAAAGTTCTGAAGCATGTATACGGTATCTGACACCGTTGGAAGAAAACAAACTAAGAGGTATGGTATCTCTTTGAGGAATGTGGATCATTCCAGATCAATTAGATTTTATCTCAGGGAACAAAGAGATCTATACATGAGAATTCAAGAGGAATTTGTTTGGTGTATGGATAGTTTCTGGAAGAGGAGGGTCAATGGAGCTTTGATCTTAATCCAAGAGTTTATTAATTTAGGATGGTGATCCTAATGTGACCTCACGGGAAGCATGACGGTGTTCATGTGTGAGTGATTATTGGTTCTTGTCAGAAGAAGCAATAAGTGGGGTTGATGATTGTGTTCAGCAGGTAGGTTGGACAGAGGGTGCGCTCTTGAAGACATGAAGATGCGTCTTATGTTTTCCATTTAACAACAAGGTGTTCTACTTACAAAGGAGCTCTGGTTCTAAATGCAGGGAGAGTAATATTTGTGGTTGCTTGCTGTATGTAACTGCTTAGGGGGAGCATGATAGTTTTTCATGCTTGTGTTGCTTGTGTTGTTGTTGCTTCTGTTGTTCCGCTGCATGTATTCTGATGTGTGGGGGTTTTCCCTTGAAGGGGAGGACAAATTGTGTATAACAGGGGGAGTACTACTACTGGCTTGCTTACTTTTGGTTGATTGCCCTTAAATGCATAGTTGCTTGGTTTGGCATATTATGGCTAAAAAGGGGGAAAAGTAAGCTGGGTGTGTTATCCAAAGGTTGTTTTAGCCAAAATTTTCCAAAGGGGGAGATTGTTAGGTCTATGATTGGCTACATTTTGGCTAAAACAAGTTTACAGCAAGATGTTGGGTAAGATGTCCTAACATGGTTGATCAGACATCAGTACAGGTGTGGTTATAATACTTGGCAAGATGTCGAGTAAGATGTTGAAGCATCTTCATCAATTGTCATGACAGTATTACTGTCATGACAGATGTCATGACATCTTTGTCTGGTACAGCAGGTGCTGCTGTTGTATATCTCTTGACAGATTTGATGAGAATATATTTGATATGTCTCATTATTATACGCAGGTCAAGGAGATTTATTAGGAACAAAGTGCAGATTTAATTGGATTTCTTAAAAAGGATCTTGGAGACTTTTTAGGAAACTATTTGGAGATTTGTTCCTATTTTTGTGGAGAAGATCCTGCAGCTGAATTAAAACGTGAAGATTGGACCTGATTGAAGAGTCCAAGCCCATACTGCAAGAGTCTATAAATAAGGTCTTGCTAGACCTAAAATAGTAAGCACACACAACAACAAGTCGTCGGTGCAACATAAGGGTTTAGGGTTTTGAGAGTCTCTTGTGTAGTTTGTAAGTCACGCATGTATCTTTTGATACTGTGTGGTCGACATAGGTTGTTGTAAATTGTTCTCACTCGAAGCTTTGAAGCAAGAGTTGAGTATTGTTCTTGGATGAAGCTTTGAAGCAAATCCAAGTTAACGTGTTGGTCAAGTATGCTTGACAGAAGTCTGTATTGACATGAATAGTTTAGATATCACAGTTTGTGATTAGGGGAAGTGAGTGGTGATTCTCATATCAAAGGAGATGTCTTTGAAAAATATTTCATTAGGTAGTGATTAGGAGATAAAGTTGTAAACGGGGGAGTTTAGCTTTATGGTAATACTACAGATAGTCGAGTCTTCTTCCTGGATTGGTATCCCCCAGATGTAGATGAGTTGCACCGGACTGGGTTAACAATTGTTGTGTTCTTTATCATTCTACAGATTTACTTTTCTATTAGGGTTAATGATAAACATGTTGGATCAGATATCGTAACATCTGTGATTTTGCAGTTCTGATATGCAAGGTATCAGTCTGCTGTTGTTCCTCTACATTTAAATGTTTATGCAGAACAATGTCTTGACATGTGTTAGGACATCTGTTGTCTGCATTGCTAGAATTTCAAAACACAAACGAGTGTTGGGAGACCACGGACGAGTGTCTCAAAAATATCAAGATTAACGCATCTAAACCTTAGACGATGGGTGTGAGGGACGACTCTGAGGGGATAATGGAATCCTAGTCAGATTACTCTGCTAGGGAATGAGGACCAAAAGGGTAAGATTGATAGATTTACTACCTTGAGGATTGATTGAAGCACCTGCTTAGGGCTACAGTTACCTTGTTTTCTGCTGGGGAAAAAGAGAAGCCTGAACATATGACTCTGTATGGGGATACCAGTAGGATGAACGGGTTTATTGACGACTTCACCGGGGATAGAGTAAGATTGAACATCCAAAGTTAAACCACTTTCTGTTGGGGGACGTCTGGCAATGAGAATATCTAAACGTGGCTTATGCTTCGAATGCATATGTTTGAATTTTTCTATGGCGTAATGCTCCATATCAAATGGAAATGCTACGCGTTTTGAGGATGCAATGATTACTATATGCAAAATGCCAAGAAGAATCTGGACTGGGGATGATGATTATCAACTTTGCTGAGGAAATAATTACTGATCTGATCTTCTGAATTTCTATGAGGAAAAAAAGATCAATAACTCGGATGGGGAGGAATGTTGATACATCTGTACTCTAAATTGCGAGGAGTGATGACTTGGCTAGGGAGACATCACTAGAACCAGTCCTGCTTGAGGAGAACCTATAATCATAGGGCTTTGCTGGGGACATGACAACCTTTTGACATGGCTGCTAGGGGAACTGAGATCAAACAAACCTTTGCTGAGGAAGGAAATGCTTGTTGACTTGATGAGAAGATTATACACTAGCACTCTGTGGGGAGAGAAACTCTACTAGAGATGGGAGGTTGAACGAGTCTCTTGTTGGGGATGTCACCCTGCTTGGAGAGCAAAATAGACCATCCTTACCTAAATCTCTGGACTCCTGCTGGGGAGGATAATGAGGAGACACAGCCTCTGTCGAGGCTGACACAACCTTGGCTATTTCCGTTGGGGAGACACTCATTCTCATATCTGAATAATGCCACCATTACTGTGAGAGGAAAATGGTCTCTGACCTGCACACTGACCATTTAGTACGGATACCTGTGCCTGCAAACATAAAAAGATACACACATGTGCCCCGGGGTATTATATGGTCTGAATTTACCACCCAAGGACACTCAACATTCAAAGAAATTTTAAATGTTTTCACGCATGTTCTAATAGAGCTTTATTGTTTTCAAATGCAATGTTTATCAAAAATTCGGACGTCTTTTGCAAACAAAACAGTAAAATGAAAACAAAAGAAGAAGCTATTTGAATGAAAATGAATTTTATTGATTGAATTGGCCTGTAAATAGGCATTTACATCAAGAAGCAATTCCTAGAAAGAGGTAATTGCATAAAAAGAAAAGAAACTACACTAGTGGCAATGTAAAAACGGATTCCCATTGAGTTTCAATTCTACTATGACTTGTATGTCTTCAAAACGCTCCGAATATTCTGCTTTTCGAGAAAGGTGATTGGACTGATTCCTATCCTTCGAGATTCCTAGATGTTGAAGAGAGATGAGGTACAGACTACTCAGATCGCAGCCTTTCGCTTTAATCCCTAACTTTTGCTTGGATCGCCCTTTACGGGTTTTCAATCCACCGGGATACCCATTTTTGCCTAAGTTGCCTTTTAAGGTTTTCAACTTAGCGGGTTTACTCATTTTTCCTTTTTTATCCCTAATTTTTGCCCGAACCTTTTCTTTTTATGGTTCGTCGGGATGCCCTTTTTTGCATGGACTTATTTTTTTTACTGTCCAGCGGGTCTCTTTTATGCGAAGTATTTTTTAACTGCGTCTGAGTTCACAGGGGACGTAAAATCTTCATCGTCCATAGTTAAAAGCATCAAGGCTCTGCCAGAGAAAGCATTCTTAAAAACGTATGGGCCTTCATAATTCGGGGTTCATTTACCCCTGTGATCTGTCTGTGGAGGAAGAATTCGTTTCAACACCAAATCACCAGTCTGGAAACAATGATGACACACTTTCTAATTAAAAGCTTTCTTCATCCTCCTCTAATACAACCGACCATGACATACAGCTGCCATTGTCCTTTCTTCAATGAGGCACAGCTCGTTGAATCTTGTTCGGACCCATTCAGCTTCGTCAAGCTTCACATCCATCATAACCCTCAGAGAAGGGATCTCAACCTCAACTGGCAGGACTGCTTCCATACCATACATGAGTGAGAACGAAGTTGCCCCGGTTGACGTACGTAGTGAAGTACGGTACCCATGTAAAATGAAAGGCAACATCTCATGGCCCCTTTACCTTGATTATATGTATATTTATTACTCATGGTGTTGTATAAAACTCATTTTACAAATTAATGTTGATGATTGCTTTCTTTATTTGGGTTTGAGTTGTTGCAGACATGAACGGGTTGAATTCGGATTTAGGATGAACATTTATTAGGTTCTAGATTCTAGAGATAGATTTAGGCTTAATATTCACTTGGGTATCGAAACTTAATGCTTTTGTGTTGTTAGTGTTGCATTGAGAGATCGCCAACACGAGTAATACGGTCGTTGTCTCACTCTGTGTTAGAGATAACCTCTATGTGAGAGATGTGATAATGTTGACGAGTGATTTAGGTTGCGTACAACTGGGTGGTAAGTTTAAGTATTTGATAGGGCAGATGAAATGCAAACCCGAGAGTTCTCTACTCTCCAAAGAATAAATTCTTTTTCTGTTCATAAGTTTTATTTCCCGCATTTAATTTAAACCCGTTTTAAACCTAAACTCAATAACATTTAAACTTTCGAACGACAGTTCAATAACACCGATCTCCGTGGACACGATAAATTCCCGGAAAAATACTTCCAAAAACTTTTGTTGCTTGCCGCTTTACTGCTTCAGCAAAATGGCGCCGTTGCCGGGGATTGGTGTTTTTATTGGATCGCATTGCGATAGTTTCTTTGTTTTTGAGTTTTGTAGATAGCGTATATATTGTCTATTTTCACTTGTTTATATTGATACTTGTACATGTTTACCATATTTGTGAATTTTACATGTTTTGCATACTTGTGAATATAGTGTATATATTTGTTTCTCTTCACGTTTGCCAAAAGTGTGGTTAGATGTGTAGTTCCGGTTAGAGCTCGAAGAGATGAGAGCAAAGGCGGGAGTGAAAGCATTTGGCCTATCCGAAGCAACATGTTGGTTTGTAAATAATAAGCGTCGAGCTTACGACGTAAAACAAGCATGTTGTATTATTTTTTTGTTGTTGTTTAGTTTATGTAGTATGGTGCAATTGTCTAAACAAATTTAAATAGGACAAGCTCTGAAATTTCAAATCTTCACTTTTAAATTTGTTTAGACAATTTCACCCGGTCTTTTAGTATGTTTATATTAATAATTCTTGTGTTTGTCAATGAGCTTTTTTCGAGTAGCTTGAGGAATTTAAGGTGATGTTCCAAGTTTGATCATTTCAACTTGCGGATGTATGGTAATGATATTGTTAAGTTTTGTACACGTCCAAGGTATATGTTTATCGATTTCTAGACTTTAGCATATTCATGATACTTAGGCTTTTTACAAATTTCCATGCCATTTATTCTTTTGTATACTTGTTCTTGATGTGAATCACTTTAGTTCCCACCCTTTTTGTGAGGAAGCTTTCCATTGTTCATATATGCGCGGAGTACCAACATTCTTGTTCTAACTGGATTTTATTATGCTTAATCTTTTGTTTGTGTTGATTATATGAAAGCATGAAAAGGATCAAGGCATTTTGTTTTATTTTGAGCACAACTACCTAGCCAAATAGTCATTCACCTTGTGAGTGTGTGATCATCTGTAACCCCTTTGTGCCTTTCTATCATTATCCATGTTGTTTGAACTTAATGCTTGTCTATGAGTATTGAATTCACTTTTTGTATGGATTTTGATTGATTGTTTTTTTCTTGAACTCTCAACTTTGTGTTTTTGTATGAATTTTTACCTTGCCTTAGAAAGTATAGAGTATTCATATAATGATGTTGTTGAACTCAAGTTGGGGAGAGAATGATTGTTTACTCATTAGTTGGTTTCTATGAGGTTGAAAAATAAAAGAAAAAAGAGAAAAATATGAAAAAGAAAAGAAGAAGAAAAAAAAGAAAGAAAAAGAAAATCCTTGAGAAAGGAGACAAAAAGAGTTCAAATAATTGTGCTAAATAAGTATTTTGTTTTGTGTAACACTTGGGATTTCGGAAGAAGTTGATTGAAATTTTGTGTTTGAGTCTTTGTGAGTTGATCACTCCCTTAGGTTTAAGCAAGTTTTTGTTTCAATTACCTTTAGAAATTGTCCCTTGTTTGTTTACCCGACCACGCTACAACCTTGAAAGATTGTTTTTGTTGGATGAGTGCATAAATTAATCTTTTGTTTGCAAGATTGTTGTGTGAGTGAAAAGTACCTCATTTTGTGTTTTTCATTTACCGATGATTGTTTTTGCTAGGTGTGATTCACATTTGAACTTGTGTTGTTTTAGAATGTTTGGCATGATTTTTGTATTTAGCATTTGTTTTGTGCCTATGTTGTCTTCGTAGTTTAGTGGTAAGTATTTACTTTGAGTGTACTGTTTTTCATTTGAACCATTCATTTGTCCGTTTTTCAAAACCTATTGATTCGTGATTCTTTGGTTGTTACTTTTATTTCTTTGAGTTGCTTGATTCTTGTTTAGAGACAAACAAGTTTAAGTTGGGGAGAGTTTGATAAGTGAAAATTGTAGCTATTTTTGTAGATAATTTTTGTTGCACTTATCGATACTTTTTGTTAATATCGTACTAATAAACCCCGCTTTGTTTGTAAATACGTTTACTTTACGTTATAGATGTGTATACTGCGTTATCGTGTAAATATCATTGAGTTTAATTGTTTTTATCTCATTTTTTTAGGTATTCAAGAAAGGATATCTTGTCATATTCATAAAGAGCATTGAATAAGCTTTCCAACACTTCGAACCGGGTAAAAAACAGAGTTAGGGTTCGAAAGTTACGAAGAAAACAGTGCTGGAATTTTTCTGTATCTGTCAGCTTCGCCCCTAGCTCGCCGGGTGAAGCAGAGGCGAGCCAGACATTCCAAAAGCATGGAAAAAATGCAGAATAAGCCACCTTACTTCGCCGGGCGAATTTGCCTGGACAGAAACACATATTTAGGGGTAAAAACACATTTTTTTAGGGTATGGTTTGGGTATTTTTTGCTCCCACTCCATCAAAAATCATTTTTGATAGTTTAGAGCTTAGAAAAGCATCAATGGAGGTTGCAACTCGACGATTAGGGGTGGATGATTCTTGGATCGTGATTGACACCGCGAGAGATTTTGATTCCTCTTCTCTCTTCCCTTTGTAGTTTCCATTTGTTGTGAGTTTATATGTAAGTTTACCTTGATTATATGTATATTTATTACTCATGGTGTTGTATAAAACTCATTTTTGATAGTTTAGAGCTTAGAAAAGCATCAATGGAGGTTGCAACTCGACGATTAGGGGTGGATGATTCTTGGATCGTGATTGACACCGCGAGAGATTTTGATTCCTCTTCTCTCTTCCCTTTGTAGTTTCCATTTGTTGTGAGTTTATATGTAAGTTTACCTTGATTATATGTATATTTATTACTCATGGTGTTGTATAAAACTCATTTTACAAATTAATGTTGATGATTGTTTTCTTTATATGGGTTTGAGTTGTTGCAGACATGAACGGGTTGAATCCGGATTTAGGATGAACATCTATTAGGTTCTAGATTTTAGAGATAGATTTAGGCTTAATGTTCACTTGGGTATCGATAGTTAATGCTTCTGTGTTATTTGTGTTGCACTGAGAGATCGTCGACGTGAGTAATACGGTCGTTGTCTCACTTTGTGTTAGAGATAACCTCGGTGTGAGAGATACGTGATAATGTTGAAGAGTGATTTAGGTTGCGTACAACTGGGTAGTAAGTTTAAGTATTTGATAGGGTAGATGAAATGCAAACCCGAGAGTTCTCTACTCTCTAAAGAATGAATTCTTTTTCTGTTCATAAGTTTTATTTCCCGCATTTAATTTAAACCCATTTTAAACTCAAACTCAATAGCATTTAAATTGTCGAACGGCAGTTCAATAACACCGATCTCTATGGACACGATAAATTCCCGGAAAAATACTTCCAAAAACTTTTGTTGCTTGCCGCTTTGCCGCTTCAGAAATACACTGATGTATCACTACCCTAGTGGTTGCAGCGTGTGTTTTCAATTGTGTTTGTGTTGGAGGACGTGGATTCAACACCCACTCATGCCATTTTTCACATTTTCACTATTTTTTTTTATATTTTTCGTAATATTTTTAATAATTATTTCTGTTAATCAACTTTAATGATTTTAAAATGACTTTTTGTACAAATATCACTCACATATTAAAATATTTTATTCACCCAAAAAAATCACAAAAATATTTTTATTTGATATATTTTTAATATATTTAAAAATGTTATTTTAAATTGTTTTAAATGTTTTTAAAATGATTTCTTTTTCTTGATTTTTAACACCAAAATTATTTTAAATATTCATGTGAATAAAATAAATTTTTCATAAACCTTAATCATTGTTTATAACATGATTAATGATTTTATTTGATAAATTATACATATTTTATTTGATTTTTCTTTGAAAAATATCCTTAAAAAAATATGAAATTAGGGTTTTGTCTGGATTCAATCTTTCAAACTTCATTTCAATACTCATTGGGCCTCTATTATAGTGTAAGACCCAACCCCCTTTGTAAATAAACCACTTCATGGGCCTCTGCTATAGTATAAGTCCCATCGCGCTTTTCAAAATCATGGTGCAATCATTGTTTTCACAATAAGCTTGGGCCTCTGTTAGGAGTGTAAGTCCCATCTCTTTGTACATAACCTTGTTTTAAACAATAATCTTTGGGCCTCTGATAGAGTGTAAGACCCAACACCCTTTTGTAAATAGAAAATCTTTTAGCCTCATTCATCCTGGGCTTTTTACAGGATACAAATAATCACTTGGGCCTCTGTCTAGAGTGTAAGACCCAACACCTTTGCTCTTCTCTTACTTGAGATCAAGTCAAAATCGTTTTCAAAACTTTCTTCAATTTCTTCAAAACCCTAATCCAATCTTGAAGAAAGCATCTAATCAATCACAATACACTTGGGCTTCTATCCAAAGAATAAGACCCACCACTTTCCTCAATTCCATCAATACTTGTTTATATACTTGTTCATATGTTTGTATATATACTTGTACATATCTTGTTAAGTCTCTCTTAGCATTTAAGGCATCCTCATTTTAGACTAGTTCAAACAATAGGATCATTCCAGTCAGTATAACTTAGTTCAAGTAACTAGTTCATCTTGTACAAAGGAATACATTTAGCCTCCTCTTGGGCTTTATCCAAGCATTATTGCCTCCTCTTGGGCATCATACAATGATCTCCCCAGAAGATAGTCTCCTCTTGGGCTTTGTTCAATTTGATCAACCTTGAAACAGTTCAATAAAGCGAGGATTATTTCCCGGTGAAACATCTTCTTTAACCCCTTTAACCTTGGGATAGTTCAACAAAGAAAGGATTATTTCCCGGTGAAACCTTTCTTGAACTCTTCCTAGACTTGGAAAGTCTCAATAGTCAGCCTCTTCTTCGGCTTCATACAATGACCCACAGGCTTCCTAGAAGCATCCCTAGCCTCTTCTTGGGCTTCATACAAGGACCTCCAGGCTTCCTAAAAGCATAGGATAGATCCTAGTCATCTTTATCAATACACCAGTCCCCAGAAGAGTCAAAACCTTTAAGGCATTTAAACTCATCCTCTAAGGCTCTTCTGATCCTCAACAAGGTTTGGCTTTCATCTTTAAAATCCTCATCCAGGATCAGGTTACAATCAACAAACCCCCCCAAAAGTATCGAAACCTCATGGCATCTGATAAATCAACTCTTCTCTAATCCCCAGCAAGAGTTAGTTTCCCTTTGGATTCCTCAAAATAGTTTAGACCCTCTCCTGGATTTAAATAAATCCTCAGCAAGAGTCAGCCTCCTCATAGGCTTCATATAATGATTTTCCCAGTTGGCCTCAATCTTGGGCTTTGTACAAGACAGATATAATACTCCCTAGTTGAGTCAGTTTTCAACTTTTTCAGCTTCAACCTTGGGCTTTGATAGGGGTACAAAATCCATCATCCCCACAGATGAGACCATGAGTCCTCTCTGTAGGAGGATATTTCCTCTGTACATCAAATTTCAAAACAAACAATCAAAACCTTTTTTCCAGATAATTGATGTAAGTGGCACACTTGTTGATTCAAAAATCCAAGCTGGAGTCCCTCCTTTATCATGGCTAAAATTTCTCTTTCATCTAAGTGATGTAAGTGGCAAACCTCTGGATTCCACACATCCAAGTCAATGTCCCTCTCTTAGCATGAAAAGCTCATAAAGGAAGATGTGGCATTGTTGGATTCCACACATCCCAGTTAAAGCAACTTCCCTTATAATCAATTCCTCAATGTTTGTGATGAATAAGTGAGATTTCTCCTTTTAGAGATGATAAATTCTCTCTCACTCAAACCTTTAGCTTTAATCTTGGGCTTTGAACAAGACACAAATACTCCTTTAGCTTCAATTTTGGGTTTTGAACAAGATACAAATACCCTTTTAGCTTCAATCTTGGGCTTTGAACAAGACACCAAACATTTTCCTCCCATAGAATAGGAGGAACTATGAACGCTCTGATTTCCCCGGATCTCTTTACGAGAATATGTTGGTATAAGATTGCAAAATCTTAGCGAGCGCACTAATCAAAAACCTTAGGTCCAGTACCTTTCCAAAAACAATAGAAATCCCAAAAACAACAAAAAAACATTTCCCCGTCCTTCATAAAAGAGAAATTTTCCCTATTCAATAGTAAATGGATTTAAGCAACCAAGCAATTCAACAGTAAAACATATGCAAATAAAGGTTCCTATAGATTACTATAGATACTATGGGTGTTAACAGCTTCCTTTTGTATAACCAACCCCCGATCCCCGATCTCTTCGCATCTGTTAAAGAAAACATTTGCACGCAGGGTTAGTTTGAGATATCTTCCCCTTCCTTTTAAGCTTCATAGGATAAATATAGAAATTAGAAAGTAGCACCAAAAGCGGTTGTGGCCGCGTCACAAAAACCGATGCTACAAAAGCAACTTTATGTTCTTTCATTATGTTTTCAAAAATTGTTTTTCGATTCAAAACTTTTCACTTTCAAAATCATTATTAACAAATAAATGGCATCTTGCATAACAAGGAAAGTAGAGAAAGCATAAATGGCAAGAATTGAATAGGCAAAATATGATTTTATTCAAGAATGGTAGATTGCAAAAGGCAAAGCTCCATGGAGTATTACACTTTGAAAATGGCAATAGGGAAAGGTTATATTGAATCCAATGACATTACTAGCCCTAATAAATAAGACCTCTCAAAACCCTGCTTCTGACGAGAGCGGCTGGATTGAACTTTTGCTTTGATCTTCCGCAATGATAAACACCATCATATGCAGTGAAATGTCTTTTGTCCCTAACTTATGTATGGATCTCCCTTTCGGGTTTTCAATCCACTAATACGCTCATTGTTGCCTAAGTCGCCCTTTCAGGTTTTCAACTTAGTGAGCTCTTATTTTTATTTTTATCCCTAACTTTTACCTGGATTTCCCTTATAGGTTTTGATCCACCGGGATACCCATTGTTGCCTAAGTCGCCTTTTCAGGTTTTCAACTTAGCGGGTTTTATTTAGGCATAATATTTTTGGATTGCATCAGAGTTTACGGGATACGCAAGCTCTTCACCATCCATTGTTGTGAGAATTAGCGAACCTCCAGAGAAGACTGTATTCACAACAAATGGGCCTTTGTAGTTGGGAGTCCATTTTCCGTGCATGTCTTTGTGAACTGGCAAGAGTTTCTTGAGTACAGTTTCTCCCTCTCTGAATTCTCTGATACGGACCTTTTTGTCAAATGTCCTCTTAATCCGCTTTTGGTACAACTGGCCATGTGACATTGCAGTCATGCGTTTCTCATCAATGAGGTTCAGCTGATCGAATCTCTCTTGGACCCACTCTGCTTCATCCAGCTTTGTTTCTATTAAGACTTTCATGGATGGTATATCTACTTCAATAGGGAGGACCGCATCCATCCCATACACCAAAGAGAAAAGGGTTGCCCCTGTTGAAGTTCGCACTGAAGTTTTGTATCTGTGCAAAGCAAATGGTAACATTTCATGACAATCTTTGTAAGTCTTCATCATCTGTTGTAGGATTTTCTTGATATTTTTGTTTGCACGCCCCGGCTGAATAGGTAGGCAATGTTCTACCACGCCCTAACTCAGACCGGGCATCTCGCCATAATCCCAGGCGAAGCAATCTTTGTATTCCTTCAACAATTCAACTAGCTTCACATTCATCTTCGACCCGACTTTGGTGCTTATGTACGTCGGTCTCTTTGTAAACCCATCTCTAAGATCTATTTCCTCGAGTGGATCCTGCTCTTGCATTTTCTGCAACTCATGCAATGGGTCTTTTCCGAACCCCAAAGGTTCATCATCGTAGATGCAATCGAGCCTCCAACTTTTTGAAGCTATTTTCTGGCCTTGTCGGCCATCTTCAAAGTTTTTGTCTTTGGCCTCGACAGCCAAATTTTGTAGTCTCTCGGCCTCTAATACCGATTTTCTCTTGTTTTCAGCCAGATAGGCCGAAATTCGAGCCAAGCTTTCTGACTCAGTGGTCATCTCTATCGACCTCATGCCACCCCGTAGGTGGATTCACCTCTTCAGGCTCCATTGCCTCTTCAACGTCCCAAATAAATCCATAATCTGAATCTAAACTCAGGAAACGGTTTGGATTTTTGATAGAGGTGTAAATTTCTGCCTTGTCATCACATGGTGCGACATTGGCTAAATGTTGGTCGAAGGATTTTTTGGCGTCCTTTGATTCATCGACCTTGTAGTAGCTCTGATCAGCTTCGATATTTTCCATAATGCCATCCTTCCTCCAAATAATTAACCTTTGGTGTAAGGTTGATGGCAATGCCCCTATTCTGTGGATCCATTCTCGTCCCAATGGTAAATTGAAGTTGGATTTGGAATTTATTACCATAAATTGCGTCGACCGCGTGGTCGTCCCAATAGCCAGTTCGACTTGAATCACTCCTAATATATTACTGGTTTTCCCTTCGTAGTTGGACATAACCATATTGTGTTGCCGAAGGTCAGAATCACAGTTTCCCATCTTTTTGAACCGAGTATGAGGCATCATATTGACAGTTGCCCACCATCAATGAACACTTTATTTACTGGCATCTCATCCACCTTTGCTCTTATGAATAACAGCTTCAGATGGTACATCATTCCTCGACTAGGCTTCTCAAAAGTGGCCTTCTGCTCCTCCACCAAACCGTTGTACATAACATAATAACATAATGGTTTGTCTTCACCATTTTCATCTGGCACGAAATCCTTGTAAGCCTCGAAAACCTCCGACACTCTATCATATTCTACAGGTAGTACTAACACAATCCCGCAATTGATAATAAAGTCTTCACCGTAGGTGTCGTCGACCATCTCATCTTCTGGTGAAGAGGTGTACTCAGGCTCTTCATCCGACTGAGGAGTGTACTCTGGCTCCTTGTCTAACTGAGGAATGTACTCTAGTTCCTCCTCTTCGATCAGTGGAGTATACTCCGTATTTTGGGTCGATACCACTTATTTTCCTCTCAAGGGCTCAATCGTCATGGCAAGTGTTTGATTCTCCACAATCTTTTCTTTTTCAACAAACCTTCCCTTGGGATGGTCTCTCTTCTACCCCGATGTCTCGACGGGTTTCGGCTGCGACATTGAAGGCATCTTTCCAGCTTTCTTGTTTCTTTGATACCGCCTCCACTGTGTTCTGGTCATGGGGTTTTTCCCTTTGTGGTTAGGAGAAACCACATAACCTCGGGGTTCAGTTCTTCCTTGAGGGTTCCAGGCATCTGCCCCCAGGTTAAGCACTCTCTATTTTGGCCTTCTGCCCCTTTATGATTCACTAGTTCTACCCACCTCTCTTGTGGAGTATTCGAAGGAGGAATAAAGGTCCTGGGTCGAGGTTGTTGGGACTGTCTTCTAAACTCTTCATTCCACTGAGGAGCTCCTGTTTTGTCAAAAACAAATCTAGGAATTGAGTTCTCTTGCCCCTCCTTCACCTTCTTCTTGTCAGCCTGGTACTTTTCAGCAGCTTTTTTTGTCAAAATCTGCATTGCACCTTGAACATAGCGCAACTTTCGACCCTCTCACCCTGCACTTTTCCTGGAAATTGGCTAACCCCTCTTTGGGTTGGGGTTACACTGCTTTGAGTTCCTCTTCAGCCACTGCGTCGAAACCATCAGTGGTTTCAACCATCATGCATTCTGAAGGTTCAGTAGTCATGGCCTCGTCGAAACCCTCAATAGCCTCGACCATCATGCACTCGAAAGGTTCAGCATACAAAGCCTTTTCAACCTTCAAGGGATTCGTATCCCCCTGAATCTTTGGCTTCTAGCCAAACTGAAGTCTGCCCTCTTTCAAAGCCTTTTGCACCAAATCCCTGAAAAGAACACATTGGGAAATTTTATGACCAAGAAAATTATGAAATTTGCATAATCCCCTTTTCTCTTTTACTCTAATGGGCGATTTTTCAAGCCTTGAGGCACAATAATTTGTCCATCTTTGACTAACAAATCAAATATTTCGTCACATTTAGTTATATTGAAAGTATAAGTTTTCGCAACGAGTTTATCTATTTTTTCAGCTTCGACAAGATTCTTCCCGTTCGATGGTTTCAATAATTTGTAGGTGTAGGGAGGCCCTGGCTTGAGCTCAGCCACGTTGACCTCGCTCTCATCGACGAGGCCTTATTCATCAGAAGAGTATCAATCTGCCACGACATAAGACACTTTCTCCTTTTATGGTACTTACCAGTTATGGCCTTTTTAGCCTTTAGTCGTTCGAATTGACGAACCCTATCGACCAATTGGGCCATGTCCTTAAGGTACTGAGTGTCTAACTTTTCCCTAATGGAATAATCTAAACCTCTTGCGGCTATTTCGACCAGCTCGTGTTCAGGTACTTGTGTAAAGCATCTTCGGAGGCCTTTTCTTTGACGTTGGCCAACTCTTTCAAGCTTATTTTCGACTGTCCCATGTAGAATTATTCGTGGAACAATCTCTCCACTGGGACCATGTATGAACAGACTGTGGAGGTAGCGTCGTTAACCAGGTGAACGCATTTTTCGTGACGGAACTTGGGAAGTATTTCATTTTTAAATCCTCATTATTCGCTATGTCGCCAACTTCAGTTTGATATCTGGAAACATGTTCGACGGTTGACTCCTCGGTGTCCCCTGCGAACTTAGTAAACTTTGGAACCTTCCATCCCCTTGGAAATTCTGTTTGTAAAACAAAATATGGTAATGGGGACGAATATGTTGGCCTTTGTAGGCCAGGGTTTACACCATTTCGTACCATAATTCGCTCGACAATGGCCTCTAGGTTTTGTTCCCCAACCATTGCATCATGTCGAACCTGCCTAACTACCTAGTCGGGGTCTTGGTTTCTATTAACCAGTACGACGGGGGGGCCTTTGGGCCACCCTGGGTATTGATTCGATCACATGGGGTTCCTGTTCGATTGTCTCGTCGAACCTTTCTTTGTTTTGGACCGACGTCTCCGGTCGAGGTGGAGTCCTCTGTCGAACTTGTGCCCTAGAAGTACCCAAGAATTCCCCTATTCTAGTCATCTGAGTTTCCAGTTATTGGTAACTCTGAGTCAGATCTTAAATTAACTGCCTTAGAATGGTCCCCATTTGCTGAGTCAGCATATGGACCATTTCGTGGTTACTTTCGTCTGTCTGTTGTCTCATGACTGTAACAGAACTCAACGTAAAGGTTGGGATTGCCAGGGGTGGAAAACCCAGTCCCGTGGTTCGACCAAGTGGGCTCCCCAAAGGTCTCAATCCCTGGTAAGGTGAAAATACTAAGGATGAGCTTTCGCCAAATGTCGAACCACTCCCATGCATACTTGCCATCAATTTCGTTGGCATTCCAAAGTTTCGATCCCTACTGTACATGGCTAAAGTGAAACTGGGTATAAATGGCCCTAAAGTTCCGACCACCATTGGTCTTATTGCTTTAGGCCGATGTGGTGACTGCGTTGATCTGCTGTGAGCAGTCGACACCGCAGTCGTAGCGTGAGCGCTAACGTTAGTTGCTTCCGATACGACTGTATTTCCTCCCGAGGATTTCTCCTCATTTGGACTGGCATTTCGTGGATCTACCATTTTTTTTACCACTACGTAACTACATATATTTAACACAACGGGTCCCACTGGGCGGGCCAATTTGTTCGCCAACGCCCCTAGCAAACAACCTCTGGCCTCTTGTTGAAGTTTACTTGCAGAATCGGCTACAAAATCCTAGACTACGTGTTAAGTATAGGATGGGTGTTTAAGTGTTAGGGCTCAATGTGGTAGATGAAACGATAAGACTGCAAATAAAAAATTATACGGAAAAAACAAACAAAAAGAACAAAGTTTATAAAAAGAAATTGCTTAAGTACAAAAAAGGACGCATGCATACATTTGCACAAAATTGACTCGTTTCTCTCACGCGACGGTACTTTGAGTGTATTCTTCTTAAATGTTTACAAAATGCGACCCCTAGAACTAAAATTGACACTTCCTTAATTAGGCCTAAAAAGTGACGGTTAAGCTACTGTCCACCGTCCCTGGTCTGCCACGTGTCTGCCCATGTACGCCCACTATCCATGTAACTTCCCATGTTCACGTTTGCTACAAGCCTGCTTATTCGCCTAAAACCCTTGGCCTTCCTTCGACTTCGACTGGGATAGATACTTGTCGAGCCTGCATCAATGTTCTCCCGACGAGGTAAGTCGTAGAGGCTTATTCACCCTGATCTTACAAGATGTCTCGTCGAACCTGTCTTTGCTTCCTTGGTCAAAATTTGTTAGCTAACAAAATGACACAAAAACATTAAAAGACAAATAAATATTACCGTCAATAGTGTAATGTTGCCGATGACCTGCTTCGTTTTTCACCTGTAGCCCATTGATAGCTTCGAGTACAAGTAGACCAAACAAGCGGCCCCCAGTTGTACTCATGGATATGCTTGAAGTCCTCGAAGTACCGTAGGTAGACGACATATGTATAAGTGGAACTCTTGTCCATAAAAATTGCAGTGAGAACCAAATATAGTAGGTAT
This sequence comes from Lathyrus tuberosus, assembly GCA_022829125.1. Taxonomy (NCBI): domain Eukaryota; kingdom Viridiplantae; phylum Streptophyta; class Magnoliopsida; order Fabales; family Fabaceae; genus Lathyrus; species Lathyrus tuberosus. The sequence goes on from JALAZF010000032.1 coordinate 11,684,764, forward strand.
ACTCTCATAGCATACGCTCTATGGAGCCCCACATGCTCGTCATCCCCTATAGCCTGCTCTGCTCTAACAGTCTCTTCGGTGTATACCTTTTTCAGGAATTCAAACCTAGCATGATCACCCCTAGTTCTATCCAACTCCTCCATCGCTGCCACTGGGTTAACTCCCAGATAGTCTACCATCAATTTGAGTGCCTCGTCTTTAGTAATACTCCCATGATCTAGAAGTTTTCCCCTAATCGGAAGATGTAGCAAACACGACACATCTTCAAGTGTGATATACATCTCACCATGCGGGAGATGAAATGACGAGGTCTTGGAGTGTCATCTCTCCACGAATGCATTAAGCATCCCATGGCTGACATTAATATAACTGGTCATGCACAAGTCCTTCATCCCAGATAGGGACAAAGCTATCTGAAACCACTCCTCATTCGGTTGAGGCAAGCCAGTAATCTTCCGCCCGTGGTTAATAATCTTCAGCGGATCACGTTCCTGCAGAAAAATAAATAATTTCATAAACTTGTAAATTAAAATAAACGTAAATTTAAATAATGAATCTAACTAATACTACCTCTCCGTCTCAGATATGTTTGGCAGTATGGTCTGGGTACAGCAGAAATAGTGACAAATATACAGGGCCTCCTCGAAAGGCCTTTGGCTTAGCATCCTCACCATCAGGAGGTGACACTAGCTCAGCAGCATCAATAGTAGAAGGTGTCATTGGTTCAGTAGAAGGTGGCATTGGCTCAGTATCATTAGTAGTATGAGATACCACCAATGACTCGGGTATCTCGAGCGCCTGAATAGGTGAAACCTGGTGCTTTCGGGAGGATGGTGAGAGTGATGTGTCGGTAGGTGAAACTCATCTCCTATGAGAAGACGAATATGTATAAGCATGACCCCTAGAAGTAGATGGCTCTGCATAGCCAGAGAGAACAAGAGCCTCCAAAACTTGACTCTTCTCCTACCGCACTGATGTATGATGTGCAATCCTACCATGTCTCAGCCTATCATGTCTATCAGCCATAATGTCTACAAGATAAATTAAACCAGAGAACTAGTGCAAGCAACACTACAAGTAAGAAAAAAAAGAGTGAGTAAATTCCGAAGTTGCGTCTCCAGTTACTGGAAAACTGAAACTTTGAAAAATTTTAGAGATGCATCTCTGGAATTTTCTACAACACAACAGGTGCAACAATGTCGCCAATGTACACATGCAAACACAAAAAATAATGTTTTGATGGTCCTTTTCAGCCAACAAACGTGTTTTACACCATGTCTAAACTATAATACATACAATTTCTACTTATTTCTAACCTTAATCATCAATTTCTACTCATTTACATAAAAACTCAAAAACTTTTAAAAACATTAAAAAAAACTTACAATTTTTAACTTTGTTTCAGTGTTGGGTGATGTTTCTAATGTTGATTGAAGTTCCCTTGAGTTTTTTTGTTTAATTTTAGACTTGGTGATGAGAAGAGGTTTTAGAGAGTTTGAAGAGGTTCTGAGAAATATCAGAAATGAGGAAGGATAAGGGTTATGGGGCAATTTAACCTCTAAAATGTTCTAGAGATGCATCTCTGAAATAAGTTTGAAGATGCATCTCCGGGATATTTTAACGTTAACTGATAATTGGATGCGTCCAGAGATGCATCTCCGAAATATGGGGGCATTTAAGTATTTTTGTGTGGTGTATAAGTAACATATAAGATGCATTAAGAAATTCTCAAAATGTCAATGAGCCAAAATCATAGGGATATGAGTCTTTTTTTCTTATAAACCCATCATTTTTCCATTTCTAATTGATGTTATATTTAAACACTCATACTTGAATCCCAACAATCTTTATACAAGTCTGAGTCATCCACATCACTAGTTTTGATTCATACTATGATTCCACTTCCGTTGCCCTTCCATTGCCATATCGACCTAAAATATGTTGGAATTCAAGGTTGAGTGGTTAAATTCCATATCAACTAAAAATAGAGGAAATATTGAGTTTATAAGAAAAAAGACTTATACGCCCAATATCTTAAGATTTGGTGTGAATATGTGGTATCAAGGTCTCTTGAAATCCTAAATGTTTCTTCTCAATAGTAAATAATAATAATGATAATATAATAATAAAAAAATAATGATAATGTAATAATAAAAAATAAATGATTACTAGTATTCTAAAATATAATTATTTTAAAATAAAAAAGTATAAATAAGACGGACATGGAGAGAATAATATTTTATATTATAAAATATGATATAATTTCTATTTATTTGGAGTATACAATTTTAGTCTTAAGCTCTCACAAAACATTTAGAATCAATGAAATATTGGAGAAATTTTCAAAATAATTAATTGGAAAATAATAATGATTAACTATATTTTATGAATTCTTTTAATCATAAGTTGTTATATGTTCTAGTGACTATAAATTTTAATATTGGCTCAAAGGTCACGAGTTTGAATCTTGATTTTAACAATTTTTGAAAACTATTTATTACTTTAACGAAATAAATGTCAAAAATCAAAACCAAATAATACGTCTACTGAAATTGAACCAGCTAACACCGGCTTCACAAGGCACACGAGTTCCACTGGAGTGCCACTGAACCATTGCAATGTTTTGTTATGTTTTTGAACACCAAAATATGTAACGGTTACAAATGACCAATAATTTAAAAGGTTGTTTCCCTTCACCAAACGACGTGAATTTCTCTATAAATAGAGATAATTTGTAGACCTAAACATACACGAAAATTACTTGTTGCAAGTCTCATAAATTATATCTAAGTCATTCTTTTATTTTTCAAGTGCACAAGAATAAATTGGCATACCCCAAATTTGTCCTACTTGTATATTACTTTCATCTGTACATACATCCACTAACACTATTAAAAAATTCAAAAATATGTTACTTCTGCTTGTGGTTCAAGCTTGCGCAAGGATGAATTCAAGGAGACTCAGGAAAGTGTTGAGTATAGTTCAGTGGTTTTGACCTAATATGTTTGGTCGGGCAAGGTAGTGTTTCACGGTCAGGTCAGCGTGTGTGATTTAAGTAATGTGTGTTTGAGGCCTCAACCAGGGTTTTGTGCCAGTGCAAGTCAGTTGGTGTATGGTTCAGGTTATCAGGTCATGATAGGTCAAATGCTTCATCAAGGATTGGTTCATTCTTTGTCAGGGTTTTCGTGCAGTGAAGATCATCGGGGTTGAGATTGATTCATGGCAATTCATTCACAATCCATTTCAAATCCATTATCTACAATATCCGACCTAGTTATCAATATTCATTTCCACTTTTCACTTAGTATTCATTTCAAAACCATTTTTCTTTATCCATATTTTAATCCACATTTTTAACAATTTCATTAACCATTCACATTGATCACATATCCATAAACCACTTCTTTCATAACCATGACCACTTTTCACATCCAAATATCCAATTCCATAAACCAATTATCTATTTCAAAATCCAATACCCAATTTTAATCCCTTCTCCTTTTTTTTATCCAATTTTAATCCAATAATCGATGTTCATATTTTTACCTTCTTTATCCATCTTTTCCAATTAACCTTCAAAGGTCAAAAAATCTATAATATCCAAAAAAATACACCCATTCCCATTTTTATTCCATAAAGTCTATAGCCCATTTTTAGTCAAAGCCCATTACAAAATTATCACAAAAAAAAAATCAAGCCCATAAGTCCATCAAAAATTACAAAAAAGAGGAAGGTTCCCATTTGTTTTAGTCCATTACATAATAAGCCCATGTCAGCAAAAAGTGTTAAAAAATTGCAAAAACAATCATTCTTACCACACATAGAGTAAATACATTTTACACCATTAACAAGCCAACATTCCAGACACAAATAGTCTAAATACACAAAAAAATCCCAAGCTGCTAGCCTCATGTACCAACTGAACAAGCCACGACTTCAAAAACACGCTCCAACGCCAGAACCACATCCAACTCGCCTTCAGGCACTGCATTACCCCCACACTACAAAACAAACTGTCCTCAGCAAAATGCAACACACACATTAAGTCACACAAGTTCGTACAACCTGCAAAACAGAAAATGAAATCATAATACGCCTGGACAACACAACATCACACAATCTGAGTATAACAAAAGAGCAAAACGACAGCAGAGCAATGAATTCACAAAACTCACAAAACGCACCAAAAAACTCGTAGCCACAACAAGGAATCAAAACCGTTATGACCATGCCACTTTTCCCCAATTCATTCCTCTGTAAATTCCCTATTTCACCCTCTGAATCGTCTCTATAAAAACAACCTTCATTCATTATGAAAAGACAAGTTCAGTGAGCCAAATACACCCTGCTCAAATCCCTCTAAACCATTTCTGAAATCTCTCCTTCCTGAACCCAGTTTTCCACTCTCCTCTTTCAACCCTCCTTTAAATCATCTCTGAATCCTTTCAAACCCAATCATTAACAACAACGAAAATCTCCATTCAACCAACTACACAGTACAACCCGAATTACCCTTCCCAAATCAACAACCAAAAATCACAGAGAAGGAGATGAAACAGAGAGAGATTTAGATGAGACGAGAGTTCACAAACACAAATCTGGACAAAAAATTTGAGACGAGGAAAACGAAAGCGAAGAAGGTTGGGAACAAACATTTCTCTTGATCCATTCACAATGATGATGAATGACTCTGTTCATGGCTCTTCTATCTTTTTTATTTGTTTTTGTTTTTTTAAAAGGGGAAGAAGACTGTTGTTTCAACGTGTTAAGTGACCGTTCTTGTTTTTTGTAATGCCTTGTTTAATCTGATATTGTTGATGGGTTTGGATATTTAGGCTTCATGACACAGTTGGTAGGCCCTTCTTTTGTGGTGTTCTTACATACCCCTTCATTCTTGTTAGCCAACCCTCATTTTGTTTTAAGAATGGATGAATGGTCTTAAAGCCCGTGATGATTCCATATTAACACACATCTAGTAGTTCTGCACACCCCCTCCCCTTATTATGTTCTTTTTAATTTAAATTCGTTAATTCTTATTTTGTCTAACTATTTTAAGTTGTTTTAATTAATTATACTTCCTTTTTTGTTTCCCATTTTTTAATTTAGTTTTATTATCGGTCCATGAACATCTAAATAGTCGTGGATTATCGATTTATCCATGAAAATTCATGATTAAGATTAAACCATTTTCTTTTCTATCTCATTTTTTATCTCCATTTCTCTTTTCGTTTTGATTCCAATTTCTTTTTTTCATTTTATTTTCGATTTTGGTCAATGATATAATAAAAGGCCATAGATGGTTGATTTGAGTAAATCGACGAAAAATCTTGATCAATATGAGACCGTCTTCTTTCTTGCTTTTCCTTTTTACTTTTGGTCAATGAAAGTCTAAAATCATAGATTATCGATTTATCGATTTAAAATCATGATTAAGATGAGACCATGTTTTCTTTTCCATCTCATTTTCGATTTTATTTCCATTTCGATTCTCTTTTTTATGTTGGTCGATGAAGTCTTTCTATTCACGAATGTTGGTTGATTGAGGTTGTTTAACCTTCATTATTTCAAGTCTATAGAAAATGATCATTGAGATCATTTTCTATACTTTGGGATCATGATAGGTTACCTAAGATTAATCGACGAAAGTTTGTAATTAAGACAAGATCACCCGCTTTTTTTTCGTGTGGTACGATTTCCTTAGAGAATGATCCTCAATATCATTTCTCTATCGTGTTTTAGCACAAAGATCAATTGTTCGACCTCCTATAGTATGATTTTCGTCATAGATTGTGCTACGATGGTTTAGAGCTACATGTCCCATATCGGAAAATGATCATTTGTGGCCCAAATTTATGTTTGAAAGCCCAAGGATAGTTATTTAACCATCGTTGATCATTTGCTCTAACAACTAATCACTAACAACTAACTTTACTTTCCATCAAATATATCTTGTTCATATTATTTTGTTCATATTCATATCATATTCATCTAATTCATATCTTGTTCATCTAACCTCTTCTTGTTCATACCTTGTTTAAAACACACTAATAATTATCGAAACCCTAAAACATTCAATTGGTGGACTGTTGGTTACTTTTCCGAGCAACGGAACTTTGACTGTGTACAGAAACCCTAACAAAAAAGACTTTGTCCAATTCTCGCTCAAGGCTTAGTTTAGGACACCTTGCTTACATACGACTTCCTCTTGGGCTACCTGACAATGAGACCTTTTATTTTGTGCAATCCCCTGTAATTTACATGTACCCCGCTCCCCATTCCGATGTACGCACTTTACTCGCTTTTTGATTATGGTTTGTTTACTAGGAGCACCCCTAGGGACTAGCATAGACAAAACCATTTTCAAACTAATTCTCGATTCATCGTCAAGCCATTTTCAAAACACCCCCGTAAGTCGATTGCTCATTAGTATTCGCCATCAACCTAACACACGCATTCTCACATTTCATCGTTGTTTCGTTACTAGGAGCACCCCTAGGGACTAGGATCGATTCTCACCCATTTTCAATCAAACCCTCGATTTGTCGTCGATCCATTTTCAAATCAACCTCTAACTAAACTCTTTTCAAACCTCTTCGCATATAATCAAACCCTTGATCCAACATCAAGTGGATTTTCACAATTAAACCTCAAAACGATTAACAACTATCGCAACTTTTTTCAAGGTGAAAAATGGGGGGTTGAGTCTTTGATCTCCCTTGGGTTGTTTAGGTACGGGTTCTCTTACTCATGTGTGAGTAATTGACGCCTCTAAAATATCTCCAACTCGATTCCATTCAAACCATTCTTCCAACCATTCAAAACACTTTTCAAACCATCAAACCTCTTCAAACTCAAACCTAGGGTGAAAAAGAGAGAGAGTTGGTTCTTCGACTCACTTTCCCGATTACTTGGGCCCGAGGAGCCTTTCTTAAGTTCGAGTAATCTTCATCCAAACCAACCAAATACAAAACACTACTCTTTTCATGGTAGTATCCAGGAACTACGATTGCTCTGATTATTTATTCTCGTCCGAGTAAAGATACGTAGGCACAAGATTGCGATGATCTTGGCGAGCACATTTCCATCTTTTCCGTCCAAACCCCGTAGTTGAATCATGATTGCTCTGATTTCTCCTTCTCGTCCGAATGAGCATACGTAGGCACAAGGGCCCCAATCCTTGGTGGGCTCCCTAACCTAAAACCACCCATTTTCCCCTTAGTGTCATTTCCTTTTATCTTATCATTTCACATTTTATCGTTGAGAAGAAAACAAACAAGCTTAGCTAACGTTCATCACAATTCGAATTAGGAGGTTCTCGTTGAGTACAACAGACGTGAGGGGTGCTAATACCTTCCCCTTACGTAACCGACTCCCGAACCTAGAATATGGTTGCGACGACCATGTTCTTATCTCCTTAAAGGTTTTCTCGATATTTTCCTTTCCCTCTTTTGGTATAAATAAAGTTCAGTGGTGACTCTGTCAAACCGCAATTTCTTCTGCGTCTTTTACGCGAGGGTCGTGTCTTCGATGATTTTTCGAGGTGCGACAGTTGGCGACTCTGCTGGGGATATTAACTCCATGCCAGAGAGAGTCGAGCCTATCTTGATTCAAATCGCGAGCTCGTTAGCTTCGTTTGTTTATTTCCTTCTCGTTTATTTACTTATTTATTTGCTTTCCTATTTCCTTATCTGTGTTACCTTTTGTGACATTGTTGGGTTGTTCTGATATTGGGTACTTTGTGAAATGGATCTACACCTGAGTCGAGAAAAACTCTAGGATTAGGATGGTGGTTGTGTAGTGGAAGCTTGCGTGGTTTCTTCCGCGTGAGTTGAAGCGAAAACCCCGCTTGGAGTAGATTCCCTTGGAGATGTTATTGTCGTGGTGAGTCTTTACCATGGCAATAATGTTTTCGAGCCTGAATCGTTGATCCCAAGGACCATTAACTTGATTTATCCATGGTGGTTGGTAGTGTTAACTCCTTTTGGGTTAACACGAACGCCCCAATAAGATGAGATCCCTTGAACGTATTACTTCCTGACAGTAATATTTTCAACCTCGATCTATGACTCTGAGAACCCTACTTAGAACCTGTGTGTCGATGGTTGTTTAGTGGACGCCTCCGAGGAGTCTTTCTCGTGGGAAAGATATGAAAATCTTGAAAATCTCACCTAGACGAGATTATTTCAAGGATATTATAGTCGCATGAGTCTTTGTCGTGGCTATAATGTCTATGAAATATATCTGTGACTCTAGGCACCTACCCGTCTTAGAAACATACCTGTGGGCTTTCTTTGATCAGAGACTTTGGTTGTTGATCCGTTCCTCCGACCAACCTCAGAATCTGTTGAAACTGCGTTCCTGGATCTTGCATCTTGCATTGCATCATGTCATGTCATTGCATTGCATCAGTTATGCATCTTGCATTGCATATCAACTTCAGAATCTCATTTCACCTTCCTTCCTTCTCTAGTAAATCAAGCTGATTCCTCGACACCAGTACACAACTCGAGCCAATACCAGACAAATGATAGAGCAAATTCAGCAAGAATAAGCCGCCTTCAGAGAAGAGTTGGACTCTATCAAAGGCAAGATTGACCAGATTCTCGAAGCCATCATGATGGCCAAAAAGGAGAAAGAACTATGTGAAGCTGCTGCCGCTAACAACAATGTGTCTGTGCAAGGATCTACCTCAAGGCTCTCGGTTCCTGTTCCAAATCCTATCACTTATGGGATACCAATGAATTTCACTACCGCAGTTGAAGGAGCCATTTCTCAACCATTGTCAACGTCTGGTGTTACTGTTGGAGCTATTCTGCAAGCCCAACCTGCTGTCAATCAGATTCCTATCCCTCATGCCGAAGAAAATCTGCAAGATCAGTATGATGAGGTTCAAAACTACCATGCTGCTATCTCGTTTTTCAATCCTACCGCTGCTCAGGATTCTGAAGCCATCAAAATGTGTCGTGATTTAGCTGAGAAACTCCGAGTCATAGAGGGGCATAACTCAACATCTCTGAATGCTCTGGAAATGTGCTTGGTGCCAGATGTTGTCATTCCTCCCAAGTTTAAGGTGCCATAATTCTCAAAATACAAAGGTCTCAGCTGTCCTAACATTCACCTAAAGATGTACTGCCGCAAGATGTCTGCCTATGCTAGGGACGAAAAACTGATGATCCATTGCTTCCAAGACAGCTTGTCTGGAGCATCTCTCGAGTGGTATATGCAGTTGGCGCATAGCAGTGTGTGCACTTGGACTGAGCTAGCTGATGCGTTTGTCAAGAAATTCAAATATAACACTGACCTTGCTCCGAATCGTACTCAGCTTCAGAGTATGGCTCAAAAGGACAACAAATCCTTTAAGGAATACACACAACGCTGGAGAGAGCTAGTTGCAAGAGTGCATCCACCTCTTGTTGACCATGAATTAATCGACATCTTCATGGGCACCTTGCAAGGTCAATAATACGAGAAGCTGATTGGTAGTGCTTCTGCTGGATTCTCTGACTTGGTGATCGTTGGTGAGAGGATCGAATAGGGTCTAAAGAGCGGAAAGATCCAAGGAGGTTCTAGCAGTTAGTCTGGAGCTAAGAAGCCTTTCAATGGATACAAAAAGAAAGAGGGTGAAACAAATGTTGTCTCTGCTCAGAAAAGGTAAGCTCAGCAACAAGCTTCTGCTCCTATGCCTTTTCAAATCCCATCCTTCTAGTATATGTATGTTGCTGCTGCGCAATATGCTCCAATGCCTTATCAACCAGCTGTCTAAGCTACAATGCCTCAGCAACAGGCTCCTCAGCAACAGTCCTACAATTAACAAGGGTATCAGTATCCACCTCAGAATCAACAACAACGAGCTGCTCAACAGCAACGTCAACCTAATCAACAGAGGACAAGGAGGCCAGATAGAAACTTTGATCATCTGTCGATGACATACGCTCAGATCTTTGCCCAATTGCTGGAGAAAAGGGCGATTACTCCCAGAGACTTGGCTCCTCCAACTGTCATTCCCCCAGACTATGATGGTAATGCTCACTGTGAGTATCATAAGGGCGCTCCAGGGCACCAGATCGAGGACTATCGAGCCTTCAAACACAAAGTTCAAGACCTGGTCAATTCAAAGGCTCTCACATTTAATGGGAAGTCTCCAAATTTCATCAACAACCCGCTGCCGTCGCCAAGCCAGTGCCAGCATCAAGTCAAATCAAGCCAAGTCAAGTTTCCCCAAAGAAGGCAGTCATGTTGCCATCCCATCATTTGCATTCTTGTTATTTTGTCTTTGTGTGTTTAAATATTGTTTGCTTTGAACATTGCCTTTCGTATTTGGTTTCCTTAATGTAGTGACTATGCATATTTTGAATTAGTTATGTCGTATTCACTCATTTTCTCCATTTACTGCAAAGCACCGACACATATTTTTCCACTTCACTCTCTTTATCAACTGTTGTTTAGCAATGATTGGAGGGAGGATGATGACAATGAAATACCCATAATTGCAAATTGTATGCTTTCGGATAAAATCCCGTTGATGATGTACAGGCATTGTTTTAATTCCCCAAACACTGGAGAGACAAGGAGTTAGTCCCTAGTAAACCACTTCGGGCGAAGAAGTGGAAGTTTCCTTTGGATCTATAAACCCTTAACTCAACCTGGGGCAGGGTAGTGTTCAGTTAACCTAACTACACATTCGAACCACAAAGCAATATCCAAAGGACATGACGGTTGTTCATCAATAACCCATGACTTGGTAGTCACAATCCTCCGACAAAATAAAAAAAATAAAAAAAAAATCAACCAGCAAAATCATTGGTGTCATTCTCCTTGCTATATCTTTCACACCAGCAAAATCAACACAACGTCTGGACTAACGGTCCATTCATCTCACACTGTCACGACACTCCAATAGACGACTCTTTTTCAAAACTTGCATGAGCATTGCATTAAGATTAACATTTGTGAATGAGCAATTTTAACTGCAAATCAATGCTAGAAATCAAAGCAATTCCAACAAGGGGCAATCAAAGAAGAACTTGAACTTCAGCGGTGTCGACCCGAATCAAGACTCCCTCAAAACCCTCAATCAGGGGAAAATCCTTCAACAACTCAATCAGGGGCAAGCCATCTCAGAAGCACATCAAAGCTCAGCTTCCAAAGATCAAATCACTTCATAACTGGTTAATTAGAGGCAGGCCATTACCATGTTCAGACTGGGGCAAGACCAATTACCGAGGGCATATCCTCTCTGTATCTTCAGGTTAATTAAGCATGTCTCACTAGACACTTGCAAATATCAAGTTCAGAACAAGAGCACGATCAACATGAATCGATCACATTGTTATGCTCATTTTCAAGTCATCCCATCCCTCAAGCATAAAGTTATGGTCATCTCAGAAACAAACACCACGGCTTATCATCAAGTCACCAAACTTGAGGCATCGAGAGCATCGTCGTCTACTTCAATCATGGTGTCTTCAACAAACTAAGTGTCGAGGAAATCAAACCCTCCCTCCACCCAAAGTCCAATCCGCATTGGCAAACACCGAAATTCCACCATGCTGGCACCTTTACAAAGCATATTCAATCATAGGCATCACATCCAACATCATAAGCATCATATGCACCATATGCATACAAAAACCGAATCATACTTCCCCAGCACTTGCATCTCCGTGCGTCAGCATTTGCATTGCATTTCCATTCGATATGGAACATCATTACAAAATCAAGCATTCATACATAGTCAAGATCCAACATCAATCTCGAGATTCTAAGGCAATCTTCAGCCCAGCCAGAGCCATCTTCTTCAAATCCGTGGGCATTCCTCACGGAGTTGTTTTAACCTTTTATTGATCAAGACAAGATTTCAAAGTGATCTTTTGCCTAGGCAGGGGCATCTTCTCTAAATCCGTGGGCGTTCCTCACGAAGTTGTTTCAACCTTTTGTTGATCAAGCTCAAGACGATCTTCAGCCCAGTCAGGGGCATCTTCTTCAAGTTCATGGGCGTTCCTTATGGAGTTACTCAAACCTTTTGTTGATAAAGTTGTGATCTCCAAGCAAGTCAGTGAGCGTTCCTCATTGAGTTGTGTTCCTCAACCTTTTGTTGATGAAGTTGTCATCCCCAGCTCAACCAGCAGCATTTCTCTGAGTCAGTGGGTGTTCCACGTTGAGTTGGTTTTCTTCAACCATTTGTTGATGGAGTTGTTATCCTCAGACCAGTCAGTGGTTTTCTCCAAACAAAATTCAACTTTTTCTTGGGCGCTCCCTAGTAAGTTGGTACCTTGTCAACCTTTTGTTGATAAGAAGGGTGTTCCTTAGTGACTTCTTTGCTTCAACCTTTTGTTGATGTCTCCAAATAAGCCTCACTCATCATATCCCCAACAAACTTGACCTTTTGTCAATTACCTTACTATCATCCTTTTGGTGGTAGCTAAGTTCAGTCAATTCAACCTAACCTTCATCCTTTTGGTGTTGGTAATCCTAAAAACCAGAAATTTACTATCATCCTTTTGGTGGTAGTCATTCATGTTGTTTCAATTTAACCTTCATCCTTTTGGTGTTGGTGGCCCTCGAGTTTGGGAAGTTTCTATCATCCTTTTGTTGGTAGTAGCTTGTATTTTTACCGTCATCCTTTTGGTGTCGACGAACCGTGAACCATTGGTCTGTGTATCATCCTTTTGGTAAATGGCAGCCTTTAATATCGTTTTACTTGTTGTTATCCTTTAGGTAATAGCAAGTTCTGACCTCATTTTCATCCTTTTGGTAAAGGATCATCGTGTGTGTGTGTCTTTCTATCATCCTTTGGGTGGTAGCCATTTATGTTGTTTCGATTTAACCTTCACCCTTTTAGTGTTGGTGCTTCTCAAATTGGGAAGTTTCTATCATTCTTTTGGTGGTAGCAACTTGTGTTGTTTGATCTTATTGTCATCCTTTTAGTGTCGGTGATCTGTATCATTGGTCTGTGTATCATCCTTTTGGTGAATGACAACCTTTGATATCGTTTTTCTTACTATTATCCTTTTGGTAGTAGTAAATTTTGACCTCATTTTCATCCTTTTGGTGAAGGGTCGAGTCGTGTGTGTTTACTATCATCCTTTTGGTGAAGGTTCAAGTCGTGTGTGTTTACTATCATCCTTTTAGTGATAGGTCTGTCATCCTTTTGGTGTCAGATATCTCGGTGTGTGTGTGTGTGTGTGTGTGCTCTTTTATCCTTTTGGTAATAGCGAGCTTTGACCTTATTTTCATCCTTTTGGTGAAGATTCGAGTCGTGTGTGTTCTCTATCATCCTTTTGGTGATAGACCTGTCATCCTTTTGGTGTCGGGAATCTGTGCTTACTATTATCCTTTTGGTAATAGCGAGTTTTGACCTCATTTTCATCCTTTTGGTGAAGGGTTTATGTGTGTGTGTGTGTGTGCGCTTACTGTTATCCTTTTAGTAATAGCGAGTTGAGCCGTGTTGTGTTTACTATCATCCTTTTGGTGATAGGTCTGTCATCCTTTTGGTGTCAGGTATCGTGTATGTGTGTGTGTATGTTCTCTATCATCCTTTTGACGATAGATCCATCATCCTTTTGGTGTCGGAGCCGTGTGAGTTCACTATCATCCTTTTGGTGATAGGTTTGTCATCCTTTTGGTGTCAGATATGTGTGTGTTCACTATCATCCTTTTGGTGATAGGTCTGTCATCCTTTTGGTGCCAAATATCATGTGTGTGTGTGTGTGTTCTCTATCGTCCTTTTGATGATAGATCCATCGTCCTTTTGGTGTCGGAATCGTGTGAGTTCACTATCATCCTTTTGGTGATAGGTCTATCATCCTTTTGGTGTCAGATATGTGTGTGTTCACTATCATCCTTTTGGTGATAGGTCTGTCATCCTTTTGGTGTCAGATATCGTGTGTGTGTGTTCTCTATCATCCTTTTGATGATAGATCTGTCATCCTTTTGGTGTCGGAGTCGTGTGAGTTCACTATCATCCTTTTGGTGATAGGTCTGTCATCCTTTTGGTGTCAGATATATGTGTGTTCACTATCATCCTTTTGGTGATAGGCATGTCATCCTTTTAGTACCATAACCTTCTGTTATCATCCTTTTGGTGATAACGACCTTTGCCAGTATTTAAGTGTCTACTCGAGGGTGACATTGATCTATCATTCCATCTCCTAAGCATTTCCTTTCTTTTTAGACAAATCCGGAGTCTTCTTCATATCTAATTGTCTTCCACCTCGAAAGAAAGAACACCATGGCAGTTCATCTTACTAGGTTCAAGCCAATTAGATATGGGCATCTATCATACCCCAAATTTGTCCTACTTCTATATTACTTTCATTTGTACATCCATCCACTAACACTATTCAAAAATCCAAAAATATGTTGCTTCTGCTTGTGGTTCAAGCTTGCGCAAGGATGAATTCAAGGAGACTCAGGCAAGTGTTGAGTATAGTTCAGTGGTTTTGACCTAATATGTTTGGTCGGGCAAGGTAGTGTTTCACGATCAGGTCAGGGTGTGTGATTCAAGTAATGTATGTTTGAGGCCTCAACCAGATTTTTGTGCCAGTGCAAGTCAGTTGGTGTATGGTTCACGTTATCAAGTCATGATAGGTCAAATGCTTCATCAATGACTGGTCCATTCTTCGTTAGGGTTTTCGTGCAGTGAAGTTCATCGGGGTTGAGATTGATTCATGGCAATTCATTCACAATCCATTTCAAATTCATTATCCACAATAGCCGACCCAGTTATCAATATTCATTTCCACTTTCCACTTAGTATTCATTTCAAAATCATTTTTCTTTATCCATATTTTAATCCACATTTTTATCAATTTCATTAACCATTCACATTGATCACATATCCATAAACCACTTCTTTCATAACCATGACCACTTTTCACATCCAAATATCCAATTCCATAAACCAATTATCTATTTCAAAATCCAATACCCAATTTTAATCCATTCTCCTTTTTTTATCCAATTTTAATCAAATAATCCATGTTCATATTTTTACCTTCTTTATCCATCTTTTCCAATTAACCTTCAAAGGTCAAAAAATCTATAATATCCAAAAAATACACCCATTACCATTTTTATTCCACAAGGTCTATTGCCCATTTTTAGTCAAAGCCCATTACAAAATTATCACACAAAAAAAATCAAGCCCATAAGTCCATCAAAAATTACAAAAAAAGAGGGAGGTTCCCATTTGATTTAGTCCATTACATAATAAGCCCGTGTCAGCAAAAAGTGTTAAAAAATTGCAAAAACAATCATTCTTACCACACATACAGTAAATACATTTTACACCATTAACAAGCCAACATTCCAGACACAAATAGTCTAAATACACAAAAAAAATCCCAAGCTGCTAGCCTCATGTACCAACTGAACAAGCCACGACTTCAAAAACACGCTCCAACGCCAGAACCGCATCCAACTCGCCTTCAGATAAACCATAAAATTCACGATACAGCCTCACGCATCACGCACTGTATTACCCCACATTGCAAAACAAACTGTCCTCAGCAAAACGCAACACACACAATACGTCACACAAGTTCGTACAACCTGCAAAACCAAAAATGAAAATATAATATGCCTGGACAACACAACGTCACACAGTTTGTGTATGACAAAAGAGCAAAACGACAGTAGAGCAATGAATTCACAAAACTCACAAAACGCACCAAAAAACCCGCAGCCACAACAAGGAATCAAAATTGTTATGACCACGTCACCTTTCCCCAATTCATTCCTCTGTAAATTCCATATTTCACCCTCTGAATCCTCTCTATAAAAATAACCTTCATTCATTCGGAAAAGACAAGTTCAGTGAACCAAATACACCCTGCTCAAATCCCTCTAAACCATTTCTGAAATCTCTCCTTCCTGAACCCAGTTTTCCACTCACCTCCTTCAACCCTCCTTCAAATCATCTCCGAATCCTTTCAAACCCAATCATTAACAACAACGAAAATCTCCATTCAACCAACTACACAGTACAACCCGAATCACCCTTCCCAAATCAACAACCAAAAATCACAGAGAAGGAGATGAAATAGAGAGAGATTTAGATGAGATAAGAGTTCACAAACACAAACCTGGACAAAAAGTTTGAGACGAGGAAAATGAAAGCGAAGAAGGTTGGGAACAAACATTTCTCTTGATCCATTCGCAATGATGATGAACAACTCTGTTCATGGCTCTTCTATCTTTTTTTATTTGTTTTTGTTTTTTAAAAAAAGGGGAAGAAGACTGTGGTTTCAACGGGTTAAGTGACTGTTCTTGTTTTCTGCAATGCCTTGTTTAATCTGATATTATTGATGGGTTTGGATATTTGGGCTTCATGACCCAGTTGGTAGGCCCTTCTTTTGTGGTGTTCTTACATACCCTTTCATTCTTGTTAGCCAACCGTCATTTTGTTTTAAGAATGGATGAATGGGCTTAAAGCCCATGATGATTCCATATTAACACACATCTAGCAATTCTGCACACCCCCTCTCCTTATTATGTTCTTTTTAATTTAAATTTGTCAATTCTTATTTTGTCTAACTATTTTAAGTTGTTTTAATTAATTATACTTCCTTTTTTGTTTCCCATTTTTTACTTTAGTTTTATTATCGGTCGATGAACATCTATTAGTCGTGGATTATCGATTCATCGATGAAAATCCATGATTAAGATTATATCATTTTCTTTTCTATCTCATTTTTTTATCTCCATTTCTCTTTTCGTTTCGATTCCAATTTCTTTTTTTTCATTTTATTTTCGATTTTGGTCAATGATATAATAAAAGGTCATAGATGGTTGATTTGAATAAATCGACAAAAAATCTTGATCAATATGAGACTGTCTTCTTTCTTGCTTTTCTTTTTATTTTTGGTCAATGAAAGTCTAAAATCATAGATTGTCGATTTATCGATTTAAAATCATGATTAAGATGAGACCATGTTTTCTTTTCCATCTCATTTTCGATTTTATTTCCATTTCGATTCTCTTTTCTATGTTGGTCGATGAAGTCTTTCTATTCACGAATGTTGGTTGATTGAGGTTGTTTAACCTTCATTATTTCAAATCTGTAGAAAATGATCATTGAGATTATTTTCAATACTTTAGGATCGTGATAGGTTACCTTCGATTAATCGATGAAAGTTTGTGATTAAGAAGAGATCACCTGCTTTTTCTTTTCGTGTGACACGATTTCCTTAGAGAATGATCCTCAATATCATTTCTCTATCGTGTTTTAGCACAAAGGTCAATTGCACGACCTCCTATAATATGATTTTCGTCATAGATCTTGCTACGATCGTTTAGCGCTACATGTCCCATATCAGAAAATGATCATTCGTGGCCCAAAATTATGTTTGAAAGCCCAAGGATGGTTATTTAACCATCGTTGATCATTTACTCTAACAACTAATCACTAACAACTAACTTTACTTTCCGTCAAATATATCTTGTTCACATTCATATCATATTCATCTTATTTATATCTTGTTCATCTAACCTCTTCTTGTTCATACCTTATTCAAAACACACTAATAATGATCGAAACCCTAAAACACTCAATTGGTGGACTGTTGGTTACTTTTTCGAGCAACGGAACTTTGACTGTGTACAGAAACCCTAACAAAGAAGACTTTGTGTGATTCTCGCTCAAGGCTTAGTTTAGGACACTTTGCACACATACGGCTTCTGTAACACCCCGAAATCAGTAGAATATTTATTTAATTTTTTATTATAAATATATTTGTATTTTCGGTGAATTTTGATGAATTATTTAGATGACTGATGTCTTGATGCTGTGGGGTATGATGATGTTAAATGGGGTGCTGAGGGTGTTTAGAAGTATGAGAAGTATTAATATTATTTTGGTAATAATAATATGGAAATTATGTGAAATATAATATTATTATTATTATAAATAATTAAAAGAAACATTAAGGGCAAGTTGGTAATTTTGGATGGATTAAGTGAGGACAATGTTGGAAAAGTCTATTAGGGGTCCTAGGGGTAAGTTGGACAAAAGAAGAAAAGAGAGAGGGATAAGTCATTTTTTGTGATACGATCAGTTTGAAGAAAATGCTCTGAGGAAAAAGAGAAGAAGGCTCGGGCTCAGAGAGGTTTTGGAAGAACTTGAAAGGAGATTTCAGAAGCAATTTTCTAAGGTATGGGGAGTATTGCTTTTCATTGTAATGGATATAGAGTGTAGATGTATGTAGTTAGTTTTGGGGTTTTGGGGAATGGTGAGATTATGATGAAAGTGAGATGAATTATGATGAAATTGGGGTTTCTAGCAGTATAAGATGATATATATATATATATATATATATATATATATATATATATATATATATATATATATATATATATATATGAAGTCTTTGATGATGTGTTGTTATTGGATTGTAATTACTATGTGATTTGTGTGCATTTTCATACTATGAGAGGTGGGAATCGCAAGGGGTTTAGGGTCTGGTTTGATGCAGAAACGCAGAGGCAGAATTTGCTGATGCGCACGTTTCGTCGGGCGAGCAAGTTGTTTCGCCGGGCGAAAGTGATTCGCTTGGAAGTCGTCGGGCGACAGAAGAAGTGAAGGAAATGTGGAAAAATGGTGCTACTGAATTTTGTATGGGAGTGTGGGATTCGTCGGGCGAAACCCAGGCGAGCGAGCTGCTTCGTCGGGTGAGCACCAGGCGAGCAGGAGCAGATGCTTATTCTTTTTGGTTTTTTTTTTCGTGCTGTCTTATTTTTCCTTGTTGTTTCTTGTTGACTTAGTGTTGTGGGGTTATTGATGTGTTTATGTTGTGATGTGATAGAATCTGAAATATATCGTTATTGATTGTTATGCTGTAAGTTGTCGTTGATGATGTTGTTGAGCTGTTATAGCATTGTTGTTGCATAGTGAACAGTATTTGTGTGGTATAATGATTAAGATGAATATCATTGTACGTTGTATTGTATGTTGTTGTTAATATGCATTACATGATTGCATGAGTTGTGAGATAAGTCGTGTGCCCATGTGGGGTGTGAGTGCCTTATTCGGATTCTTTGAAATAGAATCGTGTTGTTTTTGTTGAGGTAACCGTGTGCCCATGTGGGGTGTGAGCGATTACGGGTGTTTGTGTGCCCATGTGGGGTGTGAGCGATCACGGATGTCGTGTGCCCATGTGGGGTGTGAGCGACTTATGTGGAAATTCTGACGGGAATTATGATCATGAAAAAGGGATTGAATTGGTACCACATGCATGAGTCTATGTTGTGCATTTCATGCTATGTGGCATTGTATAATTGAGTGCTAAATTAATGTTTGATGACGTTGTGACTTAAGTGATGTTTGGTAATAAATGTTGATTTTGATGATTTTATGACGAAGATGTATATGTGTTATTACAATAGGAAGGTGTGAGTATAATACTTGGTAAATGATGATGTAGGTGACTTCTAAGTGATGTAAATGATGTTATTGATGACGTGATTTCCTAAGTGATGTATGAAGATGATTATTTGGTTTGATGATACTATGACGGTGTAAATGAACTGCTGATGCTACTATACTGATATATCTTTTATAATGATTCGTGATTACTCACCATGCCTGTTTGAATGTTGCCTCCACGTGGGTAACGTGCAGGTTCTCAGGAATAGCTCGGAGGAGCATCGGTGATGGCTTTGGAGTTATTTATTTGTGTTTCCGTTAATAATAGAGGTGTCTTGCTCTGATATGTAACATCGGGTGGGGAACGCTTGAGTTAAAGTTGTGTTGTTTTGTTAAACCTATTTTATGATTTTTATAATACGCTGAATTATTTGATGACGATTTTTGACAATGACCAAAAGGTCTTAAAGTTTGATGAAATAAATGAAGTTATTTTGTGCCTAAGATTCCGCTGCGACGTTTGGATTTATATGTTGATGTACCAAAGAAATGATTACTAAGATGTTATTATGATGCGTGTGACACCCTGGTTAGTGCAATGTGTTGGATTAATTATTAATTTATTTACGATATATTTGAGGGTTTAATGGGGTGTTACAGCTTCCTCTTGGGCTACCTGACAACGAGACCTTTTATTTCGTGCAATCCCCTATAATTTACATGTACCTCGCTCCCCATTCCGATGTACGCACTTTACTCGCTTTTTTATTGTGGTTTGTTTACTAGGAGCACCCCTAGGGACTAGCATAGACAAAACCATTTTCAAACTAATTCTCGATTCGTCGTCGAGCCATTTTCAAAACACTTCCGTAAGTTGATTGCCCATTAGCATTCGCCATCAACCTAACACACACATTCTCACATTTCATCGTGGTATCGTTACTAGGAGCACCCTTAGGGACTATGATCGATTCTCACCCATTTTCAATAAAACCTTCGATTCTTCGTCGAACCATTTTCAAATCAACCTCTAACCAAACTCTTTTCAAACCTCTTCGCATATAATCAAACCTTTGATCCAACATCAAGCGGATTTTCACAATTAAACTTCAAAACGATTAATAACTATCGCAACTCTTTTTAAGGTGAAAAATGATGGGTTGAGTCTTTGATCTCCCTTCGGTTGTTTAGGTGCGGGTTCTCTTACTCGTGTGTGAGCAATTGACGCCTCTAAAATATCTCCAACTCGATTCCATTCAAACCATTCTTCCAACATTCAAAACACTTTTTTTCAAACCATCAAACCTCTTCAAACTCAAACCTAGGGTGAAAAAGAGAAAGAGACGGTTCTTCGACTCACTTTCCCGATTACTTGGGCCCGGGGAGCCTTTCTTAAGTTCGAGTAATCGTCATCCAAACCAACCAAACACAAAACACTACTCTTTTCGTGGTCGTATCCACGAACTACGATTGCTCTGATTCTTTATTCTCGTCCGAGTAAAGATACGTAGGCATAAGATTGCGATGATCTTGGCGAGCACATTTCCATCTTTTCTGTCCAAACCCCGTAGTCGAACTACGATTGCTCTGATTTCTCATTCTCGTCCGAATGAGCATACGTAGGCACAAGGGCCCCAATCCTTGGCGAGCACCCTAACCTAAAACCACCCATTTTCCCCTTAGTGTCGTTTCCTTTTATCTTATCGTTTCGCATTTCATCGTTGAGAAGAAAACAAACAAGCTTAGCTAACGTTTATCACAATTCAAATTAGGAGGTTCCCGTTGAGTACAACGGACGTGAGGGGTGCTAATACCTTCCCCTTACGTAACCGACTCCCGAACCCAGAATGTGGTTGCGACGACCATGTTCTTATCTCCTTAAAGGTTTTCTCGATATTTTTCTTTCCCTCTTTTGGGATAAATAAAGTTCGGTGGCGACTCTGTTGAACCACAATTTCTTTCGCGCCTTTTGCGCAAGGGTCGTGTCTTCGATGATTTTTCGAGGTGTGACATAAATGAGAGAACGTTATTCCGTAAAATATCATTGATCGATATATTTAATGTGAATGTGCAATTCATGTGAAAGTTTCTAAAGTATCTTAAAGGAGATTCACCAGATTACTCATTTGCATCCAATTTGTCTAAATTATTGGGGACGAATCGAAACTAAAGCTTAGTGTAATCACACGCTTTAAAATTTATTTAGTGCAGCTTTTATCGTACCGTTTCATCTTATTCTTATTCGTGTTTTGCAGCAAATCCTCACGCAAGATCTAACATGAAATTTGAACGTGTCCCTTCTTTTGTGGAATGTATTAGAAATTTGGTTCATAATTTGCATTAACGCAAACGTTCAGATGCAATGCATTTTTATTTAAATAACAAAATAAGAATTAAGAGTAGTTTTTCGAACATCTTAAATTTTTTAAGGTAATGTGTAGGTTAAAGAGAATTTACTTTTACTAAAATAAATAGAAGTTCTATTTAATTATAATTTAACTATTACAATATTATAAAAAAATCTATTTAACTATAATTTAATTCTACTAAATTTTGGATTATGTGCGATAGTACACCTTATTAAGCTTTAATACGGTCTTAATAAGAACAACATTAGATTAAAAAACATTGGTAAAAACGAAAAACACTAACAAATTAAAGAGAGAAAAAACTACAACAACTTCATAAAAGTACCTAAATCAAGTTACATAAAAAAAGTGAGTCATAACAAATGGGAAAATGTTGGTAATAAATTAATGACAAAAACAAAGAACCAACAAATGGCAAGAATCAGAGTTTGTAATCTTGAGAAGCAGCATAAACTTGGCTGCACAATACAAACAGGGTTTTAAAATTTTGGAAATCTCATTTAAAAATAAATTTAAAACTATAAATTTTACAAAATTTGCTTAAATAAATTGAAGAGTGAATGTAAAATATAATTGTATTTTACTAAGTGATTGTTATCTTTAATTAAAAATGAGTAAATGTCGATAGATGAGGTTCAGTTATTGAATTCCACATTTTTTACAGTGAACGCTGAGCCCAGAATTTGTCTTGACAAAAAGAAAAATTAAATTTAAATAATTAATTTAATTAAAAATTAAAAAAAAAAAACTATATTAAGTTTTTTGTGTTTCTTTTTAAGAGAAAAGTTAGATACATTTCTTTAGATATGATTTTTACTATTTTCTAATAAAAATATAATAAGTGTATAATTTTCTTTATACATATGCAATTTTTCCATATTTTCATTCTCTAAATGATATTAAAATAAATTTATCATATTTTTATTAAAAAATAATAAAAACTACATCTAAAAAATTATATCTAAGTTTTATCCTTCTTTTTATGAGGCTTAATTTTAATATTAGAACAAATTTTTTAACTAGTTTGAAAATACCAATGAAAACACAGCAATAAAAAAGTTAAACTAACAAAAGAAACAACATATAAGAAAAAGTACACAGAAGCAGCTCAACAAATCTAAGAAAAAGATGAACATTATAAATTTAGACACTTTTGTTGAGCCGGCAGGCCCCAGTCATCCGTCCAAAATCACTCTACCAAAATATTGAAAGTTCCGTTTAATAGTAATAAACGTCCATTTTCGTCCACTTATATATAAGACATCTCATGTAAAACCTGGCACATTCTCTAAAGCCATAGCTCACTGAACATGTTCTCTAAAGCCATACTCACATTTATTCTCATTCCTTTAGTGTTAATCTTACAGGTTCATCCTACATCGCCGTATTGGAGATCTAATCTACCGCATAAAGATTCTACTTAATCGTTTCACCAAACATTATGGTTCCCTACGGAACAACTTTCTTTGCGGCATTGAGAATCAGAACACATAAAAGAAGAGAAACATAACACTGATTACATTAACCTTCAGTTATATACAGTACACCATATCATAGAAAGCATTCATACGAAGTAAATAGAACATGTAGAAGAAAAAAAATGAACTGAAACAACAACAAAGTGCATTCACTATTAACTTTACAAAAACTTCACTCTCCATTTGATTACACCATTTTCTTCTGTAACTTCTCACTGTATCCCCAGAGCTTGAATCCTCCTAACCATTGACAAAGAGCTACCATTTCTTTCCCTCCAATCTTCCCTACTTTCCTTCTTTTTCATGTTCAACAATTTCTCATTTCCATCAAGAATACTCACAATTTGTCTCATGTTTGGTCTCAATTCAGGATCAGAACTTGTACATACAATTCCTAATCTCACCAACCTCATCAACTCTTTCTCATTATACTCTCCATTAAGTCTTACATCAGCTAATTCCTTCAATGGCCTTTTCTTCATGACAAACTCATGAACTTTCTTCACTAAAAGAACCTCTTGATACCTAAAATCCACTGCCATTTGTCCACTTACAACTTCAAGTACCACCACGCCGAAACTATAAACATCCACAGCCGTGGTTGCTTCGCCCGTTTCGACGTATTCTGGCGACATGTAACCGAAAATCCCTCGAACGGATTTGCTTCCATCGTTGACTACATGATGGTTTCCAGGCTCGTTCCTTGATAGGAATTCGGCTAGAGCGAAACTGCTTAGTCTTGGATTCATATCTTGTTCGAGAATCACAGCCGAAGAGGTAATGCTTCTGTGAATCACTTGTTCGTCCCATTCTTCATGTAGGTAATGAACAGCAGAAGCAAGCGATTTAACAATGTTGTACCTATGATCCCATTCGAGTACGGAACCATTCTCCCCTTTGTTATGAATTTGGAGAAGTTGTTGACTGAGAATTCTACTAGCTGAGTAATCATAAACCACGAGCATCTCCCCATGTTCAGTACACCATCCGCGAAGCTGCACCAAGTTACGATGCCTAAGCTTTCCTAGATTCCTGAGCTCGTCCGAGAATCGAACACGCAGTGCAGGACACGTCTTCATTCCCAACCTTTTCACCAAAACATGACAATCCTCGTCGAGGATTCCATGATAAGCAGTTCCAAAGTCTAGTTCAGCTACCCTTCTTGACTCTGAGAAGTTTCTTGTAGCACAAACAATCTCTTTGTACGAAATTTCTCTTGGAGTTTCAACCACCGGAAAGTTCGGCCTATGATGATTCCGATTCATGCTCTTCGAAGAAACGATTCCACTGTTTTTGTTTTCTGCTGTCACATAAACTGTTTCACCTGCAGCTGTGAAATAGCTTGTTGAACTATTATAATTTGTGATTAAGCTTACACTTTCCGCGGCCGAGGCCGAGATCGTGCCGCTCGTGCTACTAGGACTAGTAGTCTCAGAAGGTGAAGACAAAGAGATATAAAGAGGGTGTGACAGAAATGAAGGAAGTGAAGGAAGTTTGAAACTTAAATCAGAAAGTGCTTCCACAACCCATTTCATATTAGGCCTCAAATTTGGATCATGAAGTGTGCAAAGAAGACCTATATGAATGAAATGCTTCATCTCAGAAAAATTGAATGATGATGTTGATGATGAAGATCCATCTTTTTGTAGCCTAGTATCAGCTGCTTCTAGAAGCTTCCCTTCGTCGCAAAGTCTTCGAATCCAATCAAGCAGAATGATTTTCTCATCAGAATATGCTAGATCTATTGCTCTTCTACCAGACACAATTTCAAGCACAACAATCCCAAAGCTGAAAACATCACATTTCGAGGTACCGTTGCTCGGTTTTTGCAGGCTTTCTGGTGGAAGATAACCAATTGTTCCACCGATTTTCGATGTTTCCCCCAACTTGAAATGATCGATTCTACTCGAAGTTTTCTTATTGCTGCTGCTACTGCTGTTGTAATTGTACTTAAACTCATACTCAAGTTCATGTTCCAACCACCTCGCCATACCGAAATCGCCTAACTTAGCATTGTAATGCGAATCAAGCATAACATTACTTGTTTTCACATCTCTATGAATGATTTGAGTCTCCAACTGTTCATGTAGATAATACAATGCAGCAGCCAAACCTTTCACAATTCTACATCTTTGTCCCCAACCAAGAATCTCGCCTTTCGGATTCTCCTTCCGTCGGAAAAGCACGCGGTCAAGGCTTCGATTCGGCATGTAATCATAAACAAGATGAAGTTGATCTTCATGAACACACCAGCCTCTCAACCGGACGAGATTCTTGTGACGAAGATCGGCTACAGCCGATAACTCGGCTAAGAAACTCTTGTCAAACTGTTTACCTTTCTCTGATAAACAGCATTTCACAGCAACCAAAGTTCCATCACTTGGCAAAAGTGCTTTGTACACTTTTCCAAAGCCTCCACTTCCTAAAACTTGTTCTTCATTGAAACCATTAGAACCTATGAAAAGTTCTGCATAGCTGAAAATCCTTGGATTGTCTCTTCCAATCTTCACAGCAAATTGAACACCATCCATGTCATGAAACATGGTAGTAGAAGAACCTCTTGAAGAGTTTTTCTTTTTTGCTTTTTGCACCCCCTTATGTCTGCAAATTCTTTTTGCACCTCCCCACCATCTTGAACTACATAACTTGCTCAAAGAATCATTAAGCAAATCAAGAACGTGTTGTCCTCCACCACCACAAGCACTTGAAGGGTTTCTAGACTTAGGTTGTTGTTGTTGTTTGAAACCACTTTCATGTTGTTGTTTCATTATTTCACCCGAATTTTGTGGTAAAACAATGCAAAGGCTATGAAGTTGCATGATTTTTGTTATTTTGAGGAATGGTTTTTTTCTTTTGAGAATGTTTTGAATATGTAGTACATGTGTATCATGAGTTGATGATGTTGAAGAAGGTGTTATTAAAGAGGTTTATTTTGTTGGCATATTAATTGTTGTGTTGTGATGTGTTTGGTGGTAATGTTCAACGCGTTAAGTATGAAGAGTTGAAATTTGTGCAACTATGTGCCAAATTGGAACCTACCTTTTTGTGATGTTGCCTATATTCTCTCCATAAGGCGTTTACTATTTTCATTGGAAATATTAAATTATTACTAGTAGAAGTAGTAATTAAATTACTATATAGTTTTTGAAAAATTCAATTTATGGTTTCAAACTTTTAAATTAATGTGAAAACAACAATGAATAAAGTTAGAGGGATAAGTAGAAAGATTAGGATGAAAAGTGATTCGACATCACACTCTATTGAATAAACCATCCCGGCTTTGTCTTTGAAAAAAAATTATATTTATTTTATGTGTGAAAATTTTCACAAAAATCTTTTAAAAAATTTGTAGTCTAGAACAATTATTCCTCAGTTAAGCCTAAAAGGTAAAATATATTGATCAATTTTAAATCCGCTTTACTGCAACTATGATGTATTAGTGGGGAATAGAGGTTAATGAGTTTAAGGACTCTTTCCCCCACAAAAATTAAAAATTTAATATATTTTAAGAATTTTTACTATTATATATAAAAGATAAGTTATTGCCATTATAAATTAATATTTATAATGAAATTGACATTAATTTAAATAATTATCATTTTATTTTTATTACTTCTTTAATTTTAAGCATATAATGTTATATAAAATAAAATATATTTTGAAAATGAAATATCATCTTAAATATTATACATTATTATGGAAAATATTGTTTATAAAATAATGTATTTTTAAAAAATTTAGAATATTTATTTAAAGAATATGATAGATTATTTTTTCCATAGTAAAATTTTTGAGGATTTCTTAACACACCACCCATGTTTCTTATACACCACGTGAAATTTCTATTTTGCCCCCAGATTCCGGATGTGCACATCCGGACGCACCGTTTTTTCAAAAAAAGCTTATGTGTTCCGGATGTGCACATCCGGAAGCATGGAATAGCTTTATTTTTAACAAATACCGGATCTGCAGATCCGGAAAAAAGTGTAACTTAATTTTTTTTCTTAAAAATCGGTTTTGTCGGTCGGTCGCAAACGTTAATATATCAACGCAAGTCAATATACATTTGAATAGAAAACTCTGTTCTCCGTATCTGTACAATAGAAAACTTTGTTCTCCGTATCTGTACAATAGAAAACTTTGTTTCCGTATCTGTACAATAGAAAACTTTGTTCTCCGTATCTGTACAATAGAAAACTTTGTTCTCTGTATCTGTACAATAGAAAACTTTGTTCTCCGTATCTGTATAATAGAAAACTTTGTTCTCTGTATCTCTACAATAGAAAACTTTGTTCCCCGTATCTCTACAATAGAAAACTTTGTTCTCTGTATCTCTACAATAGAAAACTTTGTTCTCCGTATCTGTACAATATAAAACTTTGTTCTCCGTATCTGTACAATAGAAAACTTTGTTCTTACCATTTTTAATTGTTGAAATAACTTATCCATGCTTTGAAATGTTAATTTGTATTCATGATTAAGTGTTGTCAAAACTTATCCTCTTTTGTTTTGTATTCATGATTAAGTGGTGTTATTAAACCTAAAGCATGCTTTACCTTTTCCAAGATAAATGGCAGCATAGTCGACACAAAGTTGGTGGTACTCCTATTACCACTTGGAGAAGCAGAATCAGAATTTTCTACTTCACTTATGTAGTATCGAGCGCGGAAAGCTAGCAAGTGTGCATAATAAGCAGGAGGAACTGTGACCCAAAGTCAGTCCATTGGTTATACTCAGGTTCATTGCAAGGAGATAATTCAAGATCTCTTTAAAATAACAGTGGATTCATAGAAGGGAAACAATTCCTCTGTATCTTTAGAAAAACTCTAGGGTTGTATTCATGATTAAGTGCACACTTGCTATCTTTAGAAAAACTCTGGACTGACTTTGGGTCATAGTTCCTCCTGCTTATTATGCACATTTGCTAGCTTTCCGCGCTCGATACTACATAAGTGAAGTAGAACATTCTGATTCTGGTTCTGCAAGTGGTAATAGGAGTGTCACCAACTTTGTGTCGACTCTGCTGCCATAAGTAATATGATTGGTGCACTTGTAGCAGTAATGTCATAGGAAGTTATAACAAACTCTAGGGTTGGAGTCTCTCAGTCAACATAATGATTGTCTTCGGCATTTCAAAAAGTAATGTGGCTGGTGCACAAGTAGCAGTAATGTCATCAGAAGTTATAACAAACTCTAGGGTTGGAGTCTCTCAGTCAACATAATGGTTGTCTTCGGCATTTAAATAAGTAATGTGGCTGGTGCACCAGTAGCAGTAATGTCATCAGAAGTTATAACAAACTCTAGGGTTGGAGTCTCTCCGTTAACATAATGGTTGTCTTCGACATTTCAATAAGTAATGTGGCTGGTGCACCAGTCGCATAATGTCATCAGAAGTTATAACAAACTCTAGGGTTATAACTTCTGATGACATTTGCGACTAGCCGACAAAACAGATTTGTAAAAAAAAATACGTTTTTTTTCGGATCTGCAGATTCGGAATTTAAAAAAATAATGCTATAATATGTTTCCGGATGTGCACATCCGGAATGCATCAGCGTTTTTTAAAAATTTGGTGCGTCCGGATGTGCACATCTGAAATCTGGGGGCAAAATAGAAATTTCACGTGGTGTATAAGACACTTGGGTGATGTATTAAGAAATTGTCAAATTTTTTAGATCCGCCACTTCGAAGAATTATTTTGTTTTTGGTGTGAGAATTTTGACGATTTAATTTTAGAAAATATCTCATTTAATTGAGAAGTGCGATATTGTATATAAATTTTTTTAAAATTTATTCTTAAATAATGTGAAATTATTTTGATCAACTAAAAAAGAAAATTAGTGAATATTTTACCTTCTAGATATGTAATTAAATCAACGTCACATTATTTATTCCTAAGTCAATGTCATGATATATTATGTGAAACATTAAGATACGTAAGAAAGGGGATTTTGTCATAAACTTCGAAACAAGATGGGAAAAGAATGATAGCGGTGGCTGCGAATGATTCCATTAATTTGAACTCATTTGATGTAAGAAAATTGAGTTTGTTTGTGTCATTTGATTGGTTTGAGCCATTGATTATGCTTGATTTGCAAATATTAAAACTTTGTGCATTTTGTTGAAGTATATCTAGTCCAAAAAAAAAAAATTCAATTCAACATAAAGATATTCTAATTTCTAGAATGAACATAGTGAAAATGGTCTAATTTCTAGAATGAACACTGAAAATGGTATATTATTCTTCTGGTATTCAAATATAGGGATGTTAAATGGACGAGTTAGATTGAATTGTATCTACCTCGAAACAAATTGTAATATTAAATTGATCAATTTTATAAACTCGAACCGAATCAAAATTTGATAAAATTTTATAAAGATGATATATATATATATATATATATATATATATATATATATATATATATATATATATATATAGACCCGTTTGTTTTGTTTTTTTTTTTAAATAATTTTTACAGTGTAAAATAAGGTCTGTTTATTTTGGTTTTTTTATAGTATAATAAAATTTTGTGGGAAAAAAATTTACAAAGAAACTTTTCATAAAAGTTTCACATGAAAATTTAGTTTGAATAGTTATTCTTAAAATGTTAATTAGATATATCAACATTTTATCGAAAAAAATTTTGGATATCAAAATTTAAAAAAATCCTTTAATTTTGAAACTATTTCAAATAGCTTTTCATAAAAACCATTTTTTAGATACAACTTTTTTCAAAAATTAAGATTTCGACTATGTTTTAATCTTCAATAATATATAATTAAATTGTATAATGTCAAAATTAGTCTTGTAATTTAGAGAAAATTAATATAGAAAAACTTGTAATATTTTGAAAAACGGTTTTACAAAATCAATTTTGAAAAATACAAAGAAAAAAATCCATTTTTTTAAAGGTAAAACAAACAGACCCATAATTTTGGATAAAAAAAATTACAAATAAACCTTTTATAAAAGCTTCAAATGAAAATTTGGTTTGAATAATTATTTTTGAAATGCTATTTTATATGTTTCATCATTTTATTGAAAAAAAAATTTGGATATCAAAATTTTAAAAAATCACTTAATTTTGAAGCTATTTCAAATAGATTTTCATAAAAATCATTTTTTAGATACAACTTTTTGAAAAAATTGTGATTTTGACTATCTTTTAATCTTCAATAATGTATGTTTATGTTATAGGATATCAAAATTAGTCTTTTAATTTTAAAAAAAAAAACGAATATAAAAAAATTTATAATATTTTAAAAAACGATTTTGTAAAATCTATTTTTGAAAATACAAAGACAAATACTATTTTTTTTAAAAACTGAAACAAACGGACCCATAATAACGATAAACTTGAGTTGGCCTCAACACAAGAGTAAAATGTATAAATATTTTTTTTTGCATAATCAATTACTATTTTTTTAAAATCATAATACAAATAACATAAGTTTTAATATCTACAAATTCAATTCATTTGGGAGGGAAGAAATAGTTGGTATATGAAATGAAATTAACTTTGGTTGAATGGTTTGGCTCTCCTGATAATGTCATTAAATAAATTGCTTCATGTATGTTTTATAAGTTTGACAGGTGGTTAATGAAGTAATGGCAGTTGGCATTGTGTTAGATCCAAGGTACAAAATTGATTTGTTAGATTATTTTTTTTCCTCAAATTTATGGAGATAAAGGTTATGCTGAAATTAAAAAGGTAACATTTTTCTTTCAAAAAATGATAGCTGAGTATGAATTGAAAATCAAAGAGAAAAATAATTGATTTTACCTGTGATCAGAAGTAAATCGGTGGCCAGAAACACGTCGTGGTCTCCAACGTCAGGTGAAAAAAAGGGGGTGTACCTGCAAGGCACTCCAATGCTAAAGTTAGTTCAGAGTGAAAGAAGGCAAGTACATAGGTTAAGAAGTGAATTGAATACCTGACCCTCCTTTAGAGGGGGGTATTGTTGGCTGGGGATTTTGATGTCAGGCTTTTGTTTAAGGATACTAAGTAAAAAAACAGTCAGTGTTTCTTGAGTTTTGCTAAATTAGACAAGGGTTTGTACAAGAATCCTAATCGAAGAGATCTTCATGAGAAGAACATGATGGAAAACACTTAGAAATATTTTCTAAGTTTGGGGAGCAACTTCGACGGAGGGGTGTATGAAGCTCTCTTTTGACAGAAGTTTGAATTTCAAAATAAGGATAATAACTATCTTTTGTCCTTATCTGTTTCTCAGAAAAGACACGTGGAGAGCTGTGGCGAAATGGAGACATGCAGAGCAAAACGTGTCAATTTTTGGAGGAATATCCGTTGAAGACAGTTATTTTTGACATATTATAAATAGGAGTCTTAGTGTTAGGATTTGGGTGTTTTCAATTGTTGTACAATACTCATAAAATCACTCAAAGTATCTAAGTCAAGTGAGAAAAAAGTTATCATTGAGAATGTACGTCTGAAACACCACATTATTTCACTTCAATAGAAATTTATTTTCATTTATCAATTGTTTCTTTTACTGCACTCTTACTTTGAAGTTTTCTTCATTGCATTTTCTTCATCAATTTCTGCAAAGTTGATCTTTTCTAAAACTTTAAAACAACTTTTTTACAAACATGAATGTTGTCGAAGTGTTCTTAGAATTTCCAGAAAGAAATTAAACAATAGTTATGTCCTTAGGATTCACTGGTTGATCCTTTAAGTAAACCATTTTTTGGAAGACCAGCGGTTGTTTACCAATTTTCACGGTAAACAGATATTTATAGAGAGCCCCAGCGCTGGGCCAACGGTCTCCATTATGAGCTGAGTGATCAGGCCCATAATGGATGACTGTCAAGATTTCTACGTGGAGGTAGGGATGAGCAGCTCGTGCTCATCATCCTGGGTCAACTGCCCCACATTCTCCGAAAAATGGAAGACTTGCCTATTACGAAGGTCAGAACGTTTTTGCGAGGTACGCGGGATCAGTTGGCCACATGTCCTCGGATAAGGAGCACGTGAGGAATGTGCTCTCCAACGACTATAATGGATTGGGCCTTTGCGTTAGGCCTTCTTCAATGCTGAGCTGGAATTAGTTGTGCCCGACGGTGGGCAAGTCCCAGACCCAGTCCAGAACAAGAGTCCCCTAAGTCGTTGCTCCCAGGAAAGGGAGTAATGACTTAGAGTCAGTTCGTATGTCAAAGAGGGACAAAGGAAATATACGCGATGAGAGCGTTTATTCGGATTTGTGGTTGCGAGCTCGCGGAGCTATGCTCGTGAGGGAGCGTGAAAGTTATCCCTCGTGCCCGACAGCGCGAGCCTGTTAAAAGTTTCTCATCGAGTTTCTACTCGCGGGGATGCTAAGCAATCGCTTGTGCTCGACAACATGATCCTGCTTCGAGTTTATCACTAAGGCCATATGCTCGCGAGGATGACAAAGTTATTGTCTATGCTCGACAACGTAATTTGTTTCAAGCCTTTCTCCGAGGACATGCTCGTGAGGGAATGTGGAAAGTGGAGCCTCGTGCACGACGTCTTGGAATATGGAATGTTGATAGGACTTGGAACGACGAACCTCGGGCCACGTGTCCTAGCTATTTAATGTGCAATGATGACCTACGTGTAGGGGTGCTTAAGAGCCAAATGGCGTCACGCTTGCCTATGCCGCAAGATTGCTTATAAATAGGAAATATGTGGGGTCATTTGGTACGCTCGCTTCATTTTCAAAGTTCGTTCCTCTTTTCCAATCGCTAGTCACACCGCCGTCATCGCCGTCGTCAACGTCCTTTCCACCTCTGTAGACTTCAAGAATCTTCTTCAACTAAGTAAGTCTCTGTTACTCTTCCTGATTTACATGGCTATTGTTAGCTTTAGGAAGGGGATTTTGTCGCTTTTTCTGTCCTTTAGAGTCCAGTTCTGGTGAATGTTGGTGTTCGGTGGTGGTTTTGCCATCCTCAAGTGTCGACCGTGGTCGTACTTTGAGTAGAAATTGGAAATCCATGTGTTTCCCGGTAATGCTCAGGAACTTTGCGATGAAGTTATGAGTTTCCCAGAGAGGCTTATGAGTTTTCCAGTGACGTTCATGAAGTTTCCGGTGAAGCTCATGAACTTTTTGGTGAAATTCATGAAGCTTTTGCCGGGCTTCGTGTTGAGGAGATTCCTTAATGTGTGGGTGCAGAAATTTTTTTAAGGAGCCTCGTGTCGAGGAGACTCCTTCCCGTGAGGGTGCAGGAACTTTCTGAAGGAGCTTCGTGTTGAGGAGACTCTTCCCCGCGAAGATTCTGATGGAGAATCTTCGTGTCGAGAAGGCTCCTCCCCACGATTTCAGTACTTGCCATTTAAACAAAGTGCTTTTGGTCGGGACCATGTCCTCATGCCACTCTTCACCCTTTCACTTGATTTGCAATGGAAGGGTGGATTTGATTTGACCGTCGAATTCACTGTTTTCCTCTGCTTTTCATGTTACAATGGCTCATCACGCCAAGGAACCCTACTTGGTCGACACCATCACTGATCCCCTCTTATCTTGGGTCGTGCCAGAACTCCGCGGGATCGTTTTGTGTTTTACTGACGACCCGTCGGACGCCTTCACCATCGTCGAGGAGCTAGAGCACCCTGAGGCTCTGGAGAGCTGGGAGGTATATAAACCTAAAAAGACGGATCGTATTTGCTCAACCTTCAAGAGGGAACGTTTAGCAGTGTATGAGTTTGCCTTTAAGGAGTTAGGGTTGCGTTTGTCGTTAAGCGACCTTCAGAGGGGGATCTTTGTTCGGCTGGAGTTGGAACCTTTTCATTTGCATCCAAATGCGATCGCATTCATCTGGGTGTTTGAGATCGTATGTCGGTATCTCGAGGTCGGTGCCACCCTTCCCCTGTTCTTCCGTTGTTTCTACCTGCAATGACAATCCACCAACGGGAAACACAGCTGGGTGTCCTTCAAGCAGCCGAGGAAGTTGTTCAAGAAGTACATTGAATCCGTTCGTACCTTTAAGGATATGTACTTTATGGTTAGTCCTATGTCGGAGGCGGCCCTCGACTCTGTGTTCGAGCGCGTAGTAGCATTCGAGGAAGATGGCAGTGTATGCCATGATGAAAACAGGGAGGAGGTGATGCAGCTGGAGGCGAAGTTTTCCTTTTAATGGGAGATTACCCATTTCGACAAGGGCACGAACTACTATCTCACCAAGCCCAAAGAGCTAGATACTAAGGATCAACTTGCCTACAACAAGATTGTGGTGTTCGTGGATAGCTTTGTGCCTAGTCAGTGTGTGACCAAGAACGGAAGTGCTATCGTCGGCGAGGACGACCAGCCTGTTTACGAGGACCGACTCATCAATACCAAGGACCTCCTCGAGTGTCGTACTATTGAGGATGCTTTAACGCTTTTAGGTAGTTGTTTTCCTTAACTTGCTTGTGTGCCTGTTTTTCCTAAGTATGCTAACCCGTGTTCGTCTTTGTTGCAGGTAAAATGGCCAATCTCCAAGAGCTCATCGTCAAGCTTGCTGCGGCCAAGGTGAGCAAGAAAACTCCCAAGAACTAGGTCACTCAGATTCTGGCACAATCCAAGGCGGACTCCGACCTTGAAACCTCTTCTTCACAGTCGGGCAGCCAGTCTCCACCTCAACAGAACCCCCCAGCCAAGAAAAGACACCACGTGGAGGAAATCGGGGATGTTGATCTCACTGCGGATTGTTCATGAGAGAAGTTCGTGTTGCCCCCTGCCATCTCAACAGGGGTTTCTTCGAGGGAGACCATTCCTTGGCCGTGCACCAGGCAGAGTCAGATGCAATCTTGAAGCTCGACAAGGCAGGCAGGAGGAAAGCACTGACCCAGGATGCGGCGGCCCTGATGAGGGTCTTAGAGATGGCCCTAGTCCTCAACGACGTGGATACTTGTCCCACCGCCGAGCTGAGAAAGTTGTAGGCAACGAATAGAACGCTTGAGGCGAAGAAGGTCGAGGTGGAGAATGCCTTTGCCAACTACATGGAAAAGCATGTGATCCAGGTCTGGCTTCTCACTGGGCTGGGTGAGATGAAGGAGGCACTGGCCAAGGAGGTTGAGGAGAAGAATACCCTCGAGGTGAAGATCACCGACTTGGAAGCTGTTGCGGCCCCTGCCGATGATGAGTCCGCTGAAGAGAGGGCCTTGTTGACTCGCGGTGCGTTGGTCTCGCAGATCAGGGCCCTCGAGCAAGATTGCTTGGATGTCGTCAGGATGGGCTTTGATAATGTCGTGGCTTAGCTCCAATTTGTAAACCCTGGGGTCGAGCTTGTCACCAAGGGGATTGGATTTCTGAAACTGGTGGTCGATGGTAAAATAGTCGTTCCTCCTAGCCTTGGCAACGAGGGGGAGATCCAAACCGAGGAGGAGGAAAATGTTTAGATTTATTTTCGTCGAGTAAATAGTTTCCTCGGTTAATAGTTATGTTTGTTTGCAAATTGTTTTTGCTAAGTGTAGGTGGGGTCTTTCTTGACAGAATTGGTGCTCGACAGTGTAGGGAACTTGTTCGAGTAATCGGAGTTGGCTTCTGATTGATGTCGGGGTCAAGATCTCAGTTGAGGTCTTAACTCCGCAGCGTGAACCTCCCATCGCGAGTTGGGTGTTCTTCCTTCATGGTACGTCGACGACGGAGCTCGGTTGAGGATTCCCAGTCGAGCCAAGAATCTGCTCGTCAAAAGAGTGGAAACTTTCCTTTTTGTTTAAGTTTGGGATGATGTGCTTGTACCCGAGCACGCCTCTATGGTCGGGACGTCTACTGTCGTCGTTGAATAGGGTACGCTGACTGTAAGGCCTAGCTATAATACTGTTTAAGTTTTTCTGCGTTCCATGGCCGAGCAAGTCCCCCCCCCATGTAGGCTTTCAAGATAATATGCCCGTTCTCCATTTTTACTCGGACATGGTAAGGACCTTCCCAGCTCGCCGCGAGTTTTCCCTCGCGAGAGTCTTTGTGATTTCTTCACAGGACTAGGTTGCCGACTTCGAATTCTCGTTTTATGACTTTGGCGTCGTGTCATAAAGTTATCTTTTTCTTTAGTGAGGCCTCGCAGAGGGCTTCCCCCGACCGAATCTATTCGACCAAAACAAGCTCCTCTCTTAGTGCCTCGTCGTTTATCTCTTCTTCGAGGGGACATTCAGTTCGCCTAGAAGGTTCTCTGATCTCCAACGGGATTACTGCCTCGGTCCCGTAGGTTAATCGGGACAGGGTTTCCCTGGTGGTCAAGTGTGGCGTAGTTCTGTAGGCCCAAAGCATGTTGTGTAGCTCCTCGGCCCATTTTTTCTTGGCTTTGCCCAGTCTTCATTTTAGACCTCATAAGATCACCCTATTCGCAGCTTCGGTCTGCCCGTTTGTTTGCGGGTGCTCAACCGAAGTGAAATGTTATTTGGTTCCTAGCTTAGCGACGAAGTTCTGGAAGTTTTTGTTTGTGAACTGCGTCTGGTTGTCGGTGACGATCGCTTGTGGTACGCCGAACTGGGCGAGTATGTTTCTCTTGTAGAAACAAAGTATGTTGTGTGCAGTGATTTTGGTGATAGCCTCTGCCTCTATCCACTTCGTGAAATAGTCAACACCGACTATCAGGTATTTGTTATGGTACAGCCCTGTGGTAAACGGTCTGAGGATGTCCATTCCCCACCAGGAGAATGGCCACGAGGACGAGAGGGTTTTGAGCTTGTTGGGCGGTGCCAAGAGCATTTCCCCATGATGCTGGCATTTATCGCACTTTTTGACGTGTTTTTTCACATCATGCTGCATGGTGGGCCAATAGTATCCTGCTCGCAGGGCCTTCTGGGTGAGGGATCTCCCATTGTGATGTTGAGCATTGATTCCTTCGTGGATCTTGCGTAGGATGTTGGCAACCTTGGATTCCTTGACACACTTGAGGAGAGGGATGAAGAATCCTTGTCTGTATAGCTTGTCCTTGATAAGGACGTAGGCGCAAGCTCGGCGTCTCGTTACGCTAGCCTCCTTCTAGTTGGGGGGAAGTTCTCCTATTGCGAGGTAGTTGTAAATCGGGGTCATCCAGCGTTCGTTGTCGCTGATGGCATTCACATCAAGAATAGCGGACGATTTCTTGATGCTCGGGCGAGAAAGTATCTCTTGGACGACATACTTGTTCCCGCCCATCTTCTTCATGCTTGCAAGTTTTGGCTGGATGTCTGCCCGGGTGTTATGCTCGCGAGGGACGTGTCTTACCTCGGCGGAGTCGAATTTGGTTATTCTTTCCCGGACCAAAGCCAAGTACTCAAAGAGATTGTCATTTTTGGCTTGGTATTCCCTCAGTACTTGTGAGGCGACGAGTTGGGAGTCGGTGAAGATTTTTACTTCTCTAGCTCCCAAATCCTATGCCAAGTGTAGCCCCGTGAGGAAAGCTTTATATTCTTCCTGGTTGTTCGAGGTCGGGAAAAATAAAGTGAGGGAAACTTCGATCAGGATTTCCTCCTCGTTTTGAAGGATGATTCCTGCCCCGCTTCCCGTCGAACTAGATGCTCCGTCAACGAAAATGGTTCACTTGTGGGCTCCGTTTGTCGGGGAGGTATGTATAGTCATCTCTGCCATAAAGTCGGCCAACACTTAGGCTTTAAGGACCTTTCTGATCTCGTATTGAATGTTGAATTCAGAGAGTTCTAGCGACCACTTAAGCATTCTGCCGGCCATGTCAGGACGGCCGAGCAGATGTTTCACAAGATGGTCAATTCGCACCACTATCGTGTGGGCTAAGAAGTAGTGTCTCAACCTCCTTGCCGCATTGATGAGGGCCAGTGCTACCTTTTTTATCTGCTGGTATCGGAGTTCTGGTCATTTTAAGGCCTTGCTGGTGAAGTATAGGTTTCTGTCCATCGGGAGTCTCACGAATGAGAGCCGCGTTGACAGCCTCGGCTGTGACGGTGGGGTGGAGGTAGAGAGTCTCCCTGTTATCCGGTCACAAAAGAACTAGTGGTTGTGATAGAGCTCGTTTGAGGTGGACGAGGGCTTGTTCACACTCCTTGGTCCATTCGAATGATGCTTCCTTGCGAAGAAGTTTGAAAAGGGGAAGTGCGTGATGGGCGAATTTTGCTACGAAACAAGATAGCAAGGTGAGCATCCCATTCAGGGACTGAATCGACTTCTTCGAATTTGGCGTTGGGAATTCGAAGAAGGCCCTACATTTGCCTGGGTTCGCTTCAATTCCTCGCTCGGTTAGGTAGAAACCGAGGAACTTGCCTGCTCGAACGCCGAAGGTACACTTCTCTGGGTTGAATCTCATTTTGCATCTCCTCGCTTGGTCGAAGAATCTCTTGAGGTGGAGCGTGTGGTTGGTTTCCTCTTAGGACTTCACGATCATATCATCCATGTAGACCTCAAGCATGTCTCCAATCTCACATTCGCCACTTTCCATTAGATTTTTTAACGAGTACAAAATTTGAAAGCCAGGTTGTGTATTGGGCTTCTGAAATAAAATTTGCCTCTAGGAGGTCTTTTACAACTAATTCAGCAACCTTCACCTTTTTGGGAGACTACCTACACCTATGTTGTACTACGACCCTAGCGGCAGGATCTATGGCCAGCTGGTGGCAGGCGACATCAGGGTCCAGTACGGGCATCTCCGCAGCTCTCCATGCGAACAAGTCAGCATTTTCTCTCGAGCATGCCTTCAATTGCTTCCTCACGAGGTCGGGGAGATCAGTGCCAATCTTCACATTTTTTTGGGTCGTTTCAGAGGAGGATGACTTCCAACTTGCCGTCAGGAATGGGACGTATCGGATGGGTAGGCTCCTCGTTGACATCTGGCGTCGGGAAAGTTTCTACTGCTAGTCGGGCTCCTTTGTCTTTCTTCCTCTGTTCCTTCAGGTCATCCTTGGCGAAGCGACTGTCAAGGTCTACCGAGTCGACGTGAGGCATTGGCTTCGGCTCCTCGGAGGTGCTGGGTCGAGCTGGCTTACCGGGAGTTCTGGACGGTGTGCTGATAGTACTCTGTCCCTTCGAGGCCGCTTCAAAGCATCTTCTTGCAGCTTCAATGTCCCCGTGGAGGGCGGCGACGGGGCCTTTGGCCATGTAGTACTTCATCTTTAGATGGACAGTGGATGGCACAACGATCAGTTCGGCCATAGTCGGTCTCCCCAGATGCACTTGTATAGAGAATGACAGTCTATGACCAGGAACTGGACTTTGATCGACTTGGTGGTTTCAATTGCTTCGACATTGACGATCAGTTCGACGTATCCCCACTGCCTCGTGGTTGCATCGTTGAAACCCTTCAGATCAGAGTCTATATAGGGTGTCAAGTGTGTTTCTTTGAGCTACAAAGTTGAGAACGGCTGCGAATACATGATGTTGACCGAGCTCCCCTGGTTGACCAGAATGTGGTGAACGTCAAAGTTTGTCATTTGTGTCCTCACGAGCAGAGGGATGCTGAAGTTGGGGGCTCCTCCGGGAAAATCTTTGTGGTAGAAGGTGATGGGATTCGAGCCTCCCCGACATTTGGCGGGGGTGGAGTTTTTGCTCGAGCTCGCATCAATGAGTTGCTCGAACATCCTTTTCATTGACCCCACAGTAAGTTTGTTGAACCCCCCGCCCGATATGACCATAACGAATGGGAGTTATGCGCTGCGAAGTATAGGGTTTTCGGCCTCATCGTGGACGTAGAAGTCCTCGAGCCGAGAGACCGACATGGCGACTGGCAGGCTGGCGGCGGCGGAGGAGGGTGTCTTTTCCTCCTCGACCCTCTTCGCTTCTCGGGTGTCCTGTTAAGGAGCCTCTCTTTTCTTGGGGTATTATTTCAAGTGTCCATCTCTGATGAGGATTTCAATTGCGTCCTTTAGGTGGATGCACTCTTCAGTTACATGCCTGTGGCTCTTGTGGAACCGGCAGTATTTGGTCTTATCCGTGTTGGGCATGGCAGGTGTCTGTTTGGGAAAACAGACTCCTACCTGGCGGAATTATGCGCTGGTGTACTCAGACAGAATGCGGTCGCGGGAGACGGTTAACGACGTGTAGTCGGAAAAGCAGTCAGCATGTCCTTTGAACTCCCTTGAGTCACGGGGCTTGTCCTCCTTCCTTTTCTCTCCTCCACGGCGAGGTGCCACGTCGTCATGCCTCGAAAACCTAGAGTTTTCTTTGTGCCTCGAGTCTCGAGCATTGTTGGCATCTGCTTTATTCTTGTACTAGATGTAAGTCTGGGCCTTGAGAAGGAGGGCATCTAGTGATGCGAGTGTTTCGATGCAACAGCTTTGGCAAAGTCATTGCGGGGGTGCAGCCCTTGCTCGAGCAAGTATTTCTTCATATCGTCGGTCATGGAGACCTGGACAGCTTCGCAATTGAACCTCTCGATGTAGGCTTTGAGGGACTCATCCTTCCCTTGTACGATCGCCTTGAGCATCGCCTCAAACTTTGGATGACGACGGGAGACGGGGAAGTACCTCGAGAACTGCCTTCCTAGGTTCTTCCAGGAAGTGATGGACTCTTCAGCGAGGCTTTTGTACCATGTCATGGAACCTTTCCTCAAGGTCATGGGAAATAGCCTACACTTGATGGCGCCTCTGACGTTGCGGTAGTCGAGCAGTGCATCGATGTTCTTGAGGTGCTCGTCGGGATTTGTCGTCCTGTCGTACGTTCCTAGGTTCGTGGGTTTCTCCAGCCCGACGGGAAGTGGAACATCCATGATCGCTCGAGATAGTGGACCGCGAGGTCATCTTCGTCGCTCACATGCGGTGAGCGTGGCGGGGAGTAGTTGTACTTCTCTCTCCGGGGCTGTCATCACAGCGCAGCGGCAAATTCTTTGGTCGGCTTTTTAGTTTTTGCAGGGGTGACTGACGGTTGTCTGGTCGCCCCCCGACCTTGTTCTTCTTGGCAACCGAGGAGAGGCGGTCCTCGCGGGGAGGAGTACGGTTGCGCTTCAGGGCCTGTGGCCTCTCCAACTGTGGTCGGCAGCCTGGTCGTTGTGGTGACGGGCTGCGAGACTCGTACCACTGGTGCCTCCGTGAGGGAGAACATGGATAGAGGTCTCTCTTCAATGCTCTGATCCTCTCGTTCTGCTGATAGATCAGCACACTGGTCTGGTTGAGGGCCGCGACCAGGGCTGCCATGGTCAGGTCGGCGTTGGCCAACACTGGGATTCGTTGGAACTTCTCCGGCGTCTTCTCTAGAGCCTTTTGGACTTTCTGGGTCTCAACATACTGGACTTCATCACCAACCACCTCGTCAGAGAAGAGAGAAGCGGTTTGTCTGTCTCTCTTTGTCGGAGTGATGTCCTCCAGAATTGGCATGACGTTATCGTTTCCGGCATCGTGGACGGGAGTGAAGACGATTTTGTGACCACTGTTATCGTGTTGATCATCCATATTGGTAGGTTTTGAGAATTTTGCTTTGATCTTTTGTTTTAAGGAAAGAAAGATGGGGGAGGAAAGGTTCCCACAGACGGTGCCACTAATCTTACCTGTGATCAGAAGTTAATCGGTGGCCAACAACACGTCATGGTCTCCAACTTCAGGTGAAAAAAAAAGGGTGTATCTGCAAGGCACTCCGATGCTAAAGTTAGTTCAGAGTGAAAGAAGGCAAGTACAGAGGTTAAGAAGTGAATTGAATACCTGACCCTCCTTCAGAGGAGGGTATTTATAGAGAGCCCCCAACATTGGGCCTACGGTCTCCATTATGGGCTGAGTGATCAGACCCATAATGGATGACTGCCAGGATTTCTACGTGGAGGTACGGATGAGCATCTCGTGCTCATCATCTTGGGTCAACTGCCCCGCATTCTCCAGAAAGTGGAAGACTTGCCCGTTACGAAGGGCAGAACGTTTCTGCGAGGTGCGCGGGATCAGTTGGCCATGTGTCCTCGGGTGAGGAGCACACGGGGAATGTGCTCTCCAATGGCTATAATGGATTAGGCCTTTGCATTGGGTCTTCTTCGACACAGAGTTGGACTTGGTTGTGCCCGAGGGTGGGCCAGTCCCAGGCCCAGTCCAAAACAATAATGTTTCTTCATCCTCAAGTCAAAAATAAATTGTATCAGATGTAGTTGTTGTTAGAAAGAAAAAAAGCTTGGACGTCTAGTTATGCAAAACATTTTTATGCAAAACATTTTTATGCAAAAAAGAGTGTCATGTCTAATAGGTCTGATTTGACTATTATATGGAAGAGAAAGTGGTGCCAGATGATGAAAATTTTGACATCTTAGATTGATGGAAGGTCAGTGGATTAAAATATCCAATGATGCAAATGATTACAATAAATTTATTAGTAATTTCTATCTCAACTTTTGCTTCAGAGTCTTCATTTAGCACTAGTGTTCGGATTCTTACTCCTCATTGTAGTAGATTGTGTTCAGCTACCCTAGAGGCTTTGATGTGGTCCAAGATTGACTATGGAATGATATGAAAGATAATCAAATTTTTATATTTTAATTATAAATTTATTTTAACAACAATAAATTGAGAACATTTAAATTATAACAAGTTATTATTTAACTTATTCTTTTTAGGGTTAATACATATTTTCCCCTCTGCCATATGAACGTGTTTTGAAAAAACCCCCTGCGAAAAAAAAAGTTGCAAGACTGACCTTAACAAATTTTAAAAGTTTTGATTTAAACCTTTGTCAGGCCACATCATCAAAAATGCTTATGTGGCAATATTTTTTTAATTTTTAATTGGAACATATTGCCACATCAATTAATTAGGACATGCAATGACTATTTTACCCTCAGCACTTTTTTTTTTATTTTATTTAATTTATAATATTTTTATTTATTTAATTTTTGAATAAATTTATCAAATGCACGTATTAATATTTTTTTGAATTATTATTTTAAATTTATCAAATTTTTTTTTTCAAATTGTTATTTTAAAAATTATTTAAATTGAGCATCAACCAATAGACACAAGACAACCTCCACCATTGTTTTTGGCACATGTGATATTTCATTTACAATCTAATGTACATGTAAGTAATATATACACTAAATTCATTGCAAGACTATCCGATGTGGGACAAACTCCACCATTGTTTTCTCTATCCCAACATGTCTGAAGAACAAACTCCATCATCACCCATTCTCAAAGCACCACTTCTACCTCTTCATGAACCAATCCAACAAACACAAAACAATTCCTTTACAGTCACATCATCCACTTTCTTTAACCAAACTGTGTCAGTAGAATTGTTTAGTTGGATTCTGAATGGTTGTAAATGGATTGAATAATGTAAGTAGAATTGTTTCAATTAAAAGAAGCAAGACATAGTCCAAAGAAAACAATTATTCACATGAAGAGGTAGAAGTAGTGCTTTGAGAATGGAGAATGCAGAATGCTAAAACCATTGCTTTTATCAAACCAAAGAACACAGAAACAGGGAAAGTAGAATTGCAGAACACAAAAACACCGCGTTATGATGACGGAAAGAGCACAAAAACACACAGTCACTAGCTACATCTGATGTATGCGATAACGGCTCTTCAGGCAGCGAACAGTGTGCATGGAGAATTAAGGTCTAAGAATAGAAAAATTGAATTTGAGTTTTTTGTTCTCAGTGGAATTATGTTGTATATGTCCAATGGATAAAAGTAGTTGAATTACAAAATAACCAAACAACTAACCAAAGATAGGTACTAAAAATAACTAAATAGTTTTTATGAAAATCCTCCACTGATGTGTTTGAGTTAAAAGAGATGGATCAAACATATTTGAACTAACTTGTTAAGTTTTTAATATGTATAACTATAACAACATTACAAGAAAACAAAACTAGATTGAAATATATATATAAAGGGCATACATACCTGTAATCCAAACAGATCTAAATTTTGTTGTTTTAAACCAAGCAGTAGTATTTTGTCCACCTGCAGTACAGGCATCGTTTCCTTTACTTGAATATAGAATAGGATACCCAAAAGCTTCCATAATTTCAAGCAAAATGGTGAGTTGGGGATCACAAGGTCCAACATCATTTCGACAAAACATGTTTCCTTTCCAAGTTGCCTTAACACCCTTGGGAAACACAGGTATTGGTCCTTGAAGAGCATTGTCGTCCAAAGAGACGTTGTTCAAGCTAGTGAGAGCGAGCAACGAAGGTGGAACCAAACCAGTTAAGAGATTACTCTTGAGCTGGAGATCAGACAAATAAGTGGAATTAAACATGGTAGGTATCGGACCTGTGAACAAGTTATTATGAAGCCACACCTGAGACAAGAATTTCATAGTTATTATAAAGCATGCTAGGACATGTTGGAGGATGGTTTTGGAAAGAGTTTGAAATGGTTTTGATGGTCCATGTGTATGTAGTGATTGTTCATACTGAGGTAGCATGGATAGTTGCTAAGTGATGGTGATGTATCATGGAGAAGAGAGATGGTGTCCCACATCGGTTAGTATAAAGGAAAAACAAGTGTATATATACCAATTCATCATATGCATTAATGAATTGAAAATGGGCTTGTAATATGTGTGTTTGTCTTGAAATTTAAATGGACTTAGGCCCAACAATAATATTTTGATAATTTAAAATAACAATTTAAATAAATAAAATTAATACGAAAAATAATTAAAGAAAAAATTAAATAAATAAAAAAATTATAAATTAAATAAAATCTAAAAAAATTAAATAAAAGAAAAACTAAAAAAAAATTAAATAAAAAAAAATTAAAAAGTGGGGGGTATAAGAGTCATTTTACAAAGCCTATTAATGATATGGAATTTTTTTTCATTAAAAAATTAAAAAAATGACTGCCACATCAGTATTTTTGATGATGTGGCATGATGAAGGTGTAAATCAAAATTTTTAAAATT
Source organism: Lathyrus tuberosus (assembly GCA_022829125.1). Taxonomy (NCBI): domain Eukaryota; kingdom Viridiplantae; phylum Streptophyta; class Magnoliopsida; order Fabales; family Fabaceae; genus Lathyrus; species Lathyrus tuberosus. Next base: position 11,729,708 of record JALAZF010000032.1, read on the forward strand.
TGTTAAGGTCAGTCTTGCAACTTTTTTTTTGCAGGGGGGGTTTTCAAAACACGCCCATATGGCAGGGGGGAAAATAGGTATTAACCCTTCTTTTTATTTATCAGATTTTACAAAATCAAAAGTTGAGAACATTGAAATAAATTGAGTTTTGGAAGATACAGATGCTGATATTTTTTTGGAAAAATTATGAGTTCCTTTGCAGATACTTTTCATGTCGAATCAAATAGGTAATACAAAGATATTGAGATGCTGAAATATGAAAAATTATGAATTTATTTGAGTTTTTTTTATTTGGAATCAAATAGGAAGATACAAAGAAGCTGATATTTATGTCACATCAAATAGAATAATAGAATGTTTCTATTTTATTTTGAAGTTTCTTTGTTATGTTGATTTGAAATTTATTTGGAATTCTTTTTCTGTTTATTCCTAGAACTATGGTGTCAAAGTTTCCATGGAATTTATTTGGAGCAAGGTATAAATGTTGTTATTTTTTGTTGAATGAAGTAGTGGAAATGATGAATGAATAGAGTGAATTAAATGTATTTTGTTGAATGAAAAAGCCATGTATCAAAAAACAAGTGATATATTTTGTTGAATCATTCTATACTATTATTATTTTGTGTTGAACTTGGAATTAGTTTTGTCCTTTATAAAGAAGTATTAGTTATTAAAGTTTTTTCAATTATAAGATGCATTTGAATTTAATATGGTAAATTCCATGGATATTCGTAAATATCTGAGAGGGTATCTCAAAATTCACATATATCTGTCTGGCGGGTACCCGCACGAGTATGAGGCGGGTACATATATCATATTTACTAAATGAGACGGGTAATAAGGGACTAGTACATGTCTTCATGGGTACCCATTGTCATCCCTAGTTAGAATATTAACATGAATCTCGTCCTTATTTTCTTACACGGTGTCCTTGTCTTGTCCCATAACTTTATGAACTATTTTTTAGGGATTATACCAAATCTAGTTCTTTGCATTTGGTCGGGGTGCATTACAAGAATATGTCGTCTTGCAGACCCCGATTTGAAATAGGTCTAAACCCAAATTAATTGCGAAAAACACACTTTTACAATAATCTAATAGAATCAAAATGATCCTTGAAGATGTTAGGATCAATTCGGGGGCTTAAACACGAGGGAGCATTTTTACTTCGGGGCATTCTTTTGAGCAACACACATTTGTGAGAGATACACCACATACTCCCCAAAAACCTTAAGGTGATAGGTGTGTGGGTTCTCCCACTTATAAATACTCAAGTCTCCATATTTCTAACCAATGTGTGACTTCCTCACGCTACTCACATTTGTTATTCTCAACAGAAGGACGATGTTGAAAATATATGATGTCTGTGTCGCCTCCACATCTTATGTTAGCTAGAACATCAACACACTTGATAGCTTTTTGAAACAAATGAATGAACTAAATATTCATATCCAATGTGATTAACTCTTTGAATTTTAGCATAAGATTTATATCTATCACAACTCATTTATTCTCATGCCTTAGGTTTTGAGCAACTACCAGAGAATCCATATGAATTTCAACTTTCTCAATTCTTCTTCGTCTTGGTAAGCGAAGACACTCAATGATTCGTCATAACTCAACCATATCTTAAAAATAAGTTCAATAAAAATGTTTTTTAAATATTAAAAGTTTTTTCAAATTTATTTTTTATAAATTAAAAGACTAATTTTGACATCCTATAACATAAATATACATTATTGAAAATCAAAATATAGTCAAAATCACAATTTTAAAAAAAAGTTGTATTTCAAAAATATTTTTTTATAAAAGGCTATTTGAAATAACTTTAATATTAATTTAATATCCAAAATAAAATTATACAAAAAGGATGAAATACCTAAAATAACATTTTAAGAATGATTATTCAAATTAATTTTTTATTTGAAACTTCTTTTCAAAAAAAGTTTAATAGTTTTTTAACAAAAATATTTAACATTATAAAAATCATTTTTAAAAAAGATAAAACAAAAGGACCCTTAATTACATTAACAAAATCAACATTATGAATTTGTTGATTTCTCAACCACCACAATAATTAACACGTTGTTGCCTATGTTGTCTCCCACTTAATACTTTTTTATGAACGCTATGCTTATTAAAATTAAGATCAATTTAGTCACAGAAGTTAACTAAGAAGAAAATTATCTTATGATTGATTTCAATCAAGTGATTATAAACATTAATTGTCAATCAATAATCATGTGAAACATGTAAAATATTTTCATCAAATTGATCACGTCGTGCACAAGAAAATTTACCTAGCTTCCATTTCACCATTGTTGCATTAATAAGTAACATTGTAGTTCTATGTATTGTGCACGTAATATCGATAAATGATTTTGATGATGACAATTGTAAAAAGTTGTGTTCATGACAATTCTCAAATGATTTGATCATGATAACTTTTACAAGCGTTCCTGATGACATTTGAACAAGAAAGAGATATCACAAGTCTCATAAGCCAAATGTGTCAAGTTCCAATTGAAAGTGTTAGAGAATGGTATATCAAGCAAAGGAACTTGAAGGTGTAAATAGTGATCTTGAAGTTGTGTTTTTGAAGATACTCCTCCGGTCACTATTATAAGAAAAACAAAACACCTTAAATCTTGGTCACTATTATAAGCAAAAGTCATTAAATTTTAGACTAATTAATGTTTGTATTACTATTATACCCTTAATTTAATTCAAAAGCATTTAATGTTGGTAGTTGATTCATTAAATAAACTAAGGATATTATCGTAAATTTTACTTTGATAGTACATGAAATCAAGAAAATTAATTGCACTTAACTAACTTTCTTAATACGTGTGAAAGTAGTTATTTTGGCTTATAATTGTGACCGGAGGGAGTATGAAAGTTCGAAAGCTCACTAGGTCTTACGCTTAGCATTCTATCTAGTTTTGGTCATTTGATTTTAAAAGAAACAAGAGTGAGTCTTGAGGTACTATGGAAATGCGCGCGCTTACACACACACAATTATTTCAAAACTTCTCTTCTTTTTTGATAAAAATTTTTAAAACCAATTCTAGCAAGTGTTTAATTGATTAGATGACTTTTTAATCAATTAGAAAGGTAAGGTACACTAGCTAATCGATTAAGAGGCATTTCTAATATATTAAATCAAAGTGTAACAGACCTAATCGATTAAGGAAACTTCTAATCGACTAAGTGATGTAGAAATTTAAACTTTTATATTTTAGCTTGGTTAATCGATTAGTATATAGTGTTAATTGATTAAATCATTAAAAGGGCGCATGAATTGTTTTCTTTTTAAGCCATATTTTTTCCTATATAAAAAAGTTTTCTCCTCATTTCAAAATACACCACTTTGCAAAATATAAACTTTTTTCTATCATTATTTCTCTCATATTTTTGTGAAGTACTTTTTCACAAGAGTTTCCTTAGTTACAAGGTTACAAGAGAGTGAAAAGTTTCATCTAAGATTTGTGTTGTACTGGTTGTTGAGAGGGTTTGCAGTTTTTCCACCCAAAAATTGTAATTGAGAGATGGCTTACAATTTTTCCGTCCAAAAATTGTAATGGAGTGAGGGTTTACAATTTTTCCGTCCAAAAATTGTAATTGAGAGAGGGTTTATAATTTTTCCGTTGAAAAATTGTAATTGAGAGAGGGTTTGCAATTTTTCCGTTCAAAAATTGCAGTTTGGAGGGTTCGCCGTTTTCTCCTTAAAATTTGCAATTTAATTAGAGAGTTTGTAATTTTGTTTTTGAATAGATTAGGAGTTGAATAATGAATTTGTGAGTTTTTTATTTTATTTTTTTCTCTTTTTCTTTTTCTGGTATGCTTCTGCGTGCGTAGAAATTTATTATTTTTTTGTTATTTTCCCAATAATTGATATCAGAGCTAAGGTTTTGATCAAGGAAGGAAGGAAGAGTAAGAATTATTCTGATCAAGGGAGGAAGAAGACAAAAAGATTGAAGAGTAATAATTTTACAAATATGCATAATCATTATAATTATAATGATCATTTTGAAGATGAAGTTGAAGACAAAGTAAAGATATGTGAGGCTTTGGATGAAGGAAGGATTTATTCGGTCAAATAGTATATTTATCCAAGTCCCACAACGGGAAATAGGAAGAAAATAGAATTTGAGTATTAATATAAATAGAGATAGTTAGTTTTAGTCTTCCTCACAACAATAAAATGCAGTCTTTTGAGTGTACTGGGGATTTGGATATTTGTGTGTTTTGAGAGAGTTTTTTTATTTTTCTGTTCAAAAGTAGTTTGTTGAGAGAGTTTTCTATTTTCCATTCAAAAATAGTTTGTTGAGAGGGTTTACAATTTTTTCGTCCAAAAATTGTAATTGAGAGAGGGCTTACAATTTTTTTTGTCCAAAAATTATAATTGAGAGAGGGCTTACAATTTTTTTTGTCCAAAAATAGTAATTGAGAGAGGGTTTAAAATTTTTCTGTCCAAAAATTGTAATTGAGAGAGGGTTTACAATTTTTCTGTTCAAAAATTGTAATTAAGAGAGGGCTTGCAATTTTTCCGTTCAAAAATTGCAGTTCAATTATTAAGAAACAAGTGGGAGTTCTAAGTCCCACATTGCTTAGAAAAGTGGAGGTTGAACACTTTATAAGTAAGAGGATCAATACACCTATCACCTTAAGGTTTTGGGTGAATATGTGGTGTTTCTCTCACTTGTTTGGGTGAGTCTTTGACCTTTAGGTGAGTGTTTGATCCAATGTGAATGTTTCCCCCTAATGATGACTCATCACTGGTATCAGAGCCCGATTCGAGTAAGATACAGACAACTCATTGTGTCGAAAGTCTTCCTAACACGGTGGTTAGGCGGCGTGTTCTGTTGAAGTGCCCATGACGAGATAATGGTGTCTCTCAACGGTGATACAAGCATGTGGATGAAAGAGCTTCCGATTGAGGGGGAGCATAGTGGATGAAGTCACACTTGAGGGGGGAGATTGTTGAGAAACAAGTGTGAGTTGTGTTGAGAAACAAGTGTGAGTTCTAAGTCCCACATTGCTTAGAAAAGTGGAGGTTGAGCATTTTATAAGTAAGAGAATCCATACACCTATCACCTTAAGGTTTTTGGTGAATATGTGGTGTCTCACTCACTTGTTTGGGTGAGTCTTTGACCTTCAGGTGAGCATTTTATCTAATGTGAATGTTTCTCCCTCATGATGACCCATCACTGGTGTTATGTTGTAATTGCTTATTAAATAGTGTAGTTCTCTTGTGATCTCTTTATAATTGATTTGAAGGTTGCAAGCTAAACCAAAAAAAAAATCTGGGGTGAAGGTTATTGAGTTCAACATATGTAAAAGCTCTGGTTAAGATTATTGAGGTGAGTCAGTGCAAAAGCTCTGGTTGTTTTTAGAAGATTTGTGGGTTGATCATGCACAAAAGTTCAAGTTTTTATAAGGTTCTTTGGGTTTATCTTGTATAAAAGGTCAAGTTTGATTTAATGGAAATGTCGTGGGAAAACTCTTAAGAAGTAGAGTAGGCCAAATGGTTTAGGCAGAATCAAGATAAATCTCTAGTGTGATCTTTATGCCCCTTATCTCTTTTTTTTTGTTATTTATGTTATTTCGCTGCTTCATCTCTGCTTATTTATCTCTTCTAACATAAACAATTTTGAATCAAAAATATTTTATGAATTTTTTTTTTGAAATTCAAATATCACAATTCACTCCTCTTTTTGTGTTTGGATTCATTTGGTCAACAAATGGAATCAGAGTCTAGTTCCTATTATAAGACTAATCGTATCAAGAGATATTATGGTGAATTCAAATACTTCTTTTAATAATAGGCTTTTTATGAACACACCTCACAATTTAATGGTAAAGTATTTACCATATGGAAAATAAGAATGGAAATGTTTTCATATGCTATTGATTTTAATTTGTGGAATTATGTTCACAATGGTCCTTTTGTTCATACTCATTTCACTAATTAAGTAGTGAACAAACCGAAAATTTGTGGACTAAAAAAAAGGAAAAGTGTAACAAAATTATAAAGCAAAGTACTTGTTGATAAGTGTGTTAAGAAATTGAGAATACAATTATATTTCTAACTATAGCACTTTTAAATAAGTGTAAATCATCCTTGAAATGATTTATGAAGACTTGCTAAGGTCAAACGAGAAAGGATGAACACACTAGACCAAAAACGCGAGACATCAAATGAAAATGAAGATAATTTTCAAAGATGGTTCTTTGGTTTGAAAATTCTAGGCAATGATTTCAAAAGTTGTATTTCTAACGAGTATCAAATATTCAATAATTGTTATTGAAAACGTTATCCAGTACTAGAATCTGGAGATACAAATATTATTGATGATTTACAGTGTAAGTCAAATAATTCGAAGATCAACGAGAAAATAAAAGAGTTAATACAATTACTTCAAGATGAGGAAAATATTGGAGAGGAAAATTCATATGTATATGAAGAATCTTCTGAAGAATCATTTGAAAAATCATCATAAGATTCAGAAGAATCATTTATAGTATCATTAGAAGATTCAAAACAATCATTTAAAATATCAACTGAATAATTAGAATAATCATCTAAAATATCATCTGAAGTATCATCTAACTAGTCATTTGAAGCATAATCAAAATAGTCATATGAAGCATCATCTAAATAGTTATCATCTGAAGCACCATTTAAAGCATCATCCAAAGAATCATCTAGAGAATCAGATGAAGATGTAATTTCCATTTTCAAAACTAGGTCAAAAGATGATGATGATGTAACCACTCTTTTTTATAAACAAGTGTTTGATTTAAGCGTAAAAATGTGTAAAGAAAATGATAAGTTAGAAAAATGCAACTATGGATTAAATGATTCATGTGAAATCTATTGAAGATGAAAATGCAAGAATCATAGATATATTAAATTAGCTTAAAAAATATGTTGTGAAATTTGATAAATGAGAAATTTGTGATTCTTTAAGAACTAAAGGCAGAGATAAGTATAATATGATCTTATCTTATCTAAGAACTTCATATAATAAAGTAGGTCCAGATTATCAACCATATTATAATGCCAAGTCTTTTATATGTATATGTCTTGTACTATGTATAAATACAATTATTGTCATAAATCTAGCACCTTAAGCCTTATTGTTTTAGCAAAATGTATAATTTAAAGTGGTATAAAAGATTCAACTCTAATGACTTAAACCACCTTAAATCTACTAATACTAAAGGACCCAAAAAAATTTGAGATATAAAAAACAAAAACTTAATTTCTTTTGCAGAAATTCTTTACAACTTTAAAGACAAAACATAGTATTTGAAGGTCTAAAGCATGTATCCTACGATTTCATGTGTATCGGAAGATATGACTCTCCATAGTACCCTTTCTCTATAGTACCCATTAGACTTGATCCACTCCCTTCGACGATAATTGACACCTCAGTTCATCGAACCTAACAACAAACGTTTGTCTTTTGGATCTCCTAAATTTATATGAACTCGAGTTATAAAATATATTACATATACATCTAATTAAATCTCACAATTTAGACACTTATTTTATTTTTCCATAAACATTTAAATTATGATATGTAATTGACTTAGGCTATGTGAGGCATGACATATTTTTGAACTTATAACGTATAAGCGCATATAAAAATTAAAATAGTTGTTTGATAATGATCTTTTCATCACGAACTTATTTTATTATTATATAGCTTATTTTTTAAAAACTATTTCAAATATCGTTTTAGTTTATAACTTATAACTTATCATTTCTTCTTCCACTTTTACCCTTATTATTTTAACTAAAATTCACTTTTACCTTTTATAATTTATTCTAATTTAAAATAAAACAATTATGTATTAAATGCAAAGACTACCAAAGAATAATATCATTTTATATTTATCAACTAATTGAACCACTAATTTTATCAAACACTTTAATTAATATATCAATTATCAATCATCATTCATCAACTATACTCCGAAAACCATCTATCATTAGTCATAAATTATAAATTATTAGATAACTAATAGATCGATCTACCGCTATTTTTATCGATCAACTTTAAAATGTCTAAAATATTGTACCTAATAATTCTTGTCACAACATATTTGCGTGTATATCACTTATTTATATTTTGTGAAAATATTTAATAAGCACACAACCACTCTAACCCAACAAGATACATTTTAATTGCGGACGACTATGAGCTAGTTTGTTTTAGCTTTATAAAAAATGATTTTTTCTTTGTATTTTTGAAAATGGATTCTATAAAAATGTTTTTCAAAATATTACAAGTTTTTTGAAATTTATTTTTTATAAATTAAAAGACTAATTTTGACATTCTATAACATTAATATACATTATTGAAGATCAAAACATAGGCAAAATCACAATTTTTTCAAAAAATTGTATTTCAAAAATGATTTTCATGAAAAGCTATTTGAAATAGCTTCAAAATTAAGTGATTTTTTAAAATTTTGATATCCAAAAAAAGTTTCGATAAAATAATGAAATACCTAAAATAACATTTTAAGAATAACTATTTAAACTAAATTTTCATTTGAAGCATTTTTAAAAAATTTCTTTGTAAATTTTTTTTCCGCAAAATTATATGACACTATAAAAATTATTTTAAAAAAAAAACAAAACAAACGGACCCTATCTAAATAAATGTCATTCACACACACAAAAAGATAAATATAAAATGTGGTTTTAATAAAACAGTAGACAACATATTTATTTTTATATTAATTTAATTATAGTTATGAGTTTCACATGTCTATGAAGAGGGTAGTTAATATATGGTAGTCCTTTAAATGTTCATATATGTATCTCAATCCTCTTCACTTGATGTGTTTGAGTTTTATCGTTAAATATTTATGAAATAAATAGTTGTAGGAAAATTTAAAAAAATAAAACTTAAAAAATCAAGCTAAAAAGAAATCATTTATTTGACAGCATATAAAAATTAATCTCATGAGAATATGATATAGTTGGTTCGATTTAGTTATTGTTTTATTGAAAAATCTAACGCAACTCAAAGCAATCAAATTATCCTCAACCGAACGAAACCATCCAAATCAATGAATAAATAAATTGATATCTCGCCTCTAGCTATATTTAAATAAATGTCACACTATCTAGTATCTACCCCTTTTTCATGCACAATTTTTTATATGGCTTGACTTTTTTAGCCTTAATTTTCAACTTATGCTTCGATGACTAAATATTTAAATACGTTTTCGTTCTGTCTAATGTCTAATATAACTTTTTTTTGTATAAACTATTGTTCATACGTAGTTTTCTTTAAAGTTGGTCTCATTTTTTTAGAGTATTTTTTAATACATCATTCAAGTTTTTTAGGTACCACGTAAAAAAATTTTGTTGCCTTCTGTTTTCGGATGTGCACATCCAGATGCACCAATTTTTTAAAAAACACTGATGTGTTTCGGATATGCACATCTGGAAACATTTTTGATGTGCACTTCCGGAAGGATTTCTTATTAATTCGCGCAAGACCTTCTTCCTCCCCCTCATTCTTCACTTTTTCATTTCCAAACTCTCTAAAACTCTCTCAAACTCTCAAATTTTCAATCACCACAAATCTCGATTTTTTCCACTCGCGTTCGGCGCAGAGTAACATCTACAACGATCAAGAGACTCCAAATCCTCCGTATCTCATTTTAATCGGTAAGTTTTTAAATTTTAGAGTTTCGAAGTTATTTTCGAGTAATCGATTTAGAGTAGACATTTAGGTGTAGAAATTGTTAGGTTGTATGAATAACATAGGTTAGAGACAATGTAGGTCTTGTTTTCTGCTTCAAACGGACGATCAGGGCATTAAAATGCCCTTTTGCATGGTACAGTAGCCATGGCTGCCACTTTTAAACTTCAAAATACGTACCGGATGTGCAGATCCGGAAAGATAGTAACGTTTAGTATTCTGAGTGTTTCCGGATCTGCACATCTGGAAATACCCAACGTTAAAAATTCTGTGCCCTTCCGGATGTGCACATCCGGAAGACATCCAACGTTAAATATTTTGCATATTTCCGGATGTGCACATCCGGAAGACACTTGTTTTTTTTTGAGTTTGTTTGTTTGATTTTTTTAATTATTTAAAAAAAAATTAATTTATTTATTATGCTTTGTATATTAGATGGCTGGCAGAGACGATCGTATCATACATGGACGGACAGCGCAACACGCATCTGTCCGACATGAGCGGATGCAATCTACAGCCGAGGCTTCCGGCGCAGAGGGAGTTGGGGTAGCTCCTACAACTGAGGGACATCCTACACCACAACCATCCACATCACAGGTTCAGGTCACTTCCACATCTCAGGTACAGGCCACTCCCCCTTCAGCCGCCGATTCTACATCTCGGAAGCGTCGCGTTTCTACTGGTAGTTCATCAGGGTCCCAGCCCGCACGCAGGCGTCGTCGGGAGACTCCAGCTCCATTAGCTGCTCCTACTCGTTCCCCTGTTCCTGTTCCTGTTCCAGAGGGTGATCACCCAGCACATGAGGGTGTTGACGCCGATGACGATTTCGATGAGCTGGGCGGTTACCCCGGGGGACCGTCTGATATGTCCCTACTCGTGGGGTACTCTGAGCATACTGCCAGATATGTCTGGCTAGGAGAGGTAACCTTTCTCGGTTTATTTATAGAATTGTTTACGTTGAAAATATTTTCATTTGTAACATTGTTTTATTTGGAAATTTTCAGGAGAAGGATTCCCATAAGTTCTATAATCATGGGGGCAATGTTATAGACATGCTTGAGATGCTGCCAGGGGATCAGTGGTTCACGTCTGCACTTGCTACCTCTGGTCTTGGAGGCCTGTCTAGGATTGGGTATTCTCATATCCTGTACGGTATGCTGATGGCCTTTGTTGAGAGATGGCACCCTGAGACATCCTCATTCCATCTACTGTACGGTGAGATCACGATCATACTCGACGACATCTCGTGCCTTTTACATCTACCGATCACGGGTACCCTTCTCCGTCACAGTAGGATGTCGAAGGTGGATGCGATGGAGATGCTGATTGCAGAGCTTGGGGCTAGCCCAGATGAGGCACTTGCGGAGGTGACCCAGTTGAGGGCGCACACATCCGGTTCTCCTTTCTGATACGCAGATTTGGTGAGGAGCTTGACGAGGCAGGACAGGTAGAAGGGGATGCAGCTGAGGTGGAGATCCACAGGCAGCGCGTCCTGAGATGCTACTACTTGTTTTTGCTCGGCACGCAGGTGTTTGTGGACACCAGCGCCTATTATGTTGATGTCGTCTACCTCAGGTACCTTTTGGATCAGACAGAGATCCATAGGTACAATTGGGGGGCGATAGCGCTGGCATACACCTATGATAGGCTCTCCGATGGTTACCTTTGGGCATCCAAGACTGTGGCAGGCAGCTATACGTGGTAACAATCTAATATTCTAAGTGATTTTTTCATTTCTTTTCTTTCTATATTCATTATAATGTTTGACACCCATGTTATGTTTTCCATTTCAGGCGTGGATTTTACAGTACTTTCCCAACATTACTGGTTGGGGGACTGTCGACAGGTACACTGAGGATATGCCACGTGCTGCTGCATTTCTCCTGCTCAGAGGGAACCAGGTGCCCGACCCCTACAGAGTGTATCTTGATCGGATGGCTGCTGAGGATATTTTGTATCACCCCTATGCCGATCACCGTGTGACGCGCCCGTTCGATGAGGTTTCGCTGTTCTCAGGATGGTTGGCATGCAGTTCGACCATTACTGCTCGATACCTACCGGAGCGTGTCTTACGTCAGTTTGGTTACACGCAGACGATCCCCAGGATGCCTCATGAGTCTGCTCCTCTAGGCTTGACCCGTGGGCAGATATATGAGATATATGCTGACTTCCAGTCCCACTTGGTACCGGAAGAGGCTCGGATGACCAGAGCGGAGAGAGACTGGAGCGTTGCTGCCGGGTACATCGTTTGGTTCTACACCGTCTCACACCCATGCATGGTGCCCACTGCTGAGGGATCGCCACTCAGACCTGCTCATCAGGAGATATTAGAGGAGCGGCAGTCTCAGCTGGACCACACTCAGGATGTCCTACCTCGCTGTCGTCAGATAGAGCAGATAGCGCGGCAGGCCATTGCAGACGGTCACCTCCCTGAGGGCTCTGGTGCCAAACTTGCCGTGGATAGGATTATTGAGATTGCTCGGGGGGCACTTCAATACCGCAGACATCGAGCCAGGATTGCGGGTAGGAGTAGAGGAGCTGGGGAGCCAGGAGAGATCCTTTGCCATACACAGTAGTTTTTTGTTTGATGTATTCTATTTATATTACATGTATGTACTATATTTTGACAGAGGTTTATTATGTATATATATCATTTTATTTTATATATGGATGTTGTCGAATGTATATTAAGTTGTGTTAGGTGCAGATTTGACCTAAAATTGGCATATCTTTCTTTGCACTTTTTCTACTCTTTTCTCATGTTTTCATGGATTTTATCCATGATTGTTGTTATTCTTCTAACAATGAGAATATACCTTTGGTGCTTGTAATGTGTGTGTTATTGTGCAGGAAAAGGCATAAATTGATCAAAGTGGTAAGACACAAGAAATGGTGCAAGCTGTCAAAGAAAAGAGGAAAATAGCAGAAGGTTCGCTTTGCGAACTCTGGCGAAGTGCTAGCGAATGTTCGCTTTGCGAACAGCTAGCGAGGTCCCAGCGAATGGTCCCAGATTTGACAGAGGAGAAAGGAGCTAAAATTTGCTTTGCGAACGGGAAAGCGAGTGTTCGCTTTGCGAACAAATCCTTCGCAGTGCGAAGTAGCGAGAATTTCTGGGGCGGTTTAACTGTTCAGAGGCACTTGAAGTGCCATTTTTCACCATTCACTGTGCGAATGAATGGTTCGCAGTGCGAACGTGTAAATTCCTGAATTGTATAAATAGATTTTCACACTTTTTAGGTTATTATGTTTTGGATTTTGGATAGAGAAACTTGTAAATAAAAAGATCAGAGCTTATATCTCTTCATTTCCAAGGGAGAAAAGGTAGGATCTTTGATTTCTTGTTGGAGAAGGATGTAATCTTTTGATACCTTATGTATTTCATCTAATGTGTGTTTGTGAATGAATTCTGATTTTCTATTGTTGTTGTCTTTGATTGATTATTTGTTGGTCTTGACAAAACCTTTTGCAAATCCTTGATCTTAGATTTTCATCTATCAATGAACCAAACTTTTGACATGGTTTTGTGAATTGATACTCATTGTATCTTTTGTTGTATTGTGTTGATTAAGTAGCATGGCTAGCATGAGTATGATCGATACGGTATTGCGAGGATGCGTGATAATAGTGATGAAGAGCGGTATTCACATTCATTTGGCAAATTAGTTGAATACATGTAAAAAGGGTTAAACGTATGTACGTATTCTGATCGTTGGCATTTTATATGAAGCAATCATTTATCTGATGTGGGTGTCATCTTTGTTTACCTGTTTATCTTTGATTTGAACCACTATAGACATATACTCTTCAGATCTGGATCTAAGATGATTATTTGTTTTGTTCTGAACTCTAGAGATAGATTTAGTCTTAACACTTGCGTGAGTATCAGCTCTTAATGCTCTGTGTTGGATTTTGTTGCGTGAGACATCACCAATGAGGCAATACGGTCGATCTCTCGATGTTGTGTTAGACATAACCTCTGTCGTGGGTGATACGTAAGGATATTATGCGAATGGTTGATTTATGTATAATATGATTAGAAGAATGCATGTGTTATCAATTGATGAGATCCAATTCTAACAAGGGTTCGTTTATAATTCAGTCTTTATTTTATATTTTTCGTCTTTATATTTTCCGCATTTGCTTTTGGTTCCGCTTTAAACCAAAACTTTTGAACCATGAGCGTAGAAACATAGAAACCGTCGAATGACATTCCTTCCCTCACACTGATCCCTGAGGAGACGATAAAACTTGGTCCTTACTTACTATAAATTTTTGTTGCTTGCTACTATATTACAGTTCAACAAGTTGCGACGATATATTAACATATGCGACCAACCAACAAAACCGATTTAAAAATAAATAAAGTTCTGTTGTTTTCCGGATCTGCAGATCCGGAATGTTTCCGGATGTGCACTTCCGGAATGCATCAGCGTTTTTTAAAAAATTGGTGCGTCCGGATGTGCACATCCGGAATCAGGGGGCAAAACCGGAAATTCAGGTGGTGCCTAAGAAATATGGGTGGTGTGATAAGAAATTCCCTTTTTTTATAAGCAAAACTTCATCAAAAATGGATACTAGGGGGCTATCTCAACCCAAACAAACAAGCAACCAACACAACTCTAAATTACAAGCCCTTCAACTACAAGAAATCTAAAGGGTATTTACACCATTCATAATAGTTAAAATAAATACGAAAATTTGACCTGGATGCTAACTATCACCAAGAAAAAAACAACACCCTGTAGACAATTAGATCGGGGTTCCCAACTTCATTATTGAAAAGAATTTGGTTTCTTGAAAACCAAATGCACCAACATATCACAATCCACAAACCGCACGAGGCTTTCGACGAGCATTTCCCTTTCAAGCTTTCAATCCACCTCAACAAGTGATTACAACAGTGAGATCCATTTATCCAACCTATATCAACTCACTCAAACATTTTCTTCCACACCAGCCTAATGGTTGGGCATGTGAGAAAAACATGATTCTGAACTTCTACCGGTCCGAAGCAAAAGACGCATACCGTATCATGAGGATTACACAAGACACCACAGACCAATAAATTATTACGGGTCGGCAATCTGACAATAGGAAGTCTCCACGCAAACTGTAACGCCCCGGTTTTTGTTAGATTTATTTAATCGAGTCGATTTAATTATTTTTGTTTTTATATTATTTTATTCTTGACTTTTATTTGGCAATATATTATTTTTCATCGTTATTATGTTTTATCGCGTTTTGGGAGCGTTTGCGAGATATTTGAGTGTAGGGGTATTTTGGTCATTTTACTTATTTTTCTTAAGTTAGAAACTTAGAGAGAAAAAAAGAGAGAAAATAGTAAGGGAGGAAAGAAAAGAAGGAAAAGAGAAAGAAGAGAAGAAAAAGAGGAAAAACTTAAAGTTTAAGAAATCGATCCAACCGACACTTCAAAACACGATTAATCGGGTAAAGGTGCGAAACTCGGTTATTCTATACTTGTGTATGATTATGTATGTATGTATTTGTTTGAAGTTTGGTTGAATTGAATATAGAACTATAACAATTAATATGTTGAGATTTTGAGAATTGGATACAATTTTTGTGTCGAAAATCATGATTTAAGGTTCCTAATTGTTGATACATGATAGATATAGGTTGTTGTGCATTCAATTGGTAATTTGTTGATGTTTAGATGAGATTTGGAGAGGAATTGGGTGGTTTTTTCGTAGCAGAATTATGCAGGAAAAATTATGGGTTTCGCTGCCCATACGCGTAACAGGTAAGGCAATACGCGTATTGGGTAGGGCAATACGCGTATGGCAAGGGAGAAATGAGGCATTACGCATATGGAAATCCATTTTTCACGGCCCTCTGCTGAAATGCGTAATGGTACGCGTAAGGGGCAAGGCATTACGCGTAACGAGGGAGGTAATACGCGTACTAGGTTTTTAGTGGAATTTTTGGAGAGGAATCAGTCTTTGCTCATACGCGTAGCACTTTGGACAATACGCGTATGGATGAGCGAGAGAGCTGGACAATACGCGTATGACCAGCGAGGGTGCAGAATTTTCCAGTTTTCGCGTCCGATGCGGTTCCTTTTGATCCGTAACTCGGATTGAGACGTTCTTGGTACCGATGGAAAGCTAATGAGATGTTCTTTCTTATAAAAGTGGTTTTGATATTAGTGGTCGATTTAATTATGTCGGGAATTTGGAAATGGGTCGTTTTGTCGACTTTTATTATCGTAATTGTGTGTGATTGATGTGTTATCATGCAATATGTTTTTAGATATATAACGTATGGCTTGTGTGCTGTTATATGATGTGAATGCATGTGATGAAATGTTGTGATGATGGTTTGTGGCCTTATGGCAAATAAATGCATTGTGTTGTGTTTGATTGTGTATGCATGATTATGTATGTCGGAATGGTTCCCATGGTTGTATATGTGTATGCATTTGATTGTCATGAGTCATTGTATGCCAAGCATCATGATATGCATCTTGTGATGTCGTGTACCCTAGTGGGTGTGAGCGACGAAATGATTCCAGAGGGAATCTGCTGTAACGTTCATGAGCCTTATACAAAGAGGACCTAAAGCGACGTTATAGACGATTATGAGCCTTATACAAAGAGGACCTAAAGCGATCGGATCGTGAGCCTTATACAAAGAGGACCTAAAGCGATCCATAAACGTCGTGAGCCTTATACCAAGAGGACCTAAAGCGACGGGGAACATCGTTTGCCCAACGGGGAGTTACACTAAGTAACAAGCGATGATTTCAATAATTCCTGAGTGAATTAATGATGAGAGTGATGGATGGAATGGTACCGCATTGCATGCATAGAGTCGTTGTGTCGGTCTCTGTGCATTTGCATAAATCCTGAATGGATTGATTATGTGTGGGATTTGTGAATGGAATTGATGAGTTGATATATATATATATATATATATTGGTGATAAATGTATTGAGCATGATTGATATGCCTTTGTGACGGATATATGAGATATGAATTGTGTTGTTTTGTATTTGAATTATGGCGTAAGTTGTGGTGAGAATATGTTACGTGTGTATTTTGTGTTATTACATAATTGTATGCAATTATATTATAATTGTGTTTCTCACCCTTCTGCTGTTTTGAAAGCTCTATGAGGCATTGCAGATTAGATGCTGGAGATCTTTTTGTGAAGCTTAGGCCTTCATTCTTTTGTCGGGGAGATCATTATGTGATTAGGTGTATTATGTGTATATATATATATATATATATATATATATATATATATATATATATATATATATCTTTTTAGATTGTACATGTATGACTCTGTATATGACAGACAAACTTCTATGTTTATATATATGAGATTTCAGTTGCAGATTTTCCGCTTTTATTCTATATCTGAATTGTGGGTGTTAGGAACTGAGTTCCTCTGTTTTTGTTGCTACCTGATTGTTGCATATCTTTATGAGCAGGTTGTTGTATTTCGTTTCAATTGATGTGACGCTCCCGTCTATGCCATGAATGTTTTAATTATACTCTGATTTATTTGTTATGCTTTATTTGCTCGGGGTATAGATTGGGGGTGTTACATTAAGTGGTATCAGAGCCAGTTTGTGTCAGTCCGTGTCGGTCATTATGACCAAGTTATTTGTTGTCCGACGTTTGTGTTCGGTCGAGCTATTTGTTTAACCATAGTTGCTGTTATTGGATATGAACAGAATATGACTGGTAGGAATGATGCTGCTCTTGCTGCTGCTATGCAAGCTATGGCTCAGGCTGTGCGGGGTGCACCTAATGCTGGTGGAAACGATGAGTTCAGGAAGAACAAACCGCCTGTCTTCAAAGGAAGACATGATCCTGATGGTGCTCAGATTTGGCTTAAGGAGATTGAAAGAATCTTTCGAGTGATGGACTGTGCTGAGGAACAGAAGGTGAGACTGGGTACTCACATGTTGCAGGAGGAGGCTGATGATTAGTGGGTTAGTATGCGTCAAGTGTGGGAAGCTGCAGGTGAAGTTGTCACTTGGGCTTTATTTAGCAGTGAGTTTTTGAGGAAGTATTTTCCTGAAGATGTTAAAGGAAAGAAAGAAATAGAGTTCTTGGAGTTGAAACAGGGTAACATGTCTGTTATTGATTACACTGCTAAGTTTGTGGAGCTTGTTCAGTTTTATCCACATTATACTAAAGCAACTGCGGAGTTTTCCAAATGTGTGAAGTTTGAGAAAGAGTTGCGTCCCGAGATCAAGCAGGCAATTGGTTATTAAAGAATTAGGAGGTTTTCAGATTTGGTGGATTGTTGTAGAATTTATGAGGAGGATAGCAAAGCTCGTTCTACTCATTATAAGAGTGTGAATGAAAGGAAAGGAAAGCAATCGTTTCATGGTGGTCCTTATGTGTCACCAGCTGACAAGGGTAAGCAAAGGGCTAATTTTGATAAAAGGCCAAGTGGGGGAGGTATGTCTAATCCTCTGAGATGTTTTAGGTGTGGTGACTTAGGACATCGTCAGTTTGAATGTAGAAAGGATATGAGGAAGTGTTCCAATTGTGGAGGTATAGGACATGTAACAGCTGAGTGCAAGAGGAGTGTGGTGAAGTGTTTCAACTGTGGGGAATCTGGTCATATTAGTACGAAGTGTCCGAAATCAAAGCAAGCTCAAGCTTGAGGGAAAGTATTTGCATTGGCAGGAACTCAGACTACTAGTGCAGATCGTATGATCAGAGGTACTTGTTTTATTAATAGTACGCCTTTAGTTGCTATTATTGATACCAGAGCGACTCATTCATTTATTTCGTCTGAGTGTGCGCAACATTTGAATCTTTTTTTATCGTCGATGGGTGGAGAGATGGTTATCGATACTCCAGCAATGGGGTCGGTAACTACTTCCTTGGTTTGTTTAAGTTGTCCTTTGACCATTTATGGTAAGGATTTTGATATGGATTTGGTGTGTCTGTCGTTGGAGGGTTTTGACGTGATTCTGGGAATGAATTGGTTGCAGTTCAATCGAGTTCATATTGATTGTTATCATAAGTTGGTACGATTTCCTTCTCTGGAAGAAGACGAGGAATCGAGTTTCTTATCTACCAAAGAGTTGAAGAAACTTTTGGCGGATGAAGCTCAGTTGTTCGGGTTGTTTGCATCGTTGACCGTGGATAGTCAAGTTGCAATTGATGTGTTTCTAGTTATGTGTGATTTTCCAGAGGTGTTTCCGGATGATATTTCTGATGTGCCGCCAGAAAGAGAGGTGGAGTTTTCTATAGATATAGTTCCTGGTACTAGACCTGTATCTATGGCACCATATCGTATGTCGGCATCTGAGTTGGTTGAGTTGAAGAAGCAGTTGAATGAATTTTTAGAAAAGAAGTTTGTGAGGCCGAGTGTATCGCCTTGGGGTGCTCCAGTTTTATTGGTGAAAAAGAAAGATGGAAGTATGCGATTGTGTATTGATTATCGCCAGCTGAATAAGGTGACGATTAAGAATAAGTATCCTCTTCCGAGAATTGATGATTTGATGGACCAGTTGGTAGGTGCATGTGTGTTTAGTAAAATTGATTTGAGGTCAGGTTATCATCAGATTAGAGTGAAAGAGGAAGATATTCAGAAGACGACTTTTAGGACACGATACGGACATTACGAATATTCCGTGATGCCGTTCGGGGTTTCTAATGCGCCGGGAGTGTTTATGGAGTATATGAACCGTATTTTCCATGAGCATTTGAATCGATTTGTTGTTGTGTTTATTGATGACATATTGATTTATTCTAAGTCCCGGGAGGAACATACGAAGCATTTGCGTATTGTATTGCAAATTTTGAAGGAAAAGAGACTTTATGCCAAGTTGTCCAAGTGTGAGTTTTGGTTGTCAGAAGTGAGTTTTCTTGGGCATGTGATTTCAGGTAATGGTATTGCTGTGGATCCATCCAAAGTAGATGCAGTTCTACAATGGGAGGCTTCTAGATCTGTTACTGAAATTAGAAGCTTTTTGGTTTTAGCTGGATATTATCGAAGATTCATTGAAGGCTTTTCCAAGTTAGCACTTCCTTTGACCCAGCTGACTTGTAAAGGTAAAGCGTTCATTTGGGATATTCAGTGTGAGGAAAGTTTTGGTGAGCTGAAGAGAAGATTGACTACAGCTCCGATTTTGATCTTACGGAATCCTAGTGAACCGTTTGTGGTGTATTGTGATGTGTCTTTGATTGGTTTAGGTGGAGTGTTGATGCAAGAAGGTAAGGTTGTGGCTTATGCTTCGAGGCAATTGAGGGTTCATGAGAAGAATTATCCTACTCATGATTTGGAATTAGCTGCGGTGGTTTTTGTATTGAAAATTTGGAGACATTATCTCTACGGTGCAAGATTCGAAGTCTTTAGTGATCATAAGAGTTTTAAATACTTGTTTGATCAGAAGGAGTTAAATATGAGGCAACGGAGATGGTTGGAATTTTTGAAGGACTACGATTTTGGCTTGAATTACCATCCTGGTAAAGCTAATGTGGTAGCCGATGCGTTAAGCCGGAAATCTTTGCATATGTCTCCTTTGATGGTTAAAGAGTGGGAACTTTTGGAAGCATTTAGAGATTTGAGTTTGGTGTGTGAATTGACATCTGATAGCGTGAGGCTTGGTATGTTAAAGGTCACTAATGATTTTCTGTTGACCGTTAGCGAGAAACAGAAGCTGAATGTGAAATTGGTTGATTTGTTGACCGTTGGAGATAAAGGTGTGGATGGTGACTTTAAAGTGGATGATAAGGGTGTTTTGAGATTCCGTGGTAGAATTTGTATTCTTGATGATTCAGAATTGAAAAAGATGATTTTAGAGGAAGGACACCGGAGTAGTTTGAGTATACATCCAGGAGCTAATAAAATGTATCAGGATTTGAAAAAGATCTTTTGGTGGTCTGGATTGAAGAGGGATGTGGCTTAGTTTGTTTATGCGTGTTTGACGTGTCAGAAGTCAAATGTAGAACATCAGAAGCCTAGTGGATTATTGCAACTGTTGGATATTCCTGAGTGGAAATGGGACAACATTTCTATGGATTTTGTGACAGGGTTGCCGAATACTCAGAGGGGACATAATGTCATTTGGGTGGTTGTGGATAGGATGACTAAATCGGCGCATTTCATTCCGATTGACATCAGTTTTTCTTTGGAGAGGTTGGCTGAGATTTATATCCGTGTGATTGTGAAGTTACATGGTGTTCTGTTGTGTATTGTTTCAGATCGAGATCCGAGGTTTACTTCCAGATTTTGGGAAAGTTTGCAAAAGGCGTTAGGTTCCAAGTTGAGATTGAGTTCTGCTTATCATCCTCAGACGGATGGTCAGACCGAGAGAACTATTCAGTCGTTGGAAGATTTGCTGAGAGCTTGTGTTCTTGAGCAAGGTGGTGCTTGGGATAGTTATCTTTCCTTGGTTAAATTCACGTATAACAACAGTTTCCATTCGAGTATTGGAATGACACCTTTTGAAGCGTTGTATGGAAGAAGATGTCGAACACCTTTGTGTTGGCATGAATCTGGTGAGAGTTCGGTGGTTGGACCGGAGTTAGTGCAACAAACTACGGAAAAGGTGAAACTTATTCGTGAGAAGATGAAGGCTTCCCAGAGTAGGCAGAAGAGTTATCATGATCGAAGGAGGAAAGATCTTGAGTTTCGAGAAGGTGATCATGTATTTTTGAGAGTTACACCGGTAATGGGTGTTGGGCGTGCATTGAAGTCGAAGAAGCTTACTTCTCGGTTTATTGGTCCTTACAGATATCCGCGAGAGTGGGTGCTGTGGCTTATCGGGTGGCGTTGCCACCGAATCTTTCGAATTTGCATGATGTGTTCCATGTTTCACAGCTTCGGAAGTATGTTCCGGATCCGTCGCATGTGATTCCGATATATGAGGTCGAGGTAAGGGAGAACCTTACGGTTGAGGCATTATCGGTGAGAGTTTTGGATCGCGAGTTGGAGCGGTTAAGAGGCAAGGATATTGCACTTGTGAAAGTAGCGTGGGGAGGCGCTGCTGAGGGCAATTTGACTTGGAAGTTGGAGAGTCGGATGCGGGAATCGTATCCGGAGTTGTTCGTCTCAGGTAATATTTTCGAGGACGAAAATTTCTAAGTGGGGGAGAGTTGTAACGCCCCGGTTTTTGTTAGATTTATTTAATCGAGTCGATTTAATTATTTTTATTTTTATATTATTTTATTCTTGACTTTTATTTGGCAATATATTATTTTTCATCGTTATTATGTTTTATCGCATTTGGGGAGCGTTTGCGAGATATTTGAGTGTAGGGGTATTTTGGTCATTTTACTTATTTTTCTTAAGTTAGAAACTTAGAGAGAAAAAAAGAGAGAAAATAGTAAGGGAGGAAAGAAAAGAAGGAAAAGAGAAAGAAGAGAAGAAAAAGAGGAAAAACTTAAAGTTTAAGAAATCGATCCAACCGACACTTCAAAACACGATTAATCGGGTAAGGGTGCGAAACTCGGTTATTCTATGCTTGTGTATGATTATGTATGTATGTATTTGTTTGAAGTTTGGTTGAATTGAATATAGAACTATAACAATTAATATGTTGAGATTTTGAGAATTGGATACAATTTTTGTGTCGGGAATCATGATTTAAGGTTCCTAATTGTTGATACATGATAGATATAGGTTGTTGTGCATTCAATTGGTAATTTGCTGATGTTTAGATGAGATTTGGAGAGGAATTGGGTGGTTTTTTCGTAGCAGAATTATGCAGGAAAAATTCTGGGTTTCGCTGCCCATACGCGTAACAGGCAAGGCAATACGCGTATTGGGTAGGGCAATACGCGTATGGCAAGGGCGAAATGAGGCATTACGCGTATGGAAATCCATTTTTCACGGCCCTCTGCTGAAATGCGTAATGGTACGCGTAAGGGGCAAGGCATTACGCGTAACGAGGGAGGTAATACGCATACTAAGTTTTTAGTGGAATTTTTGGAGAGGAATCAGTCTCTGCTCATACGCGTAGCACTTTGGGCAATACGCGTATGGATGGGTGAGAGAGCTGGACAATACGCGTATGGCCCAGGTCAATACGCGTATGACCAGCGAGGGTGCAGAATTTTCCCGTTTTCGCGTCCGATGCGGTTCCTTTTGATCCGTAACTCGGATTGAGACGTTCTTGGTACCGATTAAAAGCTAATGAGATGTTCTTTCTTATAAAAGTGGTTTTGATATTAATGATCGATTTAATTATGTTGGGAATTTGGAAATGGGTCGTTTTGTCGACTTTTATTATCGTAATTGTGTGCGATTGATGTGTTATCATACAATATGTTTTTGGATATATAACGCATGGCTTGTGTGTTGTTATATGATGTGAATGCATGTGATGAAATGTTGTGATGATGGTTTGTGGCCTTATGGCAAATAAATGCATTGTGTTGTGTTTGATTGTGTATGCATGATTATGTATGTTGGAATGGTTCCCATGGTTGTATATGTGTATGCATTTGATTGTCATGAGTCATTGTATGCCAAGCATCATGATATGCATCTTGTGATGTCGTGTGCCCTAGTGGGTGTGAGCGACGAAACGATTCTAGAGGGAATCTGCTGTAACGTTCGTGAGCCTTATACAAAGAGGACCTAAAGCGACGTTATATACGATCGTGAGCCTTATACAAAGAGGACCTAAAGCGATCGGATCTTGAGCCTTATACAAAGAGGACCTAAAGCGATCCATAAACGTCGTGAGCCTTATACCAAGAGGACCTAAAGCGATGGGGAACATCGTTTTCCTGACGGGGAGTTACACTAAGTAACAAGCGACGATTCCAATAATTCCTGAGTGAATTAATGATAAGAGTGATGGATGGAATGGTACCGCATTGCATGCATAGAGTCGTTGTGTCAGTCTCTGTGCATTTGCAAAAATCACGAATGGATTGATTATGTGTGGGATTTGTGAATGGAATTGATGAGTTGATATATATATATATATATATATATATATATATATATATATATATATATATATATATATATATATATATATATTGGTTATAAATGTATTGAGCATGATTGATATGCCTTTGTGACGGATATATGAGATATGAATTGTGTTGTTTTGTATTTGAATTATGGTGTAAGTTGTGGTGAGAATGTGTTACGTGTGTATTTTGTGTTATTACATAATTGTATGAAATTATATTATAATTGTGTTTCTCACCATTCTGCTGTTTTGAATGCACTTTGAGGCATTGCAGATTAGATGCTAGAGGTCTTTTTGTGAAGCTTAGGTCTTCATTCTTTTGTCGGTCGGCTCTGATATGTAGCACCGGGTAGTCGGGGAGATCGTTATGTGATTAGGTGTATTATGTATATATATATATATATCTTTTTAGATTGTACATGTATGACTCTGTATATTACAGACAAACTTCTATGTTTATATATATGAGATTTCAGTTGCAGATTTTCCGTTTTTATTCTGTATCTGAATTCTGGGTGTTAGGAACTGAGTTCCTCTGTTTTTGTTGCTACCTGATTGTTGCATATCTTTATGAGCAGGTTGTTGTATTTCGTTTTAATTGATGTGACGCTCCCGTCTATGCCATGAATGTTTTAATTATACTCTGATTTATTTGTTATCGCTTTATTTGCTCGGGGTATAGATTGGGGGTGTTACACAAACAGCTTGGCTTTCGACGGTACCTTAGTTTTCCATATTCTCCTTAGTGCATTCTTCAAGTGACATGATAAGGATCCATCTTCTGCTGCTAACAACAATCTTTCATAAAAAGAATTAACAAAATAACAGTTATTAACACCTATAGGCCACAAAACGCGATCAAGTATATCCACTTTCGGATTACGATCTTGTAGAATTGAGGTCAATTCATTCAGCTCTCCTACCAAATGAGAATGAAGATGTACATTCGGACAACAAATCCTCCAATTCCACCGCGATCCATCCCACGAACCCATGTCATATACCACCTTGTCTTTGGCATCAGAATCTTCACACAGTCTAGGAAATAAGTCCTGCATCGATGAATTACCAATCCAACTCGCAAACCAAAACGATACAGAAGCCATATTCCCTAATCGCATTACTAACAGATCTACAAATGTAGTTTCAGTATGGTCCACCACACCAGACATCAAATCTTTCCACCACAAGGAGTGTTGAGACCTGGGAACATACACCTCTTTGAACAGAATATTCCTCACATAGTTGTCGTACCTTGCTTCTAACAGCCCAACCCAGATAGCATTTATGTCTGTGATAAAACGCCAAAGCCATTTCGAGACAAGAGCTTTATTGAACAGCCTTACGTCTTTCAAGCCGATACCACCAACCTCCTTAGATTTTCACAAATTCTTCCATTTAACCCAATAAATGCCTTTTTTTTCATTTGCTCCGAACCTTAGAAACGACTTTGAATTGAAAATAGATCTTGAAGAACCTTTGTTGGGGCCTTAAAGAAAGAAAGATGATGAGCAGGTAAGTTCGTAAGCACCGAGTTGATTAAGGTAGCTCTTCTGCCGATAAATAAAAGTATCCTCTTCCATGGCAACAACCTGGCCTTCACACATTCGATAACATGCCTCCAAAAATATATCCTAC